>BSBN01001417.1:0-2882866 GCA_027924645.1 Cunninghamia lanceolata | reverse complement strand
AGTCTACTTCTTCTTCTTGATTCAGTAAATAATAGCTCAATGAATTGAGAATTACCTCTAAAAGAAGACCACGTCTACACTCTAGGCATGAAATGTGAGTTGATATGGATACTGGACTAGTAGGGTCACCAGGTGCTTGTTGAATGCTTCCACAACAACAAATGAACTAAGAATAGAACCTAAATTTCTTAGTCCAGCTCTTGCTCAGAGCAGAGAGTCCCACCGGGCGTGCCAGAAACTGTTGTCACATGAAATTGCACCCTGCTTGGAGGTTGTTCAAGCATTCCAATGACACAATGAGACTGATCTCAAGGTGTGGGACCTTGTATATGAGATCAGACCTCCAGAGAAGGTTGGTTCCTCTTTATGAGATTAAGGCTCAGAGAATTAAACTAAATCTAATGCTACACTCACAGGGAAAAGGGAGAAGAAAATGATGAAATTAAAAGGGGAGGCGATGCACCAGATTTTAATATGTTAGATGGGACTGACATAACACAATAATCTCAAATACTAAAAGAACTCACACAGATTTATAGATTTGATAGAGGCTCGAATAGAATATTGTAACTAATGAAGGGACCGTTTTATCCACAGAATGAGTCACAAGATTCAAATAAACACAAAGAGAAAGCATAAGAGAGGTGAAATATCAGTGATTGTATTGATCATGAAGGCTAAATAACCATTACAAAGTGAAAATAATTTATTACGTAAGAGTAGACACAGAATAACCATCTACATTCATTGGTGAACAATCAACTAGAGACAACAAAGGCTCAGAAAAAAGAGCACAATGTATCACATCCAGTAAAATAACATGTCAAGAAGTTCTTTTTCTCCCACAAAGTCCTTTTATATCCTTTGTTGAGAGAAATTACTTTATTTTTAATTTCTTGCTCACACATAAAGTGACCTTTTAATTTTCAATTGACATTTATAGAGTCACTTTAATATTTCCTTAGTTCAGCATAAATAATTAATTAAATATAAGTAATCCTTAGAGATGACTTAGGACCACTTAATATTTAATTAATTAATATTCCCTTAATCTCCTCCCAGATAGCCTACAGGAATTAAATAGGCTAAGGGTCTTCACCAATAGCTCAAGTGAAAGAAGGGGACATTACAAAATAATATTGAACATGACAAGTGGAATAATATTGAACAAGTGGTTATAACCACTTCAATATTATTTTCACCCATATATAACGGATAACCGCTTGTTCAATATTATTTTTACCCATATATAATTGATAACCACTTGTTCAATATTATTTTCACCGTGTGGTAAATAAATCTTGTTTGAATACAATACATGAAAATAATATTGAACAAGTGGTTATATATAACCACTTGTTCAATATTATTTTCACCGACTGGTAAATAAATCTTGTTTGAATACAATACAGATTATATATGTGTGTGTGTCTTCTTTTTGAGTTAAGAAAATAATTTAATAATATATATAAGCATTTGTTCAATATTATTTTCACCTAGCGTGTCTTGTTTTTTAGCTAAAAAGAAAAAAAGTAATTTTAACAAAGGCAATTTATGTTTAATTATTAAAAAAATTAAAAGAAGGGTCCACTGTAATAAAGTGTTTTTAAAAGAGGACCTAAATTTATGTTATAAAGTGTCACTAAGACCGAGGTCCAAAAGTGAAGGAGTTTGGTAGATGCTTTTTAAGTTGGAAGGAAAGGGAAAATAGAAAATAATATTTTATTTCCTCAATAATGTCTATAAAAGAAGTTATGCACAAAAGAAGGATTCCAACTTATTATCAATTTCTTATTTTGTGAGAATGAACAAGAGTTCTTCTTCATTTTCCCTAGGACGAAAACCCTTTGGCAAGATGGTTTCAAGAATGAAAACCCTCATAGTCATTTGAGTAATTCCATCCAAGAATTACATGTGTGCTACAAGGTTTGGATTTGGGGACGAAAACCCTCATCCCCTTTCGAGTGACTTCATCCAAAAAAGTGTTGAATGCTTGTAGTTTAAAAGTTTGATTTTGTAGAGTTCTTGTGCTGAAAAATTCTAGATTTTGGTGAATTCTAGTTTTACAGAAATTTTTATTTATATTGGTTTACAAATCACATCAATTTTTATTGTGGAGCAAAGCCATATCCTTTTTTATTTGTACTTTGTCATACATTTTAGCATCATATTAACATATTGCACCACATATTAGAGAAGGCGTTTGGTTTTAATATATAGTTGCAACCTTTAATAAGGCAAACTTATGTACTATGCCAACTGTACAACCCTAGAAGTAGTTGTACCAATTGGAAAGAAGAAATTGCAACATTTGAGGGGTCAATTTCTAACATTAAATATGATTGGTCTGCCTTTATCATCTTTTACAAGTTTTTTGATCAACTTTTAAATAAATAAAATCAACTTTTGGAAATAATCAGCTTTATGAAATACAAATTGGCTTTATGTGGGTGTCATACCATTTGAGAAGTTTTGCATATTGTTTTATAGAGTTTGAACCTACCATACAATCCTTTAGTGGATAAGGACTGATTTTTCATCTGCCATATTGTTATCATTTGAATTTGCACCTTTCAGTGCAACACAAAATGGAACAAATGTGTGGTAAAATTGCTCTTCAAATTAGAAGGGGAAGCTCCTTGTAAACTAAAAACTAACCTAAAATTACATGAAGAGTGGGCTCTAGATTTATGGGATCAAGATTGTCAACCTCCAGAAGAGAAGCCTCCATAGTTGAGAGGGGTTTGAATCCAAGAAATAGATGATCAGGCCGTTATATGGTTTTCATCAGGATGTCAGCCTGCCATGAGCACCAGTCCCTCTATGAGAACTGAAAGGGTATTCAATTATAATAACCCTGGTCCATTTGTGTTGCCACGCACACAAAGTGCAAGATATCAACCTGTTGGTAGGTGGCGACTGATCAGAAAAGTACTGTACACTAGCCATGTATCCTCGCCGGGGTTAAGGGCCGACATAAAAAATCCTATTTTTTATGACTGACATAAGAAAACCCTAATTTTTTGTAACCGACAAAAAGGCTTGATAAAAGAAGCTAAGGGTTAGGGTTTTGATATATTGTATTGTAGCATTTACAGCGGGATTGAGTTGCAGGGATTGCTGATTGTAATCGGTTTGATTTATTGGATAATAATATTGGACTCTCTGTTTGGTGGATGTAGCCCGAGTTTGGGTGAACCACATTAAAACTTGTCTCTCGTTGTTATTATTTCTGTGTATTTCCATTCCTTTGTTTAATCTTTATTTGCATTTAATTGATAGCTTCTGCCAGCTAACCCTAACAAGTGGTATCAGAGCGGGTTGTGTTTGATTATCATCTGCAGGAAGGTCTCATGGTTGAGTGGGAGCAATGGTAGACGAGGGTAAATTAAAGGTCGATAAATTCAATGGGTAGAACTATCAGTTATGGAAGATGCAGATGGAGGATTACCTCTATCAAAAGGATTTATGGATGCCGTTGGAAGGAGTAGCCAAGAAACCGGCAACAATGTCTAATGAGGATTAGAATCTTCTTGATAGAAAGGCATTGGGAATCATTTGGTTGTGCCTGGCACCATCGGTGGCATTCAATATAACGGAAGCAAAGATAACAGATGGTCTAATGAAAGCTTTGGCAAAATTGTATGAAAAACCCTTAGCCTCAAATAAGGTATTTCTCATGAAGCGTTTGTTTAATCTGAAAATGGTTGAAGGTGGATCTGTGACAGGTCATTTAAATGAATTTAATATGATTGTCAGTCAATTGACTTCTTTAAATGTAAAATTTGATGAAGAAGTTAGAGCTCTCTTGATATTATGTTCATCGCCTGAAAGCTGGGATAGTTTGGTAATGGTAGTTAGTAACTCTGTTTCTGGTTCAAATACCTTGAAATTTGATGATGTTATTGGTGTTATTCTGAGAGGAAATTCGTAAGAAAAGCTCAGGTGGATCCACATCAGGCAGTGTTTTGAATGCAGAAAGTAGGGGCAGATCAAAGGAGAGAGGAAAAGGTTCTGGAAGTCATGGGAAGTCACGAGGAAAATCAAGGGACAAAAGATCCGAAACTAGAGGACAGAAGGATTGCTGGTACTGTGGGAAACCGGGGCATCTGAAGAAAGATTGCTGGTCTCAGAAAAATAAAGGAGACAAACAACAAGGCAATAAGGAAGCAAATGTGGTAAGTAATAAATCTAAAGATGATGCTTTGATTCTTTCCCTAGATAATGCTAATGATTCATGGGATTTAGATTCAGGGGCCTCATTTCATGTTACGCCCCATAGAAGTTATTTTCTTGATTATGTCCAAGGGGATTTTGGGCTCGTTTATTTGGTAGATAACGAACCCAGTCAGATTGTTGGAAAGGGAAGAATCAAGATTAAGTTGCAGAATGGGAATCATTGGCTACTACAAGAGGTAAGGCATGTTCCAAGGCTTAGTAGGAATTTAATTTTAGTAGGGCAGCTAACTGAACAAGGTTGCACTATTACATTTACTAATACAAATTGGAAGGTTTCTATTGGCGTTTCAATTCGCACCTCTGGAATGCGATTTGGAAACAGATAGCTATGCACAGATAAACTACTCTCCTATTGGAAGGGGGAGTTCCCTTTCTTGCTGATGTTCGCTAAAAAGATAACTTGAATGAAACTTCGCCTATCTTCTTTTTGATTCTCAACTGCGAGCACAAGGTTATAAAACTCTAAACGCTACAGAAGAGGTTTTTTCCTTTTTTATAAAACTTCTACTACAACTAGCATAGACTAAAGACGCTTTCAATCTCCTGAGTAAATTCAGAGCAAAGGAAGTTGAAAGTGAACAAGGAATGATTGTTAACACAAAAACTCAAGCAGTTTTCCTCTAGATTTACACCACAAGACTAAAAGTACTTTAATGATGAAAGCTGAAAATGAAAGCTACAGAAGCTACACATCTGATGATGATAACTTAATGAATCGATATAGAATATCAAAGCAAAGTAGGCATGAGACTTCTATTCAATATCACAAAGTTTAATACAACTCCAGGACAGCAATACTGCAGCAAAAGGTAGGCATACAGTAAGCGATCAAACACTGGAGAATAATGAACATAAAGTGAACAGACACCTGGAATAACAATGTTTGCAGGCTAGAATAGGCACAGCAAATTTGGTATCACAAAAGTCATTACAAACAATGGGAAAGGATGCCCTTATTTATACTAAAATCAAAGGAGTAGGGAACCCTAAAATCTCCTTGATTAACCCTAACTTGCCAACTCGCAAGCTTTATTACTATTCTAAGACAAAGATACAATAAACAAATGCTTTAAAACAATCTGCTTTAAAGCAAAGAAGATTCCAACTATCACAAGGTGATTTCTTTCTAAATATAGAATGGATGAGCTTAGGATGAAAGCACATGCTTTGAAACAAAAAGCATCTGATTTAAAGCTGCTTTTTTTTGAAATGTATCAACATTCACATTCTTGCTTTTTGGTGATGTCATCCATTGATATTTTTGTTGATTTCTTCTTAAAAAAGCTGATTCCGAGGGAAAAAAGCTGGCACATGGGTTTTGTAGGAAATTCTGTTTCGAAGCAACCCAGATTGTCAGATTTTGAAAAAGCAGAGATTTTCTCGAAAAAGCAGGAAAAAAGTAGTTTCCCAAAAAAAAGCATAACTCCCAATCTTCAAAAGGATGATAATCTAGATGGACCCATCTCGACGAAAACTGAAAAATCTTTGGTCGAATTTCTGAAAAATGATCCCCTTGAAACAGGGACCCTGAAAAAGCAAGCCTCTCTTCTTCCTCAACCCAAATCTCTGAAGAACACTGAAAAAGCACCTAGTTTGGGTCTTCGAATCTTCGTTGAAAGATAAATAAAATCTTTCCTCTGGATGCAACCTACAAAAGATAATGAAATAAAGAAGCCAAAAGCTTGTCTTTATAAATCTTTTGGTCGAAAAAGTAGCTTTATTTGTGTGAGAAGAAAACTTCACCCTCATCCATGAAGAAAGCATCTTTTAAAGCATAAATCCAAGTGGATGTCTTGGAATAGGAAGAATCCCTATTTTGTAGGAGCCTATGGCTTCATGTGCAAGATGACGAAAAATATCGTCTTTGATGATGTCATCGAACACGCGAGTTGAAAGAAGTGCTAACAAAATTTTCTTCATTTTCGACATTTCAACACTCGTTTGGACTTAAATATGGCCTATCTTTGACTTCAACAAGGCAGAAAAATGTCATCATTGACTGAAAAAGTTGACTTATCCTGACATTTTGGAGATTGATCAACTGAGATTCCATCCCCTGCCTCTGTTTGACGATCTGATATCGTTTGACCAAGTTTGACCTCCTAGAAACTGCCAACGGGCGAAGATTGGTAACAAAGCATTTTAGAAAACACTGAAAACATGAAAATATTCTAACACTGCTCAAGTTGGGTGCCCCAAGCCTCCTGGGGCGCCTGATTTCCCAACACTTAGCCATTTTTTTAGTTTTTTCAACTTTTTCAATTTCTTGGTTTGCGTGCACATTTCCAAAGGCACAGGACCCTTGTTTGGCTGTCGATTTCTATCAAATGGGATGAAAATGAGTCTGATTATTTGGAAAATATGCAAGCTTGATGAAAATTGAGCTGATTGTACCTTCTGTTTGCCTCGAAAAACATGCCAAACTGATCAATTCTGACCCGGACAGGGCTGACGGAAGGAGATTCACATTTTTTGAGAAAAACTTCAAAAATAAACTAACTCTGATGGGTTTGGGCGCCCCAAGCCTCCTGGGGCGCCTATCTTTCCATGCCTTAGAATTTTTTTTGAATTTTTCAATTTCTGCTCAAATCTTGAATTTCACCAAAATTTGAAGGTCCTGCCTGACGTATATTTCAAAATATATTTAAGTATATGTTTAGATATTGAATTTCCTATACTTTAAATATTTTGAAATATACTTTCAGGATGTTTGAGATAGGTCTCAGATCCATGGGATTTGACATGCAGATTCTAGATTCTTAAGGATCCACCAGATTTTAGACTTAGTCAAATTTTTAGGATTTCAGGATATCAGACTTAGCCAATTTCAGGATTCCATGGACAGGCATCAGGATGAGGGTAGATTGGATAGCCTGAGCATATCTGAGATGAATCTCTTGCTTTTATGGGCCTTTTGACTGAGTTTAACCAAGCTTGACCAACCAGGAACGAGCTGACGGAAGCATTTTCGATGTTTTTTGAAAAACGTGAAAAAAAACTAACACAGGAGAAGATGGGTGCCCCAAGCCTCCAAGGGTGCCTAGTTTCACCAGACTTAGTCAAATTTATGATTTTCCAACATTTCATTTCACCTTGGATCCATCTTGCATCGTTTTGCGTGCATCGTCAAGTCGACGACCGTTTGTCAGTTTTGCATCGTTGAAACAACGTTGGAAACTTGTCAAAGAGTTCTGGCAGGTGAACTTTTTTGTGTTGATGACTTTCAAGCTCATGCTTCACCTTTTGAAAAAGCAGAAATGACCCAGTAGAGAAAATTTGGTCGTTTGAAGATTCCGTCTGAACCGTGCCGATCGTGGAGCAAAATCGACCAATGAGAATCGAGCGCGACACCTGATTTGGAGATTCTATTTTTAGAAAGTTTTGCCAACATCCATATCTCAAGAAACCCAAAAAACCTAACTCGACGTCTATTTTTAGAAATTTCTATTTTTAGAAATTTTGCTTTTTTGACTTTTTGACGAAAAATTTTCTAGACTTGTTTCAAAATGCCTTAATGAAGCAAAAGATTTGGTTGGGTACAACAATTGGCTCTGTTTGGGGACCATGGCGGATACTTACGGCATATGAGAACCAAGAATTTCTGGACTTTTGCAAGTTGGACTAGTGCCTTATCCATTAGGCAATAGAGTCAGGTTACATTCCTAATCACCTAGAACAAGACTTTTTCCTACATCACCTAAGACCACACTTCCTAAAATCACCTAGGGAGTTGGAACTTCCCAGAACACACAAGGAACACAACTATCACATTAAAGAAAGGGGAAAAACATTACGTCTTAAAGATCACATCACAGAAAGGGGAAACACATTACGAGAACAAAAAGTGTTTCACGCGCTCTTTTTCCTGAGCGAGGATGAGAAGAAATTATGACTGTCACATAAAACCATCAATCGACTCAGAAAAGTAAGAACCATCTCTCTTTAGTTGTGAAGATTATCTTGGTAGCACAAAACTTTTCTTTTTCTGCAACATCCTCTCAAAGAGCCACGATTCAGGAGGTATTCACATTCACACCATGAGAAGTTTCTGAGAAACTGATTGATATGCCAGGGATCAGGTGGAGCATCTTCCTCCAATGCAAGCAACCTCTGTAATAGGTGATGATACAAAACTTCCTTCTGAAGATATACAGGAAAGTCTTGTGGCCAAAGTACATCTGTGGGAATGGTCATCACCACATATTGAATATGAGTTTCATTTATATCTTGTACACACGCAACTTTGTATTTAGTCAATGCATCATCTTCTGGAAAAGGTGCAAGCTGCTCATACACAACTCTCATTACTAATTCTTGGCTTATAGGATCCACAACTGTCGTTGCCCATTTTTCAAGTGCTTCAGGGACTCCTTCATTGGTTAATTTTTCATCCATCCACTCTCCAAAATCTGATGAATTGTCAAGATCTGAATGCTTAAACTCTTGAACATCTTCACCTGATAGCTCACTTTCCCATTCATCACCTGAAATCTCGTCATCCTCTGTAGGGCAATCTTCTTCAATGCGGATATCCATCATCACTTCATCTTCAGTATTCATGTATCTTTCTTCTTCTGTAAAGTAAGTGGAATCAAAGATAGCTTCATCTGAGTCATATGGTTCCTCTTCTTCTTCTTGATCAATCTCACACATGGCATATCTCACAAGACATATGTCAAGAATCTCTAATTTTTCAATATCATCCTCTTTAGTGACCAAAACTGAATATTCCATGAACTCTTCTCCATCAACCTCTTCATATGTTGCATTTCACACTGGTTGCATAGTATCGGTGAAGTCTTTTTCTTGTACAGGTTCATAGATGGATTCAACATCGTCCTCTTCACTAGTATGTATGAAAGATTCTTGAGATGCAGGTGAAGATGGGCTATATTGTAAAGAAAAGTCTACAGTATCTTCCGTTGAAGAATCACTTTCCCACTGATGTTGAAAACAATTTAGATATGATAGTGAAACTTCGATATGATCTCTAGTTCTGAAAAATGCTTCCAGGAAGAAATCATATTCAAAAAGAAGATCATGCTCTTGCTCTACTTGCAAAACTTCTTTGGTCTCTCCCTTGGATATATCTGACACAGGTTCTTTAAACCAGCCTTCGAAAGACAAGAAAAACAAAATTGATTCATCATTATTTTGCTTTTGAGAAGATTGTTGTTGTTCTTCTTCCTGAAAGAAAGTTTGTAAGTTGTATATTTCTTTGGATTCTTCTTCTGATTCGTCAACCACATGGACAACCTCCTGATTTTGTTTGATTATTTCAGACAGCATAACATATGTACCAGGACCCGTTTCTTGATACAGCACAAGTTCAGGGATAACCTTCAAAAGTTTAGCATCATTTTCTTCATTAGTGTGTATGAAAGCTTCTTGAGACAAAGATGAAGACGGGCTGAACTGTAAAAGAAAATTTACAGTATCCTCTACTGAAGAATCACTCTCTAAGTGATGTAGAAAGCTATCAAGATCCAATGATGAATCTTCTATATGATCTCCATTTTTGAGAAATTCCTCTAATGATGAATCGTCTTCAAAATGAAGAAGATCATGCTCTTTCTCCAATTGCAATCTTCCTTTGGTCTCTTCTCCTTTGAATGTATCTGACACAGGTTCTTCAAACCAACCTTCAAAAGATGAGAAGAACAAATTGGATTTTTCATTGCTCTCTACAACTAATTTGATCTCTTCCTTGTAATTTTGCTCTTCTGAATATTGTTGCACTTCTTCTTCTTCAGGGAAAGTATGCAAGTTGCACATTTCTTCAGGTTCTTCCATCAATGATCCTTCTTCATATTTGAAGAAATTATGCAAATTTTCATCTTCTGATGAACATTCATGTTCCATATGCAAACACATGATGTCACTTGAAACAGAGTTAGGAAAATGTTCCCTTCTAATATTTGATTTACACTGGTCAAATCCCTTCATAGAGTCGCCATCGGATTCGTCAAAGAGACGTTCAGGATTATCCAAAAATCCTTGATTTTTATTTGATGCTTTTAATATTTGCATGAATCTTCTCATCTCCGAGCAACTTTCTCCATCGTGTTGGTTTGTTGCATGGAACAAGCAATAGATTTGTATTGCAAAAGCCGCATCTGCCTTTTGACACATAGGTGATACTTGATGCATAGGTGAAGCAGGTTGATCACTCACAAAGTTAATGAAAGAATCTGGTATACTTGAAGGAGATGGAACTTTCCAAAGTGGTACAACATTCAAGGGCACCAGTGGTTTGATTGAATCCCTCTGGATCTTTCCGGAAGTGATCATATGATCTTCTAATTCAATAGCATACTCTTGAGCTTCTTGCAGTTCTGTAGCATGTCTTTGCTTGAGGTAGAAAGAAATTTTTGAAGATTGTGCATTCGTGAAACAACTTAGCAGAATTTCTGATGAAGGATTCAAGGTGTTCATGACTTTTCCAACCAAACGGTTGAATCTAGCCATGAACTCTCACATCGGCTCACTTTTGTCTGTCTTGATGTTTGAGAGTTTTGCAAACAAGACATGACTATCTTCTACGAGCTTGAAACGAGTGAGAAATTTCTCCCTTATCGACTCCCAACTTGTGATAGAGCTGGTAGCGAGGTGATTAAACCATTTAGCTACTGAACTTTGCAATGATTCCACAAACAAACGCACTGCAACATCTTCATGCGCAATGCCAAGAATTCCACAAGTGGTGGTGAAGGCAGAAATGTGCTCATCAGGATGTTGCTTCCCATCACCATGAAACTTTGGAAAACTTTTTCTTGATCCTTCAGGAAGCTCATGATATTCTGCTAGTTCCAAAGGTCCAATGTTGTTACCCCAAGGCAATGGTGGTGGTCGCCTTTGATTTGCATCATTGTGATTGTTGTTATTTGCATCACCCATTGCTCTAGGCTGGGGTACTGGTTCTTCTTGTAAATTTTCCTGCTTGACTTCAGGAACTATCTGAATTTCTTGAACTATGATGAATGCTTCTCCAACCTATGTAGGAACAAGATCTTGGAAGGAAGGATCTGTAGCATCACCTTTTCCCCTTCTTGAATAAACCCTGTGAGCCGGGATTATCTACTGCCACACGGGAGATGGTAATACAGGTCTTCCTGCTGCAAGATCTGCTTTGTGTTCTTCTTCGTCAAGGATAGCAGCCGTGTTTCTCCACTGATCAAGACTTTTCTTTTGCACAAATATGAAACTTCTAACGCTGCTAATGATGTCCATTTGCTCTCCTTTCACTCGTACAAGATTTGGTTGAATAGTAGGTGGTGTAAGATTTGGTTGTTGAATTGGAGCAAAAGGACGCCAGAGAGTCATTACCGTGTCATAAGCGTAAGCTTGCTTGAAGTTTTATGCCTCGTGCCCCACGGTGGGCACCAGAAAACTGTTGGCATTTCAATTCGCACCTCTGGAATGTGATTTGGAAATAGATAGCTATGCACAGATAAACTGCTCTCCTATTGGAAAGGGGAGTTCCCTTTCTTGCTGATGTTCGCTGAAAAGATAACTTGAATGAAACTTCGCGTATCTTCTTTTTGATTCTCAATTGCAAGCACAAGGTTATAAAACTCTAAACGCTGCAGAAGAAGTTTTTTCCTTTTTTATAAAACTTCTACTACAACTAGCATAGACTAATGACGCTTTCAATCTCCTGAGTAAATTCAGAGTAAAGGAAGTTGAAAGTGAACAAGGAATGATTGTTAACACAAGAACTCAAGAAGTTTTTCTCCAGATTTACACCACAAGACTAAAAGTATTTTAATGATGAAAGCTGAAAATGAAAGCTACAAAAGCTACACATCTGACGATGATAACTTAATGAATCGATATAGAATATCAGAGCAAAGTAGGCATGAGACTTCTATTCAATATCACAAAGTTTAATACAACTCTAGGACAGCAATACTGTAGCAAAAGGTAGGCATACAATAAGTGATCAAACACTGGAGAACAATGAACACAAAGTGAACAGACACCTGGAATAACAATGTTTGCAGGCTAGAATAGGCACAACAAATTTGGTATCACAAAAGTCATTACAAACAATGGGCAAGGATGCCCTTATTTATACTAAAATCAAAGGAGTAGGGAACCCTAAAATCTCCTTTATTAACCCTAACTTGCCAACTCACAAGCTTTATTACTATTCTAAGACAAAGATACAATAAACAATCTGCTTTAAAGCAAAGAAGATTCCAACTATCACAAGGTGATTTCTTTCTAAATATAGAATGGATGAGCTTAGGATGAAAACACATGCTTTGAAACAAAAAGCATTTGATTTAAAACTGCTTTCTTTTGAAATGTATCCACATTCACATTCTTGCTTTTTGGTGATGTCATCCATTGATATTTTTGCTGATTTCTTCTAAAAAAAGCTGATTCCGAGGGGAAAAAGCTGGCACATGGGTTTTATAGGAAATTTTGTTTCGAAGCAACCCAGATTGTCAGATTTTGAAAAAGCAGAGATTTTCTCGAAAAAGCAGGATAAAAGTAGTTTCCCGAAAAAAAGCACAACTCCCAATCTTTAAGGGGATGATAATCTGGATGGACCCATCTCAACAAAAACTGAAAAAGCTCTGGTCGGAGTTCTGAAAAATGATCCTGTTGAAACAAGGACTCTGAAAAAGCAAGCCTCTCTTCTTCCTCAACCTAAATCTCTGAAGAACACTGAAAAAGCCCCTGGTTTTGGGTCTTCGAATCTTCGTTGAAAGAAAAATAAAATCTTTCCTTTGGATGCAACCTGCAAAAGATAATGAAATAAAGAAGCCAAAAGCTTGTCTTTATAAATCTTTTGGTCGAAAAAGCAGCTTTATTTGTGTGAGAAGAAAACTTCACCCTCATCCATGAAGAAAGCATTTTTTAAAGCATAAATCCAAGTGGATGTCTTCGAATAGGAAGAATCCCTATTTTGTAGGAGCCTATGGCTTCATGTGCAAGATGACGAAAAATATCTTCTTTGATGATGTCATCAAACACGCGAGTTGAAAGAAGTGCTAACAAAATTTTCTTCATTTTCGACACTTCAACACTCGTTTTGACTTAAATATGGCCTGTCTCTGACTTCAACAAGGCAGAAAAATGTCATCATTGACTGAAAAAGCTGACTGATCCTGACATTTTGGAGATTGATCAACTGAGATTCCATCCCCTGCCTCTGTTTGAGGATCTGACATCGTTTGACCAAGTTTGACCTCCTAGAAACTGCCAACAGGTGAAGATTGGTAACAAAGCATGTCGGAAAACACTGAAAACATGAAAATATTCTAACACTACTCAAGTTGGGTGCCCCAAGCCTCCCGGGGTGCTTGATTTCCCAACACTTAGCCATTTTTTAGTTTTTTCAACTTTTTCAATTTCTTGGTTTGCGTGCGTGTTCTAGAGGCACAGGACCCCGGTTTGGCTGTCGATTTCTATCAAATGGAATGAAAATGAGTCTGATTATTTGGAAAATATGCAAGCTTGATGAAAATTGAGCTGATTGTACCTTCTGTTTGCCTCGAAAAACATGCCAAACTAATCAATTCTGACCTGGACAGGGCTGACGGAAGGAGATTCACATTTTTCAAGAAAAACTTCAAAAATAAACTAACTCTTATGAGTTTGGGTGCCCCAAGCCTCCTGGGGGGCCTATCTTTCCATGCCTTAGAAATTTTTAAAATTTTTTCAATTTCTGCTACAAATCTTGAATTTCACCAAAATTTGAAGGTCCTGCCTGACGTATATTTCAGACTCAGTCAATTTTTCAAGATTTCAGGACATCAGACTTAGCCAATTTTAGGATTCCATGGACAGGCATCAGGATGAGGGTAGATTGGATAGCCTGAGCATATCTGAGATGAATCTCTTGCTTTTATGGGTCTTTTGATTGAGTTTAACCAAGCTTGACCAACTGGGAACGAGCTGGCGGAAGCATTTTTGACGTTTCTTGAAAAACGTGAAAAAAAAACTAACACAGGAGAAGATGGGTGCCCCAAGCCTCCAAGGGCACCTGGTTTCACCAGACTTAGTCAAATTTATGATTTTCCAACATTTCATTTCACCTTGGATCCATCTTGCATCATTTTGCGTGCATCGTTGAGTTGACGGTCGTTTGTTAGTTTTGTGTCGTTGAAACAACGTTGGAAACTCGTCGAAGAGTTCTGGTAGGTGAACTTTTTTGTGTTGATGAATTTTGAGCTCATGCTTTGCCTTTTGAAAAAGCAGAAATGACCCAGTAGAGAAAACTTGGTCGTTTGAAGATTCCGTCTGAACCGTGCCGATTGTGGAGTAAAATCGACCAATGAGAATAGAGTGCGACACCTGATTTGGAGATTCTATTTTTAGAAAGTTTTGCCAACATCCATATCTCAAGAAACCCAGAAAACCTAACTCGACGTCTATTTTTAGAAATTTCTATTTTTAGAAATTTTGCTTTTTGACTTTTTGACAAAAAATTTTCTAGACTTGTTTCAAAATGCCTTAATGAAGCAAAAAATTTGGTTGGGTAAAATAGTTTCAAAAGGTGCCTTAGTAGTAGCAAAAGGTGTGAAAGTAGGCACCTTATATCTTTGTATAGGTCATACTGTTCCTTCTACTTTAGATGTTACAGAGGAAAAACAAACAAGTTCAGGAATAGTTGCTGCAGGTTTGTAGGAAGAGACTGGAAAAGTTGTTGCAGGTTTTGAAACAACACTGTGGCATAACAGACTTGGACATATGATTGAAAAAGGTATGAAGGTACTTCATTCTAAGAAAGTTTTACCAGGTCTGAAATGTATTAATATGGATTTCTGTGAAAGTTGTGTGTATGGAAAACAAAAGAGAGTCAGTTTTCTCAAGGATGGGAAGCAAAAGAAAAATGAAAAGTTGGAGCTTGTGCATACTGATGTATGGGGACCAGCTTAGGTATCTTCTCTTGGTGGCTCTCGATATTATGTTACATTCATAGATGATGCAACTAGGAAGGTATGTATTTATTTCCTTAGGTAGAAATCTGATGTTTTTGAAACATTTAAAAAATGGAGAAGCTTGGTTGAGAATGAGACAGGTAAAAGATTAAAATGTCTCAGATCTGATAATGGCGGTGAGTATTGTAGCAAAGAATTTGAAGATTATTGTTCCTTTAATGGAATTCATAGGCAGAAAATGGTTCCAGGGGCTCCATAGGAAAATGGAGTGGCTGAACGCATGAATAGGACAATAATGGAGCGTGCAAGGACCATGAGATTGCATGCTGGGCTGCCCTCAAATATGTGGGTAGAGGCTATCAACACTGCTGTATATTTAATTAACAGAGGTCCTTCAGTTCCTTTGGGCTGTGGTATTCCAGAGGAAGCATGGACATGTAAGAAGGTGAGTTATTCTTTTCTAAAAACCTTCAGTTGTGAAGCTTTTGCACATATAGATTCTGAAAATAGAACCAAGCTGGATGCAAAATCAAAAAAGTGTACCTTTGTTGGATATGGCATTGATGAATTTGGTTATAGGCTTTGGAATTTTGAAAATCAGAAAATTGTGAGAAGCAGGGATGTTATATTCAATGAGAAGGTGTTGTACAAAGATCAGTTGCAGCAGCATGAGAAGAAAGAAAAAGATTATGTGGTGCTGGATGATACTCTAAATAGTGATGTTCCAATGGTTCCTCATTCTCTGCAATAGCAACCAGAAATACCACACACTCCAATGAATGTTAGACGGTCAACAAGGCTAAGTAGACCTCCTGAAAGGTTTTCTCCCTCTTTGTATTCTATTTTGTTAACAGATGTTGGTGAACCAGAAGGGTATGATGAAGCTATGCAGGTGGATACACAGGTTCAGTGGGAGTATGCTATGAAAGAAGAAATGGACTCCTTGCTGAAAAATCAGACTTGGGAATTATGTAAGTTACCTGCAGGTAAAAAGGCTTTACCAAACAAATGGGTTTACCGGCTGAAAGAGGAAGATGGAGGTAAGAAAAGATTTAAGGCCAGGTTAGTTGTAAAAGGATTTGCATAGAAAAAGGGTATTGATGTCGATGAGATATTTTCTCCGGTTGTCAAGATGACTTCTATTCGTATTGTTTTAAGTATTGTGGCTGCTGAAGATTTGCATTTGGAACAGCTAGATGTGAAAATTGCCTTTCTCCATGGTGATTTGGAGGAGGAGATATATATGGAACAACCCCAAGGATTTGAGGTCAAAGGTAAGGAGAAACAGGTGTGTAGATTGAAGAAGAGTTTGTATGGCCTGAAACAAGCACCTCGGCAATGGTATTTGAAATTTGATAGTTTTATGGCTGAGCAAGGCTACAACAGGTGTAATTCTGACCATTGTGTTTATTTTAAGAGGTTGGATAATGATAGCTACATTATTTTATGTTTATATGTTGATGACATGCTTGTAGCTGGGTCTAACATGGATCACATAAGAGAGTTAAAACAACAGTTAGCACAGTCATTTGATATGAAGGATTTGGGGGCAGCAAAATAAATCCTTGGTATGAAAATTTGTAGAGATAGGATGAACAGAAAATTGACTCTATCTCAAGCTGCTTATGTTGAAAAGATGTTGCAGAGATTCCACATGGAGAATGCAAAAGCTGTCAACACACCTTTGCCTAGTGATTTGAAATTGAGTAAGGAGATGTGTCCAAAGACACAAGAGGAGGAAGAAAAAATGTCCAAGGTACCATATGCTTCAGCTGTAGGAAGTTTAATGTATGCCATGGTATGCATGAGACCAGATATTGCACATGTTGTAGGAGTCATAAGCAGGTATATGAGTCATCCTGGATTGGAGCATTGGAATGCAGTAAAATGGATTCTCAGATATTTGAGAGGTACATCCAATAAACATTTATGTTTTGGGGGCTCTAATATTGATTTAACAGGTTATGTAGACTCAGATTTGGTAGGAGATATTGATACCAGGCGGAGTACTACAGGTTATGTCTTTACTGTAGGTGGGACATCAGTGAGTTGGATCTCACGGTTACAAAAGGTGGTTGCTTTATCCACCACAGAGGCAGAGTATGTCACTACAACAGAGGCGAGTAAGGAGATGATATGGCTGCAATCTTTCATGGAAGAATTGGGCAAACAACAGGCTAACAGTTCTTTGTATACAGACAGTCAGAGTGCCATACATCTTGCAAAGAATTCTGCTTTGCATTCAAAGACCAAACACATACAGTTGAGGTATCACTTTATTTGGTCAGTGTTGGATAATGGACAGTTAAGGCTGGAAAAGATACATATCGATGAAAATCCAGCGGATATGTTTACAAAGGCAGTGACAAGGGAGAAGTTGAGCTCCTCTTTAGCTTCAGTTGGTCTTCTAGACTGAAAAAAATAAAAATAGAATAGTAGAGTCCAGGGTGCTTATTTCCAGTGGGAGCTGCATGCGCAACGGTGTCGTCCAAGCTTAGTCTCTAAGTGGGAGATTGTTTGGTGTGGAGCTTGATTAGTCTCCAAGTGGGAGATTGTTGGTAGGTGGTGACTGATTAGAAAAGTACTGTACACTAGCCATGTATCCTCACCGGGGTTTGGGGGCGGCAGCCCCTGAGAAATTTTTTTTAGGGACGACATAAAAAATCCTATTTTTTATGACTGACATAAGAAAACCCTAATTTTTTGTAACTGACAAAAAGGCTTGATAAAAGTGGCTAAGGGTTAGGGTTTTGATATATTGTATTGTAGCATTTGTAGCGGGATTGAGTTGTAGGGATTGCTGATTGTAATCAGTTTGATTTACTGGATAATAATATTGGACTCTCTGTTTGGTGGATGTAGCCCGAGTTTGGGTGAACCATGTTAAAACTTGTCTCTCGTTGTTATTATTTCTGTGTATTTCCATTCCTCTGTTTAATCTTTATTTGCATTTAATTGATATCTTCTGTCGGCTAACCCTAACACAACCCACTAAGGGTTTTGAAGAATTATTTAAGATTCCTATGATCCAGCCTAGAGCTAGCAGTTCTGCTAGTAGATCTAGTGTAAAATCTTCTTGTTCACATTCCCAGTATTCTGAATTAGAAAATGGGATGTGTAAGTGTGAAGATTGTTCCTTTGTATTTAATCCACCCATGAAAGGCCATATTCATATGTACTCAGCCAAGCAAGCAACCTTTCCTGAGTAGGCCATAACTGAAGAACATGAGAAAGCCATAAGTACACCTGCCGGTCCTTGCCAAGTACCCAGATATATTCTCCCGTTCAGAGATTTCATGTTGTTTGATACCCCGGGTAAATACCAGGCTGATTTCTGGCCTATGCACATCTTTCTAATCATGGAAAGTATCCAGGGTTCCAGTCAGAGTAAATTGCTCAGTTGGACAAACCTGTGTTTAAGAAAGTCCATGCTTCTGGCAGAAGATCGTAAGATCTGGCATAAGATTGAAGTAGTCAAAAATGAAAAGGTTCGTTTAAGTTCACAAGAGAATTTTCATTCTTTTATCTCCACTCTTGAGACCTTGGAAAAGCGTCTCATAGCCCAATGGATGGCCACTGTCAATCAGGGTATTCAAGAGCTTAAAGCTCACTATGCTGAATTCAAGAAGCATGCAGAAACGTGGTGGGTCACTCATCAGCGGCAATTGGAACAAAATAGGGACCTTCTACAAAGGGTCAGAAGTGAAGTGAAATTAGATTGTGATGTACTAGGAGCACATCTATCAAATAGCAACCTACACGCTAAGCACAATGAACAGAAATTAGATGAGGTTCTTAAGGAAGTGCACTCTATAGCTCAATCACAATTGCAAATAGGAGATTCTATTACACAAGAATCTTCTAATATTCAGTCTGTAGTCCTGACTAAATCTTCCAATATTCAGTCTATAGTCCTAACTGTTAAACAGAAACAGACTGTAAAAACAATGAATTTCCCTTCCAGTGCTAAGGGATATCTACAGGCCCAACATGAAGGACCAAAGTTGTCCACTATTGTTAAGCAACCTGTAATAGAAAAGATTTATGATCCCTCCTCAGGGACATTGAGAGATACTATCGAAGAAGAACGAGCAAAAGGAAAGTTTCAGATGGCTCGCAGTAGTGGCTCTAACCCCAATGGGTCCAACTCAGTTGACCCATTTAAAAATATACAAACTCTAAAAGCTAATACACCTCCTCTCGTAAACTTTGACAGTTTTGAGGATGTTGAGAGTACAAGAGGTATTGATGCCATGTGAGCCTGGATAACCAATTATATATCCACCAATGAAGGTGCTGATGAAGCACAAGTAATTAAGCAGGCTCTTAATGCAACGACTGGTGTAGCTAGAAGTGTCTGGGATAGACTAGATGACACCTTCAGAGATAACCTGATAAATAGAGGAACATATCAAGTCTGTGCTCAGCTAACCTGACTGTTTGTGGGAAAAACGGACACAAGGGAAAAATTAGCATACAACAAATTTATTAGAGGCAAATGTAAAGATATGAAATACTTTGAAAAATACTGCCAAGAGCAGTATAAGAATTTCTACCAATCAGGAAGAGAACAAAATCAAGATTTTATGTTCACTACATTCCTGAAAAGTTTTGGAGATGTGATAGGAGAATTCTATCACAAGAAAGTTTTGGAAAATCTGGCTGCAAAAAATATTGAGATGAAAGAATATACCTTCCCTCAATTAGTTCAATTTCTTATTGAATTAAATGAATAAATATGTCAAGAAGGTAAAAATAGAAAAGAAATGAAAAGGGTAAAACCCTTGTTATCAACATCTGTATGTTACCAGATAATGCCCTCTAATCAGTTTCCTGATAAAGGAAAATCTTCTTGTTCCACTTGCGAAAAGCCAGACAAGCATAAGAAGAAAAAGAAGAAATACAACAAGTATCCCAAAAGGAAAGGATATTTTAGGAAAAGGGATAAGAAAGGAAAAGGTTCCAAAAAATGGAAGCCTACCTGCTACATTTGCAAGGGTGATCACTTTGCAAACAAATGTTCAGACAGAAACAAGAAAAAGAATAAAGGAAAGGTCCGAGCAGCCCAAGCGGTAGGAGTAGACAATGATGAATTTGAATTCATCAATGACTACCCTTCAGATTCAAAAGATGTAATCATCTCCAGTGATAGCGCTAAGTCAGAATCAGAATCTGAAGAATATATTTCAGCTCCAGAACAAGGACAAGTCAATCTTGTCAATGAAGCAACTCAATCATCCTCGGATGATTCGGAAGTCTCCTTCTATTGCAGAATGCGTAGAAGGGACACCCGTGCAGAACTGGACAAGACAATTGAAGAAATTGTCCAGATTGAATCTAAACTCCAAGAAATGAATATGGGTCAGGAAACTTGGAGAAAGATGACTAGCAAGCTAGAACAACTTAATTCTAAAAAACAAATTTTGTTAAAAGAAAAGCCAGCAAAATTGCCAGTTAGAAGAACTCCCATTCTTCAATATGGTCTCGGTCTTTCATCATCAACTGGTCCTATTCCAGAAAGACACGGATACATGAAATTTATAGTGATTTTAGGGGTGATTTCATGTTAATGTTGAAGAAACCATAAATTTTTGATCTTTTTGGGATTACGAAATGCAAAAAGCTATAACATTCTTTTAACACGAGGTAAGGATTTTGTGTTTTTTTGACTTGAATCAAAACCTACAACTACACGCTTGCGACATTCAATTAAAAACAAAGGCTAAGCAGGGAAAGTACATGTGGATTGGATAAATCAATGCATAAACACATAATCACAAATGCTAATATTAAAATGATTAAATTGAATATAAAACTTGATACAAATCCATGAGCTACATCTTCAAGTTTTCCTGCAATACAAAGCTTGCAAACTCATAAAAGTAACTTAATCTTGAGAATGCATAACAAAACATCTCAATAGATATTTAGAAGCAAGACAAGCATACCAAATTCTATTGAGTGAATAACAAAATCACAATACAGTTGAATACTAGACAACTAGTAATTTTAGCATAAATGAAGGCATAAATGAAGGCCACATGATCGAAAATGATTACAATAGCTCTTGACACTCAATTGATGACGATGACAAATTAATGACACTAATGACTACTTTTTTACGATGAAGGAGTTTTATGTAACACAATCAAGTTTTGGATTGGGTACAACATAAGGGAATTCAATGTGCTCTAAGTGATGTAGTATGTCCTCAATAATAGTAAAATAGAGTCTAGTGTATAGACTTTCTCATTCTTGTTTCACCATTTAAACTTCTACCAAGAATCACTTGGGTCAAGAATGAGTCTAAGAAGATAGGGTAATAGATTCTTCTATGTAGTGATTCTTGATCCCTTTTAGCTAGCATGTATAGTTTTGGTGATTTTGTTTGACAAAAGAAGGGTGGAATTTCATACCAAAACTCATGATGAAACCTCTTCAAAATGTGGAACTTTATCTCAATTCATTCAATACATGATCACCAAAAATATTTGGCACTTTAGTGCATTTCTTATATTTTATAGTTTACAAATAAGACTACTAAGTTGAAATTACAATTTTAAATTAGAATGAAAAAAATAATGTGAAGTATGTGGAAAATCTCACACTTTCAAAAAAATGACACTAAAAAAGGTGCCCATATGTGTAGTTTAATGAAGTTTTGGAAATTCTTAAAATGAGAACCACTTAGTAAAAGTTTGATAAACTACACATGCCAAGTACAAGAGGCAAAATTATCAAAATGGAGATTACCAATCCACAATCGTAAAAAAATGATCTCAATCAAAGTCTAGATGAGTGAGAACTAGGCCTTCAAATTTTGGATGTCAAATTGAAAATGCAAACCCCACTAGCAAGAGTTCCCCACAAGAAGATGATGACATCAACATGACATCATGCTGACATCAATAGATGACTAGGTGTATAAAATTTTGTGGCATTGGCCTATATAGGTAACATGTGGCAATATAGAAGTGGTAGGTGTCGAGTTGGCAAGGTTGTACATTGATTGGCAAAAAAGTGGCGCGGGAATCTATAAGGTTGACAAGTGGCATGTATTGATTAGTGTTGGCATGGAAACTAATAATCATTAGTCTAATACAATGTTAGGTTTAGGTGGTAGTATGAGGGTGCCACATGGTGAGTGAAGGGGCCCTTATTAGCACTTTTGGGAATATTCCTTAATATGTGCAAAGGTTGAACCTAACTACACTTTGGTAGTGAAGTGGTAGAACCACTAGCAAAAAAAATGCATTAGTGGTGGAGTAGCACGAAAACCAAGTGGTGATACTATGTGAAAAATGACTTTTAAATAAAACAAATCAACCTTATGGTCATATGACTATACCTAGAAGTCAAAAATAGGGTTCTCAATAAATTATCTGATTTAGATGAATTGACATGTGATTTTTGGGTTTTTAGCTGCTCCAAACGTAATGATGGGCTCAAATTTGACAAAAAAATACTTTGAAATCTTTGTTACCTACCAAAAAATTACAAACAACTCCTAACTTGAAATACTTGTTGGTTGGCCTCCTTATGTTTGATTTGGAAAAATAAAAGATTGTTGGGACTTGGGTGATATTCACCTACAAGGATTCCTTGTAGGAAGAGTTTGTCTGCATAATACCTTGTGGTGATATGCGACGAGTTTTCAAGTATTGCTGTATAACATCTATGTTAACTTTAACAGATGGTGGTGTTGTAGCAGATAGGTGCAATACACCATACATGGTTTGTCTATATTAGTGGTGTTGTGACAATAAACACAAGGAATTTGGAAGAACTCATAAATGCATATGAGTTAAGTGCTTGCTAGAAGCATGAATAGTGATGCAGGAGCACATGTAGCAAAACTATGTTTCATGTGGCACAATATGAGAGCAAGATAATATCTTGGAAGATGACACAAGGTACCACAAGTAGTTAAGAGTAATGTTATGGTGGTGTGAGCTACCACAAGAGAAGAGTTGGTAGTGGTGGCTATACTAGAAACATACATGTATACTGGCAATGTTAAAGTTGTAAATATTGATTCATAGTGTGTAGCAACTGTATACACCTAAAAGTGACGTGACTCTAGCTAAATAAATATTTTAAATATTTATTTCATTTTTAATTCCTCAATCCATAAATAAATAAATCAATTTATTTATCTGATTCATATTTCTCCAAAAAATTAAATAAAATCATCAAAATTCTTCTAAAATCATTCTAAATTAAATAATACCAAATTATTTAATTAGTTCTTCTAAATTCCAAAGTCTTCAAGTCCATAAATTTCAAATCATTCTCTATATTTAAATAAATCCAAATATTTATTTAAATTATCTATTTCCTCCAAAATTGAATTAATACCAAAGATAATTCAATTAATCCACGTGCACATGTAATTAAATATTTTAAATATTTAATAAGCTAATATTCCCTCACCCACATGTCCTATTTCTCCTCTAGTCAGATTAGTTAACTCATCAATCAAAATAGTTAACTAATTTGTCATTTGAGTTCACTGTTCAATCATCTCAGTCAACTCCCCAATCAGTCCACTTATCTCTCCAATCTATTCTGTTAACTTGACAATCATCTTAGTTAACTCTCCTCAATCTATTCAGTTAACTCCCCTGATGCATGAAAGAGCAGGACACTTGTCCTCTCCCTATTCGCACACATCCTCTCAAATTTCCTCAACCATTGATCTTCTTATTCATTCTACACCGTTGATCTTCTTTCTCACAAGTTTATAAATACAACCCCTATTCTTCCATTTGAATCATCCAAGCTTTTCGCAAACTTACTCTGCAGGAATCACAGTGTGCATTTGGTACCAAATCACTCCATAGCTTGAGATCAATTATCATCACCATTTTCATTGCATTGTGAAGATCCTCTTCATTGCAAAACCTATCAACAACTATTCTCCATTGTCATCTTGGAAAAAAGCAAGGAAGTGCACCTTTTGAGGGCTCTATTCATACACGAGATCAATTCAAGATAGGCAACCAATGGAAGTCACGAAATAGAAAGGTTTGCAAGGTATTGTGCTCTAACATCATTTGTAGGAATATTCTCAAATCCACCTTGCAAGTTAAGAGCTGGTTAGGCATATAGTTGCATGGTTAACTCTCATCTAGATCTAAATAGCAAAAGAAGTAATTGAACTTGTTCATGCAAATTTCACTTAGATTTTAAATAGGAGGGAAGTAATTTGTACTTGTTGCATCACAACTTGAACATAGTCCCAACTAGGAGGATTAAAATTGAACAATTGCTTTCAAAAGCTTTTTCAAAGTTAATAAATCTTGTGTGCCCAAGTAGAGTAACTCATCTAGTTTTTCTCTTTTTAACTAGGAGGAAAGAACCAGTATTTTTTGTGATTTTGGAATGATGATAGAACTATGCTCTCCCCTTAAATGGGTGACCAAAATGCCAGAATCATCATTTTGCATGTGTTTCCTTTAGAGAGGCCAGCCCTTGGAATTCCTTCCTTCCAAGCAGGACGACCTTAAGTGGTAACAAGCTAACGCCAAGCTCTTTCGATCCACTATAAATAAACTATGTTTGAGGTAAAAGCTTCAAGCAATGAGTGTGGATTAGTTATACCGACAACCAACCTCCCCATAAAGCTCGAAAGGCACAACCCTTGCAGGCTGGGAGACTCCATAATGAAGAGTAGTACTGCCACACGTATAACCACTTGAATGGTTGCCCTTACTACATAGCCATTGTTATAGAAGCCAAAATACCCTATTCAGTGACATAGGAGGAAAACATTCTCCAGAGCCATCCAACGTCATACACTCATTTAGTGTAGGGATATGAAAGTTCAACTCTTCAGAGGAACTATAGCTTGGTATGCATGAGAAGTGAGTGCCATGGAGGGGAGCCGGTGCTACCAAGCTATATAATTGTCTGCCTTTATGCAAGTGGCTGGTGTAAAAACCAAGTTGGAACTCATTGAATACTGTCCTTATCAACCTTAGGATTGTGCCTACATTATTGTCAAAAAATCAAAAAAATCAAACAATCATGAAAATATTCTTTGTGTGTGATGTGTCTTTCTTGCCATAATCAAAGAAACAAATCAAAGAAGAGCAACATTCAGACAAAGAACCCAAAAACATTGAAAAATGTGCCTTTAACAAGTCAAAATTAGTCAAAAATAAGTAAAATAGATAGATCTGCACATCTGCTTCATCTTGCTGCGCATTTGCTTCATCCTACTGTGCATTTGCTTCATCCTGCTGCGTATTTACTCTGTGCTGCTGCACATTTACTCAGTTCTACTGCGCATCTATTTTTTTACTAGTCCTATGCTTTTGCTACCTACAACTGTGCATCTGTGCTCTATTCTGGTGCATCCGCTTTTCACCAGATCTGTGCTTTTGTTTCCTGTTGCTATACATATATGCTCTGTTCCTGCGCATCTGTCACAATGAGTACTTCCATACAGTTTGTCAGAATAACACCTACCTTTTTGAGCACCCATTTCAGTCTTGTATCAGTTTTTGAAGTCAATTTAACCATTCAGTCACTTCTCCCATTCATTTCCACAGCGTACCCTCTTTTCTACCATTCACCTCATCAAAATTTCACACAAAACTTCCCAAGAACAAATAAAACTGTCAAAACCAGGTTACTACAAGGCAATTTTAGATCATATCAGACTCAAACATCACTAGTAAGTCTCCACTATCAGGATCTATCATCCTTTTATCTCAGAACTTCACTAGTTTGTTTTGGCGCAAGACTAGTGTTTACCAAGTAATCGGATTCCAATCATCCTTACTTTTGGCTATCATTTTGTATCGACTGACTTGTTTGACACCATTGATCAAAGAAAACCCTTGTCCAAATCTTATCACCACGAATATCCCCTTCACTAAAACCTCCAAATGCATCTTACCAAAGCATCCAATTTCACCCCACTCCATTCCAAATCACATTGCATGTTACTAACTAGATCACAAAAACAAAACAACTTGAAATGGCTGAAACAAAATTGTCCCCTCCCCTCATGACAGTGACGAGGAGATATCTCACGAGGACTTACAAGAAGCTCTCCAAGACTGAAAATTTCAATGATTGATGGACAAAGTACTACACCAAGACCCTACAAAGTTCTTTCTCCACCTAGCAACCCAAGGTGTTAAACTCCCTGCTGACTTTGACATCACAACATTGCAAGAAACTGAAAAGGAAAGAACTCATGAAGACATCAGACGTGAGGAAAGAACCCTTGACACAGACAAAGGCAAGAAAACCATAAACTCAACCACACCTTTAGACATGTTGACAAAACAAGTTCAAACCATACAACAACAATTAGTGGACCTCCAAACAGGGACATCCACTAAAAACTATTCGTTGGAGGAGACCTCACTGTATCCCTTCGATAAGAGCTTGAACATGATCCCCTTTCCCCTTAGATTTGAAGTTTCAAAATTTGACAAGTATAGAGGAAAGGGTGACCCTAGAGACCATATCAGAGAATTTAGTGCCGCATGTCGAGAGGTGGCTCACAATGAAACTTTTCTCATGAGACTCTTCCCTAGATCTCTAGAAGGACAGGCCATGGAGTTGTTCTCTCGACTCCCCCTGGTATCCGTACCTTTGATGAGTTAGTGAACAAATTTGTCACGCATTTCTCATATAATATAGAACATGAGGTATCCATGCTTGACCTTTGTAACACAAAACAAAAAAGTGGTGAATCCTTTTCTACTTTCTTACAAAGGTGGAGGCAACTTGTGAGCAAGTGCTCATATCATGCCCCTGAGAAATAGATGACATAAATGTTTGTCCATAATCTCAATCCCGATCTAAGCTACCAAATTCAAATCCAATGCCCTACCTCATTCACAAAAGTCATTGAGATGGGGATATTCATCGAAAAAGCTATGATCGCGAAAGGAAAAATAAAATTGTTCAAAGGCACTCCTAACTCAAACTATACCACAAATAATTCAAAATTCTGGACCAAAAACAAGAACATCGTCAACGATGGAGTGGTTGATGCTAAAGTAGTGGTTCCTAAACAAACAATTTTTAATCTCAAAGGAGCATCAAACAATGCAACACCAAGCAAACCTTCGTCAAATGAACAGAGGCAACCATACAATTTTCCTCCTAGACAAAAATTTACACCCCTAGGGGAGTCATATGAGTCCGCTTTGAGAAAGTTAGTAGCAAACAACGAGATCACCCTTCCTAGCACAAAAGACTATGAATTGACAGTCAAACCTCCTTGGTGGAAGGATACCGATTTATGTGAGTACCATAGGGGAAAATGCCATAAAACTAACTATATCCACTTGAAAAACATTATACAAGACTTACTAGATCAAAATCGTGTGGGTACAAAAGATCATCCCTCTAACGAATCACATGTGGCATTCAAGGATCCGTTCCTTAACCATGACAGACAGAACACTCATAACAACAACAATAACAACTGGCAAAATCACAATAATAGGAACAATGATGCTAATTACATGAACGTGCCATTTGAGTACACCGTAAATTGCATATCAGAGCATATCCTACAAATCAATGTGCTCATGTTTAACAAAAAATTAGATTCCAACACCAAATCTGATTGCAATGTCACCACCCGCAGTGGGAAAGTCACCTTGCACACACTCCCTCCAAGGTCATCATCCTCACCTTCTACCCACGCCAAGTACAACGTCATTTACCAACTACAAAAGACTCCAGCCCATATATCCATATTAGAGTTGTTGCGTCTATCGCCTTCCCACAAAGAGATTCTTGATAAAGCCCTAGTGGAAACCACTATGCCCACCAACTTGGCCCAAGAAAAGTTTCAAGCCATGGTAGGTCATCTTACCTCACCTAACATCCTATCATTCACTGAATAGGATGATCTATATGTATCTCAACCCTATAACACATTGTTACATATTAAAGCCTTCATTAATAAACATCGCATCAGAAGGGTTCTCATTGATGGAGGTGCAGGTTTGGATATTTGCAAGCTAAAATTAGTCCTTACATCGGGGTTCTCAGAAACTGTAGCGGATCCAAGAAAGAAGATCACAATAAAAGCCTGTGATGAAGAAGAATAGACAACCAAAGGAACTGTGGTGTTACCGTTAAGAATTGGACCAATGGAGAAAGAGGTTGTTTGCCAAGTCCTTGACAAAGAGCTCACATATAACATTCTCCTAAGTAGACCTTGGATACATGCCATGAAAGCTATGCCTTCCACATATCATCAATGTATCAAGTTCCCTCACAACGACCGAGAGATCACCATCCAAGGTGACCCTGATCCTTTTCAACACTATAACACTATCCAATCAAAGATAGATTTCATCATCCCTAATAATAGAGCTTCCACATCTTCCACCTCTCAACATGATCCTAGCTCCCAAGCTTCCACATCAAAGGCCAAAGAACAGAAAGTCAAGATTAAAGAAATAGGGGTAGGAGTGTACTCCATTGAACATACCTTTTGTTTAGCCAAAATGCCTTTATCTCCGAAGTCCTTTGGATGACTTACACCCTTCCCAAAACCATCTGCTCCTCCTAAACCTCCCAAGGCTCCCTTTGTCAAATGGGGCACCCTATCAGATGAGAGTGAAGAAAAGGACGTTCTGTAATGGCTCTACATAGATGAAGATGACACACCACAAGACAAACAACCAAAGCTCCCAACATAAATCTATGGGTGTGGTCAATCTATCTTACACAGAATGGGCTATGAAGGACAGGGTCCCATCGGCTTGAGAAAAGAAGGAATAACTAAACCCATTCAACCATCTTCATCCTCATCAGCCCACGACACAAGAGGGCTAAGATACAAAGACAATGGCAAAGGCAAAGCTAAGGCTACTACTTGTTTTGTGGAATAGATCCATAACCTCCAAGAGGATAGTGATATAGATTCTAACGAGTATGAATGGGATGACCTTTCAGAACATTCCTATGAAGACAAAGGAATTGATACCATTTGCACCTATAGCCCCTACCGTGAGGGACAAACTCTAAGGTCTAGACCAATAGAGTGTGATTCACCCATTCCGGAGAGAACAACTTACGAGGAAGGTCAGAGTTCCCATGAGATAGATAATCTTGAGGAAAGTACCATCACATATCTTATTCCTATCACTCCCAATCCTGACCATATATCCATCCTTACCATCACACCTACAGAATCAGATCAACCTATCGATCCCCTCCCCCTGGTACATCCTTAGCTTATCGATTGGGATCTACAAGGAACCCCCAACTAGACATTTTCTAGAATAATGATGCCTACATTGATTACATGGAACTAAGAGACCACCTACCTGTGGGAGATCATAAAGCTAGCTTCGCCATAGAACTCAATACCATGGCTTATTTTAGAGAGGGTGCCAAGCCTTCCAGTCACAAAAAATATAAAAATCAAACATGGATCTGATGGTGAAAATTGCTCTGCGGCATTGTCAGATCCCAAAAAAGTAAAAATAAAGGACGCATCTGATGGTGAAAACCTCTCTAAGGCACCAAATGATGGAAGGCTTGACACTCTTCCCAACAACATGTATTAGGAGAAGTCACAAATTGTTGTAGAACCTACAGAACCTGTTGACATCAGCACAGAAGGTAACCCAAAGATCATACACTTTGCCAAGTCTCTATCTCCGCCGAAAAAGATGAAATTTATACCCTTCTTCAAAAGGAAACAAGTCAACTTTGCTTGGTCTTATGCAGATATGCTAGGGTTAGATCCAGACTTGATCATGCATCATCTACCACTAGATCTTGAAGTTAAACCTGTCAAACAAAAACTCAGGAAAATGCATCCACATATCACATTGCTAGTCAAAGAAGAACTAAAGAAGCTACTGGATAATGGGTTCATTAGAGAAATCAACTATCCAGAGTGGGTATCAAACATTAGACCAATATCAAAGCCCGATGGATGAGTCAGATTGTGTAATGACTTCTGAGATCTCAACAAAGCCTGTTGCAAAGATGATTTCCCATTGCCCAACATTGACATCATCATAGACTTGACAACTGGACACACTATGCTCTCTCTTATGGATGGTTTCTCTGGATACAATCAAATTATAATAGCACTAGAGGATCAACATAAGACAAATTTCACATGTCCATGGGGCACCTTCTGTTGGAACGTCATGCCATTTGGGTTGAAAAACGCAGGAGCAACATACCAACGTGCAATGACTACTATCTTCCATGACATGATGCACGTCACAATGGAAGACTATGTGGATGACATCCTTGCCAAGTCACTTACAAGGGAATCTCACTTAGATGTCCTAGAGAAGGTCTTTCAGTGGCTGGAACAATTCAAGGTCTGATTGAATCTAAAAAAGTGTGTGTTTAGTGTCACCTCTGGCAAACTCTTAGGTTTCATAGTATCAACAAATGGAATTGAGGTCAATTCTGCTAAGGTCAAAGCTATCATGGAGATGCCACCACCAAGGAACATCACCCAACTGTGGTCTTTACAGGGAAAATTACATGCAATCTGTCAGTTCATCTCACAACTGGTGGACAAGTGTCAACCTTTCACTCATCTCTTGCATAGGAACATTCCATTCAGATGGGATGAGAAGTGTGAAGAAGGATTTTGCAAATTGAAAGAGTATATCATGAATCCACCTATCTTGATGCCACCTATCCAAGGCAAGCCACTATATCTTTACATATCTGCAACACCAAAAGCTCTTGGAGCCCTTTTAGCACAACAAGACTATGAAGGCAAGGAACGGGCAGTCTACTATATCAGTCGCACATTGGTAGGGTATGAATTGCAATATTCTCAAATCGAAAGATCTTGTCTTGCTGTGGTTTTTTCTTCCCAAAAACTATGCCATTACATGCTTGCACATTCCATCAAGTTAATTGCAAAGATTGATCCACTCAAGTACTTGTTAAGCAAAGCAGCTCTAATAGGTTGCCTAGCTAAATGGGTAATGCTACTAAGTGAGTATGACATCCAATATGTGGAAAGGAAAGATATCAAAGGTCAGGTCATCACCAATCAGTTGGCGGAGGCACCATTGCAAGATATCACTCCAATGACATTCTAGTTTCCTGATGAATCAATTTTTAGTATCACAACACATTCATGGAAGCTCTACTTTGATGGGTCTTACACAAACCATGGATCAGGGGTAGGAATCTTATTAGTCACTCCTCAAGGCGACACTATACCTAAGTCCTATCATCTACTTTTTCCTTGCACAAACAACATTACAGAGTATGAGGCCTTAGTCATTAGTCTTAAGATGGTGGCAGAGTGGAAAGTGAAAGAGCTACATGTCTATGGAGATTCACAACTAGTGATCAACCAAGTGAATGATGACTATTAGACGAAAGATGACAAGCTAATACCATACAAGCATATGGTAGATGACTTTAAAGGATACTTTGTGATAATATCCTTTGAGCAGATTCCTCACATAGAGAACAAAGCAGCAGATGCCATGGCAACCATTGCCTCGCTTCTTGAGATACCAGAGAATGAGTCACATTTTGAGTTCTTGGTGGAGTCAGTCATGCAACTAGCTTATGATATCCCCAAAACACAATCCATTTGCCTCCTAGTAGGATCTGATTCACCCTTGTATGGTAAAATTTACACTTACCTCAAGGATAACACCTTACCAACCAACTTATCCAACAACCAACGCCGTACCTTTATCCGCCAAACATCCCGTTATACCATTATTGTCAAAACCCTTTACCGCCGAGGTCTGGATGGTACTCTACTCAGATTTCTTGAATGTGATGAATCCCAAACCACCTTATGGGAAGTACACGAGGGAATCTGTGGATCACACTCTAGTGGTCCTACCTTAGCTAAGAAACTCATGCATTTGGGATATTCTTGGCCAAACATGGAGACATATTCATATCATTTTGTCAAGAAATGCAAGCAGTGTCAGATTCATGGTAACCTCATCCATGCACCAACTCAGGAACTGTGACCTTTAACGACACCTTGGCCCTTTTGTCAGTGGGGACTCGACCTTGAGGACAAAATCCACCCTCCATCATCCAATGGCCACAGGTTCATCATAACCACCACTGAGTATTTTACCAAGTGGATTGAAGCCATCCCACTCACTATTGTCACAGGCAAGCAAATTGCCTCCATCCTTAATTACCTCATTTGTCGATACAGAATTCCCTCATCCATAGTCACGGATAATGGAAGACTCTTCAAAAACTAGGATGTCCAAGAGCTCTTTGACAAATTTAAAATCCAACATGGCTTCTCCACCCCGTACTACCCACAAGCAACGGTCAAGGAGACGCATCCAACAAAACCATCTTGAAAATCCTCAAGAAAATTGTCAATGATGCTGGTCGTGATTGGCACATGCAACTCAATCCTACTCTGTGGGCCTATCGAACCAGCATACGCACTCCCACAGGTGCCACAGCATATCCCTTGTCTATTGTTCTGAATCCATTTTTCCCATTGAGGTTGAGTTACCATCTTTAATGGTGTCATTAAAAGGTCTTATAACTAATGAAGACTATAGAGTTTCCAGACTACGAGTTAGAACTATTGGAGGAGAAATGACAAAATGCTTTCAACCATCTCAAAGCCTACCAACAAAGAATGTCACGAAGCCATAACCACAGAGTTCGTCTTAGGGTATTTAAATGTTGGTGATCTAGTGCTCAAAGAACATCCTAGTAATCAGCAAGATTGGGAGAAGAAAGGAAAGTTTGAACCCAACTGGCTTGGTCCTTATGTAATCATTACTGCCTATGGATCAGGAGCGTACCAGTTAGCTATATCAGAAGGTGAGCTATTTGATGACCCAATCAATAGTATGCATCTTCGCCAGTTCTATACCTACCCTAATGTAAGGGGTGCAAAAACACAAAAAATCACGAAAAAATAAAAAAAATCAAAATCAAAATAACAAAAAATGAAAAAATAACAAAAAATGAAATAAATAACAAAAAATGAAAAAAATAGCAAAAAAATAAAAAAATAGAAAAACAACAAAAAAATCGTCCTCTGGTGAAAACCTGGTAAACAAGCGCCTTGGATAGATACCATGATGAAAACCTGGCAAATAGGCATCATGTGTATTCTGGCTATCATTGCAATAAAAGTAGAGTAGTTAAAACCTGACAAATAGACACTCTTTGCGATGAGAACCGCTTCCTCCATCTTTGGGAAACCATCGCCTTGCATCCGTTCTTCCTACCATCATCCAATCATATCCGTTTCGCAAAGCAACCTAACGATAACCTATCATGGCTTGATACTCTATCACCATTATCGCCTTGCTACCTAAGGTTTATCTAGTATCCTATCCATAGTGTCAGCCTGTCATAGGGTCCATCATTAGTATCTTGTCATCCTGAACTATGTCACCTTTGCCTCTTCACGTAGGCAAGGCCATCTTGTATCGATGCACCCCCCATGCTCCTTTCCAATCCATTCCATACCGTTTCACCCATCCTCTGGTCCATCCGCATCCGCACCATTTCCCATTGCCTAGGTCCTAGGTCCACCAAATTCACCCTGAACTATGTTGCCTTTGTGTCGTCACGTAGGAAAGTCCATTTATCAATGAGCCCCCGAGGCAGTAGGTCAATCCCTTAGGGCCCGTCCCATCGAGTCTACCATAAGTGTCTCACAGTTTTTCATCCATAATAAACTAGAAACCTCTACTTGACTAGGGGCAAATGCTCGACCTGGTTACGGAGTTGGATTCTGTAATGCCACATGTTCTAAGAGGGCACCAATAAGGATTGTGATACCTTTCACTAGACACGCACGCACAACAAAGCACGCTTCCAAACAGAAATTTTGATGCAAGACATCAACCTATCCAAGGCAAAACAAACACGTGCCTAAACACTCAAAATGATTTTATCTAAATTATGGCAAGAAGACACATCTAATGCAAGAAGGTTTTGTGTTTGTAAACAGGTTACGTCACAGGGTCTTGATTTTTGTTATCATGTTTCCTATGCTACTTAAGGATGCCTAAAAACTAGAGATGCTATGATAGGGGCATGATTATTTTCTTTGTTTGCTGCTTGTGGGTTTATCTTTAGTAATGTGAAGTCTCATCTAAAGACATGATCAACATAATGATCATCAAGGACATTAGAGGTCTAAACATGAAACAGGTGTAATCCTTATATGTTGATATGCAAGAAATACTCAGGTCATCTTGGTTCAATTATACTTAGATGCTTGTATTAACTTGCTAAATCAAAATCCATGTAATCAATACTCAGGTCATCCTGGTTTAATTATACCTAGATGCTTGTATTTTCTTACAACATGTTAAAAACACAAAAATAACAAAAAAATCGCCGAATGATGAAATCAAGCACTTCAAAATACTTGCAATATCAAGGTGACAAATATCCGCATCCATGCACATCTAATTGCATTTCATATACCATCCATAAATAATGATCTTGTTCAAAGCACCCATGTTTACAAATAAATAAAAGCTTGTGATTCCTTCATTCACATTTCTTCTATCAATCAAATTTCTATCTATCATTGTGTCTTTCATCAAGTCTCTTCTACATCGATTGAGTACACTTGGACATAACAAAAACATATAGTCATTTTGCATTTCATATTAGGTGAGATAGTCATTTCATTTATTAGATCATCCACATGCATATAGGTGCATTAAATCATACATATCATCATTTTGCATTAGGTGAGATAGTCATTAAATTGATTAAATCATTTACATACATATAGGTGCATTAAATCATACATATCATCATTTTGTATTAGGTGAGATAGTCATTAAATTGATTAAATCATTTACATACATATAGGTGCATTCAATCATCCATATACAATTGTAACAACATAAACATAGATGCATACATAGTATCTCATCAAAAAACCATCAAAAACATAGCTGTCAGTAATCATTTCATACCATTTTATTTGCATAACAGGTGTTACACATTAGATATCATAACATTTGCATAACATATAAACATAACAAATAGAGTGCATCCATGATCATCGCATAATACATAATGCATGCAAGCCATCATAACTGCATCATCATATATAATCATAAAACATAAAAATGTCCAAGTGTACAATATCAAAATCTACCATCCATGAGTCGAATCACAAAGAGTGTACACATACATAAAAATAATAATGATACATGACTTAGTAGCTGTACAAAATAACAGTGATATATACATAATCTGGCTATCCATGAGCCATCAAAAAATGTATGAATAACGCAAAAACCTGTGCAAAGTCAAGTCTAACCCTACTCCTGCAGGATGCTGCTCCTAGCACTGTCTCCTCCCCCTCCTCCACATCGGCCTATCCCAGACTGCTGTGGGCCCATCCTCGAAGCTACTAACCATGAACTGCCTACCCTCCACAAGGACACAACCACTGATTGGCTCCTGTAACTCGGTGCCCTCTCATCTGCTGGCACTGCCCCATGGTATAACCCTTTGTAGTACTATATCTGAGCTCGGGCTATGGCCAACTCTCCCAGCACTTGTGTCACCTAGGCCTAGGCCTACGTCAACTATGTAACAAGAAGTACTATAGTCGTGTCAGTACCCAGGGCAACTATGGCTGCATCTCTCTCCCCTGTCAGGGCCTGTACCCTGGCCACTACTGTATCTCTCTCCCCAGTCAAAGCATGTACCCTAGACAGTGTGGCATCCCGCTCTACAGTGATGCTGGCTATGATCCCTGCATCTCCCTCTCTTTGAGCTTCAGCGGCTCTCAACTATGTCCTTAACTATCTCACCTGGCCTTGTAATAGGCCTACTGCATCCCCCTGCACTTGCTGCTGCGGGTCAGGCTGATCAGGTGCTTGCAGCACTTGTGGAACCACTACTGGTGCTACCTGTTGTACCTCCTACTAGGGTGGGGCCTGCCCCACTCTCTACCATTGTCTTGGCCGACCGTCACCTCCACCATCTCCTCCATCTTCTCAGCCTCCGCCATCTCCTCCTCTCCTCCTCCTCCACCTCCTTTTCTGACTCAACCTCCTCTAGACGAGGAGCTAACTCTCCCGGTCTCGAGTATCTAGGCAACGGGTGCACAACAAACCACTCCTCAAAATCCTGCGTCATCCCTATGTCCACCACCTACCACCTCATTGGCCACTCCTAATAGGGAATCTATAGGAAGTCTGCCTGTGCCTCCTCATAAGAAGCCACATGACCCCATCACCGCCGCTCTGCAAATGTCCTCGCAAATAGTGCCTGCCCTTATGGCATACCCTGTATCTGCCCAAACTACCGGAAGCCATGGCTGACTATCTGCCTCTCTAGAATGTGATGGGTCCACCCAATCAACCACCATGTCTGAAACACACACGACAGCTCATCAACCTCATCATCCCATACCTCACACTCCAGATATGGTTGCCACACAATCACATCCACATTATCCAATTGATGGCACTAGTAGTCCAACTTACCTAGCCTGTGTTGAGTAAGTACACCAGTGTATCCATAAGAGTATGGCTCATCTGGCTGCCGATGAAATGTGACAATAGGCCATGTCACTGCAATGTGCTCCCAAGCCCAGAACTGTAACAATGAAACACTTGTAGAAAGACTATACGCTCCACGATACACAACCTGATGCATGTCATGATAGAGATGAGCCAATACACAAACACCCCAAGCAAAATGAGTGCCCTCAGTCAGCATCCTCTCTAAGGTCCACCCCTAGCCAACTGCAAAACCATGTGATCTCTGATCGGGGCATACGACAACTCCGATCAAGCCAGCTACAATCCCGGGGAAGTAATCATAGTAGTCATACATATCCTGCCAACTAATCATTGATCCTCGTATCTCAGGATCATCAAATATCCTCTTGCACTCAGCTAGCCTAGTGTCACACTGAGAGTCATACTCTACCATCTCCCCTACTATAGGAAGCCTCAGGATCCTGTAAATGTCCTCCAAAGTCATGGTGATCTTGCCAGTGGGGAGGTGGAATGTCCCATCCTCACTATGAAAGCACTCAACCAAGGCAGTCAACAGACTGAGGTTCGCACAAACCTCAGGCATGAAGCAAACATAATATAATCCAATTGCACTAAGCACTAGACGATTTGCCTCTACAGCATGTGTCGTCACCGCATCGTAACAGGAAACTGCTCTCGCAACATGAGAGTGTCAAAAATATCCTCCTGCAATCAACAAAGCAATACGTCAACCATAACTGTATCAATGCAAATCTGCTCAACTATCAAACCTATCAAACTCACTTACTTCACATATCAAATTGATCAAACCAAGCATATCATCTCTTGTCTAGATTCTATCAATCTTAGAGATTGCTTATCAATTGTCACATCGATCAAGATGCCAATTGAGTCAATTTCGCTAAGTAACTGACTATCGTAAGCAAATGCACTATTCTAGGTGGCATTTGCGCAGTATCAGCACAAATACATAGCTTCATAATGCATGCGCAACTCTGCTCCAGAAATGCGCAAAACTAACGTATGTGCAACATCATAACAAAAGCGTAGACATAGAACAAATGCACCGAAATCTATCACAAATGCGCTGAACTAACATATGCACAGCAACATGACCTGAATGTATTGAACCAGAACAAATGCGTAGTTTCGGGCCACAGATGTGCTAAAACTCAAAGCTGCACATATTCTCAAGTAACTTTGACCCACATTTATTACACTTATAAATGCACCTATCCTAAATTTTTTGACATACGTACGGGGGGTCCTACCTCCGCTGCCTGCCTGAATCGTCGAACTCGCTCAAAATGATGCTCCTCATGTGGAATATCCATATCTCCGCTGACTGCTCTGGCTCTTGTGCTCTGCAAAGCTCCAAGTATCTCTCACAAAGTGACAAGTGTGCAAATGACTAGGATTGTCGACCCAGCTTCTATATATAGACATGCAACCCTAACTAGCTATGTGGTGACCTTGCCTGTTCTCTGTACCCTTTCCCCTATGCTTTTTCAAGTTGTATCCTATTTTCTTCACCCTAACCTAATTGTTCAACCTATCTCATCGTGAGATTGTCCGTCTCATGCCCTCAAAATTTTCTTCCCATCCAATCCCCCAAGGGGGCATCCTAACGTCATAAACCTGTACCAGGGCCAAACTGGGGCATGTATCAAATCGTAGAAACTTAACTTTCTTTGAAACAACGTGATAAAACACATTGCATCAAAGAGGGGCAAAATGTATATACCTAAAAGTGATGCGACTCTAGCTAAATAAATATTTTAAATATTTATTTCATTTTAAATTCCTCTATCAATAAATAAATAAATCAATTTATTTATTCAATTCATATTTCTCCAAAAAATTAAATAAAATCATTTATTTAATTAAATCATCAAAATTCTTCTAAAATCATTCTAAATTAAATAATACCAAATTATTTAATTAGTTCTTCTAAATTCCAAAGTCTTCAAGTCCATAAATTTCAAATCATTCTCTATATTTAAATAAATCCAAATATTTATTTAAATTATCTATTTCCTCCAAAATTGAATTAATAGCAAAGACAATTCAATTAATCCATGTGCACATGTAATTAAATATTTTAAATATTTAATAAGCTAATATTCCCTCACCCACATGTCCTATTTCTCCTCTTGTCAGATTAGTTAACTCATCAATCAAAATAGTTAACTAATTGGTCATTTGAGTTCACTGTTCAATCATCTCAGTCAATCCCCAATCAGCCCACTTATCTCTCCAATCTATTCTGTTAATTGGATAATCATCTTAGTTAACTCTCCTCAATCTATTCTGTTAGCTCCCCTGATGCATGAAAGAGCAGGACACTTGTCCTCTCCCTATTCGCGCACATCCTCTCAAATTTCCTCAACTGTTGATCTTCTTATTCATTCTACACCATTGATCTTCTTTCTTAGAAGTCTATAAATACAACTCCTATTCCTCCATTTGAATCATCCAAGCTTTTCACAAACTTACTCTGCAGGATTCATAGTGCGCCTTTGGCACCAAATCACTGCATAGCTTGAGATCAATTATTATCACCATTTTCATTGCATTGTGAAGATCCTCTTCATTGCAAAACCTATCAACAACCATTCTCCATTGTCATCTTGGAAAAAAGCAAGGAAGTGCACCTTCTGAGGGCTCTATTCATACATGAGATCAATTCGAGGTAGGTGACCAATGGAAGTCAAGAAATAGAAAGGTTTGCAAGGTATTGAGCTCTTTGTGTTTGATCTTATTTATTTCAATTTCATTGAGATTATCGGATAATTAGTTTGTTTATGCTATTGTTCACATTTTCTGATAACAACAACGATAGAGTATACAAGGTGATCATCCATGTGGAGACGTCATACTTGGTGATTTATGTAGTATGATGACATCATGTATGGTTGGATTATAGTTGCATGACTCTTGGTAGTCCATGGGTTGGTTGGACAATTAGATGGTTGTGTTAGGGTTAAGGTGTCATTAGCCTTTGCAAATCCTATGTATATTTTATGTGTCTCCAAAACTCCTGGAAGGTGTACATGGACACCTAGGGTGTCACACTTGGAGAGATTATTTTTATTTTTTTTCTCCTAGGATTCTTGATATTAGTTGTCTATGCATTCATGAGGGAGGTGGAGCACTATGATGGTGGCTACATTTGACTTTGGACTCACTAAATATAATTTCTTAATTCTAAGTGCTAGGATTGAGGAATGAAGAATCTTTTCATAACGGAGCACTACACTTGAGGATGTGAATTGTTAAGGAGTTATGAGGCAAAGATGCATTTGTAGTTACATGTGCTATTTGAGGATACATTGATTGTGCCTATATAATGTCCTTGTGAAGTCATTGATTGTGTTTACTTTTCTCAGAAGATGCTCTCTAAGATGGGCATGAGGTTTTTAACAAGATACCATGGTTTTGGTCAAATCTTTTATGGTTTTGCCTCTCTCTTTGTCTATACATTGTCTAGGTGTGAAATAATTGTTTTATGATTTATTCATAGGTACACAAGTGTTGCCGAAATGTTGTCAAAGTTGATGGAAGTGTATCGATATTGTATCATGTTCATTGAAGATTAATACATACTTGTCCTTCTTTTCTAGTGAATTTTTTTTTCTCGAAATGGTTTTCCCATGTAAATTCTATGTTATGTGTTACAAGTTTATGGTTTGTTGATTTTGGTATATTTGTTGATTCATGCTTCCATTTATAATCTTTAATGGGTAATCCACTGTTAAGCAATTAAATTTTAGATTTACATACTCTTGGGAAAGTTTTATCATAGTAGTTTCACCTTGATTATCAATATTTGGTATAAGAGCTAACAATTTTATATAGAGGGGGATGCCTTTTTGGAAGTGTTGAAGGTTTTTGGTTGTAGTGGGAGCTTTTTCTTTGAGTGGTTTTTAAAATTTGTTAAGAATTGGAAAACATGCACTCATTCTTTTAGTGGTGAATCTTCACCAATTGGTGAATAGTACAAGTTATAAAGGGGACTAAATCACTCGTTTAAATTACAAAAAAAATAGTTTAGTGTTATTTAAACTACATAGGCATTATTTTTTTAATTCTTAAATCAAATTATTTTGCTACAGTAAACGATGTGTGATTGGAGCCTAATCACCAGTTGTTTATAATATAATTACAAATCTTAATCATATTCGCTAGTAATATTATATTCTCGCCATTACTTTTGGGGACATATCACCATTACTAATTAACCCCCACTTACTTTTAGGGCTATTTCACTTTGAAATTAACTTTTGGTGAGATTTTCTGCTTATAAATTGTATATAATTAGGTTTTAAAGTAGTGAACATGACTCTCTCTCCTTTAGTATCATGGCTTCTAAAACCTAGGGTGTACATGGCCTCGAATCTAATGATAATGAAGAATATAGGTAACATATAGTTTTGGTACTAATATTATTTTTAATGTTTGCATGGATAAGAAGTTAAGATCTTGTTTGTAATCTATGACAAGTATTCACTTTGGCAATGGCTATGTTGTATGGTAAAGTCCACCCCAAATGAATGATATCTTAATATTTCTCTCATGTTCTGTGTAAATAGTAAGCAGGAGCATCTAGAGCTCTTGTAATAAATGTGATGGTTCTAATTTCATTCCCCACTATTGATTTCCAATATAAATTGATGGTCTTGATTTCATTTTACATGTTTACAAGCACATGTCACGAAAAATATTTATTCAACCCACAATTTATTTTGGCCCATGCAATTAAACATTGATCAACAACCCAACATAAATTCTAGGCTAAGGAGATATTTTAAAAAGAGAGCGTTTATAACTCTATGGAATGGATTATCAACCATCTAATCATAAGGAATATAAGGTGTAGATTCATCAGTGTGATATTTTAGTCTTATTTTTATCACATGATATTTTAAAAATGTTTAGTCCTTGTGTGCTACCCATTGATACCTTGTCGGTGGTTGTCACCCCAAAGTCCCCACTTTTGCATTAGGAAAAAAAGAAAAAAATGGGGGGATTGCAAGCGACAAAGATATATTTTTTTAAGGAAGGATTTTCCATGGTAATTAATGTCCATAGCTAGTGTTCACTAGGATTTCCCAGAACTTTTTATAAATTTTCTAGTGATGTGCATACATTTGCCAATGAAATTAATATTTTTTCAAAAAATAAAAATTGTCTAATCATAATTAATATTTTTCATAAAAAGGAAAGATTTTCCAAGATTTTATAAGATTATTTAGGGGCCTATTCTTAAAGTTATCACTAAAACCATGGCCTCTATCTCTTGTTCAGAGATTGAGAAATTCAATGCCACTAGGTATGAGTTGTGGAAGTTGAAATGTGGTGCAGTCAAGGATGGAGGGTTCAGAGAATGGACTGTCCAACCATGTAGCTAGAGTAAACACAACGGAAACAACACAAAATAATACAAGAAATAGAATGTAGTGGAAGATCTATATGCTCAATATCTCAGACAATTATGATGCTTATATGCCAGCAACATGCGGGCTACAATCTGTCTCACATGCCTGCTTTCCAGATTACAACATACATGAATGATATGGCATTGAAGTGCCTCCAGAAATGAACTATCCTTCTATTCTATTACTACCTATCAATGACTAGCTTCCTAGTGCATCTAAGAAATGCTTATATATCATCTTCTGGCTGAAAGAATCCTCCGTATCGGCATCAAGAGGTCTCAAACCCCAATGCATGATGAAACATGTAGGTCAGTCTACAACTAATGGTAATGCTCCGCAAATGAATGAAACATGTTACAGTTCTTAATGAAGGTCTATCTAATCCTTTACTGCCTTGTGTGTTGTTTCATTTAGCTCTGCAAGTGACGTGAATGCTCAACAAACCTTGTATACTCAAACTGAATGTTGATTGCTATATTCTATAATTGCCGATGATCTTCTGATAGTGATATCTCTTCGTAGATTAATCCAAATCTCATGAAATCTAAATATGATGTAGTTGGCATAGTGTAATATCTAAGTCCTGCTCCGCGAGCTCTGAAATGATGATGCAGTAAAATGCAGTGGAAAATGCTAAAATTGCAATTGACCGAACTGTGACTGAAATGGAAGAAAGAAAAGAAAACAAATATTTTTTTGGTTGATGTAAGATTGCTCTTCAACTTGGGATGCTCCTGCATTAGACACTCGGGGTTGTTTGAAAAGTGAGTCCCTCACTTTGCTAGGGCTAGAGGAAAATGAAGGCGGTCTACCTCAGCCTGAGAAATCCATGATGAATCTTCCTTTGGTATTCCTTTCCACTTAACCAGGTACTCTTTATACTGCTTGCCTCTGGTGCTGTGTCCAATTATCCTATCCAAAATTTGCTCTATCTAATCTAGTTATTGTTGTGGTAACTGATCCTTCAATCCAACTCTAGTGTTGTCACTGATTCTCCCTCATGATATTGATATAGGTTTGCTATGTTGAATATAGGTGATATGCCAAATGTCACCAGTAGCTCCACTTTATAGGCATTTCCTGAATCAAACTTCCTAAGAATTCGACATGGTCCAAAATTCCTCATCTTCAGCTTGTTGTATGTCCCCAATGAAAATCTTTCCTTTCTGAGATATATATACCATGACTTCATCTCCAACAGAAAATTCCCTATCTCCTCTTCTCATCTGCTTGTTCCTTATACTTACTATTCATATCCTCCAAATGCTTCCTAACCTGATTGTGTACTGTCTCCATGTATCCTACAAATTCTTCTGCTTCTGTACTCCTCTTGTTATGCATATTGACGTCTCTCAACTCCACAACTCCTCTAGTTTGTACTTCGGTCACAACTTCAAATGGTGTCTTCCCTGTGCTTCTTCTCACTAAGTTATTGTATGCAAACTCTGCTTGTGGTAGAATTATATCCCAATTTCCTACCTTATCTCCTACTATGCATCTCAACAAGTTACCCAAACTCCTATTTACCACTTTGGTTTCTCCATATGTCTATGGGTGAAATGTTGAATTGAACTTTAGGTCTGTTTTCATCTTATTCCACAATGTTCTCCAAAAATATCATATGAATCTTGTATCCTTGTTTGAAATTATACTCTTTGGTAATCCATGCAATCTCACAATCGCTTTGAAAAATAGGTTAGCAACATGTACAACATCATTTGTCTTCTTACAAGGAATGAAATGAGCCATCTTTGAAAATCTGTCCACTACTACAAATATTGAATCATGTCCCCTATGTGTTCTTGGCAAACCTAATATGAAATCCATGCTTATGTCTTTCCAAGGTCTCTCCGGTACTTGCAAAGATTTGTATAAACGCGTATTCTGACTACTCCCTTTTGCAACTTGACATACTCTACAACTCTGAACAAATTTCCTTACATCCTTATATATCTGAGGCCAAAAATAATGTTCACTCACCAAAGCTACTATCTTGTCAATTCCAAAATGTCCTAATGCTCTGCTATGCTTCTCCTTGACCAAATTCTCTCTTAGTGAACTCCTAGGTATACACAAATGATTCCCTTTGAACAACATATCCTTCTGAATGAAATAATCCAACCACTTGCTTCTATCTATCACAATAGGTTCTCTGCATGCTTTCCATGCTTCTGCAAAATCAAGATCTTCTTCATACATGTGCTTAAGTTCTTCAAAACCTAATACTTCTACCCTCATCTCTATCAATAGGTTCCTTCTTCTGCTTAATGCATCTGCAACTTTGTTTGACTTTCCACTCTGGTGCTTCAATACAAATGTGTAACTCTGCATGAACTCTACCCATCTCATGTCTCTAATTCAACTTACCCTGACTGTTCAAATACTACAAAGCTTGATGGTCAATGTACAACACAAATTCTTTTGGCAACAAGTAATGTCTCCACTTCTTCAAGGCTTGAATAATGGCATAGAACTCTTGATCATAAACTAAATATTTTCTCCTTGCATCATTCAACTTTTCACTGAAATATGCTATTGGTCTCCCTTCTTGACTTAACACTGCTCCTATTACATTTCCACTGGCATCACAATCAACTTGAAATAATTTGTCAAAATCCAATAATGCTAACACTGGTTACGCTACCACCTTTTGCTTCAACAACTCAAAACTCTTATGTGCCCCATATGTCCACTTAAAATCCTTCCGATCACCTCTCATTGTCTCTGTCATGGGTGTGCACACAGTACTGAAATTTCTGATGAACTTTTAGTAGAAACTTGTTGGTCCATGAAATGATCTTACCTCTCCAATGTTCATAGGTGTTGGCCACTCAACAATTGCTCTTTCTCAAGGTCCATCTACAATCCTTCTGTTGAAATCACAAATCCCAAATATACCAATTTTGTCTTCATGAAACTACACTTCTTGATGTTTATCAACAATTTCTCTTCTCTCAGGCTTTGAAGTACATGTCTAATATGTTGTAAATGTTCTTTTTTTCTACTAAAAATCAGAATATCATCCAAGTAGACAATAATAAACTTACCCAAGAATTTCTTCAAAACCTCATTCATCAACCTCATGAAAGTACTTGGTGCATTAGTTAATCCAAAAGGCATGACTAACCACTCATACAATCCTTCATTTGTCTTGAATGCAATCTTCCACTCATCTCTTTCTTTGATCCTGATCTGATGGTATCCACTCTTTAGGTCAATCTTTGTGAAATATTTTCCTTCACTCAAAGAAACCATGATGTCATCCATCCTTGGCAATAGGAATCTATACTTGACAATGATCTTATTGATTTCTCTAGAGTTTGTACACATCTTCCATTCTCCATCTTTCTTTGGTGCTAGTACTGTAGGTACCACACTGGGCTTAAACTTTCTCTGATCAATCCTTTCCTCAACAACACCTATATTTGTCTATTTAGTTTTGCATTTTCTGCTGGTGTCATCCTATGTGCTGCTTTGTTAGGAAAACTGGCTCCAGTTATAAGGTCCATATGATGACTAATACTCTAGATTGGTGGCAATCCTTCAAGTACATTCTCTGATACAATATCTTGGTACTCTGTCAACAACTCAGTTATCTCCTCCGGTGGTAGTTCTTCTTCTTTTGTGGTGGTGGTTTCTGCACTTAGGGTACCACACTTCTTTGGAATCAATGCAAAACACATGTTCTCATGTCTGAATCCATCCAAAAATTTCCTTCCAGCAACTAAACAGATTCTAGTATTGCTGCATACTTCATTTTTAGTCTCTTCTTCCAAAGGTATCAAGATATGTTTCTTCCCATTTGATGTTATAATGTATGTATTCTTCCTCCCATCATGTATTTCTTTTCTATCATACTACCATGGTCTTCCCAACAATATATGTTATACATCCATCGGTATAATATCACACAATACCTCATCAACATAAGATCTTATATGAAATTTCACCAAACATTGTTCACTCATCAGTACCTTGTGCTCATTTTGAATCCATGCTATCTTATAGGGCTTCAGATGTTTCAACCTCTCTAAATTCAACTTCATCACCATCTCCTCTGAAACCAAATTATCAGTACTACCACTGTCAATGATAACCTTGCAACATTTACCTCCTAATTTATATCTTATCTAGAACAAACTTTTCCTTTGCGGTGGTTCCTCAATTGTCTCTGCTTGAAATAAAGCTCTCCTCATGACTAATGACTCTCCTTTCTCTAGCTTTCCCACTAAACTAGGTGATCCAACTAGTTCTCCCTCTGCATATGCTACTCTTGTATTATTCTCTATTCTTTTACTAGTACTTCCTTGATGACATTCAAATTCCTGGTGTCCTTTGCCTCCACATTTAAAACAGGTTCCTCTGAATGATCTCTTATCAAATCCCCTTTCATCTCTCTAGTATCCTGCATTACGGAATGAATTATGACTTCCTTTGCTGTTGCGGTAGAAATTTTTGTCGTCTCTCCGGTATGAATTATTGTCTCCGTCTTCTTTCCAGTATGGGCTACTCTCCTTGTTTTGATCCGCATATGGTCTTTGTCCTTCAAAATATGTTCTACCTCTCTAAAATTTTCCTCCTCTACATCCATGCCTTTGTTCATGTCTCTTATTCAACTTGTCTTCAACTTTCAGCATAAATTGATATGCTTCTTCTACTATTGTCATCCTTACCAAACTTAGTTCTTCTTGAATATTCATCCTTAGTCCATTTATGTACCACACCACTTTCTCCTTTCTTGCTTCACTATGTCCAGTCTTTATGATCATCTTATGAAATTCTTCAGTGTACTCCTTCACAGATTTCTCCTTAAATTGTCTTAGGTTTTGCAATCTCTTCAACAATTCCAACTCATAGTTAGTAGGTATGAACTGATTCTTCAATTTTGTAACCATCCTATCCTATTTTATGATTTTCTCTTTTCCTCTCCTATTTTTATCCAATTGAACTTCTTTACACCAAATAGCAACATGTCCTTTCAACTTAGTTTTTGCAAATCTCACTCCTTCTAGATCTTCTATTTCCTCATATTCAAAGTATTCTCCCATGTCATTTATCCAATCAATCAATTCCTTAGGGTTTAAATTTCTGGTATAGTTTGAAATCTCTATTCTAGGTCTTTTACCAATCTTAGAGATAGCTTTCAACATCTTTGCCTAATATGATTCTTCTTCTTCTAGAGCTTCTTCATTTTGGTCAGCAACTTGAAATTCATCATCATCATTTTCATCTTCATGTCTAGGGTTTAGTCCTCTTCTTCTATCTTCTTCTACATCATCCAATCTAACTTTCATTGGTCTCATCATCTCCATCATTTCTTCCATTCTTCTAGCAACTTGGACATAGAAGGCATCCTCCTTGTGGCATCTCTTTCTAGGATCTAGTGCAACTGCTTCAATTTGGCGATCTAACTACAGGGTTGCAACTGCCTCATAATCGACACTCTATTGACAAACACAAGTAGACTGCCTTAGTTCAGCACTTTGTTCACCACAATATCTTTTGAAATGCCTTCACTCCCAAAGGATTTACAAACTTTGCTTTGATACCACTTGGTGCAGTCAAGGATGGAGGGTCTAGAGAATGGACTATCCAACCATGCAGCTAGAGTAAACACAATGGAAATAACACAAAACAATACAAGAAATAGAATGTAGTGGAAGATCTACATGCTCAATATATCATACAACTACGATTCTTATATGCCAGCAACATGTAGGCTATAATATGGCTCACAGGCCTGCTTTCCGGATTACAACATACATGAATGATATGGCATTGAAGTGCCTCTAGAAAAGAACTATCCATTTATTCTATTACTACCTATCAATAACTGGCTTCCTAGTGTATCTAAGAAATACTTATATATCATCTTCTAGGTCAAAGAATCCTCTGTGTCGGCATCAGGAGGTCTCAAACCCCAATGCATGATGAAACATGTAGGTCGGCCTACAACTCATGGTAATGCTCCGCAAATGAATGAAACGTGTTATGGTTCTCGATGAAGGTCTATCTGATTCTTTACTGCCTTGTGTGATTTTTCATTTAGCTCCGCAAGTCATGGGAATGCTCCGCAAACCTTGTATGCTCAAACTAAATGTTGATTGCTCTGTTTTGTGAATGTTGATGATCTTCTGATAGAAATATCTCTTTGCAGATGAATCCAAATCTCATGAAATCTAAATATGATGTAGTTGACATAGTGTAGAATCTAAGTCCTACTCTGTGAGCTCTGAAATGATGATGTGGTAAAATGCGGTGGAAAATGTTGAAACTGCAACTGACTGAACTGTAACTGAAATGCAAGAAATAAAAGAAAGCAAATATTTTTTGGTTGATGCAAGTTTGGTCTTCAACCTGAGATGCTCCTGCATCAAAATGGAAGATCTTTGAGAAGAAATATATTAGTGGAAAGTTGTTGAGAATGATAGAAGGCATCTAGAATGTTTGATCCAGATTGGATAAAGTTGGATAAGAAGGCATGAGGAATTATTTGGTTGTGTCCTCTTGAATGTCTCCAAGGAGACCACTCCATGGAAGAGGATAAGTGATATTTATCAAATTATAAGTTTAACCAATCAATTGTATGTCAAAAGGCATTTGAATTCTTTAAAAATAAAAGATGGTGATTCAATTGTAGATCATTTGAATGCATTTAATTTGATTATGATTAATCTAGTTTCTATAGATTTTAACATGGAAAAAGAAGATAAATGTATCTTATTACTTTGCTCTTTACATGATACTTGGGAAAATTTAATTGTTTCCATTAGTGGTGGTGATGTAGATCTAAAGATGGATAGTCTTATTGCTACCTTTATTTTAGAGGAGATGAGAATAAAATCCATGAATGGTGGCTCGAAGGATGCCTTTCATGTTTGGGGAAGGCCCAAGGATAAAGGTGGGTCTAATTGGGATAGGAAGAATTCAAAAGATAGATCCAAATCAAGAGGTCAATCTAAAACCCCAGGGAAGAGCAAAGTGAAGTGTTGGAATTGTGGAAAGAGAAGGCATGTGAAGAAGGCATGCAACAACAAAAATAAATCCTTTGATTCTAATGTAGTCATGGTAGGAGGGTCCAATGAAGGACTATCCAATTGTGCAACCAACACCAATAAACGCATACACAAAGAATAAACTCATAATGGAAAGACACAAGATATATCCTAGGAAAACCCTTAAAGAGGGAAAAACCTAGCCTCTAAAAGATTCTTCATTATATTTATTAAATCTTCAAACCAATCACATTCTTCCACAAGGGAATATATGTTAGGCTACAACCAAATTACAACTAAAAAGTATGCAATAACCTTATTCTTAGACTCCATCTTGAACCCTTACATTCATGCCTACACCTGGACCTCCCATTCCTACTAAACATTCTCTATATCCTCTCATGATTTCAAATGTTCATGGGAAACCAATTTATATCAATCCCCATCCTCCATAATGATCTATGTTGTCCGTAGGGTGGTGCAAAGTTCTATACTCCCTAAAATGTGTAGTTGGATAATGCAAGCTAATTTCTTTTAACCAAACCAAAAAAATGGAAAATAAAATTGTGCAGTGCCCAACATTTGCTCCCATGGATCCAATAAGTGCTCACATCTTTCTTGATCATCACAAAATCCAATTTCTCTAGCAACAATAGTAACTCTACAAGTATGACAATCCACCAGTCTAATATAGGTTCACAAACCCAAATAAGTCATTACATGAATCTAAATTTCCTTAAATGTGGATATGTCCTCTAAATACTCCCCAATAATGTTATACCAAAACTACAAGGCTCAAATGTAAAATGTGAATAAATGTGGTGACTTCTTCTACATTGACTAGTGAATTAAAACTACAAGTGAATGCTGATGATGAATGATTGCTCTATTCCCACAATGATGCTCCTACATTAGATTCCTCCATAGAGAAGTCTTTTGATGGTGGTGATAGTGATGCCTTGTTTATTTTTTCTAACATTATTACTAATGATGCTTGGCTTATTGATTCAAGTTGCTCCTATAGTTTTCATCATACAAGGCTTATGATGGAGGAGAAGTTTTCCTTGGTGAAAAATCTACCCATTGAATTATTGGTAAGGGAAAGGTATAGTTGTGTCTCAATGATGGGAGGATTAAATCTCTTGATAATGTTTTGGACATTCTAGGACTCGCGAGAAACTAGAAACTTACTTTCTATATCCAAGTTGAATGATTTTGGAATGCATGTGACGTTTGACAAGTCCATTTGTAGGTTAGTGAGAGGGAGTTTGTGGTATCTAAAGGATCTCATGTTGGGACTTTGTTTAAGTTGAATTCCTCCACATCTTGTAACTTTGCCAATATAACTAAAAATCTAAAAATAAATATATTTTATGGCACCAAGTTTTGGGTAACATTAGAGAAAAAGGTGTTAGAACCTTGATTAATAAAAATATGGTTGAAATTTTTTCCTATTTCTGATGAGAATTTTGATTTTTGTGAGCATTGTGTGTTTGTTAAATAGAATAAATCATCTTTTTCCTTTTTGAACTCATAAAGCTAAGACATTATTAGAAATAGTTCATTTGGATGTGTTTAGTCCATTGGATGTGGGTTCTATTGAAAAATTTTGGTATTATATTTCATTAATTGATGATGCCTCTAGATACACTTGGATTTATTTTATGCCTACCAAATCTGAAGTTCTCACTAGTTTAAGAAATTTAAGGCCTAAGTTGAAAAATAAATAGATTATAAGATAAGGGTGTTGAGATCTAACAATGGTGGTGAATATTGTCCCAGGAAATTTGATAAGTTATGCAATAATGCATGTATTGTTCAGTAAAAGACAACCTCCTAAACACAACAACAAAATTTGGTTGCAAAAAGGATGACCCAAACCTTAATGGAAAGAGCTAGAAGTATGCTAAGTGGTACACCGTTAGATCAATGTTTTTGGTAGAGGTAATGTGTACTACTTGTTACTTGATTAACACATCTCCTTGTTTGAATCTTGTTGAAAAAACACCTTATGAAGTGTGGAAAAGTAAGAAGCCTTCTGTTTATAGGAGATATAAATTTTAATAAAAGATTTGAAACTTATTTTGCAAACCCTAAAATCTATATCAAATGTAATAGAAAAAGATGAAAGATATAACCATACAACCAAATAAATGCAAATGTTACCGAAGATGTTTGAAATGTGGTTGCTCAAATATTTGCATAACTCCTTTGTGAATTTTGCCAGGGAGCAGTAAATGAAAATAACATAGGTTTTAATAAAGTTTGGGCAGGGACAGTTTCAAAAACCATAAATTGGTCGAATGGCTTGGTAGGCATAATGTAGTTAGGGTTTTGAATTATTACAAATAGTTTTTAGGTTTTTGTAAATAATAAATCAAATTTGTTAATTTTAATTTATTATTTACAAGAGGGTAAAAAGTGAAAAGATTTAATTAATTAAAATTAATTAAACCTTAGGATACAGGGTGGATTAAATAATAAATTAAATTTATTAATTTTAATTTATTATTTATGGGAGGGAGTAAGGAACATTTAATTAATTAATTAATTAAATTTCATGACTTAGGGAATTGATCAATAATTAGGGGATTAGGGGATGATTTAGGGATGGATAGGAATGTGATTTGTGGGTCAATTTTTTGATGTCTACATTTTGCCCCTCTTTTGAGATGATGTTGCGAAGCAATGTCATTTCAAAGAAGATTAAAAAATAAGTTGGAATGGATAAAATGGGTTGGATTGGATTGGATGGGGCTCATAAAAATGAAGGATTGGTAGATGATGCCCCCTCAAGAGGATATGTAGGGATGAAGGAGATGGATATGCTCTTGAAAAAAGGAAGTGAAGAGAAGGAGATAGAGTTATGCTGATCTAGTTTGAGCAACCTAATGTTTGATATAGCATTGGACATTATGCACCAAGGTATAAAGACCAGGGTGATGATGTGTCAAATGCGGAAAAGATAGAAAGTCACTAGAAAACATATGCCTAAGCCACCATGATATGAAAGACCATGATGACAAAGTGGCAGGTATGTTGCAAGGACAGATACAAATGCAAGGCAACAATGATATAGCACACACAAACAAGACAAGCAAAGCATGCACAAATGATTAAAAAACAAACACGGTGATTGCCCCTATCAAGCTGAAAACCAATGATCAATTGGATTAATTGATGATGATAATGATAGATGATTGATATTGTCTGGTTTCATGAAATGAAACATGTCATATAAGATGCCTGGTCTGGTTTTGATGATGCAACATCCTGTATAAGACAAGTGATATGATTGATTGATAACATTGTTGATGTGGGAACGATTTATCCCAAGAACAACGTGAGGATTGTGTTGTTGATATGGGAACGATATATCCCAAGAACAACACTAGGATTGGGAACGGTATATCCCATTGATGATGATGATGATGATGATGTGATCGACCGATCAGGTTTACAACAAGGCTAGGAACAAGACCGTGGATGTGATTGGATAATTTGAAAAGATTGATTGTGATGCAGGAGCATCCAGGGTGTAAGAGCAATCTTGCATCAACCAAAAAAAAATGTTGTTTCTTTTCAATAAGGGCTAAATTTGGTAGGGTTACTATTTTTAGTAAGTTTGCATTTGTGCACGGTTGGATACAAAATCTTACACAGACCTCTAGAATGGTGAATTGAAGCTAATGGTGAAGAAATCACTTCAATATCATTTGTCATTTGTGAGATATTAAAATTTCAAATTCCAAAAATCCTATTGAAATATTCAAAGTCAAATTTGAAGCACTTAGAGGCTCCGGATGGGCTCGAAATTTGGTGGGAAACCCAAGCAGTCTACCTTTTGGTACTGCTTGTGCATCATCTTTTCGAGAGCTTTCCAAAAAGGTATTATAATTGAAAATCCAACGGTCAGATCGAAAGTTATGGCCCCACAAAGTTGACCTATTTTTGGAGGGAGATGCAAAATTTGAAATTAAGCTGGTGGCCGCCAAAAAGGGCTATATATGACCATTTTTGGGAACCCTTGGGGTAGTAGAGTTAAGGGGGAAGGTGTAGAGTCAGGAAAAGGCAGGAAAATAGAAACCCTAGTTGATTTGGGGTTACGGAAGGCTGAAGATTCCAGAGTCTTGAGAGAGGGACCTATAATGTGTTGCAGCCTGTAGGGGATTCATCCTCTGGTTGTATTTGAGCTTCTGTAATGTAATGTTTTGCCCATATTAATAAAATATCATTCTATTTTATGTGTGCAATTTCTGTTATTGTGTGTTTTATGAGCTACCCCCCTTCATCAGATTGACTTGATTGGTATGGATTAAGGATACTTGCATTTGGATCATTGTTTCTTGGAATGATCTGATTGATTGAGTTGATTTGATTTGATTTTTATTGCTTGGGTTTTTGTTAGATTTTTTTTTTTTTGGTATTTTTCAAATATTTTGATTTTTTTGGATTTTTGGGAATTGGTTTGTTTTGGATATTTAGCATTGGATTGTGTGTGGATAGCCTTTGGATAGATACTAATGATAAGGGAAAACCAAACCAAAAGGCAAGGATCAATAATGGATGGGATAGATAAAAGGATTGGATGGATGGATAAGAGGATGGGCGATAGGATGAAAGTAGGATTAAAAAGATTGGTAATGGGATAAATGTATGACTGGATGGGTGGATAAAAAGGATGTGCCATAGGATAAATGTAGGATTTGGATGGATAAAAGGATGTGCCATAAGATAAATGTAGGATTTAGATGGATAAAAGGATGGACAATAGGATAAAGGTAGTAGTATGGATGGATACAAGGAGTGGCGATAGGATAAAGGTAGGGTAGATACAAGGAGTGGCAATAGAAGGATAATGGATGGGAGATATATTATAGATGGATGAAAGGAGTCTAGGGTGTGATCTCCAAGGACTACATCACATAGGAATAACATGCCCCTACTCTAGATATTATGCTTTAGGATTCTGCGGGGTGATGCTTATTAGGATGCATGATGGGGATAATGCGTGGAAGGGATGAAAGGACTTAGTAGGAGATGGATGTATGGAGGATATTCTTAGAAATGGATGGGTGGAATTTGGAGTATGAAAAGAGGTGTCAAAATCATTTTTCAACATTTTGCCCCTACACTCATCAAGATCAAAAGCAGGAAGGGAAGATGGATGGTGCAATGAGGAGGGTATGACAGATATGATGGGTAAGAATGGAAAAATAGGATGGAAAATGATAGGATAGGATATGATGGGTAAGATAAAATGGGATAGATGAGATAGGATAGATTGGATGGGATAGATACAACAACATGCCCCCAGGTGTAAATCACATAGCTAATCACCTATGCATGACACATGTTTGCGAGGTTTTCAACATGGTACTTATCCAAGGTGCCATAAAAATGTTTTTCACCAATGGACGAAGGATTTCTCTTTACTATTTTGATTGATTTTTTTTTGTAGGGGATAGTTGGATGGAATAGATGGGGACTCAAGGTTTTGTTCCATAGTAAGATGGTAATGTCCCATGATTGATAGAAGTCACTCACATAGACTATGTCAAATGTCATTATGCTCATAGATGTTGGTAGGGGATGACATGAGAGAGAGACGGATTAAGTGGATAGTGGATTTTGATATGGATTATGAAAGGTTCATGCAAGGATGGATAGGGAATAGTGGATTATGGTGTGGAGTAGGATGGAAAGATAGTGGATTAGGATGGAGATAAAGAGATAGATAGAAGGACTTATGTAAAAGCATGGACCATAGGGATATGATGGAAGAGATAAGTGGGTTAGAAGATAGAAGATGGGGAAGTGGAGGTATGTGGGAATGTTGTGGAGTGGAAGGAAACCAAGACCAATGGTTGCACACATCGAATTGAATTTTGAAGCTTTTTATTGAAAGGGGGATTTGGGAGTAATGGAGATGTTCGTTTAGGGGATTGCCTGTTCAAGACTTTAGGGACCTATTGTCACAAGATTTGCACCCAGTGTTGAAGGCTTTTAGGGCTCCAACAATCTAGTGAAACATTGATATGACCTCCAGGTGTGGGACCCTATAGGGAGATCAAATCTCTAAAGAGAGGCTGGTTCCTTTGCTGAATATGAGATTCAGCGATCCTAAGACTAAACCTAATCTATCCACCTAATAGGAAAATAGGAAGAGGGAGTAAAACTGAAAGTAAAGGAAGGTGATACACCAGGTTTGAATAAAGAACATTCATAGAGCAGAGATGCACAAATAAATCGATACAACTGATAAACTTACATAGATCATGAAGACTTTAACATAGGTAAAGTATGTATTTCTAGGAATTAAACATTCACAAACAATGGCCAATTCTAAGACTACATAGAGTTAAAAGCATGAAGAAGTAAAAACTATATGTATTGATCAAGAGGCACAGTTACAGTAGAGGAAAGTTCTGTTTGGAATATAGAAGCATAAGACTAACTATTTTCCAACCTTTTTTACATCATACATTCATGCATATATAGCATCTGATTCCAAACGACCTAATTAGGTTACAATAAATTTCCCCATGGGCTCTGTTAGAAAATATCTCTGCCAGAAGAGATGTCCATCTATAAGACTTTAACTAGGAAAATATCTAGATCCATCGAGCAACTGAAAGATATTTTGAGTCTTTAATGTGAACTGCTGAATCACTCACCTGCAACCATAAATACAAAATATCGACATTTGAGAAACTTTTACAACACTTTAATTTGGCTCTAGATGTGTCTTTTCAGCTGAATCTGCATATCCTTCCACAGTCGGCAGCCATCTTGATATCCGGATCCATATTTAGATCATGAAATTTAGATCATATTTTCAAAGTGGGAATATCCCCCCCCCCCAAAAAAAAGCCCCCCAAATGAAAGAGGAGGAAATTCTAAGCACTTTTGCCTTTTGGATCATGTAGAAATTCCTTAGGATGAAGGAGATATTCACAGTCAAAGTTGCGGTTAGCCAGCATATGGACAAACACGTGTCATCATTTTGTAGCCATGCATAGAATCTTCCCAACAAAAAAAGATTCACTTGCGACACTGTGCTACCGTTAGATCATCGACCCCACAATTGCCTTCCTTTTGTCCGATGTGGACACGTAATGTCATTCTGGGGCCATAGAGTAGAAGGTGAGCCATTTTTGTTTTTGCTCTGCGGAAGCGTGCTAAGCCCTCCACATGGCTCCCATCTCACAACCGTGCACAAGAAAGGTCATGTCAGCTTCAGTGGCCTGCGGGCTATGCGATATCCAAATATGCACCCGTCAAATTTAACTTCGCAGCATGGAGAAATTGTCATCTGCATGGATATTAACTTAATATCTGGATACCTCTTGAATAGCCTAATGATGTCATTAGCATGAAGAACTTCATTGAAGAGGGATCTGGATGACGTCATCAAGATATTAACATTGGAGGGTGATATATCAGAGGCAAAATGTCTGGATGATGTCATCGTCATAGGCACTTCTTTGGAGAGAGGGTCCAAATGATGTCATCAGGGCATTCGTAAGGTCATGGATATTAAGAAGGATCTAGATATTAGGAAATATTCGGATGATGTCATCGTCATCTTCGCAAGGGTCTGCACATTCGCGAAGGACCCAGATATTAGTTAAGATCCGAATGTTAGGAAACATTCAGATATTAACTAAGGTCTGAATATGAAGGGGATATCGAGACCTTAACTAAGGTCTAGGATATTAAGATATTATCCAGGATGTTAGCTAAGATCTGGATGACATCATTAGGATATCCATGCCCAGAAATGACTAAGTATAAGGATGGGAAATCTCTGCGAAGGAAGACTTTGAAGGCAAAAGATTTCTAGGTTTTTCATAGGGATTCTCCAGATGAGGTTTTAGGGATTTGTGCAAGGTAGAGCATGAGGATTTGAAGGATAAAGGCTTGCAGTGCTATATCTCAGGGGATATCCAGGAGATTTTCAAGGTGAATTGTTTGACTCTAGATAGAGGAAAATGGGTTAACATTTTGGCAACCTCTCAGGGATGTTTACCTGCTAAACAATTAGATCAGTGGCCTTACACATCTATTGGGCATAGAGTCCAAAAGTGGAATGAAAATAGGTCAAGACAACTAAAACTTGCCTCACAAAACACACAAAAGAAAGAGACCTGTATTCTCCTAATGACAATGCAACCTGTGCAGAAGCACTTAGGAAAAAGGGAAACCAAAAATTGAAATAAACTAAAATAATATGTACAAGACCTCATACCAACCTTAATGGTAAGGTTTGAGATGGATCCCATTAACTGAAATGGGCAAAACTTCACCATCCAACTTTGAAAGAATGAAGACATTTGCTTGCTTGCAACAGATGATGACATAAGGCCCACTCCAAAGTGCATCAAATTTGGTGTGACCTCCTGATTTGGCTTAGTCTGCATCCCATTTTAGGACAAGATCACCCTCTTTGAAGGTCTGGAACTTAGTCTTCTTGTCAAAATACTTCTTGGTCTGCATCTGGTGTTCTTCTAATGTGATCATGGCTAACTATATTTTCTCTTCTAATTCAGTCAACTCGGCCATCCTGATGGACCTTGCATCTTCTCCTTCCAGCTCCAATTGATGAGCTAAGTCTAGTGCAGGAAGCTCTAAGGATATAGGCAATCTAGCCTCTCTTCCATACACCAGAACAAAAGGAGAGTTTCCAATGGATCTCTTGTATGTGATTCTATCAGCCCAAAGAGCTAATCTAATCTTATTGTGCCATTGCCTCTAGTTTGTCTCCATGGTCCTTTTCAGGATCCTGATCAGGTTCTTGTTGGTGGACTCAACCATCCCATTACCTTGAGGGTAATAGTTAGATGAAGTATTTAAAAACACATTGTACTTAAGAGCCCAATCAACAGCCCTAAAACTAGTGAATACTTTTGCATTATCAGAAATAATAGTATGAGGAGTTCTAAACCTTGTCATGATTTCTTCCAAGAAATCCATGATAGATGACTTAGTGGCCTCCTTGAGTGGAACTGCTTCAACCCACCTAGTGAAGTAATCTGTTGCAGTCAAAACCCACTTGTGGCCAGCATTGGAAGATGGATTTATCATGCTGATAAAAATCTAATCCCCACTGTGAGAAGGGATGGTCAACCTGAATAGGGTGGAGTGGGACTGCTGCCAATATTTTCTTTCCTACAAAGAGAGCACACTCTTTTCATCCTCTTACCCATACATGGGCATCATTGAACAATGTGGGCCAAAAGTAACCTGCCCTCATTATTTTCATTGCTGTAGCTCTAGTAGAGAAATGGCCACCAGCTGGGCCAGCATGAAACTCACTAAGAAGTCTATCAACTTGATCTGATTCTATGCAGCTCAGTAAGACTCCATCCAAATTTCTCCTAAAGATAACACCATCTATCAAAGCATAAGGGATAGACTACAGCCTGAAATGTCTCCTTTTGGTTCTATCCAGTCCATAGAGATACTCACAAGTGGATAAGAAACTAGCCATATCTGTTGTCCAAGAACTCATAACTGATGGCTCAACTATAGGTTCCTCCTCATTCAAATGGTAGGATGAATTCACCTCATCTACTGATGTCTAAGCTAGTTGTTCACACAATCCTCTGCCTCTAATCAACTTAGTGGCTTTGATGATCACATCATACTCCAGGATCTTGGTGACCCAGCTGGCTCACTTTTCACTAATCTCTATCCCCATTATGTAATCTCTCACACTAGGATGAGAAAATAAAACTTTAATATGGTTATTTTTCAGCATATATCTAAATATCTTTAAAGCTCTAACAATAGCAAATACTTGCTTATCCATGGGGTTGTATCTAACCTCATAGTCTTTCAAGGTTTGACTGAAGAAGGCCAAAGGCTGCTCTAGTCCATGCTCATTTTGCTACATCAAGACACCAACAATATTGTTCTCTCCTCCATGTGCATAGAGGACAAAGTCTTTCTCATAATTTGGATTCATAAGAGTAGGTGCCTGGGCAATCTCTTCCTTGATTTTCTCAAAACCATCCTTCCCTTCTTTAGTCCATCTGAAGACCGCATCTTTCCTAAGCATAAGGGTTAGAGGCTTCACCATAAGGGATAGACTACAGCCTGAAATGTCTCCTTTTGGTTCTGTCCAGTCCATAGAGATACTCACAAGTGGATAAGAAACTAGCCATATCTGTTGTCCAAGAACTCATAACTGATAGCTCAACTATAGGTTCCTCCTCATTCAAATGGTAGGATGAATTCACCTCATCTACTGATGTCTAAGCTAGTTGTTCACATAATCCTTTGCCTCTAATCAACTTAGTGGCTTTGATGATCACATCATACTCCAGGATCTTGGTGACCCAACTGGCTTACTTTTCACTAATCTCTATCCCCATTATGTAATCTCTCACACTAGGATGAGAAAATAAAACTTTAATATGGTTATTTTTCAGCATATATCTAAATATATTTAAAGCTCTAACAATAGAAAATACTTGCTTATCCATGGGGCTGTATCTAACCTCATAGTCTTTCAAGGTCTGACTGAAGAAGGCCAAAGGCTTCTCTAGTCCATGCTCATTTTGCTACATCAGGGCACCAACAATATTGTTCTCTCCTCCATGTGCATAGAGGACAAAGTCTTTCTCATAATTTGGATTCATAAGAGTAGGTGCCTGGGCAATCTCTTCCTTGATTTTCTCAAAACCATCCTTCCCTTCTTTAGTCCATCTGAAGACTGCATCTTTCCTAAGCATAAGGGTTAGAGGCTTCACCAAGCCAGCACAGTTAGGGATGAACTTCCTAACAAAGTTGATCTGCCCTAGAAATGATTGCAAATCCCTTTTGTGCGCAGGCAGAGGAAGAGAAAGCAAGGCAGATGTTTTATCAGGCTCTATGGATATTCCATCCTTAGACACTATGTGACCCAAAATCTTATCTTAGGCAATAACAAAAATACATATCTTGGGGTTCAGAGATACCCCAAACTCTTTGCATCTTTGGAAAACTTTCTCCAGATGCTCCATGTGGTTTTCTCCCTTCTTGGAGAAGACTGTGATATCATCTAGATAAATCAGGATGAACCTGTTTAGAAATCCTTTTAAGGCAATATCCATTGCCCTCTAAAATGTGGCACCAGCATTAGACAAACTAAATGGCATTTTTGCATATGCCATGATTCCCCATTTGGTTGTGATGCCATCTTATATCTATCCTCCTCTCTAACAATGATCTAGTTATAGCCAAAGAAGCCATCTAATAATGAAAACCTCTCTGCCCCTGCAACTATTTGTAAAATTTGATCCATAGAGAGCAGAGGTTAATGATCCTTCAGAGAAGCCCAATTCAAGTCTCTGATGTCTACACAGAGCCTAATCTCTTCATTTTTCTTTCTTATAGGCACTAGATTAGCCACCCAAGTAGAATACTTGATAGGGAAGATAATCCTTGCCTATATGAACTTGGCAATCTCTTTTCTCATGAGCAGCTCGATCCTTGGATTAATGGGCCACTACTTCTGGCGAATTGGCTTGCAATTAGGATCTAGGTCAATGGCATATTGAGCCTGTTGTCAAGAGACACTGCTAGGCATGATAGGTGTTGTCATTGATGGCAACTAAGATCATCCCAATCATCTGCATAGCACAATTTGTTCACATCGAAAGTTAGAATCAGAATGTGTCTAAGTCTGGGCAGTCAGAAACAAAGCAGGTGACAGGGTCTGGTATCTTGGTCTGGATCTATCCGATGGAAAGGCATGGTTTGCTATGGATCTAAGGAAGTTGTAAGCATTGTCAAGACACTCTAAATCTAGAGTTTTGTCCTCCAGTGATGAAGGACTCAAAAGATATTAGCTTCTAAGTATCAGGTTTCAGTTTGATAGAACAAATAGAAGAAGAACTGGCCAACCTTGTGAATGATCCTATTTCTAGATGTATAGAAGTTGTCTATTGGGCAATTGGTGATGATAAGTAGTGATAGCCGACATGATTGATGACTCACAAGTGCAAGTTTTAATCCGCATCTCATATTATGTATGGATCTAGCCGACAGAGCAAAGTACTCTACAAAGTTCTAAATGTTCTTGAAGCTGACTGGTAAAATGATTGTAGATCATGTTGCGGATATATATATTTGATGGAATTGGATTATTTTGGTGTGTGTACGAATAAGGTGTAATTGTGAGAAGAGCAAAAAATCTAAGGAGCGGATGAAGGCAGAGCAGTAAGAAGAGCAAGTAAAGATGAAGTGTGTAAGATCAATTTTTGCACTTAACTGGAACTGAAACTCTTGCATGAGTAGATGCTATTTATTAGTTCAAAACCTCTGTTATTCTCTTGTAATCTTTCTGTAGGTAGTGAGCCTCTAATTGAGCAGTGAGCCTGAATGCATGTGCATTCTCATTTGTAAAAATACTTTTAACAGGGTATTAATTTTTGTGGGTTAACCCCACCGTGGTTTTTCCCTTAACTGGGTTTCCACATCAAAAATTCTTGGTGTCAAATGTATTATTTATGTTTTTGCTCATGTGTTATTGATTAATGCTGAAATGTTTATATCATTAATTTGATTATAAGTTGTAAAGGAAGATCAATGGCAGAAAATATTAAAAATATGTGACACTAATTCACCCCCCCTCTTAGTTGTCCAGACCTAAACCAACAATTGGTATCAGAGCGAGGTTCCTTTTGAAAAGTTTAACAGCTTAAGGGAGATCTGTGAAGTCAGTAAAAATGGATGAATATAACCTTCAAGGGCAACTGAATCTTGCCCTAGATGATCTTGAGCAGTCCAAGGCAGAGGTCCAAGAGTTGCAAGATAACATCAAAAAGGCTGAAAACTTCATTGAGATTTTAAAAGAAAAATTGAGCAAATCCAATGCAAAAGGAAAGGAGCAACCTCTTCAACTAAAAGACAAGGCCTTGAAAGAAAAGACAAAGGAATGTGAAAAGTTAGATAAAGAAGTTATTGTCTTAAAACATGAGATGGAAATTGGGGTAATGAGACTAACCAAGGAAATTGAAGATAGGAAGAAAACTGAAGAAGAAATGAAGCAAAATCTGAAGGAGAGAACTAAAGAATACTGCAGATTGGATGGAATAGTCGGTCTCCTAGAATCAAATCTACAAGAAAGCAGAAACAATGAGAGAAAACTTGAGAAACAGATTATCACTCTCAGACATGACCTAGAAATTGCCAATGAGTATAAGGAGAAGTTCAAGATAAGCTCAGCTAAACTTGAAGCACTAATTGAAGAACAGAAAAAGGATGATGACAAGCATGATCTTAGATATGAGAAAGGTGAAAGCTCTAGATCTGGACAAAGAAATTTTCAACCAAGGAATAAAAGAAACAGAACTAGAAAACCTCTGGTAAGACAACCTAATGCTCAAAGATATCCATCATTCAATGGAAATTGTTTCAATTGCAATAAATTTGGTCATAGAGCTACTCAGTGCAGAAGCAGAGTGAATCAAAATGGTCCATCCTTCTTCGGTCAATGCTTCAAGTGTAAGAGGTATGGTCATAGATCAAATGAATGCAGAAGTATGATAATGAATAATGCTAACAATAGAGGAATTGGCAATTCTGTCAATGGTTACTGTTTTGCTTGCAATGGGTTTGGACACATGGCTAATCAATGCAGATCGAGAGGAAATCAAGTTCATAAGCAAGGAAATGTTGTGCGCTTTAATTGCAATAAATCTGGTCATGTTGCAAGATTCTGCAGAAGTAGGAACAATGGAAGAAGAGGTCTGGTAAGTAGAAAACTAGATGGACAGAGACAAGACAAAGGCAAAATAAAAATTGATGTGAATGAGATACAGAGTGAAATGAACAAGATCTGGGAAAGAAAGAAATATAAACAACGATGATCCACACCAGAATCAGGTGCTGACAATTCCTCTAGGAATTAAGTCAGGAGCTCTTGCTCAGCGGGAGCTGCATTGAACATCAAAATCCCCCTGTTAGTAAGTGGTGCCTACATCTAGTACAATAAAAAAGAATATTCTGAATTGGTCTAGAACCTTTGGAAGGATTTCCAGAAGAAAAGATGTTGATATGAAATCTTGCAGAGTGATTCATGAAGAACTGTCAAAAACAAAGTAACTGGATATAATTAGGGCAACACATTTATTACAATGCCAAATTAGGTTTTGCAAAAGATAAAAGGTCACTTGGTCACTCATTTGAATCACCTTGCATTCAAAGGAAACAAGAAGAAGAGCATTCAAGCTGCAAAACTAGAGACTGAGGCAAAGAGCGAATTCAACTGGCAACTGATCAACCCTAACCTCATGAAAGAAAAAGGTACCTCTCTGTAAAGCTTTGAATCTAAAATCTGTTGAGATGGCTACTCCTCATGTTGTTGACATTACTAAAAGGCCTTGACCCAAATTTAAGAAGCATCCTCACAAATCAATTGAAGTCAACCCGTTAGGTGCTTTTTCAAGTGTTCCGTATGGTGTGCTGCATGTAGAAGACATTAGGGTTTATATTCATGCAAATATAGATGAGTTTGGAGATTCAAGGTATGTAGATTTGTTTGAGAAACAACTCAGGGATGAAAATCACGAACTTAATCCTGAGTATAAGGCACTATAGGATAAACACTTTATTTAGATTATGGGGTTTCTAACATTTGATGAGGATGAATGGGTCTGATACATTTTAAGTCAGATGCATGATGAATTCATTTGGTTGTTAAAACCATTCAAGATTACCAAGGATACTATCAGAATTGTAACTGACTTAAACTCAATTGGAGGATTGCCCATACTGAAAGCCGTGAAAAACTAGACAATGACTGATGCTACCAGTGCTAAGTTTGACAGAAGGGTAATGACCATTAATGATATTATAGAACCAGATGATTGGGTACAAGATCCACCACTCAAGCAGAGAAAATTTTGTGTCCGAAACAACCATATATGCTACATACAAGATGCTAGAGGAAAACACTGCTTATGACTTGTGTGAATTACTACAGAATCAATTGATTGAAAATTTAAACAAAATCAAGAAAGATAAGAAAAACACTTTCAAGTATGGTACATTGGTTCTATGTTTGTTCTTTTACTTTATGAATGAGGTACCTAGGTTAAAAGGTGTGCACTAGACTAAGGATGAGCTAGTTGCCATTCAGATTAGATATCATCTTCGCAGCATTGGTGATTTCAAAGCTTAGAAAACTGCAATATGGGGTTACTTCAAGAATTTTAAGAGTATGATGCACTTAAGGGAAAGAATCCCTAAATCAATTGTTGAGAAGTACAAAAATGATATATGCTTCATGGTTGATACTGATCAGTGTCTAATGGAAATAGTGGAACCTAGAACTACTTGGATCATGCCCATGGGGTATGAAGTAGATGAAAAAATCCTAAATATGTATGCTCAACATCTTCTAAGCAAGCCTAAAGACACAACAGTTGAAAGATTTGGAACTTATGAGGAGTTGAATTTAAAACTGCATACTAAATTCAGAGAACCTAAAACCAATAGGAAAGTAAGAAAAGAAGTTGAGCAGTTAGCTGAAAATCTAGGCCTAACTAAGGAGGCTGTGAGGAAACACAGAGAAAGAACTGAAAAGGCTAAGAAAGAAAAACAAGATAAGAAACCAACAGATGCTCTGGTGGAACTCTCTTCCACTTCAAGAACTACTAGGATCTTTGCTACTGCCCCTGTTCCTTCTAAGACTGCAAAACCGGAAGCAAAATCATTTGGAAAATGGGAGAAAAGGAAGAAAACAAAAGCAACCCAGACCTATGAAAGCATAAGAGAAGAAGAAGATACAGATTCTAACATTGAAATCAAGGAAATAAAGGCCACTGGAACAAAAGCTGCAAAAGTAACCAAAGAAAAGTCCTCCGAAAGAAAAAGGGATAGTAAAAGGCAAAAGACAAAAGCATATGAGGAATATGTTGAGAAACCCACACTTTCCCTGGAGGATGTGATAAAGTCAGTCACGGTAGATGGTAATCTAAAACCCATGATTGAATTCTATGATGAATACAATGATGTGGATAAAAGGGTATTGGAAGAAGCAACTGTCAGATATCTCAACATCTACAACAAGGCACTGATTGAGATAACTTCTGAGTTGCCACAACATCTGGCAAATATTTTGGAATTGATAAAAGAAAATGCCAAGAGCAAGGACATGGAAATCAGGGAACATGAGCTAATAAATTTGTGTCCTCAGATTTCACCTAATCAAATAGATATGATATTCATGGAAGTCAAATATGACTTTAGAAGCAAAAAAAGAATGAACAAACTCATGCTTGGAGAAACAAGTGAAATCATTAAAGAAACTCAAGAAATTCTTTTGAAAGCATTGGAAAAGTACAATTTTCCCATAGTCACAGAAGAAGTTCCAAATATGAAGAAGATAACATCATTGAGCAGCAATCTGAGTTGAGTGAAGCCTCTGTTCCGGAAGTGGAACAAGTAAATCTGGATGATACAAAAATGATGGATAAAATAGTTGATGCAGGAGATACTCCTAATTCACCTTACCCATCAGGAAAAGAAGATAATATTACTACTTCACAGAGCACTCCGGATTAGGTAGCAAGTGGTGAACAAACAGAAAAGAGTCCCTCTACAGAGAACACAGAGAAAAGTAAAGCAGAGAAAGAGGAAGAAAAAGGAAAAAAAGATAAAGCAGAAGAAGATGGTGCAAATGTTGAAGCACCTAAAGCAGATACTGAGAAATCTGATGAACCAAAGGATGGTTCAGAAAATGTTGCAAGAGACACTACAGATGCAGTGAAAAGTCTTCTTGAAAAACAAATGATTGAGATTGATGAGCTTGAACTACTCCAAGGTCTAGCCAATCCAGATGCTCTCTCTCCAATTCAATTGATGAAAATTGCATCATTCACCCAAGTAAAGGCTAGAGAAAATATGTTAAAGTTCCACATGGAGGACAATGAGCTACTGGGGCTTGCAACAGGCATTTTGGAAAAATTAATGCCTTCCTACTAGAAGAGTCCATCTGATTCCCCCTCCAGCCATCTAAAAAATCTTGTAAGTTCTGTAAATACTCATTTTGAGTCCTTTGAGAAATCTTTAGAGACAAAAGTCAGAAATGAGTTTTTGGATAGAGATTTAGTGAAATTAAGAGTCTAATAGGGTATGATAGGACTATACTTGCTATTAGTATAAAGAGTGTTCAAAATGCTCTAAATGATGGAAGTGATGTATATAAATTTTGTCTATCTTGGCCCAAAGTAAATGAGGATATTAAGAAGAAGATAAAGGAAAAGAACTAAAATTGTCAAATCCGGCCAATAATTTTGATCTTCTAACCATTTCACCCATAAGTCAGGAATGTCAAGTAATTAGCTTGACTGATGAGATAAAGAGACTTGTTAAAGAGAAAAGCAACATTATGAAGAGAATGTGTGAGCTCCGGGGATTGATTGCCCCTAAGTTAGAGACAATGTATAATGCCCTATCTGAAGCTCAGACTGCAGTTCAGACTAGTGATCCATCAGATCTGTCAAAGGTAGACGCATATTCATTTTTGTTAAGTGGGCACATCTCTATTTTGGATGGAATGAAGAGTACTTGGGCCTCTGAACTTATGCAAATAAAAACTAGCTTTGTAGACATTCTCAAGTTCATGTAAATAGAACTTAATGATTAGTTGTACATATGCGGTCCTATATACAAATTTTTGGAAAATTTTGGCTTGCGAACCCCACCCTTTGCCATTGATGTCAAAGGGGGAGTGAAGATCAATGAAAAATGAGGAATCTAGCTAAGGGGGAGTACCAGAAAGTAGTGTTAGCAACAGTATGTAGCACAAGCTAAGGGGGAGCTTTTCCAACACTTGGTCATTTTTCACTAAGTGTTGCCATCAATGCCAAAGGGGGAGATTGTTGGCAAGAGACATTGCTAGGCATGATAGGTGTTGTCATTGATGGCAACTAAGATCATCCCAATCAGCCGCATAACACAATTTATTCACACCGGAAGTCAGAATTAGAATGTGTCTAAGTCTGGGTAGTCAGGAATAGAGCAGGTGACAAGGTCCAGTATCTTGGTCCGGATCTATCCAGTGGAAAGGCATGGTTTTCTGTAGATCTGAAGTAGTTGTAAGTGTTAGTACCCATTTTGGCCTAGAGGTTGAGCTTGCATGTTGGGGGGTTTCTTCATTTAAACCCTATTTATTCTTTCCCATCGGCGTGACCTCGCAGGCGTTTTGGCAATCAGGTTGGTGGTAATGATGTGCTGTCGGCGTGACATACACCATCGGCATGTCTTTTTTTTGGTTCCCCGACGGGATTGTTCTTACCGATGGTGCCATCGGTGTGATGTATACTATCGGCGAAGCATTTTCCTGTTCGACCGACAATGGATGTTTGGCCGATGAAGTGTCATCGGCGTGTGTCTCGCCGATGGAGGCGGGCTATCGGTAGGAGTTGGGCCGATGGCTCGATGGGGGGTGTGTTTTATTTGCTGGAGTCAGCGAGGGATCTTTTGGATGGGCCGATGGTTTTTGTCTGGCCGATGAAGGGAATGTGGAGTTTGCGATCGGTCAGACTACTATTGTCGGTGGGAGATTTTTGAGGTAAGCCGATGGCTTAGGTCTGAGCGATGGGTTTTTGATGAAGGCATGTGTGTCAAGCGCAGCAAAAGCACTCGACACTTAGTTTGCATGCGGCTATGTTTATAAAGCGCTGGTGTGTTCTCCTCACCATGCATGTGGGATTTTTCCCCTTGCATTATTTTTGAACCTGCGAAGGACGTGTTTTGGTGGGAAATCCTTTTTTACTACAGCGACAGTCTCCAAGTGAAATGCGGGTGGTTGAGCCATCATTGACGGTCGTGCAGGGGTATGGGTGATGAATACAAATGGTCAGGCTGCCTGATTGAGAACGAAGACTTCCAGATAGTGGCGCGTGGCTCGAGGCCCCCCTTTGCCTGCTGCATTAACACTTCTAAGCGCCATTCTTCCTGTGTGATCTGTATCTGGCAGATTTTTGAAAGCCTTGTAATTAATTGCTGTGGTACACTTTCTGGCTATTATAAGCAGACTGTGTTACCATTTTTCAGGTTGTTGAAAACTAGACATTTTGGCTCTGTAATAAGATACAACTAGTTTTGGTTGCTCTGTGCAGCAAACTTGTGAGTTTATGTATCTCCAGTTGTATGTTTTTGCATGAATCCACTGATTTCATGATTAATCTTATATGAACAATGCTATATTTGCATGTGTTATGCTGACTCTGTCTCCAGTTTTGCATGTATCTTTCTTCTGAGTCCAGGTATTCAAGGAATGTCTGAGATTCTAGAACATAGAATTCCTGTGTTGAATGTTTAATCTTTTAACTTCTGCTCAAGGAGTAGATTAAATTGTTTTCAGATTGAATATTGGGAAGGGTATACTGCAATAGGGATGCCATAAGTATCGACAGCTTAACACTCTGTATTGGGAGATGTCTGTAAGGCAGGTATCATGTGTATCCCCCTGAAATCCAGTTTTAGCTGTTCATGCTGATCATTCACAGGTGTATGTCTACTGACTCCAAGCCCTGGATAGGCACCAATCTAGCTCTGTGTTGAGGTTATACACCAGGTCCAGGTTTGCATCCAAACATCAAATCAAACCACCTCATTCTTCCACCTGTTAGTTGTAGGATTAGGATTAGGAACCTCTGCATGCTCTCATACCCAACCAGACATCATGTCCAAGAATGTTGCCAACCTTGTGATTTGTTACACAAATCTTGGTCCTTACATGAGAGTATTCTGCCTGCTGCTGTCAAGTTATATCCTTCTGTCGTTGAGCTAGTCAAGGTTATACTTTTATCAAGTAGGGAAACCCCCCTTGGTGCGGCAGAACCAGAAGTGAAGGGGAGGAGCTCACGCAACCTCCTGTATTCAGTTGGCTGAATCTGCCTGTGCATTAGAACTGGCAAACCCTAATGCTGATTCAGAAGAAAAACCAACAAATTGGCGACTCTACTGGGGAGATCAATGTCATATCCATGAAAGTTTGAGTCTACAAGATTGAAAAATCAGACCTGGAAACTGTTTGTTGTAGCAGAGAAAAGGGTTATATATGTGACTCTGCTGGTGGATGACCCAAAAAGAAGGAAATCAATTTGCAGCTTCAGCTTGTTTGAAGCTCATTCCTCTTCAAGGAGGTGGCGACTCTGCATCAAAGAACCTGATAAAAGAACAAAATCAGTCAGAGAAGAATTTGCAGCTCCTGCAACATATCCAGGTATTTCATATTGTTTGACAGACTCCCTATTTGGTGAGATAGCACTGGTTAAAAGGGAAACATTGGTGAAAATAGAGCTTGCATGCTTTTAATAGAACTTACTCTGTATTTCAAAGGGCATGCAATGTTGTTCAAAAGACTCATTTAAAGGACTTTAGGAAAGTTTGAAAAAATAGTCTAAATTTTGAGTGCCTAAAGTCATTATTAGTAGAAAATCTGAGTAGAGAGGAGGGTTGCAAGAACATAAAGAATGTATTATCAGCCTATGCACCCTTGTGAAGTGTCAAGTGCAAAAATGTATAGTAGTCAGTCCCAACAATGTAATAAAAGAAGTTTCAACGTAGACAGATATAGGCCCATAAATTTCAGTGGCATTTGTGGCTATCCAAATGCTCTTCCACCTAAAATCAAATTTTTTTTGCCTAAATTTAATGGTATAAAGGATGAATCAGCTGAGAGACACTTGCAGCAGTTTATGAATGTGATAGATGACTTTGAGATTGACCAGGAGGATGTGGTTATGAGATTATTTGTTCAATCTCTAGATGAAGATGCAAGGGACTGGTTTTCCTACCTTCCAGCTCACTCTATCAGCTCTTGGCATGGTTTTAAATCTGCATTTCTAGTACAGTATGGTGAAAGAATATCTGAATATGCAGTTATTAGTAATTTTATGTACATCCATATTGAAGAAGGTGAGTTGATCCCAGCCTTTAACCTCAGATTTATGAGGGCATTGAATAGAATTCCAGAATGCATGAGACCTAATGATGCACTGTGCTTAGTTGTCTATTTGGGAGCTTTTGATAAGAAAATGAGTTACAGATTAAGAGACAAGAAGCCCACCACATTGCATCAGGCACATCAGTTTGCAATAGATATTGAAAAAAATTAGAGGTATGGAATACAAAAGGGTTATTTCTCTGAAAATTTTTGTTGTCCTGCAGCCCCCAGTGTTAATGAAAGATTTAATTCAGGAATTGACAATGAATGTCAAAGTATTCACACCCCTGTTGTCCCAGTTTTTGCATCATTCCAAGTTGATGATGTTTCTGTTATAAAGGAGGATGTCTTGTTTTGCCCAACAAATGAAGTTGAAAACAATGGTTCTTCAAGTAATATTTACATACCAGCCCTTATCAAAGAGCCATCATGTTTAAATGATCCAGTTGTGCAAGGTTGTGATCATGTGGATCAATAGGCAGTATCAGTTTCATCAGGAAGTATTAGAGGGATGGAGAATGATGCAGATAGCTCAACTTCAGAATGCATTGAAGTAGCAGAAATCTTGTATGAGGGGCAATCAGATGATAAAAATGATATCCATGATCAATTCATGGATCAGGTTTGTTCTTCTTATGACTCTGGATCTGATAATAATGAAGAAGAATTGGAGTGTCATGAAGAAGAAGCAGAGGCCTTTGCGGTGAGTGTTAATCCCCTTTATGATGAGTCTACAGGTGCCTTTGATGCTGTGAATCTTAACTTTCAGTGGTGCAGGATTAATCCTCTTTTTGAGGATGATGATGAATATAAAGAGACGGTCGACCTTGGTGTTACATCAGTTTGTGAGGAGGGGACATATGAATCAGATATCTTCAGTTCTTGTGAAGATACTATGGATTTGCAAACTGTGAATGATGGATGTTCATCATCACCTGGTTTAGATATGTGCAACATTGGGTGTGTGGATCAGGATTTGTTTTCAATATCAGTAGATATTGGGGGTCTCATTTTTTCTGAGTATTTTGAGTTTTTGGATCAGCTGGAAGAGTGCCTGATGGTGTGCAGTAATCAGATAAATGATGAAGACTGCCAAGAGTAGCATGATGTACCATCTGAAGAGTATAACATGCATATGTTGCTTAATGCTGAAGGATTTTTTAGCATGTATGGTTGCATGTTTGATTTTGAAATGCAGAGTGACAGAGGCAGTACTACAAGTGGCAAGCTATCAAAGGTGGTGGAATATCTAATTGAGCAGATGACATTATGGGCAGATTATGCCAATCTTTTCAGTTGGGATTGGGATCTTTCAGTTTGGAATCAGGCATTTGGCAGGAAAAAATTTTGGTTCTTCCTTTTTGGCTACCCGGGGCCACCCAAGTGATGACTAAAATATAGTTTTTGTGCAGGTTGGTGCAATGATTGACTCTGTTGCCCAATAGATATGGCCCAATCTGCGAAACCAGAGATTCTGGGGTCCTCGCTGCAGTTTTGCACCTGCACGTCCCCAGACAGAGCCAGTGTTAGTACCCATTTTGGCCTAGAGGTTGAGCTTGCATGTTGGGGGGTTTCTTCATTTAAACCCTATTTATTCTTTCCCATCGGCGTGACCTCGCAGGTGTTTTGGCGATCAGGTTGGTGGTAATGATGTGCTGTCAGCGTGACATACACCATTGGCATGTCTTTTTTCTGGTTCCCCGATGGGATTGTTCTTACCGATGGTGCCATCAGTGTGATGTATACTATTGGCGAAGCATTTTCCTGTTCGACCGACAATGGATGTTTGGCCGATGAAGTGTCATCGGCGTGTGTCTCGCCGATGGAGGCGGGCTATCGGTAGGAGTTGGGCCGATGGCTCGATGGGGGGTGTGTTTTATTTGCTGGAGTCGGCGAGGGATCTTTTGGATGGGCCGATGGTTTTTGTCTGGCCGATGAAGGGAATGTGGAGTTTGCGATCGGTCAGACTACTATTGTCGGTGGGAGATTTTTGAGGTAAGCCGATGGCTTAGGTCTGAGCGATGGGTTTTTGACGAAGGCATGTGTGTCGAGCGCAGCAAAAGCACTCGACACTTAGTTTGCATGCGGCTATGTTTATAAAGCACTGGTGTGTTCTCCTCACCATGCATGTGGGATTTTTCCCCTTGCATTATTTTTGAACCTGCGAAGGACGTGTTTTGGCGGGAAATCCTTTTTGACTACAGCGACAGTCTCCAAGTGAAATGCGGGTGGTTGAGCCATCATTGACGGTCGTGCAGGGGTATGGGCGATGAATACAAATGGTCAGGCTACCTGATTGAGAACGAAGACTTCCAGATAGTGGCACGTGGCTCGAGGCCCCCCTTTGCTTGCTGCATTAACACTTCTGAGCGCCATTCTTCCTGTGTGATCTGTATCTGGTAGATTTTTGAAAGCCTTGTAATTAATTACTGTGGTACACTTTCTGGCTGTTATAAGCAGACTGTGTTACCATTTTTCAGGTTGTTGAAAACTGGACATTTTGGCTCTGTAATAAGATACAACTAGTTTTGGTTGCTCTGTGCAGCAAACTTGTGAGTTTATGTATCTCCAGTTGTATGTTTTTGCATGAATCCACTGATTTCATGGTTAATCTTATATGAACAATGCTATATTTGCATGTGTTATGCTGACTCTGTCTCCAGTTTTGCATGTATCTTTCTTCTGAGTCCAGGTATTCAAGGAATGTCTGAGATTCTAGAACATAGAATTCCTGTGTTGAATGTTTAATCTTTTAACTTCTGCTCAAGGAGTAGATTAAATTGTTTTCAGATTGAATATTGGGAAGGGTATACTGCAATAGGGATGCCATAAGTATCGACAGCTTAACACTCTGTATTGGGAGATGTCTGTAAGGCAGGTATCATGTGTATCCCCCTGAAATCCAGTTTTAGCTGTTCATGCTGATCATTCACAGGTGTATGTCTACTGACTCCAAGCCCTGGATAGGCACCAATCTAGCTCTGTGTTGAGGTTATACACCAGGTCCAGGTTTGCATCCAAACATCAAATCAAACCACCTCATTCTTCCACCTGTTAGTTGTAGGATTAGGATTAGGAACCTCTGCATGCTCTCATACCCAACCAGACATCATGTCCAAGAATGTTGCCAACCTTGTGATTTGTTACACAAATCTTGGTCCTTACATGAGAGTATTCTGCCTGCTGCTGTCAAGTTATATCCTTCTGTCGTTGAGCTAGTCAAGGTTATACTTTTATCAAGTAGGGAAATCCCCCTTGGTGCGGCAGAACCAGAAGTGAAGGGGAGGAGCTCACGCAACCTCCTGTATTCAGTTGGCTGAATCTACCTGTGCATTAGAACTGGCAAACCCTAATGCTGATTCAGAAGAAAAACCAACAGTAAGCATTGTCAAGACACTCTAAATCTAGAGTTGTGTCCTCTGATGATGAAGGACTCAAAAGATATTAGCTTATGAGTATCGGGTTTCAGTTTGATAGAACAAACAAAAGAACTGGCTGACCTTGTGAATGATCCTATTTCCGGATGTATAGAAGTTATCTATTGGGCAATTGGTGATGATAAGTAGTGATAGCTGACATGATTGATGACTCACAAGTGCAAGTTTTAATCTGCATCTCATATTATGTATGGATCTAGCCGACAGAGCAGAGTACTCTACAAAGTTCTAAATGTTCTTGAAGCCGACTGGTAAAATGATTGTAGATCATGTTGTTGATATATATCTGATGGAATTGGATGATTTTGGTGTGTGTGCAAATAAGGTGTAATTGTGAGAAGAGTAGAAAATCTAAGGAGCAAATGAAGGCAGAGCAGTAAGAAGAGCAAGTAAAGATGAAGTGTGTAAGATTAGTTTTTGCACTTAACTGGAACTAAAACTCTTGCATGAGTAGATGCTATTTATCAGTTCAAAATCTCTTTTATTCTCTTGTAATCTTTCTGTAGGTAGTGAGCCTCTAATTGAGAAGTGAGCTCTGGGTAGTGAGACTGAATGCATGTGCATTCTCATTTGTAAAAATACTTTTAACATGGTATTAATTTTTGTGGGTTAACCCCCACTGTGGTTTTTCCCTTAACCAGGTTTCCATGTCAAAAATTCTTGGTGTCAAGTGTGTTATTTATGTTTTTGCTCATGTGTTATTGATTAATGCTGAAATGTTTATATCATTAATTTTATTATAAGTTGTAAAGGAAGATCAATTGCAGAAAAGATTAAAAATATCTGACAACTGATTCACCCCCCCTCTCAGTTGTCTAGACCTAAACCAATAGAGCCACATCTAGATTGAATCCTTTAAGATCCTCATATCTCCATGCCAAGACATCATTATACTTTTGGGCAAGTCTTACGAATTCCTACTCTTCTACATCGCCGCATACCTTTCCTAGCAGCAACTCTTTATCTTGGGCGATAGTTACCTTCTGGCAATCTTCTTTCTTGAAGGTCACATTATTTTTATCGCATCTAAATTCATCATCGTGGATGAAGATGGCCTTAAGAGTATCTAGACCCTTGGGTAGCTTGTTTGATTTGAGCTGGATGATCTGATCACCATAGGATTCCTGTAATCTGGGCTGCGCCCTTGAAGATAACTTGACCTCATTCTGGATGAAGCATGCGATCTGCTCATCACTATCAAAGATTTTTGAATGAATATAATTGTCAGGAATAGAGGGTCTAACAACAACCCTCACATGTTGATCAGGACCTTGAAGCAAGTCTATAGGTGGAGAAAACTAAGCCCCCACTGTTTCTATTTGATCAACATCAGTATTTAATTTCCTTGGGATCACCTGCAGGTTGAGAGCATGAAAACTCTCAAACATGTACCAAACTCTACGTCTATAAGCTCTTAGAAGCTGGTTTTTTGTAGCACATCTCTTTCTGACCTGGTTAACCACTAATTCAGTGCCACCAAAGATCTCCAAATGCTTGATTTTATTCTTTCATGCTATTAATATGCCATGGACCAATTCCTCATACTCTGCTACATTATTCATGCAAGAAAAATGCAGCCTATGAGCAAAATGCAACTCCTTACCAGTCAGAGAGACTAGAAAAACACCTACACCAGCTCCATTTCTACTCTTGACACCATGAAAGAACATCTTCCATGGGCCTATGGAGTCATCATCTGTCTTGAGTACAGAAGGGATTGAAGGATCCCCTTCATGGATCATGTAGTTTCCCAAGTTAGTCGCCTCAGTTATGTCATAATGATCAAAATTTTCATGATCCCCTACCCACTCATTCAAAAATAGGTTAGGGATAGGAAGATGTGAAGGTTCTGCTTCAATAGGTTCAGAGTCATGCACTTCCTCACCTTGAATCATCACATGTGGGTTCACCGGGCTGTGGTCGTAGTTCTCCACATGATAGTCTGAAATTGGTTCAGCCTTGATGGTGAACCATGTACCGTATCTAGTCCTCAGTAACATATGAGACTAGTCAGAAGAAAGGTAGCCACCTACCTTTGTTGTGAAGTCTCTTGACAGACAAATGGCAAAGAAAGGAAGAAGATCAATGACTAATATATGCTACTTAAAAGTTAGGTTTGGACATGCATGTAGAGTCAAGTCCAGTCCCTTGATCACTCCTATAGTGTTCACAGAGGTGCCATCTGTTGGTTATGATTGTTAGTCAAAACAACACGAATAAAAGTTTACATAACAAACCTTTATTATCTTGAAAGTACAATCAATTTAGGATAAATTGATGACTCCAAGTCTCCGTTGATCAAGTCATGATCATCTGACATTACTCAAAGGTTGATGTGATATGCTATTTTCCATTCAAGGGGCCTTACATTGTTATGCTACCAAGAATTGATGTTTGAACATCTGGTTTTACACCTGCCTTCTGTAAATTTGTCCACAAACAAGGTTATTTCTACTGTATTTAACTGTAATGATGATATTTGATAAGTTTGATCAATTCTTCTAAACATCTACTACTATTGGTCAATCTTAACTTCTGCACTATGAATTTATCTAAATAATATGCCTTCAAGCAGATATTTGTATGATTACTGTTGACATTTATATGTATTTGCATGATATTTTCAATTATACATGTTGATTAGCTCAAATATGCTATGTATATTCAATTTCCTTTGGGATATCTGCATATTTACTTGAATTTGCTTAAGATTATCTGTTTATTTGCAATTGTGATGCTGATTGTAATGAAATTAAACAAATTATGTTAAATGCTTTCTAATCTTTACTAAATTGAATGAATCTTCAGCTATTGGTCCACATACATTCTAGATACTGTCATGAAAGGAAGAAAATCAAATCATAGGTTCACCAGGGTGTTCCACAACTAAGTATGGTTGATGCAAACTTTGATGGAAAAGAGATGAAGACATGTACAACATGAATTGCACTCCAAGGGACATAACAAATCAAAGTACAAGCCAGGAATTCATCTACAGATTACTCAAAGTATACGATTGTTTGTAATCTAGATCTTCACTTTCATTAAGTATGCAAAAGACATGTATATCTACAACCAACTTTGAGAATTAGTCCTGAGAAGCTTCAGCAATCTAATTTCAATTAAGTTTCGAATAATCATACAATGTGCACTCCATCTCCTTTTATAGGACAAAGAGAGGAGGTAGTTACAAACGATCCAATGATCAGGATTTATTTATCTAAATCAACAGTCCATATCCTCTTTGACTTGGTCAATAGATATCAAACATGGTACAGGTTTCCAGCTAGCAACCATCTGGTGGGACTCGATCACTTCTTTGTCTTACTATGCATATGACTCTGTCATCATGCATCCTTACTTACTCTTCTTCTTCATCATCTTCTTCATCCTCTTTATCTTCTTCATCTTCTTCATCTTCTTCATCTTCTTCATCAGTGTGAGGATCATATCCTATATGTGTGCTGATTATCTCCCTGATGGGTTCATATGCATGTATTATTCTCTCAATCTCTCCTCTATTATGAACTTTGGCTTTTATTACAACAGGCTTTTGGGAATGGAATTGTGTTTGTAATGCAAACCATTTGCTTTTTCTGCCATTTAACATCTCATTATATCCTTCCATCTTGGCCTTCATCCTCCTAGCTTTATCAACTATGTCATCTGTCAAATGGTGGAGAGGGTCATTTGTTGCTTGCTTAAAATTACTTTGGAAGGCTCCAATCGCAAAATCAACATCTTGATTTTCAATCTTTCCTTCTACATTGTCTTCTAGAGCTTCCAAGATATTCATCTCCTCGGACATTAAATCATGCAATTTGCCACTGATATTCCTGAGCTTAGCATTACATCTCTTCAAGATATCACTCTCGAACCTGATATCCTCATACCATATGCTTAATAATTGTGTAGTATTGTTATCCAATATCTTATTATATATGAGCACCTTCATATCTATGCACCTCATTTCAGCCAGAGCATCTAGATGCTTCTCTACTTTGATGGATCTCCGTCCAACCTCCTTTTGAAATTTATCTACTTTGCTCCTTAATGTGCTGAGCAAGTTCCAATTGGTGAGGGAAGTCTTTATCACCTTCTCTGCTTCAGAAATGAAAAGAATAAACCAATTGTCCACCACATGAGCCTTATGCTTCATGATGTCCAACCATGTTATCTCATCTTGAGATATGATGGTCAAGGGGGTGGTTGTGTTGACTGGAATGTGATTAGGGTCAATTAACCCTTTTATAAATGTATGCAGCTGGGAAATGTGCTCCTTGTGCATTTTATTTTTGTCCTTCTCCTTTTTCACACTTTTCATCAAGGAGTCAATAATATCTTTGGCCTCTTGGCCCTCCTGCTCCTCAGTAGCAAAGCCTAGATCAACATTAGTTATCTGAAACTCATCAATACCTATTTCTCCCTTAGCTTTATCTACTATTGGCAAAGCTACCTGAGCTGATCTCCTGCCTATGGTAGGATCTCTCTTGATTGCAGATGTGGGTCTTGCCTTTCTCTTAGGCTTAATCATATCTTTTGAAAATAATGCAGAAACATCAAATTTAGGCACATCAATGTCCTAAGGTGGGGTTATCTCCTGCTGCAACCAATATGGTATGTCACCAGTGGGTCCTTGTTGGTTTATCTGCTTAATGTGAGCATCCTGAGACTCTACATTCTGCTCTACCCTCAGTGGAGAAGTTTCTTTTCTTTGTTCATTTTCCTAAATTTTCTCATGAGGGATCTCCCGTTGTGCAGGAGTCTCCTGTGATACCTTCACATTTTGATCCTGTATATTCTGTTGTACTTGATCCTCATGAGGATTTTGAACATTTTGATCTAATTTATCCAAATGATCACTCTGATCATTCTTGTTCACATTTTCTACTTCTTTTTGTTGATCATCATCTTGTTGAAGACTCTGTTCTCCACCTTTTGATGTATCCATTTCTCCTATGTCTTGGGATTTATCTATTTCCTTTTCATTTGTTCTTCTTTTAGGTGTCGACTCATTATCTTGATCATCATCCTTATCAGACATCTCCTCATCATCCTCCTTATGTACATTAACTTCTACTTTTTCTTGTTTTGGAGGTAAATCTTTGTCTTTATCTTGATCCTCATAACCTTGATAAGTCAGGTCTATTGCTGCAAGGCTGTTGACTTGATCAACAAAGTCTGTCAATTAAATTTGTTAGGCTACCACTTTAGAGTTATCTTCTTCAATTTCCTCTATTTCAACTTCCTCCTAATGAACCTCCTTTTGAACTACGGGGGTGCCATGAGGGGTCATTTTTGTATTTCCCATTAATGTCTGTTGGGAATTAAGGTGTCTCAACCTTGGTAATTCCTTGTATTTTTACATTGTATTTATTAATTTATTGCCTATTGTATTAATTGGATGCAAATCCTATGTTGTCATATTGTGGGAGTTGGCATGGTGATGTGTCATCCTACATGGCTTATGACCACATGTATTTTTGTCCTCACATGAGGAGATAGGTGTCCCATTTACTGGTAGGAATATTTTGCCATGTGTCGGCATCTTGGAATGTGTGTAAGAGAATATTGATTGAAACGGTCATGACAGATTCCTATGACAAAGTTATGACATGTAAGAGTCAGAAATAGAAGATCCTATGACAAGTATGGACATGTGTCGTGAAGCATCTTTGAAAAAGGCATCTTTGGGCTCCCCAAGGTGGACTATGACATGTTGTAAGAGAATATGCTATTTATAGCCTGTGTATGACAGATTCTCTTACAGCTGTAAGTTATGACAACTATGACAGATTCTATGACAGTTGTAAGAGTCGTAAGAGCATCCGTGATAGCCCATTTTGGAAATAGGTGACCTCCTTGGGATGGGGTAACTTGACAAGTGTCAAGAACATCCTACAGTGTTGGACAAGTGTCCATAGGCATGGGTTTTGGGCCATGTGGCCATGTTGGATGCCCATCCCTATGTGGAGCCATTTTTGCCTTGTATATTCTATATAAACAGGTGCTTTGGAGAGATGTATTACAGGTTTGATAGGTACTGTTATGCTACCGGTTTGTCTCTAGATATGAGTGTCGAAGACTCCTGCAAGAGCATTGGTTCTATGATTGTATTGTAACCTTGTTTGTTTACGTAATACATTTGAGCTGTGTTTTGGAGTGTGGGGTTTTTCACCTGAAAGGGTTTTCCCCACGTATATCTTGTGTCTCTCTCTTTTTGTCTTATATTCTTATGTATGTGTTTGCTGTAATATCTCTATTAGTGGGTTAACATAATCTGCAATTGTAAAGATAAAATTGAATTTGCACTCTCCTCCCCTTTTTAGATTAGTGTAGGAAGTGTTTTCTGCACACCTAGCTTCCTTTCAGTTGGTATCAGAGCCTGGCCAGTTTTGGTCTTAGCTATTGGGTAGGGTTTTTTTGAGCTGATCTTAAGTTGAGTGGGAGTCTGTGCAGAGTATTCTATATCTTGTTGCAGGAAGGAGATGGCAACCACATCTGAAAGAGTAGAGGTGGAGAAGTTTAATGGCACAAATTTCAAGTTGTGGAAACACAAGATGGAGGACCTACTTGTTGATCGTGATCTATGGGAAATTGTTGATGGCACTAAACTTGCGGCAATGTCACAAGCTGATTAGGACCTCAAAGATCAGAAGGCTAAGGGTATCATAAGACTCTGTCTAGCTGACTCTGTCCTATTGAATATCCATGAGGAGAAGACTGCGAAAACTCTTTGGAAGAAGCTGGGAGATGTTTATCAGGTCAAGTCCTTGGTGAACAAGATCTTTCTGAAAAAGAAGTTGTTTGCTTTAAAGATGGAAGATGGAGGATCTGTTGTGGACCATATGAATGCTTCCAACATGATCGTTGCATAGTTGACATCTGTGGGTGTGAAAATGGAGGAGGATTGGTGTATGACCCTACTTTGTTCTTTGTTGGATTCGTGGGATCATCCTGTTATGGCTATTGGAAGCACCACATCCACATTCACAATGGATGAAGTGGTATCTTCGCTGTTATCTAAAGAGATGTGGAGAAAGTCTTCTAAGGAAACCAAAGAGGCTCTTGCGGTTCATGGAAGACCCAAAGAGAAAGGGAAGAAGAAGGACAAGAAAGGTAAAAGGGGCAGATCCAAATCCTATGGGAGATCCAAATCTCCTGGAAAGTCCAAGGCTCTCTCTTGGAACTATGGTAAAACTGGGCATTTCTGAAAGGAATGCAAAGAGGAGAAGAAAAAGAAGAAGAAGAATGCTCCTGATTCAGATTCTGACAAGTCACAAGATGATGGTGATGCCTTCATCACAGCCCTGGCCACTCATGCATCTGATGATGTGTGGTTGATTGATCCTAGTGCATTATTCCACATGACCTCACATCAAGACTGGTTCACGAAGTATGAAGAGTTCGATGGTGGAAGAGTGTACTTGGGTGGCGATTCTCATTTGAAGATTGTTGGTCATGGAAGAGTCTCATCTGATTCCCTAATGGACGAGTGAAGGGGATCACTGGGGTTATGTACATCCCAGGCCTAGCATGGAACCTACTTTCTGTAAGTTGTTGAATGATGCAGGTGTGCAGGTTGTCTTTTCGAAGGATGGATGCAAGATGACTAGAGGATCTATGGTGCTTGCGAAGGGTACTCAGAGAGGTACTTTGTTTCAGTTGGAGACATGCACTTCACAGTGCAATAGTTCTTCTGACTCAAAGAAAAGAGCTACAGTCACTTCATCCCCACCATCTGAATGAGCAATAAAGAAATCTACTGTAACTAGTTATGATGGTAGTGCACATACTTTGGAAGCTAAGCTTCCTGCTGAAAAGACTATGTTATGGCATCTGAGATATGGCCACATTGGTGAGAAGGGTCTGTGAACCCTGAAAAATCAAAACCTTGTTGAGGGGTTAAATGATTGTAATCTCAAGTTCAACTTTTGCGAACATTGTGTATATGGAAAGCAAAACCGTGTTCAGTTTTACTCTAGTTCTCACAAGTCTTTTGATGTTTTAGATCTTATTCATTCTGATGTGTTTGGTCCAGTTAATGTTGCTTCTCTTTCTAAATCTATATATTTTGTATCTTTCATAGATGATTACAGTAGGACATGGGTTTATTTTATTAGAAGCAAATTTGAAGTCTTTAGTCAGTTTAAAGAGTTTTAAGCCTTTGCTAAAAATCAGACTAGTAAAAAGATTAAGTGTTTGAGAACTGACAATGGTGGTGAGTTTTGTTCGACAGAGTTTGATAAGTTTTGTAAAGAGAAATGGATTGAAAGGCATAAGACAACTCCATACACCCCGTAGCAAAATGGAGTTGCAGAGAGGATGAACATAACATTGATGGAGAAGGCTAGGAGTATGCTTAGTGGAGCAAGCCTCGAACAAAAGTTTTGGACTGAAGCTGTAGCCACTGTTTGCTACCTGGTAAATAGGTCTCCTACATTAGCTCTTGTTGGTAAGACACCTATGGAGGTGTGGTCCGGTAAGAAGCCTTAAGTTAGGCATCTTCATGTTTTTGGTTGTGAGGCATATGCACATGTGCCTAGGGAGAAATGTTCTAAATTGGAGAACAAGGCTGTTAAATGTATTTTCATTGGCTATGGTGTCGGTGTGAAAGGATACAAGCTTTGGGATCCTATGGCTGAAAAAGTGTTGTATAGAAGAAGTGTTATCTTAAGAGAGCTAACACCTTCTTCCGTTGTTCTATAGCCAGAACAGACAGAAAAGAAAGAAGATGCGATTCAATTTCCTTCTACCCCTGAGAAGACTGAACTAATAGACCCTATGAGACCTGATGATGAGGAGAGCTCCAATAGTTCTAAAAGCTCAGAAGAAGCAGAACCTCAACCTCAGCCATTGAGGAGGTCTACATGGACAAGAAAGCAACCTGATAGGTTTGGTTATTCATTACTTGATTCTAGTTGTGCTTTTGCTTTACTTACTAACACTGATGAGCCTAGAACCATGAAAGAGGCTATGGGCATGAAAGATGTAGGTTCCTAGAAGGAGGCCATGGAAGATGAGATGGCTTCTTTGGAAAAGGTTAAAACATGGGACTTGGTGCCTTTGCCTAATGTATGGAAACCTGTTGGTGTTCAAGAAGAAATTCGGTGCAGATGGCAGTGTTGAAAAGTACAAGGCTATATTGGTTGCGAAGGGGTACTCACAAGTGGAGGGAATTGATTATGGTGAAATTTTCCCTCTTCTTACAAAGCTAACATCCATTTGATTTCTGTTATCTCTTGCAGAAGCTTATGACTTAGAGGTAGAATAGATGGATGTGAAGACAACTTTCCTTCATGCTGATTTGGAGGAAGAGATTTACATGTCATAGCTAGAGCATTACATAGAGAAAGGTAAAGAAAATTTGGTTTGCAAGTTAAAGAAGTCTTTGTATGGTTTGAAGCAGTCTCCTAGGATGTGGTATATGAAATTTGATGCCTTTGTGTTGTCTATTAGATTTCTGAGATCAAAATCTGATCATTGTGTGTATTACAAGTTTGACAATGATCGCATTCTCATTATTGCGTTGTATGTTGACAAAATGCTGTTGATTGGGAATGGTAAGAATATGATTTTTGATTTGAGGTCTCAGTTGTCAGCACAGTTTGAGATGACAAATCTTGGGGCAGAAACATACATTATGGGAATGGAAATTAGAAGAGATAGAGCTAACATAAAACTTTGGTTAAGCTAGAGTAAGTATGTGAAGATCGTGTTGGATAGGTTCAGCATGGCAGATTGTAAATCATTGTGTGTTCCTATTTCATTGGGGACAAAGTTGTCTATTAGTGATTGTCCAAAATCTCCTAGTGAGGTGGAGGACATGTGCAGAGTACCTTATGCTAGTGTTGTTGGTAGTTTGATGTATGCCATGGTCTGTACAAGACCAGACATTGCCCAATCAATGGGAGTCCTTAGTCGATTTATGGCTAATCCTAGATGGGTACATTGGGATGTAGTTAAGTGAGTGTTGAGATATTTAAGGGGTACTTCCGAGTATTCCATATGCTATCACAGTAATGCTACAAGACTTCCACATTTAGTTTGTATTCATGGATTTGTGGATTCTGATTGGGCAGGTGACATTGACAGCAGGAGATCCACCAGTGCCTATGTGTTCACTATGTTTGGTGGTGCAATTAGTTGGATGAGTAAGCAACAACTTGTGGTTGCTTTGTCCACTATAGAAGCTGAGTACATGGCTACAACTCATGCTTGTAAGGAATCCATTTAGCTTAAGAGATTGTGTTCATTTATTGGTGTTGATGCAGGTCAGATTACGATCAGTTGTGACAGTCAGAGTATGATTTGCCTTGCGAAGAATCCAACTTTCCATGCTAGAACAAAGCATATTGATGTACAGCTTCACTTCGTGTGAGACATGGTAGAGGATGGGAAGGTAAATTTGGAGAAGGTAGATACTTTGAAGAATGTTGCAGATGCATTGATGAAAACAGTGAGCACAAAGAAGTTCAGATGGTGTTCAGAGTCTATGGGCCTCTCAGACTATAGCAATTAAATCCTATTAATTCTATTGGCTCTTACAAGGTGTTCGATAAGTGGGAGAATGTTGGGAATTAAGGTGTCTCAACCTTGGTAATTCTTTGTATTTTTACATTGTATTTATTTATTTATTGCCTATTGTATTAATTGGATGCAAATCCTATGTTGTCATATTGTGGGAGTTGGCACGGTGATGTGTCATCCTACATGGCTTATGACCACATGTATTTTTGTCCTCACATGAGGAGATAGGCATCCCACTTAGTGGTAGGAATATTTTACCATGTGTCAGCATCTTGGAATGTGTGTAAGGGAATATTGACTAAAATGGTCATGAAAGATTCCTATGACAAAGTTATGATGTGTAAGAGTTGGAAATAAAAGATCATATGACAGGTATGGACATGTGTCGTGAAGCATCTTTGAAAAAGGCATCTTTGGGTGCCCCAAGGTGGACTATGACATGTTGTAAGAGAATAAGCTATTTATAGCCTGTGTATGACAGATTTTCTTACAGCTGTAAGGTATGACAACTATGATAGATTCTATGATGGTTTTAAGAGTCGTAAGAGCATCTATCATAGCCCATTTTGGAAATAGGCAACCTCCTTGGGATGGGGTGACTTGACAAGTGTCAGGAACATCCTACAGTGTTGGACAAGTGTCCATAGGCATGGTTTTTGGGCCATAAGGCCATGTTGGATGCCCATCCCTATGTGGAGCCATTTTTGCCTTATATATTCTATATAAACAAGTGCTTTGGAGAGATGTATTATAGGTTTGACAGGTGTTGTTATGCTACCGGTTTGTCTCCAGATACGAGTGTCGAAGACTCCTGCAAGAGCATTGGCTCTATGATTGTATTGTAACCTTGTTTGTTTACGTAATACATTTGAACTGTGTTTTGGAGTAGGGTTTTTCACCCGAAAGGGTTTTCCCCACGTATATCTTTTGTCTCTCTCTTTCTATCTTACATTCTTATGTATGTGTGTGCTGTAATATCTCTATTAGTGGGTTAACATAATGTGTGATTGTAAAGATAAAATTGAATTTGCACTCTCCTCCCCTCTTTAGATCAGTGTAGGAAGTGTTTTATGCACACCTAGCTTTTTTCAGTTGGTATCAGAGCTATGAGGGGTCATTTTTGTATTTACCACTAATGTCTCCATAGAATGAGTAGAAACATCATTGACTACCTCGTCATCAGATAAGTCCACTATATCATCTAATGGAAAAGGAGGCTCTTTTCTCGTACTATGCATCTCTCTTCTTTGTTCCTCTGCCTTTTCAGTCTTGAATTGCACAATATTAGGGATGTGAACTTCATGTTGCAAGTTCTTCAAAATACTTTCACCACCTGCTCCTCTCAATAGAATGGGATTTATATCCATAGTTCCCATCATAATAGGCTTTTGTTTCCTTTGAGGTGGCGTATAGACCTTCTTATTGTTGTTTTTAATCAAGAGGTCATCATCTAAGGGTTCTTTCTCCTCCTCTACAATAACAGGTGTAGGCTTTGCAACAACTTTGTTTTGTTTTGCAAGTGTATGAGGTGATGCTACAGCCGATGTGGAAGCTATATTTTCCTTTGGTTGGGGTTGTCAAATGACCATCATCCCAGTTGCTTGGATTCCTTTCTTATTTTTAGTTTGTTGCCTTTCTCCATTTGACTACCTTTTTTCCTTGAGGAAATCATCATATTCCTCATCTGATAACTCTTGCCTCTTTCTTTTGTTATCTATAGTGAGGGCTACTACTTTATTCTTCAATTGGGTGATCTCATTTTCTACCCACTCCTTGGTCAGTTCAATTGTATGACCTTCTGAGTTATCTAGTCCAAGGAGGTCTCCTTTGGTTGATTCCACTCTGGAGTTGATATGGTCTCATTGTATACCTTATTGTCCTCATATTCTTGGGACATGACCTTACCATTGTCTTCATGTAACTGAGCAGGAACTGGCATGCAATCCAAGGTGCATATCTGATTCAAGCTAAGCCTCTGGTAACCTCTCCTTCTTACTTCTACCTCATCATTACAGTCAGCCCAGAATTCTTCAATGTGCTTCTGATGCATAGGATTCTTATGCAATGCCAGCATCCTATCATAAGGATCATATGGCCTAGCTAGTGAGAAGGGCTACAAGTACATAAAGTTCAATCCTCCAATTACATCCTTAACACTTTCCCTATCAGGGCACATATACCAGCCCATCATGACTGGAAATAAGACATTTGGTATCTTTCCCTTTTCAATATAAGCCTCCACTGAGGGCAGTATCTGTCTAGCAAACTCCATCAGGATGACCTTGTCATTTGGATATCTTGGCAACATGAGAGGTTGCCCAGTGAAACCTTCCATTCTTATGTATGAAAAGGTGGTGAAATGGATGAACCAAGCCCCATGTTTGTATATAATAGCTTGAGCTTCCACACTCAATCTCTTTGCTCTATCTTCTTCCATAGTTCTGACAAGGTGCATAGAGAATGAATCATTCACTCTCCAATAATGTTGGAGATACTCTATTCTTTTCAACTACGGGTAATGCTCCCAGATGTTCACATCTCTAGGGTTACTTCCAACCCTGCCTACTATTTGCAATCAATTGAATGTGCCTCTAAATGCATAGGCATATACTACATAAGAGGTCATATGGAACATATTCATTTTCCCTCCTAGCTTCCTGATTCCCTCATCTAGGCTGTCACTTATGATCTTCGCCCATAGGGGTTTGTCATTAGAGAATTCTACCATCCTGATAATACCATACATCCAATTCTCAAAGGCTCCAGCATTTGGTTTCCTTGTCATCTGACTGAGCATAACCATCATGTACTGATACTCTAAAGAAAAATCAAACTTGAAGAGATGAACAGGTAATTTGGCAGTGGCCTTGTATGTGCTATTCTTGACCCTCCATCGATACATGATCCTTCTAGCTTCTTTCTGCTTTCTATTATATTCCTTTTCCAATTTTCCTAGGTTTAATCGAACCACATTAGGTCCCTTATGCAGATTGAAGGCTATGGTGATGCCTGCAGTTGAAAAGTCTACATAAATTATGCCATGCTTTTCTACTTTCCTGGTATCCACATTATAATTCTGGGCACATTCTACCACTAGTTCAGTGGCTTCCATTGCGTATGGAAATCCCCCTGCGTTCCACATTCCTGAACTGTATATGCTCATGAGAAGAGGATTCCCACTTCCTTTCTCTAGTCTTGCTGTCCATACATCAAGACCAGTGTTTCCTTGATGCGTATCATCAATTTGCCCATATCTGAGTGCTATTCCCTCTGGCTACACGTACATAGGTTTCAAAAATTTGGTTTCGGATCGGTTCCTTCTGATTACCATTGGATCCTGCAATAAAACATGCATATCTTACCCTAACGTGTTGTGTGTAGTAGTGGTTTAGTGATCACATGCATTTCATGGTGATAATTCTATCATTCTAGTTTATTTTATGCATCATCATATCAATTAACTCTGTTAAAACCATTTTTACCTCTTCATTGACCATAAATGACAAAAGAGGGTTTTATCGATACATACCTGATAATTGCTTCCCTTTTACTGTGTGGGTGATATCCAAATGAGCACGATCACGTTGCAATTACCATTTTCCATTCCATTTGAGTGTGTGTCCCATTCCATTTGCAAGTTGCAGTGATGTTTTAATCTCATCGGAGCTCTATAATTCTTTGCTTAAACATATGGTAAATTTGAAATGAACCCAAATCTTCACTTTTAACTAATTAACATGGTGAACTAGGGTGCATTTAGTGTCCTTTTGTTCATGTCTATTGATCGACACATGATTTTTGTAGATGTTGACAAGTGGCGAGCGTGTATTTAAAATTTTGAAGGCTTGACCTACCATTGGAATTACATTTAATGCAGAGGGTGACATTTGCGGAGATCAGGGATATTAGAAAATATGACTGATATCTAGAAGGTGAGGGTAACGTCACCATGAGGATGGTCAACTGTTGACCAATGACCAAAGTTGGGTCACTATTCCTTTGTTAATAATCATGATAACACATTGTATCAATATGATCAGGCTAATGTATCATGTGGCATCATCTAATTGGTCACTGGAAATCTCTACATCTTAGGTCTCAAGGGTCGATATGAGGGATATTGGAAATATCCAGATATTCAACACTACAAAATATCACCCTATTTGAAAATGTGAGGATGACATCAGCAGTTTTATAAGACTTTCAAATTGGTCGAGGAAATGATGTCATCATCATATTAGTTAAGATTAGGGATGTTTCGAAATATGACCCTTGGATCTGGGTCATGAAGACATCATCATCAGATCGTGTTCTCTTTATATTGGGTTAGAATGATGTCATCATCATATTGAGAAATATGACCCTGGGGGTGTCGAGCATATTGATGATGCCATCGTCGTATCGGGTTATTTTATAAATTGGAACAAGATGACGACACGGTCATATTTGCGAAGGTCAGGGATATTAGAAAATATGATAGATATTTAGAAATATGACCCTACGGGAATATGCATGTGTATTTGATGGATAGGCATTCCTTCGCACTTAAATTTAACGTTTGCATATTGAAGTATTATGTGGATATCAGGTGATCTTCATATATGAGGGTCATTTAGTGAATGTGATTGATATTAATGAATGTGACCCTATGGGAATATCAGGTTTGACCAGACTTTGATCGGGCATAACTTTTTACCCTTAAGGAATTTCAAGGTGATCTAAAAGGCAAATCTACTTAGAATTTTGTGCTCTTCCAAATTATGAGTTTTTATGAAGGCTAATTTTGACTTTGACATTTTACCTTCTCTTGTGAGGCACATACATGTGTAGGGGTGATATACTTAACTGACTTTTGTCAAACTGCCCAAAGAAAGAAAGCAAAGAACAAGTAGATGCAAAAAAGTGGGTCCCTATTTTGCTAAGGCAAAATGGGGCATGTTGTGCAACCACACAACAACTTGCCACCAAAGAAAACAACCAAATTCAAATTATTCAAGTGATGAGGACACATTGAAACATAGTATTCTAACTCTCCCTAAGCATAAACATCATGATCTTTCTTAATGATGCCAAGTTCATAAGCATCTCAATGCTGATAAGGGATCAAGTGTGTGCATGTGATTAATAATCCTCATTTTGAAAGTAAGTGGAAGACACTAGTAACTGGTGTTAAGTTACATAGTTTAGGTTCATCCCTCATAGCCAACTGGGATAGAGTCTTGTTGCCAGTAGGTGTCCATAGCCCTGACAAGGTTATCTTTGCAATTCCCCTAAGTAGAGCCCCACTGCCAGCAGGCATCCATAGCCCCAGTAGAGTTACTTAGATGGCCTAAATTTCATTCTCTTGGATTTTCAATATATTTCTCTCTTTTTTTTTGTTTGTATATGCATATTCATAAGATATCATCATGTAAGCTCATCATGCAAGGTGTGATCACTTGCTATTTTAGGTTGGGAATTGTAATGGTAGCAAGGGTGACCCTTTGGATTTTTCACTTAACACCTATACTAAGGTATTCAACAAACCCAAGGCTGTTAGGTGAGTCATTGTGAAAATCTCCTTGATCAAGACAAGGGATATCATTGATGAACAAAACATCATAGACCTAATCAGAGGTACATCTTAGTGTGAGTCACAACCTATGTAAGAATTTGTACTCATCACTTGAATCGTAACAATTTTGCTAATTTCTTGGGGTGATAAGGTGCATCATCTTGCCTAACCAAAATAAGGACTCAATAACAACAAGCAAACAAACCAACACACAAAGCAAAACTGTACAAGCAACTATATAATATGTACATTATGGTACAACATCCTAACATGACCTTGTCTAAGCTTGAAAATAATGCTTAAGGAACTATCCATTAACTGGCAATGGAACATCCTCACCTGTTGGGGTCTTGAGTCTATAAGTACTATCTCCTAGGATCTCTGAAATCTGAAAAGGATCGATCCAAAGTTTATCAAACTTTCCATGATCACCTTTCTTTTCATGTGCTTTGTCCCATGCTAGGACTAAATCTAAAATCCTAAAGGGTTTTATTTTGGCTCTTTTATCAAACCAACGTTTGATAGTAGCCTGATGTTTAGCAAAATGATCAATCGCTCTATCTCTCTTTTCTTCTAGGTGCATAAGTTGAAGCAACCTAACTTCTTGTTTACTATCTATACCTAGATATTCTTGTGCAAACTACAATGTGGGGATTTTTAGATTCACAGGGAGGATAGGATCCACCCCATATACTAGTTGGTAAGGAGAGTTTCCTAATGCAACCTTCATTCTGGTTCAGTCCATCCACAAGGCATACTTAAGTAGGGTATTCCATTCCCTAGGATTCTTTTCTATTAGTTTTTTTATGATACTCAATAAGTTTTTATTTGTTGACTTTGCTAAGCCATTTCCTTGGGGATAATAATTTGAAGAAAATTTCAAAATGATTCCATAATCAAAAGCCCAACTAGATAATCTTAATGATGCAAAAGCTGGTCCATTATCACATACTAGGGCATATGGAGCTCCATACTTGGTTATGATGTTGTTCTCTAGGAATTTGATTACATCCTCTGCAGTGCATGTTTTGCTGCTGACTACTTCAGTCCACTTGGTGCAATAATCAGTGATTGTTAAAACATACCTATGGCATGAAGATGATGGAGGGTTGATAGGACCTATTAAATCCATGCCCCATTGAGCAAATAGACACATCTCCATCACTCGCTGCAAGGGTTGGGCAGCATATTTCTCTCTGTTGTCAATGACCTAACAAGTATGGCAACAATTGATATGTTCTATAGTGTCTTTGAAAATGGTTGGAAAATAATATCCTGCTCTCAGGATAGCATACGCAGTAGCTAAGTAAGAACCATGTGCCGTTCCAAACTTGTCATGTAGTTTAGCTAAAACTTTGTTAGCTTCTGGTCTATCTAGACATCTGAGGTATATCCCCTCATAATTTCTCTTGAAAAATGACTCCTCCTTTGATCATGTACTTCTGTGATCTTATCTTTAAAGATCTCCTTTGAGAAGCTTGCATCTTCAAAGGGCATCTCCCAGCGATCAGGATATGTCTGATATCAGAATACCATTCTTCATTTTCTTTGGTGTTCACTACATATTGCTGACTCACAATGTTAGGGTCAGTCTCAAAAATCATCTGGTTCAAGGCTTGGTCTCTTACCAATTTCATGGGTGCTATTTCCATATCATATTCTTGAAGAACCGTTATCCACTTGGCTCTTTTGTCTCCAGGCTCACTTTGCATCAGGAGCATTTTCATTGCTGCATCTAGTACCACAACAATTATCTTACTTCTTAAGATGTAATGTCTAAATTTCTTTGTTGCTCTGACTAAAGCAAGAGCTTGTCTTTCAACATCCATATATCTAAGTTTTGCATCTTTGAATGGGCAGCTCATGAAAGCTATGGGTTTTTCTTCTTTGGCTTCAATCCTCTGTGTCAGGACTGTTGCACATGTGTGTTCTGAAGCAAATGAGTAAATGTAAAATTCTCTTGTGTAATTTGGGTTGATCAGGACAGGTGCATCTGATATGGCTTTCTTGATGTCCTCAAATGGAGCCTTTGCTTTAGGTGTCCATTCGATCTTGGTATCTTTCTTAAGCATTGCATTTAGTAGTCTAACAATCTCTACAAACCCAATGACGAACTTCCTAACAAAGTTTATCTTACCAAAATAAGACTTGAGCTCTTTCTTACTTCCAGGAAGTTGCAGCTTCATGATTGATTCTACTCATGTGTGTTCTAAAGCAAATGAGTAAATGTAAAATTCTCTTGTGTAATCTGGGTTGATCGGGACAGGTGCATCTGATATGGTTTTCTTGATGTCCTCAAATGCAGCCTTTGCTTCAGGTGTCCATTCGATCTTGGCATCTTTTTATTAAGAATTGCATTCAATGGTCTAACAATCTTTGCAAACCCAGTTATGAACTTCCTAACAAAGTTTAGCTTACCAAAATAAGACTTGAGCTCTTTCTTACTTCTAGGAAGTTGCAGCTTCATGATTGATTCTACTCTAGCAGGGCCAATGGTGATCCCATTTTTTGATAACAGGTGACCTATTAATTTACCTATGGTTACTCCAAATATGCACTTCTTTGGGTTGAGTGAGATACCGTAATGTTCACATTTCTTGAGCATCTTTCTGAGGTCTCCTATGTGGTCACCCCTCTTCTTTGAAAAGATGGTCAAGTCATCCATGTATATGACTATGCATTCGCCAACCAGGCCTCTAAATGCTATATCCATTGCACGTTGGAATGTGGCTTCAGCATTAATCAAGCCAAAAGGCATACGTCTATAAGCAAATATTCCCCAATTTGTGGTAAATGATGTTTTTAATCTATCTACTTTATCCACCATCACCTGGTTGTATCCTAAAAAAACTATCCAGGAAGGACATCATTTGAGCTCCGTTCACTATCTGCAAGACTTCATCTAGTGAGGGTAAAGGATAATTATCCTTCTCAAAAGCTCTGTTCAAGTTTCTGAAGTCTACACATAGGCGTATATCTCCATTTTTTTTCTTACAGGGACCAGATTGGCCACCCATGTTGAGTGTCTCACAAGAAATATGATCCTGGCATTCAGCAACTTCTTAACCTCTTCAAAGATGATAGGTTCCAATAGGGCATTAACAGGCCTTTGCTTTTGTCTGAAAGGCTTAGCATCTGGTTTCAATGGAATAGTGTGGGTGATGATTGAGGTATCATATGTCTTTAACTCATCATAGGTCCATGCAATAACATGGATGTAATCTTTCAAAGCTTGAGTTATCCCAGCCTTTTCTTCTTCAGTACAAACTTGCCAATCAGGACATTCCTTACATCTGCCTTCTGTCCTATATTGACTGGTGAATATTCTCCTCCATCAGTCTTGGGAAGATCTTTTTGTTTCAGCATGCTATGCAGATCAAATGCCTTTTCTAGTTCTATCATACCTTTGGGAATCTTATTGCTTGGTAAATCCATGATTTCTTCTTCTTCCTAGATATGATCCTCTAAATTCCTTTCATCTAGGAATTGTGCATCAAATATGTCTTTGTTTGTTATGAAATCCAAAATATACTGATCATTGTCAAACACTTGGAGATTGGTGACATTGTCTGGTATAGAGGATACTGATATCAGTTCAACTAAAAATCTCTTTAATCCAAAAATGGACAAAGGCTCCAAGGTGCTAGCAGCTTGTGCCAAAGCATCTGCTCTGTGATTTTGTTCTCTAGGGACATGGGTGATATTAAATGCATCAAATTCTTCTATCAAGTCCCAAACTCTATGTCTATAGTTGGACAATTTCTTGTAATTGCAAGCATAGACACTTCTCACTTGCCTTACTACTAATTCTGAGTCTCCATAAACGTGCAAAATCTTAACTCTTTTCTTGAGAGCAAACAACAACCCATGAATTAAAGCTTCATATTCTGTCATATTATTGGTGCATGGGAATTGCAATATGTATGCTGCTAAATATGACTTTCCTGCTGGGTCAATAAGATCTATACCTACCCCAGCTCCTTGCTTAGACTTAGATCCATCAAACCTAAGGATCCATGGTTCATCTTCTGTTAATGGCTTATCAGGGCCTTCTCTTTTCTTTTTGGCTCTGGCAGCTACACCACATAATATCCACTTCAACTTTTGTGACTCATTCCTTGTCATTTTCAAAGACTGATATAAACCTAATACCCTTCCCTTTTTAACATTTGCAGTATCATCACTATTAGTATCTAATTGTACTTCAATCTCTTTCTTCTTATCTCTTGGTATATCCTTGTTACCAAATAACTGATTCTTTGAATAAAGCTGCTCTTGCTTATTTAGTATATGCAAGCATAATGAGCATGTGGTCTCTGAATGTGGTTGTTCATGTAGTCTGCACCATCCTTCAATTAAAGCATGATGTGGAGGGATGATTATTTGCTACCTCTGAATATGATGCTTGCTAAGAATGGAAATTCTGCACCATCAAAGCCCTCTCTTGTGCACAAATAGCACAAGAGGACTGATTATGAGGTTGGTTGTAGGGATAGCACCAATCTGCCTCTTGGGCCAGATTGTTCTAAGTAGGGACTAAAGCCCTTACTGGATTCACAGTTGGTATCTGCTGGATAGGCCAAACTGTTTGTAAAGGCTATGCAGGGTTAGGATTTTGGTATCTATTCTGATGATAACCCTGGTTCCAGTTTTGATTCCTATTAGAATTATACCCTTGGTTCCAATTTTCCCTTGATTATAGTTCTGATAGGGTTTGGGAGCAGTTTGAATAGCTATACTATTCACTTTGTTAGTCAAATTGGACACTAGGGTATTAAGGTCACTCTCTTCTTGAGAACGAGAGGATGATGAAGTTTTAGGCTCTGGGATAGGAACAACAATGGGCTACTGGGATGAGGAAGGCAGCTCTGGAAAAAGTGGGATAGGAGGTCCAGGAGAAATTTTCCCAGCCTGTATTAAACAATTTTAGCTTTTAGAGCTGTCTCATAACCATCTGGTAGAGTCTCAGACCCATTGATTGCATCATCACAATAATGTCATAATTTAAAGCTCTTAAAAGTACAAGAAGAACCTTGTGGAGATGGCATGAGGGTCACTGGAATTCTCCCACGTCCTCTAGAATTTAAAGTTAAAGTCTGCTAGCATCTCACTTGGAGCCCTCTTGATAGTTATCAACTATTCAAGCAATGAAACGTTATCTACCCTCTCACCAAACTGCTTGTAGAGGGCCTCTCCCAGCTCATCCCAGGTATGTATGGATGTAGGGGTTAATCTCCTAAACCATTGAAGAGCTCTCCCCTTGAACGATGAGACCGTGAGACAAACTACAACATCTTCATGTTGTATATGGTGAACCGAGCATACATTAGATATATCTTTGATATGCTCAGCAGGGGTTACAGAACCATCACCCGTGAAGGGTGAAACACTTTTCAGGGTTGCAATAGGTATGTCATTGTATGCAGCCAAATCTAATGGACTTCCTCCATTGAGGGTCACAAAAGGCAAATTCCTTGCCATCCTCAGAATGTTCAGATTCAGTCTAGGGATATGCAAGCTTCTTCTATTATACTAAAACCTAACAAGAGGGGGTGTGGATTGAGCCCTTGAAAGAGGTAAAACAGAGGTGCTACCCCTTCTCACAGGGCACCTAGATAACTATACCTTCTCCTTGAAGCAGCAACAGATAATTCAGTGAATTGGAAATTACCTCTTGAAGACGCCTTGCTTTATACAGGCATAAAAGATGGTACTGATCAGAACCAATAGCTTGTAGAGTCGCCAGGTGCATGAAATTTCTACCAGAATGTAGAGTGCTAAGAAGAACACCAAATTCTTAGCTCGATTCTTTGATTGCTTATGCTTAAGTGTCCCACCGGACGTGCCAGAAACTGTTGTCACATAGATTTGTACCCATTGTTGAAGGATTTTAGGGTTCCAACAATCTAGTGAAACATTGAGATGACCTCTAGGTGTGGGACCCTACAGGGAGGTTAAATCTCTAGAGAGAGGCTGGTTCCTTTGCTGAATATGAGATTCAGCGATCCTAAGACTAAAGCTAATCTATCCGCCTGATAGGAAAAGAGGAAGAGGGAGTAAAACTGAAAGTAAAGGGAGGTGATACACCAGGTTCGAATAAAGAACATTCACAGAACAGAGATGCACAAATAAAGTGATACAGCTGATAAACTTACATAGATCATGAAGACTTTAATAGAGATAAAGAATGGATTTCCAAGAATTAAACATTCACAAACAATGGCCAATTCTAAGACTACATATAGTTAAAAGAATGAAGAAGTAAAAACCATATGTATTGATCAAGAGGCACAGTTACAACAGAGGAAAGTTTTGTTTGGAATATAGAACCATAAGACTAACTATTTTCCAACCTTTTTTACATCTTACATTCATGCATATATAGCATCTGATTCCAAACAACCTAATTAGGTTACAATAAATTGCCCCACATGGGCTCTGTCAGAAAATATCTCCGCGTGAAGAGATGTCCATCTGTAAGACTTTAACACAGGAAAATATCTAGATCCATCAAGTATCTAACAGATATTTTGAGTCTTCAATGCAAACTATTGAATCACTCACTTGCAACCATAAATGCAAAATATCTACATTTGATAAACTTTTACAACACTTTAATTCAACTCCAGATTTGTCTTGTCGGCCGAATCTGTATATCCTTCCTTAGTCGGTAGCCATCCTGATATCCAGATCATGAAATTTAGATCATATTTTCAAAGTAGGAATATCCCCCCCCCCAAAAAAAGCCCACCAAATGAAAGAGGTGGAAATTCTAAGTACTTTTGCCTTTTGGATCATGTAGAAATTCCTTAGGATGAAGGAGATATTCGCAATCAAAGTTGCGGTCAACCGAAATATGGATATCCATGTGTCATCATTTTGTAGTCGCGCACAGAATCTTCCTGGTAGAAAAGATTCACCTACGACACCGCACTGCCATTAGATCATTTGCCGCACTGTTGCCTTCCTTTTGTCTAATGTGGACATGTGGCGTCATTTTGGGGCCATAGATAGAAGGTGAGCCATTTTTGTTTTGGCTCTGTAGAAGTGTACTAAGCCCTCCACGTGGCCCCCATCTAGTGGCCGCACACAAGAAAGGTGACATTAGCTTCTGCATCCTGTAGGCTATGCAATATCTAGATATGCACCCATCAAATTTACCTTCGTAACATGGAGAAACCGTCATCTGCATGGATATTAACTTAATATCCAGATACCTCTTGAATATCCTGATGTTGTCATCAGCATGAAGAACTTCGTTGAAGAGGGATCATGATGACATCATCAAGATATTAACACTAGAGGGTGATATACTGGAGGCGGAATGTCTAGATGACGTCATCATCATAGGTGCTTCTTTGGAGAGAGGGTCTGGATGACATCATCAGGACATTCATAAGGTCATGGATATTAAGAAGGATCTAGATATTAGGAAATATCCGGATGACATCATCGTCATCTTCGCAAGGGTCTGCACATTCGTGAAGGACCCAGATATTAGTTAAGATCTAGATGTTAGGAAACATCCGAATATTAACTAAGGTCTAAATATGAAGGGGATATCAGGACCTTAACTAAGGTCTGAGATATTAAGATAATATCCAGGATGTTAGCTAAGATCCGGATGACGTCATCAGGATATCCATGCCCAAAAATGACTAAGTATAAGGATGGGAAATCTCTGCGAAGGAAGACTTTGAAGGCAAAAGATTTCTAGGTTTTTCTTGTTTTTTGCAAGGATTCTCCAAATGGGGTTTTAGGGATTTGTGCAAGGCAGGGCATGAGGATTTGAAGGATAAAGGCTTGCAGGGCTATATCTCAGGGGATATCCAAGAGATTTTCAAGGTGAACTGTTTGACTCTGGAAAGAGGAAAATGGGCCAACAGGACCCAAATGGACTTATGAATTTTAAGATTTTGTGATGGGGAGCGGACTGTTTGGGATTTTAGGAGTGTGGGTGCTCCATTTGAATTAGGTGTTTTTTGCTTGGGGACCCAAACCATTTTGGTTTTGAAATTATCTTTTTGAGATGTGGACTTGGGTAGCCTTTTTGAGTTTTAATTTTTCTTTGATTCTTTGAATTGGTGCCATGTGGCATGAGGATTATTAGTATTTTTTGCTTTATGGGTGGAGGCATCCAAATTTTTATTTTTGAATCCCATAGGGGTTTTTGGGATAGCTTCATGTTTAGTCGATGTGTGCAAGGAATTGTAGGGGATTTATAGGAACGAGATGTATGGATGGAGGGATTAATGGATTTATGGCTAAAGTGATAAGGGGATTTGAGGATGGGAATATTAGGAGTTGGAAGGAGTGGAGGTAAAGTGGATGGAGGGATGTTAGCAGTTGGAAGAAGTGGAGGTAAAGTGGATGGAGGAAGGTGTATGGTCACATGCTTTTGACATTTGTAGGATAGTGGAGGTGGAATGGAAACATATGTCTTGGGGGTATGATGTGGTTTATGATGGAAAGTGGTGGACTTAGGAGGAATGGAGGAAGTACCAACATCTTGAGATTGTTTTCCTTGGGGTGTATATCCAAGGCCATCTGAGTGTGGAGAGACTTTGACATGGATAGGCTCCAAAATACCTTGTTCATGAAGGCCTAAGCCTTTACCTTGATAGTTCATTTTTTGGAATATACGATGTGCAATGGGATGCTTATTTTTAAGGATACAAGACACGAGTCCCTTATTGGATGAAGAAGGTAAGGTGATAGACAATGGTTTCTGCTCTCCTAGGGAAGAACATTCATTTAGGAAGGTAGTAAGACCAATAGGATATGATGGTGGATTTGCGATATGGTCGATAGTGGATGTTGAAGGATCATTATGATCTTGATTATATTATGCTCACTAAGATCCACGCTATTGGTTTGATCATCTATGCTTGCTTGGGCCAAGTATTTCATCAAGGGAGGTGAATATTGGTGGATCATGAATAGGACTAGTTAGAGGAGAAGTTTCTTTGCTTTGAAGGAAGGCCATGAAATGGGGTGAGTGCTCAAGTAGGCCAACAAGATTTTCATACTCACTCTTATTGCTAAGATAACCATGAGGGGGAGTAGATTGAGTATGTGGATCTTGGGTAGCTTTCTCATGGATAGTTTTGGAATTATGGATAGGATCAAGTTTCTCATGAATATGCTCTTCATAATAGATAATATCTTGATCATAGAAAAGATATAGGTTGTGGATACATTGAATGGAAGGGCTTTGATCTTGATTTGGATAAGGGTTTAATGTTTCCACATGCTTTAGATTAGACCCTTGACATAACTCTTGATTTTGGATGGAAGTGGAAGTGGGCAATTCTTCAATAGGCTCAATGGATTGTGGACTACATGATGGATTTGGGAGATTAGGCATGATGTTAGAAGGTTCTTTGGTAGGCTCAGGGATAGATGTTTGATGACAAGAGGATGGTTTACTCCTTTCTAATAACCATTGGATCACATCCTCCATAAGTATATGGGTAGATGGACAATATAATAGATGGAGAATAATGGTAGATGGTGTAGGCTTATGAGTAAGATTAGGATTGCTTGTGCTAGATGGGGATGAAATTAGATGAGTAGATTTGGATTTCTCCATAGCTTTTCTTTTGCTTTTAGATTTTGCAAAGAATCTTTGGAGAAAATTATTCAGCCTTGGATTGGGTTTAAGTGGATAATTTGATAGTTTAGACTTTAAGTGCATTGGGGATTGGCTTAATGAATTAGGATTGAGAAGGTTGGAAAGATTATATGATGGAAGCTCCATATGGATGGATGGATGAGGGGGACTAGTAGATGGATTGGTGTATGATTCCAAACTTGAGGTGGTATCTCCCTTGTCAAAGATAGAATTAAGATGGCTTAGGGATTCTTGATCTTGGTGCAAGGAGTGACTAGTACTAGAATGTTCATGTTGTGGAGGATTTGGAGATGGATATTGAGGATATTCCTGAGATTGGTTGATGTGGAGGAACTAGGTTGGCATAATGATGGGGGTGGCTTGGATGAAGAGGCTAAGTTTGATGGATCAGTCATGTCATTGATTGGGCAATATTCAAAAGGATTTGGGTCGGCATAAATGGTAACCTCTTGGTCATTAACTAGAAATTTGATGCATCTGTTATCGGTGGAAGGAACAACCCTCATGGCATGAATCCATGGGTGTCCTAGGAGGATATTATATGGACGAAGGATATTATATGGAAGATTGAGGTCTAGGACCTGACAAGTGATTTCCACTAGGGCTAGACCTAATTTAATGGGCAATCAAATAGTACCTTTAGATCTCCTTTTAGTTTCATCATAGGTTTTAATAGTGATGGAATGGTATTTTTCAATATCCACGATGGAGTATCCCAATGGTTCCAATTGTTTAAAACACCTTAGAGTGCACAAGCTTATCCCTGAGTCACAATCTATTAGGACCCTTTTGACTAAACACCTTTTGATTATAACTTCTATGCAAAGGTGTTCATTATGGGATGAAGGTTTGTATGAAGTTGATAGGGATGGAAGCGAATATGGGGGGATATATGGTTCATGAGTATCAAAATATGCATCATGATCTACAAAGTTCTCATCATCATTAGGAGCGAATTTTGGCCCAACTCAGAGTATGAGTTTGGCTTTTGGATTTGACCTAGATTTGTTGAGGATCACAACCATTTTGACGAATAAGGATTGGATTAGGTTCAAGGATGCAAATATGAATAATATGACGATAAATGAATTAGGTGGAAAATGGATGGATTGGATGATTTGATCGATTAAAGAGCTTCTTAGGATTCTCAATGACTGATGGTGACAATAATGCGCTTCAAGCACAAAGACACAATGGCTAGATGTCTGATAGGAAGTATAAGCGTAATGTGTATGTTCGATAGCCCCTTAAGGCCAAATTTCCATGGGTCTAGACACAATCGAAGACACTTAAAAATAATGCTTAATCTACCTAAAGTCAATGACCAATGGCATCTTGTTCAAGCCCACAACTTGGAATCTCCTTCGACGCCAATGTAGGAACACCTAATGTGGGTGTATACACTTTTGTCTTTGTAAGAGAGGATAGGTAGGGGCCTCCAGGACTGGAAGGATAACCAATCACCCTCTCCTCAAAAAGCCAACAAGTAGCTTATGCTAAGCCAAGGATTTATGTCTCATCTCAGGAGAGCCATATGGTGAGTATCTTCAGAGAATGTATCCTCTTGCATTGAATAAGACACCAACAACTCAGGCAATTGGGTAGGCTTCTAACTTAAGGTGTCTAGTGAAACTTCAGGGACTTGACGCTTATTCATGCGGCAATGACTCACTTAAGAGACTATCCCAACCACTTACAGCAATCCTTTAAAAGGAAAGAATGGGGTTAACGTATCTCACACACACGTGTATGGATACTGCAGAACTATTGGAATAAGAATACTTCGCCAAGAAGTCTACAACTTTTGCCTCAACCTTTTATATAGTGGGCCGAATCGAAAGCACCACTTGGAGTCGTCCCTTGGGGTGAGTACCTCTTTTCCCACTAAGGCAGGCTCTCCTAAAAAATAAAAAAAAGATAGAACAATTTCTCTTACACCCAAGATCTGTTGAGAGGCAAGGGGAGAGGATACTTTTGTTATACCTTGGGATCTACTAGCAGAATGTGCAAATACACCAGACACATCAAGCAATTAAGTTCTTTTTAAAGCACTAATTGAAATGTTCCTATGTTAACATGCAAACACACAAAAGAGATTTTGTAAGAAAATGTATTAGTAGTTTGCAAAATTTTGTGTTTTGGACAAACGAGAAGCTGCAAGCAGAACGTCAATAAATCCTACAAAAACCCACACAAAATGTTAAATGTGCAACAAGAAGAAAATGTTTGATGATTCAAAACCAAAGCTCGAATGATAAATTATTATTCCTACAAATCCGAGATGTTTCTGACAAAATGGCTTGTTCTACGATGTAATTCAACGAGTCACCTTTCCAACACCTACAAAATTGTGAAAATCCGATAAAAATTGAGAAAGTTATGATTATTTGAACAAAATAGCCTCCGAGGGTTAAAACAGGGACTCTAGGAATTATTTGATCACTGGCAATTAGAATGGTCACATGCAGATAGTTTTGCTAGCAATTATTTGTGATAGAAAATATCACATCTAGCGGTGGTATCAATTGGTCGATAAGAAGCTTCTAAAAGTTGATAATGGGTGAAATGTCACGGCTTATAGTTTAATGTTGCCACGGTTAATGGTAGCCTCCACAGTTACAAGTTTCACCAACAATTTGAGCACTGTAAACATTAACATTTCACAAGTAACAACTACCGAAGTAATGTTAGCATCAAGATAGTGCCAATGGTAACATCAAACATCTAATGTTCAATAGAGATCTGAAAGCTAGGGTTGTAGAAGACGGCTACGGTAAGGTTGTCATGCCACAGGATTAAGGCTATTGTTAATGAGCCTGTGGTTTAGATTAACCTGCGATGAAAGCAAATAACATCAGTATCCAAAACTACCAATGAGATACATCAAAATTGCTAACCATTAAAAAAACTAACACTAACCATTAAACCTGGCAATCAAACATAAAACCGCTTAAAACTTACGCCATAGCCAAAATTGGAAGTAAAGAAAAACCGTCGAGTTTAGCAAATTAAAGCAAATTAAAGCAGGAAATGTGCACCATATCTCACGGATTTTAATGCAAATGGCCATTATAACTTATGGTAACTGCATTTGGTTTTCTGGGTCTATAATTCAGGCCGCCCAATAAACATCCCATGCATGAAGTTTGTTTGGGGCATGAGGTTTGAGGAATATGCTGATAGGACAACCAATGAGTTTAGAAAATAGGAAATTTTCCAGGGTGATACCACTAATGGAAAAAAGTTCAAAGCTAGCGGTGAATATTTTTTAGGCATGAGGCAATTTCCTTAGCGCTATGAAATAACTGACTCGTCTAGAAAAAATTACTGGCGTGAATTATTTTTTTCATAGTGACATTCAGATGCAGATGAGGACAAGTTAGAAGTGGAGTGTCATTTTCCAGCAAAAAAAACAAAATGATGATGTGAAATTTTCTTTCTGCCAAATCCTAGGTGAATATTGCATGGATTAGTATTAAACCATATGCGTTCATGATTTAAACCATAAAACAACAAAACTTACCAGTAGTTAAAATGTTCTAATACGAACTGCACCAGTCAAGAAAATTGCTAAACACAACACTACTTACAACAAGGTTTAACAAGCTCTACAGATTGGAGATTTAACCGTTCCAAGGATTCAACTTGCCACCAAAAATAAACATTACTGTCGTGCTTTCTGTTAATAGTTATATTTCAAAAGTGGTTTAAAGTTTCTATCAAAAGTTTTTCATCAAAACCACAATTTATCATATTATCAACAATTCAAAACACGAAACACTAACAATGGCTATCAACCAACAAAAATATAAGCCTTGAAAGATGAATTCAACACTATTTTTGCTAATGAGAATCTTTTGCAATGCAAGATTAATAGGTAACAAACATTGTTAAAAGACTTATAGGAAAACTAACAACTATGATAATCGTTAAGCTAGCCATCTACCAAGATACTGCTATTTGAAAAGAAGGCTCCAATGGTTAAACACTTTGCATAAAGAACAAAATTAGAGTGAACAAAGACTCATCTAGCAAACAAAACCCCTGCAACGAGAAAATACAAAGTTAGAGACCGATGGATAAAATGAACTTGCCAACAAAATCATTAAACAAAAGCATAGCCACAAGGATTGTTGGTTAATAACCAACGATATCGATAGAAAACCCATACAGCAAACATAATAACAATTTGTTGAACTTCTCTAGAATCAATGATGAGATCAGTATTAAGCAGAAGGAAACCTGCACAAACTCAATAACAATAGCTTGCACAACAAACAATTAAGAAGGGTGTTCACGTCAGGTTCACTAATGTTTACAGGAGATATAAATTTTAACAAAATATTTGAAACTTATTTTGCAAACCCTAAAATTTATATCAAATGTAACAGAAAAAGATGAAAGATATAACCATAAAACCAAATAAATGCAAATGTTACCAAAGATGTTTGAAATGTGGTTGCTCAAATATTTGCATAACTCCTTTGTGAATTTTGCGAGGGGGCGGTAAATGAAAATAAAATAGGTTTCGTAAATTGGTTGAACGGCTTGGTAGGTATAATGTAGTCAGGGTTTTGAATTATTATGAATAGTTTTTAGGTTTTTGTAAATAATAACTCAAATTTGTTAATTTTAATTTATTATTTACAAGAGGGTAAAAAGTGAAAAGATTTAATTAAACATTAGGATAAAGGGTGGATTAAATAATAAATTAAATTTATTAATTTTAATTTATTATTTATGGGAGGGATTAAGGAACATTTAATTAATTAATTAAAATTTATTAAATTTCACGACTTAGGGAATTGATCAATAATTAGGGGATTAGGGGATGATTTAGGGATGGATATGAATGTGATTTGTGGGTCAATTGTTTGATGTCTACACCTTCTATCTCACATTTAAGGGTCTTTGGTTGTGAGGCTTATGTCATATGCCTCAAGAAAATTGATCTGATCCAAAAGCTCAAAAATGCATCTTCATAGGATATGGTGAGAATTTAAAAGGTTATAATATTTGGATTCCACTAACCTAGAAAATGATTTATTCTAGAGATGTGATTTTTAGAGAGTTTAGAGATTTTTTAGGAACAAAAGGAAAAAAGATTAAAAATAGTGCATTTTGAAACTAAGGTTGAGAAGCAGGAAGATGCACATGTCAAAAAATAGATTGATGGATCAAAGGATGGAGAGGAAGTATAGGTTTCAAATGAGAGTTCAGATAAGGGTGTGTAGGATGTGCATGTATAAGAATAGGTAGAGCTGCTTACTCCTATTGTTGTCATATTTTGCTTAGGTCAAAATAGTCCAAAAATCCCATCTTCTTCCATCAAATATATCTGATCTGAGAAAGCCTAAATGGAAGAAGTTTCCCCTTAGAAATTTTAAAAAAAATCTAAGTATTTTGCCCTTACTTTTGCCTTGTCGGCAAATTCTAAGTTTGGCAAACCTTTGGTTCGCCAGTTTTTTGACTAAGGAGTGAGCAGGTAGGAAGCGGCTAAGGTAAATGGCAGCAAGGCAAAGGAGTGCTTTTTCATCAAATCATAAGGTTTGTGAACCTCTTGGTTCATTAATCGGCAAGTTCACAAATCGGTGAGTTCACCAACTAAGTGAAACATGAAGGACAACAGGAGCATTTTCTTCAAGGGCTAAGGAAAGGAAAGAGTTTGCCTTTGTCAGCAAACTTACAGTTCAGCGAACCTTAAGTTTGCCGATCGGCAAGTTCACCGACCGACAACTTTGCTGACAAAGGCAAAAAGAAGCCAAGGGTAGAAAAGAAAGGATGATGAAGCCAGGAGGAATTTGGTTCGTAGAAGAGAAAGTTCACCAATAAGACAAAAAATAAAGCAAACCAAAGATTGAATGAAAGAGGTTGGGGAATCGGCAAGATGACGAACTTGCCAACAAGTTCACGATTTTTAGGATTCACCGATAAGGCGACTAGGAAGCCAAAGACAAGGAGATGAAGAAATGAAGAAGGCCCAATGGTTCATGAGAGAGAGATTTCTCCGACCAAAGGAAATATAAGTAGGTCAACGACAAAGTATTTTGTGAAATGGAAGAATTGCTGACAAGGTAGTGGTGGCTAAGAAAGACAAAATGAAAGACAAAGGAAGCAAGAAGTGGTTCGCAAATTGAAGATTTTGCCGATAAGGCAAAATAAAGTGAAAATCAATGTAATATTAAAGCAAGTATTATAATGTATTGCTTTAAAATATTTTAAAGTAAGTTTAAATTTTTTTGAAGTGTTGTAAAAGCTAAAGGGGCGTGACTTTTTTGAGTGCCCTAAAAACACGCTTCCGTAGTGACACCATTGTTGCAGGCCAAGGTCACGAAGGTAGCTGAAACAATATAATCCTTCAATGCACAAGTACTTGAATATTAATGATGAAAGTGAGGTGTTTCAGTGGCCCATATTTCTGTAGGTCCTTTTAAAGTCAAAATCAGTGCACAGGGCATGGGCATCCTCAAAATCTGTATATCTTCTGACAGGGCCTCTGGGCTAGATTTTAATGTAGCATGGGCTACTGGGCATAACTTGTTGACTAATTTTCAACACCCAAGTCTGCAAAGTGATTTGTAAAAGTTATATATGCATATGTAAATGTTGTATTTGTTGTTGGTTGGTCGCCAGGTCATTATTCAGACTGAAGCACTTGATGCTTGATCTTGACCTCATGATATTTCCCAAAACCAAATGAATCTAATCAACTGTGTCCTCTTTTGGGCCTCTCTATCTTCATTTCTAGTTCAACTATGAGGGAAAAATTATCATTCTATCTTCCCGATCCGTATTTAACTTTTCTATCATTGTAATGGCTATTTAGCCTCTATGATTAATATAAGCAACTGGTTTTACCTCTCTCATTTCTTTTTCACTATGTCTGCTTGAATGCTTTTCACTTATCTTGTGGATGAAGTGGTCCCTTTATAATTTTTTGTATTCTATTTTAACCTCTATTAGAGAATGAATGAGTCTATTTTGGTTTATTTAGCCTTTGAAATCCTCACTGTGTTATGTTAGCTCCGTCTAATCATACTAAATCTTGGTGCATCGCCCCCTTTTTAATTTTTGTTCTTTCTACCCCTTTTTCCTTGGTGATCATTAGCATTAGATTTAGCTTGAATTCTCTAGACCTTAAGTTTAGAAAGAGGAACCGGCCTTCTCTAGAGGTTTGGTCTCAATTGCAAGGTCCCACACCTTCAAACCAATCCCATGTTACTTTGAGATTGTTGGAACTGTTAAAGATTCAAGAAAAGGGTGTAATTTTAGGTGATAATAGTTTTTGGCATGCCTGGTGGGACCAGTTCGATGAGCTTTATCATCCATTGAAGAATTTGGTATGTTCTTCAGTGTATCTTTCCATTTAGGTTTAGGGAGTAATGGAGTATAACCAATAGCAAGAGGAGATTGCTTATCAGGCTTATCTTCAATAGCAGCAGAGGAAAGAGCTTACTGGGAGCAAATTAAAATGTAGCTTGCAACCTTATCAGAGGAGTAGTTAAGGCAAATGCTTGCTGATGTAGAGAGGCAGGAAGCTCAATCAGTCCCCTCCATCCCTAGTTTTAGGCAGCCCCTCCCTTCTATGTAGGTTCAGCCTCCAAAACCACTTTCAAATTTCAAAATTCCAAGTTTCAGAGGCCCTCAACCTTCACAAGAGCATGTTCCTACGCAAATCCAGCATATTATTCCTCAAGAATGGCCCTCTCAAGAAGCCCCTCCAGTCCCTATTCCATGTCAACCCTGTTGTCCTGGCACTAGCTCACCCTTAAAGGATAGACCATTTTTTGGTGAGATACTAGGTTCTATGAGCCATAAAAAGAAGTTTTTAAGGTTACTGTGAAGTAGCCTACTATTTGTGAACCCTCACATACCATTAAAACTAAAAATTCAAACCTGCTGCAAGAAAAATTTAAGCCAAATCTGATAAAGCAGTAGTGCGTTGAGCATAAGGTTAGTGTTGATTCAGATGCAGGGTTGAGTCCCCTAGATTTTTGATCATTTGAGGAGTTTTCCCATGCTTTGAACAAAATGAATGAAACCAACATGCAAAAAAAGTGTGGTGAAGAAGCCCAATTGTAGAGGAAGCTCAAGCAGAATAATGTGGAGTTACAGTCAAACGATGAGGGCAATCCTGTTTTGAGGGAGGAAGTATCTTAAGCAAAGGAACTACCCAGCTACATTGAGGATTTGCAACAACATGAGGGCAATGAAACTGATGGCAAATTGTTGTAGGTTGAGGCCAAGCATAATAGTGAGGTTCCAGCTCATGAAGAGGAGCATGAAAGCTGCTCTATTCTAGAAAATGTAGAAATTGATGATATAAATCTATTTAAGGAGCTCCCATCTTTCATATAGGATAACAATGTGGATATCAAGCATGGGCAAGAACAAATTGAATATTTGTTCTTGATTATCCAACAGGGATATCAACTTCTTAGTGGAGAAGTTTTCTCCATTGAGCATGTGCAGGACTCATTTTCTAGTTCTAATTTAGAAATCCATGAAGCCAGGTGGATCTTCTCATTCCTAAGTGTTTTGAGGAGCTGGAAGATCTCTTTAGGGATGAGATAGATCTTTTCTACTCAAAATGTAGCATCAAACCAACATTCCCTGAGGATGATTTCTTCTTTGAGAAGATTCTAGACTCATTTTCTAAGCCTATTTCTGATGGCCTCCCTGAACAACATGATCACAAGGTGGAGGCAGCCATATTTCCATTCAAGCCACAGGAGCCAGAGCATTTAGACCAACAGTAGAATGATGAAGAATTAGAGTAGAGGCATGAGATCAACTATGTTGATTTACATGTCATCTCAAAGGGATGCCCTATCAGGCATCTAGCACAGTTGGAGACATATGAGAAAGAGTCACCACTTGTCATGCTTACTTCAAAGCATGAGGTTGAGCATAAAAAGGGCTAGTTCAGCCCATTTATCCACTTCCAGACAACCACATTTTAAATCAGTGTAGGTGGATAGGTGATTTTTCTTTGTCCTTAGGGAAGCATTTCACCACTTTGTTGTATGCCCATCCCTTCCCCACCTCTTTTTAACTGCCCACAAGCATGTGAAGCATTGTAAATTGTTGAGAAAGGGTAGTTATTTTGAAGAACCAGTTAATGACTTTGTTTAAAGGTCATTTATGGTTGGTTAGTTTAGGTTTAGGATAGGTTTGTTTTGTATAGTTTCCCTTCCATAAGTGTTTTTGCACATGCAACTTTCTCATTAGGGGGTTGTTTGCCTTGTTTATTTTGTTCTATTTTTTGGAGGTAGTTTTTAGTTTTGTATGGTCATGTTGCTGTAGTCTCCTTTTGACTCTGTGCCCAATGGATTGTATAAGGCAATTGGATCTCTGTGTTTAGCAGGCAAACACCCCTGCATAGTTGCCAAAATGTTATCATATTTTGCCTAGGTCAAAATAGTCCAAAAATCCCATCTTCTTCAATCAAATATATCTGATCTGAGAAAGCCTAAATGGAAGAAGTTCCCCCTTAGAAAATCTCAAAAAATTCTAAGTATTTTGCCCTTACTTTTGCCTTGTCAGAAAATTCTAAGTTTAGCGAACCTTTGGTTTGCTAGTTCGCCGATTCGCCGGTTTACCAACTAAGGAGTGAGCAGGCAGGAAGCAACTAAGGCAAAAGGCAACAAGGTAAAGGAGCGCTTTGTTAGCAAATCTTAAGGTTTGGGAACCTCTTGGTTCACCAATCAAAAATTTCACCGACTAAGCGAAGCATGAAGGACAACGGGAGCATTTTATTTGAGGGCTAAGGAAAGGAAATAGTTTGCCTTTGTCAGCAAACTTAAGGTTTGGTGAACCTTAAGTTCTCTGATTGGAAAGTTCACCAATCGGTGACTTCGCTGAAAAAGGCAAAAGGAAGCCAAGGGTAGAAAATAAATGATGATGAAGCCAGGAGGAATTTGGTTCATAGAAGAGAAAGTTCACCAATAAGGCAAAAAATAAAGAAAACTGAAAACTAAATGAAAGAGGTCAGGGAATCAACAAGATGGTGAACTTGCCAACAAGTTCATGATTTCCAGGATTCACCGATAAAGTGACTAGAAAGTGAAAGACAAGGAGATGAAGAAATAAAGAAGGCCCGATGGTTCGTGAGAGAGAGATTTCTTTGACCAAAGAAAATATAAGCAGGTCAGCAGCAAATTAGTTTGTGAAATGGAAGAATTGCCGACAAGGTAGTGGTGGCTAAGAAAGACAAAATGAAAGACAAAGGAAGCAAGAAGTGGTTTGTAAAGTGAAGATTTTTCTGATAAGGAAAAATAAAGTGAAAATCAATGTAATATTAAAACATGTATTATAATGTATTGCTTTAAAATATTTTGAAGTGTTGTAAAAGCTAAAGGGGCGCAACTTTTCTAAGTGCCCTAAAAATGCACTTCTACAGTGACGCCATTGTTGCAGGTCAAGATCACGAAGGTAGCTGAAACAATATAATCCTTCAATGCACAAGTACTTGAATATTAATGGGGAAAGTGAGGTGTTTTAGTGGCCCATACTTCTGCAGGTCCTTTTAAAGTCAAAATCAATTTGCAGGGCATGGGCATCCTCAAAATCTGCATATCTTCTGATGGGGCCTCTGGGCCAGATTTTAATGTAGCATGGACCACTGGGCATAACTTGTTGACTAATTTTCAATGCCCAAGTCTACACAGTGATTTGTAAAATCTATATGTGCATATGTAATAGATGTATTTGTTGTTGGTTGGTCACTGGGTCGTTATTAAGACTGAATCGCTTGATGCTTGATCTTGACCTCATGATATTTTTGAGAACCAAATGAATCTGATTGATTGTGTCCTCTTCTAGGCCTCTCTGTCTTCATTTCTAGTTTAATTATGAGAGGAAAATTATCATTTTGTCTTCTTAATCCGTATTTAGCTTTTCTATCTTTGTAATGGCTAATTAGCCTCTATGATTAATATAAGCAATTGATTATGCCTCTCTCATTTCTTTTTCACTGTCTGCTTGAATTCTTTTCACTTATCTTGTGGATAAAGTGGTCCCTTTATAAGTTTTAGTATTCTATTTTGACCTCTATTAGAGAACAAATGAGTCTGTGTTGGTTTATTTAGCCTTTGAAATCATCACTGTGTTATGTCAGCTCCAGCTAAACATACTAAATCTTAGTGCATCACCCCTTTTTAATTTTTGTTCCTCCTTCCCCTTTTCCCTGGTGATCATTAGCATTAGATTTATCTTGAATTCTCTAGAACTTAAGTTTAGAAAGAGGAACTAGCCTTCTCTAGAGGTTTGGTCTCAACTGCAAGGTCCCACACCTTGAGACCAATCCCATGTTACTCTAAAATTGTTGGAACTGTCAAAGCTTCAACAAAAGGGTGTAATTTTAGGTGATAACACCTACCTTGAGGAGATCCATGAGACAAAATAATCCAATTGATGGGTATATCCCATAAAATTTCCATTATGTATTTGTTTAATTAAGTATTGATGACGAACCTAGATCTTTTAGGAAGGCTCTCTTTGTGGAGGATAGTGATTCTTGGATGTAGGCCATGCAAGAGGAGATGATGCCCTAGATATTTGTGACACATGGGATTTTATGAGTTTTCCTGAGGGAAGAAAACCCATTAGTTGCAAGTGGGTGTATAAGAAGAAAATTGAATAAGATGGATAGTTAGAGTGGTATTGTAAGTATGAAAAAGGTGCACAAGCCGACATGGTAGTCTGATGATTGTATAAAGTCCTATGAAGGTGTGAATTATATATCTCCTAGTAGTTTCTTTCTTGGTGATGTGTCCCCTAGTGTTTTTCCCCCTTGATCATTCCTTCCCAACCTTTCAACTAACTTTCCAAAGTCCTACGTACCTTCTAGTCGCCTGCCTAATCCACTTTGAGTGGGTCACCCATATGACCTATAATGTTACCTAAGTGGGCCTATAACTTAAGTGCGGGTCACTTAGGTGACCTGCCCTACTAAAGGGGGTGACCCACTTCCTATAATAAGTGACCTTGTCTTTTTCCATGCAAGATTTCTTTTAGTTTAGCTTAGTTGAACTCCATTTCTAGCTCTAGATTGTGAGTCCCTCCATGCATAACCAACCCTTGACTTCCCTTAAATATTTTTGGACTATCAATCACTCTATTATTATCTTCTAATCAGTCTTTTGTGATCTCCTCTCTAGATTTTGTTCTCTTTCAACTAGAACTAGTTCACTCCCCAATCAATCCTAGTTATCTACCCAATCACCACAAACATTTTTGTTGATTCTAAACCTATAAATACCTCATTCCTCTTCATTGTTGAGGGGCCTCTTCTCATACAAGCTTCTTCATAGGTCCTTGAGCCTCATAGTTTATTTATTTTAATTTTAGTCTTATTTTTGCAAAGCTTCGAGCTTATTTCCCCATAGGTGGTTGTTTTCATTCTTGTATTACCAATTTATAGAAGCCCCTCTAGAATCCAAATGTTCTTCATATCTCACAATCCTTAGAGCTTATTTTTTCCTATTTTGCAAATTCCTTCAAATCCTCATCCCTCTTTCTATCCTTGTCATCAAGAGGAGGATCCCACTATTGTAGAGGAAGAAATGGTTGCCACTAGACCTTTGAGGACTTATGCTAGGCACTGACACGCATTATCACAAGTTCATTATTACTTTTGTAGTAATTCTCTCTTATCTTGCTCTTGAGGAAGTAAAACATTCTTTGTCTTTCTCTTGATAGGACAAAGTTAGATTAGAATTATTTTCTTTTCTGAGAATAAATTTCTTGTTTTTCTTAGAATAGTTACAAGTTTGTTTGACTACTTTATAACTCAAGACTTGTAAATACAAAAATTTAGTTACATTGCATTAGGAAAAAGCCATATAGAATTGCACACGTATTTCCCTTTCAATAGTAATTAGATCATCTATATAATTGGGAAAAGAAAAGTTTGCATTCATTTATCAATAATTGTATTTAGAAGCTCATCAAGACATTCAAAAACATAGAAACCAAGTGATCAAATAAACCCTTGATTTCATCAATTCAAACACAAACTCAACAATTGAATAAGTCAAACAACATTTTCAACACAAATTCAACAATTCAACATTCAAACATACAACACAACAACTCCACTATCACTTGTGCCACTCTAATTCCATGCAAGGAGAGTAATCATCCTAATCACCTCTGCCTAGTTGGAGTAATTTGGCTAATGCCTTTAGCAAGGGTGTAGTGCATGTGCTTTCTAGAGTCTAACTTATCTACATTCAGTTTGAGTCACATTCTAGTTAACACATATTTTGGTGAACCTAATGTGAAGGAAAAATCTTTTGGGATAAGTCTTTTGTGTCTCCTTTGTTTCTTTTTTCATCTCATCCATTTCAATTTCATCTTCTCTTTCCATTCCATTTTGTCTATAATATTTATGACACCCTTGAATATGAGCATTCTCTCAAGTGAACTAATAACACCTTCATTCGATAGATATGTGTTGCCAGATCCTTTGGCATCCATCTCCAACTATTTCACCTACAAGGATTCAGACTATGACAATAACAAATAAGAACCTTGTCACTCCTTAACATTTGGCAATCCCACATGGGAGAAAGTCTTAGTAATATGACCTACTCATTTCAACCAAGGCAAAGCACATTGAATGCTCATACGGTCTAAAATACATCAATCAAACTATCCTACAACAAGTTACACTAAAATGACCACCCAACTAGATAATGAAATAAGTCATTTAGAAAGACATTTACAAGAATATAGGGAAGCTCCGGAAGCTTTACACATTGCACACCAAGCTAAAAATTTAGATAACATTTTATTAGAATAAATAAATGAAGCAAATCAACAAGAGAACCCATCTCAGGGTGGAGAAGTTAAAAAAATAGAGGTTGCAACCCATGCAAATCTTATAGCCATCTTAGTCCAATGGATTAGGATGCTAGAAGTTGGAGGAGTAGAACAACTGCCTTAAAATGAAAAACCACTTCAAAATAAAACTGATCAAAGAACTAGAACATGAAAGGATCCACTTAGTGCTAGAGTTGAACAAAACTAGGGGGCAACTCAAACCCCCATACTTAAACTTCTATTCATAAAATGCTAGAAATGACCTCATGTAACAATTATAGCAACCTAGTAGAACCAATCCACCTCAAACATACCAATTGTAAATGAAATCAATATATCTAGCCATACTTTATATTAGACAAATGTTTAACACCAACAAGTCTGATGCATGGAGCTCATGTTTTCAACACCAACATCTCAAAGTGCATTCTCTAGAACTTACCTAGAGTAACTAAAGGAACCTCTAGGTTAAAAAATTCATAACATTTTATTGCCATGTCCTCTCCTAGATTTTCCAAAAATTAAAGAGGAGGGAGACCCAAAATCACGCATCAAGGCCTACACCGCAGTTATAAGGGAACTACTCCCTTGGTATGGAGTTGTGGTAAGAAATTTCCCTAAAACCCTTGAAGGAATTGCCTTAGATTGGCACTATCACCTCCCAGAAGCTTCAATATATTCCTTCCATCATCTCATAGGTGAGTTTGTGATGGATTTTGACATGAATAAACTAATTACAATAGGCATACAAGAGCTCTTGATGATGAAACAAGATGTAAATGAATTAGTGGCACACTTTGTCACATAGTGAAGGAAAGTCCTCTACTCATTAACTATCACCCTAAATATGGATCATAAATAATTATGCAACATCTTTTTCCATGCCCTTAATAGGGACACCAGAGAGGAGGTGTAAAAATTACCATATCGATCTTACAATGAAGTGTTAGAGAGTGCATTGAGAATTGATCAAGTTGCAATTGATAATAGGTGTAGAAACTATGGAACAAATGGATGGTTAACAACTCAAACAAATGATAACAATGAAAAAATACTTATGATTTTGGTTTTGAGATTCTTGTAAATATTTAGAGTAGTTTGTTTCTATTTTAGGTTTCCCTTCCTCTAAGTACTTTTGCACAGGCAACTTTCTCATTAGGAGATTGTTTGTCTTGTTGTGTGTTTTTTGTGTTCTTTGGTGGTCGTTTCAGTGTTGTATTAGTCTTGTTGCTACAGTTTTCCTTTTGACCCTATGCCCAATGGATTGTATAAGGTAGTTGGATCCTTGTGTTTATCAGGCAAACACCCCTACATAGTCACCAAAATGTTGTCATATTTTACCCAAATCCAAAATATCCCAAAAATCACTTCTTCGATAAAAAATATCCAATCTGAGACACTTGAAATGGAAGAATTTTTCCCCTTAGAAAAGCCTAGAAAAATCCCCAAAAAATTCTAAGTTTTTGCCTTAGTCAGCAAATTTTCAGTTTGGAAAACCTTTGGTTCGGCGGTTCGATAGTACACTAGTTCGCCGATTCACTGGTTTGCCGACTGAAAGGGTGAGGTAGGTGAGCAAATGTCTACGACAGAAAGGAAAAGAAGACAAAGAGTTTCACTTTATTGGTGAAGTGTTCCTTCTATGAACCTTAGGTTTGCCGATCGACAAGTTCATCGATCGGCAAAATTTGCAACTAAGGAAAAGGTAGAAGGCAGGATAGTGGGTGTTCCTTTTGAAGAAGCAAAATAAAGATAAAGTATGCCTTTGTTGGAAAACTTAAGGTTTGGAAAATCTTGAGTTCACCTATTGGCAAATTTTCCAACAAAGGAAAAGCCCAGAACAAAGATAAGCAAGTGGCTAAGGTATGGTTTAGTTCACAAAAGAGGAGGTTCGTCAATAAGTCAAAAAGTAACAAAGTGAAGATGAGGCTACATGGGAGATAGTTTGCGAAATGTGAACTTTACCAACTAAAGAAAAGACTAAGGAAAGGGGCTGCTATCAACTAATTGGCAAAAAGATATGCCCGCCAACTAGTTCAAGAATTTAGGAATTCAACGATAAGGTGATTAGGCTACCAAGTTTGCAGAAGCAAGATTTTACTGACAAGGTGAAAAATGGTGGAAAGTTAAGGGGAAGTCAGAACCAAAGGCATGGATGGTTCACAAAAGTGGAATTTTTCTGATAAGGCAAAAGCAAGACCAAAAGTGGTTCGTGAAATTGAGGATTCACCGACAAGGCAAAAGAATAAGGAAAAATCAGCTAAGGCAAGATAGGTTCATGATTTTCAGAATTGCTGATAAAGCGACAAGGAAGCTCAAAGAGGAAGAAGGAAGCCAAGTTCAAAAAATAGAGATTTCGCTGATAAGCCAAAATGGAAGACAAAGAGGCCCAAAAAGCAAAGAGAGAACCTAGTTTTTAAAAGTGAGGTTTTACCAATAAAGTAAGAAAAGGAGAAAGGGCAAGGTAGGCTTGGTTCGTGAAAATGGGATTTTGCTGATAAGGCAAAGTAAAAGCCATAAAAAAGGAAAATCACTGAAATGTTAAGATATTTAAAGAAACTTAAATATTTTAAAGTGTTGTAAAAGCTTGAAAGACACAATTTTATGTTGTTGCAGAATGGATTTATCACCTGAAATACAAATGTTGCAGAAAAGTCAAAATCAGGTAGTTGAAACAGTTAAATCTTTCAATGTGCTTGTACAAAGAAGCTACAAAATGAATTGTAGGTATATAGAAGGATTTTAGACCTTCCTTTTCAATGCATCAGGTACCCATGCATGTAGGATATCTTCTACAAGTTTGCAGGTCTATTAGAAGCATGGCCACCATCCCAAATTCGTAGGCGATGACAGTTCTTCTTAGCTAAATTCAATGTAACATGGGCACCTGGGTTGAATCGATTGACCAATTTTTAATGCCCAGAGTTGTGCCTGTTACTGTCTGATGGATGAAAATGCTATATATACATATGTGAAAGATGTAATGTTGTTAGTTGTTCTTCTAGGCTATTATACAGGTTGGAGAGTTATTTATGACCAGACCTTGTAATGCAATTGCACGAACCAACTGGATTTGATACATTGTGCTTAACTCTAAGCCTTTGCTCATGACAAGGAACATGCAGGCAACCCTATTCTAAAAAATTTAGAGGCTAATGATGCAGATCTATTTGGGGAGCTCCCATCTTTCATAGAATACAACAATGTACAGATTGAGCATGGGCAAGAACAAATTAAAAATTTGTTCTTGATTATCCAATAAGGATATTAGCTTCTTTGTGGAGGAGATTTCCCCATTGAGCATGTGCAGGGCTTATTTTCTGAGCCTAATTTAGAAAACCATGAAGCAAGGGTGGACCTTCTCATCCCTATGTTCATTGAAAAGATGGAAGACCTCTTTAGGGATGAGAAATATCTTTTCTGCTCAAAATGTAGCATCAAACGGACATTCCCTGAGGATGATTTATTCTTTGAATAGATTCCAGGCTCATTTTTTGAGCCTATTTTTGATGGCCTCCCTAAACAACATGATCACAAGGTGAGATAGTCATATTTCCAATCAAGCCACTGGAGCCAGAGCATTAAGACCACCAGTAGCAGAATGATAAAGAATCAAAGCATAGGCATGGGATCAACTCTATTGATTTGCATGTCATTTCAAGGGGATGTCCTATCAGACATCTAGCCTAGTTGGAGACATACCATGAAGAGTCACCACTTATCATGCTTACTCCTGAGCATGTAGTTGAGCATCAAAATAAACGGGATCAACCCATTTATCCACTTCTAGGCAGTTGCATCAACAATCAGTTCAAGTGGGTAAGTGAGTTTCTTCTCATTCTGGGGGAAGTGTTTTGTCAATTTGTTGTATGCCCACCCCTTGCCAACCTCCTGTTAATTGCCCATAAGCATGTAAAACATTGTAAATTGTTGAGAAAGGGCATTTATTTTGAAAAACTAGTTAATGGCTTTGTTTAAGTCAGTTTTCTAATTGGTTAGTTTAGGTGTAGGATAGATTAGTTTCTATTTTAGGTTTCCATTCCTCTAAGTGCTTTGCATAGGCATTATTCTCATTAGGGAATTGTTTGCTTTATCATGTGTTTTTGTGTTTTCTGGAGGTAGTTTTAGTTTTGTTTGGTCATGTTGCTGTAATTCTTTTGACCCTATGCCCAATGGATTATATAAGGTAGTTGAATCCTTGTGTTTAACTAGAAAACACCCCTGCATAGTTGGAAAAATGTTGTCTTATTTTTGCCTAGGCCAAAATAACCTAAAAAATCCCTTCTTCGATAAAAAATATCTGATCTAAGACACCTGAAATGGAAGAAGTTCCCTTAGCAAAAAATCTAGAAAAATGCCCAAAAATTTCCAAGTTTTTTGCCCCTTCTTTGCCTTAGTCAAAAAAAGTTTAGTTTAGCAAACCTTTGGTTCACAGGTTCGAAAGTTTACTGATTCGTTGGTTTGCTGACTAAAGGGCAAATCGGCTAAGATAAAATAGTGCAGGGCAAGGAGAAAGAAGACAAAAAGGTGTGCTTTGTTGGAAACATTGAAGGTTCACGAACTTTGTAGTTCGTCAATTGGTGGTTTCACCGATGGGCATTTCGCCAACTAAAAGTATAAAGCAAGGCAACGGGGATCTCTTCATCAAAATCCAAGAAAAGTTAAGGCACAGAAGTCAAAGGCCATCAACAAATCGGCAAGAGATCAAACTTTCTAAGTAGTTCTAGTTTTTGAGGATTCGTTGATAAGGCGATAGGAGTTCAAATGAAAGTGCCAAAGGGAGATGGTTCTGAAGATGGCAGATTCATAGACTAAGGCAAAAGGTGGCTAAAGAGAATTTCAACAAGGTTGGGGTTTGTTGATAAGAAGAAAAACCACTAAGGCATGAAAAGTTATGAAAAAGTCAGATTCTCCGACAAGGCAAAAAGGGCTAGCTCAGTGGTTCTAAAAAGATGAAGTTTTCTGATAAAGGCAAAAAATGGAAAAAATGGCTAAGGTAGGAAAAAGATAGGTTGTCGATGAATTGGGAAAAACTCAAACTCACCAACTAGTTTGATTTTTCCCGAGTTCGCCGACAGGGCGAATCGCTAACTAAAGAGAGAAGAAGGCCAAAGGAGAAGGTTCACAAATGGGCATATGGGCCGATAAAACGAGAAATTTGCCAACAAGGTGAAAGAGATGATAAAGGTTGGCTAGTCTGGGAATCAGGAAAGGGATGAACTTGCCAACAAGTTCGTTAAAGTGAAGTTTCATTGATAAAGCAAGAAAGGATAATAGAAGAGAAAAGTTAGCCAAGGCGCAGTTTGCAAAAAGAGGTTTTCACCGACTGAAGAGAAAAGCAAGTAGTTCGCGAAAGTGAGGTTTCACTGATTGAAGAGAAGAAGCCATGGTTTGAAAAAGTGGAGATTTTCTGATAAGGCAAAATAGCAGAAAAAGTACCAAGGAGAGATAGTTATGAAAAGTGAGATTTTGCCGATGGGGCAAAATAAAGGCCAGAAAAGTGAAAATCAATGTAATATTAAAGCATGTACTATAATGTATTGCTTTGAAATATTTTAAAGTCAGTTTAAAATATTTTAAAGTATTGTAAAAGGCTTTTAAAAGGCACGACTTTTTTGGGTGCTTGAAAATGTGCTTCTAGGTGACGCCATAGTTGTAGGTCGAGGTTCTAGGTAGCTGAAACAATGGAAAACTTCAATGCAAAAGGACTAGTTATTCATGAGGATGATGAAGTACCCTCTAAGGCCATGCTTTTGAAGGTCTTTCCAAGGACAAATCGGTGCACAGGATATGGGCAGCCTTTCAGGCTGCAAATTCTTTAACACACCAAGTATGGCCGCTCTTGAAATTCCACATATCTTCTGATAGGGCCTTCGGGCTAGAATTGAATGCAGCATGGGCACATAAATCAAATGGATTGACCAAAATTCAACACCCAGGGTTGCTACAGCGATTTGTAAAAGCTATATATATATCAAAGAAAGATGTATTTTGGGTTGGTTGGCTGGGCTGGGTCATTTCCAGAGGTAGAAAGTTCCTTGCAGGTCTGACCTTGTGGTTTTCTCTAGAAGTGGGCGGATTTGATGGACTATGCTCTTTTTTTTTAGCCTCTCATGTCTCTATATCAGTTCACCAATGAAGGAGAGTCTATCATTTTGTGTCCATTTCATGTCTGTAATGAATTTTTCTTCCTTTGTAATGGCTATTTAGCCTCTATGATCAATATAAACTAAATTTTGCCTCTCTCATTGTTCTTGCACTATGTTTATTTAATAGATGTAAGCTGTGTATTGCGGATAGAATGATCCCTTTCATACTTTCATCTCTCTGCCTTAACCTCTGTTTGAATCTGCATGAGTCTTTGTGAATCCCTTTTAGCTTTGAGATCATTATTGTGTTATGTCAGTTGTATCCGAACACCCTAAATCTTGGTGCATCACCATTTCCTTTTCTACATTCCCTCTATCCCTTTCCCCTAGTGATCATTAGCATAGGTTTAGTCAATTTCTCCGAGCCTTAAGCTTAGAAAGAGGAACCAACCTTCTTTGGACGTCTGATTTGATCTGCAAGGTTCTACATCTTGAGATCAGTCCCATTGTGTCATTAGAATGCTTGGAAAGCCTCCAAGCAGGCTGTAATTTTGTTTGACAACAGTTTTTGGCACACTCAGTGGGACCCTCTGCTCTGAGTAAGAGTTGAGCTGAGAAGACTTGGTGTTGTTCTTAGTTCACGTGTAGCTATGAAAGCATTCAACAAGCACCATGGTGACTCTTCTGAACAAATATGCTAGTGGAAGCAACCCAAGTGCTAAATATTCATCAAGGATTAGGATTTCAATGGTATTCCTGGTCTAACATGCTTTCAGAAGCATCCCAAATCACCTGTGACTCTCTCTGGTATGATCTTATTTTTCAAGGGCAAACCTGTTCCCCTTATTTTCAATAATATTTTGATACATCTTTATTTTTCAATGCTTTAAAATGTCAAATATTTATGGGAGTTATGGCTACTCCCCTCCTCCTGACCAGCATGCAGATTGTTGGCCCCCATACCAATAATATCAGACTCAAAATGCCTATGGTTTGATACCATACACCCCCACCATTGCAAAATATCAACATCCTCATGATGCTTACCTCCCACCCACCCCTACTCAGTCTTCTTGTCAGCCTAATAATGCCTGTTATCAACCCCAAGAAGACTACCTTGCTTTGCTAGAGATTAAGGAACATTTGGATCATTTTAAAAGACAAGTAGGGTATAGTTAGCTGCAGGAAGCCTTTAATTTTAACATTAGAAATGAAGGTGATATGATGGAGATACTCCAAGGTTTCCAATAGGAGTGGGATGAAGTTAAGGGAATGCTGGAGTATAACAGATAGCAAGAGGAGCTTGCTTATCAAGCTCATCTTCAACAACAACAAATGGAGGCAGAGGACAAGGCTCATCGGGAGAAAATTAAAATGCAGCTCGCAACCTTATCTAAGGAGCAATTAAGGCAAATGCTTGCCAACGTAGAGAGGTAGGAAGCTCAAGTAGTTCCCTCCATTCTAAGCTTCAGGCAGGGGAAAACATCTGAGCCTCTGAAACCACTTTCCATTTTCAAAATCCCAAGTTTGAAAGGCCCTCAGCCTTCATGGGAGCCTATTCCTGTGTAAATTCAACATATCACTCCTCGGGAGTAAACCTCTCAAGAAGTCCTTCCAGTCCCCATTCCAAGTCATCCCTCTTGTCTTGGCACTAGCTCACTCTATAAAAACAGGCCAGTTTTGGTGAGACATTAGGTTTTATGAATCAAAAAAGGAAGTGTTGGAGGCTGTTGTGAAGTAGCCATCTATTTGTGAGCCCTCATGCATTATTAAAACTAAAAATTCAAACTTGCTCCAAGAAAAAACTAAGCACAATCAGTTGGAGCAGTAATGCATCAAGCATGATGTTAGTGTTGATTTAGGTGCTGGGTTGAGTCCCCTAAACTTTAGGTCATTTGAGGATTTTGTTGCAAGTATGTGCCTAATCGGTGTTGTCATTGATGTCAACATATCTGTGTTGTCATTGGTGTCAACTGTGCTCTTACTTTGTTGAGGATATTGAGAAAATTAGCCCCTCCAGTGATAACAATGTGTTGCAGTAGAAATAGTGCATTACATGCAGAAGAATAGTCCAGAAGAATGCTCTGCATTTCCTGTAGAATAAATATATTTGCCTATGGATTGGAAGTTATTTAAAATCCTATTTGAAGATGCTACATTCCAAGGTTGAGCCTCCGAAATGAAGATTTGAGTAAGTTGTGTTCACCAGTGTGAAAATTGCTTTTCCTGTATGTTTGGTGGTGATAGGGAGAAAGTGTTTTGCTCCGCATTCATTTGCATTGAAGTATTTTGGCCTGCAGTTCTAGAATTAAGTCAGTAATGATGTTAAGTGCCTTAAAATGCAATGGTTTGTGATTTGGTGGTCCACAAGCTATCTTTTACTCATGACAGTGGCTGACAGTGTTGTTCCTGTACTCTGGTTTGAATAATCTTATTGATAGAGTGATTAGAGATCATGTGGTTGTTCCTAGTGATTACAATGTGCTTGTGAATGTCTCTTGATCATGCTCCTACATTTGGATTGGTCTGCAAGGAGTAATTCAAATCGTGCATGAAGTGTGTTAACATCAGTTTTAGCTGACTTGGTTGTTGACACATCTTGCAATTACACTTTGAAGATTGTGATAGCATATTGTAGCATGGAAGATTATGTTTGAGTCCCAGCTAAGGTGCGGCGTGGTCCACATTCATTTCTTTTCTTTGTAAATCTGTTTAGGTCTAGACCTATTATGATGTAATGTATGTTTGTCGACCTTGGATATTGTTCCAACGGTTGATGATTGTAATGCCGACCTTGATGATCATTCCAAGGTTGATGAAGTATATAAATACTTGTAATTAAGTCATGGAAATGTATCCAAGTGTGAAGATGTGAAGATAAAAGTGAAGTAAAGTAGCAGAGCAGGGATTTTTTTAGTGGTGAATCTTCACCAATTGGCAAATATTTGAAATCAGAGCCACCAAAAATGGCGAATAGTTCAAGCTATGAAGCCGACTAAATCGCCCCAATTTTATAAAAAAAAAATAGTCTTAGTTAATTCGCCTAAGATTTATTTTTTAAAACTAAAAAGTTAAACTATTTCGCCAAGTAAATGATGTATAATTAAAGTTGATTCGCTAGTAATTTATAATATATTTAAAAATGTTGACCATATTCGCCATTAATAATATATTTCAGCCATTAATTTTGGACCATATTCGCCATTAATAACATATTTTAACCATCAATTTTGGGCAATATCGCCATTATCATGTACTTTAGGGTTGTTTGTATTTTTAATACTTTATTCATTAATGTTGATTATAGTTTTGATCTAACGACTATTGTTTAATTCCGGGAGATAGAGCACATGCCTTTTAAAAGGCTTGCTGAGCCCCATAATTGATTTTGGGCCACAAGATTGGATCCAATCTTGTGGTCCAAAATCATTTTCGGGGCTCAACAAGCCTTTTAAAAGGCATGTGCTCTTTATCTCCCAGAATTAAACAGTAGCGAATTGTGCAACTCAAGGCTCAACAAGAAAGGCATGGAATTTTCTTATACTTATTTTTTAATTTAATTTTTAAAGTGATAATTTTTAAAATATTTAATTTCTATGTTTTTGTATTTTCAAATCATTCCTAATAGTGTTTTTGTATAATTAAAGTTGATTCGCTAGTAATTTATAATATATTTAAAAATGTTGACCATATTCGCCATTAATAATATATTTCAGCCATTAATTTTGGACCATATTCGCCATTAATAATATATTTTAACCATCAATTTTGGGCAATATCGCCATTATCATGTACTTTAGGGTTGTTTGTATTTTTAATACTTTATTCATTAATGTTGATTATAGTTTTGATCTAACGACTATTGTTTAATTCCGGGAGACAAAGAGCACATGCCTTTCAAAAGGCTTGCTGAGCCCCAGAATTGATTTGGGGTCACAAGATTGGATCCAATCTTGTGGCCCAAAATTATTTTCGGGGCTCAACAAGCCTTTTAAAAGGCATGTGCTCTTTATCTCCCGGAATTAAACAGTAGCAAATCGTGCAACTCAAGGCTCAACAAGAAAGGCATGGAATTTTCTTATACTTATTTTTTAATTTAATTTTTAATATGATAATTTTTAAAATATTTAATTTCTATGTTTTTGTATTTTCAAATCATTCCTAATAGTGTATTTGTACTTAGCTTGACTGAATATTTTGAGATAAATATTTTCTAGAAGCATTCATTCTTTTATTTCATGGAAGGAAAACATGAGTTACAAAAGGAAATAAGTAAAGCATTTATTCATTTTTCCCTTCTCAAAAAATACAATCTCTAAAAAACCTTGCATGTAACCCAAAATAATAAAACCCTGTACAATCCTCTGCATGCAATCCAAAATAATAAACCCTGTACAATCTCTGAAAAATCTTTGCATGCAACCCAAAATACTAAAACCCTGTAGCTATAATACAATTGTCAAATAGATGTGGAAGATTTCTTTTACCCTGCAAGCAAAGCAAAAGGAAAAACATGGACAATAAAATGAGAAGAATAAAAAATAGGAAGAAAGGAGAAACCCAAATGAGATCTGTAAAAAATAAGACCAATAGAAATTACCTTCCACTTGCATAACCTCCTTCTCTCATGAAAATAAAACTTCACACCAAAATGATTATGAGAAAATGAAAGGGTTAGGTAGCAACAAAAATATTTATGCAATATTTTATTATTTTAGCAAGTTTTTAATATAATAAAAATTACATAATTAGCTCATAAAATGTAGTTGACTTCGCTTTAGTGGAGTATCATGTTTTTTTAATTGTTTTAAAATAGTTGCACTCATAGTAGTATTTGTTTTAGAGTTAGAAATAAATTTTCATATTTATATTTTATTATTGGATATATAATTGAATTTTAAATATTTATTTTATTTTAAACATGAAACAAAATTATTTTTTATTAGCTTTATTCTTTTTGTTAGTGTAATGAATTTTTAATTATTATTATTTTATTTGACTTAGTTGGCTTCACCTTTAGTGGAGTAATTGTTTTAAAATAGTTGCACTCATAATAGTATTTGTTTTAGAGTAAAAAATAAATGTTTATTTAGTATAATTTTCATATTTATATTTTATTATTCCATATATAATTCAATTTTAAATATTTATTGTATTTTAAACATGAAAGGGATTTAGCTTTATTTTTTAAATGTTAGTGTAATGATTTTTTAATTATTATTATTTTATTTGACTTAGTTGACTTCACCTTTATTGGAGTAGCTTGATTTTTTAATTGTTTTAAAATAGTTGCACTCATAGTAGTATTTGTTTTAGAGTTAGAAAAAAATGTTTACTTAGTATAATTTTCATATTTGTATTTTATTATTCCATATATAATTCAATTTTAAATATTTATTGTATTTTAAACATGAAAGAGACTTATATTTTATTAGCTTTATTCTTTTAAGGTTAGTGTAATGAATTTTTAATTATTATTATTTTATTTGACTTACTTTATCATTTTAAATTGCCTTAGGAAAAGGGTTAAATTTTAGAATTTAATTATAAATTTATCTATTAGTTACAAATTTTATTTTAATTTAATTTATTTCTTAAATGTTTAGACTCTAGATGAGACATCCTTTTTGTAGGAAGAGTACATGTTAAATTTTCTTGGTCGAAACTCATTAAACTTTAGTTGATATAAAAAAATTAGGATGCAAACCAAACTATCATTAGGTGAGAAAACTATAATCCAGCGATAATTATTAGGTTTATAAAATTGTCTCCTACCCCCACTTCAATATATATATATGGGGTTGACCAAATATATAAATTTTTAAAGGATTCGCCATTCTAAATAATTTCTTTAGTAATTATTCGCTAAGATTCGCCATTATTTTTTTTTTTTAGCGACTATTCACTAGGATTCTCCACAATTTTTTAACTTTTTAGTAATGTGCATAGATTCGCCAGGAAAATTAATATATTTTTTTAAAAAAATAAAAGATTCGCAAGGAAAATTAAAGCACTTAGCTAGGATTCGCAAGATTTTATAACTTTTTTAGGGGTCTTTTCTTAAAGTTATCCCTGTAGCAGAGCAGAGTAGAGGTGTTTGTGCTTCAATGGAACTGAACCTTGGCATGGAGTAGAAGTTATCTCAGTTCAACCCTTTTGGCAGTGAGCCACCCATATGATGAGTGCCAGGTAGCACCCATGAAATATACCTTTTTACCCCTCTTTTTCTCCCTTCTTATTCCATTGTCCTGATGACTACACCAAAATAGGTTAACAAGATTGTTCTAATGATGATTAATAAGAGATGAATTACTTAAAATTATGATTTCTAATTGAAGGACTAATGTATATTGAATTGATGGAAATATGCAGAAATCTTCTCTTTTTGAATCAACAGGTGTAGGTGTTCGGGTAGACAATTTTGTTCATCTTTAGAGGTAGTCCTAATGATCTCCGGAGCTGACATCAGAATGCCATGATTGGTCTCCAATGTTTTCCAATTTGATTGGAGAGATTTTGGGATAAGCAGGTGAATCATCTCCAAAGCTGGACCGAAGTCACAAGCATCTCCGGAGCTGAACGAGAAGGTCACAATCATATTTTTGGAGCTACAGACAAAAACATACATCTCTAGCACCTCTTTAGAATAGTGCAGATTTATAGCACAACTGTTGGTCAAACACTTCTAGTAGTGATCGAGATGCTCCTCATGTTACTCAAATCATCACTTGAGTAATTGAGGGCAGACCATAGTTAACTACTGGAAGTTATATCTCTTTTTAATTTTGCATGAGTTATTGATAAACTGATTTAAATACCTATATTTCAGGGCCTCGCTGCCCAAGTGTATTTAAAACTAAGACTCAGATCTAGTGTGGACTGCTATTCCACTAAATCTATTTTAATTGCATGGATATTCATTCTGTAGTTAGACAATTAGTAGAATAAAGAGATTGATGTTATCTCTTAGATGAACTAGTAGATAGGGTAAGTGATATCTCATCACAGATTTAGATATAAACTTACAAAAGTAGCAATAGAAGACACACAATGATTAATTTCTAATTTCTGTAACCTTATTTTGATATAAACATTTTTTGAATACAAAGCTAATGGAATTGGATTGGAATTGAGTTGTGATGTTATCTTCTTGTGCTGATTCTTTACTTTGGTCTTCAGCCCCAAGGGTGTGGAGCAAGGGCCCACTCTCACCACTAAGGCAGAAGGCTAGTACTGTTGTTTTTGTTATTTTAGATTCTGTTTAAGGAGATAATTACTATTTTCATAGATAAATGCATGTTTCCATTAGAAGGAGTAATATAGATTTACTTTAAGCAATTCATTGTTCAGTTTTGTTTTCAATATTCTTGGAATTTATTTTACAGCAATTAGATCAGTAATATTAAGTTTCTTTAATCAGTAAAGATCATTAGAGTTAGATAAAACTAGGCAACTTTAGGATTCCTAATTGCAGATAGCCATGGACATAGCCTTGGATTTGACACTTGAAATATGATTAAATGATAAGGTACAACGACCCTTGTCATTTAGGAAAATTTAGTTAAACAATTTTAGGATAGATTGAATCTGTATGGTTAGAGCTAGAGATTCAAAAGGAAGATACATAAAACAGACACCCCATCAACAAACTATAGGAGAAAGCAGTGGGGTGGCACAAGATCTTCTTGAAGAGAGACATCTAGAACCTACCTTGGAAGCTACACCTGAAATTAATAATCCTTTCAATCCTCCCAATCTTCCACTCGCTGACTATATCCAAGAATCACAACAAAAATTCTAGGCAGATCCTTTGATAGAACCTAATTTCCCAGAACCTCAAGGAGAAGAACCAGTACTAGACATGGATGATAATCATGATATGTTGCAATAAGGTGCCATTAACATTGTAAATCCCAATATTGTATTTATTCCATTTATTATTTGTAATTTGTAATTACCCATAAAGGATGTACAAGTTTCATCGGCAGAAGTAAAAATTATTTACTGTCCACGGTAATTACGGAGTTACTGCACGGTAAGTCCCGGAGTTACCAGCAGTAGTTATGAGATGTCATTTACTATGGTAAATGGTAATTGGTCAAAGTGGGGTGCACATGTGGAGGGATAATCTATTTTTAGTGTTATGACGCACGTCATAGATGTTGTAAGAGGGTGTAAGAGATTTTATGACAACTGTCAATTGTCATAAGAATCTATGACACTAATAATAGTATATGACGCATCATAAGATGCTGTAAGTGGCTATTTTTGGCCCCAAGGAATTCAAGCTTGCACGGGCACATTTTTCCAAGTACAGGATGCATGTATGATAGCATTTATGATCCCGTAAGAGCCTATTCTTGGCCATGGATGCCCAAGGTTGTATTGTTGACTCTTGACAAGTGTAATGGGCTTGTAAGAAGTCATTTAATGTCTTGAGGTTGTGTAAATTCTATAAAAACCATAGTATAGTAGATGAGATGCATACAACAGTTTACAGGTACCCAGGTTCTGCCGAAGTGAAGGTTGGAGGATAGAGGAAGTGAATGTATTTGTAATCTCCTTTTGTGAAGATAATACAACTTGGCCTATTTCTCTTGGTGAAGTTTTTTACCTGAAAGGGTTTTCTCCACGTTAAACACTTGTGTTATGTGCTTCATTATGCTTCTGGTATATTTATGTATTATGGGTTTATGTTTTGTTACAATCTCCATTGTTAACACACACTTGAAAGATTGCTGAAATTTATTCGAATCAGATTTCCATTAAAGTAGTGTTGCTTTCATTTCTAACATTTGGTATCAGAGCTTGGCCAGCTTTGACTCTTGGGTGGTAGTGTGGAAGCTGTAGCTGCAGTGGGAGATTTGGTTGTATTTGTTTTGCAGATCTTGTGTTGTTATTATGGCTGCATACACCGTTACATCAACCTCTCGATTGGACATTGAGAAGTTCAACAGAATGGGGTATGAGTTGTGGAAGCTAAAAATAGAAGATTTGTTGGAAGAAAGAAACCAATGGTTGGCTGTCCAAAAAGAGAAGAAACTTGACTATGTATCTCAAGATGAGTGGGATAGACTGGATAAGAAGGCATGAGGAACCATCCACTTGTGTCTTTCAAACTCTATCTTGTTGAATGTCGCAAAGGAAGAGACTGCATACAAGTTGTGGAAACAGTTGGGTGAGATCTATCAAGCCAAGAGTATGGTAAATAAACTTTATTTAAAAAGAAAATTATTTTCCATGAAAATGTGAGAAGGTGAATCAGTTGCAGAGCATTTAAATTCTTTTAATTTGTTAGTGAGTCAGCTTGATTCAGTAGATGTTGAGGTTAGTGAGGAAGATAAATTCATCTTACTTCTTTGTTCTTTACCCAAGTCCTGGGAGAATGTTATCCTTGTTATCACTGCTAACCTTGTGGATCCGAAGTTGGATGCTCTAGTTTTAGTGCTACTGTCACAGGAATTGAGGAATAAGAGTTCGGATAGTTTAGGGGATGTTCTCAGTGTAAGGGGAAGGTCTAAGGAAAGGGGACGTAAAGGAGATCAGAAAGGGGCTAAGGACAAGTCCAAGGGCCGATCTAAGACTCCTGGTAAAAAGAACAGAGTTAAGTGTTGGAACTACGGTAAAAGAGGACATGTAAAGGAGTGTAGAAACCCCAAGAAATAGTGGGAGAGTGCTTCGGATAAGTCTTCGAATGTAGGTGAAGAAGTTTTACTTTCTGCATGTAATCTTGTTTCTAATGATCACTGGTTGGTTGACTCAGGATGCTCGTTTCATATGACTCCACATAAGGAATGGTTCTCCTCATATGAATAATATGATGGAGGTAATATCTACCTTGGTGACAACTCTACATATCTGATTGTCAGGAAAGGAAAGGTATTGTTGTGTTTCAGTGATGGGAGGATTAAAACCCTCCCTGGTGTTTTGCATGTTCCTGGATTAGCTAGAAATCTAATTTCAGTTTTGAAGTTGAATGATTTAGGAATGCATGTGACATTTGACAAGCACGGATGTAGATTGGTGAGAGGGAACTTGGTGGTAGCGAAAGGGAAGAGATTTGGGAAATTGTTTAAACTTGAAACCACTACAGTTTGTAATGCCTCTTATGTATCTGAGGCCACTACTTAAAATACATGTATGTTGCGGCATCGTAGATTGGGCCACACAAGTAATAATGTATTAAAAACTATTAAGAATAAAAATTTGTTGGATGGTTTCTCTTATTCTAATGACCACTTTGATTTATGTGAGCATTGTGTGTTTGGTAAACAAAATAGAAAATCATTTCTTTTAGGAAGCAACAGAGCAAAAGAAAAGTTAGAAATTATTCATACGGATGTGTTTGGACCTGTGGATAATAAATCTATTGGAAAATCTCGTTATTTTGTAACCTTCATTGATGGCGTATCCAGATTTACATGGATTTATTTTATGAAGCATAAATTTGAAGTTTTTACTAAGTTTAAGGAATTCAAAGTCTTAGTAGAGAACCAATCAGGTTTAAAGATAAAAATATTAAGATCTGACAATGGAGGGGAATATTGCTTTAAGGAATTTGATGAGTTTTGCAAGCATGCAGGTATAATCAGACAAAATACAACTCCATATACACCACAACAGAATGGTGTGGTAGAAAGGATGAACCAAACAACTATGGAAAGGGCCAAAAGTATGCTTAGTGATGCACAATTGGTAAATACTTTTGGACAAAGGCTATGTGTACTGCTTGCTACTTGATAAACAGATCTCCTTGCAAGGCTCTTGATTCGACACCTTATGAAGTGTGGACAGGTAAGAAACCTTCTGTTTCACATTTAAGGGTTTTTGGTTGTGAGGCTTTTGTTCATGTGCCTAAGGAAAAGTGATCTAAGTTGGATCCAAAGGTTGAAAAGTGTACATTTATTGGATATGGTGATAATGTCAAAGGTTATAAGCTTTGGAATCCACTAACCCGCAAGATTATATTTTCTAGAGATGTAATTTTTAGGGAAGTTAGAGCTATTTCTGAACCTGAGCAGCCAAAAGAAAAAGAAGAAAAGGTAAAGAAGGTGCACTTTGATTTAGAGCAGCAAGATGCACCTCAAGAAGAACAAAATGATGGATCGGGGGGTGAAGAAGAAGAAGAAGATTCAAGTAGTTCTGATGAAGATGAGTCTGTTGTTACAGAAGAAGTTGGTGCAGATGATCATGCAGAAGAATGAGTAGAGTCTCTTACTCCACCCTTGAGGAGATCCACAAGACAATAGAATCTAGTTGATAGGTATAGCCCACCAGATTTCTGTTGTGTATATGTTTTATTGAGTACTAATGATGAACCTAGATCCTACAGGGAAGCTATTTTTACAGATGATAGTGAGTCTTGGCAGCTAGCCATGCAGGAGGAGATGATGGCTTTGGACTCTAATAACACCTGGTATCTTGTTCATTTGCCCAAAGGAAGAAAGGCCATAGGATGTAAGTGGGTCTTCAAGAAGAAGTTTGGAGCAGACGGGTCATTGGAGAAGTACAAGGCTAGATTGGTAGTCAAGGGCTACTCCCAGAGAAAGGGAGTTGATTTTGGTGAGATATTCTCTCTTGTTGCTAAATTGACTTCTATTAGATTTCTCTTATCCATTGTTGCAGCTTATGATTGGGAGATTGAGCAAATGGATGTTAAGACTACGTTCTTTCATAGAGATCTTGAAGAAGAAATTTATATGCAACAACCTACATGTTTTGAGGTAAAAGGAAAAGAACATTGGGTTTGCATGTTAAAGATGTCTCTTTATGGTCTAAAATAGTCCCCTAGAATGTGGTATCAAAAGTTTGATTCATCTGTTTTGAAAGTGGGTTTTGTTAGAAGCGAGGAGGATCATTGTGTTTACATTCATTATGTTGATGATTCTATACTGGTTATTGCTTTGTATGTTGATGACATGTTGTTTTTCAGCAATCCTAAGGGTATGGTCAGTGAGCATAAAGCCCAACTTTCAGGTGCATTTGAGATGAAGGATCTTGGTGCTGCAAGGTATATTTTGGGAATGGAGATTAGGAGGGATAGAGTTAACAGAAAGCTTTGGTTGTCACAAAGTATGTGAATACTATTTTGTAGAAGTTTAGTTTGCAGGACTGTAATCCAATTAGAGTTCCTTTACCCATTGGTACTAAGCTTTCATTAGATATGTGTCCAAAGATTGAGGATGATCTTGAGGATATGTCTAATGTGCCATATGCTAGTGTTGTAGGGAGTTTGATGTATGTAATGGTTTGCACTGGACCAGATATTGCCCAAGCAGTGGGAGTTTTGAGTAGATTTATGTCTAACCCTAGTAGACAACATTAGAACTATGTGAAAAGGGTGTTTAAATATCTTGCAGGTACTCTTGATCATTGTTTGGTTTATTCTGGTACTGATAGTACTGATAAATCTTTGGACATATAGGGTTTTGTTGATGCAGATTGGGTAGGGGACTTGGATAGTCGAAGGTCCACTAGTGGCTATGTGTTTACTCTGTTTGGAGGTGCAGTGAGTTGGATGAGTAAGAGGCAGCCCACAGTTGCTTTGTCCACCACAGAAGCAGAGTATATGACTGCAACTCATGTCTCTAAGGAGGCAATTTCATTGAGGAGACTATGTACAGGTATTGGTTTTGATTGCAGGAATGGGTAAGTGTAAAAAGATGGGGGGCCAAAAAGTGGCCAAATTGTTTTCAAAAAAAAAAAATGCAAAATGCGAGCGCGTTATGGTTTGGTAATGACGAGCCTAAGGCTCGTCAAAACCAAACCATAATGCACTCGCGTTATAACGCGAGCGCATTATTACTTGTTATAAATAAAAAAAGCTTATGATCTCATTTCATTTCTTTTTTCTCCTCTATACCCGTAGCCTACAAACCCTAGGAAGCGCGCTCGCATTTTGTAAAAGTCAATTCAACACAAAAATCTTATTGATTCATCGCCAAAATGCCACCACGACGTCGAGCACGCCAAAGGAGTGAGTTTTATTTATTTTTTTGTTTGAATTTGTTTCTAAATAAGTAGGTTTGAGTTAATTTTTAATGTATATTTCATTAATTGTCAGGAAATGTTAACACACCTCCTCCTCCTCCTCCTCAAAATCCACAAAATCCTGAGGAGGAAATACCTTCGGAACAACAACCTCCTCCATCCATTCCTCGACATGCCCCTGGAACACAAGAAAATATAATGGGGCAAATTGAAAACAACAAAAAAGAAATTGAAGATATAATTGCAAGGTTGAAAGATCCTTCCACTTCAACCTTGCATAGGTCCACGCTTGTTGAATCTCTTGAATCTAGTTTTCAGTGGTTCTCCACCTACATATTACACTAGATCATCTACTGTCGGGGTATTTAACTAGTAAAAAATTATAAATATTACATGTGAATAGCATCATTATATGAATGGTATTCTAATATCTGATTTTGGATGTTGAATAGGTTAATATTGGAGATTTCACGGCAACACCTGCCAGCGATGATGGACTTCAAAGCTTCATAGATGTAATAAAATAAATAGTTTAATGAATGAATTGTAATTACTAGATTTTTGTATGTGACTTGTGTGCTTTATTGTGTGTACTTCCATGTTTAGATGAACGTGTGTGTATGTTAGGAGCCATGATTTGCATCACTATTATAGTTTTCGTAATTGAATAATGTTGTTTTATTTCCAGATGATGCAAGCTGCGGAGACACCTCCTGATGTTCAGAGGGCAATGGAGCATGGTGTGACCTCTGCGATTCATAGCTCCATGGCATTAACAGGGGTATGAGGTAGATTAGTAAATTTCAATTTACATTCATTGTTATAGTTGTTTATTTTTTTAAAATTAAAAGATTATTGATTTGAAGTTTAATTTCTATTTGGATGGTTTTTATAGGACATGACATCACCACGACCTATTCTTGCTACTAAGGCAAGTGAGGAGACAGATTATATGGTAGCGGTAAGTGATTATTTTGTTAAATTTTTTATTTCTTATAACATGTAATTTCTATATATTAATGTCTATACTTTTTATTGTAATAGCTAAAGATGCAGGAAGAACTAAATAGGAGGAGCAGCCCTCGGGTTTGTAGTAGACCACGCACATACACGTCTCCATCCCCTAGAAGATCAAAGGTTGCTCGTGATCTATTCTCTTCACCAGCTAGAGGGGAATTACTTTTTATTGTGTTCCTTTGTTGTATGCCTATATGGTATTTGTGGACATATATTTTGTATTGCATATAGTTGACATTGTATGCCTCTATGGCATTCTTGTAAGCCTATATGGCTATTTTGTATATATGTTATACTTATATCGATAGATATTGATGTATGCCTATATGGATATTTGGCTAATACAAATCTTTTTTATTGATGGCATCCATACTTGCATTATAAATCCACGTTTGAATGGATATTTGTAGATGGCTACTTCAAATATTTAAAGTCCAGTTGTATTACATAGGATGTTTGTTGATCCAATAAGCTAGCTATTGTTATTCAAGTATCACCTAAACCTCATTTTGGAACTAAAAGATAAAAGTTGTATTTAAAAAAAAAATGAATCATCATGTTGAATAGAAAATATTAATATTCTTTGTGAGTTGCTCAATTGAAAATATTCAAATGAGTATGCTAATCCATATTCTTTATGAGTTGGTCAATTGAAAATATTTCTTAATTTCTTGTTATTATACCATATTGGGATGCAAAGAGTATGTTTGTTGTTTTGAATAAGATAGTCAAAATCATATGCTTATGAGCACCTGATGACCATTGTGGTTATTAAATGTAATTCCTCTTGCATATAAGGCAAGGTTATGAGATTACATTGAGTCTTACCTAATTTTAGTATGCAACATAACATTGGGGCTATACGCTTCCATAATTCATACCTCAGGGATTTTCAGTTTTAGGCGCAAGTTTGCTTTAAGACCTTAGGCGCATTTCTCTACTTGCACAACCTCAAAACTCTGCCTAGAACTCAAGGTGCTTTTCATCATCCAAACAACCTCAAAATTGTGCCTTGATATTGAAAGGATGTTTCAAAGTATAAAGGAGGGTGCCTTAAGGGAGGCAATTCATCTTGATTATCAAAGTTGATCAAACACATCAAACTAAGAATCATACCTCTAGGCGTATTTTTGCCTCTTTCTAGACTATCCATTTTGGCACCTTGATGTAAAGTGAAGTCTAAACTTAGTGAAGATTGCGCCTAGAAAGATATCACCTTGGATATGCGCCTAGAGTCATCCTAGATCATCCATTTGTGCCTAAGGGTCAATATAACATAATATAACTTATGAAGACTTTGAAAATCGTCAAAAGAAGCCTAGGTGCCTTTTCTTGTCTCCACCATCCATTTTGGGCACCTAAAGGAAAATGAACTTCAAATCACTTCCAACTGTAGCGCCTAGTGTTAGAACCTTCAAAATGACTAAATCTTACCAAAGGAAGTCTAGGCGCCTATTTTCACTTGAATCATCATAAATGAGCGCCTAAGTGGAAGGAGAATAAGCATCTTGTATGGAGGCGCACTTTTGTGTCTAAATAACCTCATTTTGGCACCTTGAAGGAAGATGTTCTAAATCCTAAGATCTAGTGCCTAAGTGTAAAATGGTCTCCTATAGGTTTGAACAAGTGATTAAAGCCATCAAATTGCCAAGAAATGAGCTAAGTATACTAAGGCGCCTTTTCTTGTCTAAACTATCCATTTTGGCGCCTAGGAGGAAGGAGATTCAACATCATGAATCAAGGCGCCCTTTGCCATCAAAACAACCTCACATTGGCGCCTCGGAGGAAATCAACTTAAAACTTGTGTCGTGGAACAGGACGAAAGTTACACCCTTTTGCAACTTTACACTGCCTCCTTCTGACAATTTTTGGGGCAGCAGAAAACCTTTCACCACGGGCAAATGCCTCATAGATATAAAAAACTGAGAGAGGTTATTGTAGAGGCACTCTACATGATCGTGTTACCTCAGACGAAATATTTCTAAGTGACACAATTTTTGAGTAACATCTCGTCAAAGATTGCTGCCTTTTTGCACTTTAGACTCTTCAGGGATATCATCGGTACAATGTAGCTCGAACTGTTTCGACATGTTTGGGTGAAAAACAAGACCATGCCTAGTGTAAATGTACCCATCCAGATGCGTTGGAATAGTTAGTTTGGTCGCATCAAGAGAAAGAGGAAAGGTACACCCCTTTGCAACTTTACACTACCTCCTTCTGACGATTTTGGGGGCAGCAGAAAACCTTTCACCACGGGCAAATGCCTCAAAGATATAAAAATAAGAGAGGTTATTGTAGAGGCACTCTACATGATCATGTTGCCTCAAACAAAATATTTCTAAGTGACACAGTTTTTGAGTAACATCTCGTCAAAGATTGCTGCCTTTTTGCACTTTGGACTCTTCAAGGATATCGTCGGTACAATGTAGCTCGGACTGTTTTGACATGTTTGGGTGAAAAAAAGACCATGCCTAGCATAAATGTACCCATTTGGATGCGTTGGAATAGTCAGTTTGGTCGCATCAGGAGCAAGACGAAAGTTACACCCCTTTGCAACTTTACACTGCCTCTTTCTAACGATTTTTGGGGCAGCAGAAAACCTTTCACAACGGGCAAATGCCTCAGAGATATAAAAAACTGAGAGAGGTTATTGTAGAGTCACTCTACATGATCGTGTTTCCTTAGATGGAATGTTTCTAAGTGACACAATTTTTGAGTAACATCTCGTCAAAGATTGCTGCCTTTTTGCACTTTGGACTCTTCAGGGATATCGTCGGTACAATGTAGCTTGAACTGTTTCGACATGTTTGGGTGAAAATAGGACCATGCCTAGTGTAAATGTACCCATCAAGATGCATTCAAACTATCAGTTTGGTCGCATCAGGAGCAGGACGAAAGTTACACCCCTTTGCAACTTTACACTGCCTCCTGACGATTTTTGGGGCAGTAAAAAACCTTTCACCACAAGCAAATGCCTTAGAGATATAAAAAACTGAGAGAGGTTATTGTAGAGGCACTCTATGTGATCATTTTGCCTTAGACGGAATGTTTCTAAGTGACATAGTTTTTGAGTACCATCTAGTCAAAGATTGCTACCTTTTTGCACTTTGGACTCTTTAGGGATATCGTCGGTACAATGTAGCTCGGACTGTTTCGAAATGTTTGGGTAAAAAATAGAACCATGCCTAGCCTAAACGTACCCATCTGGATGCGTTGGAACTATTAGTTTGGTCGCATCAGGAGTAGAACACCAAAAATGCAAAAGTTGCTTTGTGCAACTTGACAACATTGACACTTTTTTGCAACATGACTCAAAGACTCAAACTGATCCCAAATGACTCAAATTGACTTAAAAAGAAATGAAATGGTCTTAGAAGACATTACATACAATTGACTCAATCAAAACAAAATTTTATTTTTTGACCCCTCTTGGAGGCATGACAACCTAGGTGCCCCTGCACCATTAGTGCAACTAAAGGACTATGGTGGTGGTATGAAACTAGAGTGAGTTGACATTCATTTGCATCTAGTTTGGCATCTTGAAACAATTCTAGAGTAGAGTAAGACTCATTTTCTTGAAAATAATTTAAGAAACCCTTATCTAGGGTTTTGGTAAGAATCATGCTTTTTTTGGCCATTCCACTTATTTGATTCACTTTTGATCAGTGGAATGGGTTGTAGTAGGTCTGTTCTAGTATTCTATGATGAGTTTTTGGCAGGAAATATGAGGAGAAGAAGTTTTCTTTGAGGAAACCTAACAAAACCATGTGTTAGGTGATGTTTAGAGACAGAGAAGGAACCATAGAGGCATTTTTGGGAACAACATATTGTAGGAGGACAAAACCCACAAAATTCATAGTTTTGGCATGAATACTAAGTGATCAAGTCATTAGTTGAGTTCTGTGTTCTGTGTGTGAATTTAAGGGGGGTCTCTTTGTATTTTAGGCCTAATTGGGGCTCTAGGTTATTGAGAGGAGTTATAGGTTAGGGTATATCATCCAAAACAACCTATACCTAGTTTTGGATATGTGATAGGGAGTCCAAATGGGTATCTATTGATTGTCCAAGTTCTATGTTTGAAGATCTATATCAAAATTTATTAGGATTGTTCTCTTTTTTAGGGCTATAAGCCATTTCTTGGGTTTGTGAAGGAAGTGTTAATCCTGAGTTTGGTCTGCCTTTGGCAATGATTGGAATGGGTCCCATAGCATTTGAAATCACCTTTTCTACAAAGAATTTAGGGTCTCTAACTATTGTTCCCACTTTTGTATAATGATCATGAAATTTGGGCTTTAGAGCATAAGGAAACCTTGTCTAGTTTGCCATCCTCCAACTATCCCATTGCCTCTACATCACAATTAGAGACACCTATTATCTAGTTAGAAACCAAGACACCTAGAGACACCTATATTTTATACATTACCTAGATTTTATATAGTATTCGCAGGATCAACTTCATCCATCACTTAGGTCTAACCCCATGAAGCATAACATGATCACGTAAAAATGTGTATATGTGTAAAAGTGCAGTAGGAAAAAAAAAAGACAAACCTTACAAATTAATGTGCATACTTACAACTCAATGTAACATGACTTTACAAAATCAATGTGAATACTTACAAATTAATCCAATGAACCATCCGGGTCTGCTCTACTCTTTATTGTGTCAAGTATTGCTTCATGGTCAGACTCAAGCACCTTCCACAAGATTTTGTTCAAAGGTCTACCCTAATACTATATCAAATGAACATTGGATGCCATGACAAAGTTCAAGTAATGAAGAATCTTCCGATACATGTCAAAGTCCTGAAATAGCCAAACATTAACACTCTTATGTGGGTACCTTCTAAGCCATGTTCTAGTAATAACCACTAAGCCTGTAGGGTATTCAATGTTTTCTCCATCTGTAACTGGGGCCTCCAATTTCTTTTTGGCCTCAACACAATGACATAAGTAATAATCTATTCCCTCTTCATTATCTTCATCTGTAATAACTGCATATACGTGCCCTACATTGATATAGCTAGCAAATTAGATGAAATTAGTCAACATTACAAAAACACTACAAAGTAAGATGACATTAGGAATTTTAAAAACTATACAAATAGATATATTACCTGGTTGAACTAGATCTAATATGTGGTCAAAGTCAACTGATGATTCCATCTGTGTTAGTTCCAGTGCCATCGGGGGTTGATACTTGTCAAGTGGGCTAAGATAACTTAACTTCCATTCGTCAACCCACTCCTTTGACTCGCACTCATCCTAGGCTTGAATTGTATAGGAAGAACAAAAGCATGACATCTTTCGCATATGGATACTCCATGAACCTGCAATTGAGCTTCTAAAAGAGTGCATCTCATTGATCCTGTCAGTGTACAACAGTCCTCATATGGTGCAATGTTAGTATCATCTATCAACCAAAAAAATGTATGAACTGAAGACTTACCTTCATTACCTGGACCCATGGAAGCATTACACCACTTGACAATTGATTTTTCATCTGTCAACTTTGCATTGTCTTTATACTTTAACTCTTCTCGTGCTATGGCTCTTTTGATACATGCTCCTGCACCATCATGCTCCCCCTTTCCATGCCCGGTCTCACAAAAGTTCCACATATGTTGAATACCTGTAAAATTATGTCTCCTACTCAACCAATAGGAATTCTACGAGTTCTTGAATTGTGACGCTCAGTTATCCGACCATATGATATGCTGACTGAATGATATGCCCCTTCTAGTCAAATCATTGTAGAACACCTGAAAGCAACCTTGCACAAACTCCGTAGAATGCATGCGATCATCACTATTATAGAAATTATACTCCCTTATGATCTTTCTGTCATCCTCTGTACTATCATTTGCATGGATGAATGCGATGTGCACAAATATAGAAACTTGTGTGGAGTTGTAATATTGTGATTTCACCTCACGTTGTGGCTGTAGAATATAGTTCTCTGCAAATTCGACGACTGAAACAATGCTACCAACTAGAAATGTGTCCTTGCATAACTTGAATTGCAAGTCCAACCATCGAGCTCTATGGGCATGTCTTGCATACTCATACACTATGCTGTCATGAAATATAGGCATAAAGTGATACACTGGAATATTTTCAATAACCAATTCACACCTCTTTGCTTCTTTACCATCTTTTGTATTGTATGCCACTATTTTATACTTGCCAAACTCTACTAGTTCATTTCCAATCACATGTGTTCTTTTCATATGTTCACATAGTGGCAAATGTTGCAAGCCACCACAACGATGACATGTGCCATCCAAGCATAATTTCTTGTAGAATATTTGACCTTCCTCTCTTTCACATAAAATTCTTGATATGAAGTCTCTTGAAGATGTTGGTGGGGCACGTATGGCACAACCCTGCAAAACATTATTAGTATGCATATCTAAACATATAGACCTTTAAATATCAAAATGGTTAGAAAATTCAATATATAATCTACAACAAAAAGTAGTGCATGTGTGATTTATCTTGACATAGAAATATTTTAGCATTTCAAAATATCTTTGACAAATTTTAATTTGAGGATACTTCTCTAGAAATTTACCATAAAATTGTGTTTGAGCCTCATCCAAAAAATGCTTTAGATGTGGCTCACGGTTCTGACTACCAATTCTCCTTCTTACCACATCCCTTTGATTCGGAGATACCCTTGTGTTATTCTTCCAAAAGTCTTCAATTAGTGATCTCAATGCTTCAACAATTGGTTTATCTTTTCATGGTAGTCTCCCCAAGAACGCCCATAATTCATTGGTATTAGTGTCCTCAATTCTTTGGCATCTTCCAACGGCTCTTGATAAAGTTTTCCTATTAATTCTCAATTATTGACTCGTCTTTTTAATGAGACGAGCTTTCCTCATTTGACTACTTACTATAGTTGATGTAATCACATGCCGTGTTGCATTACTATCTTTTGTGCGTGAGGTGTTACCCACACTCTCATATGCACTCATTAGATTCTTGACAATAGATTTTTCACTTGAAGCCTCTGATGTTCTCAACCCAAGAATCTTCATGATGGACCTATACTTTATACTTCGCATCATTTCAAGGAATAGTTGACATCTTGTAGTCTCATTGAACTTTTCAAAGAACAATCTCCAAATCTTATGAGCATATCTTCTACAAGTGCATTTTAGAATCTTACCTTCTATTGGCTACAAAATATTCTCATCAATATCAATCAAATACTTTGGCTTTCTATGCAAAATTCTAGGTGGTGTTAAGTGAGGTAAATTCATCTCAACATTAGGAATTTCATCAATATTTAAATGAGATGGGCTAGATGGCATACCTTCGATCGAAGATGGAATAGATGACATACCTTGAGGTTGAGGTGGGAACGATGGTGTACCTCCTTCATCACATGTGAGTGATGATGTACTCTCAACTTGAGATGTGGTAGATGGTGTCCCTACATGTTGACTTGTGGTAGAGGACGTGTCTCCAACTATGGTATTCAGATCTCTCGTAGCACGAAGTTTTTGCATTCATTCTCTTTGTGCCGTCAATACCATATCTCTTTGTGATGGTTGTGGTTCCTCTTCAATTGGCATGTCTCCATTTATCATGTCCAATTTCCTCTTCTCACGAAGTTCCCTCATAGCCACTGCTTTCTTTGAATTCTTATCTTCTATCTCTTCCTATGTTGGTTTAATTCTTGATCGTTTCCTCAGAATGATAGAGAATTTGTCTGTAGCATGATAAAGAGACCACTATTAGTTCCTAAGAAATGAATCCATACAAATAACTAAAATATATGTCATTCAACCCTTCATAGTAAATGTACATACAATCATCATGTAAAAGAGTAAATGTCACTCAACCAAAATAGGTACAAAGCATACAAAGCAAATTATTGTAGCCATGAAAAGAGTACATGGGATTTCATGCTTGAAAAGGTTGAGGCAGACCCAATTTGACATGTTTGTTGTTACTAGGGCTACTAGGATTTGGAATTGAGAAGGTGTTTTGTTGGTACTAGGGATACTAGGATTTGGGTGGCTTGTGAAGGAATAGACAACAATTGTTGTGTCATGTGCATGTACATATCATCATGAATAGGTGCATAAGGAATGTCCTAGCCCAAGATATGTGCATACAAATCATCATGTCATGTGCATACTTGTATGATCTTGGAACCTATTCATTTGTATTTTAACTTGTTAATATGACAAGATAATAGTGGGATTGTATTTGTATTATGTTGTAAGGATTTATTCTTGTATAGTTTGACATCATGGTATGTTAAGGTCTGTTTATTACACATAATTATTAAAGAGCCCAAGTGTAGAAAATATACATGGCATCATGTGAGATTGTAGGCTGCTTTCTTGATTGGGAATGTTTCTATTTTAAACATGTATGATAAAGCATGATAAAGTAATTCAAATAGAATTAAGGAAAATGTAAAGAACATGCATGTAAATACTTGACATACCTAAAAAATGAAGATTTGAATGGAGAGAGTACCCAATTATGTAGTGTTTTTTTTTCTTTTTGCATCAAACTCCTCAACAATTTGAGGTTTTCACCACTTTCTTCCTTTTCAATGTTAAATTGAATAACACTCAAATATAATTACTAACAACAATAGTATTAACCAATCTATAATGTTAAATTCCTAAAATTGAATCACAATTAACATTGCAACACTACAAAAATTGAAACTTGAATACATATATATCAAACTTGGTGTGAAAACTATGTTATTTCCTCCTTCTCAAGTTGGTAAAGCAAAAAAGGTGGTGGAAAGATCATGCAAAGGTGGTAGAATATGTAAAATGTGCATGTGAACTTCCCAACAGCATGAAAGCACTTCTTTTTTATCGGAGCACGCGCATAATTAGCATGAAAATAGAGCATGTGTGCCTGGAACATGGGGGTCAACACTTTTTTACCATTTCTATAATAGGAAAAAATGTGAGCGCGTTATAACGCGCTCACGTTTTGTCCTGCTATAGATTGATCCATAAATATTTGTGCCTATCTCACCTTCGATAGCACCTCTACAATATCTCACCTCTAGTTCCATTAGCTCATGCTCTATATCTCACTTATCTCTCCCCCTCACCTCTCTACCTCTCCCCTCTCTATGTCTCTTAGTTGCTCCTTGTCTACCTCAACCCTAAACCTTATCCCTAAACCCTAATCCCTTAACCCTCAACTCTAATCCCTCATCCCTAAACCCTAAACACTATCCCTATTCTGAAACCCTCAATGGGCTCAATACTATACCTTAAACCCTAATCCTTTATCCCTAAACCCTCCAAACCTATCCCTAATCCTTATACCCTTGACACTCTACTTTAACCCTAATCCCTCGACCCTCAACCCTATCCCTAAACCCTAAACCCTTGAACCTCAACCCTCAATGTCAAACCCTAATCCCTTAACCCTTAACTCTAATCCCTTGACCCTCAACCCTATCCCTAAACCCTAAACCCTAAAGCCTCAACCCTCAACCCTCAACGTCAAATTCTAATCCCTCAACCCTTCACTCTAATCCTTCAACCCTAAACCCTCAAAAATATACCTTAAACCCTAATCCCTCAACCCTCAACCCTCAACCCTAATCCGTCATCCCTCAACTCTAATCTCTTATCCCTAAACCCTAAATGCTATCCCTATTCCTAAACCCTCAATGGGCTCAATACTATACCTTAAACCCTAATCCCTTATCCCTAAACCCTCCAACCCTATCCCTAATCATTATACCCTCAATGTCAAACCCTAATCCCTCAACCCTTAACTCTGATCCCTCAACCCTTAACCCTTAAAACTTGAACCCTAAAACCTATCCCTTCACTCTCGACACTCGACACTATATCTTAAACCCTAATCCCTTAACCCTCATCCCTAAAGCCTCAACCCTAAATCCTTAAACCTTAAACCCTAAACCCTATCCCTAATCCCTCTATCCTTGATACTCTTCTTTAACCCTAATCCCTTGACCATCAACCCTATCCCTAAACCCTCAACCCTCAACCCTCAACTCTCAACATTAATCCCTAATTCATCAACCCTAAACCCTAATCCCTCAAACCTAAACCCTATCCCTAAACCATCAACCCTCAACACTATACCTTAAACCCTAATCCCTATCCCTCAACCCTTAACCCTTAAAACTTAAACCCTATCCCTGTACCCTCAACACTTGACACTATATCTTAAGCCTTAAACCCCCATCCCTAAAGCCTCAACCCTCAATCCTTAAACCTTCAACCCTAAACCCTATCCCTAATCCCTCTACCCTCGACACTCTAACCCTAACCTCGACATTAAACGCTAATTCGTCAACCCTAAACCCTATCCCTAAACCCTAAACCCTCAACACTGTACCTTAAACCCTAATCCATCAACCCTAAAACCTAATCCCTCAACCCTCAACCCTAAACACTATCAATAAATCCTCAACCCTTGACACTATAACTTAAACCCTAATCCCTCAACCCTCAACCCTAATCCCTCATCCCTAAACCCTAAACGCTATCCCTATTCCTAAACCCTCAACCCTCAACATTATACCTTAAACCCTAATCCCTTATCCCTAAACCCTAAACCCTATCCCTCAACTCTTAACCCTTAAAAATTAAACCCTAAAACCTATCCATAAACCCTAAAACCTATCCATAAACCCTTGACGCTCAACACTATATTTTAAACCCCAATCCCTTAACCCTTAGCCCTAAAGCCTCAACCCTCAATCATTAAACCTTCAACCCTAAACCCTATCCCTAATCCCTCTACCCTCAACACTCTACTTTAACCCTAATCCTATGACCATCAACCGTATCCCTAACCCTCAACCCTCAACCCTCAACCCTTAACTCTCAACATTAAACCCTAATCTGTCAACCCTAAACCCTAATCCCTCAACCCTAAACCCTCAACCCTCAACACTATACCTTAAACCATAATCCCTCAACCCTAAACCCTAAACCCAAAAAAACTACTTTGCCTTATGTTAGGTTGTTAAAACCATCATTTTTTAAACTCTTCTCTTAAAGATATCTGAGTTGCAAGAATATGTCAGAAAAATGGCTATGAACTTTTTCAATGTTAGTAATGTTATATGGCATGTTTTTCTAGCCCATCTGGAGTTCATTATGCCAATAGGTGTACACACTATGAGAAAAGCTTTGCGTATGGTACATCCATAGTGAGTAATTAACAGTTGAAATCAGAAGGATGATCATTATGAGAAAAGCTTTGCATTGGGGTACATCTATGTTTCTTGCTGTCCACCCCGCACTTAGGGGAGGTATATTGTTATGAAATAGGCAAATAATCTCCCATTGTTTACTGGCTCTATCCACAAGAACTACTAGACTTTTTTCTCTTGGTAATTGTAGAGGACATTCACCTATTTTTGGCAACTCCTGCATTCCCAAACCATTACAAAAACTAAGTTATTTTAACCCAATAAATAGCTAGTTGCATTGATTTAATACTCTACTATATTAAAGCTTAGCATTCACATAAATGCAGATGTTCATATTATAGAAGACTGCATTATATTAGACTATTAGAGATCCCTCAGAAAAATGTAATAACAAAACTACTTTGCCTTAGGTTAGCTTACAATTAAACCCATTCTTTTTGACACTCTTCTCTTAATAAAGTAAGAGTAATAAGAATAGAAGGCAGAGAATTTGATCTTACTAGTATGCATGGTCGGTTTACATTCCATGACTTCATTTTCATTGAATAAAAAGGTAAATATTTGATTTGAAAGGTGGGGCAGAGTTCACTGTCAGGTGCTTTTCTAGATTATAGAGTCCATAATGTCCAGGGTTCTTCAAAGAAAGGCTTGTAACATAATTAAGTTTTTGTTATACCAATCCTCTAGGTAAAGCTACAATTCAGATGCCTGCTTTGAAAGTTGAAATAAATTAAATTAGACTTACAATTTTAATTTTCTTCCATTGCTTCAACAACATCATTATTTTCTTCATCAGAAACCAATTCAAGATCAGCAACTTGTTGCCCATTGGTTGACTTGAATTACATCCTCTGTTAGAAGAAGGGCATTTTTTATCTGTATCAATGTTGGTATTCATAAGCTGAAGAGCATTGATATTTTTCACACACCCTATTCTTTGAAATATCTTAACCTTAAAATATGACTTGGATATGTACTTGAACACAACAAAATCTCCAATCTCCAGCCCATGATGATTCACAAAATTTTCCCAACCCTGCCTAAATTCTAGTTTATTTATGGTACCCCTTAATTGTACATCCCACTTCTGCCCACCTGGGCCTTGAAGAAGGAGGCACGTCCATTAAACCAACTCATTCAACAACTTTCTGCCCATCGGTTCACTTGAACTACATACTCTGTTAGAAGGACATCTTTTATCTGTATCAATGTTGGTATTCATAAGTTGAAGAGCATTGATGTTTTTCACACACCCTATTCTTTGAAATATCTTAACCTTAAATTATGACTTGGATATGTACTTGAACACAACGAAATCTCTAATCTCCAGCCCATGATGATTCACAAAATTTTTCCAACCCTTCCTAAATTCCAGTTTATTTATGGTACCCCTTAATTGTACATCCCTAAACCCTAATCCCTAGTCCCTAAACCATAAACCCTAATCCCTAATTATAATTTATGGTACCCTAATCCCTAAACCCTAAACCCTAATCCCTTATCCCTAAACCATAAACCCTATCCCTAAATCCTCAACCCTCAACAATTAAACCTTAAATCCTAAACCCTATCCCTAAACCCTCAACCCTCAAAACTATACCTTAAACCCTAATCCCTCAACCCTAAACCCTATCCCTAATCCCTCTACCCTCAACACTCTACCTTAACCCTAATCCCTCAACCCTTAACCCTAAATGCTATCCCTAAAGCCTCAACCCTAAACCCTAATCCCTCAAGGTCCTAAACTCTAATCCCTTATCCCTAAACTCTAAATCCCATCCCTAAACCCTCAATCCTCAACCTTAAACCTTAATCACTTAATCCTTATCCACCCCTCTCCTCCCCTATCTGGCTCACTCCCATCTCTACCCTCCTCTACCCTTGACATTATACATACATACATATAGGCATACATAGATGCATACATACATACATGATTAATAACCTTGAACATAAAAAAATTCAAGGGGAACATAACGCGAGCGCGTTATAATGCACTCGCGTTATTTAAAACATGACAAACAGCACAAACTTTTACGGAGAAGGGAAAATGCAAAAAAAACAATAATGCGAGCGCATTATAACACGCTCGCATTATGTTTTTCTTTGGGAATCCCAAGCCTTGGGCTTGGGATTTGCTTTGGATTTCCAACCCAAAGGCTTGGTGTGCCTTTTCAACATCCACAGACGTGTTTTTCCATATTCTTCAAGATTTCACATAATTTTGTTTGTGCTAACCCTTAGATTTGCACGTGTTTCAAGGTCAAACAAATTGAACACCTAGGTAATGTTAGGCTTTCTCTTAGCTATTTGACGATGTGATTTTTTTCACATTTTAACAATGTTAAGTCTTTCATCTTTAATTTCTTTTATTTGTGTGTTCGTTTTTGGGCAAAAACCACTGTTTGGTCTTTTTTTCATTGTAAATTAACTATTCATTGAAATTTTTAAAAAATTACATATTTAGAAACTAGAATCCATTCTACACATATTAAAAAAAGAAAAAAATGATTTTCAATTAGTTTTCAAAATTTATAGGGGTAGCACGGCCAAAATTATGTTTTTTAGGATGTGTCCACTTTGAAAATTAGTAAAAAATCAAATATTCATCAAAAAATTAATAGAAAAATCGGGCATAAACTACATGCTATTAGCTAATTTCTCACTGAAGTGATTTTAAAAATACCAAAAAAAAGTTGACCTTTTGAGGGAACCAGAAAACATGCTATGTTATGTTTTTTTGATAGAAACAACACCAATTTATGTGGCTCCCTCTTTTGAACCCCTTAATCTATGCCATTTTCAAAAAACAATAGTAGTTTAGAAAGTAGACTCGGAGCACTATGAATGTTGTTTTGGTTGCATCTCCAAATTTTGAGTGTAACTATGCTCAATTTCTCATCCAAGGCTAGCATTTCCTGATTTTAGAAAAAAAAGTGGCCACTTAAGACCCCTTTTTGGCCCCCCATCTTCTTGCACTTACCTGAATATTCAGATTGGTTATGATAGCCAGAGTGCTATTTGTTTGGCTAAGAATCCCATATATCATGCTCGAACTAAGCATGTTGATGTTCAATATCACTTTGTTCGAGAGTTGGTTGCAAATGGAAATATTGAGTTGAAGAAGATAAACACTCAAGAGAATGTTGTAGATTCGTTGACCAAGCCTGTGAGCATAGAGAAGTTCGTGTGGTGCAAAGAGGCCATGGGCCTTGTTTCTAGTGCCTGATTATTTTTCATTTGATTTCCTATGGGTTGATTTACAATGTATAATGTCAAGTGGGAGAATCTTGGGATAAGGTGCCATTAACCTTGTAAATCCCAATATTATATTTATTCTATTTATTATTTGTAATTACCCATAAGGGATGTACAGGTTTCATCGACAGAAGTAAAAATTATTTACTGTCCATGTAATTAAGGAGTTACTGCACGGTAAGTCTCGAAGTTACCAGTGGTAGTTATGAGATGTCATTTACTATGGTAAATGGTAATTGGTCAAAGTGGGGTGCACATGTGGAGGAATAATCTATTTTTAGTGTTATGACGCACGTCATAGATGTTGTAAGAGGGTGTAAGAGATTCTATGACAACTGTAAGTTGTCATAAGAATCTATGACACTAATAATAGCATATGATGGGTCATAAGATGTTGTAAGTGGCTATTTTTGGCCCCAAGGCATTCAAGCTTGCATGGGCACATTTTTCCAAGTGTAGGATGCATGTATGACAACATTTATCACCCCGTAAGAGCCTATTCTTGGCCATGGATGCCCAAGGTTGTATTGTTGACTCTTGACAAGTGTTATGGGCTTGTAAGAAGTCATTTAATGTCTTGAGGTTGTGTAAATTCTATAAAAACCACAGCATAGTAGATGAGGTGCATATAATAGTTTATAGGTACCTAGGTTCTGCCGGAGTGAAGGTTGGAGGACATAGGAAGTGAATGTATTTGTAATCTCCATTTGTGAAGATAATACAACTTGGCCTAATTTCTTGGTGGAGTTTTTTACTCGAAAGGGTTTTCTCCACATTAAACACTTGTGTTATGTGCTTCATTCTGCTTCTGGTATATTTATGTATTGTGGGTTTATGTTTTGTTACAATCTCCATTGTTAACACACACTTGAAAGATTGCTAAAATTTATTCAAATTAGATTTCCATTAAAGTAGTGTTGCTTTCATTTCTAACATGATAATCATGAAGATGAGGAAAATTAGGCTCCAAGAACCTATTAGTGCCTGAATTGACTGGCAGTTTTTGAGCAATTTTCATGCAGGCACTTTCCCTAAGTATCCAAAAAATGTTCTAAGTGTTGGACCTCCTCAGCATTTTTCAGCTGCAGCATCATATTTTCCTGAAGAGGAGGTCATCATCATCATCTTTGCTTCGATGGAGGTCATCATCATCATGTTTGCTTCGACTTGTTTTTCATCAGGATCATCATATTTCAATATCGGGTGATGTTTGGATATTATCCTGATCCTGCTGATGAGCTACAGTGCGCCCTGATTTGCTTGCGGAGGTGATTTTTCAAGTATCCGGTGATCTTCCAATTATCACCTTGCCCAAACATGATGATGATGTTGCCCCGATATTCTGAAGGGGTTATTCTTTGAGTTGTTCGACCTGACTTGTTTTTTCTTAAGGGTCGTCGTCATCATCATCATCATATTTCCAGTTATCACCGTGTTGCTTGCGGGGGTCATCATATTTTCTGCCTTCATGATATTTTGCCGGGGTGATATTTCTATCATCGGGTGATCCTGGTTATGATCATCCTGATGATGTTGTTGAAGAGTTCTAAGTATGACCCGATATTCACTGGGGTCATCATATTTTGAACGTCAGGATGATCTTAGTCAATATCATCCTGATGATGTTGTATCACTTCATGTTCGTTGTTTTTTCATCCTGATGATGCTGACGTCATCCTTATGTCAGGGTGATATCTATTTCTCTGCCTATCTGCATCATGATATTTCCGAAGGAGGGGGTGATATTTTCATATCACCCGGGTGTATGTTTGTTCCAGCGTCATGATGATGCTGATATCATGGAGATATCCGCCTGCCGGCTTCGTGCATTATCTAGTGGGGGTGATCTTTTCAAGCATCATCATATTCATCTATCGCCCCGATCTTATAGTGGAGCTACAGTGCAACCTGATATTTGTACATCAGGATGATATTTCCAAATATCTGGTTGTCTTCCGAATATCATCCTGATGTTAATATGATGATGACGTCATCAAGGTCCGGGGGGTTCATATTTCTAACACAGATCATCTTGTGGAGATCCCCCGATATTTGCAAATATGATGATGACGTCATCCGGATATGAGGAGGTGCGCAGTAGGCAGATATGATGATGACGTCAGCAGGATATGATGATGACGTCATCAGGATGTTCATCGGCCAGACTTTTGGTATAGGCTCAGCAGGGGGATGTTCCTCCGATGGATCAGGTTGTGCGGATGAAGGCGAATATCATGAAGGTTATATTGCAATATGATGCTGACGTCAGGGTGATATTTCAAGCGACAGGATATCATGCTGCTGGAGGATGATGATGATGAAGTCTTATACTAGTGTCGTCAGGAGCAAAAGCGCCGACATCATATATGCTCATGACCTAGTATATTAAGTGTTAAAGAGGTTGCTGCGGGGTGCATGTGGGATAATTGATATCCTGCATATTCAAAATATCATGATGATGAATCTCGGCGGGAAATGGTTGCGATGCAGAATTGACGTTTTCCCGAGGCCACGGGTTGGTGCGCCATTAATGGCGAAGGTTGCAGAGGTATGGGCGGATCTGGTACCCGATTGAAGATGTACATCAGCGGACAGTGGCGCAGGGCTCGAGATATCTTCTTGTCTCCTCCCCTACCTGCTGCATTCATGTTTGGGCGCCAATCTGGTAGTGTTTGAGCGCCATTTTCCTGATACTGTGTATCTGGCGGGATTTTTGGTCAACCATGTAATTAATTGCTGTGGTACACTACCTGGCTGTTATAAGCAGGAAGTGTTACTCATTTGTGGTTGTTGAAAGTTGAGGATTTTTGGCTCTGTAATCCAAAACCAGCTGATCTGGTTGCTCTGTACAACTTAAACTTGTGAGTTTATGTATTTCCTGTTGTACGATTTGGCATGAATCCACTGATTTCATGGTTAATCTTATATGAGTAATGCTATCTTAGCATGTGTTGTGTTAATTCTGTCTCCAGTATTGCATGTATTCTTCTTCTGAATCTGGATATTTGGGTAATGTTTAGATTCTAGAGCATAGAATTCCTATGTTGAATGTCTGATCTTTTAACTTCTGCTCAAGGGGTAGATTAAACTGTTTTCAGGTTGAACATTGGGAAGGGTATACTGCAGTAGGGATGCCATAAGTAGAGATAACTTAACACTCTGTATTGGGAGATATCTGTAAGGCAGATATCATGTGTATCCCCCTGAAATCCAGTTTTAGCTATTCATGCTGATCATTCACAGGTGTATGTCTACCGACTCCAGGCCCTGGATAGGCACCAGTCTTGCTTTATGTTTGTGTTACAACCATGTCCAGCTTTGCATCCAAAATTCAAACTAAACCATTTCATACTTCCACCTGTTAGTTGTAGGAGTAGGATTAGGAACCCCCTGCATGCTCTCATACCCAACCAGACATCATGTCCAAGAATGTTGCCAGCCTTGTGATCTATCATACAGATCTTGGTCCATACATGAGAGTATTCTGCCTGTTGTTGTCAAGTTAGATCTTTCTATCTTTGAGCTAGTCAAGGTTATATCTTGAATCATAGGGATACCCCCCTTGGTGTGGCAGAACCAGAAGTGAAGGGGAGGCAGCTCACGCAACCTCCTATATTTAGTTGGCTGAATCTGCCTGTGCATTAGAAGTGGCAAACCCTAATGCTGATTCAGAAGAAAAAACCAACAAATTGGCGACTCCGCTGGGGAAAAAATTGATGAAAAAGTGTTATATCTTGTGGCCCATCCGAGTCACCAACAAAATTGGCGACTCCGCTGGGGATGTTGATGTAAAGTGATATCCTGCAGTCTCTGGTGAAGTTTTGCTCTGCTGGTGGAATGAACTCAGAAACATATTTGATTAGCTTTCAGCTATTGAAAATTTTGTCCTCTCTGGAGAGGTGGCGACTCTGCAAAAGATTTAAATGCACATGAAAGATAGATGTATGTTATTTGATGAAAGATGTTCAGGTTTCTGCATCTGGGTGAGAAAAGGTACACTGTTCCTTCCCCTTTATGTTTGTTGTTTGCTGCATAAGTTAGATGCAGGGGAAGCCTTAGGTCTTAGACAGACAAAGGATGTCTAAGAGTAAGATTTTTATGAATCCAAGTATGAATTATCCCATACTCAGTGGTGAAATGTTGAATAAAGGAATAGAAGAGATAAGAAACAGGTTGATATTCTTAGAGGCTGAGCAGGCCCAGTTAAAAAGCAGTAACCCTGTTGTGTCTGCCAGTCAGAAAGCTAAACCTCCTGTCAGCCCTTTTGATCCTTTGTATGACCAACTGGATTTGTCATGGGTGGATTATAAAGTAGAAACTATGCCTGCTAGGATATACTGTCAGATGCCTAGATTTAGTGGTCACAATGTATATGATGGGAATGCACATATCCAAAATTTTCACAATTTTATGGGAAAATATTCATTCAGAGATGAGGATATGTGGATGAGGTTTTTTGTTAGGTCCTTTGATGCAAAAGCAAAAGACTGGTATTTGAGCTTTCCAAATAAATCCTTTGCCTGTTGGGATGAGCTTGCTGACTGTTTCAAGGAAGAATTTACAAAAGAACCGGCTGATCTTGTTGCAGAATTGATGAGAATCAGAAAACAAGATGAAGAGCCATGTGTTGATTTCAGTCATAGGTTTGCATTAGCCCTTTCACAGATCCCAGAAGTCTTCAGACCTGATATTTCAGCCTGTGTTGGCATATTCTTTGAAGCTTTTGAGGAGGGCTTTAGTGCAATACTGAGGGATTTCAAGGTGACAAGTATGCAGATGGCATACAGGTTCATAGAAAAGATAGAAAAAATCAGAAATGTGTACCTGCTGAAACCCCTGTCCCCAGGCCTTGGTGTGAGAAATGGTTATGAAGCTGCAAATGACCAAATGATTATGGCATCATGTGCAAATAAAAATGAAAATAAAAGCATAGAGGTTGAGACTGCTGTGTTTGAACATAATGCTAACAATACTGCTCAACTGGATTGTTCACCAGTTGAAGATGCCAGTGAAAGGACTAATGAGGATTCTCATTGCAATGATGGGGCAGCTGACCATGAAGACAATAACGAGGTTGTGGACAGCAATGAGCAATTTTTGGAATGGACTTGTGGAGACAATTGTGAGTATTGTACTCAAGACAGAGAAGATATAAGCAAACAGAGAAGCAGTCCTATGTGTGACCCATTGACTTCTTTTCAAACACATGGAGATCATGAAGAGCAGTCAGAAATTGAAATAAGTGCTAGTTCAGAGCATGATTGTTTTTCATTTGATGGCTGTTTTGCTTATGACACACAGGCTGATACTCCTCCACAGAATGAATCCATTGGTGATGAAGATATGTGCTCTGCTGCCCATGAACAAATGGCATATTATGATGAAACTGATGCACCTGGGTCACCCATTTATGACACATATGGTGATGAGGATCTGTCTGAGTATGGTGAGGATCTAGACATTATTTTTGGCTTGGATTCTGTTTCTCATCCTGATGAAAGAGGAAACAACATACATCAGGTAAGTGACTGTGAAAATGTGCCTGATTTGAAAGAGATGCCAGAGCCTGATCTTTTCCAGCCTGGTGCTGCTGATTGTTGTGTACATGATGTGCACAATTGTGACTTTGAAAGCTTTTCTTTTGATGTGCCAGCATATAATACAATGAGCCCTGATCTTCCTAGCTGTGTGGTGGACTTTGAGTGTTTCCTATTTTCAGTCCAGCTAGGAGATCATGTTGCAATGCATGATGATGATATAGATGATAATTGCTATATGCCATATGAATATGCATTGCTTGATACATTCAACACCCACATGTCACATGATGCTGAAAGTTATCTGCACAGGGGTGATAATGACAAGCCAAATCAGAGGGTTGAATATGCAGATGACAAGATTTGTTTATGGGTGGATCTTTGTAGTATCTCCAAGCTTGACCCAATGCATGCAGATGAAAACAAGATATTTGACAAAGGGAGATACATGTTTTTCTTTTCTTGGTGGCCTTAGGCCATCAAGTGTGTTTGGTGATGCAGGTCAGTGCAGTATTTGACTCTGTGCCCAATGGATAAGGGACTGGTCTGCATCCCAGAGATCTGGGGTTCTCGCTGCAGTCTTGCACCTGCACGTCCCCAGACAGAGCCAGTGTTAGTGCCTGAATTGACTGGCAGTTTTTGAGCAATTTTCATGCAGGCACTTTCCCTAAGTATCCAAAAAATGTTCTAAGTGTTGGACCTCCTCAGCATTTTTCAGCTGCAGCATCATATTTTCCTGAAGAGGAGGTCATCATCATCATCTTTGCTTCGATGGAGGTCATCATCATCATGTTTGCTTCGACTTGTTTTTCATCAGGATCATCATATTTCTATATCGGGTGATGTTTGGATATTATCCTGATCCTGCTGATGAGCTACAGTGCGCCCTGATTTGCTTGCGGAGGTGATTTTTCAAGTATCCGGTGATCTTCCAATTATCACCTTGCCCAAACATGATGATGATGTTGCCCCGATATTCTGAAGGGGTTATTCTTTGAGTTGTTCGACCTGACTTGTTTTTTCTTAAGGGTCGTCGTCATCATCATCATCATATTTCCAGTTATCACCGTGTTGCTTGCGGGGGTCATCATATTTTCTGCCTTCATGATATTTCGCCGGGGTGATATTTCTATCATCGGGTGATCCTGGTTATGATCATCCTGATGATGTTGTTGAAGAGTTCTAAGTATGACCCGATATTCACTGGGGTCATCATATTTTGAACGTCAGGATGATCTTAGTCAATATCATCCTGATGATGTTGTATCACTTCATGTTCGTTGTTTTTTCATCCTGATGATGCTGACGTCATCCTTATGTCAGGGTGATATCTATTTCTCTGCCTATCTGCATCATGATATTTCTGAAGGAGGGGGTGATATTTTCATATCACCCGGGTGTATGTTTGTTCCAGCGTCATGATGATGCTGATATCATGGAGATATCCGCCTGCCGGCTTCGTGCATTATCTAGTGGGGGTGATCTTTTCAAGCATCATCATATTCATCTATCGCCCCGATCTTATAGTGGAGCTACAGTGCAACCTGATATTTGTACATCAGGATGATATTTCCAAATATCCGGTTGTCTTCCGAATATCATCCTGATGTTAATATGATGATGACGTTATCAAGGTCTGGGGGGGTCATATTTCTAACACAGATCATCTTGTGGAGATCCCCCGATATTTGCAAATATGATGATGACGTCATCTGGATATGAGGAGGTGCGCAGTAGGCAGATATGATGATGACGTCAGCAGGATATGATGATGACGTCATCAGGATGTTCATCGGCCAGACTTTTGGTATAGGCTCAGCAGGGGGATGTTCCTCCGATGGATCAGGTTGTGCGGATGAAGGTGAATATCATGAAGGTTATATTGCGATATGATGCTGACGTCAGGGTGATATTTCAAGCGACAGGATATCATGCTGCTGGAGGATGATGATGATGAAGTCTTATACTAGTGTCGTCAGGAGCAAAAGCGTTGACATCATATATGCTCATGACCTAGTATATTAAGTGTTAAAGAGGTTGCTGCGGGGTGCATGTGGGATAATTGATATCTTGCATATTCAAAATATCATGATGATGAATCTCGGCGGGAAATGGTTGCGATGCAGAATTGACGTTTTCCTGAGGCCGCGGGTTGGTGCGCCATTAATGGCGAAGGTTGCAGAGGTATGGGCGGATCTGGTACCCGATTGAAGATGTACATCAGCGGACAGTGGCGCAGGGCTCGAGATATCTTCTTGTCTCCTCCCCTACCTGCTGCATTCATGTTTGGGCGCCAATCTGGTAGTGTTTGAGCGCCATTTTCCTGATACTGTGTATCTGGCGGGATTTTTGGTCAACCATGTAATTAATTGCTGTGGTACACTACCTGGCTGTTATAAGCAGGAAGTGTTACTCATTTGTGGTTGTTGAAAGTTGAGGATTTTTGGCTCTGTAATCCAAAACCCGCTGATCTGGTTGCTCTGTACAGCTTAAACTTGTGAGTTTATGTATCTCCTGTTGTACGATTTGGCATGAATCCACTGATTTCATGGTTAATCTTATATGAGTAATGCTATCTTAGCATGTGTTGTGTTAATTCTGTCTCCAGTATTGCATGTATTCTTCTTCTGAATCTGGATATTTGGGTAATGTTTAGATTCTAGAGCATAGAATTCCTATGTTGAATGTCTAATCTTTTAACTTCTGCTCAAGGGGTAGATTAAACTGTTTTCAGGTTGAACATTGGGAAGGGTATACTGCAGTAGGGATGCCATAAGTAGAGATAACTTAACACTCTGTATTGGGAGATATCTGTAAGGCAGATATCATGTGTATCCCCCTGAAATCCAGTTTTAGCTATTCATGTTGATCATTCACAGGTGTATGTCTACCGACTCCAGGCCCTGGATAGGCACCAGTCTTGCTTTGTGTTTGTGTTACAACCATGTCCAGCTTTGCATCCAAAATTCAAACTAAACCATTTCATACTTCCACCTGTTAGTTGTAGGAGTAGGATTAGGAACCCCCTGCATGCTCTCATACCCAACCAGACATCATGTCCAAGAATGTTGCCAGCCTTGTGATCTATCATACATATCTTGGTCCATACATGAGAGTATTCTGCCTGTTGTTGTCAAGTTAGATCTTTCTATCTTTGAGCTAGTCAAGGTTATATCTTGAATCATAGGGATACCCCCCTTGGTGTGGCAGAACCAGAAGTGAAGGGGAGGCAGCTCACGCAACCTCCTGTATTTAGTTGGCTGAATCTGCCTGTGCATTAGAAGTGGCAAACCCTAATGCTGATTCAGAAGAAAAAACCAACAGAACCTTCTCATATCCCATTGTTCTAGTTGCTGGAGATAATGCCCCTATGAAAAATATTTCAGCTGCACACTTACCAAATTTTAGGGGTCTTGCTTCTGAGGATCCAGATCAATTTTTGTTTGAATTTAAAGTGGTGTGCCAGACTTATGATTATGGATCAGATAATCAAAAACTCAAACTATTTCCCTCAACCCTACAGGATTCTGTAAAGAGATGGTTTATGGGCTTGCCCCAAAACTCTATCCATTCCTAAGATTAGATGGAGATAGAATTCTTGGGAAAATACCAGGACTACTGTAGAGTCAGTGATAAGAATGAGGAATTATTCAAAATTAAATAGAGAGAGGAAGAGACCTTAGAGGATTATGTGGATAGGTTCAACTTTGCTTTGAGAAGATATGGCAACCTTGTAAATCATTCTTTGGTTAGAACCCTGTTTGTAAAAGGATTAAACAAATAATCAAAATAGGCACTGGATCTGATGGAAAAAGGGAATATCAACAAAATGGATATGCCTGCTATCGAAGAACTCTGCAGGAACTATTCCAGAACCTAAGATGGAGTGAGAACGCCCAAATATTTCAAAGGGAAGAATGAAATACGACAGTTAATGGAGGAGATTGCAAACTTTAAAACGGATATTCTAGTCCAACTGAATACCACATTAGATGGGATTCAGGCAAAAACTAGAACAGATGATCAGGACAGAAAAATTGAACCACTCTCCATCTATTGTCTTAGGCGTAGAAACAAAAATTTGTTGAGAGAATGCCCTTTGGATAAATCAGAGATCTGTCAAATCTATGGTAGGGAACATCCTACTAGTCAGTGTGATAAGCTCCTAGCCTTAAAAAGGCTAAGTAAAAATAATGCCATTATAGAGGAGGCATTGAATTATGCAGGACAAAAATAAGCTGGAAATTTCCCTTATAATTAGTATCCAAACCAGCCTTCTTACAGAGGTCCTTCTAATTGGGGAAATAATCAATGGAATCCAACTTGGCATGGACCTTAGAATAATCCTCCTTGGGGACAACAGGATTGGCCAAATCAATAATGGCAAAACCAACATTGGAAAAATCAACCCTAGGGGAATCAACAATGGCCACAACAGTTTGGATCATAAAAGATGCAACCTCATTGGGGTCCTCAATAGGGGTATAATCAACAGTACCAGGGGGACAACCTAGATGTTTCCAACCTTAACAAAAAACATTGCTAACTAGACCTCCCAACACATAAGGTCAGTCACAAAATGAATCAGTTAGCTAACCACCCTTACCAACTCAACCTATACCAAACCCACGAAATAAACAGGGAGCAGCTGTTTACATGACATAATAGAAAACATGGCTGGTATTAATGCCATATATTCCAATAATCTCCAGTTGCATTCTGGGAAAGCACTTCCAAGACCATCTCCTCCAACTATAGTTGAAGTAACCAATTATGAGGAACCTAAAAATCCATCCACTCAGTTTCCAGAGGAGATTACTACTGAAACAATGCTAAAAGAATCATCCTTGGATAACTCTAGAGTTCCTCCTAAAATAATGACTCCAAAGAACATCCCTGGAAACATTTCTGATAAGAGCTCCAGAGATGCTCTGGAGATGGAAAAACTAGCACCATACCCAGAGCAGATTAAACAACATGTCCCTCAGAAAAAAGGTCTTATAAAAACAAGTCCAATCTACCCTAGAATCAGAACTTTTACAAGAAATTAGGCAATTGAACATTGAAATTCCACTCCTACAAGCAATCAGAGATGTGCCTAAACTAAACCAATTCATCAAACAACATTGTGTTAAGACCCAGGGAAGAAAGAAGAACTTTCCCTCAACTATCCAGGTGGAAGGAAAGGTATTAGACCTCCTAATGGGAGAAGTGATCCTCCCAAAATATGGAGACCCTGGAAATCTTGTCATGTCTGTTTACATCTCAAGGGTAGAAATTTCAAATGTTTTGGTTGATTTGAGAGCAGCAATAAATGTAATAACAGTTCACACAATGGACAAATTAGCCTTAACAGGTATCCAATCCACATCTACAATCCTTCAACTTGTTGACCAGTCAGTAGCTATTCCAAAAGGGGTGATTACTAATGTTCCAATTGTGATAGAATCATGGGAATTCCTAGTAGACTTCCTGATATTAGAGCCAAGAAACTAGAGAAATGCTTATCCATTGATATCAGGAAGACCATGGTTGGCTACAGCAACAGCATATTGATTATCGAATTGGGGATATGGTCATTTCTAATGGGATAGACTTGAAGAAAATATCTTTGTATGCACCAGCTAAACCATCAATACATTATTCAGTGAGAGTATGGGTAGATGAGCCAGATAACATGGGTAACAGTGCCTCAGTAGCTATGGTTATCATTAGAGAACATTTGGGTGAGTTAGAAGAAGAAACCAACTATGATACAATAGAATATATCACCCACATTCTTATTAATGAGGATATAATGGAGCTAGCCCAAGATTCAAGGAGAGAACTTCTAACTTCTACTCATTGTACCCTGGCAAATATCATTCCTTGTGGAGAAACCTTTTACAGAGACTTAGACACATTCCACATGTTGCTTCCACATTCTTCTCCCCTCAATACCATGACTCCGAGATATGGATTGAATACATCTATGGATTAGATCACAAAACAGGTTATGATTTTACCTAGAAAAACACTAAATATCAACACCCAATTAGTAGAAAATCAGGAAGAACTTATCAAACTCCTAATTTCCCATTCAATAGCTTTTGCTTGGGAATACCAAGATATGGACATCCCTCCTAAGATCTGTACTCATCATATATACACTGAAGATGTCAAACCTGTCATACAACCCCAGAGAAGATTGAATCCTGCTCTAAAAGACATTGTCAAGACTGAAATAGAAAAATTGCTACAAGTAGGGTTTATATATCCAATCTCAAATAGTCAATGGGTCTCACCCCTAGTCATAGTGCCTAAAAAGAATGGGAAGTGGAGAGCGTGTATTGACTATAGAGAGCTAAACAAATCCATAAAGAAGGATTATTTTCACCTACCATTCATTGACCAAGTGTTAGACAACCTTGCAGGGAGGAAGTATTTCTCTTTTCTAGATGGGTTCAGTGGATACAATCAAATCCAAGTAGCACCTGAAGGTCAGGATAAAACCACTTTCACTTGTTCTTGGGGAACTTTTTCCTACAAAGTTCTTCCATTTGGACTATGTAACGCTCCAACTACATTTTAGAGGCTTGTTTTAGCCATTTTTGCTAAACTAGCTAATGAGTGCATGGAAGTCTATATGGATGAATTTACTGTGTATGGGGACAACTTTGAAGAAACTCTCATAAACTTAGAAAAGGTATTAAAATGCTATGAAAAAAATTAACTATCCCTGAGCCATGAAAAGTGCTTCATGATGGTAGAGGAAGGAATTGTATTAGGACACCACATTTTAGCAAACGTGATCAAAGTGGACCAAAACAAAATAAAAGTGATCAAACAGTTACCTTCACCCAAAAATCAGACAGATGTTAGAAGTTTTCTGGGTCATGTAGGCTACTATAGGAGATTCATAGAAAATTTCAGCAGAATAGCTACTCCTCTGTTTACCCTGCTTAACAAAGACACAAAATTCTTATGGACAGAGGATTGTCAATTAGCATTTGAAACCCTTAAAGAGAAACTTACTGTCACACCTATTTTAAGAGGACCCAATTGGACTCTACCATTTCACATACAAATTGATGCTTCAATTGAGTCCATTGGAGCAGTCTTAGGACAAAAGGAGGAAGGAGAAAGTATGCATGCCATCTATTACATTAGCAAAAACCTTACCTCTGTAGAAATAAACTATACCACAACTAAAAAAAAATTCTTGGCAGTCATCTATGCTATAAACAAATTCAGGCATTATATGACTGGGTACAAAATATTTGTACATACTGATCATGTAGCCATCAAATACTTAATGAATAAGCCAATAGTGGATGTAAGGATAATTAGGTGGTTATTGTTGTTGCAGGAATTTGACATTACCATAATTGATAATCCAGGCAAATTTAATTTGGTTGCTGACTTTTTGCCAAGATTACATACAAGTGGAGAGAACTAGCTAGTGGGGGGCAGATTTCCAGATGAACATCTTTTTGCTATCTCCTCTACTGCACCTTGGTTTGTAGACATAGCTAATCTCTTAGCTACAAGCTTATATCTATCCCATTTTACCTCAAAACAAAAGAAACACTTAATTAAGGAAAGCTTATCTTACAAATGGTTAAATGGTTTACTATTCAAATGTGGTCCTAACTTTATTTTGCACAGGTGTTTAAAAGCTAATGAAATTTTTGATGTCCTAAGGGCATGTCATGATGAACCATTTGTTGGGCACTATTCTTCACACAGAACCATTCACAAGATTCTGGGAGTTGGTTACTACTGGCCCTCTATTCATAAGGATACCAAGAAGTATGTGCAACAGTGTGATTAGTGCCAAAGGATGGGACAACCAACTTTCACCCAGGAAATGTCACTTCATCCTCAAGTAATGCTGGAACCATTTGAGCAATGGGGTCTAGACTTTGTGGGGCCAATTTCTCCACCATCATCATGCAAAGAGTACATTATTGTATGTATAGACTATGTCATTAAATGGGCTGAAGTGCAGACATTGCAATTTGCAAGAGAAGAGAAAGTTGCTGATTTCCTTTATAATAATTTTTTCTTGAGGTTTGGAGCCCCAAGATCCATAGTTTCAGATAGAGGACCTCAGTTTACTTCACATGTAATCAAAGCATTCACAGAATTATATCAAGTTAAACACAAAAAATCTTCACCTTACCATCCTCAAGCTAATGTGCAGGTAGAGGTGACCAATAGAGAACTGGAGAATATTCTGACAAGGACAGTGGCCATGAACAGAAAGGATTGGGCTAACAGATTACCTAAAGCAGTTTGGGCTTTTGGAAGTCCACAACAAAATTCTCACCATATGAATTAGTTTATGGAAAGAAGCCCATTCTGTCTATAGAATTTGAGCTCCAGGCACTTAAAACTGCATTAGATATTGGTCTACCATTGTCTATAGCCCAATAGAACATAGTTCTTCAGCTCAATGAGTTAGATGAAATCATGACAGAAGCCATTCAACAAACAAAACTGGTCCAGTATCAAAGGAAGCAATGGCATGACTAACACATCAAAAGGACATTTCAACAAGGTGATTGGGTTCACTTATATGATTCTAAGTTCAAGGAGTTTAAGGGAAAGCTACAAACTCATTGGATAGGTCCTTACCAGATAAAGGAAGTTTTTGAGAATGGAACAGTGCTGCTGGAACCCATTGATGGAAGCATAGACACATTCTTAGTGAATGGCCACATAATTAGACTCTATAAAAGGCCATCCACTAAGGAAGAATTCATCAAAGATTTGTGCTTGGTTATAGGGACACGTCCTTTGTCACAGATTTGGACTGAAAGTGGAAAACAGAGAGAGAGAGAGAGAGAGAGAGAGAGAGAGAGAGAGAGAGAGAGAGAGAAGGTTAAAAACTAGCAAATGGTAGCCTTCTTTAAAAAAAATAGAGAAGGTTGAAAACCAACAAATGGCGGCCTTCTTAAAAAAAAGAGAGAGAAAGATGGAAAACCAGCAAATGGTTGTCTTTCTCGACCAAGGGGATTGAAAACCAGTAAATGGTGGTTCCTTTCTTCAAGCCAGATAAGAATAATCAAGCTACGGAGGTAAGCAGGTGCCAAAAGTTTCTCAAACACACCTCTAGTGCTCACAAATAAGGAGCACCTCTGGCATTTCATGAACTTGGAGCACCTCCGGTGCTCCCTAATAAAGAGCCATTCTTGAATTTACTAAATTGGGAGGGGACCTACCTCTCCAGACAATAAAGTAGAGATGTCATTTGATGAGGTCATCATGACTCATCCTCCACTTTATGACAAGGACAAACATGATGCCAGCATGCATATCATCAGCAATTGAGAAAAAGTCATTACTTTCACATGCGTAGGTCCTCACAAATGATTGCATTGACGTCACCTGAAAATATGACATTCTCAAACCACTCAGCAGGAATGATTGCAAGGTATGTGACAACAGGGATGCTGACGCCATTTCAAACCCGTGCAGGAGCTGCGTAGGTGCCTAGTCACATTAAGTTGCATCATAGCCACGGTCTTACAACCAAGTACATCAGGCCATCATCATTAAGATTGGTTTAGGTACTTCTCTTTAATTAAGCATTAGTTAGTAACTGTCTTGTTATTTCTATTTTTGGGTGTTGTTATTATGACACGTCCCCCTACCATTATTTCCTTTTTCACCTTATGCATGCCGCCATACTTGCCACACCGTCGACCTGTCTATGGAGTGTCCCATCACTCTGCTACAATTATGACTGCATAAGCACACTAACCAATTTCAAGCTCCTTTTCCATAATTCAAGCAATGAAACAAATCGACATAAAAACCCTCATTCAAGATTGCAAAATTCTCTAAAAATCCAAGTCTGTTAACATAGTCCTCCGGAGCCTACAGATTTAAAAGAGGAAAGATAGACCACAGAGAGAAGCAAACAAAATTCTAGCTACAAAGGGTGGAATAGGACTGAGAAATGGGGATTAAAAGGAAATTAGAGCTGGAAAGTATAACAGGTCTTTTGTAGGATGATGTTGTGGCAGAAATTCTTAGGAATGCAGGGTGGTTGGAGTTCTTGGAAAAATTTGAAGGTTTTCAAGAGGATATTGTTGATGACTTCCTACAAAACTTGAGAGACAATCAAACAACTCTTAGAGGGGTTAGAGTCAATCTCTCTTCTACCACCATTAGTCATATCTCTGGATTGCCAGAGCAAGGTGAGAGGTTTTACCACCTGAAAACCCTATATGTTGATTAAATTAGAAATTTCTCTGTAGAAGGTGAACCTGCAATATAGTTGCATTTAAGCAAAAATGAGGTTAAAGGAATTGTTATGTCTTCACTTCCAAACCCATGGCAATCTATAGCATTATGGTTGATGAAGTACTTTACATGTGATGGCCAATTTTCCTTAGTTCTAGGACCAATAATGAAAATGTTGATTTTTCTGAGGCATGGAAATGCCCACCCAGAATTTAGCATAAACATTCAAAACTTTCTGTACTCTACCATTAGAGCAACTATAGAAAAGTACCAATAGGGAAAAGGTCCTATGAAACACCATGGCCTCATTTTTCTCATAGTAAAGCATTAGTTTCTATCCCAAGCTGACGGGGAAGCATTATGGCAGACATTTTTAGATAACAAACCCCAGGACAAAGAACCAGAGAGGGCACATGAAGTGGGTGAGGCTTCCTCTACACAACAAGAAGAGGAGGAAAAACCTTCAACTTCCTCTCTAGCTATTGAGAAAGGTTAAAGTTTAAAGCCCTCACTAGAGGCAACTTCAACTGCTACCCATGTTTTTGACAGAAAGAGAAAAGGGAAGGAAGTTAGAGAACCTGCTCTTGAAAAAACTCCATATTTGACTCGCTCAGCAAGGAGGAAGATGACCTTGGATGAGGATTCTATTCCAACAAAACCAACAAGGGAAAGGCCAGGTCAGAAGATAAAAAGAACTCCAAAGAAAACTAACTCAAGCATAAACTACTAGGCTAAAGAAGCATCTCATGACTCAGATGAAATCCCTCTAGTGAGAAAGAAGAAATAGAGAGAAGTTTCCTCTGAACCATCTGTTCATCTAGGTTCTCATAGTCCAACTTCACAACATTCTCCTGCTTTGGAGATAGAACAAAAAGAAACTTTTACTATTTCCTCTGATTCTAAGGATGATATACCTGCTCCAGAGATGCCTGCTCCACCTATGCTACGAAGAAGCAAAAGAAAAAGGTAGATTACCCAAGCTGAAAAAAATACTGCTCTCCTAGCTGAAGTTCTTTTGGGTCTTAGAACTTCTGAGGAAAAAATTGGGCCTTCATCAGTACCAGCAGTTGCAGAGAAGACTCAAGAAGAAACTCAAGACATGGAGGCTACAGGGGAAGTTGAAGTAGAGCAAATGGATGCAGCTGGCAGTGAAGAGCCAATAGCTATGGAAAACCATGATGTAGAGCAAATAGAAGAAGAAATAGGAATTTATTCTCACCCCTCTAATCAAGAGGATATTGAAATTTTAAAAGAACAACAGATGTTAGAAGAGATTGATAATCTGAAAAGATTATTATGGGGGAAAAATTAGATTATTACTGACCTCAAGAGGGTCATGAAATAAAAATAAATGGAGAAAAATTAGGTGATTGAAGGGCTGCAAGTAGAGCTCCAAAATAAATAGCAAATAATTTAGGAGAAAGATGCAGAATTGAGAGACCAAGAAACAAAGGCAGTCCAAATCATCAAGGAAAAGGAGGCAGAGGCAGTACAAAACATTTCTGATCTTACCAAGGCCAGAGAGAATAGTCTCACAATAATTGTAGCACTGGTTGAGAAAGTATAGAATCAAGATAAACAATTAACCTGGGCTAACAATAAAATAGATGATCAAGAAGAGTATATTCATGAGTTAATTGGCCTAGGGGCAACCGTGGAACAAGGAGTTTAAACAGATCCATTTGTGGGCCCACTATTGATAGATATTCCCAAAGCCCTATTCCATTGGGAAAGGAGATGTAGAGAATATGAGGCTTCTAAGACCATGTTGCAATTACAGAGGGTAGTTACTGCCATGTCAAAAAGAGTAGAAACCCTAGAAAAAAAGTCATTCTGTTAGCTTCCATTTCATCTAAAATCGTGTCTTGCAGGCCCCCAAGTGGAAGTTATGTTCTGTTCTTACAGGAGAAAGTTCAGCAAAGAAAACTATCTTTGGTTCTCTTTGATCTTATTGAGAACATAGAAACAGGAGAGGGGATCATGGAAGCATACATGAAAAGTTCTGATGAAGACAAAAAATTTCTGTGTGAGTTATATTTGCATGCTTTCTGTGTAGATGATATGACCTTCATTATCAACTATTTTGTAGGGGAATGTCAACTTAAGGCATTTATGTCACTGATGAGAAATCATCAGATTTGGAATGATAGACTTGAGGCTTATCTCAAGAAGGATACAAAAACAAGTCTTTTTATCAGAAAATAATGTCCAAATCCTCATGCTTTTAAGGTCCAATTTAGGACATATGTCTACCACCTAGAAAGTAAGACCAAGATTTTTCTATTATATCTGAAACATCTACAGGAATGTTCCATTGATTTTGGTCTTTTCATGAACAATTCAGCTAATCAAGTACTTTTAGTGGCAAGGAAAAGGTGGAATATCTTAACTTTAGAGAAGAAAATGAGAGAAGTGGTGACTCCTGCTAACTTGAGACTATTTATGAAGAAGGCTAGGATAGTATCTAAAATGATGGATAAATACCAGATGGAGTGGATAGGTGGCCATTTCATACCTCCTCTCATCATTGAACCACTACCTATTTAGGCTGAGTAAATGGAAGATGACAAGTTTCAAGAATGGATGAAGCAGGTTGATTAGTATAGGGGAAATGGTAATACAGACCACACCACTTGGACTACTTATGCATAGGACTACAGCTTGACTGATAAGATATTCCACCAGAATAAGTCTAGATTGTGAGAAGTAGGAAGACCTACTAATCCTTAAGTATGAGTGGATGATGATTGCCAGGTAGCACCCATGAAATACACCTTTTTACCCCTCTTTTTCTCCCATCTTATTCCATTGTCCTGATGATTACACCAAAATAGGTTAACAAGATTGTTCTAATGATGATTAATAAGAGATGAATTGCTTAGAATTATGATTTCTGATTGAAGGACTAATGTGCATTGAATTGATGGAAATATGCAGAAATCTTCTCTTTTTGAATCGATAGGTGCAGGTGTTTAGGTAGACAATTTTGTGCATCTCCAAAGGTAGTCCTAATGATCTCTGGAGCCGACATCAGAATGCCATGACTAGTCTCCAATGTTTTCCAATTTGATTGGAGAGATTTTGGGATAAGGAGGTGAATCATCTCCGGAGCTGGACTGAAGTCACAAGCATCTTCGGAGCTGAATGAGAAGGTCACAATCATATCTCTGGAGCTACAGACAGAAACATACATCTCCGGCACCTCTTTAGAACAGTGCAGATTTACAGCATAGTTGCTAGTCAAACACTTCCAGTAGTGATCGGGATGCTCTTGATGTTACTCAAATCATCACCTAAGTAATTGAGGGCAGACCATAGTTAACTACTGGAAGTTTTATCTCTTTTTGATTTTGCATGAGTTATTGATAAAGTGATTTAAATACCTATACTTCAGGGCCTCATTGCCCAAGTGTATTTAAAACTAAGACTCAAATTTAGTGTGGACTCCTATTCCACTAAATCTATTTTAATTGCATGGATAGTCATTCTGTAGTTAGACAGTTAGTAGAATAAAGAGATTGATGTTATCTCTTAGATGAACTAGTAGATAGGGTAAGTGATATCTCATCACAGATTTAGATATAAATTTATGGAAGTAGCAGCAAAAGACACACAATGATTAATTTCTAATTTTTGTAACCTTATTTTGATATAAACATTTTTTGAATACAAAGTTGATGGAATTGGACTGGAATTGAGTTGTGATATTATCTTCTTGTGTTGATTCTTTACTTTGGTCTTCAGCCCCAAGGGTGTGGAGCAAGGGCCCACTCTCACCACTAAGGCAGAAGGCTAGTACTGTTGTTTTTGTTATTTTAGATTTTGTTTAAGGAGATAGTTACTGTTTTCATAGATAAATGCATGTTTATGTTGGAAGGAGTAATATAGATTTACTTTAACCAATTCATTGTTCAGTTTTGTTTTCAATATTCTTGGAATTCATTTTACAACAGTTAGATTAGTAATATTAAGTTTCTTTAATCAGTAATGATCATTAGAATTAGTTAGATAAAACTAGGCAACTTTAGGATTCCTAATTGCATATAGCCATGGACGCAGCCCTAGATTTGACACTTGAAATATGATTAAATAATAAGGTACAACGACCCTTGTCACCATAGGCAATGAGCCTTTCTTTGTAGTGAGCAATTTGGGCAGTGAGCCCTGTAGGCAGTGAGCCTCTGTTTTTCGGTATTGATATAACTTATATATTTCTATGGGCTAACACCCATCGTGATTTTTCCCTTTTAGGGTTTTCCACATAAAAATCTAGTGTCTTCTATGTTGATTAAGTTATTGAGTTGATCTTCTCATTTTATGCTTCATTGTAATATCAGAATATAAGTAATTAATAAGTTGATGTTCATAATTGGTTAAAAGTTTTAGGACAACTGAGTCACCCCCCTTTCAGTTGTCCGGTGCAGTTCAACAATTGGTATTAGAGCAAGGTTCCTTAGAAGAAAGCCTAACAACTTGAGGAAGATCCAGGATGTCTTATAGGAAGGAAGCTCCATAGTTTGATGGGACAAATTATGCTCTTTGGAAGGTATGAATGAAAATCCATCTCCTCTGTCTTGGTTATAAAGTATGGTTAGCTACACAGTCACAATTTGTCATGCCTAAAGATGGGTTGACAATTGAAGATGATATTAAAGAATATGAATTGGATGTCAAAGCAAAAGATGCCTTGTTAAGTTCCTTAAGCGACTCAGTGTTGACAAAAGTTGTGGACCTTGAATCTACAAATGAGGCATGGGAGAAGCTAAACATCTGTATGAAGGAGATGATTCTATAAGAGAAGCCAAACTACAGAGCTTGAAAGTGAAATATGAGAGTTTGAAGATGAATGAAGATGAAAACATAATAGCCTTTATGCAAAGAGCTGATGAACTTGTCACTGGAATAAAAGGTATGGGAGGAACTCTCGGTGATAAGGAAATTGTAATGAAAATTCTTAGATCACTACCAAAGTCCTATAGTCACAAGGTAGCTGCTATTGAAGAATTCATGACTGTGAAAACTATTTACAGAGATCAATTACTTGGAAAGCTTACAACTTTTGAGATGAGAGAATTTGGTGATGCCCTGCCAAAAGTTGAATCAACTTTTAAAGCCAGTACTTCTGAAAAGATTTCCAAAGCTGAGAAATATAAAGTGGATGATGACTTTGGGGAAATTGAAGCTAACTTTGTTGATAGGTTGTAAAGAGGTTCCGGTAAGTTCAAAGGTAAATTACCTTTCAAATGTTTCTCTTGTGGCAAAGTAGGTCATTATGCTTCCAAATGTCCTAAAAGAATTGAAAAAAATAAGAAAAGATATGAGAGCAGGCCTAGAGTTCCAAAGAAATGTTACTATGTTAGAGATTTTGATGATGAAAGAGTGACTGATGATGAATCTGATGATGTTGGTACTAGTGCAAATGAATGCTTGTTCATTTCTATTAAAGAAGATCCTATGTCTACTAATGCTGCTAGTAGTGTGAAGGAAGAAAAACTAGTGGAAGAAAGTGCTTTGGCTATTTAGGTTGAGAAAGATAAGGATGAATCTAGATTATTTATAGTGGATGCTTGCAGCACATGACCGGTGACAAAAGTAAGTTTATAAATTTGGAAAAGTATGATGGAGGACTGGTTAGGTTTGGAGATAATGTATCTAGTAAGATTTGTGGAAAATGATCTATTTCATTTGATGGAAAGCATAATACTAACAATGTCCTATATGTGAAGGGTTTGAAGCATAATCTTTTGAGTGTTGGTTAAATGTGTGACAAAGGATATGATCTGAGATTCAAAGATAATGGGTGCAAGATCATGGAATGCTCCAGAACTGTGATTGCTACCGGTAAAAAGACAAGAGGTAACATCTATCAATTAAGAGGAACTAATGATTTTTGTTTATTGGCCCAGGAAGATGAAAGTTGGTCGTGGCATAGAAGGATGTGTCATATAAACTTTGATAATTTGGTAAAGATAAGTTTAGGTTAGATTGTGAGAGATTTACCAAAACTTGTGAAACCATCCAATATAATCTACAAGGAATGTCAGTTAGGGAAGCAGACAAGAACAAGTTTCAAGAACAAAGAGTAATTCTCTATCGGTTTGCCAGATCTAGTGCATATAGATCTCTGTGGTCCTACAAGGGTGAGAAGTCTACAAGGTGACATGTACTTCATGTTGCTTATTGATGATTATTCTAGAATGGCTTGGGTTACTTTTCTAAGAGACAAATCTGAAGCCCTAGAGAAGTTCAAATCTTTCAAGGCAATGGTTGAGAATGAAATAGAGTTGAAAATCAAATGCTTGAGGTCTGATAGAGGAGGTGAATTCACATCAAATGAATTCAACATTTTCTGTGAAGAGCATGGGATAAAATGACAGCTGTCTACACCTAGGACTCCTCAGCAAAATGGAGTTGTGGAAAGGAAAAATAGGACAGTTCAAGAGGCTACTAGGACAATGATGAAGGAAGCAGATCTGCTAGAAGTCTTTTGGAAAGAGGCTATTCATACTATTGTTTACATTCAAAATAGAGTTCAAGTGAAAGGTAATGGTACTCAAACTCCTTACGAATTATGGTATGGAAGAATTCCTACAGTAAAATATTTCAAAATATTTGGAAGCAAATGCTATATCAAGAGAGATGAAGATCTAGGAAAGTTTGATGCAAGGAGTGATGAATGAATTTTCCTTGGATACTCTACCAAGAGTAAGGCCTATCGATGCTACAACAAAAGGCTCAAAAAGATTGTTGAGAGTACAAATGTGAAGGTGGATGAAGGGAAGGAAAGAACATTAGACCTGAATTGCTATGAACCAAATGAAGTTGTGACTATATTGAATGAAGAAAAAGATGAACAAGAAGATAGTCAAGATGAAGAAGAGGTTCTGGAAAGTGTTGTCAAGACTCCCAGATATGTAAGGATCAATCATTCTGAAGATCATATTATAGGTGACAAAAACAAAGGTGTGCTAATATGAAAAAAGGCTGCAAAAGAACAAATAAATTGATGTTTACTTTCAAAGGTTGAACCAAAGACTATGAATGAAGCATGCAATGATGAAATCTGGGTAAAAGCCATGGAGGAAGAGCTAATGCAGATAGAAAAGAATGATACTTGAGAATTAGTTCCCAGACCTTCTGATAAAAATGTTATTGGAACCAAATGGGTTTTCAGGAATAAGCTAAATAAAAATGGAGTTGTAAGGAATAAGGCAAGCCTTGTGTGCAAAGGATATTCACAGATTGAAGGAATAGATTTCGAAGAGACCTTTTCTCCAGTGGCTTGGATTGAGGTAATCAGAATATTTTTGGCATTTGTAGACCACAAAGATTTCAAATTGTATCAAATGGATGTAAAGTTTGCATTTTTGAATGGTGAGTTGGAAGAGGAAGTATACACTGAGAAACCAGAAGGATTTAAGTTATTAGACCAAGGTGATTTTGTGTGCAGATTGAAGAAAGCTTTGTATGGACTCAAAAAAGCTCCTAGAGCCTGGTATGCAAGGTTGGATAAGTACTTATTGCAGTTAGAGTTCAATAAAGGTACTGTTGATAGTAATCTTTATTTCAAGATTAATGGTGATCAAATTCTGATTATTGAAGTCTTTGTTGATAATATCATATTTGGAGGCAATGAAAGTATGTGTATGAAATTTGCTGGTGAAATGCAAAAAGAGTTTGAGATGTCCATGTTTAGTGAGATGAATTTCTTTCTAGGTTTGCAAATAAATCAATCAAATAAAAGAATCTTCATATCTAAGTCTAAGTATGTGAAGGAGTTGTTGAAGAATTTTGGGATGGAAGACTCTAGAATGGTATGTACTCCCATGGTGACTGGCTACAAGTTGAGCAAAACTAATGAATCACCTAAGGATGATCAAAAAATATAGATCCATGATTGGAGGATTGCTTTATCTAACTCAAACCATACCTAATATTATGTATGCAGTGTATCTTGTTACAAGGTTTCAAGTTGATCCAAGAGAATCACATGTGATGGCAGTTAAGAGAATTCTGAGATATTTAAAAGGTACTCTAGATCATGGCTTATGGTACTCACAGGACAATGATTTCACTATCAGTGCTTATACAGATGCAGATTGGGCCGAAGATATTGATGACAGAAAGAGTACAAGTGGAGGTGCTTTCTTCTTGGGCAATATATTGGTTTCATGGCTGACCAAGAAACAAGATTCAATCTCTTTGTCAATTGCAGAAGTAGAATATATTGCAGCAACATGTTGCACTCAAGTGTCATGGATGAAGCAGACTTTGAAGGACATAATAATTGTGTATGAAGATCCAATTGCAATCTTTTGTGACAATACAAGTGCCATAAACATTTCAAAGAATCCAGTGGTACACTCAAGAACAAAGCACATATCAATAAGACATCACTTTTTGAGAGAGAAGGTGACAGAGAATGAAGTAAAGTTGGAATATGTGTCCACAAAGGATCAGATTGCAGACATTTTCACTAAGCCTCTGCCTAAAGATACCTTTGAGTATCTTAGCGAAAAGTTAGGGGTCATTACTCCTCATGCCCTGAACTAAGATGCATAGGAATACATCAATCCAGTGGAGCTCAAAGTGTCATTCTTTGATCTGGATTGATGTTCTGAAGGCTACCTCTCAGGGGGAGTAGCTAGATGTTTCTAATAAAGTAAGTGATCAGAGTAGCAGCATGCAAGTATGTTCCCTTTGCCATTGATGTCAAAGGGGGAGAGAAATCATGTGAAAAACTCAGGGGGAGAAAGGATGCAAATGTGTAAAGAGAAAGGGGGAGAATCTTGTCTTGATGGTATTTTCATTTTTTCACATCATATGTTGCCATCAATGACAAAAGGGGAGATTGTTGCAAGTATGTGCCTAATCGGTGTTGTCATTGATGTCAACATATCTGTGTTGTCATTGGTGTCAACTGTACTCTTACTTTGTTGAGGATATTGAGAAAATTAGCCCCTCCAGTGATAACAATGTGTTGCAGTAGAACCAATGCATTACATGCAGAAGAATAGTCTAGAAGAATGCTCCGCATTTCTTGTACAATAAATATCATTCCTTGCAAATTGGAAGTTATTTAGAAGCCTATCTAAAGATGCTATATTCCAAGGTTGAGCCTTTGGAATGAAGATTTGAGTAAGTTGTGTTCACCAGTGTGAAAACTGCTTTTCCTGTATGTTTGGTGGTGACAGGGAGAAAGTGTTTTACTCTGCATTCCTCTGCATTGAAGTATTTTGGTCTGTGGTTCTAGAATTAAGTTAGAAATGATGTTAAGTGCCTTAAAATTCAATGGTTCATGATTTGGTGGTCCGCAAGCTATCTTTTACTCATGACAGTGGCTGGCAATGTTGTTCCTGTACTCCGGTTTGAAGAATCTTATTGATAGAGTGATTAGAGATTGTGTGGTTGTTCCTGGTGATTACAATGTGCTTATGGATGTCTCTTGATCATGTTCCTACATTCAGATTGGTCTGCAAGGTGTAATTCAGATGGTGCATGAAGCGTGTTAACATCAGTTTTAGTCGACTTGGTTGTTGACACGTCTTGCGATTACACTTTGAAGATTGTGATAGAGTATTGTAGCATGGAAGATTGTGTTTGAGTCCCAGCTAAGGCGCAACATGGTCCACGTTCATTTATTTTCTTTGTAAATCTGTTTAGGTCTAGACCTATTATGATGTAACGTATGTTTGCTGACCTTGGAGATTGTTCCAACGGTTGATGATTGTAATGCCAACCTTGATGATCATTCCAAGGTTGATGAAGTATATAAATACTTGTAATTGAGTTGTGAAAATGTATCCAAGAGTGAAGATGCGAAGATAAAAGTGAAGTAAAGTAGCAGAGCAAAGTAGAGGTGTTTGTGCTTCAATGGAACTGAACCTTGGCATGGAGTAGATGTTGTTATCTCAGTTCAACCCTTTTGGCAGTGAGCCTCCCTTTGGCAATGAGCCACCCATAGGCAGTGACCCTTTCTTTCCAATGAGCAATTTGGACAGTGAGCCCTGTAGGTAGTGAGCCTCTATTTTTCAGTATTGATATAACTTATATATTTCTATGGGCTAACACCCACCGTGGTTTTTCCCTTTTAGGGTTTTCCATGTAAAAATCAGGTGTCTTCTATGTTGATTAAGTTATTGAGTTAAGCTTCTCATTTTATGCTTTCATTATTATATTAGAATATAAGTAATTAATAAGTTGATGTTCATAATTAGTTAAAATTTTTAGGACAACTGATTCACCCCCCTCTCAGTTGTTCGGTGCAGTTCAACAGAGTTTTCTCATGCTTTTAACAAGATGAATGAAACCAAAATGCAAAGAAAGCGTGGTGAAGAGTTCTAGTTGCAAAGACAGCTCAAATAAAATCCAGTGGAGTTGTAGCTGAAGGATGAGGGGATGGTGGAGGAGATTGCTCCAATTGCTCCAAGGGTCGATGATGCTGCCCTATTTCATGAACTGCCTAGTGACATTGAAAATGAAGAAGGCATGCAAATGCCAACATTAGCTAGAGTTTTGGAGCAACATAGGGACATGGGAGATGATAGTAGGTTCTTGGAATGTGAGGCCAATTGTGATGGTGAGGTTCCAACTCATGACAAGGAAAATGCAGGCAACCCTATTCTAAAAAATGTAGAGGTTAATGATGTAGATATGTTTGAGAAGCTCCCATCTTTCATATAATATAGCAATGTAGAGATTGAGCATGGGTAAGAAAAAATTAAAGATTTGTTCTTGATTATCCAACATGGATATTAGCTTCTTTGTGGAGAAGATTTTCCCATTGAGCATGTGTAGAGCTAATTTTTTGAGCCTGATTTAGAAAACCATGAAGCTAGGGTAGACCTTCTCATCCCTATGTGCATTGAAAAGCTGGAAGACCTCTTTAGGGATGAGATAGATCTTTTTTGTTCAAAATGTAGCATCAAACTGACATTCCCTGAGGATGATTTATTCTTCGAGTAGATTCCAGGTTCATTTTTTTAGCCTATTTCTGATGGTCTCCCTGAACAGCATGATCACAGGGTGGAGACAGTCATATTTCCAATTAAGCCACTGGAGCCAGAGCATTCAGACCACTAGCAGCAAAATGATGAAGAATTAGAGCATAGGCATGAGATCAACTCTATTGATTGGCATGCCATTTCAAGGGGATGTCCTATCAGACATCTAGCCTAGCTGGAGACATGCCATGAAGAGTCACCACTTGTCATGCTTACTCTTGAACATGAAGTTGAGCATCAAAATAAATGGGATCAACCCATTTATCCACTTCCAGGCAGTTGCATCAACAATCGGTTCAAGTGGGTAAGTGAGTTTGTTCTCATTCTGGGGGAAGTGTTTTGTCAATTTGTTGTATGCCCACCCCTTCCCCACCTCCTGTTAACTACCCATAAGCATGTAAAACATTGTAAATTGTTGAGAAAGGGCAGTTATTTTGAAAAACTAGTTAAATGGCTTTGTTTAAGTTAGTTTTCTAGTTGGTTAGTTTAGGTGTAGGCTATATTAGTTTCTATTTTAGGTTTCCATTCCTCTAAGTGCTTTACATAGGCATCATTCTCATTAGGAGATTGTTTGCTTTGTTGTGTATTTTTGTGTTTTCTAGAGGCAATTTTAGTTTTGTTTGGTCATGTTGTTATAATTCTTTTGACCCTATTCCCAATGGATTATATAAGGTAGTTGGATCCTTGTGTTTAGCTGGCAAACACCCCTGCATAGTCGCTAAAATGTTGTCTTATTTTCATCCAGGCCAAAATAACCCAAAAAATCCCCTCTTCCATAAAAAATATCTGATCTGAGACACCTACAATGGAAGAAGTTCCCTTAGCAAAAAAACCTAGAAAAAATCCCCAAAATTTTCCAAGTTTTTTGACCATTCTTTCCCTTTGTCAACAAAAGTTTAGTTTGGCGAACCTTTGGTTCGCAGGTTCGAAAGTTCACCGATTCGTCAGTTTGCCAACTAAAGGGCAAATCATCTAAGGTAAAACAATGCAGGGCAAGGAGAAAGAAGACAAAAAGGTGTGCTTTGTTGGCAACATTGAAGGTTCGTGAACTTTGTAGTTCGTTGATCAGTGATTTCGCCGATGAGAATTTTGCTAACTAAAAGTATAAAGCAAGGCAACGGGGATCTCTTCATCAAAATCCAAGAAAAGCTAAGGTACGGAAGTCAAAGGCCATCAGCAAATTGACAAGATATCAAACTTTCTAAGTAGTTCAAGTTTTCAAGGATTTGTTGATAAGGCGATAGGAGCTCAGATGAAAGCGCCAAAGGGACATGGTTTTGAAGATGGCAGATTCATTGACTAAGGCCAAAGGTGGCTAAATAGAAGTTCAACAAGGTACGGATTTGCCGATAAGAAGAAAAACCACTAAGGCATGAAAAGTTCTGAAAAAGTTAGATTCACCGACAAGGCGAAAAGGGACCAGCTCAGTGGCTCTAAAAAGATGAAGTTTACCAATAAAGGTAAAAATGGAAAAAATGGCTAAGGTAGGAAAAAGAAAGGAAAAAGATAGGTTTTCAGTGAATCAGGGAAAACTCAAACTCACCAACTAGTTTGATTTTTCCCAAGTTCGCTGACAGGGTGAATCATTGACTAAAGAGAGAAGAAAGCCAAAGGAGAAAGGTCCAAATGGGCATACAGGTCGATAAAAGGAGAAATTCACTGATAATGTGAAAGAGGTGATAAAGGTCAACCAGTCGGGGAATCGAGAAAGGGATGAACTTGCCAACAAGTTCGTGAAAATGAAGTTTTGTCGATAAGGCAAGGAAGTATAATAGAAGAGAAAAGTCAGCCAAGGCACAGTTTGCGAAAAGAGGTTTTCGCTGACTGAAGATAAAAGTAAGTAGTTTGCAAAAGTGAGGTTTCTCTGACTGAAGAGAAGAAGCCATGGTTCACGAAAGTAGAGATTTTTCGATAAGGCAAAATAGCAGAAAAAGTGCCAAGGATAGATAGTTTTGAAAAGTGAGATTTTGCCGATGGGGAAAAATAAAGGCCAAAAAAGTGAAAATCAATGTAATATTAAAGCATGTACTATAATGTATTGCTTTGAAATATTTTAAAGTTAGTTTAAAATATTTTAAAGTATCGTAAAAGGCTTTTAAAAGGCACGACTTTTCTAGGTGCCTAAAAATGCGCTTCCAGGTGACGCCATAGTTGCATGTTGAGGTTCCAGGTAGCTGAAATAGTGGAAAACATGAATGCAAAAGGACCAGATATTCATGAGGAGGATGAGGTAACCTCTACGACCATGCTTATGTAGGTCCTTCCAAGGACAAATTGGTGCACAGGATACAGGTGGCCTTTTAGGCTACGAATTCTTTAACACGCCAAGTATGGGTACTCCTAAAATTCTGCATATCTTTTGATAGGGCCTCTGGGCCATAATTGAATGCAGCATGGGCGCATAAATCAAATGGATTGACCATAATTCAATGCCCAAGGTTGCTACAATGATTTGTAAAAGCTATATATACATGAAAGAAAGATGTATTTTAGGTTGGTTGATTGCGCTGGGTCATTTCCAGAGGCAAAAAGTTCCTTGTAGGTCTGAGCTTGTGGTTTTCTCTAGTAGTGGGTGGATTTGATGGACTGTGCTCTTTTGCTAAGCCTCTCATGTCTCTGTACTAGTTCACCAATGAAGGAGAGTCTATCATTTTGTTTCCATTTCATATTTGTAATGAATTTTTCTTCCTTTGTAATGGCTATTTAGCCTCTATGATCACTATAAACTAAATTTTCCCTCTCATTGTTCTTGCACTGTGTTTATTTGATAGATCTAAGCTATGTATTGTGGATAAAATGATCCCTTTCATACTTTCATCATTCTGCCTTAACCTCTATTTGAATCTGCATGAGTCTGTGTGAATCCCTTTCATCTTTGAGATCATTACTCTATTATGTCAGTTGTATCCGAACACTCTAAATCTTGGTGCATCACCATTTCCTTTTCTGCATTCCCTCTATCCCTTTTCCCCTGGTGATCATTAGCATAGGTTTAGTCAATTTCTCTGAGCCTTAAACTCGGAAAGAGGAACTAGCCTTCTCTGGAGCTCTGATCTCATTTGCAAGGTTCCACACCTTGAGATTAGTCCCATTGTATCATTGGAATGCTTGGACAACCTCCAAGTAGGGTGCAATTTCATGTGACAACAATTTCTGGCACATCTGGTGGGACCCTTTGCTCTGAGTAAGAGCTAAATTGAGAAGACTTGGTGTTGTTCTTAGTTCACATGCAGCTATGAAAGCATTCAACAAGCACCATGGCAACTCTGCTGAACAAATCTACTGGTGGAAGTAGCCCAAGCACTTAAAGATTCATCAAGGATCAAGATTTCGATGGTATTCTTGGTCTAACATGCTTTTAGAAACATCCCAAATCACTTAGTGACTCTCTCTGGTATGATCTTATTTTTTAAAGGTAGACCTATTCCCCTTATTTTTGAAAATATTTTGATACATCTCTCCTTTTCAATACTTTACAATGTCAAATATTTATGGGAGATATGGCTACTCCCCTCCTTCTGACCAGCATGCAGATTGTTGGCCCCCATACCAACAATATCGGACTCAAAATGCCTATGGTTTTATGCCATACACCCCTGCTACTACAGAATATCAACATCCTCATGATGCTTACCTCCCACCCACCCCTGCTCATTCTTCTTTTCAGCCTAATAATGCTTGTTATCAACCCCAAGAAGACTACCTTGCTCTGCTAAAGATTAAGGAACATTTGGATCATTTTAAAAGACAAGTAGGGTATAGTTAGCCACAAAAAGCCTTTAATTTTAACATCAGAAATGAAGGTGATGTGATGGAGATACTTTGAGGTTTCCATGTTAAGGGAATGATGGAGTATAATAGACAACAAGAGGAGCTTTCTTATTAGGCTCATCTTCAACAACAATAGATGGAGGCAAAGGAAAAGGCTCACTGGGAGAAAATTAAAATGCAACTCGCAACCTTATCTGTGGAGCAGTTAAGGTAAATTCTTGCCAACGTAGAGAGGCAAGAAGCTCAAGTAGTCCCCTCCATTCCAAGCTTCAGGCAAGGGAAAACCTCTGAGCTTCCAAAACCACTTTCTAGTTTCAAAATCCCAAGTTTCAGAGGCCCCCAGCCTTTGCGAGAGCTTATTCCTATGCAAATTCAACATATCACTCCTCAAGAGTGACCCTCTCAGGAAGTCCTTCCAGTCCCCATTCCAAGTCAACCCTCTTGTCTTGGCACTAGCTCACTCTATAAAAATAGGGTAGTTTTATGGTGAGACACTGGGTTTTACGAACCAGAAAAGGAAGTGTTGGAGGTTGTTGTGAAGTAGCCAGCTATTTGTGAGCCCTCATGCATTATTAAAACTGAAAATTTAGACTTGCTACAAGAAAGAACTAAGTCCAACCAGTTGGAGTAGCAATGCATCAAGCATGAGGTTAGTATTGATTCAAGTGTTGGGTTGAGTCCTCTGGACTTTAGCTCATTTGAGGAGTTTTCTCCTGCTTTTAACAAGATGAATGAAAACAAAATGCAAAGAAAGCATGGTGAAGAGTTCTAGTTGCAAAGACAACTCAAACAAAATCTAGTGGAGTTGCAGCTGAAGGATGAGGGCATGGTGGAGGAGATTTCTCTAATTGCTCCAAGGGTTGATGATGCTGCCCTGTTTCATGAACTGCCTGGTGACATTGAAAATGAAGAAGGCATGTCAATGCCAACATTAGCTACAGTTTTGGAGCAACATAGGGACATGGGAGATGATGGTAGGTTGCTGGAATGTGAGGCTAATTGTGATGGTGAGGTTCCAGCTCATGACAAGGAACATGCAGGCAACCCTATTCTGAAAAATCAAGAGGTTAATGATGCAGATTTGTTTGAGGAGCTCCCATCTTTCATAGAATATAGCGATGTAGAGATTGAGCATGGGAAAGAACAAATTAAAGATTTGTTCTTGATTATCCAATAGGGATATCAACTTCTTTGTGGAGGAGATTTCCCCATTGAACATGTGCAGGGCTAATTTTCTGAGGCTGATTTAGAAAACCATGAAGCCAAGGTGGACCTTCTCATCCCTATGTTCATTGAAAATCTAGAAGACCTCTTTAGGGATGAGATAGATCTTTTCTGCTCAAAATGTACCATCAAACCCGCATTCCCTAAGGATCATTTATTCTTTGAGCAAATTCCAAGCTCATTTTCTAAGCCTATTTCTGATGGCCTCCTTGAACAACATGATCACAGGGTGGAGACAGTCATATTTCCAATCAAGCCATTGGAGCCAGAGCATTCAGACCACCAACAACAGAATGATGAAGAATCAAAGCATAGGCATGAGATCAACTCTATTGATTTGCATGTCATTTCAAGGGGATGTCCTATCAGACATCTAGCCTAGCTGGAGGCATGCCATGAAGAGTCACCACTTGTCATGCTTACTCCTGAGCATGAAGTTGAGCATCAAAATAAATGGGATCGGCGCATTTATCCACTTCCAAGCAGTTGCATCAACAATTAGTTCAAGTGGGTAAGTGAGTTTGTTCTCATTTTGGGGGAAGTGTTTTGTCAATTTGTTGCATGCCCAACCCTTCCCCACCTCTTATTAATTTCCCATGAGCATGTAAAACATTGTAAATTGTTTAGAAAGGGCAGTTATTTTGAAAAACCAGTTAAATGGCTTTGTTTAAGTCAGTTTTTTGGTTTCTTAGTTTAGGTGTAGGCTAGATTAGTTTCTATTTTAGGTTTCCATTCCTCTAAGTGCTTTGCACAGGCATCATTCTCATTAGGAGATTGTTTGCTTTGTTGTGTGTTTTTGTGTTTTCTGGAGGCAGTTTTAGTTCTATTTGGTCATGTTGCTACAATTCTTTTGACCCTGTGCCCAATGTATTATATAAGGCAGCTAGATCCTTGTGTTTAACTAGAAAACACCCCTGCATAGTCACCAAAATGTTGTCTTATTTTTGCCCAGGCCAAAATAACCCAAAAAATCCCTTCTTCCTTTAAAACTATCTGATTTGAGACACTTGAAATGGAAGAAGTTCCCTTAGCAAAAAACCTAGAAAAAATCTCCAAAAATTTCCAAGTTTTTTGCCCCTTCTTTACCTTTGTTGGCAAAAGTTCAGTTTGGCGAACCTTTGGTTTATAGGTTTGAAAGTTTGTTGATTCGCTAGTTTGCCGACTAAAGGGTGAATTGGATAAGGTAAAACAATATAGGGCAAGGAGAAAGAAGACAAAAAGGCGTGCTTTGTCGGTAATATTGAAGGTTTGCAAACTTCATAGTTTGCTGATCGATGGTTTTGCCGACGGGCATTTTGCCGACTAAAAGTATAAAGCAAGGCGACTGGGATCTTTTCATCAAAATCCAAGAAAAGCTAAGGCACAGAAGTCAAAGGCCATCGGCAAATTGGCAAGATATCAAACTTTCTAAGTAGTTCGAGTTTTTGAGGATTCGTCGATAAGGCGATAGGAGCTCAGATGAAAGCGCCAAAGGGAGATGGTTCTAAAGATGGAAGATTCACCAACTAAGGCTAAAGGTGGCTACATAGAAGTTCAACAAGGTAGGGGTTTATCGATAAGAAGAAAAACCACTAAGGCATGAAAAGTTCTAAAAAAGTCAGATTCGCTGACAAGGCAAAAAGGGGCTAGCTCAATGGTTCTAAAAAGATGAAGTTTGCTAATAAAGGCAAAAAATGGAAAAAATGGCTAAGGTAGGAAAAAGAAAGGAAAAAGATAGGCTATTAGTGAATCAGGGAAAAGTCAAACTCACCAACTAGTTTGATTTTTCCCAAGTTCACCGACAGGGTGAATCGCTGGCTAAAGAGAGAAGGCCAAAGGAGAAAGGTTCGCAAATGGGCATATGGGCCAATAAAAGGAGAAATTTGTTGATAAGGCAAAATAGGTGATAAAGGTTGGCCAGTCAGGGAATTAGGAAAGGGATGAACTTGCCAACAAGTTCGTGAAAGTGAAGTTTTGTCGATAAGGCAAGGAAGGATAATAGAAGAAAAAAGTTGGCCAAGGCGTAGTTCATGAAAAGAGGTTTTCGCTGACTGAAGAGAAAAGCAAGTAGTTCGCAAAAGTGAGGTTTTGCCGACTGAAGAGAACAAGCCATGGTTCGTGAAAGTGGAGATTTGCTGATAAGGCAAAATAGCAGAAAAAGTGCTAAGGAGAGATAGTTCTGAAAAGTGAGATTTTGCCGATGGGGCAAAATAAAGGCCAAAAAAGAGAAAATCAATGTAATATTAAAGCATGTACTATAATGTATTAATTTAAAATATTTTAAAGTCAGTTTAAAATATTTTGAAGTATTGTAAAAGGCTTTTAAAAGGCGCGACTTTTCTGGGTGCCTAAAAATGTGCTTCCAGGTGACGCCATAGCTGCAGGTCGAGGTTCCAGGTAGATGAAACAATGGAAAACTTCAATGCAAAAGGACTAGATATTCATGAGGATGAAGTACCCTCTGCAGCCATGCTTCTGTAGGTCCTTCCAAGGACAAATCGGTACACAAGAGACGGGTGTCCTTTTAGGTTGTGAATCCTTTAACACGCCAAGTATGGGCACTCCTAAAATTTCACATATCTTCTAACAGGGCCTCTGGGCTAGAATTGAATGTAGTATGGGCACATAAATCAAATGGATTGACTAGAATTCAATGCCCAGGGTCGTTATAGTGATTTGTAAAATCTATATATACATGAAAGAAAGATGTATTTTGGGTTGGTTGTCTGTGCTCGGTCATTTCTAGAGGTAGAAAGTTCCTTGCAGGTTTGACCTTGTGGTTTTCTCCAGAATTGGGCAGATTTGATGAACTGTTCTCTATTGCTGAGCCTCTCATGTCTCTGTACCAGTTCACCAATGAAGGAGAGTCTATCATTTTGTGTCCATTTCATGTCTGTAATGATTTTTCCATCCTTTGTAATGGCTATTTAGCCTCTATGATCAATATAAACTAAATTTTGCCTCTCATTGTTCTTGCACTGTGTTTATTTGATAGATGTAAGTTGTGTATTGTGGATAAAATGATCCCTTTCATACTTTCATCTCTATGCCTTAACCTCTGTTTGAATCTGCATGAGTCTGTGTGAATCCCCTTTAGCTTTGAGATCATTACTGTGTTATGTCAATTGTATTCGAACACCCTAAATCTTGGTGCATAACCATTTCCTTTTCTGCATTCCCTCTATCCCTTTTCATCTGGTGATCATTAGCATAGTTTTAGTCAATTTCTTTTAGCCTTAATCTCAAAAAGAGGAACCAACCTTCTTTGGAGGTCTGATCTCATTTGTAAGGTCCCACACCTTGAGATCAGTCCCATTGTGTCATTGGAATGCTTGGATAGCCTCCGACCAGGCTGCAATTTCATGTGACAACAGGCATGAAAGGCGAAAAGAAAGGAAGTCTCAGTTCGCGAACCTCTTGGTTCATTGAAACAAGAGTTCGCCAAAAGAGCCTTTTGCTGAAGAATAAAGAAGAAAAAGTTGAAAGGAAACTCAAGGTTCGCAGAAGCCTATTTTTGTCGAAAGCTAATGTCACCAAAAAGTGAAGGAAAGACAAAGTGCCAAGGAAAGATAGAAAAATAAGATAAGAAGGAATGACAAATTTGTGGCAAGGGGAGTTCGCCAAAAAAGGGATCACGCAGAAAGAGAGAAGTTCACGAGTTGTAGAAATCACCAAAATTGTTAAAGTGAAGTAAAATAAACAAGAAGGTCAAAGGGAAATAAAACCATAATGAGTGAATATTTTAAATGGTTTTAAATGTTTAAAATGCATTTTTTTTAAAGTGTTATTTTCATGGGCATTTTGACTTTTGATACCATTTAGGGGAGCCATGGGCACCTTAGCTAACTTGTCTGATGATAGGTAGCAGACTTGAATGTAGCAAGTACATGTAGGTTGATGCATTGATAGAAGTAGGTGGGTGTTTAGGGTTTTCTTGCCCAAGATGTAGAGGTGAATTCATACTATATATATAAGCAAAGAAGAGGTAATACGGGTTGTCTTGGAACCAATTTTTGGGAGGTGCAAAAATTTGTGGTGAAGTTTAGGGCATCAATACGAGCCAAAGGTCTGAGCTGTGAATGGAGGGATACATTTGATATAGGGAAGGAAAGATTTGTAGTGCTCATTTATATATAATAATATGTCTCCATGTGAGTTTTCCATGATTCAGAAAAATATGTAATCGTAGTTATGTATTTTTCCCTACCACATTTGCTGGTCTGAGTGTAATAGAGATATGGTGTATGTGTGATAGCAACTAATGCATTACAAGTTTTTTAATGGATTTCTCTTTGTTTCACATGGGTTGTTGTAGTATTTCACTGGATTACTAAGTATGTTTGTTACATGTAATGTATCTTTGATTTATGTGCAAATGCATATATGATACTGTTGATCGTCCATTAAATGCATCCATTCCCTCTTTTTTGTTCATGAATCTGTTGCCTAGTGGAGTTGGCACCAGTCTAATTTGGGGAAAAGTCAATCACTTAACTTTTGAAACAAATATTTGTTCTGGGTAGGAGTAGGAGTGGTCCAGTAAGATTAGTTTAGGTTTTACATGTTCATGATTTTGTTTTATAACCAAGGACACATCTCAAGCAATCTAAAATAGTTTAAATAATTGTGAATCATGGATATGTATGCCTGCACTATGTATTTTGTGTATGTAGATTTAAGTGAATTCATCTTAAGGAATGTAATGTTGTCATCTTTGGTTGCATAGGCATAATGCAGTAATTAGTTTTATTGGAGGCTTTGTGTAGTCAGTTGTCTTGACCTAGTGGCAATTATGAAGGTCAAGTATGCATTGGGTATGGTTGTGGGTGTTTATTTGTGTGTTATTCTATGCCTCTAGGAATATCCCTCCTGGGTCTAGCTAAGCCTGAAGTGTAGGAGAGTATACTCAATCTTGTGTATTGGCCAAAATCATCCTCAACTTGTGGATAAACCACTTTCCAATCATCTTGACGACACCCTTGGCCTAGGTGATTGGGTAATGTTTTAGGGTTTTGGATTATGGTTATTTTGGGAACCAACATTTTGGTGCTATTCTTAGGAAAGGATTGAAAGGTCAAATAATTTGAAGGCTTTGGTGTTAATCAGTTTGTTGGGTGAAGCTTGTGTGTTGAAGTTTGTAACCCATTAATTTATACCAACATAATGGCGCTATCGGGGGATGACCTTATTAATGGGTTAAATGTTTGAAGACTCTGCTGGTGTGAGAAACCTAGGATCAATTTTGTGCCTTGGAGGCATATTGTTATTCAAGGATTTCATGAGTGAATGAGGAAGTGACTTTGTTGTTAAAGAGAATGAAGTTTTACTGTTGTGTGTTTTCATGTGAAATTGCACATGTTTGAAATTGGTTCAGACACTTCAATGACACAATGGGACTAATCTCAAGGTGTGGGACCTTGCAGATGAGATCAGACCTCCAGGGAAGGTTGGTTCCTCTTTTTGAGCTTAAGGCTTAGAGAAATTAAACTAAATCTAGTGCTAATGCTTGCAGGGGAAAATGGGTAAGAAGGATTGCTGAAATTAAAGAAGGTGATGCACCCGATTAAGATGTTTAGCTGCAAATGACTGAACATAGTAATAACCTCAAAACTGAAAAGAAATCACATAGATTCATATCAATTCATATAGAGGTCAGGGAAGAGAGGTGAAGGTATGAAAGGGACTGCTTTACCCACAATACATAACTCACATCAATCAAATAGACATAGTGCAAGAATAATGAAAGAGGCAAAATATCAGTTTATATTGATTACAGAGGCAAAATAGCTATTACAAAACAGAGAATGATGCAGAAGAAATTAGACACAAAATAGTCAATTATATTCATAGTTGAACTATCAATTGGAGACATGAGAGGCTCAACAAAAGAGCACAGTCCATCAGATCCAATTGGTTCTTGTAATTGCACTACATAGGCCTGGTTACAAGAATTCTCCAACCTACAATAGCCCAGAAGAACAACTAACAAAAATAAATTGCTTTTTGATGTATTTATAACAATTTTGAGTACTCTGCAATAGTGGCACTGGAGTTGGTCAATCGACCCAGGACATGCCTACGCTCATTAATTTGTTGCTCAGAGCCCTACAAATTTGGGACGAAACCCATACCCTTGATGGTCTTGCAACTCTGCAATGGAGATTACCTACACGCATGGGTGCTGGACACTAAAGAGGGAATGCTGGAAGTCCTATTTTTTTTGTCCTCACAAATCTGCCCTGCAGCTTCACCTGTACTCCAGCATTGAAGAGCTCACTTTTTCAACTACCCTCATTTGGTCTTGGCCTGCAGATCTTTGAATGTTGCGTACATCTCCCTGAGAAAATGGTGTGATTTAGGGAGAGGCAAGATTTTACAACACTTCAACGTGTTGTACCTTCTTCATTCACATGGCACCCCTAAATTTACTATGGATGACGTCCTCAGAACCATCGGGTTCCATTTTCATCCCCACCACCACCTTTGCAATTATCCTGGCTCTATTTCACTCTATTGATGAATTGTGTGTTTCACGAACCAAGCACTATCTTTATCTTTTACATCCTTGGCACTATTTTGCCTTATTGGAAAATTATCCATATGGTGAACTATCCTTCTCCTATCAGCAAAATCTTATTTTGTTGAACCATCGCCTTAGCATTTTCCTCACTGTTGGCAAAGTTTCCTTCTCTTTGCTTTGTTGGCAAAATTGCCTATCGGCAAACCTGTGGATATTTAAACTCGGAGAAGAGTTCAAACTTTTTGAACATTGCCGATAAGGCAAGGCTTCCCTTGTCTTGCCTTAGCCAAATTTTTCTTTTAGTACCTTAGGAAATTTCATCCATGTTGTGGCTCTTCTCTTCGTGTTGTCGGCAAAGTTGCGGATTGACGAACCTGTTGATCGGCGAACCTAAGGTTCATCGAACCATCACTTTGTTGACAAGGCAAATAATTGCTCCTTCTTTACTTAGCAGATTTTAAGCTTCCACCCCTTTGCCTTCATTAGGAAATCGCCGAGTCAGTGAACTAGTGAAATTATGAACTTTGCTTAAAGTTTGCACTTTTTGCATTTTTCTGATAAAGGAAAACATTTCCCCTTTCATGCCTTAGCCATTTTGATGAAGCTCACCCTCCCTGCCTATTGTCGGCGAATCGGCGAACCAGTGAAAAAGCGGACTCTAGAAGAGTTCATAAAATATGAAATTTGCTGACCAAAGGGATAAAACACTTTTTCATGCCTTAGCCAAATTTTGGTTTTCTATAAGTTCAAAAAATTGAACTTTTGTTGATAAAGGCCAAAACGGTCCCAAAAACAAAGGAAATGGCTTAAAATTTTTTGTATTTTTCTGAGAGGATTCTCCACATGAAATTTTGGGGATTTTTGCAAGGGAATTCACTAGATTTTGAAGGGTTTTAGGTTTTACCTCCTTCTATTTGGATTTTCTCTAATTGGATCTTTCTGATAGAAGGAGGGGGGTCTGGAACATTTTGGCTGGGAAAAATAAGACAACATTTTGGATGACTATGCAAGGGTGTTTGCCTACTAAAGACAGGTGTCTGGCTATCTTATACAATCCATTGGGCACAGGGTCAAAAGGAAGCAACCTCAAGACCAAAGGAATTGAAAATGCCTCCCAAAAAATAAGAACAAAACAAACAAGGCAAGACAATCTCCTAATGAGAATGCTGTCTATGCAACAACACTTGGAGGAAAAGCAACCTAAAATAGACATAAAACTAACCTCAACATAAACTAACCAACCATAAATGATATTAAACAAAGCCATTAACTGGTTTTTCAAAATAACTGTCCTTTCTCAACAATTTATAATGTTTTGCATGCTTATGGGTAGCTAAAAGGAGGTGGGGAAGGGATGGGCGTACAATAAATTGACAAAACACCTCCCCAAGAATAGGAACAAACTCACTTACCCACCTGAACTAATCGAAAATGCAGCTGCCTGGAAGTGGATAAGTGGGTTGATCCCACTTATTTAGATGCTCAACTTCATGCTCAGGAGTGAGCATGACAAGTGATGACTCTTCATGGCATGTCTCTAGCTAGGCCAAATGCCTTATAGGGCATCCCCTTGAAATTACATGCAAATCAATTGAGTTGATCTCATGCCTCTACTCTGATTCTTTCTCTTGATGCTAGTATGAATATTTTGTCTCTTGTGATTCAACTGGAAATATGGCTACCTCCATCCTATGAATAAGATGATGCTGATTTTTTGAATTAGGCTCAAGAAATAAGCCCTACATGTGCTTGATGGAAAAGTCTCCTCCATCAAGGAGTTGATATCCTTGTTGGATAATCAAGAACAAATCTTTAATTTGTTCTTTCCCATATTTGATCTCTACATCGTTATCTTCCATGAAAGATGGGAGCTCCACAAATAGATCTACATCAGCAACCTCTACACTTTTCAGCATAGAGCAGCATGTTTTCTCCTCTTTATGATCTGGAACCTCAATGTCATGCTCAACTTCACATCCTAGCAACCTGCCATCGATTTCATTGTCCCCATGCTACTGTAGAACTGCTGTTAATATTGGCATCCGCATGCCTTCTTCATCTGCAATATATCTGGGCAGTTCATCAAATAGGGTAGCATCATCCACTTGCCAATTCAAAAACACACAATCAACCTGCAGCCTTTGTCCCACCATAGCCTACGTGCTAGATCCAATCTGCCATTTTGGAACTGTTGATGAATTGCATCGATGGCACCACTCATAACCTCAAGTTGGGCTGCTTTGAATTGGAACAAGTATGCCTGATGTACTTGTAGCAGCTGAGATCATAGAGTTCAGTGGCCTAACATAGATCAGTTGATTTTGTCTTTGATTGTTCCCCTAACAAAGCTGCCCACTAAGTTGATAGGGCTGATTGGGAGCTTGGTATGGCACATCACCTGTAGGAATTGGTGCCATAATTGGCTGCATGACTGGGGCTTCATGAAATAATGGTATTGGAGGTTTGGGAGTGATCTTTCTAGCTAGAATTAAACAATTTTCTGCCCTAATGGCTACCTCATAGGAATTAGGTAACACATCCCCTCCTAGAGACTAAATCATGACAGCAATATCACTATTCAGGGATCTCAAATAATACAAGAAGGTAGCATTAGGGGAAGGTCTTACAAATGGTGGAATTCTATACCAAGTCTTTTGAAATTTGAAATTAAAATCCACCATGAGTTCATAGGGAGCCCTTTTAATAGTGGCCAGTTGCTCTATCAGGTATAAATGATCATTGTTATCTTCAAAACATTGACAGAGCCTATCTCCTAACTCATCTCATTCATGAATTAAACTTGCAGGTAACCCCCTAGACCACTGGAGAGCTTTTCCTTTCAAGGAAGAAGTGAGGAGCGTTACTGCGACATTGTCTTGGGTGACATTGTGAACAGAACATACATTGGCAATGTCTTGGATATGCTCAGCGGGTGTGGTGGAGTTTTCACCAGTGAAAAAGGGGATAGCCCTCAAAGCTAGAACTGGGATGTCATCATATTGTCCAAGATTGAGAGGGCTTCCACCATTAAATGCCACAAAGGGTATGTTTCTTGGTAAGGCCATGATAGTGGTGTGAATGTTATGATGGGTGTATGGAAGCCTATTCTTGATGGAGGGAAAAGGCCATGACTTCCATAATAGCTTGACATACTAGAGCATTGAAAAGCAGAGATACATCAAAATAATCTTTGAAAATAAGGATAATAGGTCTGCTTTTGGAGATTGGAAACATACCAGAAGAGAGTTTCCATGTGATTTAGAATGCTTCTGAAAGCATAATAGACTAGGAAAACCACTAAAATCTTGATCCTTGGAGTTCTTTAAGTGCTTGAGCTGGTTGCACCAGTGGACTTGTTCAGTAGAGTTGCCATAGTGTTGAAGAAAATTGGCCTGAATGGCAAGATGCACTGAAGAACACACCAAATCGTTCAATGGATGATAAAGTTCATCAAACTGGTCCACCAGGCATGCTAGAAACTATCGTCATGTGAAATTGCACCCTATTTGAAGCTGGTTCAAACACTTCAATCATAGAATGGGACTGACCTTAAGGTGTGGGACCTTGTAGATGAGATTAGACCTCCATGGAAGGCTAGTTGCTCTTTTTGAGCTTAAGGCTTAGAGAAATTAAACTAAATCTAGTGCTAATGCTTGCAGGGGAAAAGAGGTAAGAAGGATTGTTGAAATTAAAGAAGGTGATGCACCAGATTAAGATATTTAGCTACAACTGACTCAACACAATAATAACCTCAAAAATGAAAAGAACTCACATAGATTCATATCAATTCATACAGAGGTCAAGGAAGAGAGGTGAAGGTATGAAAGGGACCACTTTACCCACAATACATAACTCACATCAATCAAATAGACATAGTGCAAGAATAATGAAAGAGGCAAAATATCAGTTTATATTGATTACAGAGGCCAAATAGCCATTACAAAAGAGATAATGATGTAGAAGAAATTAGACACAAAATAGTCAATTACATGCATAGTTGAACTATCAATTGGAGACATGAGAGGCTCAACAGAAGAGCACAGTCCATTAGATCCAATTGGTTCTTGTAATTGCACTGTAGAGGCTTGGTTACAAGAATTCTCCAACCTGCAATAGCCCAGAAGAACAACTAACAAAAATACTTTGCATTTTGATGTATTTATAATAATTTTGAGCACTCTGCAATAGTGACGTTGGAGTTGGTCAATCGACCCAAGATAAGCCTACGCTCATTTATTTTTTGCTCAGAGCCCTACAAATTTGGGATGGAACCCATGCCCCTGACGGGCCTGCAACTCTGCAATGGAGATTACCTACACGCATGGGTGCCAGGCATTAAAGAAGGAATGTTGGAAGTCTTGTTTTTTTTTGTCCTCACAAATCTACCCTGAAGCTTCACTTGTACCCCAGCATTTAAGAGCTCACTTTTTCAACTACCCTCATTTGGTCTTGGCCTGCAAAGATTTGAATGCTGCGTACATCTCCCTAAGAAAATGGTGTCATTTAGGGAGAGACAAGCTTTTAAAACACTTCAACGTGTTGTACCTTCTTCATTCACATAGCGCCCCTAAATTTATTATGGACAATGGCCTAAGAACCATTGGGTTCCATTTTCATCCCCACCCTACCTTCACAATTATATTCCTAGCTCTATTTCGCCCTATTGACGTATTGTGTGTTTCACGAACCAAGCCCTATCTTTATCTTTTACCTCCTTGGCATTATTTTGCCTTATCAAAAAATTATCCATATGGTGAACTATCCTTCTCCTATCGACAAAATTTTATTTTGTCGAACTGTCACCTTAGCATTTTCCTCACTGTCGGCAGAGTTTCCTTCTCTTTGCTTTGTCAACAAAATCACCTGTCGGTGAACCTGCGAATATTTGAACTCGGAGAAGAGTTCAAACTTTACAAACATTGCCAATAAGGCAAGGCTTCGCTTGTCTTGCCTTAGCCAAATTTTTCTTTTAGTGCCTTAGGAAATTTCATCCACGCTGCAGCTCTTCTCTTCATGCTGTCGATAAAGTTGTCAATCAGCGAACCTACCGATCAGTAAGCCTAAGGTTCGTCAAACCATCACTTTGCCAACAAGGCAAACAATTACTCCTTCTTTACTTATCCAATTTTGAGCTTCCACTCCTTTGCCTTCGTAGGGAAATCATCAAGTCGGTGAACTAGTGAAATTATGAACTTTGCTTAAAGGTCACACTTTTTGCACTTTGCCGATAAAGGCAAACATTTCCCCTTTCACGCCTTAGCCATTTTGATGAAGCTCGCTCTCCCTGCCTATTGTCGGTGAATCGCCGAATTGGCAAATCGGTGGAAATTGAATGCTGGAAGAGTTCATAAAATATGAAATTTGTTGACCAAAGGGAGAACACACTCTTTCATGACTTAGCCAAATTTTGGTTTTCTGTAACTTCAAAAACCTAAACTTTTACTGATAAAGGCCAAAAGGGTCCCAAAAACAAAGGCAATGACTTTAAATTTTTTGGGTTTTTCTAGGTTTTTTGAGAGGATTCTCCACATGAAATTTTGGGGATTTTTGCAAGGAAATTCACTGGATTTTGAATGGTTTTAGGTTTTATCTCCTTCTATTTGGATTTTCTCTGATCGGATCTTTCTGATAGAAGGAGGGGGGTCTGGAATGTTTTGGCTGGGCAAAATAAGACAACACTATGTGCATGTGTTCATGTGTATAAATCAAAGAGACCGTGGATAGTTAAGGTACATGTTCTTTCTTCTAGCTTTGAACCATGGTTTCTTTCTTAGTAAAGAAACAAGTATCATTTTCTCTCCTTTCTCCTTGCACAAGTGAATTGTAATCGACCGTGGTTGAGTGGAATGGACTTATATACCCTAGAGAAGTTTTTTCAAATGAATCATGTGATCAAAACCCTAGGGATTATGATAGCTCAAGTAGCCATAAATATTATGAGGATGAAGGTGTTTATGGTTCTTATGATAATGCTTCATCCTATTGCTTAGATTTTCCTACATCTTGCATTCCCCTTCCCTAATATCAGATGCCCATGCAAAACCAAAATGAATCAACAAGGCTGCAATATGAAATGGATCAAAATAACTAGTTGATTGAGTCCTTGTGGCAAGAAGAAGAAGAAGAAGCAAAAAATTGTATTAGGCTGCTTCAGTCCAAGCTGCATACCTGTCCTTAGCCTATTGCTACCAATTGTTCATATTTCTACCCTCCTCTCATTGCCAATGAAACCACATACAAGTAGCTAGACCTCTCTTGGGTCATTATGAAACACAATCCATGCCTAGCAATGTCTACTATCAAATGCCTATTTTTGATATGTGTGAAATATATGACAGAGAGGCACATATTGATGCATTTTCAGACTTCATGGACAAATTTCAATTTGAGGATGAAGATATGTGGATGAGGTTCTTGGTTAGGTCATTGTGTGGATCAACATGGAAATGGATAGTTGGTTTCCTTGAGCATCAATTTACCTCTTGGAATGACTTGGTGGTTGCATTTGAGGAGTTTGCAAACTTCTCGGACCTTGTTATTCTTGTATAAGAATTAGAAGATATCAGATGGAAAGATGTAGAGTCTAGCATGGAGTTTAGTCACAAGTTTGTAGTTGCCTTCTACCTTATACCATAAATCTTCAAGGATATGAATTTTTCTTTAAAAATTGTGCGTAAAAAATAATTCTAAAAAACAACATTTCTAAGTCAACTTCAAATCATCATATCTCCTTCAACATTGATCCAAATCTTTATTGTAACCACTTTCCGGAAAGCTCTTGATGTGCTCTTTCCAATGAATCCAAAATCTCTTTGTTTGAATACATGTGTGAGACATATAACCCTCTGCAAGAAATTCATCCATTCTTAATGTTGTAGATGTGCTTGGAATAAAATTAATGTGGTTGTTCATGGAGTCATTCAAGATTCCAATAGCATGTACCTACAAATTCTTCTCTTTTGAAATAGTTAAAAAGAGGGTTTAGTTATAGATGTGTAGATGATAGGATAGAGAGTTTGTAGTACAATTGAATATATTGTCTTTTCATTGATGCCAAAATGATAGTGACATCAGTGACATGGTTTTCAGATCTCTCAGTTTTGATCTACATTAGTGACATGGTTTTCAGATCTCTCAGTTTTGATCTACATCAGTGACATGGTTTTCAGATCTCTCAGTCTTGGTCTTCATCAGTGACATGGTCTTCATGGTAATGACATCAGTTTTGATCTTGTGTGAAGATGTTCTGACTTAGTCATTTCAGTGGATTACAATTGCTTAATCAATGGCATCTCTTATGTTGGTCTGTCATATTGATCAGTGGCATTCATTGCATATTATCAATATTGAATCAGGGCAAGGGCTTGTATCATTTGACAAAAGTTAATATGCATTATATTAATTTCATATAAATTGGCTTCATGACAGTGGCAAATCTGATGAAGTATGGTTTACAATTCAGTGCTAAAGATATGTTGAGGTTTAGTGTATTTGAAGTGGTAATTGTGTTTTGATTAACATTTAACAAGTCTTAAAAGTTGTGCTCAACACTTATTTTTTCTAACCATACTGCCCGTCATCATATTTTGCACTTTATGTTATAATTTTAAGGTGACCGGTGACAGCAGGTTCTTTCCAAGTGATGACCGGTTGGAGGCATTGTTAGTCATTGAGTGGTAAGTTACTTTAAGTCCGATCTCCTAGCACAATCGGTGATCATATGTTGTTTTTAAAGGCATCGAATCCAACGATCAGGGTTTAAAACTGACATGGCGGGCACCGCAGATTGAAGGAACCAGTTTAAAATAGAAAGTTTCTACAAACGGTCAGTTCATCTGATTAAAGTTGACGTTTACTGTTGTTCAAAAGGCAATAAAACATGTTATTCTTGACATTTCTCACCGAAGTTCAAGGGGCATTGAAGTTGAATTTTTTGTGAAAGAAAGAGTGAGATTTAGAATGTTTCTAAATAAGAGGAATATGAAAAGGTTGTGTTATTCGAAGATGTTTTATTTTTCTTGTTTTGTTGTTTAATTTTTTTAAGAGAATATGATATGATTGAGATGAAAAGCAGGTGTTGGAAGTTGAATCGAACGAAAGATATATTGAATGGTGGAAGTTCATTTCAAATGAAGTGAGATTTTAATGGTAAGAATGGTTGTTGTAGATAAGAGATGATCTTGAAGGTTGTAAGAAGTTTTTGAGAATGGTATTTTTGTTTGGAAATGTATTTTTGCAGGTATGAAGAAACATTTTTTTTAGGGAATTATGTTGAGGTTTTGAAAGAATGTTGGTTCAATAAATGAATGGAGTTCTTCAATGATCAAGATGGATTAATGTTTGTTCAGAGAAAGTGAAAGTGATGAAAGACAATAATTTCTCATAGAGGGTCAATTGTTCAGTTTTGCACAGTGAGAAAGTTCAAGAAATGGTGAATTAGTTTGAGATTGTTTTGCAGAGGTATGAAGTATTTTGAAGATCAAAATAGAATGATTGTAGATGTTGAAGACAGTTGAAGGTTGATTGCAAAGAATATATTTTGTTTGTTTTAAAAGGGAGAAATAAGGTTTTGTTTTTATTGAAATAGGGAAATCCCCTGAGTTATATTTTTCATTGAATGTTGATGTTGTAATGTCAGTGAGACATGCAGAGAAGTACAATATGCCAGTGAGGCAGAATTGTAATGTTAGTGAGACAGTTGTAATCTAAAATTTGTGTTAAGCCAGTGAGGCAGTTGAGTGGTTTTTATACCCCAGGAGGGTTTTCCACTCGGGAAATTTCTTGTGTCAAGTTTTGTGTTGATACTCTGCATATTTTCTTTGTTCTATCTGAAGAATTCTATAATTGTGAAATTAAATTAAGAAAAGGAGTAAAAAGTGTTAAAATTGTTAACAACACTGATTCACCCCCCCTCTCAGTGTTGTGTGTATTCCTACAGAGTTGAGATTAAATTAAAATGACTGGTTAGGATTGAATGAGAAGAATTAGGGCACTTTTAGGGCTATCATTATATGAATAGCTAGGATTAAGAGATATGGTATGGAAATGAATGTTGGAGATTGAATTAGATCTTGGACTTTTATTTATTTTACATTTGTCAGGTGACTTCTTGAATTATTTATTCATTTGTAGATGTGACATGATTTAAAATGTAACTGTGTAATAAGTTATTATAGTTATTATTTTATATCATATTATATTTAAGATTTATTGGTGATGCTCTAATTTCTAATATTTAATTATTATTTAAAAATTTAATTAAGATAGTTGAGTGGTTTAGTTTCTATTATGTATAATTTAGTTTTAATTTTATTAATTGTGAGATTAGATCAAATTAAGGTTTGGGGGTTTTCATATAATTAAATTTAATTAATGTGCTTTAGAAAATTTAATTGAGTGGTGAGTTATTAAAAACAACTTTATTCTTTTTAGAAGGTTGTTTAAATAATGGCACATAGGGTTGAAAGAATTTAATAAATATTGTTGATTATTTAATTAATCAAATTAAAATAAATTGACTTTGTAATACATCTTTGTTAGAAGATATTTAAATAAAAATAAATAATAAACAATAGTTAAAAAAAAGATTTTTCTATAAATACGCATGCTAGTTAATATCTTCTAAGCCTTTGTTGTTAAAATTTCTATAGAGAATTTTAACAATCAAAATGAGTTAGAGTTTTTAATTCTATATAACCCAAGCAAGGTGTCTAATTAAAAGAAATAGTTTGGATATGATATAATTAGTTTTGTCAACAACTTTAATAATTGATAAGTTAAGTCATTTTTATTTTATAACTTTATTATAAGATAATTAAATAGATAAGATGATAAATAAATAAATAAATGAGATTAAATATGAATGCAAGTTTAAACGAGTCCCAAATGCACTCTTGCAAATTTAATTTTCTTTTGTGAAACTTTCTAATTAATCAAAATATTGCATTTAAAAATTAAATAAAATTAAAATGTTAGAGGTGAAGACAAGATTGAAATTTATTATGATTTAATAAGTAAAATAATTAAATGATATTGTCTTATATTTATTTAGTCATAAATTTATTTTTAGATAATTTGTTGGTGTAATATTTTATTCATCTAGGATATATTATATCCCAAGTGTGATACTCTATCTATTTAATAAGTTTACTTAGGATAATATGAATATATAATTATTCTCACCTAATTTGCTAAAATGATGTGTACATCTTGACTTGAGGTACACAAGTGCCACTACTACCTCATCAACTCTTGATTGATGGTAGTTAGGAGCCACCTCTATTTAGCCAAGGCCACCTCTGTCTTAGTCAAGTATACCACCTAGGCATATCATCTCCTTGATTCATGCATCTAAGAGGCATGTATATATGTATGTTGCTCCTTGTAACTTTGTCTCATAATATTGAATATATAATAGTAATTATTCTATTCATCTAGATTTGTGATTAGCTTGTAGGAATTTTGTCTTGGGTAGGTTTGTTGATCATAACAAATTCTAGCATAATCGACTTCTTTGTATGGTGAAAGATTGATACTTGCAAGGTGACAAATGCTCTTGTGAGAACTTGATAACTCTAATTTATTAATCACCAGTAGAATATATTAACTATTTGTCAATTAGTTTAAGTTGATTAAGGATTATTTAAGTAAATTCACATAGTAGTTTTAAGAAGATTAAGAAGATTAATTCATTAGTTTGTGAATCAAGTGGTTTCCTCATCACCACAAAACTATGCGGGTCCTCTCATGTGATGCAACACACACATTATTGTGTGTATATGCTATGACATTGAGAGTGAACATTGTGCTACCATATGTAGCATGGTGAAGTCATTGTAGAGATGTTATTTTAAGAAAAAAATTAGTGTCAGTGTTCATGCTCATGAGAAAGTGTGGGCATGACAATGAGTTTGTTTGTAAAATACATTATGTTGAAATGTGGTGATTTTTTAAGTAGTATAGTACAATATATATGTTTACTTACATATGGCGATGTTGTGGTATAGCATACATGGTTTATTTATATGTGGTGATGTTGTGAGAGAAACTAAAATTTATTTGGAAGAAGAATTCACAACTACATATGGAATTAGTGTTTGTTGGAAGCATGAACAGTGATGTAGGAGCACTTGTGGTAGAGTTGGAGTTCATGTGACACAATTTGAGAGTAAGATAATGTTTTGGAAGATGGAAAAAGGTACCACAAGTAGTAAGAAGTGATGTTATGTTTGTATATGCTACCACAAGAAAGGAGCTAGTAGTGGTGGCTATATTGTAAACATGTATGTATATCAATAGTGTCAAGGTTGTAACTATTGATTCATACACTGTGGCAATGATAGAGTGTACAAGGTGAGATATAGAGTTTACAAGGTGACTATCCACGTGGAGATGTCATATTTTTTTATTTATGCTTTATGTTGACATTATGTTATGGTTAGATTATAGTTGCATGACTCTTGGTATTCCATAGGTTGGTTGGATAGTTATACAAATAGTATTCCCATGTGTATGTCTATATGTATCACCTCGTGTGAATGCACAAATGTTAGATATTGGGACAATTGTATGGGATAAAAGGATAGCATTGGATTGAAAATTGTCAGGTGTGAAACATTAGAATGATTGTAAAAGAAGCATGTTGTAGATTGAGACTTTGTAATAGATCTTGTATTGAATCTTTACCGATTCTGAATAATATAATTGTGAATGTCTTTTGGTGGTGGGTTTTCTCCCATAAGGGTTTCCCACATAAATCTTTGAGTCTTGTGTAATCTTATGAATGCATACCATTCCATTTACTTCCTTACATGTTGCATAGATTTTGTAAATTTTGTTGACTATCATTTGTGTACTTTGTCTTAAGTTTCTTCATCCCAATCTTTCAATCATGTATAATATGGTCAAATATCCAACATTTGGTATTAGAGCATAGGTTGTTATTTGGGTGGTTACTAATTCATTAGGGATCCAAAACCTAGTTTGTGTAGTGGTCAACCATTTTTTGTAGTTTGTGTATAACTGGGCACAAAAGTAAACTTTGAAGAATTTTGTGAGAAATTAGAATAGTATTAAATCTATGGCTAGCATGTCAAGGTTTGAAAGATAGAGATTCAATGGGTAGACATTTAAATTATGGAATTTGAAGATGGAGGAGCTTTTGGCAGAAAGAGATCAATGGGCTGCAGTATCTTCTTCAACCAAACCCTTAGGTATGTCTGATGAAGACTCAACAAAATTGGATAAGAAAGTAAGACAAAATAGAGTGCAGTTTTAACTCTAGAAGCACTAAATCAAAGGATATTGTGGAGGTGATACACAATGATGTATTTGATCCTATGGTTATCCAATCTCTTCGTAAATCTCTATAATATGTATCATTCACTAACAATTATTCTAGGTACTCTTGGGTGTATTTTCTTAGGAGGAAGTTTGAGGTGTTTCTCAAGTTTAAGGAGTTTAGGGCTCTTTTTGAGAATAAGGTCAATAAGAAAATAAAGGTGCTTAGGATAGATAATAGTGGTAAATTCTACTGTAAGGATTTTGACATATTTTGTAAGCATACTAAAATTGTGAACCAAATAATAATTCCATACACAACGCAATAGAACAGAGTGGTTGGGAGGTTGAATACAACCTTTCTAGATTAGGCTAGAAGTATGTTGAGTAGTGCTAGTCTAATATAGGAGTTCTAGGCTAAAGTGGTAAAAATTGCATGCTACTTGAAGAACAAGTCTCCCATTTTTGTGTTATAAAACAAGATGTCATATGAAATGTGGACTGGAAAAAAACTAGTTGTAACGCACTTGCGGTTCTTTGGCTATGAGGTATTTGTTTAGGTGACAAAAGAGAGGTAGTCTAAGTTGGATTTCAAGGCTAAAAGGTGTATTTTTATTAGTTATGGTGAGAATGTTAAGGATACAAGGTCTGTAATCTGGAAACTCTGAAGGTTCTCTACTGAAGGTATGTCACATTAAGGGAACTTAGAGTCTTGACCAAGGAAGGATAGTCAAAGGAAAATGTACATTTTGAAACAAAACTAGAGTAGTAGAATGTACCTAAAATTGAATAGAAAAGTGGACAAGATAGTTTGGGATAAGAGGCAAGCACATTTGGTGTAAACTCTAAAGAATATCAAGGTACAAATGTGGTAGAAAATTATTTAGCGATAGTTGTGAGAAGGTCTACAAGGTAGTGGATTTCACCTAACAAGTATAACCCACCAAATTTTTGTTGTCTTTTTGCTTACTTGTACTGATAATGAACCAAGTTCTATGGAAGAGGCTCTCACTTCCAAAGAGAAAACTTCTTGGAAGAATTCCATGGAGGAGGAGATGATGGCATTGAAACAATGTAAGACTTGGGATTTGGTTGATTTACCTTAAGTATAGGTGTAACTCAACTTTTGCAGATTTATTGATTACAACAGGTTATAGGTTTTATTCTTTGTCATTTTTATGCAATTGATTCCTCTATTTTTCAGAAAAAGCAAGTGTCTACCTTTTCATTAGCGTTGCTTTTATGAGTGATTTGATGAGATTTTATTGTGTTTAATATCAGAACCTTTAAAATCATTGTCTCATTTGTACTTGCATGTATTGAATAGCAGTGAAATCACAGGTCTCAGGTTGTGCAATTGGAATAAGTTTTCTTTCATGTTGTGAGAACCCTATTTTCCTTCAAGGAGAAAGTTATTTATATCCTCCCTTAGAATCAATTTTGTGATCATATTGTCAAGGTGAATTGTGTGGATAGATTTTTTGAGATTTATTGTGAATTAGAGTTGCAGTTTTCCCATCATATTAGGTGTATCACCACACTTTACAGTTACAGTTTTTAGTAGATCCTTTCAGCCCTTTGCCTACCAAGTCATTAATCCATTGAAAAATTACAAGGGAACTAGCCCATAATCTAGAGGTTCAAGCTCACCATAGGTCACCCACAGTTTGAGTTTGATCCCATGTTACATAGGATTGCTGAGCTTCACAGCTTTGCATAACGGGTGCAATCCTGCGCATTAACAAAGGAAACCCATTGGCTTCAAGTGGGTACTTGAGAAGAAGTTTAGAGTAGATGGATCATTGAGTGGTATAGGGCATGATTGGTGGTAAAAGGATATTCCAAGTTGATGGAACTGACTTTGGTGAGATCTTTTTTCCTATTTCTATGTTGAGTTCTATTAGGATGTTGTCATCCATAATTACAAAACTTGATTTGGAGATTGAGAAGATGGATGTCAAGACAACATTTTTACATGGAGACTTAGAGGAGAAAATATTCATGGAATAACTTGAAGGATTCAAGGTAAAAGAATTAGGATCTACTAGATATATACTTGGTATGGAGATGTGTTGGGATAGAACCAACAAGAAACTATGGGTAATTTAGAGGAAATATCTTGAAACTATTTTGCATAAGTTTGGAATGTATGATAGTAAAATGGTAAGTACACCCCTACTAGTTGGCACTATATAACATAGAAAATGAGCACAAGAAACAAGTTAAAACAATAGCCTATTTCACTCAAATCCTAAGCTACCTCGGATTGAGCAATAAGGAATGCAAAACAAAGAAGTTAAACACTTAACTACATGCAAACCTTGATACTTGGATGTGCTCCTTTGATGTTGGATGTGTGATGGCTCCTCAAATGGATAGCTTAACCTTGCAATTCATGAAGTCTTTGGAGAAAAAGAGGTAGCATTTAGTTGCATGAAGAAGTGATATCATTTGTGAAGGGGTGAGCTCCAATTTAGAGATTTTTGGAGACTCAATTGGATGGTTAGGATTTGATTGAAAGATCAATGGTGGATGATGCTTGAGAGCTCTCAAGCAAGGAGATCTTGCCAAGTTTCTTGATGAGATTAGATGAGAAGAGATGTCCTTGGATCAAGGAGGAATGAATGACCAAGATTGGGCTTTGGGAAAATGGATGGATGAGATTGACTTGATAAATGGGAGGTATGGGTTGGATTTGATTTGAATTTTAAATTGGAAGCATGGGTACATGCCAAATTTAAAATTAGAGGAATAGGGGATGGAGGACAAGAGGACCTTTTGTACATGGGTCCTTGACCATGCCTTTTGTAAGAAGGCTATGTGGACATGTACAAGAGGCCATGCCTTTGTAAATTTGGGGGAATGGAGACAATTTGACCAATATTAGATTAGGGTTTAGGTTGTCCAAGTGGGGGATTAGGTTAGTTAATTAGGTTTAGGAAAGCTAATCAAAAGTGTAGAAATAGGGATTAAATAAATACAAATATTTATTTAATTCATAGGATGGGGATATAGATAAATTTATCTAATGTTTGGACTATAGAGGAAGGGGATAAATGATTAATAAATCATTTTAGATAGGGATAAGTACCGATGCAGGTACCAATACGAGTACATATGAATAGTGAGAGTACATGAATAGTGATTTTGACAATAAAATATAGTAAAATCACGGATTGAAGGGGATTTGATCAATTAACTGTCTAAACATGTGTTTATTTAGTTAATTGTGAAGAAATGGTGGTTTGGGGGTGTCTAGAGATGATTAGGGATGTTTAAGGATGAATAGGGATAGTTAGTGATGGTTTAGGAATGAATTAGAGATGTTTAGGGGTGGTTAGTGATGGTTTAGGGATGAGATGAAGAGTGGACAATTTAGGTGTCTATATTTTTCCCCTCTTTGAGATGGTGTTACGAAGCAATGTCATTTCAAAGAAAGATAAAACATAGCACTGGGTAGAATAGAATAAAATGGTAGGATTAGGGATAAAGATGCCCTAACCACTCAAAGCGAGAGTGACAAGGAGAGATTATGGTAAGGATGATGGTAGGGATGATGTCCCCTCGAGAGGGTAGGTGGGTTTGAAGAAGGTGGGTGTACTCCTGAAAGGATGGAGATGGTTGCATTAGAAAGAAGAGAGTGGAATTTAAAAGACCACATGGATGGGGGGATAGGGTAGATTCGAGGAAGGGTGTTGGAAGAAAAGGATGGGGGTTAATAGATGATAGGATAGATGATGAGATAGAAGGATGGGATGAAAGGATGGAAGGGAGGAGAAATGGATGGATGCAAGCTGGAGATATGGCGGAGAGGTTCAACCCAAACCTTCCAAAAAATATGTTGGACAGGAATTCCAACGAGGGATGTAGGGTGTCAATCCAAACCCTCTTGGAAATACCCTGTACAAACACTCTCTAGAGAGGCTCAAGACTGTGATGAAGAGGAAATGGATGAAAGGGATGGATGCAATCATATTTCTTAACTCCATGGATTATGCATTATGCTGAACTGATATATTAGAGCCATCTTTATCTGATATGGCATAAGACATTATGCACCAAGGTATAAGGAACTAGGGTGACAATGTGTCTCGTGCATAAAATCCAACCGATAAGGTCACAAGCAACCCTATGACATTTAGCACCATGATATGGAAGACCATGATACCTCCATGGTAGGTAGGTTACAGGGACCATTTATGATTCAAGATAAAAATATAATGCACACACACAAGCAAGCATGCATCCACAAAAATGATACAAAGACAAACATGATGTTGCCCCTAGTCAAGCTGAAAAGGAACCAAGAAACATAAAGGTGGAAGTGGAAGAAAAAGATAGGATGTTGATCACTAGAGATATAACACCTCAAAGGAAAATGCCTTACAAACTTAGAATTACTGATAAAATTAAGGTAAAGATGAAGATGCTTCCCTTAGTTTACATATAATATAACCCCATAAGTAAAGTAAGGGAAAATACAAATATAATGGAAGCATGTAACAACAAAAAAGAGGTGTAGTGCAAATTTCCACCCACACAAATGAAGATCCATAGAAATAAAGACCATCATGATTGACCATTGAGCATAAAGGTTACATGTGACTTCACTAGGTTGTCTTGAGGACAAGATAATGTTTTATGCCTAGGGAGAATGTTGGCAAGATATATAAGGTTATGAGGCACCACACATGTTATTTGGGTCATTTCTAGACCCATATATCCATTATATACCACTTAAATAGCCCTAAAACACCTCTAATATGATTAAATAAGATAAAAAAGAGTAAAATACCATAAAGGAAAAGGTAAATTCTGGGAAGAAGATAATTAAGTGTTATTATGAAAGGATATGATGGAAAGACATTATGAAAAGGCATTAAGAGGCTATATAAATAAGGGAAAAGTGAGAGATAAGAGAATTGATCATATGAATTATATATTTGTGAGAATAAAGAAGATGATAAGTGGGAGTAAAGCATGAGGAATGAATTATAAGACATGTATAAGCCATTAAAGTATATTAATATACGATTTTATGTATATATTGGTGTATATATATAAATGCATTAAATTTCTTATAATTTGGTTTATACTTATTGCATATCTAAGTTTTCCCTTTTTATTGCATCACACCGAGGTTTACTACATATAACATAGTATAAAACCTTAGACTCTAGTATAGGTTTTTCTATCAACAATGTGTTTGTTCTAGCCATTGCATGCATGTATGTAAGGATGATTCATTAGATTTAGAGATTCCTTTCACATAAATCCCCATAAGGAGTGGTTTTTTTATTAAGAAAACATTTATTGAGGGAAGGTTTATTTGGGAGACAACTTATCTCTCAATATTATTGGGTGTGGTAGAGTTGGGCTTGCTTTTGGAGACGGGAGAACCAAATCCCTTTCTAGTGTTTTGCACATTTTGGTTTTGGAAAGGAACGTATTATCAATAAGCAAGATGAATGACATGGTTGTTTAGGTTGTATTCAACAAGGAATGGTGCAAGACGATGCATGAAGTCACGACATTGGCTAAGGGAGTTCATTCTAAAAATTTGTTTCATCTTGATGGGTGTACCATAGATTGTAACAATTCTGAAGTTTATAATTTAGGGAATCATAAGCTTCCCATTGAGAATACTATGTTTTGGAAAAAGTGTATGGGCCACATTGGTGAGAAAGGCTCTAGGTCCTTCAAATTTGTGAACTTAGTAGAGGGGCTAAATGATTGTTCCCTAGTGTTGACTTTTGTGAACATTGTATATAGGGAATTAAAATCATGTTAAGTTTCACTCAAGCTCTACTAGATCTTTAGGGGTTTTAGATTAAATCATAGTGATGCATTTGATCCTATTGATGTACCATTACTAATAAAATCCATGTATTGTGTTTCTTTCATTGATGACTACTCTAGGATTCAAGCATGGGTGTTCTTCATTAGGCACAAATATGAGGTCTCCTTGAAGTTTAAAGAGTTCAAAGCTCTTGTAGAAAACTAGACAAAGAATAAGGTCAAGGTGTTGAGGATGGAAAATTATGGATAGATTTGTTCAACAAAGTTCAACAACTTTAATAGGGAACATGGCATTGTGAGGCATAAGACAACTCCATACAACCCTCAATAGAATGGAGTTGTAAAGAGGATGAATATGACAATGGTGGAGAGAGATTGGAATATGCTAAGTGGAGTTGGTTTGGATCATAAATTATAAGTGGAATCTATGAACACAACTTATCTTATTAACAAATCTCCTAAATCAACTCTTGTGGATAAAACCCTTGAAAAGGCTTGGTTAGGAAAGATTCCTTCATTATAGCACATTAGGTTTTTCTTTATTGTGAGACATATAAATATGTTTCTAAGGAGAAGATGCCTGTTAGATTTCAAAGAAAAGAAACGATTCTTCATTAGGTATAATGATAGAGTTAAATGATATAGGCTTTGGGACCCCAAAACTAGAAATATAGAGTACAATCAAAATGGGATCTTCTGTCATGACCACATGGCTTGCCATGTGGCCATGATATCTTCAAGGAGATCAAATATTATCCCAAGCCTTTGAAACCTAAAGATGAGAATAAGACATTGGTGCAATTGAAAATAAAGACTCAAGAGCTTACACTTGAGGTTGAACCAAAGGTTGACTATGGAATACATGAGAAGGTTGATTTAGAGAGTGAGTTAGAGAATTTAGAGGAAGAAGAATAGCCTCATACCCCACTCATGAAGAGGTCTGCTTAGTAGAGAGAAACTAAAAAGGTGTAGATCACCTAATTTCCATTGCATTTTTGCCTTGTATATGAATGATGATGAGCCTATAATTGTGAAGGAGGCAATGAATATAGATAATAAGTCCTAAAATAAGGAAATGAATGAGGAGATGGTTGCACTAGAGAGGAATAATGAATGGGAATTGGTAAAGCTTCCTAACAATAGGAAATTTGTTGGCTACAAATAAGTTTTCAAAAAGAAGTTTAGTTTAGAGGGAAAGGTATAGAAGTACAAGGCAAGGTTAGTGGCTAAGGATTATTCCAAGGTAGAGGAAATTTATTTTTGTGATATTTTCTCTCCTATTGTGAAGTTTACATCCATCATATTTATGTTGTTTGTTGTTGTTCCATTTAATCTTGAGGTCAAATAGATGGATTTGTTAAGACAAATTTCTTGCATGGATATTTGGAGGAGATTTACATGTCATCGCTAAAGCACTTCATGGTGAATAGTAAGGAGGACATGCTTACAAGTGGAAGATATTCATATATGGTCTAAAACAGTCCCTAGGATGTAGTATAAGAATTTTGATTCATATATTTTGAAGTTGGGATTTGTTAGATCTATGTAAGATAACTGAGTTTACTTTAAGTAGATGGGTGGTTAGTTTATTGATATTGTCTTTATGTTGATGACATGTTGTTGATCAACAATAGTAAGGAAATGATTAGGGCTATTAAACCTTAGCTTTCTTTACAATTTTATATGAAGGATTTAGGGGTAGCTATGTTTATTTTAAGGATGGAGATTAAAAAGGGCAAAGATAACTAAAAACTCTAGATTAGTCAAAGGAAGCATGTTAACTCATCTCATTTATAACAATTTAGGATGTAGGACTACAAATTAGTGAGTGTTCCCATTCTTATGGGAATGAAGTTTTCATTTGAGTAGTGTCCTTTGACACCAAATGAGATAGAGTAGAAAATCCATGTCCCTTGTGTGATTGCAATTCTTGGTCTCATGTATGTTATGGCGCTGTCCCACAATATTGTGTCCCACTTATGGGACATCCTATTTTTTCTTGAAATCACATATTTTTTAGAAAAAATAATTATTTAAGCCTTGAGGGGTTCCATCTAAAGGGGTTTAATTGAAAGGAGTTAGATAAAAACCCCTTAGATCAAACCCCCTTGGATAGAACCATCCTAGTCTTAAATTAAACCCTCGATGGAGTCTCCTCTACACCTATCAAAATGTTGATAAAAACCAACTTTGCTTCACCTTTTGGGGGGGTCAAATGAAGTCATTTATAAATTATATTTTTTAATTATGTATCCTTTTGTATACACTTTCCAAAAAGTATAATTTTGAATAATTTAATTTAATTATTATACTTATTTTCTATTTTCTAGTGAACATAAGTTTTTCACCGAACAATAAGGTCTCTATTCCACACAAGCGAAAAAATTTAAAAAAATAGACAAAAAATTCTAAAAAATATTTGTACCATAGGTATTGATGTCCGTGTTTCAACAAAAAAAAAGAAAACTAAATTTCGATACATACAAAACAAGTTATGCATTACGACATAAACTTGTGTCCAAATTATAATTAATCTCACTTCAAAAATTAATTAAAAATATATATACAACAAAAAATTATGAAAAAATATCCATGCCCTAGATATTGGTGTTACAAATCTATATTTTAAAAATTAAAATTTATCCTTTTTATAAAAAAAACTTATGCATTGCAACATAAACGTCACTTTCTAAAAATATTGTTTATTATAAAAAAACAAGTTATAAAAAATTACGTAAAAAAAATTCACAATTTATTTCTAATTTTTTTAAAAAAATATACTTAGAATCTACACATAAAATCTCACAAATCACTAGTTCGCATCATCTTCGAATTGTCAATGGTTTAGTTGCTATAGGTGTCAGAAAGTGAAGATTTGGTTAAAAATGTTGATTTCAATGTCCCACTTTCACCAAAAAGTGGGACACATTATTGTGGGCTAACTATCCTATACATTATTGTATGCACTAGACTAGACATTGCCCAAGCAATGAGAGTTCCAAGCAAGTATATGTCCAATTAAGGAAAGAAGCATAGGACTACAGTTAAGAGGGTCTTTAGTGATCAAGTTGAGACAAGTCAAAGTGTTTGATCTGCTATCGAGGAAGATTGAATTTAAGGAGGACAATGGATATATAGTGATTCATGGATTTCATTTGGGTAGGAGATGTCCATAGTAAGAGTTCTACCAGTGGGTATGTCCTTACCTTGTTTGGTGATGTGATTAGTCGGATGAGCAAAAGATAGGTTTTGGTTTCTCTTTCAACTATAGAGGTAGAGTACATGACAACTAATCATGCTTGTAAGGAAATAGTTTGGATACAATAATAAACATGGCAAATAACCCTATGGTGGATGCATAGACTAAACACATTGATGTACAATACCATTTTATTTGTTATATGGTCAAGGAAAAGAGGGTTATGTTTGAGAAGGTGGATACTTTGGTGAATGTTACAGATGCATTGATGAATCCAATGAGCATAGAGAAGTTCAAATAGTGCAAGATGGCTATGGGCACCAAGCCTTAGCATTTAGTTAATTATGGTGGAACCCTTATGATGCTTACAATGTATACAACAAGTGGGATATTGTTAGGAATAGGTGTTGTAAACCTTGAAATTCTTAATTTTGTTGTAATTATTTAATATTTTTAAATTATTATAAATAATGTATGCACATGGAAAAGGGCACACCACTTGGAAGGAACCTTGAGATCCTCTTTTTGGTACTCTTTTCCATGTTTCATTGGTCTTATGATGATTGAAAGAAGTCATTGAAGATGGGTTACAAGTTGGACTAGGACTAACATCTTTGATTGACTAATAGTAGCCATCTATAAGAGGTGTACATAAAAGATATAATTGCACCGACATAGTGCACTTGGGAGTTACACTTGACTCCCTTGGTCATAGGGGTCAAACAATCAAATTGAGAGTTACATTCTATATTGAGATGAGACACACTTGGAGAGGGGTGCATGGGTCTATGTTCGATCATTGTGACAATGACTTGGCTCATGGTTTTGATCCCATAGTTTTGGAAATCTATTGGTGTCTTCAGTCTCCTTGGCGTATAATTTGAGGGCTTGGAATGTATATTGTATGGTTAATTTTATATAGGGTTATGTTGTTGGCATTCCTCCAAAGTTATAAGTTGAAGATCTCTAAAGGAGGATTGATACTCTATGAATGCATTGTTATTAATCCACTTAATTAATACACTGGGTGTCTTTTCTTGCTAGGTTTTTGCCCTTCTAGGGTTTTTCTCAAGGTATAACTTGTGTTCATAGCTGAAACTCTGCTAAATTTTTTTTAGATCTAGTTTACTTGCATTTCTTATCTCTTTGGATTAAGGAGGAATTAGTCTTATTTCCTTTCAATCTATGTGATTCTCCTGATGATGTTGAGGAAAAAGGATTTGTAAAAACTTGAAGGTTATGATTTGGAGGAGCTACAGATTGATTATCCTTGTCATTATGACCCTCAGCATGTATGATATTGTTATCAATGATATCCTATTTCTTATGGCATAAACCCATGTAATTTTTAGTGTCATGTTACAAGACGTGGTGGTATTGGCAAAAAGATTTGGAATTGTACCCCCTTGAAAGAGGAAGAGAAGTGTCGAAGGGGTGTATGGCAGAGAGAGTAATTAGATTAGAAGTGATTTGTTGGTTTAAGACACAATGGAGTGGATCAACAAGGCAAGTGAAATGGCATGCAGTTTGAGGTTTGAAGGATACAACTAGGGAGTAAAAAAAGAGGGAGCAACATCAATATGGTTAACATTGGTTTTGGGGTTAGGTTTGGAAAATAAGTGATTGGAAGGGTTCTTTTTGAATGGAGTTTTGGAGAATTTGGAGGAAAGGAAGAGGGAAGGATAAGAATCAAAAGGTGATGGGGGATTATAAGACAAAAGATTGATTTTTTCAAGCTTGGTCTCATAATCCCAAAGATAAGCACAATGGTGTCAAAAAATGGTATAGTAATGGAACATGACCTTATATATATAGTGGCAAGATTATTATCAACAAAGATACATTGCATTTCATCATCAGGTAGGTGATAATCTACCTTTAATAATATGGATTGGAAATAGATAACAAAGTCATTGACACACTCACTGAGGCCTTGTTGGAAGTCACTAGATTAATAAAATTAAGTTTTGAGCCAATATTGACTTGAAACTATTGAATGAATATATGTGAAAGCTCCATGAATGAAAGTGTAGAATTGTGTGGGAGAGAATAGAACCACCATGGAGCATATTCCTTTAGCATATGAGGAAATGTTTTGGTGAGAATACAATCATAATATACAAGATCTATGAAAGTAGTGTTAAATGATCATATATGCATTATAAGATCCCCTTTTCATTTGAACTTTCAAAATGGGGAGATACAAATGCAAGGGAAAATGGGTGATAAATAATATCAAGAGAGGGCACTATGGTGAGGTCTAGACCATCACCTCTCATTTAGAAGAAGGGAGAGAAATAAGCTACTATATAAGATGGGTAAGGAGAGGATCAAAATAGTGAGAGAAAATATATAGAGGGGGGGAACTATTTAGTAGGGAGAGAAGGAACAATAACATAAGAAGGGATAACATAAGTATAGAAGGATAATGTGTAGGGAGGAATAATAGAGGCAAGATAGTATGGGTAGGAAGTAAGTAGAGGCTAAGGGGAATGAGATAAACAAAAGTAGATATGAAAGGAGTAGGCATATAAGGAAGGATAGAATCATAGTGGGACACAACCTGGAAGGGATGGATAGTAAAAAGTTGAAAGAGGGAAATAAGTGTGAGAAGCATGGGCAATAGCATAAGGGTAAGGGAATTGGGAAGGATGAAGGAACAAATTGGTATTAATAGAAAAGGAGGAGTAAATAAGTGAAGTGATGTTAGGAGTAGGAATGGACAATTGTAGTTAAGAGAGTGGAGGGGGGAAGTGAGTGAAGTGATAGTAAGCATACATGAGTAAGATGAAGGATCAGAGGAAGAAGTTAAGGAAAATGAAGTGTACAAAGGTTGGGAAGGACAAGAGGGAGAAGTGGGGGTAGTGGCATGTGCTACATGACTAATGCATTGACATGTTGAGACCATTTGAGTAAGTGATAAGTATTGTTCAAAGGCCATCACTAGAGATGAAAGGTTGATGCCATCTTCTAGGGCATCCACCTCGTCATAGACTATATATAAATGAGTTACATTATTTTGTCATTTTTGACTCCCCATACACTCATAGTGAGCATCATGATCAAAATGATCATCATAAGAAGAAACTCAATGTTAGTTTCATCAATTGTGGAAAGAGAGAGATAGAGAGACATGTTGGGATTGAGGTAAGGACTATGATAGAGAGGTTGGGAAGGACAAGAAGAGGACATGAAAGAGACAATAAATTAAAAAAGAGAAAGGATAAAGATAAATAGAAAGGGGAAAAGAAGGAGAATAAACACACATACAAGAGAATAAAAGAGAGAGGAGGTGTTAGACAATTTTTTTTGGTTGAATTATTTTGTATTTGGAGGAGATGTTGTTGGTCGTTGAGTTTTTTGTTTATAGGAGAATGTTTATAAGTTTTAGATATAAGAATTATTTGAGTTCACTAAAATTTAGAGTAAATTTTTCTACCTTTAGGAAAGACAAGGTGTTTTACCTACGTATTACATATTTTCCTTGTTGAGAGATTGATGGAAGTTTGTCATTGAAGTTTGTGTGTTGGCAACATGAGATAAATGGAGAGACTGATAGATATTGAAGAGCATGATAGTGTATGGTGTTGTCATTGATGGAAACCCATTATAGAGATGCAGTAGTGTTGGTCTAGAGAAGACCAAAGCACAAATTGTTTTGCAGATTTGTCTAAGTCCCGAAGTACTGTCTTCACTGTTCAGTGAACCAATTTTTGGGTCTGCATTGGTCCTGTTGGTGCCTGCATGAGCAGTCAGTTTTCAAGCATATAAACATGCAGGCACCTTCCCAAAAAATCCAAAATGTTCTAAGTCTTTGGGCCTCCTCAACATGTTTTAACATCAGCATCATATTTTCTTTGGAGGAGGTCATCATCATCATGTTTCCAGACATCACCCTGATGTTGCTTTCGAGGGTCATCATATTTTCTGTCAGCATGATCTTTCGCTGGGGTGATATTTTAACATCGGGTGATCTTGCTTAAGATCATCCTGATGATGTTGCTGTAAAGTTCTAAGTGTGACCCGATATTCATCGTGGTCATCATATTTTGAACGTCAGGATGATCTTAGTCAATATCATCCTGATGTTGTTGTATCACTTCATGTTCGTTGTTTTATCATCCTGATGATGCTGACGTCATTCTTATGTCAGGGTGATACCTATTTCTCTGCCTATCTGCATCATGATATTTCCGAAGGAGGGGGTGATATTTTCATATTTGAATATCACCCGGATGTATGTTTGTTCTAGCATCATGATGATGCTGATATCAGGGAGATATCCGCCTGTCGGCTTTGTGCATTATCTAGTGGGGGGTGATCTTTTCAAATATCTGGCATATTCATATATCACCCCGATCTTATAGCAGAGCTACAGTGCAGCATGATATTTGTGCATCAAGATGATATTTCCAAATATCCGGTTATCTTCCGAATATCATCCTGATGTCGATATGATGATGACGTCATCAAGGTCCGGGGGGGTCATATTTCTAACACTGATCATCTTGTGGAGATCCCCCGATATTTGCGAATATGACGATGACGTCATCCGGATATGAGAAGGTGCGCGATAGGCAGATATGCTGATGACGTCAGCAAGATATGACGGTGACGTCATCAGGATGTTCATCGGCCAGACATTTGGTATCGGCTAAGCAGGAGGATCTTCCTCCGATGCATCAGGTTGTGCCGATGAAGGCGATTATCATGTAGGTGATATTGCGATGATGATGCTGACGTCAGGGTGATATTTCAAGCAACAGGATATCATGCTGCTGGAGGATGAGGATGATGAAGGTCTTATACTAGTGTCGTCGGGAGCAAAAGCACCGACATCATATATGCTTGCGACCTAGTATATAAAGTGTTAAAATGGTTGCTACGGGGTGCATGTGGGATAATTCGATCCTGCATATTTTCAAAATATCATGATGATGTATCTTGGCGGGAAACGGTTGTGACGCACAGTTTTCTGCATTTTCCAAGGCCGCGGGTTGGTGCGCCATTAATGGCGATTGTTGCAGAGGTATGGGCGATGGCGTGGACTGATCTGGTACCTGATTGAAGGTGTACATCAACGGACAGTGGTGCAGGGATCGATGTTTCTTCCTGTCTCCTTCCCTACCTACTGCATTCATGTTTGGGCGCCAATCTGGTAATGCGTTGAGCGCCATTTTTCTGATACTGTGTATCTGGCGGGATTTTTGGTCAACCATGTAATTAATGCTAGAGGTACACTTTCTGGCCAATATAGGCAGACTGTGTTACCATTGTTTATGTTGTTGAAAACTGGACATTTTGGCTTTGTAATAAGATACAACTGGTTTTGGTTGCTCTGTGCAGCAAAACTTGTGAGTTTATGTATCTCCTGTTGTACGATTTGGCATGAATCCACTGATTTCATGGTTAATCTTATATGAATAATGCTGTGTTTGCATGTGTTATGCTGATTCTGTCTCCAGTTTTGCATGTATCTTTCTTACTGCAATAGGGATGCCATAAGTATAGATAGCTTAACACTCTTTATTGGGAGATATCTGTAAGGCAGATATCATGTGTATCCCCCTGAAATCCAGTTTTAGCTATTCATGCTGATCATTCACAGGTGTATGTCTACCGACTCCAAGCCCTGGATAGGCACCAATCTAGCTCTGTGTTGAGGTTATACACCAGGTCCAGGTTTGCATCCAAACATCATTTCAAACCATCTCATCCTTCCACCTGTTAGTTGTAGGAGTAGGATTAGGAACCCCCTGCATGCTCTCATACCCAACCAGACATCATGTCCAAGAATGTTGCCAACCTTGTGATCTATCATACAGATCTTGGTCCATACATGAGAGTATTCTGCCTGTTGTTGTCAAGTTAGATCTTTCTATCTTTGAGCTAGTCAAGGTTACATCTTGAGTTATAGGGATACCCCCCTTGGTGCAGTAGAACCAGAAGTGAAGGGGAGGCAGCTCACGCAACCTCCTGTATTTAGTTGGCTGAATCTGCCTGTGCATTAGAAGTGGCAAACCCTAATGCTGATTCAGAAGAAAAAACCAACAAAGATGGTGACTCTGCTGGGGATTGAGAAGTAAAAGTACTATCTAATCATCTCCAGTAATATATCTGTGACCCATCCAAGTCACCAACAAAGATGGCGACTCCGCTGGGGAGAAATTTGAGAAAGGATTATATCTGTGACCCATCCGAGTCACCAACAAAATGATGCTCTGCTGGTGGAATGAACCTGGAAAAGTAGCTTTCAGCTATTGAAAATTTTGTCCTCTCTGGAGAGGTGGCGACTCTGCAAAAGATCTAAATGCACATGAAAGATGGATGTATGTGACGTGACAAAAATGTGTTGTTCATATTGCTGCATCTGTATGAGAAAAGGTACCTTGTTCCTTCCCCCTTATATATTTACTGTTTTGCTGCATAGGTTAGATGCCAGGGGAAGCCTTAGGTCTTAGGCAGACAAAGGATGTCTAAGAGTAAGATTTTTATGAATCCAAGTATGAATTATCCCATACTCAGCGGCGAAATGTTGGATAAAAGAATAGAAGAGATAAAAAATAGGTTGATATTCTTAGAGGCTGAGCAGGCCCGGTTAAAAAGCAATAACCCTGTTGTGTCTGCCAGTCAGAAGGCTAAACCTCTTCTCAGCCCTTTTGATCCTTTGTATGACCAACTGGATTTGTCATGGGTGGATTATAAAGTAGAAACTATGCCTGCTAGGATATATCGTCAGATGCCTAGATTTAGTGGTCACAGTGTGTGTGATGGGAATGCACATATCCAAAATTTTCACAGTTTCATGGGAAAACATTCATTTAGAGATGAGGATATGTGGATGAGGTTTTTTGTTAGGTCCTTTGATGCAAAAGCAAAAGACTGGTATTTGAGCTTTTCAAAAGGATCCTTTGCCTGTTGGGATGAGCTTGTTGACTGTTTCAAGGAAGAATTTGCAAAAGAACCGGCTGATCTTGTTGCAGAATTGATGAGAATCAGAAAACAAGATGAGGAGCCATGTGTTGATTTCAGTCATAGGTTTGCAGTAGCCCTTTCGCATGTCCCTGAAAGTTTCAGACCTGATATTTCAGCCTGTGTTGGCATATTCTTTGAAGCTTTTGAGGAGGGCTTTAGTGCAATACTGAGGGATTTCAAGGTGACAAGTATGCAGATGGCATACAGGTTCGTAGAAAAGATAGAAAAAATTAGAAATGTACACCTGCTGAAACCCCTGTCCCCAGGCCTTGGTGTGAATAATAGTTGTAAAGCTGTAAATGACCAAATAATTAGGGCATCATGTGAAGATGAAAAGATGAATGTTGAGGATGCCACTGAAAGGACTAATGAGGATTCCCATTGCAATGATGAGGCATCTGACCATGAAAACAACAATGAGGTTGTGGATAGCAATGAGCAATTTTTGGAATGGACCTGTGGAGATAATTGTGAGTATTGTGCTCAAGATAGAGAAGAAATAAGCATACAGGCTGATACTCCTCCACAGAGGGAATCCATTGGTGATGAAGATGCATGCTCTGCTGCCCATGAACAAATGGCATACTATGATGAAACTAATGCACTTGGGTCACCCATTTATGACACATATGGCAATGGGGATCTGTCTGAGTATGGTGAAGATCTAGACACTATTTTTGGCTTGGATTCTGTTTCTCATCCTGATGAAAGAGGAAACAACATGCATCAGGTAAGTGACTGTGAAAATGTGCCTGATTTGAAAGAGATGCCAGACCCTGATCTTTTCCAGCCTGGTGCTGCTGATTGTTGTGTACATGATGTGCACAATTGTGATTTTGAAAGCTTTTCTTTTGATGTGCCAGCATATGATACAATGAGCTCTGATCTTCCTAGCTGTATGGTGGACTTTGAGTGTTTTCAGTTTTCAGTCCAGCTAGGAGATCATGTTGCAATGCATATTGCTAATATAGATGACAGGTGTTCTATACCATCTGAGTATGCATTGCTTGATATATTCTACATCCACTTGTTGCCGGATGTTGAAGGTTATCTGCACAGGATTGACAATGACAAGCCAAATCAGAGGGTTGAGTGTGCAGATGACAAGGTTTGTTTGTGGGTGGATCCTGACAGTATCTCCAGGCTTGACCCAGTGCATGCAGATGAAAACAAGATATTTGACAAAGGGAGATACATGTTTTTCTTTTCTTGGTGGCCTTAGGCCATCAAGTGTGTTTGGTGATGCAGGTCAGTGCAGTATTTGACTCTGTGCCCAATGGATAAGGGACTGGTCTGCATCCCAGAGATCTGGGGTTCTCGCTGCAGTCTTGCACCTGCACGTCCCCAGACAGAGCCACTGTTGGTGCTTGCATGAGCAGTCAGTTTTCAAGCATATAAACATGCAGGCACCTTCCCAAAAAATCCAAAATGTTCTAAGTCTTTGGGCCTCCTCAACATGTTTTAACATCAGCATCATATTTTCTTTGGAGGAGGTCATCATCATCATGTTTCCAGACATCACCCTGATGTTGCTTTCGAGGGTCATCATATTTTCTGTCAGCATGATCTTTCGCTGGGGTGATATTTTAACATCGGGTGATCTTGGTTAAGATCATCCTGATGATGTTGCTGTAAAGTTCTAAGTGTGACCCGATATTCAACGTGGTCATCATATTTTGAACGTCAGGATGATCTTAGTCAATATCATCCTGATGTTGTTGTATCACTTCATGTTCGTTGTTTTATCATCTTGATGATGCTGATGTCATTCTTATGTCAGGGTGATATCTATTTCTCTGCCTATCTGCATCATGATATTTCCGAAGGAGGGGGTGATATTTTCATATTTGAATATCACGCGGATGTATGTTTGTTCCAGCATCATGATGATGCTGATATCAGGGAGATATCTGCCTGTCGGCTTCGTGCATTATCTAGTGGGGGGTGATCTTTTCAAATATCTGGCATATTCATATATCACCCCGATCTTATAGCGGAGCTACAGTGCAGCATGATATTTGTGCATCAGGATGATATTTCCAAATATCCGGTTATCTTCTGAATATCATCCTAATGTCGATATGATGATGACGTCATCAAGGTCCGGGGGGGTCATATTTCTAACACTGATCATCTTGTGGAGATCCCCCGATATTTGCGAATATGACGATGACGTCATCCGGATATGAGGAGGTGCGCGATAGGCAGATATGCTGATGACGTCAGCAGGATATGACGGTGACGTCATCAGGATGTTCATCGGCCAGACATTTGGTATCAGCTAAGCAGGAGGATCTTCCTCCGATGCATCAGGTTGTGCCGATGAAGGCGATTATCATGTAGGTGATATTGCGATGATGATGCTGACGTCAGGGTGATATTTCAAGCAACAGGATATCATGCTGCTGGAGGATGAGGATGATGAAGGTCTTATACTAGTGTCGTCGGGAGCAAAAGCACCGACATCATATATGCTCGCGACCTAGTATATAAAGTGTTAAAATGGTTGCTACGGGGTGCATGTGGGATAATTCGATCCTGCATATTTTCAAAATATCATGATGATGTATCTTGGCGGGAAACGGTTGTGACGCACAGTTTTCTGCATTTCCCAAGGCCGCGGGTTGGTGCGCCATTAATGGCGATTGTTGCAGAGGTATGGGCGATGGCGTGGATGGATCTGGTACCCGATTGAAGGTGTACATCAACGGATAGTGGCGCAGGGCTCGATGTTTCTTCCTGTCTCCTTCCCTACCTACTGCATTCATGTTTGGGCACCAATCTGGTAATGCGTTGAGCGCCATTTTTCTGATACTGTGTATCTGGCGGGATTTTTGGTCAACCATGTAATTAATGCTAGAGGTACACTTTCTGGCCAATATAGGCAGACTGTGTTACCATTGTTTATGTTGTTGAAAACTGGACATTTTGGCTCTGTAATAAGATACAACTGGTTTTGGTTGCTCTGTGCAGCAAAACTTGTGAGTTTATGTATCTCCTGTTGTACGATTTGGCATGAATCCACTGATTTCATGGTTAATCTTATATGAATAATGCTGTGTTTGCATGTGTTATGTTGATTCTGTCTCCAGTTTTGCATGTATCTTTCTTACTGCAATAGGGATGCCATAAGTATAGACAGCTTAACACTCTTTATTGGGAGATATCTGTAAGGCAGATATCATGTATATCCCCCTGAAATCTAGTTTTAGCTATTCATGCTGATCATTCACAGGTGTATGTCTACCGACTCCAAGCCCTGGATAGGCACCAATCTAGCTCTGTGTTGAGGTTATACACCAGGTCCAGGTTTGCATCCAAACATCATTTCAAACCATCTCATCCTTCCACCTGTTAGTTGCAGGAGTAGGATTAGGAACCCCCTGCATGCTCTCATACCCAACCAGACATCATGTCCAAGAATGTTGCCAACCTTGTGATCTATCATACAGATCTTGGTCCATACATGAGAGTATTCTGCCTGTTGTTGTCAAGTTAGATCTTTCTATCTTTGAGCTAGTCAAGGTTACATCTTGAGTTATAGGGATACCCCCCTTGGTGCGGCAGAACCAGAAGTGAAGGGGAGGCAGCTCACGCAACCTCCTGTATTTAGTTGGCTGAATCTGCCTGCGCATTAGAAGTGGCAAACCCTAATGCTGATTCAGAAGAAAAAACCAACAGGTCCGCTATGAAGAATCTTGTCATGTGGTTCTGAGGTAATTTTGGTACATATTGAAGGAGTCTAAATCCAAAGTTTCAAGGCTTGAAGTCCTCTGCAGTAGAAGATATAATTGACAGAGTATCAGACTTTGTAATGACAGTATTAGTGGTATGTTGGAATGCTCTACATTCCACTACAGATGAATATTTTGCTATGCGGCTTTGAGGGTAAGTTCATAGATGTCAGAAATATGTTCTCTCCAAGTGGCAAGCATTTTTGTGGTCCGTGTGTTGAGTTCTGAGTAAACAATTGGTTCATTCTATTATTACTTCACCAGTTGTGCTGACCCAAAGGTTTTGAGGTTGTGTGGAGTTGAGTTATGTATGGAGCAGAATTATGGGAGTAATTATAGGTTATGCTGACCTATCTTAATGTGTTACATGCTTTGATTCTCTCTGCAAAGCATATAGGGTTGAGTTTTGAGCTGACAGGTCAAGAGGTCACACGGTACATCTATTATGCCGACCTATTTGATGTTTTGCTTGATTGCAGTCTAATATACAAGATTGATTTCTTATGTGGAGAAAGCGAGGATGCAAGAAATATAAGTGTGTGTGTATGTGTGAAATCTGATGCAGAGAAGGGAAAGATAATATTGTAGTGGAAATGAAGTGTGTTAAGTCAGTATTCTGAGCTTTAGTGGAACTATATCTTTAGCATAGGTCAGATGCATTGTTAACAGTTCTTACTTGAAAGTGAGCCACCCTTTCCTCTATCTTTCTCTATTCAGGACAGTGAATCCTTTGGTAGTGAGCCACCAACAGTGAGCATTTATCTTGTGGATAGTGAGTCCACCATTTTGTATCAAACTTGTAACTAGTTGCATTATAATATATTGTGAGCTAATCCTCACTGTGGTTTTTCCCTTTTTGGGTTTTCCATGTAAAAATCTAGTGTCCATGTGTTATGTGCTTTGATGATTGCTTTGATGATTTCATTTCTTACTGCAAATTGAATATGCTATGTGGAATGAATGTTTAAATGCTTAAGTGGTTTTAGAAAATATTGATTCACCCCTCTCTCAGTATTTTGGGTGTTCAACAATTGGTATCAGAGTCTGGTTCCTTTGAATAAGCTTAACCGCTTGAGGAAGATCTTGAAGAGTGAACACATGGCAACTAGGAGATATCCTATCCCTCTGGAAGAAATTCCTACTATTGGAATTACTGAAGAAGATTGCATAGTTGATATGAATGGACAACTCAAATCAGCCCTTGAAGATCTAGAAAGAACTCAATGTGAGAACAGAGATCTAGAAGAGAATATTAAGGAAGCAGATGAATGCATCAAGAAGTTGAGAGAGCAAAATAAGAAGTTCAAGCAAAGATACAAGGAAGTAAATGAACAACTTAAACAATCAAATGAGACAATCACCAGTCAAAAAATGCAAATTGAGGAAGGAAAAAGGATTGAAGAATGCCTAAATGCAAAACTGAAAGACAATTTTGAAGAATGTTCAAGGCTTGAACAAGAAATTGTGGTCTTAAAGATAGAGCTGGAGAAGGCAAAGAATCAAGAAGACAAATTCAAGAAAAGCTCCATCCTACTTGATGAAATGATTGCAAATCAAAAGGCTCCTAAGGATAAAGAAGGATTAGGATTTGAGGAGGGTGAAAGTTCAAAGGCAAATTAGACTTCAAACAATGCTAAAAAAAAGAACAATAACCAAAGGAAGATTGAAGATAAGAAGAGTAATAACAGACAGGTCCGGAACTAAAAGAAAAATTTCAAAAGACCACCTATCAGACAACCAACTGCACAAAGGTACTCTGTTTACTGTTACTCTTGCAATAAATTTGGACATAAGGCTATGGAATGTAGAAGCAAAATGAATTAGATTGTTCAATCATTTTCTGGTCAGTGCTTTACACGCAAAAGATTTGGTCATAGAGCTAGTGAATGCAAAAATCAGATGATGAATGGTTACAATAATGGTATGATGTTTCAATCTTTCAATGGTTACTGTTATACATGCAATGGATTTGGGCATAAGGCTAATCAATGCAGACCCAGAATGAATGGAAGTAAGCTTGTTCAAAATGTTAGATGTCACAAATGCAATAAATTAGGACACAATGCTAAATTTTGCAGAAGTAAGAATGTGAAGGTTGATCCGGTAAAGAAGAGTGATCCAGTGAAGAATGTGGATCTGATAGAGATGAAGAAAGAAATGAGCAAGGTCTAGAAAAAAAAGAAGAAAATGAAGTGAAGAATGAGTTTGTGCTAGCCTCTGGTGTAGATGTTTCATCCAGAAACTAAGTAGAAAGCTTTGGCTTAGGGGGACTTTTAATAGACAATATTTAAGCCCCTGCCAAAGATATGGTATTGATGTCTTCAGCACGTGGATATGAGGTGTAGGTTGATATGCTTGACCCATAGGAGAAGACATCGGTGGAAAATGTCATGTTGCGGAAGTTTGCGGAGCAATTGAAGGTGACTGTGCATTACAATTAAGGTTTGACAGCTTTATCAATTTGAGCATTGAATGCGATTTAGGTTATGTGAAAAGGTTTATAAGTAATGTCACTTAACAAAAGATCATTTGCAAATGAGCATTCAAAGAAGAGCAGTGAAAGAGCGAGGTGAAGCTTTTCATAATTCTTGTGCACAAAACCCTAATCGGAAGTGATCAAAAGTTCAAACGACACCCTTTTAAATCCATGGAGACAAATCCGGAAGGCACTTTTTCAAGTATTCCATAAGGTGTAATGCATATAGAGGATGTGAGTGTTAGATTCAGGACATACAACTGAGAGGGGGGGTGAATCAGTTGTCAAGAACTTTCTTTCCAATTACACACTTAATTCCTTTTGTGATTTAGCAACATATCAATAAATCAATCATGGAAACATAATGCATTAAATCAAGAGCAGAAACACATCAACACATAAGACACCAAGATTTTGACGTGGAAAACCCAGTTAAGGGAAAAACCACGGGGTGATTAACCCAAGAATATATTCTCTGTTAGAAGAATAGAAAGAACAAAATGGCACGTGCCAATTAGGGCTCACTGCCTGAGCACACTGCTCACAAGAGGCTCAATGCCTACAACAGACACACTGTCTACAAAATGATAAGTATCACATACTTGAACTGGAGAATAGCATCTTCACCATGCTTGAATCAGTTCCATTTAAGTCCAATACTTCTGCTCTGCCTTTCGGTCTCCTCCTTGCTACCACACTCACATCTCCACATGACACCCTTTGAAATGACTTTACAATCCCTTATTTATACAAGACATCGACTTAGGAATAATCATCTAAGTCGGCAAACAACTACAAGAACATCCACAAGATGTGTAACTCATTTGGTCGGCCAGTCTCAAGAAGAACACCATCATCCGGAAGTAGTTCTTCAATTGCGAGCTCCAACTCCAATGCAGACCACCAACACGAACTAGACACGGTCCAAAGACCTCCACAAGCTTTCCTAAATCACCAAGAACATCCACACTTCATCTACTTATTGAAATCCTTCTCTCCTTCAACCGAAACTTCAGGAACACAGTCTGTCATCACTGTCACAGAAGAATAGATGCTTGCGGACCTTCAAACCACGAACCAATTGAGTTGCCACTTCACAAGGACTTCCTCAACACTCCCTCAAATCCGCAAAATAGGATAATGCATTTCCGGATCTCACCGGACCTGTTTGTATCACTCTGTCACCTCTAAACACCTGCTAGAACCGGTTTTACTTGAGCGGCCACAACTTCTTCAAATCTTCATGCGGACCTCTGAAATCTTTACCGAATCCCCTTAAGACACATATCTACAAACCCTTTGAACTGCATCCTCTAAGAGTCATCTTATCTTGGATCTTTACCTTACTATCTTCACTGTTCTTCTCTGTTCCTGATTAGGACTAATTTTCTCAATATCCTCAGCACTCAGCTCATCCAATCTTATTCATTAATGCAACAGGAGTATGTTGACATCAATGACAACACCAGTTAGGCCCATACTTGCAATAGTGAGGATCTATATCCACACAAAAATGGAAGAGTATAATCATGCAAAATTGGGAGAAGTGTGGGTAAATGAGTTAACTGATGATAATTTTGAGCTAAAAAATGAATTTAAGGGTTTGACAGAGAAGAAGTTGGATGTTTGGAACGATTTTCCTATTTTCTGTTATGAGGATGCTTGGGTTAAGAATGTATTGAGCCGCATTCATGACAAGTTTATGTGGTTGGATCTACCACACATGATCAACAAGGAAGCCATTAGGGTTGTGACAGGGTTATGCTCCACCGGACCAGTTCCGACACTAAAATTAGTAAAGAATGATGCGGTAATGAAGCTCACTGGTGTGAAATTTGACTAGCATGCCCTAACAGTGAATGATATTGAAGATGCTGCATTAAAGTATACTTCCATGATGATTGGATATAAGATCTTCACGAACAGAGAGAACTCTATATCTGCCACCGCAATACACACAACCTATCAGATGGTGAAAGAAAACAAAGAGATAGATCTCTGTGAACTCTTGAGACAACAATTGATGGAGAATTGTCAGAAAACCAAAGAATCTCGGTACCCCTTTCAATACGGTACCCTAATTATATGCTTATTGTTTTACTATCTTAGAAAAATTCTTGGTACAAAGAATATTGTGTGGTTGGGTAATATTCCAATTGTAGTGCAAATTAGAGAACACCTAAGAAGATTGGGTAACTTAGAAACTTAGAAAACTGCATTATGGGGTTTCTTCAAAACATTTCAAGAGAACATGCATGTAAGGGAAAGAATTCCAAAAAGTGTTGTTGAGAAGTACAAGAATGAAATTATCTTCATGGTGAGCAAAGATGAATGCTTTATGGAAGCAGTGGAACCCATAACAGTGTGGATTCCAGAAATGGGATATGATGTAGCAGAAGACATAATCATAGGACTTGCAGACTTAATGTTGAGCAAACCAAGAGATCCCTCTGTAGATAGATTTGGAACTTATGAAGAGAAATCCAATGAAATGCACTTGAAGCATAAGGAAAAGGAAATAAGGGAAAATGTTGAGAAAATGAAGACTAAGTTAGAGGAGATGGTTTCACAAAAAAGCCCTGCAAAGAAATCCAAATGCATATTTGTCCCATTGGAAGGGTCTCCCAGTGCAAGAAGGTTAGCCAGGACCTCTACCTCCTCTCCTACTATTCCAAAAGCCTTTGGAGCCATACCTTCAGCTAGTTCAGAGAAGAAAGCAGCATTTAGTGCCTTTGTACATCAACAACCTCCTAAGATGAGAAGAGTAAAAGAGAAGGCCACAAGAGAGAAGTACATCAGTCATGATGATGAAGAAGAAGAGGAAGAGGAAGGACCTAAGTTGGTCCAAAAGAAGAAGAGTGTGTTTCAAGCCTCCGGAGAAGAGACAAGTACAAAGAACTCAAAAATTGACAGTGAAGAAGAGGTTGAAAAGGAAGGATTTATCCTCAAGAAGAGAGAAATACAATCCAGTAAAGAAGAAAAGTCCCCTAAGGGTAAAGGCAAGGAGAAGAAGAAGGACATAACTCCTCTGGTAAGGGAACACAACCCTCTAAGATTAGATGCATTATTTAATAATATTTCATAATTTGATTGCTTGAAAGAGACAACAAAAATGTATCCTAAGTCAAATAATAAGGATAAAGCTACCATTGAGGAAGCTATTGTAAAGTATATAGTTATATTTAATACTGGTCTAAATGACATTAAGAGTCAGCTTTTGAATGACTTAAAAGAAGTCCTGAGTGCAAGAAGACAAAAAGCAATTTAGGAAGATGCAAAGATTAGGACTTTTATCTTGGAGAAAGTTGGTTCTTCTCTCACTGATGAAGATAGACCAAATTAGCTCAAATTTATAACAGGGAATTTAGAACAAAATAGAGAGTTAACACTCTGATGAGTAGGGACAAGGAAGACATAGAGAGATTAAAGAATGAAACAATGCAAAAAATTGCAGATCTTGCTTTAGAATTAATCAAAGAAAGTGAAATGCAGCATGATGTATCAGTTCCGGAAGTCAATGTCCCTGGTGCTAGAGATGATGTACAAGAAAATGTTAAGGAAAATATTGTTGAAGAAGAAAAAAATGATAATGTTAAGATTACTCTAGAGAAGGAAAATGGTCAAGTAGAACAAGAACTACCTCTTCCGAATGTGCAAAGGACTGCAGAGTAGAAGGAAAAATATAAGCAAGAGAACCTAGAGAAATTTGAGGAACAGAAGAATGAAATCTTGCCCCCTCCAGAAGATAAGAAGAATGCAGAGGAAGAGAAAATTGTTCAAGACTGTGGGGAGAGAAAAAAAGAGAAAAAGGAAGAAGGAAGCTCTCAAACGGTTGAAGAATTCTCTGGTGCATTTAGAAATTCTTTGAAAAATCTATTGGATATGCAGTTTCAGTTTCAATTGGTGGTGTCAACACGGTTGCTACAAGTTCCTATACAGCAAGGACAAGTTGACATGGATAGAATATCTCCCTTGCATAAACTACAACTTGGTGATGCATTTCATGCCTCTGCAGGAAAGGAGATTATACAAACCCATCAAAAGATTGCTGAAATGATTGATGTAAATATTGACTACTCTTTATTTGGTGTTGAGCAGCTGAGATTACTAATTGATTCCTTCAAGGAACATTCTATTGGATTTGAGGAGAAGTTGGAAAAGGAAATAAATAAGAAGATAAATAACAAAAGGTTGGTAGATGTTTCCAACAAATGCACTCTTTCACATGGTAAGTTGCAGAGCAACTTAAAAGATATTTAGGATTGTGTTGGAGAGGCAAAAGTCTTGTTTCAATTTTGTTTAACATGGCCAGTTTCCACTAAGAGCATAAAGGACCACATGGACTCAATAGAGTCTCAAATTGCTCATACCTCTGGTGTTTATGATGTGATGGGAGATGCAGATGGAACAATAAGGTTAGTAATTGAGAATTTGCATGGATAGTTCTTTCAGCTATAGGAGCAAAAAGAGAAGATAATAATGCAGTTTGGTCATCTCTGAGACATAGTAAGTGCAAGACTTACCTCTTTGATTAGAATTTTGGCTAATGTAGAGAAAATGCTACAACAGAATTCGGTACCCAATTCTCTAGATGAAGGTGAAGAATTCTATGTGAAGCTTGAGAATCAGTGCAGAGTACTTTCCTTCACTAAGAAGGAGTGGGAAATAGCAAAGAAGGATCTAGAGGCACACCTTGCAAAATTAAAGGAATCTAATCAAGGAAGTTTGGCCTCCTCAAGCTAAGTTGTACATTTTTGTTCTGTATAAATAACTTTCCTGATTACAATGTACATATGCAGAGTATATCTTTTGATAACATTGTGAAAAGAAGTTTCTCAGTAGGGGGGAGTCTGTCTCATGTATAGATATATCTTATCGGGGGAGAACTATACATGTCACCTAAAAAGTTTGATATTAAGGGCCCCTTTACCCTTGATGTCAAAGGGGGAGAAGATTGAAAAGTTTGAGTAGTGTTGCCATTAATGACAAAGGGGGAGATTGTTGAGAGATTGATGGAAGTTTGTTATTGAAGTCTGTGTGTTGGAAACATGAGTTGAATGGAGAGACTGATGGATATTGAAGACAATGACAGTGTATGGTGTTGTCATTGATGGCAACCCATTATAGAGACACAGTAGTGTTAGTCCGGAGAAGACCAAAGCACAAATTGTTTTGTAGATTTGTCTAAGTCCTGCAGTATTGTCTTTAGTGTTCAGTGAACCAATTTTTGGGTTTGCATTGCTCTGCTATGAAGAATCTTGTCATGTAGTTCTGAGGTAATTTTGGTACATATTGAAGGAGTCTAAATCCAAAGTTTCAAGGCTTGAAGTCCTTCGCAGTTGAAGATATAATTGACAGAGTATTAGACTCTGTAATGACAGTATAATGCCAGTATTAGTGGTGTTGGAATGCTCCGCATTCCACCGCAAATGAATATTTTGCTATGCGGTCTTGAGGGTAAGTTCATGATGTCAGAAATATGTTTTCCCCAAGTGGCAAGTATTTTGTGGTCCACGTGTTGAGTTGTGAGTAAACAGTTGGTTCATTCTATTGTTACTTCACCAATGGTGCCGACCCAAAGGTTTTGAGGTTGTGCAGAGTTGAGTTATGTATGGAGCAAAATTATGGGAGTAATTATAGGTTATGACGACCTATCTTAATGTGTTACACGCTTTGATTCTCTCCACAAAGCGTATGGGGTTGAGTTTTGAGTTGACAGGTCAAGAGGTCACACAGTACATCTATTATGCCAACTTGTTTGATGTTTTTCTTGATTGCGGTATATATATACAAGATTGATTTCTTGTGTGGAGAGAGTGAGGATGCAAGACATATAAGTGTGTGTATGTGCGAAATCTGATGTAGAGAAGGGCAAGATAAGATTGTAGTGGAAATGTAGTGTGTTAAGTCAGTATTCTGAGCTTTAGTGGAACTGTATCTTCAGCATAGGTCAGATGCATTGTTAATAGTTCTTACTTGGCAGTGAGCCACCCTTTCCTCTATCTTTCTCTATTCAGGATGGTGAGTCCTTTGGTAGTGAGCCACCAGTAGTGAGCATTTCTCTTGTGGACAGTGAGTCCACCATTTTGTATCAAACTTGTAACTAGTTGCATTATAATATATTGTGAGCTAATCCTCATCGTGGTTTTTCCCTTTTTGGGTTTTCCACGTAAAAATATGGTGTTCATGTGTTATGTGCTTTGATGATTGCTTTCATGCTTTCCTTTCTTACTGCAAATTGAATATGCTATGTGGAATGAATGTTTAAATGCTTACGTGGTTTCAGAGAATACGGATTCACCTCCCCTCTCAGTATTTCGGGTGTTCAACATTCCTATGTCTACATTCATGACAATTTATTTCATTTATCAATATAAATAACAATGATAAACTTTAATCAAATACACTAAGATGGGAAATAAATTGTTATTGCACAAGGAAAGAGAATACGCTGAGTGTATCCATGATTTGATAGTTGATGAAGGCAAAATGTTGAGAAAATTAGAAGAAATATTTCAAAGAAATATCTCAAAAATAGATTTTGGATAGGAATAGTCCTAACCTAAAAGTCACAGTCATGACCTAAGTGACCATGATACCGACCTTTAAACTTGCATTGGTGACCTCAAGATCCATGTAGGAGATAAAGCTAAGATAGGTGACAAAAGGTTGAAATGTCATGAACCTAACCCTTGAACAGTGCTACCAACGTCCAAGTCATACTACCAACCTACAATATGAGGTAGTGTCTTTTATAAGTACTCATAAAATTTTATAAAAGTATATGCCTAGGTCTATTGAAGCTCATAGTGGTTGTGACTTCAGATCTGATTCAGCTTATAGAGATATTGAGATCATTTTTTTGTGAGAACAAGGAAAATGGTTATATTTACTTGGGAGAATACCTCAATCACTCCCCTAGATAGTGTGTTTCAACCTCAAAAGTAGTAGTATATTTAGGAGTGTGTGGAATCCCTAAGGTGCAATATGTAAGAGGTGGTGGGTACTCACATTGAAGCAAATAAATCCTATCAAGTTTTACTATAATGTGTGTTCAAAGTGCTCTATGAATGGAGGAGTTTTTGGGAAATAGATTCACCAAATATGTTTGGGTAAGGGATAGAGAGAAGGTTGTAAGATATTGGCTATGAGAAAAGAAGTAGTAGTAGTATTTAGTTGCTATTGAAGTTTTATTATAAATGTGGAAGAATTATGACAATAGAAATGAAGAATTATGCTATAAATTGTTGGGAATGCAAACTATAGCTAAAAATTAGAAGATTAGAAGAACAATAGGAAGAGATCAATTAGCAGCAAAGTCAAGGGCCAAAAATGTTAATGGCTATTAATAAGAAGTAAATGAAACAAAAATATACTTATATAAAGTTGATGTCGAGATAACCTTTTGAAAAATGCAAAAAGGCCAAGATAATAAGTTTTTGTCCATTTTGAAATTGGTTTATGCACATGAGCACTACCATGATCATGCTAGTGGCCAAGTTACTGTGATCATGCTAGTGCCTAGGTGGACCAAACTTCAAGAATGCTAGAAAAAGAGTAGAAAATAGATAAAGAATCAAGGTTGATTAACTTAACATCAGTCATGGAACTTTAAGTTATTTTTATGCATGATAAAATTGTCCAACCCTCCCCATTGTCCAAGTGCTCAATGTGATGTTCAATTAGAATATAAAGGTAATGTTCAATTAGAATATAAAGGCCTTGCTACTAAAGACACATCCAATAATAGGCAATGGATGATGGAGATTGAATGAAGGAGATCTTGGCACATACACTCAAAGTGCTCGCTCTTGGTTTGGTTGTTGTGCGTTGACCAACCATAGAGTGTCGTGTCTTCCCTATCTTCCCATTGCCATTCAAAAAGGCACCATTTGCTCTAAGCTAAGGGTTTTCACTATGCAAAGGCTTCTACTACACTTTTTAATCATTCTAAAGGCACTTCTTGACCATAATAGTGAATTTGACCATGTAAAAGCTTACGGTAGATGAAAATAGAGGCCTAGGACTAAATCAATGCCCCCACAATAGTAAAACTCAACCAACATGGATATAAAGGCCCATTCCAAAGAATATACATTCAAAAGAGAATCATAAAGATCCTTATATAAAAGCGTGGTAAATATAAGCTTCCTAGGTTGTAAGTACTCAATCTCCCAAATTTGACTTAGTTCTACACTCAATCTTCCATGCATAGAGAAGACTCCTAGAGCCTAGCTAGCTGAAAATATCCCAAACCACCACACTTAGAACACTAAGAAGATAAACATGTGCACAAACAAACACAATTACTATGCAAGACCCTACAAGCATGAAAGCACTAAGCAAATCTAACATGAGGGCCCCTAGTTCTCCCCATGTGTTGTGGAGGCCACAACACATAATATAATATTGAAAAAGAGTGTTGCATTCTTTTGGCCCTCAATACTCATGAGATCATCACCAAGAATAACCTTTAGCCTTTCTGAAATCTTGTCAATTGCTTCTACAATCTCCATAGGATACATATTTGGTCATTTTCTTGGATCAATTTTGAAATTCCTATGGGTGTTTGAGGTGAGCCTCTTTAGATTATAGGCATATGCCATGAGCCTCTTCAAATTTACTTGCAAACATTTAAGTAATTTCTTTTGGCAAGTGCAAAATTAGACATATAGAAAAATAAAAATACTTTAAATGTTCTTAGAAATAGAGGACTGGTAGACATGTCATTTTCTATGCAAAATATGAGGGGTAGAAATAATAAGGGGATACAAAAATATAACAAAAAATATAGGTACATTGAATACTTGGATAAAATAGGGCGATATTTTAATTATAATAGTGTATGTAGAGGGGGTAACAAAAACATAATTTTGAAGGGTAGAAATGAAATTAGGGGTGTGTTTTACTACCCTACGAATGCATGTGCTATGTCATTTTTATTAAGCGAATACCCTAGGCTTGTAGGTTTCAAATTGAACAACATTCACATTTTGAAATCTTGGGTAAATCAATCTAAGACTTTGAACAACTAGATTCTATGTTTGCAATTTGATAAGATGGTCTGTAATGTGCCGTACCTATTTGTATATTTTAAAGATCTTTTTATGTGTGATTTTTATTAATTTTTTGTGATCTTTCAGACCAGAGAGAAGATTGTAGAAGGGGTTTTCAGTTTTCCTACAGATGTGTTGCCGGAGCATATAAAATAGAGCATATATTGCAAACCCAGAAAAAGTACAAGGAATATGAAGAAACTAATAGATACCCAGGTAGCAAAATGACCAATAAACAATTACTAACACATACCCATGTTGAGATTTGAAACTTCATACAACAACAGTAGTTGGACCAACAATGCGTATGGTTAGAAATCACTCCAAACTCCAAATATATTGATGATATGCGATATGTAGGGGAATACAATGAGTATAGGGGACCTAGACGCCCAAAATGAGAAGAAATATAGGGTTGCAAACAAGCAAGGATGAGTCTTCATAGACTCACGTCCTCCAGGTAGACTGTACGACTGGCTGCAAGTACAAACTCCATAGAATACTATTGATAACACTCCAAATCTGAACTGTAAATGGTTTGCAGCAAACTCCAAGGTAGGGCGACCAAGAGGAAGAGAGAAATCTGCAGCTAAACACCTCCAAAATGGCACCCTTAAGTGGTATGGCTTGCTGAGTATGGTACAACTAGTAGTTGAAATGTATATCAGTCACAAACACTATGAAATCTGCCTTGTATTCACTGGTGAACTGATCTCCATGGCTGTATATGAAGAACGAGAAGAGATATGCAACAAAATATACCAAGTCCTTCCTCAATCTGTCAACAACTATACTCCAATGAAGCACATATGTGAATACTGGATGCATCCACCATCAATGGCACCTTTGGGTGATCTTCCACACCTGTAGAATGCCGTTACTTAGGGAGGTTTTCATCTCCAAGACCCTGGTTCGAATCCTGAAACCCTCAAAACCCTAGCAAAGCTCACAAAGAGAAATATCCAAAACATAGCATGAGCAAATGACCTTTCATTTCACCTTTTATTTCCCTCACCAGATGGGCGTTGGGATTAGTGAGGCATAATATAATTTTAATTTCACTTAATCCCCCCTTGGGATGGGCACCCATACACTAGGCATAAGTGACCCCCTTAAAATTACACTTTATGAGTCACTTAACAACTTTACATTAAAGTCCCTTTTAATATTTCATTTGAATTTACGGACTTTAAAATAATTGCCAAGACGGTGTTGAAATGCCATGATCTATAGCTCGTCGGAAAGCCCTCGACGAGACAAATCTAACCTCACTCTGAAAATCTCGAACCGACACTGAACCCGAACTTACTAAAAATAGTAATTAACTACCAAGAGTAATTAAGGCCAATCTTGAGGGTGCCAACTGGATCCACTAATCTTGAACCACAACTCCACCACTAACAAACACCTCCATAGCCAAACTAACCACAGTTCCCTAACCAAACTGCTAGTCCATGGGAACTCAATGATGGACTAACCATGTGTCATGAAGGGGACATTACAGTCTGCCCTCCCTGAGATTGCTTGCCTCAAGCAATCTCAGATTAGGATGCCCTAATATCTGCTTATTTTCCCAAGTAACATCCTCAGCTGGCAGGTTCTTCCATTTTACCAAGTACTCTCTAATAATCCTCCTCCTCAAATTGCGTTCCCTGGTGTCAATTATTGCCTCGGGTACCAAGATCAACTTCCCCTCTTCAACAAGAGGTGGCAACTCAATTGATGGTGTCACATTATGCCCCAGTGCCTTCTTGAGGCGAGATACATGAAACACATTGTGTACCCAGCTACATGCTGGAAGTTCTAACTCATAAGCCACTTCTCCAATCCTCTTGGAGATCCTGAAAGGTCCATAATACCATGGCTTGAGTTTATCTACTCCACTCTTCTTGAGAGTGGACTATCTATATGGCTACATCATTAAATACACCATGTCACCCATGTCAAATGATCACTCAATCTTCTGTTGATCTGCATACTGCTTCTGTTGATTTTGAGCTTTCTGTATGTTCTCTTTCAAAGACCTCATGATATCCTGGCTCTCCTGAAGAAGGTCTTTGGCCTTAGGCACTCTGTTATCACCAAACAACAAATCAACAAAGCTCGGTGCCTCATACCCATACAAAGCCATAAAGGGTGATATCTTAATAGACATGTGGTAAGTGGAATTGTAACAGTACTCCCCCATGTGAAGCCACTTAATCCATGCCTTCTGCTGCCCTGAAACATAATTTCAGAGGTATCCTTCCACCCATTTATTAACTATTTCTGTTTGACCATTTGTTTGGGGGTGGTAGCTCGTGTTGGGGGTAAGCTCTATCCCAGTCAACCTGAAGAGCTCTTGCCAAAAATTGCTAAGGAACCTGTTGTCCCTATCACTGACAATGTTATGTGGCAACCCATGTAGATGGAATAGCTCATGAAAAAACAACTCTACAACCTGAGCTGTAGTGTAGGTGGTAGGGATGGCAAAGAAGTGTGCATACTTTGTCAATCTGTCCACTACCACAAAAATACAATCCCTGCCTTGGACTTTAGGTAAACTTGTGATAAAGTCCATAAAAATGCTATCCCACTTCCTCTCAGGAATGGGCAAGGGTTGCAATAATCCTCCTGGAAATGAGTGCTCATGTTTGTTTTGCTGGCATATTGGGCACTCTCTCACATATTGCATCACTTCTGTCTTGAGGCCCTTCCAGGCGAACCTCTCTCTAACTTGTCTATAATTTTTGAAGTACCTCGGGTGCCCTGCCATAGGCAAGTCATGGAATACCCTCAAAACCTTCTGCTTCATTTATGATCCTGGCACCAAGAAGATCCTATCCTTGTAAATGATCAAATCATTTACCACTATGTACCTGTCATCTTTAATAGTGCCATCAATTATTCTAGTAGCCCACTTGTCCTTAGCATACTCTATGGATATCATTTCCTTCCAATCATCTGAAATGGCACCCAAGGCACACAAATGGGGTCTCCTGGATAGAGCATCGGCAACGATGTTTTTCTTACCTTTGACGTAAACAATGTCAAAGTTGTAGTTTTGAAGCTTGCTGACTCACTTTTGTTGCCTCTCATTAAATCCTTCTGCCCAAGGAAATGTTTAGACTATTATGATCTATTTTAACTACAAATTTGTTGCCCACTAGATACTGTCTGAATTTAGCCAACGCATGCATTATGGCTTCTCCTTGTCATAAATACTGTAACTCCATTCCACACCCCTCAACTTCCTGCTCTCAAATGCTATGGGGTGCTTATCTTGCATGATTACCGCACCAATGCCTTCTCCTGAGGCATCGCACTGAAACTCGAAGGGTTTGCTGAAGTCTGGTATTGCTAACATACGACATGTACTCATAATCTCCTTAAACTTGTCGAAGCACTCTTGCGTACCTCCTGTCCAACTAAATGCATCCTTGCGAGTCAAATTAGTGAGGGGTGCAGTTGACTGAGAAAACCCCTTCACGAACTTGTGGTAATATCCACAAAGACCAAGGAATCCCTTTAGCTGAGTGAGGTTCTTTGGTGGTGGGCAATCCACTATTGCCCGAATCTTCTCTAGGACTACCTTCACGCTGCCAGCACTGATAATATGACCCAAGTATAGCAACTCGGTCATTCCAAACTCACACTTTGACATCTTTGCATATAGTGACTCCCTCTCCAGAATGCTCAACACAATGTCAATGTGTTTCAAATGTTCCTCCCATGTCTTGCTATAAATCAAAATATCATCAAAGAATATCAAAACAAACCTCCTCAATTGCTCATGGAATACTCTGTTCATGTAAGATTCGAAGGTGGCTGGTGCATTGGTCAATCCAAATGGCATGACTAGGAACTCAAAGTGCCCATAGTGACACCTGAAAGCTATCTTCTCCACATCCTCATCTTTGACCCGAATCTAGTGGTACCCATATCTCAACTCATCAATCAGCTCATCTATCCTGGGTATAGGGTACCTGTTCTTGATTGTTTTCTTGTTGAGTTACCTGTAGTCGATACACATTCTAAGAGTCCCATCTTTTTTCTTCACTAGAACCACTGATAATGCAAAGGGGCTCTTACTAGGTCTTATGTGCCCCATCTCGAGAAGTTCTTTGATTGCCTTCTCAATTTCATCTTTGTATCTTTTTCGATGCCTGTAAGGAGTAGTAATCACTAGTTTGGCACCCTCCTCCAACTCGATCACATGCTCAATACCCCTGTTAGGGGGTTTACCTGGTGGAATATCACTAAACACTTTGGTGTGTTTAGTCAAGAGAGCCTATATGTCAAGTGGGTACTCCCGTTTCTGCTGCTCTAAAATTGCAAGCATCACCATCACCTCTGCTGCCCACTGCACCTGATCATGGTGAGTCAATCTCTCCATCCGCTTGAGAGAAACTACTCTCAACCCACCGTCTGAAATGCCCTTGAGCACATGTCGAACTCTGTTCACCTCAAACTTCATTTCCATGGTCCACAAGTTGAGTGTGAACACCGCCTATCTCATGTAACCACTTCATACCCAACACAACATCCATGTCACCCATGCTAACAACATAAAACTCTGACTGGCAAGTGTAATTGTGCAATTGTTTAGTTGGATGGTCAAATTGGGAATCTTCCTAGTGTAAGTGAGTATGAATCCATCGGCTACCTTCACCTTGAGCCCTTCAAATTCCTCTGTCTTCAACCCCCTCTTTGCAACCAAGCCCTCATCTATGAAGTTATGAGTGGCATCGATATCAAGTAATGTAATGCATCTCTGTTCATTCAATACTCCTCGGATCCTGAATGACCCCTCTCTCTGAATACTCGAGATATGGGCTGTAGGTAGGGAGGTCTCCTCATCCTTATCAGATGCAACATCTGTCACTGAATCACTGTCTTCTGTATGCTGTTCTGAATGCGACTCATATTCAATGGACTCATCTGCTGAAAAGTATTCTATCTATTTTGCCTTTCCTTGGGCAACACATTTGTGCTTAGGATCCCAAGGCTCTCTGCAATGGAAACAGAGCTTCTTCCTCCAGAGGTCATTTAACTGATCATTATCTAACCTGGAAGAACTCTTAGGTTGCTGATGTCCTAAATCCCTATGGAAATGTCTCCTGTCTCTCTCCTTATCCCTCCTGTACTGGAAACTCTTAGTCTGAAATTTACTCCACGCAGAAGACTCCATATCATGGGCCTTCTTCATGGCCTCCTGCAACGTCAAAGGGTCCAACCCCTTAACCCATCCTCGTAGAGGATCTAACAATCCATCAACAAAGAGCATGATCAACCTACGCTCTAAGATATCTGAAACCATGATTGAAAGGTCCTGGAACTCTAAAATGTATGAGTCCACTGATCCACTCTGTCTCAACTATGCCAGCTCCTTGAACTGCAACTCAGGGTCCTTGTCGAACCTGTCTATGAGTTTGGCTATGAACTCTACATAAGATGTAATCTGGTCATGTCCCAGAGTTACCTTCCCATTGCTCCACCACTTGTGTGTGCTTCCCTCCAAGTGTAAGGCTGCATATGTGATGGCATTGGTCTCTGGCATGGGGCTGATCTGGACATAACTGTCCAACTTTTGGACCCAAGCTCTTGCTGAAGTTTTTCCAGAACCATCAAAGTAGGGTAAAGTCATTTTATTGACTTTCTTTTGAAGCTCATGATTTTGTTGCCTATTACCCCCTCTAGGTCTATGTCTCATCCTGAGATCTAAATAGTCCTTGAAAGTCATCTAAGCCCAAAACTCCACACTCGAAGCCTACCAATCTCTAAAGATCTCATCCTAAAATTCCACTTGTGTAGCATCCTGTTCAGGAATCTCATCCCTCGGCACAAAGATAGGAATGCCTGGTCTATTTGCGACTATGAGCTATGTAGCACCTCAGTTATTCACCGAAGCCTCTCCATCAGGATCCCTGTATCTGTTCCTGTCACCATTATTTCTATCCCCAGTGTTCCTTTCTCCATTCCGTTCTCCCTTACCTTGGTCTCTATGTCTATCTCTATCATTCTGATCTTTGTTCCTGTCCCCATTATTTCTATCCTCATCCAACTCAAGAAACAATCGGCCAAGAAGCTGTGTGAGTGCCTCTTGTGACTTGTCCATCCTATTAATCAACTGCTGCTATCCTCTCGCCAAATCATTTAGAATGTCTTGTGTGCTAGGTTCTCCAATTTCCCTCTCTCCCATTTCTTCACACTATTTGGGAAGCACACTGGAAAAGGGATCTGTTCTTGGAACTTCGAGATCTTCCTCACTATAAAATACTACTGGTTGCTCCTCAGCAGCTACAATCTCTGTATCAGTATCAAATGGATCTGTTTGTGGTATTGGATTCTCTGGTTCTACTAATTGTGGATTCTGTGTTCCCTGTAGATTTCGTGTTCCCTATCTCTGTTTAAAATAATATCTATTAGCACCCAACTGCATGTCTCATTCTCACTTCTGCATGTCTAATTTTAACCTCATAGGATGGCAAGATCATTGCTCTGATACCACTGTAATGTGTCGTACCTGTTTGTATATTTTTTAGATCTTTTTATGTGTGACTTATTAATTTTTTGTGATCTTTCAGACTAGAGAGAAGATTGCAGAAGGGGTTTTTAGTTTTCCTGTAGATGTATTGCCAGAGCATATAAAATAGAGCATATATTGCAAACCTAGAAAAAGTACAAGGAATATGAAGAAACTAATAGATACCTAGATAGCAAAATGGCCAATAAACAATTACTAACACATACCCATGTTGAGATTTGAAACTTCATACAATAGCTGTAGCCGGACCAGTAATGGGTATGGCTGGAAATCACTCCAAACTCCAGATATATTGATGATATGTGATATGTAGGGGAATACAATGAGTATAGGGGGCCTAGATGCCCAAAATGAGAAGAAATACAGGGCTGCAAATAGCAAGGATGAGTCTTCATGGATCCACATCCTCCAGGTAGACTGTACGGCTGGTTGCAAGTACAAACTCCATAGAATACTACTGATAACACTCCAAATCTGAACTGTAAATGGTCTGCAACAAACTCCAAGGTAGGGCGACCAAGAGGAAGAGAGAAATCTGTAGCTAAACACCTCCAAAATGGCACCCTTAAGTGGTACGGCTGGCTGGGTATGGTACGACCAGCAGCTGAAATGTATATCAGTCACAAACAGTATGAAATCTACCTTGTATTCGTTGGTGAACTAATCTTCATGATTGTATATGAAGAGCTAAAAGAGATATGCAACAAAATATACCAAGTCCTTCCTCAATTTGTCAACAACTATACTCCAATGAAGCACATATGTGAATACTGGATGCATCCACCATCAATGGCACCTTTGGGTGATCTTCCACACCTGTAGAATGCCATTACTCAGGGAGGTTTTCGTCTCTAAGAGCCTGGTTCGAATCCTCAAACCCTCAAAACCCTAGCAGAGCTCACAAAGAGAAATATCCAAAACATAGCATGAGCAAATGACCTTTCATTTCACCTTTTATTTCCCTCACAAGATGGGCGTTGGGATTAGTGAGGCATAATATAATTTTAATTTCACTAATCCCCCCTTGGGATGGGTGCCCATACACTAGGCATAAGTGACCCCCTTAAAATTACACTTTATGAGTCACTTAACAACTTTACATTAAAGTCCCTTTTAATATTTCATTTGAATTTACGGACTTTAAAATAACTGCCAAGACGGTGTCAGAATGCCATGATCTATAGCTCGTCGGAAAGCCCTCGACAAGATGAATCTAACCCCTCTAAAAATCCTAAATCGACACTGAACCCGAACTTACTAAAAATAGTAATTGTCAAGAGTAATTAAGGCCAATCCTGAGGGTGCCAATTGGATCCACTGATCTCGAACCACAACTCCGCCATCGACAAACACCTCCATAGCCAAACTAACCACAATTCCCTAACCAAACTGCTAGTCCACGGGAACTCAATGATGGACTAACCATGTGTCATGAAGGGGACATTACAGATGGTAGTGAAGGATACGTAACCCATGATAAATTGAATGCAATTTATTTAGTCTTCCAATGAAGGAAAATTGCCTCCTTCCAAGCCTCATAAAATTAGGTCTATTAGTGTCCTATTATCTATAAAAGCTTTCAAATCACCCAATCCTTCTAAGAGGCTCTACAAAAACCAAAAGTTTTTGATAAATCTTGCTTAAAATATCGCAGATCCTCCATAGGAGGAAGTATTAAAAATACTAGATAAATGGGTGTCCTTCAAAATAGTTCATTGTCCTAAATCTTAGGGAGCTTGGACACATGGGCTTTCCATATAGAGCTCCCCAAACATTTCATTGGGGTGCAAAATTTTATTTGAATGACAGGGTCTTGGGTTCTACAATAGGGATTCTTGTTAGGGCTGGTAAACTCAATATGCTCTCTAGCTTAAATACCTCTTTTGAGTTCATGTAATAGGAACACAATTGATTCTATTACCAAAGGGAATACTAAAGAGGGTCAATGCAATGAAGCCAAACATGTTTTAGTGGGTGTAAGTGATTTATTTGTTAAGCTCAATGATGACACAAATGCCTAGCACTTTGCTTAGGTTTCCAAATCTCATTTCATAGTTGATCTTTTAAAGAAACTTTGGAAAAGAGAAGTTAATAATAGAAGTACAAGATCTCATTGTTGTTATGAAAGATTGCATTAGACTTGGAATGCATGGCGGGATAATGAGTCTTTTCCTTTGGTTTAAGGTATAGGTCATAGACCAAATGCTATCAAGTACACAACCTAAATGCATAATAACTATTGTAGTGGGAAAATCTGGGAGACTTTTGCACTTGTTTGGGAAGTGTAAGATTCAAATTGCTTGCTTGATCTATTGGTATATTGATTGATAATCTATTTGTATGGCAAGATGGATGATTTGTCAAGGGCAACAAGATATTTTTCTAAAATGAAGGATGCATTATATGTCCCAACTTATGTTATTAACTATCATTTAATTATGATACTCCAAGTTTGGAAGACTAGTAAAATGCAAAGGAACTTTAGAAAGAAATGAAAATAATGAATTTGAAATTGTTGCAGCCCTATGAAACTTTTGATGTCGAAGTTCTTGCATGTTTCGTTAAGTTCATTTGGTAAATTAAAACACATAAAAGTTGAGTGTCATGATTTTACCTTTGATGTTTCTCCATGTCTAGGGTAATGTCATCGTTCTTAAGGTTGTGTTGATACATCATTCAAAGTGTATGAAAATGGGTAGAGGGATGTCATGATCCAAGTTATGTTTGGTTTGTGTTGTGCATAATGAAATTTGAATAAGTACTTTTCGAGCAGCATGAAGCCACACAGAGCACACTTTCAAGAGTCTTGCCATGGCAAGAACCAATCTAAAGTACACCTTAGAGGGAAAAGCTAAAGAAAGGTAATTTTTTTGTAAGTATGAATAAAGCAGCAAAGACCAAGTAGGAGTGCACCTTAGGGGTTCAAACCATTTTTTAAGTGACAATGTGCATAGAGGAGCATGTTTTCAAGGTAAAGACCAAAGTTTGAAGTGGCAGAGATGGTCAAAGAGTGTTCTTAGCATGTTGAAGTCATATTTTAAGTGGCAAAAATGAGTTAGAAGTGCGCTTTCATGTGTTCATGTGACAAATAGGCTAATGGTGTATGCTTCATAAAAAGCTAGCTTTTTAGTGACAGCACTACCAAGAGCACTCTTATCAAAATTCGACTAAGTTTTAGGTGACAAAAATAAAAAGGAGTGTGCCTATCTTGTTTAGAGTTTCAAGTGACAATTATATCCCGATGGCAAAGGGTCAACAAGAGTGCATCTCCTTTCTTGTCCAAGTTAAGACTACAAAAGTGCACCTATTTCAATTTTAAGTGACTAATCCATTTAAAGCACACCACAACAAGTTTTCTTTGTCTCTCTCACCACTAAAGGCACCATCCATGGTCTTAAGGTAGATTTTGATCATTCAAAAAACAACAATTAGTAGGGTGTTGTAGGCATATTCATTGTTGATTTTTGTGCTTGTCTCTACATCATTTGTTTTTGGTTTCATCAAGTTTTGAGCTAGGGTTTTGTACATGCAACCATCTAAGTGCTTGAACAGTGACTTTTAGCCTTGTCAAAACCTAGAACAACTCTCAATCTGCAATTTTGATAAAAACTAGGGTTTTAGAATAAAGACATCAACAAAAAGAGGGCTTTTCCATGAAATCACCTACGACAAGACTGAGGGTTTCAAACACTAAATTTTAAATGTTTCTAAGATGAGAAAGAAGTTAGTTTCAAGTTGCTAAGATGGTTTGGTTGATAAAGTTTCAAATTTCTCTAGAGGATCCACCATGATTCAAAGCAAGGAACTACATCAAAATTTCTAAAAGGATCTATTTATCAGATTAATTATTTTTAGCTATTACTTTTATTGGAGGTCCTATCTCTAGACAAGATTCAAAGAGCCTATTTTTAGGTTGTTTTAAGTCAATTTTTATCTAAACTTTATTTAGAATAGTTTTAGTTTTAAAGTACTTTCTTTCTTTCTTTTTAAATTTTAAGCGCTTTGAGCACATAATTTCTTAATGATAGCTGATCCTATGCTTATCCTGCTGAAATTATTGTTCAAATAAGTGCCTTTTGTTTGTTTGTGGTCTTTTTGTTTAATATTTCAAGCATTGAATTGAAGGTGGGTAATTAATATCAAACTTTGTTATTTGTCCATCTAGATTGTAGCTTTGTATGTAGTGTAGCCATTTAATTCTTGGAATTGTGTCTTATTTATGTGTCAAAAGAAATTTGTTTATCATATCCTCTTGTGTGCAGACTTGTTGGTTTTTGAATTTTGCTAGTGAGAAAGTACTTGTTTGTTAAAGTTTAGTTGTTATTTCATTTTGTTGCAAATCTGAAATCCATAAAATCTAGCTTGTGAGAGAAGTGATATTTCTAGTCTTGTGTTCATACTCGACGCAAAAAGATAGGTAGAAGCTTATTCAGTTTATTTCACTTTGCAAAAACCCTTCATAAGATTTCGTGCAGTCTTACTAATTGTAGATTTTGTCAATAGGATCTAGAGTTAGTTTTCAAAGAGTTTCCCGTTACAATTTGAAGAGAGGTTTTATCTTGCATACTATTCCAATTTGAATTGTCTTACAAAAGACAAACCAAAATGCTAATAGAAACCAAACCCCAAGACTCACAACATGTATTTAGAAGCTTTCTATAAATGATTGCTCTCTCTTCCCTATAGAAACGCCAAATTGTGCAGCTATGATTTAAATTGCTACTTGGCTTACTTTTCATATGGAAATTTGGAATTGACAAATGTCCAGTAAGAATATAACCTTTCCTGATTAATTATGAAATCGGTCATCTGTAATATGATATATCTTGTTTAAGAAATAAATAAAATGCCACCAATTACTGCAACACAAATATTGTTGGATTTTAGTCTAACTAACTAGTTCACAAAAGAACGTGAATATGCAAAGTCCACCGAAATAGTTTAAAACAAAATCTTCAGAGTATTTATCTTTTTATTTTTAAGCTAACGAAGTTCAAGATGTCACCTTCTTTCATTAGGAGATCCCAGTTCAGGGATCCACTGTAAGAGGAAGTTTTCAGTATGCACTGGTTGCTGAAAGCCAGGAGACGTCAGCAGCCTAGAGATTACACTTATCACAAGAAGAATGATTGTGAATGATAAAAGGCCAATAGTCTCACTTCATAGTAAGGTGCATAACATCCAAACTGTTAGATTCTTCCTTTTTTGTAGAAGGCACACATTTCCGAAACAAAATTATCTGCCATAAGCAGAACAAATGTTGACCTTTTAATAATTTATTTGAAAAACAAGATGAATGTGCGAATTTCCATGGGACCCAACTCAATCACCATTTTATCCTTATCTACAGGACCACCTCTTACACCAACTTCCACTTTCTGTTCAGCATCATAACCTTCCACTTTCCACTTTTTCAGTTTCATTGCAGATTTTTCTTGATTTGCCGATAGACTCATCTCTGTCAATTCACTTATCTGCAAGTTTCATCAATTTCCTTGCATCAAATTATCATACCATAGATCTTCCTTCGAGGAGGAATGCTAAACCAAGTGAGATGAACTAAAAACCAATTACCATTTTGTTAGGAAACACCCTTTTCAGCTCAACTGCAGCGATATTGGAATACACAGTGTCCTCTCCAGCCTGGTAATCCCAAACAAGACATAGTAAATAAATAGCTATAAGCATGAGCTAATCTGTCTCAAAAACAATAATAAACACACTGACAGTAAAAATAACTGTCAGCATTTATGAACCTCATAAATATGAGCCAAGCGAAGTAGCACGCTTCCATCTTCAAGTTCCTGCAGAATATTAAAAATTAGATGTATACCAAACATCTGATGTCAGGTTGACAGACAGAGTACATTAATAGCTATTGCGAAATCATTTTATGTTCATAATGATTCATAAGGTAGCATCACATAATACGTTGTGGTTGGGAGTACAGTGGGGCGCTTAATGGCACAGAAACTAGGTTCAAAAGTGGGTGGCATTCTCCTTGCCCCATGCTATGAAATGGCAACGAATTAACTTTTCCTATTTCTTCAATCCAATAGAGGGGCAAAAAGTGAGTGAGCTTCTCAGCTAATAATGCTTTATTGCAGAAGGCCCACCCTCCATACTGTAATAGTCTACACAAAGATGTCTTGGATACGACATGGATTGAAGCTAAGCAAAGAGAGATTTTGAGTAGAATGGATATTGATTATACAGTCTATCTCAGAAAGAATAATAAATCTTAGATGAAAATTTTGTATTTCTATGCGTGACAAATTATTTCAAATTCTAGTATTTTGGAGTCAACCTACAATGTAGTGCAATGCAAGATCAAACTAAGCATGGGGAGGTTCATAATGACGTCTAGAAAAAGAGATTTCAGTATACAGCTACCTCGAGTGTGATAATTGCAACATTGTTTGGTAAAGAATAAGTAGGATCCATTGCTGTAAATGTTGATACATGAGAAGTTGTCCAATTATCTCCCTTCTGGCAAATAGCAATATTTCAGTTAGAAAAACTTTGATACTTGTACTGAGAGAAGCCTGTTTATTTGACACATAGCTATCAGCAAGGAAACAAATACCTGGTGTGTAAATGCTAAGAGAAGAGGGGAGTATATTTCTTGTCCAACAGTACGACGCCACTTAGCACCGCCACTAATGGGATCGATGCTGAAGTAATATTTACCTTGGATCTGAGGAAAAAAAATGCTATTCAGGCAAAAGTAAAAGGTTAACACAGTAGGATGCGTGTTAACATATACAAACACAGCTCGACATGATCTAAAGAGACAAAAGCTGGAGACATCTTTAAAAAGCTTTTCTCAACATAGTTTTAAGGAACAAAATAAACTTTTATCTTACAGTCCAGGAAGCCTCAATGCGTAGTGGGAATTTTATCCTTCCAATTTAGTAAAACTATTCAGAAACAAGGTGACCCTAACATACAACGGGTTACATAGAGAAATCTTGTCTGGTTCTACCAACTACCAACATTTTGAGGACCATAAAATTTACACCTTATTTAAATGTCCTGATAAAAGCAATTGCGCTTAAAGCACGACTGGAATGTATTGTTTCATTTAATTAATTCACTCATTACGGATTCTTTTTCTGATATCAATTCAAGGTAATTATAATCTTTCCTAAAAATCTGCAAATTTATGCCTTCATTCTGCTGTGATTACGTTTCCAAATCAGATTTAATTCTGATCTGTTAATTTTTATGAGAAAATATTGATTTATTTCAAATTATAATTAGTTCATATTGATGAATATCCATTTCAAATTTACGAACATAAATTTTGCATTTCATTAGTTTGATTAATGTATAACCATGAACAAACTTATGAACTACACAGAGAAACCTGTTATATGCAGTGTGCACCCACTGGAAAACGTCTTGGAAATGAAAACTTTGTAAAGGGTGTAACTTAAATGTAGGTAGGATAAAATTCATTTCCTTTTAACTTGTCTGCATAATTACACAAATATTAAGAGTCATTACCTATAACAAGAAATTTTTATTCAAGACAATCAAAGAAAGTTTGGAGACTTCATTTTAGAAGTGGACACCGAAAGGAAAATACTAGTAAACAAGTAAATGCATTTTTATACATCCTACAGACTAATTTGGCCGAAATATCATTAAATCATCTCATCTCATAGCCTAGTGTGCATCTGGCCTTTAGGAGAGGATATATCAAATCAATGCTAGGAATGCCCTCATATGATGATAGCATAGTTACAAGACTTGCCCAGACTCGCCCAGACTTGGCGGGTTGTGAGTTGGGCGACCCTAAATGAGTTTGGGAGATTCGGCAGCTGATTACTCACTAGACTTACCAAACTTGTTGAGTTTGGGCAAGTCCCGTGGGTTAGACTCGGCTGCGGTTGGGTACTTGGGAAAAAGAAAAAAAAATCAATTCAGTCAAAACAAAGTGTTATATTTGTCTCCTACACCCTAAAAACAACTTCATTTCATTTTCAAGCCAAAGAAGAAGGAAAAAAGAGAGTTTTGAGCTAAAATTGGATTGCATTGAAGGGAAACCAGCAAGGAGATTGAGCAAAAATCGGTGGTTGAATCACATTTGGGCAGGTTTGTAGCTACTTTTGGTGCATCTAGAGGAGTCTACAAAGGATTGGGAAGAGCTCACCATTGATTTCAAGTAAGATTTAAGAGGTGAGTTTGTATTTTCAAGTTTTTTTTTGGTTTTTTTAATAAAAATTCCATTTCTCTTTTACATTTCTTTTTTCTTTTTTCTATTTTGTTTTAGTGGACCAAAGAACAAACCCTAGGTGTTTTTGATTTTTTTTAGTTTTATAGTTGCAAACCCTAGATTTTTTTATATTAGTTTAATTATAAACTATAAATGTTAATTTTTTTCTATTTATATGTTATTGCAACATTCTTTAGATTTATAAATTGTCTTAATCACAATGTCAAACCCAGTTAGAAGGGACCCTTGTTGGAAACATGCCATCCCTGGGCAAAAGAGAGGAGAGATAACTTGTTTTCATTGCAAACAAACAATGCAAGGGCGAGACATTAACAGATTGAAATACCATCTTGCACATATACTATGCCGAGATGCTAAACCATGCGAAGCAGTGCCTCCTGAAGTTATGCATGAAATGCAAGTTCAACTAAAAAACTTTAAGTAGCAAAAAGAACTAAAAAAGAGGCAAAGAGGGAAGATGGCAGCCATTGGCGGAACTCATAAAGTGTTATAAACAAACATTTAAAAAAGTTCATGTAAAAGCATTTAAAAATGCTTGGGTATGATGTGTACATGTAAACTTTCATTTAATAAAATTAGGCCAGGCCTAATTGATGAGAGACCTTTATAAGGAGAGGTTAGAGTCATAGTTCAGCATCTATCTAGGTATGTTTTGGTTTCTTATGTCTTGGTTTTTCTGATTAAGTCTATGACTTATGTTTTGTATTAGTCAATGTCAAAGAGGGGTTTCTTTGCATTTGTTGAATAGTTGAGGAGAAATCAATCAGGTTTCTCAGTTGGACTTCATTGTATTTTGGGTTTGGTAATTTGTTGGAATAATCGATATTTGGTCAGTGACCATTATCGAATTATCATTGAAGTTTTGTATGCAGATTCAAAAAATAATTGAAGACGTGGTTGAATTTGCAAATTTGGTGATATTGTTTATACCAGAAGTTTAATTGCAAAAGTATTCAATATATAAATTTATGTATTGAAGACCTTTGTATTTCATAAAGGTTTTAATAATAAAGGTGTATGTTGCGTTGGTATTTTCTCCAAGTTCTTATCTGGTGTTCGCTAGTTGCTTTACTCCATTTGTATTGCAAATTTTAGATACATAGTTTGATAACGTATTGCTGGTAAAGTTAGAGACAAACTCTGATAGTTTCAGTGGGTCCCAGCAGACAGAGGATATCAGACGCATCATAAATTGAAGTTTTTGTTTAGTTTGTGAGAAAGATTATTAAGTTTTAACGGTGACGTGGAGAAGAAGAATGAATGTGGACGCCTATGAAGATTGCAAGTTTCATACATATAATTGCATATTGAAACAAAGGTGACTATTTATGATATTGAGGGCGCCGGTTGAAGATTTGGTCATGTCTGTAAAGGAAGGATAAGAGTTTTGCTAAATGCCAGTGATCATCGAGTCCCAGTTGATCATTAAATAAAGTCATATATATGTAATGATCTCTATGGTTGCAGGATATGATCGTGGAGTTTTTCAGGTGTTTAATGTAGCAAATCGTGGATGATAAGAAGAGGGTTCGGGGCACACTAAAGTTGTATCATATAAGGAGACATCACCATATTGAAGACCTTGTTGGGTCTTTCTCTCTGAATTAGCAAAGGGTTTGCTAGTTCCAATGCACAGGCAGATTCAGCCAACGAATATAGGAGGTTGCGTGAGCTGCCTCCCCTTCACTTCTGGTTCTGCCACACAAAGAGGGGTATCCCTATAGCTAAAGATTTAACTTTGACTCGCCCAATGACAAAAAAAGATTTAGCTTTACAACAACAGGTAGAATACTCTCATGTTTGGACCAAGATTTGCATAATAAATCACAAGTTTGGCAATGTTCTCGGACATATCTAACTGGTTTAGGATGAGAGTATGCAAGGGTCCTATTTCTAATCCTACAAACTAATAGGTTGCAATTATGAAATGATTTGTATTTATGTTTTGGATGCAAGACAGGGGGTTTTGGATCATAACACAACACAAGAAGCAGATTGGTGCCTATCTCAGGGCAAGGAGTCAACTAGACGTATACAAATGAATGATTTGCATTAGCATTCAAGTTTCAAGGGGCCTGATTGGTATTTGCCTTACAAACACCACTCAAGAATGAGTATTTAGCTATCTCTACTTACAAATATCCTTGCTGCCATACATTCTTCCTCATACTTAACCTAAAACAGTTTAATCCACTCCTTGAATGGAAGTTAAAGATCAAGCATGCAATATAGAAATCTATATCCTAGAATCTATGTAACCCTTAGCAACCAGATTCAAAAGAAGGGATGCATACAGCAATGGAGACAAACAACTAAACACATGCAACAAAGCATTTTTCATATAAAAAAATGACATGAAACTGAACATATGTGCAACATGCATTCAAATGCAACTCATAAACTCACAAAGAGACAGAAGAACCTAGAAATACTCTGTTTTTCGTTATTTCTCCAAAAATATGCCCAAGTCTTCCCTCCTCGAAAAATGAGTGACACAGTCCTCTTATAGCAAGAACGTGTACTCAGCACTCAGTACACTATCATCTCAAATCGCCCTCAGATACACTGCACCATCAAAATGGCGCCAAGAACATTGAATGCACAAGGGAGAAGAAGAGGGAAGGAGCAGTTGAACTCGGGAGATGTGCATCCGCCTGAAGATTTTTCATTAAAAATGGTAGCTGGCTTGTCCCTTCAGACCCATACCTCTGCAATTTTGCCATTAATGGCCAACCTACTCGCGGCTTCTGGAAACGCAACAGTCTGTGTGTTTTGCAATTTTTCCCGCTTGAAACGCGTCTGTGAACACAAGAAATCCTTCGCTTTCTGAAAATTTGAAATTGGCCATAGATTTCTCTTCTCCTACCAAGATCTGCGGCTTCAAATCATGCTGAGAAGTCCACAACCAATGAAAACATGTCACGTAGGTGCATTATCTCCTTTGAATTTTCACATCGCGAACATACATTTTTCCTTTTCGCCCATTTTGCCTTTTATACCTTCAAATCTTTGTATATGCAGTTGTATATACATACAACTGCCCTTGGACACGTGGTAGCCTGCCATTGGTTCTCCATCGCTGTGTCTTTGCTTTTTCATCGGCGATCCATTGTATCTCCTTTTGCATCTGCGGTTGTATATGAGATTGTATATACATACAATCACCCTGCATACAAGTGCAGACCCCAAATCATTATGAAACAAATTGAAATCGCAATCGGGTCCGGGTGTTGTATCTACCTCTTCTTGTATATCGCTGTGTACATTGCACATACAAATGCAATATACATACAATGCAGATTCCATCACACCTATGGGGCAAACTAGAATAAATTTCGAATCCGGCATTATATCGGCCTCCTTGTACCTTTCATTGTATATCGCACATACAATGTGCAACATACAACCCGCGGACCCCAACCACCTATCCTCCACAATAAACGTTTCTTTCACGTCTGGATTGTATATGTGCTTTGTATATTCACTTGTATATGGCACATACTATCCGGGACATACAACTGTGCGGGCCCCACCATGCTTTTGAACTGTTGACTTTGACTGCTCCCGCTTTGCATATTTTGTTGTATCTACCCTGTTGTATATCGAACATACAATGCAATATACATGCAACCTTTTTGATACAACCGCGGAATATACCGGGAATATGAGATGAATTTTCAACGTACATCCACATTTTCACACCCAGAATTGCACCCGAATATCACATACAAGCTCGATATGCATACAACTGTTTTTCTGCATTCTGAGGCCGATTTAACTTATTTTTAGGTCTGCCAATGTACATTTGCACTTGCACATAGATACAACGGCCATGTACATACAAAGATACATGCATACAACTTTGAAGGCCGAGGGACTTAGAAATTTTTTGGGTTTTTCTGAAAAGGCCTGCAGATGAATACTTGAAACCCAAACCAACAGCAGGTACCAACATTGGCTTTGTCTAGGGACGCATGCCTCTTGCAGTCATGGTGAGAACTCCAGAACTCTAGGATGCAGACCGGGCCTTTATCCATTGGGCACAGAGTCAAAGCTGCACCAACCTGCATCACAAATCACACCTTTTTTAAAATTCACTTGGTGGCCCAGGGCCACCAAAAAGGAAGAACCAGTAGCCTCCCGTGTCAAATACCCTATTTTCATCTGATTTCACTGGATCAAGCCTGAAGATACTGCCATGATCTGCCCACAAACAAACCTTGTCATTTGCATATTCAAACATCTCATTGAGCTTGCCCTTGTCAGCGCTGCCTCTGTCAATCTGCACTTTAAAATCAAGCATTGATCCACATACATTGTCATACCCTTCAGCAACAGGCAATATGTGAATGTTATATTCATCAAACAATGCACTTTCATATGACATAACACTTATCATCATCTATATCAGCAATATGCATTGTAAAATGATCTCCCAGCCGGACTAAAAACTGAAAGCACTCAAAGTCCACCATATAGCTAGAATAATCAGGCCTCATTTTATCATAAGCTGGCATATCAAAGAAGAGGCTTTCACATTCACATTTGTGCACATCATGTAAACAATCATCAGCTGCACCAAACTGGAAAGGATCAGACTCAGGCACCTCTCTGCAATAACCTTCATGATATATGTTGGTCTCCCTTTCATCAAGATGAAAATCAGAATCCTCCTCAATAACAATGCTTAGATTCCCACCATACTCAAACAGATCCTCATCATTATATGTATCATCTGCATGGAAAAGAGTTGATCCAAATGTCTCAACTTCATTACAGTACGTTGCTGGTTCATGGGCAGCCAAACATGCATTTTCATTACCAATGAATTCTTTGTGTGGAGGAGTATCAGCCTGTGTGTCATAAACAAAACTATAATCAAATAAAGAACAATCATGCTCAGCACTACTACTTGTTTCAATCTCTGATTGCTCTTCATCTCCATGTGTCTGAATAAAAGGCAATGATTCAAACATGGAATTGCCCCTTTGTTTGCTTATTTCTTCTCTATCTTACGCACAATACTCACAATCATCTCCACAAATCCACTCAAACAAACACTCATTGCTGCCCATAACCTCATCATTGTTTTCAGAACCAGATACCTCAACCTTGAATTGGGAGTCATCATTGATCCTCTTGTTGGCATGCTTCACTGGTGAACAATCCAATTGAGCATTGTTGCCATCACTAGGTTCAAACACAGCATTCTCAACTTCTATCTTCTCATTTACACATTTGTCTTCAAATGATGCCATGATCACTTGGTCATTTGCAACTACACAACTGCTTTTCATACCTGAGCCCTCATTTTTTCTGTATTTTCTAAAAACTTGTATGCCATCTGCACACTTGTTATCTTGAATTCCCTCAACATTGCACTAGAGCCTTTTTCAAAAGCTTCAAAATACATACTAATGCATGCTGGAGTATCAGGTCTGAAGTCTTCAAGGATTTGTGAAAGGGCAACTGCAAATCTGTGATTGAAATCAATACAGGACTCATCTTGTCTTCTAGTTTCCATTAATCTTGCAACAAGATCAGCAGGTTCTCTTGCAAATTCCTTTTTAAAACTGTCAACAAGTTCATCCCAACAGGCAAAGGACTTCTCAGGAAAGGTCAAATACCAATCTCTAGCTCTTGTATCAAAGGATCTAACAAAAAACCTCATCCACATATCTTCATCTCTAAATGAGTGTTTCTCCATTAAGCTGTGAAAGTTTTGGATATGTGCACCCCCATCGCACACACTGTGCCCACTAAATCTAGGCATTTGATTGTAAATCTGAGCAGGCATACTTTCAACTTTATAGTCAACCCATGAGAAATCTAACTGGTCATATAAAGGATCAAAAGAGCTGACAAGAGGTTTAGCATTCTGACTGGCAGACACAACAGGGTTATTATTTAACTGAGCTTGCGTAGCCTCTAAGGATATCAACCTATTCTTTATCTCTTCAATTTTTTTACATAACATTTCATTCCCCTCTTGGATGAGTATGGGTGAATACATACTTGGATTCATGAAAATTTCAACCTTAGACATCTTATGTCTACCGAAGACCCAAGGCTTCCCCTTGGCATCTAACTTATGCAATAAAACAACAAATATAAGCGGGAAGAAACCGTGTACCTTTTCTCATCCAGATGCTGAAGTCTTGAATAGAGGATTTTTTTTTATCACACAATGTACATCAGCCTTTCATGTGCACTAAAATTTTGCAGAGTCGCCACCTCTCCAAAGAGGATAAAACCTTCAAACCACTGAAAGCTCATCATAGAACAAATTTTTTCTGAGTTCATTCTGCCAGCAGAGCACCATTACTTACATGAAATATCCAGATATGCTGCAATGATTTCACTAGAAACTGGGTATTCCAGTCTTCACATTACTTGACTCCTTAATAAATGTGCACCTAAGTCATTCCCAGTGGAGTCGCCACTTTGTTGTGACTCGGATGGGCAAGAATTCACCAGGGATGACAAGATAACATTTTCACTTCAAGTCCCCAACAGAGTCACCACTTTTGTTGGGTCTTTCTCTCCAAATCAACAAAGGGTTTGCTAGTTCCAATGCACAGGCAGATTCGGCCAACGAATATAGGAGGTTGCGTGAGCTGCCTCCCCTTCACTAATGCTTCTGCCGCACCAAGGGGGGTATCCCTATAGCTAAAGATTTAACCTTGACTCGCCCAATGACAAAAAAAAGATTTAGCTTTACAACAACAGGCAGAATACTCTCATGTTTGGACCAAGATTTGCATGATAAATCACAAGTTTGGCAATGTTCTCGGACATATCTAACTGGTTTAGGATGAGAGTATGCAAGGGTCCTATTTCTAATCCTACAAACTAATAGGTTGGAATTATGAAATGATTTGTATTTATGTTTTGGATGCAAGACAGAGGGTTTTGGATCATAAAACAACACAAGAAGTAGATTGGTGCCTATCTCAGGGCAAGGAGTCAACTAGACGTATACAAATGAATGATTTACATTAGCATTCAAGTTTCAAGGGGCTTGATTGGTATTTGCCTTATAAACACCACCCAAGAATGAGTATTTAGCTATCTCTACTTACAAATATCCCTACTGCCATACATTCTTCCTCATACTTAACCTAAAACAGTTTAATCCACTCCTTGAATGGAAGTTAAAGATCAAGCATGCAATATAGAAATCTATATCCTAGAATCTATGTAACCCTTAGCAACCAGATTCAAAAGAAGGGATGCATACAGCAATGGAGACAAACAACTAAACACATGCAACAAAGCATTTTTCATATAAAAAAATGACATGAAACTGAACATATGTGTAACATGCATTCAAATGCAACTCATAAACTCATAAAGAGACATAACAACCTAGAAATGCTCTGTTTTTCGTTATTTCTCCAAAAATATGCCCAAGTCTTCCCTCCTCGAAAAATGAGTGACACAGTCCTCTTATAGCAAGAATGTGTACTCAGCACTCAGTACACTGTCATCTCAAATCGCCCTCAGATACACTGCACCATCAAAATGGCGCCAAGAACATTGAATGCACTAGGGAGAAGAAGAGGGAAGGAGCAGTTGAACTCGGGAGATGTGCAGCCGCCTGAAGATTTTTCATTAAAAATGGTAGCTGGCTTGTCCCTTCAGACCCATACCTCTGCAATTTTGCCATTAATGGCCAACCTACCCGCGGCTTCTAAAACTGCAGCAGTCTGCGTGTTTTGCAATTTTTCCCACCTGAAATGCGTCTGTGAACACAGGAAATCCTTCACTTTCTGAAAATTTGAAACTGGCCGTAGATTTCCCTTTTCCTGCCAAGATCTATGGCTTCAAATCATGATGAAAAGTCCACAACCAATGAAAACATGCCACACAAGCGCATTATCTCCTTTGACTTTTCACATCGCAAACATACATTTTGCCTTTTCGCTCATTTTGCCTTTTATACCTTCAAATCTTTGTATATGCAGTTGTATGTGTTGTATATACATACAACTGCCCTTGGACACGTGGCAGCCTGTCATTGGTTCTCCATTGCTGTGTATTGGCCTTTTCATCGGCGATCCATTGTATCTCCTTTTGCATCTGCGGTTGTATATAAGATTGTATATACATACAATCACCCTACATACAAGCGCGGACCCCAAATCATTATGAAACAATTTGAAATCGCAATTAGGTCCGGGTATTGTATCTTCCTCTTCTTGTATATCACTTTGTACATTGCACATACAAATGCAATATACATACAATGAGGATTCCATCACACATATGAGGCAGATTGGAATAAATTTCGAATCTGGCATTGTATCGGCCTCCTTGTACCTTTCATTGTATATCGCACATACAATGTGCAACATACAACCCGCGGACCCCAACCACCTATCCACCACAACAAACTTTTCTTTCACGTCTGGATTGTATATGCGTTTTGTATATTCACTTGTATATGGCACATACATACAATCCGGGACATACAACCGCCCGGGCCCCACCATGCTTTTGAACTGTTGACTTTGACTGCTCCCGCTTTGCATATTTCATTGTATCTACCCTGTTGTATATCAAACATACAATGCAATATACATGCAACCTTTTTAATACAACTGCGGAATATATTGGGAATATGCGATGAATTTTCAACGTACATCCACATTTTCACACCCAGAATTGCACCCGAATATCACATACAAGCCCGATATGCATACAACTGTTTTTCTCCATTCTGAAGCTGATTTAACTTATTTTCGGGTCCGCCAATGTACATTTGCACTTGCACATAGATACAACGGCCATGTACATACAAAGATACATGCATACAACTTTGAAAGCCGAGGGACTTAGAAATTTTTTGGGTTTTTCTGAAAAGGCCTGCAGATGAATACTTGAAACCCAAACCAGCAGCAGGTACCAACAGACCTGACATTATTTGAAGACTTAATTCCATGTGCATTGTTCGGGAGTCGAATCGCAAGTGTGTATGAGGATCGTGGACTTCACATGGACATCGGCGTCATAGCTTGCTGGGGTATTTGAATATTATATAAAATCTTTATAAAATCGTGGGCATAAACTTCAGATATATCTATATGTCTGCCACAGCTGTAGAGAGATTTGTCATATTTCTGAATCTATGAAGAAGTTTGTGTGGGAATTAAGCTTCGTCATTTGTTATTTGTCATCACTGGTCAAATTCATAAGCATACCATCTAAGCTTTTAGAACTGAGACATATTTCAAGGCAGCGAACCTCTAGTATAAGTATCGATTATCATTCAGGATGCTTTGATTTGTTGGCAACGTCATCTGGATAGCTAGAGATCAATATCATATTGGAAGGTTGTTTATTTCAAATTGTTGAAGGATAGCATTTGTGCTTTATTTTCAAGTCTACAAGGCTCGTGGGTTCCAGAAGTGTAGCTGAGTCAATATAAGAAAATTGCCATTCAATGTATATCATCTGCCACCATCTATTCGAATGATATTAGGAGGCGTGGACCAAAGTGATGTGAGGACCCAACATTTGATAAAGTGGAAATGCTGTTTTGAACAGAGGAGTCATATAGTGAAGGTGTTGAGTCAAAGGCAATACATCTAGTGAATTAAAGAATCACAGCTTGTATGCAGCTTCTATGTATTCAGAGACATTACAGTAGAAATAATTCTATTTGCATCAGAAGATATATTTTGGTATGAGAACATTTTGTATTTTTTGTATGTGAACTAAATGGTATTCAAATCTTTAATTTGAATGACTATATATCTACAACCTGTTAGTAAATCAGAAACTTAGTTTGTGATCAGTGATTTAGAAATATCCATCAAGGATATTACACAAAAGGTGGCTGATGTGAAAGCCACAATTGACAAGCAACGAGAGATATGGAAGAAGAAGGGTTGCACCATCATGACTGATGGTTGGACCAATAGAAGAAATAGAACATTGCTAAAAAAATTTTGTTGCTTCCTCAGGTGATTGTACTTTCTAAAATGCATTGATTTAGTGATTAAGATTTTTAATTTCTACTCTATTGAATCATTGATTTTGTTTTTTTCTCAGGTGCCACAGTGTTCATTAAATCTATTGATGCTTCGGGAAACACAAAAAATGTTGAATTCCTTTGTGAAGCTTTGGAGGGAATCTTGGTTGAGGTGGGTGAGGAGAATGTGGTACAAAGAGTGACAGATAATGGAATAAATTATGTTGCTGCAGGTAGACTACTCATGGATAGGCACCCATCCTTATTTTGGACTCCTTGTGTTGCTCATTGCCTTGACCTCATATAGGAGGATCTTGGCAAGATTCCATGGATCAAATCATATGTGGACCAAGCTAGAAATATTTGTAAATACATTTATAATCATAGTTGGGTCCTCAACCTAATGAGGAATTTCACAGGGCAGAAGGAGTTGGCTCGTCTTAGAATAACCCACTTTGCAACTAATTTTATCACATTACAATCCTTGCTTCAAGCAAAGGGAGGTTTGAGGTGCATGTTTGTTAGTGAGGAGTGGACTTCCTCATCATATGCTAAAACCAATGCAGAGTTTGATGTGGCTAATTGGATTTTTGATGAGCAAAGCCTCTGGGCACCGGTCGCGGAGATCGTAGAGGTAAAATCTATATTATATTTTTATTCATATTTCTATTTTATTTGCTTATTTTTGTTCACACTTACTTATGTTAATGTTTCAACTTTCACAATAATTGCAATTCACAGAGCCTTTAGTGGTTCTCCTACGAGTTGCTGATCGATCGGGAGAAGCCCGCAATGGGCTACATATATGAGGAGATAGGGCCAAGGAGGCCATTAGATCCGTTTATGTGGGAGTTGAGGATAAGTATCACCCCATTTGGGAAATCATTGATAGACGACGACACCTCTAGCTTCACAAGCCCCTACACATAGTTGCTTATTTCCTCAATTCGGCATTCCAATTCCGCTCTGATTTCAAGGCAGATGAGGAGGTTTTGAGTGGGCTTTACAAAGTCATAAAGCAGATGGTGCCTGATTCTCTTCTTGGAGCACAAATAGTCACCGAGATTGAGATCTTTAGACTTGCACAAAGAGATCTCTTTGCACGAGATATATGCAAGGCAACTCGATCAATATTGTAGTCAGGTAAAAATCTATTATGGACATAATTTAAGTTTAAAAATTAAATTTTTCTTTTTTTTACATTATTATTAAATATTGAAACTTAAAGTTTGACAATAAGATTGATTTTTTCTTTTTCTCATCTCAGATGCATGGTGGGAAAGATTTGGTGCTAAGGTACCAAATCTTCAGAGGATTGCAGTTTGAGTCTTGAGCCAACCATGCAGTGCTTCAGGTTGTGAGTGCAATTGGAGTATGTTTGAGCACATACATTTCAAGAAGCACAATAGGCTATCAGTGCAAAGGTTGAAGGATCTAGTTTATGTTCATGACAACCTTCACCTTCGCCACAAACAAATTTTGGGCAGTGACTTATCACCAATCACACTAGAGGAGGTTGATCCACAATTAGATTGGATCACTGAGGTTGAGGATCCTGTCTTTGGTGATGAGGACCTTGATTGGGTTGACTAGGTGGATAGAGAGGCAGAGGCAATAGCCATGGCAGAGGAGGAGGTTACAACACAAGCAGATACCTTGGATGTTGGTGTGAGTGTCATTGAGACAAGCAAATATCATGGTTGCATCATCATCCAGGACCTATCTTAGATGCCCACACAAGACTTGCCGTAATATTGGGCCAAGTGATGTAGGCTCCTCTTAGCCATAGACTTCTAGTTTTTGTTTTGATATTTGTTTTGAACTTTTGATGCCATGGATTTCATATTCCATGAGTTTTGTATACATTTGACAATATTTATATCATAGTTGCAAGACTCGCCAAAAGTATTTACTAGGCAAGCCCGGAAAGTATGGTTCGGCAAAAACTCGAAAAAAACTCGGGAAAAAACTCGGCAACTTAAAAAATTGCTTAAACTTCATTAAAAACACATTTTTTTTGCAAAATTCAATGATAAGATGCATCCAATGAGTCAATAAAATGAGTACATAGAAGAAACAAGCTGAGTCTAGTTATATTTGATTGATTTCAAAGAAAATTAGATACAAAATTGCATCCTCATGTGGAATGCTCAATACGTTGATACTAATAATCTAAAACAAAAAGAAAATGGCAAATTGTTTTTGTAAAACTGAAAGTAAATTCTAAATACAAATTCAAATCTTCCTCTTCCCATGTCTAGTACGTGAGAAGACTACGGGAGAGGGTGTAGTCGTAGGACTCTGCTGTGGCTCCTCAACCTCCATCCTAGATGTAGATCCTACTGCTGGCCGTGGCACAGTCACTGGCAATGACTCCTCCTCAGGATCATCCTCAATGTCATCCAATGAGAATGCAAATCCACCCCCCTCCTCCATTGCCTGTCGCTCTAAGTCATAGATGCCGTCCTCGAAAAACAATGGAGGCTACTCATCTCACCCTGTCCAATCACTGTATGGATCTATTTGCTCATCTCCTCGATGCAAAATTGCTGTAAATAGGTGCACAATGCTTTGGAGAGTATTTTTGCTGAGTGAGTTTGCAAATGAATAAAAAAAACAAGTCAAAAATGCCTTTATGTTCGGCCACCTGGGTTAAACACTGATCGTGCGAGTTTTTTGTCAAGACTCACCGAGTTTTTATGAAAAACTCGGCAAAAACACTGCGAGTTTTTTTGGCGTACAAGTGCCTGAAAAACTCGTTTTGAAAAAAAACTCTCGCCGGGTTTTTGGCGAGTCTTGCAACTATGATTTATATATCTAAATGTGTTATTTCCTTCAGCTAAAATTTATGTTTATACTTATGTGATTGATGTATACTTGTGTATGTGATCAAAGTAGCTTCTATTTGATGAGTTTATTGCGTCTTTAAGGTTTATTTATTAAAGGGTGCAAGAAACAAGTTTTAAATCCCTAAAAATATCTGAATTTCATGGGTTTTTCAATTTGCTGAGTCTTTGCCGAGTTTGGGCGGCGAGTCCGGGTCAAAAATTAGCTTGCCGAGTCTTGGGTAAGTCCGAGTCTTGTAACACTTGATGATAGTAGTGTCTCTTCATTCTTGTTATGGTTGACTAATTATGGATTTCTCTGAGGAACTTATTTCTATTGATATGATTGACCGAATAAAGATTCAGTGAAGAGAATTTTAATGTTTCACTTGATCAAATTAAGTTCTTCAAGAGAGTTTATTATTTCCTCTTGGTATGGTTGATTGAATGTGGAGTCCCTCATGAGAGCTGATTTTTTCCTTATGATGTGTGTTGGCGTTTCAATTCGCACCTCTAGAATGCGAGTTGGAAATGGACAGCTATGCATAGATGGGAGAATTCTGTTTCGTCAACAATCTAGGACATGATGTAAAACATCCAAGGCTGGAATTTGTTAGCATCTGCTTGATCCGTGATTCGGCTTAGTAGAGTGATCATTAGTGCATGTTCTTCCTTGAACTCTCCACGTCCAACGTTCTTTGGCACGACGTTCTGCTTCTCTTTCAACCAACTCTGAGCAATCTTCTTCCCATACTTTTCTTTATCATTGTGCCACACCCTTTTGCATTCTTCAATCGAAACAACCAAGTTTTCTCTCCAGATTGGTATTGAAAAACATTTCTTAATGTCGTTCGGCCTCATGTTGCAGAGCACACGTCCATCTCTTGATTGGATTTCTCTTGTGACCGAATTGTAATGCGTCATACAAGCAATTACAATTCGATACTTTGCACTGTGATGGGGAATGATGCTGCTGCAAGCAACCCGGAGTGATTCAGATTCCTAATAGCTGTATTTCCCGCATCTTCCAAAGGATGTAAATTGAACACTGGAAGTACTTTATGCAAATCTGTCTCGAAAGTTTTCAGGTAATTGTGAACCAACGCCGTTTTAGGCCTGATCTCTGTTGGAGAGTACTGCATACTGAAAGATTTGAAAAATGACTGTGAACACGCCTATGTTGGAAAAATCTTGGACAAAAGGCTGAAAATTACTTGCTGATTTCTTCTAAAAAGCAGAATGTGAGAAAAAAAGCTGGCACATGGGTTTTGTAGGCAATTCCCTTTTGAAGCAACCCAGATTGTCGGATTTTGAAAAAGTGGAGGATTTCCCAAAAAACCAGCAAAAAGGCAGATTCCCGGAAAAAGCAAATTTCCCAATCTTCAAGAGGATGAAATTCTGGATGAACCCATCTCGATGCAAATTGAAAAAAGCTTCGGTCCTGTTTCTAAAAAACGATCCCCTAGAAAAAGGGACCCTGAAAAAGCGTGCCTCCTTGCTTCCTCATCTCAAAACTATGAAGAACGCTGAAAAAGCACTTCGTTTGAGGCTTCGAATCTTTGTGGAAAGAAAAATGTCTTCTTCCTCTAGATGCAACCTGCAAAAGATAATGAATAAAAGAAGCCAAAAGCTTGTCTTTATAGAACTTGAGGGCAAAAAATCAGCTTTCTTTGTGAAAGAATAAAGCTTCAAACTTATCCATGAAGAAAGCATCTTTTAAAGCACAAATCCAAGTGGATGTCTTCGAATAGGAGGAATCCCTATTTTATAGCTACTTATGGCTTCATGTGTGAGATGACAAAAAAATCTTCTTTGATGATGTCATCAAACACGCGAGGTTGCAAAAGTGTTAGCCAAATTTTCCTTCATTTCGACACTTTTGCACTCATTCTGACTCCAATGTGACCTGCCTCTAACTTCAACAAGATGGCAAACTATCATCATTGACTAAAAAAGCTGATTGATCATGGCATCTTGAAGTTTTATCAATTTTGATTTGACCCCCAGCCTCAAACTAATGTTCTGACGACGTTTGACTGCAAATTTGACTTCCAAGAATTGTCGCTGGACAAAGATTCGGAAGCGGCTGCAAGAAGCACTATCGTGACAAGAAAAATTCTAACACTGGATAACATAGGCGCCCCTAGCCTCCAGGGGCGCCTGGAAACTCATGCCTTAGCCATTTTTCGAGATTTTAAATTTTCATTTTTGAAGATTTGCAACTTTCCCGAAAAAACATAAAAAATAATCTATCTCTGCAAATGCTAGGTGCCTGGGATTTCATGCCTTAGAAATTTTTTGGAATTTTTCAACTTCTTCCGCAAATCTTGAATTCTGCCAGATTTTGAAGGTCCCTGCCTGACGTATATCTAAACATACCTATACTTTAAATATTTTGAAATATACTTTCAGGATGTTTGAGATAGGTCTCAGATCCATGGGATTTGACATGCAGATTCTAGATTTTTGAGGATCCACCAGATTTCAGACTTAGTCAATTTTAGGATTCCAGGGACAGACATAGGATGAGGGTAGACTGGATAGCCTGAGCATATCTGAGATGAATCTCCACTTTTACAAGCCTTTTGATTGAGTTTGACTGCTTTTGACCTCATGGAAGCGGGCTGACGAAGGTATTTTAACGTTTCTCAAAAAACATGAAAAAATTCTAACATTGGAAAAGATGGCGCCCCTAGCCTCCAGGGGCGCCTAAAAATCTTTGCCTTAGTCAATTTCATGATTTTCAACTTTTGCATTGCAGTTTACCTCGTTTCCCGTGCCGGTAGCTGCCCCTGTCACTGATTTCGATAATTTGTCGGACGACTGCCACTGAATGAAGAATGGACTAGATAGCCTGGGTATATCTGACGTGAATTCCATCTTTTCAGGATCTGTTGACCAAAATGACTGCTTTTATCTGCCCTGGAACTGTCTGACAGAGGTTTTTTTTTGGCATTTTCTGAAAAATGCGAGAAAAAATCTAAGTCTGCTAAAGCTGGGTGCCCCTAGCCTCCAGGGGCTCCTAGATTTTCATGCGTTAGTCAAATTTGAAGATTTTTCACTTTTCTCCTCATTCTGGATCCATCCTGCTCCGTTTTCCGTTCCTTGTCAAATCAACAACTGTTCGTCAGTTCTGTGTCGTCTGAGCAGCATTGAAAACTCGAAAATGAGCTCTGGCAGATGAACTTCCTCCATTGATGACTTCGAAGCTCATGCTTCGCCATCTGAAAAAGCAGAATTGACCTAGTAGAGAAAACTTGACCTTTTGTAGATTCCGTCTGGACCATCTGGATCATGAAGCGAAATCAGCCAATGAGAATTAGGCATGACACTTGAATTAGAGATTCTATTTTTAGAAAATTTTGTCAGCATCTGTATCTCAAGAAACCTAGAAAACCTAATTTGACGTCTATTTTTAGAAACTTTCTAAAAATAGAAATTTCTATTTTTAGAAACTTTCTAAAAATAGAAATTTCTATTTTTAGAAACTTTCTAAAAATAGAAATTTCTATTTTTAGAAATTTTGACTTATTGAGTTTTTTGACGAAAAATTTCTAGACTTTCACAAAATGCCTTAATGAAGCAAAATTTTTTGATTTGGCACAACAATATGGTTGAGCTAATATTAAATAAGCACTTCTTAAAGAGAGTAATTTTTCTTCTTGACATGGTTAGCTAGATAAGGTTTTCAGCAAGAGTTTATTGTTATCTTCCATATGGTTGACTAAGTCACTAAGGAGTGTGGTGTACCCATATGAAATTTTCATACTATCATTTTTTACATGAAAATGTTAGATTATTCTCTTATCTCAGTCTTCATTGTGAAACTCTCACACCTCATCTCACTTGTGTATTTTGAACTCTAGCCAATTTCATCTTATTGCTAACCATGGAGGCTTTCTAATGCTTTGAACGAAGCAAAAATCGGAGCTTGAACGAGAAAGTTACGATTGCAAGAAGGATAATGGCAGAGGAACATGAAAGGTGTGATTTTACTCTTAAGTCATAATGGTGGAAAAATTGGCAAAAGGGTGTGAATTGCACAATCCCCCATTTAAGTGCCCAAAAATGAACAAAGTAAAAAAGTGACAAGAAGATAAAAATCATGTGACTATACACAAGGATGCCAGAAATTCTTCATGCCAAAAAATTGGTGAAAGTGGCACCAAGACACAAACCATGTGATTGATTAAAGGGGCATCAAAAAGTTCGTAAGACAGTCAAAAAATGGCAAGTATGCTTGAATTGCATGACTGGCCACTAAAGCGTCAAAATTTTAAAAAGACAAAAGTGGCAAAAATGTCAGTGAGGCACGATTTGTGCGATGATGCATTAAGTGCCCCAAAGAAAAAGATGGCAAAAGTGCCATATACATGCAAATTTGTGCAATTAACCACAAAAAGGCCACCATTTAATTGAGTATTTTGAAAAAAGAGCAAAGAAACCACAAAAGTGCAAATTGCAATATATGCAATTGGAAGTCAAATGTTTGACGGAAAGGTAAAGTGGCACCTAGGGCATTGAGACGTGAACTGTGTAACCTTTCATTAGAAAGATCAAATGGCGCCATTAATGATGATGTTTTAGTTATAAAGTAGAGGGGCTTTATTGTATTCTCATATATATTCAGTGTGCCATTCTTCCACAGCAAGAGTGTCATGTCCCTCCATTGAATATAGATATATTTATAAATCATAAATTAAATATATATTAAATATTATAGATTGAATGTATTTACAATCAATGTCATAAAACTAAATATAAATAAATATATACAAATATTAATAATATTATTTTTTAGTTAAATATTATTAATAAAGTTATTATTCATATATCACTAAAGGTATTAGTAAAGCTGTTATATAAGATAGTATATTAATTATAGTAACAATGCCTAAGCAACAGAGAGACAAGGATTAGTAATAACTAATAAGAAGATCAGAAATTAGTTTATATGGCAAGCAGCTCCCATGATGCATCAATGTATAGTGTGATTCGGTTCACAAGGAAACAGAAAGCTGCACTGTGTCAGAAGATGTCCCCCCATGAGCAGCCTTGTTAATTAAAAATAGTTTAAGTAATATTCTTAAGGCTGGGACCCACTTGTGATTGTTCCTTAAAGAATTCCAAATAAGATTTAAACCATACAGCAACCATCGAATTTGTTTGGAAGTTTAAGATTTGAAAATAATATTATAAAGGCTGACTCACCCATAACGCAAAAAAGGTAATACATGGTGATTTATTAAAAGGTAATATTATGTGATGTCCCATCTGAATATAGACACTTTTGTTGGATCGTAAGAAGCATTCTCTTCACAAGACCGATTCCTCCAAACTTCAAATATAAGCCGACTAAAGAAGAAATATTCCACGTAAACAATAATGGATAAAGTTTAAAGTCATTTGCAAGATTAAGCCACGATTCAAGAATAAGACAAATACCACAAAAGTACAAATTAGATGAAGGACAAAAAAGTTGATTATAATAATGGATTGTTAGCTGCCGATCCAAACAAAAAGGGCACTAATCTTCATTTAGATGGTGGCGTCTCTAACAAAGGACGTGACTGATCAGAAAGATACGATGGTTAGAGAATATATATAGGGAATATCTTAGCATTCTCCTGGGAAGGGGGGAACATCATCGAATCAGCATACACAGTCTTATCTTATCCCACCAATACATACTCTGCAGTATATATTAGAAAATCACCAATGAAAAACATCTGCAGTTCAAAGATACTCTGCATAATTCTGATCTGTTATCAAAGATATCAAAGCAAGCATTATAAGAAGACTTTCCAACAGCAAACTGCCATTCTTGCAGGCTCCAGTAATCAAACTGACATAATACCACAGGTATGACAGTACATTGTTTCCCTTGCTTATATTAATGTTCAGTATAACACTGCATTTATTTACAGGCAGTTCTGAGCAATATAATTCATGGACAGTCATATGTAATATTCACTAACTGTGTATTCTATATCCCATTCATTAACCACATATGGGATCAATGAAGGGTGACATGTCTAGTTTATCATTCATAGTCAATGTATTGGTCTTGGCTACCTAGAGTACCAAGAATCCTCACAGATGCCTTAGCCTCAAGAATACACCAAGTAGTTCTTGAATAAGGATGGGAGACAAACATAGCCTATGATGAACAACAACATGCTACACCCTATCAACCCCATATGGTGTTAAGGAAAAGTATATAAGTTATAGAGAAGAAGTGTATGTTGATAAGATCATGAAGATAGCATGTGAAATGTCATGATAAATGGTGAACAATGAACATATGAATTGCATTGTGTAACAGTAACAATAGCTGACTGTGATAGCATGAAATCATTATAAATTATGAATTGTTTACATTGCAATCAGTTTAGTTAGATTATGTAATGAGTATGAAATATTTATGTGCGTTTTCATTATAATGAACTAAGGAAAGAATACAAAGAGTATAAGTACATAAAAGGCATGAATTCCTAAAATAGAGGAAGGCAATAATGTTAATCAACTCACCACTATGAGGAGTTTAGGGGCGGGCAATCAACCAAGGATAGGTACGGGTTCATTGGTCTAGAGCACCCCTTCAAACCCTTGTCTCAAGATGGTACCTTAGGGAGCAAGAGGTAGTCTTTTGACTTGAGTGGTCTAGAGAACCCCAAGTCAAAGGAAGGTCCTAGAGTGGCCTGGGTCTAGAGTACCCCTCGAAGGAAGAACGACCTATACCATTGGCATTGCACCCTAACGGATTCACTCTCATAAGATGGAGGATTTGATTAACAAAAAGGGCCAAGTAGATCTCTTCTAGGGAATCATGAAATGTATACAATCCATCTATGATAACAAATGGCTTATGTTTATAGATGATATGTGAATTTAAAGAAGAATTGTCTACTAATGTTCTCTTTGGTGAGTTGAATTGTGCAAGGTTGCGAAAAATTCGGACTCACTAGATGGGGACATTACAGTGGTATCAGAGCCATCATCTTGCCATCCTGTGAATAATAAGCAATTATTACTAATTGGTGTTGTTAACATTAGTGGTTGCAGGAATTAAATATGCATGCAAAAGATAACATTACATTTGTATCAATTATTATTGATGATGATACTAACATCTCTTACTCGGAATTATTCTTGTTACAGGTTGGGAAATCAAGGATATTCTAAAGAGAACATTATAAGATTCATATGACTCACACCTTGTATATTACTTTATTCTCGATTTAACTTCCTTGTCTTACTAGTATGGTCTTTGTGTGTATTTACGTATATTTTAGTGTGTTTATGTCATGCTTTATGTTTGTGTCCATGTGTGTTTTGCATGTATTACATCTTATCTGTGTAATCTTGTGCATTTCTGTGCATTGCTTCTTACTTGCATATATGCTTCTTGCCTTGATTGTATGTGTGAGCCACTTGGATATTTATGTGTGTTTGGTGTGTATACCTCATTGAGTGTATTAGTATGCATAACTCATGTCATAATTCTTCATGTGTACTCAAGTAAGATGCTCCATGCCTACATGTGTATGCTTATACCTTCTTACTACATGCTTCATAAGTAGTCATACTTGTGCCCTCATCTTGGTGTGTATTAGTGTATTCATAAATATGAACACTTCAAGGGAAAGTATATTCGCTAAAGTTTATGACTATGAACTTGTAATTGTATTGTATTTAAAATTTGTATACTCTATGCTTTCAAATATGATTATGAAATTGCGTGCATACTCTATGACTTGCACTTGTATGCTTTGTATACTTTGTCCGCATGTATACCTAATGTGTGGTGGATGCTCTATAAAGTGTAATTGTTTCAAGTGTATGCTATAACATGTACTTGTATCCGAGTGTGTACTCAATGATTGTACTTGTATGTAAATGAATACTCTATGACTTGCATGCTCTATGCAATTGCAAACTGTATGACTTTGTAATTGTATTTGGAAATTGAGTGTATGTGTATACTCTATGACTTTGCAATTGTATGAAATTATATGACTTGTAATTGCAACTGTATGAAGTGTGTTCAAGTGCATGCTCTATGAACATGTATGTTCTATGAATATGTATTTATATGCAAGTTTATACTCTCGGATTTGTATGCAAGTGTGCACTTTCTGACTTGAAATTGGTGTTTGAGTAAATACCCTATGAATTGTATTTGTATTAAAGTGAATGATATGACCCAAATGTGAATGTATACTCTATGGTTATTTGAGTGTATACTCTATGCTTTGTATTTGTATTTGAGTGTATACTCTATGGTTGTGATTTCATTTGAGTGTACAAATCTATGTGTTGTAATTGTAATCTAAGTGTATTTGAGTATATGACTCTATGCCTTGTATTCGAATTTTCTATGATTGTATTTGTATTTGAATGTATGACTCTATATCTTGTAATTATATTTGAGTGTGTACTCTATGTCTTGAATTTGTATGACTTGTGATTGTATTTATACTTGAGTGCATACTCTATGACTTGTATTTGCGTGTATTCTCTATGACTTTGTGTATTCAATTGTATACTTTGTGACTGCGTGTATTCGAGTGTATACTCCATGACTTTGTGTTCAAATGTATACTACATGATTTATGTGTGTATGTTCAAATGCACACTTCATGACTCGTGTATATTTTTCGTGCGTATACTTGTGTGTTACGTGTATGCTTCATGCCTTATGTATTATGTACGTATACTTTATATGCTTCATGCTTTGTGTATCAAGTGTGCACTATGTGTTTTATGTATTACATACTATGTTCATGCTTCATATACTTTTGTGTATCATAAGCTTTGTATGCTTCATGTACTACGTATATTTATGATTTGTGTGTCATATATATAATTGTGCACATATACTTCAACATGGATCTTCTCGCCGATGGTATTCTCTATTTGGAGTATCAAACCAAAGAGCCTCTTTCATCATGATATAGATAGATGTAATTTTGATCTCTCATCATTGACACAACCATGGTTCACCTTTACAAGACTAATATGTCCTTTGTTATCAATGAAGAGAGTTTATAAACTATACATAGCTAAACTATAATAGCTAAGATAGTTTAACCATTATCACCCACAAATTTAGTTTTTTCAAATCCTCGTCTAGATATAATGATCAAAACATTATGTCTTGCCTTTGAAAGGTAAGTGCTAGGTTCACTCCTATGCCCTCTATCATTACGTCCATCTTTTGGACTGATCTAAGGTGATAACTGATCATAAGTATAAATAACTATATCCATATAAATGTCAATAACATCTCAATAGTTATTAAAATTTGAGAGCATACTAGAATGCAATAGTGTCCATGCTTGGACATTGTTTCTATTTATGATAAATACATAATCAGTTAGATTTTGTATTCAATTGCCTTTAACTAAAGAAGTTTAGGCACCACACCAAATCTACCCATCATGGAGAACCTAACTATTATGTAAGAACTAGCACTATCCTATACTTATAATAGACTATGTTCAATACATTCATGGTAATATATTTACCCTTAAATATCTAAAATACACTTAACTTTTGATAGCAAGGTACTCTACTACTACCCCTAGTCTTAGTGGGCATAATCTTGATTTATAAATATTAATGCAATATCAATTACTCTTAAAAATTCATGTCTCCAAAGGGTTGATTATAAGAATCTCCTTTTAAGCTTCTCTTTGATTAAAGTAACTTAGTTAAAAGCTACAACAAAGCTGCTACATAAACCTATGCTAAGATATAATGTGGGCCATAGCCCATAAATCCCAGGATCATTCTCCATCATTCAACGATTATTCTACACGACTACAATAATTATTGTCTTCTTGAGATCCGAATGATTATAGTCCTTTTGGGATCATCCAAACCCAAAATTGCTTGAGGACAAGCAATCTTGAGAGGGGAGAACTGTCATGTCCCTCCATTGAATATAGATATATTTATAAATCATAAATTAAATATATATTAAATATTATAGATTGAATGTATTTACAATCAATGTCATAAAACTAAATATAAATAAATATATACAAATATTAATAATATTATTTTTTAGTTAAATATTATTAATAAAGTTATTATTCATATATCACTAAAGGTATTAGTAAAGCTGTTATATAAGATAGTATATTAAATATAGTAACAATGCCTAAGCAACAGAGAGACAAGGATTAGTAATAACTAATAAGAAGATCAGAAATTAGTTTATATGGCAAGCAGCTCCCATGATGCATCAATGTATAGTGTGATTCGGTTCACAAGGAAACAGAAAGCTGCACTGTGTCAGAAGATGTCCCCCCATGAGCAGCCTTGTTAATTAAAAATAGTTTAAGTAATATTCTTAAGGCTGGGACCCACTTGTGATTGTTCCTTAAAGAACTCCAAATAAGATTTAAACCATACAGCAACCATCGAATTTGTTTGGAAGTTTAAGATTTGAAAATAATATTATAAAGGCTGACTCACCCATAACGCAAAAAAGGTAATACATGGTGATTTATTAAAAGGTAATATTATGTGATGTCCCATCTGAATATAGACACTTTTGCTGGATCGTAAGAAGCATTCTCTTCACAAGACTGATTCCTCCAAACTTCAAATATAAGCCGACTAAAGAAGAAATATTCCACGTAAACAATAATGGATAAAGTTTAAAGTCATTTGCAAGATTAAGCCACGATTCAAGAATAAGACAAATACCACAAAAGTACAAATTAGATGAAGGACAAAAAAGGTGATTATAATAATGGATTGTTAGCTGCCGATCCAAACAAAAAGGGCACTAATCTTCATTTAGATGGTGGCGTCTCTAACAAAGGATGTGACTGATCAGAAAGATACGATGGTTAGAGAATATATATAGGGAATATCTTAGCATTCTCCTGGGAAGGGGGGAACATCATCGAATCATCATCTACCATCATCGAATCAGCATACACAGTCTTATCTCATCCCACCAATACATACTCTGCAGTATATATTAGAAAATCACCAATGAAAAACATCTGCAGTTCAAAGATACTCTGCATAATTCTGATCTGTTATCAAAGATATCAAAGCAAGCATTATAAGAAGACTTTCCAACAGCAAACTGCCATTCTTGCAGGCTCCAGTAATCAAACTGACATAATACCACAGGTATGACAGTACATTGTTTCCCTTGCTTATATTAATGTTCAGTATAACACTGCAATTATTTACAGCCAGTTCTGAGCAATATAATTCATGGACAGTCATATGTAATATTCACTAACTGTGTATTCTATATCCCATTCATTAACCACATATGGGATCAATGAAGGGTGACATGTCTAGTTTATCATTCATAGTCAATGTATTGGTCTTGGCTACCTAGAGTACCAAGAATCCTCACGGATGCCTTAGCCTCAAGAATACACCAAGTAGTTCTTGAATAAGGATGGGAGACAAACATAGCCTATGATGAACAACAACATGCTACACCCTATCAACCCCATATGGTGTTAAGGAAAAGTATATAAGTTATAGAGAAGAAGTGTATGTTGATAAGATCATGAAGATAGCATGTGAAATGTCATGATAAATGGTGAACAATGAACATATGAATTGCATTGTGTAACAGTAACAATAGCTGACTGTGATAGCATGAAATCATTATAAATTATGAATTGTTTACATTGCAATCAGTTTAGTTAGATTATGTAATGAGTATGAAATATTTATGTGCATTTTCATTATAATGAACCAAGGAAAGAAGACAAAGAGTATAAGTACATAAAAGGCATGAATTCCTAAAATAGAGGAAGGCAATAATGTTAATCAACTCACCACTATGAGGAGTTTAGGGGCGGGCAATCAACCAAGGATAGGTACGGGTTCATTGGTCTAGAGCACCCCTTCGAACCCTTGTCTCAAGATGGTACCTTAGGGAGAAAGAGGTAGTCTTTTGACTTGAGTGGTTTAGAGAACCCCAAGTCAAAGGAAGGTCCTAGAGTCGCCTGGGTCTAGAGTACCCCTCGAAGGAAGAACGACCTATACCATTGGCATTGCACCCTAACGGATTCACTCTCATAAGATGGAGGATTTGATTAACAAAAAGGGCCAAGTAGATCTCTTCTAGGGAATCATGAAATGTATACAATCCATCTATGATAACAAATGGCTTATGTTTATAGATGATATGTGAATTTAAAGAAGAATTGTATACTAATGTTCTCTTTGGTGAGTTGAATTGTGCAAGGTTGCGAAAAATTCGGACTCACTAGTTGGGGACATTACAAAGAGACAACAATATTGCAGGTATTTCATCACTTTCAGACACTAAGGTTTGTGTTTGCAATGAAATATTTCAAGTTTCTAGTATTGCCAGTATTGAAGCTAAGGTACACCAAAGGTCTTCACATTTCTTTGAAGGGTTTGTCAGAGATTCAATAATTTGTGATTGCTAGAGGAGATTTAGGTGTTGTTTTTTCTACAATATTCATCCATCATGTGCCAAGATAATATTGTTCAACCTAAGGCATCTTTGTTGGATAGGCTGTGAGGATTATGCATAAGGTGCTAGAGTTTTGAGCTTCGAAATCATAGTTTTGAGAGTTACAAAACCTAGGATTTCTGAAGAAGCAACACCTAGGATTTTTCTAAGGTTTGTGCAGGAAGAAAGTAATTTAGAGCAGTCGCACTAGGGTTGTGTCTAGTGTTTTCAATAGAAGAAACAACCACATTCATGACACCAAGAATAGGGTTTGCAAGATTGTTAGTAGGGTTTCAAAAATTTCCACAATGGCATATCACTTCCAAATTATGGAGCTACTCTTTGTGTTAGCATGTGATTGTCCTTTGATCAAGGATAAAGAGTTAGGGCATGTGGATGTGCAAGATTTGTATTAGATGAGAAGATAAAAAATAGAAAGAAAATTGCTGAAAAACTTCAAGATAGTGTATTGGTACAGGTTGCAACATTTCCTATTTCTACTCGGAGCCAGAAATTGGTCATAGCTTGCACCAAACATTATGATGTAGAGAAGAGGGAGATTCACACTGCAGTGATGAGATTATTAAAAAAATCAACTCTGATTTCCCTGAGGAGGCCTTTGGATACTATCATGTGAAGAGACTCAGGGAGTGGACCTAGATGAGTGTGATAGTACATGGTATGATAACCTAGTGGAATGTTAGAAACAAGCTAGAAAGCATTGGCTACAAGAATCATAATTGAAAGACTTGCAAAAAACTCACGAGTACCTGCAAGTCATTTAAGCTTGTGAGTTAGTCATTGACTAACTCACTAGTGAGTTATCGCCAATGAAATCAGACCCAAAACCTGGCCAGTGCTCGATTCCACCCAAAAAAGTTCATTTTGCATCATTTTTCAAGTTTGTTTTTTTGAGCAGTAGTGTTGGAGCATTTCACAACTGTTTGTAGGCATTTGAGAAGTAGGATTTAACACGATTAGCAAACTTATCAGCTCTTATTCAGCTGCATTTCAAGGGTATGTAACACTTTTCAAGTTTTTTTGTTTGTTTTTGTGCCTTCATTCTAAAATTTTTGTGCCAGGGTTTAGTTATTTATTGTTTTATTGTTTTATTTTGAGTTAGTTTGTACTTTGTAATATCTACTAGGGTTTTGTTTGTATTTTTTTTTTTCCATTTTGCTAGTGTTTATTTTTATTTTTTCAAAAACAAAATGGCATCTATGTAGGAGAGGTGGTGGCAAGTCTAGGGACCTTGCTTGAAAACACGGAACCATAGGTATAGAGCTAGAAATGGTAATCTACGACTACTGCAGGATGGATGTGAGATGAGTCATAAATCACCTCAAATATCATCTTGGATGGATCACTTGCCGAGATGTTGTGCCATGTACAAAAGTGTCTTAAAATGTTGAGTGAAAGGTGAAAGCTCTACTTATATTTTATGATCAAAAGAAAACATAGAAAAAGAGGATGACAAAGCAATTGGCAGAGACAGCTGCAAGTATGAGTTCTAGAGGGTTAGAGGGAGATATAGGGGGCTCTTCTTCCATTGGGCCATGAATATGGGGATTAGGCAATGGAAGTAGACATAGTTCCAATTCTTTGGTCCTTGTAACACTCAATAAAGAATTGCAAAATGAGGCCAAGTTGACATGTGCTAATTTTTGGTATTACAAAAACATTCCATTTAATGTTGTAATGAGTCCTTATTGGGAGCAATTGGTTACTACATTGACTATGGCAGGTAGGGGGTTCAAGGTGTCATGTCCCCTTTTCCAATTAAAGTAAAAGAAATAATAAAATTAATATTATAAAGTTATCTAATGATTTACTTTTTTATTAAAAAGTGACAACTTAATATTATTTTATTAAAATAATTTTAATAATAATGTTTTAAGTTTATCCTTATATTTTATTCTAAAAATATTAAAAAGGGATAATTTAAGTATTATTATTAAAGTAATTAAAAGGTCATATTAATGAGATATTAAAAGATCTATAATAAGATAATAAAAGATCTTGTAAGTGGGAAACTTTTGAAGGAAAAGGGGAAAGCAGAAAAAAAATCTATAAAGGAAGGAAATTCCTCATAGTTTTGCATGCTATTTTTATTATCAAAAACCCCTTTTGCATAGCTTGGATATTTATGTTCATCTTTTACTCTGTAATGTCCCCTTTTTGTTTAGTTGAGCCATTGTTGCAAAGTGACTTGGAGAAAGGAAAGTTGACTTCACCTAAGCCAAATTGAAGTTAAGTTGAGTACTTTATAAAGTGACTTGGAGAATGAAAAGTTGGTAAAAATAACTTAAAGCTTGGAGAACGGAAAGTCACTTTAGTCACTTTATGAAAGAGAAAAATAAATTATAATAAAATGACAAAATAAAACATTATTTTAATGACAAAGTTGGATGTCCCACTTGGAAAAGGAAAAGTGCATTAAAAAATAATATTTTAATCCCAATTATGGCGGTGGACATGAAACTTATATAAAATATTGCAAATTTGGGCGCTCCACTTGAAGGTTATAAAAGGAGGTGTTTGGGAGGTCATTTCATCATTGTGTATTTTGTCATTTGCATATTGGATATTTTCCTTTGAGCTACAACACAGGTTCAGCAATTTCTGAGGATGAAAACCCTTGGAAATTCGTGGATTGGATGAAAACCAGTGCCACTTGAGAGGTGAATCCGTACGGGTTTACTACTGAGCTTAATTGCAGGTTTCGAATTGGAGCTTCAAAGAAATCTTTTTCTGCAGGTTTATATCAGCTAGGGTTTGAAGATCAAATTGATAAGATTGGTGCCAAATATCAATTTGATATTGAGGGGATTTGAGGGTAGTCAATTGCAGACCATTGAGGGTTGGATTTTCATTGATATCATAAGTCATTGTGAAGGAATCGATGCATTTTTGAGGGTAGGTCTGAATTGAAGCATTGCAAGACACTAGGTTTTGTGTAGCATTTGGCATCATGGAGGACAAATTGCACATTTGAGCACTCCTATTGGCAGGTCATTGGTTTTAAAGGAGAAATCATCATCTATTTTCCATCACCTAGGGTTCACTTTTTATTGAAGGAGCTAGTGCTCATTTGGGAGAGATCGTGGGTGTTTGGCATCATCAAATTGCAATCAGTTTTTGACTCAGACTTCAACAGGCATATCAGAATTGCAGACCGAGGGTTTGGAGGCATATTTATCATCCATTTGGCACCTATCATCACCTAGGGTTTGAGCGCTCCCATTGAAGATCTAGCGCTATCACTTGGAGGAGGTTCGTGGCATACAAGGAGGATATATTGGACATTTTGAAATCAGAAATATTGCATCAGATCAGTCCTATATCAGAGCTGCATATCAGCATCCATACATTGTATGTTTGGCATTCATAAACATCATACTATCAATTGGGTATGTCATTGTATTGAAATACATTCAAATCTTTAATTTGAATAAAGAATACCCTGCTGTTCCAAGTTATATCAGACCTCTGATTTGTTATTTCAGTTCAATTATTTATTGTTACTTTATTTGCAAAGTGTTCAATATTGGCATTATCATATGGCAAATGCATTCAAAAACTGAAATATCATAAAACCCATTCAAACAAGCAAAACAAACCAATTTAGAAATTCAGAAAATCAGATCAGATTGGGTAAGGGTTCTTACATACTCGAGGACGAAAACCCTCATGGTTTCCAGAAGATCGAAGAACGAAAACCCTTGAGGTCTTTGGGATTCGGGAATGAAAACTCTCAGGATTCTAGTTGGTGATTCCACCTAGGAATTACACAAAGCTTCATAGTTTAGTTTCAGAAGTTGCATGTTAGTAAGCAGCACTTGCATGTCAGTATCCAGTGTTTGCATGCCAGTTCCGGAAGTTGCATGTTAGTGATCAACATGTGCATGTCAGTATCCAGTGTTTGCATGCCATTTCCAGAAGTTGCATGTTAGTGATCAACACGTGCATGTCAGTATTCAATGTTTGCATGTCAGTGTTTTGTGATTGCATGTCAGTGTTAGCAATGGTATCAGAGTTGTCTTTGTATAGTGGTACTAAGGTTTTTTTTTATGCAGTAGTTGGTGTATTGGGTTAGTAAATTATTGAATTATTTCTATCTTATCAGTTGCTATCTTATGGAATAAAAATATAGTTGATATTTGTGAATCAAATTTTTGGTTTATAAATGATTTATTGTCCATAATTGCTGCATGTGAGTTTCAGTGATACATTTGAAAAATAATCAGTTCCTAAGCAATTCAGAAAATTATTGAAACAAATTTAATTTTGGAATAAATATCATATAATATTCCTTTGGGGATATTATGGTGGTATTAGAGCTGTCATCTTGCCAGCCTGAGGGTTTGAAAATATAGATAATATCATGCCTGTTGGTTTGGGAAATAGGAAAATGAAGACATTCAAAGAATCTTTGTCAGAAATGTTACAGACTTTGCAGAATATAAAGTTGAATTAGTTTGTGTTTGGTTAAACAAAGGACATAATAGTAGAAGTATGTATAAAGAGCCCAATTTCCAAGGATCACTTATAGGAATAGTTTGCTATCAGTTTTGAAGCTCTAAATTAATTTAGAGACAAACAACAAAAAGATCCTATTCAAGGAAGATAGTTAGAAGAGCAGTGTGACAAAGATGAGTGTAAGCTTCTTGCTTTTGATGATTATGATTAAAAGTCTAACATTTACAAATGTGTCACCACCTTCGAAGAACACTTGGAAATTTTCCAAGAAAATAGAAATAGAAGGCTGAAGAAGAAAGAAGAGAAAGAAGAATAAAAAACACCAGAAATTGTGATAGTAGAGCATAAGGAAGAAGAAAATTCAAATTTGCAAGAAAGTGAAACAAAGTAGACTTTGAAGAAATCCCCCAAGCAAATGGAAGGTATGGAATTTAATGCAGAAAAAATTATTGTTATCCTATTTTGCTTTCTGGACAAATAGCCTAAAGATCCACGAGATCCTAGTATTTTCACCCCTTGAAATGCAAGAGAAAACCACCCAAAATGGTTAAGTCCCAAAAATCCTAAGTTTTCCTTGTGTTTTTTGCCTTTTTGAAGTTTCAAAGTTCGGAGTTCTCCCCTTCATCCTGCCATCCTAATCAGCTCCGAACTCTGACTCTTCCCCTTTGCAGAAAATAGCTAACTGTTCGTGTGCCGGACTTCAGGGTTTCTCTCTTCCGCGTTCTCTTTTGGAAGGCCGAAGGCTGGAGGTCTACTTGCCGAGGCTCGATAAGTAAAAGCTCTATGTATGTCGGAGGTCGGAGTTCAGGTTTATTGCCTTCCATCTTCTTCATAAAAGGCATAAGGTGGAAGGCCCGACAACCGAATCCCGACGGGCCACGTGGCGTATTCTGGTACGTTTCTGTCATTTCGCGGGGATTATTTTATTAAGGCAAAAGGTGACCACAAAACCGCGGAAAGATGCTAGGTGGCAGTGACATCATCCGGATTACTTTAGGAGGGAAGGTTTGGGGCCTGAGTTCCACTTCTTTTCATTCAAAATATTTCTAAGTGTTTCGGGGAGTCAGACTTCGGTTTGTTCTTCTTCCCTCTTCCTTTCTTGTGGAAGGAGGAAGACCGAAGACCCGAACCCCAAACTTCGTCGAACCTTTGTAAAAGTGGGTTGTCTTCAAGAGTTGGCTAAGGCAAAGAGAGTAATGATGCCTTTATCGGCGATTTTCCAAAGTCGTGAACTTCTCCAAAGTTCGCAAATTCTCAAGTTCGCCAATTTGACAATTCCTCGATAAAGGAGAGCAGAAGAAGACAAAGTTCGGGAAAGTGGAGCCTTCCTGATAAAGGAAGGATTTGATGAAAATCAGCTAAGTAAAGAAAAAGAATGTTTGCCTTTGTCGGCAAACTTTTGGTTCAGTGAACCTTAAGTTCGCTGATCGGCAACTTTGCCAACAAAGGGAAAGAAAAGAGCCGTAGCACAAGAGAAAGTTCCTAAGGCAAGAAGAAGGTTCCTTAAGTTCGCCGATAGAAAAAGGAGAGGTTCGACAGAAGCCAATTTTGCCGACAAGGTAAGATGAAGACCAAAAGGTGCTAAGGGCTTGGTTCATAAAATGGATAATTTGCCGATAAGGCAAAAAAGCAAAAGAAGCCCAGTTCTGGAAGAGTAAAGTTTGTCGATAAGGCAAAATGAGAGTAAAAGGAAGAAGAAAGAAAAGTTCGGCAAATAAGGAATTTGCCAATAAGGCAAAGATAGTGCCAAGGAGGTAAAAGATAACACAAAGCTTGGTTTGCAAAACGCAAAATTCACCGATAAGGCGAAAATGAACCAAATAGAGGTAGTTTGGCGAAGAACAAATTCGCTGATAAAGGGAAATGAAGGTAGAGCCCGATGGTTCTGTAAGCAGAGAATTCATTGACCAAAGGAAAGTCAAACGCAGGTAATTCTACTTGGGGCTAATTTGCCTACCATGACAAATTCAGAGGCGCCATGTAAGATTTGAAGAGGTACAACACTTTAAAGTGTTGTAAAAGCTTGCTCTCCCTGAAATCACGCCATTTTCTCGGGAGGAGGTACCCAGCATTAAAATTTTGCAGGCCAAGTCAAACGTAGGTAGCTGAAACAGTGGAATGTTTCAATATGCCAGTACAGGAAAGGGACAAAATAGATTTGCAGGCCTTCCCTCTTCAATGCGCCTGACACCCATGCGTGTAGGCAATCTACTCTGCAAGTTTTGCAGAATTCAATGAATATGGCCACTGTCCCAATTTGTAGGTTCCATTCAGTTTGCAAGGTTTCTGAGCCATAAATTAATGAAGCATGAGCATGTCCTGGGTCGATTGACCAGAATTCAACGCCCATTGTAGCAGAATGAGAATGAAATGTTATAAATACATCTAAAAACAATGTATTTCTGTTAGCTATTCTTCTAGGCCATTATACAGGTTAGAGAGTTCTTGTGATCAGACCTTGTAACGCAATTGCATGAACTAACTGGATGTGATACGTTGTGCTCAAAGCTGAGCCTTCGATGTCTCTAGTTGCTAGTTCAACAATGAATGTAATTGGTTATTCTGTGTCTACTTTCTCTACATAATTCTCTCTTTTGTAATGGCTATTTGGCCTCTATGATCAATATAAACTGATTTTGCCTCTTATTATTCTTGCACCGTGTCTATTCGATTGATGTGAGTTGTGTATTGTGGATAAAACGGTCCCTTTCATACCTTCACTTCTCTTTCCTAACCTCTATTTGAATTGGTATGAGTCTGTGTGAGTTCCTTTCAGCTTTGAGATTATTACTGTGTTGAGTCGGTTGCAGTTAAACATCTTTAATTTGGTGCATCACCTCTTTTAATTTCAGTATTCCTTCTAGCCCTTTTCCCCAACAAGTATTAGCACTAGATTAGTTCAATTCTTTGAGCCTTAAGCTCAGAAAGAGGAACCAGCCTTCTCTAGAGGTCTGATCTCATCAGCAAGGTCCCACACCTTGAGATCAGTCCCATTGTGTCATTGGAGTGCTTGAAAGAGCTTCAAGGAGGATGCAATTTCACATGACAACAGTTATCTTATTGACTTCTGAGTTTGTAGATCAACAAGATGTAATGTCCCCATTTCCGTAATGGTTACATTTAATTTGGGTGTTTAGCCTTTTCATTATCCCCGTGGGCTAAATTGCATTCTAAGGGAATGATTTGTGGTTGAGCTAGGACCTTGAAGGCTTGGAAAACGGAAAGTTGGCTCAACACTCTATTTTATTTGTATTTTTGGCTAATGACATTTCATGATATTTTTATTAAGCCAAAAATAATATTATTTTTAGCCAAGACAAAAATCAAGGGCTTGGAAAATAGAAAGTTAAAAATAAATAAAATGTGATATTTAATTATATTTTATTTATTTTATTTTTCCCTAGTGAAATGACGCCACCAAGGAAAAGGGAAAAAAATAATATTATTTCCCTTAAAAAATTGTCGCCATGGAAAAAGGAAAAATAATAATAAAATAATATTATTTTATTGTTTTTGGGTGAGGCGTCCAAGGAGGAGAGAAGAAAAATATTTAATAAATTTCAAATTAAAGATTTGATATTGACGGTGGACTTGAAAATTGATTATATTTTTGTCTAATTGGGTCGCCCAAGGGAAAAAGTATAAAAGGAGGCCTTTGGCATCATTTATGATATCTTGATCATTTGATATTTTGCATATTGAGTATTTGCTCTTGGTTGAAAGTGATTTTCAATTTGTTCAAGGAGATGATCCTTTGAATTGAAGTGGTTTGGAGATGATCCCAATCCACCATGAGAGATGGATTCGTGTGGAGTTCATCATTGTGCTTAACCGGAGGTATTTAATGGAGATATGGCTTCAAACAACTAGGGTTTGACAGTGATTTCATTTCCAGCTAGGGTTTGAAGGATTTATTTGCAGGTTTCTTGAAGAATAAGGCAGATTGGGACATAAATTAATGATATTTTGCACCTAGGGTCTCATCGCTCCTCATTGGCACATTGGCACTACCTTTTGGAGGCATATTTGGGTGTATTTTCATCATACAACTTGCTGGAAGTTTATATCAGACATAATCAGGTTCATATCAGCTATATGTTAGAGGGTTTGATCATTTCATTTCAAAGGTATAAGGGTTTACTATCATCCTAGGGTCAAATCGCCTCAATTCCATCCTATAGCGATCTAAATTGGAGTTCTTGGACACTTTTTGGCTGGGGTTTGTGATCAGATCTTGCATCAGCTGCTACAGGGTTTACAACAGTCATATTAGACCTCAGATCTATTGTTACAGTTGGTTTTTCATGCATACTTTGTTGGGTGTTTCATCAATTCTTCATAGAGCTTCATCTTCCTAAAGGCGACTAGAGTTTGGACCAATATTTGAGCACTTTTGGATGTATTTTGATGTCTGAAATTCAAATTAGACTTGACTGACTGTAATTCACAACTATCATCATTTGTAATCAGCTCTCTATTCAATAAAGAAGATAAGCTTGCATTCCAGGTATGTTCATCTATGCTTTGTATGAGTTGTTTGGCTACATAATATCATCTTTTCATGTTGTTTGAATGTATGTTTGCAACCTTTCCATCTTTATGATATTTCAAACACATTGGAGAAAACAAAATTTGAAAACCCTAAGTACATTGCAAGAAAACCAAATCAGAAATTTTCAGACCAGCAAAGGAAAAAATTCAGTTTAGACAAGATAGAGATCTTACAGTGGTATTAGATCTCATTTCTGCATAGTTAAAAATCAGAAATCTTTTGGTGTTTTGAGCAAAATCTTGGTAGGAGATTTTACACAAGAGATTCATCTTAATAAAGTCCAGGAGAAAGCATCACTTGTTGAATGCACAAGTGAAAAAGTTGTTCTTGTTCAATTAGCTTCCATCAATCCTCCGATATTTGAGTCCATGCTACATAAGAATGATTTACAAGATAATTGTAAGAATGGAAGTGAGAAAAATCTTTTAAGTCATCAGAAAGAGGTTGTTGATTTAGTAACATCCACAAAAGAAGATAGACACTCAGAGCATCTATGAAGATGAAAAGAATGTCTTGAACCAAGAGGCATGTGAGGTGGAGATTCAGATTGACTTTGTTGAAAGGTATGCACATGAGAAAAATGACTTAGCAATTGCAGATACATACTTGGGAACAACTGAGAAAGTTTTGTAGGGAACTGTGAAAGCTGCCACAAAAGTCTGCGATGAAGAAGGCTGCGACACATGTTATTTTCTTCTTTCAAATGGCTGAAACTTGGTCTAAATCATGGACATAGAACACAAACCAGCAACACACATAAAACCCTAAGTGTTTGATTCAATCTCCGAATACTGATCTTTACATCATCCAAACCCTAGCTTAGAATGCTTTGCAAAAAACACGAGAATTGTACTGAAACTGCCTTTCGTCCTTCACTGTTTCAAGTCTTGACTCTTTCAGCTAATGATAAATACTTCAGATCAGGGGTATGAAAAATGTCATCATGCATAACTGCAGGACTGCTGTCATATGCGATTGAAACCCTGTCTTTTGCTGCTGTAGGAGGCTTGAAACTTGCTGATCAGCTAACCTTAGTGTTGAGTCACACCTTTCACAATGCTTTAAATCTGCCATATGTCTTAGGTTTAAACCTGTCAAGGATGACTGAGACAGTCAATAGGACAGTTTATGCCATTTAAAAGGTCTAGAAAAAGACTCAGGCGCTCCTTATGATACCTTTGCCACTTGAAGACAGAATTTATCCTTAGGCGCACTTGACAGTCATATATGTCACTTAATCCTCCACCTTTCTCCTCTAGGCACACCTTTCTGCTGCTTCTTCCACTAAGAAGGCTGTCATATTACTCCTAGGCTCAGCATTTGTCATGTCTATGGCACTCAAACTTACCCTAGGTGCCTTTTTTGGACACTTCAATCACTTAAACATCATCAGAAAACAGTTAGGCATGCCTATATGCTGATGTCGTCACTTAACTTGTGTTTTCTATTTTTTTAGGCACTTCTTTTGGGTGTCTTTGTCACTTAAGACTTCTTATTCCTCACTTAGTTGTGCCCAAGCTCCATCCTTGCCACTTGAATGCCGCCATCACTGCTCTCGGTGTGCCAAAACATCACCTTTGTCACTTATTAACATCGTCAAACCTCCAGGCACACCATTCCTTCATGCTTGTCACCTAAAAGGCTGCTGGACACCTTTTTTTATTGCTCTTGTCAGCTGAATAATGTCCATCATATGTAGGTGCTCAATCTGCTCAATAAAAGGCTATCTCGACTCCCTTAGGCACACATTTAGGGCACTCATGTCCCCATCAACACTCCTAGGCATTTGTTTTTGAAGTCTTGTCACCTTTAGACATCACAAGACTGATCTAAGAGCTTCAACCTGCTTTACCTGCTTGCACAAACCCTTAGTCCATCTTCCCTTCCTCTTATATTGTTCCTCAATGTTTCTTGTTCCCACATATGGCTTTGGAAAATGGGCAACACAACATTGAGAAGGGTGGACAACGCATGACTTAAGTCTTGATATTAGGCATTACATATATGACAACCTAACAATGAACATGACAACCAGCACGAAAGAGACTTGCTGTTGAAAGTTTCAAAGGGGTGCAACATGATGCAGGGTTGAAAAACTTGAATAATGTAAAACTAGAAGAGGTCTCTAGGGTTAGTAAGTGTAGTTCCAAACAGTCTAAGCAGGCGAATCATGAATTAATGACAGTTTTTATGGGTTGTTCAAAACCTTACAAGTTTCATGACGTAGCTGATCAGCAGGTCTGGAGGGATGCAATCATTTGAGTACCAAACTCTTGATAAATGGTTCTTGATGGTGGATTGTCTACCAATTTGTGAAAGCTATTGGCTGCAAATGGTTTTATAGGATTAAGTATAAGTCAAATGGTTTCGTGAATAAGTATGAAGCTAAATTTGTAGGAAACTATATTCCCAGCAAGAAGCAATTGACTGATGAGAATTGTTTTCTTATTACTAAATGGAACACTCATAGCTTTGACAAAACAATATGGTTAGAAACTTTATCAAATAGATGTGAAGAGTTGCTTCCTAGATAGTGATTTGACAGAAGATGTATATTCTGAAACAAAAATGGGGAGCATATTATGTCAATAAGGATGAATACCACAAAACTATAATCATTACGTCCAGAATTATAAAATATCATAAATTTGATAAAACCAGCTTTCAATCATATGCCATAGATTACCAGTTCAGTTGATCCTAGGATGGCTGTCTTGAGAGGGGAATTTGAGAGAGGTGTTAGCGTTTTATTTCGCACCTTTTAGTGCGAAAGCAAAACGGACAGATGTGTGGTAGAACCACTCTTCGAATTTGAAGGGGAAGCTCCCTGTAAAATAAAACTTGACTAAAACTACAAAGTATGTACAGTGTTTTCAGGGGTTTTTCATACTTATGCTAAATGAAATAGAAATTTACAATCTTTTTGAGTTTGCAGCGTGCGAAAGGGAAAGATGCACTTTCAAGAGAGAAGCAAAGATTTTTGTGCTTTTTGATGGAAATCAAAACCTATGACTACACGCTTGCGCTATTTAGCTAAATTCAGACTCCAGAGGTTGAACAAGACAAGTACACACATATGAGATTGATTAACACTTAAACACGAATGCCAAGATTAAATCAAATACAGAAGGGACAAAGCCACGACTCATATATTTAACTTCATTTACAACACAAAGTTTGCAAATTCATTAAATGACTTATCCTTGGGCATAGATGATGATACATTTCAATAAACATTTATCAGCGAAAGTAGACATAATAGATGTTATCGAACGAATGGCAGAATCACAATTTGAACACTAGGTAACTGAAAAATCCAGCATAATGAAGGCATGAGAATTGCCATTTTCATTGATTGATCAAAATATAACATTAAATTTTGAACACTTGAATACTGAATGATGAAAAAACTAATTATTGAAAGAGCTAACTTCTAATTCTTGAAAGCTTTGGAAAAAGCTAACTAATTATGAATTTGAATTCTAAAATCTAGGTCCTTGTGCTTGTGCAAAAGCACTTATTTATACTACTACAAAGCAAATGCATGAAAGGGAAAGAAGAGTTTAACTAATACTCTTCATTCTAGAATTGGACTTGCATGCATGCAAATCTTATTTGTAACTAAAACAAATAATAAAATAATCCTAAAGCCATGCAAAAATCAGCAAAACTGATTATTGTGTGTTTATTACAAAAATAGTTCCATTAATTGCATGATAAAAGCATCCTAATTATAGCCTTTTGAAAAGGCATGAGCTTTGCATGAAAGGAGTCGACCCAAACTGGAGTGAAGTCGGCCCTTTATTTGTTTTCTTTTTCTTATTTGATTTTACTAAAGATCGCACTCTTGGGCGTGACCTTTCACCACTAGGCGCGCTCCTCTCAAATGGGACGCGCTATTTTTAACTCAGGCATGCCAATTTGAACATAGACGTGCCTCATCCTGATGAGCACGTCGCCCCTTCACTAAGCGCGCCGCTCTTCCACTGGACGTGTCGCTCTTCCTTTGGACGTGCCGCTCTTCCTCTGGACGCGCCGCTCTTCCTCTATTTTTGTCGTCCTTCATCAAGTTTTAGTGTAAACTTATTAAGTTCAACACATTCAAAGTAAGCAGGAGTGTCTTATATGAATTTTGGCATGCATTACTTGCTTTAGATGCATTTTTCTATCTTTAGAGGTGTGTTCCATTCTTGGTGAGAGCGTTTGAATTTCCTTTGATGTGTCGAACTTCGGCTAGGCGTGCTCCTCTCAAATTGGACACACTTGCTTTCAGCGCAAGTCGCCTTATATATTTTTAATGCGTTTCCAATGCATGGAGTGCATTTCTTTATTCCTAAGTGCACCTCCTTATTGATTGAATGCGCTTTCAGGCACATTCCTTTGTCATTGTAAACTCTTGTCTTGATGCACCTATCTTCTAACGAGCACGCTCTTTTAGCTGAGTCTTTCATTGGCGCTCATATATTTTTGAACTTGTGACCTTTGAAAATGTTCATTTCAACCTAGGCTCATCCAACATTTATTTTGGCGAGCCTCTAGAATGGACATGCTTTCAACTTTAGCGTCTCATTTCATTTGGCGCGCATCTTGAGTAATGAACATGCTTTTCTGTTTCTTGGCGCGCTTTACTGGCTCCAGGAGCACCTCCTTGGCTCCGGGCGCGTCTCCCTGGCTCCAGGCATGCCTCCCTGGCTCCAAGTGCATCTCCCTTATACCTGACGCATCCAACCTCTCTCTGGCGTGCCTCTCGTGAGCCTAGCATGCCTTGATATTCCCTCTGCTCCTTAATTCTTCTATCTAGATACTCAAAACACTCTTCCGAAACTTCCCTTCTAATTTCTCTTTTCGCCTTGTGTCTTACGTTGTGAGCACTTCTTCAAATTTGAATGCCACCTTATGATTTCAGATGTGCCTCTTTTCAAAACATGAGCCTTCTTCCTTCATTTAGAGTGTGACTTTCACTCTAGGCACGCTTTTGGATTCCATCATGCGCTGAGCTTTCACTTTGCTTCTTAGGCGTGTCCTTTTGACTTCTTGAATGGTGATTTATGTCTTCTGAGCACTTTTAACTGAATTGGTGTGCCTTTATCCTTCCAGCGTAAGATGCATTTTTTTTTATCAGGCATGTGAAAATTTGACCTTTGGACGCGCATGAACAAGTACAAGCACGTTTTACCTCCCAATGGCATGTTTTGACAAGTCATGGCACGTTCATTATGGGTTAGGTGCGCCTCTTATGAGCTAGGAGTGCTTTCCTGACTTTCTTGAATCTTGGCATGCTCAAGGTGCTCCCAAAAGCACTTTATTTGGCTTAGGTGAGCTACAACAAGTCCTGAAAGTAAGAATTCACCCTTGAGCATCTTCGAAATGCTTCAACCTGCGGAGTTAGTAAAAACGACAAGGGACTGACACAAACATGCTTTGGTTTAGACACAAACGACACCATACAAAAGTTTTTTCGTGTAGGTACAACAAGAGGCTAGGCATATGTTTCATGTCGCAAGAAATAAATACCTTGGCTACTCTAGTTGCTGCTTGATCCTTAGCCTGTTTTTGCATTTGCATGTCACATAGTTGAACTACTCTAATGCCTTTAGAGTTATGGCATTTCCTCTATTACTCTAACTACATTGTTAGATACCATCTATGTCAGAGTTTGCTGCATTTTATAAAAATATGGTGAACATTATAAAAAACCCTAAAATTTGTTTTAAAACACCATTAAATTTGTATGGTTTGTGAAACAGCAAATACTGCAGCAGGCGTTCGAGGGCATCAATGTTATTTTATTAGGAAAAGAAAAAATTCCATTGAAAACTGACATAGGCCTGCTTGATCTTGGAGTCAACAATGTATTGCAATATACTTTGAAGTTTGCATAATAATGCAAAGAGGGCAGCATATGCGCGTCTCATGCAGTGCAAGTGGATTCGTCTATTGGTTCTGGATAAGCTTTTGTGTTTGAGTGCCGACAGAAGTGGAGTTTTGAAGGGGTTTTAGTAGTAAAAATAAATGTGATTTTATTCTCCACTTTAACCAACTCTTGGCAGTGGTAGATATGACGAATTGGTAGAAAAGCTCCTAGTTGACAACGTTAAGTGAAGAGCCATGAAATGAAATGAAATGATTTTAAATACGTCCATGAGACCAAATGGTCTATTGGACCATTGGTTGTCCTAGTTTCTTCAAGCGTTCAAAGATTCATAGGATAGGTGGCATCTTTTTCTCTTGCTGATTTGAGTTAGCAGCTCTCCTGAAACTTTTAATTTGTTTTCCTCAAATAAATTTACCATGAAACTAACTCTTAGTGTTTCCTCATAGTTGGCTCAAATGTCCATGTACCTTGTGTTGGAGCCCAATTTCATAGGCCTCAGAAAATGCAAAAATCCAAAGCCTGGTTCCCTCATGTGCACCTGCCCAATTTTGCCCATCATTTATAACCGATCTACAACATTTTAAATGGGTTTCCATAGTCATATTTTGCCTTGGAGTTGCTCTTAATCATCCGTTATGTGCCTATCATGCATTGAAGTTGTCAAAAATCCAAAAATGTTCTAAGTCTTGAGGGTTTTAAACTTTTAAGTCATTTTTGATGTTTTAGCAAAATTGCGGACTTTTGGCATGCTACCGGACCACATATTTTCACCTCCCCTCTTGCATCCACTTCCCATTCCCTTCTAAAATCTTGCAAACTTTATTGTTCACTTTCATTTTCCTTCATGTTCTCTTTTGCGGGTTTTCGACAGGCTCCTATAGGAAGTCTTCCTTTCACCCCATATATGGTTCTAGCATCCTATTCTGTGTGAAAGTCCCACCTCAAAGTTTGCAAAATCCAAATAATCCTAAGTGTTGGAAGTTTGAGCCTTTGTTGAATTTGTCAGCGTTTTGGTTGGTTTGCAAACCTTCAAAATCACCGACAAAAAGAAGAAAGTGTTGACTCCCAAAATATTTGCAACCCAAAACCCTAAAACATTTCAGAAATCACCTAGGCCAGAGGTGTCAACAAGGTGAATGAAAGAGGTTTATTAACAGGTTAAGGGGGATTTTGGATAACCTATAGGGGTGGGTAGATTCCTCTATTCTTCAGGCTTAGCTAGACCTAGGAGGGATATTCCTAGATGCATGAAATAAAACACAAATGAACATATACAGCCATACCCAATGTACACTCGACCCCCAAAGTTGTCACTAGGTCAAGACAAACTGGCTGCACAGGCCTCTGTATTAAGCTGATCACTGCACTAGGTATTTGCACCCAAACATGGCAATACTATACTCCTTGAAATGAATCCACTTAACTTCTCATACACAAGATACATAGTGTAGGCATACATGCTCATGATTCACAAATGATTCGGTTTGTTTTGCATTACTTCAGATTTATCCTTGGTTATAAAACAGAACCATGAACAGCATGTAGAACCCTAAACTAAACCTACTCCTACTACGGCTAACAGGACGAGAGTTTAATTAAAATGATGATTGATCCATCCCCAATATGGACCAGTGCCTATTCCATTGGGCAACTGAGTCATAGAATGCAAGGAGGAAAGAAAATATACAGCAGGGGATCGACAGAACTAAACATATATTCACATATACATCATAGATGGAGCTTCATGCAATAGACATACTTAATAATCCAGGAAAGAACTGCAATGATTCATGAGTAACAAAGAAATGGCAAATACAAAGCCTTGTATTAACTTGGGTGTTGTCACACACCTCCATATCCCAGTTACAATTGTGCCAGCAAATGTGGCAAGGGAAAACATACAACTGTGATTATACATTTGCCAAAATCATTACAAACTCCCATGGAGACATACCAATGCATACAGTTCTACTTTACACATCCTTCCTACACTGCTGGATACATCCCTTCACTTGCAGACTAGACTTGTGTGATTTGTTGCCCTAAAATCCTCCTTAGGCAATTCCAGACCAGACAATTGGCTCAGCGACTAATTCCTTGAAAAGAGCTTCAATCTTCTATTTCTAGCATGAGCAAATCTGATCTGGGGGTGAAAAGGGAGGGAAAAACTCACCAACTCCACCAACCACATTAAAAATCTGTTTCTTAGCCACCCACTTCGCACTTATGGCGATCCAAGAAGTTGTCGGTGCATATGAAAGAACAAGGAAGGCTAGGAAGTCGAGCTCCGACAAATCGGACTTCGGAGCTCGGGCCTTCTACCTTACAACTTACAACATTTGGAAGAGGAAGAAGGGAAGCCCCAACCCCACCTATTTATAGATATGAAGGCATCGGGGGTCGGGCCTTGGGCCTTCACCATTTCGCTTGCTTGGAAGAAGAGAGAACACCACAACCTTGATCCCCGAAGTCCGCTTTACTTAGAAAAAAAAAATTAGAACCTAAGGCAGACCTCGGTCCTCGGGTCTTCCACCTTGCGCCTTACACCACATGGCAACTTTCTGCGGTTTCGCAAGCCTGTTGTGGGTCCATCCAAAAGGCTCGGTGGAATGGCAGAATGGCTTAGAAAGAATTAACACCCATCGGGGGTCGGTCGTTGGGCCTTCTGCCTTCCGCCTTCCTCAAAGGAAGGAAGAAGAGCCAACCTTCGACCTCCAAAACTCCGACCTCTGAAGCACTTAGAAGAATTTGCAATGAATAACACTTAGAAAAATTTTGGAGTCTAATTTCGGAGCTGAGAGGGAAAGCAGGTCGGAAGAACGAAGCCCGAAACTCCGACCTCCAACAAAGGTGAAAAATACAAGGAAACACTTAGAAAGATTTTGGACTTAGTCATTTTTTGGGTTTTTCCCTTGTATTTCAAAAGGCAAACACATGAAACCTATGAAAGATATCTTTGATCGGTTCTAATCTATAGGTTCAACATTGAAGGCATAAAGTGGGATTTGTTTGTAATATCCCTTGCTAGTTCTGGTATGAATTTGCCCTCAAGGAATATTGTCAAACACTTCTGATGTAAACCCAATGCTTGCTGGTCTGTGTTTTCAGTCTGATATTTTTGCTTGATAATGATCGCTGAGTACTCTAAATGCTCGTAAATCAAAACTACAATGTCTAAGCATTAATCTAAATGCATATATGACTTCTTTTTGCCTTTTCAAATGCTTTTTATATGGTTTCTACATGTAAATTATGTACCTACAGCCAATTGACATCATGACAAACAATTGGAATGCAATCTAACATGCTGATAAGAAGATGCTATAAAGATGACATTACACCAAACATATGACATGCAACTGATAACTCATTTATTAGATGCAATCCAACACAAAGATGCTATAAAGTGCCAAGACTCTTGGCTTGCAATGAGATGCAATTACAACATCAAATCTGATATGGATATTCTCCTACAGCAGCACCCTTACAATGACAAATATTATCATGCAATGACATGTAAATTATAATGGAACCTGATTATGAAGTCTGGAATGATCAGCAGAAGCAATGATATCTATCTTTGATTTTTATTTGATTTTATTGAGCCTCCTTGCATGAAATTGCACCTCCTAGAAGTAGCTGCCCCTGCCTTTGCCTGGCAATCTTTACTAAAAATAAATGCAGCTGTTTAACTCCACTTTATGGTACTTGAAATGATCGGTAGGATCAAAGGATCAAAATGCAACAATGCCCAGAACCATAGGATGCTTCAATGATGAGATATGAACAAAAATATCTTGCCAATGGCGCCCTTGCTGTAGTATATCAGTCCTCAGAATCAATTAATTGCAGCCTTGAAACACCTCCAAACTTGTATAGAAATGATTGTCTTCACAAGAAGAATTGATCCCTCAAATACCCAGAATGAAAGGGTATCTAGATAAGCCTCCAACAATGAAAATCTGAGAACTCCATGGCTGGTTACTGTAGCGGGTACTATAGCGCGACACTATTCATGCCACTGTTCATGTCACTGTTCACGCCACTGTTCATGTCATCAACAATTTCAGATCTGCAAATGATTAACCTTTGGAACCCTTGTGAAACTTAATGTATCCTCCAATTTAAGCACAGATTGGACTCCTGGATGAAGCCCACATTTTGGCAATAATCTCAGCTGATAGTTTCACAGCCTCAAAATTGCATAACCAATGAGAGTTTTCGTTCCCAATGGTTGGAAGTGGCAGAAACCCTAGCTGGCTTCCTCACCAAACAACATCAAAGCAAATATCAATTCCTGGTTGATACGAAGCTTGGGTGACCCTCTTAATATACTTTTTTCTTCTCCTCATGAAGTCGGCCCATCTAGAAGCTTCCTTTTTATTAAAATAATATTTTATTTGCACTTTTAATAATATTAAAATATGACTTTATAAATAATAAATTGAAATGGCCCCCTTTTTATGCCACATGACCCCTCAAGTCATAAAGTGCAAATATAACGTTAAAATATAATATTAAAATATTAATTATTATTAAAGTGACCTTTAATAATAATTAAACATCATAACTTAGGCCAAACACCTTATTTCTCCAAGCCAACTGAATATCGGAATCGACACTGCCGAAATATCCCATTCAGGTGCCCTGCTATAAATAGTAACCATGACTGAATGAATTACTATAAATAGTAAGTATGAAGGAAAGAGTCTTGAAACCCTTGCAAAGGTCAACCCTGAAACTTACTGAACTCTGGAGAAGAAATAAACCATCCACTGACTAGGTTTCTGTCACAAAAGACCCTCTAACCATCTGAGTTAGCCTACGAGGGCTAGTGATAGGCTAAACCATCATAAAACAGGATCACGCTAAAAAGGGGACATTACATTGTTGATGGATTTTGGGGCAAAAATGGGGCATGTTGGGAACTAGTTTTTTCAGGTGTCAATAGAAAGAATTTTGGCATTTTTGCAAGTTTGCGAACCTCCAAAATCACCAACAAAGAAGAAAGAAGAACAGAGAAGACAAAGAGATGAAGCGTCGGCATTTCGGTAGGTTCCTGAACCTTTGAAATTGTCAACAAGGTTTTGAGAAAGACCAAATCACCGACAAGTTGAAGATGATAAAGAAGATGTTGCCAAGATAAAGACATGTAGAAAGAGTGCCAGTGACTTCGCATCCTGTTCTACATTTGCTTTTCACATTTTTTTCCATCCTCCACCTTCCTTTCCATTTTGTGGAACTTTCCTTTCGGACTGGATATGTTTGCATCCAATTCTGGGTTGAATTCCCACAACTTTCGAGCAACTTCATGTCTTCTGTTCCCTCGTATTAGAGGACTTTCTTACTTGGATTGCAGGATGTTTTCCCCACTCCATGTCCTATCCTTACATCCTGTTCCACGTCCAAATCCCGCATTTGGCTTGATGACCAAATCTTCCATTTTCCTCCTTCGCAAAAACCCGATAGGCTTCTAGATTTCCTTCATATGCTCCTCATTCGGTTATCTCCCTCTTTTCCGCATTCACTTCATTCATTCTCTCCACTTCCCAGATCCACTTCTCACTTGCAACTATGCAGTCTTTTTTCTCTTTCTTCACATCCAGTCCTACATCTAGTTTCCACATTTCTTGCGAAATACTTCAACAACAAAATGTCATCACATTGGAGGATGATGCAACTTCTACTTCAGCATGCAGTAATGCGTCGAATTTCTGCAACATGCAGAACTACATCGGATTCCCGCAAGTGACCCAAGGGATGTGAAAACGAAGTGCTGGGAATTTTTTTTTACTGCAAGGGTAAAAATTTGAGCGTGAATGTTTCCAAAAGAGAATTTAAAAAGGTACCATGGCATATTCCCTTATGTTCATGTGCAGTTGCTGATCAGGTGCTCAACTTGTGCCACATGTCACTCGCATGTCCAATTTGACTCTTCCTTCTCTTTAAATTTGAATTTCTATATATTATTAAGGTTGTTTTGGGAGTTCTGGGTAGTGCTTTAGTTTGCTGTTGGAGTTTCTAGGCCAATCTTGGGTTTGTATGTAGTTAATTTCTGGGATTTGTAGTGCAAAGATCCATGTAGTACTTTGGATAATGGAATAGAGTCTGATTTTAGTATAGTTTTCTGCAATTGACATTGTAATGTCTGCTTGATAAATCAATATAAGACATAGTTTTGTTTCTGCTTTGCAACTTGTCTCCAATTTTTTTTGTATGCTTCAGGGAACCTGGCAAGTTTCTAGGTGCACTTGCAACACTTGTATTAGAGATTAGTTAGTTTGTCATTCACAGAATGCAGTGAATTTTTCTATGATAAATTGTTTACAAAAGAAAATCTTTCTAACTTGGTATGTGGGCTTTGCAAATTGAGAAATGATAACTAAGAATGGTTGTATTGTCAAGAACAAGAAGGCATTTGAGGGTCAAAAGCTCTGCACGACAGAAGCCTACTCAATTAGACTAATCCAAAAGGGAGTTGCTTTGCCAATTGTAGTCATTTGTTTTGAGCTGACTCTGTTTCTATAGGATTAGGCACTGGTCCCTGTAATTACATCTGATTCAGCACCTCAAACTTACAAATGATAAACATCTACAAAAGGTATAAGTTATTAAGGTTTGGTTGTCTTCATGGAGCTGAAAAATGTGAAGGGTAGGCTGAAATTCTTGCAAATTCATCATCCCTTTGCCTGATTAGAATGAAGATAAGTTGTTTTTATAAGTAATTTGTTCCCAATGCTTGTAAAGGCACAAAGGATCATGCCTGCACATGCTGAATGTTAAATTCTTTGCTCATACACTTGTGAATGTGTTAAAAACTTAAATATTTACATATTTAGGGTCTGCAACTACAAATTTGTATGAAACCAACACAATATGAGTTATTGACAGTGAATTGGGCTTATGCATTGTTCCAGTTGGACCTGGTTTTGTCTTTGTAGCAGTGTTTGTCAATGATCTTTGTTATTTTTTAAGATCCTCATTAGGATCACCTTCTTGAGTTTTGTAGAGCTTGAAGTGTATAAGACAGGGTCCAGTCTCATCTCATTGGCTTTTTCTTGTCCTTGGTTTAGTCATAGGGTTGTCATTTTACCTAGGTCGACTTGATCCTCGGGTCTAGGTGCCATGTCATCCTTTACAGCCAAGGGTAGCAAGAAAAAATCCCAACACCTTGGACATTCAAGGATGAAATGTTCCTCCATTTCTACTGCCCATTAGCCACAGGGAAGGAGATAGAGATAGCAACATCAATGGGAATATGAAGACTATTTTATGATAAACAACAAGGTGGGGTAGTGTACTTGAAGGTAATTTAATACATGCTCATTTCCTCCCTAGCCACCCACTTTCAAATGTCAAAGTAGATTTATTAGTCTTTTCTTAGTATTTATTATTTCATAAACTATTATTAATATTTAATGTACTCAAGATAGATTTTTATTTTGAAAATTATTTAAATTTTAATAATTTTAAATTTATTTAATTTTTAAATATTCCTAAATTTATTAAATTTTAATATTTTTAATTTTAAATTTAATATAATATTTTTAAATAAATAAATAAATTGTAGATATATTATTTGAATTTAATAACAAAATTTTTCCCATATTTTATTAGTGGACGAACGTGTTCTGAATTTCTACCTTGCTGAATTGTGACATAGGATACTATCAATAGAAAAACATCCTTCAAAAAGACATCAATGAATGGAAAACTTCAGTTAAGTAGTCCTTTCTAGAAACTATTATGTTTTACTTACATCATTTATATGGGGAAAAAAAGGACAAAATCATCGAGAAAAACAAATATGTTATGAAGTATATTGAGCTTTACTTATAAGAACCCTGTACATATGCATTTATAATTAAAAACAATTAAGAACTATAGCACGTAGATTGTGTTCGCTGTGCATGTTTCTGTGAATAATTTTTTGTTCGACTGCTCATTAAGCTTTGGCTTGTTTTCCTTGATGATGAGCCCATTACTGAGACTTAAAACATTGGAAACAAATAGCTCTATGAAGTTGAATCCATAAATCCTGCACACAACTAAGAGCTAGCAACAATATAATATTGTTTTTCTCAATCAAAACTGTTCCACGTACAGTAAGTCCCTTGCAGTTGTCTTGTACAGTAGTTCCCTTGCGGTTGTCTTGTACACAAACAATTTCATTTAATGCTTCTTTAACACCTTTTAAATCGTCAATTAAGCACCGCCTAGCAAAAAGACAAGGACAGTCAATGAACCTCTAGAGTTAAAGAGACATACAGCTTAAGGAAGAGACAGCTATGTAAGGAAAAACACAATTATTAAATATAATGCAAAAAAGGATAATAGAAACCTGTGAAGCATCAATTCCAATTGCCCATTTTGAATGCTTGAACCTCCAACAGGACGATCAACCAAGACTGAAAGCTCAGTCTCATTGTCTCTAGTGTATATTCCAGAATTTATCTGATGATGATCAAAAGATTAACTTAAGCCATTTATCCAAGAAAGTTAATACCCCAACCGTAGAAAAAAACAAGAGTAGGCTTTCAACAGATCACTGCACTTATTAAACAAGGATTACCAAGTGGGAATTACCAAACATGAGTAGCAGCATGGACTAGCATAAATGGTATCATTAACTTACTATTTAGACAAGGTCGAGTTCTCTCCCTGTAGGTGGTCATCTCTACCACATACAGAACATGATGGAAGCAACAAGAAAACATTCAAGCACAAAACTAAACTTGTGAAAACAATTGTTACAAGCAAGGAATTGAGTATTTCTGTAAAATATATACAAGAAACCCTAATTATCAACTGAGGGCATAAATCTAGTCATGAAAAATGCTTTAGAATATTTTCTAGGTGTTTTATAAACATAAGGTTTGTAAGCTTGGGGGGGAGTCGAACTTCGTCAATGCAAATCACAATAGGCAAGCATACACAACATTAGCTCATTTAAGATATGATTTGCCGGTTTATCAAATTATCTGTGATACAAATGGGATAGGTTGCAAATTCAGTTAAAAATGAAGCTTAGGGCCTTCTTTTGATGTGCAACGGAACAAGTTTGTTGTAGAGCCATACTACTGGTTTTAGATGAAGCTCCCCTCAGAAGGCAATGAAAAGTCTAGCTTCTTGGAATTGTAACAGTAGAGGTAATTTTGCAGGACTATACAATGAGTTAGGAATGGAGATGTGAAAACCCTGTGGCTGTGGCACTCTTCTACAAATCAAAGGACAGCCAGGTACATTGAGGTACTGTTTACCCAAATCCAGAATGGTTGGGCCTTGAAGTCTAGCCAATTTTCAATCTAACTGTTCACTCTGCATAACTTTTCTATAACTACTGCTGTTAAGTTACACTACCATCTAAACGTGGGAATCATGATGTTACATTTTTAATTAGAAATTTTATATATACAACAGAGCTGAAAACCTAACATGCCAGCTTGATTATCAGGTCCACAAGATTTGTATAAAATAGGATCAAGTTATTGTATAAATGCCTCACATTTGATGAATAAGATATTCTGGAGTGTTCACATGTTTCCATCATGTGGTATCAAAGAAAGTGAGACTATGTGAGAGCCACAGAAGGCTTAATTTGCAGCTGCAAATTCTAGTTGTGGTAGCAGCAGTGCATGTAGAAGGAACTGTTTAGAGTGCATAGTGTGATGACAAAGCTACGGCATGGGATGGTATCCACATTGGATCAAGATCTTACATGTAGATAAGTCTGTAGATTTGTAAAGTTGCCTCTGTGCATTTCTGTTTTCAGTGTTGGAATGGCATATAAAAGCTCAGAGGTATGACATAAAATGAAAAGACCAACATAAATCATGATAGATGCTATAATTTTTTTTAATATACAGTCTTTCTACAGTTTCTATTTCTCTTAATGCCATTACCTACTAATATTCTTGCTTCCCTAAGTGCAAAAGGGACAGAACTGTCAATAGCTAAGCCTGAAAAAAAACTTGCAGCACTAGGCAGAAAAACAATTGCTACAAATGTTTTTATGCACATAAATTTGATGGTCTCTTGAATGTCACCACTAGTTAGCAATTGACCAAAATGATGGTCATTTGAAAGTCAAAGTTAAACCAGTAAAAAACTGTCATAAGTTGCTTTTTTTCTATAACATTTGTGTATAAACCCATTAGTTGAAAGGTGCATTATCAGTGATAGTTGACACCCAAACAATATTTTTTATTGAGGGTGAAAAGTTCTTTCCCACGGAGAAGACGATTGTTGTTGATAAGTTTGAAGGAAGAGAATTTATTAATGGCAAGTCAAACTACAACTCATGTTGATCAAAAAAGACATATGGCATATTGTCAGTGGAAAAACACCAAAACTAGTGAATATTGATGAGGTGATATAATAGGTTGTCAAAGATAAAAAAGGCTATGGCTATAATTGGCTTGGGATTATTTGATGCATACCTACATAATGTAGATTTGATGCAATATCGATAAATGGTCAAATGAACAATCAATAAATGGATACACAAAGTAAACAATGAAAGACAAAGACATGATATTTAGAGAACAAAAACAATGATTTTTATTACAATGCAAAAGGATTTCAGATTACAAATTGACTACCCATTCACATGGAGATTAGAATAGATGCAGAGACTCATTGTGCAGTGAATCCAATCTTTTTTCATATAATTTCACGGGCCTCAAATGGTGTGAAAATAAGACAGTCCACACCCAGCCTCTCAATGCTTTGACATGATAGAAGGTTTTACAACCACTTGAACTCACCTATCTTCACCCCAGCCTCTCGATCAAATCTTGATATTCATATTTTATCATTCATGACCTTTGGCATTCCAACTACTCTCTTAGCCAACCAACCCTTCAACTGCCCATTGTTAGCTCCTATTAACCAACTCTTCAACTTCTGGATCAGTGCATCATATAGAATCTAGAAAACTTGGTAAGCAAAACATGGTACATTTTCCTAGGTGAAAAACTGTTAGAATTCCTACTTAAGACAAATCAATTTGCAATGCACCATCAAATTCGCCAACAAATAATTAATGTAATGTCCCCCATTTAGCCCAGTCACATAGATGGTAGAGATTAGCCTATCACATGACTTCTGTAGGTCTACTAGGAGGAATCTCTCCAAACACCATACTATGCTTGTCAAGCACTGACTGTATATCCACATGATACTTTTGATCTCCTGAAGAAGATTTGGATGATACAAAGCACTACGCTGCCCAAGCAACATCGTCATGTCTAAACAATGTTTCCATTCTCCTTGCTGACACAACTCTAGGGCCTCCATTTGAGATTGCTCTCAAAACAATCATCTTCCCATCATGAATGAATTCAAGTTCCATCTTGTTAAAATCCTGTATGTGTCATGTCCCTGCATTATGTATTATTCATTCAAATCAAAGATATGAATGATATTATAAATTGAATATATTTAAATAATATTTATTTAAAACAATTAAAAGATATATTATTATTATATTTATAAATAACACATAAACAATAATAATATATTATAAATATATCTAATAATATAAATATAAATATTCTTATATTTATCTTATATTATAATATAAATATAAATAATATAATATAAATCATATATCATTTACTATGATATAAATGATATAATATAAATAATACAAAATAAATAATATATCATTTATTATAATGATATAACATAAATACAAATAATATAAATAAACTATATGTTAAGGGAGTTACGTATGGTTACCACAGGTCATAGAAGGGAATAACATAAAGTAATAAAAATTATGAAAGGGTAAGTATGTCTTTTACCACCAGGCATAATAAATATCCCTTGAAAGGGAAATAAATAAAGAAAAGAAGATGGGCAATAAATAAATAATATCCCATAAATAAATATATTTAGATCCGCATTATATTTATATATATTTCTGAGTCATAACTAGAAAAGATATCATAAATATATATAGGGAGGAATTATTCAAGTAAAAATAAATATAATAATAATAATAATAATAATAATAATATATAATAGTAAATGTATATTTATTCATTGCATAATATAAGGGCATTCATATATGGAATCGGGCTGTTGAGAAGATGCCGATCTCATAATAAGGAGCTCTTAACTAATACAAACAAATATCGAGTATCAAAGTTTAATAATATTTATTTATTAAGGGTGGTGACGGGTGGTGAATTGCACCCCTTCAAACTTATAAATATTAATGGGCCCATCTAACAAAAGAATGGAAAGGAATAGAAAAAGGAACGAGGAGAATAAATATCTACCGCATCCAAAAGGTACCTGCAGATCATCTGAACAGCAGGTAAGTATTTTAATATATTTAATTATTAAGATGAAATATATCTATATATATGTGTGTAAATATATATATATATAAATAAATATATATATATATACAATAATATTAATAACATATATAATAATACAATATAGAGATATTATTAATATTATAACAAATATTATAATATATAAATATTAAAGAATAGGCAAAAGAGAATAGAATCCAGTGAGCAGATTCAACAAGACAAGTAGCATAAAGAGGTACGTGCACTTTCCTTATTAAGGGGTTAGGCAATATAAATGTTGTAGAAGAATAATATGAATATAAATGGACTGTCAAGTTAATTGGTATAATTATGATGTTAACTATAAATAAATGCACTTAACTTAGACAAAACTATGAATGCACAGAAACTAATATAATGAATAAATGTAATGATATATGATCAATATTAATATAAGGCATCTTGTGTTAAATGCCAATAAGAACAATTATGATATTTATGAAATCAATTAAAGATACAGTAATGGTATGTTCATCTCATCACTTCTATTTTCCATAACCATAGGAGAGGCGGTCTTGTTAGGTAAAGGCGGGGTAATTCCATCACGATGGATTGGAGAGGGTTTAACGCGCCCTAGACAAGGATGCTAGGGAGAGGCGGAGTAATTCCATTCCCAATCGCATTGGAGAGGGTTCAACGCGCCCTAGACATATAATTTCCCCATCCATGGTTAAGGAATAGAAGGAAGATGATATGGGAAGATGAACTTAGATTATTACTTCTATATTTCTCTATTACTTCATCCTTAAAGGAATGTTAGGTTTTGTGGGGAGAGGCGGAGTAATCCCATCCGTAAGAAGGCCCGTAGGCTGGGACATAGTTCCCGTAGGCTGGGTCAAGAGATGGTTTCAGCGCGCCCTATACATGTAAAGCCTAGTTCTATGAGGAAGAGTAATAAGGAAAATATGCATGATTGAATTATGGAACGTATTATAGAATAGTTATCAATAGCAAGTAACAATTAGGAAATAAATAATCCTTGGAATGATGTGAGTACATTATCATTGATCTTATTTGATCTATTCATCGAAAAATTATTAATCTATAATATGTCTAATGTCTCCTTGAGAAGCACTTTGAATGCAAATTTAAGTTTAAATGTTTCCTCTAGAAAGAGGGACATTACAGTGGTATCAGAGCAGTGATCTTGCCATCCTGTAAAAATAAATAAATAAATAAATAAAATTAAAAAAAATCAATAAAAATGGTAGGTATGAATTTCGTGAATTGTAGGAATAATGTTTAATACATTGCTAAAATATATATTTTTAAAAAATATATATTTATGATGTAACATTTAAAAATTAAAATTTACTTACAAATATGTAATAAATAATGAGTAAATGAGGTGAAAAAATAAATAAAAATAAAATAACTCTTTAATAACAATAAAATTACATTAAGTAAATACTCTAAATGAAATAGTAAAATAAAGTAACTCTATTGAATTCTTATAAAGTAATATATTTGACAAAATTATTTTTATCTTGACTTAATGTTATTTTATAACTATAAGATTATATCATAATATATAATATTATAAATATTATGTGTTGTATAAATACATCATATATAGTTTATATATAGATGTATTTTCAAGAAACACATAAATTAATTAAGGATGAATATAAATATAAAATTTGTGATCATAATAACCATGTGATTAAACCCACAATCCTACTAAACATAACTATAACTTTTAAAATAAATAAATAAATAAATAATAAAAAAGTATTATATACTTTAATATTAAATTTATTATTACCATTTTTAATGTATACTTTAATATTAAATTACTTATACTTTGGCCTAATCTTTTAACCATAATAATTGTGATTGCTTGAGGACAAGCAATCTTGAGTGGGGAGGGTTGTCATGTCCCTGCATTATGTATTATTCATTCAAATCAAAGATATGAATGATATTATAAATTGAATATATTTAAATAATATTTATTTAAAACAATTAAAAGATATATTATTATTATATTTATAAATAACACATAAACAATAATAATATATTATAAATATATCTAATAATATAAATATAAATATTCTTATATTTATCTTATATTATAATATAAATATAAATGATATAATATAAATCATATATCATTTACTATGATATAAATGATATAATATAAATAATATATCATTTATTATAATTGTATAATATAAATACAAATAATATAAATAAACTATATGTTAAGGGAGTTACGTATGGTTACCACAGGTCATAGAAGGGAATAACATAAAGTAATAAAAATTATGAAAGGGTAAGTATGTCTTTTACCACCAGGCATAATAAATATCCCTTGAAAGGGAAATAAATAAAGAAAAGAAGATGGGCAATAAATAAATAATATCCCATAAATAAATATATTTAGATCCGCATTATATTTATATATATTTCTGAGTCATAACTAGAAAAGATATCATAAATATATATAGGGAGGAATTATTCAAGTAAAAATAAATATAATAATAATAATAATAATAATATATAATAGTAAATGTATATTTATTCATTGCATAATATAAGGGCATTCATATATGGAATCGGGTTGTTGAGAAGATGCCGATCTCATAATAAGGAGCTCTTAACTAATACAAACAAATATCGAGTATCAAAGTTTAATAATATTTATTTATTAAGGGTGGTGACGGGTGGTGAATTGCACCCCTTCAAACTTATAAATATTAATGGGCCCATCTAACAAAAGAATGGAAAGGAATAGGAAAAGGAACGAGGAGAATAAATATCTACCGCATCCAAAAGGTACCTGCAGATCGTCTGAACAGCAGGTAAGTATTTTAATATATTTAATTATTAAGATGTAATATATCTATATATATGTGTGTAAATATATATATATATATATAAATAAATATATATATATATATATATACAATAATATTAATAACATATATAATAATACAATATAGAGATATTATTAATATTATAACAAATATTATAATATATAAATATTAAAGAATAGGCAAAAGAGAATAGAATCCAGTGAGCAGATTCAACAAGACAAGTAGCATAAAGAGGTACGTGCACTTTCCTTATTAATGGGTTAGGCAATATAAATGTTGTAGAAGAATAATATGAATATAAATGGACTGTCAAGTTAATTGGTATAATTATGATGTTAACTATAAATAAATGCACTTAACTTAGACAAAACTATGAATGCACAGAAACTAATATAATGAATAAATGTAATGATATATGATCAATATTAATATAAGGCATCTTGTGTTAAATGCCAATAAGAACAATTATGATATTTATGAAATCAATTAAAGATACAGTAATGGTATGTTCATCTCATCACTTCTATTTTCCATAACCATAGGAGAGGCGGTCTTGTTAGGTAAAGGCGGGGTAATTCCATCACGATGGATTGGAGAGGGTTTAACGCGCCCTAGACAAGGATGCTAGGGAGAGGCGGAGTAATTCCATTCCCAATCGCATTGGAGAGGGTTCAACGCGCCCTAGACATATAATTTCCCCATCCATGGTTAAGGAATAGAAGGAAGATGATATGGGAAGATGAACTTAGATTATTACTTCTATATTTCTCTATTACTTCATCCTTAAAGGAATGTTAGGTCTTGTGGGGAGAGGCGGAGTAATCCCATCCATAAGAAGGCCCGTAGGCTGGGACAAAGTCTCCCGTAGGCTGGGTCAAGAGATAAGCCCGTAGGCTGGGACATAGTTCCCGTAGGCTGGGACATAGTTCCCGTAGGCTGGGTCAAGAGATGGTTTCAGCGCGCCCTATACATGTAAAGCCTAGTTCTATGAGGAAGAGTAATAAGGAAAATATGCATGATTGAATTATGGAACGTATTATAGAATAGTTATCAATAGCAAGTAACAATTAGGAAATAAATAATCCTTGGAATGATGTGAGTACATTATCATTGATCTTATTTGATCTATTCATCGAAAAATTATTAATCTATAATATGTCTAATGTCTCCTTGAGAAGCATTTTGAATGCAAATTTAGGTTTAAATGTTTCCTCTAGAAAGAGGGACATTACAGTATGTATCTGTCAAGTGACTGCAACCACTGAACTCCCAAAACAACATCAATCTCTCCCAATCCTAACACATAGAAATCATCAGTCAATGTGTAGTCTCCCATTCGGATGTTAAGCTATGGTACCATTCTAGTGCAATCCATGGTGAATTCGTCCACAACTATCACACTGAATCCAGAAAAATCCTCAGCTTTTAGTTCTCTTTTCACAACTAAGCCCTCATCAATGAAGTTATGAGTGGCTACACTGTCAACCAAACAAGTGACTCTTTGTCCGTTGATGACTCCTTTCAATCGGAAAGCATGATATCTTGGTACTCCTAAAATTGTTGCAATGGTTACATGTCTCTTATTTTCAACATTCGGTTCAAGCTCTAATTGTAACTATGGTTCCTCCTGATAATCAACATCATCTGAATTATTGTCTTCTGCAGTCTCACTCTCATTATCAGAAATGACCTCAATGAGATGAACTTTGCCCTTTACTAGGCATCGGTGTCCTAGTTCCCATGGCTCCTTACAAGAAAAGCAAAGCTTCTTCCTCCTCATCTCATTCTTTGTTTCTTGATCCATCCTAGGAGGTTGATACTTTTGTTGATTGAATCCCTTTTGATTTGAACTAGAGCCTTTGAAAACTTTCTTTTGTGGATGAAATGATGCAGGTGTGGTATCAAGATCAAGTGCCAATTCAATAGCATCATCAAGTGTGCTAGGCTTGTGAGCCTTCACCAATCCCTTCAACTTATCATTCAATCCTTCCACAAACAACATTATTGTCCTCTTTTCTATCATGTCTAGAACCATTACTGCAATCCTCTGGAACTCATTGATGTAGGAATCCACTTTACCCAATTGTTTCAATTGTGCCAAATCCCTGTAATACACTTCCACATCCTTTCTGTCAAATTGAGTGATAAGCTTTTGTGTGAACTCATCATAGGAAGTGATCATTGCATGTCTTTGTGACACAAGTCCATGATGCCAACAATAATACGCTATCCCTTCAAGGTGCATAGTAGCCAATTGTATAGCCTTTTGTTCATCCATGGGCTTGAGTGTGAGGAATGTATCAAGTTTGTGTACCTAAGCCCTTGCACTCATCTTCCCACTTCCATCAAAATTAGGTATGGGTATTTTGTTTAGTGCATCTTGATATTCCTTTTTTTGTTTGGTTGGCCCTTTAGGTCTTTGTCCTCCTTTTGTTCTTTTCCTATCCTTTCTTTCACTCATGAATTGATTGATGTTTATCCTTCTTTTGACATTGTCAGGTAGGGCATCATACTCATCACATATGGCGGACAATTCTTCTGCAAAAGTTGGTTCCTCTTCATTTTCAATATTCTCTTCCTCTTCCTCTTCACTAGGTAGAAACTTAGGCCGGATGGGCCTATCTACTGTAGAAACATGTGTTCTTCCTCCATGTGGCGTATGGCGTACCTACCACGCTACCATCTCCTGTTGGTGTACCATTCACTTTCATGTTGTTCAAAGTTTGAGTCATTAACTACATCATGAGATTTTGTGAAGCCATTAGTTGTTCCAAATTCCTGTCTGTTCTTTGTTGTTCCAACAAATACGGATTCTCATTATTCCTCGGTGGGCTTTCCATTCTTCTGTTTCTATCCATCTCAGCAAAAGGATAGATTTCTTCTTGCTGTTTGTAATGTCCCTTATAAGAAGATTCTTATTTTTTACCTTGCACACAAGAATGACTTCTTAAAGGAAACACTAGTAATAAATAAGATCAATAAATCATATTAGAATATCCCAATTAGGGTTAGAAATCACATAATCAATATCATCATAAATCAATAATTCAAATATTCATTTTCTTAATTCAATTCTTAATCATTCCATTGAGTCTCATTATATACTTAGGGCTGTCCACTGGTGTTAATCTTATCCTTTTATAAACCCTAGTGGAGATGGGGTATAGATATAGGGCGCAGGTTAATGACATTTGGCCCAAAGGCTTCGCCACACGCCCGGTGGTTCGTGACCATTTGGCTCAAGTTGGCTTTGCCACATGCCCAGTGGTTCCTGACCAAACTTGAGTAAAGCCTCTCTACTTGTTGTAGGCCCAAAGGCTTCACCGCACGCCCGGTGGTTCCTCACCGTTTGGCTCAAGTTGGCTTCGCCACATGCTCAGCAGTTCCTCACCATTAGCTTCGCCACACGCCCGGTAGTTCCTTGCTAAACTTGAGAGTCACCTACTCAAAAGAGACTTATAATAACATACCGCTCTTCCCTAGTCTAACCCATACTCTCACGGGTGGTTGATAGATTAATGTTATAACTTGAGACCTTTAGACCCTAGTATATCATGAGCTCATTTCTATGGACTTTGCCTTTATATTCTTATGGATCCTTATAGATCAAGTATAGTCATTCCTTATTTGGATTTAGTCCTATAAAGATGGAGCCGTTATGCATATATATTCATGTTATTTATCCATGATCATATTATTCATATCATGTATTCAACATAGGTGATTATACTATCTATATTATGTTATCCATATGATCATGTAGTCTATGATTATGCAATTTATGTTATTCTTCATTGGTAGATATCTTTCATACCTTTAATTGTTCATATATGCTTATGCTATTTTATCATTATATTATTGGACTAAGGGATAGCTCATATGTAATGTCCCCATTTTGAGCTAAGTTATATTTTTTAGTTTGAGCTTGTTTCTATACATGGAGAACTGAAAAGTTGGTTTATCTCTATATATGGAGAACTGGAAAGTTGGCTCAACTAGTATGTTATTTGGAAAATGCAATATTGAAATTCTATTTTCAATCATTTGGTTTGATTTGTTAGATGATGGAATAAAAGGGAAAATGAAATCTTTAATTGCATTTTCTCTAATCCATTTTTATGGAGTTTTTGTATGGAATAAGGAGTTACTCTAGGTGGGACCTATTTTATAATGTCATCAAATGAAGTCAACATTGGAGGAGTGGATTCACCCCATGAAGAAATAGGTCCAAGCTAATTCAAATGGTTATCAAAGTATAATCGATTGGCATTTGAGATGGAGCTATATTGTATGAAGATATCAAGAGTGTCGACTAGCATAATGAGGTGGTGATTCCCTTGGATCATGTGCCAATGAGAAGGATCGATGCAAGTAAGAGGTAAATGCATTTAAAATTGTATGTGTGCATTACATGGAGAGCCAAGGGCTATGAGGATCAATCGATCCAATGAAAGGCATTTAAAATAAGCATTTGAAGGAAGCTAAGCAAGGGATCGGCGGCCAAGGCAAGCGATCATTTTAAATGCAAATTTTATTTATTAAATATTTGCATATGGATCGATTGAGGATTTTAAATGCTAATGCCCAAGTTGTTGAGGATCGCCCAAGCCATGTGGAGAGTTTAAATGCAAAATAAAGATTTTAAATGATTGTGTGCAAGCATTTCCAGCCGCCACTTATGATAGTAGAGTTTTCATTACTAGAGGATCGATCCACATGTGAAGGAGATGAATTTCATTTAAAACAATTAAAGATTGATTTTAAATGAATGAGTTTTAGTTGTAATTCATTTAAAATTGTTCAAAGCTCTCATCATCCATTGGTGGAACTCAAATTGCATTACAAATCGCCATAGAGGAGGATCAACCAACTTTGGAGAGGATAAATAAGCCATTGCAAGTTCAATTGATGTTATGTTGAATCTGGTATGTTTTCTGATTTCCTTTTGTTTGACTGAGAATTCCGATTTTCATGTCATTTTGCAAGGTGATGACCCCTTGTATTTGTATGGTCATGACCCCATACTTCATGTGAGATGGTATCATTCAGATATTCATCGTTAGAGCTTAATTTTGCAGGTTTTGTGAGAGTTGAAGTGAAGTTTATGAGCTATTGAAACCCTTGGTCAAGTTGAATATCAACCGAGGTAGTGGATTAGTGAATTGTGGAGTTTATGGTATGTTGTAAAGTCTGATTTTTCATTCCAGTCAGCTGACAAATCGTTATACAGGGTTTTTATGGTCACATTTGCATGATTGGATGATAGTACAAGGTACTTGATATGTCTAGAGACACATTGCTTGCATTTGGAGGAGGCATTTTAGCATTTTTATGAAATCTAGGCACAATCCAGCCATCTACAGGTCTGCTACAGCGAACTAAAGGTCTGATTCAGGAGCAAATTTCATATTAGGTTAAAGGCATTTGATATTACAGATCTTTTGGAGGCATTTCCAGCTCTACCGATTTGATATTTGAGGAGAAATTGATGAGAACTCATATGTTATTGCTGACTGAACTATATCAACACTCTGATAATTTGTAACAGAAGAGAATAGGAAGGGTTTTCAGACTTATTTGAAGTCCTCATTGCATTCTTATTGAGTTAGAAGCATCATTCCACCATTGGGCAATCATATGCTAGGATTTTGTTATGTTTTTGGTGTACTTTTGTACTTGAAATAAAGTCTGATATAAAACAGTGAAAGTCTGATTTCATTTCCAGCCAATTTGCAATTGACTGTAACTCATTTGAAAGTTTTAATAAGAGACATATTTAATGGTGTGATTGCTTCATTGGATTGTTAATTCTATTTCATGTTTATTTGGCTAATGAATGCAAGAAAACTTATCAAATCTTGAGCAAATTTTCAGTCATATATAATAGGGTCTCTTACATCATACCTTGTTAATCGATTGCTGGATCTGATATATTAAGTCTGCTGATATAATGTCTTTGCTGCTCTTAATTGTTGATCGCTGAATGATATGTATTTGATTTAGATCTGTATATGCAGATCTCTGAATAATGTATCTGATCGCTGGTAAGATGTATTTGTGATTGTGGTTGAGTGAATTGCCTCCTTTGATGGACTGCCCCGATCCCTTCATATATCCTTGAAGGATCGTGTCTCTTTGATTGGATGTGTCCTTTTCCATGAGATCGCTTGTCTTAAACAAAACCTTTGATTAAGTTATGATCTTAATCCCCAAATCGACGCTTAGCAATTTCTTTGTTTCTTTCAATATAATTGCCACTTTGTCTTTTAGTCTATTTTGTCTTTAATTCCTGTCAACTCCTTAATGCAAGTGTCTTCAGATCGGCGCCAATGTGGTATACTATTCAACAATATGTTACAGATGAAGACCTTCTAAAGGTGATAGTCACGATATCCCACGGACAATGGGTGGATCTGACCATTCGATCCTTGCTGGAATGTAGACTTCCAATAGTGATGCAATCCGGAATGATTATGCTATGGCTCCAATCTATTCAAACAAGTCTCTGCTTGCAATCCTTTGTTGAAGTCGTTGCCACCTTATGCGTTGCACTACATGTTGTGCTTCATATAACATCTTTTATAACATCTTCAAGCAGCCCGTCCAAATTTCAACGATCAATTTCAAAATGAATTCCCATGTTCCATTCCAAGATTGATGCAGTTAGTTTTATCATTCCAATCTTTAATTGGAATGAGATAATCGATTTCATGTGGGACATGACAGGTCTCCCCTCTTGAGATTGCTTGTCCTCAAGCAATGCTCAAATTCGGATGTTTGAGAATCTCAACTCCTTCCCATGTAGCATCGTCTTCAAGTAGATCTTTCCATTTTATGAGGTATTTGGAGATGATTCTATTCCTCAATCTTCTTTCCTTTGTACTAAGTATTCTTTCTAGTTCAAGGATTAATTGTCCCTCATCATCAAGAGGGGGTAGTTCTTCACATGGGGTAACCTTTTGTCCAAGCACTTTCTTAAGTCTGGAGACATGAAATATATTGTGAATCTTACTATTTCCGGGGAGATCCAACTCGTAAGAACCCTCGCCTATCCTTCTCAAAAGCTTGTATGGTCCATAAAATCAAGGCTTGAGCTTTTCAGATCCGCTAACCTTAATAGAAGTCTGCTTATATGGTTGCAATATTAAGAATACCATGTCTCCAACTTCAAAGGTTCTTTCAACTCGCTTTCTATCCGCATAAACCTTTTGTTGGTTTTGGGCATGATGCAAGTTGTCCCTAAGGACTCTCATGATGTCCTCATGTTGCTGAAGTCTTTGGCTTTGGGTACCTTACTCTCTTGAAGTAGCAAACTCCCAAATGATGTGGCTTCATACCCGTATAGAGCCTAGAATGGACTCATCCCAATGGACATACGATGAGTTGTGTTATAACAATATTCTCCCATGTGTAACCGCTTTATCCACGCCTTTTGTTGCCCGGTAACATAGTTCCTTAAGTAGCCCTCAATCCATTTATTCACTATTTCCGTCTGTCCATCAGTTTGAGGATGATAACTTGTACTTGGCGTAAGCTCCATTCCGGACAATCAAAATAATTCTTGCCAAAATAAACTCATAAAGCGACTATCTCTATCGCTGATTCTGCTCTTTGGTAGCCCATGGAGTCTGAAGATTTGTAATGTCCCAAATTATGAGCTAAGTGTGTTTTTGAGCTACATGGGAAATGCAATATTGGAATTGTATTTTCAATTATGAGGTTGGTTTTAATTTTTAATGATTGCATATGATTCATAGCTGGCCGCCAAACATGAAGGAAGGATATATTAAATGCAACATTTATTTATTAAATGATTGCATTGGATCGATGGAATATGAGGTCGATTGGGTTTGTGGAAATTAAATGATTGCATTTAATTTGATATTGAGCTTTGAAAATATTTTAAATGCAAATTTTATTATAAATATTTGCATTGGAGCAGTTGAGGGTTTTTATTAAATACAAATATCATCATTTAATGCATGCACATGAGGTAGTTGTGGATTGAAGCAAGAATAGAGGAGCATTTTAAATGCAAGTTCATAAATTAAATGCCAAGTTGGTTGTGTCAAGGATCAAGATTTTAAATGCTTTGAAGGTTATTAAATGCTTGCATTTGGATAGATTGGTTTATTTAATGCAATCGCCCAATCATTGCAAGTACTAGTTGGAGGTTAGAAGGATTTTAAATGCATTTCAAACACAAAATTAAATGCATGTAGCTGATCGCTCAAGCAAAGAGGAAGATTTTAAATGATTGCAATCTCAAAATTCAATGCAAGTGTCAAAGGCCAAGCTTAAGGAGGATCGATCCATAGAGGAGGAGCAAAATTCATTTAAAATAATTGAAGATTGTTTTAAATGAAAGCATTTCAAGTGAAGATCATTCAATATTGTTCCATTTCCTTAATTTCTATTGATGGATTTCAAAATGCATTCCAAAATTGCCAAGAGGATAGACATCAGAGCTTGAGGAGTTTAAATAGATGACTTGAGTTTCATTTTGCAATGAATGATGCTATGGTATGTTTTCTTTATTATTGTTTATGACTGAAAAATCCGATTTTCTAGTTATTTTTCAAGGAGATGTTCCCTTAAGTGTTGTGGTAATGATCCTATAACAATTTGTGAGATGTTGTCATACAGATTTCATCATTGGATTACATTTGCAGGTTATTTGAAGAGTTTGGAAGTGACATTGATATCTATTTGAAGCTCTTGGTGTAGAGGATTGACTACCAAGGTAGTTTAGTTAATTTGGAGTACATTTTGGATGGTATTTGTCATGTCCCCTCTTTAGCTCTGTCTAGTAGAGACTTGAGAGTTGGCCTATCATCTGGGTTCCCGTAGGTCAGCAGAGTGGTTAGGGGATCTATCCAGAGGCACTAGAGCTTGGCAGGGAGCTTTACATGTCTTTCCAGACAGTTTGCGGCAGTTTCCTATTTTTTAGGAAGGATTCCTATTTTTTAGGGTTTGACCGAGAGTTGACCAAGAGGCATCAGGGGACCTCCAGGAGCATTTTGGGAGTTTTTGTCTTAGTTCCTATTTTTTAGGAGGTATCCCTAAATTATAGGGAGGCACTGTCAGTTAGCTTGCCATGTGGCGACATCACCTATGGTGCGGGCTACATCAGTCTTCAGTTCAGTTTGGCCAGGTGATGGATTCGGGATAATTATTGAATATTAAAGTGTAGCTTTAATATTTGATAAAAATAAATTCAAGTGATTAATAATATCACTTTGTAATAAGATTTAAATAAAGTGACCCCCTCCTTGTTAACACACGTGTTAAAAAAGTGGTCATTCCTTTCATGAGAAGTTGGGCCCTCAACTTGGGCGCCCAACTTGGGAGTATTTTTAATAAAGAAAAGAATCATTAAATGATTCCATTTTGATGCTTTTTCAACCCTAAAGTGGATGCCCACTTTGGGAAAAGAATAAAGTGACTTTGAAGTGCTTTTTGGAGTTATCTTTTTGCATATCTTTTGAAGCTTCATGGTAGCTCTGAACTCTGAGGAAGGGGGCAGTGGCATTCAGACTCTTGGGAACGAAAACTCTCAAGGATTTTGGTGAATTGGATGACAACCCAGTTCTTGTTTGTGGGAGGCCTACTCTGGGTCTTCATTTGTGCATCATTGGATAGATTCCAGGGCATTCTATTGCAGATCTAAGCTTGCAGCAGTGCCAAATCAGCCTTATTCTTGAGATCCTTCATTCTCAGTTGCATGCATAGCCTCTTCTAGGCTAATACTGTCTTTGTATGCAAGTAGGGTTGCAAACCAGGCTTTCATTGAATATAAAAATACAGATCTGATGGGTATGTGCCTCAAATTCTTAGTTGGTATCTTTCTATCATTTAATATTTATTTTTAGTCCATTTTTATTTGAGATTGCAGCTGTATGTATATCTATTTGCTATCTTGGCAAATACACATCTCAAGAAAACTGAAACCCCTTCTGCATCTCCTCTCTAGTTTGAAAGAAAACAAATAAAAAATTAATAAAAATCATAAAACAAATAAATCACAAAAACAGCACTTCATTTCAGCAAAGGGATCCATCAGGGATTTTTCAGTGGTATCAGAGCCTTTGACCTGCTAGCCTGTGGGGTTTAGAGAATTGTTTTCTATGCATACAGACAGGTATTACACACGCAGGACAGCCCAAAACGAGCTTGGAATTGGTACGGCAGAGGAACCAGTAATGGCTGAAGAACAGAGAAATGCCAGGAGAGATCAGGATGAGGAAGAGAGAGAAATGATGAGAACCCTCATCAACACTCAGCCTAGGATTGCTCAGACCCTTGACAGGATACAGGACGCCTTGGACCGGTTGGAGTTAGATAGAGGCAGACGGAGCATATCAGTATCTGTGGCGGGGAGTCAGCATAGTCACAGGTCACACGCATCGGCTAGGAGTTCCCATAATTCCCCTAGGCGTGGACAGGCCAGGGATAGACCCTTACTTCCTCAGTTTGCACCAGGTGAACGGCCAGCACAGGTAGAGCCACCAGAGGTGGAATTTTAGGATTCAGTCATGGCAGCCACTGCTGAGTGGAGAGCCCTACCCCCTGAGGTCAGGGATGTCTTTCCTTTTCCACAGTATTGTGCACAGCGCAGAGATTCTGCCAGGTTCAGAGGAGACCGAGGCACTAGACCACAACAACAGAACTATGACCTTAGTAGAGCTACTGGAAAGATCATGTTGGCTACATATGATGGTACGGGTAGTACGAGTGCACGTGCTTGGGTGCAGAAGCTGGACATATATTTATCCTTGAGACCCATGCCTGAGCGTGAGGCTGTCCAGTTTGTTGTCTTACATTTAGATGGGGTTGCCTACGATTGGTGGCATCATGGATTGGTCACCCAGGATCATGCCTTGATTCATTCCTATGCAGAGTTCACTGAACGACTCATTACCCGGTTTGACTGTAAGGACACAGAACTCTACTATAGGGAATTGGCACATCTTAGACAAACAGGACATGCTGAAGCTTATGTTAATGAGTTCCAGCGTATTGCAGTTATGGTACCTGATATGCCCCAGAGACGTAGCGTGATGTTATTCATTGAGGGGTTATAGGATAGACTTAAGGGATTGGTACGTGCCTTCCAACCGGCCACTCTTAAGGATGCCATTGATGTGACCTTGAGATTGGACACCACTCCCACTTATCAGTCAGATAAGAGGCCATTCAGGGAATCACGGCCTATTTAGAAGGCCAATACTCCACAGTTCAGAGATGGACAGTCAGCTAGACCTCCTAGGATGGATTAGGAGTCACGGAATGATTTGAGGAGGAAGAAATTATGCTTTTCCTACAAGGAGCCTTGGGAGCCCGGACACCGCTGTATGGGTAAGGGCAGAGTTCACTTGATTGAGGTCACATCCGAGCTTGGGGATGAGGAGATACCAGACACCGACATTGAGGACAGCCCTGAGGAGGTTATTCAGGAGTGACCCCAGCTAGAGATAGATATCCCTGATTCATCGGCGGCAGCCAAAGTGACTATGGCTACACTATCCAGTTATCCCAGGTTCCATGCCTTTCGGTTGAAAGGTACATTACAGGGACAACGAGTCATGAGTTTAGTTGACACAGGAGCCACGCACAATTTTATTGATCAGAAATTGGTTGAGAGGTGTGGATTACAGTCTGAGGTGTTCGAGGGTTTTGGAGTTAAGGTTGCAGATAGTGCAGTGTTGGGTTGTACTCGGAGGATCTCACAGCTCAGCATTCAGATGGGGGATTTTACCTTGACGGATGACTTTTATATCCTACCCTTAGAGGATTATGATGTGATTTTGGGTATGCAGTGGTTACAGGGTATTGGGAGATATATTATTGATCACCACCGCATGCAGTTAGAGTTCCTATCTGGTGGAAAGAAGGTGATCTTGAGGGCAGCCTCTGACGGTGGACCCAAGGAGGTATCTTCTCGCAAGATGGAGTCTATTATTAGACATGATGTGATCTGGGCCACACGCTGTTTTGTGAAATCCAAGACACCTACTCCTCAGGATGGTAGAGCATTTCATGTTGACATACAGACAGTGATGGATCGACATGGCCGAGTATTTGGTGACATACCTCCTGGTGTACCGCCGGATAGAGGGTTTGAGCATGGGATAGAGATGGAGGATGGAGCTAAGCCAGTGATCACCACCCCGTATCGTCATCCTAGAGCATACAAGGATGAGATTGAGAAGACTATTCATGAGCTGTTAGATATGGGTTTCATTCGCCCCAGTTCTAGCCCCTTTGCTTCTTCTGTAGTACTGGTTAAGAAGAAGGATGGGACTCTACAGATGTGTATAGATTACAGGGCCTTGAACAAGAAGACAATCAAGAACAGATACCCTATTCCGCGCATTGATGAGTTGTTGGACGAGCTTCATGGAGCCATCTACTTCTCTAAGATTGATCTTCGTTCAGGCTATCATCAGATTCGTGTACGAGCAGAGGATGTACACAAGACCGCCTTCCGTTGTCACTATGGGCATTATGAGTTCCTGCTGATGCCTTGTAATAAACAGGCCCAATTTTTTTTAAAATTTGCATACAAGGATATCAATGTTAGCATCAAAGCAAACCAACTAGAGGCCTCACACTTTCTGATCACCAAGATCCCATAACGGGCAAGGTGAGAGCATACAGTGATTTTTGCTTACAGAACAACTATGCAAGAAAGAAATACACTTCTTCCGCTGCGGCGGGCATCCACATATTGTGGGAATTCACCACTTTGAGTGGGTATGAGAGCAAGAAAGGAAAATTACAATGCCATCCACTTATTCAGTGGGAATACTCCACTTATGCAGTGGGTAGAAATAATAAAGAAAGTTTATTTATCCACACTGGCGGTAAAACCATCCAGGGGTTACAATATGTTTAATTGCTCTTTCCTCCACACTGGTGGTAAACCATCCAGGGGCTTAATGTGATAGAATTTACAAATGAAGCTCTAATTGAATCAATATCAAAGCACAAGAATTGAAATTTGATAATAACTCCCTCTGAATCCTTGATGTAGAAAACATACCCATTAGCACTTCCAACTACAGTATAAAGCTGTTCCAAGCAGAAAGAATCATATATCTGATTTCAGTCTTCAAGTGATTATGCTCACACAAGAATCCCTAAATAAAATGTCAAGAAGAACTTGAAATTGCTGATGAAGAATGAATGGACTAACAACTAGCTAAAAATCTGAATTCACACTTTATTGCTGACTGTCCCCTGCTGGTACGGCAGCCATGAAAGTAGCATTGTAACACATAAACTGGTCTACACCACAACAAACCCAAACAGTAATGTCAAACTGATACACTGACCACAAAAGACCATCCTGAGCAGTCAACAAAGTCTCATATCAAGAAATTCAGTGCTGCACCAATACATCTCCCTGCCTGAGCCGTACGGACAGGAAATTGTACGGCAAGCATGAAATATTCATTTCTTCCTCAAACAACTCCAAATCACTTCTAAACTGATCATTAATAAGAGACAAGAAAGATGCAATCAACAGTAATAACAAACTCCTCAAGAATTTTTTCTGCTGAGCATCAATGCCCAACACCAAGTACGGCCAGTACAAGTACGGATGGCTCCAAAAATTTACAAATCTTCATAAAATCTTTCCAAATAACTTCCAAGAGGGTCGCCTATCATGAATAATCCATATGCAATCAACAAAGACTTTCAAAACAAACATTTGAATTTCTAATGCATAATAATGGTTTCAACATTGTACGGCAGAACAAGTACGGCCAAGAAGAGAAAATTACAAGACTCCATAAAACACTCCAAAAACATATCAAACAATCTTAGATATCATTACTTATCACTCCAAAACTGATTACAAACAAAAAAACTCCACAAATCTTCAAATCCATTTAGTACTCTGTGATTCCCTGAGTGGAAATCATCAATTTCCAGCTAGGGTGGATATCTCACCACCGAAACTGATCATCCTCAAGTGGGTTTCCATCCACAAGAAGGCACAATTGATCCCTGGGTTCAATCCAGCAGCATATCATTATCAAATTCCAAGCCCCCTTCCAAATGAGCTCATATCTTCTTTTTATAAGCACCTGGGAGTTACAAAACCAGTCTTTCTTGAAATTAGAGCTTTTTTGCACATCCCTTAGAAATAATTTCTAATATCAAGTTAGGTGCACACTTAAGTGACTAGGGAATTAAAAATTATAACATTTCCCTTTTTCCCATCAAGTCATAACATTAAGTCACTTTTTAAAATAACCCGCCTTAAACTTTAGTGCACCAAAAATAATAAAACTTAGTTTAATTATCAAATTAAACAAACCTTATAACTCCAATTTGATAATTAAACTAAAAATGATCCCAAACCATTCCCTAGCCCATCGGGATCATGAGATAGGCTAATGGTCGCATTCTGACTAGGCTTGGAAAGGGGACATTACAGTCCTCCCTCCCAAAAATTGCTTGTCCCCAAGCAATTGTAAAACAGGATGCTGCAAGATGTCTTCTCCTTCCCACGTTGCATCCTCAAGAGGAAGATCCTTCCATTTGATTAGGTACTCCTTTATAGTCTTCTTCCTCAACACCCTCTCTCTTTGATCAAGAATAACCTCAGGTACGAGTTCGAGTCTCCCTTCATCATCAATAGGTGGCAATATTGATGACGGCACAATGTTCTGTCCAAGAGCCTTTTTAAGGCGAGAGACATGGAAAATGTTATGTATTTTGCTATGCTCAGGCAATTCCAACTCATACGCAACCTCTCCATGCCTACCAATGATTTTAAAAGGCCCATAAAAACGAGGCTTCAACTTTTCAGCCCCACTTTTTTTGATAGAAGACTGTTTGTAAGGCTGAATTCTGACATATACCATATCCCCTATAGCAAAAACCCTCTCTATACGCTGCTGATCAGTGTACATCTTCTGCTGATTTTGAGCAGATCTGATATTTTCTTTCAATGATTTCAACAAGTCCTGACTGTCCTACAAAAATTCTTTAACTCTAGGAACTCGACTGTCACCAAACAACATGTCAGTGAAGCTAGGAGCTTCATATCCATACAATGCCATGAATGGAGACATTTTTATTGACATGTGATAAGAAGAGTTGTAACAATACTCACCAACATGTAGCCATCTTACCCATGCCTTCTGCTGTCCTGATACATAACTTCTAAGATAACCTTCAAGCCACTTGTTAACTATTTCAGATTGTCCATCCGTTTGAGGATGGTAACTGGTGCTTGGGGTTAATTCTGTGTCACACAGTCTGAATAGTTCCTTCCAAAATAAGCTCAAGAACTTGCTGTCTCGGTCACTAACAATACTCCTTGGCAACCCATGAAGTTTGAACACTTCTCTAAAAAACAATTCAGCCACCTGAACTGCAGTAAATCCTGTAGAAACAGCATAAAAATGAGCAAACTTCGTCAATCTATCAACAACCACAAAGATACTATCCCTCCCTTGCACCCTGGGAAGGCCAGTGATGAAATCCATAGCCAAACTTTCCCACTTTTGATTGGGAATGGGCAGTGGTTGGAGCAGACCAGCAGGATAAGTGTTCTCAGACTTGTTCTGTTGGCATACAGAACACTCTCTGATATGTTTGCAAACCTCTTCTTTCAACCCCTTCCACGTAAATCTCTCTCTTATCTGTTTATATGTTTTGAATATGCCTTGGTGACCAGCCAAGGGTGAATCATGAAATGCCTTCAAAATCAGAGATTTAATCTTGGAGTTTGGAACCAAAAAGACTCTATTCTTGTATAAAATCAGACCACCATTTACCTCATATTTATCATCTTTGAGGGTCCCGTCTACAACACTTGATGCAAAAGAGTCCTTGGCATATTCGAGAATGATTTGTTCTTTCCAATCAGCCACCAACTCCACCATAGAATGTATATATGGCTTTCTTGACAAGGCATCAGCCACAACATTCTTTTTGCCTTTAACATAAACAATCTCAAAATCAAAAGCTTGCAACTTACTTACCCATCTTTGTTGCCTTTCATTCAAATCCTTTTGGCTCATGAAATATCTTAAACTGTTATGATCTGTTTTGACAATAAACTTGCCTCCCACTAGATATTGACGAAATTTAACTAAAGCATGCATTATGGCAAGCATTTCTTTGTCATAAATAGAATAATTTTTTTCAGTACCCCTTAATTTTCTACTTTCAAAACAAATAGGATGCTTATCTTGCATCAAAACAGCCCCAATACCTTCTCCAGAAGCATCACATTCCAATTCAAAGGGCTTAGAAAAATTGGGTAGTGCGAGAACAGGGCTGCTACATATGAGTTGTTTGAACCTATCAAAAGCATCTTGAGCTGATTGAGACCATTTGAAGGCTCCTTTCTTTGTAAGGTCCGTGAGAGGAGCTGCAACTTGTGAAAAACCTTTCACAAATCTTCTATAAAACCCACACAAACCAAAAAACCCCTTCAATTGAGTAAGGTTTGAAGGTGGGGGCCATTCTAGAATGGCTTTGACTTTCTCTTTATCCATACTAACTCCTTTAGCACTGATAACATGACCTAAATATACAATCTCCGTTAGGCCAAACTCACACTTAACTTCTTTGGCAAACAATGAATTAGCCTCCAAAATACCAAGAACCACATCTATATGCTGCAAATGCTCTTTCCATGTCTTACTGTAGATGAGTATGTCATCAAAAAAAACCAACAAAAACTTCCGGAGCTGCTCGCTGAAAATTTTGTTCATACAAGATTGAAAGGTTGCAGGGGCATTTGTCAATCCAAAGGGCATGACTAAAAATTCAAAATGCCCATAATGGCACCTAAAGGCAGTTTTTTCAATGTCCTTCTCCCTCATTCTTATCTGGTGATAACCAGATCTCAAGTCTATTTTTGAAAAATAGACCGCTCCATGGAGCTCATCTAACAACTCATCAATTCTTGGAATCGGATATCTATTTTTAATGGTCCTCTTGTTGAGCTCCCTATAATCAATGCATAAACGGAGAGTACCATCTTTTTTTTTCACCAACACTACTGATGAAGCAAAAGGACTTTTGCTTGGTCTAATAAAGCCCATGTCCAGCAATTCTTTGAGAGTCCTCTTGATTTCATCCTTGAATCTTTTTGGCTGCCGGTATGGAGTAGTGATGATGGGCTTTGTCCCATCTTCAAGTTCTATAATATGCTCAATGCCTCTATCAGGAGGCCTTCCAGGAGGAAGATTACTAAAAACTTTACTATGCTTACTCAACAAATCTTGGATATCAGGATGATAGGATCTCTTTTCCTCCTTGGTAGGAGTAGGCATGATGACACATTGAGCAGCCCACTCAATCTGATCATTACGGAACAGCCTCTCCATTCTTTTTGCAGTCACCACCCTTGGTCCTCCAGTGGATATACCTCTTAACACAACCTTCTTACCATTATGGTCAAACTTTAATTCCAATGTTTGTAAATTTAAACTCATATCTCCTAATGATTTCAGCCACTGAATACCAAGAACAACATCAGTATCCGTAATACTTATCACATAAAAATCATCTACAACTTCATGATTGCCAATTTGCATGGAAAGCTGAGGTAATCTTCTATTACAAGACAGTGTAAATCCATCTGCAACAACAACTTTAAAACCTTCAAACTCCTCAGGTTTCAATCCCCTTCTAGCAACAACTCCTTCATCAATGAAGTTGTGTGACGCACCAGTGTCAATGAGAGCAATTATTCTTTGGCCACCAAGTACCCCACGAACCTTGAAAGGATCATTCCTTTGGTTCCCAGATAATTGAGCAAATGTTACTACATTTTCCTTGTTTGTCTCTGCCTCTTCTAAGTCATCCACATCTTCATTCTCACTTGATTCATCTTGCTGATCTGAATTTTCTGATTCAGATTCAGCAGTAACATATGCCTCCATTTGTTGTGCTTTCCCTTTCTCATAGCATTTATGCCCAGGAGCCCAAGGTTCCTTGCATGTGAAGCATAATTTTTTCCTCCTAAGTTCATTTCTGACTTCATCATCCATCTTAGGGAAAGAGGCTTTGGGCTGATTGAATTCTTTCTTGAATGGTCTTTTATCCTTCTTTGATGTGAATGGTTTAGAATAGAACTTGCTTCTTGGTGTAGTGAACTCCATATTCCTTGCTTTCTTGATGGATTCATGCAATGAGTTTGGTTCTAAAGCCTTAACTAAACCTCTTAATGGCTCCATCAATCCTTCCACAAAGAGATATGTCAACCTAGCTTCTGAAATATCAGTCACCATAACAGCAATCCTCTGAAATTCAGCAATGTAAGCATACACTGAATCTTTTTGTCTCACTTGAGCCAGCTGTTTGAAGTGACTTTCAGGTTCATACTTGTCAAATCTATCAATTAATCTTTGAGTAAAATCTGCATAGGACGTAATCAGGCTATGACCTTGAGTGATCATGCCATGAGTCCACCAGTCATGTGCATCACCTTCAAGGTGGGCCGCTGCAAATTTGATAGAATCCAACTCCAACATAGGATTCAAGCTCAAATAATTGTCCATCTTTTGTACCCAAGACCTGGCTGTGCATTTTGATGAACCATCAAAAGGCGGAATAGGAACTTTACCAAGCTTCTTTTGCACATCCTGATTTTGAATCCGGGGTCTATTTCGATACTTGATTTGACAAAATTCATTGAAAGACATAATATTCTGAAAATCATCACCATAAGACTCCCATTCACGTCTATAATCAGCAAAGCTTTCTGTGACCAACTACTGTCCTCCATTAGGATTTTGTTGCTGACCCAAAAACACAGGCATCATAGGTCTGGTAGATGTAGTTCTAGATGCATAAGTGGCATTGTGTAGTTGACCAGCATTATTGGAATTGCTAGCCTCTCCTTGATTTCCATCATTACCTCTATTGTTACGGGGTGTCTCTCCTCCCAGATTTTGACTTACTAACTGAGCCAACAATCTATTCATCTGTTGATTACTTCTAACAAGATCTTGCTGGCCACGGGCAAGTTCATTCAATATGTCTCTCATACTGGGCTCCTCTGGTTGCCTTTCACCCATATTTTGATCCTCTTCTGATTCTGAATCAACACGAGGATGTCGTCTTCTTCTGTAGGTGATAAACTCAGTATCCTCTGGATTCATCAATTGTGTAAGCCACTGAACTGGGACTCACTACAGGCTGATATGAAGAAGAACACAGGCTGGCAGGAGTGACCAGCTCTGATACCACTGTAATAAACAGGCCCAATTTTTTTTAAAATTTGCATACAAGGATATCAATGTTAGCATCAAAGCAAACCAACTAGAGGCCTCACACTTTCTGATCACCAAGATCCCAGAACGGGCAAGGTGAGAGCATACAGTGATTTTTGCTTACAGAACAACTATGCAAGAAAGAAATACACTTCTTCCGCTGCGGCAGGCATCCACATATTGTGGGAATTCACCACTTTGAGTGGGTATGAGAGCAAGAAAGGAAAATTACAATGCCATCCACTTATTCAGTGGGAATACTCCACTTATGCAGTGGGTAGAAATAATAAAGAAAGTTTATTTATCCACACTGGCGGTAAAACCATCCAGGGGTTACAATATGTTTAATTGCTCTTTCCTCCACACTGGTGGTAAACCATCCAGGGGCTTAATGTGATAGAATTTACAAATGAAGCTCTAATTGAATCAATATCAAAGCACAAGAATTGAAATTTGATAATAACTCCCTTTGAATCCTTGATGTAGAAAACATACCCATTAGCACTTCCAACTACATTATAAAGCTGTTCCAAGCAGAAAGAATCATATATCTGATTTCAGTCTTCAAGTGATTATGCTCACACAAGAATCCCTAAATAAAATGTCAAGAAGAACTTGAAATTGCTGATGAAGAATGAATGGACTAACAACTAGCTAAAAATCTGAATTCACACTTTATTGCTGGCTGTCCCCTGCTGGTACGGCAGCCATGAAAGTAGCATTGTAACACATAAACTGGTCTACACCACAACAAACCCAAACAGTAATGTCAAACTGATACACTGACCACAAAAGACCATCCTGAGCAGTCAACAAAGTCTCATATCAAGAAATTCAGTGCTGCACCAATACATCTCCCTGCCTGAGCCGTACAGACAGGAAATGGTACGGCAAGCATGAAATATTCATTTCTTCCTCAAACAACTCCAAATCACTTCTAAACTGATCGTTAATAAGAGACAAGAAAGATGCAATCAACAGTAATAACAAACTCCTCAAGAATTTTTTCTGCTGAGCATCAATGCCCAACACCAAGTACGGATGGCTCCAAAAATTTACAAATCTTCATAAAATCTTTCCAAATAACTTCCAAGAGGGTCGCCTATCATGAATAATCCATATGCAATCAACAAAGACTTTCAAAACAAACATTTGAATTTCTAATGCATAATAATGGTTTCAACATTGTACGGCAGAACAAGTACGGCCAAGAAGAGAAAATTACAAGACTCCATAAAACACTCCAAAAACATATCAAACAATCTTAGATATCATTACTTATCACTCCAAAACTGATTACAAACAAAAAAACTCCACAAATCTTCAAATCCATTTAGTACTCTGTGATTCCCTGAGTGGAAATCATCAATTTCCAGCTAGGGTGGATATCTCACCATCGAAACTGATCATCCTCAAGTGGGTTTCCGTCCACAAGAAGGCACAATTGATCCCTGGGTTCAATCTAGCAGCATATCATTATCAAATTCCAAGCCCCCTTCCAAATGAGCTCATATCTTCTTTTTATAAGCACCTGGGAGTTACAAAACCAGTCTTTCTTGAAATTAGAGTTTTTTTGCACATCCCTTAGAAATAATTTCTAATATCAAGTTAGGTGCACACTTAAGTGACTAGAGAATTAAAAATTATAACATTTCCCTTTTTCCCATCAAGTCATAACATTAAGTCACTTTTTAAAATAACCCGCCTTAAACTTTAGTGCACCAAAAATAATAAAACTTAGTTTAATTATCAAATTAAACAAACCTTATAACTCCAATTTGATAATTAAACTAAAAATGATCCCAAACCATTCCCTAGCCCATCGGGATCATGAGATAGGCTAATGGTCCCATTCTGACTAGGCTTGGAAAGGGGACATTACATGCCTTTTGGCCTTACCAATGCTCCAGCCACCTTCCAGTCATGTATGAACCATCTCTTCAACAAGCAGTTGAGGAAATCAGTTCTAGTGTTCTTTGACGATATTCTGATCTACAGTCGTACTTGGGAGGACCATCTCAGACATGTTGGGGAGGTACTTAGCATCATGGAGAGTCAGTCTCTATTTGCTAAGTTGTCCAAATGTGAGTTTGGACTTAGAGAGGTCCTATATCTGGGTCATGTGATCAGTGCTGATGGGGTGAAGGTGCACGAGGAGAAAATTCAGGCAATTAGAGATTGGCCCCACCCTCGGAACATTACTGAGTTACGGGGGTTCCTTGGTCTATGTGCTTATTACAGGCGATTTGTGAGGGGTTTCTCTCAGTTGGCAGCTCCCTTGATAGACCTCACAAAAAAAGGGGCTTTCAGATGGACAGAACAGGCACAGGGAGTCTTTGACAGACTCAAGGAGGTGATGAGTACTTGCCCAATTTTAGCACTTCCCAACTTCTCGCAGCCTTTTGTACTTAAGTGTGATGCTTCCGGTTTGGGCATAGGAGTGGTTTTGATGCAGAACCGACACCCTATTGCTTTTGAGAGTCGAAAGTTGCGGGATAATGAGAGGTTGTATTCCACGTATGATAAGGAAATGTTGGCTATTATGCATGCGTTAGCCAAGTTCAGACAGTATCTTGTTGGTAGCAAATTCGTGTTAAGAACAGACCACAACAGTTTGAAATATTTCCTTGATCAGACAGAGCTCAATGATCGTCAGCAAAAATGGGTGAGCAAGATTCAGGCTTATGATTTTGACATCGAATTCATAAAGGGGAAGAATAATACGGTAGTTGATGCACTTTCTACAAAACCATCACTTGCTGCCCTATGTTCATTGAGCGAGATTTCAGCAGATTGGAAGGCTCAACTTTTAGTTGAGTACTCCAAAAATCAGCATGCTTGTGAGGTCATGGATGGATTGGTGTTGGATGATAGGTACACGGTGGTAGATGAAGTCATCTACTACAAGGGAAGGGTGTATCTGGTTCCTGGTTCTCAGTTGAAGGAACAAATTATGCATGCTTACCATGGTACTCCGACAGCAGGGCACCCAGGTTATGGTAAGACCTACAGGGCAATTCGGGAGAGATTCTCTTGGAAGGGTCTCAAAGCTGATATCTTACATCATGTTCGTGAGTGTTTGACGTGCCAGCAGAATAAGTCTGAGCATACTTTTCCTGCTGGTTTATTGCAGCCTTTACCTATACCGGAACAGAAGTGGTCAGGAATCTCCATGGACTTCATTACAGGGCTTCCTCGAGTGCAAGGGAAAGACTGTATCTATGTTGTAGTAGACAGGTTGACTAAATACGCCCACTTCTTCTCTATTGCAGCTGATTTCACAGCATCTCAGGTGGCAGAGTTATTTTTCAGGGAGATATTCAGGCTCCACGGTCTCCCCAAGACCATAGTGAGTGACAGGGATAGTAGGTTCATGAGTTTTTTCTGGCAAGAACTTTTCAGGCTCACAGGTACGGAGTTGACACCTAGTACCAGCTACCACCCACAGACAGATGGGCAGACCGAGATTGTTAATAAGTGGGTTGAGGGGTATTTGCGCAGCTATGTGTCAGGACAGCAGAAGGCATGGGTGCGTTGGCTATATCTAGGAGAGTATTGTTATAATACTACATACCATATGTCTATTGCTATGACACCTTTCAGAGCCCTCTATGGTTACGAGGCATTATCTTTTGTTGATTTGGCTGTAAGTGACAGCAGAGTTCCCTTGGCATAGGATTGGTTATAGGAGAACCAGGACATCATGAGATCTCTCAGGGAGAATCTTCAGCAGACACAGAATCAGCAGAAGGTCTACGCTGATCGACATAGGACTGAGAGAGTATTTGAGGTGGATGACATGGTTTTCCTGCGGTTGCAGCCTTACCGACAAAGCACCCTTAAAAGGGGTGGAGCTGAGAAGCTCAAGCCTCGCTTCTACGACCCATATCGGATTCTCAGGCGTGTGGGAGAGGTTGCTTATGAGATTGAGTTACCCCCTGACAGCTGGATTCATAATGTGTTCCATGTATCTTGCCTGAAAAAGGCACTGGGGCAACATATTGTAGCGTCTCCCGATCTACCTCCCTTGGATGAGGAAGGTAAGCTGACTTTGGTTCCTGATGAGATCTTGGAGGAGAGGGAACGACGGCTGAGAAGTAGGGTGATTCGGGAGTACTTCATTCGTTGCAGAGGTCTTCCTATAGAGGACGCCACCTGGGAGGGAGAGTCCATTTTACAGCATCCGGCTTTGTAGTTGCTTGTGGGCAAGCATCTTCGAGAGGGGAGGACTGTCATGTCCCCTCTTTAGCTCTGTCTAGCAGAGACTTGAGAGTTGGCCTATCATCTGGGTTCCCGTAGGTCAGCAGAGTGGTTAGGGGATATATCCAGAGGCAGTAGAGCTTGGCAAGGAGCTTTACAAGTCTTTCCAAACAGTTTGCGGCAGTTTCCTATTTTTTAGGAAGGATTCCTATTTTTTAGGGTTTGACCGAGAGTTGACCAGGAGGCATCAGGGGACCTCCAGGAGCATTTTGGGAGTTTTTGTCTCAGTTCCTATTTTTTAGGAGGTATCCCTAAATTATAGGGAGGCACTGTCAGTTAGCCTGCCATGTGGTGACATCACCTATGGTGCTGGCTACATCAGTCTTCAGTTCAGTTTGGCCAGGTGATGGATTCGGGATAATTATTGAATATTAAAGTGTAGCTTTAATATTTGATAAAAATAAATTCAAGTGATTAATAATATCACTTTGTAATAAGATTTAAATAAAGTGACCCCCTCCTTGTTAACACACATGTTAAAAAAGTGGTCATTCCTTTCATGAGAAGTTGGGCCCTCAACTTGGGCGCCCAACTTGGGAGTATTTTTAATAAAGAAAAAGAATCATTAAATGATTCCATTTTGATGTTTTTTCAACCCTAAAGTGGACGCCCACTTTGGGAAAAGAATAAAGTGACTTTGAAGTGCTTTTTGGAGTTATCTTTTTGCATATCTTTTGAAGCTTCATGGCAGCTCTGAACTCTGAGGAAGGGGGCAGTGGCATTCAGACTCTTGGGAACGAAAACTCTCAAGGATTTTGGTGAATTGGATGACAACCCAGTTCTTGTTTGTGGGAGGCCTACTCTGGGTCTTCATTTGTGCATCATTGGACAGATTCCAGGGCATTCTATTGCAGATCTAAGCTTGCAGCAGTGCCAAATCAGCCTTATTCTTGAGATCCTTCATTCTCAGTTGCATGCATAGCCTCTTCTAGGCTAATACTGTCTTTGTATGCAAGTAGGGTTGCAAACCAGGCTTTCATTGAATATAAAAATACAGATCTGATGGGTATGTGCCTCAAATTCTTAGTTGGTATCTTTCTATCATTTAATATTTATTTTTAGTCCATTTTTATTTGAGATTGCAGCTGTATGTATATCTATTTGCTATCTTGGCAAATACACATCTCAAGAAAACTGAAACCCCTTCTGCATCTCCTCTCTAGTCTGAAAGAAAACAAATAAAAAATTAATAAAAATCATAAAACAAATAAAATCACAAAAACAACACTTCATTTCAGCAAAGGGATCCATCAGGGATCTTTCAGTATTTTCATATTTTGCAGGGTTTGATTTTTATAACAGCGACTTTACATTGGAATTTCAGGGTTTTTTTAGGTGAATGTGATCAAGGGTTTGAAGATTGAAGAGTTGTGCTTGATAGAAGACATTGCTATGCATTCATAGAGTGCATTTGGAAGGGTTATTTCATGATATTTCATTGTAAACTCTTGGCTGGACAAAAAATACACTTTCAGCAGTCAAATCAGCATACAGAAAATTTTCATCAAAATTTTATTGAAGTTCTTTCAAGAGTGTTTTGTGTCCATTTAATAGCTATCATCATTCTAGAGGCTTTGGGCTATATTTGTATGCAAAGTTTGATGTATTTGGGCTTCAAATTGACTTGTAATTAAGTCTGATGTAAATCAGTCTATGACTGATGTAATTTCCAGCTTATAGACATGTGCATGTATCTAATTTGAAAGCTTCAATAACACAAGGTGTTTGGATCTTTGATTGCTTATATGTTTGTTGATGATTATTTGGCATTTTGGTTTTCATTTTGAAGTAAATTTGAAGGAAAAAATTTCAATCATTTCTAGAAGGGTATTTTACAGTGGTATTAGAGCATTCAAAATTTCAGTCCAATATCCATTAGAGATATTACAGTGGTATCAGAGCCTCCGTCTTGCCAACCTATGGGTTTGTTTTGAAGGAAGAGCTGAAGCCATGAATATAAGAAGAACACCTACAATTGACAAATCTATAGAAGAAAAATTGACAGCCTTGATAAACAAGTATGATGCTCTTCCTATGTATGTGCAGAACAGAATTAGTTTTAATGATTACATGAAGTTCAAGTGTTCGTGGTATAATGAAGACTCATTGGATAGTGATGAAGAGTATGAGGATTCAAGTACACTTCAGCCACATATTGAAGAAAAACACATGGTAGTTGAAGACAAATCAGCTATGTTGGATGAAGGTATGGTTCTTCATGAAGAGACTAACATTGTTGATGATCATATATTTGACAGTGAACTTGAGATCATGATCAATCATGAAGGGCATACATTGGTGTTCAATCATACATGCAAGGAGAAGACGTAGTCTTTGTTACAAAGATCATCCATGAGGAAGATGATTCACATGAAGAACTCATGACACTTCATGATGATAAAGAGAACATGATCAACCATAAAGAATGTGATTCACATGAAGAAGGCATAGGTGATGCATATGAAGTTTCTTGCTTAGGATCAGCATTTGAAGAAGAAAAGTGGCATGATGTTATTACTGATTATTCTAATGAGATGGCAGATTTTGATCATGGAGTTGAATGGCATGATATAATCCCTGATTTGTTTGAGGGCAGCAGTACTATTCCTTTGCAAAATCAGTTGATGGTAGTTATTGTTCATAAGAATGAGAGTGGGAAGACACTTCCTACCTTTGGCACTTTATTGGTCATCACACATGACGAGTATATGGATTATCCAAGGCTCAAGATTTCTGATTTGATACACCATGGTATGATTGAGACAAAGAGGATTCAAGACATATGGTATATGAGGAATGAGATTTGTATGGAGTTTGATAGTGACATTGAGTATACAGGTGAACAGATAGATATCCTTCATGACACTTAGAGGACAGCAGCTATTCGGGACCATTGTAGAGGTTTGGATCATGTCTACTTCATTGGAGGATGGCCTATGGATGTTGTTTACTCCCCATTGAACATTAGTGATGACATTGGTATTCATTTGGATGTGATTTTCAGTTATTGGGTAGATGATTTCCAGCAAATGAATCATGAGATACATGGGATAGAGAATCAAGCTATGGATAGGAAAGAAGATGACATTCTTAATGATACACAATCATTTGATTCAGAGTTAATGAATTTTCTTATTAATAATGGATTTAGTGAGTATGCCTATGTTTTGATATGGTATTATTGTGATGATGCTTTGGTGATTGGATTTGATGTTAACATAGCTTCAACAAGTGAGTTATATGAAGATGAGTATGATAGTTTAATCTCTTTTAGCAAGGTATCAAATTGCTTCATGATATGGATGTGTCATTGGAGGTTGAGCATGGATGTTTTTGCTACATTATGCGACAGTGGAAGCGGTCCCAGGATCTTCTTCATCAACAATTTTGAGATGGTATGTCTGAGTTTGCATGGATAGGTTAGATGAGTTTGGGATCCTGGTATTCATTGATGCTCATTTGACACTTCCGATTGCTTGAGACAAGCAATCTTGGGAAGGGAGGACTTGTAATGTCCCAAATTATGAGCTAAGTGTGTTTTTGAGCTACATGGGAAATGCAATATTGGAATTGTATTTTCAATTATGAGGTTGGTTTTGATTTTTAGTGATTGCATATGATTCATAGCTGGCCGCCAAACATGAAGGAAGGATATATTAAATGCAACATTTATTTATTAAATGATTGCATTGGATCGATGGAATATGAGGTCGATTGGGTTTGTGGAAATTAAATGATTGCATTTAATTTGATATTGAGCTTTGAAAATATTTTAAATGCAAATTTTATTATTAAATATTTGCATTGGAGCGGTTGAGGGTTTTTATTAAATGCAAATATCATCATTTAATGCATGCACATGAGGTGGTTGTGGATTGAAGCAAGAATAGAGGAGCATTTTAAATGCAAGTTCATAAATTAAATGCCAAGTTGGTTGTGTCAAGGATCAAGATTTTAAATGCTTTGAAGGTTATTAAATGCTTGCATTTGGTTAGATTGGTTTATTTAATGCAATCGCCCAATCATTGCAAGTACTAGTTGGAGGTTAGAAGGATTTTAAATGCATTTCAAACACAAAATTAAATGCATGTAGCTGATCGCCCAAGCAAAGAGGAAGATTTTAAATGATTGCAATCTCAAAATTCAATGCAAGTGTCAAAGGCCAAGCTTAAGGAGGACTGATCCATAGAGGAGGAGCAAAATTCATTTAAAATAATTGAAGATTGTTTTAAATGAAAGCATTTCAAGTGAAGATCATTTAATATTGTTCCATTTCCTTAATTTCTATTGATAGATTTCAAAATGCATTCCAAAATTGCCAAGAGGATGGACATCAAAGCTTGAGGAGTTTAAATAGATGACTTGAGTTTCATTTTGCAATGAATGATGCTATGGTATGTTTTCTTTATTATTGTTTATGACTGAAAATTCTGATTTTCCAGTTATTTTTCAAGGAGATGTTCCCTTGAGTGTTGTGGTGATGATCCCATAACAATTTGTGAGATGTTGTCATACAGATTTCATCATTGGATTACATTTGCAGGTTATTTGAAGAGTTTTGAAGTGACATTGATATCTATTTGAAGCTCTTGGTGTAGAGGATTGACTACCAAGGTAGTTTAGTGAATTTGGAGTACATTTTGGATGGTATTTTCATATTTTGCAGGGTCTGATTTTGCAACAGCAGGGTCTGATTTTTATAACAGCGACTTTACATTGGAATTTCAGGGTTTTTTTAGGTGAATGTGATCAAGGGTTTGAAGATTGAAGAGTTGTGCTTGATAAAAGACATTCCTATGCATTCATAGAGTGCATTTGGAAGGGTTATTTCATGATATTTCATTGTAAACTCTTGGCTGGACAAAAAGTACACTTTCAGCAGTCAGATCAGCATACAGAAAATTTTCATCAGAATTTTATTGAAGTTCTTTCAAGAGTGTTTTGTGTCCATTTAATAGCTATCATCATTCTAGAGGCTTTGGGCTATATTTGTATGCAAAGTTTGATGTATTTGGGCTTCAAATTGACTTGTAATTAAGTCTGATGTAAATCAGTCTATAACTGATGTAATTTCCAGCTTATAGACATGTGCATGTATCTAATTTGAAAGCTTCAATAACACAAGGTGTTTGGATCTTTGATTGCTTATATGTTTGTTGATGATTATTTGGCATTTTGGTTTTCATTTTGAAGTAAATTCGAAGGAAAAAATTTCAATCATTTCTAGAAGGGTATTTTACAGTGGTATCAGAGCATTCAAAATTTCAGTCCAATATCCATTAGGGATATTACAAGATTTCCTTGAAGAATAACTCGGCAACTTGTGGGGCTTTGTATTTGGATGAGATAGCCATGAAGTGTGCATACTTTGTAAGTCTGTCTATCACCACGTAGATGCAATCTCTTCCTTGCACCTTAGGAAGGCCGGTTATGAAGTCCATGGAAATACTACTCCACTTTTATTCGGGAATGGGTAAAGGTTGGAGTAACCCGGCTGGATGGGTTTGCTCAATCCTGTTTCTTTGACATGTGTCACATTCTTGAACATGCTCGAGTACATCTTTTTTTAGACCCTTCCAAGTAAACTTCTCTCTAACTTGTTTGTATGTCTTAAAATATCCTTGGTGTCGGCTAAAGGATTATCATGAAATTCTTGGATGATTTTCTTCTTCAATTTGGACCCGGATACAACATAAACTCTATTTTTGTAGAAGATGATTTCATCCCTTACTCTAAATTCCTCATTTGGTATATTTCCTTCAAGTATGTTATTGGTGAGAGGATCTTTAGCATACTCGGCTATAAGAGTGCTTCTCCAATTTGGTGAAATTCTTGATATAGTGCATAAGGATGGTCTTCTAGATAATGCATCGGCAACCACATTGTTTTTCCCTTTCACATAGGCAATGTCAAAATTGTAGGCTTGCAACCTACTCACCCATTTTTGTTGACAATCATTCAAATCCCTTTATTTTAAGAAGAATTGGAGACTATTGTGATCGGTTTTTACCATGAACTTTCCACAAACCAAATATTGCCTAAACTTTGCCAGTGCATGCATAATAGCCAACATCTCTTTATCATAGGTAGAATATAACTTCTCAGTAGGAGATAGCTTGCGACTTTCGAAAGCAATAGGATGTTTGTTTTGCATTAGAATAGCTCCAATGCCTTCACCAGATGCATCACATTCAAGTTTGAAGGTGTTGGCATTTCAATTCACACCTCTGAAATGCGAGTTGGAAACGGACAGCTATGCACAGATAAACTGCTCTTCTATTATGAGGGGGAGTTCCCTTTTTACTGATGTTCACTTAAAAGATAAATAAAACAAATTTGCCTATCTTCTTTTTGATTCTTAGCTTCGAGCACAAGGTTATAAAACTCTTTTCGCTGTAGCAGAGGTTTTTCCTTTTTAAAACTTGTAACTACAGCTAGGCTTAAACTAAATGACGCTTTTGATTGTCTGAGTAAACACAAAGCACAGAAATCAAAAGTGGACGAGGAATGATTTGTTTTAACATAAAAACTTAAATAAATTTCTCCCAAATTCACATCACAAGACTAATTGTACTTTAATGACGAAAGCTGAAATAAAATTTACACAAGCCACACATCTGACGACAAAACTTGATGATTAGTGAGATAGAAAATCAGAGCAAAATGTAGGCATGAGACTTCTATTCCCAATATCATAAAGTTGATACAACTCCAGGACAACAATATTGTAGGAAAAGGCAGGCACACAATATGCGATCAAACACTGGAAATAGATCACACAGAATGAACGAGCACTTGGAATAACAAGTTCTGCAGGCTAGAATAGGCACAGCAAATTTGCTATCACAATTACCATTACCGTTACTTACAATGGGCAAGACTGCCCTTATTTATACTAAATCAAAGGAATAGGGAACCTTAAAATCTCCTTGATTTACCCTAACTTGCCAACTCAAAAGCTTTATTTCTATTCTAAGGCAAAGATTACAACTAACAAACGCTTTAAAACAATTTGCTTTAAAGCAAAGAAAGCCCCAACTAATACAAAGTGATTTCTTTCTAAATAAAGAATGGATGAGCTTAGGATGAAAGCAAATGCTTTAAAACAAAAAGCATTTGATTTAAAGCTGTTTTCTTTTGAGTCACATCTTCATCTACATTCTTGATTTATTGGTGATGTCATCCATTGATATTCTGGGAAATAATATCTTCTAAAAAGCAGATTTTGATCGAAAAAGTTGGCACATGGGTTTTGTAGGCAATCCCGTTCTGAAGCAACCCAGATCGTCAAATTTTGAAAAAGCGGAGGATTTCCCGAAAAAGCAACAAAAAAGCAGAATCCCGAAAAAATAAAATTTCCCAATCTTCAAGAGGATGAAATTTTGGATGGACCCATCTCGATGAAAATTGAAAAAGCTTCGGTCCTATTTTTGAAAAAAAATCCCCTAGAAAAAAGGACGTCGAAAAGCATGCCTCTGTGCTTCCTCATCCCGAAACTATGAAGAATGTTGAAAAAGCACTTCGTTTGGGTTTTCAAATCTTCATGGAAAGAAAATAAAAATCTTCCTCCTCTGAATGCAACCTACAAAAGATAATGAATAAAGAAGCCAAAGCTTGTCTTTATAGAATTTTAGGCAAAAAAACAGTTTTCTTTGTGAAAGAATAAAGCTTGAGTCTTATCCATGAAGAAAGCAACTTTTAAAGCACAAATCCAAGTAGATGTCTTTGAATAGGAAGAATCCTTATTTTATAGCTGCCTATGGCTTCATGTGTGAGATGATTAAAAATATCTACTTTGATGATGTCATCAAACACGCGAGGTTGCAAAAGTGTTAGCCAATTTATCCTTCATTTCGACATTTTTTGCACTCATTTTGACTCCAATATGACCTGTCCCTGACTTCAACAAGATGGCAAACTGTCACCGTTTGACTGAAAAAGTTGACTGATCATGGCACCTTGAAGACTTATCAACCGTGATTTCATCCCCAGCCTCAAACTGATGATCTGACGACATCTGACTGCAAATCTGACCTTTAAAACCTGTTGCCGAACAGAGTTTTGGAAGCGGCTGTCAAAAAAAACTATCAAACATGAAAGATTCTAAGGCATGAAATTTTGGGAGCCCCCAGCCTCCAAGGGCTCCTAGATTTTCATGTCTTAGCCATTTTTTGGAAAATTTCAACTTTTTCAATTTCTTGATTTGCGTGCGCATTCCGGTGATTGTAGACCCCTGTTTGGATGTCGATTTCTGCCTGTCGGAGAAAAATTGAGTCTGATGATCTGGTATATAGGCAAGCCTGATGAAAACTGAGCTGATTGTACCTTGTGTCTGCCTCGAAAATCGAGCCAAACTGATTATCTATGAATATGACCGGGCTGATGGAAGAAGATTTGTCGTTTTTTCGCAAAAACATGGAAAATATTCTAAGGCATGAAAAGATGGGCACCCTTGGCTTCCAGGGGCGCCTAGAATTCTGTGCCTTAGAATATTTTTGATATTTTCAATTTTTTATTCCATTCCTTGATTTATGTGCCAATAGGTCCTGTTTGATCATCGTTTTCTATTGTTCGGATGACTATTGAAGCAGGACGGGAGGTGATTTGAGTTGTCTGAACATACTTGAGATTAAATCGCAGCTTTTACTAGCTTTCGACTGAGTTTGACCACCTAGAAACGGGCTAACGAAGGCTTTTTGATGTTTCTCGAAAAACGCGTAAAAAATTCGAAGGCATGAAAAGTTGGGTGCTCGTAGCCTCCAGGGGTGCCTGGTTTTTTGTGCCTTAGAAATTTTTTGGAATTTTTCGACTTCTTCTGCAAATCTTGAATTCCGCCAAATTTTGAAGGTCCTTGCCTGACGTATATTTCAAAATATATTTAAGTATATGTTTCTAAACATATACTTTAAATATTTTGAAATATACTTTCAGGATGTTTGAGATAGGTCTTAGATCTATGGGATTTGACGTGTAGATTCTAGATTTTTGAGGATCCACCAGATTTTAGACTTAGTCAAATTTTCAGGGCTTCAGGACATCAGACTTAGTCAATTTCAGGATTCCAAGGACAGGGATCAGGATGAGGGTAGACTGGATACCCTAAGCATATTTGAGATGAATCTCCTGCTTTTACGAGCCTTTTGATTGTTTTTATCCACTTGGAAATTGACTGGCGGAGACATTTTTCACATTTTCTCGAAAAATGTGAAAAAAATCTAACACTGCTAAAGCTGGGTGCCCCCAGCCTCCAGGGGCGCTTGGAAATCCATGCCTTAGAAAAATTTCATGATTTTCACTTTTCTTCTCATTCTGGATCCATCCTGCTCCGTTTCCCATTCTTTGTCAAATCGACGATTGTTCATCAGTTCTGCGTCGTCTAAACAGCATCGAAAACTTGAAAATGAGCTTTGGCAGATGAACTTCCTCCATTGATGACTTCGGAGCTCATGCTTCGCCATCTGAAAAAGAAAAATTGACCCAGTAGAGAAAACTTGACCTTTTGCAGATTCCGTCTAGACCACCTGGATCGTGAAGCAAAATCAGCCAATCAGAACCAAACACGACACCTGAATCGGAGATTCTATTTTTAGAAACTTTCTATTTTTAGAAAATTTTGTCAGCATCCGTATCTCAAGAAACCCAGAAAACCTAATTTCTATTTTTAGAAAATTTGACTTTTTGATTTTTTGACAAAATTTTCTAGACTTTCTCAAAATACCTTACTGAAGCAAAATTTTTTGATTGGGCACAACAATTGGCTCTATCTAGGGACCATGTCGGATACTTACGGCATAGGAGAACTGAGAATCTTTGGACTTTTTAAGCTTGGACCAATGCTTTATCCATTGGGCAATAGAGTCAGGTCACTTTCCTAATCACCTAGAACAAGACTTTTCCCTACATCACCTAAAACCGGACTTCCTAAAATCACCTAAAAGTTGGAACTTCCCAGAACACAAAAAACACAATTGTCACATTATGAAAAGAGGAAAAACATTACGACATAACGATCACATCATGGAAAGGGGAAACACATTACACACACAAACGCCCTTTTAGAGCGAAGACAAGAAAAACAAAAACTGTTACACAAAACCATCAACTGGTTCAGAAAAATAAGAGCCCTTTTCTTTTGAGTTGTGAGATTTGTCTTGACAACACATAGCTTTTCTTCCTTTGCAACACCTTCTCGAAGAGCCACAATTTAGGTGAGTATTCATGTTTAGGCCATGAGAAGTTCACGAGGAACTGATTGATACGCCAGAGCTCAGGTTGATCAACTTCTTCCAAAGTGAGTAACCTCTGTAACAGATGAAGGTACAAAACCTCTTTTTGAAGATATGGAGCAAGGTCTTGCGGCCAAAGTATGCTTGTGGGAATGGTAGTGACCACATATAGAACTTGACTTTCATTTATATCTTGAACATATGCAACCTTGAACTCAGTCAATGTATCATCCTTTAAAAAAGGTCGAAGCTGCTGATATAGAATCTCTATTACTGGTTCCTGGCTTACTGGATCCACAACTGTTATTATCAATTTATCTAGTGACTCAGGTACTTCTTCATGGTTCTCTTCAACTAGGTTGTCATCCATCCATTCCTCAGGATTTGAATATGATAAACCATCGAGATCTAAATCTTCAAGCACCTGATTATCAACAAAGTATACTTGTTGAATAACCTCTTCACCTAGTAGCTCACTTCGCCATCCATCATTTTGAGTCTCATCAACCTCCATAGAGCAATCTTCATATGTTGCATTTTGTGTTGACTTCATCATATCTGTGATGTCTCTTGATTGCACAAGTTCAAGGATAACCTTCGAAAGTTTAGCATCATCTTCTTCACTAATGAAAACTTCTTGAGACAAAGATGAAGACGAGCTAAACTGCAAAAGAAAATTTACAGTATCCTCTACTGAAGAATCACTCTCCAAGTGATGTAGAAAACTGTCAAGATCCAATGATGAATCTTCCATATGATCTCCGGTTTTGAGAAATTCCTCCAATGATGAATCATCTTCAAAATGAAGATCTTGTTCTTGCTCCAATTGCAATGCTTCTTTGGTCTCTTCTCCTTTGAATGTATCTGACACAGGTTCTTCAAACCAACCTTCAAAAGATGAGAAGAACAAATTGGATTCATCATTGCTCTCTGCATCACATTTGATCTCTTCCTCGTAATTTTGCTCTTGAGAAGATTGTTGCACTTCTTTAGAGAAAATATGCGAGTTGTGCATTTCTTTAGGTTCTTCTATCAACGATCCTTCTTCATATTCGAAGAAATTATGCAAATTTTTAGCTTCCGATGAACATTCATGTTCTGTATGCAAACACATGATGTCGCTTGAAACAGAGTTAGGAAAATGATCCCTTCTAATATTTGATTTACACGGGTAAAATCCCTTCATAGAGCCGCCATCGGATTCGTCAAAGAGATGTTCAGGATTATCCGAAAATCCTTGATTTTCATTTGATGCTTTTAATATTTGCATGAATCTTCTCATCTCAAGGCAATTTTCTCCATCATGTTGGTTTGTTGCGTGGAACAAGCGCTCGATTTGTATTGCAGAAGACACATCTGCCTCTTGATGCATAGGTGATACTTGACACACAGGTGAAGCAGGTTGATCACTGACATAGTTAATGAAAGAATCTGGTATACTTGAAGGAGATGGAATTTGCTGAAGTGGTACAACATTCAAGGGCACCAGTGGCTTGATTGAATCTCTCTGGATCTTTCCTGAAGTGATCATATGATCTTCTAATTCAATAGCATACTCTTGAACTTCTTGCAGTTCTGTAGCGTGTCTTTGCTTGAAGTAGAAAGAAATTTTTGAAGATATATGATCTTCTAATTCAATAGCATACTCTTGAACTTCTTGCAGTTCTGTAGCGTGTCTTTGCTTGAAGTAGAAAGAAATTTCTGAAGATTGTGCATTCATGAAACAACTTAGCAGAATTTCTGACGAAAGATTCAAGGTGTTCATGACTTTTCCAACCAGACGGTTGAATCTGGCCACGAACTCTCGCATCGACTCACTTCTGTCTTTCTTGATGTTTGAGAGTTGTGCAAACAAGACATGACTGTCTTCTACAGGCTTGAAACAGGTGAGAAATTTCTCCCTCATCAACTTCCAACTTGTGATAGAGTTGGCAGCGAGGTGATTAAACCATTCAGCAGCTGAGCTTTGCAATGATTCCACAAACAAACGCACTGCAACATCTTCATGTGCAACGCCAAGAATTCCACAGGCAGTGGTGAAGGAAAAAATGTGCTCATTAGGATGCTACTTGCCATCACCATGAAACTTTGGAAAACTTTTTCTTGATCCTTCAGGAAGATCATGATATTCTGCTAGTGCCAAAAGTCCAATGTTGTTACCCCAAGGTAATGGGGGTGGATGCCGCTGATTCAAGTTATTATGAGCATTATTATTAGCATCACCCATTGCTCTTGGCTAGATTACGAGTTCCTCTTGAAGTTCTTCCTGCTTGACTTCAGAAACTTGCTGGACTTCAGGAACTATGTTGGATGCCTCTCCAACTTCCATAGGAACAAGATCTTGGAAGAATGGATTTGTAGCACTATCTTTCCCCCTTCTTGTATAAACCCTGTGAGCCAGGATTGTCTACTGCCACGCGGGAGGTGGTAATACTGGTCTTCCAGCCGCAAGATCCGCTTTGTGTTCTTCGTCAAGAATAGTAGCCGCGTTTCTCCACTGATCAGGACTTTTCCTTTTGCGCAAATATGAAACTCCTCAGGCTACTAATGATGTCCATTTGCTCTACTTCCACCCGTACAAGATTTGGTTGAATAGCAGGTGGTGTAAGATTGGTTGTTGAACTAGAGCAGTAGGACGCTAGAGAGTCATTCCCGTGACATAAGCTTAAGCTTGCTTGAAGTTTTATGCCTCGTGCCCCACGGTGGGCACTAGAAAACTGTTGGCGTTTCAATTCGCACCTCTGGAATGCGAGTTGGAAACGAACAGCTATGCACAGATAAGCTGCTCTCCTATTATGAGGGGGAGTTCCCTTTTTGCTGATGTTCGCTTAAAAGATAAATAAAACAAATTTGCCTATCTTCTTTTTGATTCTCAACTGTGAGCACAAGGTTATAAAATTCTTTTCACTACAGCAGAGGTTTTTCCTTTTTAAAACTTCTAACTACAGCTAGGCTTAAACTAAATGACACTGTTGATTGTCTTAGTAAACACAGAGCACAGAAATCAAAAGTGGACGAGGAATGATTTGTTTTAACATAAAAACTTAAATAAATTTCTCCCAGATTCACATCACAAGACTCATTGTACTTTAATGATGAAAGCTGAAATAAAATTTACACAAGCCACACATCTGACGACAAAACTTGATGATTAGCGAGATAGAAAATTAGAGCAAAAGGCAGGCATGAGACTTCTATTCCCAATATCATAAAGTTGATACAACTCCAGGACAACAATATTGTAGCAAAAGGCAGGCATACAATATGCGATCAAACACTGGAAACAGATTACACAGAATGAATGAGCACTTGGAATAACAAGTTCTGCAGGTTAGAATAGGCACAGTAAATTTGCTATCACAATTACCATTACCGTTACTTACAATGAGCAAGGCTGCCCTTATTTATACTAAATTAAAGGAGTAGGGAACCCTAAAATCTCCTTGATTTACCCTAACTAACTTGCCAACTCACAAGCTTTATTTCTATTCCAAGACAAAGATTACAACTAACAAACGCTTTAAAACAATTTGCTTTAAAGCAAAGAAAGCCCCAACTAATACAAAGTGATTTCTTTCTAAATAAAGAATGGATGAGCTTAGGATGAAAGCAAATGCTTTAAAACAAAAAGCATTTGATTTAAAGCTGCTTTCTTTTGAGTCACATCTTCATCTACATTCCTGCTTTATTGGTGATGTCATCCATTGATATTCTGGGAAATAATATCTTCTAAAAAGTAGAGTTTGACTGAAAAAGCTGGCACCTGCGTTTTGTAGGCAATCCCGTTCTGAAGCAACCCAGATCGTCGGATTTTGAAAAAGCGGAGGATTTCCCGAAAAAGTAGCAAAAAAGCAGAATCCTGGAAAAATAAAATTTCCCAATCTTCAAGAGGATGAAATTCTGGATGGACCCATCTCAATAAAAATTGAAAAAGCTTCGGTCTTGTTTTCGAAAAACGATCCCTTAGAAAAAAAGAACTCGAAAAAGCTTGCCTCTATGCTTCCGCATCCCAAAACTATGAAGAATGCTAAAAAAGCACTTTGTTTGGGTCTTTGAATCTTCGTGGAAAGAAAATAAAAATCTTCCTCCTCTAGATGCAACCTACAAAAGATAATGAATAAAGAAGCCAAAGCTTGTCTTTATAGAATTTTAGGGCAAAAAAGTAGCTTTCTTTGTGAAAGAATAAAGCTTGAGTCTTATCCATGAGGAAAGCAACTTTTAAAGCACAAATCCAAGTAGATGTCTTCGAATAGGAAGAATCCCTACTTTATAGCTACCTATGGCTTCATGTGTGAGATGATTAAAAATATCTACATTGATGATGTCATCAAACATGCGAGGTTGCAAAAGTGTTAGCCAATTTTTTCTTCGTTTTGACACTTTTTGCACTCATTTTGACTCTAGTATGACTTGTCCCTGACTTCAACAAGATGGCAAACTGTCACCGTTTGACTGAAAAAGCTGACTGATCATGGCACCTTGAAGACTTATCAACTGAGATTTCATCCCCAGCCTCAAAATGACAATCTGGCGACATCTGACTGCAAATCCGACCTATGAAACTTGTCGCCGGACGGAGTTTTGGAAGCGGCTGTCGAAAAAACACTATCAAACATGAAAAATTCTAAGGGCTGAAATTTTGGGATCCCCCAGCCTCCAGGGGCTCCTAGATTTTCATGTCTTAGCCATTTTTTGGAAAATTTCAACTTTTTCAATTTCTTGATTTGCATGCGCATTCCGGTGACTATAGACCCCTGTTTGGATTTCGATTTCTGCCTGTCGGAGCAAAACTAAGTCTGATGATCTGGTATACAGGCAAGCCTAATGAAAACTAAGCTGATTGTACCTTGTGCCTACCTCGAAAATCGAGCCAAACTGATTATCTATGAATATGACCGGGCTGACGACAGAAGATTTGTCGTTTTTTTTTAAAACATGGAAAATATTCAAAGGCATGAAAAGATGGGCGCCCCTGGCTTCCAGGGGCGCCTAGAACTCTGTGCCTTAGAATATTTTTGATATTTTCAAGTTTTGATTCTATTCCTTGATTTCCATGCCAACAGGTCCTATTTGATGATCATTTTTTGTCATCTTGATGATTGTTGAAGTAGGACGGGAGGTGATCTGAGCTGTCTGAACATACCTAAGATGAAATCCCAGTTTTTACCGGCTTTCAATTGAGTTCAACTGAGTTTGACCACCTGGAAACGGGTTGACGGAGGCTTTTTGATGTTTCTGAAAAAACACGTAAAAAATTCTAAGGCATGAAAAGTTGAGCGCCCTAGCCTCCAGGGGCGCCTAGTTTTTTGTGCCTTAGAAAATTTTTGGAATTTTTCAACTTCTTCTGCAAATCTTGAATTCTGCCAAGTTTTGAAGGTCGGGCCTGACGTATATTTCAAAATATATTTAAGTATATGTTTACATATACTTTAAATATTTTGAAATATACTTTTAGGATGTTTGAGATAGGTCTCAGATCCATGGGATTTGACATGTAGATTCTAGATTTTTGAGGATCCACCAGATTTCAGACTTAGTCAAATTTTCAGGGCTTTAGGACATCAGACTTAGTCAATTTCAGGATTCCAGGGACATGCATTAGGATGAGGGTAGACTAGATGGCTTGAGCATATCTGAGATGAATCTCCTGCTTTTGCGAGCCTTTTGACTATTTTTATCCACCTGGAAATTGATTGGCGGAGACATTTTTTGCATTTTCTTGAAAAACGTGAAAAAAAAAATCTAACACTGCTAAAGCTGGGCGCCCCCAGCCTCCAGGGGTGCCTGGAAATCCATGCCTTCAAAAAATTTCATGATTTTCACTTTTCTTCTCATTTCGGATCCATCCTGCTCCGTTTCTCGTTCTTCATCAAATCGACAACTGTTCGTCAGTTTTGCGTCGTCTGAACAACATCCAAAACTTGAAAATGAGCTTTGGCAGATGAACTTCCTCCATTGATGACTTCGGAGCTCATGCTTCGCCATCTAGAAAAGTAGAATTGACCCAGTAGAGAAAACCTAACCTTTTGCAGATTCTGTCTCGACCACCTGGATCGTGAAGCGAAATCAGCCAATCAGAACCAAACACGACACCTGAATCGGAGATTCTATTTTTAGAAACTTTGCTAGCATCCATATCTCAAGAAACCCAAATAAACCTACTTTGACGTCTATTTTTAGAAATTTTGACTTTTTAATTTTTTGACGAAAATTTTTCTAGACTTTCTCAAAATGCCTTAATGAAGCAAAATTTTTTGATTGGGCACAACAGAAGGGTAGTGAAAAGTCGGGAATGGCAATTACCGGACAAGTGCTCATTGCCTCTTTCAAATTTTCAAAGGCCTTTTGTGCTTCCTCACCCCATAAGAAAGATCCCTTCTTGGTCAAATTGGTGAGGGGAGCTGCAATCTTGGAAAAGTTCTTGACGAATCTTCGATAATAGCTACACAAACCCAAAAATCCCTTGAGATGAGTCAACATTCTTGGTCTTGGCCACTCCTTAATAGCTTTGATCTTTTCGTCATCTACTTGGACTCTTTGTGCGCTTATCTTATGCCCTAGGTAGAGAATTTCTTCCATTCCAAACTCACACTTGGATACCTTCACATATAAGGATTCTTGCTCGAGAATGGACAAGACTTCATCAATTTGTTTGAGATGATCTTCTCACGTCTTACTATAGATCAAGATATCATCAAAGAATATCAACAAGAACTTAGTTGTTTTCGGAAGGTGAGGTTCATGCATGACTGAAAGTTGGCCGGAGTGTTCGTCAATCCAAAGGGCAGAACCAGGAATTCAAAATGACCATAGTGACATCTAAATGTTGTCTTTGGAATGTCTTCTTCCCTCATTCTAATTTGATGGTATCCTGATCTTAAATCAATCTTTGAGAAGTACTTTGCTCCATGCAACTCGTCAATTAATTCATCCACTCTCAGTATAGGATACCGATTCTTGATGGTTTGTTTGTTTAAATCTCTATAGTCCAAGCACATTCTCATGGTACCATCTTTTTTCTTCACTATTACCATGGAGGATGCAAACGGGCCGGAACTTGGTTGTATATGACCCATCTCCAAAAGTTCATTGATTGTTTTCTCTATTTATTCCTTAAATTTTTTGGGGATGCCTATATGGAGTGGTGATGACGGGTTTTGCATCCTTCTCCATTTCAATAATGTGCTCAAAACCTCGTTTTGGGAGAAGACTGGGTGGTATTTCTTCAAACACCTTTTTATGTTTCTTGAGGATTGGCTTGATGTCTATGTGTATGGACTTTCCTAATGGGGTTGATTTGTCTAGGACCAAACATTGGGCTGCCCATTCCACTTGGTTGCGTCTAAAAGTCCTCTCCATTCTTCTAGAGATCACTCTTGGTGATCCATCGGATAGTCCGTGTAAGGTGACTTTCTCTCCCTTATGTTCAAAGCTGAGTTCCAACTTGGGAAGGTCTAAAGTGATGCGATCCAATGAGTGTAACCATGGCATTCCCAAAATCACATCCGTATCACCCATGTTGACCAAGTAGAAGTCTTCTTGTATAGGGTGTTTACCTACGGTCAAGTTCAATTGGGGTAGTCTTTTGGTACAATTCTTTGTTGACCCATCGGCTAAGGCTACCTTAAACCCTTCAAAGTCTTTGGTTTCAAGCTTGATCCTTTTGGCTAATGTTTCATCCACAAAATTATGGGTGGCCCCACTATCCACTAATGTTGTTACTTTTTTCCCTTTGAGAACACATCTAATCCTAAAGGGATGGTGTTTTGATATTTTGGATATGGCGGCTATGGCTCCTTGTTCATGGCTATCTTGTTTTATTCTTTTGATAGGACTTTCATTTCCTATCTCTTCATCGGAAAGTACTTCAAGATTGTGGGCTTGACTCCTCTTACTGCACCTATGTCCAAGTTCCCACTTTTCTTTGCATTTATAACATTGGTTTTTGTCACGGAGTTCTCTACCTATGCAAGTGTAACCTGGTTTCCAAGGCTCCTTGCATCTATAGCATAGGCTGCTATCCTTCTTCTTATCCTTGGGGTGGAATGAGTAGTTAAACTTCCCTTTCTTATGAAATGGTTTGGTGTATGGGTGAGAGGGTTTGGTTTTCTCCAAATGAATTGCCATTTCAATGGCATCATCAAGTGTTGTGGGCTTAAGTGCTCCCACTAAGCCTTGTAGTGCTTCATCTAATCCTTCAATAAATAAGCATGTGAGTCTATCATTGTCTGCTCCTGAAACTCGGATAGCTATCTTCTCAAACTCACTTATATATTCATCCACGGTTCCCTTTTGCCTTAATAGAGTCAGCTCTTTGAAGTCTTGCTGTGGATGTCATCGATCGAATCTTTTAATGAACTTTTTGGAAAATTCTTCATAAGATGTGATGGCCTCATGACCTTGAGTATGCTTCCCATGATGCCACCATTCGTAGGCTAATCCCTCCAAGTGTAGAATGGCAAATTGGAGGGCATCCCTCTCGGTCATTGGGCTAAGGTGGAAGTAGTCATTCAACTTTTGTAGCCACGCATGTGGGGTGATCTTGTTTGTTCCATCAAAGTTGGGAAGGTTCACCATGTTGGCTTTTTGCTTCAAATCATTGTTGACGGGTCTCCTTTCCATCCTTGTTAACTCATTTCTCTTTGAATGGCTAAAATCATTGAAGGATACTATTCTTACTTCAGGTTCTAGGCTTGCATAAGCCCTAGCAATGTCTTCGGTACTCATAGCTTGTGGAGTAACATCTTCTGTCCTTGAAGTTTCTTCATTGGGTAGGAAAGATGGTCTCAGAATCTTTGAGCTAGATGAAGTGTTGCTATTCTCGGCTTGAGCGGAGCCCACTTCCTTCCCATTTGTTGAATGAGTCTTGAGATGGTCCATGGTGTTTCCCACCTTTTGGAGTGCTTCAAAAAGTATTTGTGTTGTCTTTTCTCCTTGCTCCATCATAGCTTTAGTGGTTTTCTCATTTTGGTCCATCATTGCTTTGGTGGTCATCTCCATGAAGGTCCTCATGTCTTGTGCCTCCATGTTGTTGTTGCGGTTTTGGTTCCTTCTAGAGTAAGCTTGCATTAATTTGTGTCACAGGATGGCAGGATAGCTGCTCTGATACCACTTGTAATGTCCCTTATAAGAAGATTCTTATTTTTTACCTTGCACACAAGAATGACTTCTTAAAGGAAACATTAGTAATAAATAAGATCAATAAATCATATTAGAATATCCCAATTAGGGTTAGAAATCACATAATCAATAATTCAAATATTCATTTTCTTAATTCAATTCTTAATCATTCCATTTGAGTCTCATGATATACTTAGGGCTGTCCACTGGTGTTAATCTTATCCTTTTATAAACCCTAGTGGAGATGGTGTATAGATATAGGGCGCAAGTTAATGACATTTGGCCCAAAGGCTTCGCTACATGCCCGGTGGTTCCTAACCAAACTTGAGTAAAGCCTATCTCTACTTGTTGTAGGCCCAAAGGCTTCGCCACATGCCTGGCGGTTCCTCACCGTTTGGCTCAAGTTGGCTTTGCCGCACGCTAGGCGGTTCCTCACCGTTTGGCTCAAGTTGGCTTCGCCGCACGCCCAGTGGTTCCTCACCATTAGCTTCGCCACACACCCAGTGGTTCCTCGCTAAACTTGAGAGTCACCTACTCAAAAGAGACTTATCATAACATACCGCTCTTCCCTAGTCTAACCCATACTCTCACGGGTGGTTGATAGATTAATGTTATAACTTGAGACCTTTAGACCCTAGTATATCATGAGCTCATTTCTATGGACTTTGCCTTTATATTCTTATGGATCCTTATAGATCAAGTATAGTCATTCCTTATTTGGACTTAGTCCTATAATGATGGAGTCTTTATGCATATATTCATGTTATTCATCCATGATCATAGTATTCATATCATGTATTCAACATAGGTGATTATACTATCTCTATTATGTTATCCATATGATCATGTAGTCTATGATTATGCAATTTATGTTATTCTTCATTGGTAGATATCTTTCATACCTTTAATTGTTCATATGTGCTTATGTTATTTTATCATTATATAATTGGACTAACGGATAGCTCATACCTTGTTAATCGATTGCTGGATTTGATATATTAAGTCTTCTAATATAATGTCTTTGCTGCTCTTAATTGTTGATCGCTGAATGATATGTATTTGATTTAGATCTGTATATGCAGATCTCTGAATAATGTATCTGATCGCTGGTAAGATGTATTTGTGATTGTGGTTGAGTGAATTGCCTCCTTTGATGGACTGCCCCGATCCCTTCATATATCCTTGAAGGATCGTGTCTCTTTGATTGGATGCGTTCTTTTCCATGAGATCGCTTGTCTTAAACAAAACCTTTGATTAAGTTATGATCTTAATCCCACAATCGGCGCTTAGCAATTTCTTTGTTTCTTTTAATATAATTGCCACTGTCTTTTAGTCTATTTTGTCTTTAATTCCTATCAACTGCTTAATGCAAGTGTCTTCAAATTGGCACCAATGTGGTATACTGTTCAACGATATGTTACAGATGAAGACCTTCTAAAGGTGATAGTCACGATATCCCACAGATAATGGGTGGATCTGACCATTCGATCCTTGCTGGAATGTAGACTTCCAATAGTGATGCAATCCAGAATGATTATGCTATGGCTCCAATCTATTCAAACAAGTCTCTGCTTGCGATCCTTTGTTGAAGTCGTTGCCACCTTATGCGTTGAACTACATGCTGTGCTTCATATAACATCTTTTATAACATATTCAAGCAGCCCATCCAAACTTCAATGATCAATTTCAAAATGAATTCCCATGTTCCATTCCATGATTGATGCAGTTAGTTTTATCATTCCAATCTTTAATTGGAATGAGATAATCGATTTCATGTGGGACATGACACTATCCACTCCTTCTGTATGTATGACCAAATGGAGTCGATGTATGCATAACAATTAACTCACAACTAGGCCAATCTTTTCGCTCATAACACTTGGCTAAGAATGAGTCAAATCACAACCCGATGTAGGTGAATTTTAACTACAAACTTTGCACAAAATGCTATTGGAAGAAGACTTGACTTTTCTCAATCCAAATATACCCTGCAGGCTAGTAGGATCTCTTGCTCTGATACCACTGACATGTGTCGTTCTTGGTGTGATGTGAAAATTTTTGGTTCTTTTCAATTATAAAATAAAACTGATCTAGTCTTTTACAAATTTCAAATGTCTCCGACACAAAATCTATGAACTATGAAAATGCAAATCGATAACAAATAGATATGGCAGCCTTCACTTATGAATTGCAATATGAATTTGCAAATTACAATGAGAATAATTGACTGAGATAGCAATCAGACTTTACTCTTTACAAATCAGAACTTCAATTTCTTAAATTATAATATCATAACTTGGCTCTATGACAGCCAATAACTAACTCAGCTTGCTGTTACAAATCAGAGAATGCAATAAGTGATGTTAACATACCCCAGATGGATGCCAAAGAACACTCTATTGTTCAGATCTACTGCATAGAATGCCTCCAATGAAATGAGGTGGAATGTAGAGACTCCTAATGCAGTTCACTGCCACCAAATGAAACCTCTGTAGATAATATACTATGAACGGGTCTGGTATAATTCCGCCACCCTCATGGGAGAACAAGTCTTTGATGATGCGCTTAGTCAAACTATGACGTCTTCTATAGAAATCGGCACTCAACCTTTGAATCGGCTCCTTCAATAGTTGCAAGGTGTATGTCTGCATATCGGTGCTCACAGGATAAGGTGTATATCAATACTTTGATATATGAGATAAGGCGATGAAATTCAAGACTTCCACAATGCCGTCAATCCTCCAATGCAAGGCTGTGGTGATCCTCTAAATTCAGTGATCTAGGATATATGTTTTGATTACAACAATACAATGCCTTCAGTGACTTCACAATGAACTGCAATTAACGCTCAAACAATGAGACTCCGTCACCTTTCGGCCAAGGACTCCTCAACCGCTTCGGCAAAGAAATTCGATCTCAGTCAACTCCTTAATGGTCACCGACCATATTTCCAATGAATGAATTATGAAGCTCCAGTAGTTTTTCGATGAAGCACAATGACGAACTTTGAGCGAATCCACCTCAAGGATGACAATTGGGTTTTCGTCCAATTTCACTAGAAATGAATGACAAGCAAAATGCCAAGCATACAAAGTTTCATGATAATCGTCATGCCAAAAATGAGCCTCCAATCATTCTTTTATATCCAATTCAAATTAAAGATTTGAATTTCCAATTTTCCCTCCTTGTCGATTGAATTCAAACTCCAATGCATTATTTTATTCCTCCAAAGGTGAGTGTTGTTTCAAATATCAACATTTTTGCAATTCCAAAGTGAGTGCCCTTAGCCAAGACTTATTTATTTATTTTTTGAATATTTTATTTTCCAACATCAAAATTGAGTGCTTCAACTCCAAATATTATTTTATTTTTTTGCTCACATTAAATAATATTAAAATAATATTATTTAATTTATTTTTCCTCCATTGGCGCTATAATTAAATAATAATAATTATTTAATTGTCTTCATTTTGATAATTAATGCATAGTGCATTACTTCATTAGCCACCTTTGCTAGAATATTCCCTTGCTCTGATGGGTTAGCCTACGGGAATGGGATAGGCTAACTCAGTCTTCCGCTGGGTGATCATGTCGGAAACGGGGACATGTCACATCCCATTGCTTTTGAGAGCAGGAAGTTGAGGGATGTAGAGAGGCTCTATTCCACCTATGATAAGGAGATGCTCACCATCATGCATGCATTGGCGAAGTTTAGACAGTATTTGGTAGACAGTACTTGGTGGGTAACAGATTTGTGGTTAGGACTGACCACAATAGTTTGAGGCATTTTCTGTCACAAATAGATTTGAATGAGAGGTAGCAGAAATGGGTGAGCAAGATTCAGGCATATGACTTTGACATCGAGTATGTTAAGGGGAAGAACAATGTGGTTGCCAATGCTCTTTCTAGGAGGCCTACTCGTTGTTCTATGTCAGAAATTTCAACAGATTGGAAGGCTCATCTTTTGGTGGAGTATTCCAAGAATACTTTTGCTTGTGAGATCATGGATGGCCGGATTCAAGATGACAGGTAAAAGGTGATTGATGATGTGATCTACTATAAGGATAGGATCTACTTGGTACCAGAGTCAAAGTTGAAGGAGAAGATTTTGAGGGCTACTCATGATGCTCCACTTGCAGGGCATCTAGGTTTCTTCAAAAACTACAGGCAGGTGAGAGAGAGATTCTCATGGAAGGGTCTCAAGGATTGTACTATTCCGAATGGATATTGCTTTGAAATTTTGAATGCTATGAAATTCTAACTAAAATTTTTGCTTAGTTGATCTGCATTTTCTGATTTAATTATCTTGTAAAGTATTCAATATTTTCAAAATTTGCTTTCACCAACGAACTTAGAACATCATGTAGATGGAAAGGTTCGAATATTAAATGAAACAAACACCAAATGATGAAGTTATACTCAGATCACATCAACCAAAACATGAAAATGTCATACCCAGAAAGTGTTGATGGCTTCTTATTGATTGAACAAAATGAATACAAATTGATAGTTGGCTGTAGCTTACAATCAGTTAGTCTGATTTGAAAATCAGACCTCATACATCATAAAATATGCCCAAAATATACATCAAACCCTAACCAAATGAATGTAGAATGAAGCCCTTATGAAAGGATGATGAAAACTCCAACTGGGTATGGCTGATATGCAATTCAAATGCTCTTTCCAAAATCTGATATGACTGATACAAAACTGAAACCCTGCTGATATGAAACCTTGTTTGCTGATATCATGAAAATGTGCCAAAATATCACTCCATATGCAAGCGCTAAGCCCTAGGATGTTAGCAACTAGGGTTTAGAAGCCTTCAATGTGTTCAAACCCTCCAAATGATGATCAATAATGCTCAGATCTGAAGAAAACACCCTGCTGTACCCGCTGTTCCAGAAAATCAAAATGATGAAGAAACCTGGAAATGATCAAAACCCTCCAATGTGCTAAACTTTCCAATCAAAAACCCTCCAATGTCAACAAATGATGGAACTAGCTTCTTATACAAGCCAAATCTGCATAGTAACTCCATGAAAATACCATATTCAAGCTCTATGATGAAATCTATATGAAATCATCCCATCATGGTGGAAAGGGAGCATCACCAATCCACAAAACGCCAAGGGAACACCACCTTGAGCAAACTGAAAATGCAATTTCCAGCCAAGAGAAACTCTCCAATAAGCTCTATGATGAATATTGATTGCATCCACCTCTCAAAACGGGAATGGGGCCATCACTAAACCCTAGTTATCAAGGGATCATCACCTTGATTGGACTAAAATTTGTCTTCAGCCAAGAGATAAACTCAATATGCAAAAACCAAGTCAAAAACATGATTTCAAATGACTCCTAACTACTCCTTATAAAGCCCTCACTCCAAATAGGTCTAGCCTAACTTTATTAAATGAATGTTTTTGTGTACACAATCACTTATTAAATGACGGTTTCTATGTACACAATCACTTAACTTTATTAAATGATTGTTTTTGTGTACACAATCACTTAACTTTATTGAATGATTGTTTTTGAGTACACTAACACTTTATTTTATAAAGTGTTTTAAATTGACTCAAGTAACTTAATAAAATATTAATTTTATAAAGCAATTAAAAATACTTTATAAACCTAATTTACAATTAGAACCTTTTTAATTTACTTGCAAAATGGGGACATTACAAGGATGATGTCTTGCAGCATGTCAGAAAGTGTATGACTTGTCAGCAGAACAAGTCGGAGCATACTTTCCCCGCAGGATTGCTTCAGCCATTGCCTATTCAGAGCAGAGGTGGGAGAGCATTTCGATGGATTTCATCACTGGTCTTCCGAGAGTCCAAGGTAGAGATTGCATATTTGTTGTGGTTAACAAATTGTCTAACTATGCACACTTCTTTGCGATTCCATCAGACTATTCAGCTCTTCAGGTTGCAGAGTTATTTTTCAGAGAGGTGTTTAGGTTGCATGGACTCCCTAAGACCATTGTCATTGATCGGGACAGTAGGTTTCTCAGCATGTTTTAGCAAGAGTTGTTTCGATTGGCTGGAACAGAGTTGACTCCGAGCACGAGTTATCACCCTCAAACAGATGGGCAAATAGAGATTGTTAACAAGTGGGTTGAGGGATATCTTCGCAACTATGTTGCAGGGCAGCAGCGTGCTTGGATCAAGTGGTTAGATTTGGGTGAGTATTGCTACAATACCACCTATCACATGTCGATTGGCATGTCACCTTTCAGGGCCTTGTATGGTTACGATGCTCCATCATTTGTAGACTTGGCTTTGGATGATTGTCGAGCTCCCAGAGATAAGGAGTTGATGCAGAATAGTCAGGATATCCTTAAGGCACTTAAGAATAATATTTAGTAGGCCCAGCACCAGCAGAAGATGTATGCAGATAGACATAGGATTAAGAGGACTTTTGAGGTTGGTGATTTGGTCTTTTTGTGCCTTTATCCATACAGATAGTTGACATTGAAGAAGAGTGGTGCAGAAAAATTGAAGCCGAGGTTCTATGGTCCCTATAGGATTCTGAGGAAAATTGGAGAGGTAGCATATGAACTTGAGTTGCCGGCAGGAAGCAGGATTCATAATGTTTTTCACGTATCTTGCCTCAAGAAGGCTCTTGGACAAAGTTTTGTTTCTTCTCCTGATCTTCCACTTCTTGATGAAGAGGGCACTTTGGTTTTGGTTCCTGATAGCATTTTGGAGATGAGGGAATGGCGTCTGAGGAACAAGGTGATCTGTGAGTATTTGGTGAAATGGAAAGATCTACCATTGGAGGATGCGATGTGGGAAGGAGAACAGATTCTGCAGCATCCAGATTTGTTATTGCTTGAGGACAAGCAATCCTGGGAAGGGAGGACTGTAATGTCCCCATTTCCGGCATAATCACCTAACAAGAGTTTGGGTTAGCCTATCCTCATTCCCGTAGGCTAATTCATGGGTTAAGGGAATGATTTGGTTGAGCTCTGGTTATAAAATGGCTTGGAGAAGAGAACGTTGCTAAGAAGCTTGGAGAATGGAAAATTGTTTTATGAGGCTTAGCTAAATTTTCTAGACAAGGCGAACTTGAGAGAATAATTAATGTATTTTTGCATTAATTGTGAATAGGCCAAAAAAATAATAAAATAATTACTCTTGAAGTGGGACAACCCATTCTTGGGTAATTAAAATAAAATTAATAAATAAAATAATATTATTCTTGGGCGGCCAAAGATGGATTTAATAATAATATTTTATTATTAAACGGGTGCGCTCAAAGGGAGAATAAAATATTATTAAAATCAAATCTTAATTTGATTTTCTCATTCACCCAAGTATTTTGGTGAGGTTGGCCTAATGGAGGTAAAAAGAAGGATTTCAAATTCAAATTTGAGCGCCTAGCTTTGGTCGGCCAGACTAGAGGAAAGAAAGGAGACTCAGTATTAAGGAAGGTCATTGGAGCTTCATTTCATCATCCGGAACTTTTGGCATCTTGAGTATTTTGTATTGGCAATTTTATTGCAGGTCTTTCCAAGGACGAAAACCCTTGTGGAAGAAGATGGAATTGGACGAAAACCCAATTGCATCACGGAGGTGGATTCATACGGAGTTCACACTTGCACTTCATTGGAGAATTTGAAGATTGTTGAGCATTCATGATATATCTTTCTAGCAGATTCGTGGCGCCATTTGTTGAAGACAATTGTGATAACATTGAAGATCCATTGCATTTCACTAGAGTGCAGATTTTGTGAAGACCTCATTGCATCCTTAAGCGCCACTATTGAAGAGACATTTTCAGATTTCAAATCAGATCTTGAGTGCCGATCTTGGGAGAGTAAAACTCAGATCTTGGAGTTGTTTGTTTCAGATTTGCAGACCAGCATTTGCAGCAGGCCCAAACCCTAGCCACTGCCACCTTGGAATTGCATTCTTTCATCATACAACACTTTGGAGGGAGGCTGATCAGCATAAGGGTCTTTTGATATCATTTGTGAGGGGCGATCAGCTCTAAAATTCATTGGATCTGCAGTCCTTGACATTCCCAAGGGGTTCAGCCAACATTGAAGGATCTTGGAACTTCATTTCTTCATCTTAAGAGTGGCGATCAGCATAGGAGGGAAGCGAGCAGCAGATATTGGCAGATCTGATTTGGCATTTGACATCACATTGAACATCTTTGGTGGAGTGATCAGCATTGGAGGGCTCTTGACATCATCTTGAAGGCAAATCCATCTTGGTAGAAGTTCGCTGACCTTGTTTGCTCATTAGACATCACATTTGGTATGTTGAAGATCATCTTTCTTTTCTGATTTTGAGGCAGCATCTTGTGGATGTAATTTGGCTATGAAAGAGCCTTCCATTTGATGTAATTTGATCATTGAACAATCTGATTTTATAACAGCAGAGTTTATTTGGTTTATATATCATTTTTGCCATCTCCCTAGTGTGGATCTTGTCTAATTCATTGTGTAATTCAACTAGGGTTTGATTGCATGATTTTGCCATGTAATTGTGATGTAATTGACATAATATATGAGCATAATAAGTGTATGATCAGACCTGAAGAAAATAAAAGCAGAATTCAAATCTAGGGTTTCAAGTTTGAAATTTGAAAATTCAAAAAATTTGGCATATTTCCTAATTGGGATATTTCATTTTCATGGTTGATATCATTGATGATGTTTTTACATGTTTGGCATATATTGTATGGATGTTTGGAGCATGTTTATTGGTCGCCTATAAGTGATTATGCTTCTGAAAATAAAAATCAGAATTCAGTCCTAGGGTTTGGGCAAAAAAATAAATCAGAAAAGTGCAGAAAAATAAATCAGAATTTAGGGTTTTAGAGCATAAATCTAAATTGCAGAAATTTAGGGCACAATTCAGAAATTTAATTCCAGAATTTTAGGGCAGATCCCATTGGGGATATTACAAGGTGACGTCTGAACCATTTCTGGGTAGTCTAATGCAATTCTGAGTTGTATTTCTAGCATTGCAACCAGCCGTACCTCTTGCATAGAGAGCCATACTTATTTGAGACAGATCTGTACATTTCGGAGGAGTATTGTCATAATTTATTGGCAACCGCTTGGGATTTCATCAGAGGTTCATTATTCAGAGGGTCTGCAACATTTCACAACAGCTATAACAATTGGTTTTATGTTGATTATTGTTTCTACAGCTGGTTATACAATTTGGAATTGTCATTCCTTCATATCACTATCATTCAGAGAATACTTTGGCTGTAGCATTAATACCTTTTGCTGTTATAGATATTTACATAATAGTTTGCTGCTATCGTTTCAGTATTGTAATGATTTATTATATAAATTGGATGGTTCACCGCTAGTTAGTATAGTTGTTTTAGTCTAGATGGAAATGCCACTAGACACTAGATAATTTCATTCCTAGTGTTGCATCCATTATAGAACTGTGCAGCTTGCCACTAGTAAGTTAGTGTTCTAAGCACCGTATGCTCTCACCTTGCCCACATCGGGATCTTGGTGATCAGAAAGTGTGAGGGCTTATGCATTTTTATCATAAATTTATAAAAATTAAAAAAAATCAGTTTCGGGCCCTTACAACATCACAACTTTTTGTAACTAACAGAGGTACATTGGGACATTACAAGCTTATAAGGATCACAACCTTAAAGGTAAAGAGAAGCTCTCACACAATTAAGCTCTATGGAAGAATAATTTCAGTTATGATGGTGAAATTAAAAAGAAATCATATAATGACTTTAACTCTTAATCATGAGTTCTATTTTTACATTAGGATAAACAAAATGATGGATATGAAACCTTTACATGGTAACAATATCAAATGAAATTCAAAATAAAACTAAAACTTACTGGATAATAATTTCCTGCAACTGGCTGATTTACTTGTAGGTTCCAATCTGATCTGTAATTCCGAACCTGGGAATTCCAAGCAATAGCAAATTGATTTATTTCCAATCGACATGTAATGGAATCAAGCCAAAGAATAATAGAATTATAAGCATCATAGTAACATAGCCTATACTATTGTAATGTACATTCCAACAGATTTCAAATGATAAATTTGGACCTATGTCATAGTTTATTATCATAGAGGCATGGTGTACCACCTTGTGAAGCCACTAGGGACCAAAGAGATCTAAAGAATTAATGGGCACCATTTTGACATACAGATTAAATTGTTATAACCAATAGCTCAGATTTTTTCAATGATATAATCCTACATCCAGGTTAACATGATGGTACAATAAACCGTGAATAATCTATCACATTTAATCCCTGCCTTTGGTGTTGGTTATGTAATATACACCCTACTTTTTTTTTTTTTTGAGTTTTAGAAAACACCCAGCTTAACAGTCAACCAATATGCACAGGTTTAACACAGTTTGATGTACGGAAATGATGCCAATATCATGAATAAATCATCACAAGTCTGAATACATTAAATAGAAACATTTTGGCACATACCCAGATTACAAAATCAATTTATAACACCAATTCAAACATACCCATTTGTTGCTGTTGCAAAACAGGTCTGATGTAATTCTGTTGCAGCAAACTAGAGCTCGAAAAATGATGCCAAACACCACCAAATCTGCTCTTCTCCCTTTGTTGAATGATGACACTTTGTTTGTGAACCCTAGGCGCCACCAATGATGCAAATTATCTCTCTAGTACTTAGGCGTTTTGCCCCAAGGAGCTCACACCCTGCTAGGTCTGTTGTACGGCCTGTATAGGAAGGTTTTCAATTTTAAAGACCTGCATTAAACCCCCTCAAAAACTGCAGAAGTCCCTCTTCAATCCCTAGCGCCCAGAGGTAGAAGTCCATGTCGAAAAAGGAAATGAAACAATGCCAAACTATGCCCCAAATCTCCTGCAACTGGTACGACCTGCCTGGGAAGAGGTACGACTGGGGTTAAGAGCCAAAATCTGTATTTAAACAATTCAAATCTGCAACCACTCTCCAAAATATCCCTTCAATCTCTACTCAAAATATTATTTGTAATGTCCCCTTTCTCTATACAGAGTTAGTCTCTTATCTAGTTCTCGTAGACTAACTAGCCTGGTTAGGGAACTTTGGTTGGCAGTGGCTTGGATGAGTAGATCAGTTGAGTGGATGTTTGCCTGGGTTCAGTTTGGTCTTCAGTTGAAATTTTCTAGAGGTTTGTGTGCTTTGGGCCCGGACTTGCTATTTTTAGCAAATTAGGGTTTGTGTCGTTTCAGGATTCTCAGTATTGGAGTTGATGCGTCTCGACGAGACCTTTCCAACAAGCTATAGAACACGGGATTCCGAGTATATCTTGGCCTTCGTTTTAAAGTCCAAAGATTAATTAAATTATTTAATTCGGGACTTTAGAAATATTAAAAGTCAAGTGACAGAAATAAAATAAAATTAAAAGGTCACTTAAGTGACGTTGGATGCCCATCCATGGAGGCTAATAAAGTAATTAAAAATAAAATGTTTTCCCTCCCAAATGCATCGACCCTCTTGGAGGAAATAGAAGTTGGAAAAGAGCTCTCTTTTGTTATGCATTGATATTGATATTTGTGTGGTTTTAGCTCTGGAAGAGTTTTTGAGGGTTTGAAAGGAATTCAAACCCAGGGGTTGTTGGAAACGTAAACTTCCTACAGTGACAACATAGGCGTGAAAGACCGTCCAAAGGTGCTAGTGAGGCAAATACATCCAATGTTTGCATTTGAGCTTCAATGGGATTTATTGGTTGAGGGTTTGAGGAAACATTGATCACATCTTTCGTGGATTTTGGTGTACATCTTGAGCAGTTTGGTGGACAGCGAAATACAAATGTTTTTAGTGGTTGATATTGATGGTTTTGTGGCATTTTGGTGAGGACTGCAATTTCTTCTAGCTGGTCGTACTTCTCCAAAACCTGGTCGTACTCTTTGTGGGATCATCTTGGGATTTTGATGTTCTTTGCACATGTTTGGAGCTGTGTAAGATGTTATTGGAGCTACAGATATTTGCTGTATTTCTGAGTCAGATTGGCACCAGTTTGAAGGTATTTCTTTGCTGCTGAAACACCTAGCTGAGCCATACACCTCAACAAGGGACGTGGGCCTGTAACCAGTCCAAATACCATACATTGCGCTGCTACTTTCTTGTCATTTGGAGTCGATTTGGGCCTTGGGAGCTGTTGTTATTGTTTATTGTCAAAGACTCCGGCATTATTATGTATTGAATGCAATTTCTCATGTGCTTGTTGTTGGCCCATACATAGCGAATGTATCAAGTTGCCATAGTAATTCATCTTGAGCCATATTAGCATCTGGGTTGTTATTTTGTTCATATCTATTGTACTTTTTCTGGGTTTCATTTGCATGCTACATTTCCCTATTGTTCTGGCAAAACCAGTGTAACGATATTTGCCCGGACTCGCCAAAACTCGGTGAGTCCGAGGCGAGGCAGCTTGGCCGAGTCTAGGGGGCTCGGACTCGAACTCGGCCGAATTTTTCAAAAAAACCGCCGGACTCGGCGAGTCCCGATGGAAAGACTCAGCCGCTCAGTAGGCCGTCAAAAAGTTAAAAAAAACATAAAAATCCTTGTTTCAATTTGTTTTTTTTTTACTTATAGACCCTCCTCCACCCTAAAAGCAACATCATTTCATTTTTAAGCCAAAGGGGAAGGAGAAAAGAGAGTTGTGAGCAAAATTTGGAGTGCATTGTAGGGAAACCGGCAAGGAGGTAGAGCAAAAATCGATTGTTGAATCGCATTGGAGCAGCTTCGTAGCTACTTTTGGTGCATCGAGAGGTGTCTACAAAGGATTGGAAGGAGCTCTCTATTGATTTCAAGCTAGATTTAAGAGGTAAGTTTGTATTTTGAAGGTTTTTTGTGTTTTTTTTAAACCAAAAATTGCATTTTTCTTTACAGTTCATTTCTTCTTTCTAATTTATTTTAGTAGATCAAAGAAAGAACCCTAGGTGTTTTGATTTTTTTTTTTATTAACCCCTATGTGTTTTTGTAAGCAAACCCTACATTTTTTTTATTACTTTAATAATTATAAATCACAAATGTTAATTTTTTTTGTATTTATAAATTTTATATGTTATTGCAGTAGTGTTGAGATTTTCAAATCATCTTAATCACAATGTCCAAAGAGCCAATTAGAAGGGACCATTGTTGGAAACATGCTGAAATTATGCCTGGCCAAAAGAAAGGATAAGTAAAATGTTTTTATTGCAAAACAATTTTTCGTGGAGGAGGCATTAATAGATTGAAATACCATCTTGCACAAATACCAATCCATGATGCTAACCCATGCGGAAGTGCGCCTCTTGAGGTTATACGAGAGGTGATGAAAAGGAGGCAAATAGAGGAGATGGCAAGTGCTGGTGGTAGTGGAGAGTCTTCTTCCATGCCTCCATTTCGTCCTCCAGGTGTTGGGCTTGGTGATGCTAGTGTTGGAAGTGGAACACCTGCTACTGCCACTGCCAGCGGCAGTGTTCTTGGGCCTAGAGTTCATAAATCTAGGAATCTTGATTCATATATTTTGCCACGCACCACTCCAGGTTCCCAACCATCGCTTGAGAGCATGGGTTGGAACAAGGGCGTATATAATGCAGCTAAACGTGCAATCGAAGACTTTTGGTACTATTGCACCATTCCATTCCATGCAGCCAAGTAATTCTTTTTTGTTTGATAGTTTTAAAATTTATAGCTTGATTCTTTCTCTTGAATTTTTATATTTAGAGATGTCGAATTCAAATTTAAACTCTCCATTTTACAATACTTATTTAATTTAATTTATTTGTGACATGTGTTAGGTCTCCTTATTGGCAAAACATGGTTGATGCCATTATTGTTTGTGGGGCGGAGTTCAAAGCCCCTAGTGAAGATGACATAAAGGGCCCAATTTTGACACAAAAGGTGGCCGATGTAAAATCCACAATAGAAGAGCAACCGTTGATATGGAGGACGAAGGGTTGCACCATCATAACCAATGGTTGGACTGATAGGAGAAATAGGACATTGCTAAATTTTCTTGTTTCTTCCTCAGGTGATTCTACTTCCTACAATGCATTGATTTAGTGATTAATATTTTTAATTTATGCTTTATTGAATCATTGATTTTGTTTCTTTTTCAGGTGGCACCATATTCATCAAATCTATTGATGCTTCAAGACAGGTTAAAAATGCCACATTCCTTTGTGAAGCTATAGAGGAAATCATAGCTGAGGTGGGTGAGGAGAATGTGGTGCAAGTGGTGATGGATAATGTAGCAAATTATGTTGCTGCGGGTAGACTATTGATGGAGAGGCACCTATCATTATTTTGGACTCCATGTGCTGCCCATTGCTTTGACCTCACATTGGAGGATATTGGCAAGATTCCATGGATCAAAACATGTGTGGAGATGACAAGAAATATTTGTAAATTCATATACAATCACACATGGGTCCTCAACCTAATGAGGCAATTCACGCAGCAAAAGAATTGGCTCGTCCTGGCATAACCCAATTTGCAACAAATTTCATCACATTACAATCCTTGCTTCAGTCAAAAAAAGCTTTGAGGTGCATATTTGTTGATGAGGAGTGGACTTCCTCATCCTATGCTAATACCAATGTAGGGGCTGAACTAACAAATTGGATCTTTGATGAGGCAAGATTTTGGACACCTATTGAGGAGATTGTAAAGGTAAATGAAAATCTAATTATATATTATGTTTTAATTTTTATTCATATTTTTCTTTTATTTGCCTATTTTTGTTCACACTTAAGTTAATGTTTCACAATAATTGCAGGTCACTGAGCCTCTAGTAGTTCTCCTACGAGTTGCTGATGGGGAGAAGCCCGCAATGGGCTACATATATGAGAGCATGGATAGGGCCAAGGAGGCCATTAGATCCATCTATGGGGGAGTTGAGGGTAAGTATCGTCCCATTTGGGAGATCATTGATAGGAGATGGCACCACCAGCTTCACAAGCCCCTACACGCAGCCGCTTATTACCTCAATCTGGCATTTCAATTCTGCCTTGATTTCAAGGCGAATGAGGAGGTTCTGAGTGGGCTCTACACACTGTTAGAGCGGATGTCGGCTAATTCAACACAGATAGTCCATGAGCTTGAGATCTTTAGAATTGCACAAGGAGATCTCTTTTCTCATGAGATTTGCAAAAAGAATCGGTCAACATTGCAGCCAAGTAAAATTATATTAAGAGCATAATTTAAGTTTAAAAATCTAATAAACTTTTCCTCTTTTTATATTATTATTAAATGTTGAAACTTAAAGTTGGATAATGAGATTGATTTTTTTCTTTTTCTCATCTTAGATGCATGGTGAGATATGTTTGGTGCTAAGGTACCAAATCTTTAGAAGATTGCAATTCGAATATTGAGCCAACCATGCAGTGCTTCAGGTTGTGAGCGCAATTGGAGTATGTTTGAGCACATACACTCCAAGATGCGCAATAGACTGTCTGTGCAGAGGTTGAATGATCTAGTCTTTGTTCATTACAACCTTCGTCTTCGCCACAGACAAATTTTGGGCACTGACTCCACCCCCATCACGCTAGAGGAGGTCGATCCACAATCTGATTGGATCACTGAGGCTGAGGATTCTATCTTTAGTGATGAGGACCTCAATTGGGTTGACCAGGCGGATAGAGAGGCTAAGGCTGTAGCCATGGCAGAGGAGGTTAGAGCACGAGCAAAGTCAGCAAACACATTACATGGTGTGGGTGGCACAGAGACAGAGGCATATATTATGGCTACATCATCATCCAGGACCTATCTTAGACGCCTTCGTAAGAAGGGTGCACTTGCAGGCTCCTCTGAGCCATAGTGGCATAGACTTCTAGTTTTTGTTTTGATATTTGTTTGGAACTTTTGATGCCATGGATTTCATATTCCATGACTTTTGTATACATTTGACAATATTTATATATCTAAGTGTGTTATTTCCTTCAGCTACAATTTGCGTTTATACTTATGTGATCGATGTATACTTGTGTATGTGATCAAATTAGCTTCTATTTGATGATGTTATTGTGTCTTTAAGGTTTATTTATTAAAGGGTGCATGAAACAAGTTTTAAATCCTTAAAAATCTCTGAATTTCTTGGGTTTTTCAATTTGCCGAGTCTTTGCTGAGTTTTTGTCGAGTCTAGGCGCCGAGTCCGAGTCCAAAATCAGCTTGCCGAGTCCGAGCCAAGTCCGAGTCTCGTAACTATGGGCAAAACACATACATGCAAAATGCAATGTCCCCATTTTTGAGCTAAGTATAATTTTGGCACTTCATCATGTGGGAATTGCAATTTCTATTGTAATTTCTCATATTCAGGGAGGTAGGACCTACAATTGAGGGGCCAAATTAATAAGTGTTTTCTAAGGCCAAAATTGTAAAAGGGAAAATGAAATCTTTAATTACATTTTCTCTAATCTATTTTAGATAGGACCTATTGACAAGTGGTGTTGAGTGAATAGGTCCAAGCTAAAAAGGTGGTCAAATACAAAGAAGAGCAACTAATTGTATTTCAAATAGATCGAAGCTAAGCAAGTGCCTAAGCAATTTCATAGGACACTTGACTTGGAGGGAAATAGAGTTCAAATTCAAATTATATTTCAAATGGAGGCATTCACATGGGAAAAGCATTCACTCCAAACTCCCAATGGCCACCTAGGATCATGTGCCATTCCTAGCAGTCACCCTCATGAAGAAATTCGGCTCAAGCAAAGGCCAATAACAGCATGGAAATATGTACCAACGGTTGGAGAAGTTGGATCATGCGCCAAGATGAAGACATTCGCCCAATGTTAATTGCTTAGAGATTTGCAGCCAAGCTAAAGAGATGTCACTCGCCAAGGAAGGATGTATTCGCCTATGTAAAGAGGGTTCGCTCAAGTAGAGGTTCGGCCAAAGCAATGATACAAGGAATGAAGTAAAGGGAATTCACCAAAACCAAGGAAGTTCGATGCATAATGCCTTTTGCCCATGTTGAGGATCAATACATTTGCCTAGGTCATTCAACCATAGCATTTACCAAGGTTATGGAGATTGAAGATGCATTCGCCAAGGAGAAACAAGAGCTCAATCCTATTCGCCAAAAACATGATGCAATAAACAATGCATTCAAGAGATATGAATCGATGCATGGAAGCCATTATGCCAATTCGGCCTTGATAGAAGATAGACATATTCAGCCAAGGCTATGATAGAAGAAAAGCATTTAATGCCCATTCGCCTTGACATGAAGGAATTTGGCCATGCAATCACATCTCCCAATGCTGTGATGTCCCCTTATGGAGAGAACACTCCAACTTGAACTTGCAATCAAATTGAGTTCTTAAAGCAATATTAAAGATCATTCAAATGTTAGTGATAAGGTTAGATAGAGTTGATGATAAATAAAAAACATCATCCACTTCTTAAACGTTTATTATTCTTATCATAAATTAACATTTTGACTCCCTATCCTATAGGTGATGTAGGGTGATCATGATTCATACTCTAGTGTTCATATTCCTTTTCCCTTAGCCTCCACCCCAAATTTAGCTATAAGGCGCTTGGATACCCTTGCATAAAAGGAATTATATTGCCCCTCCCTATGACACTTCATAGGGTGCTTAAATACCAATTCACGTGCCGGAATTATACCGCCCTTCCTTATGCTAACTCTGTTTAGTTGGAGTGATAGAGAATCAAGTATAGGAATTGAGTAGAGGATGAGATCTATAACCTCCTTAGTTGGAGTGATAGAGAATCAAGTATAGGAATTGAGTAGAGGATGAGATCTATAACCTCCTTAGTTACCCTTTTGGAAAGTAGAACTAACATGACGTGGCGCTAAGATACCAATACATGGAAGGAATTACACCCGCCCCTCCTTACCATATCCAATCCATGATACGTAAGGTGCCAAGTTACCAATTCCATGTAGGAATTACTCTGTCATTCCCCGCCATATCCATTATTCCATAAGAATCCGAACTAAGGAGATAAATAGATTTCATAAGCTCAGATTATGGTCGGTATATTTGTTGATTAGAATGCATGTCCATTTATAATCCAATCATGTGTCTCTTTGTATAACAACATTTATATAGAATGTATTTTCCATTTCTATTAATGCTCATATTTCACACATAGCATAGTTCTATGTCACTATGTGAATACATAGTGGATTTCCACTATTTTAACATATAATTTCATTTACCTTTGCTAACCAAATATTTGAATCTAATGCATACAGATTTCTGTTTATAACTTAAATCTATTTTACATATTTATAAATACCTATTGGTGCCTACCATAAATCAATGTTATTTAATTCATATAAGTTATACCACAGACTTACTTACCTGATTGCTGTGTTATTCCCAGCACTTGATGCCTTGAATTGCTGCTAAATTCCTTTTGTATTCCCTCGTATTTTCTTCTCCGTCGCTGCTCTGTAAACAAGGGACAGGAATGGGTCTTTTAAAGACCCCGAAAGGCCTCAAGTATGAAACCTCACAACCAAATTTCTTCATTTGTTGCTATGTTAGAGTCTTTAAATATGGGATCGGGACTTATTTAGGAGCCCGATCACCATTTATCATTATTTTAATAAGTATATTAAATCATATTATTGTATCTTAAATATTTATTACATTGCTAATGATATATATATATATACTTTAATACAATTTTGTATATTATAATAATAATATGTGTATTTCTGGTTATCAATAATTACTCATTTATAATTCATAACTATCTTAATAAATTTGTATTTACACATAATATTTTTAATATGAATACTTATTATGTGAATATATGCAACTTATAAAAGGATACATATTATGATATAATTGAAATATATGTGAATTATAATTGTATAGTGTAATTGTAGGGGACTATGACAAATGCACAAGCCCAATCGGCCATGAAAGCTAAAGATAAATAGAGGAGCTCACGACATTTGAAGACATGACTGATTTTGGTATGTTTTCTCTATTCATTTCAAGATTGAAGATTCCGATTTTCATGCTTTCTTGATAGGAGATGTGCCCTTGCCAATAGGGAGATGACCCCCTATGATTTATGAGGTGATATTGCTCTAATTTCACCATTGGATTCAAACTTGCAGGTATTAGGAGAGATAGAGAGGGTATTGGCGATCCTTGTTGAAGATTTGGCATCAAGATCTAGGACATTCAAACATTCACTATTCTGCTGATTGCATACAGTATTTTCAGTCGCTGGCAACAGTCATAACAGTCAGCATACAGTGTCATTGGAAGGAGTTACAAGGTTCATTGAGTGCTGAAGCCACTTGGCATTCATTTGACAACCTTCCTCTATTATCTAGCTATCATTAGAGCCTATATTTGAAGTCCATTGTAATCATTTGAAAGTCTAATTTGAAATCTGTATGTGACTGTCATAAAGGACAGCGAGTAAACATTTGTAATTGCTTCATTTGAATAAGCAAAGAAAGCATTTGAAGTTTGGGTTCCATTGCTCATGTGTTGTACATTTGAATTGATAATTGTTTGCAAGTTTTGATTGATAAAATTTCAGTTATAACCACTAAGGTACATTACACAAAACAAAACCCCTTTTGCATCTTCCGTCTAGTTCTGAAAGATCACAAAAAAATTAAAAAAATAACACTACTAAGATTAAACAAAGAACCAACAGATGCGACACACTACAGTGGTATCAGAGCACAGCTCTTCCTGCCATCCTGTGAGGTTAGACATAGACATGCAGAAGATGAACTGAGACATGCAGCTTGGTACACATCAGTACTATCTTAGACGAAACAAGTCACAACGTGATATTGAGGTTCCCCATATCCCTTTGCAGATACAGACACAGTTGTGGTAGCAGCTGAGGAACAACTGGTAGAGATTTGCAGTGAAGAAGAACCCATTACAGAAAACATGGGTGATCGTGAGGGTAGGTCTAGTAGAGACCAGTATGACGGAGGGAGAGCAGATATGACCAGCATGTTGCATGCATTAAATGAGTTAGCTAGAGGGCAGCGAGAAATGTTCGAGGATGAACAGGTCACAGACAGAACTGACACATATCCTTGCCCGTTTGATACCTAGTAATACTAGGAACAATATCAATAACAATAACAATAATCAAAATGACAGGAACAAGAATAATATGGGAGGTGACAGGAACAATGGAGATGGGCAAAGAGACGGGGATAATGAGGGAGAAGCATCAGTCAATAACAGGGGATCTACATAGTATACAGGTGGTGATAGACTCAGTATACCTGTTTTTGCACCTAGGAACAATGTACCCGAGCAAGAGCCTACGCAGGTAGAATTCTAGGATGTGATTTTGAGGGATTGGCAGGCTTCCAGTGAGGAGTTCCATGCTGAGATGACTTTCAGGGAGTATTCTGATCTAAGGATGAAACACCGACCCAACAGGGGTAATAGGCAACACAATCAGGAGCTTCAGAAGAAAGTCAGTAAGATGACTTTGCCTTACTTTGATGGTTCAGGCAAAACCACTGCTAGAGCGTGGGTTCAGAAACTGGATAGTTATTTACAGAACAGCCCTATGCTTGAAGCTGATGCAATCACATATGCATCTTTGCACTTAGAGGGCAGCGCTCACAAATGGTGGAGTAATGGTAAGACCACTTTGGGCCATGATCAGATCACTTTGTATGTTGAGTTCACTGCCAGATTGATTGACCGATTTGATAAGAAGGATCCAGAGTTGCAGTTCAAGGAGTTAGCCCAACTCAAACAAGTGGGCTTAGTCAATTCATACATCACGAAGTTTCAGGAGTTATCTGTTATGGTCTCTGATATTTCAGAGTGCAGGTTGATGATCCTTTTCATTGATGGGCTATCCGATCCCTTGCGAGGATGGATAAAGGGCCTTGATCCACCTACTCTTCAGGAGGCCATGAGGCCATGAAGAAGGCACATGATATGGAATCCTCTGCATGGAGAAGCAAATTTCAGTCTAAGGGGTTCATTCACAAGAAAGATAAGGACAAAAGACATTTTCAAAAGGAACCTGGACAGAAACACAACAGTTCTCCTAGGTTGGATAATGATCAGCTTAATGACCTTAGGAGGAAGAAATTGTGTTTTCATTGCCGAGAGCCCTGGGATCCTAACCACAAGTGTGCTGCCCAAGGGAAAGCAAAACAGTTGTACTTTTCTGCCAATAAGTCAGTGGAATCAGAACATCATTCGGATCAGCAATCAGAAGCCAATGATTCATGTTCAGATGGGTTATTTGAGGCATCAAATAAGGAAGAACAAATTGATCTACCCACAACACACCTCACCAGCATTCAGAGAGAGGGATCATTCAAGATTAGAGGAGTTCTTGGTGAGCAGAGAGTGATCACCCTATTGGACACTGGTGCTACTCATAATTTTATAGACGAGGGCTTGGTTACTAAGAGGGGACTCAAGACAAAAGAGTTCGAGGGTTTTAAGGTGAGAGTGGCAGATGGATCTGTTCTCACCTGTACCAAGAGAATACCCAACCTAACCATTCAACTGAACGATTATATTTGCCAATCAGATTTTTATGTGGTTAGTATGGGTGAGATGGATGTTGTTTTGGGCATGAGATGGCTACATGACATTGGGGAGTTCACCCTCAACTTGCGTACTAGGAAATGAAGTTTGAGGTGAATGGTAGGAGACATGTGCTCAGAGGATTATCAGATGGTGGGTTGAGAGTGGTGTCACTTAAGAGGATGGAGCGGATGATACGTCATGATCAAGTTTGGTGGGCAGCAGAGGTCATGGTGATACCAACAACCACAAATCAGCAGAAGCATGAATATCCTCCTGACATTCAGGCTTTATTGACTAAACACACCAAAGTGTTTAGTGACATACCACCAAGTAGACCCCTTGATAGGGGAATTGAGCACATTATTGAGCTCAAAGAAGGTGCCAAACTTGTTATTACTACACCATACAGGCATCCAAAAAGATATAAGGACGAGATCGAGAAGGCTATTAAGAAGCTTCTCGAAATGGGGCACATCAGGCCGAACAAGAGTCCGTTTGCTTCTTTTGTTGTCCTAGTGAAGAAGGATGGAACACTCAGGATGTGTATAGATTACAGAGAGTTGAATAAAAAGACAATAAAAAACAAATACCCCATTCCTCGTATTGACGAGCGCATAGATGAATTATATGGAGCATGCTACTTCTCAAAGATTGATTTGAGATCCGGTTATCATCAGATACGGGTTAGGGAGGACGTTGAGAAGACAACATTCAGATGCCATTATGGGCATTTCGAGTTTTTGGTCATGCCTTTTGGTTTGACCAATGCGCCAGCCACTTTCCAGTCCTATATGAACAGGGTGTTCAGAGAGCAGTTGCAGAGGTTTGTGCTCATATTCTTTGATGACATACTTATATACAACAGGACATGGGAGGAACACTTGAAGCACATAGACATTGTTTTGAGCATACTTGAGCATGAATCATTATATGCCAAGATGTCAAGTGTGAGTTTGGGATGACCGAGTTTCTATACTTAAGTCACATCATCAGTGTTGGTAGTGTTAAGGTAGATCCGGATAAGATCCAGGCGATTATTGACTGCCCACCACCAAAGAATCTCTCTTAGCTTAAGGGATTCCTTGGTTTATGTGGGTACTACCGCTGCTTTGTGAGGGGTTTTTCATAGTCAGCTGCCCCCCTTACAAATTTGACTCAGAAGGACGCATTTGGTTGGTCTAGTGATGCTCAGCAGTGTTTTGACAAGTTTAAAGAGTTGATGAGTACCTGTCTAGTGTTGGCCATTCCAGATTTTAGCAGGCCTTTTGAGCTTCAATGTGATACCTCGGGTGAAGGCATTGGTGCGATTTTGATGCAGGATAAACACCCCATCGCATTCAAGAGTAGGAAATTGAGGGGTGTAGAAAAGAGCTACAGTATATATGACAAGAAGATGTTAGCCATCATGCACGCTTTGGTTAAGTTCAGGCAATACCTGGTAGGGAGTAAGTTTGTGGTTAAAACAGATCATAACAGCCTGAAGCATTTCCTCGGACAGAAGGATCTTAATGATAGGCAGTAGAAGTGGGTCAGTAAACTGCAAGCCTATGACTTTGACATTGTCTACATCAAAGGAAAGAAAAATATAGTTGCTGACGCATTGTCCAGGAGACCTCATTTGTGTGCACTGGGTAAGATTGCAGAGGATTGGAGAGTTGATATCTGCAGAGTATGCAAAGGACAAATGGGCTTCTGGAATCATAGATGGCACTATCAGAGATGACAGATATACAGTGGTAAATGACTTGATCATTTACAAGGGCAGGATTCTTCTAGTGCCAGGTTCAGAGATGAAACAGAGGGTTTTGAGAGCTTTCCATGATTTTCCTATGGCTGGTCATCCTGGTTATTTCAAAACATACAGGCAGGTGAGAGAGCGTTTCACTTGGAAGGGCCTCAAAACCGAAGTGTTGAAGTATGTAAGGGAGTGTCTGACATGTCAACAGAATAAACAGGAGCACTCTTTTCCAGGTGGTTTACTGCAGCCCCTACCCATTCCTGAGAGGAAATGGGATAGTATCTCGATGGACTTTATCACGGGCTTGCCCAAAGTCCAAGGCCGGGACTGCATCTTCGTGGTGGTGGACAGATTGATTAAGTTTGCACACTTCTTTGCTATTCCGACCACCTTCACTGCAGCTTAGGTTGCAGAATTGCTTTTAGAGAGGTATTCTGTCTTCATGGGTTGCCACAAAGCATAGTGAGCGATAGGGACAGCAGGTTCCTAAGTAATTTTTGGCAGGAGCTCTTTAGGTTGACGGGGACAGAGCTCACCCCCAGCACCAGCTACCATCCATAGACAGATGGCCAGATGGAAATAGTCAATAAATGGGTGGAAGGATACCTCCGGAATTATATAGCAGGGCCGCAAAAGGCATGAGTAAAGTGGCTACACATGGGTGAATACTGTTATAACACCATTTATCACATGTCCATTCAGATGTCACCGTTCATGGCACTATATGGGTACGAGGTACCGAGCTTTGTGGATTTGTTATTTGGTGATAGAAGAGTACCTAAGGCCAAAGATCCTCTGCAGGAGAGCCAGGATATTATGATGTCTTTGAGGCAAAACATTCAAAAGGCACAGAACCAGTATGCAGATCAGCACAGGACTGAGCGCTCTTTTGAGGTTGGTGACATAGTGTATTTGATGCTACAACCTTACAAACAGTCCACTCTCAAGAAGACTGGTGCAAAGAAGCTTAAGCCACGGTATTGCGGGCCTTTCAAGATCTCCAAAAAGGTTGGAGAAGTTGCTTATGAGTTAGAGTTGCTGGCAGGTAGCAGGGTACATAATGTATTCCATGTGTCTCGCCTCAACAAGGTGTTAGGACACAATGTGGTTCCTTCTGCAGAGTTACCTCCTCTTGATGAAGAGGGGAAGTTGATCTTAGTACCTGAGGCCATCATTGATACCAGAGAACGAACTTTGCGGAGGAGGGTTATCGGGGAATATCTAGTCAAATGGAAGAACCTGTCAGTTGAGGATGCTACTTTTGAGAGCGAGCAGATTTTATCGCATCCTGATCTAAGATTGCTTGAGGCAAGCAATCTTGGGGAGGGCAAACTGTAATGTCCCCTTTCTCTATACAAAGTTAGTCTATTATCTAGTTCCCATAGACTAACTAGCCTGGTTAGGAAACTTTGGTTGGCAGTGGCTTGGATGAGTGGATCAATTGAGTGGATGTTTGCTTGGGTTCAGTTTGGTTTTTAGTTGGCACTTTCTAGATGAGCTTTGTGTGCTTTGCGCTCGGACTTGCTATTTTTAGCATATTAGGGTTTGTGCTATTTCAGGATTCTTAGTATTGGAGTTAATGCATCTTGACGAGACCTTTCCAACGAGTTATAGAACACGGGATTCCAAGTATATATTGGCCTCCGTTCTAAAGTCCAAAGATTAATTAAATTATTTAATTCGGACTTTAGAAATATTAAAAGTCAAGTGACAGAAAAAAAAAAAATTAAAAGGTCACTTATGTTGGAAACCCATCCTTGGAGGCTAATAAAGTAATTAAAAATAAAATGTTTTCCCTCCCAAATGCATCGACCCTCTTGGAGGAAATAAAAGTTGGAAAAGAGCTCTCTTTTGTTATGCGTTGATATTGATATTTGTGTGGTTTTAGCTCTGCAAGAGTTTTTGAGGGTTTGGAAGGGATTGAACCCATGGGCTGTTCGAAACGTAAACTTCCTATAGCGACAACATTCTATAGGCATGAAAGACAATCCAAAGGTGCTAGTGAGGCAAATACATCCAGTGTTTGCATTTGAGCTTCAATGGGATTCATTGGTTGAGGGTTTGAGGAAACATTGATCACATCTTTCGTGGATTTTGGTGTACATCTTGAGCAGTTTGGTGGACAGCAAAATACAAATGTTTTTAGTGGCTGATATTGATGGTTTTGTGGCATTTTGGTGAGGACTGCAATTTCTTCTAGCTGGTCGTACTTCTCCAAAACCTGGCCATACTCTTTGTGGGATCATTTTGGGATTTTGATGAAGTTCTTTGCACTTGTTTGAAGCTGTGTAAGATGTTATTGGAGCTGCAGATATTCGTTGTATTTCTGAGTCAGATTGGCACCAGTTTGAAGGTATTTCTTTGCTGCTGAAACACCCAGCTGAGCCGTACACCTCAACAAGGGACGTGGGCCTGTAACCAGTCCAAATACCATACATTGTGCTGCTACTTCCTTGTCATTTGGGGTCGATTTGGGCCCTGGGAGCTGTTGTTATTGTTTATTGTCAAAGACTGTCATGTCTCTCATAATCGATTGTTCCATTTCAATTGAAGATTGGGATGTCAAGATCAAATTATCAGTGCAGCCAAGATGATCAATCCATCAAGACTAAAGTGGCAGATTACACTATATGGTGATTGTTGATGTGCAAAGAGCAGATAAGCCACTATACTGGGCGTCGATGGTGATAAGACAAAGCCAAGCATCAAAGGGAAGTCTCCCACGTAGGCAGCGATAAGTTACTATGGTTTGCAAAGAATCATAAGGAATAAGACAAAATAAGATAAGGACAAAAACATAATAAGACAAATCTTATTACAAAGACAAATTAATAAACAAGATACGATTATGTTACACAAGGGCACCGATTTTAAAAGAGGCGGTTACTCATGAAAGGTCGTGACTGATTTAAGGAAGTGAAGGTATATGAAGGGATTGTGATTATTCAACAAGGAGGCAATTCAGTTCGACTATTCAATACACATAATCTGGCTATCACAGAAATACAATTCATCTCCCTCACCAAATATCATTTACAACATCCCACATTACCAATCGGCATTCATTGTAACTATCCCAGAAAATCATACATCATTCAGCATTAGCAAATAAACATAGCAGATCATGAATAGTTCACTGTTACAAGTATTTCTGATCAACATAAGATTTATATCAGCAGGTGCAAGCTAAGAAGCAAACAACCCCATAAGGTATGTTCTTACCTCAAATCCTAATGTTTTATAATCGACTATCTAGCTGATCATAATGATATGAATGCACCTAACTGTATTAGAATGCTTATGACATAGAATAAATATTCATCATGAAAATAGCATGATCGAAATAGTGTGGTAATGTCTATAGCATGATAGAATGGAAATATTTATATAGGATAGAATGAGTATGAATATAGAATAGAATGAAGATGTTACCATAAAATGAAAATATTATACATAATCCTAATGGCATAAGAATGTCTATAACACGACAACCTAAGAATGCTTAAGTGATAAGAATATTTATAATCATGTTAGAATAATGAATGATATTCCTATAAGGAAGAATATTGTATACCTAGGAATTGGAATGGCAATCAATGAGATAGTAATGATAAGTAATAAAATGATTCATAAAACCATGATATACTCGGAGAGGAGTACGTAGCCTTACCCTTAATCTCTCTATCACCCTATGAGTATGGTGGTGAGTTAAGGAAAGGCGGACTAATGGACCTAGGTGACCCTCAAGTGGATGAAGAATTGCTACATGTAGCGTGAAGTCCCTTGAGCCAAGAGGTGAAGAATCACCGCATGTAGCATGAAGTCCTTGGGCCTAAGGTTGTGTAAATTTAATAATTATTATAAATGTGCCTAATGGTAGGTGACTCTCAAGAGGGTGAAGAATTGCCACGTGTAGCATGAAGCCCCTTGAGCCAAATGGTAAAGAATTGCTGCGTGTTGCAATGAAGCCTTTGGGCCTACGGCAGTGGGATGGTTACACCTGCGCCTTAACGTAACCGTACTCATATGGGTGGGTGAAGTAGAGTAGATTAATGATCAGGGTAGATGATGACTCTCCCGAGGTATATCATGGGAAAACTCTATGTGAAAGAAATGAGAATGTGAAATGCATATATGTAGCGAATTATAATGTTGATTATGATTATAAGGTTACTAACCCTAAGAGGAAATGTGAAAAGTATATGAACCTTGATATTGACATTTATATGAGGTTATTGACTCTAATTGCAATATATTGATATTATAAAGGTGAATTGGTTACTAATGTTCTCTTTTAGAAGTCAAAATTGTGTGCAAGGTCAAAAAATTTTGAACTACCAACAGGGGACATTACAAGTGGTATCAGAGCTATCGTCCTGCCATCCTGTGAAGCAATTTTATGCAAGCGTATACAAGGACTTACAACAACTTAGAAGTACAAATGAATAACAAGTTGAGAGCCTTTATGGAAACAACTACCAAGAACACGATGGACCAAAATGAAAGATACGCAAAAACCACACAAGAACTTTTGCACACATTGCAAACTATGAGAAGCGACATTGAAGGCTTAAAGACTCAATCAACAAATGGGAAGGAAGTAGGCTCTAATCAAGCCGAGAATAGAAACACTTCATCTAGCTCAAGGATTCCATTACCATCTTTTCTACCCAATGAAGAAACTTCAAGGGCCGAAGATGATACTCCACAAGCCATGAGCACCGAAGATATTGCTAGTGCTTATGCAAGCCTAGAACCGGAAGTAAGAAGAGTAGTATCCTTCAATGATTTTAGTCATTCAAAAAGGAACGAGTCAACAAGGAAGAAAGAAGACCTGTGAACAAAGACTTGAAGCACAAAACAGACAAGGTCTACCTACTCAACTTTGATGGCTCCAACAAGATCTCCGCCCACGCCTGGTTACAAAAACTAAATGATTACTTCCAGCTAAGCCCGATGACCAAGAAGGATGCCCTACAATTTGCCATCCTACATTTGGAAGGGTTAGCATATGAATGGTGGCACCATGGGAAGCATACCCAAGACCATCAAAACATAAAATCCTATGAGGACTTCTCCTGAAAGTTCATCAAAAGATTTGATAGAAGGCACCCACAAGAAGACTTTAAGGAACTAACACATTTGAAACAGTGTGGGACGGTAGAGTACATTCACGAATTTAAGAAAATAGCTATAAGGGTTTCCAGAGTCGACGAACATCGACTCACATACCTATTCATCGAAGGTTTGGATGAGTCACTACAAAACCTAGTAAGTGCTTTCAAGCCTACAAACCTAGAGGATGTCATTGATACGACACTAAGACTAGAAAAGAATAAGAAACCAAAACCCTACACAAAGCCTTTTTCCAAAAAGGGTAAGTTTCAAAACCCATTCCACCATAAGGGCGAGGGAAAGAATAAAAATCCATGCTATAAATGTGGAGAACCATGGAAACCCAGACATACATGCCTAAGGAATGAACTAAGAGAAAAGGGCTTATGTTTTAAATGTAAAGAGAAATGGGGTCCAGGGCATAGATGCGGACAAGCCCGCAATATAGAGGCCTTATCCGATGAAGAGGTAGAAGAAAACCCAACCAAGAGGAGAAAATGTGACAACCAAGAACAAGTGACTATAGCAGCTATATCCAAGGTATCGAAGCACCATCCCTTTAGACTTAGGTGAAATCTTAAGGGTAACAAGGTGACAGCCCTAGTAGATAGTGGGGCCACCCATAACTTCATAGACGAAGCATTGGCCAAACGAATCAAACTTGACACCCAAGACTTTGAGGGTTTTAGGGTATCTTTAGCCGATGGGTCTATAAAGAGTTGCTCTAAGATGTTACCACAATTGAATATGAGCATAGGAAAACATCCCATCCAAGATGACTTTTATGTAGTTAATATGGGTGACACGGATGTGATCTTTCGTACACCATGGCTACACAAATTAGGTTGTCTCACCTTGGACTTTCCTAAACTAGAACTCAACTTTGAACACCAAGGGAAGAGAGTTATCATACATGGCTTGTCCAATGGATCACCTAGAATGATCTCTTCTAAAAGAATGGAGAGGACCTTCCACATAACCAAGTAGAATGGGTAGCACAGTGTATGATCTTAGATAAATCAACCCCGTTGGGAAAAGCCATACATATAGACATCCAACCAATTTTTAAGAAACACAAAAAGGTGTTTGAAGAAATACCCCCGGGCCTACCCCCAAAACGAGGTTTTGAACATATTATAGAACTTGAGAAGGGTGTTGTTGATGATGTTTTTGTGCCAACAACAACAATAGAATAAAACACCAAGTATCCTATTCTCTCTTGAATAAAGTCTCTCAAAGGCTAAGCTATGTGATCCAGTGAGATAACTTCAAGGTTCCTTATTCGTGATTTGCAGTGGATAAACCCAGTGATTTGATGTAATCTTGTTGGTAATCACAAAGGGACTTACGCAAACTTCTTATTTCATTCAGCTTATTTTTCCTTTCCATGTGGCTGATGCATGTGCTATGTTTCAATAAAAAAGGAAAAAAGATGAGGGTTTAGAGAAACTAATCTAAGGTCAATGAGGCAATGATGATGCATGAATAGACAAACTCCTTAATCAACCTAACTCCACTTTGCCAAGAATGCCTACAACTACATGGAGTAGGTGCAATCTCCTAAGGATAGCGAATAGTTTTCAAATCATGAAAGCTCATATAAGCACCCATTGGACGGCGCAGCTCAAACAAGCATCCACAATCGAACTTAAGCAAATGATGGTGAAGCTCAAACTAGCTTTACACAACACTTCACCAACGATGAATGTCAAAAGCATGAGCTAGGAGTTGATCAAATATTCAATACATACATACATTACATCAATGAGCTACTACTCTACTTCTAATCTACTTAGAAACATCTCTTCATTTCGTCAAGATACAAGAAACCATGTTATTCCACAAGACAACACTTAGGACCAAGTGAGCTTCAATGTCTTTGCATTAATCTTGAGAAATATTTACAACAATCTTCAAGTACTCTCAAAGAATTTCGAGTCTCTTCCTACTCTACTCTACTATCAACTTTCTCTCCCTTTTACAAATGAGGCAACAAGGCCTTTATATAGAGTTCCAGAATTACAATGAATGGCCTGGATCAAATCAAGTAGCCAAGGGCCCAGATCATGCCATCTCAGCAATTAGTTACAACTTGCTATTTTTAGTACATAAGAGAGGCAATGAAGGCACACTATCCAAGAAGATAAGGATGAAATGGAATCTTTATAGCATCTTCCACATGGGCGTTCTCTTTGGCTTCTTGCTTGTTGAATGATGTGGCGAACTGTGATTAGTGAATAATATGTATATGCCATGTAGGTGCCACCTCAGCATATTCCCAAATTGCATCGTCTGTGTGATGTCTTCGAACATGATTGCTTTGAACTTGAATGCTTGGGAATGTATCCTTGTTGATTGGGAATGTATCCTTGTTGATCGCGCCTTGTTCTTTCGTGAGTAGGATATGTATGATGCATGTTGCTCATTTGTCTAACTTTGTGATTCTTCTTCTCTTCTTGGCAGGATGTACGTTGATCTTCTTTGAATGCATCTTCTTAGAGAGTATAGATGATGATGCTTCACGGAGTAGGAGACCTCTCAGAGACCTGAAGTTTGATAGCACTTGAAGCTTTATGGATGAATGCCTTCTACAATGCAGATGATGAAGTGTACTTGCACAATGAACTTGATGTGATCCTTTGGGGTGGCTATCTTCTATCTTCACTTTACTCCTTGCATGAAGGTGACTCCAAGCACCTTTCTCCAAGTCATCTCAGTTCCTACAACACAAAGAAAACAATATATTAAACTCTTAATTAACATTCAATTTCATAACATATAGAAGTCATTCTATGCATTTTCTAACCTAGGCGCACATTTAGGTGTGCAGAGAGGCAAAAGTGCGCCTTGCTCAACTGGCTTTATACTTATCATTTCAATGATCTCAACAATGGGAATGACTTAAAATGTTTATCCTCCTTAAGGAGCCCACTCAAAGGTATCATTTGATGTAATTTCCTCCTAGGCGCACATTGAGGTGTGCAGGGAATCAAAAGTGCGCCTAAACCTTCTTCAAGCAATTTATAACTTCAAAATACTTGTTAACACTTAATGATGTTCATTCTTGACCAAGCAAAGACACTCTCATCATTGATCCATGCTCATTCACTTGAGGCGCATATTGAGGTTTCTACAGACAAGAAAATGCGCCTTACATATAAAGAGCAAATATGTGGCTTCAAACTCATGTTAATGCTTACAGGAGGCTCCCTATCACTAGGCACAGTTTGATGATCTTCCAGATGCAAAAGTGTGCCCAACATACTTAGCTTGTTTTTTTTTTGGCACTTTGAAGTTTCAAAGACTTGTCTATACTATTAGGAGAACCCTTCATTCCTAGGCACCAATTCATATGATTTCAAGCACTTGGCATTCAAGACGCCAAAAGGTGATTGTACTGATGCAATTTTGTGCCCTGACTTGAATAGGTGTTTACTTCATCATTTATGGATTCAAGTCATTATGAAATCTCAATGAGGGAGTTCAAGACGTCAAAACTCATGAAATCAAGCAGGTTTTAACTTAGGCGCACTTTTGAGGCTCCAAAGATGATGAAATGCGCCTAGATCAAATTGGTGTTTTTCGACATTTCCTAAGTCAAACAGTTCATATCTCATACTTAGGCGCAATATTAGGTGTGCAGAGATGCAAATTTGTGCCTAAATACTTGGCTAGTTTTATGGCATTCTAATAGTTTCAAGTCGCCTAAAGTCGACTGTGGAGATATAGAATTGCACCTAAATACTTGAAGATAGATTTCATTTCAACTTAAGTGGCTTTAGGCTAGTTCATCATACACTTTGCTTCCAAAATGATCAAATTTCAAGGTTTCAAGTCCCCTTTTGCCTAGGCGCTCATTTGAGGTTGTTTAGAGGTAGAAATGTGCCCTGGGTTTGAGGGTGATGCATACTCCAAGTTCTAAAGATTCAATTCATGCTAAGGTGCTCAAAATTGATTTCACAGATGCAAATTGCGCCTTGACTCCTTGATGAGTTTCAAACACTTCATTTCTCCTCCTTAGGCGCAAATTGAAGGCTTTATGAGTGACAAAGTGCGCCTAGCATTCATAAAGCAATTTAAGCTCAGTTTGAACCCACAGTAGTTCTCCAAACGCTTACTTGTCAATGCTAGTGATGATGGAACAAGCCTTAACTTAAGGCACATACTTAGGTATCTACAAGTCAAGAAATGCGCCTTCACTCTTTCCCTTGTAAATTTTTCAAAATTTTCTAAGTTAAACATTTCAAATTGATTTAAATTGAAGTTTCTAGATGTTGTTCCTCCCTTATCCAGGTCTAGGCGCATTTTAGGGGGTCTACAGATGGAGATCTGCGCCTTCACTCTTAGGCCAATTTCTTACAAAATCTTGAACGTGCTAAGGCATTTGAAGATCAAAACATCACTTCATATCAAAGCGCCTCAGTTTATTTAGGCTTGCCCTTAGATTTTCTATAATTTTGAAACACTTGTTCCCACCTCCAGGAGAACACTTCAGTCCTAAGCGCCAACTCCTATAATTTCAAGCACTTGGCATTCAAGGCGCAAATTGATGGTTGACAGGCGATGAAGTGTGCGTAGCCTTGATGAAGCAGTTGGACTCTGACTCTAGGCGCAGTTTTGGGTTTCTACTAGTTAAAATTGGCGCCTAGGCTTCCTTCAAGCAATCTCTTCGAAAAATGTCTAAGTCTGTGTCTTCAAACCACCATCTGAGAGCAAATACAAGATTAACAATGATGATTCTGCAAGCTTCTATCTTAGGCACACTTTGATAGTTGATCAAGAGCAAAATTACGCCTAACACCTTTATGCCATCTTCCTGCAAGTTTCCTAAGTCTTAAACCACTTTAAGGGTCAAAACAATCAATCTCATGTAGGGCGCCTTGGTTTAAAGTTGTCATTCATCGTGATTTTACCTAAGTCTAACATTCCCCGGCCGCTAGGAGTCATTTGAAGTGCAACTTACCTTATCATCTCCACCGACTTCATCATGAAACAAACCATAAGACAGCATCAAGACCTAAGGTAAAACATCGGAGCTCAAAAAAGGGGGTCCCCATTTGCAATGGGCCAATGTGTGATTAGGTCACAACAAGTACTAAACCCGTAATTACAACACCATATAGGCATCCTCAAAAATTTAAAGAGGAGATAGAAAAAACCATAAATGAGCTCCTAGAGATGGGTCACATTCATCCTAGCTCCAGCCCCTTTGCATCGTCGGTGGTCCTAGTAAAGAAAAAAGATGGTACTATGAGAATGTGCATCGACTATCGAGCCCTAAACAAACAAACAATAAAGAACCGCTATCCTATTCCCAGGGTGGATGAACTTATTGATGAACTACACGGAGCTAAGTTCTTCTCGAAGATTGATTTATGGTCCGGATATCACCAAATCCAACTGAGGGAGGAAGACATCCCCAAAACAGCCTTTAGGTGTCACTATGGCCATTTTGAGTTCTTAGTCCTGCCTTTCGGACTAACCAATGCTCCAGCAACATTTCAATCATGTATGAACCACACTTTCCGGAAGCAGCTAAGGAAATTCCTGTTGATATTCTTTGATGATATCTTGATTTATAGTAAAACCTGGGAAGAGCACTTGAAGCATATTGATGAAGTCTTATCCATCTTCGAACAAGAATCACTCTATGCGAAGGTCTCCAAATGTGAATTTGGGATGGAAGACATTCTATACTTGGGGCATAAAATCGGTGCCGAAGGAGTAAAGGTAGATGAGGAGAAGATTAAGGCCATAAGAGAGTGGCCTAGGCCAAGAACCCAAACCCACTTAAGAGAATTCTTGGGGCTATGCAGCTACTATCGAAGGTTTGTCAAGAACTTCTCCAAGATTGCGGCTCCTCTCACCAACCTAACCAAGAAAGGACTATTCCCTTGGGATGATGTAGCACAAAGAGCCTTTGAAGAGCTGAAAGAGGTAAGGAGTACTTGCCCAGTGTTAGCCATCCTTGATTTCTCATTGCCGTTCGAGCTAGAGTGCGATGCATCCGGTGAAGGCATTGGAGTGGTTCTCATGCAAAACAAGCACCCTATAGCCTTTGAGAGCCTCAAGTTGACAGTAGCCGAGAGACTCTATTCAACATATGATAAGGAGATGCTAGCCATTATGCACGCCCTAGCAAAATTCAGGCAATACCTTGTGTGTGGAAAGTTCTCAGTCAAGACAGACTATAATAGCCTACAATTCTTCCTTAAACAAAGAGATTTGAACGACAGGCAACAGAAATGGGTAAGCAAACTTCAAGCATATAATTTAGACATAGCTTATGTGAAAGGAAAGAATAATGTGGTGGCCGATGCTTTATCCCGAACACCACACCTATATGCCATGTCAAGTATATCACCGGATTGGAAGAGCTCCATCATAGCTGAATATGTCAAGGATCCCTACACAAATGATGTGATGGAAGGAAACATAAGGGATGAAGGCTATACCATGAAAGAGGACCTCATCCTCTGCAAGGATAGACTATATTTGGCAGCCGGCTCTAAGATGAAGGATGAGTAATCAAGGAGTTCCATGACAACCCCCTTGCCGGACACCAAGGATACTATAAGACATACAAACAAGTAAGAGAAAGGTTTGCATGGAAAGGGCTTAAAAAGGATGTACTTAAGTATGTCCAATAATGCACCATATGCCAAAGGAACAAAGTAGAGCACTCGCATCTGGCGGGATTATTGCAACCATTGCCCATACCTGAACAAAAGTGGAGCACTCGCATCCGGCGGGATTATTGCAACCATTGCCCATACCTGAACAAAAGTGGAGCAGCATTTCAATGGACTTCATTACCGGACTTCCTAAGGTACAAGGAAGAGATTGCATCTACGTGGTGGTAGATAGACTCACAAAGTATGCACACTTTATGGCTATCTCATCCGAGCACAAAGCCCCTCAGGTTGCTGAGTTGTTCTTCAAGGAAATTTTTAGACTTCATGGGTTACCAAAGAACATAGTCAACGATAGAGATAGTCGCTTCATGAGTCTATTTTGGCAAGAATTATTCCGATTGTCCGGAACGGAGCTTACACTGAGGACAAGTTATCACCCTCAAACCAATGGACAGACAGAAATAGTGAATAAGTGGCTTGAGGGCTATTTAAGAAACTATGTTACCGAGCAACAGAAAGCATGGATAAAGTGGCTACACATAGGAGAATATTGCTATAACATGACTCATCATATGTCCATTGGGATGAGTCCATTTCGAGCCCTATACGGGTATGAAGCCACATCATTCGGGAGTTTGCTTCTTCAAGATAGAAGGGTACCCAAAGCCAAAGACTTCCTTCAACAACATGAGGACATCATGAGGATCCTTAAGGATAACTTACATCATGCACAAAACCAGAAAAAGATATATGCGGATAAGAAGCGAGTTGAAAGAACCTTTGAAGTTGGAGACATGGTATTCTTGAGGTTGCAACCATATAAGAAGACTTCTATTAAGGCTAGCGGATCTGAAAAGTTAAAACCTCGATTTTATGGACCATACAAAGTTCTAAGAAGGATTGGTGAGGTTGCTTACGAGTTGGATCTACCCGGAAATAGTAAGATTCACAATGTATTTCATTTCTCCAGACTTAAGTGCTTGGACAAAAGGTTACCCCATGTGAGGAACTACCCCCACTTGATGATGAGTGACAATTAGTTCTTGAACCTGAAAGAATACTTACTACAAGGGAAAGAAGATTAAGGCATAGAACTATCTCCGAGTACCTCATAAAATGGAAAGATCTACTAGAGGACGATGCCACATGGGAAGGAGCGGAGATCCTAAAACATCCAAGTTTGAGCATTGCTTGAGGACAAGCAATCTTAAGAGGGGAGGCTTGTCATGTCCCTCATAATCAATTGTTCCATTTCAATTGAAGATTGGGATGTCAAGATCAAATTATCAGTGCAGCCAAGATGATCGATCCATCAAGACTAAAGTGGCAGATTACACTATACGGTGATTGTTGATGTGCAAAGAGAACATAAGCCACTATACTGGGCGCCGATGGTGATAAGACAAAGCCAAGCATCAAAGGGAAGTCTCCCACGTAGGCAGCAATAAAGTTACTATGGTTTGCAAAGAATAATAAGGAATAAGACAAAATAAGATAAGGACAAAAACATAATAAGACAAATCTTATTACAAAGACAAATTAATAAACAAGATGCGATTATGTTACACAAGGGCGCCGATTTTAAAAGAGGGGATTACTCATGAAAGGTCGCGACTGATTTAAGGAAGCAAAGGTATATGAAGGGATAGTGATTATTCAACAAGGAGGCAATTCAGTTCAACTATTCAATACACATAATCTGCCTATCACAGAAATACAATTCATCTCCCTCACCAAATATCATTTACAGCATCCCCCATTACCAATCGGCATTCATTGTAACTATCCCAGGAAATCGTACATCATTCAACATTAGCAAATAAAAATAGTAGATCGTGAATAGTTCACTGTTACAAGTATTTCTGATCAATAGAAGATTTATATCAGCAGGTGCAAGCTAAGAAGCAAACAACCCCATAAGGTATGTTCTTACCTCAAATCCTAATGTTTTATAATCAACTATCTAGCTGATCATAATGATATGAATGCACATAACTGTATTAGAATGCTTATGACAGAATAAATATTCATCATGAAAATAGCATAATCTAAATAGCGCGGTAATGTCTATAGCATGATAGAATGGAAATATTTATATAGGATAAAATGAGTATGAATATAGAATAGAATGAAGATGTTACCATAAAATGAAAATATTATACATAATCCTAATGGCATAAGAATGTCTATAACACGACAGCCTAAGAATGCTTAAGTGATAAGAATATTTATAATCATGTTAGAATAATGAATGATATTCCTATAAGGAAGAATATTGTATGCCAAGGAATTGGAATGACAATCAATGAGATAGTACAAAAGAAGTTTCCGGGAGGAACAATATGATCAATGGTACTATCTCGTGATCCATGGGGATCATGAGATAGTAATGATAAGTAATAAAATGATTCATAAAACCATGATATACTCGGAGAGGAGTACATAGCCTCACCCTTAATCTCTCTATCACCCTACGTGTATGGTGGTGAGTTAAGGAAGGGCGGACTAATGGACCTAGGTGACCCTCAAGTGGATGAAGGATCGCTGCATGTAGCGTGAAGTCCCTTGAGCCAAGAGGTGAAGAATCACCGCATGTAGTGAAGCCCTTGGGCCTAAGGTTGTGTAAATTTAATAATTATTATAAATGTGCCTAACGGTAGGTGACTCTCAAGAGGGTGAAGAATTGCCATGTGTAGCATGAAGCCCCTTGAGCCAAATGGTGAAGAACTGCCACGTGTTGCAATGAAGCCTTTGGGCCTACGGCAGTGAGATGGTTACACCAGGGCCTTAACGTAACCGCACTCATATGGGGTGGGTGAAGTAGAGTAGATTAACGACCAGGCTAGATGATGACTCTCCTGAGGTATATCATGGGAAAACTCTATGTGAAAGAAATGAGAATGTGAAATGCATATATGTAGCGAATTATAATGTTGATTAGGATTATAAGGTTACTAACCCTAAGAGGAAATGTGAAAAGTATATGAACCTTGATATTGACATTTATACGAGGTTATTGACCCTAATTGCAATATATTGATATTATAAAGGTGAATTGGTTACTAATATTCTCTTTTACATGTCAAAATTGTGTGCAAGGTCAAGAAATTTTGAACTACCAAAAGGGGACATTACAAAGACTCCGGCATTATTATGTATTGAATGCAATTTCTCATGTGTTTGTTGCTGGCCCATACACAACGAATGTATCAAGTTGCATAAATCAACGTGGGTATGTCATAGTAATTCATCTTGAGCCATATTAGCATCTGGGTTGTTATTTTGTTCATATCTATTGTACTTTTTCTAGGTTTCATTTGCATGCTACATTTCCCTATTTTTTTGGCAAAACACATACATGCAAAATAAAACCCCTTCTGCATCTTCCGTCTAGTCTTGGAAGATCACAAAAAAATTAATAAAATAACACTATTAAGATTAAACAAGGAACCAACAGGTGCAGCACACTACATTATTCGAAGAATCCTCAATATTTAGCCCTTCAAACTCTTTGTGGCAATCTGCAAATCAAACAATCAATACCAGTATAGATCTTGTGTGAGCCTATCAACAATCAACTTGGGAGGATCTTTCACCACCGAGGATGATATTCTCTATGAGGGTTTTCGTCCTCACAAAGTTCCTGGATAAAAACATTGTGTTTTTGTTTTCATTTGGCATCTCTTGGCTATTGCAATAAGTGGCATGTCAGAATTTGCAAGTTTTCAGTTGTTGTCGTACTTTGGCTTCAGTGCACAATAGGTAGTTTTCACCGAAACAATTGTTTCGGGAAATCGGTGAAGTTTCTTGGCAAACCCTCTTGCAGGCAGATTGTTAACTCCATCCTGGATTTGATGATGATGGTTTCGTAGTCATATGCCTTACAGTTTTGGAGAATTAATCGTTCTGTGACTTATGCTGGCAATTTGGCGAAGTTTTAAAATTTTGAAATTTGTGAGGTTTGAGGCAGAATGGCTTGGTGGACAGCTTGGTGATGTCAGCGAGCACATCTTGGCAAGTTTTCATGAGATTTTGAGCTCCTAAGAAAATGTTATGGCAGTTGTCGATTTTCAGCTTTGACACTCGATCCCGATTCGCACATTGTCACCATTTCACCATGGGTTTTCGTCAGTTGGCTTGAGCAGCTTTGTGAAGGGGTTTTGATGTGAAGGTTGAAGTTGCTAGGTTGCAACTATTACTTGAAGTTTAGTATAATGGATTGTCATAAGCATTGTTTTGGTTTATCATATGTGAAGAGAGTTTGGAAATCTGGATTTAAAGTGATTAAATTGGTCATCTGTTGTGAACATTTAGACTTCAGCATGAGACATATGTATGCACCTTGAAGAGGAGACAACTCCAAATGGAGTTCTTGTTCATGGAACATATACATCTAAAACAGTCTATAGATAACACGGATAACAGATAATGCATTTTTGTGACAGAATGAGTCCAATTGAGGTGTGTGGAGGCCAATTTCCTCAAGGCGGGGCATGACAAATGGGATGATCTTTAAACAAAGACAAGTTTCTTTTATGGCGATCGTGGGATCATGCAATGTACAAGATTATAGTAAGTATTGACATGGATCATTTTGATCTTGTGGAAAATCACACATGATTCATGTCTAAGTAGCTAGAAACTAAATGCAAGAATGATCGAAGCTTTGTCCAGCAAACTCAGGTTTAATCTATAGGTGGCTCCTGGTCCCACATCAAAGATGTAGATTGCATATTTTCAGGTTTTGGTCCTGGAAGTTTAATATTCTGTCTTTCTATGACTCAAATTACAAGCCCAAATCCTTGAGTGCATGGCTCAACACAGCAATTTGTTTGCAATTAAGATGACTCAAGTTTTTAAATATTTTAGTGGGATCGATTCAACTTCCACAGCAAACAAAAAGGAAATGAAGAATTTGTTGCTCTTGGAATGGCCAGTGGGAGGAAGAGAAGAGAGGAGATAGTGGAAGGGCCGCCATTGGTGGGAGATTTTTTTTGGTTCGCTGCCATAGATAAAAAGGAGAACAAATTTTGTAAGGAGGGGGGGTTCACTGCTGATACATTGCCTTGAAAATAAGTTATCTATAGCTGTATAACCAATGCACTGCCCAAAAAAGTGAAGAGGGATCGGCCAAAAGAAAGAGGGGTTGCAGACCCAAGTGCAGAGTAGAACAGAGGATTGTGAAAAGGGGAAAAGCACCAGAGTAAGGGGAGATTGCAAAGTGAAGAGGAGCTGTAGAGAGGGCAAATTGTCCTTAGAGGCCATAGAAGACCATAGTTGTAAATCATTTTCGGGAGAGTATTGTATTTTTATTATTGAATTCAAATATCAATAATATAAGTAGTCAATGGTGTTGTAATCTGTATTGTGAATGTGTATTGTGTTGAGAGGAAGAGGTTGAGGGTTTTGAGTTTGTGTGAATTTGTGGCAAGAGAGTGTTTCTTTGCGTCATATGGTATCAGAGCTGGTAATCCTGAGAGTGGAGAGGATCCACCAGGACCTGCGGGTAGAGAAGAGGAAGCGGTTGTGGGAAGCTCAAAAGGATTGTTGCAAGTGGGAGAGAGTCCTGAACAATTGAGGGCTAGGAAGCCGCAAAAGAATTTGTCTTGCATATTGAGAGTGTGATGTGTGGAAGATTGCAGCAGCATGAGGATATTTGTGAAGAAACCCGTGATGGGAATGGTTGGAGGCAGTATGAAAAGAGGAAGATCTCCTTGATGATGGCTGATATAAATATGAGGTTGGATAGATTAGAAGCAAGGCAACAGAAAGAATCGGTTAAGCATGATGAAGATAAGCATGAGGTTGAGAGCATGGAAGACGAGGGAGAGAGTGAATTTGCAGCAGCGGCTGAGTGTCCTTTGGAGGACGTGAAACCTTTAGTAGATGAGAGTGCAGTTGAGAAAGAGATTGTAGTGAATGGTGAAGGGAAAGAAGATTTGTTGGCACAAATTTCAGCGATAGAGGGCGAATGATTTGAGAAGATCGCAGCGAATGAAGGAGAGAAATATGTTGCAGCAGTTGAAGAAAAATCGCAGCAAAGGACGTAGAGGAAGATGTCACAACAATAGAGAAGGATGAGGTATTTTCTGAAATTTGTGAATTTAGTCATGATTTTTATTTACCTTTATTTATAAGAGGAGAAATTGAAGAGTATGATGAGGGGAAGATAGGGGAGGATATGGAAATCTTTAATTTCCATAAAGTTGTTCATATCGACTTGTGTGTAGATGAGTGGGCAGAAAGATCTTGGTGGAGGTGGTCGGTTTGTGGTGGGTTGGATCCCACGAAGGAGAAGAGGAGAGGAGAAAGAATTTGGTGGAGGATGGTCCATGGTGGATGCAAGTCCACGAGATGAGAGAAGAATGGAGTGCAAATTTGTTGGAGTGCGAAGCTTGTTCCGGCGAGATGCTGGAAAAAAAGAAAAAAGAAAAACTTTTTAGTGCACATATTTCAGTGATGGAGTTCGCTGCAGATTGCTTACAATCTAAAAGAATGGTCCTACCATTCAACTCCACGTTTGTGAGTGTATGCTCACAAACTTCCTACTTGGCGTGTCTGATGCAGGAGCATCCGGGCAGATTGACGATCAGCATCAACCAAAAACAGATTTTAGGTTTGGGTTTCAGTTTTGGTGTGTTTTAGTTTTCATTTGGCATTTCTTGGCTATTGGAATAAGTGGCATGTCAGAATTTGCAAGTTTTCAATTGTTGCCGTACTTTGGCTTTGACGCACAACTGGCAGTTTTCACTGAAACAATTGTTTCGGGAAATCGATGAGGTTACTTGACATGTCCCCATTTTTGGAGTGGTCACTTCTACAGAATAGTTGGACAAATTTTGGCACCTCGGGATTTTTGGGAGAAGATTTGATCATGGAAAAGGAATTATCCTAGTTTTCTCTTCATATTGGTGTATTTGTTGCAAATGAATTAACTACCTTAATAAGAAAACGATCTCAAGGAGATGGGAAAAAAGGTTTTCAAATCTTTAATTTGAAAACAATCAAGGTTGGCCCAAGATCAAGTGGCATGTTGGCCCAGTTGAAGAAATTCAGGTCGGCCAAGTTATGTTGGGTCGGCCCAAACACAGGAGAATAGGTCGGCCTAAGTCAAGGTCGTCCCTTTCAAATAAAAATATAAAATTTAAATCTCTTTTTGTGGCACCACTCTAAGTCGGCAAAGATGTCATCTAGTTGGGTCAAAATGTGGTATGTGGTATCCCAACTATATGATGCACAAGACTCAAAGAAGGGTCAAAACTACTTGTTAATAGCTTGTGAATGGCCTCTATATACGTGTTCAAGTTTCAAATCTATTGTAAATTTAGTTTCTCATATAAGGGTCCTTTGGCCTTAGATTGTTAGAATTGCTTTCTCTACAACTTCTTCATTGATTACCATTGGGAATAATGTGATTCCATTGAGGATTACTCCCCATGTCCACATTAATGTTGGATATATGTTGTATATTTTCCATGTTTTTGGTTCTTAGGGTAGTTTTTTGGTGCATGGTTTTATACCCCTTGTATTGTAACACTACGGAGTGGTTCCCTATATTGATGTGCCTATAAACACTTGCACATGGATCAGGGTTAAGCACTACTGCAAAATACCTTATTGTATTGTGAACAATTGAGTTAATTTAGTGAATGAGTGCTGTTTTGCTGGTTTTTTAGCAATAGTGTTTCCTAGGGTAAAATCTCGTGTATATTGTGGCATGCCATTATTTATTTATGCAACATTTTAAAATTCTGTTGGCATTGCTTCTCTTGTATAGGTTTATTGGTGATTTCTCTTCAATTAAAATGTGCCTTTCTCTATAACATATTCTCTAGTAGAACTTGGCAATAAATTCATGGTTCGATCTTTTGAGAACAAAGGAGACAAGTGATTTCCTTTTGTACACATAAGGATACTTCTAAGTCTTATAATGAAAAGACAAGAACAACATAATTTATATGCAGTAGTAACTACAAGCTTCACAACAAAATAGTACCAATGTATGCACAAAGAATGCAATAACTTTTATTGCCAAGGTGAGACCTTCAAGCACAAAAGTTCAATCCCATACATGAAATGCCTAACAATTACTCTTAACTCTTCTATCTAGAAGAATAGATTAGGATTAAATACACTTGAGATTGAAATTTATACTCAAAAGGAGTCCCCACGAGCAAGGAGAGAATACCCATGTAGAATAAAAGATACAAGGGGAAGAAGAGCTACCATACAAATAAGACTAGGAGAAAACAATGTAGTAACATGTCGTTGTTCTTTAGCATCACGATTGTTTGGGGCATATGTTGTATCATTTTTACGCATTTTGTACTTTTGTCCTAGATGCATTTGTTTAGCATTTTTTCTCAATATATTTCTAGAGAAGTTGCCCCTTTTTGTTTTCTCTTACACGCTGATATTTATGGCCATGTTATTCATCTGTTTGACTTATTTTTGCAATGAATGGACACGAATATAGTTTTGACTCCAAATTTTAATTAAGTTTCAATGGATTAATTAATATTTTATGAATCTGCATTATAAAGTATCAAATTAAATAGGTGTCATGTCAAGACAGTAAAAACATTTTCACTTCTAACAATTAAACACACAAAATAGACAAAATAGGAAATATTAGTATTTCAGCCATGAAATCCTACTCTCTTGAGGAAATCCCTCCCATTAGAATCGGTGTAGAACACTCCACCGGTAGACATATTTGTTGTCAATCTAGTGATTACTTCTTTTCCAACCCCATCATCAATTGGGATGGGACCAACCTGAAATAATGATAATTGAAAGTGCATAGATTTAGTAATATTGTGTTATTCAAGATAATCCATGAAGATATCTATAATTCAAGATAAAAATATGCCAATCAAGAAAATCAGAAAACAACAAGATACAACAATGCCAAAAAACTACAACCAATTGAGGTAATTTCTATTAAGAAAATTGATGTGAAGTACTCTTCCAAGCATGTATAGTATTTCCTTATATAAGTTCTCTAATAATATCAACTTTATGACACTTTTGTTGAATAGTTTTGGTTTAACATGTTTCTTGATTACATTGCAAGAATCACACACAAATACACATATATACATGTGCCTATGTGTGTGCTTGTTATATATCTGTTCTGTAATCATGTAACAAAGATAATAAAAGACGGATGAAACAAGCATATTCTAGATGTTTCAATCCATTTCCCAATATCTGAAAATGACAATAGGAAGAAATAATGCGAAGATTAAGATTGATTATAAATGGCTGCAAAAATTTAATAAACCGTATAATTACATTTTCCTTAATTTTTTCTCACAATTATAACAGTAAATATATCCTCCTTACATTGAACTCCATTTCAACATGTTCCTTGTCCTTGTAAATCCTGGTTATCTGCACCAAAAATTTATCCAGTTTTTTTTTTAAAGATATCTGTATTGAAGTCAGCATTAAATCTTCTTATCTAAAATGTATAAAACTAGAAAATAACCACAAGATTGATAATCCACAAGCTTCTGCACAATTATTTACAGCATGATTTATTTCCTCGACTTTGATTAATGATGTTGAAGAAAACAATTTATATTATTAAACTTATAATTAGTATATATGCTTATATTAGTTAGAATCATTATAAAATCTATAATGAAGCTTTGAAAACCAAGTTAGCATAGATGATCTCTCTATTCCAACATAATCTTACTATTGTGGAAATGGTGCGATGCATGTTAAAGGATGCAGATCTTGCTCCTGCATTCTGGGCTGAATCGGTTCATACAACTGTGTATTTGTTGAATCAAGCACCCATCAAAGTGCTTGAAAATGTCACACTTGAAGAAGCATGGACTGGGAAGAAGCCCTCTATCTCACATTTCAAAGTTCACACCTAAAACACTTGAGAATATATTTCTATATTTAAAAAATGTTGTTTCCTTCAGCTAAAATCAACTTTTGTAGTCATGTAATCGACGTATACTTGTGTATGTGATTAATGTAGCTTCTATTTTGATTAGTTTATTGTGTCTTTAAAGTTTATTTATTGAAAGGTGCATGATAAAATATTTAAATCCTTTAAAATCTCTATATTTCATGGTTTTTTCAAATTGCCGAGTCTTTGCTAAGTCTAAGCACTGAGTCTTTGCCAAGTCTAAATGCCGAGTTTGTGTCTGAGTCAAAAATCAGCTTGCTGAGTCTGAGTCTTGTAACATTCATTATACTAGTGTTGTCAAGTGCCACGATGTTCTTGGGGACCTAAAGAAGGCCAATTTGGCTTATCAATCTTTCATAGAGATAGTAGCATACAACCCCACTCTATTGGATTTTTGCCAAATTGGATTTCTTAGTGTAATCTCTTGTGTTGGCTCTATTCCTCTTAAATGTTTCAGTTTTTACTTAATTTTAATTTATGTATGCAACTACCTACAACAATTTCAGAACTTCAGCATCACAATTCAAAGGCAATTTAGTGTTTTCTTGAGGAAAGTACAACAAATTATCCCAACAAATTCACTCAAAGCTCTTTCATATTTATCCCTAGGTCACATTGTCCATTTATTGTAGAGAATCACACATTACAGTGGGTAATAATGAGAATAATCCCACTTTCAATTGAGTTGTGTCTGTAATTCTATCGTGTTCATGTGAACCGTATATATTGTGTTCTATGTACTCACTTGTGCAGTTTTATTGGTTAGAATAGTTTATTGTTGGAACAACTATACCACATAAATAATACTAAGAAGAAAGTGAAAAGTAATAGATAGCTTGAAATGTGTTGTTTGCTGACAAAGAAACAAGTAAAAAAAAACCTGATAAATCCAAGAGTTCAATTCCTGATGTATCTCATCCACCAATGGTCCACGAAATAGTGTCAGAGGAACCTGCCATATGAAATGTTTTTATAGAAATAATTAACTGCCCTACATACATAATCATTAAGATCAATCTTATTAAGTATGAATAAAAGAAATATTTCTTCCCAAACTTCCAGTTGCTTTATTGTCTCTTAAGACACAACTGACAAAAGGAAATGAAGTTACAGGTACTGAAAATGCCATTTGGTCTGAACCATTAGGCCTGAAGATGTATGCCCCGGATGGCTTCAAACACAGTTCCATGTGAAGCATCGAAAGCAACAAAACAAAAGGGTATGAGAATTGTCTACAAAAGCTTTAATGAACACATAAATAGAAAGGCAATAAATGCATGCTCTACATAAAATACTGATAAGATCCAGGGAATGGTAAACACAGAAAATTTCTTTAATGAGTCAATATGTGATACATACTTGGTTATCTGTTGTACTCCCAGTATCTGACTCATACCAGAGATAAGATTGTTGTATACGTGTGTCTATCTGAAGAAGCCAGTAAATGCATAAGATATGGACAAAATAAAATGAAGGCCTCCCGATAAATATTTAATTTAGAAGACATTTATTTAAAAGTTAAATTCCAGACCAGTGCACATTCAGAAATTAATAGAATCAAAATAGCAAACACGTAGATCACCACCAAAGGATTTGACATATACAGGAAATATGGCTACAATATTATCAGTATGGACTACATAATGCATATAAACTATTCTCATGTGTCATACTCAAGGCCAATGCCCAGCATTTACTCACATGTTTAGAGTTCTATAAGCTAGTCTTAAATTACAAATCTCTAAAAGGCATTTATAAACTGATCTACTTGCTCAATCAACCAACAATTAACCTGAATTGCATGAATATTATACTCCCTGTCACCCAAACGCTGTCAATTTGCATCTTCTTTTCCTTGTCAACCACAAATATATATGGTAATGCAAACATATTCTATAGGTGCCCTGTTCTGTAAAGCCAATTTGGATCAGTCGAAATCAGGATATCAGAATATGTATAATGGGCACTGTTGTACCCATACAAAACTTTCGTATTGTGCCAAGTTTCAAGTTAAAATCTGTTATTTTCCCAAGGGCAAGTTAATTTGATTCTATCTTTTTTGTTCTTTTTATGTCTTCGTAGGATCATAGAACAAAATTTTTGAAGCCTTTCATTATGGCACCTCTTTACTAGAAGAAAGATAGTTTTTGTCAGGAAAAATAGCTAAGGCATGAGCTCAAGGGAGCACCTATGTGAAGGAAATCAAAGTTCAAATTCCCATTGACAGATGCACACCTATATAAGGAGGAATGACTTTAATTTTTCAAAACGCAGAATTGCATTGTTAGGTGTGCACCTAACAAAGGGAAAATGAGCATTCAAACTTTGAATCAAAATTGCATTGCTAGGTGTGCACTTGACAAGGGAAAAAGAAAACTCAACGTTAGTTTTGAAATCACAAATGTGCACCTGTATGAAGGAAATAGGTTTTCACAATCAAATTCACAAATTACATTGTGAGGTGCACACCTCAATAAGAGGTTTTTGTAAAGACCCTTTCTAAAATATTCATTAAACCCTATAGTTTTTTTGTATTTTCTGATTTGCGCAAACTAAAATAAATATAGAATATAGAAACAGTAGCTACTAAACTCCAATAATTAATACTGAATGGAAGTAGTTAATCCCAAAAATAAATATGAAAATCCCTTACACCTCCAATATTTTATTGATAATGTAACAATTTGAATGCTGATTGAAATCATTGCAAGGTACAACAAATACCTATATATTATCAACAAACCAAATATCATTATAAAAAAATCAACTACTACAGATTTACATGTGCTGTGAATAGTACAGCAGGTATGGCTGCTAATGGTGACCAAAGATGCAGCGATGAATATTAATTCTACGCCGTACAAACAGTAGGTACAATATGGTACGACAAAGGCAATATAAAACCAAACTGGAGCAGCAAGCAATACCTATAAGGTACGGCAGATTAGGAAAGATGTTCGACAGTTTTCACAAGTCCTAAATGCTACTATTCAATCACAAGATGGTACAACAGCTTTAACATGGTACGACACCCTCCAAATTTGGCATGGCTGATATTAATCCCTTCAGTTGCTGTGAACATCAAATGGCCTTGTGATATTATGATATTAATACTGAACTCCTACAAAACTGGAACTTGATCTACAATTTTCAACACTAGAAAATATTCAAAACTAGCTGAAATTCGAGTAAACTTCAATCTTTCAACACCAATGGTAATCCTCGCATGGAATCACCTCAAATGGACAAAAGGGTTTTTGTCCTCCAATCCAAAATGGAGACCAAGAGGGTTTTCGTCCTCCAAATTCCCTACACCAAAAGGTTTTTGTCCTCGAGCATGGAGATGAACACAAGTGGTCAAGCTCTAAGATAAGGATTTGATAACAATAACAATGGATACCTTCTTTTGTGCCAAGCTCTCCCTTTTATAATCACCTTTTAATTTGAATTTTCTTTTCCTGTCTAAAATCCCCTCTCGAAGTGCGTAAAAACACTTTTTAGAAAAATATTACATTAGGCCCACTTTATTTAAATAATAATACATAAGCCATTCTTTTACAATGTTCTAAAAATAGTCACTAGGACAACTTAAAATATTATTATTAAATTATTTCCCTAACTTTATTCCTTAGCCTATGGAAAATAAGAAATAGGCTACGAGTCTCCCAATTATTTTAATTCTGAAAAGGGGACATGATAGTTTTGTTTCAAAAATCAGAAAGTTGCCAAGGCTAATGCACAATGTGTCCCTTATTGAAGAGAGTGCAAGTTCACAATCCATAGGTGCGCACCTGATAAAGGAGTTTCAAACAAATCTTTTGCCATTCACAAGGGCATGCCCAAGAGGGGTGAAATCAAAAGTGTGGAGTGTATGTATAGGTACACACCTGAAAAAAAGGAATTGAATTTCAAATAAAAGTCTAAGTTGCTTGTTTAGGGGCGCACCTCACCAAAGCAATGTTTTCGAAACTCATAAGTCTGCACTTAGATAAGTACAATTGTAATTCAAGACTACATTTCGAGGTGCACACTAGTGTAAGGAGATGCAGCTCAAAATTTCATGTGTAAACATGCACATCTACAAAGGGGTTTGATACTTCAAAAGATAGTTTCATACAGGGAGGTGCACCTGTCGGAATGCTAGTTCACAGATGCGCGTGAAAAAAATGAAAATGGCTAAGTGTCAAGTCAAGGAGCACACTTACTAAAGGCAAAATCAAAAAATCAGTTTGCTTATGGAGGTGCACCCTTCACCAAAGGGTTTTTCAAACTGAAATCACATTCAAAGGGGCACACCTAACAAGAGCTTTTATTCTAAAATTTCAAAATGTAGAATACTTTCACAAGTGCGCGCCTAATTTAAGGTATTAAAGGTGTTAAATTTGTTAGTAACTGTTGGTTCCCAAAATAACCACAACCCAAAACCCTAAAACATTTCACAATCACCTAGGCCAGGGGTGTCATCAACGTGATTGAAAGAGGTTTGTGTAATGTCCCCTTTTGGGACAACACTAATTTTATTCTAAATTATCAATTTCCAAGCAAACAAAGGTTTAGAGAAAATTAGAAATCTTAAACATTGATCAGTAAGTCCATAACAATTTAATAAACTCAATTGAATCTTACCTAGGGATGATCAATCATGGGAAAGCATGGAAGAGAGTGACTCGATGGGGCGTCTAGCCACTCTAGGCCCAAGGGCAAAACCCTTCAACTAAAGGGCAGAACCCCCTTGGCCTCATGTGGCCCATGCCATTCATATGAGGTGGCCTGCCTAGTGAAGATTCCCACATCTTGCCATCTTTCCCTATTTCTTCATGATTGGTCTCCTTATAGTACTATACCCATGATAGGGGAGTGAGGTCTCAAAAGGGTGGTCTTGGTAATCCAACTCTCTAGGCCCAAAGGCAAAACCCTTCAACAAGAAGGCAGAACCCCTTTGGCCCAAGTAAATATTTTATTTCCATCATGAGTGGCGTATCTAGAAGAGCACATCTCTCTCTAGACCCAAACGCAGAACCCTTCACTAGAAGGCAAAACCCCTTCGGCCCATGTGAACTTATTACTTCCATCATAAGTGGCGTGTCTAGAAGAGCACATCTCTCTCTAGACCCAAAGGCAGAACCCTTCATTAGAAGGAAGAACCCCTTTGGCTTATGTGGACTTATCGTTTCTCATCATGAGTGGCGTATCTAGAAAAGCACATCTCTCCTAGACCCAAAGGCAGAACCCCTTTGGCTCATGTGAATTCATTACATTTCCTTTTGGTTGGCGTACCTAAGAGAGGGTCCTACATTCCCTTTGTACTTTCCCTTCCTCCTATCATGGTATAGATTTATGCATAACCAAGTCTTATGAGAATGATATCATAAATGCATGATCCATATTATATAAGTCTACCATAATCAGACTTTAGTCCTCTATGTATATATATGTAGTTCCACTTTCCTCTTGCTATGTTCCAATATATCTATATAAAATCATAAATGTATATTTTTCCTTGTTGAGTCTGATTGTTGATATATTCTTAATACTATTCATTTGATGCCTTCTTATGGAGCAATGAAGCCCCTTAAATATTATACGTTCCCTTGTGAAGGGTGACATATCTTCTATACGTCATACCCTTTTATTTACTAATGACGTATCTGCTGCTAATGACGCAGCATTTCTATGTTTCATGTCCCTTTTATGAATTGCTGCTTTTAGCAGCCAGCTATATAGTTATTTAGTATTTATTTTCTATTGATACTTTATAATAATATTTAGTATTTATTTGATAATATTATTAATAATAAAATATAATATTTATATTATATTGATAATTATATATAATAATATTTAATTTATAATTATATTAATAATATTATTAATATTTATATTTGTAATTATATTTCATGCTTATATTTATGTATGATGTATTTAATAATATATTATATTATAATAATTATAATTATAATAATATATAAATTTGTATTTATATTTACTAAATAAAATAATATTATTTAATATTATTATATATTAATAATTTTATATATGTTTATTAAATATTATTATATGCATGATTATCATCAAAAGCGACTTTTCCATCTTATCATGATGTTTAAATCTTTAATTTAAACAATGCCTTAATATTGGGACATGACAGTTTGTCAATAGGTTAAGGGCGATTTTAGCCAACTTATAGGAGTGGGTAGGATCCTCTACACTTCGAGCTCAGCTAGGCTCTGGAGGGATAGTTCAAGGGGTATACCTTAATAGGTATTGAGTTCAAACAAGATGAACAACTAAAAACCAATGAACAACCAAACCCAACTCGTTATCTTGATCTCAAAACTATCACTGGACCAAGAACAACTGGCTGTCACAAAACCCCTGTATAACTGATACAAACCGTACAAGTATATATGCACAAGAGTGATGGTCCTTCCCCTAAACCACTGGTAAATGTTTTTTTGTTTTAAATAATTTGAGATTGGTCTGATGGAGCCAAGACCAGTGCCAATCCAACTGGGCTACAGAGTCTCAGATAACATAAAAGAAAACAATGGAAAGGAAACAAAGAAAATTGATCTAAGCATATGCTATATCAGATTGCAAGTTTTGTGCTTCAAACATACTTAGTTATCCAAAATGAACTACATGCATTCAACTGGAGAGAACAAATGACAATTACAAAGCTTGTAATAAATTTAAAATGCTGCCATATTTTCAAATGTCCAATACAAACTTATCAACAAATGTGATAAGAGGAAAACCCTAAATACATACAAACAAACATGGAGACATTATCTGCACAACCCCTGCAGCACACTATCTTTCTATTAGCGTTTTAATTTGCACCTTTCAGTGCAACACAAAACGGAATAGCATGTACAGTAAAATTGTTCTTCGAATTAGGAGGAGAAGCTCCCTCAGACAAGAAATTTTAAAAGACAATCACAAATAACCTATCTTTTTGTTTTCTCAGAGGCACGAGCACAAGGCAATTCAGCTCTTCTGCAACGAACGAGAAATTTTTCGAGTAGGGCAGAAGAATAACTTTAATCTAAAACACAACTTTTACTTTCTTCAATTAAATCTAGAGATTGAAGAAAGCAAATGAACATGGGCGAGCTGATTTAAAAGAAAACACAGACAACAATGAAAGATCAAAGACAAATGACTATGCATAAAATCACAAACATTTGCTTTAAACCTTAACAATATAAAGCTTGCACAAAGTCAGAACATACATCTATCCTTAAAGCCATAGATTACGCAACATAGGTTGAACAGTAATTGAGAGCACAAAAAGCTTGAGCATTTACCATTCAAAAATTAAGTGTGTAGAATACACTTAGTTATACCCTAAAACAAGAATTGCATGAAAGGGAAAAGAAGAGTTGAACTAATACTCTTCAACCTAAACCCAATGTTGCATGTAAGCATGCAAGCTTATTTGCATAATAAAAATATAACAGATATGTCTCATGCAATTCAGTTAACTGAAATTGCATGTTATTACAAAGAGTTTCAAATTTGCATGATTTGCATGATTTCCAAAACAGATCTAAAAATAAATATAACTTTGGAATGCACGATCAGTTCTCAAAATAGATTCTGCTTTGGAAATCCCTACTGCTCAAAAAAACTTCTTCTGAAAACACTAAAAAATGGCCAAGTCTGAGAATTGAGATTTTTCTCGAATTCTTCAACTTTAGCCTCTTCTAGAAAGATGATAGAATCCAAGTGAACGATCTTCCACTGCAGGATGATGTTTGCCTCCTCAATTGTCTTCGCAAGATCCAAATACTCCTTTTCCGCCTTGTTGAACTTCACAGTGATCTTGGCCAAAAGGTACATCTTCTCCACATGAGGATCTCCACATAATCTCTCTTGGATCAGCTGTGTGAATTCATTCTGTAAGTCATGTAAGAGGCAATTTACACCATCTTCCATGAAGTATCTGCAAGCGATATGCTGAATAAAATCTATCACATACTTCTCCACATTCAGAAACTTTTCTTTCCACGTGGCAAGAACTGAGGCTATGTCCTTAGAAGTTTCAACCACAAAAGAGTACTGCTCTGTCCATGAAAAGACCGTAGACCTCTTTTCTACTAGAAATGGATGAATTCTCCTTCAACCTGCTGTAGCAAACCAAATATATGCTCCCCAAGCTTCAAAGAATGAAAAGAATGCTTTCCTAGAGGCAGCGCTCCTCTTTATAAACCCTCTATCTTGCTTTTTTAATTTTTAGACTCCTTTCCCTCTTGAATCTGCCTTCTTCTAAATATAAGAGTGCTTTTTTATTGCATTGAAAACATGCAAATGAAAGTTGGAGTTAAATCCCTTATAAATAGCCTTCATCAATTTGTGAAAAGGTGTGTTTCTTTGCATGTTGGTCAGCCAAATTAGGAAGCAATTGATTTTATTTTGAATTGTAAATGCCTTTGCTTGGAGCGCCTAAGAACAGGCCGATGCGTCCAAGTGGAGGCGCGCGCACCTGTTGGTAGGCGCGTGAGATGCTTTGTGGATGCGCTTCCTTCAGCCACCCGCTTGACTTTGACAAATGTGCTTCTCTGTTATCTTCGAATGCGTTTCTCTGATCCTTAGCGTGCTTCCTCTCCGTGCTTTGCATCTTGAAGAAGATTTAAACACTTTGGTTTTAAGAAATGCCCAAGGAAGGCATGTCTTTTGGAGGGTGGACACGTCCAACTGAAGGCGCGCGCACTTTTGATATGAAGCACCTTCTTTTTAAAAGATGCGCTTTTCAACGTCCTTCACTCTTTCTAACTTGTCTTTGGGCATGGCGTGCTTGGTGGAGGTGTGCTCTGCCACTCCTTAGTGACTCCTTTCTTGGCCTTTCGAAAACTTTTGAATAGTTTCCCCTCCAATTTCACTCTCATTTTGGCGTGCTTTTGATAATCATGAAGCATTTCCCTTTAACTTGGAACTCCTTCCTCCATCATGGCGCACTTTTTTCCTTAGTATTTTGTCCTTTTTTGAAATTTTGAGCTCTCAAGGAGCGCGCCTAAGTCTAGGCGCGCTCAAGTTTTACCTTTGTTTTGCAACTTAAAAACCTTGATTTCATCTCGCCTTCCATCCTTCCTTGTCTTCATTGTGCCTTTGCGATTTTGAATCCACCTTGACGATCTAACCTTCACCTTGGTGTGTTTCCTATTAGCCTTGGCGCAGTTCTGTTAAATGGAGCGCTCTCTTTCAAACTTGGCGCTTTCTCCTTGTGGCGGACGTGCCTTGGGCCAGGTGCGCCAATATGGCCTTAGTCCTTTTCTAGACCTTTGAATTTGCCCTCAACACGGCGTGCTCTCTTTGATCCTGACGCATCGCCTTTGCATCTAAGAGTTCCTTGTCCCTACAGGGTTAGTTTGAAACTTGACAAGGGCAAAATGACCTTTGGGACATGGGTTTGATAGTGTTTTTTAAGAAGGATACATACATAGACGAAAATTTTTCGTATGGGTACAACAATTGGCTTTGTCTGGGGACCATGGTGTATACTTGCAGCATAGGAGGAACTCCGAATCTTTGGTTTTAGTGTGGACTAGTGTCTTATTAGTTGGGCAATAGAGTCAGGGTACTTCCTAAATCACCTAAAAGTGGAACTCTGGTCTACCTAACGGGACCCAACATTTAAACGATACATATGAGGAAAAACAAAACTACATAACGAGTACATTACGGAAGGCGGAAACACAATACGACATAGAAAGGGGAAACCCCTTCAAACCTTAAGAAATGAAGTGTTTCAGAAATTGCCCACTATAGGGCAATGGCAATGGCGTACCTTCCAAGTGCGAGAGAAAATAGGTATTATCTCCGCAAAGCTCACAAATCTTGAAGGGTCCGAGCCATAAAGAGTTGAATTTTCCATCCATTCCTTTAGGCTCATGTCTCTTATCCCACATCAGGACAAGATCATCGATGTCGAAGTTACACTGACGAGCCTTTTTGTCAAAGATTTTCTTCACACACTTCTGGTGATAAGTGATCTTATCAACCACCTCTAATTTTTCCTCTTCGAGCTTAGACAGGTACATGATGCGCCTTTCAATGGGATCCTTGAATTGACCATCTTCAACTGCCGAGGCTAGCTGCAATGCTGATAGCTCAAGTGTGATGGGTAGTACTGCCTCTGTGCCATACATGATAGCGAACGGCGAAGTGCCGATGGCTCTCTTTGGTGTGATCCTGTCTGCCCACAGGCATCATACAACCTTTTATGCCATGTGCATTGATTATTGTCAACCAACTTGCGAATGATTGTGACTAGATTTTTATTGGAGGATTCCGCTTGTCCATTACCTTGAGGGTAATAATCTAAAGAATGAGACAAGGTTATTCCATAGTCAAAACAGAAACCCAATAGTTCTTCTAAGGAAAAACTTGTTGCATTATCTATAACAATCTTTTGAGGTACCCCGAAGCACGACAGGATGTTCTTTTTTAGGAAGTCGCACACAACCTCTGAGGTAGCTTGCCTAGTAGCAATGGCCTCAACCCATTTTGTGAAATAATCTGTAGCTGTGAGAACATAAACATGTCCTTTGCTTGAATTAGGGTTAAGAGGCCCAATGAAATCTAACCCCCACTGCTGAAAAGGGGAATCGATAATAACTGGCTTGAGCGGAATAGCTGCCATCTTGAGTTTTCTGACAAACTGCTAACAAACTTTTATACAATATATATGCACATTGATAATGAAAGCAATTGAAATTTGTTAATTTGTTATATATTAAGATTTTATCATGTATATGATGAATGCCTTATCAATGTTATCATATGAATATTTGAAATTTCCTATATTTTTTAAATTTCCCCATTTTTTAATATTGTCCCCTAAAAAATGGCCTCCTTGCCGTCCCCATCCCCGAAACGTGTCCCCTCGTCCCCTGTTATCCTCGTCCCAAAAACTTGGGCTAACATAGGCTTTTTATTATTATTTTTTGACTTAAAAAAAAAAAAAAAACTTTTAGCTTTTAGTTTTTAATAATAATTATTAATAATTAATATTATTAAAAATAATTTATATTTTATTTTTTGGTTTTCGATTCTTGACAATAATAGTTTTAAAATAATTATTAATTAATAATTATTTTTAATTAAAAATAATTAATTATTTAAAATTTTAAAAATGACAATAATAATATTAATAATAGATAATTAATAATAAATTATTAGTTAAAAAACAATATTATTAACAATAATTTTAATTAAAATTATTTAACTAATAATCAATAATAAATTATGAATTATTAATTAATAATTAAAGTTAAAATCAATAGACAAATTCCAAACACTTGACAACTCAACATTTTTGGATTTTAACACAATAATTTGACTTGGCCGAGAAACAACTTTTTATTTACAACACAATTTGTAATTTGGTCATAAAAAAACTTTTTCCAACTTCGGCGTTGACACATAGACAATTGATTTTGACGGTGAAAGAGTTTCTTGTAACACAATCAGGTTTCAGATTGGGTACAACAAGCTGCAAGTTGAAAGCAGCTTTCTTGATAGAGTTTTGAAAGCCTATTTATGGGTTATATGCTTCTATGATAAGTCAAAAGAGCAGGCTTTAATTGCTGCATTTTCTTTATTTTGGCAGATTTAATCTTCAATGTATTTTCTGTTTAATCTAGGTTGAGCCCCCTATTTAGAAAGTTAATAAAAATGATTTAATACACAAGACAGAAAATAATGCCATGCTTGTTTCCTAGTTTCTGGAAAAAGCTAATTTAGATCTGGGGCTTGGAAATCAATAATCATAACTTACAAAGCTTCCAACTAATAAGACTATAAGTTTTGCCTTACATGAGAGTATGAGGTATAATGCACTGCAATTCATGTCAATTAATGATAGAACTTACTCCAGTCCGATGGTTTTGCAGACGAGCAAGCAATCCAGTTGCAGTAGAAAATGTCAGTCTCAAATTGCCTTGCCCAACCTCTATAGTCTCATTCTTGGTTACTTCTGGTATTTGTGTGGTTGAAATAGTGGCTGCTCCCCCTGCATGTAAATATAGAGGTAAGAGAGCATGAATATTACTTTGTGGACTTGAACTTGCTGATGACTCCATGTTAAAGATTATAATCTTCTGATTATCATGTCCAAGAGATTTAACATTGCTATCCATTGCGCTTATAATTTACAATGTAATTTTATTAGCACAATTTTGCTTATTGAAAATATAGTGATCTGGATTTTGAATAAAACAGATTGTTAAGAAAAATATTTGAGTAAGTGCCAACCTTTCCCTTTGGAAGTTGAGATAACATAGGTGCTGAATCCAAGAGGAGGAACAGATACAGTGAATACAAGCCAAAACATTGGCGTTTTGTTTGATGGTACACCTAAATATGCCATCAAATAGTAGCTCCTTAAGTCACTTGAAGTTCTGCTTATTTGTACAAGCTGTGACTCTATTGTGTTCCCATCAATATCTGTAACTATAAGTGAATCACTATTTACCTGGTAAGAAATAGTATTGAACATTATCAGTTAATAGCAGAAAAAGGTCAGAGAATGAAACATTAATGACCAACATCATAATGAAATTTATACCAAAAATTATCTTAGAAAGGTATTTTTCCTAACATTTCACTTTTGCATCAAGTTTAGGTCACCGGAGTTCATACACAAGGATCTATAACTGCTTTTGAAATATCTTAAAGATTGGATGAATGCACACAATGCTGGAAATTATTTCCTCTTGATTTGATACTTTTATATGAGGCAACCACGTTTTTGAGATCAAGAATCTAAGAAACACAAATGCTTGCACACAATATTCTACTCATCTGTGAACAAAGTTTACCCCCAAAATTTTAAACTTTTATTAATTCCAAGAAAATAACAAGAAAAAGTGTTGGTGATGCTGCTAAATATGTACAGTGCCTCTAGGGAGAGTGTATCCAAGGAAACTCCAAGCAATAAATAGTATAAGGATATAGCAAACTAGAGATTTGGATGCAAATAGACTCTACCAACTAATATTATAAATGATCATCTTTCCTCATCTGTCCCTAACCATAAGAATGTCATTTGAATAAGTGTCTGCATCTAATAAGGGCTTATCTTGTGCAATGCTATGTGGCTGTTAATAAGCTGTATATTGCATCTGAGTGAGGGCATATTGTATAGCTTGAGTGGGCCTGATGGTGAAGGCATGTGTACTCCATGGTGGAGATCACAAGTTCAAATATAGAGTGGGGTAGGATTGTATGCCTGTAATGTCCCCATTTTCGGAGTGATCACCTAGCGATGACCTAATTGGCAAGTCTTCACACTTGGCCATTTTTGTAGGGCAAATCGATGATGGAATAAGACTTGGTATAATTTTGTGGTATTTTTGGTAGAGTCAATGTTGGTAAAATAAATTGCCCTATAGAAGAGCTCGACCCAACTAGAGGATGGAAAGATGAGTAAATAAGCATAAAATAAAATAATGTTTTATCTCTTGTTTGGGCGCCCATAAGGAGGTTGCCTAAGGAGGGAATAAACATAAAAATACAAATACCAAATAGGTACTTCTGGTAGAGATGACGCATTTGATCACTGCAGAAGTTAGCATCAATATACTTCTGAGGACTCTGCCGATAATGTACCAAGGACGAATTGGAGAATGAACAAAGATGAGTATGAGGCCCAAAGAAATTGTCATGTCCCCGTTTCCGGCTTGATCATCAAGTGAAGAATGGATTAGCCTAGTCCTCATTCCCGGAGGCTAATTCTAAATGACGAGGGAATGAATTGGTTTTTGACTAACTCAACCTTATTGTTTTGCAGGAACAAAGTCAGAAACCTAAAATTTGGCTAAGTCTGGAAGCCAAAGGCATGACTCTTGGAGTCTAGGCGCCAATTTCATATCAGATTTCCTACATAAAGTGCCTAAGGAATTGGAGTCCTCTATCAGGATTTGGATGTGCAAAATGATAACCCTATCATCCTTAAAGCCTTTTAACACACTAAATCAAGGTTTTGAAGTTTAGAAGTTGCCTAAGTGAAGTTAGGCGCACTTTATCTCTCCTCCTGCTTCAAGTGTCGCCTAGCATAGAAGTATCATGTTAGGAAGCACATAAGTTGATTGGTCTTCAAGATGAAGTTGTCTTAGTGAATTGAGTCAGAATGAAAGCCTATTCACTTTAGGCGCAAAACTCATGTTGCACAATCCTAAATGGGCGCCTAGAGCAACAAGGTGCTAAATCATGGTTCCAGGACCTTGAACTGGCGCCCAAGCATGAAGAAGGAGTTTTCAAGAAGCAAGAGTGTTTTGAATTGCTAAGGAACTCGTCTAGAGACTCTATGGCGCCACCTTGTTGCCTCATGACTTCAAACTTGCGTCAAGGAGTCAAGGCGTTACTTCATGATTTGCCTAGCCCAAATATGCGCCTAAGGCGCTAGATCATGTCTGAACAACCATTGAAGGGCGCCTAAGCTAGATTGTGAATTGAAAAGGGGTAACTGCATCATAAAAGGACAAGATTGATTCAAGGGATCATCCTTTCAGTAGAAATCATCATCTTGGTCAAAGAATAGTGTTAAGAGATTGAGGCGCATGTTTCTTCATTCCCAACTTCACAATTGCGCCTTCCCTTGGAAAGTTCATATGGCGCCTAGTTGAAGTTGAAGCCCCAAGCATGATGTTGATACTTTGAATAAAGGCACTAGATTAAAGGAGTATCAAAAGGTATGATTACAAGTGTTTGAAAGTTTTAATAGTGTAGAACATCTTCATTAAGGTGCTAGGCACAAATACCCGTTGAAACTATTTCAAAAGTGCACCTAAGATGGGAGCAAGTCCTCAAGACCAGTTTAGATACAAGGCGCTCCATCAAGGGGGCAAGATCAATCCAATTGAAGTCAAGTTGCTTTCAAATTGCTTTCAATTTACCTTGAAAAGATGATCAGTTGGAACCCAGGCACAAATTCCTAGCTAAACTGATAGTAAGTGCGCCTAGTTGAGAAAGAAACATCTTCAAAGGGTGGAATTGTTGGGCGCCCATTTCATAGGAGTTAATCTAACTCTTGGAAGCTCCAATTTGTAGTCTAAACTTGTGGAACTATGTCAAACTATCCCTTGGCGCCAGATCTACTTCAAATCCTCCAAATATGCACCTAAGTGGGAAGGAAGCTTCCAATCACTTCAATTAGTTAAGGCGCTTGGTGGGTTAAGTGTCTCACTTCACCATAAAGACTTCAAGTGTAAACTACCACATGCATGAAGATGAATCCAACACAAGGCGCTAGTCTCCTCCTGCACTGACTCAGAAATGCGCCTCAGGTAGTTTGAATTGGCGTTGAAGCTAATAGACCTCCCTAGAAAGTGAAGAAAACACAAGGAAACATTTCCTAGTTACATCATCCCCTGTTGGCACCTAATCTTCAGTTGGGCACAATCACCAGTTCAAAACTAGCAAGATGTGCACTTAAAACCCATAAGGCGCCATTTCATGAGCCAATCCACTTCAAATGGCGCCTAGAAGAAGTTAAGGTAGTTACAACTACTTGAATTCTCATTGGTCAAAAGGATAGTATTGGGATTCGTGTCAGAGTCTTTGGGTGAGTTGTCAAGAGGAATATTCTCCTAAATATGCTCCTTGGAAAACGTGCCTTCATTCCCTTTGGAAGGCCTATAAAAGGAGGAGCTCTCTCATTTATTTGACATCTTAATCTTTGGCGAAATTTCTATCTGCAAAGCTTTAAGCTTGTAATCTTGAGGCCTGCGTGTTTCAAGTGTTGGGGTGATGCTCCCTCAACTGACAAGGTGATGCTCCCTTGTTGCATTGTGAGGTGTTAACATCCAATTGACATCATTGGGTTCAACAGAGTTCATCAATTGTGGAATCATTGTAGACATCAAGGCTTCAAGGCCTCTCTTGTAATCCATTTGAATAAGATTGTATAATCATGCTATGGAAGGCACTATCTTTGTAATAAGACATTTACAATAAGTTGAATCAAGTAATAAGACAAGTACCCAGCTTCAAAATTGATTCATTCAAGTTGTTATCTTTGATGTATGTCATTAAGTTGTTGAGTAGTTGATGAGTTAAGTGCAAGTAAATTTGTCTAAGTAAGGAAAAATTTTAGGAGAACTAGTTGGGTATCTTACAGAAATCCAAATATTATTGGCAAGAGAAGAAGAGATAGGTCTCATAATGTTGACATGAGCACATTTGGCATGCCTAATGAAAATGAAGAGGCTTGCCAGAATAATCAGCGTTGTATTTCGCCCACAAGATCACTTAGAGGTCAGCATAACAACATTCCTAATGAGGAAGATCAACAGGAACAGCCTGGTTCTGAGAAAAGAGAAAGGACTCTCTATGAGGAATTAGATTTGCTCAATCATATCAGGAATAGACAAGAAGAGGTGCAGGCCTTGCTTGATCAACAAGAAGCTTAGCTTGCCCAGCAAGCCCAACAAAACCAAAATGCTCAGCAACAGGGCCATAATCAGCAGTATAACCAGCTGAACAATCAAAGACAACAACGTCAACATAAACAAATGGGACAACAAGGCATAAATAATGCCCATGCTCAGAATATTAAAAATCAGCCACCACAGAATCAAGTGAATTAGCAACATGACAACGTTCAGAATGTTAGGCATGTGCAGTGGAGACAAGTACAGAGATTTCCTCCACAGAGGCAACCATTGGGAGCTGAGAGGTATAAACAACTTGATTTCTTTGGCATACCTGACTTTCCTAATCCAATTCCAATGAGATTAGGGGGAAGATTCCTAGGTTTCAAGGCAACAATGCTGTCACAGGTGAGGAACATCTTAGGCATTTTATTTATGTCACTAATGAATATGAAATTGAGGATGAAGATGTTATGATAAAATTATTTGTACACTCATTGGAAGAAAGTGCTAAGGAATGGTATAAGGCTCTCCCTTATAACAATATTGACTCTTGGGAGGAGTTCATGAGGGTATTCAGATTGCAATATGGGGATAGGATTGATCCCAAGTTTGCTATCCATGAACTCTGTTGTGCCAAATCAATTTTTTTTGCTTTGTTAAGGCATTTTGTAAGAGTCTAGAAAGTTTGTCATCAAAAAGTCAATTTCTAAAAATAGAAAGTTTCTAAAAATAGACATCAAATTAGGTTTTCTGGGTTTCTTTACATACAGATACTGGCAAAATTTTCTAAAAATAGACAGTTTCTAAAAATAGAATCCTTGATTCAGGAGCCCTGCCTGATTTTGATTGGCTCATTTTGCTTCATGATCAAGGTGGTCTAGACGGATTTTGTAAAAGGTAAAGTTTTCTCTACTGGGTCAATTCTACTTTTTCAGAAGGTGAAGCACGAACTCCAAAGCCATTAATGGAGGAGGTTCATTTGCCAGGGATTAGTTTCAAGTTTCAGGGCTGTTCAGTTAACGCAGAAATGTCAAGCAATCATCAACTGACGAGAACTAGAGAACAAACCACGACAAATCTAAAAAACGAGGAAAAGATGGAAATAATCAAAAATTGACTAAGTCTGGGAAATCCAAGTGCCCCTGGAGGATGGGGGCGCCCAAGCAACCCAATGTTGATTTTTTTTTGCGTTTCTCAGAAAACATCAAAAATGCCTCGTCAGCCCGCTTTTAGGAGGTCAAAATCAGTTGAACTCAGTCAAAAGGCCCATAAAAGCATGGGATTCATCTCACATATGCTTGGGCAATCCAGTCTAACCTCATCCTGATGCCTATCCCTGAAATCCTGAAATTGACTAAGTCTGATGTCCTGAAGCCCTAAAAAACTAACTCTGAAATCTGGTGGATCCTCAAAAATCTAGAATGTACATGTTAAATCCCATGGATCCGAGACCTATCTCAAACATCCTGACAGTATATTTCAAAATATTTAAAGTACAAGAAATTCAATACCTAAATCAAGGACCTTAAATATATACTTAAATATATTTTGAAATATACGTCGGGCAGGGACCTTCAAAATCTAGCGAAATTCCGCTTGCCATCAAGATTTGTGGAAGAAAATTGAAAATTTTCAAAAAATTTGTAAGGCATGGAATCTTAGGCACCCCAGGAGGCTAGGGGTGTCCATCCTCTCCAGACTTAGTTTATTTTTCATGTTTTTTCTGGAAAACAGCGAAAAGTTGAAAATATCAAAAAAATGACTAAGGCATGAGTACAAAAGCGCCCCTGGAGGCTAGGGGCGCCTAGGATCTCCAAAGAGAGTTTTTTTTATGTTCTGCTGATGTCATCCATCAGCTACTTCCCAATCTTCCTCGAGCGACGGTTTCTAGAAGTCAAAATTGCAGTCAAACGTCGTCGTATCGTTAGTTCGAGGCTGGGGATGAAATCAAAATTGATAAAACTTGAAGATGCCATGATCAGTTAGCTTTTTCAGTCAACAGTGACAGTTTGTCGTCTTGTTGAAGTCAGAGGCAGGTCACATTGGAGTCAGAATGAGTGCAAAAGTTTCAAAACGAAAGAAAATTTGGCTAACACTTTTGCAACTTCGCGTGTTTGATGACATCATCAAAGAAGCAATTTTTCATCATCCTCACAAGTGAAGCCATAGGCAACTATAAAATAGGGATTCTTCCTATTCGACCATATCAACTTGGATTTGTGCTTTAAAAGTTGCTTTCTTCATGGATAAGATTCAAGCTTTGTGCTTTCACAAAGAAAGCTGCTTTTTCGCCCTAAAGTTCTATAAAGACAAATCTTTGGCCTCCTTTATTCATTATTTTTGCAGGTTGCATACAAAGGAAGAAGATTATTGTTTTCTTCTCATGAAGATTTGAGAACCCAAACGGAGTGCTTTTTCAGTGTTCTTCGTAGTTTCAGGATTGGAAAGCATAGAGGCACGCTTTTTCAAGATCCATTTTTCTAGGGCATCATTTTTCAGAAACAGGGCCGAAGCTTTTTTAGTTTTCATCGAAATGGGTTCATCTAGAATTATGTCCTCTTGAAGATTGCAAAATTTTAGTTTTTTCCGAAATCTGCTTTTTTGCTGCTTTTTTGGGAAATCCTCTGCTTTTTCAAAATCCGACGATCTAGGTTGTTTCAGAATCGGATTGTCTACAAAACCCATGTGCCATCTTTTTCTCTCAAAATCTGCTTTTTAGAAGAAATAAGCAAACAATTTTCAGCCTTCTATGCAAAATATTTCCAACCATAAGCGTGTTCACAGTCATCAAGCCTAAAATGGCGTTGGTTCATGATTACGTGAGGACCTTCAAGACAAATTTGCATAAGGTGCTTCCAATGTTCAATTTGCATACTTTAGAAGACATAGGAAACATCGCCATCAGGAATCTGAATCATTCTGGGTTGCTTGCAGCAACTTCATTCCCCATCACAGTGCAAAGCATTGAATTCGTAATCGCTTGTACTAAGCATTACAATTCAGTTACAAGGGAAATCCAATCAGCAAATGGACGTGTATTCTGCAACCTAAGGCCTAATGACATTAAAAAATGTTTTTCAATACTAACGTGGAAGGAGAACTTCGTCGTCGCTATTGAAGAATGCAAGAAGGTGTGGCACAATGACAAGGAAAAATATCAAAAAAGAATTGCTCGAAAGTGGCTGAAAAAAAAGCTGAATGTTTTGCCAAAGAACATTGGACTTGGATGACTTCAAGGTGGTCAGATCCAATCTTGGTAGAAGTACCCGACACAGGATGTGAATCTCTTTGAGGTTGCAGCAGATAATCTAAAGGAGAGAGTGTTTAAGGATGGAGAAGATAAAGCAGCCCTCAAGGAAAAGAATAGGCAACTGCAGCAATATATTTATATCAGTGGATGATGTCATCAATAAAGCAGCAATAAAGATAAGGATGTGACTCAAAAAAAAGTAGCTTTAACTCAATGCTTTTTGTTTTAAAGCATTTGCTTTCACTCAAAGCATATCCATCCTTAAAATAGTAAAAAATCACTTTGTAATAGTTGGAGCTTTCTTTACTTTAAAGCAAATTGTTTTAAAGCAGTTGTTAGTTGTAATATTTGTCATAGAATAGAAATAAAGCTTGTGAGTTGGCAAGTTAGGTTAAATCAAGGAGATTTTAGGGATCCCTACTCCTTTGATTTAGTATAAATAAGGGCAGTCTTACCCATTGTTAGGGGAACTATAATTGTGATAGCAAAATTTGTTGTGCCTATTCTAGCCTGCAGAAATTGTTATTTCAAGTGCTTGTTCACTCTGTGTTATCTGTTATCCAGTGTTTGATGACATATTGTATGCCTACCTTTTGCTACAATATCGCTGTCCTGGAGTTGTAATAACTTTATGATATTGAGAATAGAAATCTCATGCCTGCCATTTGCTTTGATTCTCTATCTCACAATCATCTAGTTTTGTCGTCAGATGTGTGGATTGCATAATCTTACTTTCAGTTTTCATCTTAAAGTACAATGAGTCTTCTAATGTGATCTTGAGAAAGTTTATTTGAGCTTTTATGTTAAAACAAATCATTCTCTGTCAACTTTTGATTCCTATGCTCTAAATTTACTTAGGTAATCAAAAGCATCATTTAGTTTAGGCCTAGCTGTAGTTAGAAGTTAAAAAAGAAAAACCTCTGCTGTAGCGATAGAGTTTCATAACCTTGTGCTCGCAGCTGAGAAGCAAAAAGATAGGCAAGAATTTAATTTATTTATCTTTTAAGCAAACATCTGCAAAAAGGGAACTTCGCCTCATAATAGAAGAGCAGTTTATCTGTGCATAGTTGTCCATTTCCAACTCGCATTCCAGAGATGTGAATTGAAATGCCAACAAACTCACAGCTATCAAAAAGGCCATAAATGAGATAGCTGATTTCAACAGCCGCTTCATCATGACAATGAGAAATGTACCTCCTCATATGAGACCTAATGAATCTATTTGTTTGGTTTTGTATTGTGGTGCATTTGACTCAAAGATTGGGTATTGTTTGAGGGACAAGAGTCCACAAACATTAAGAGAGGCATATGCTACAGCCATAAATATCAAGAGCAATATGAGAGCTTTAGGAAAACACATCAAAAGGTCTGATGTCAAATTGTCCCAGCCAAATAAGTCAGCTTTCAGTAAATCCCTCACTACTAATGACAAGTTGGATAAGCTCATGGGGGTTGTGAAAGATTTATCTTATAAACTTGCTAGAAATGATAAAGGGTTGCCACCTCAGGGTGTTGCAACACATTTCAATGAAGGTCAGAGACTACATAACAGGCCTTATAATACTGACTGGTTTAAGAGGCCACAGCAGAATGACAGGCAAGTTGCCCCCTGGCATGTAAGTTTCAAACAGCCTAAAAGGGACACTCCTGATCCATTGAGAAAGGATCAAGTCAATTTTCAAGATGAGTCTTTATGGTGCCAGGCATGCTTCCTTCCTCATGATCCAGCAAATTGTGTGGTGGCTCATTCTATGAGAAAAGATGAAGAATTTCCAAATGAAGAAGGTACAACCGAGTACTATGAAGAGGAGATAAACCAATTTGACAGAGAGGATTATGAGTAGATGGGTCAGGATGCTGATTACAACTATGAAGAGGATGATCATATTTTCCAATATGATTATGATGAAGGTCCAAAGAGATATCAGTTGCCAACTCATGATTTCGGGCAACTGAGGGATCTTATGCAGAAGAAATACCAGCACTCCAGAGTCCAAACCTTCAAAAGAAGACATGAAAGCCTTGACTAATGCAGCCATTTTGCAGGTCCAAGGAGGTTATCAGCTGAAAAATAGCTCAGTACCTATGCAAAATTCTTCTATTGTAGAGTTAAGACAACAAGGATTGAATGGGAATAAGGACAAACATAAGGCGAGCATGGATAAGAAAGACAATAGTGCTCCCAAGAAGAATGTGTCAAAAAAGAAGAAAGTTCCAACGCAACCACCACCAGCAAAGAAGAAATATGTGTATAAGAATCCAGCACAAACTGTGCAGCCAATTGTTGTACCCATTTTAGGGGTTCATTATCCAAAAGGCAGTAACAAGCATGATCAGCCTTAGGCACAAAAGGAACCCGAAAAGGGCAAGGAGAAGACAAAGGAGAAAGGTATGGATATTTCCTCAAAACAAGTAATACCTTACATTCCTTGTGCAAATGATATTACCATTTTATGTGATACTCCTTTGCCCAATTATAGCCCTATTGACATGGCTAGCCCTATTGACATGGCTCAAGTCTTTAGCCAAATCAGAATTTCAATACCTATAGGGGAACTCCTTAGAATCCGTGAACATAGAGATAGGGCAGCATCGTTTGTCATTGCTGTAGAGGCACAAAAACAACCTATTGTTGTTCCTAGTAGCGATGATGAGGGCAAAGACCATGATGAAACCATAGAGGTATATTTAGGATCAACTGTTGTTAACAGCAGAATGGGAGTAGACCCTTTTTACACAACCCTGATCATAAATGGTTGGCTGTTACATAATTGTATGCTTGATTTCGATGCTTCCAGCAATGTTATGCCCTTGGAGATAATGAATGAATTGGGACTAAAAGTGTCCAGGTCTTTTGGCAAGTGCTTTGCCATGGATTCTAGGGAAGTTAATGTGATAGGTTTGGTTAAGGATGTTGAGGTCAAACTTGCTACCTATCCAGACAAATCATTCTTGATGGATATAATTATTGTGGACTGCCCTACTAAATGGGGTATGCTATTAGTGTTTTAGAAGAAAACCCTCCAGAAGTTCACTCCACCTGGATCCCAAATCCAGAAAGGAAGTCTGCCATGTCTGATAACCTCCGACTTCCTCTGCGCAACTCTGATCTCATCTTCACCATGCCAGAAGTGGTGAAGATTTCCACTGGACCCATCCAATACACAGTGCCAAACCTGTCGCCACCCGGATGCCAATACAAACAAACCTCACATCCATCTGTCATGAAGTGATACAAATATATGAAAGTATCCGCAACACAACATCTCTCTCTATCCTCTACCCAATTCCTATGGACGTGCTGACTAACCAAGCCATCATACCTTCTGCCCCCATAATCATCCTGTAACCATGTATCTGTGTGAAATCTCTATGACATAGAAGTAGCAAACGTTGTCAGATACATAATAGCACAATGGATAACTAACTGCTGTCCCTGCAAGTCATCATGAGAAGACTCTACTCCAATCCCCTTTTGTCTTCTCTCTAACTGAACCACACAAAGATGATCCTCAATCAATTTGTCCATCCTATCATGATGATATAATGCTGCAATAATCTCATCCTCCTTCACTGTCAACTGAGTCTCCAAGCTATGAATGACTTCCGCCTCACATGAAGAAACCTCAATTTGTTCTTGTTTCCTCATGTTGGGAATCTTTACCAAGTCCTTCAATTGACCAAACTTATCAACCTCATCATCATCGTTAGAATAAAGTGCATTTTCAGATTCATCCTCTTTGAATAAAGAGTCTTCTAATGTTATCTATCCTTTTTTGTCTTGCTATGTTGATGAGTTTGACCTTTTCTTTCACTTCTTGAAGATGCTGTCTTGCATTGGCAGCCACTAATCTAGCCTCTTTGGCTTTTTTGCAACCATTCTTCGTTCATCTTTTTGGACTTCTTTACCTCTTCGATGCCAAAATATACAAAATCAGTCCTCTTATCCTTGATATCTTCATGTCTACCAAATGGTGTAGGGCTGCCATCAATGGGTGATATCATATCATTGGCTTTCTCATGATCACAAGCTCCTATCTCATAAGAATGATGGGACATAATGCTGCTGTCCTCAAACAAATCAGTGATGACATCATGCCATTGTAAAATGTCTCCTTCATCATTTGTATTCAAAACACTAGTGGCTGCTCCACTAAGCAAAGAATCAACTTTCACATCCACCTTAATATCTTAGACCTTCAATGGACTTTCATATGTATGAATAACATTCATGGAAGCACCATCTGATTCTTTGCCACGATAGGATGAAGCAATGCTAGACTCACCTAATGAAGCATCACAAGAAACCTTATCTTCATGTAGCTGCTCTAATGTAACTGGTTTGTCTTCACCCATCACTTGCTCTTCTTCACTCTTGAAGTCATCATGAAGTGTCTTGTACTCAACATCTTTCTCTATGTAAGTTTGATTTTTGCTCTCCATAGGATTAGCTGTATGCTGGTCACTAACTGCTGAAAATTCATTGTAGAGATTCTTAGATATTTCTCCTATAGATACCTCTTGTTTCTCCTTGTTTTCGTTTTGTGATGTAGACAAACAAGTGCACAACGAAAAAATGGAGAATACCCGTTATAGCCTCCTATTATGATTCTAAGTCTTCAATAGGGGTCTATGAAGGTTGCAGCAGCATATAAATGACTGCAGCAGCAAGAAAATTATGCCCAGCACCAATGAAATTCAGAAACCCTCACACCCAGCAACTGCTAGTGTACAACAACACTCAGAAATAGATTTCAGAACACAATCACCTTTCATGCCACAATACGAAGGACACTTGCAGAAATGATAGTCAAAACCCTTGCCAAACTCAAAATTGATTTTTACTGTTCACGTCACTGTAGCGGCACTGTAGCGCGGGTACTGTTCATGAGGTGCTGTAGCAATTTACTATTCACGAGTACTGTAGCAGCCAGCAATAAATATGTTCCACAATGAATCCTTCATATCCTTACAATGTGCAAATAGATATGCATCAACCCCTTGTATTCTTTGTATTTCTTTTCCAATTTAAGCACAGATTGGACTCCTGGATGAAGCCCACACTTTGGCAATAATCTCAGCTGATATTTCACAACTTCAAAATTGCATAACCAATGAGAGTTTTCGTTCCCAATGGCTGGAAATGGCAGAAACCCTAGCTGGCTTCCTCACCAAACAACAACATCAAAACAAATATCAATTCCTGGATGATATGAAGCTTGGGTGACCCTCTTAATATACTTTTTTTCTCCTCATAAAGTCGGCCCATCTAGAAGCTTCCTTTTTATTAAAATAATATTTTATTTGCACTTTTACTAATATTAAAATATGACCTTATAAATAATAAATTGAAATGGCCCCCTTTTAATGCCACATGACCCCTCAAGTCATAAAGTGCAAATATAACGTTAAAATATAATATTAAAATATTAATTATTATTAAAGTGACCTTTAATAATAATTAAACATCATAACTTAGGCAAAACACCTTATTCCTCCAAGCCAGCTGAATACCGGAATCAACACTGCCGAAATATCCCATTCAGGTGCCCTACTATAAACAGTAACCCTGACTGAATGACTTACTATAAATAGTAAGTATGAGAAACTGAGTTCTGAAACCTCTGCAAAGGCCAAGCCTGAACCTCATTGAACCCTAGAGAAGAAACCACACTGATATCTACCCAACATGGCCCTCTAACCACCTACGTTAGCCTATGAAGGCCAGGAATAGGCTAAACCACCCAAAAACCACAACTGCCTAAAATGGAGACATTACACTGAAACATACCTTACAACAATTTGCAGACCTAGAAAAGTGCAAATTTCTGTAGGAAATGATGAAAATCAGTTATGAATGACAAAAATCAGACTCAAAAAGTGTAGATCTGCCCTTTAAAATTGCTGCTTGTCTTCCAAAAATCGCTCCTTGATGAGATTGTAATGTGAATTATGACAAAATGAAGTGGGGGCGCCCTCTTTATATACGTAATCCAACTTCATTAAATGCAGGTCGGCCAGGTTTGAGGTCGGCCAGGTTTGAGTATTAAATGCAATTTTCAGGATTTTCAAAATTTGAAATCATTTGGGCGCCAAAGTTGATAGGAAAGTACATAAAGAGCGCCTAGACATTATGAATGCGATCTTCAATTCAATTTGCTCATTTAAGGTGAGATGAATTACACTAAGCGTCTATTTCTTTTGAGTGCATTTGATGATAATCTTACCTTAGGTGATCTCTCATCCCTAGGTGCCTAAGATGACTAAAGCCATAAAGAGGAGCGCCTAAACTTGATGTGATACTTACCAATACCCCTTTCTCATGCTTCACAACTTACAAGGTTTTATTATATGTTTCAAATTCCTAAGAGAACCCTTGAGATAATTTGGAAAAGAAGTAACGCCTTAGTTTACTGTGGCTTGATATTGAAGGCTACTATGACTAGGAAGTCTCAGAGAGTTCCTTTACTCATCAATTCATGATTCTTTTGGAAGGCGCCAAAGTTGAAGTGATATGGCATTAAGGGCGCCTTGCTTATTTAGGACTAATCCTTGACACTTTAAAGTTCTACCTCACATCCAACCTCTCAAGAGGTCTCCTTGCTCCTGAACTTATGGTTTCAAGCCTCCTTGATTGCTAGGTGCTCATCTGAGGTGGGATGAGTTACAATAAGCGCCTAAACTCTTCTACATGCTTTGAACCACTCTTTGCTATCCTTCAATCCTTAGGCGCATTTTTGTGATGATTAGAAGATAAATTGGCGTCTAAACTTCATAAAGACCTCCTTCACTTACTCCAATCTTCTATTATTGAAATTGCTTCCACAATACTCCATTAGGACCAAGAAATTCAAGAAAATATAAACCTCAATTAATCTTCTTCTTAGGCGCCCATATAGGGTTGTTTTAGTGACAAAATGAACCTAAGCATGAGTAAATGCCTTCTTCAGATTGGGCGCTCATTTGAGGTTGTTTTGAGTTAAATTAGCGCCTAGAGATATAAAGTTTTCTTTCACTCACCTTACCCCATTTGTATAGTAGTTAATCCCACAAGACATTATTTTCAACATTTGCAATTGTGATCATTTAAGGCGCTTATTAAGGTCTTTTTGAAGGTAAAAGGTGCCTAAAGAACTTGACTCTCTGCCAACATATCAATCCATTTTTAAACTTCCAATACTCCCTCTTACCACTTACCAAGGCACCCTTATGAGGTTATTCAAACAAGAAAGTGCGCCTTGTGTTTGGAAGATGCTTATTTCATTCTTCATGGATCTAAACACTTGTGAAGTTTCAATATGTGCCCCTTGATACTTATACTCCTTCAAATTGAACAATGAAATGCCCTTTAGGTATTAGCCGCCAAATTCATCTCTCAAAGCAATCTACTTTCTAGGCACTCAAGATAGCCATAGCAACAAGAAATTGCGCCTAGGTATAGATGTAACCTTTTCTTCAAAATTACATGAACTTATGACTTGTATATGCCCTTGTGAACTTGTTAAACTCAATTCCTTCAATGTTGATAGATCCAAACATAGTTTCCCTCCTATCTCTTAGGCACACCTTGATGAACATTTGAATGTAAATAGGCGCCCAGGTATAGATGAGTGTTTTTTCACTTCTTATGTGTTCAAATCATTGTAGTTGCTCTTAAAGACTTCACCAAAGCCAAGAAGCTTCAAAACTTATGGATTCAAGTTGATTTCCTTCTAGGTGCAATTTTGATATCCTAGGAGTGACAATGAGCGCCCTCACTAAATTGACTAAGTCTAAATGTCCAAATCATTTCTCAACACCAACTTGTCATCACCAATACTAACTTCACCTGTTCTTGGCTTAGGCGCCCCTTTGAGGTATTACAGATGACAATCTGCCCCTAATAAACACTTAGTCATTTTCTTTGAAGATCTTCTATCTTCAAAGCATATTGAGGTGAAAACATCATTTACACATAAGGCACTCTTTGACGGGCTCTAGAAATAAATCAGCGCCTAGGTTTCTCAAGCCAATTCCTTATAAAATCTCAAATGTTCTAAGGCATCACTTCTTACTAAGGCATCAAGATTAAAACCTATCATTGATTGTGATCCAGAAATGCCTACTCGCTTAGAATCATGCAACCTACTTCATCATCATTACTGACTACACAATAAAACAGAACCTAGGACATCCTTCAAAATTCAACAGAAGTGTTGGAGCTCAAAACAAAGGGGGTCCCCATTTGCAATGGGGCGATGTGTGATTTGGTCATAACACTACCTAATGAGGTATCCGTTTCCCGTTATCCCCTCATCTTGTCATTTCCTTTCCCTTTCTTTATGATTGGTTCCTTTAAACTTGCATATCTATGATAGGAGAATGAGATCACAAGAGGGTGCCCCGGAAGCCATCTCTTCTAAGCCCAAGGCCAGTACCCTTTGTACCCACTTGGCCCCTTGGGATTATCCAATCCCCTTGGAGTGGCGTACCTTGAAGAGTGCCCCATCACCGTAACCCTCTTGCACCACATTTCCATCATAATAACCAAGACATTCATACAAATTCCCATATTAACACATTAGTGCAAACATATATGAAATTATGAAAAGATCTTACATTAGTGTACATACACATTGGATAATAAAATAATAATAATAAGCCACATCAATATATATAAAATTCCTACCAAGATTGCTGCTTATTCACTAAAATATATATACTTACCTGATCGCTGGTCTCCTATGCTTTATTCCTGCAGATTGGAAACTTAGAACTGTATATATGCCTTCTTTCAACTCAGAAATATGTTCCCTAATCTGTATATAAATCAGATTATTCTTATCCTTATCCCTGTCCTTAATGATCTATTTATCCTCTATGCACAAGTCTGCCGGTGTATATCTATATTTCTCCCTTATCAAATCTGCATATATTCCATCTATCTTTTCTGCTGTTATTCTTCACAAATATATTCCATCAATGACTGATTTGTCTTTGATTCCACACAGAATATATTATATATCTTTTTCTCTGAGTTATGTCATTATATGCCTCTTATATTTATTCTTAAATCCTAATATCTTCCTATATATATCTATTCAGATATATCCTTCTTTTCTTCTATGCCCTTAATCAATTATCCTCTATACCTTTTTATACCCTTTCAAAAGTTCTTACCGTTGGTAAGGGATGTATTCCCTTCCAACGGTCATGGCTTTTTCCTTTAAATGGATCGTTGTTTTATTAACAGCGCCTGCCTTTAACTGAGGCATTTCTTTGTAAGGGTCGGCCATCCCAACAAGCATGGGATCGGCCCTTCCCTTTTAATATAACTTTTATAATATATTTAGTTTATAATATTTAATTAGAATATATCAATTTGATAATATTAATTTAAGTATATTTGATTTATTTAATTCAATTTAAATATATCTAATTTATAATAATATTTAAACTGATAACATTTATATTTATATTATCAATAATTATATTTATAATATTACTAGTATATTTATATTTAGAAAAATATATCTATAGTATGCCGAGAGATATCTTCTTGTGTTTTCCATAGCTTTTGTGATTTTCTCCACCTTCTTTTCCTTCAACCATTTCCAATTTCTTTTTTGGTTTTTATTTTTATTTTCCCTATTTTTTGTGTTTTCCATGGTTTTTGTGATTTTATCACCTTTTTTCCAATTTCTTTTTTGTTTCCATAGTTCTTTTGATTTTCTCCACCTTTTTTTCCTTCAACATTTGCAATTTATTTTTTGACTTTTATTTTCTCCACCTTTTTTTCCTTCAACATTTGCAATTTCTTTTTTGACTTTTATTTTTTATTTTTTGGCTATATATTTACATGGAAAAAATGAGTGCTCTCATCTCCTATATCATTGTAAATGCCTATCGGCATAATTAAAACAATAATATTATATATCTCTATCATTCGAACTAAACATCGCATTTCACAAAAGCACTTCACCGTTCTTTTTATCATGATGTTTAAATCTTTAATTTAAACAATGCCTAAATATCGAGACATCACAGTCCACCCCACCCAAGATTGCTTGTCCTCAAGCAATCAAATTTTTTTTTAAGATTTCAATTCAATTCCCTTGAGGGATTGTTGTTAGTATATTTACCTTAGTTCCACTACCCTCATTGTTCTTTAAGGTCATAAGGTTGATGATGTTCCCTAAATGACAAATATTCTTTTCGTTCATGTGTTTGTATTTTCCAATATCTCCCAGCCACAAGCGTTGGTAATTAATGATGTCCGTAACTTCAAATAAGTTTTCTCTTGTCCTTAGAGAGGACCCAAAAGACATTTTGATCTTTGATCCCGAAATTCAATCTTGTATTTGTCATCTTGTAGATTTACCCTTTGATAAGTTATTGACCCCAAAGAAGAGTAATGTTCAAATCCAATGATGATAGGAAAAGATAACCATGTTTTGAAGAATAATTGATTATATAATGTCATAGAGAGAAAATTTTTGTAAGTATTCAAACAAGGTTTGCGATAAGCTGATTTCCTATGAGGAGTTTATAGGGTTTTGAATCACTTATTTTAGCCAAATATCTGTTATACCTATATGTACAAATTGCTAAATGAAAGATGTACAATAGTTAGCCATTCCTTAGCAAGTAATAGGACTTACCTCTATAGATCTACTCTAATATTCAATTATGTCCTATCTTTCAATTCCATTGGGTTTTTATCCTCCTCTTTACATATCTCTATGTTTTGGTACTAAATTTGTTTCTCATATTTTGGGAAAGTATTTGTTTTGCTTAGACAATATCAATTAATTCAGGGTTTGTAACAAATTTGATATAACTTGATGTGTATTAATTTTATCGAAGATACTTATGAACCTAATACTGATATCCTTGATCTTTTAATCATGAATGAAGGGTTACTCTAAAGAGCTTAAGAGAAGAAGACCCTTGGATGAGATGATCTACCCTAGATATTACATGTAGAAAAAATAAGACAAAGTTCACTAGATCAATGATATAAGTTACAAGGTAGATCATATGATATGGACTGGATTGTTTCATCATTGTTTCAATAAGTGAGGGATAGATCGCTTGTTTGTACATTTGATCCCGTTCTAAATGAATAGAACAATTACGTTTGATGAATATATCTTATTATAAATTTCCACATTTCTTTTATTATCTTTCTCCCCATTTGCGGGTTCCTAAAGAGTTGAGTTGTCTTTATTATGTCCTCTCAAAATTGTTGTTTTGGCTTTTAAAAGATTGACCCTCCTAGATCGATATGATACCTTAGTGGACCTAAATCTCAATTGAATTATTTAATGATGTTTTGGATGTTTTTCTTAGATGAAATGCTCTCCCCTTTTTCATCTCAAGTTTGAGGGAGTCTCATTAGTTACAACCCAAGAAGGGTTTGATAGATGGTTTTGGCATTTTCATAAATTTTAAGCATAAAGTAATCTTAATACACCCATGGAGTAAGCTTTTTGAGGAAACACATAGATATACGCAACATATGATGCGTACACATAAGTACACGTGATACACGAAGTATACACGTATGAAGCATCTACATAGATTCATGGAATATGCGAAGTATACATACACAAATATATGTGAAGCATGAATCATTCATGTGATATTGAAATATACACATAAAACACAAAGCATAAATACATAATACATGAAGCACACACAAAGCTTATACACTTAATACATGAAGTATGGAACATACACATAATACACCAAAGTATATGAACATAGTATGTAATACACAAGTATAGCATACACTTGATACCCAAAGCATGAAGCATACAAAGTATACGCACGTAATATACAAGCATGAAGCTTACATGCGATACGCGCATGTGACACATAAAGCATGAGGCATGCACGTAATTCACAGAGTATACACACATAATACATAAGGCATGAAGCATACATGTAACATGCAAAGTATACGCATGTAATACATGAATATGAAGTATACCCATGAATACAAGTAAGTCATGAAGTGTGCATTTGAACATACATAAGTCATGGAGTATGCATTTGAACACACATAAGTCATGTAGTATACACTTGAACATACAAAGTCATGGAGTATACATTCGAATACACGAAGTCATAAAGTATATAATTGAATACACAAGTCATGGAGTATACATTCGAATACACGAAGTCATAAAGTATATAATTGAATACACAAGTCATGGAGTATACACTTGAATACATATACATGAAGTTATAAAGTATACTATTGAATACACAAAGTCATGGAGTATACGCTCGAATACATAGTCATGAAGTATGCATTTGAATACAAAGTCATAGAGTATACACTCGAATACAAATACAAAGTCATAGAGTATACATTCAAATACAAATACAAAGTCATAGAGTATACATTCGAATACATATACAAAGTCATAGAGTATACACTCGAATACATATATAAAGTCAGAGTATGCACTCGAATACAAATACAAAGTCATAGAGTATACACTCGAATACAAATACAAAGTCATAGAGTATACACTTGTCATGTCCCCACTTTAAGTAACTTAAAATATTATAATTATAAATTAATTTTATTTAATCATAACACTTTTTAATAAAGTGTAGTACAATTGACTTAAGTAACTTAAATAAAATATTAATTTTGTAAAGTATTTTTATTTACTTTATAAAATTAATATTTTATTTAAGTTACTTAAGTCAATAGTACTACACTTTATTAAAAAGTGTTATGAACAAGCATTTAAAAAGTACAAGTGCAAGCATTTAATAAAGTTCATGTAAAAGCATTTAAAATGCTTGGGTATGATGTGTATATGTAAACTCTCATTTAATAAAATTAGGCTGGGCCTCATTGATGTAATGGCTTTAAAAGGAAACCTGACAGTCATTGTTGAGCATGTTTTTTCAGATGTTTTTGACTTGGTTTTTTGCATATTGAGTTTATCTCTTAGCTAAAGACAAATTTCAGTCCAATCAAGGTGATGATCCCTTGATAACTAGGGTTTGGTGATGGTCCCATTCCCGTTTTGAGAGGTGGATGCAATCAGTATTCATCATAGAGCTTATTGGAGACATTTTCTACATTATTCCAGCTAGGGTTTTGAAGGTTAAATTGGCATCTCTGAAGAAGGGTTTGAATGTTGCATTGGCTGAAATTGAAGATTTTAGAGATTCAATGATTTTTTTGAAAATTGCTACAGTGATCCGTACCGCTGCTACAGTGATCCATACCATCGCTACAGTGACTTGGAGGCCAGTAGTCAGTTTGGAACATCATTCGCCATCATTGAAGGGTTTTTTTGATATGTCTCCATTTCTAATTTGCAACAGTGACCAGTGACATATCTAGAGGACAACAATCATCATTTGAAGGACATTCAATCTACATATTCTTCATACAGGAGGACCCAATAGCTACAGCAGTCTAATCTCTTGATTTTGTGAGAAGTTGAATGAGTTTTATATTTGCATTCAAGGCTTTAAAGAGTTTATTTGGCTACCAAGGATCTTTGGAAGATATCAACTTGGCAGATCGAAGCATTGGAGGACTTCATAAACTTCATGGTCTTATATTTGGCTTCACCATTCCTATCGATTTCACATAGAAGACATATTTGGCTTTGAGTGGCATTTGGAGGCATTTTGAGGATCATACTTACAGACCTGCTTGCTGTCCAGCATACAGTTGCATTTCCAGCTGTGCATTTGATGCATTTGGACTCACTGGAAGTCTTTGTGAGGAGCTACAGCCTTTGGGAATCAATTGCATATCCATCGCTGCACTAGAGGAGTTGTTTTGTTATGATTTTTGCTCTCTGTTTTATATCAGACTTTCATCTACAGTCTATAGTAAAGTCAGATCAGATATATATATTTGTGTTCCTTCATTGATATTATAGTTTGGCACTCATTGGAGATCATATTGGCTTCATACTATATCATTCAAATAAGGATTTGGGAGTTGTAACAGCAGATTTGATAGTTCTGTGCATTGTATGGATCTCTAAACTGTAACAGCAAATTGCCATTATAAATGTTGGCTGTCATATGCCATGATTATTGATGCATTGAAGATTAAGTTTCATGCTTACTGTAGTGGAAGGGTTAAGTGCAGAAGATGAAATTAGAATTCAGTCCTAGGTATTTGTGCAGAGAAGAAAGAGTAATATTAAGAAATTCAAGAGCAAAAAATATAATCAGAACCTAGGGTTTGAACAGAAAATATCCTTAAGAGGGATATTACAACACTCAAATATAAAGTCATAAAGCATACACTTGAATACAAATTCAAAGTCATAGAGTATACACTCAAATGCATATAAGTCAACTATCATTCACAGGATGGCAGGAAAGATGCTCTGATACCACTTGTAATGTCCCTTATAGGAACAATACTAATTTTACCCTAAATTATCAATTTCCAAACAACAATGGATTTAGAGAGTACCTTGGCTTGATTTAATTCCTGCAAACAAGTCAGAAAATACTTACAATAATATTTCACAATCAAGTTAACATGATTAACAACCCACAATGGCATTATTAACCCAACTAAATCTAACTATCTAGGAGACTCAATCATAAGAGAGTCGAGGAGTGTGACTTCGATGGGGTGTCTTGGATCCTCTACCTTAGGCCCAAGAGCGGATATACCATCCCCCTTGGCCTCATGTGGCGTATGCCATCCATATGAGGTGGTCTACCTAATGAGGTATCCGTTTCCCATTATCCCCTCATCTTGTCATTTCCTTTCCCTTTCTTTATGATTGGTCCCTTTAAACTTGCATGTCTATGATAGGAAAATGAGATCACAAGAGGGTGCCCCGGAAGCCATCTCTTCTAAGCCCAAGGGCAGTACCCTTTGTACCCACTTGGCCCCTTGGGATTATCCAATCCCCTTGGAGTGGCGTATCTAGAAGAGTGCCCCATCACCATACCCCTCTTGCACCACATTTCCATCATAATAACCATGACATTCATACAAATTCCCATATTAACACATTAGTTCAAACATATATGAAATTATGAAAAGATCTTACATTAGTGTACATGCACATTGGATAATAAAATAATAATAATAAGCCACACCATTATATATATTAAATTCCTACCAAGACTGCTGCTTATTCACTAAAATATATATACTTACCTGATCGCTGGTCTCCTATGCTTTATTCCTGCAGATTGGAAACCTAGAACTGTATATATGCCTTCTTTCAACTCAGAAATATGTTCCCTAATCTGTATATAAATCAGATTATTCTTATCCTTATCCCTGTTCTTAATGATCTATTTATCCTCTATGCACAAGTCTGCCGGTGTATATCTATATTTCTCCCTTATCAAATCTGCATATATTCCATCTATCTTTTCTGCTGGTATTCTTCACAAATATATTCCATCAATGACTGATTTGTCTTTGATTCCACATAGAATATATTATATATCTTTTTCTCTGAGTTATGTTATGATATGCCTCTTATATATATTCTTAAATCCTAATATCTTTCTATATATATCTATTCAGGTATATCCTTCTTTTCTTCTATGCCCTTAATCAATTATCCTCTATACCTTTTTATACCCTTTCAAAAGTTCTTACCGTTGGTAAGGGATGTATTCCCTTCAAACGGTCGTGGCTTTTTCCTTTAAATGGATCGTTGTTTTATTAACAGTGCCTGCCTTTAACTAAGGAAGGGTCGGCCATCCCAACAAGCATGGGATCAGCCCTTCTCTTTTAATATAACTTTTATAATATATTTAGTTTATTATATTTAATTAGAATATATCAATTTTTTTTAAATAAAAAGTGGGTAAAAACTTTATTGAACTAGAAAAGCAGATTACAGCAAGAAAGTACAACAAACCCAACAGGGGACAAAAGCCCAAAATAGGGCAATCAAGCAACACCCGAGCAACATCTCATATCCTCCATGACAAGGTTTGCCAGCACCTGAGAAAGATCCTCTGGAAGGCTTCTCCAATCTTCCACAATCCAATTCCCCATCCGTTCCAATGCCCATTTAGCCAAGCCATTAGCCACCTAATTCCATTCCTGTGAGATATGGCAAAAGGTGATAGAATCCAAAACCTCTCCCAGTGACAGGATTTGCTTGACCACCACAGCTAACTGCCAATTCACCTCATCTAATTGCCTCCTATTGAACAAATCAATCACAATCTAGGAATCCAACTCACAGATTATCCTTCTCCAACCAAGGCACAAACCCGTTTCAAAGCCAAAAGGATAGACAAAGCCTCCATATAGTTATTGGTTTGCTAACCTTTATAAATTGAAAAAAAGAACTCAACCACCCCTGAGCTATCCTTGCAAATACCACCAACCCCAGCATGCCCAGGGTTGCCTCTAGAGGTGTAATGTCCCCTTCTCGCAAGCCCAAAATTTTCCAACCTTGCACACAAATTTCAACTTGCCAAAAGAGAACATTAGCTTTCCATTCTTCATAATTCATAATATAATTCACAATTATAACTCATTTCCTAAATAATAATTCATATACATTATCATTTTCTCTATTTCATTATTAAAGATCATAGTTTTCTTTCCTTAGCTCACTATTCAAAATCATAGTTTCTTTTCATTTGGGCTCATCATGTTAATCCAATCATACACCCAACAAGAGAGGATTCCTTGGGCACAATCTTGCCATAGGTTCAATATCTTTCACCAACTAGAGTCAAAGGCCTATTCACTTGCTCCATACTTGGCACTCTACACCAATGGAAACAAGGGCCATTTTCTCTTGTCCATATTGGCACTCTACACCAATTGGAACAAGAGCCTTTATCCACTTGTCCATATTAGCACTCTACACTAATTGGAACAAGGGCCTTCATTCACTTGTCCATATTAGCACTCTACACTAATTGGAACAAGTGCCTTCATCCACTTGCCTCAAATTAGCACTCTACACTAATTGAGTCAAGGGCCTATCTCCACTTACCTCATATTAGCACTCTTCACTAATAGAGATAAGGGCCTTTCTCGGCTGAGTACTCTTTACCTCTTAAGAACAAGCACTCTTCACTTGCCTTGGAGGATAAGAGTCTTATCAGCTCGAGCCTTTAATACCTTGGTCAATTGTTATAACCCTTGGTCTCACTTACTTGGTGTGATGGATTAACAATGATGTCCATTTCTCATTCCGGCCTTTCATAGTTATAAAGGATAGTTCCAATTATATGTTAGCCTTTCATACTACTTCAAAATGTTTTCTTATGCATCAAACATATATAGTTCTTATAATGATTATACATCATGCAATGACTTATTCATATTTCTCATTTTATGATATAGTCTATTCATATCTAGTAATGTAATCACTTCTTAACTTAATCATAGAGATATTACTACTTAATATTCATTTCTTTCCCTTTACCAAATCAATATAAGGAATCTGATTAGAGATGTTCCCATACCTTTATTATTTTTTTGACATATCATTATCCATATTGGATAGCATTCGAAATAGACTCATAACAAAATCTACTTATATCTTCTAATACTATTATCTTCTAGACTTTCTATCCATAATGATCTATAATTCCTATTATTTCTTTCATTGCCACATCAACATTAGTATTCTGATTAGAAGTATTCGTAGCCTCTTGTCATATTAACTATCACTTAAACTTTCTATTACTTGACCATAATATCATTCAATGGAATTATAAACCATACCTTGTAATTTGACAACTTTTATAATCAGTTCGCTGCTGTGTAGATGTATTGCTGTTCGCTGCTATGTATATCTGCAGTTTGCTTGCTGATCGGTGATGCTTATGATATCAGTTTTCTTTTGATCGCTGGGTTGATACGATGAGTAGAATGATTGTTCGATGCCTCTATTCCTCCATCGAATCGCTCATTTATATGATGTATGTGTTGGTTTGAGTCGCACCTTTTTATAATAGCATCCCATGTAAAAGGACGTTGATTTTGCTAACACTTGTTAATTCGCTTAACATTATTTTACCTTCTTATAGCGTGGTTTCCATGATATGTGTTAATGATATAAGCGCTTCTCATAATGTAGTCGCATAACATAAACATTGAGTGTTGATCGGTTAATGACTCCCTTATTTGTTTTATTCTTATTTTGTCTTCTTCTCAATAGCACAAAATTCGACTAAGTCCTAAAAATGTACGAAGAGTCTTCCAATCTTTAATTGGAAACATCGAGACATGACAAGAGGACCCATCAATGTTAATTTTCAGCACCCCATGAGGAGGGGGATTCCAATGACCATCTCTCTGGACCTTCTCCCTGACACACTGACCCAGCCCAGGCGGAGGGCCACACCTATCACTGTCAAGAAGCCCCAAATTCCAGACTACACCCATATCTCTAGGGTCCACCGAGACGGAAACATCACACTTAGCAGCCAAAGTCTCCTGAAGAATCCCCAAGATTCTCATCCACAACTGGTGCACCTGAAGCTTCTTATCCATGAAGATCCGACGATTACATTCCAACCAGATCTGCCAAAGAATCAAGCTGGGACCAATTTTCCAAGCTATTTGGAGAAAAGAAGTCTTAGCTGGAGAGTTCCCCAGCCCCACCTAGAAGTCATTCAAAGAATAGGCATGTCTACGCGACTGTTTCCAGGGTTCCCACCAAAAGTGCCAAATTATTCTAGCAAAGGGGCATTGAAGGAAGAGGTGAGAAGTACACTCCTCATTACTAGTGCACATAACACACATTGAGGGACCCTGAAATCCACACTTCCAAAGATTCTCCCAAGTGAGGCATCTATTATTAGCCACCAACCAAGAGAAGAAATTACACTTAGGCCAATAGAATTGGTTCCAAACCTGTTTCCACCAAGGACCCGTACACCCAAAGACCTGCTTGTCCAGCTCCTGATAACTAGAGGCAACCGAGAATTTGCCTTTCGAGTCATGTCCCCAGGCCAAAACATCCCTCCTTAGAAGAGAGTTACAAACCCTTCCAGCCAGAATATTGGCCAGCTCCTGACACTCCTCCATCGATCCCCCCGAAGGCCACTCATGTGGATCCTTCCACCTGTACTTGGTAGCCTAACCCAGAGCCTGAGAGGACTTAAAATCCACCACTCTACACCAGTCAGTGTCGAGGAAATGCCTACAAAAATCTTGCAAATGAGGGTGGGTTGACAAGATAGGAGGATGGCCATCCCAAGAATCATACCAGAAAAGAGCATCCGATCCACTGTTGCAGATCCAAAACAACCCTTGTTTAACCAGCTTGGCACCCCCTTTAAGGGTGCCCCAAATCATAGATCCCTTCCCCATAAGGTTGAAACAAGGCACATCAACGTTCTCCACATCCCCAAGATATTTTGAGGTGAGGATCCTGGCCCATATCTGATGTTGTTGGGAGCACCATCACCAGTACAGCCTAGCCACCAAAGCCTGCCCATTCAGATCAGCCCATCGCAACGCAAGCCCACCTTCCTACTTCGGCCTGCAAACGGTATCCCACTTAACCAAGCTCCACTTTTGCAAGAGGAGGTTTCCAGACCAAAGAAATTGCCATGAGAGACTCTCGAAATCTTTGTAGAATATATCAATTTGATAATATTAATTTAAGTATATTTAATTTATATTATTCAATTTAAATATTTCTAGTTTATAAAAATATTTAAACTGATAACATTTATATTTATATTATCAATAATTATATTTATAATATTATTAAAACAATAATATTATATATCTCTATCATTCGAACTAAACATCACATTTCACAAAAGCACTTCACCGTTTTCTTTTATCATGATGTTTAAATCTTTAATTTAAACAATGCCTAAATATCGGGACATCACACCGCATTTGACCCACGTTTGCATTTTTGACCCATGTTTTGACCTTTTTTGGGTGTCACAAGTCCATGAGGGAGACTCGCCGTATACTCTACAAGTTTTGTCCTAAAAATCGACGAGTCATCACCTGGAAATCGCCCCAAAAGACTCGCGAGTTAACCTTGTGAAAACTCGCCTAGGAAATAAACTTGCAAGTACTCGGAAACTCAGCGAGTATTCGCAGGTTTTCTATCTACGTTTGAGACGATTAATGCCTTCACTAAGCTTCTTTGTCGACCAGGTACAAATCACACTTCATGTTGTCGGTGCCATTATGCCATGTTTCCAAGCAGGGTCATGACTTCCAAGGGGTTTAGTTCCAATGAGATGACTCCCAATTCCTAAGTTTGAACCTAATGCAAAGCCAGATGCCATTGTATACTAACCTGGTAAATTAATAGAAACAAAAAAATAACGTTTTAATAAAAATACAACAATTTCAACACAATTTTTTTTAAATCATGTTAAATTTAAATGCATTTAAAAAATTGAAACGTAATACAATAATATGGTAATTAAATAGTAAACAAATTAATGAATTTGATCAAAAAAAAATTATAGTAAAACGTAAACCCTATATTAAAAAAAAAAAAAAATTGGTTCACATAAATTTATTTGATTGTAAATCAACAAAGAGTTCAAATAAATTCAATTCAATGCATTTAAATTTCTAAATTTTACATGCTTACAAAATTAGAAATGTTTTATAAATTCATATGTTTGAAAAAAAAAGGAAAAAGAAACTAACCTAATGCAAATCCAAAATTGTAGAAAATTGTTTTTCAAATCTCCTAAAAAATCCTTCCAATTTGCTCCAAAATGCCCAAATGCTATTTGTGTGTCATGGACAGGCCCGAATAGGGTTTATAAAGGCTCCAAATCCATGGATTTTTCACGTTTTCTGTGCATTTTTACTGTCTGCATTTTTTGGGCATTTTTGTGGGTGTTTTTTGGGCTTCTAAGTTTGTTGAAACAAGTGACAAGTTTCTGGTTAAAAATCAACGAGATATAACCAAAGTTATTATGAGTTTCTGATTTTTGGAATTATAACCAAAGTTATTTTGATCCTTATTCTTTTCAATGGAGACACTCAGTAAATTCTTGGCAGCATTTGAAATTGAAAAAAATGCCCGACGATGGGCATTCTACCCATCAAATTCCAAGTTGATGGAAATCAAGTAATCATGTATTACATTGATAAACAAAGTACAGAGTGGGCATAAACCAAATCTTTTACAGAAGGTTATGAAACACAAGATAAAACATATAAGTTTGTAAAGTAGAGCTATGCTGATAATCAACTACACATATAAATCATGCAAACTTATTCTAAAAGCAGTAACTCATGAAAATAGCGAACAAGTAATGTTATTCATTGATCTCTATAATAAGAAAGCTATCATGAGAAATCATATCAAAAATACTTGAATAATACTACAAGAAGTGCAAAGTAACACATACTGGGACTCGAATGGTCTCTATGCGCTTCCAACCAAGCGAATTGTATGCAACCAAAACCTAAAAGAAAAAGGGAAAAACCAATATAAATATTTATTTAAACAACTAAACTAAATTTTTTATCATAGTTGTTGTCCAACAATAATCCAATGAATCTTTTGGCTTTTATTAAATATTTTCATCAATCTATAAAGTGGAAGATAGGAAATGTGACCAAGCTTGTGTTGTTGGTAAGATTTGCCTCCGATTTTGGACAATAGCTTATATTTAACAAAGAACACTGCAAAAAAGAAACCTGGAATTAGAATAGGTACTTTAACAATGTAAAAAGAACATGAGAATAGTAATGCAGAACAAGATAGTTTACTTTTTCAATCCATAATGACGTTATCATGGTTATATAATATATGTCATCACGAATTTATTGATAAAACTCATGCTAGCTTTATGTGCACAATATCAACAGGTTCTATGCTTAATACCATAAGAATAATATAAGAACATCATTTATTTGAATCATTGTAGATGCAAAAGAGTCTATCATATACTACAATAACATAATCACAGGTTTGATGTTTAGGTCAAAAGGCATGAAACTATTTGTTTGACCCAAAACAGGCAGAGATAATTATGGGAAAGAAAAAAAGCAGATGCTATGACAATGATAAATGAAACTATTTAACTATCGTCAACAATGCTCTTCAACAAAACCAATACAAATTTTTAAAAAAAAAAAAAAACTAACCACAAACTATCCTAAACAACCATGTTCCTTAGGACCATCAAAATATTGCTAATTAAATATAAGTGTCAAATTTATTTCACATAACCTAACCTTTAGCCAAATGTTTACTTAGAAATGGTAACAACTATCTATTTGTAATGTCCCCTTCCTAAACATCCGACAGTTAGTGATGGTTAGCCTATTACTTGGGTTCCCATAGGCTAACATAGTGGTTAGGAGACTCTTTCTGAGGGGGTTGATGGCATGACAGTTCAGCATTTGAGTTTTTCAGAGGTTGCATTAAACTCAGAGATGTCAAGAGATTCATGGTGATACTTTCCAAGGCATTTTTGGACACGGGGTCCACACTTATATTTTCAGTAGGGTCACCACTCGACATCGACTTTGTCACATGGCACCGGTTATGCTCTGTCATGATTGATCTCCACCTGATACCCGTTGGTGTCTATTTAAGGGAGATGTTATATTAATTATCGTTAATGTATTAAGTTAAATTAAATATTTGACTTAGTGATAATTAAATATTATAAAGGTGACTTTATATTATATACTTGGGCTCCCAGCTTTGGAGAAAAGTGACATATTTATAAGTTAAGTTAAATGACTTAACTTAGCGTCCATTTCAAGGGAGTTATAAGGTGGGTAATAAAGCAAAAATGAATTATAAATGCCCAAGTTGAGTGTTAGAATGGGGAAAATATAAAAGGCTTTGGAGCTCATTTTGCAAGGATGCTTGATTTTTCATTCTACAAGTTTTGTGGCTGTACTTTGGTTCTTCTTAGCTTTGTGAGGACGAAACCCCTAACGAGGATCAACAACTGCAAGATTGGAAGACATCCCAAGGTTGTTTGCTGATAGTCTCATACAGGGGCTATGCTAGTTATACATTGTTGCAAAAATACAGCTATTTGAACAAGGTTTTTAATGCAGATTTCTGTGAAGTGATAGAACAAGGGAATTGAGGAGAAGTGATAGAAGGTACCTTGCTGGATGTACCATCACAGGGAAGGTTGTACCAATCAAGGAGGTTGCAGCTGCTGTTTGAAGTGCAAAACACACTCATATTTATTGTTGTTCCTTCATGAGAGGTGGCATCTAGGAGAGATTTAGGAGATATAAGGGTTTGAGAGAGTTTCATTTGTTATTTGTTGCTGCTTTGCATCATTTCTAGTCGTCCAAACACCGTAGAAGAGGACGTGACACCCTAGAGGTTGAAACGCCTAGGGTTTGGAGGTCCAAGCAACACCATTGGAGGCGCCTAGCATTGTTGCATTGTTGTTTGTCATTTTGAACTAGGAGAAGTTAGGGTTTGGACCCTTTGGCACAATTTTAGGGTTTCCAAATTGCTGTAATTTTTATATCAGACCTGCAATGTACAAAAATAGCAAATGGGTATGTTTCCCTTCTGATATTTATGCTCATTTTTCATCTGGGTTTTTAATACATTGATGTTATTATTGTTTCCCACATAAATAAGCATCTGGGTATCATTAGATTGCTTTACAAAATGCAAACCTAAAACACAAAAACACATCAATTCAGAAAACACAAAAAAAAAATGAGGGTGGGACATTACAGTGGTATAAAAGCACAACTTTTCTTGCCATCTTGTGCAGTTGTTGTGGTGAACCTGCAGTGATTTCTTGAGTAATGCAGCCTAACACTCATCAGTACTATTTGAGAAGAAACAAATCAAACCCAAACCTTGAAATCCCGGCACATATAGATCTATTTGCAGGTGTTGATAGGGTTGAGGTAGATATGGGTGATAGAGATCACGGTGAACCGAGTACTAGAGATATTTTAAATGATCTTGCTAGGGGACAACGAGAGTTGCAACAAAATATGAATCAACTTTGTGCCCTTTTAGCTCAGCAGATTGCAAGAAATAACAATAACAATAACGGTAATGGTAATGGCAATGGGAGACATGGTGATGGTAATGGCAACAGAAGGAATGGCGATATCGGGGATGATTCAGTCAATAATAGGGTTGTAAATCAGCGTTCTATAGCTGGAATGACATACACTAGACCTCTTATGCCTACTTTTCCTCCACGGGATAACCCTCTAGTTGTTAATGAACCTACACAACATGAGTTGCAAGACCAAATAATGAGGGATTGGAGGGATTCAGGGGTAGAATTTCAAGTTGAGATGTCATTCCGCGATTACATGGATATCAGATTGAGGCATAGACCCCATAGAGGAGGGAGTGGCAGACTTCATAATCAAGAATTACAGAAGAAGGTTAGTAAGTTATCTATTCTGTATTTTGATGGCTCGGGAAAGACTACAGTTAGAGCTTGGGTACACAGGTTAGATAACTATTTTCAGCTCAGTCCTATGCCAGAGGATGAGGCCATTACATATGCTGCTCTTCATTTAGATGGTAGTACCCATGAGTGGTGGCACCATGGTATGGTCACTTTGGGCCATGATCAGATTACCTCTTATGCGGAGTTTACTGAGAGGTTGATGGGTAGATTTGACAAAAGAGATCCGGAGTTGCAGTTTAAGGAGTTGACTAAGTTGAAACAATGGGGTTCAGTGGACACTTACATTTTTGAATTCCAAAAGTTATCTGTGATGGTGACCGACATTTCTGAAAGGAGGTTGACTGTTCTCTTTATTGATGGTCTATCCGATCCCTTGAGAGGTTGGATTAAGGCCCTTAATCCACCTTCTTTGCAGGATGCTCTGAAGAAAGCGAGAGATGTGGAGTCTTCCACTTTGAGGAGCAAATTTCAGACCAAAGGTTTCTTTCATAAGAAAGACAAGGACAAGAAACCATTTCAGAGAGACTCCAATCCACCTAAGAAGGGACCCTCGAGATTAGATAGTGATTAGTTCAATGAACTTAGACAAAAGAAATTGTGTTTTCATTGCAGGGAGCCTTGGGATCCATCGCACAAGTGTGCAGCCCAAGCCAAGGCTAAACAAATAGAGTACTTTTCAGCGGAAGAATCGGCAAATGAAGATGCAGATCAGCATGCCGGTTCAAAGAATTCAAAGAGGGAGAACTCTTCAGATGAGTCCGAGAAGCAGCAAGAAGATGATAGACCCATAGCCCAACTCTCTAGCATCCAGAAAGAGGGTTCATTCAAGATTCAGGGTGTTCTTGGGGAACAGAGAGTAGTTACTCTTCTTGGGACAGAGGCCACTCATAACTTCATTGATGAGGGGCTCGTTACTAAAAGGGGACTCAAGATAGAAGAATTCGAAGGATTCAAGGTGAGAGTAGCGGATGGTTTTGTTATCACCTATAAGAGGAGGATTCCTAACTTGACTATTCAGTTGAGTCATTATGAGTTCCAGGCTGATTATTATGTTGTGAGCATGGGGAAGATGGATGTGGTTCTTGGCATGAGATGGCTTCATGCTATTGGAGAATTTTACCTCAACTTGTGTACCATGGAGATGAAGTTTGAGGTTGATGGGAGGAAACATGTGCTTAGGGGAAAGTCAAATGATGGTTTACGTGTGGTGTCTCTCAGGAGGATGGAGAGACTTCTTAGACATGATCAAGTAGAGTGGGCAGCAAAGTGTTTGATTATGTCCACAGTTACAGAGCAGCAGAAACAGAGTTACCACCCAGATATCCATGCTTTTGTATCCAAGCACAACAAAGTGTTTAGCAGCATTCCACCTAGGAGGCCTCATGAGAGGGGCATTGAGCATGTGATAGAGTTGGAGGAAGGGGCCAAGCCAGTCATTATTACTCCCTATAGGCATCAAAAGAGGTTGAAGGATGAGATTGAGAAGGCTATCAAAGAGCTTCGCGAGATGGGGCACATCAAGCCAAGTAAGAGCCCTCTTGCTTCTACGGTAGTGTTGGTGAACAAAAAAGATGGGAGGTTGAGTGTAATGTCCCCTATTGGGATCAACACTAATTTTTCCTAAATTATCAATTTCCAAGCAAACAAAAGTTTAGACTCTAGAGAGTACCTTGGTTTGATTTAACTCTTGCAAACAAAGTAGAAATCTTAAACATTGATTAGTAAGTCCATAACAATTTAATAAACTCAATTGAATCTTACCTGGGGATGATCAACCATGGGAAAGAATGGAAAAGAGTGACTCGATGGGGTGTCTAGCCACTCTAGACCCAAGGGCAGAACCCTTCAACTAAAAGGTAGAACCCCCTTGGCCTCATGTGGCCCATTGCCATTCATATGAGGTGGCGTGCCTAGTGAAGATTCCCACATCTTGCCATCTTTCCCTATTTCCTCATGATTAGTCTCCTTATATTACTATACCCATGATAGGGGAGTGAGGTCTCCGAAGGGTATCCTAGTAATCGAACTCTTTAGGCCCAAAGGCAAAACCCTTCAACTAGAAGGCAGAACCCCTTTGGCCCAAGTGAACATTTCATTTCCATCATGAGTGGCATATCTAGAAGAGCACATCTCTCTCTAGACCCAAAAGCAGAACCCTTCACTAGAAGGCAGAACCCCTTCAGCCCATGTGAACTTATTACTTCCATCATAAGTGGCGTGTCTAGAAGAGCACATCTCTCTCTACACCCAAAGGCAGAACCCTTCACTAGAAGGCAGAACCCTTCACTAGAAGGCAGAACCCCTTTGGCTTATGTGGATTTATCGTTTCTCATCATGAGTGGCGTATCTAGAAGAGCACACTCTTCTAGACCCAAAGGCAGAACCCTTCAACCAAAAGGCAGAACCTCTTTGGCTCATGTGAGTTCATTACATTTCCTTTTGGGTGGCGTACCTAAGAGAGGGTCCTATATTCCCTTTTGTACTTTCCCTTCCTCCTATCATGGTATAGATTTATGCATAGCCAAGTCTTATCAATTCAATTAATTATATCCACAACACAATAAATTATGAGAATGACATCATAAATACAACATGCATGATTCATATTGCATAAATCTTCCATAATCAGATTTTAGACCTCTATATGTGTGTGTAGTTCCACTTCCCTCTTGCTATGCTCCAATATGTCTATATAGTGAAGAGGCTGTAACTTTCCTTCTTCCAGCTGTATATATATACTGAGTACTTACCTTGCTACAATTTATTATTTAGATCTGATTTTCCAGAAATCAGAATTATTTCTGATTGTTTTATTTGAATTTTCCTTGCTTTCCACCCGATCGATGCCCCCTTTTGGAGAGAGAATGAAATCCCTTATATTCGCTAAGAGTAGGAAGGCATGTCTCTTTAGCATGAGTTGCAGCCTTGTCCATACCCTTTCACAAGCGCTGCTTCCCTTTTCTTTTGTTCAAACTTGTACGCTGCTGGCTGCCCATTCGTGGGTCTTCATACCCGCGTATGGGTATGTTTATCCCTTTTCTTTTTTATAATAATATTAATATATTAATATATATATGCTATCATTTATATTTGTGTTAATATATATACATTAATATTTTATATTTATATTTCTTATTTATATTTATTTACTATATTATAATAAACTGATTTAATATAATATGTATATTTGTCTTTATATTTATATATTTAATAATATGTTATATTATAATTGTAATATTTATATTTGTATTTATTATTTATAAAAACAATAATATATATTATATTTTGATTATATTAAGAATATTCATATAGTAATATTATTCATTAAATATTTTATATATATACACAATTATCCTAACTATATTTCAAGAAAGCATATCATGATGTTTGAATCTTTAATTTTAACTATATCTTAATATCAGGACATGACATCCCTCCCCACTCAAAATTGCTTGTCCTCAAGCAATTTCAACTTCTAGATACTTGGTTCTAGAATCAATTTTCTTTCCTTCTTTTACTTGAGATTACTTCACTTTCTTCCTGAATTTCTTTGTTGGATATGACTTCTATATTGTGTGCTTGAGCTCTTTTCCCACATTTATGCCTGAGTTCCCATTTCTCATTACATTTAAAACACGTGTCTCCCTTTGTAGGGTCTTTACACTTGTGTCCCGGTTTCCATACTTCTTTGCAATTGAAACAAGCCTTTTTATCTCATTCACAAATGTGTCCTCTTTCCCATTCTTTCTTGCAATCAAAACAAAGGCCCTTTTTTCTTAGCTCTTCACGGTCATTGTAAGAAAGTATGGTTTCTCGTGTCCACCCTCCCTTATGACAGATTTACCCTTTGAAGTGAAGTCTTTGGGGAAACTCTCTTTCTTATGTAGCGGTTTTGGTTTCTTATCCTTCTCTAGTCTTAATGCCGTGTCTATGGCATCTTCTAAGTTTGTCGGTTTGAAAGCACTCACTAGGTTTCTTAATGATTCATCCAAACCTTCAATGAATAGGTACGTGAGTCAGTCTTCTTCGACTCCACAAAACCTTATAGATAATTTCTCAAATTCTTGGATGTACTCCTCCACCATCCCATGTTGTTTCAAGTGTGTCAACTTTTTAAAGTCCTCTTGTGGGTGCCTTCTATCAAATCTTTTGATGAACTTACGGGAGAAGTCTTCGTAAGATGTTATGTTTTGATGGCCTTGGGTATGCTTTCCATGGTGCCACCATTCATATGCTAACCCCTCCAAGTGTAGGATGGCGAATTGCAAGGCATCCTTCTCGGTCATCGAACTTAGATGGAAGTAATCATTGAGTTTTTGTAGCCATGCGTGGGCGGAGATCTTGTTGGAGCCATCAAAGTTGGGTAGATAGACCTTGTTTGCCTTGTGCTTCAAATCTTTGTTCATAGGTCTTCTTTCTTTCTTGGCTATCTCATTTCTCTTTGAATTGCTATAGTCATTAAATGATACTACCCTTCTTACTTCGGGTTCCAAACTTGCATAGGCTTGTGCAATATCATCTGTACTCATTGAATTCGGAGTAGACTCTTCCGTTCTCGATGTTTCCTCTTCGGGAAGAAAGGATGGTATAGGAACCTTTGGGATTGATAAAGTATTGCTATTTTCGGAGTGGTCAGATCCCACTTCTTTTTCATTGGTTGAGTGAGTTTTGAGATTGTCGATCACATTTCCCATGTTTCGTAATGTTTGATGAAGTGCTTGGTTCGACCTTTCATTTTGTTCCATCATAGCCTTGGTTTGTTCCACCATAGCTTGGGTTTGATCCATCGTGGCTTTGGTCGTCATTTCCATAAAGGCCTTCAATTCATTGTTCATTTCCATATTGTTGTTGTTACGCGAGGAGTGTCTTGTGTAATGTTGCATTAATTTACTTCACAGGATGGCAAGATGACTCCTCTAATACCACTTGTAATGTCCCCTATTGGGATCAACACTAATTTTTCCTAAATTATCAATTTCCAAGCAAACAAAGGTTTAGAGAGTACCTTGGCTTGATTTAACTCCTACAAACAAATTAGAAATCTTAAACATTGATCAATAAGTCCATAACAATTTAATAGACTCAATTGAATCTTACCTAGGGATGATCAATCATGGGAAAGCATGGAAGAGAGTGACTCGATGGGGTGTCTAGCCGCTCTAGACCCAAGGGCAGAACCCTTCAACTAAAAGACAGAACCCCCTTGGCCTCATGTGGCCCATTGCCATTCATATGAGGTGGCGTGCCTAGCAAAGATTCCCACATCTTGCCATCTTTCCCTATTTCCTCATGATTGGTCTCCTTATATTATTATACCCATGATAGGGGAGTGAGTTCTCCAAAGGGTATCCTAGTAATCCAACTCTCTAGGCCCAAAGGCAGAACCCTTCAACTAGAAGGCAGAACCCCTTTGGCCCAAGTGAACATTTCATTTCATTCATGATTGGCATATCTAGAAGAGCACATCTCTCTCTAGACCCAAAGGCAAAACCCTTCACTAGAAGGCAGAACCCCTTCGGCCCATGTGAACTTATTGCTTCCATCATAAGTGGCATGTCTAGAAGAGCACATCTCTCTCTACACCCAAAGGCAGAACCCTTCACTAGAAGGCAAAACCCCTTTGGCTTATGTGGATTTATCGTTTCTCATCATGAGTGGCGTATCTAAAAGAGCACATCTCTTCTAGACCCAAAGGCAGAACCATTCAACCAAAAGGCATAACCCCTTTGGCTCATGTGAGTTCATTACATTTCCTTTTGGGTGGCGTACCTAAGAGAGGGTCCTATATTCCCTTTTGTACTTTCCCTTCCTCCTATCATGGTATAGATTTATGCATAACCAAGTCTTATCAATTCAATTAATTATATCCACAACACATAATAAATTATGAGAATGATATCATATATACAACATGCATGATTCATATTACATAAATCTTCCATAATCAGATTTTAGACCTCTATATGTGTGTGTAGTTCCACTTTCCTCTTGCTATGCTCCAATATGTCTATATAGTGAAGAGGCTATAACTTTCTGTCTTCCAACTGTATATATATATATATATATATATATATATATATATATATATATATATATATATAACACTAAGAGAGTACTTACCTTGCTGCAATTTATTATTTGGATCTGATTTTCCAGAAATCAGAATTATTTCTGATTGTTTTATTTGAATTTTCCTTGCTTCCCACCCGATCGATGCCCCCTTTTGGAGAGGGAATGAAATTCCTTATATTCGCTAAGGGTAGGAAGGCACGTCTCTTTAGCATGAGTCACAGCCTTGTCCATACCCTTTCACAAGCACTGCTTCTCTTTTCTTTTGTTCAAACTTGTATGCTGTTGGCTGCCCATTCATGGGTCTTCATACCCACATATGGGTATGTTCATCCCTTTTCTTTTTTATAATTATATTAATATATATATGCTATCATTTATATTTGTGATAATGTATATACATTAATATTTTATATTTATATTTCTTATTTATATTTATTTATTATATTATAATAAACTGATTTAATATAATATGTATATTTGTATTTATATTTATATATTTGATAATATGTTATATTATAATTGTAATATTTATATTCGTATTTATTATTTATAAAAACAATAATATATATTATATTTTAATTATATTAAGAATATTCATATAGTAATATTATTTATTAAATATTATATAAATATACACAATTATGCTGACTATATTTCAAGAAAGCATATCATGATGTTTGAATCTTTAATTTTAACTATATCTTAATATCGGGACATGAAATTGAGGATGTGTATTGACTACAGGGCACTGAACAAGAAGACGATAAAGAACAGATACCCCATCCCATGTATTGATGAGCTCATAGATGAGCTACACGGTGCTTGCTACTTCTCGAAGATAGATCTGAGATCAAGGTACCACCAGATTTGAGTTAGGGAAGATGTGGAGAAGACCAATGCCATTATGAACACTTCAAGTTTCTGGTTATGCCTTTTGGCTTAACCAATGCCCTAGCTACTTTTCAGTCCTGTATGAACAGGGTGTTTCGGAATCAATTGAAAAAATTTGTCCTCATCTTCTTTGATGGCATATTGATTTTTAGTAGGACTTAAAAGGAACACCTGCAACATATTGATGAGGTGTTGAGTATTTTGGAGAGGGACTCCCTATACGTCAAAGAGTCTAAGTGTGAGTTTGGCATGACCGAGCTCTTGTATCTTGGTCACATTATCAGCTCTGAGGGTGTTAGAGTGGATCCCGAGAAGATTAGAGCGATCATTGATTGGCCTCCACCCAAGAATCTCTCACAGCTCAAGGGATTCTTTGGTCTTTGCGGATTCTACAGGAGGTTCGTCAAAGGGTTTTCACAAGTAGCTTCTCCACTTACAGACTTGACAAAGAAAGGGGCTTTTGTTTGGTCTAGTGATGCACAACAATGTTTTGATCGGTTCAAACAGTTAATGAGCACTTGCCTAGTATTGGCTATTCCTGATTTCTCTAAACCATTTGAGTTAGATTGTGATGCTTCTGGAGAGGGAATAGGTGCAGTGTTGATGCAGGATAAGCATCCCATAGCGTTTGAGAGCAGGAAATTGCGGGGTGCCGAGAGAGGTTACAACATTTATGATAAGGAGATGGTGGCTATTATGCATGCATTAGCCAACTTCAGACCTTACTTAGTGGGGGGGGAAGTTTATTGTTAAGACAGATCACAACAGCCTCAAACATTTCCTAAACCAGAGAGATCTAAACGAAAAGCGTCAAAAATGGGTGAGTAAGCTACAGGCTTATGACTTTGACACAGTTTATGTCAAGGGGAAAAGAATGTCGTTGCTGATGCTTTGTCTAGGAGACTGCATTTATGCTCCTTAGTAGAGATCACAGCTGATTAGAAAGAATTGACTTCAGCTGAGTATGCCAAAGATCGGTGGGCCACGGGCATTATTGAGGGTAGCATTCGTGATGACAAGTACATAGTTGTAAATGATCTCATCATCTACAAGAATAGAATTTTCTTGGTACCTGATTCTAAGATTAAAAAGAAGATTTTGAGGGCATTCCATGATGTTCCAATGGCTGGTCACCCAGGTTACTTCAAAACTTACAAGCAGGTCCGAGAGAGGTTTACATGGAAAGGGCTCAAAACTGAAGTTTTTAAGTATGTTCGTGAGTGTCCTACCTGCCAACAAAACAAGCATGAGCATTCCTATCCAGTTGGTCTTCTACAACCCCTTCGTATTCCGAATCAGAAGTGGGAATGCATCTCCATGGATTTTATCACAGGGCTGTCCAAGGTTCACAGGAGGCACTGTATCTATGTTGTTGTTGATAGATTGACGAAATTTGCTATTTCAACCACATACACAGCAGCACAAGTTGCTGATTTGTTTTTCAGAGAGGTATTCAAGCTTCATGGGTTGCCTAGGAGCATAGTAAGCGGCAGGGACAGCAAGTTCATAAGTCAATTTTGGCAAGAGCTCTTCAAGTTGAGTGGGACTGAACTCACTCCTAGCACCAGTTATCACCCACAGACTGTAAGAACCCCTTCTTATTCTGCCCTAATTTTCTGATTGCTGTCCTGAATTTCTGATTAAGTTTTCTTGACGGATTCAAGGGTTTTCAAGTCTTTACAATGCTTAAGTGTTTTTGCAATGTTGTCTTATCAATAAAGAACCATTTGAAACATGAAATACAATAAAATAGATGACTGGAATTTTAAATCAGACCACAGAAAATGATAGGAACAACAAATTAGATTGATTCAAATTGAAGATTTAAAATGTCCTTCATTACAACAACATACCCGGATGAAAGAGGATGATATGATGCCAATCATACAACATAAAAGAGCTGATATACCACTGATATATCTAATTACAACTCAGATCTGATTATGCTTACAAAATGGTGTCTTCAATGACCAAGATCCTCTCACAAAAATGCAGCGATAACTTTCAAGTGTGGCCGCCAATGTTGATCGATAGCCAATGACAAAATGAATGGTATTTCGCTGTTCCAAACCCTGATTTCTGATCTGCAGAAGATGATATGAATTCTGATCACAAAATGCTTGCCAAACAAACCCTAAATGGTGGTGATGACTCCTCAAAATGGTAGCGCTGGAGCGATGGAACCCTAGGTGAAAGATATGTTAATCCAATGCCAGATATTGTCTTCAAACCCTCCGATCTGCAACATGTTATGAATTTACTGAGGTCTGATATATAAATTTGAATACAAATGGATGAAATCTATCATGAACAAACCCTCTAAAGTATGGTGCTTCAACTCCAAACCCTAGCAATGAATGTTATGATGAAAATATGCCAAGGAAACCTGCAAATCTGAATCAAATCACCCAAAACTTGCAATAGAACTTCAAACCCTAGCTGATATGATAATCTCCTTTCAAACCCTAGCTGATATGAAGCTCCACTATGTAGAAAACCTACAATTATGCTCAATGATGAACCCCGGATGGATCCACCTCACAAAGTGGAATGGGTTTTTGTCCAAACCACGAATTCTAAGGGTTTTCGTCCTTATAAGCTTGCTGAAGCACAGTTACAGCCAAGAGAAAACTCTCCAAATATCAAATGACAATACAATAAGATGATGAAAATGACCTCCAAAGCCATATTTTATTATCCTCCACTTGGGCGCCCAAATCCAATGCATTTTATTTTAGTTTCAAATCCATCGTCATAAAATATTAATTATTTTAATTTTCTTTTCTTCTCCTCCAGTTGGGCGGCCAAAATAGAGATAATAAAATAATATTTTATTATTTTTTCCCACTAAAGCTTGGGCAGTCACCTTTTGGCAATAAATATAATATTTTAATAAATAAAATATTATTTATTTGTCATTTTCTTTAAATTCATTTTTTTCCTTTTTCTCTTTTTTTCCACTCTCCAAGTGGTTCGCTCCTACCCTTGGAAAATTATTTTATTATTTTTGACTTCTCTAAAAATATCACAAAAATATACAAAGTCATATCCCAACTTCATTTTGCCAAGGAAAATAGTTGAGCTACATAAAAAGTGACTTTCCATTCTCCAAACTTTAAGTTATTTGTCAACTTTCCATTCTCCAAACTTTAAGTTATTTGCCAACTTTCCATTCTCCAAACTTTAAGTCACTTTCTCTCAAAAAGGGGACATTACAAGTCCTCCCACCCCGAGATTGCTTTCCCTCAAGCAATCACATGTACCAAATATGCATTAAACTCAAATATACCAACCAATCCCCAGATCCCAAATCAATCTAGGCTCTTGGTATGGCTTCTCATGTGCTATACCATGCTGCTGAAGGTTTGCAAAAGGGGGTTAATGCAACCTTCTTACCAAAAGTGTCACAATCCTCAAATATCTAGCCAATTTGCCAAATGTGTGCAATTTTCCATCATGCCTTTGCTATCCCATGCTGATATACAATGAAAAATCCTCATAGATGTTCTCATGAAGTGTTTCTTTGTTCATAACTGTCATACTCTTAGTTGTGATTTGATGTGGCAGCGTGTACTTGAGTGCTTTCATTGTGACTTGTTTCCCTTCATGTTGGAAACTCAACTCCATGGTTTGCAAGTTTTGAATGACTCTATGTAGTGAATGTAGCCATTGCATCCCAAGAACAATATCATTATCTTTCAAATCAAGAACATAGAAGTCATCACAAAGTGTATACTCACCAAATAGAATGTTAAGCTTGTTAACCTTCTTCTTGCATGGAATGGTTAAACCACCTACTATGGTCACATCAAAGCCCTCAAAATCATCACTATGCAATCCTCTCTTATCCACCAAACTCTCATCAATGTAGTTATGAGTAGCTCCACTATCAAGAAGTGACACGACCTTACACCCAAACAAGATGCCTTCAAATAGGAATTGGTTATACCTTGGAGCTCCTAAAAGATAAGTGATCCTAATTCCTTTGTTACCATCACTCTCAATATGTGGTGTTGGCTGTCCATGTTCACTTTCCGAACTAGTGTCATCATCCTCATCATCAAGAACTTCTATGTAATGCACTTGACCTTTTCCAAGACACCTATGACCCGGTTCCCATGGTTCTCTACAAGAAAAACATAACTTTTTTCTGCGAAGATCATTCTTTGTCTCAAGATCCATCTTTGGTGGTGCCTCAAACTTTGTAGGTTTGGGCTGTTCAAGTAATTGTTGATCTGATTTCTCATGTTTGAAGTTCTTTTGGAACTGAAATGAAGGAGGTGTAGTATCAAGATCAAGTGCAAGCTGAATTGCATCATCAAGTGTATTTGGCTTATGAGCCTTTACCAAACCCTTCATCTTATCATTCAAACCCTCTACGAACAACATTGTCACTTTTTTTTTGACATATCAGGGAGCATAACAGCAACCTTTTGGAACTCATTGATGTAGGAATCAACATGGCCAACTTGTTTCATTTGTGCCAAATCTCTATAGTAGACTTCTACATCTTTCCTGTCAAACCTAGCAATGAGTTTGCGTGTAAACTCCTCATAAGAATTGATCATTGCATGGTTTTGTGTCACAAGACCATGATGCCACCAATCATAAGCTACTCCTTCCAAATGCATGGTTGCAAATTGTATGGATTTGTCTTCTCACATTGGTTTGAGAGTGAGGAATGTATCTAACTTGTGAACCCAAGCTCTTGCACTAGTCTTACCGCTGCCATCAAAGTTAGGTAGAGATACTTTGTTTGTAGCTTCCTTGAATTCCTTGTGTTTCCTTTCTTGTCTTCTAAGTCTTTGCTCTACCCTTGATCTTCTTCTATCCTTTTGTTGGTTCATGTATTGATTGAAGTTTAGATACTCTTTGACTTCATCGGGAAGTGCTCTATATTCATCATGAATGGTAACCAATTCATCTGCCAATGGTTGCTCTACCCCATCCAATCTCATCTTGGAGGTGGATTCATACGAAATTCACAATTGTACTTCATTGGAGATTCACAAAGTAGAGGAGCAGATTTGAAAATTGGATTTGAGATCAGATTTGGATCAGCATTTTGATGTGATTTGATGACACATTTGATTAGGGTTAAATATGTAAGCTTCGAGCGCCACATTCAAGGTAGGGCGAATTTCATTTGAAGGGCAGATTTTTGGCATCTTGAGAAGATTAGGGTTTGAATTTCAGATCAGCAGCAGAGCAGACCTGTTCGCCATCTTGGAACAGCACTAGAACATCATCATTGGGCAGAATTTGACATCTTTTGGTGCAGCCTTTGGAGCAGACTTGTGCACCCTCTTTTGGGATCATTTTTTATGGTGTTGTGAGGCAAAATCTTCATCGCCTAGGGCTTCTAAAACCCTAATTCGTAGCACCAGAACTGAGCACCCTTGGGAGCAGCATTTCATGGTTTTTTATGTCATATGACATTAGGGTTCCACCCTAAATAGGAGCACCAGCATTTGGGAGGTTTGTGGAATCTCATTTGTCATTGTTTTGGTATGGTAAAACTCTTGTTGGGATTGAATTGTAATGGCAGCAATGCTTGGGCATGTTTGAGCCCTGAAACTTGATGTAATTTCCATTTCCATATATTCAGTTTGGAGCAGCAGACTTGCATACTCAGAAAATTAGACTTATGTGTGTGTTTTGATGAGTCTAAATTGTGTATTTCATGGTGTAATTCATCGTTGATATGAATGTCGTTGTATATCTTCATTTGCCATCAATTTTGCCATGTTTTGGATACATATTTGTTCGCTGTGATTACATGTTTATGATCAGAAAAATCAGGGTAGAATCTAGGGTTTTAAGCAGAAAACAAAGGTGCAGAAATTTAGGGCAGAATTCAGAAATTAAAAATCAGAATTCTAGGGCAATATCCATTTGGGATATTTCAGTGGTATCAGAGCTATGATCTTGCCAGCCTAGAGGGTTTGATCATACATCATGGAAGAAGGTAGATCTTTGCTTGAATCTATTAGACAAAGTCAAGTTGAATTGAAGAAGGAATTTGAACGATGGATGTATGAACAAGAGGCTACACAAATCATTGAAGACTACTATGCTTCATCAATTGATTTCAGGTTTGCAACTCCTTTTGAACTTTACTTGAAGGTTCATGAAGATGGAAATCCGGGAAAGGAAGATCTATATGACTACATCAGAAAATTGAGGAAAGAGAAAGAAAGATCAAAAATCACCATTGAAGAAAAACTAGAGAAGGAAGAAGAATTACTTGTTTTTAATTTGCAGCCTACAAGTAATCATGAGGAAGGCAGAAATCAATCCACATGCATTGAAGATTGGACTCCAAGCCCTAAAGAAAATGAAGCCACAAGTTCACTTCAGCCCTATGAGAACAAGGACGAAGGAGAGTCACCTATTGAAACCACAGGAGAAGAGCACATGACACTTCATGATGACTACAAGATTGAAGGAGATACCGCCATGGAGATTGTCAAACCAGCCATGTTGGATCAGCTACATGAAGGTATGGGTTCTTTTGAAGTTTCATTAATTGAGCCTAGCATTGCTTCATCACTTTTACATCATTTTGACAAGGAATCAAATTGTGGCTTGGATGACTTTGAGATGGAGGTTGTTTATACATATGAGGACAATTCTGAAATTTCAGTATGTAGTGAACAAAGAGACTTGGATAAGATTGATTTGACATTACAAGAGTTGAAGGATCACTTGGTAGTTACAGAGGTCATAGCTGTACATACACTTTCTAGATCAGCCATTGAGGAAGAACATGAGGTGGATGATTCTACTTACTATTTTGATGGTGATCCCATGATTGAGCATGATGATGACCTAGTTTTCGCACATGGATGTAATGGAGAAGATGTTATGAAGGTAGCTGATTTGGAGGTGCATAACCATGAAGACCGATCAGAAATTTTGCATGAAGACGTTGGATCCCATAAGTCACATCATTTGGAAGGTCAACTAATGGTAAATGAAGGTATGATTATGGCCGCCCTAACTCATTTTGACCAACGTTCATAAGATGGTGGCAGATTTGTGTTGGAAGGCACAAGGGAGGCATGGAGGCTTTGAAGGAGGACCATCTCTTACCGAAATTAAGGAGGCCTTGGTTGTGGTAAAGTCAAATTACCTACACCTACTTGCGGATAGAGATCATCTCCTCAAGCTTGGTGAGATACATGTTGATGCGTTGGGAAGAAAGGAAGATGAAGTTGATAAGCTCACCTTTAAGCTTAGGGACACCGTGGATTCTTTGAAGAGCACCCAAAAGGCCCTTCAAGATTGGAAGATCATGTGGATGCGCTTTGTTGGGTGCTGAGCATGGCACACTCTTCATCATACATAGCAGAATTTCAGTCTTCTTTGGCAGCCACATCTAAGGGACAACAAGTCAAAATGAAGTTTGTGAAGAGTGGACACAAAGATGAAAGTTTTGATGATAAACATGAAGATATACCTTGCAGCCATGGGACAAAAGTTGTGACACACGATACACTTGATTTTCCATTGAAGACATCCTTTGGACCTGCACTAGTTTATGATCATCCACTCATGGAAGAAGGGGAGGTTAAGGACTACGAAGACTTCAATCAAAGGCATGAGGTAAGGATTGATTTTCTGATGTATAACAGCAGTCCCTTATCTTCACATTATCATGACATGACATCCAAGAGGATCAGCCTTGAGGCATGTGTTGGATCGGCACTTGATGGAGAACATGTAACAATGAGGAAGGAGAAGTTTGAGGCGGTTGAAGGCACTATGAAAAGGTATGACAGCAGTTATGATTTTCTGATTTGGAACAGCAGTCTTTTACTTTTGCATAATCATAAGATGGCAGCCCTTACACATGAGAATGAGAATGGGAAGACTTCTTCTATTGTGGGCACTCAATTGGGAGTCAAACATAAGGTCTTTGTTCTGGGTCCAAGCCACAAGAGGACTGATTTAGTACACCATGGCGTGGAAGAGGAAAAGAAGGCTCAAAGCATGTGGCATATGAGGGATGAGCATTGTACGGTGGCCAAGCAAGTGGACCAATCAAATTTGTATGGTGAGAGGTATGATTCAGAATTTTTTGTTTATAGCTTGCTTGATGAGGATTTGGTGTCACCTATTTTGGAGAGCCACTTGAAGGCTCACATCATAGATTTGGATGACATCATTGAGCACACACTTTGTGGATCAGCCACTAGTGTTATGACTACATATGTAGATGAAGACATGTGTGATGCAGATTCGGGTGGGTCTTTGGTCCTTCATGGAGTGCTCGAGGAGTTGACTTGTGATGAGGTACAATCCCACCATGTTGATGACTCTTTGGTAGAGTATTTAGGGCACATGTCATGGAGGCATTTGTTTTTTGGCATGGACTTGAAGGAATAAAGTTTCAGCTGATCTATGATCCTAGAAATGGAGATATTGTCATGATACTTGGCTTTGAGTTACTAATGTTTGTGTTTTAGCTGGACTATGGCGTGTGGTATGGATGTGACCATGAGGGCATTGATGTTCCAGCCCTAATTCACGGAGCACTACTTCATGCATTGATGAGAGATGGCTGTTCTACATTGTTATACATGGATTTCCTAGGGAATACTTGGAGGACAACGGCTGTTTGGGTGATTTGGAGAGTTATGGATCATTTTTTCATCATTGGAGGTTGGCATAATGATGAGGCCTTACCATCATATGTCATTAGAAACACTTCTTGCATCATCATAGGTCTGATTTTCAGATTTATGAGTGTTGTTCTAATCTACACCAGCAGCCTAGGTTGGGTTGACATACTTTTTCAGGCACTTATGATGGGTGTTTTGCACATCCATGGGAGGTCATTCGGAGTTGGAGAGTTGATTGACTATGATAGCTCTTTGAGATACTTCAATCTCCTCATGTTTGATGGATGTGATGATGTGATGGTTTGGAATCCGGGTGGTGGCATGCATGGCACATCACTTCATTTGGATCATGATGAGTTGCTTCGCAACTCAAGGAGCGTCAATGATGATTGTATCAGAGTGGAGCAGTGGAAGCTTGGAGACACGTGGTTGTATTCCAAAGCTCATACTTTTCATCACTTGTTGACAGGCATGGCATTCTTCAGGGCTTTGGGATGGTATAGCGTTTGGTCCTTGTTGGACTTAGCACTCATAGATGATGGAGCTTTTGGAGACACGGAGATTGGGTACTTGTGGTTGAGAGCATTGCATTATTGTTCCTACAGCTTCGCAAGTAGGGCACACAGAGGAGGAGCGGGATTTCAGAGTTTGGAGGATGGGGCCAAGTCGAGTTTGAGTGTATATGGCTAGTTTTGCCACCGGAGCTCACTTCGCTCATCATTCTTCATATTCTTTAAGGGAGATGCAGCCACAGGTTGAGCAGTAGAGTGATCACAGGACTTTTGGTTGGAGGGAGATACTTGTAATTTGATAGTGTTCCACAGTATGCAGGTTTGTCATTGCTTGAGGACAAGCAATTCCAAGAAGGGAGGACTGTAATGTCCCCATTTTCGGAGTGATTACTGATGAAGGCATAATGGCCTAATTTTCACACTTCGGGATTTTTGGAGGGCAAATTGAGTGAAGGAGATGACTTGGCATGTTTTTCTAATAATTTTGGTATATTCACTTTGAATAAAATAATTTGCCTTCATGTGGAGCAAACCATCATGGGATGGTAAAGTGGTGCAGGGGCACCATGGCAAATTTTGGTTTTTTTATTCTCAATAAGAGTCTAGGTGGAGTTTTTCTTCACAACTGATGTAATAAAGTCTATTAAAGACATCTTTGACGTAGTGGAGGTTAGAGTTTTAATTATTGCATAATTTTAGACAATCTATTTTTAGCATTTTAGTGGAGAGGCTATTTTGAGCCTTCTTTCTTGGCATTTTTGAGGAATCTCAACGACCATGGAGTGAAAAACGATGGAGTTTCAATGTAAACATGTTTTAAGGCCTCACACACCTCGAGGCAGGAAGGAGAAGAAGTTTTGGAGAGGAAAATGAATAAAGATTTCTAGTTTTCTGCACTTTTTTCTGTATTTTTGTTGTTCCAGATATTGGTACAGATCTGTACGGAATTTGTACAACCTACATGTGGTATGGTTGGAAAGATAATGGAATTTACTTTCTAATGCTTTTTGTTGCACTCAATTTCGTCGTATTTTGTGAAAATTATGGTTAAATTAGTGATTGTCATTTCCAGATTTTAGGCTTAATTGGCAGAAGGACAGTCCATTTTTTAGGGTTTCCGTACAAAATAACCTACCTTGATTTTAAGATATGTTAAGGGCCAAATGGGTAACTAAATCAAGTTTTCTTTCTTAGAGATGAGTTCTGGTTTGAAAGTTATGGCCGAAAAACCCTATTTGTTGTTCCACTTCAAATCTAGTCAAGAGTAGGACAAATCAAGATTTGACCTCTATGTTCCAAAACAACCCAACTTGCTTTGAAGTATGTTATGTAAGAGGATAATGGGTATCCAAAACAGTTTTTAGATCATGGGTTTGAGTTGTATTTTGAAAATTATGTCAAAATTACTCTATTTGCTGCTCTCATCAAAGCATAGTGGAAGTTTTTGAGAAAAGTCAATTGCTTGTATTGTGTTTGTTTGGGTGAATCCTCCATGCTCTGCATCATAAAGTGTGGAAAATTGTCAAATAAGAATAAAGGATTAAAGGATGACATGTATAAGTTTGATATATTTCCTTATGTTCGCCCTTGGAGAAAGGAAGGTTGGAAAAAAGGTAATAAAATAGTATTTATTTCCTCTTGTGTGAGTGCCAAAGGGTGTAAGAAGAAATAAAAGAAGACAAATTTTCAAATTGTATTTGGGCGCCAATCTTGACTATAGGAGGAGGTTGTCCTAAAAAGAAGGCCTAATAAAAGAAAACATTTTGGGCGCCTAGGAGAGGGTCGGCCCTCTTGGGAAGAAAAAATAAATAAATAAAATAAAAATGTCTATTTTGCCTAGGTCGACCAGCTTAAAGAGGGCAAGGAAAACATGTATAGATACAAGGTATTTTGAGATCATTTCATCATCATTCGGCTTATATCATTTTACTTCCCTTGTGGATTTGCAACTTGTTTGCATCTATTTTCCAAGGACGAAAACCCTTGTGAAAATAAGGTGGATTAGACGAAAACCCGATCTCATCTTGGAGGTGGATTCATACGGAATTCACAATTGTACTTCATTGGAGATTCACGAAGTAGAGGAGCAGATTTGAAAATCGGATTTGAGATCAGATTTGGATCAGCATTTTGATGTGGTTGATGACACATTTGATTAGGGTTAAATCCCTAAGCTTGGAGTGCCACATGCAAGGTAGGGCGAATTTCATTTGAAGGGCAGATTTTTGGCATCTTGAGAAGATTAGGGTTTGAATTTCAGATCAGCAGCAGAGCAGACCTGTTCGCCATCTTGGAACAGCATTAGAACATCATCATTGGGCAGAATTTGACATCTTTTGGTGCAGCCTTTGGAGCAGACTTGTGTGCCCTCTTTTGGGATCATTTTTGGTGGTGTTGTGAGGCAAAATCTTCATCGCCTAGGGCTTGTAAAACCCTAATTCGTAGCAGCAGAACTGAGCGCCCTTGGGAGCAGCATTTCATTGTGTTTTATGTCATATGACATTAGTGTTCCACCCTAAATAGGAGCGCCAGCATTTGGGAGGTTTGTGGAATCTCATTTGTCATTGTTTCGGTATGGTGAAACTCTTGTTGGGATTGAATTGTAATGGCAGCAATGCTTGGGCGTGTTTGAGCCCTAAAACCCGATGTAATTTCCATTTCCATATATTCAGTTTGGAGCAGCAGACTTGCATACTCAGAAAAATCAGACTTATGTGTGTGTTTTGATGAGTCTAAATTGTGTATTTCATGGTGTAATTCATCATTGATATGAATGCCGTTGTATATCTTCATTTGCCATCAATTTTGCCATGTTTTGGATACATATTTGTTCGCTGTGATTACATGTTTATGATCAGAAAAATCAGGGCAGAATCTAGGGTTTTAAGCAGAAAACAAAGGTGCAAAAATTTAGGGCAGAATTCAGAAATTAAAAATCAGAATTATAGAGCAATATCCATTTGGGATATTTCATGATGGGTACAAAGAGTTCATGCTCCCTAGAATTTTTGACCATCTAGACTGCTTCCATCAATTGAGATTTGGCCTTTTCATTGGCAGCCCAGAGTTCCAAAATCTCTGAGTCTTTCTACCAATGTATTCTTCTTTAATTTTGTTAATTGAGCTTGTTGGGCAAGCTGATCTTAAAATCATTGCCATTGTTCCTCAAGCTCCACACATAGGTTTTGAGAAGTGTAGACTAATTCATCAATTTCAGCTCTGATAGTACATTGGGCAGCCATTTTTGTTTGAAGCATAAGATAAAGATACCGAAACATGTATTCAATTGAGTATAAGGCTGCTAGAACTTACCCATTGGAACCACCAAAGAATGGGGGCGCCCTATGTAATGTCCCCTTTTTATAGCCTTTCCAACATCTTTGGAAACTCCAACTTTCTTGGAGAGCGCCAGGGTTTTCGAAATAGATTTCAATTAATGGCATTGTGTTCAGAGGATCAAGATGAGTCCGCTGGTTCTTTCCGAGTGCAATTTCAACATTCTAGGTGCTTTCCACACTTCTGAAGTATTCTATTTTTTTAAAGTATAAATTTTCACTAAGTTGGATCTCCAGAGAGCTTCAAAGTATATTGCCATTAACAGAATTCACTTTCAAGCTATTTTTGTATTTTCCGCAACCTTGGGTGGATATGCAGAAAATAATTAAAATATTAAATAATTAATATTTGAGTTGTCAAAAGGTGAATTAAAAGACAACCTATATTAATTATTTATAAAGGTAAATTTTAAGTGACTTAAGGACTCGAAAAGTGATTAATAAAATAAGTCACTTATTTGGAGCTGAAGGATTATTATTAAAAGTGAATTTAAAATATAACTTTTGGAAAGTTCCACTGGGGTTATAAAAGGAGGTTGAGAGGAGTCATTTGATTCATGCTGAATATTTTATGAAACCTTGTTTTCTCTGTGAGGTTGAACATTGTTGATCTCTTCCACCTTAGATAAAACCCTAAGACAAGATTGGTTTCGGTGGTGAAAGATTACTCACTAGCCAATACTGTTTGATTCATTTAGAGTCACAATTTGTGCAAAAAGGATTCAGAGGTGAATTCATCTAGGGTTCACACATGTGCTGAATGTTTGAAGAATCCAAGGTTTGGTGCTGAATAGCTATATTTCAGGTTGTTTGAGTGAAGGAGAAATTTATATCAAATGTGAAGACAAATAATAAATTTCTGTGGAGTTAGGGTTTGGAAATAATATTGTGGTTTCTTATTTGCAAAAATATACTCTTGGTTGAGCGCCCTTTTTGAGCAATAGATATATTGTTATACCCTTGTGGTTGGGCGCTAGGGTTTGTGCCATTTAATTTCAAACAAATATATTTGTAAGCTGGGCATTTCAATTTGCATTGGGATGAATTATATTTTGGTGTCTCATTGAATGTGAATGGTCACAAGACATTACGTGTTGCTGATGTGAAGAGGCGTCTTAATGTTTATGGGAATTGCCGGCCGCCATTATTAATTTTTATTGCAGATGGGCTTATTCTATGTGGCTGGAGTATATACCATTGTGGACATTGTCTTTGAAGACTAGATACAGAGCTACCTACAGATTTCTTATCGCTGCCACTACCAAACATACATTTCTATGAAAGAATATTGTTGTTCCTATTATTATTTGTGGCTGTGACAAGAGTTGAAGGATTGAATCTGTCATCCAGGGAGTTGTGCAATGATGTCTGCCATAGCATGCAATTATTATATGGCAAGGTTGGCTCTAACATTACCTATCGACTCATACTGATCACATGAGCACCCATAACTTTGGGGTGTAGGTTATCATCCAATAGTGACAATCCTGTCTACAGCCATCTTCATGTTGTTTATTTGCTACCAAGGTTATCATAGGATTGACTGTCGTCACTCTCTAGTTATTTGGTGGCAATTTGCCCATTTGTTTTGTTTATGAGCCACCCCTACATTATTGATTGCCTTTGTTATTACTTGGCTTGAAAAGATATCCTTTGAATTGCATCCAACGTACTATACATATGGGAATCATAAGGCACCTAGGAAACAAAGAAACTCCAACTAAGGGTTAGAGGAAAAACTAGGAGGCCTTGGGGTGTATATTTAAGATGTTCTGGACCTCATTTGTGGGACTGAAAGGTTTTGGAGGCACAAGGAAAGCCACTGCATTTGGGATGTCCCAATTGTCAAAATGTAGACCTTTGAGGGGCTACTAAGTAGATGGCCATCCTCATAGACTTCATTGCAATGTTTGAGATATTGCATCCTGCTGTTTTCTGCAGCTTTTGGACAGAAAATTTCCACAAGGGATTAACTGTTTCATCCACTAAGTCTTGCTTAGGTATATATATTTTATTGCATTGTATTGATTCATCTTCATATATATCTGTTCCCTATGTGTATATACTCCATTTTTCACACAGTAATGCTTTGGGTTGGATATGGTCCAGACTCTGTATCAAGCAAGTCTTAAATTTGGCACCAGATTTTGTCATTTTCCATGATGGCCCTGTCACACAGAGGTCCATTTAGACATGGAGATCCTAATATGAGTTAGAAAGAGTATCTGCAAATGGAGTGGAACTCCAGAGAGTGATATGAAAATATCCACATCAACATTGAAGAGTGTATCGAGTTGTAATGGAAGATATCTGAATTGAAGCAAGAATTTTGCTTTGTCTTGCAGTCAAATTTTTAAGTATGAACTTATGCTAATTTTTCACATGAAAATTTTGTTGTTGGTAGAAAAGTCTTATAGTCCACTTGCAACTCACCACTTCAATGTCTGCTTGATAATTTTATCTTCAATGCAGTGCTTAACCCAACGTGAAAGTTTCATATTCCTCTAAAACACATGCCATTCATTTCTAACTCAACAAATTAATGTGTTTTACAGCTTTGTCATTGATGTTGGCTTTCATCCTAGATAAAGAGATCAGGAAGCAAAATTTATCATTACCTGTTGAAACCCTGTTGCTGAGTTTCCACATTGAGAATTTAATGTTGAGTTTGTCAAACAAGCAAGAGCAGAATTCACCATTTCTTCAACCTTAAAAAATGTTTCAAGATGTTATAGATCTGATATGAATGTAAAAAGTTGTAATAGACAAAAACAAAAAAGCACAAAAAAAAAACCATCTTTACATGGAATATTATACTGCAAAAATAGTTAATCTTTTCTGATGCTTTTACTGTACCTTAGAAACTCCAATGAATAGGCGTTTGGCATAATCATTTGTCGTATGTTGTTGTGCAGTTCCAGAAATAGCATCATGATGTTGTGCAATGGCTAAAGCATCTCCAAGAAATCCTGTATTTTGACCAAGTCTATTTCTTCCAACAAGAAATTCAAGTTGTCTCGCAGCCTGTTCTTGTATATCATGCCAACATTAATTGTGTCATGATGCAATAATCTTGAGATGTGTAACAGCATAGAAAAAACATGCATTATCAATAGAAACAGAAACTTTGTTAATCAGTAGCATAAGAATACCAAGTAGTATCCACTCAGCATTCGAACATATCCTTTAAAAGCTGGCCTACTTGTAAAATATCCAGTCCAATAAGCATTTTCAAAGTCTGCATACCTGGCAATAACATTAATGTATCATAAGGAAATCAAAGTACCTAAAGAAATACCAACAGAAAGACTAATTATCTATAGTTGATATTTATAATTGCCATTTTACTTACGGGAAAAAGTCATCAAGTTTAAGAGGCCACGATTCATTTGCTGCATGCTTCAAATCAGCATAAATAGATGGCGTTGAGTATAGAGCATTAACACGCCCATCCTGGAAAACCCTCCTTTACTGTTAGCACCAAAGAAAATCTTCTTTCTTCATTGTAACATTTTTCTAATTAACGCTTGACACAGATTGAAGGGGAAAACTTCATAAAATGATAAAAGGAAAAGCCTCAACATATCTTTTATGTCTTAGGAGCTAGTATTCATGTGATGGGTCAATTTCCAGAATTGAATGTATTCAATTTGAATTATATTTTACCCATTTCATTTTCAAATTTTGCAAAACATATATTTATAATTAATTTTGATAAGATGTTCAATGTGATAAATATTTAAATATTTTTATCCAGCAATCAAATATCACTCATGAAAATCATTCGAAATATTCATTTATCAAAAGAGTGCAAATACATATCTGAATAAAATCATTGGAACAACTACTCTCACCCCAAGAAGATCTTAGTGGTTTTGGCCCTCTTAGCTATGGCACACTCTAGGAGGAATAGCCACATTCAAAACATAGCATTTAAATCATGCAAATGCTCAACACAAAGCACTGGCAAGAACAATCCTAGGTGTACCCTATACCCTAAGTTGGACACAACCTATATGCTCCTTCTCAAATGCCCATAGCTCACTCAACCACTTTCTTCCTTGAGTGAATCTCCATGCCCTTTCCTAGTTTCTTACATAGTTTATATATATTTTAAGGGGTGGTTTCCAAACCATCAAACACTTTCATAAAGAATTATTTTAAATAATTCTTTTTCCATTTATTTTTCTCCCAAGATAATTCACTCTTTATCTTTTTCATCCAATTATTATTATTTGAAAAACTTTTTAAAAAGGTAATTAAACATTTTCCTTTTGCCCCTCTTTTAATTTAAGAGTAACTACATGTAATTTTCATTTTAATCTCCCTTTTAATTCCAAAAGGTCAAAATAATTTTCTTTTCCACTTTGGGAAAAAAGTCCCATAACATTTCTCCCCCTATAAATCAGCTACTATCCTCAATAGCACAAGGTGCATCTACAACATAACTGTTGTCTCTCAAAATTGCACCCCTGCTAAGTTGCAGAACTTGGAATTCTGGAGAAACATGGGATCTTTCCAGGCTTGTGGGTCACCGATGATGGAAAGAACCTCCGGAGAAGGTCGGCTTTCTCTTGATACTCCACCTATAACTGCTTGTACTAATGCCTTTGCAGAGAGAAGGGTAAAAAGGATTGCATGAAAATGAAACCTCCTATCTGAGGTGATGCACCAAATGATTATCAAAGACTACACAAATAACTAACACGCGATAGGACCAACAATATTAAGACTCTCATACACAACCCAGTAAATCACAATCTTTGCATCATCAATTTATAAGAAGGCTAAATAATCACAATCCTCTAAGCGAGAAAGATGTTTTCTCACCACTTAAGACTGATCCTTATTTCTAGCACATCTCACAACCTGCAAAAATGTATGTATTCCTACATAAAGGCATCAACATGAAATACAGTTCCAAGGACAAAGAACATCACAAGAATCTGCACTAACACTAAGGACACAAAATATCAGAAGTATGGGAAGGCATAAACTGGTTATTACTGCTAAAAGGTGTTACAATGCTATGTTACTTTGAAAATGAGTTACAAAAATGTCCACTTCTGAAAAAGAACTCAAAAATTACAATATGCAGTGCAGTGAACAGCCAAAACTCCCTAATAATGAACAAAAGAGAAGACTATATACTTCTCCAAGCAGCTGTGAAAGGATAAGGACCAGAAACTTCCTTGGTCGTGCATAACATAAAAGCCCTCAAAATATCTATCCAAAGCCCTTAAATGCTATTAAAAACAAGTCAAATCTCCTCAATAACTCCTCCATCTATTTGCCAACCTCTCCTGCAGCATCTATAAATGTTTGGCATTTGCACATAAATACCCAACCACATCCCTTTGACCACATCTTGAAAGCATCCTCAATTTGTCCTTGCACAATAAATGACACAATTACATTTATTTCTGCATTTAATTAATATTAACTAAGTGGTTTATAGTCACACCACTTAGCTTAATGTTTTACATTTCAAATTTGTTTCAAACCTATGCAGAAAAGAAGGCACTTGGACATTAATATTCAATCTCCCGGTTTTGCATGATTTGGAGATGAATAAATGGTGTGAAAAAATAGTAAAGTAATCGATGAGACTTACTTTGCTACTTGCTATGGATTTGCCTATCTTTGCTTTTCACATTTTTATGACAAGTAATAAAGTAAGTTATAATCTATTACTTTATCATTTGTTTACAATGTTTATCTATTTCTAGATCATGCAAAAATAAAATAAAACCCCTTATATCTCCCATGCACAAACAAGATCTCTCCATGCAACATACCTCATGCACTTGCATAAATTTCAGGCAATACATTGCTACATCAAACACCTTATAACTCCTAGCAATTTATGCATTTTACAACATGCATCATCATGCCTTCACATATGAAGCACCTTATTACTCCCTATGCACCACTATTAATCCATCACCTTATGCAGACCTTCGAACCATTTGATTTACCACCTTTAGTCCTCATGCCAAAAAGAAAAGTAAAAGGCATCAAGCCTTATCGTTTCATGATAATTTGCGTTGACTTCATGAAAAAGATTAAAATGTGACAAGACCTAAGTCTTTGGCCTCACGGGCCTTGGCATAATCACTAGGTTCTAAGACTTTTACAAGTCTTGACCACGGCTCGTGAAATGTTTGCAATGATTTAACAAAATCAAAGTCAAAAAGGTGAAAAAATGCTCATTCGAGCTCTAGCAAAAGAAAGGGTTTTGAAACCCTAAACATCATTTGCCTTTGTTTATCGGTGGCTCTTCCTCCACCGCCGCCATATATGTAGGTTTTGAGGCAAAACTTCATCATTCTCTGCAATTTTGAAGGGTTTTCATGCATTTTATACAGTAAAATGAAGGTTAGTTTGCCCTCGGTCACATATTCAACCATATATTTTGCATTTTGAAGGCAAAACTTGGCTCTAAGCCGCAGCCCTTTAGCTCATCTGATGCATTTCTTTTGTTTCTCTTGGTCAACACACTGTCTCTGGCCGCCATGGAGGTCAACTAAAGGAAAACCTTGTGATTTTGACACAAGCACTCGGCAGGAAAAGAAGGTAAGTCTTTTATCTATCAATCTCCCTATGCACCAGAGTCTTTCACTATGTATTTCTTTCTCCAGAGGCCGCGACTTTGAGACAAGTTTTCTGAGCATTATGAATTCGAAAGTCTTTATTTATCATTTATATCTGCAACCTTCTTCATGAAACCCCAAATGGGTTTGAACTCTTACTGGGCCGCGAGCTCTATCCGGCATCTCTGAGAATTTTGTGTTTGTATGAGCTCGAATTCATGATATAAGAATGAAAAACTTGTAAAGAAAACATCTCTACACTCTGATCACTATTGTCTGAGCATTGACACCATTCATGGCCGCCATGGTTCCTTCTTGAAAATGCAGAAATATAAGCCTTATATTGGTTGTGGCTTGATGTAGTTGATCCATCACACACTTTGAGTATTTTGACAACTTGAAAGCTCTATTTTTCTCTGTATATGAGCCTGTTATTTTAAAAAAACCGGTAAAGGTTTTGTCATTTCTATCTTGTAAAAGAAACTCGGCCTGAGCTCTGCATACATTTCTTTGTATCTTACCATCGACATGAGCCTGATATGGCACTATAGGCCACGGCTGTAGCTGTATTTTCTGTTTATATGAGCTTTTCCTCATCGTTCTTGAGCATTTTCCCCTGTCAACTTGAATGTTTCATACCTTTATATCATGGATTCTTCCTTCTGTAGCTCTTGAGACAACACCTCCTTTATCTTCAGCTCATGACACCACTATGCAACCGATATCAGCTCTTTAAAAGCATGGTTGTTCTTATCATGCATCTTTATGCATCTCATGTATAAATGAAACACATATGCACCTTGCTGCACCTGTTGCATCCTCTTATCTTGCTGATCCAAAATAACACTGTATACAACTCATTAGCATGTTTTAACTTGATGAAGGTGTCATTTTGATCTGTTCATCTTGTACATACTTTGCTCAGTCCATGATGAATATGTGTGATAACTCTTCATTTCAAAAGCATCTTTGATTAATGATAACATTTCAACAATGCATATACACAGGTGATATGAACACTTACCTTTCTGTAGTTCACTGGTACTCTTTCTGCTCTGATGATATATCTCTATCAAACCCTAAAGATCTCATGCAAACCTCTGTCTCCTTTATCTCCATCAAGTTCCTTTAAAACTTCACAAGCACTTTCATGCTCACTGAGACTGACTTTTACACTGATAGCCCTAACACACAAGCTCGGTATCACTGCTCTTGTGACTTTTCACTATTTATTTACAGTTCCTTTACAAGGTCTAAATGCATTGAAAAGGGTTTTGATCAAAATAAACATCACTGTCCTTCATATTTTGACTGCTCTTCATATCAGGACTTTCTTTCTTGATGCTGACTGTCCTTTCAGGAGACTTGAGATGACTGCTCTGACCGTTTTCTATATGAGACTGTCTTCATGGCATTGTTCACCATTTGGTTTCTTGACTATGTCTTGGACTTCTGCTGACTGTGTTACAGTCATGTTTGACTACTGTACTTTAATCACAGTTTTGTTTGTTGTTTCCTTTTATTTTGTCTATTCCATTAATAATGAACTGTTATGCCTACACTGTCCAATGCTTGCAGATAAAATTTCAAGACAAAAACACCACATATATAATCTCTAGACTATCAAACAACAACATATTTTATAGAGTGGATCCTATGTGAATGAATTTCAAAAGATTGCAGTCATGGTACCTGATATGTCCGATAAGAGGATAACAATGTTGTTTGTTGAAGGGTTGAATGATAGGATCAAAGGATTGGTCAAGGTTCATAAGCCAAGCACAATTGATGAGGCCATCGATCTTGCACTTGATTTGGATATCATTCCTACATACACACCACAAAAGAAGAGCTTCAAAGATGAAGTTACAAATCAGAAATCTTATGAGCAGCCCACTCCTCCAAAGAAAGCTGAAGGTACTTCTAGGATGAGTCAAGAAGAAAGAGATGAATTGAGAAGGAAGAAGTTGTGCTACAATTGCAAGCAACCATGGGAGATTGGTCATAGGTGCCTTGCCAAAGGCAAAGTGCATTACATAGAGGTATTTGATGAGGATGAAGATGATGGACAGCCAACACTAGAACTTACAATTGAGGATAACAAGAGTTCTAGGATTGCATATCTTTCAGGAGCTTCAAGGTACAATCCATTCATCTATGAAGGTACTTTGTTTGGTTGCAAAGTATTGGCACTTCTTGATAGTGGAGCTTCACATAACTATATTGATGAGGGCTTGGTCAACAAAAGAGGAATGCTTTGTGATGATTTTGAAGGCTTTGATGTGAATATAGCAGGAGGACTCACTATTCCTTGCAAGAAGAAAGTGAGCAAGCTTAGTATCAAATTTGGTGAGTATACTCTTTGTGATGACTTCCATGTTCTTGATTTGAAGGCTAATGAGATTGTGCTTGGTATGCAATGGTTACATTCTTTGCAAAGAGTTATGCATGATCTACAAGCTATGGAGTTGACTTTCCAACATGATGGCAAACAAGTTGTTATGAAAGCCCTCAAGTATACTTTACCTCATCAAATAACAACTAAGTATATGATCACTATGAGTCATGAATGGTTTCATACAAGCATAGGTGATACATATGGAGTTTCTTGCTTTGGGACAGCCTTTGATGGAGTTGATTGGCATGATATAATCCCTGATTTGTTTGAGGACAGCAGTCCTATTCCTACACAAGGGCAGCCAATGATGATGTGCATGAATATCACAATGGTGATGAAGAGGATTCAATTTTGATTGATGCATTAGTTTCATGTGGTGAAATAAATCAGCCTATTCATGATTGTGATGATGTTTGTTTATTGGAGTATATGGATGATGCGATAGTTTTTTCTCCATGGGTTGATGATTTTTCTTCATTGCTAGACATTGAAGTATATGATTTCAGTTTTGGAACAGCAGCATATGAAAGAGTTTATTATGATGGGAATCCATATTTTCTTGTTGGCAGTTGGTTTCATGATGATTCCCTATCTTCATGCATTGAAGATGATACTTTGTATGTCATTTTGAATGGCATTTTCAGTTTGCATACTACTGATCTGATTTATGACAGCAAGGTATCAAGGTTCGGTGCATTTTCATTGGCACTTATGTTTGACATCCATCGTTTGTTCGAGCTAGACATCCATGTTGGAGGGATTTTCAGCGATGTTGGCTCATTATTTGACATTGGCATCTTCATTTTTGAGTTGATTGATTTCTTCATGATATGGATTTGTCATTGGAGGTTGAGCATGAATGTGTTTGCTACATTGTGCGACAGCGGAAGCAGTCCCAGGATCTTCTTCGTCAGCAGCCTTGAAGAGATGTGATTGAGCATGCTTGAGGAGCCTCGCTGGATTTGGGATCCAAGGATTGATTGAGTTCAGTTTTTCTTCCCATTGCTTGGGGACAAGCAATGTTGGGAAGGGAGGGCTGTCATTTCCCCAATTTTTTAAGTAACTTAAAATATTATAATTGTAAATTAATTTTATAAAGTATTTTTATTTGCTTTATAAAATTAATATTTTATTTAAGTTACTTAAGTCGGTATTAAAACACTTTATTAAAAAGTGTTGTGTACACAAAAACAAGCATTTAAAAAGTTAGTGTGTAAAAGCATTTAATATTGGAAGGTGTGATTGTGTACATAAAAACTTTCATTTAATAAAATTAGGGCCTGTCCTAATTGATGAAAGTTTTAAAAGGGTTATTGAGAGTCATTGTTGAGCATGTTTTTCAGATGCTTTTGTCTTGGTTTTTCTAATGTATTGAGTCTATGACTTAGGTTTGTATCCAGTCAATGTCAAAGAGAGGTTTCTTTGCATTTGCTGAATTGTAGAGGAGAAATCACTCAGGTTCTCAGTTGGGCTTCATTGTATTTGGGATTTCAATAATTGGTCTGAGACCATTTTGCAAGTCATTGAAGATTTGATAATAAAATGCAGATTTGGTGATATTTTTGTGCAGATGGTTTTTGGCAAATTTATTGATTTATGAATAAATATAAATTTGCAATTTAGAATCGATATAAATATAATTCTGCAAGTATTGGGATCGATATAGGTTTTGAGTTCATTATTGATCATTCGATAATGTTGATATATGCATATCTGGTATTGTTTCTGCATTTGTTTGAGACTTAGGTTTGAACTATAGATTTGTTGCTATCGCGTGCTTTGAAGATTCATGGGTCCCAGCGAATACAAGAAGTTATTCATACCAGCGACTCCATTGGTTCCTATTGTGATACGGATGAGCTCACCATTGAAGATCATCATTCTAAGCATCGTGGCCTTGTTTAAGGCATTGAAAGAAGTTGCTGGCACCAAATCAATAAGGAGACGTTACTGGTGGAAGTCGAAACTCTTGATACAGTCTTGCGTATGAAAGGTGCAGGTCCAGTCTGAGACGATTAGCAGCTTCTTGTGGATAGCGGCCTCATCACAGCATACCAACGACAATAACAAAGGAAGATCTCAGCTTGATTTGCAATTGAAGCCAGCGTACCATTACTAGAGGTGACGACCTGATGAAATGATCCGATCACCCTAATGGAACCATGATTCATCGTGGAGTTTACTTGCTCAGGCATCAATCTACTATGATCCTGTGGAAACAACGAAATGATTTGGTATAAGCATTAGTAGAGAGTTCACTTGGAATCAACTTCCTTGGATAAGCGATTACTAATAACAGCAACCCATACCGTGAGCAACAATCTGTAAGTTTACTATGAATTCATCATCTAAGGAGCAACGAATATCATCTACAGGTCGATCCACATTCTCAGAGTCAGCGTCAACATAAGGAGGTTGGCATCGAGGTCCCTAGAGGCAATAACAGCAATTTTGATCACTGACTTCATATCTGGAAGTAAACTTGCACCAGCGATACCAAAGTAGTTGTCATTGATGTTCATTTTGAAGAAGTGGTCCATTGTTGAAATTAGTAACTATATCAGTTCTTTGTCAGCGACACTACACAATTGGTATGTGAGTTATTTTGCAATCTAATATTCTCTGTTTATGTACAACAGAAATAGATAGTTCAAATCTTTAATTTGAACTTGCTATGATCTATGTAATCTAAACTATGCAAGTGTATGAGATTGTTTATGATTTGAAAACTAAGATTGTAAACCAAATAGCAAGAATATCCGTCAGGGATATTACACTGCAACAAACTTTTTGCCTTTGGAAATGACCCAACGTAGCCAACCAACACCTTTTACATCTTACTTTCATGTATATATAGCAATTTTCAAATTGTTGTAGCAGCCCTGGGCATTGGATTTTGGTCAATCGACTTGATTTGTGCGCCCATGCTGCATTCAATTTGACCCAGAAGCTGTGCTAGAAGATCAACGGGCTTTGAGGAGCATGGCCATGCCCTGTGCGCCGATTTGTCCTTGGAAGGACCTGCAGAAATATGGGCCATAGAGGGTACTTCCTCCTCTTCATGAATATATGGTCCTTTCGCCTTGAATTCCCACTGTTTCAGCTACCTGGATGACTCGGCCTACAACAATGGCGTCACCTGGAAGCGCATTTTCAGGCACCCAAAAAAGTCGCACCTTTTAAAAGCTTTTACAACACTTTAAAATATTTTAAAGCAATACATTATGGTACATGCTTTAATTTTTGTTGATTTTTTACTTTATTTCGCCTTTATTTTGCCTTATCGGCAAATTCTTCACTTTGCGAACCACGCTTTCCTCTGCTTTTCCCTTCAGTCGGAAACCACTTTTCGCAAACTAGCGGCTTTTATCTTTTTCTTTCATTTTGCCTTATCGGCAAACTCACTATTGCAAACTTGACCTCTTTCTCCCTTTAGTCGGCGATTTCCTCATTTTCAGAACTTTCCTTACCTTGCCTTTTGCCTTATCGGCTATCTCTTCTTTTTGCGAACTATTCTTTCCTTTGCCGCTTTAGGTTCTCTTTAGCTTTTCGCCTTATCGGCGAATCTCTAAAATCTTGAACTGGTCAGTGAGTTATCCTTTTTGCCGATTTCTTGACTAGCTGACCAGTTCACACTTTTTCGCCTTATCGGCGAATTTTACCTTTCCTGAACTGTCCATGCCTTAGCCGATTCTTTGCCTCTTACCTTTCACCTTATCGAAAAACTTGCACTATCACGAACCTGGCTCTTCAATCGCTTTATTGATGAATCCTAGAAATTGCGAACTTGTTGGCAAGTTCGCCATTTCATTGATTCCCCAACCTCCTTTATACTTTGTCCTTATCGGCAAACTTTAACTTTCGCCTTGTCATCCTTAGCCTCTTTCGCCTTATCGGCGAATCCTCAATTCCACGAACCTTCGTCGCCTTGCCTTCTTCATTATCGGCTAATCACCCCATCGGCGAACTTTCTAAAACACAAACCATTAGCCTTGGTCTTCTTCTTGCCAATTAGCCGATGGCGGCTCCTTCATTACTTTGGCCTTAGTCATTTTGTCTGCTTGCTTTGCTTCTGCCTTAGCCACTTGAGCCTTGACGAAGATCCCCCGCTGTCTCTCAGCCTTCTTCATTCCTTCAGTCGGTGAATTCATCGATCGACGAACTTGCCGATCGGCGAACCAAAGGTTCGTCAAACCAATATTTTGTCAATAAAGGCAAACCTTTGCCTTCCTCAGTCGTTTTCGTTGCTTGCGCATCCCTTAGTCAGCAAACTGCCGAACCAAAGGTTCGCCAAAATGAAAATTTGCCGACTAAGGCAAAATAAAAGGCAAAAAACTTAGAATTTTTTGGGGATTTTTTTGGGTTTTGCTAAGGGGAAAACTTCTTCCATTTCAAGTGTCTCAGATCGGATATTTTTCTGATGGAAGGAGGGATTTTTGGGATATTTTGGGATTGGGCAAAATATGACAAGTATCATCAACACAATTGAGTCATTGGCCATATAATATAATATTTCAACCTAAGTTACTGGGTTCTTGTGTTTTGGGGGCGGGTACCGGACCGAATGGGAGCAGGAGCGAGAGCGGCAACGGGAGCGGACAGGGAGTGCCCCGCCCACCCCGGGTTCTCTGTGGGTTTGCGATACACGAACCCACAGAGAACCCGGGGTGGGCGGGGCGCTCCCTGTCCGCTCCTAACCACTCCCACACGCTCCCGGCCGCTCCCACAAAAAAAACACAGTTTTTTAATATTAAAACACAAAAAAACGTGTTTTTAAAGTCATTTAAACATGAAAAAAAACAAAAAACGAAACCCTAAAAGGGTCCATATAACAAAAACGCCCCCATTCACTTCTTTATCTTGCAACAACTCATCCATTTGAGAAGAGTTTTTCATCTTTTGTTCATTTTTGCATTGTGGAGGGCTGCGGCTATTTTTCCGAAGGAATCGATTGCAAAGCACCGAGGAAGGATTGTAGCTTGCACAAAGGTCATCTATTGATCTAAGGTAAGTAGTCTAACCTATTCTTTCTAGTTTTTGTTGAATTTTTTCAAGTTTTTTATGGATTTTTAAATTTTTTCAAAAAATTTCAACTTTTTTTTTGAAAAAAAAAACAAGTTTTAATATTTTTTAAACCTATTTTATTGTTTCTCTTGAATGTATAGGTGCTTTATTAGTGTGTAGGGTTGGAATTTTTTTATTATATTTTATTATTTTAATTTAAATTTTGTAATTTCTTAAGCAGCAATCTATTTGAAAGTGAAATGGCTACGCCTACTAGTTCAAGTTTGGTGGGTCTTGAGAAGAGTAAACAATTTAAATATGATCAAGGATCTCCTCTTTGGAGACATGTCAACATGATTGAACAACCAGCAGGAGGTGGGGCTTTTGTTTGTGTTTGTAATGAGTGCAAGCTCACATTTAAGAGCTCATATACTCGATTGAAAGCTCACTTATGTGCCATAAGTGGAAAAGGAATAAAAATATGTGAAGGGCCAAACAAGAAGGGGTTGCCAAAAGCACAAATTATGGCATACATTAAAGAACAAGAAGAAGCTGATGAAAAGAGTGCAAGAGCAAAATCAAGAGCTCATCCTTTAACTAAGAAAACATCAATGAATCCACCTACAGAAGTTCCTTTTTCCAGGCCACAACATCCTTTCTTGGACTTGGAGGCAATCCAAGATGATGAACCCTCTTCTTCCGGCAAAAGAGGTCCATTGGCAAAGGCATTTCAAAATGAAACGAGAGATATTGCAGATGAAAAAATTGCACGTTGCATTTATGCCAATGGTCTTCCTTTCAACTTGGTGAGATCACCATATTGGCAGGAAATGGTGGTAGCAATTAGTAATGCACCTTCTGATTACACAGGTCCTAGTTATGAAAAGGTGTGAACCACCTTATTGGCAAAAGAAAAAAATTATGTAGAGAAATCACTAAAACCAATTAGAGGTTCATGGATTGAAACAGGACTGTCCATTGTTTCTGATGGATGGAAAGATTGCAAAAACCGACCTTTAATAAATGTTATTGTTGTGTCCCCCAAAGGGGCAATGTTTTTGAAGTCGGTTGATTGTGAGGGGGAAATCGAGGATGCACAATTTATTTCCAAAATCCTCATTGAGTCCATAGAGATGGTGGGTGTTGATAATGTTGTCCAAGTCATTAAAGACAATGCAAAAAATTGTAGGGCAGCAGGTGCTTTGGTTGAGGAAAAATACTTACACATATTTTGGACACCATGTACCGTACACTCCCTTAACTTGGTGATGCAAGCAATTGGCACTCAAGTAGATTGGGTGAAAAATACATACAATGAGGGTGAGGAGATTCAAATGTTTGTGACAAACCATCATATGTCACAAGGCATCTTCAGGGCTTTCTCGCATTTGGAGTTGTTGAAGGTAAATTTACTTTATTTTAATTTTAATTTATGCCATATTTTTATTTACTTGCATGATTCATTGATTTAGATTTTAATTTTTAATATGTTATTAACTTGTTTTTTTACATAACATTAGGTTGCTGAGACCTGATTTGCATCACACACAATTGTTTTGAGACGACTTGTGAAGGTGAAAGAGGCATTAGGCTCCATGGTCACTAGCCACCAATGGAGTATATGGAAGACAACTAATTCAGAGAGGGCTCAAAAGGTGAAGTCATTGATCCTAGCTGATGAGTTATGGGAACGTGTGCAATATGTTTTGAGTTTCACGGAGCCTATCATGAGTATGCTTAGGTTTGCTGATACAAATCAGCCATGTTCGGGGGAAATCTATGATGGCATTGACTCCATGGTAGAAAAAATAAAGAGCATAATAACACAAAAGGACAATGACCCCAATGAAACATTTTTCCTAAGTGTCAAACAAATCATTGATGACCGTTGGGACAAGATGAACACACCCTTGCACCTCCTTGCATATGCCTTGTCTCCCAAATATTATAGTACTGAGATACTTGCTTTGCCGGGGAGAACCTCACCATATAGAGATAGAGAAGTTGCTTCTAGCTGCATGAAAGCATTTCGAAGAATCTACTCCAATCTAGAAATGGTGAATGGTGTTAGGAAAGAGTTTGGCAGGTTCATACAAGGACGAGAGCATAGTTTGCGTGCTATTGGAGACATGTACAAGAAAGATGCCCACACATGGTGGTACCTCCATGGGCAAGATTATGTTTTGCTCCAGCCTCTTGCAATCAAAATTCTATCACAAGTAAGCATATTTTATTTTAACATTCTTAGTACTTACCATTTTTTGCATTTTAAAGTTTTATTGACTAGAGCTCTAATTTGGAATTTGAATAGGTTGCAAGTTCTTCTTCAGCTGAACGGAATTGGAGTACATACTCCTATATCACTCAGTGAAGCGTAATCGATTGGCTGGTAAAAAAGCAGAAGACTTGGTCTATGTCCACTCCAACTTGCGTCTTCTATCACATAAGCAAGTTGAGTACAAGGACGGGGCAGCGAAGAATTGGGATATAGCCCCTGAGTGTGCCAACTTGGATGCATCTATTACAGAGCTTGCTACAATCATTGTAGATGATGAGGAGAATTTTCTACATGATGTACATAGTGGGAGTGGCACTCCATATGTTTGTGTTTCAAACGATTTGCAGCCAACCGATGATGATGACTTAGATCTAGATCCTTTTGATGAAAATTGAAGAGCGAAAGATTGACTTTTGAATCTTGATTATAGACTTATAGACTTATAGTATTTTACTATTTTGAAATTTCAAATTTTGTAATACAGTACTAACCACTGAGTATTTGTAATTATTTTCATTGTTCATTGGTCATCTAAATTATCAATCAAGATTCAAATGTATTATGTATGTTCAATTCTGTATATTATTAAATTTTTTTGGTATATACAGTTATACTATATAAATAAATATATATATATATATATATAATATATATATAATATATAGTACAGCTGTACCCAGCCATACCCACAGAAAAAAAAAATTTGCCGTACCGGCATACCAGAACCCCGCTCCCGAACCCGTTCCCGTACCAGAACCGGCAACTTAGATTTCAACTTTGGGCACAACAAGTCAATATACTATTTGACAACAAAATCAAATGATTTTGATGGATTATTTATTAGAATATATAGCATAGTTATGAGACTTGGCAAGTCTCAAGTAGTTATTAGTATATTAGAATAAGAATATAATAAAGTGTATGCTTACACTTTATTTAGTTAGTGGCAGGTATTCTTTTATGAGGTTGTTGTAACTGTGTTGTACCCAATCCGAAACTGAATTGTCTTACACGAAATCTCTCTCGTCTTCAAATTATCGTGTGTCAAGTCATCCAATTTTAGTGACGTTTTATCAAAGTCCTAGAGGTTAAAATGTTATGTCATGAAATTCTCGTGTTTGATTTTCAGTCAAGTTTAATATTGTCTCAAAATCCGTCATTTGTCTGTTGTCGTCAAAGGTCATCTCATTAAAATGTGTCTGAATCGATATCGTCATCATTGTCATTTCGTCTGAGTCCCAAGCATTGAATTTTTAAGACGTTTGTGTTTGTTCTAAGATTTAATTTTGATTATTAATTATTCTAAAATAAAATAACTCTTAAAAAGAGGATGGCTTGCCACCAAAATTTCCAACGGTTCTCAAAAATACGCGCCCATTTTGCTACAAAGAAAGATCTGGAGCGACAAAATGAAAGGAGGTCGTGGCTTTGATGGGATAACCCTCACTCAAGGCCGTCACAAGAGCAGAATTTGGATGTCGAGAAGAAGTGGAATGGCAAAAAAGAGTGATCTTAAGGAAGACTCAAAGCCCTCTAGAAGGAATGAAAGGGAAGGAAAATATTGGAATGGAGGATCAAAAACGGACCTATTGGAGCAGAAGTGGCTTGATTGGAATCTCAAGATTTGGTCCCAAGTTTTGTTACGGGCACCAACAGAATCCCCTTGGGCTCCAGAGACAAATTGGTAAGCTTAACACTACAAAATACTCAAGCCCTAGATTCTTCAGTAAGTGGTCTCAAAGAGAAGGCTTTTTTCATCAAGTGGGCAAATTTATGGCATGCTTGGGAAAAGATCCATAACTGGTGCTTGAACAACTGGGGCCCTTCTATCACTATCAGAAATCTTCCGAAGGGCTTTTTTCTTATCATTTGTGACTCCAAACAGTAGAAAGAGGATATTTTGAGTAAGGGACCGTGAATTATGGAAGGTGTGGGGTTTTACATCAAAGACTGGATGTCGAACTTCGATCCTTTGAATCACAAAGTTGCGATCACTCCAATGTGGGTTAGACTTTACAATCTCCCATCTAAATATTGGATTGAAGACATCATGTCGGAAATAGGTAACAGTTTAGGTTCCTATGTTTTGATGGATGAGCCTACTGCTAGATGTGAATATGGGATCTATGCTCGCATTTGTGTCAATCTAAACTTGGTAGAAGAAATTCCCAAAAGGATAGAAGTAGTATCAACTAATGGATCTTGGATGCAAAATATTGAGGTGGAAGGAGCTAGTTCTTCCAATTTCCAATCAAAGAAGGACCCCAATCATAAGGTTCTAAAGAAACCGAAAGACACCACTGGGACACTGCCAGAAGAAAATCTGATTGGCAACGACACTCCTTTCTCAGAAGAGAATATCGAGCATGAGGAGGTCGAAACAGAGGGAGACCGGGGCGTGTTGGATTCTCTTGAATCTAAGAGGCAAGAGTGGGTTGAGAACAACAAGATTTTTGATATAGCTTTGGATCTGTTTCGCATCACCAATGAAATCAGAGACTTTGCCCCAGAGATGAAGGGTGTCGAAGGTCCTCAAATTCAGCAGAAGAACAGGGATTGAGATCATAGGGTAGAATATGAGATATTCTACAATTTAGAAGAGGAAAGGGCAGTAGGCCCTCCCCCTATAATGGCCACCCTAGTTTTTTCCAAATAATATCAACTGAAATAAATGCACAAACAATCTCTGATACACTTTCTGATCACCCAGATCCCGAGATGGGCAAATGAGAGCATACAGTGCACATGATCACACTTCTCTAAATCAACTACTACTGAATGAGAGTGCAATGCAAGATGTTGATAAACACACCAGGCGTCCATGATGACCACATGCCACGCTTATTCAGCAGAGTGTGTTATATGCAAAGTCACAGTTATGCATGCACTAGGCGGCTGAGCCAACCACATCTACGCTTATTCAATGGAGTGCATGATGCATTACAGAATGAGATCACATGAGGCGGCAAGCCAACCTATCGACGCTTATTCAATGGACGTGTTAATAATGCAAAGCCACTGGCAGAGTGTACATGCCAAACGGGCTAACATGAATGCTATAGATTATTGGCGGTAACCGTCCAATGTTACAATATGAAATGCACATACATGAAGCAACCGGCGGTACTACCATCCGGGGTTACAAACACAAAGATATTGCATTATGAAATGAAAGTACAATGATACTAAGTGCTGCAATATATTCTTCACAAATCTGATTGCAAATAGATTAACACTACTGTAGCATATCACAGAATGATAAAACTGAAATACAACACTTCTGAAGCATAAAATCATGTAAAATCAGCACTAGTGACCATTCTAAACCAAACATATTCATACCCAATGAAGCACAACTGTAGATGAAGAATGATGCCTCTAACACACTATCCACACACCGGAAACACTGTCACACTAGAAATTACTGATCTGATACAACTTTAGCAGCACTGTAAACCCTAGGCCAGCATACTAAATCACTCAATACACCTCAGCAAGACCAAAGTTCCACTTCAATCTGATCACCAAAGACCGCTGAAGGTTAGGCGCCCCTACCAAACCCTCAATACCATTGAAAAGAGAGGCGAAACACCAAGAAGTTTCCCACACCCTCAAGCATGAATGGTACAGCCTGTGCTGTAGTTCGGCCAGCAAAGCATCCTCCAAACTCTTCAAAAACTGATCAAACAGAACTAAAGACACTTGCCAAAGCAAGCAGCTATGGATGAAGAGTGTTTCTCAATCATTTAGATCATCTTTGCATAGAAAACTTCATCAAATGCTGTCCTGGAAGGTGCAGCAACCATGGAAACAAGAAATTCGTCCAACACCAAGAAAAATCGTACATACCAAAATCTCATCAAGAAGGAACTCAGAAAATACTATCTAATCTCCAAACAATCCTGCAAACTTCTCAAGAACAAGGCATCAATCCTCAACAAGAACAACAAACTCAGAAAACATCAAATGAATCCATTCCAAACCAATAGCATCTAAGCTCCTCAAAAATAATATTCAAAACTAACAAGTTCCTTTAAGCACAAAGACAAACTCTGTGTTGACACCTGAAAAATCAATCCCCAAAATGCCCCTATTTTCCCCCCAAGTTCCATTTGAAATACCACTTGAATCTATAGCTTATAACCGATCAAAGACATCTTTCATAGGTTTTCATGTGTTTATCATTTTAAAGGTACAAAGGAAAAGCCCAAAAATTGGCTAAGTCCAAATATACTAAGTATCCACTTGTGTTTTTCCCCTTTGTCGAAGGTCGGAGTTTCAGGCTTCCTCCTTCCGTCCTGCTTCCCCTTTTGGTCCCTAAAAATTGCCTAAGTATTGAAAAATTCAAGTATTCAGCAAAGTTTCAGAGGTCGGAGTTCCTCCCTTCCTTCTTCCTCGTGGCAAGCATCAAGATGAGGCCCCGGGGGCCAAAGTCCGATAGGTTTACATGGAAAATATTCTAAGTATCAAGTGTTCGGCGGAATTCAGAGTTTGGCTCTTCTTTCTTCCTTTTGGAAGGCAAAACGGGGAAGGCCCGATGGCCGACCCCTAACGAGTAAAGTTTCCTAAGGCCTTCTGCCATTCCGCGGAGCCTTTTGGTGGGACCGCAGGCTAGCCTGCGGAACGGCGAAAGAAGACATGTGGCAGTTTCGGCGAATGGTGGGCCTCTTCTCTTTTCTCTTCCAAAGGGAAGGTGGTAGAGCCAAAGGCCAGGGGCCAACCCCCAATATTTTCAAATTTTGACTAAGTATTTCGAAGATCGAGAGTTGGGGATTCAGCTCTCCCTCTTCTTCAAGACAAGTGCAAGGCCAAAAGGCCAAAGTCTACCTAAGGTCTAAAGAATTTTCTAAGTATCAGGCGGACTTTGGGGGGTCGATGTTGTGATGTTTCTCTTCTTCCTTTGGAAGGTAAAACGGTGAAGGCCCATAGGCCGAAGTCTGATAGGGCCAGAAATATTCTAAGTGTTGCGGGCATCGGAAGGCAGGAGTTTCCATTTCCTTCTTTCTTCCTTTTGGAAGGAGAAATGTGGAACGACCGAAGTCCGAAGTCCGATTTGGTAAAGGGAAATAAAGAGATCGAAGAAAAAAGACATAGGAAGAAGGACGAAAACCGAAATTTTGAAGTCTGAAAGTTCGATTTTTCAGAGGTTGGCTTCCTGGCCTTCCAGACTTCTCCAACCGTCTAGGAACACGCCAACTACTTCCGGCGATGCCATTACTGTGAAGTGGGTGGCCGAATTCAATGTTTTTAATGCAGTGGTTGGGGTGGTTGAGGATTTTGGCGCCCAATTCATTCTCAGATCGGATTTACATGTGCTATAAAGGCAGGACTTGAACTCTTTTCAAGGGTTGGTCTATTTGGCATTTTTAGGCGACTAAGTGCAGAGCTCTCTAGGGTTTCAAAGAGCAAAAAGTTTCAATTCTCCAGCAGATAAGACACAGGTCATGAAAGGTTTTTCATATTGATTTCAGCTATCAGTGTACGAACTTCTCATTTTTCTTATGTAATCTTCCAAGGAAATCCTAAGTTTCTTTTAGGGTTTCCTCTTGCCACACTTCGTGGTATGACTGTAACCATTGATCAGATGAATAAACAGATTCTTAGAACATTACATGCTATGTGATGATCTCTTCTATGGTTGTAGATGAATGATTGTATGTTGACAAAGGATTACTAAGTATATTCTTCATTGATAGTTGTCTTTCTTGCATTCGGCTATCTAGAAAGTGCATGTTTCATTTTTTTTTGTTGTTTTCTTCCTTCTGCTCAACTATGGACTTTGTAACCCAATATTAGGCACCAGTCTGAAGTGTTTGATCACCCACACTCTTTAAAATCAAAACAAATTCATCATGTGTGAAGTTAGTAGTTAGTTTTGTATGCGTTGTTGTGGTTCTGTGTTGAATAGGAAATATTGTAAGAGAATCTTTGAAGTATCAGCTCTTTACAGACTAGACAAACATACCTGCACTTTCCATTGTTAATGGGAGTGCCCTCTCATCAGCTATATAGGGTTCATTTAGTGACAACCAGTCGTTCCAGGTCTAGTGACAATCTTTGGGGTCTAGAAGACAATTAGGGTTTGGTTGTCCTTTCATTTTTAGTTGTTCATCTGGTGTTGAAGCCAATACCTATTTAGGTATACCCCTTGGAATATCCCTCCTGAGTCTAAGTTGAGCTCAAAGTGTAGAGGAGCCTACCCACTCCTGTAGGTTGTCCAAAATCGCCCAGAACTTGTTGATGAACCTCTTTTAGTCAACTTGATGATGCCCCTGGCCTAGGTGATTATAAAATGTTTTAGGGTTTTGGGTTGTAGTTATTTTGGGAGTCAACATTTTTGGCGCCATTGCCGGGGACTCTTTACTTTTGGTTGAGTTGTTACAACTTGTTAACACAGTGAAAAAACCTAAAAGGTTCTTCCCAGAAGGGAAGTGGCGACTCTATTAGTCAAACCCAAAAAATTAGTTTTCAATCAAGGAAGAGATTGAAATGGATCTTAGACGAAGACTAGAAGATTATTCAGAGCAAAAAAGCTCTTCAAATCGCTCAAGAAGCTTATGGGATAGGGGTATAAGAAGATACCCTAGTGTGGTACCACCATTGAATGCCAAGGATCAAATGGGTACTTCTGGAAGAGATGATACATTTGATGACTGCAGAAGTCAGCATCAGTATACTTCTAAGGACTGTCAATAACATACTCAGAACTAATAGGAGAATAAACAGAGATGGGTATGATGTCCAAAGAAATCAGAATATTGTTGGCATAGGAAGAAGAAATAGCTCTCATGATGTAGACATGGGAACATTTAGCATGCCTCATGAAACTGAGGAGGCTCGTCAAAATGATCAACAACATATTTCACCCACTAGATCACTTGGAGGGCAGCATAACAACATTCCTAATGAGGAAGATCAACAGGAACGGATTGATGCTGAGGAGAGAGTAAGAACTCTTTATGAAGAACTAGACTTGCTGGATCATATCAGAAATAGGCAAAGAGAGACGCAGGCCTTACTTGAACAACAGCAAGCTCAACTTGTCCAACAGACCCAGGTGAATCAAAATACATGGCACCAAGGCCATAATATACCTCAACAACAGCAACAAAGACAACAACATCAGCATCATAATCAGCAGGGGCATAATTTTCAGGCCAATCCAAGACAACAACACAGGCAACAACAAATGGGACAGCAGGGTGCAAATGATGCCCGTGCTCATAATATGCATAATCGGCCCCTGCAGAATCAAGTGAATCAGTAGCAGGGCAATGTCCAGAATGTTAGGCCTCCATTTAGAAAACAAGCATAGGGTTTCCCTCCACAGAGGCAGCCATTGGGAGCTGAAAAGTACAAACAACTTGACTTCTTTGGTATACCAAATTTTCCTAACCCTATTCCAACTGAGATTAGGGGAAAAATTCCAAGGTTCCAAGGTAACAATGCAATTACTGGTGAGGAACACTTGAGACACTTCATCAATATCACGGATGAGTATGAGATTGATGATGAAGTTGTTTGTGCACTCATTCGAGGAAAGTGCCAAAGAATGGTACAAAGCACTCCCTGATAATAGTATTGACTCATGGGAGGAATTCATGACAATGTTTAGACTGCAGTACAGGGATAGGATTGACCCCAAGTTTGTCATCCATGAGCTCACAACAATCAACAAAGGAATCAATGAAACTGTTGCTGAGTTCAATGGCAGATTCATCATGACAATGAGAAAGGTACCTCCTCAAATGAGACCTCATGAATCCATGTGTTTAGTTTTATACTGTGGTGCCTTCGATTCTAAAATTGGTTATTGCTTGAGGGACAAGAGTCCTCAAACACTAAGGGAGGCCTATGCTATGGCCATTAACATTGAAAGTAACATGAGAGCCTCCGGCAAACGTGTTAAGGGATCTAATGTGAAGATCTCTCAGCCCGATAGAGTAGCTTTTAATAAGCCTCTCACAACTGAAGACAAGTTGGATAAGCTTATGGGGGTTATGAAAGACTTATCCTACAAAAATGACAAAGGATTGCCACCACAAGGCATTGCAACACATTTCAATGAAGGTCAAAGATTGCACAACATACCTTACAACACAGATTGGTCTAAGAGACCATAGGAGAATAACAAACAAGTTGCCCCTAGGCATGTTAGTTTCAAACAGACTAAGAGGGATACTCCTGATCCATTGAGTAAGGATCAAGCAAATTTCCAAGATGAGAGTCTTTGGTGCCAAATGTGTTTCCTTCCCCATGATCGAGCAAATTGTGGAGTTGCTCATTCAATGAGCAGAGATGAGGAATTTCCCAATGAAGAAGGTGGAACTGAGTACTATGAGGAGGAAATAAATCAGTTTGACACATAGGAGTATGAGCAGATGGGTCATGATCTAGATTATGATAGCTATGAGGATGATGATCATATTTTTCAATATGATCATGATGAAGATCAAAAGAGATATCACTTACCTGCTCATGATTTTGGGTACTTGAGGGATCTCATGCAAAAGAAGTACAAACAGTCCAAACCTTCTAAGAAGGACGTGAAAGCTCTCACTAATGCCGCCATCTTGCAAGTTCAAGGGAGCTATCAGTTGAGAAATTGGCAAGTGCCTATGCAAAACTCTCATACAGCTGAATCAAAACATAATGCGAAGGATGATGGCAAGAAAAAGTAGAAGGTGAATGTGGAACAGAAAAGCAATATTGTTCCAAAGAAGATTGTGCTTGAGAAAAGGAAGCTTCCAGTGCATCCTGTAGCAGCAAAACAGAAATATGTACAAAGGAATCCAGCACAGACTCTGTGCAACCAGTTACTACACCCGTGTTGGGGGTCCATTTTCCAAAGGGCGGTTATAAATGTGATCAGCCTCAAGCACCAAAAGAACCAAAAAAGGAGAAGGCAAAGGAAAAAGGTAAGGATATTTCGTCCTGTTGGTTTTTTCCCAGACTGGATGCTTATTCCCAGATTTCCCTACAAGGTAGCCATCAGTGATCAACAGGATCTCTGGGCCAGGGGCCAACAGTGTAGGAGATAGACTCTATATTTTATCTCCTCTTCTTCTTCAGGCTCTGCAAGACCTAGGGGGGTATTCCCTACTCAACATCCATGAGATACGCATACAAGGATTGGGATGCTGTCAGAAAGCAGATAAGTCCTCCTGTAAGTAGACCAAAACTGAAAGATAAGAGCAAAGGGGCTAGCTTTGGGCCTATTTGCAGTTGTAGACAGAGGACTGGGGATCCTAAAACTAATTCTAATGTCCTAATGGTTGTTTTAGAGTTTGATTATGATTTTAAGTTTGGATGCAAAGCTGGACATGGTTGTAACACAAACACGAAGCAAGATTGGTGCCTATCCAGGGCCTGGAGTCAATAGACATACACCTGTGAATGATCAGCATGAACAGCTAAAACTGGATTTCAGGGGGATATATATGATACCTGCCTTACAGATATCTCCCAATACAGAGTGTTAAGTTATCTCTACTTATGGCATCCCTACTGCAGTATACCCTTCCCAATGTTCAACCTGAAAACAGTTTAATCTACCCCTTGAGCAGAAGTTAAAAGATCAGACATTCAACATAGGAATTCTATGTTCTAGAGTCTCAAATATTGCCCAAATATCCAGATTCAGAAGAAGAATACATGCAATACTGGAGACAGAATTAACAAAACACATGCTAAGATAGCATTATTCATACAAGATTAACCATGAAATCAGTGGGTTCATGCCAAAACATACAACAAGAGATACATAGACTCACAGGTATAGCTGTACAGAGCAACCAAAACGAACTGTATTGTGTTACAGAGCCAAAATGTTCAACTTTCAACAACCTGAAAAATGGTAACACAGTCTGCTTATAACAGCCAGAAAGTGTACCACAGCAATTAATTACATGATTACAACAAAAAAATCCGCCAGATACAGTCCTCAGAAGGAATGGCGCTCAGAAAATGTTAATGCAGCAGACAAAGGGGGGCCTCGAGCCACGCGCCACTATCTGGAAGTCTTCATTCTCAATCAGGCAGCCTGATCGCTTGTACCATCACCCATACTCCTGCTACAGTCGCCATTAAGGGCCTCAACCACCCGCGGTCGCTTGAAAACCGTCGCTGCAGTCAAAAAGAAGTTTCCCGCCAAAACGCCTCCTTCGCAGGTTCAAAAATAATGCAAGGGGAAAAATCCCACATGCATGGTGTGGAGACAACTTCGACGCTTTAAAAGCATAGTCGCATACATACCAAGTGTCAAGCGTTTTGCTGCGCTCGACATACGACCCTTCGTCCACAGCCCATCAGCCAAACATATACCATCGGCCTTCCTCAAAAATCTCCCGCCGACTCCAGTTGTCTCGCCGACGCCCAGAAGCCAAATACCACCTATCGGCCAGACCACCAACTGTCGGCCCAACAAGAAACACCTCTGCCGATGAACAAAGTCACTCCGACAGCACCCTGGCCTCCCACCTCCGTCGGTATGACCAACACCGTCGGAGCAGCATCTCAAACTTACGCCGATGACGACTGCCTCACCGATCGCTACTCCATACTCTGCTGTCGGTGTGACCAACACCATCGGCCAACCCGAAAGTCTCCCCGCCGATACGCCGAGTCACACCGAAGACCACCATCAACTCCATCATCGGCCAGAGAAAGAGTACGCTACAGCGATGTCTCCCGATCGGCAAGAAAAACATCATCGGCCAAGCATTTCAAAGTTGACCCGATACTCAATCTCACTCCGATGGCACTCCCCATCGGGGTGACTTCCCTCCATCGGCAAACTGCAAAAGACCTCTGCTGATATGCTAAATCTCGCCGATGAACACTTAACTCATCCCCCATCGGCATGACCAACGCCGTCGGTGGAACCATAATATCCTTCGCCGATAGGCAAAAGTCTTGGCGATATACAAAGAACACACCATGCTACTGATATGATCGCCAAGACACATACAAACTCATGCCGATGGACAAAACATGATGACCCCTTCCTCAAGAAAGAAGATATGGATGCTACAAAACACTGAAGGGGTGCCAAAACTGGAAAAAAATTTTGGATTTTTTGGGATGGTGCCTGCATAAAAATTGTTCAAGAACTGACAGTCAATTCAGGCACCAACACGTCCAATCAAGTAATACCTTACATTCCTTCTGCAAATGATATAATTGTTTCATGTGATACTCCTCTGCCAAATTATCTCCCTATTGATATGGCTCAAATCTTTAGCCAAATTAGAATTTTTGTGCCAATAGTGGAACTCCTTAGGATTCCTGAACATAGGGATAGGGTAGGATCTTTTATTACTATTGTAGATGCACAAAAACAACCTGTTGTTGTTTCTAGCAATAATGATAAGAGTGGGGGTCATGATGAAACCGTTGAGGTTTACTTTGTGGATCCTTTCTACACCACATTGATCATAAATGGATGGTTGTTGCACAACTGTATGCTTGACTCTGGGGTCTCTAGTAATGTCATGCCACTAAAAATCATGAATGATTTGGGTTTAAAGGTATCCAAATCTTTTGAAAAATGTTTTGCTATGGATTCTAGAGAGGTGAATGTGATTGATCTAGTAAAGGATGTTGAGGTCAAACTTGCTGCTTACCCAAACAAGTCTTTCCTCATGGACATAATTATTGTGGACTGCCCTGCCAAGTGGGGTAAGTTATTGTCTAGGAAATGGGCAGCTTCCATGGGTGGAAGTATACAAATGGATCTGTCATATGCCACAATTCTAGTCCAGGGTATGGAAGTGAAGTTACACAAGGAAAATAAGGTAGAAGATGAACACCTAGAGGACAGATATAAGACAGAGGAAGATCACACCAACTTCTTTGACACTGACATAGACCATTTCATGGGATATTGCAATGATGATAATTCTGGTTTAGAAACCTTACCTTCTAATCCTGTTACTCTTGTTTATAATACATCTGAGTTATGGACTTTGTATTTTGATGATGCATACTCAAGGAAAGGCTCAGGTGCTAGTATTGTTCTGATATCCCCTAATGGTGAGCAATTTGGCAAGTCTTTTAGACTTGATTTTCAATGCACCAACAATGTGGCGGAGTATGAAGCCCTCTTGCTGGGCTTAAATGTTGCACATAAACATGGAATCACATGTCTGAAGATACATGGTGATTCGGAATTAATTGTGCAGCAGATTAGAAAGACATTTGCTGCCAAGGATAGAAAACTCAAAGCATACCGAAATGCAGTTTGGGACACGATAGAGCTGTTTGATGCCATTGGCATTGAATGGATTGAGAGGACAAAAAATGATGAAGCAGATTCCTTGGCTGTGGCTGCTTCAAAATTTGGTCCTCAAATGAATTTTCCTCGTGGCCAATATGTTGTGGAAATACTTACAAGGCCAACAATTCCTGATAACATCTACAATTGGCAGGTTTTCAATGACAGCAATCAGATTTACAGTTTTATGAACTATATGGATGAATTTGATAATCAATTGATTGATTAGCAGCCAATGATAGAAGTGGCTAATGGTAAGGAAACTTTGTTTGGTAGTAAGGTTGTGCAATTAAAAACAAATACTATTCCAAAGGGACTAGTAGCATTAGAAAGAATGTTTGACAATGCAGAGCAATGGAAGAGTAAAAGTAAACCTATTGTAGAGGACAACATTGAAGGTGTAAACCTGGGAACTAGGGAAGCGCCTAGAATGATTTACATTGGGAAGAGGTTGAAGCCTCATGAGAAGCAGATGCTGATTGCTCTACTCAGAAAATTTAAGAAGTGTTTTGCATGGTCCTATGACGAGCTTAAGGCTTATAGGGAGGATCTGTTCCAGCATACCATTCTCCTCCAACTAGATACAAAACCATTTAGGCAGAAATAGAGGCCTATAAATCCTACCATTGCTCCCAAGATGCAAAAAGAACTGTTGAAGATGAAAGAGGGAGGCATTATTAAACCCATCAGACATTTTGAATGGGTATCCAACCTTGTCCCAGTAAGAAAGAATGGGGAAATCAGGTTGTGTGTCGACTTTAGAAATCTGAACATTAAATCCCTCAAGGAAAACTATCCTCTCCCGAGTATGGATCATTTATTGCAAAGGGTGGTTGGTTCAAAATTGATGTCAATGATGGATGGATTCTCAAGATACAACCAAGTGTTGGTCAAGGAGTTTGAACAACACAAAACATCATTCATCACTCCTTGGGGTTCTTATGTATACCTAAGAATGCCATTTGGATTAAAGAATGCTGGGTCAACAATTCAGCGAGCTATGGATGTAGCTTTTGCGTCTCATTGATGAGATCATGGTGGTTTATCAAGATGACCTTACAACATTCTCAAAAGAAAGAGGTGAGCACTGCAAGCATCTTGAGGTAATCTTCCAGATTTGCTTAGAATATGGGATTTCTTTGAATCCTAAAAAATGTCAATTTGGAGTTGAAGAGGGCAAGTTGCTCGAGCACATTGTGTCAAAAGATGGGGTAAGGATAGATCCAAAACGAGTCAAGGCTATTGATCTTATTCCCCAGCCCAAATCAGTTAAAGGAATACAGTATTTTTTTGGGCAAATCAATTTTGTTAAGAGATTTATTCCTAATTTTGCCAAAAAGACTAAGGCCATTTCTAAAATGCTCAAGAAGGGGCTATCTATTACATGAGAGAAAGAGCCATCTGAAGCGTTCAATGATATCAAGGAAGCTATCAAGGAGGCACCTATACTGATAAGTCCAAATTATTCTAAACCCCTTTAGTTGTTTTCCTTTGCTTCTTTTTATACTGTTGCTGTTGTTCTACTTCAAAAGAATGAAGATGGATTTGAACAGCCTATAGGATTCTTTAGCAAGTCTTTACAGGCTGCTAAATTGGATAATTCCATAATGGAGAAGCATGCCTATGCATTGGTTAAGGCCATAAAGAATTTCAGATCTTATTTCACAGGGGCCAAGATCATAGTATATGTGCCACACACAGCAGTGAAGGATATCTTCGTATAGCAGGAAGTTTCTGGGAGAAGGTGCAGATGGATCAACAGGATCCAAGAATATGACATGGACACACAGGTCACAAAGTTGGTTAGAGGCCAAGGCCTAGCTAAGATGATGGAAAATTCCAACTTAGAGGCAGCGGACGTATATCAGGTAAATGCTTCTCAATCTGCTGGTATGTGTGCTTTGGCTAACAATTCATGGTATAAGGATGTTATCTTTTATCTTGAAAATGTGCATTGCCCCTTAGGCATGAATGTAACTCAACAAAGGACACTTAAACTCCAGTCCCAAAGGTATGTCCTGATCCAAGGTATTTTAATGTAGAGAAATCATGAAGGACAATTACTAAAGTGTCTAGATCAGCAACAATCTAAAGAGGTTATTGATAAATGTCATCAAGGAGTATGTGGTGGGTATTTTTATGCTAAAACCACAACACATAAAATTATTAGGGCAGGTTTCTGGTGGCCGAGCCTCTTCAAGGACGTTGCAAAACAGATTAGAAAGTGTGATGCCTATCAAAGATTTGCAGGCAAGTTGAAGTTTCAAGGTGCCCTTCCCCTTATGAATGTTACCATTGAAGCACCATTTCAGCAATGGGGCATTGATTTCATAGGGGAGATCTAGAAGAGATCAAGCAATAAGTACAGGTGGATATTAGTGGCAACTAATTACTTTACTAAGTGGGTTGAGGCTATTCCAACTTGCAATGCCACGTCCAAGGTAGTGATTGAGTTCTTGTTGAACAATCTGATAACTAGATTTGGTGTGCCATCTAAAATTGTTGTAGACAACGCTATGTGTTTTAGGTCTCAAGACATTGCAAGTATGTGTTCTAAGTATGGGATACATTTGATTCATTCATCACCATATCATCCATAGAGTAACGGACAAGCTAAGTCCAGCAATAAGAGCCTCATGAAAATTTTAAAGAGGACTTCAGATGAGAACAAGAAAAGGTGGGATGACAAGCTAAAATATGCAATTTGGGCTGATAGGATCACCTACAAACGTGCTATAGGCAAGAGTCCTTTTGAGCTAGTGTATGGGAAGGAGGCCAAAATGCCAATGTCGCTAGAGTTGCCTGTGTATCAATTGCTGCAACAAATAGGAGAAGATGGAGATGATGCTATGGCATTGAGAATGCATGAGTTAAGAGAGTTGGACGAAGCCAGAAGGATGGCACATGACAAAAACTTGCTAAGGCAGCAAGAGGTGGAACATCTGTTCAACAAGAGAGCGGTTAAGAGGTGTTTTCAAACTGGTGATTTGGTTCTTCTCTGGAATGCAAAGTCAGAAGATAAGGACAAACATGGTAAGTTTGAACCATTATGGTTAGGCCCTTATCAAATTGACGAGAAGGCTGGCCAGGACACCTTTTATGTTAGAAACGTGGAAGGGGATTGCTAGAGTTGCCTGTTCATGGGCAGCGCTTGAAACATTACGTCTTGTAGGTAATGGTTTTCATTCAAATTTTGTGGTTAAATCTTGTTATATCTGATATTTTTGACCTCGGGTAGTCTTGACCATTGTTGGTCTTGATGGTGTTTTGTTTTGGTTTCTTTGTGTCATTTTTTGGTGTTTCAGTTTGCTTGGAGATCTGGATTCTCATTGTGCCACTGCCTGGCACACGTCCCCAACCAAAACCAGTGTTGACACCTGAAAAATCAATCCCCAAAATGCCCCCTTTTTCCCCCCAAGTTTCATTTGAAATCCCACTTGAATCTATAGCTTATAACTAATCAGAGACATCTTTCATAGGTTTTCATGTGTTTACCATTTTAAAGGTACAAGGGAAAAGCCCAAAAATTGGCTAAGTCCAAATATCCTAAGTTTCCTCTTGTGTTTTCCCCTTTGTCGGAGGTCGGAGTTTCGGGCTTCCTCCTTCCTTCCTGCTTCCCCTTTTGGTCCCTAAAAATTGCCTAAGTGTTGAAAACTTCAAGTATTTGGCGGAGTTTCGGCGGTCGAAGTTCCTCCCTTCTATCTTCCTCGTGGCAAGCATTGAGATGAGGCCCCGGGGGCCAAAGTCCGACAGGTTTACAGGGAAAATATTCTAAGTATTAAGTGTTCAACGGAATTCGAAGTTTGGCTCTTCTTCCTTTTGGATGGCCGACCCCCGACGAGTAAAGTTTCCTAAGGCGTTCTGCCATTCCACAGAGCCTTTTGTTGGGCCCGCAGGCTGGCCTGCGGAATGACGGAAAGAGGACACGTGGCAGTTTCGGTGGATGGCGGGCCTCTTCTCTTTTCTCTTCCAAAGGGAAGGTGGTAGAGCCAAAGCCCAGGGGCCAACCCCCAATATTTTCAAATTTTGACTAAGTGTTTCGGAGATCAAGAGTCAGGGATTCGGCTCTCACTCTTCTTCACGACAAGTGCAAGGCCGAAAGGCCGAAGTCTACCTAAGGTCTAAAGAATTTTCTGAGTATGAGGCGGACCTCAGGGGGTCGGTGTTGTGATGTTTTCTCTTCTTCCTTTGGAAGGCAAAACGGTGAAGGCCCGAAGGCCGAAGTCCAACAGGGCCAGAAATATTCTAAGTGTTGCGGGCATCGGAAGGCGGGAGTTTCCATTTCCTTCTTTCTTCCTTTTGGAAGGAGAAATGTGGAACGACTGAAGTCCAAAGTCCGATTTGGTAAAGGGAAATAAAGAGATTGAAGAAAAAAGACATAGGAAGAAGGACAAAGGCTGAAATTCCAAAGTTCGAAAGTCCGATTTTTCGGAGGTTGGCTTCCTGGCCTTCCAGACTTCTCCAACCGTCTGGGAACGCACCGACTACTTCCGGCGGCGCGATTACTATGAAGTGGGTGGCCGAATTCAATGTTTTTAATGCAGTGGTTGGGGTGGTTGAGGATTTTGGCGCCCAGTTCATTCTTAGATCAGATTTACTTGTGCTATAAAGGTAGGACTTGAACTCTTTTCAAGGGTTGGTCTCTTTGGCATTTTCAGGCGACTAAGTGCAGAGCTCTTTAGGGTTTCAAAGAACAAAAAGTTTCAATTCTCCAGCGGATAAGACATAGGTCATGAAAGGTTTTTCATATTGATTTCAGCTATCAGTGTACGAACTTCTCCTTTTTCTTATGTAATCTTTCAAGGAAATCCTGAGTTTCTTTTAGGGTCTCCTCTTGCCACACTTCGTGGTATGACTGTAACCATTGATCAAATGAATAAACATATTCTTAAAACATTACATGCTATGTGATGATCTTTTTTATGGTTGTAGATGAATGATTGTATGTTGACAAAGGATTACTAAATATATTCTTCATTGATAGTTGTCTTTCTTGCATTCGGCTATCCAGAAAGTGCATGTTTCATTTTTTTTGTTGTTTTCTTCCTTTTGCTAAACTGTTGACTCTGTAACCCAATATTAGGCGCCGGTTTGAAGTGTTTGATCACCCACACTCTTTAAAATCAAAACAAATTCATCATGTGTGAAGTTAGTAGTTAGTTTTGTATGTGTTGTGGTTCTGTGTTGAACAGGAAATATTGTAAGAGAATCTTTGAAGTATCAGCTCTTTACAGACCAGACAAGCATACTTGCACTTTCCATTGTTGATGGGACTGCCCTCTCATCAGCTATATAAGGGTCATTTAGTGACAACCAATCATTCAAGGTCTAGTGACAATCTTTGGGGCCTAGAAGACGATTAGGGTTTGGTTGTCCTTTCATTTTTAGTTGTCCATCTAGTGTTGAAGCCAATACCTATTCAGGTATACCCCTTGGAATATCCCTTCTGAGCTCAAAGTGCAGAGGAGCCTACCCACTCCTGTAGGTTGTCCAAAATCGCCCATAACTTGTTGATGAACCTCTTTTAGTCACTCTGATGACGCTCCTAGCCTAGGTGATTATGAAATGTTTTAGGGTTTTGGGTTGCATTTATTTTGGGAGTCAACACTCTGTATGAGATTGCTCCAAAATCTTCAGCATTCAACACAAATGGTGATTTTTGTCTAAAACCACACCAATCCAGTTAGGGAGGATCTTTCACCACCGAAACCAGAAATCTACAAGAGAGTTTTCGTCCTCAAGAGATGGAGAAGAACATAGGTTCTCTCATTTTGTAGCAACAAATATCAAATTCATCAACAACCCCCACAATGAGCCCTCAACCTCCTATAACTTTTCTAGAGCAGTAAAATATTACTTTTCTCTTTTTGGTCCAAAAATTCCCCTTTATAAAAATAAATAATTAACTTTTTGGAGCACTTGAGGAATAATAATATTTTCCCATGAATAAAGTCCCTTTTCCAAGGCACCCACTTGAAATAACTTTTCAATACCTTTATAATGAGTTATCACACTTAGTTGTCCTTTTTAATATTTCCAAAATTAGACAACATAAGTGAATAATTAATTAAATAACTCAATAATATACCCAAGTTGCGGAAAGCATCCAAATGATATAATTTTGCAATTTTGATCATACCAATATGATATTGAAGACTTAGGATGATGATCGGTGGCAACCAGGAGACTTACTAAAAATAGTCTACTCCTCCAAGAAGTTTGGAAAGCACCCGAAAGGTCGGAAATCGATTCTGAAAGCATCAAAAGGCTCCATCTAACCAACTAAACTCAAAACCAAGAACAATTGCTCCGCAAGACTAATCAAAGCTTCTCCAAGAACATTGGAGTTCTCCTCAACTAACTAATTAGCCTTCGAAAGACTTGGAAACTGGCTATTTACGCACAAATCAGCTATGCGTCAAAAGGGACATTACACCCCCGAAGGACGTGGTAATTTTTTCAGCGGTCACTCTAGGACCCACAAACACCAAAACAGAGGAAGGTTAGGAATCAAGTGAGGTTTTCTCATTGGATAAAAGAGGAATCTTCCAAACAACATCTTTAATGGAGAAACCGGATTGCGAGGATTAGAAGAAGAGAGGAAGGAAATCAATTAAAGAGTTACTATCACAGGAAGGCGATGCTGAAGGTCAATTGAAGATTAGTATGATGATGAGCTCTGGGAAGGGAATCCCCCTTCCTAGTGAACAATGAGGATCACATCTTGAAATGTTAGGGGCCTAAACACCCCTAACAAAAAGCACTTGGTTAAGCGCTTAATGGATATATCAAAGGCCGATATATTCTTGATTCAAGAAACAAAACTCGATAGTAAAGAGGCAGAATTAATTTTAATATCAAGATAGGGTTGGAAGGGACTCCAACTTGTCTAAAGAGGGGACAATGTAGTCCATCTTATTAACATTAACATTGCTATCAGCGTGTGAATAAAATAAATGTTTTGCATGTAACTCAGTTGCATTGTTAATTATTGTATAGTTGACTTAGGTAGCATGTTACTCTCCAATTAGGTACATTTGGGTATGACAGTTCTGTCTTAACCAACAACAACTTGATCAGCCGACTAATAAATAGTAAGTCAAATATCAGGGTAAGGCTACTAATTTGATAAGTACTCTCTGTGCCAAGCATTACATTGTACCAAGCTACCTTGTGCAATAAAGTTATTGTTCGCTTATATTCTCCTAGGTTATATTCGTGGTATGTGATTCTATTTGTGCAAGTAGTGTTAAAAGGTAGCATGATATTTTGCTGTAAACAGTTGGAGACTTTAATATATTTGTTATCTGAGTTTATTTTGGTGGTGATAATAGTTCGTTTGTATTTATGTGGACAATATGAAGTAAAGGAAAGCATCTCATCTTGGCAATTCATGGTTGCTATTTGATTATTTCTGCTATCTATTATTACTGTCAGAATTATGTTGTAAATGTGTGTGCTGAAATTTAACCCATATTCATGTTATCAGAATAAATAGCACACTTGATGCTTGAGATATTTAGTTACCTTTTCCCCAAATGTGGGAATGTCTTTGCAGCAATTCCCTTCTATAATGTATATCTAAGATACCGAATCGTTCAGCTTATAGGCCGATTCCGGATACGAAACGTCCCGGAATCAAATACTGGTCCGAATCAACCCTAGGTTCGACCTTGGTACATAATTTTTACTCCAGAAACGATTTCGCGATTTCCCTACCGAACCCACACGAATCCACTGTTTTCATGGTGATTCCAAGCCAATTCCGAGAGTCTCGACCTACACGCACATGTTTCAAAAGGATTTTTTTTTCTTTATTAACCCAAAAAAGCCCTAAACGGCATGTGTTTATGGACAGATTATTTAAGTTTTTTTACCATAATAAGCCCTAAATGGGATGTGTGGCCCAACAGGGAAGGTTCACCTAGAGGCGTGTCCCCTCTGTTCGTCTACTATAATCCCCATCTTCGTCTACTATATTGCCTATTTCATTGTTTGCAATCGTCGATTGATGGTGGGGCAGAGGGTGGACGGGCTTTCATTCACAGACAAAAGACATTGAATCCTGGCGCAGCGGTATAACATTAAAGTTTGGAAAAAATTTGCAAGCCGCTAAAATTTCATTTAAACTTATATAGTAAATACTAAATAATAAATAATATATTTATATTATATTATTATAATATAAATATATTATAAATACTTATTTATATTATTATAATATAAATAATAAATAAGTATTTATAATATATTTATATTATAACATTAATATAATCATTAAATTATATTTAAATATATATATTTATTATTTAGTTTCTATATTATTTAATATTTTATAAAATAAATTAATATTAATTTATTAACATTTTAGATTTATGTAGATTAATATTATTTATTTTTATTATAAACATAGAAAGAAAGAAAATAGAACACGAAAGAAATAACATAGAATATTACTATAACAGCTAGAGCAATGCAATTATTTATAACATTGCTTCGTGTTCTATTTATTTATTTATATTATTTATGTATATTTTAATTTTTAATCAGAAATTTATATTAATAAAGTAATATTTAATAATCATAATATTATATCTTAATAATATTTTTTAATTTAGTTGTATATTTTTTAATATTATTATATATATTTTAATTTTTTTTATGTTTTTGTATAGACGTACCCAAAATGTACCCAACCCCCCCCCCCCAAAAAAAAATTTGTCGTACCGGCGTACCAGATTCACATACCCATCCCTGTGCCTGATTCCGATTTGGCAACTTATATATATATATATATATATATATATATATATATATATATATATATATATATATATATATATATATATATATATATATATATACCCTACAGCAACCAAATATATGTCACAAACATTGCCAATTACCAAGAACAAGTAGTACCTTGTTTACATAATGAATAAGCTTGTCCATTTCTTTAAACCAAGAATTTGCATATTGATATTTGAAATCGCTTCCCATGGTCCACATAATATGATTTGTGCGAGTAACGTTTGCCTGCTCATAATGTGGAAAAATGATAATTAGAATAAAAATTTCAAATGTGAAACACGTGGCAAATGCTAAATCCATATTTTCCTTGATGAAACAATCATATATGAACTGGAATAAAAATGAATGTAAACATTGATATGAATTGACAAGATAATTGTCCTAGTTTGCATTCAAAACCACTCGTAAATTATTTTAAAATTTTAAATCATTAAAAAGGAGATAGCAATTGAAGGAAGGTTTGAGATACCTGTATTATTGCTGCATTCACAAAATCATTAACTCGTTCTTGAACATTGTAATCAAAAAGTAGGAGATCATCCTACAATTTATAGTACGCAAGGTATTAGTAACTAAAGACTCTTAGTAATCCTATCAACAAGTTTTAAAAGACATACCTGAACAGGAATTGCCAATGCATCATTCACGTCAAAGGAGAAACCATAAGGAGGTCCATAGCCCACAGGGAATATAGATGTGAAAATCTATAATAGAGAAAATGACAAAGCATCATTCAAAACTTCAAATGTTTTCCCATTAAAATAAGGTAAGAAGAAAATCCATTTAATATAAAGCATATAACAGCTACAACATAGCAAAAAACTAGTAAGTCAGTCCACATAAAGCCCAATTGGTTTAGAATGGTACATGATAGCATGAAGAGGGAGAAGAAAAGACACATAATGGTGAGATGCCCCCAAGAAAATCTAGTAGTCACAAAAGTAGGACAAAGCTATGGCAAAAAAGCTATGCTATGTATCAACTTCTGATCTCAATATCATCTACAAATCCAAAAAACTTGAGACCAACGTGTCTCCAAAATATCCAATCCTAACAAAAGTAGTCACCAAATAGCACCAACTAGGACAAACCCAAAATCAAAATAATCCTATAGAAAATTTTGAAATGCTAAGATATTTCAAGGTGCAACAACTTGAATATCCACAAAACCAACAAAGTCAACAAACATGTCAATAAATGAACCACCAATCCCAATATCAATATCATTATGTGACCATGTGCAAGTTTTTCCCACAGACTTGAGTTTTGACAAGTTTGTTGTACCCAACCAAATTTTTTGCTTCATTGAGGCATTTTGAATAAGTCTAGAAAATTTTTCGTCAAAAAGTCAAAAAAACAAAATTTCTAAAAATAGACGTCAAATTAGGTTTTCTGGGTTTCTTGAGATATGGATGCTGGCAAAACTTTCTAAAAATAGAATATCCGACTCAGGTGTTGCGCTTGATTCTCATTGGTCGATTTTGCTTCACGATCAGCATGGTCCAGATGGAATCTGCAAACGACCAAGTTTTCTCTACTGGGTCATTTCTGCTTTTTTAGAAGGTGAAGCATGAGCTCTGAAGTCGTCAACAGAGGAAGTTCATCTGCCAGAGCTCATTTTCCGGTTTTCAACGTTGTTCCAACGATGCAGAACCGACGAACAGTCGTCAACTCGATGAAGCACGCAAAACGGAGCAAGATGGATCCGAGGTGATGTGAAAATCTGGAATTCACAAAATTTGACTAAGGCATGAGATTCCAAGCGCCCCAGGTGACTTGGGGCGCCCAGTCCCACCAGAGATAGATTTTTTTTGCGTTTTTCGAGAAAATGCGAGAACTGTGTTTGTCGGTCAGTTTTGGTGGGCATAAAAGCAGTCGTTTTGATCATCAGATTCTGAAAAGATGGAAAATTCATCAGATATACCCAGGCTATGCAGTTTATTCACCATTCAGTGGCAGTTCATCGACGAATCGCTGAAATCGACATCAGGAAGCAGTTGTCGACACGCAAAACGGAGCAAGTTGCAGATGAAGGTTGGAAAATTAGAAAAATGGTTAAGTATGAAGAAACCAAGCGCCCCAGGTGACTTGGGGCACCCAACCTTTCAAGTGTTAGATTTTTTTTCATGTTTTTCGAGAAATGTCGAAAATGCTTTTGTCGGCCTATTTCTAGTTGGTCAAACTTGGCCAAACATCAGTCAAAGACGGGATTTCATCACAGATATGTTCAGGCTGCTCAGATCACCCTCCATCCTGCCTCGACAGTCATCCGGACAACCGAAATCAAAGATCAAACAGGGGTTGTCAGCACGGAAAACGAGAAAAGGTATAAAATTTGAGTTTTTCAGAAAATTTTCTAAGGCATGGCAATCCAAGCACCCTAGGTGACTTGAGGCGCCCAAACTCATCAAACTTAGAATTTTTTTGAGTTTTCCTTGAAAAACATGAATCTCCCTTCATCAGCCCAGTCCGGTTCAGATCAGATCAGATCAGTTAGGCGCGTTTCCCAAGGCAAATAAAAAGTACAGTCAACTCAGCTTTCATCAGGCCTGCCTATCTGCCAGATCATCAGACTCAGTTTTGTCCCAGCAGACAGAAATTGACAGCCAAACAGGTGTCATCAATCACCGGAACGCGCGCGCAAACTGAAAAATTGAAGAAGTTGCAACTTTCGAAAAAATGGCTAAGGCTGGAGGATCTAGGCACCCCAAGTGACTTGGGGCGCCCAACTTGCCCAGAGTTGGAAATTTTTTGTGTCTGCAGTGTTTTCTAACAGCGTTGTTCCCGATCTTCACCCATTGGCAGTTTTTGAGAGGTCAAACTTGGTCAAACGATGTCAGATCGTCAGTCGGAGGCCAGAAATGGAATCACAATTGCTAGGACTCCAAAATGACAGAATCAGTCAGCTTTTTCAGTTAATGGTGACATTTTGTCATCTTGTTGAAGTCGGAGACAGGCCATATTTGAGTCAAAACAAGTGTAGAAGTGTCGAAAACGAAGAAAAATTGGCTAACACTTCTTTCAACTCACGTGTTCGATGACATCATCAAAAGAAGATATTTTTCGTCATCTTACACATGAAGCCATAGGCAGCTACAAAATAGGGATTCTTCCTATTCGAAGACATCCACTTGGATTTGTGCTTTAAAAGTTGCTTTCTTCATGGATAAGAGTAAAGTTTTATTTTCTCACAAATAAAGCTGTTTTTTCGCCCTAAAGATCTATAAAGACAAGCATTTGGCTTCTTTATTTCATTATCTTTTGCAGGTTGCATCTAAGGGAAGGATTTTTATTTTTCCTTCAACGAAGATTCAAAGAACCAAACGAAGTATTTTTTCAGCGTTCTTCATAGTTTCGGGTTGAGGAAGCAGGAAGGCTCGCTTTTTCAGGGTCCTTGTTTCAAGGGGATCGTTTTTCACAAATCGGACAGAAGCTTTTTCAGTTTTCGTCGAGATGGGTCCATCCAATACTTCATCCTCTTGAAGATTGGGAATTTCGCTTTTTTCGGGAATCTGCTTTCTTCCTACTTTTTCGGGAAAATCTCCGCTTTTTCAAAATCCGACGATCTGGGTTGCTTCAAAACAGCATTGCCTAAAAAACCCATGTGCCAGCTTTTTTGCTCACACTCTGCTTTTTTCTAAAAATCAGCAAATAATTTTCATCCATTTGTCCAAGATTTTTCCGACATAGGCGTGTTCACAGTCAATTTTCAAATCTTTCAATATGCAGTACTCTCCAACACAAATCAGGCCCAAAACGGCGTTGGTTCACGATTACCTGAGAACTTGTGAAACAGAATTGCATAAAGTACTTCCAGTAATCAATTTACATTCTTTGGAGGATGCAGGAAATAATGCTATCAGGAATCTAGGACACTCCGGTTTGCTTGCAACAGCATCCTTTCCCATCACAGTGCAAAGTATCAAGTTTGTAATTGCTTGCATGACGCATTACAATTCGGTCACAAGAGAAATCCAGTCAAGAGATGGACGTGTGCTCTGCAGCCTAAGGCCGAACGACATTGAGAAGTGTTTTACAATACCAATCTGGAGAGAAAACTTAACTGTTTCAATCGAAGAATGCAAGAGGGTTTGGAACAATGATAAAGAAAAATACCGGAAAAAGATTGGCCAGAGGTGGTTAAAAGAGAAGCAGAATCTCATGCCAAAGAACATTGGACGTGGAGAGTTCAAGGAGGAACATGCAATAATGATTACTCTGCTAAGCCGGATCACGGGTCAAGCAAATGCTAACAAGTTCCAGCCTTGGATGTTTTACATTATGTCCCAGATTGTTGATGGAACCGAATTCTATGACTGGGCGGCACTCATCAGTGATAGTCTCCACCAACAAATACTTGATTTTCAAAGGGCTCACGAATTCCACATGATGCCATACCTTGTGTATTTGATGGCTTTTCAAGGTCAATTCAGAGGTTTGAATGTTGTTAAGCTCTGGGTATCCAGCATGTGTATCATCATTTTCCGCAGTTGGAAATCTCTCAAGCTGAACGACATTACCGGTGGGTGAATGATGCATTTTTGATGCATGCAGTCCGAGATATGGATAATGAGTTGCATATACGGTTTTCAACAGATGCTAGAATAGCAATGGCAGAATGGGCTGATTGGTTTATCCAATTTCCCACTTTTTCCTACATCAAAGTATATGGCTTCTCAGGAGAGCCAGCCATGTTGCCGAGATATCCGACAGATGAAATAGCATTTATGGAATTTTTGAGGCAAGCCTATGAAGTTCATACATTTTTGCGTAGCAGACGCAAGGCAACTTTCAATTTTCCACTTGGGATGAGTATTTACAAATGCAGATCTGGAGCAAATGCCAAGGCAATCGATAATGAATCATCCAGATATGGTCTTAAGTTTTTCGACAGGTCTTCATATGATCCTCGTGGTGTTTTTGCATCACATCTTGGTCAAAATTGTACGCACAAGCATGCGGTTGAAGACTTCTGGGCTAATTGTGCTGATGAGTTTGAAGTGCGAGAACACAGTTACAGCAAGTTCACTCTTCAGCAACTGTCTGATATCCTATTAGAAGATATAGAGGGTTTGACAGAGAGTGGTGAAGTTCTACTTCCCACGTATTTCAGAGACCAAGTTGAGCAACAGTCGTTGCTACCAATTAATTGGTCAATAAAAGAGAGCACTTCCATTGAAGAAAGAACGAGTCGAGTTGTTAAAAACAGTTTGATATTCTTGAAGACTAAGCGGAAGGATGATATTCTGATAGCAGAGCCGCCAGTTGTACAACCATCAAAGCCTTCCACTTCCAAGCCGAAACGAAGGGTTAAAGCTATGAGTGTCCTTCCAAAGGGAACAAAAATGGCTAAGTTAAAGAGGAAAAAGGACGAGTCTCCAACTCATGTCCAACAGGAACAACCAACAGTTGAATCAAAAGTTCCTGTTGAACCAACGCTGCATGTTGAAGCGTTACCTTCAGAGCATGTTTCTCCACCTTCTTCACCAATCTCTTCTCCTATCCACATAGATTCAGAGCCAAATTCGCCGGTTTGTAACTCTGATGCGCACATTGATTCATCAGGAGTTTCCAAGAGAGGATGGCTCATCCTAGCTTGAAAACATTCTGGGAAGGAAGAGGAGAAAGCCCTCATATCAGCTAGATTTAACAGATCTTAAAAGCATTTGTTGGTGCTTGCATAAATATTCAGGTTTCAGGCATTTAAATCTGCAGGCCCCTTCACAAAAAACTCAAAAATTTCTAAGTCTATCGGCATGGCTATTGCTTTGTCTCAGCAATCACATTGTTGACATTGGTTTGTTCCTTGCATCGCCAAGACTTCGGTCATCGGCAGCTAAGCTAAATGTTTCTCCGATGGGCCGATAGGATATATGCATGTTGGGTCTTCATCGGCGTAACTGTCCTCATCGGCATGTTGTTGAGGTCCCGCTCCGATGGGTCGGGGTCACGCCAATTCAAGGGGATCGATCGCCAAGACAACGTGTATCGGTGGCCGAGTCCAGTCTCCTGCCGATCGCCAATGAGGACAGGGTATATGCAGGGTAAGCTATCGGAGTGACACTGCATGTCGGGGAAGCTAGCGAAGTGTTCACCGATGGGGCTAGTTTGGCCGACGGAGTGTGGTTCAAAGGTTTCATCGGTGAGATCGGCATATCGGCGGGGGAGCTTTCAGGTGTGCCGATGGGTCGGGATCACACCGATACAAGAGGGTCATCGGCATAACAATATGTGTCGGCGTGCTTTGTAGAGGTCGCTCCGACAGTCTGGCGTCACTCCGATAAGGTTTGGTATCGGTGGGAGTTGGAGCGATGGGCTGTTAGCGGTTAGATCACAGGTCACGGTGAGGAAAGGTGCGTGACACTAAGTTTACCCGTGGTCTGGTATAAAACATGATCAAAAGGTCACTACAGGGCGAATGTGGGATAATTAGATCTCACGAATGGAAAAGTCAGCGATAGCAAAGGTACCTGCGTGGCACATTCTCATTGGTTGTCGATTTTTCAGCATGATTTAGGGCCGCAAATCTTGGCAATAGAGGGAAATCAACAGCCTCCATTCAAACTTTCAGGCGCAGGAGGATTTTCTGTGTTCGCTACATCTTTTCGGGCGGGAAGAATTACAAGGCATGCGAACCATTCCCAAAGCAGGTTGGTAATCCATTAATGGCAAAATGAAAGGAGGCATGGGTTCGAAGGGACAATCCAGCGACCCGATTTAGAGAAAATCTCCATTCAGCTGCACACTTCCCGATCTCACCTGCTCCCTTCTTTCTGCCTGGAACATTCAATGATTTGAGCGCCATCCTTTGGTGCGCTGTATCTGGCAGGAATTTTGAAATGCCATTGTAATTAATGTTGAGTACACATTCTTGTTGTATATAGCAAGCTGTGTTACTCATTTTCAGGTTGTTGAAGACTTGGGCATTTTTAGGGGAAAAATAACGAAAGACAGAGCATTTTCCTGGTTGTTTTATCTCTGTTGGAGTTTATGAGTTGCATTTGAGTGCACCTTGTGTAGATGTTCAGTTTCTTCTCATTTTATATGAAAAATGCATTATTGCATGTGTTTATCTATCTATCTCCATGTGTTGTATGCATTCTCTTCTTTTGAATCTGGTTGCTAAGGGTTTCTCAGATTCTGGGGTATAGATTTCTATATCACATGCTTAATCTTTAACTTCCATTCAAGGAGTGGATTAAATTGTTTTAGGTTGAGTATAGAGAAGATTGTATGTCAGCTGGGATGTGTGTAAGTAGAGACAGTTAAATACTTATCCTTGGGTGGTGTTTGTAAGGCAGATACCAGTCCTAACCCCTTGAAACTTGAATGCCAGTTGCAAGCCATTCTCTTGTATATGTCTAGTTGACTCCTTGCCCTGAGATAGGCACCGGTTTGCTCCCTGTGTAGTAGTTATGATCCAAAACTCCATGTCTTGCATCCAAAACTTATACAAATCCTTTCATTATTCCAACCTGTTAGTTGTAGGAGTAGAATTAGAACCCCTGCATACTCTCATCCTCAACCATTTAGATATGTCCAAGAATGTTGTCAGCCTTGTGATCTATCATGCAAATCTTGGTCCATACATGAGAGTATTCTGCCTGCTATTGTAAAGCTAAATCTTTCTGTCATTGGGTGAGTCAAATGTTAAATCCTTAGCTATAGGGATACCCTCTTGGTGCAGCAGAACCAGAAGTGAAGGGGAGGCAGCTCACGCAACCTCCTGTATTTGTTGGCCGAATCTGCCTGTGCATGGGAACTGGCAAACCCTTTGCTAATTCGAAAGAACTCCAACAACGTCTACCAAGACACACCAGATAAGAAGCTGAAGAAGCAGGTTCGCATTGAGAAGAATGCAGATGGAGAAATAATCCTTGAAACTGCAACACTGCCAAAGGATAGAAGTGCTGATGATATCGAGGTTGATGACTTCAAGGTTGTCAAAGCTAACCTTGGTAGAAGTACCCACCATACAGATGTAAATCTCTTCGAGGTTGCAACAGATAATTTGAAGGAAAGGGTGTTGAAAGATGAAGAAGATAAGGCAGCTCTCAAAGCTGAAGTTAGGCAGTTGCGGCAATACATTTCCAACCTTTTCCATGGCGCATCACAGGCTGATTTATTACTTCCACCGAATCTGGAATCACCAGCCGATCAGCGGCAATCCAGTCAATTGGTTCTCTATGGGAGGCACACGAATAGTTGGGTGGAAGAATTTGTGACTAAAGGGAGAGTTGTACTTTCAAAGTTTTATCAATTGAAGTACAACGCTCATGATTTATGCCAAGGCATACAGAGGTTGCAGCAGGCCATGGCAGAAAATAGACCAGTGTTTGAGATCATTATCTCCGACTTGAAGATTGTACTTGATTCTGTTGATTCAGACGATGATAAGAAGACAGTTTCTACTTGGAAAGCGCAATATCTTTTCATAGTAAAAACTTATAACAGTATAATTTCAGAGTTAACAGAATGGAAAGAAAAGGTAGTCAACGTCCTCGAGTTCGTCAGATCTTTTGTTTCTCAGATCCCGTTTTCGTATGAAAGAGAAGATGGTACCCTATATGATGTCAGGGAAGTGCAAGCAGAATTTCAGACTCTCGTCCCCAGCAATTTTAATGATGATATCAGTGCCGGCAAGATGGGTCGTTTTGCCCCAATGTCAGTGAAGTTCGACAAGGCTGTGGGCGAAGTTCACAAATTTCTTCAGATGGTTGCAAACGGTGAAGAAATGTTAGAGAATCAAAATATCATTCTAGAGAATATCAGTGTTCCTGGCAAAGATGCGGTCACTCGCTTTTTAGAAGATAATGTTTCCTAAAATATCAACGGATGACATCACCAAAAAGCAAGAATGTTGATGAGGATGCATTTCAAAAGAAAGCAGCTTTAAAACGGATGCTTTTTGTTTTAAAGCATTTGCTTTCATCCTAAGCTCATCCATTCTATATTTAGAAAGAAATCACTTTGTGATAGTTGGAATCTTCTTTGCTTTAAAGTAAATTGCTTTAAAGCATTTGTTTGTTGTATCTTTGTCTTAGAATAGTAATAAAGCTTGCGAGTTGGCAAGTTAGGGTTATTCAAGGAGATTTTAGGGTTCCCTACTCTTTTGATTTTAGTATAAATAAGGGCATCCTTGCCCATTGTATGTAATGGTAGTTGTGATAGTAAATTTGCTGTGCCTGTTCTACCCTGCAAATCTTGATATTCCAAGTGTCTGTTCACTTTGTGTAATTTGTTCTCCGGTGTTTGATCGCTTGTTGTATGCCTGCCTTTTGCTACAGCATTGCTATCCTAGAGTTGTGCCAACTTTGTGATATTGAATAGAAGTCTCATGCCTATTTTGCTCTGATATTCTATCTCGATTCATCAAGTTTTCGTCGTCAGATGTGTGGCTTTTGTAGCTTTCATTTCAGCTTCCATCATTAAAGTACTATAAATCTTGTGATGTAAATCTGGGAGAAAATTGCTTAAGTTTTTGTTAAAACAATCATTCCTTGTTCACTTTTAATTCCCTTTGCTCTGAATTTACTCAGGAGATTAAAAGCGTCGTTAGTCTTTGCTTAGTTGTAGTAGAAGTTTTAAAAAAGGAAAAAACCTCTTCTGTAGCGTTTAGAGTTTTATAACCTTGTGCTTGCAGTTGAGAATCAAAAAGAAGATAGGCGAAGTTTTATTTAATTATCTTTTCAGCGAACATCAGCAAAAAGGGAACTCCCCCTTCCAATACGAGAGCAGTTTATCTGTGCATAGCTGTCCGTTTCCAAATCGTATTCCAGAGGTGCAAATTGAAATGCCAACAAAGTATTTGGGCAAGTAACTCGCCAGCTAGTTTTCAAGCAAGTTACTCACCTAGAGGCTTCGCCTGGTGGGTTTTTCCATGATTTTTTGATCTATGGTACCAAATGAAGTCTTTGGTTAACAAACTTTTTTCTCTAGAAGTTGTACTCTCTAAGGATGGGAGATAGTGATTTTGTAACTAAATATTTTGGCCAAGATGTTGATGGAAAGGGCTAGGAGTATGTATAGAGGTGTTGGTTTAAAGCAAAATTTTTGACCAGAAGCAGCAAATACTACTTGTTGTCTAATCAACCAATCTCCTACTTCAGATCTTGTTAATAAAACCCCTAAGAAGGTTTGGATGGACAAGAAGCCCTTCGATGTCTCAAAGTGTTTGGTTGGAAGAGGTCTAAGTTGGACTTAAAAGCTAAGAAATGTATCTTCATCGACCATGGTGACAATGTTAAAGGATACAAGCTTTGGAATCCTAAGATGGGGAAGAGGGTATACATTCATAATGTGATCTTTTGAGAGGTCTTCTCCTATTGAGGAACCAAGAGATGAAGAGAAAACCAATGTGCAATTAGTGCCAAAGACCGAGGAAGCTGCAAATGACTATGAACAAGAAGTTCATGAGGAACCTGTCGATGGAGGTAATCCAAATGAGGTATCAGAGGAGTAAGAACCTAACACCTTACTCTTGAAAAGGTCCACTCAACAAAGAAGATAACCCAACAGCTATAGCCTACCTGATTTTCATTGTATTTTTGCATTATCTAGATGAACCTAGTATTCTTTAGGAGATAGATGAGTCAAAGAAGAGTAAGTCTTAGAAGAAATCCATGGATGATAAGATGGTGGCCTTGGAAAAGAACAAGACTTGGGAGTTGGTTCAGTTACCCAAAGGAAGGAAACCTGTAAGATCCAAATGCATTTTTAAGAAGTTTAGTTCTGATGGTAGAATTGAAAAATACAAGGCATGATTGGTGGCTAAGGGTTATTCCCAAGTTGAGGGAACTGATTTTGGTAGATTTTCTCTCCTATTGCAAAAATTACATCTATTAGATTGTTATTGTCTATTGCTACTACATTTGACCTTGACATTTTCTAGCATTTTAATTTGTCTTTTGCAAGATAACACAAAATGGAATAGTGTGAAGTAAATCGTCTCTTCAAATTAGGAGAGGAAGCCCTCTAAGTTTTAAACCAACCTAAACCTAAGCTAAACTAACCCTAGACTAAAAACTGTAGACAAGATATACAAATATGCATACTATATAAGATTCACTAAGGAGGGTTTGCATAAATGAAAATGACTACCTGCTTATACTTTTTGCCTCAGATACATGCACCAAATTGAATAGTCGTGCCTTGCAAATAAGATTTTCAAATACTAAGAGAAAGAAATTGCTAATATAAACACACACAAATGACACCTTCAAGATCACTAAAATAGATACCAACTATTCAGTGCAAAGAAGATTGTGAAGGAATACAACACATGATTTCAAGAAATAAATAGCTAAACTATATTTAAAGACACAACTCACATAAACAGATGTCATCAATACAAAACTTGACTCAATACAATCTACTTTTAGTTTACTTGATGAAATTATCAACATAATAAATGTAGACATAGAATATCAATAACCAACTCGAACAACAATTTTTGCAACATAAGCAAAGCATCAACTATCCTCTACAGTTTATGTGCTCAGAGCACTTATTTATAGGTTAGAAATGCTCAATATTTGGGACTTTGAAATAATCCACCATTGGAGGAATCGATGAGATTTCTTGGATGACACATCTCACCACTTTGAATGTTGAGTATGACATGCAAGTTACTTTGTAAGAGCATGATGATATGAGATACAAATAGGCATGTACTAGAATCTATGACAAAAGGAGTTAAATGTAAGTTGGAAGATTCTTGGAATTTGAAGAATCTCAAATTGAGCATCCATCTTGACACTTGGGCATATTGATAATGGGAGAATCTTGGTGTAGGTGGATGTTGCCAAAATGCTACTAGAACTCCTTCAAAATTTGGGATTAGAACTGTTGTCCTTTCAGGCCAAATAGCCCAAGGATCTATGAAATTTCTAAGTGTTTCAACTTTGAAGTGCAAGGAAAAAGGCCCTCCAAATGGCTAAGTCCAAAATCCTAGGTGTTTTCCTTGTGTTTTCTGCCTTTTCGAGGTTTCAGAGTTTGGGGTTTCCCTCTTCGCTATGCCATTCTTGTTGCCTCCGAACTCCGCCTTGGTTACTTGTAAATTCTTCTAAGTGTTTCGGGCGTCGGGCGTCGAGAGTTTCTTCTTCCTTCTTCTTTGGGGCAAGCGGTAGATGGAAGGTCCGCTTGCCGAAACCCGACGAGCCACAATGTTCCTAAGTGTTGCGGGCGGCGGCAAGCAAGAGTTCTCTTTTCTTCCTTCTTTTTCAAAGGCGGAAGGTGGAAGGCCTGATGGCCGAGGTCCGCCGATTTCAAATGCTTCTAAGTATTGCAGAGCTCGAAGGTTGGGGTTGCAGTCTTTTTCTTTCCATTTGGCGAAAGGCGAAGATCCCCGACAAATTTCATAATTCCTTCCATGTATTGCGCAATCGGGGATCGATTGGTTCTTCTTTTCAAAAGCACGATGCACGGTGAAGGCCCGATCTCTGAAGCCCGACGGTTTCTCTATTGCTCCTTTCGGACTTTGGAGATCGTAGTTTCCTTCTTCACCTTTCAAAGGCCCGATCGATGGAAGCCTAATCAGAGGAAGCCCGATTGGTCGAGGCCCGACCTGTTTTGCCTTCCCGGCTCTTTCCACTGTTCCTGACGCGACGGGATTGCTCAACGACCTTCCTGGCCGCCATTAATGCTTCTTCAGAGCCTGATTACTTGTGGGAAATGGATTTCTCGCCCCCCTATGCCACTGTAGCCCCTTTGCATTGAATTTCTTGTACCCAAAGCATGGGCAAACACTCTTCTTTAGCGGATTTCCAAGGCCGAGTCATGGGGGCGCGCTCCTAGGACGCAGAGGTGAAGTTATTGCAGCATGGGCGACTGGGTTTCCTTGTTGACCACTATTCCCCACGTCCATGGCTTCTATAGTGTGATCTAAAAAGTTATATATGCATGTATTTGAGATGTATTTCTATTAGTTGGTCGCCGGGTCCTTATTCAAGTTGAAACACTTGATGTTTGATCATGACCTCATGATATTTCCCAGAACTGTATGAATATAATCGACTGTGTCCTCTTCTGGACCTCTCTGTCTTCATTCTAGTTCAACTATGAAGGGAAGGTTGTCATTCTGTGTCTTTTCTGATCTGTATTGAGTTTTTCTTCCTTTGTAATGGCTATTTAGCCTTCATGATCAATATAATAGACTGATATTTTGCCTCCCTTATACTTCTACACTGTGTTTACTTGAATTCTATAGGCTTATTCCATGGATGTTTCGTCCCTCTTGTAGTTAAAGTTTTCTACTTCAAACCTCTGTTAAAGTTATAAGTCTGTGTGAATCTATATCAATATTTGAGATCATTGTTGTGTTATGTCAGTCCCAACCAAACACTAAATCTGGTGCATCACCACCTTTTATTACAGTTTTCATCTCTCCCTTTCCCTTGTGATCAGTAGCATTAGATTTAGTTTTTCTCTGAGCCTTAAGCTCAAAAAGAGGAACCAACCTTCTCTAGAGGTCTAATCTCATCTGCAAGGTCCCACACCTTGAGATTAGTCCCATTGTGTCATTGGAATGCTTGAACAGACTTCAATCAAGGTGTAATTCTAGGTGATAACAAGAACATTAGAGGTGCATGTTGTTAACATTTTTATTTGCACTTTTCAATGTGACACAAAACAAAACAGATGTGTAGTAGAACCGCTCTTCAAATCAGAAGGAGAAGCTCCTTGCAAAACAAAAACTAACCTACTATGAACATATATACTTGTAATTCACAATCTTTACCGTGGTCTTCTAGAGTGTTTCATGCTCATGTTGAATAAAAGTAAATGTGTTTCTTTTTGGATTCACTTAGAGAAAAAGGCTAACATGCACTTCAACTCCAGGCAAATGGTTTTTAATGCCTTTTGGCTAAAAGATAAACTTTCAACTACATGCTCATGTTGTTTAGCTAAAAGGAAAGACTAAACAATGCAAGTGCACATAAAGATTGGATAAGCTTAAATACAAAGATACAAATGTTTTGGTAAATTAAATTATGAGATCGATACAAAGCCACAATCTTCAACTTCAACCAAACCTACAATACAAAGCTTGCAACTTTCTAAAAGCAATTAAATCTACCCTCAACACACATAACAAACATTTCAATAGAGATTTAAAAACAAAATAGGCGAAATAAACTCTATTGAACAAATATTGAATTTTGTATTAACAATAACACTGAATAGAAATTTTAACATGCAGGTGTGAGAATTACCATTAGATATTAAGTGCAAAATAGCACTTATTTATATGGATTACAAAGCTATAGCATGAAAATAAATAAAAAGCTACTTCAACTCTAGCTACAACTTGATTGCATGCAATGTAATCTTTGTTACAAAATACTATCTACCAAAACTAAAACCAAAACCATGCGACTACCAATTAGACTTGTGGGTTCCCAAAATAACTACAACCCAAAACCCTAAAACATTAATCAATCACCCAAGCTAGGGGTGTCATTAAAGTGATTGAAAAGAGGTTTATCAATAGGTTTAGGGCGATTTTGGCCAACTAACAGGAGTGGGTAAACTCCTCTGCACTTTGGGTTCAGCTTGACCCAAGAGGGATATTCCTAGAGGCGTGAAATGGAACACAAACAAACATTCACAGCCATACCCAATGTACACTTGACCCCCAAAGCTGTCACTAGGTCAAGACCAACTGGCTGCATAAAACCTCTAATTAAGTTGATCATTGCACTATGCACTTGCACCCAAACATGGCAATATTACATTCCTTGAGATGACTCCACTTAACTTCACATACACAAGATACACAGTGCAGGCATACATGTTCATGGTAATGATTCGAGTTGTTTTGCATTACTTCAAATTTATCCATGGTTATTGAACAAAACCATGAACAGCATGTAGAACCTAACCTAATCTACTCCTACAGCTAACTGGACAAGTGTTTAATTAAAAAGAATGTTTGATCCTTCCCCAATATGGACCGGTGCCTATTCCATTGGGCAACAATCATAGAATGCAAGGAGGAAGGAAAGACATCTAATAGAACATCCACAGAACTAGATATGCATTTACATACAAACTATAAGTTACATCTTATACAAGGACATACTTAATAATCCATAAAAGAACTGCAATAATCCATACATAATGCAGAGATGACCATTACAATGCTTGCAATGAATTAATATGTTGTCACATACATCAAATCTGCAGCTACATTCATGCTAGCAAATGTGGCAAGAGGAACTCCTAGCTGCGACTAAAGACTTCCCTGAATCATTACAATCAATCACGGAGACATCTCACTGTATACAGATGCGCTTTGAGAATCCTTCCTACGTTGTACCATATGCATTCCTTCACTTGCAGACAAGACTTTCACTTCGTTTGATGCCCTAAAATCTTTTTTAAGCATTTCCAAACCAAACAATTGGTTCAGCGACCAACCATTGAAAAGAGTTTCAATCTTCCATTATAGCGTTCACAACTCGGATCTGATGGAAGAACGGGTAGGAAAACCCCAACCACTCCACCTATTGCAATAAAAACCTCATTTTCAACTACCCATTTTGCATTAATGGCGATCTAGAGAGTCGGCGGCGCGTTTTCCCGCTTTTCTAGATCATCCTACAAGCTAACCGGATGTGGATATGCAACAGGATATCTGGTTCGAAATGTCCACTTGAGAGATATCCAGTTGGAAGATATCCTTGAGAGATATCTGATTGGAATGTCTGGTTGAAAAGTCAACGCAATCGAATATGAAAAGGTCAACTGGATATGGAAAAGTCAATTGGATCCGGATATTGAAAGCCAACAAGATATCCAATTAGGAAAGGTCCGGTTGGAAAAGAAAGGGTTATGCAACCGGATGTGGAAATGAAAGCCAACCGGATAGAAATACAAATAAGTGCAACCAGATCTAGAACACGACATCTGGTTAGGAATTACAAAGAAGTGCAACCGGATCTGGTACACTAACCCGAACCCGATCTTGCACAAAGGACATTCGGTTCATCCCGTGTTCCACATCCGATTGGAGTTGAACATCCGATAGTGCCCGGATAAGTCATGATGTCACCCTCCAACCTGACATATTCCATTTCAACATATGACAAGTGCAACCAAAACCGGATATCGAAACACAACCCAATATCCAGTTAGAAATACAAAGGAACACAACCGGATCCAGATATCGAAGACAACCTGATAGAAATACAAATAAGTGCAACCAGATGTCCGGACATCCAAATGAAGCGATAAGTGTAACTTAGCCAAAAATCATCAGATCTCCAAATTTGAACTGCAGGTACCCATTTGGCTCCTTAACAAGATGCACTCCCTACTTGGGCATGATTCCAACTAGATCTATCAGTTTTTTGATGTAGAACCCCGTAGGAAAATTTTGAGGAACTTGACAAGATTTCGCAAATACTAGGCATGGAAAATTTGGGCACCAACAACACTGATTGTACAACTTATTACAAACTCCCATTTAAAGCTTGTGACTCTCCCATGGCAAGAGATCCAAAAATAGATGATCTAACAATAACTAACTTCGAGCTAAAAATAGAGAATGCTAAGAATAGCGGAAAGCTAAAAAATAGCACGAGCTATAAATAACTCTGGCTATAAATAATGTGTTTCAAAATATACTCTTCTCTTAAAAAGGTAACTACTAAAAATAGCGCGAGCTAAAAATGGCCTTCTACATAGGCAGCTCTAACTACTTCTGATGAAGCTTTTGCTTTGTTCTAATGAAGTCTAACAGATCATCTAGAGCTTTTGGAAATTTATTGAAACTTAATGAATTGAAGCTGGTACATGATGAATTCATTGAATTTGAAACCCTAACCATGATGATTCAATTTTGATGCTTAGAATGAAGACCCTTAGTGAAGGAAGTGGTTTGGTTAGCGAACCAACTTACCAAGATCAAAAACCTTAGATGAGTGTTTGCAAAGCGCTGTCATAGCCAATTGAAAACTTTATTTATGACACTTTCAAGGGTTTTGAAACCTTACAATATAAGTAGATTCCAACTGTTATTACAAACTGTCATCAATAGCCACACATAATACAAAAGGTATTCATGAAGTGCTGAAACTTGTTACTACCTCTTGGGTCCCAAAACCACTGCTCAACTTCCTAGGACAGAATCACACTCATAAGGCCAGGGTTGTCGTCATGCAAGCATAATTGGTCCATCAACAGAATGTTGAGGGTTGAAGGTCAACTCTACGAGAGTGGGTTTCATCCCCTGCACTTCGAGCTCAACTAGGCTCTGGAGGGATATTCCAAGGGGTATACCTTAACAGGTATTGAGTTCAAACCAGATGAACAACTAAAAACATATGGACAACCAAACCCAACTCATCATCTTAATTCCAAAGGCTGTCACTGAATCAAGAACGACCGGCTGTCACAAAACCCCTATATAGCTGATTCAACTGTGCAAATATACATGCATAGGAAAGATGGTTTTTCCCCTAAACCACTAGTAAATGTTTGTGTTTGTTTAAAATGATGTGAGGCTGATAGAAATGGTTCCAGACCAGTGCCTACTCTATGGGAAACAGAGTCATAGTTCATCAAGAAAACAACAAATTGAAACCAAAAAGACGAGCTGTGTCTTTGCATACACCACAGAATATGAGATCTTGAAACAGAACATACTTAGTAATCCAAAACATAACTGCATATACCCATATATAACATGAGAAAGATTATTACAAAGCTTGCAATATTTTCAAAATGTTGTCACATTCATCTGACCCAATATTACATTCATGCCATCAAACATAGCAAAGGAAAATACCCAACTGCGACTGAGAAATCTTCCTAGGTACATACCTAATGACCTGGAGACATTCGGCAACAAAACCCATATACAATATCAACCCATTTGTCTTCGCAGGTCTGCACTCGTCAATGTGCTAGACTGGCATTTCAGTGGCTGCCCTGCAACTTTCTGCACCTGTAGCTGTCTTCTGGAGACCACACACAAAAAACCAACCTCTTTCTAAAATGAGTTCCATTTTCCTTTTAAACTTCACAACTCGGATCTGATCTTGGAATGGGAAGGAAAACCCTACCAACTCCAACAACTGCATTAATAACACCATTTTCAACCACCCACTTTGCATTGATGGCGATCCATAGAGTTGGTGGCACGTTTCTGCGTGTTTCTAGGCTTTCCTAGACCTTCGGCGAGTGTCTGGTCGACGGGAGGACTTGGAACTTTTCGACTTTTGGAAAAAGTCCAAAAATTCACTTTGGTCCCGAAATCCCGAAATGACCAAAAGTGTCGAAAGTCAAAGATGTAAGTTTGACCCGATACTCATGAAAAACTTAGCCCTTTCCTCAAAAAATCATCGAAAACTCAAAATTTTGCACCTCCAAAATCGCCTTGAAAATTCAGGGGGTCCGAGAAGATTTTGCATCAGGACCAAAAGTCCCATAGGGCTGCGAAGTCCTGTCGGAACCTTATCACTATGCTGCGGGGGTCAAGAGAAAATGGGGACCAGATCTACGGAAGGACATAGGACTTTTGGACCTTATGGAAAAGGTCCAAAATCCGCTTTGGTCCCGTAAGCCTGAAATCTCCTCAGGGCCCGAAATCTCCTCATTAAGTATATTTTAAAATATATTTTGTAAGATGCTACCCCAAAAATTTTTCAAAATTGCATACAATGATATGACAGTGTTAGCACCAATGCATAACCAACTAATTGCCTCACACTTTCTGATCACCCAGATCCTAGGATGGGCAAGGTGAGAGTATACAGTGATTGGCTTACAATAAACAATTATGCAAGAATGAAATACAATTCATCCGCTGCGGCAGGCAGATACATGATGTGGGAATTCAACACTCTTCAGTGGGTAAAGAACAAGAAAAGAAATTACAATGCCATCCACTTGTTTAGTGGGAATACTCCACTTTTCCAGTGGGTGAGGAAAATAAAGATTCATTCTCCACACTGGCGGTAAACCATCCAGGGGTACTTAATGTGAATTGAATTACAATGAAGTACAAATATACTCAATAAAATCAAGATCAATAGCACAAGTGTTAGAACTTGATGAGTAATTTCCCCTAAAGATCATTGATAAGAAATCATACCCTACATCATGATTGGCAAACAAATCATCAAATAGCTGATAATGACTGTCTATTCTGCTATAGACTAACTGATGCACTATTTTTTTATCTTTGTTGGCTGGTCTAGACATGTACGGCAGCCATGATTGCAGTATGAAAACTCAACAATTGATACACACAACTAGTATACCAAACTCTGATGCAAAACTGATTAATCTGATCCCAATAACAAATCTGAGCAATTTAAATACTGGAACAATGACATCACAATCCATAGCTACAGAGAACCTCAGGTCTGTATGGCCCGGTACAGGTACGGCTCACACAAAAATGTCAAAACAGCTTCAAACACTATGTTATCTGTCTTAAATGAAGCGTCTAGAGGAAACAAACAATATGCAAACAACAGAAGTTTCATTAACAGCAACAATAATTTTTTATGAGCATCGATTTACTCCAGCACTTGTATGGCCTGGGATGTACGGCCAAATCATTACTTACTCAAAGCTGCACCAAAAATCCTGAAATAACTCTTAAAAGTGGTGTCTAGAGCTAATAAAAACAATGCAGATGACTTTGATTTGAATAGCATCAAACATTATTTCTCATGACCAATCGTACTTTTCAGCAGGTATAGCTCTTCATGGGTACAAATGGTAGCTAAAAGTCAATTCTTGCATCTAAAATCTTCAAAATGGTCTCAGAAGAATCGATTCCACCATATAAAGACTCCACAATAAACATATAACCAACAAACTACACTTTCATTTGCATTCACCAAAATGTAGATTCAGTTGTATGATCATGGGAAGGTACGGCAACACACTAAAAATCAGACTCAACACTAACACATACAAAAAGATCATGAATAATGTAGCCTGGGAAGAAGAAAGATACTGCAGAAGGATTTAGACACAAAACTTCTCCATTGATTTTATTTTCAACTTTCATCACATCTGCAAGTACAGCTAGCAGGATGTGCGGACCAGTATGAACATGGACAATAACACAAGTTATCAATCCAAAATCACACACTAACATATCAAAACAGCATCCCAACTATACAAAATGGATTACAATGCAAAAACACAACAAAACTATCAATCTCTATTCAGCTCCATTGGTTCCCTGAAGTAGAAACCTCCATAACCAGCTAGGGTAGATATCTCACTACGGCAACTGATCTTCTTCGAGCGGGTTTTCGTCCACAAGAAGGTGGAAAAATGAAAGAACATGCAGGTTCAATCCAACAGAATAACAACACAATTTCCAACCATGCCTCCAAATGAGCTCTCATTGTCCTTTTATAACTTTTTTGAGAGAAAATAATATTATTTCCTTTCGACTCTTCATATTACTTCTCTCAAAGGACCTTTTTAATTTTCCCCACTTAAAACACTTAACTTAATATTATAAATTGACTTTATTGGTTTGACATTAAAATAAGTCACTTTATAGCCTTTTAATATAATTATTTAATATTACCTTTTAAACTTAGCACTTTTTTGCCAGGTAACATTAAATAATTAAAATAATTATTATTCCTTAGGCATAGGAAACTTGGGGACATTACATATTTCAAGTATAAGTTGGTAGTATCTTAATTTCTTATACTTCAAAATATTTTAAAATATACTGTCAGGATGTTTGAGATAGGTTTCAGATCCATAGGAGTTAAAATGTAGATTCTAGAATTTGGAGGATCCACTAGATTTCAGACTTAGCCGAATTTTCAGGGTTTTTTGGGTTTTCAAGGTTTCAAACTTAGCCAAATCAGGGGTTCAACAACATGCACCAGGGTAAAAGCACAGGGACCACTTAGGAAAATTTGAGGAATTTGACAAGATTTTGCAATTTTGAGGCATGGAAAATAGGAGTCCCAACAGTGGCTCTGGTTGGGGACGTGTGCCAAGCAGTGGCACAGCGATAATCCAAAATCTTTGGGGCAGACCAAAAAATAAAAACAAATAGGGGAACAACGTATTTACATCAAGGGCATATATACAAAACATACAGTCATAAGCATGGGGGCACAAAGCAAAATTGACTGCAATCAAAATTTGCATGCACCTACAGGTCAAACCCGCACAAAATGACCAAAACTACTTGCCTCTGTCAAAGACATGATGAATGAAGGAGTTGACCTCCCTCAAACCAAATCTACATTCACTACCCGGCTACAACAACTGAAGTCTTTGATATGCATGCACCAACCTGCAACAAATGTTTTTGAAGCCAAGGCCAGCTCTACCAATGAAATCACTATTGTAGAGAAACCATGAGAAATAGGTCCTTGACCTATTCCAATCCATATCATGCACTTTCATAACATCAGGGGGTGCAAAATCAAGAACCAGGTCAGCAACAAAAGAAATGGATGGATACAAACCTCCATCATCAATTGTCAAGTTGTTATACCTACTGACCTCTTCATGCAAATTGAGGGAAAAGGAGAACACCTCCAATTCACATGGCAAGGAGAACTGTGCCTAAATGCACTGTTGATCCACAAGAGAAGACACTTCATCTTGTAGAGCAAACTGGAAAAACTCTAGCTTGGGTATAGCTTCAAGTTGGGCTGCAACATGTTGAAATTCTGGCATACACATGCCTCGTTGCTCATTCACATCAATGCCCCATATAAATGATTCAACCTCTACTGCAGCACCATAACCATCAAGAGTCGATGAATAGTCAACATCAAAGTGGAAAGATTCATACTTATTTATATCCTCATCAAACCCTTGAACACAACTTCCAAATGTGCTAACACATCTATCAATATCTGAATCATAAACATGATTCAAGATACAATTCAAACCATCAACACACAAATCAATACCATGAGACACCTCATGTGAAGAACCATGTTCTTCAAATTGTCTTTTTGTTTCAAGTCCACTTTGGCAATCTAATGTGTCATACTCATTGTTGCAAACAGGTTGCTGGCACATCTTCTTCCTTCATTTCTCCATGGTTCAGATGAAGCACACTCTGCATGAGGAAGACAACATATCTTGCACCACATAATTAGGTTCTCATATGCGTCCACATGATAACCATCTTCACAATCCAAGGCAAGTTCATCAAATTGAAAATTTATGATTGCACTAACATCTATCTCTGATCGATTATCATCAAGTGCAACCACCTCTACATCTACCTCATGCAAGCGAATACTAACTGCTTCCTTGTCATAAATGGGAACAAAGGAGGGTAATACATCAAACAAGAAACGAGTTCTTTGCTCACAATCTAATTCACTTACCTGTGTACATTCAACATGATCAACCCCATGAGCTGATCGATCTGACTGTTCATCCCTGTACACAACATCCTCATTGTTCACTGAACCACATACCTCAGCACTAGGTTGGAAGTCACCACTGGTTTCATCATTTTCACTTTCACTTGATGAGCTATCCAACTGAAGGTAGGTGCATATACTGACCTCATCATCTGCATCGTTGTCATATGATGCACCATCTTCCACTTCTACCCTTCTGACTACACAATCATCATCACCTGATGTTGCCTTCACCTGATTGTTTGTATTCACATTGCTACTATTCAGATTAGCATGTTGATTACCAGCAACACATGCATTTGTGGATACCAAACCTACTATGTAGCCATCTCTTATTTTCTCCATGGAGTCTAGGGACAAATATCCCTACTGCATACTCGTTATTCTGAAATCTTCCCACACATAACTCAGTCCAGTTTCATATGCTTCGAAAAACATATCAATGCAAACGGGAATGTTAGAACTGAAACCTTCAGGAACATGGGAAAGAGCAACAGCAAACCTATGACCAAAATCCTTTGTCATGTCCCCAATTCCGGAGTGATGTTATATGGAGATATTTGGTTAACCTATCATCTATTCCCGTAGGCTAATGGATTGGTAAGGGAATAATTGGCTAGTTGAGTTGGCTTCTACACATGGAGATTTGGAAAGTTAGCTTAACTAGTATATTTGAGCTACATGGAAAATGCAATATTAAGATTGTATTTTCATTCATTTGAATTTGAATTTGAATTTGATAAATAAGGAGGGAAAATGAAATCTTTAATTACATTTTCTCTAATCTATTTTGTATGGAGATGTTGTAATTATGGATAACTCTAGGTAGGACCTATTTATAGAAGATCATTGACAAGTCAAAATGGGCCCAATTCAAATTTAATATCAAGCTTTATGGATCGATGCATGAAGGATATTCAATTTTATTTCATATGAGCCTTGTTTATAGAGCCAACGGCTATGTTGAAGGAGGTTCGACTTGCATAGAGGAACATCCAAATTCCATTCACCATCATTGTGGAGAGTGCCCACGGCCTTGAGGAAGGCACTCAAACAGAAAACATTTAAATGCATTATACCCTTGCAAGGAACGGCGGCTAAGTAAAAGTTGATTTAAAATTTGCAAATTGCTCATTGTATGGAGTGTTGACGACTTGGCAAGGTGGCGGCTATAAGGTAAAGTCATTTAAAATTGTTTGTTGATATTTTAAATGTAATACACCCTTATATGGAGTGGTGGTGATCATGCATGGGGCTGCGATTTATAGTAGAAGATCATTTAAAAAGCAAATGGCATTATTCAATGCGATCACCCAATCATTGAAAGAGGATCGATGGTTGTTTAAAGGTTTTTAAATGCAATCTAATTACAAAATTAAATGCCTTCAGCTGATCGCCCAAGCAAAGAGGAAGATTTTAAATGATTTTCAAGACAAAATTCAATGCATAGGCTCAATTGTCTACTCCAAGAGAATCGATCCATAGAGGAGGAGCAAAATTCATTTAAAATAAATGAAGATTGTTTTAAATGAAAGCATTTGTAATGAAGATCATTCAATATTGTTCCATTTCCTTGATTTCCATTGATGGATTTCAAAATGCATTCCAAAATTGCCAAGAAGATGGACATCAAAGCTTGAGGAGTTTAAATAGATGACTTGAGCTTCATTTTGCAACTTTTGATCTTATGGTAAGCTTTTGCATTTTATCTATTTTAGCTGGAAATTGTATTTTCTAGTTATTTTCTTCAAGGAGATGATCCCTCGAATGTTGTTGTGATGATCCCATAACAATTTATGAGATGTCATACAGATTTCATCATTGGATTACATTTACAGGTTATTTGAAGAGTTTGGAAGTGATATTGATATCCATTTGAAGCTCTTGGTGTAAAGGATTGACTACCAAGGTAGTTTAGTGAATTTGGAGTACATTTTGGATGGTATTTTCATATTTTGCAGGGTCTGATTTTGCAACAGCAGGGTCTGATTTTTATAATAGCGACTTTACATTGGAATTTCAGGGCTTTTTAGGTGAATTTGATCAAGGGTTTGAAGATTGAAGAGTTGTGCTTGATAGAAGACATTCCTATGCATCCATAGAATGCATTTGGAGGAGATATTTCATGATATTTCATTGTAAACCCTTCGCTGGGCAAAAAGTACACCTTCAGCAATCATATCAGCATACAGAAAGTTTATATCAGAATTTTGTTGAAGCTCTTTCAAAGGTGTTTTGTGTCCATTTGATAGCCATCATAATTGTAGAGGATTTGGGCTATATTTGTATGCAAAGTTTGATGTATTTGGGCTTCAAATTGATTTGTAATTAAGTCTGATATAAAATCAGACATGGACTGAAATAAATTCCAGCCACTTGACATTTCATGTTTCATTTATTTGTTGGTTTCATATATACAAAGTTGATGTGAGTTTGATATGCTACAATTCCTTGTTCATTTGGTGAAGTTATTTAATTGAAGTGTGCAAGAAATCTTATCTAAATTTGCAAAAAATTTCAGTCATTTCTAGAAGGGTATTTTACATCCTTGCTTGACTCTCCCTCGTCTTTTAATTTTTTCCAACTCTATGACAAGATCAGCAGGGTCAAGACCTTTGGCAAATTTATTTTCAAATGCTGCCACGAGTTCATTCCACGAGGCAAAGGACTGCCCTAGAAAACTTTGGATCCATTCTCTTGCCTTTCCATGCAAGTACCTAACAAAGAACCTCATCCACATGTCATCATCCTCAAAGTGATGTTCTTCCATGAATTCTGAGAATACATCAACATGTGTGTCCCCTTCCCAAATATCATACCCATCAAACTTGGGCAACTGTTTGTAGACCTTGGTTGGCATACTCATTGTTTTGTAATCAACCCATGAGAGGTCCAGCTGATCATACACAGGATCTAAGGGAGGAGAATGAGACTGATCAAATTGATTTCTTGGGGCAGCAGGGAATGCATTGGACTGCACCCTAGACTCTAGCAGCCTAATTTGATTTTCTGATTCTTCTTCTTGCTGCCATAAGGACTCTAGCAACTATTTAGTTTTATCAATTTCACATTGCTACATTGCTAAGTCATTTTGATTTTGCATGGGTGGATATAGGTTTAGGTTTGTATAACATGCAGAGCCATGATTGGAATATGCATCGCTAGGATGGTCGTGGGAATCCACACCAATATAGTTTCTAGGGTCTGAGACATAGGAAGACTCGCATGAAGGAACATCCCTGGGGTATCCATGTTCATACCAATTGGCCATGACTAAAACATCCTATAATGTTGGAAAAAACTGAGGCATAGAAAATTGTTCCTTCAACATGACAGGGACAACAAACACTAAAATAAGAAAAGAAATTGTGTACCTCTATTTCACCAGCTACTGCACACTGAGATGGAGCATTCGGTTCACCAACAGCAACCAAGGGGCAGCAGTAACAAACTTATGTTCTTTAACAGCAGAGTCGCCACCTCTTCCAAAGAGGAATTCCTTGAAGTGTGACTAATCTTCAAGGCCACAAACTGATTCTGGGTTCAACTCACCAGCAAAGTCTTCAATTTCCTTGAACCCTTAAATTACCCCCGGCAACGGTGCTATTCTATTGGGTCCCAAAACCACTGCTCAACTTCCTAGGACGGAATCACACTCACAAGGCCAGGGCTGTTGTCATGCAAGCATAATTGGTCCATCAATAGAATGTTGAGGGTTGAAGGTCAACTCTACGGGAGTGGGTTTCATCCCCTGCACTTCGAGCTCATCTAGGCTCTGGAGGGATATTCCAAGGGGTATACCTTAACAGGTATGAGTTCAAACCAGGTGGACAACTGAAAACAAATGGACAACCAAACCCAACTCATCATCTTGATTCCAAAGGCTATCACTGAATCAAGAACGATCGGCTATCACAAAACCACTATATAGTTGATTCAACTATGCGAATATACATGCACAGGAAAGATGGTTTTTCCCCTAAACCACTAGTAAATGTTTGTGTTTGTTTAAAATGATGTGAGGATGATAGGAATGGTTCCAGACCGGTGCCTACTCTATGGACAACAGAGTCATAGTTCATCAAGAAAGCAACAAACTGAAACCAAAAGGATAAGTTGTGTATTTGCAAACACCACATAATATGAGATCTTGAAATAGAACATACTTAGTAATCCAAAACATAACTGCATATACCCATATATAACATGAGAAAGATTATTACAAATCTTGCAATATTTTCAGAATGCTGTCACATTCATCTGAACCAGTATTACATTCATGTCATCAAACATGGCGAAGGAAAATACCCAACTACGATTGAGAAATCTTCCTGGGTACATACCTAATCACCTGGAGACATTCGACAACAAAACCCATATACAATATCAACCCCTTTGACTTCGCAGGTCTACACTCTGTAATGTCCCTTGTGGGACTCAACTGAAAATCATATCAGATGAAGCTAGGAACAATTGTGATCAATCAAATATGCCCAAATGAGTTAGCACAAGTACACAAAATTGTAATTGAAAATTCACTTTGAATGCTAAACTTATTCAATTCAAATGATGCCAAAACAATTCATATGTTGGCTGTCTCATTGTGACAGATGTTGATAGAAATCAAATCAGACTTCTAATGAATACATAAACACTTTCCAACTCATGCCAAATGATAAGACTGAGAGGGACTGCGAATCTGATATAAGTTCTGATTTCACCCAGCAAGGGAATTGGCGATAATTTGGGTAGCAAATCTCCTCAATGAAGACCCCTAGGTTTGGCCACTGGGCTGCAGATGCTCCTCACTTATGTTGGTACTGAGACATGCTTGTTGCAGCCCTTACATTGACTGTAGCAGCTGGAGTAATGGCTGTAGTAAATACATGTATGACTGTGACAAACCCTTATGACTGAAATCTTGCAATTCAATCCGTCCAATGAACTCCTCAATGTTATTTGATGTTTATGAAACTTCTCTTAACCCTGCAATAAACTGGAATACCTGCAAATTGAATAGCAATGAAGATATTAGAAGCAATATCTCCTCTAATGGCATAGGGGATCATCACCCTATGTGCAAGGGCACATCACCTTGCAAGAAAGTAAGAAGATCGGAACCTTCAAACTCAGAAATGAATGTAAAAACATACCAAACTCAGACATCCTTCAATTGTGATCAGCTCTCCTATTTATTCTCCTCCTATGGCTGATTGGTTTGCATTGGTGTCTTCTTGCATTGGATCTTGGGCGAATCCATCTTGGGAGAATGTGTTTTCATTGTTCATATTTTTAAATGCTTTTCTTCTATCAATGGCTTCTATGTTTGGCCAAGCCCCTATTAGTGAAGGTATTTGAACCTTTTCTTGGGCGAATGATTAGAAACCCTCATTGCTATGCTTCTTCCTTTGCTTTGGCCGAATCCCATGGTGAATGTAAAACCTTTCCTTGACAGGCGAATGAGAATGTGAAAACTCTTTGTTTGCTCAACCCCTTCATGTCATTGGCTAATGCAACCTCCACTTGGCCGAATGTATTACTCCTTGTCTTGGGCGAATGCAACCCTCTTTCAGTTGGAGAATGTAGCATGATATCTTGCATAGGCGAATTGACCCCTTTCACATGGGCGAATGTGTCCTACACTTTGCCGAACCCTTAGTAAGCATTGGTGGACGTTCTTCCATGAATTACTTCCGCTATCTTTTGCATGGATAAATGTAATGCCTTCTTTCAATCAATGCTCTTCCTTCATAGGCGAATGTGCTAGGACCCCCTTGGGTGAATTTATCTATAACCTGGCCGAATTCCTTTATGAGCATATTTGATGTCTTTTGCATCAATTTGTGCATCTTTCTTCATGATCGTTGGGCACATGATCCAAAGCATTTGAATTTGCTTTTATCCCTCCTCATAGGCGAATGCATCATATGTGAGTTTGAATCTCTTTCCCTCCAAAATACTTATTTGAATTTGAATTCCTCTTGTGTATGATGGCCAATCCTTCTTAATTGGGACCTATTTCCTCCTCAACGATTCCCCTTGGAATTTTTGCATTTAATCTTAGCTTGGACCTATCCCTTCACACACTCCATACAAAATGTCAATAGGTCCTATCTTAAGAATAGATTAAGGAAATGCAATTAAAGATTTCATTTCCTTTTTACAAGTCGACCATTTTTAATTTGGCCTCTCTGATTATAGGTCCTACCCCCCCTGGATATGTAAAATTATAAAGGGGATTGCAATTCTACATGATGAAATCTCTATGACTTTGGCTAACATGAAGATATAATGAATGAAACTTAACCAAAATCACCTTCATTCCCTCACCATGTGGTTTAGCCTATGGGAATGATGAAATAGGCTAAACTCTTGAGTTCTTTTAGTGATCACTCTGGAAAAGGGGACATGACACACTCCTTAATGAGCTAGACTGGCATTTCAATGGCTGCCCTGCAACTTTCTGCACCTGTAGCTGTCTTCTGGAGACCACACACACAAAACCAACCTCTTTCTAAAATGAGTTCCATTTTCCTTTAATACTTCACAACTCAGATATGATCTTGGAATGGGAAGGAAAACCCTACCAACTCCAACAACTACATTAATAACACCATTTCAACCATAGTTCAAAAACTCTGCTAGGACTCGCCAAAACTCGGTGGACTCGCGAGTCCTAAGGCTGGCCGAGTCGACTCGCCATGGACTCGCGAGTCGAGTCTTAAGGAGTCCTATCCTGTGTAGGACTCCCGAGTCCCAACCCTGGACTCTCGGTCTGTCAGTTGAACGCCCAGAAACACTTAAAACTCTTTTTTTTTGTTTTTTTCTTCATTTTAACACTCTTTGAGGCACACAACAGGTCTGCATAGTGGATTAGAAGCTGGAGAAGAGGAGATTACGAGCTAAGGAGATCGAAATAGAGCCAGGGAAGTGATTTTAATTCTCTTTTTTTTTGTTTTGATTGATTGAAAATCGAAAAATCTTCAAAAATAAGGGGAAATGCTGGCAATTTTTTTTTCATTTCCCTTCATAACGTATTTCTTAGTAGTTTTAGCTTGTTTTTGAATTCTATTTTTTTTCAAATGATTATCATTTTTTTGCTGATTTTTCACAAAATTGAAAACCCTACTGATTTTTTTTTCATGTTAAAACAGCAATGTCAACTTCAAGGCCATCAAGAAGAGACCCAGCATGGAAGTATGGAGTATAGGGAAATAAAAAGGGTGATGTCACTTGTACTAAATGTGGTAAATCGATGACAGGAGGAATCAATAGATTAAAATACCACCTTGCCAAAATACCTGGACAAAATGTGGAGATATGCACTAATTCAACTCCGGAGATGGTTAGAGAGATGAAGGCCCTTCTTTCTAGTTTTGAGACGAGAAAAGAAGAAAGGCAAAAAACAAAGGAAGCAGTAGCAGCAGTGATGTCTCCGTCTCACACTTCTACGCAATCGGATCCAAGTCAAACTATCCGTCAAGCACATTCATCTTTTGGTGAGACTCCTGGTGGTTCTTTTTCTACTGCTAGTCAGATGCCTCCATCAGGACCGAATTACTTTATTCCACGCAATGTTCCAGGAGCACAACCTTCACTTGAAGGTACCAGTTGGAATAAAGAAAAACATCAGGAAGCTAAGATGGCAGCAGCAAATTTTTGGTACTACAATAATTTACCTTTCAATGTGGCGAGCAGCCCATATTGGGAAGGTTTGGTGAATGCATTGACAGTTGCAGGCAAGGGGTTTAAGACCCCAACAGCACACGACTTGAGTGGGCCATTGCTAGAGGATGCAGTGAAAAATACATGGCTTGTGGTTGAGGAACAAAAAAAATTTTGGAGGAGAAAAGGATGCAGCATTTTATCAGATGGATGGACAGATGGACGGAATAGAACTCTCCTGAACTTCTTAGTGGCTTCTAATGGTGGATTGGTGTTCCTGAAGTCTGTAGATGCCTCCTATGAAGTCAAAAATGCTGCGACTTTGTGTAATTTATTAGATGGGGTAGTCCAGGAGGTTGGTGTTGAGAATGTTGTCCAAATTATCACGGACAACGCAGCTGCATATGTAGCTACAGGTAGATTGCTTATGGAGACGCATCCGACAATTTCATGGAGTCCTTGTGCTGCACATTGCTTGGACTTGTTGTTAGAGGACATTGGGAAGATTGGATGGGTGAAAAGTGTGGTTGAAGATGCTAAAAATGTCACCAAATTCCTCTACAACCATACTTGGGTCCTTTCTTTGATGAGACAACACACAAATGGCAAGGATCTTGTGCGACCAGGAGTGACTCGATTTGCTAGTCACTTCCTCACATTGCAAAGCATTCTTGGTGCCATTCCTCATCTCATACAGATGTTTGTGTCTGATACTTGGATGCAGTCTCCACTTTACAAAAAACCTGAAGCTGAGAAGATTGTAAAAATTGTTTTTGATGAGTCATTCAAGAAAAATGCAGAGGAGTTGGTTAGGGTAAGTAACAAACACAAACATAAACTTTATAAGTTTATACAAGATACTCTAGAGTCTATTTGCTGTTTTTTTTTAGGTTAATTTTGTAATGATTTATAATTTGTTTTCATTTTTTTAGATGACAGAACCTTTGGTAAGGGTTCTTCGTATGGTGGATGGAGAGGGCATGCCAATGGGTTTCATTTATGAGGCCATGGATAGGGCCAAAGAGGCCATTTCACATTTCTACGGCGGAAACAAGAAGAAATATGCAATCATTTGACGCATCATTGATCGTAGATGGACAAACCAACTCCACCAGCCAATACATGCCTTGGCCTACTTCTTGAATCCAAAATTCTACTTCTCTGATTCACTTAAGGTTGATGAGGAGGTCATGGCAGGTGTTATTACATGCATTGATAAGATGGCACCTAAACCTGAGTTGAGAGACAAGGTTCTTGATGAGTTGGAGGTGAGATTTGCTATATCTTATTTATGAATTTGGCAATGTTGAGTCGTTGACTATCTAGAAATATGCATTTTACATACATAGTAACTAATTTTCTATGTTTGATTTAATTTTATTTTTTATCCTTTCAAGGTCTATAAGGGAGCAGAGGGGAGACTTTTTTCTTCATCTCAAGCAATTGATAGGAGAGGAAAACAACAACCAGGTAAAAAATTTAGTTCAATACTACAAGAAAAAAATAGAAAATTGACTCTTATATTTCTTTGCTTAATTCTTATATTTCTAAATATTTTTTGTAGATTTATGGTGGGAGAATTATGGTGCTGCCACGCCTCATCTTCAAAAGATAGCCGTCCGTATTTTGTCCCAGCCATGTAGTGCTTCTGGGTGTGAACGCAATTGGAGTTTATTTGAGAACATTCACACGAAGAAGAGAAATAGGTTGACCCAGCAGCGGCTCAATGATCTTGTCTTTGTCCAGTACAACCTTTGCCTTCGAACTAGAAAGGTGGAGGGCATTTCACATGAGTCCATCGACTTAGATGATATTGATCCATATGGTGAATGAACTACCAATGAACAAAATGATGATGATGTACTCCTTACTGAAAAACATCTTGCAGAATTGGAGAGAGGAGCAGCAGTAGAAGCAGAAGCAGCAGAATTGGATGAAATGGAGGATGACGAAGACAATTTTGATTTTGAAGAACAAGGAACAACTGTAGCACCTAGTTCGAGGCCTCAAAAATTGAGTTACATTAGGAGAGGAAAGAGGAAGATGTAGATTTTATTTGGTTGTTTTTCTCATTTTGACATCATTATATGTAAACATTTATAAACTTATGATGTTGTTACTTGTTATACATTTGAAAGTTTGAAACTATGAGTATGAATCGTATGATTATGGTTCATGAATGATGAAATTTCAAATATTGAGTGTTTGAAGATCATATGACATGTGTAATGTTTGAATTATGGCTCTTATGTTCTCTAAATGCATTAATTTCTTCTTTTTTTTTTTGTAAAACTACGGTTTTCTTCTTTGCCGAGTCCTAGCCGAGTTTTTTGCCGAGTCCCGAGTCCAAGTCCTATTTTGGGCTGCCGAGCCCGCGCCGAGTCCGAGTTTTCCAACTATGATTTCAACCACCCACTTTGCATTGATGGTGATCTGGAGAGTTGGTGGCGCGTTTCTGTGTGTTTCTGGGCTTTCCTCGGCCTTCGACGGGTGTTGGGTCAGCAGGGGGACTTAAAACTTTTGGACTTTTGGAAAAAGTCCAAAAATCCACTTTGGTCCCGAAATCCCGAAATGACCAAAAGTGTCAAAAGTCAAAGATGAAAGTTTGACCCGATACTCCACGAAAAACTTAGCCCTTTCCTCAAAAAATCATTTGAAAACTCAAAATTTTGCACCTCCAAAATTGCCTTGAAAATTCAAGGGGTCCGAGAAGATTTTACATCAGGGCCAAAAGTCCCATAGGGCCCCGAAGTCCCGTCGGAACCTTATCACTATGCTGCGGGGGTTGAGAGAAAATGGGGACCGGATCCACAGGAGAACATAGGACTTTTGGACCTTATGCAAAAGATCCAAAATCCGCTTTGGCCCTGTAAGCCCGAAATCTCCTTAGGGCCCGAAATTGCCTCAAGGCTCGAAATCTCCTCGGGACAGTATATTTTAAAATATATTTCTTAAAATATTTTAAAATATACTGTCAAGATGTTTGAGATAGGTTTCGGATCCATAGGAGTTAAAATGCAGATTCTAGAATTTGGAGGATCCACCAGATATCAGACTTAGCCAAATTTTCACGGTTTTCAAGGTTTCAAACTTAGCCAAGATCAGGGGTTCAACAACATGCACCAGGGTAAAAGCACACGGACCGCTTAGGAAAATTTGAGAAATTTGACAAGATTTTGCAATTTTGAGGCATGGAAAATAGGAGTCCCAACACTACCTATTTCAAACCCTAGTATCAAGAACATGTTGCCGTAGGCTAAAATGGACCCCTATTTCTTTGCTAAAGGTAATAAATGTTAATTGGATCTAATTTATCATAGCCAAATGCCTTTGACAGGTGTTTATCACTTATAACTGATATCTTCAAACCTGGGTAAAGATTTAAGGTGTATTCGCCAAGTTTAAAACATAGGCGGGGTTTTTGGATGGCAATGCCTTCACAAAAGTACACTTGGAGGAGAAATAGGGCGGCATGGCCATCTAAAAAGTGTGCCTTAATTGACTTGGTTTCCCTTTCATCTTAGCTGAGCACTGATCACTTAAGAGTTTGCCCGTTTTCCTCATATTTGGGCACTGATTTTTCATGGCCAAGCCACTAGATTTGTGTGCCCAGCTTGAGAATTTGTTCATCTAAACCTAGGCGGAGATCACTTAAACATTTGCCACCTATTCTTTCTTGCAGGAAGAACTTGTACTGGGTTAAAACTTAAACCACTGAATTTGGTTTGGTATGCTTTCATATACTATCCGCCACTTTCTAGGCACGGTTTCCTTTTGCCATTGCCTCCCAATTTGTGTGCCACATACCTTTATCTTTGCCCTTTTTAGGTGTAGACGCCTTTCACTAAAACTATTGTCAACCCTTCACTGTTTTCAGGTGGAAATTTGCATGGTTAGGACCACTAAAAAGTAAGCCACTTTTTAATGTTTTTTACCCTTTCAAAAAGCTGGTGGGATTCACTTAAGTGTTTGCCAAGTTCTACATACCTAGGCGGAGACTTTTAGGGCTGTAACCACATAAAAGCATGCTTTCTTTATGCTGTTTTAGGATTTTTTCAATCAGGCATGCTTCACTTAGGGTTCTACCAATTTTCATGATTAGACGGCTTCACTTAGGGTTCTACCATGCTAAAATTGCACCTTATACCTGTCCTTTCAACCCTCTCCTTGTTGGCATGGATTACTTGGAACATTGTCACTTTTCCTTTGACCTGAGCGTGGATTTTATATGGCATAGCCAAGGAATTAGTGCACCTATAAACCTTGAAATTTCTCCTTTGCTTGCTGGTGCACTTCACTTAGGGTTCTTGTCATCCTTTAATTGCTGTTTCGGCCAGTTTTTCTTGGTAACAACTATAAAAAAATGCACCAAAATTCATTGTTGTTCTCTTTATGAATGACAACTGAAATTCCTTTATACCTCCGCCCACTTAAATGTTTGCCAAGTTCTGCATACCTGGCTGTAGACTTTTAGGGCTGTAACCACATAAAAGCACACTTTCTTTATGCTGGTTTAGGCCGTTTTCAATCAGGCATGCTTCACTTATGGTTCTGATATTTTTCAAGTTTACACAGCTTCACTTAGGGTTCTACAATACTAGATCTGCGCCTTATACCTGTCCTTTTAACCCTCTCCTTGTTGGCATGGATTACTTGGAACATTGCCACTTTTCCTTTGACCTAGTCATAGATTTCATATGGCATAGCCAAGGAATTAGTGCACCTATAAACCTCAAAATTTCTCCTTTGCTTGCTGGTGCACTTCACATAGGGTTTTTGCCATCATTTAATTGCTGTTTTGGTGGGTTTCCTTGATAACGACCATCAAAAAGTGCACCAAAATTCATTGTTGTTCTCTTTATGAATGACAACTGAAATACCTTCATACCTCTGCCCTGTTAACTGTTCTTACATGACACTCCTCCCCTTATTGATATGTGTCTCCAATCAATCTCTCCATTCTTGATTGATTTGAATCTCTCTATCATTCCTTTACTAATTATCTTCCATAAATTTGCTTGATCAACAAAACATGAAGACTTAACAAGACAAAAACATGACCATTTGAATTGAAAGAAAGGCGGGGTTTTAGCTTTGCAAATTGACATAATACAAAAATTCATATGGGTAAAACATGTAAAAATCTCATTGCATTAGTAATCTTGTTTAAGTTAATATAGTGAGTGGCACTGATCTTTGAGGCTGGGTTTTTACCCGAAAGGGTTTTCCTAGGATAAATCTCTATGTTATGTATCTATTCTATTTTCTGTTTGGTGTTCATTATTAGTCTTCATTAAGATTTGTTGTCATTTGGATTCTATGTTTTTCTGTTTCCATGGATTATGAAGTTTGTTGTAATTGTGGGTTTCAGCATTTGATATCTGGTTTTGAATATTGAATGCCCTTAAATTCTGACACTTGGAAAATCCAGACTGAATCAGACAAATCCGACTAGTCCAAAAAATCTGGAATCCGGCCAGATTTGAACCAGATCTGGGTGACTATGATTTTTAGTTGAGACTAGTTGATATTAGTGATGCCTCCTGGTGAATAATGTCAAGAAACGCCTATATTTGGACATGATTTGATAATGGCATGGGTAATGTGCAAGTACCAATGTTCTCCAACTTTTGTTGTCTTGTATTTTGTTGTGTGCAAGTATCCCAAGTGAAAAATCTTGTAACACCAGTTATATATGAAAGAAAGACACCTCATAAGATCTGCTAAATCACATCATATGAGACAGACGTTCACCAGTCTGAACAGCCAAATAAAAAAGAGAAAAAAGGCCTCTCATATGATCTTCAGCAATGAGACTGTAGCAGGCAGCTGGCATCAAACAATGCCACACAAACCAAGGTGGGAAGTCTTGTAACTATCACACCAACCAAACTATTAGAGGAGACCACACAATTGGCATTCTGGGTCAAAATAGGAACTTATGTGGCATATACAGCAACAAGCACTTGGACTATAGCAAGCTGTGCATTACAAAAATCAAGGTAGTAATCAATCTGGCTGCTGTCAATCACGAGACAAGGTGTTATAAAGGTAAAAATTAAAAACATGATTCAAAAAATAACATTAGATAAATCAAATTGCATGCAATGAAATTATCCCGTAAGTTCATATACCATGGATCTTCAGTCAGAAGTAGATATTGGATAACTAAACTGAGATTTGCCTTACATCAATTCTTCAAGCATTTATTATACCAAAAATAGCTCCCCAGTGCTACACATCTTTGCAACATTATTTTCAACATAAATTTGTAGCCTCTTCCAGGAAGCATAAATATCAATGGTATTCTCAAATATTTGGCATTCAGAACAACTTTATACACCTTCAACAATCCAAAAAAAGCAAATCTGGACCATCAAATGTATCAAAAATCTCCCCAGAACAGTACTTTTCTTCATTTAACCAACAGAAATTAAGTGGTGAGAAGAAAATTTTAGCCAATTTCACCAGCTCCAGAAAATCCAAGAAAGCTTCAGAGTCCCCAAGAAATGCCTAGGAAGCAACCTTCTTCATTTTGCTTTCTTTTGAAATCTGGCAGGATGAGTCATAAAACATTGATGAAAATATTTTTTCTGTGCAAGGTGATACTGAAAACAAATGTACATTTTGAAAGAGAAAAAAGGAGGGGCAAAATAATGTACAGAAAAAGTGCAACTGTGCAAAAAGTGCAAACAACAGAAAGTCAAGATAAATATAAGTAGCAGTTAGCCTACAGAGAGCAGCCCTCAAACTTCGAGCCTTTTCAAAAGTTAAAACTAGTCAGATGCACACACATTGCTTGGATTCTCAAATACACCCAAATTTGGGGCATATCAGTATTGCACATGGTCAGCAAAAATAAAGGAAAGGGTAGATGTAATCAGTGTTATTGGCATGGTCATAAGTTACATTGTGATATATCTTTTGGACAGTGACAACAAATTGTTAAATATTATGATTGGCCCCATATGCACTTATTTAGTTATATTTTATATGGGAGCATTTCATTGAGATGCACATAAACTAGGGCTGATTTAATTTTTGTCAATGACCATTATGCTTTTGGCCAGTACACCTACATTCCCCTGCATATTTTGCATTCTACAACCATTTTGGATGTTTTACACCAGTGAAAAAAAAAGCTATATTGAGAGTATTCCAACTTCTTTTGATGGATTGGCATGTATTTTCTTTTCTTTCGCATAAAGTGATTAAAAACTACGTTGTTTATGTTTACAAAAAAATGTATGCTGTTCGGTTCCATCTTATGCACCATTCTATGTGTAAATTCATTCACATAAAGCCCCTTACAATCTAAAATTTGGGTGTATAGTTCTTTCAAGATAGAAGCAAGAAGTTGTTAAAGAATACTATTGGTTACCTGAGAAGATGCACCAAATGTTTTGGAGCCCTGCCATACAACCTCTAAGGCCTTTTGATCTTTTCGTTTTTGTCTGTCCTGGTAATCAATTCGAGCAAAAAACAGAGAGTCGAATCCAAGCTGCAAAATAAGTACAGTATTATGAAAATTAATTGTTATGCATTACACTCTTTTAAACTTGGTTTTTTTGCCTTTGCCTTGTCCAAAGCCCCAGTAGTTGCAAACATACAAGTATTTTCTAGGACCTTTGATACCAAAGAAATCTAATTAGACAAAAGCATAACTGCCCAAAGATTATGTCCAATGCCCCAGTAGTAGTTACAAATATACCAATGCCTTCGAATCTTAGATATCAAAGAAAGCTAACGAGAAGAGAGCATAACTGCCCAAAGAAATGACACAATAAATGGGTTGCCATCAATGACTCGTCATTTTATATCAAAATAATGAAAATGCAAGTTTTGAAGGTAAAGGTGTGTAATGTCCCCTTTTAGGTTATCCTTTATTTCTCAATCCGCACACAAGAATAACTACTAGAAAGGGACATTAGCACTATTAAAGATCAATTCCATAATGAAATCAATACAATATAATTATGATCAATAATAATAAACACAAATATAATGTTACCTCTGTATGCATATATTCAATTCCTACAACCACAGACATTAATACATATACAAGTACATATATACTCTCATAATCATTAGGGTTAGCAATGTCATAATCATAATCAGTGATACATATATTCAAATGTATTTATAATTTAACCATGTTTAGGCCTCATGATATACTTCGGGAATGGTGGTCGTCGTGCCCGGTCGCTAATCTAACCTAGTTGTTTATCCTAGTGGAGACGGGGAATGTATTTGTTAGGGCACTGAATAGTAAGGCTCCACTGCCATAGGCCCAAGGGTTTCATTGCTACCCCTGGCAATTCCTCACCACTTGGCTCAAGGGTTTCATTGCTACACCCGGCAATTCTTCACCACTTGAGGGTCAGCTACCGTGTGAGACCATGAATCACCGTTCCTTAACGATCACTCGTTAAGGCGCTGAATAATATCGCCATTCCTTAACAATCACTTGTTAAGGCGCTGAAAAGAATCGCCGTTCCTTAACAATCACTTGTTAAGGCGTTGAAAAGAATCGTCGTTCCCTAACAGTTCACATGTTCCTATAGGATGCTAGAGAAGATTAATGACGCGGCATCGTGACACTCATCCCTAGTATATCATGAGTAGGGTTAGGAATCATACCATTGAGGACTTTGCCTTCTCGTTCCTAGTGATCTCATGAATCATAGCATTAATGCTTCTTATGCATATATATATTCTTTCTCATAGGAATTGGACTTTGTCCATCCTTTTAAACAATCTTATGGCACTTTGAATGCCATTCATACTCATACATAATCAAGTATTTATTTGCTGAAAATAACATAGGATAAGCATGAATTTATACCTCATTCCTTTGATATTAATTTGCTGTCCAAGATGAGATATATGATATTAAATGCTAGACTGCTGCTGAGTGATGGTGGATATTAATTGACTGCTGGTCTGATTCGCAGAGCTGCTGTATGAATGATATTGTATTTGAGATATGGTGAAATGCTTTTGCCCTTACAAGGCTATTACAATTATTTAGAAGCCCTTTAACAGGGATATACTTCTATCTTTTGACTTGCTGTTATAAAGTTATTCAACTTGGGACAGCGCTATTGCTGTTAACAGTTTGAATATATTGTTTGAGTTGCTGCGGTGATAAACTCAGTAATTCGTAGGGATGATTGCTGAGATGAACTGCAGTACTCCAATGATCTGCTATGAGGTGATCGATGTTTGTGGAATCCTCAACAATGGCTGCTTTTGGTAATTAGTGTATACTCATCGCTACATTAATATTTCAATGCATTCGCTGCCATATTAACCATTGCCTTGTTAATGGAATTGTATCACTTCATATATTATTTGAACAAGACAAAGGTAATATTCTCTTTTCATAAGATTCTTATCTTATATGGATTGGACTTGGACTTGGTGGGCCACCTTCCATATCCTTCAGTAATTTATAATAGAAACTTTGTAATTTCTGCTGTTTATAAAGTAGATTGGCTGCCTTTAACTTCTGCCTTAGATCGTTGCCTTTATTTGATGGCCTCCCCCTCTTCATATCCTTATTAACCTTTTTAGATGTATATATTTATTTATATTTATATATAGTATAATAAATATATTTATTTTATACTTATAGCATTAATATATTATTATAATAATTATAATAATATTTATATTTATAATATAATAATATATCTTGTTAATAGATTTAAATAAATATTATTTAATATTATTTAAATATATTAAATATATTCAATTTATAATAAGAATAATTGATTTAATTAATATAGGGACATGACAAGGTGTTATGAAAGTTCCATGGAAGCTAAGACAAACAATTCTTAACTTTGATGTTCCATCCCTTCCAAAAAATAATTAATGACACCAGATAGAAGGTTTTTACAATTTACACAACAAAAGAACAATTTCTAAATGTTGTCTTACCTTCTTCATTAAAGGTGAACAAATGAGTTGGCCATAAATAATATCATTTTGATTACGATACAGGTTTGATACCTTGGTTGCCTATAGCTTAAAGAGAAATACAAGAAAATACAATCTTGACATTGTTGGTACCCCAACAAAACTCAGTTTTGGTGCCTCTTTTAATATGTGTTGTCAATTGATCCTCAAATTGTGTCAATCCATTCAAATTCGTGACCTTTCACAATCATTTTGCAAGAGTTGGTCTTCTCCTAGTCTCTCAAACTAACAATTTTTGCAGGGTAAAGATGTTCACCTCAAGCAGTTAAGGAGTGAGAAATGATGATGTTCATGAAACTAGAAGGAGAAGAAGAGCAAGGGAGAAGGCGTGTACAGATAAGCTGAGTAGACATGGCAAATGAATTAGTACTTCACCTGTGTAAAGGAGAAGCGTGAAATGGTGTAATGTCCCCTTCCTAAGTAGCTTCAGTTTTGGGGTTAGTCTACTACTTGGGTTCTCGTAGACTAACGTGGATGGTTAGGGAACCCATGTTGGGTTGTTTATCTCGAGGTTCAATCAGCATATTTGGAGGTTCGATGAGCTCCTTTTGGCGGGATGTCACTTTTGACTCTTTCTGGAGTGATTTCGGGCCATGTGGTTCGAACTTGCTATTTTTAGCAGGGTCCCCAAACTTGGTGCGAGTCGGTGCAATATTCTTGGACTTCACTCGATTTTATTTGGCCTTCTTGTCGGTGCTACGAAATCCACATTTGGAGTTCGTTTGAATTATTTTTTAATGGCGCAACATTTCCTAAGTTAAATTAAGTATTTAACTTAGTGATATAGTTAAATGACTTTATAATAAATGGAAATATCTAAAGAGAAATAAAGTCATAAAATAATATAATGTTGGGCGCCCATGGTAAGTGAAAATATTAAAGTTTTTATTATTCCAAGTTGGGCGTTGGAAAAGTGAAGGCAAATAAATATGGGAGAGTTCTCTTTATTTTTCATTCACGACATTTTCATTTTGAAAGAAGAACTTGTGCTAGTTGAGCCAAAGGTTTGAAAACCTGCAACTTGTGGAGACGAAAACCTTCACGAAGTTGAATACCTGCGGAAGTGAAAGATCTTTCTAGGGTATTGCTGGTGGTCTCATTTAAGGGATCACATTTGTGCTTCATTTGCAGATTGAATGCTTGTCGCGGAGTGTTTATCATTGCCAAATCTTGAGTTTTTTGAAAGGATAATTTGTATAAGGGTTTGAAGAATATTTCTAATGAATAGAAGGAGAGTTTAATGTTGATTTTCACAGATCTGGCCGTACTAGCACAGATCTGGCCGTACCATTCTGGGAGGGTTTTTGGGACTATTTTTTGAGATGCAATCAGTTTGATATTGGGCGTTGGGTATTATTGACTGATGGCAAATATTTCCAGCAGTGTTGGTAAGAGGTTTTGAGAAAAAATCAGAAATATTACTGCTGTTCCAGTGGACCCAGCCATACCATTCAACAGTTAAGGGCCAGCGCTTAGGTTTTGGGCCATTTCTGCACACCATTGGAAGTACTATGAGTCTGTAATCTGCTGTCAAGTATCTCGTCAAAGAGAAATCAGATTTTTTTGAGCATAGTGATGATTTTGTAAACTTCCAGACTGCTGTACTTTCATATCAGACCTGTACAAACTCAAACCAGCAAATGGGTATGCAAGTAATTTGATGTTTTACTCATTTTTCATATGGGTATTGTTCACTGTTGTTATATTATGCATTTCCCACATAATTAAGCATCTGGGTAGCGTAGAATGTTTTATTTTTGAAATATTTGAATGCATGCAAAACCCTATGTTATGTCCAAACTTCAAACACATAAAACGCACCAGGTTCAACAAAACTCTGAAAACATTTGGGGTAGTACATTACAAATGGTGAAATGAAGGCTTCAAAGCGCAAGGTGGTGAAATGGTTGGCAAATGCCTCTCAAAGTGCCTCATTTTAGCAAAGACTTAAGTGTATTCTGTCTCTACATCAAAAGTAAGCAAAGAAGGCCCAAGTGCACACCTAAGGTAGCTTTGCCACATGTTTTCTCTACCAACGCACAATTTCAATGGGAAATCCAATGGCATTCTCTACCTAATTCTCTGCTTTTGTGCAGTAAGTGGTAAAATCTCCACCAAAAGAAAGCAAGCAAACAAGGTGCACTTTTGAGTTGGCATTACCATGAGGAAGTTCTACATAAGGCAGGTGAAAAGTGGCAAACTCTTAAGTGATGAAGGCTTAAGACCTAGAGGGAAGAGTAGACCTAAATCTAGTGCACTCTATCATGGCTTTATCCATCCAAAACTCCTAGTCTTCATAAAAAGTGGCAAATAGCTTGACAAAGTGCGCCTTGGACATGAGATGTGGTAAAGACAATCCACACTAAAATAGGGTAAAGACAGGTGAAATCCATTCCAAAACCTAAGTGAAAACTGGCAATGATGTAAGTGAAACATACCCAAGGATGAAAGGGAATAATAGATCAAAGGCGCACTTTTGGAGTGCCAAAACCCCTCAAAAGTTTTGCCAAGCAATCTTAAAAATTGGTAGCAGCATTAGTAAACTCCGCCCACCAAAAGAATGTGTCTAAATGGTTAGTGATTAATGTTGTACCCATAAAAAAAAAATTGTATTATGTCAAATTTCAAGTTGTTTAAAGCGCAAAACCTTCAAGACTCCTTGCTTGTTGTGTCTTGTCGTCTGTCATCCTTTTCTAATCCTCAAAGGATCACAAAAATGAGAACTTGGAAGAAGGAATGAGTTTTTCAAAGAGAGCTTTGGTTGTAGTAGGCCCACTTGGAGAAATCAATTCACCTAAGCATCGAGGTTGAATTCAGCACAGTTCATAGATGTGCACTTGGGAAGTCATGGCACACTTCATCAAAGAAAAATCCAAGTTGGAATTCAAAAACTTTCATAGTACAAAGGTTTATAGCCATATGGAAGAGTCAAGGCGTGCCTCAGAGAAGGGAATTTCACACTTTAAAATAACTCAAATGATCAAGCACATGTCCAGGAACATCAACGCACCTATACAAGGCAAGCATGATTTAGTTCAGTTTTTGACGACAACCAAATTGATGGTCAGGTGTCATGTCCCTTTTCGTTCACACCAATTCCAACATGTTTGGAGCATTCCAAGATTCTTGGAGGAGTCCACAAACCTTGGAGAGCTTCATTTTTGGAGATTTCATATTTCCTGCTCAATTTTAGCTATAGTAGATTTCATGGAAAAAATTTAATTAGTCATTTTGGTATTTTTCCGTAGATTAGTATGGGAACAGGAAATAGATTTAAAATAATAATTAAAGTCCGTCTTTATTTTAATTGTCATAACTTTGTAAAAAGACAACTTTATTATTATTATTCAGGCTAACTAAATGGGGAAAATAAAGCCTTTTGTAATATTAAGTTATTTCTTTTTAGATGGGTAGGAAATTACAAAAGGTAATTTAAAATTAGGTTTTCGGACAAAAAGTAAAAAATAATATTTTATTTCCCTCCTAAGCCTATAAAAGGAGGATGAGAGCTCATTTGAAGGGATTCCATCTCTTCTACAATTTTATTATCTAAGTTTGAGTTTTGTGCCCAACTTCTTGCCTAAAGGACGAAAACCCTTCATTCCTATGAGTGAAATTTCATATAGAGATTTCCATTGAGCTGAATCTGTTTGTATTTCCAATATTTTGTTGGTGTGCTATTATATGCCAATATATATATATATATATTTGTGTGTGAGTTTCAGATTTGTGTGAGTTAAATCCCTATGTGTGAGTTTCTAGCTATTAATGATTTGAATGTTATTAACATTGATGAAAGGGAAGTGTTGTTGTGAAGGAGTAAGTTCCCCCAAGATGGTCATACATCTCCAAGATTAGTCGTACCATATTATATGAGGTTGTTTGTTAATATTTGGAAGAAATATCTCCCAAAAAGCTGTTGCCACTTTCCTATTTCCTAAGTCATAGTAGATTTGAAGGGAAATAAAGGTGCACTGGAGTTTCGTCGTACAAGGTGATACAAGCTGGCCGCCCACTTTGGAGCTTATTCTTACACTCATTCCTACTAGCTATGAGTTATATTGGATTTCTAAATGAAATTTCTGATATGAACAACAGCATATTAAGATCTGAAAATTAATATTTGAGTTGCAAATTTAGCTATGGATTGTAGCTGATAATACTTGTTAAAATCTGCTTATTGGGCATTTTATTATAAGTGGGTATTTAGTATCAAATCTGGAAATTATCTAGAAAGGTTCCAGCTGATATAAATTCATAAGTTTTTGTGCGATTTATGATCAAAAACACTCTAAAAGTTTGAAGTGGATTACATTTGTAATATTTCAAAAGGTCATCCGCTGGAATAACTTAATTTCTTTGTATTGCAATGTAAAAAAATTTAGATGGCATAGCTGCCAATTGTTTACATTTCATTATCCACCATTGTTGGCGTTGATCCAGATCGACTTGTTGTCAGCTAGTTTGTCTTGACCCGCTCTGTAGTTGTGAAATTTTATTTTATCTGTCTATTGGGCGTTGATTGTAAATTGGTCTTTGCTGTAGTAAAATATCTAAATCCACGAGTGTGGCGTTGATCTGTATACTAGTCACTGCTACCAATCAATTGAAAATTATTCCAAATCCACAATCCGGTTGTATGCTCAAACCTTGCCCACATCGGGAACTGTGTGATCAAAAAGCCTAGATTTCTATTGATTGTAAAATCTAAAAAGATTTCTGTTGATTGTAAAATCTAAAAAGCCTAGATTTCTGTCGATTGTAAAATCTAAAAAGCCTAGATTTCTGGTGATTTTTGGCTAACAGTTCCGCAAGGGACATTACATCGGACGCATGTGATAAAGGAGATGTGCACTTCAATAAAGAAAGAATTTTTTTGAAAATGTTTGATTTCAATGTTCAAATGCCCCTGTGAGCAAAGGTGCATGCCTATACAAAAGAAGCATTTTCAAATTAAAACCCAATGATCAGATGTGCATTTTAGGACACATGCACACTCCAGGAAGGTTTTCAAAACTTCAAATAGTTTGCAAGAACATTTCAGGACTGAAATATCCCAAGTAGGGTTTTATCCAAAATTTTTGAATCTTCAAATTTCAAACTTGAAACCCTAGGACTGGATTCTGATTTTTTATCTCAGATCTGAACATACACTTATTTCATCCACTTATCATATATAATACATCATAATCAACATGCCAAAAATGTACAATCAACCCTAGTTGAATTACACAATGAATTACACAAATCCACACTAGGTTGATAGCCAAAAATGATGATCAATCAAATCAGACTTCTGCTGTTATGAAATCAGTTTGTTCAATTGCACAATTACATCAAATCTATGGCTGTAACATGGCCATACATACATGCATAAGTAGCTGGTACAAATTCAGATATGAATGATGAATGTCAACATACCAATATGGATGACAAATGCCAATACAAAGTAAGCGAACCTCTTCAAATCGGATCTGCCGTCAAGGGAATGTTGGATGATGTCTTCAAACAATGTCAACAACTGCTGTTCGCCTCCTTCAGCTGACTGATATGCTGATCGGTCACCTTTTATGATGACAAAGCAATGTCAAAGGATCAGAGGCAAGCCCAACTATGCTGAACTCCTCAATGTTGTAGATCGGATGCTAGGGTATGAGTTCGCTGCTCCAATATGTCTGAAAATATGCAACAAACCCCTATAAAAATCTGGTTCAATTCTTTGGATGACTCCTCCACAATCAGCGCTCAAGCTGGGATGTTTTCTAGCTGATCGCCTCTCCAAAAGTCTACCAAACTGCCCTCTAAGATGTTCGCCTTCACAGCCAACAAGTCTGATATGAAATCAGAGATGAATCATATGCAAACTCTCTGATTCGGCACAACATATGATGAAACCTGCTATGCAACTTGGCACTCAATCACACTCAAATCGGCGCTACAATTATGATGAAGAAGGCTTCAAATTTCTGCTAAAAAGATATGCAATCTCTGCTCAAGAATGATGCTCAAATTCTGCTCCAAATCTCTGCCCTAGCTGATATGCAATTCCTGCCCAAAATTCTGCTCCTAATGATGTTCAATTTCTGCTCCAAACTCGGAATTCACCAATGAAGTGCAATTAGACTTCTGTCATGAAGCCTCCACAAGATGAGTTAGGTTTTCGTCCAACTCACCTAATATTCGCAAGGGTTTTCATCCTTGGAATAGTTGCAACAAGGTTGCAGATCCACTAAGGGAAAAATCAGAAATAAACTTCATTCATAATCCTTTTCAAATGATCCACCTACTTTCTTTTATACATGAATTCCTCTTTATTTCATAAGCTAGCTGACTTCCTTCTTAATTTGCATTAGGTCTCTGTTGTCATGTGAAATTGCATCATGCTTGGAGGCTGTCCAAGCATTCCAATAACACAATGGGACTAATCTCAAGGTGTGGGACCTTGCAGATGAGATCAAACCTCCAAAGAAGGCTAGTTCCTCTTTCTAAGCTTAAGGCTCAAAGAATTAAACTAAATCTAATGCTACACTCACAAGGAAAAGGGAGAAGAAAATACTGAAATAAAAAGGAGAGGTGATGCACCAAATTTTAATATGTTAGCTAGGACTGACATAACACAACAATGGTCTCAATTATTGAAAGAACTCACACAAAGTTATAGCTTTGACAAAGGCTCGAATAGAAGATTGTAATTAATGAAGGAATCATTTTATCCACAGAATGAGTCACAAGCTTCAAATAAACACAGAGAAAAAGCATAAGAGAGGCAAAATATCAATGATTGTATTGATCATGAAGGCTAAATAGCCATTACAAAGGGAAGATAATCTGTTACAAAAGAGTAGACACAGAATAACCATCTACATTCATTGGTGAACAATCAACTAGAGACAACAAAGGCTCAAAAAAAGAGCACAATGTATCACATCCAGTTAGTTCTGTAGGTGCATTACAAGGTCTGAAAATAACTAATAATCTGCCCAGTGTAACAGCCCAGAAGAACAGCTAACAGAATTACATCTTTTTTACATGCATATATAGCTTTACAAATCGCACCGTAGTAGCCATGTACGTGGAAAGAGAAGTCAACAAGAAAGAACATCGCCTATACTGCAATAACTTCGTTCTGTGTCCTTGGAGCACGCCCACGTGGCTCTGCCCATGAAATCCGCTGGAATAGGAGGTCCGCCCATGCCATGAGTACAAGAAATTTTATGTAAAAGAGCTACAGTAGCATGGGGAAGCGAGGAATCCATCTTCTACAAGAAATCGGGCTCTAAAGAAGCATTAATGGCGACCAGGAGGGTCGCTGAGTAGTCCCGTCGCGTTTTGAATAGTAGAAAATGCCCCTGGAAGGCTAAAAGGTCGGGCACTGACATACAAGGGAAACTACAATCGGCGAACTTCGGGCCTCAGGCCTCGGGCCCTCCGCCCTACGCCTTCCCAGAGAAAGAAGAAGAGAGAAAGTCCGAGCACCGCAAGTTTGAAGACTTAGCCGCTTTTACAAAGGTTTGGTGGAGTTCGAGGTTCGGGCCTTCAGCCTTCCTCCTTCCAAAAAAAACGAGGGAAGAAGAGAAGTCCGAAGTCTGACTTCCCGAAACACTTAGAAATATTTTGAAGCAAACAGAAGTAGAACTCAGGCCCTTAGCCTTCCTCCTTGGGTCTGTTCTTTGTCCACATGGCGGCCTCCCGCGCTTCCGCGGTCATGAGATCAAGCTGTAAATGAGGGCCCGTGGAACGACAAAAACACGTCAGATTGTGCCACATGGCACAAGGTAACCTTCCTTTAAGTTTCCCCACAAATTTGTAAAAAACCTGCCACGTATTACCTAGTGGGACCAACCAATGGGCCTCGTTGCACTACCCGACCAAATGCTTGCCACCTGTCACCTTCCCACGGTTCTGCAAGCCTGCTGTGGGTCCACTCAAAAGGGCTCCATGGAATGGCGGAATGCGTTGAAGCTCGCCATGTGTCTCGTCGGGAGTTAGTCGTCGGGCCTTCCACGTTACGCCTTCTATGAAGAAGACAGAAAGCAAGAAGCCCGAACTCTGAACTCCGACATACATAGAGCATTTATCTGTCATGCTTCGGCAAGCGGACCTCCACCCTTTGGCCCTCCAAAAGAGAACGCGGAAGAGAGAACTCCCGACCTTCGAAGACCGAAACACTTAGCCAAATTTGCAAAGTGACAAAGCAGAGTTCGAAGCCGATTAGGATGGCATGACGAAGGGGAGAACTCTGAACTCCAAAACTCCGAAAAGGCAAAAAACACAAGGGAAACTCCGGATTTTTTGGACTTAGACAATTTAGGGTGTTTTACCTTGCATTTCTAAAGGGGAAAACACTTAGAGATTTCATGGATCTGGGCTATTTGGCTAGGAAGCAAAATAGGACAATAGTCTCCAAACTAGGCCAACCCTAATTAGATATTGGCGTCTAAAAATAAATTTGAATTTCTTTATGATTGCCTTCCTCAAGGGCCAACCCTTAATACCCAAACTTGGTGCTCACAAAAACAAGTAATTTAAATTTACTTTTCTTCCTCTAATTTGGACCGACCTACATCTTGATTGACTTGGGCCGACTTGCTTTTATCTTGGCCGACTTAAGGAACTATTTCACTCAGGCCAACCCAGCATTTTGGCGCCCAAGTGTAGTTGTTTTAAAGGCCGACTTAGGAAAGTATTATTCCATCTTTTCCCTCTCAAATAGGCCGACCAATCCTTAAGTGAAATTGATGGTCAAATTTAAATTAAATATTTGAATTAAAAATCTTTTTATCTTCTTCCAAGAGTGCACCAAAACAACATAATAGAATATTATTTTTTCCTAGTTATTTTTGTCCACTTTACCCTCAAATGGGTCGCTCCTCATGGAAACAATTTTATTTGTCCAAGGTGAATATCTCATAATTATTAATATAATATTTAGTTATTCCTTTTAGATAATGGTCAATCTTAGCTTTATCTTAGCCTTTATTCTAAGTTTGGTCTATTCCTATCTTTTTTGCTTTCTTTGTTGTTGTCTTTCTGCTTTAGTCTATTTTTGGACCTTGTAGTCTCTATATATTGAGCTTTCGCTCTCTTTGTAAAACATCTCATTTCAATATAATAATATTTGTATATTATTCAGTTCTTCAATCATCTAACATGGTATCAAAGCCCAGGTTTGGGAGGGTAGTACGAACGTTTGTACGACCTCCTTGATTGCAATTTTTGGCATCTGGTTTCAATCCACCTCTGGTTCGAGGACTTTCAAAAGCATTTTCGAGGATTTTCTTTGCTAAAATTGTGATTTTTTTAGGGTCTATTTTTCTGGGTCGTGGTTTTTTTATAATCTGAGGTCGCGACTTCTTGTTTCTGGATGATTTGTTCCTACAAATCGTGGTTTTTATTGCCATGCATATTCTGTTTTGATGATCGGGTTTTTCCAATGAGGGTTTCGTGTTTTGGAAAGAGTTTTGTTCTGAGTCATAGATGGTGATTGACGGATTCTAAAATCCTCTGGTGTTCGGTGCTCACTCTTGCAGAGTCGCTATTTTCTAAAAGACGTATCTGGTAGAGATTTCAGTTTCATGCTTGAGTAATCGCGTTTTTACCATTGTCTTCATCCGGCAATTTTTCTACTGAAGGGTTATCATCTGCTTCGCGGGTTCCTTAAGAGTCGTTGTAAAGACAACTCAGAGTCAGCGTTTAATTTGGAGGCAATTTTTGCCTACTTTGATGACGTCCTCGAAGCTGGGTTTTTTCTTCAACTAATTCAAAAAATCTTTTTAGCGTTTTGTCTAGCGGTTTCTAAAAACGTTTTTTTTTTTGCCGCGATTTTTCCATACTTTGGGCCGCGCCTTTTGCGCTTGCACTGGTCGTCCCTTCATTTTTTTGGAAATCAAGTTTTTTTTTGGCTATTTCAGTCAATATCCTTTCTGGAGGTTACATGCTTTTAGCACCTTACATCCGTTTGGAATATGGATGGTTGCTTAAGCCCAATTTGTTCTGGCATTTATTACATTTGTTTATGATCTCTATGATGATTTATTCTAGCGCTTATTTTATGGGTATTTCTTCATATGCAATCTCAGGATTTGAGCTTTGAAATTCGTCCCAGTTGTGGGTCCTACTGTTACCAACAATCAGCAGACATGCAGATATATTGCCTCGAAATCCGTGTTTAGATGTTCAGAACTTCTGCCTTCCATATTCTGGAGATCAGTATCTTGAAATCCATGTTCGGATTTATCTCGAAATCCATGCCTCTGTATCTGTATTCCAGATTTATTCCATGTTTTCGGAATATGTGCTTCGTAACCCGTGCAAGGGTTCTGTTCAACTTCAATGCTGTCTATCAGCTTCAGTATTCGTGCCATCAATTTGTAATCCGTCTTTTTGTGCCTCGAAAAACGTGAAAAATGGCATCATGGTTCAAAAGCAGTTAGAAGTTCAACTGCAGCAAACTTTTTAATCGTCGGTGTTTTCTACAAGATCTCAGAGTTGGATTCCTGTTCCATAGCCCTTTGAATGGGGTTTTGTTTTCTTGATCGGCGGCTTCCTTGTTTGGCAATGTTTTTGCCTAGTCATTGTTTCTGAAGAGTTTAATCTGCCTTTTTTCCGTGGCTCGCAGCTTTGAGGGCTTCTTTGATCTGCGCTTACAGCGCTTAGCCCCTTCTCGACCAGCGCTCAACATTTGTGTTTGGCAGGCAGCCATTCTGCTTATTCGGATCCCTTGGGATTTGTGTTTCAACACCCGTGGTCAGGTGTTGTTTTCCGTTTTCTATTTATGCCATCCATCTGTCTCGAAAGGCAGTCTGTTTTAAGGGGCATCTTGATTTAGTTAGTGGATTGACCATTAAGGGGGGGGGTATTAAGATAATATTTAGTTATTCCTTTTAGATAATGGTAAATCTTAGCTTTATCTTAGCCTTTATTCTAAGTTTGGTCTATTCCTATCTTTTCTGCTTTCTTCGTTCTTGTCTTTCTGCTTTAGTCTATTTTTAGACCTTGTAGTCTCCATATATTGAGCTTTCGCTCTCTTTGTAAAACATCTCATTTCAATATAATAATATTTGTATATTATTCAGTTCTTCAATCATCTAACAATAATCATTAGAAAATATGATAATTCAAATTCCATGCTCAACTCGCTCACCAAAAATCCCGAGATGTCAAAATTGACCTCATAGGTCTTCTTCTATGAACATTCTGAAAAAGGGGACATGTCAATCCTCCCTTCCCAAGATTGCTTGTCCTCAAGCAATGACAAATCTATATCTTGCAACATCCTATCAAATGACAAGTATCTCCATCCAAAAAATGTTCTGTGATCACACAAAACCTCAACCTGTGGCTACAACTCCCAAGAAGAATATGAAGAATATCTTGCGAAGTGAGCTCTGATGGCAGAAACCATACACACTCGAACTTGACTCAGCCCCATCCTCCAAGGAATGCAATGCTCTCAACCATAAGCACCAAAATCTCCAAGTCCCCAGAAGGTCCATCCTCAATGAGTGCTAAGTCCAACAAAGACCAAACACCGTGCCAAACCAAAGTCCTGAAGGAAATCATGCCTGTCAACAAGTGATGAAGAATGTGAATTCTAAAACACAACCACAAATCTCCAAGCTTCTACTGCTCCACTCTGTCAAAATCAACACCAACGCTCCGTGAGTTGTGAAGCAACTCATCAAGATCCCAATGAAGTGATGTGCCAAGCATGCCACCACCTGGATCCCAAATCACCATGTCATCACATACGACCAACATGAAGAGATGAAAGCAACTCAGAGTGCTACCAACACCAAACAACTCTCCAATTCCTGTAGATCGCCCATGTATGTGAACAGTACCCAACATAGGTGCAAGAAGATGTATAACAACTCCTAAGTTGCCGGTATAGAGCAAAACATCAACCTCATGACTGAAAATCAGACCTATGTGGATGCAAATAACATTGCCAAGGTGATAGGATGATAGAGTATTAATCATATACCATTCTCCAATGATGAGGAGATGATGCAGTTCTCTTCCCAACCCTCGAACAGCCATTGTCCTCCAAGATTTATGTAGAAAATTCATGTTCCATGAAGTAGAATAGTCACCTCCTACCAAAGTATGGAGTAGAACTCCATCAACTAGGGTTGGAACACCAATGCCATCATGCTCACTTCCAAACCCTACACCACGGTCCAGCTAAAACACAAACGTTAGGGACTCAAATTCAATTATCATAGCAATGCCTCCATACCTTGTGTCATAGTTTTGCTGCAATTCCTTTCTCCCAAGTGCATGCCGACAAAAGGCAAGTGTCACCCTCAAAATTCTCCGAAGTAGGGCAGCTGCAAACTCTACCAAAGAGTCATCAACATGATGAGACTCATCACAAGTAAACTCTCCAAATGCTCCATGAATGATCAAAGTACAAACTACATCTGCATTACCATATCGCTGTTTACCGCAATATGGTGTGTTTTACAGAACATGAAGTAAACAGAAATAAGAAGTAGTAGTATAGTGCATCATGCAAACATAACAGAATTACTCGGAACGGAATATTGTATTTATCATTGATTCACAAGAACATTACAATGTTCATGACAACAACATACATATTCATTGTGACTCCAATGTCTGCATAATAACTATTGTCAAAATCCCCGATGTCCGACTACAATCTATTGACGCTCTAAATACTCATCGCCAAGGTTGGTTGTGATGCCAACCGTTGGTACCGACTCCAAACTACCCGACCCGTCAGTTGGTACCGACAATTAATTACATCATTTGTTTACTTAAACTATTTTGCTGTCTACATCTATCCCCCCCTCAAAATTGGTCGTCTTCCAGACGACATTTACATCAAAACAACAAAATGATGACAGAATCTCAAAAACATCCTACTAAGAGTGGGGAGGTTGGAAGGACGTCCCTGGATGTACTGAGGAGGTTGGGGTGGCTGATCGTTGTTGTGCCTGTAGCTTCCTTGCTTCCTCCGTCCTTTGCCGCAACTGGTGTTGGGCCACTAGCTCTCGCTCTCTTGTTGCCTTCACCATTGTTTGCACTCATTTCCCGTCAGACTTTCCCAGGGTTCCATTCCTGTATCCACACTTGGTTTTTTTTTTTTTTTTTTCACTTCACAGCAACAATAGTGTGGTGTATGGCTTCCCTTCGTTCGGCTCCTTTGAATTTGTACGGTAGCCTCTGTGAAATCTGTACTTGGCGGCCTAATGTCCTTTTCTCTTCTTTTTCTGACTCCCTCCTCTTCTCGTACGGGCGCTTGGACAGTTTTGTGTTTAATTTGCAAGGGACAGGGGATTTTTAATTTGTTAGGGGCGGGGGAACACCGTACGCCGTACGTCGTACGGATTTTTTTTGAAATTTTTTTTTTTTTTGGAAATTTTTGAAAAAATAAAATAAAATTTAAAATTTTTTTGGTCAGGCCGTACGTACAGTCTGTCCGTACGTCATACGGATTTTTTTTTTTTTTAATAATTTTTTTTTGGCCCAGGCTTTACGGCCTAGTCGACATTTTATTTTTTTCATCTTTTCCATGTCAAACTGAATCTAATTTGTCTATTTTTCTCCGATGGGTTCCACGTTCGATCTGCAACTCCGACTAGAATTGTTGTCTTAAAAAAAAATAAACTATCTGACTTTTGAACATTATTTTTTCTCTGTTGATTGTCACCGATAGCCAAAACATTGCCAGTCGACGGAAATACTCTATAGTCCTTATTCTTTCTGGCCGGTGTTTTCAATGCTGTGTTCCCATCATTAGTTTCATCACCCCGATTCACCTTACTTGTCAATGACTCTTCATACCTGATCACCTCGTCTGGTTCAAATGTATGTGCAAGTGTATCATCTATCTTGGCTTCACCCTCTGTCTATTCTTTTTGTGCCTCTCCTAGTCAACTTGTCTCTACCACTATTTTCTCTGTTACTTCTGGCTGATTATTATCTTCCTCCCCTTTGTCACTCATTACTGGTTCCCTCTTGCCAAGTGGTCGAGTGTTTGTCAATCCATCAAGTGCTTCATTCGTGAACCATGTTTCACTCGTCAACCTAGAGTTGCCCAGACTTTCACTCATCGGCCTAGAGTTGCCCAGACTTTCATTTGTCGGCCGAGAGTTGCCGAGAGTTTCACAGTTGCCGAGAGTTTCACAGTTGCCGAGTGTTTCACTCTTCAACCGAGTTTTGCCAAGAATTGCACTGCCATGACTTGCATTGCCAGGGCTTGCACTACAAGGACTTGCGTTGTTCATCGGAGAGCTCTCACCGACTTCTTTTATTGAAATCATATTACATTCCGGTTGAAAGAAATCGTAATCTTCCATCTGCCAGTGGAAGAGCCCACTTAAGGAATTAGTTTCATCCTCAGAACATTCTTGCAATTTTAATACTCCTTCCTCATCAGGTTCCATTGGCCCTCTGCCAACTGACTCCCCTCCGTCTAAATCAGAATCTGATGCTAGTTCCTCACTTATAGCCTGTGTTCTCAGATCTATGACAATCTTCTTACCTTTGTTTTCTATTGACAATGTGTTCTTTTTCCAGTTATGGTTGGCCTTGGCGGCTATCAGCCACCCTCGGCCGAGTAATGCATCGTACAACGCATTTTGTGTTGTTATGACTACAAAGTTCAATCGAAAGAGTTGGGTGCCAATCTTCACTTTTTGAGCCATTTGCACTCCCAGCGCTTTAATTCTGTGCTGGTCTGCTCCCAATAACTGGAAATTTTGTGGCCACAGTGTAGGTTTCCCCAAGCACTTCCACGTATCTTCTATCAACACATTCACTCCCAATCCACCGTCGATTATTGTGTTTGTTAGATGACATCCACCGATTTCCATGTGCATGACGGCTGGATTCTTGCCATTGTTTACTGCCAACAGTCTCGAGTCGATGACTTGTTCTCCCTCGAGCGGTGGCTCCACTATGATGTCTTCCTCCTTTGTTTGCCTGTTTGGTTCCCCTTCCATCACCTTCGAGATTGCCATCTTCAGTTGCGGCATGCTCTGTAGAAGATCCGCTATCTTGACCGATACAGTGGTTTGTAACACCTGATTCACAATACTCTTGTCTGACTCTGGTCGTATGGTAGTTGTTTTTCTGTTCTTCCCTTCCGTTTCCATTGCCATCTCTACTTCCTTCCTAGCCTCCCGAAGTCTCTCCTTCTCAATTCGAAGATCTGGATACGTTGTTTTTTTCCATTGTGCTCGGGTGACCGCAAGGATCTCTTCATCATTTTCCTTGAAACTGATGAGGTTCACCCCTTTCTGCTTCGGGCAATCTTTTTCTTCGTGATCCCCAGGCCCACACCACTTGCATAGTGCATTTATTTTGTTCTGGTTATTGTTTGGGCATTCCCTTGCAAAGTGTCCCCATTCGTTGCATTGCCGACACTATATCATGGGTCACCCCTTGCTGTCCTACTGCAATCTGTTTCTCGGACTTCTATTGCTTTGGTAACCTCCAGGGGATGCATGGCTATTGTACTGGGTCTTTGATGGTGTGTTCGGCGGTGTTGATGGTTCTCCTTGAGTGAAGAGTACTTGCGTACCCCTTGCTTTCAGATTGTATGGGCATTCCTTGATGGAATGTCCCATCACTTGGCAGATATCACAAAACAATTTTTCCAAACAATTTGCCTTTGTATGACCTTCCCCCTTGCAATCTGTACACCACAGTTCTCTGGATTCCCTCGTACTCTCCTTGTCGGCCTTCAGTTCTTTCATCATTCTCATCATGTCCTTCCTAAGTGCTTGCATGGTCTTGGACTCACTGTTGCTGTTGTCATCCGTACTATCCTCGTCGTCCGTCTTCCTTTTCCCTCAGAAGGATATTTTATGTTCACTCTCTATATCCATCGCTCGATTGTACGCTTCATCATATGATGACGGAGGCACGACTTTCATTTTCTTTCTCAGCGATGGAGGCAACCCTTCGATGAACCATCGCTTCTTTAGCCCGTCGGCCGGCTAAGTCTCCAGTTTTCCCAACAATTCTTTCAGTCTCCGGTTGTAGGTTCGCACGTTCTCGTGCTTCCCTTGCTTCGTACTGTAGATCTCTGCTACAATTTCACTGTCATCCCTCAGAAGTTTGAATTCGTCTTGGAATGCCTTCTTAAGTAATCTCCATGATGCCCTGTGTGCTTGGGCCAACTCTGTGTACCAGTCGATGGCACTTCTCTCAGTGTCGCTGGAAATGCTTTCAGCCAGTAGTCCACATCATCTTGCCCATTGGCTATCCAAATCGTCTCGCACGTCTTACAGTGTCGTACTGGATCTTCTGACCCATCCCCCGTAAATTTTGGCAACTTCTGCCTCTCGGCTGGTGGAGTCACCATCCTTCCCCGATGCCCTCCTTGTGCGTTGGACCTAACTGGACTGGTTCTCTCGCAACGTCCCAGTGCGTCACTTTCACTCTCGGCCACGTTCGAGTCTTCCCCGCGTCCTCTGTCAACGTCCTCTACACCTTGAGTCTCCTCGAGTTCGTTCTGATACTCCCTCTGCCCTGGGGTCTTATGGTCAAATCTTCCAACTCTCGGCCCTTTGTCGTCCAATATGGATAACTCTCCGATGCGGCGTATGTTGTTTTCAATTTCTTCTGTCAATTCATTTTCATTCCCTTTTTCTTTATTTGTCAGCGGTGTCTTGAAAATTTCTTCGTCAGCATGATGATGTTCATTGACAATTTGTCTCAGTGTTTTCCTTCGTTCTTCTTGTTCATTTAATCTCAATGATCTTCATGTTCTTTCCTCTGGTGTTTCATGCCCACTTGGTACTCGGTTCTTATCTTTATTGAGTTGTATGGGCATTAATTGCTACTCGGGTGAGGAGATGGTCGACCTCTTGGTCGACGTGCAATTGATCCCAAATGACCGACAGAGGGATCTCTCGTCTGAGAGCCTCCCTTCGTACGTGGTCCTTCAACGAGTTTTCCCACAAACTGCAGAGGTCTTCCGTCAGAGTGTCTTCACGATCCTCGTTTGCTTGTACTGGCTCTTCGGTCGGCTGCCCCATCACGACGCCATCTTCATTGTGTTTTTCTCGACCTTAGTTACACCCAACGGTTTGCTTGTTTCTGGCGATGCCACTTGTCCGATGGTTTCCGACGACTCAACTTGTCATCGACAGCCAACTTGTCATCTGATGGTCTCCGACGACTCAACTTGTCATCCAACGGCCTCGGACGACTCAACTTGTCATCGACTTGTCACCCGATGGCCTCAAACGACTCAACTTGTCACCCTCGACCCGTTTTCGAACTGGCAACTGCGCCAAATGTTTACCGCAATATGGTGTGTTTTACAGAACATGAAGTAAACAGAAATAAGTAGTAGTATAGTGCATCATGCAAACATAACAGAATTACTCATAACGGAATATTGTATTTATCATTGATTCATAGGAACATTACAATGTTCATGACAGCAACATACATATTCATTGTGACTCCAATGTCTGCATAATAACTATTGTCAAAATCCCCGATGCCCGAATACAATGTATTGACGCTCTAAATACTCATCGCCAAGGTTGGTTGTGATGCCAACCGTTGGTACCGACTCCAAACTACCCGACCCGTCAGTTGGTACCGACAACTAATTACATCATTTGTTTACTTAAACTATTTTGCTGTCTACAATCGCTATCCACATATGTAGTCATAATAATCATCGCTGAAAACATCCTTCCAAGAGTTACCAACACATAAAAACTCCGAAATTTGCTAAGAATCTCCCTCCAATCCACTTGCAGGGGTTCAATTGAACTCGTGAGATGATTGCAACAAGAGATAACAACAGCATTATCATTGCTCCATGGTATGCTTCTTCCATCATCATTAGTCACCAATAGCCCACAAAGATGATCCTTTGCATAGATACTTACCGCAAAAGAAATTCCACCATGCTAATGCTGCACTACTCTGATCCTCATGTGAACTCCACCTAGAGTGTATCTGATGATGCTTGAAGCTTCAACACCATTGGTTTTCACCCCATCACAATAGTACTCCTTTCCTTGTAGTAAACCCACGAAGTCAAACATCAACCCATGATGATCCAATCCAATCAAGTTCACTGCAAGAGGCAAACCATCAACAATCTTGGGTGGTCCAATAGCCAATTCAACATGTTCCATCTCATAGTTACACACCATATCTAGATCCTGCATTTCTCTTGTATTATCAAAATCAAGAGGTGCTCCATTATCCGACTCAAAGAGTGGATTATCAAAAGTTGTTTCAGGATCCATCTCAAACAATGGGTTATCAACAAACTGAATATTGTCATTATCCTCATGCTCTTCCGATTCTTGAAGAACCCTTTGAGTGCTCCTCCAAGAATCCACTGTATCCTTAAGCTCAAGGGTGAGCTTGTCCACCTCATCTTCTTTTCTTCTCAAAGCATCCGAGTATATCTCACCAAGTGTGAGGAGATGATCTCTATCAGCAAGTGTAGGTAGTTTGACTTCACTACCATCAAAGCCTCCTTGAGTTTGTGCAAGTCATCAAGAGCTTTACCTTCTTCATGATCCTTTAGTGCCTTCCAACACAAATCTGCCATCATCTTATGAATATCATCAAAGTGAGTTAGGGCTGCCACAATCTGACTATCACTCACCTTCAATTGCCCTTCCAAGTGATGCGACTTATGAGACCCAACACCTCCATGATCCTCCATATCTTGCAATGTCAAATCAATCTTCTCCAACCCTTTTGGTTCACCACATACTGAAATTTCTGAATTGCCATCATATATATGAGCATCATCAGCTTCATAAAGCTGATCAATCACTGCTGATTTGGCAAATTCTGTGATAGCATACCCTTCTAACTTGTGATCATTATGAAGACATATGTACTCCTTATTGGTTGATGCAAGAAGTGAATCCTCATCCTGCTGAAAACATGTGAGTACAACTTCATCTTCTTTAGGTGTTGCATTCTTATCACTAGCTTTTAACTTCATTGGTTCATCCTTGTATGTGAGTCCCATAGTTTCAGACCAACTCCAAGGTGTAATGCCCATGACAAACCATACATTATCAAATTGTAGAATCTTCTTTCTAGGCCATCCCTTAGTCTTTATGATCAGCTCTTCAATAAAATGTTTCTCATATAACTTCAATAGGTAGTCATCAAATGTGATCATGTGCATGAAACAAGGATCGTCGAACTTACTATGGAATGGCATACCTTGTATGTAGCTTTGTCCCACGAACACCCTTTCATGTATACCCTCATTGACTGTTCCAAAATTTGTAACATCCATCTCATAATTGAAATCTGCATTTTATGTGGAAACCACCTCATAGGTGTGACGGCCATAGATGATTGTTTTCCTGATTTGACATCTTCTTCATCTAATTTCTGTTTTGAAGCTAGAGCTGCATCATAACAAACAAACTCCTTGAAGTCTTCTTGATGGGTTAACTCTTCTTCAAATCTGAAATAATGTTCTTTTCCACACATCCTTCCACGTCATCTTTCTCAACCCTAAATTGAACCTTTCCATCATACCGTGTAAAAGGGCTGACAAGTTTGACAACAAGAAACTGCACAGGATTGCAAAAGTTACACGTATAGAGCATCAGATAGTTCAAGGTTCAAGCAGATGTCAAGGCATTGATGAACACACGCCTTATAGAAGAGAAGTTCATTTTCCATGTTAAAACTTGCAGCAGGTATGTACGAGTGCAAGCCCTACAATGGACAGACCATTTTGCAAATTAAAAAACTGCATCTCCACTTGTTGGTGTGCACCATATAGTGTGGATGACATATTTTCAAATCAAAAATCTGCAAGTGTTAGTAAAGGCACATGCCATTCTAAAGCATAAACGAAATTTGAAAAAACAAAATTGCATGCCCATTGCTGAGCATGCACTGATGATAGGGTAAATATGTTTTGTGAAATCAGAAAGTCCACTGAGTGTGGATAAGTGTGTGACAATCAATGCAAGGTCTGATTTTTGAGCTAAAAATTGCACACACATGTAATGGCACACACCGTTGCAAGGAAACAGATTTTCAAACTATGAAAACCCTCAAGTGTTGATCAACATGCCCTTACTGGAGTGAGGTCTGTCCTTTCACATTTTTCAGCGATTTCCATTCATCTTCAGTCACCTACAGCAGTCAGTCTTCATCATCGAAGAGGATATCAGCAGCAGTTATAGCAGCAGAACAGTTGAATTTTCTGTCATATCACTAGCAGTGATTTTCTTCATTGAAGAGGATTTTGGCAAACTATAGTTGGGTTTTTGACATCAATTTTCATCGTATCAGCACTGATCATCCATCGCAGCATCTGATTTCAGCATACTCCATCTCTTTTTCAGCAATTTTCTTAAAGGTGACTGTATTTCAGCAAGGTTATATCTTCGTCAACAAGGGTTTAACTCAGAAAATTCAGATTTGCAAATACATTCAGACAAGACCTAGGGGTTTGAGGAGGTTAATTTTCAGATCTTTCCTTTGTCCAAACCCTTGGCTGCGCTTCTTTTCCAAATTGCCTGCATTCCATTCATACATCAGTAAGGGTGCTTAGGGTTTTCATGGTATTCAAGGTTGTGTGTTCCAGCTAGAGTTTGATGTTGAGAGGTCAACAGAAATGGCTTTTAGATTCAACTCACCAAAACTGATATGTGTTGTACCTATACAAAAAAAATTATATGATGTTTTTGTCTAAATCGAGTCGTGTTTTTAAGCACCAAGTTCTTCAATGTTTTCGCTAACTTTGCAGGCATAAAAATTCTCAAGCCATTCAAAATACCACTGAGTTTTGAAAAGATGAAGTCTCAAATGTGAAAATGCACCTTAGAAGAAGAAAGCGTGCTTGGGAAGAAGAAAGCGCACCTAGAGAGAACAGGGCGTGCCTGATTAAGGAAAGGCGCTCCTAGGAAAGATGTCATGCATTTAGAAGAACAAAAGCACGCCAGTTTGAGTCTTCACGCACCTGGACAGAGCTAAAGCGTGTCTGCAACTGACAAAGTGCGCTTGGAGGAAGAAAAACGCGTCTGAAGAGATCACACACTTGCACAAGAAAAGCTAAGTATAAAAGCGTGTCAGACAGAGAGAAAGCACGCCTGGAAAGAAAAATGTGTGCCAATATGTCTTCTCATGCCACTAAGCAGCAAGAAATGAGTTTGAGGCGCGCGCCTGGATAATTGAAAACACGCCTATGGAGTGAAGGAGCGCCAGGGAGACCAAGCATGTCAGTTTGAGCTCACACGCGCTCAGGAAAGGAGAAAGCGCGCCTTCATCCAGAAAGCGTGCCTGGGAAGGTATCAACGCACTTATGCATTTAGAAACTCCCCTGTTTGAAAAGATGAAGTTTCAAGAGGAAGCGCGTCCTATTTTCAAAATGCACACCACTATAAAGGAGAATTTAATAGGTAAAATCATAGTTGAAAAACTCGGACTCGGCAAAAACTCGGTAGACCCAAAATTTTTAAAAACTCGGGACTCGCCAAAAACTCAGGGAAAAACTCGGCAATAATTCGGCAAACATAATTTTTTTAAAAATATTTTTAAATGTATCATATGAAAGAAGAGATTTTGGACGAACTGTCAAACTCAAAATTTAAACAAGATTATGAATCATGATGATATTTAATTTTAAAAAACATTTGAAATTTTAAAAAGACTATCATATGAAAGGAGAGATTTTGGACGAACTGTCATAATTTATAATTTTATAATTCTATATAGGATTATGATATATTTAAATTTTATTCTTTATAATAGAAATTTTGAAAAGACTGTATCATCATAAATTCATAATCGTATATAAATTTTGACAGTTCCTTTCAAGTTTCATATGATAGTCTTTTTTAGTTTTTTTAAATTTTAAAACTATTAAATATTTTTAATTTTTTACTGTTACAATCGAAATTTTAAAATGCTGTATCATATGAAAGGAGAGATTTTAGACGAACTGTATCATATAGTTATTGTAATAGTTATAAATTTATAATATATATTATATATCATCATAACCGAATATAAATTTTGACAGTTTGTCCAAAGTCTCTCCTTTCATATGATAGTCTTTTTATTTTTAAAATATATCATCAATGATCATAATCGTCTATAAATTTTGATAGTTCGTCTAAAATCTCTCCTTTCATATGATACAGCATTTAAAATTTCTATTTCAAATCGTCACGCGCCAGCTAGGGTTTCGTCGCTGCCGTTTGAAGACAACAAAAACACGTTTTTTACTTTTTAGGTTTTGTTTTATTATTTATACCTAAAGTCTCGATTTTTCTCAGAAGAACTCGCGTGGAATGGCGGGTTTTTTAAGTATTTAGCACCGCGAGTTTTTGTAAAACTCGTGCCGAGTTTTTCGCGGCAGATCCTGCATCGCGAGTACTCGCGATTTACCCGATTTTTTGGCGGGTTTTTCACCTATGGGTAAAATGCCTCCTGATGAAGATTTATGTGCCTAAGAGAAAGAGTGTCCAAAGGTGAGAAGATGTGCCTAGTGAAAGAGAAACGCATCTAAAACAGGAGAAGCGCACCCAGTCCAAGCAAAGTGCACTTAATCAACGAGAGGCGCGTGTCTGAGGCATAAGGCACGTCTGGTCTAAAAGAGGCGCACTTTTATCAATAAGAGGTGTGTTTTTATAAGGAAGGCGCGTTTTTAACAAAAGGATGGCGCGCCCAAATTGAGAAGATAAATGTTTTGTAAAGTGCATTTAAAGGAGTGTTTGAGCATCTGGATCTGGACAATAAAAGTGCGCCAATGATCTGGAGGAAGCTTGTTTGGTTGAAGATAAGGCGCGCTCGGGATATAGAGGCATGTTTCTATGAACAAAGGTGCGTCCAAGTCCAAGTAGGCGCGTCCAAAGAGGAAAGGCACATCAAGTAAAGGAAAAACACGCAGGCATAAGAAAAAGTTCACCTGAAGAAGACAAGGTACGCCTAAGTTGGCAAAAGCGCGTCAGATGAAGACAAGACGTGCTTGAGTTGGCAAAAGCGTGTCAGATGAAGACAAGATGCGCCTAAGTTGGAAAGAGCGCACCTGACAGAAGGAAAGTGCGCTTGAGCATGTAAAAGCACGCCTCTAGAAGGATTCACGCACCTGAACAAAGAGGTGGAAAGATTGAAGGAAAGCGCCTTAGAAAGATTTGAAGCAATTCATGAACAAAAGCACCCCTAAAAGCATCTAGATGCGCCTGGAGGAAGGAGATAAATTTGTTGAGAAAAAGCGAAGCGGGAGAGAGGCCTCAAGTAAAAGCATGCCTAAAGAGGACAAGGCGCGCCCGGTTGAGTAAAAGTGCGCCTAAAGAGGACAAGGTGTGCCTAATTGAGTAAAAACAAGCCTAAAGAGGATAAGGCGTGCCTGGTAGAGGAAAAGCGCACCTGATGGTGTGAAGGCGCGCCTAGTCAAGGAAAAGATTGCCTGATTGAAGTCTCAGGCGCCTATACAGAGAGAAAAGCACGCCTCCATGGATCTTAATGCGCCAATACAAAGGAGAGATGAATGAATAGATTTTCAAGGTTTTTCAGAGGGTTTGCTCACAATCATCGAAGCCATCTAGAGCTAAAGAACTATTTTTAGCCCATACTAAAAATAGATTTGCTATTTTTAGCAGATCACCATTTTCAAAGAGAAGAGCATATTCAAAGACTTGCTATTTTTAGCCGAAGCTATTTCTCGTGCTATTTTTAGCATTAAATTGGAGTTGGCTTTTTGTTTGATCATCATGCAAGAGAATGTGAGCATGAAGTCACACTTTACAACAAATTGATTTTCAATTTAAACTGGAGGTTGCATGTTTGCACATCAGTTGGGCTACAATTAGATGGTTTTAAGTTTTAGTTTCAGTGGAGCAGCTAACTTGTAATAAGTTTGCATGTCATGCAAACAGTAGTGAACTAGGTTAGAGTTCAGTTATGTCATGTCCCCATTTTCGGAGTGATCACTTGTGGAGATGTTGATTAGCCTATTCACCATTCCCATAGGCTAATGCCAGTGGTAAGGGAATGATTTTAGTTTGAGCTTGGTATTGAAGAATGGAAAACTATAATGTTTGCTCAATACTTGTTTTATTTGGATTTTGGCTAGTGTTATTTTATGATATTTTTCATAAAGCCAAAATAATATCATTTTTCAAGCCAAGGATGAAAAAGTGAAGGATGGGAAAAATAAACGTTAGACAAATGGAAGATTGAAAAAGATGAAAAGGTGGAAAAAAGGAAAATATAATGCAATCTTTAATTGCATTTTATTTATCTATTATTTTATTATTTTTCCCAACCCCAAGGAGAGAAAGGAAAATAAAATTAATAAACTATTATATTTTATTAATTAAAGAAAAAATCGCTGCCCAAGAAATAAGGAGAAAAAAAAGTAATAAAAAAATATTATTTAATTGGAGAAAATCGGCGCTTGGAAAAGGAGGAGAAAAATAAATAAAATAATTTTTTTTTAAAATGAGGGCGACTTGAGCAGAAAAGAAAAAATAATAAAATATTGCTATTTTATTGTTTTTTAAATGAAGGTGTGTTTGAGGTATTTAAAATTGTCAAATTGAAAATTGCATTTCATTGGTGGACTTGAAAGTTTTCATAATTTGGCTAATTGGGACGCCTATGGAGAGAGGAGGATAAATAGAGGCATTTGGCTTCATTTTGCAACTATTGAATCTTTGGCAAATTTTATGTTTGAGAGTTTTCTCTTGGCTAGAATTGAATTTCAATTTGCTCAAGGTGGTATTCCCTTAGCATTTGTGGTTTGGTGATGCTCCCATTCCACTATGATGAGATGAATTCACAAGGAGTTCTTCATGGAGCTTAATTGCAATGTTTCAATGGAGTTAGGGCTTTGAAAGCTAGGGTTTGAAGACTTGTTTTTGCAGGTTCAAGGAAGAATAAGGCAGATTTGATTGTATTTTGATGATATTTGGCTTCTAGAAACAAATCGCTTCATTTTGGCATATTGGCGCTTCAGTTTTGAGAAGTTTTGCACTGTGGGTTGGCTGGAATTTCATAACAGGGTATCACAAGTGGCTGGAAATTAAGTTTCAGACTTGCTATCAGGCATATTTCACCATATTTCAGGCATAGGAGTCAAGCTGGGCCAAATCGCTGCCTATCTAAGCTAAGGGATTTCATGATTTGGACTATTTTTGCAATATTTGATGAGTTTCAGCATTTCTGGGTCATTTTCAGTCAAGTACAGGTGAATATCAGATTGAATCAGACCTATATCAGTCCTCCAACAGTGCTGCTACAGTGTTATTTCAGTCAAGGATTGAAGGGTATTTCATCGAGGCTTCCTAGGGTTTCATTCTTCAACCATTTGGCTAAGGTTTGGTACACATTTTGGCCATTTTACATGTATGTGATCTAATTTTTAAATCAGACTATCTGATTGTAAGCTACAGCCAACTATCTCTTTGTAATTAGCTTGTTCATTCAATAAGAAGCAATCAGCATTTTCCGGGTATGTCATTCTCATGTTTTGATTGATATAATTTGATCATAACTTCATCATTTGGTATTTGTTTCATGTTATAGTTGAACCTTTCCATCTACATGGCATAATAAACACATAGAACAAATACCCACATCAAAACAATAAGCCAAACAAAAGAAAACAAAATCAGAAAATTCTGGACAGCAAAGGAAAAAAATTCAGTTGAGACTAGCTAGGCTTCTTACAAGTTATTTATTTTCATGCATTTGCTTTGTAATAGTATAAATAAGTGCTTTTGCACAAGGATTAAGGATTCATTAAGAGTTAGCTTTTTAACAATTCATTATTCAGTAGTCAATATTAGAGGTAGAGATAAATCAGTTGTATCATGAATGAACATCAATGAAAATGGCAATTCTCATGCCTTCATTATGCTGGAGTTATAAGTCACCTAGTGTTAAAATTGTAATTTTTGTGTCTCATTCAAGAACATTTATTATGCCTTTTTTGCTAATGGATGTTATTGCAATGTGTTGTTGTCTATGCCAAAAGATAAGTCACTTCAATGAATCTATGAACTTTGTATCATAGCGAAATTGAAGACACAAGTCGTGTCTTTGTACCACCTTATGTGTGATTTAATCATAGCATTCGTGATTATGTGTTTATGTGTTAATCAATCCAATCTCTATGTACTTTCCTTGTTCACCCTCTGAATTTAGCTGAATAGTGTAAGCGTCTAGCAGTAGGTTTTCATTCCAGTCAAAAAAGCACAAAACCCTTGCCTCGTGATTGAAAGTGTGTCTTTGCCTTTCGCACGTTGCAAATCCAAAAAGATTGCAAATTTCCATTTCATTCAGCATAAGTGTGAAAATACCTCTGAAAACATTGTAAATTTTGTATAGTTTTAGATTAGTTTTATTTTATAGGGAGCTTCCCCTTCTAATTTGAAGAGCGGTTCTACCGCACGTCTGTCCGTTTTATGTTCGCATTGAAACGTGTGAAATAAAACACTAACAATATGTCAAAGTTTTAGAACTTCTTCAAAGGCTTTGCCATGGCCAAAATAGAGGAATTTCATCAGAATCATTTGTTATTTTTAGCCATGCTATTTGAAGCTGGCATTGTTTTTAGCTGTCACTAGTTTTGAGGAGATGAACATATTTTGATAAGTCTATTTTAGCAACTATTTTTATATCGAATATATTTAGATGGTCTTCTACAAGATCTATTGTTAGCTGATAGTTATCTTTATCATGAATCTAGTTGAAGATTGCCTGAGTTAAGGTTTAGTATTTGTGAACAGAATTGTGTAATGAGATTGCATTGTGTGCAAGCAATTTATTATTAGTTTAGGAGCGTGTGTTATCTTATTTACTTATTTTTCATGGACAGCTTTGTAAAACATTATAAATAAGTGCTCTTGGCTCTTAATTTATTCATTCAATAGAATGTAGCATCATCAATTGTTTAGTTTATTCTATCATATGCTAACAACTCTGAATCAACACATCAACAAAACCATGGAGATATAACAAAAGTACTTCATTGAGACAATGAGGAAAACACTAACTTGCATCCACAACTATCTAGGAGTGAAAAAAGAGACCTCAGTGCCAAGCAAGTAAGCTTGAACTGCAGAATGCCCAAAAGAATCAATTTGCCATCCAATGCGTGGAATCTTTCCAAATTCCTTTTTGATAAATCGATGCCCAAGGGTTGTCTGATCAATCATGTCTATGTAATGGGTAGTTGCTTCATCATGCATACACATACCACCATTTCTGTAAGTTGAGAAACAAAAGGCTGGATTAATTAACTGATCAAAACTAGTTACTTACCTCTAAGGTCCATAAGAATCCTTTTGCATAAACTGGTCAGTTAAATAAACAGATTCAAATAGGAACTTATTGGTGCCTTTGAGCAACCTATCATCTCCTATATGGATACACTCTCTTTAATAAAACTTTACAGTTAACAGAAATCATGACAGGCCTCAAAGAATTTGTACCCTGATAATTGTTTATCACTACATGTTAGTCAGTAAAATAAACGACCCTGATCCTTGTAGCTAGTTGCAGAAGAAAAGAAAACTACATTTAAGGAAAGAACTTACATAAATTCAAGTTGTCCTGACTCAACAAGTTTTCTCACTTGTGCCTGCTTTTGATCACTTAGATCTCTCCACCATCGTTGGAAAAATGCCTGCAATCACTTAAGCATGTCAAGTTTATCATCTTTGCCAAAGATAAGGACAGTACTTGAAAGCTGCCTTGAATAAGATTTATTTGCTCTTCTGAAATGCATGTAGGAAATTGGCATTTCAAGATTAGGTGGGCAGTGCCTGTTCTACATAAATAAACTTTCGGTTCTTATCCTCTTGTAATGTAGAAAGAACAGAGTCCAAGATATACTGCACAGCAGCACCCTGCAAATATAGTTTTGAAAAAGTATCAGACTCCTCTCGATACGGTGCCATTCACATATAAAATAGAAGACAAATCAGAAACCTGACTGCTGAAATTCACTGCAAACTTAAAGAACGAGGCACAATGCCCTATACTAATTTGTATTATGATGGGCATAACATAAAATTGTAGTAGTTATCCTCGACCAGAGATTAAAATCACACAGTAATAATAAATTAAAAACTGAGCATACTAAAGCTAATAGGGAATAGTGACAGAAACAAAATGGAGAATGCAATCAATCACGGTGAATAAATTTGCTCTGACAACAATACCAAATATACTGTCATTGTAAAAATAACTAACAGGAAATGCAAATTAAAAGTACTGACTTTGTAACAGGGAAACTTGTTGGAATGGTAAAAAAAGGAAATACAATGAGCAAAAGCTTTAAGAAATGATAAAGGAATAAATTTAAGAAAAAAATAATAGAGAGGAACATTTTTTTAACATATCAAGGAACTTGCAAAATTTACAGAATATATTATATAAATGATCTGTATTCTCATCCATGACTATTAGTAGAAATTAAGAATCAAAACAGTTTTGGACTATGCTACTTATAACAAAAATAAATGACAGTTAAGAAGGAAAGAATATTGTGATTAGAAGAGCGAAGAGGCAATTTTTTATCATGGAAACCCCTCGAAAGGGTAAAACGGTGGTAAAACCAGCTTTGGTAGTGGCAAATGAACTGCTACCAAATTATTATTAGAAGTTAGACAAATACAATGAGATGTAAAATATTGTGGAATATAATTTGCCCCTTGCTTCACTTGATTACACACAGACTGTTAAGTCTATGGCATGAATTACAATGGAATTATACTTCTCTTTGTTCTACAACACTCAAATCTATCTCCCTCTTCTTACAATCCAACTCTGTCTTGTTCTTATAAAGATGTTGGGATGTCCTCCTCATGCACTAGAAGTTCCCATAAGAGTAATTAGGAGGAGAAATATCAGACTGTTCACTTCAAATTATGTGTTTTTGTTATTGGGATGAAACCACTCTTTCACAAAGACCAACAATTTTGCAACCATTACTTCAAATTTTGAGTTTCTATTATTGAAATTCGGAACAAAACCTCCCCTTCCCACAAACCGGTGGTTTCATAATTGCCACACCAGTTACAAGACAGCCCCAGTATTGCAAAAATGCCATAGTGGTTGCAAAATCACCACTTCAAAGGAACCAGTGATTTCAAAATTGCCTCCTACGGGGACCAACAATGTTATGCTCACAAAACCAGGTAGTCTTTGAGAGCTTCAACTTTTGGAAGTGATTCCTCTAATGAAATTTGGCTCTTCCTAATCCTTATGTATCAATAAACAAATATGAAATTGTTGGTACCCCTACAAAACTCCATTTTCAGGCCACCATTTGTCAGTTGATGGTCAATAAATCCTTAGAATCACATCAAGTACAAGTCAGTTGTTTTCCTCCCAGTCATTTTGGTAAGTTTGTCTTGTCCATGGTCCTTTTAGCTAATGATGTTGCAGGGAAAAATATGATCTCAACAAAGCTACAAATGATGAAAATGACAGGCCAAGGGCGAAACCGGGGTGGATGTAGCAGATCTAGCCATGCCTGAGGACAAATGGTGGGAGAGGTTTCAGCCAACAAAGCAAGAGGAAATTGTCTAGAGGAACCTGATACAAGCATTGGAAGTCAAAGTCAAGAGTGGTGAAATTTGACAATGGCAAGACCGCTCCAAAATTCCACCCAAGATAACAAAGGTGGCAATGGCAGTCCAAAAGTGCACCTTACAAAAGAGGGTGGAAATCAATCAATCTCAGCGCCTTTTTGCAATTGCAATGTGACTTGAAAGTTACACTAATGTCCTTTAGGTGGCAAAGTGATTTGAAGATTCCACCCAATGTGCTAGAAAGTGACCAATCCATAATCAAACGTGCTTTGTGAAAAAGATGAGCAAATTAACAAGTTGGCGCTAAAGGTGGCAAGACCATGACAAAGTTCCCCCCATGATCTTCTTAGTGGCAAAGTCAAGTGGGAATTCTGCCTAAAGAAAAGAATGCTAAACTGACAAGATAGGCGTGACTTCATAGTGGTAGAACCAGTCAAAAATGGTGCTCTACAAGTGGCAATGTCTTTAGTGATCCATGCCCAGGGGAGAAAAATGGGGAATTAAGTTAGGCACTAAAACAAGGTGGCAGTGCCAGCAAAAAGTTCAGCCCATCATAAAAACGGAGCAAATGTATTGTAAAGTTTCGCCTAAAGCAATAAAGAGCAGAAAATTCAAGTTGAGCACTCTTTTGATATGGTAGTGACACCTAAAAGTTGTGCCTATGTTCAAAAAAGGTGGCAGATCAGTCATAAAAGTGTGCCCAACCAAAGGTCATATCACTAACATAAATCAGGTGCACTTTCCCTTGTACGTTGCCCATTTCAAAGACTCTTGGCACATTTTGATGTTGGTTCAGCCACTACAAAGCAGTGCTCAAGTTTTATAACAAGTCTGACACCTTAAACATTACGAAAGAGCATGCCTTTACCTTGACACTTCCATCACTTACCATTGCCACAATTTCAATCAGAGGATAAAGAAAAAAATAGTCTAAAAAAAGATGTAGTTTGGTATCCATGGAAGAGTGCTTTTCAGGCTATATCAGTTGTTGATGAAACATGGTCCTTTTTCCCTTCATTGTTGCAGGTATATCAGTCAAATTTGGCAAGGGTTTCAGCCTCTCCAAACAGCAGATAGGACAATTTCATGACAATTTTACAAGTTCCAAAATCATGGTGATTAAGGGTTTTTCATCGCATCAAACAAATCAACAGGTTTAGCATCCAATTGGATTAGAAGATTCACGGTGACAAAGGATGTTTGTGCTACAATTTTAATTCAAATCCTAAGGAATGATCATGTGTTGTTAATGTTCGAAGTTGACATGAATTCATCTTGGCATTCAACTTGGAGGAATTGTTGTTACCAAGTTTTTCAGTTTATAAGCGTCAAAGTTGACGAGTGTTTGTCAAGTGAAGTCATGAGTTTTCAACAAGTTTCATTGCCTTCGGGAAAAATTCACCAAGTTTAGAGGATTTAGCCAAATTTGCAAGTCAGAGTCATTTTAAATTTTTTTAAATGACTTAAATGACAAAAGTTGTTATTTTTCCAAAGGAGATAGATTTGAACCTATTATTAGGTTTTTATTTTAATTATTTGTTTTAGAATTAGTTTGCTTTAAAAGAGTTTTATTTCCTCTTTTTTTGTAGAATGTAATATCCCGCTTAGGATATTCTCTAAAATTTTGAATGCTCTGATACCACTGTAACATCCCTCTCCATACGGATTCTAACCAAACCACAATTTTCTGCCTTATGTCTCTTTGTTGTCTTGGGTTTTGAAACAATGTTTGGTTTCTTTGTATTTCCTTAATTAGATTGCTAGGTAAAATAAATGCATAAAAAGAAATGCAACTATTGGAAATAATCTTATGCTGTAAATATTATATATATTCAATAATTTATTTGAAAAGCTCTTAACATTCAATAGCATACCCGAACATTGAAGTCAATCAATATCTTGGAAAGCTGGAAACTCATAGCAGCAAATAGAATTCCAAATCCATGGCAGCCATTTAAAAAATCTGGAAATGACTGATATGCAATAAAAAATGGAGCTTTCCACCCTTAAAACCCTGAATGAAGCTTTAGCTGAGTTGGACGCCCTAGTATGATGGTATAGCAATGCTTAAACCCAAGCGGTTTAGCTAGAAATCAAGACGCCCAGCCATGGGAGTTGTATGGCTAGCTACAGCAGCATGGTACATGTCATGTCCCCATTTCCGGAATGATCACATTTGGTATGAGTGTTTAGCCTATTCTTCACTTCCGTAGGCTAAAACACATGGTAAGGAAGTGATATGGATGTTGGCTAGGTAATTTGCATTGTATTTTCATTAAAGCCAAAATGGTGAGAGCTTCATCATAAGGGAATTCTAGTTTTTGTTGTATTTCCTCATTCTCAAGGGGGTAGGACCTATAATGAAGGGGCCAATTTATAAGGTCAAAGTAAAAGAGGGAATGAAATCTTTAATTACATTTCCTCTAATCGATTATGATGGAGTGTTGAGTATATAGGCCCAAGCTAAGACAACTCCAACGAATACACATGGCATTGACTAGGAGGGAAATCAAATTCAAAGTTCAAATTCAAATATCCATTCAAAAAGGCATTCGCATGTCTCAAGGTTCCAACGGCTCCCTTGAAGGATCGGTTAGCATTTAAAATAATGTTTCATTGGTGAAAGGGCGAACACATATCAAATTCAAATACCTCCAAATGGCTACATAGGATCATGAGCCAACGATGAAGGAATGAAGACACAATTATTGGATCATGCGCCTTCCCTTAAGGCTCGACTAGCATAAGCATTCGATGGAGATAAGCTATGATGCATTCACCAAAGCAAGAGACACTCGCCAATGTTGAGGGATCCACCCAAGGAGAATAATGCTTGATTTCGCCCAAGAGAGGATTCGCCATAAAGTAATCGGAAGGGTCTAATGCCAATAACCCCCAGTCGCCAAGGAAGCATTGGATTTCGAATCACATTCGCCAAGAGGTTCAATTTACACAGAGAATTCAAAACAATCACCTAGCCGTTCCAAAAGGAGGGACATCTTTCAATGCAAAGGCTCAAACTGCTATGGTAAAGAGAAACGGCTAGCAATTGAGAGAATAAATATGAGACTTCATCACATTTGGAAGTCAGGTTGGATTTGGTATGTTTTCAATTTCATTACAAGCTTGAGAATTCCGATTTTCATGCTTTTGTTGCAAGGAGATGACCCCTTGCTTTGTAGGGAGATGACCCCCTACTCGTAGAGAGGTGATTTTGCTTCTAATCTCACCATTGAGCTTCAATTTGCAGGTATTAGAAGATATTGCAGGTATTCTTTCATAATTTCATCATTGGAAAGCATTGTTGGAGTTATTTGTATCAAGCATTTGTAGGATTTGGACAAGTCCCAGCCACACTACATTCAGCTACAGTCATTACAGCCATCTACAGGGTTATTACAGTCATAAAAAGGGCTGCAATCATTGCATTTTGATATTATTCATCATTGGTGTCCATCCTAGGCCAATCGCTCAACCAAAGGAGTCTATCGCTCGGATATTGAAGAGGTTTTGGTGCCACATCTCATACTCTTCTTTCTGCTGGGCAAAATCAGTGATATCAGGCCTTTGCAACAGTCATAACAGCCTTATATCAGTCACGTTTGAGAGAGAAACCAGGTTCTTTGAAGACTGGACACATTCAACAAACATTCTTTGTGATACCTTTTCACTTGGCTTAAGTTCGGTAGCCATTTTGTAATAACTTGAAGGTCTGATTTGAACTATGTGAATGACTGTCATTGAGGACAGCGAACTATTATTTTGTAATTGCATCATTTGAGCAAAGGAATTAAGCTATTTGAAGTTGGGGTTTCATTGACTACATGTTGTACTTGTTCCTTTTTATTTGAATGGTTATTTGTTGCAAGTATTCTTAGCTAAGATGGAATAAAATTTCAATTACAACCACTAAGGAACATTATAGTGGTATCAGAGCTATGATCTTGCCAGCCCATGGGTTTTGAAGAAGAGTTGAAGCTACAAATGCTAAAAGACTAGGCAACCCTCCTAGAGGAGCTATGGAGCAAATACTACAAGAGATGGCATCATTGAACAAGGAAGAGTTGAGTGAAAGGCTTTTCAAAGTAGGCAATAAACTCGAACATTCATTTCAGTCAAGGAAGGTACTTCTCAGCACTTTGAAAGAAGTGGAGGATTGTTTACACATGGTGGATCAGTCACCTTCTAAGGTATTGCAAGCAGCTATAACTCCTATAATGTCTTTCTTGGGTAAGCCAAAGTTGTTGAGATACAAAGATTATGAGGTGAGATTGCTTATCACTTCTTGTTTAAGTGAAATTCTGAGAATTACAGCTCCTAACACTCCATATCAGGATGACACAATGAAGGAAATATTTTCGTTATTGGTGGAAAGTTTTGAAGGCTTGAATGATGTCACAAATTTTCATCTTCCTAGGAGAGTTGCCATACTTGAATCATTTGCAAAATTGAGATTGAATAACATCATGTTGGATTTGGCTTTGGATGATTTAATTATCAAAATGTTCCATTGTTTCTTTGCCAAAATCAGAACATGTCATGCAACAAATGTTAAATTGGCAATGCACACCATTTTGTCTCTAATCCTGGATGAAAAAGATGACATTTCTAAGCAGTTGTTATCTAACTTGTTGGCTGTTTGGAGGAAACAGGATGTGTTATCAGCAGCATATGAGTTGTCAAACAGATTGGTGGAGCAGAAAATTGAGGAAATTAAAGATTAGTTAACAGAAGATGAGCTGATTTCACTTGGTTTGCAGCTTATTCATGGTGATTCCAGGACCGAAGAAGAACACATGGAGGTGAGTGATAATACATTTGAGAGTGAACCCGAGATTACAATTGGTCATGAAGGGCATATTATTGGGGTTCAGTCATACATGCAAAGAGAAGACATAGTCTTTGTTACAAAGATCATCCACGAGGAAGGTGACTCACATGAAGATAGAAAGGACATAATCAGCCATGAACCAGTTCATAAAGGTGCACATGAAGAAGACAGAGATCAATTCACACATGTTGAAGAAGTCAAGGCCTTGGATACACATCAGCCCCATGAAGAGAAGTTGGAAGAGTTGCAGCCCATGCATGTTGGAGACCAAACCCTAGAAGATGCCACCATGGAAGATATGGGTTCGTGTGAAGGAGCTTCATTGGAGGATACCATTCATCAAGGTATGAGTTCATTGGATCACATTGTTTCATTCCCTCTACATGATATTGGCATGGGATCAAGTAATGGTGCAGGTATCCTTGAGATGGATCTTGTGTATAAGGAGGGAAGTGATCACAGTGTGTTGGATGAGTTTGATGCGACATGGCATGGCAATGAGGTCATAAGGATGCACTCATCTTCATCCACCATCGGAGAGGATCACGATATTATAGACTCTACTTTCTACTTTGATGGAGATCCCTTGAGAGAGCAGTTTGGAGATTTCACACTGGGGCATCATTCATGGAGGGGTAAACAAGCTATGATGGAGCCACGTCACTTGAAGGATGAGCACGTGAAAGACCTCTACCTCACAAGGATTCAAAGGTTCTATAGGTTCGTGGATGGGATGGAGGATGACTACTTGCAGCCTCTAGAGAATTGTGATCACTTATTCAACTTGTGCGAGATATATGTCCAAGTTTTGAGAAGGGAAGAAGGCATGTCACACACATCATACATTCAGCCTTCTACAACAGACGCATGCATGAGACAACTTGTTGGAATGGATGGCAATCACGGAGACATAATTTGCAGCCATGGGACTGAGATAGTTACACATGCTTCTTCATTAGAGACTTGCCTTGGTCCTGCCCTAATTGATGGTCACCGAGTGGAGGAGAAAGAGGAGATTCAGATCTGCAAAGACATATTCCAAGGACATGATGTATGGCTGATTTACTGAAGCATAACAGCAGTCCTTTATCTTCACTTCATCATATTACTTCAGCTATATGGATCAACCATGGAGTATGTACTACCCGTGAAGGAAATCAGGTCGAAGTGATAGTTCTAAGGTACATGGGCAGTTCTGATTTGCTGAGTTACAACAGCAGTCCTTTTCATTATCTCATACCAGACATAAGGGTCAGTTTTGAGGCCTATGCTTCCCATGGAGAATGTTATATTGGATCAACTTGGAATGGTAAATATGGAACAGCGTTAATGGCAAGGCTCAAGAAGGATGAAAGCATCATAACAAGGTATGATAGAAAGTCTGATTTTCTGATTTGGAGCAGCAGTCCTTGGCACTTGCATGATCACCTATTGGCAGCCCTTACACATGAGCATGAGTTGAGAGAGGTATCTTTATTTGGTGTCTTCTATGTCGAGCTAAGCAAGCATGATGCATTTGTGACCCCTCATGAGGAGCTTGCTTGTAGTGGTCTACCTTATGTTGATGACTCTTGGATGGAGCACATAGTTGCCTTATTCCGGATGAATACCATGGAGATTTCGTCGAGACATGCTAGGGAGGTACAGCTGGGTCATGTCACAAGGTATGAAGATATTATGGTTGCTTTGAAGATGCTAATACATATGTACCAGCTAAGTTGTGTCATTCCAGCCCTAGTTCATAAGACTTCATTCTTCACATTGATAAGAGATGGCTGCTACACTTCATGGTGCACGGACACTTGGCAGACCTTGGAAGCTTCACTTAGTGGATCAGCCACTTACATGATGGTTTCTCTTGGAGAGGGAGGCATAAGGGCTTTCATTTATGATTACTCTTTGATCTTTCATAGAGATGGCACTAGTTCGGGAGCTACTATGACTTGGTGGATAGCCAAGATTGCTCTATGTTCATCCACGGAGGCACTTGCATTGGAGTACACCCTAGAGGTATGGACTACTCTTGCATCGAAGTATGATGTTGTCATTTCTTCTTTGAAGGTGTTAGGGTTTGGAGTTGGAAACATGTATCATACCCCAGCACATGATGTTGCCTTGCATATTTGGAGGATAAACACTATTGCATGGTGCATGGGTTTCATGTTGTTGGCGTTTGCTTGGGTGTTGTACTATCTCTTCATCATTGAAGAATGGCCTTCGGAGGGTACTTCTTCACCCTACATCTTTGGAGGAATAAGTGATTGCCATGGGGAGATTGTTTTCAGTCAGGAGTTAGCTGTCTTGGTTCACACTAGTCACCTTGGAGGAATCACTTCATACATGGAGACACCTACGTTGAGGGTTTTAAACTTTGACATAAGGCTGATGGAAGCTTGGATTGATGATCATACTGCAGGGTGTATTTTCCTCTTCATATTTGACAGGAAGATTTGGGATCCAAGTGGTGACATGATTGGCACACTACTTCATTGGAGTGTTGATGAACATATCAAAGTAGTGCAGTGGAAGTATCACATTCTTCATCACACTCCTGGATGGACCTGCTTTTGTCTCTCAGGAGGTGGCACCTTGGGAGCATTGGAGGTCATTGTATTTGTGGTTGCAAGCATACTTCATGAAGAATGCAACCACCAATGGAGATTTTGCATGGTCGCCGGGCATGCGAGCAGATGGAGATACATGTCATTTGACACTATCTCACAACATACACACTTGCCATTGCTTGAGGACAAGCAATCCCGGGAAGGGAGCACTATCATGTCCCCATTTCCGGAATGATCACATTTGGTATGAGTGTTTAGCCTATTCTACACTTTCGTAAGCTAAAACACATGGTAAGGAAGTGATATGGATGTTGGCTAGGTAATTTGCATTGTATTTTCATTAAAGCCAAAATGGTGAGAGCTTCATCATAAGGGAATTGTATTTTCTGTTGTATTTCCTCATTCTCAAGGGGGTAGGACCTATAATGAAGGGGCCAATTTATAAGGTCAAAGTAAAAGAGGGAAATGAAATCTTTAATTACATTTCCTCTAATCGATTATGATGGAGTGTTGAGTATATAGGCCCAAGCTAAGACAAATCCAACGAATACACATGGCATCGACTAGGAGGGAAATCAAATTCAAAGTTCAAATTCAAATATCCATTCGAAAAGGCATTCGCATGTCTCAAGGTTCCAACGGCTCCCTTGAAGGATCGGTTAGCATTTAAAATAATGTTTCATTGGTGAAAGGGCAAACACATATCAAATTCAAATACCTTCAAACGGCTACATAGGATCATGAGCCAACGATGAAGGAATGAAGACACAATTATTGGATCATGCGCCTTCCCTTAAGGCTCGACAGCTATGATGCATTCGCCAAAGCAAGAGACACTCACCAATGTTGAGGGATCCACCCAAGGAGAATAATGCTTGATTTTGCCCAAGAGAGGATTCGCCATAAAGTAATCGGAAGTGTTTAATGCCAATAACCCCCATTCGCCAAGGAAGCATTGGATTTTGAATCACATTCAGCAAGAGGTTCGATTTTTCAAAACAATCACCTAGCCGTTCCAAAAGGAGGGACATCTTTCAATGCAAAGGCTCAGATTTATTTGTTTGTTCACTTAGCTTGATTCATGAGGATATGGCGTCACCTCTTGTGAAAAACCATTTGAAGGCTCATGTCATACACTTAGATGGTGTTATGGAGACTACACTTAGTGGATCAGCCACTAATGTCATAGCTTCACTTGAAGAGGGAGTCATAAGGGATTCAGTTTGTGATGATCCCTTGATCATTCCTGGAGATGTAGAGTTGGGTGATGATGGGATACAACTCTATCATTCTATTGATTCTTTGGTAGCATTGAAGGCTGCCCTATGTCCGAGTTTGATGATGCATAATACCAAGGCACTTGTATTGGATGAGCATACTTCGGAGATGCAATTGGTTCATATGCCTAGGTATGGAGATATTGTTCTCATTTCTGATTTTGAGATGCTAGGGTTTGTCTTTGGAGATGAGCTTGATGACATTGACATTCCAGCCCTAGTACATGAGGACCCTTTGCATGTATGGGTTAGAGATGACTATTCTTCTACATGGTGCATGGATTTCCTATTGAGTAGAAGGACAGCAGTTGTTTGGGAATTGAGAGGGAAGTTGGATCATCTCTTCATGAGAGAATGGCATAGTGATGATATCCTATCATCCTTTGCCTTTGGTGATTTCTTTTGCACGTGCATGGAGCTAATTTACTATCATGAGGTTGCTGTTCAGGTTCATATCAGCAACTTAGTGGGAGCAAGCATACACCTTCTTGCACCTATGTGGGGCATACTTCGCATCCACAGGCAGTCGACTGGAGTTGGAGGATGGTTTGATGTTGCTAGCACTTTGAGATGCTTCCATCTCTTCATGATTGCCGAATGTGATGATAGGATGATTTGGGATCCAAGTGGTGGCATGTTTGGTACACCACTTCACTGGGATTTTGATGAGTTGCTTCACAACTCATGGAGCATTGCCGATGATTCTATCAGAGTGGAGCAGCGGAAGCTTGAAGACTTGTGGTTGTGTTTCAGAGATCATACTCTTCATCACTTGTTGACAGGCATGGCATTCTTTGAGGCTTCAGATTGGATTGGCTATTGGTTCCTGAGGAGTGGCACCTTGGGAGCTTTGGAGAGTGTTGCACTTGTGGTTGCGGGGTTATTTTTAGAATCTGGAGGATGGTGTCGGGTTGGACTCGAGTGTGTATGGCTTCAGCTAGCGGAGTTCACTTTGCATTGCATTCTTCACATTTTTCCTGGAGGGCACGGCCACAAGTGGAGATTTTGTACGGCCATCAGGCATGTGGACAGATGGAGATACATGTCATTTGACACTATTTCACAGGATACATACTTGCCATTGCTTGAGGACAAGCAATTCCGAGAGGGGAGGACTGTAATGTCCCCATTTTTCGAATGGTCGCCATTGGAAAACATAGGAGTTGGTTTTCACTCTCCGAGATGTTTGGATGATACAATGTGGGTATATTTTGGTGTGGATATGTTCCTTTCTATGGGAACGAATCATATTGAGGTATTCTCCTAATGTTGATGATATGACTCTTTCATTTACAATCATAATTCCACCTTGGAGCGAACCACTCGGAGGAGTCACAAATATGGAGAATTGCTATTAAGTATGGAGACTTGTCATCCTACATTGATGATGAGATATGGATCCTATGCATGTATGCGCCAACATTGAGGAGATTATCTTTGCACTTGGGAAGACTTGTGATGGAGAAATGAATAATAGCTAGCATCTTACCTTGGCGCTTGGAAATAACATGACAAAAGAACAAATTATAATAAATTCACATCTTTAATTTGGATGTATTATGGCACCCATGAGTCTTGAGGATGGTCGGCTTCTTTGAGAGGAAAATTCAATAAAAAATAATGGAAAAAGTACCTAGGTTGGCCAGCATGTATTGAGGGTGAATTCCATGTATAAATAGAAGATGTTTTGGTGGCATTTCATCATCATTCAAACATTCTCTCGTTCATCTTTGGAGTTTATCTCTATTGAAGATCTTGGGATGAAAACCTCAAGTACCTTGGAGGAGTTGGACGAAAACCTAGCTCTTCTTGTGAGGATTCCGTGACGAGGATTCATTTGCACTTCATCATTTTTGGAGCAGACTTGTGGAGCAGATTTGAAGGCCTCTCTTTGGTTGGTTATGTGGGATAATGCCTAGGGTTTAACCCTCACTTGGAGCGCCACCCTTGGGAATCAATTTGGGCTTGGTTTGTGAGCATCTTTGTGCCATTTTTCCATCTTTTTCAGAGCAGCAGACCAGCAGACCTGTGCGCCACATTTTTGAGTGATTGGAGACTCATTTTTGATAGAAGTATTGTGACCAAATCACACATCGCCCCATTGCAAATGGGGACCCCCTTTTTTTTGAGCTCCGATACTTTGCATTTAGTTTTGGATGATGCCTTAGGTTTGTTTCCTCTGCCAATCCAACAAGAAGTTTCTCATAGAAGATTTTGCTTATAACCGGAGGTCTCATCTGGAACATGAACTTGCAGTAATGAAGAGTCTTGATCAAATTCCATCCAATTCATGAACACTGAGATCAACCCTGATGTATGTTTGAGATCCTGAAAAGACTAAGTCTGGTACCCTGAAATCCTGAAAAATTGACTAAGTCTGAAATCTGGTGGATCCTCCAAATTCTAGATTTTGCATGTTAAATCCGGTGGATTCGAGACCTATCTCAAACATCCTGAAAGGTATATTGAAAAATATTTAAAGTATAAGAAATTCAATCTCTCAACTTATACTTTAATATATTTTTCAATATACCTTTACCCTGAGAGACCCTGAAAACCACCTAACTATTCCAGAGGATCCAAAATCTTGATCCAGTGCGACAGGATGTAAGATTGGCACAAAATCTTGACGAAATGTGCTTCCGACCAGAAAATAAAATGTGGATCACTTGCGACCCAACCAATGCGCCCAACTAATGCGCCAATTTTGAAGGAAAAGCAAGGTTTTTTTAATGACGATTGAAGAGGAAATCAAAAGTGCCAACTAATGCGCCTCATTCTAGAAGATCCTTCACCCTTGATCTAATGCGCCACAGCAAGGGGAAATTGAAACCTTGATCCAATGCGCCACCCCTAGAGGATTCCAAATACTTGAAGTGATGCGCCCAAGGCAAAAATGCTAATGTTTCAAGAGGAATTCAAGATGCTCAACCGCCGAGCCAATGTTGATAAGGAAAAGCAAAGTTTTGAAGTGATTGCCAGAGGATTTTAAACTCCCTAACCGCCGCACCAAGTTCTAGAGGATTTCAAACTCCTTAACCGCCGCGCCAAGTTCTAGAGGATCTCAAAAGTGTGAACCAATGCGCTCAATAACAAGGGGATTTCAAAACCTTCAACCAATGCGACTAAGGTAGAAGGGATTCAAGACTAATTTGCCAGAGTATAATATACATTTTAAGGATGATCTCAAAGACCTCAACCGATGCGCTAGCCTTTGAGGATGTAAAAGTTTGATCTGAGGTAATATGCATTCTTAAGGAAGATTTCAAACACCTTAACCAATGTGCCAAAGAGGGAAGATATGATAAAGATTTCAATATGCTTAAGCAGTACGCCACTTCAATAATGAGGCTAAATTTCAGTATCAAGGTAAATTTCAAGAGAAGATCCAATGACCTTGATCTAATGTGCTCAACACCTTTCCAGAGGATTTGAAATCTTGAAGCAATGCGCCAAGATAGAGAGGCAGGTTCTAAGTGTTAGAATGCAAATTTTAGGATGTTTCAAGAGGAATTTAAAACCCTCATCTAATGCGCCACTTTGAAGTGGAGGGATAACTTGAGTTAGGATGTTTCAAGAAGAGGATTCTAAACTCCTCAACCGATGCGCCAGCCCTTAGATTGATCCAAGACGTATATTTTAAGAGGAATCAAAATTCCTGATCTAATGCGCTGAAAGGTTTGAAAGTCAATCAAGAAAAACTTGAAATCTTCATCTAATGCGCCAAAAGGGTGAGATGATAGAGGAGGATTTCAAGATGTCCATCAAATGCGCCACATGTAGAGGGAGCTTGCTAGTCTATCAAGAAGATTTTAAAACCTTAATCTAATGCACCCTATCTGCTGCGCCTAGAAACAACTTACATAAGTTAGTTTTTGGGGAAGTATCATCATCTTTATTGTTTGATCATTGAGATATCCAAAGTAAAAGTCAATTTGATGATGAAATATTGAATGATTCTTATGTGTTATGAAATAATGTTATGACAACAAAGGATTGATGTTCTTTCTTTCTCTATGTTGCAGGAGTGTGACTGGAACTAAGGAGTAATCATCTAAAGATCAAGTGATAAGAACCTTTGGCAAGCAAGGAATGACAAAAGAATAAGGCATCATGTAGCTGCTTCAAGGGCATCCTTCATCATCCTTGTGTTGGAACTCTTCATCAAGTGGCATCATGTTCAAAAGACAAGGCATCTATTCATCCAAGCTTCAAGTCAACTTCTTTCAAGATTCAAGATCATCTTCAAGGAAGCATTTCATCAACTACATCATGATCATCAAGAGCAAGTGCTTGAATCACCTTCAAGTTGCAGAGGAAGCATCATTCCAAAAGGTTTACATCAAGTTCAAGAATGCATCATCATCCAAAAGGCATTCATCCATGGGATTACACTTTATCAAATCATTCCAAGGATACTTCATCCATTCAACTTCAAGACTCTTCGAATCTTCAAGTCTAAAGAGAGATCTCCTACTTCAAGTATACATGAATCAAGTATCATCATCATCTACTCTTACATGATGAAGGGGGCAGCATCATCATATACGTTACCCTTCAAGAGGGATCATCCAGAGAAGATCATCATGTATCCTACAAGAAGAAGAAGCATCATAAAGTTAAACCAGATGAGCAACAAGTATCATACATCCAGTTTTACAGGAAGATGAACAAGGCAAGATCAACAAGATGCCTTCCCAAACATACAAGTTCAAAAGCAATCCCATTGAAGACATCATACAAGGTGATGCAAGTTGGGAATCCATCAAAGCACGCCAAGGTGGCACCTATGTGGCATGTACCTATCATCATCCAATCATATCAGCCACATCATTTCAACTGCATTCAGTGTATCATTTAATAAAAGAAGCCAAAGGACACCTATGTGGAGGATGTTTTAAATGATTTCATCCTATCCTTATCACATTGGAAAATGTGCCTTCATTGCCTCTCTCTTTTGTACTAAAATAGAAAGTTGTTGTAACTACCTACTGAGGTGGCATGATCTGAGCCCTTGGCTATTGAAATGATCTAAGCCTTTCATTGTATTCTGGACCACTATATAAAGGCCTTGTTGCCTCATTTGTAATTTAGAGAGTAGTTCATAGACTAGAAATTAGACTAGTAGGAGTAGAATAGAAGAGACTCTCAAAATTCTCTAAGAGGACTTGAAATTGTTGTAAATATTTCTCAAGAGTAATGCAAGGACATTGGAGCATTGTTTGGTGTTAAGTGTTGTCTTGTAGAATGACATGATTTCTTGTACTTTGATGAAATGAAGAGATGTTTCAAGTAGAATAGAAGTAGATTAGAGCTCATTGATGTGATGTATGTATGTATTGGATATTTGATCAACTCCTAGCTCATGCTTTTAACATTCATCGTTGGTGAAGTGTTGTGTAAAGCTAGTCTGAGCTTAATTTGCATAAGTTCGATTGTGGATGTTTGTTTGAGCTGCGTCGTTCAATGGGTGCTTGTATAAGCTTTCACAATTTGAAAACCATTCGCATAACCTTAGGAGATTGCACCAACTTCATGTAGTTGTAGGCATCCTTGGCGAAGTGGAGTTAGGTTAATTCAGGAGTTTGTCTATTCGCGCATCATCATTGCCTCATTGACCTTAGCTTAGTTTTCTAAACCTTATCTTTTGCTTTTCTTTATCATTGATGCCTTGTACATACATCATCCACACTGAAAGGAGGAATAAGCTAAATGAAGTAAGAATAAGTCAGCGTAAGTCCCTTTGTGTTTACCAGCAGAATCATATCAAGTCACTGAGCTATCCCTTACAAAATCATAAAAAAAGGAACCTTGGAGTCATCTTGTTTGATCACTTTGTTCAGCATTCGAGAGGCTTTGCTCAAGAGAGGGTTAGATACTCTATATTTTACTCTATTGTTGACTTGTCGGAAAACAAACATCAACAAGAAGGTTAGAAGAAGAAATTGTTATTTTGTTTCTGAATTTAGGGTAGATATTTTATGGGCTATTTCTCATGTGTTAGCCTATATCTATTGATGTATTTGAAGACATTTCATACTCAGTTTATAGCAGCAGACTTCTATTTTCATTTTCAGTTATGTGTGTTGGCTGAATGAAGTGGATTTAATGTTCTTATAATGGTGAAATGCAAGTACATTATGATTGATTATGTCTATGGCAAATTCATGGTGTTTTGAAGTGTTTTATGGGCTGCCCTAGTTGGTATTTTCAGTCTGATTTTTATCTCAGAAGTTAGGGTTTGAGCAGAAACTAAAGTGCAGAAATTAGGGCAGAATTCAAATTAGGGCAAATCAGAAGATTCTAAGCAAGTTTCATTTGGAAAGCCCGTAAATCCAAAATAGGCGAAAATATCCCCATTTGGGATATTACACAAGGTGTGTCTGAATAAAGCGAAAACGCCGACTACATAGCCCTACTATAGATGGCACCTAATGTGGGGGGGGCTATATTGGACAATATTTTACAAAACGAAGAATTGCTTTATGATGCTTGAGGGGATAGATGCTCAAGGGAATAAGAAGATATGAGCCCCGAACGGATGGATTAGATGACATGGGTTTGAGGCACTTATTATGGAACTACTCTCATTTCATCCAATATAGGTTCCTAGGGGCCCAAGCAACTTTCTTATATACCAAATCTTTTTTGCAAGATGTAGAAGCCCCGAATCTGTCTTATTAATCTAGCGTGTTCAGGTGGAACTAATCAATTTGTTTATTTGTTGGGTGGGATGGGAGCAACTCAAGTGGATACCTGAGTGTCTCAAACCAAAGCTAGTACATAAGCCAGTAATAGTATCGGTTGGACTAGCTTTCTTTCTATTGGCATGCACCTTATATAAATATAATAGAACTGGTACACGGACCGCATTTTCTATTCAGAGGGAATCGCCCGTGCTGTTGCTGGAGTTTCACAACTGGCAGATCTTTCACTCAACCTCTTCTTATCTTGTAGATCGGCATGAACAATGAACGGAACCGGTGGCATGAAACGATGACTGTAGTGATGTCGATGATCGAAGGCCGGGTCCATAAATCCAACCCAGTCATGTCGGTGATCAAAGAGGGATTGGACCGGAACTAAGAAGAAGAGATCAGATAAAATCTTGAGAGTTCAGAGTTTAGATCCGAGTGAGCCAAGTGACCGTGCTTGCTATAGTGTTGGTTGGCTTTTCCCCTTTAGCTTTCAACTGAGATGCCTATTGTTTCTCTAGGCATGATTGACTCAATGCTACTCAATGAGCTATTCAGTGCACCACATCCAAGTGATCTAGGGTCCATTTTGATTAGTGAGTTGGGTATCTGCCTACCCGCTCACACACCCACCCTTTATATGGCATTGCCCACCCTCGAGTGGGTTTGGGGCCCTACCTCTATCTTGGTAGCACAAAGCTTCAAGTTCTAAAGTTGTTATAAGGTACGATAGGATATTTTAAGTAATCTTGGGACAAAGAAAAGAGTCACTTTGAATTCTCTGCGAGTGGGTTGGGAGAGAGGCAAGTCAACCTTTATATCTTAAGAGCAGGTAGGCCTCTCTTTTTTATTATTGAGAAGAGTAATTCAATAATAGAAAATGGGGGTGATCTCCTCTAGTATAGTACTTAGTGGAGTAATTGATTGACACATCAAGCAGCCCGTGACCTGAAGACTGGAGGTTCAATTCTTGTCCCTTAGCGATCGATGAGTGAGGGGCAGGGGCAGCAACTCCTATCAATCGAATTCGTGAATGGTTGAAGATACCTTATTAATAGATAGATAGATAGAGCTAAGGACAGATAGTTCCATGGATAGAGAATAGATAGAGATGAACTGTTGTTAATGCACTCTCTAGGATTTGAACCCACGACATTAGGTTTTGGAGACTTACGTTCTACCAAACTGAACTAAAAGCGCTTTCTTGAAATCTAGAATAATAATGACGAGGGAATCTAGAATAATAATGGGAGGATGCTAGAGAAACTATAGGCATTATAACAGCATGGCTATGATTGGGTCCACCCCTAACCACTAATCGACACGGAGAGAACATAGAAGAAACAAACCCAATGATGGAAAGGCTAAGCCTTAACCAATTAATTAAAAGGGGGACGGATAGGTGGGCCCCTCCTTCGGCATTATTGTGGGTGGGCCCCTCTTTTCTATTATTCCATTTTGAAAACATTGGACCGGCTAAATAAAGATTGATCTCCAAGTGGGAACCTGAATCTGACCCAATCTGGTATGCTTCAAGACCTGGTGAATTGGAATCATGGTAGGGCCCAAAGAGTTGAACGGGAAGGAGTAAGGGGAAGGGGTCTCCTTTTCCAACATACCTAGAGGGATAGCCGTAGCCCGAGGCCTCGCATTCATCTTGTGGAGGAGTGGAGAGTTCTTCTTATCATAGCCCAGTGTGGATCAATCTATTATACTGGAGGCCCTACTATTCTAAGGGGCTGGATGGGTGGCCCTAATTAGAAATAGTAGTTTTCCCCAAGCCTTCCCACGACTCCAGCCTACACCTTTCAAACTACAGGTATGTGTATGCAATAATGATGGAATCTTAAGCTCTATTCCTGCTACAATAATATGTGGGGTGGGCTTTAAGAAGTAGGGGTAGGGGCCGGTCAAAATGAGTTACATAACCTATTTTCGATCCAAAGCTTTCGGAACGCAAGAGAGAACCAAACCAAACACCAAACAAGATTCTATATGTAACATGCCCGCTATAATTCCAGGTGAGGGTCCTTGTTTGGCTTAGTAAAAGTCTACAAGAGTAAGCTTTTCCAATTAGATTAGTAGAGCCTCCTTTGGATTTACCCCTCTCCTATCATTATTGTTGGGTAGGCCCAAACGATGGAAAGTTCCTAAATTGTTATGGAGCAACTTCTTGGGTTGGGGCACCCTTCCGATTAAAGGATAGGGGCCCCCTTCTATATGTCTTTGCCCACTCTTAGCTAGGCCTAAGGCTGCCTTTTGTTCTTTCAAATCTACTATTAAATTCTATAGTGAAGTTAGTGTTGGTGATTCCTTGTCCTATGGCTGAGTAGAGATAGGGGCCTCCAAACCTAGCAGGAACCGAACCAACCTACCTGCATCCATATTGGTTGGATTGGGCCCTCTTGACAGACTATCCCACCCAATCGACTAGACACTAGATTGAAGGACACCACCTCTATCCAATCGACAAGATGCCTCCCTCACACTAGTAATGAGCTTGACAATGCTAACACCTAGGGCCAATCAATGCTAACCATTAGACGGACTAGAATACACCTACCAGACATGGTGGGCTCGACATGGTCCTAACCACATATCCTCTCCCTACCACCTATATAGATATAAGGGCACCTGTCAATCAATCTAAAGTAATCTATAGATCGGTTGCCCAAGGAGTGAACCCCGATGAGGTTATGCATTGTATACGTAACATGATTTCGTACCTCTACCTATATAGCCATCACATGACATTGCATTAGATAGACACTCAGAGGAGGAGAAGGAAGGACCAAAGGGGCACATGCTAAAGTATGTATAGAGAAAGTGAGCCCCAATATATAGATAGGGGCCCCAGTCGATGATGGATAAGTGTCAATAGTTTATACGTATGTAAGATACAACTTCTCAAGTTAGTTAGGAAGCGTAGTAGGGAAGTTACCCATAATAGAGACAGACTTACGAATGAGCAAGCAATAGACAAGGGTGTGCGATAGATAGGGATGGGGGGCCTTCCCCACAAACTTCTAGTAGGGCCCCATCCACCCTCCATCCCCCTACTATCTACCGGTTTTCCAAACTATGTGTCATAGATATATAGGCCAGAGCATTTCCAAAGGGAGAGGATAGGGGTCGAGGCGAAAGCATTGGTCTATCCATCTATGGTGGGGGGCATTATAATTCTTCCCCACCCAAGGGGTGAAAGCATTGGTCTATCTATCTATAGTGGGGAGCATTATAATTCCCCCCCAACTTTACCTTTACCCTTACCTTTACCGGGCTGGCCATTAAGCTAAGTTTGTGACCTGGTGATCAACCACCTATTTATCCCAAATGGTTTACTAGGGCCCCCCACTAAACTATATGAGAGGGTGGGAGGAGACCCTAAACTCAACTGCTAAGAGTGGATCTAGAGGGTGGAGGGGCACCCCACTAAACTGAATGAGAGGGTGGGGGCGCCCACCCTCACTCCCCTCTTTCCAATTATAGTTGTTCTGGGAGTTATAGTTGTTGAATAGTTCCGAGATAGGCGGCTATGGATAGTAGGGGCCCGTGGTTAAGGCAGTTACAAGAAAAGGTAGGTGCTACACGCACTATAGCCCCCCCAACTAGATTAGATTCTATACGTAATATTCATGCCCCAAGAAGCAACGACCTCTCCTCGGGAGGCAGCAACCTCTCCTCTCTCCCTCTCCACTCGTGCTCAACTCGGCCAAACCCTAACTGACCAAAGTGAGAAGGAAAAATCTTCTGATAGAGGCTTTAGTAATATCATCATGACTCTCAAAGTCATGTGTAGTAGCAATACCCCTATTAATAGTAGGGCCCTACTCTAGATAGTTCAACGAGTAGTTGGGTCCTAGGCCAAGCCTTAGCTAAACTTCGGGAATTTTGATGCCATAATGCTTTTCAAATCGTCCTAGCCATTATCTTACAATAATTCTTGCTAGGAAGAATGCCCATGTTGTGATGATTCACTAATGGGCTGCTCCTATAGCACGTCCTTAGATAATACTCAAGGCTCTAGGCTAGATAGCGGGAGCAACCTTCCTGCCATCCAAATAATCGCCCAAGCGATAGATTCAATAAGTTCTTGCCAATACCCAAGGCCACTAAATAGGAACATGAAACTAACCAAACAGTCTTCCGTTCCTTAGTCGCACCTAAGAAGAAAAGACCATATGCAGATAATGAAGAACCATAAGATTGGATTGCTTGAGAGGCTCGTGCCCATAGAAAGTCATGGAACCACCCATTAATTGTAATGGAACTTTGTGCAAAGTTTTCCCCCATAATATGAGTTACCACTCCCTGATCACTTATACTACCCCAAACATCAGACTGCATTTTCCAGCTGAAATGGAATATTACTACCATCTATAGGGCATTGTACATCCAGAATTACCCTAGGAAGACATGATCCCAGGTAGATACTTGACATGTTCCTCCTCTCCCAGGCCCATCGATCGCAAGCCCTATCCTTCCTATGGAAAAAACCAAGATTCGGCATAGATATTGAAGGGCTCGGGTAAAACGAACAAGAACTACAGGCTCCCCCCTGCATCTATAGCCCTTTCAACGTAGGGGGATTTGGAGATTGCCAAGGAAAAAAATCTGGAACAATAGAGAAGAAAAACATTTTCTTTTTAAAATGGCAACAATTAACATTAATATAGTGATGAAAATAAATGAATAGTAATTACAAATTGAACTAAAATTTCAGATGCAAGTCTCGGTTACTATGGAAGCAAAGCTTACCCATATAAGAGAGTTTAGCAGATCAAATAAAAACTCTTAATATACAGAGGAAGAAGAAAACTCATCTTAAAATAAGCAAAACTGACATCAGTAGACTCGACAAAATTAAATAAACAATCACAACGAAGTAAACTAAAATTTCTAAATAAAATGCATGTAAGTAAGAAAACTCAGCAGAGGTAAAGCTTTCAATAAAGAAAATTGTCTGCTATTTCCTTCTCAGTTGCAAGCCTGATATGACCACCAGCATGTGACGCCTTTATCGATATTTTTCATTTAAGTATTAAATGGCCAGCTTTCAATTTGAAAAGAAGAAAAAAACAATTTTGTTACTAAAAATCTAAAAGCATAGAATGGATGCAACTAACATGGATAAAATTGTTGGAGCCGATATAATATTGATCGACGGTCTTCCGCCATCCAACATCATCGTGAGTGTGGGCAACCAGATGAACATTCAATTTTCCTGCAACTACTTTACTTGTAGTATTGTACCGTGGAAGACCTGCATTTGCATTTAACACCATTAGTGCTAACAAAAGAATTAAACATCCCACGATTTCTCTCAACGCCATCCCGAAACCTGTTTTGATCCTCCTCCATTGTTTTCCTCTGCAGAAGAGGTATAAATATAACAAGGATGGAACTCACGAAGTTGTTCATCGTGACAATTACGAGTCTCCTCTGTCTGCTTCTATTTGATGACTTTTTCGGCTGAATTTTTGTTTCTACTACTTGCCTCCAACTCAGTCAAATGAGCCTGAAATTGATGGAACTTTGGGCGTTGAATGCAATTAAATTCCACAGCAGAAGATGGCTACAGGCGCTGGAAGTCACTTTCTGATTTATTTGGATTGAATCAAATAAAACAGGGCACAAGATGATTAGGAGCAACATTTTAAGGCATACAGCAATGTCAGCAGAGACAATAAAAATGGTGCAATTCATTGACTGGTGGAAAAAATTGTAGTGATTCACAAAACTTAGTCCTTGTCCACAAACACACGGTAATTTTTCCGACAATTGAAAGTCCACCGTAGCAGGCCGTAAGCAACACGAACAAGCGTGGCCCCCGAGAAAGCCAATCTGAATTGGTTGATGTTCACACTTCAATAAGCAAGAAAACTGAGCACGTTATTTAATATATAAATCTGGAATCCAAACCCTTACTTATTTTTATATAATTTTTTAAAAATGCAATGCTTATTATAGACAATTTTGGTGATTGATTTATTTTCCAATATAAAACAATTTTATATGTGACAATTTTCCAATGAATTTATGGGCTTGAAAGCTCATAAGGAAAGCGTATCAGTAAACTAGTATGTAAAAATGATGATTGTTGTATGGAAATTGGCAGATAACTTGATCTTAAATTATGTTTTTATTTGCAATCATTCCCAATGTAAAGTTCAATCATCTTGCAACCGTAATTGCACTCTTTTGACCTAGTGATTTGTATGCTATTTATTAGCCTTGGACATTGTATGTAAATCTTCTAACTCTTGAATTAACATACTTCTATTATGATGATAATTTGCTAGTAAACCTTTTTTGTTAGTAATTTATATGATTTGTAGATTCTTGTGTTGATAGTCACTAATTAGTAATTGGTCATGTTTAACCTTAATGTGTGATTACAACAGTGGTGATCTATTTTGTTTTTTTTTGTGTTTGTTTTTATGTTTAGAATTTGCATAATAATCAACTGTGAAGTGGGTGTTATTATGTTCATAATTAGGACTCCCTACATGTTCCCTGTTATCGCTTGATTTGTCATATTTGAGTAGGTTTTACTATGGTTGAATAGAAATCCATTTGTTAACTTGTGTACTCATGTGATACATTGTTTGGTACCCTTCTTGTAGTTCTAGGGTTCCATGTAGGTAGTTAATTCTTTTCTTTATAAGAATCATATGTAAAATTGAATCAATAACTAACATAGTCATCTAAGTAGCATCTTGTAAGTCAACATAGGTACAAACAACATATGAACAAGTAAAATGAATGTGAGAGAGGTCACAAAATAAGTGGGCCCTACATATCTACTTAAGGATCATTTAAATAACTAAAGTAGCTACATATCAAGGCTTCTTGAATTAACTAACTAGCACACATAAAATTCTAGAATTGTAACCTCCTGAACTTTGTAAAGCTCATAGATGAAACCCTCCCAAGAAGAGAGAGAATGTTGAAGCAAATAGTCTTATAACAAGTGTTGAAGTAGGCACCACTACATCGAATAATGCATATTTCTTTCAGAAAAAAGAACCTTGGTGCTATATATCTATTAACTTCCCACTCTAGAGGTGGAATGGAGAAAATATGATGAAGACCTCCAGAAAATGTTCAAAATTTTCATGCCTATGATGAACTGTGACTAGATTTGATCAATAGACTCAAGTACAACTACAAATTATGTCATCATAGAAAAAAGTGAATAAGTAGCTCATTACATCTAGAGAAGGTGATGAAGCTACAGGTGAGCCGTCATCAAAGAGATAAACAAGGTCCTTGATAAAGTCATCAATATCCCAAAGGTGAGATTTTACAAACTGACATGAGATGTATGATAAGTATGTATCTCAATTTGGTGGATCCTATAAATATGAATGAACCTATTGAAGAGAATCATTAGAATCCTTTGGAGAAGTTGTAATCTTTGTAGAAGCAACAATAGTAGGAGGAGTCTATAATTATCTCAGTATCATCCACAAGTGTAAGGATATCCAAGGAAACAACGATAAATGAATGGAGGTTCAAGTGGATCTCTAGAAACTACCAAATTAAGGTCAAAGTAGTATAAAGGAACTCGATGTGCTCTAGATGATGTAGTTTGTCCATGAGAATAGTAAAACAAGTTAGTCTATAGACTTTATCATTCTTATTTCACTATCTAAACATCTACCAAGAATCACTTGGGTCAAGAATGAGTCCAAGGAGATAGGGTAATAAACTCTTTTGTGCAATGATTATTGATCCCTTTTGGCTAGCACGTATATTTTTGGTGATTTAAATTTACAACAAAGGGGTGGAATTTAATCCCAAAACCCATGATGAAACCCCTTCAAAATGTAGAACTTTATCTTAGTTTGTTCAATCATGATCCCCATAAATATTTGGCACTTTAATGCATTTCTTGGATTTTATAGTTTAAAAATAAGACCAATAAGTTGAAAGAATAAATCTAAATTAGAATGAGAATAAAACACATGTGATTACTGATGTGAAGTATGTGAAAATCTCACACTTTCAAAAAAATGACACTAAAAAAGTTGCCCATAAGTGCAAGAATGAAGCAAGCTTCCAAAATGAGAACCACTCAGTAAAAGTTTGATAAAACTACATATGCCAAGTACAAGAGGCATAATTACCAAAAATGGAGATTACCAATGTGTAGCCATAAAAAAATTAACCCTAGTCAAAGTCTAGATAAGTGAGAACCGACCCTTCAAAGTTTGAATGTCAAATTGAAAACACAAACCCCACCAACAAGAGTTCCCCACAAGAAGATGATGACATCAACATGACATCATGCTCACATCAATAGATGATAGGTTGTACAAAATTTATGTTGCATTAGCCTACAATGACATGTGGTAGGTGCTGATAGGTGACACATGGTAATATAGAGGTGGTAGGTGTTGAGTTGGCAAGGTCATACACTAATTGGGTAGAAAGATGACATGGCAATTTGTAATATTGACAAGTGACATGACAGTTTGTAAGATTAATAGGTGGCATGCACTAATCGGTGTTAGCATGGTCATCAATAGTTAATAGTCTACTAGGATGTCAAGTCTAGGTGGTAGTATGAGGGTGCAACATAGCAAGTGAAGGAGCCCTTGTTAGAACTTTAGGGAATATTCCCTATGATGTCAGGGAATATTCCTTATGGTGTCAAGGAATATTCCCTACATTATTTGGGAATATTCCTTGGTAGTTGCAAAGGTGGCACTTGGTTGTGCTTTGGCAATGAATTGGTGGCACTACTAGCAGAGGTGGTTCTTTGGTGGTGTAGCAATACAATTGAGAAGTGGCATTATGTGAAAATGACTTTTTTTTATTTTTCAACCTTATAGTCATATGACTACCTCGAGATCAAAAAATTGGGTTCTAGATGAATTGTCTAATTTGGATGAATTGACATGTAATTATAGGATTTTTGGTGGCTCCAAACATAATGACAAACTCAAATTTGACTAAAAATTCTTTGAAATCTTTGTTACCTACAAAAAAAATTGCAAAAAACTCCTAAGTTGAGATCCTTGCTAGTCGACCTCCTAGTGTTTTATTTAGAAAAAATAAAAGATAATTCTAGTTTTCTCTAATTTTCTAGACATAATAATGAGCTTAGATTTGATCTCCCTATAAGAACCCTGTCTAGTTCTGCCCTGAATTTCTGAGTTTTAGTGTGTTGACATTTTGTCAAACACTTTGCATGCAAGCTGATTAATGACTAATTTTCTGAATTCCTTTGGTTTGTATGCTTGTTTTGAATATATGTTTGAAGTGTTTTCAAATTGGTTTTCACATAGACATAGCAATGAACAAGAATACAAATATTTGCAATTGATAACCCAACAAATAAGAGGTCTGATATAGAATTTGCAACAACAGAGATATGTCTTATTCAAATTAAAGATTTGAATACAACTTAGAGTACATCAACATTTCACTATATAACATATCTGAATTTGTCTTCAACACAATGATACATAACTGATGCCAAAATCCCAATGGATGAATGCTGATATAAAGTCTGATACAAATGGTATACTGCTGCAATTATTTTCTGATATTAAAGAGACTGCTGTAGCACTAGTTCCTTCACCAAGGATGCCTCCAAAATGATGGTGCTTCACCAAGAATGCCTCCAAAATGATGGCACCTAAACCCTAGGTGATAATGGATACCAAATAGATGACAAAAACCCTCTTAAAGCCCACGATCTGCATGAAATATGATGCCCTTGGACCAGTCATAGTGCCTAAATATATCCACCTCCTTGCATGATTTGAACTCCACACATGATAATGATATCAATGACAAATCAAACCTTAGCGACTAGCAAGTGTTGTCTCCAAATTGCCTCAAAGCCAAATTGATATTTGGAACAAATCTCATCAATTTGGTGTTCAAACCCTAGCCATCCATGGCTGATATAAACCCATAGAAATAATATATTCTTGAAGCTCCAATCGATGCCAAAAAACCTGCAAATAATCTCTATAGAAAACCTTGAATGGATTCACCTCTCAAGTGGCATTGGGTTTTCGTCCAATCCACTAATTTCCAAGGGTTTTCATCCTTAGAAATGGTTGAACCTGTTGTTGCAACTCAAAGGAAAATATCCAATATGTAATTTATGACAATACAATATGATGAAGTGAACCTCCAAACACCTCCTTTTAAAGCCTCCAAGAGGATCGACCTCTTTTGCCCAATTTGATATAATTTGAAGTCCACAAGAGGTGTGCCACCATGTGGAAATAAAATATTATTTTTAGTTCACTCTTTCTGCTTCAAATGGGTCGGCCCACTTGTCAAATAAAATAATATTTTATGTCATTTTATTATATTTTACTTTTCCTTTTTTATAAAGTGACTTTCCTTTCTCCAAGTTTCACTTAACTGACTTTCCTTGCTCCAAGTCACTTTTGCTACAATGGTTCAAGTATTCATTCCCTTACCAAACAAATTAGCCTATGGGAATGGTGAATAGGCTAATCCTCCTCTGCTAGGTGATCACTCTGGAAATGGGGACATTATAGTCCTCCCTTCCCAAGATTGCTTGCCCTCAAGCAATCTCAAATCTGGATGCTACAAAATCTTCTCTCCTTCCCAAGTCACATCCTCTAATGGCAAATCTCACCATCTAACCAAATACTCCCTAATCACCCTATTCCTCAATCATCACTCCCTCATATCCAAGATAGTATCAGGAACCAAAATCAAACTACCCTCTTCATCTAGAGGTGGAAGATCTAGAGAAGAAACAATATGTTGTCCAAGTGCCTTCTTAAGGAAAGACACATGAAAAACATTATGAATCCTATAATCTACAAGCAACTCAAGCTCATATGCTACCTCCCCAATTCCCCTCAGAATCTTTTAAGGGCCATATAACCTTGGCTTTAGTTTTTATGCACCACTCTTCTTCAATGTAGACTGTCTATATGGCTGAAGGCGCAAAAATACCAAGTCACCAACCTCAAATGTCCTCTCTACCCTATGTCTATCAACGTACATCTTTTGCTGATTCTAGGCATGCTGAATAGTATCCTTAAGTGCCTTAAGGATATCTTGATTATCCTGTATCAAATCCTTAGCTCTGGGAGCTCTGTTGTCATCAAAAGCCAAGTCTTTAAAAGACAAAGTGTCATAACCATACAAGGCCCTAAATGGTGACATGCCAATGGACATGTGATAGGTGGTATTGTAACAATACTCACCCAAATACAACCACCTAATCCAAGCTTGTTGCTGCCCCGCAACATAATTGCATAGATATCCTTCCACCCACTTATTCATAATCTTTGTCTATCCATCTATTTGAGGGTGGTAGCTAGTGCTCGGGGTCAACTCTGTACCAACTAATCTGAATAGATCTTGCCAAAAACACACTGAGAAATATGATATCTTGATCGCTGACAATGGTCTTAGGGAGCCCATGCAATCTGAACACCTCTCTAAAGGACAACTCTGCAACTTGAGGCGTTGTGTAGTCTAATGGAATAATGAAGAAATGTGCATATTTTGTCAACCTGTCAACTACCACAAATATGCAATCCCTCCCTTGGACTCTCAGAAGATCAGTGATAAAATCCATAGAAATACTCTCCCACTTCTGTTCTAGAATTGGTAATCGCTGAAGCAAACCTACTGGGAAAGTATGCTCTGACTTGTTCTGCTGACAAGTCATACACTCTCTAACATATCGCAAGACATCATCCTTGAGACCCTTCCATTAGAATCTCTCTCTAGTTTGTCTATAGGTCTTAAAGAACCCTGGATGCCCTACTAAAGGAGTATCATGGACAACTCTCATAATCTCATTATTCATTTTAGATTCAGGTACCAAATAGATTATGTTGTCCTATTTTGCTTCCCAGCCAAATAGCCCAAACCCATAAAATCTCTAGGTGTTTTCCCCTTTACAAATGCAAAGAAAAAACCCCAAAATTGACTACGTCCAAAAATCTTGAGTTTTTCCTTGTGTTTTTAACCTTTTCGGAGTTTCAGAGTTTACAGTTCTCCCCTTTGTCATGTCATCCTAATTGGCTTCGAGCTCTAACTCTTTCTTTTGAAAATTTGGCTAAGTGTTTCAGAGTTTCAAACTTCAGACTTTTCCTTCTTCCCTCTTCCTTTCTTTTTGGAAGGCATAAGGCAGAAAGCCCGAAGCCTGACCCCCAACAAGTGTAAATTTTCTAAGTTATTCTGCCATTCTGTGGAGCCTTTTTGGTGGGCCCCCAGTAGGGTTGTAGAACCGCAGAAAGCTGTCAGGTGGCAGGTTTCGTCAACTTAGAATTTAAAGAATCAAGTTAGAGGCCACATGGCATAATCTGTGAATTTTTCACCATTTCACGGAGTATTCCGTTGATGCTTTATGAAAGACAGTGGAACAATAGAAAACTACCACGTGGAAAAAAGACAAGCGATAAGGAGTAAAGCTTGAAGCCCATGTTCTGCTTCTTTTTCCTTCAAAAATATTCTAAGTGTTTCAGACTTCGGGGATTGGACCTTCCTTCTTCTTCCTTCTCATGGAAAGAAGAAGATAGAAGGTCGGCCCAACTCCGCCAAAACTTTCAAAAATTGGCTAAGTCCTTAGACTTTCAGGGCTTAGACTTTCCTTCTTCCTCCTTCTCTGGGAAGGTGAAAGACACAAGGCCTGAGGCTCGAAATCCACTGATATTGTAATCTTCCTTTGTAAAGTGGAGCTTGGGGCGTGAGGTTTTCTCCTTTCTCCTTCTCTCTTGGAAGGCGAAACGTTCAAGGCCCGAGGCCCGATCTCTGACAGTTTCCACAATCTTCAAAAATGAAGGGAAAAGAAGTAGAATTCAAGATCCGCCATGGTTAACCTTGATGAAATTTTGCTAATAAGGCATAATACATGCCATATTGAAAGTCAAACGTCCATCTCCAGCTGGAATTTGTTGTTGGACATTTATTGCTGCAAGTAGAAGAAGATGCAAGATTTCAACATAGATATTTGTTCAACTACTTCTGAGAAGATATTTTTTGCATTTATGTCATTTGAAGGCAAAGCAGATGTTTCCACACATACCTTTTGCAGAAATATCTTCTAACAGGCCCATAGGGTGAATTTATTGTAGTAGGTGATCGCGCCTCATTGTAAAATGCTATAAAATGCATGGAATCAAATATATTATGTTGGCTTTTTGTCTAAAAAACCATATCTTGTATCAGTTGTAACCGTGCCTTTGAGAATAAACAAGAGATTTTACCTTTTCATGAATTCTTTTGCTTTGTGTAATACTTTTGTTTGAGTTTCCATTTGTGAATCTTTCTTTCCTTCTGGATCTCAATTAGTTTCTTTTACCTCTGCAATTTATTTATGATTTGTGTATACTTATCTATTGTTTATTGTTATTCTATGCATACATGGTTGATTTGAGGGCCGAACATTCAAACTTGGTGTATCACCTTTTTATTTCTAGTTTCTCCTTCTTCCCCTTTTCCCCAGCAGTGAATAGACTAGGATTAGTCTTAGCACACTCTGAATCTTATATTCAGAAAAGGAACCAGCCTTTCTCTAGAGGTTTGATTTCCTTGCAGGGTCCCACACCTGGAAATCATCCCAATGTTTCACTGGATTGTTGCAGCACTAAACTGCTCCAACACAGGGTGCCAATCCAAGTGACAACAATTTTTGGCACGCTCGGTGGGACCTTTTTTTAATCTGAATTAAGATTTAAGCTAAGAATTTGGTGTTGTTCTCGGTACTCTGTAGTTCGGCAGACATTTTCATGCACCTGGTGACTCTATAGGCTCCTGCTTTCGCAGACCAGTTCAACATTTTATGCTTGTACAGACAAGAGCTTCCTCAAGAGGTAATTATTAGTTTATCGAATTGCCTATTGCTACTTCAAGAAGAAGAACTAGGTTATCTAAGTCTCCTGAAAGAAGGAATTACAATGTTGTTCCATCTCACCCAAGAGCTCAGTCCACACCTCCTCCTGTTAGGTTTCAATACATAATAAGGGGCTTGCACATACCCAGAATAAATTTGAATACCCTAAATATGGCTCTGCCAAGAAACCTACCCTTTGTGACCTTCAATGGAGGTAGCCCTTTAGACTTGGTTGCACACAATGATATCCCCTCATCAGCCCTAAAGAGTATTTCATTCTTTTTGGGTGATGGTTCTACTACACCTGTTGAACATATCAAAGACATATCAAATATATGTTTAGTTCACCATATTCAACATGAAGATGTGGTTGTTAGGCTCATGGTTTCATCCTTTAAGGGGAGATCTCTTCAATGGTTTAGGAGTTTACCCCTGCTTCAATATATGATTTGGATGAGCTAGGAGAAGCACTCTACAAGCAATTTAGAGAAAGGGCAAACGATGTTTCTCTACTGGAACATTTCAGAGGATGTGGGAAAGGATTCCAACTCTCCTCATACCATCTCCACAAGGTGCCTTCTTATATTTTTTGAGAGCTTTAAATTCTGATATTTTTGTTATGATGCAATCTATGGGTTTTGATACCTTACCAGATGCATATGAGATAGCCTTAAAATTTCTTAATACAGGCTGGGAAAATTGCTCCCATACCTCCTATACATATTTTCCTAGATTTGCATTTACAAGTTCAACAACCTACTATTGCTCCCATCCCAGAGCCTAAAGTCTCCACATCTTCTCTTTCCCAGGAAGAGAATGACCTCAAAACCCTCATTTCCAATATGACGAACAAAGTTAATAGCATAGCTATTCAAATTGCCCCTAAACCCCATCAAAATTATAACCAGGGGCAGTCTTCAAATCAGAATTAGAATCAAGGTTATAATTCCAATAGAAATCAAAATTGGAACCAAGGTTACCAGCTAAATAGGTACCTAAATAATAACCCTACCCAGACTTTGCAAACAATCAGACCTATTCAACAAATACCAGTTGTTAATCCAATTAGGGCCTTAGTCCCTACTCAAAACAATCTGGCCCAAGAGGTAGATTGGTGTTATCCCTACAATCAACCTCACAATCAGTCCACTTGTACTTTTGGAGCATAAGAACAAGCATTAATGGTGCAAAATTTTCACACTCAACAAGCATCATTGGTGGAAGCATCCAACAGCAACCCGGTGGTAAATTCTGAGGCTGCTTCAAATTCCAATTTGACGCTATGGACTCCCGAGGATTTATGTGCTATCAATCAGCCTACAGACAATGTGATCATGCCCGATAGCAATGTTGCAGAAAACACAAGGTCAAAAAAGAGGCAGTTAGAGGATAACCCCATGCCTACTGTATTATAAAAGGAACATGTATCAAAGGCAAAAGGGCCCAGTGCTATGAATTCAACTCAGAGCAACAAGCCTACTACTACAAAATGTTGGGAATTAAGGTGTCTCAACCTTGATAATTCTCTGCATTTGTAATGTTTGTATTTATTATTTAATTGCCTATGTTGTAAATATTTGGAAATTCCATATTGTCATGTTGTGGGATGTGGCACGGTGATGTGTCAATCCTGCATGGAATATGACAACTTGTTATTTTGTCCTCACATAAGGAGATAGGCGTCCCACTTAGTGGTAGGAATATTCTGCCATGTGTCGGCATCCTCCATGTTGTGTAAGGAATGTTTGACCGAAACGGTTATGACGGATTCCTATGATGAATCTATGACATGTAAGTCAGAAATAGAAGGTTGTAAGACAGGTGATGACATGTGTCATGAAGCATCTTTGAATAAGGCATATTTGGGTTCCCCAAGGTGGAATATGGCATGTTGTAAGAGAATATGCTATTTATATCATGTGTATGACAGATTCTCTTACAGCTGTAAGTTGTAACCGCTATGACAGATTCTATGACGGTTGTAAGTGTCGTAAGAGCATCTATCATAGCCCATTTTGGAAATAGGCGACCCCTTTGGGATGGGAGCTGTGGACAAGTGTCAAACACATTCTACAATGTTGACCAAGTGTCCTTGGGCATGGGTTTTGGTCCATGAAGCCATGTTGGACGCCCATTCCAAGAAAGGTCCAATATTGCCTTGTATTTCCTATTTAAACAGGTGCTTGGAGATGGACTTTGTATCACAGGTTTATAGGTACTGTTATGCTGCCGGATTGACTCCAAACACGAGTGTTGAAGATCATTAAAACTTGCATTGCAAGTGTATTGTAAACATTCTTTCAGATTTGTTAATACATTGTGCAGGTTTCTTAGTGTGGGGTTTTTCACCCGATAAGGGTTTTCCCCACCGTAAATCTTTGTCTCTCTTCTTCTGTCTACTTTTTGGATCTTGTGTTTTGCTGCAATATCTCATGTTAATGGTTTAACATTGTTGTAATAGTTAGGATAAATTTGAATTTGCATAGCCCTCCCTCATTAGATTAGTGTAGGAAGCGATTTCCGCACACCTAGCTTCCTTTCACAAAAGAGGTTCCATCATCTTCAAAAGTGCCTGAACAAGTTGCAGAGTAGTCAAAGAGGGGAACATGGATCCCTTCAATGCATAAAACAACAATTATTCCCTTAAACATTGTGGAACAAATGAAAAAGACAAACATAAATGTGTCAATGTGGGAGATGATGTCAATCCCCTCTTAAAGGGATTTGTTGCAAGAAGCCTTAAGGCAATTCCCAGCAACTAAATCAGCAAAGCAGAAAGAAAAGAGCCCAGTTAGTCTTGAGCAACAAAGTGAAGATCAAAGAGGTCCAACAAACAAGCCATCCCATTTTTACTTGTCCCTAATCATTGGGAAATTCCTAGTGCACAATTGCATGATCAATTCAGGGGATAGTGTTTCAGTTATGCCAAAGAAGATAGCAGATGCATTGGGCATCAAATATACCTATGTTTCATCAGGTGTATTATAGTTGGATGACACTTCTATCAACACTTTTGGAGTGATCAAAGGATTGGATCTGACCTTACATGTTTGTCCAAACTTGACTATTAGTCAAGATATTTCAATCATTGATCTTCCTCCTTTGTTTGTTATCTGTTTGTCAAGAGACTTCATAACTAAGGTAGGTGGCTACCTTTCTTCTGACTAGACTCACATGATGCTGAGGACAAGGTTAACCATTAAGGCTGAACCAATTTCAAATTATCATGTAGAAAATTATGATCATAGCCTAGTGAACCCTCATTGTATGATCCAGGGTGAGGAAGTGCATGATTCAGGGTCTCAAGAGATGGTATATTCACCCCTTCCAACCCTAGATCTTTTCCTTGATGAGTGGGCAAAGGAGCACTTTGATTTTGATCCTTATGACACCACTGAGACAACTAGGTTAGGCACCTACATGATTCATGAGGGGAACTCTTCTATCCCCTCTATGCTTAAACCAGCTGATGATTCTGGTGGACCATGGAAAATGTTCTTTGATGGTGCAAAGAGCAGAAATGGAGTTGGTGGAGGAGTATTAATCATCTCTCTGATGGTTAAGAAATTGCATTTTTCTCATAGACTGCATTTTTCTTGCACAAATAATGTTGCAGAGTATGAAGCATTAGTTCATTGCATGTTGATTGCTGAAAAGAAGAAAATCAAACATCTAGAAATGTTTGGAGATACTAAGTTGGTGGTCAACTAGGTTAGAGAAAGGTGTGCAACAAAGAATCAGCTTCTAAGAGCTTACAGACATAGAGTTTGGGGCTTGTTTGAGGGTTTTGATGCTCTCAACCTACAGGTAATCCCAAGAAAGTTAAATACTGAGGCTGACCAATTAGCAACAGTTGGTGCTCCATTTTCTCCTCCTACAGACCTCTTTCAAGGCCCCGATCAACATGTCAAAATAGTGGTCAGACCCTCAATTCTTGATAATGATGTGAACTGGCAGGTTTTTGACAGCAATGAACAAATCATGAGCTTCATTCAAAATGAAGCTGACTTCTCATCAACTACACAGTCCACGCTACAAGAAGGGTATGGTGATCAAATTATTCAATTGAAAACAAACAAGCTACCCAAGGGTTTGGTCACGCTAGAGGCTATTTTCAGCCATGATGATGAATTCAACGGTGAGAAGAAGAAGATCAAGTTCAAAAAGGAGGACTATCAAAAGGTTGATATTGCCCAAGACAAAGATGTATTGTTGGGAAAGGTATGTTGTGATGCTGAACAACAAAATTTTATTCACCTTTCTCAGAAATATAGTGATGTTTTTCCATGGAATTATGAGGAACTAAAGGGTTTTGACCATAATGTCACCCAACATGCCATAGACCTTGATCCAAACACCAAACCTGTTCGCCAAAAATAGTGGCTTATAAATCCCAAAATCGAGCCTTTGATGAGAAAGGAACTTGCAAACCTCATTTAGGCTGAAATTATTTTTCCCATCAAGTATTCCACCTGGGTAGCTAACTTAGTGCCAGTGAGGAAGAAAAATGGTGAGATAAGGTTGTGTATGGATTTTCAGGATTTGAATCACACCTCATTAAAGGACCACTATCCTCTGCCATCCATGGACCAAATCTTGCAAACTATTGCAGGGGCAGAGAGGTTTTCATTACTTGATGGCTTTTCTAGTTATAACCATATATTTGTGAAAGAGGAGGGCAAATTCAAGACGACATTCACAACTAAGTGGGGAACCATGGCATATGCAAAAATGCCATTTAGGCTCTCTAATGCTGGTGCCACTTTTCAAAGGGCAATGGACATTGCTTTCAAGGGCTTTATTAACAAGTTCATCTTAATCTATTTGGATGATATCATAGTCTTCTCCAAGAGGAGAAAATCGCATGGAGTATCTGGAGAAAGTTTTCGAAAGATGCAGAGAGTTTAGGGTGTCTTTGAACTCCAAGAAGTGTATTTTTGTTGTTGTCCAGGGCAAGCTTCTAGGCTATTTGGTGTCAAAAGATGGGATCTCCATAGATCCAGAAAGAACTTCAGCTCTTCTTGCTCTTCCTTTGCCTGCTCATAAAAAAGTTGTGCAATCATTTATGGGGCAGATCAATTTCATTAGGAAATTCATTCCTAACTGTTCTAGTATGGTCAAACCCCTGACCCTTATGCTTAAAAAGGATGTTATTTTTAGGTGGACCAAGGAAGGTAAGGATAGTTTTGAGAAGATAAAAGAAGAGATTGCTTAGGATCCTACTCTCATGAATACAAATTATGAGGACTTTGTCCTTTATGGCCCTGGAGGAGAGAGCAACGTTGCAGCTTCCTAATGCAACAAAAAAACCAAGGTATGGAGCAACCTCTGGCCTTTTTCAGTCAAACATTGAAGGACTATGAGGTCATGTATAATCCCATGGATAAACAAGTATTTTCCATTGTAAGAGCATTGAAGAAGTTTAGATATATGCTGGAAAATAACCATATCAAAGTATTAGTTTCTCATCCTAGTGTGAGAGACTATATAATGGGAATTGAAATTAGTGAAAAGAGAGTAACCTGGGTCACCAGAATCCTAGAATATGATGTGACTATCAAAGCCACTAAGTTGATTAGACACAGAGGATTGTGTGAACAGTTGGATCAAACTACTGTGGATGAAGTGAACTCATCCTACAACTTGAATGAGGCAGAACCTACAGCTGACCCAACAGTTGCGAGTTCTTGGACAACAGGCATGGCCATGTTCCTATCCACTGGTGAGTATCCTTATGGATTAGATAGGACTAAAAGAAGACATTTCAAATTGTAGTCCATTCCTTATGCCTTGATGGATGGTGTTCTCTTTAAGAGGAATCTGGATGGAGTTTTGCTGAGATGCATTGAAACAAATCAGATTGATAGATTACTCAGTGAATTCCATGATGGTCTAGCTGGAGGCCACTTCTCTGCAAGAGCTACAACAATGAAAATAATGAGAGCGGGTTACTTTTGGCCCACATTATTCAATGATGCCCATGTATGGGTAAGAGAGTGCAAAGAGTGTGCTCTCATTGCTAGGAAGAAAAGATTGGCAACCCTCCAACTTCATCCTATTCAGGTAGATCAACCTTTATCATAGTGGGGCCTGGATTTCATTGGTATGATCAACCCTACATCCAGTGCTAGCCACAAATGGGTTTCAAATGCAACAGACTGCTTCACCAGGTGGGTTGAAGCTGTCGCACTTAAAGAGGCTACAAAATCGGCCATCATGGATTTCTTGGAAGAAATCATGACAAGGTTTGGAGCTCCTCACACTATCATATCTGATAATGCAAGAGATTTTACTAGTTTTAGGATAGCTAATTGGGCCTTGAATTATAATGTGTTCTTAAAGATTTCATCTAAGTATTACCTCCAAGGTAATGGTTTAGCTGAATCTACTAACAAGAACCTAATCAGAATCCTGAAAAGGACCATAGAAACAAACTAGAGATAATGGCACAATAAGATCAGATTGGCTCTCTGGACTGATAGAATCACATATAAAAGAGCCATTGGTAATTCTCCTTTTGTTGTTGTGTATGTAAGAGAGGATAGATTGCCTATATCTTTAGAGCTTCCTTCATTGGAACCAGTTCAACAGTTGGAACTGGAAGGAGTAGGTGCTAGGTCTGTAAGGATGACTGAATTAACTAAGTTGGAAGAACATAGACAATCAGCCATGGCTACCTTGGAGGAACACCAGAAGTAGACCAAGAAGTATTTTGACAAGAAAGCCAGAGATCAAGTTTTCAAGGAGGGAGTTCTTGTTTTAAAGTGGGATGATGACAGAGCCAAACCTAGAGGCCATACTAAATTTGATGCAATCTTGAGTGGCCCATATATCATCACCAACTGCAAGCAGGCCAATCCTTTCAATCTTTCAAAGTTGGATGGTGAAGTTCTGCCGATCTTAGTCAATGGAATCCATCTTAAACCTTACTTCTAAGGTTGGTCTGAGATTTTGTATATATTGTTTATTTTTTTCTACTTTAGGTTTTCCTTTTCCCTAAGTGCTCTTGCATAGGCTGCACTCTCATTAGGAGAATGTGTGCCTTGTTTTCCCTTTTGTGATGTTGTTTTGAGGCAAGTTTCAGTTGTTCCAATATGCTTCAGCCCTTTTGACTCTATGCCTAATGAATGCTTACGACCACTGGTTCCCTTTTGTTTAGCGGGCAAACACCCCTGAGAAGTCACCAAAATGTTGTCCTATTTTGTTTCCCAACCAAATAGCCCAAACCCATAAAATCTCTAGGTGTTTTCCCCTTTAGAAATGCAAGGAAAAAACCCCAAAATCGACTGAGTCCAAAAATCTTTAGTTTTTCCTTATGTTTTTAACCTTTTCAAAGTTTCAAAGTTCAGAGTTCTCCCCTTTGTCATGTCATCCTAATTGGCTCTGAGCTCCGACTCTTTCTTTTGAAAATTCAATTAAGTGTTTTGGAGTTTTAGACTTCAAACTTTCCTTCTTCCCTCTTCCTTTCTTTTTTGAAGGCGTAAGGCGGAAAGCCCGAAGCCTAACCCCCGACGAGTGTTAAATTTTCTAAGGCATTCCGCCATTCCGTGGAGCCTTTTTGGTGGGCCCCCAGTAGGGTTGCAAAACCACAGAAAGCTGCCAAGTGGCGGGTTTCATCAGCTCAACATTTAAAGAATCAAGTTGGAGGCCACGTGGCATAATCTATGACTTTTTCACCATTCTGTGGAGTATTCCATTGATGCTTTATGAAAGACTGTGAAACAAGGGGAAACTGTCACGTGGACAAAAGACAAGCGATAAGGAGTAAAGCCCGTGTTCTGCTTCTTTTTCCTTCAAAAATATTCTAAGTGTTTTGGACTTCGAGGATCAGACCTTCCTTCTTCCTTCTCATGGAAAGAAGACGGAAGGCTTAAGGCCTGAACTCCACTGAAATTTTCAAAAATCGGCCAAGTCCTTAGACTTTCAGAGCTCAAACTTTCCTTCTTCCTCCTCTGGGAAGGTGGAAGACGGAAGGCCCAAGGCTCAAAGTTTGCCGATATTGTAATCTTCCTTTGTAAAGTGGAGCTTGGGGGGCGGGGTTTTCTCCTTTCTCCTTCTCTTGGAAGGTGAAACGTTGAAGGCCCAAGGCCCGGTCTCTAACGGCTTCCATAATCTTCAAAAATGAAGGGAAAAGAGGTAGAATTCAGGATCCACCATGGTTAACCTTGATGAAATCTTACTGATAAAGCAGAATATGTAGGCCATATTGAAAGTCAAACATCCAACTCCAACTAGAATTTGTTATTGGACATTTATTGTTGTAGGTAGAAGAAGATGTAATATTTCAATGCATATATTTGTTCAACTACTTCTGAGAAGATATTTTCGGCATTTATGTCAAAGACAAAGCAGATGTTTCTAGACATTCCCTTTGCAGAAATATCTTCTAACAAGCCCATAGGGCGAATTTATTGTAGTAGGTGATGGTGCCTCATTGTAAAATGCTATAAAATGCATGGAATCAAATATATTATGTTGGCTTTTGGTCTAAAAAACCACATCTTGTATCATCTGTAACTGTGCCTCTTTGAGAATAAACAAGAGATTTTATCTTTTCATGAATTCTTTTGTTCTGTGTAATACTTTTGTTTGAGTTTTCATTTGTGAATCTTTCTTTCCTTCTGGATCTCAATTAGTTTCTTTTACCTTTGCAATTCATTTATGATTTGTGTATGATTGTCTGTTGTTTATTGTTATTATGTGCATACATAGTTGATTTGAGGGCTGAACATTCAAACTTGGTGTATCACCTTTTTATTTTTAGTTTCTCCTTTTTCCCCTTTTCCCCAGCAATGAATAGATTAGGTTTAGTCTTAGCACACTCTGAATCTTATATTTAGAAAAGGAACCAGCCTTTCTCTGGAGGTTTGATTTCCTTGCAGGGTCTCACACCTGGAAATCATCCCAATGTTTCACTGGATTGTTGCAGCACTAAACTGCTCTGACACAAGGTGTAAATCCAAGTGACAACAGATTCTATTCTTATAATATATCATCACATCAATCACCGTGTACCAATCATTCTAAATCTTACCATCCATGAGCTCGCATGCAAATGTGTTCTTGGAATACTCAACCAAAATTTGAGCCTTCCAATCAGCTGAAATCTATGACATAGAGCAAAGTGTAGGTCTCCTATAAAGTGCATCAGCAACAACATTCTTCTTACCCTTAACATACTTAATATCAAAATCATAGGCCTGAATTTTGCTTACCCATTTTTGTTGCCTTTCATTTAAATCTTTTTTCTCTAGAAAGTATTTCAAGCTGTTGTGGTTTGTCCTCACCACAAATTTACCACCCACCAAGTTTTGTCTAAACTTTGCCAACACATGCATGATGGCAAGCATCTCCTTATCATAGGTGGAATATAATCTCTCTACATCCCTCAATTTTTTGCTCTCATATGCTAGGGGATGTCTATTCTACATCAACATAGCTCCAATGCCCTCATCTGATGCATCACACTCTAACACAAATGGCTGCGTGAAATCTGGTAATGCCAAAATAGGACAAGTACTCATCACCTCCTTAAGTCTATCAAATGTAGCCTAAGACTCATCCGACCATCTGAATGCCCCTTTCTTAGTGAGATATATAAGAGGTGATGCCAACTATGAAAACCCCTTCACAAACCTCTTGTAGTAACTACATAGCTCGAAGAAACCTCTCAAATCTGAAATGTATCTCGGTGGTGGCCAATCTAAAATAGCCTGTATCTTCTCCTAATGTACCTTAACTCCACCAACTCCAATCACATGTACCAAATAAAAAATCTATGTAATTCCAAACTAGCATTTGGAAGTGCATATAGGGATTATGCCTCCATAAACCCAACACCTCATCAAGATGTCTAAGGTGGTCCTCCCATGTCTTACTGTATATCAAAATGTCATCAAAGAATACCAATACAAATTTACACAACTACTTATTAAAGATGTGATTCATGCATGACTGAAATGTAACAAGAGTGTTAGTAAGACCAAAAGGCATAACCAAGAACTCATAGTGCCCATAATGACATCAAAATATTGTCTTATGAATATCCTCATCACGGATACGAATCTGATGATACTCTAAATAAAGATCAATCTTGGAGAAGTAAACTGCCCCATGTAACTCATCAAGTAACTCATCTATCCTGGGTATGGGATACCTGTTCTTGATTGTTTTCTTAGTCAATGCTCAGTAGTCAATGCACATCCTCATGGTGTGATCCTTCTTCTTCACCAAAACAACTGAAGAAGCAAAAGGACTAGAACTAGGCTGAATGTGTCCCATGTCCAACAATTCTCTTATCGTCTTCTCAATCTCCTCTTTGAAATGTCTTAGATGACGATAAGGTGTAGTAATGACAGGCTTGGAGCCCTCCTCTAACTCAATGACATTCTCAAATCCATGATCAGGGGGTCTACTAAGAGGCATGTCTCCAAACACCATGTTGTGCTTATCAAGCACTGATTAAATATCTACATGTTGATAACTGAGAGGGGGGTGAATCAGTTATCTAAATTACTTCTACTTTCTGTTCTTCTTTAACAATTAGTGCAGCATCAAATCATATAAGTAAACATAACCATGAAAGCAGAAATAACATCAATACACGTAACACAATGATTTTGACGTGGAAAACCCTGTTAAGGGAAAAACCACGGGGTGACTAACCCAAGATTGTATTCTCTGTTAAAAGAATAAGATAGTACAAAATGGCACTTGCCAATTAGGGCTCACTGCCCAAGCACACTGCTCACAAGAGGCTCACTGCCTACAAGAGACTCACTGTCTACAAGGTACAAGAAAGTAATAAGATACTTGAACTGATGAGAAGCATCCACATATGCTAAAGTTTAGTTTCGATTAGACTTAATACACTGATCTGCTGCACTTCATTTTTCCTCTTCTTTGATGTTGTTGTCCTGTAACATACCGGACTTGTATTGCAACTTTCACTCTGCTCTCTTCTTTTCTTCTCACACAACACCACACCACTCCCCTTCGCATCCAAATCCATTTGGTATATATATCCACACTAATGATTTCAATACCTTTCTAGTCGGCATCCAGAATAGTCAATATTGTCCCAAACTTTGATATGTCGGCTGAATCATTGCTTATCAAGTGATGCATATCAAGGAGATGCTTATAGAAGTCATCAATCACATCAGCCAATCATGAATGATACCTCAAGAAACTTGATCATCATCAATATCTCATCTGGATTAAGGTCTGATGCTCTGCCGGTCAGTTCTTCCTCAGTCTACTCTGCCAAACAGGAACCCAATACTTAGGTGCTCATATCTCTTCACTCTTTCTTCATTGGAGGCTCAATCCCTAGAATCTATCAGTCAAGATACTCCTCTTGACTTCCCCAAGTCCGCACTTTACTGAGATACTTCCTCTGAGAGATCCGGACCTGACTGTTGGACCTTGCTACATGCTCTGTTCTTGCTTACCAAACCTTAACACTCTTCAATCTGACTTCTGGTATAGGCACACCATGTCCTACGGATGGGTGGGATGAACTTTGTTACCATCAATGAAAACACTCATGAAGCTACACTGTGTCTCTTGCCAACAATCTCCCCCTTTGGCATTGATGGCAACACTTAGTGAAAAATGACTAAGTGTCACACTACACTCCCCCTTGGTTGATGCTCTGTTCTAATGTACAGTTTACCGGAGCTCCCCCTTAGCTGGATTCCACATTTTTCACTGCTCCTCACTCCCCCTTTGACATCAATGGCATAGGGTAGGGTCCGTACACCAAAAAAAATCCAAAAATCCAACTATACTTAACCGCATAAGAGTATATACATATTATACTTACATATATTGAAGAATGTCTGCAAAAGTTGTCTTCAACTGGACAAATTTTGTTGCCCAACTCTGCTTCGATCTATCCAAGATTGAGATGTGACCACTCAATAGAAATGCAAAATCCTCTGCCCTCTTCAAATCTGTCAGATCATTGGTCCGGGCTGTGGTCTGAGCATCAGTTAGTGCCTCATGCATGGCCTCTAACTTAGGGATAATTATCCTTCTGAGTTCACTTAACCTGTTTATTTTGTTTTTCTTCTCCTTCTCAAGCTTCTTTATTTCATTTAAGACTGCAATAGTCTGGCACTCTTGTTTTATTATGGAGGAGGTGAGAGAATCAAAATTCTGAGATATACTTGACATTTTATCCTCTTGCTCTTTCATTTTCTTCTCAATATCCTTTGTTACCTTGGACCAAGTTAGACAAAATTTATACATTTCTCCACCATCTTTGAGAGCAGTTTCTAAGCTCTTTATCCCAATATCCATAACTCTCCTATCATTTGTTATTAATCCTTGTACTTCAGAGAGTCTCTTTTCCAAAAACTCCTTCCGGACCTTTTCTTCTGCTGACTTTTCTAGGGAATCAAAATGTGTATGAACATAATTTACAAGAGACTTTAGATTACCAGATGTGGAGGCCGAAGGATCCTTTTGAAAGGATGGTATGATCTTCTCCAATACACCAGATGTAGTTTCTATGAGCTCACAGTCTTCCATGTGAGACTTCAAAAGTTTTTCTTTTGCCTTTGCTTGAGTAAAGGACGCTAGCTTCATGATTTGAACTGGGGAGAGGGAATCAAAATTGAATGGACCTTGAAGAAATTCTGGTTCATCAAATTCCATCATCTCTTTGGTCAAGAATTCTTTGACAGTTTCTGCAGTGTCTCTTGTCAGAGACATAGTCTTCTTCCCTTTTGCAGTCTCAGAACTGTCTCCTGGAGTCTTCTTTGTTTGGTCTTTTTCTTTTTCCTTTACTTCTTCTTGAATAGTTTTCTCCTCTAATCTCTCTTCTTCTTTAGATCCGGAGTCTGCAGGGGAAACCGAAGGAGAGATGTTTGCTTCTTTATGGACTTCCTCTTCTGAAGCAGAGGAATCCAGGTCCTTAGTTTTCTCCTCACCTATTTCTTTTGAAACTTCTGCATTTTTCTCTATAGGATCTTCCTTTGATGTACTGAGTCCTTCATCATCCATGACAGAGGGTTCATCACCTAAGTCCTCTATAACAGGAATATTGAATCTTTTATAGGCATTCCGGAGGATCTCTTCTGTTTCTTTTGCCACTTTGTCAGTCTCTCCAAGCATAAGTTGATTCATTCTAGCTTTTCTCTAGAACTCATCCTTGCAATCTTTGAAGATCATATTCATTTGTTTCTGAGTGATTGAAGGATAGAGCTGAATAGCTATTTGTTCCCGAATCTCAAGATCCTTTGCCTTAGCATTGTTCTTCCTTATTTCTAGTTCCTTTTCTAGACTCTTAGGAATTAGAGATATGATTTCAATAAATGCTTTATTATAGATATTCAAATACCTGACTATAGCTTCTTGCAAGATCTTTTGGTCAACTTCATTATAATCATCATAGAATTCAGTCATTGGTTTTAGGTTCCCATCTACAGTGACTGATTTGACTATGTCATCAATGGACAGAGTGGGCCTTTCAACAAACTCTTCTACCTCTGCTTCACCGGATTTCTTCTTCTTCTTCTTCTTCATTTGCTCGATCTCCTCATCAGATTCTGTCTCTTCATCATCCTTCTGACTGATATAAGACCTTGTGGCCTTTGTCTTAGTTCTCTTTTCTCCCTTTTCGGATGTCCTGACTTCCAGTTTTGATGCTTTCTGGCTCTTAGAGGTGGCAGGTGCAGAGCTCTTAGAGGATCTGGTCTGGGAGGGAGCTTCTACCGGAGCACTTTCTTTTTTTGCTTCTTCCTTTTCTTTCTCTGCCCTTTCCATCTTCTCTCTGTTTGCATCGAGTGCATCTTTTGAAATGCCATACCTTTTGGCAACATTCTCTACTTCTTTTCTCACTTTTCTCTTCATCTCCGGTTGTCTAAGCTCCACATGAATCTTTACACTCAACTCTTCAAAGGTTCCAAACCTTTCTGCCTTAGGGTCCTTGGGCTGACTCAAAAGATGTTGAATGTGCAACTCTAGGATTTTCTCATCAACCTCATATCCCATTGGCATGATCAATACTATTATTGGTTCCATTGCCTCCATTAGGCATTAATCAGTATCCACCATGAAGCATACTGTATCTTTGTATTTTTCTACTAGAGATTGGGGGATTCTCTCTCTTGCTCGCATCATACTTTGAAAGTTCTTGAATTGGCCCCATAGTGCTATATTTTGTGCCTTGGCATCACCTATTCCATGTAAATAATCTCTGATTTGTATGGCAACAGGTCTATCATTTTGCCATATCTAGCCATTAGATTCGGGTAGCTCATTCATGTAATAGAAGAACATACAGAGTATCAAGCCACCGTATTTGAAGGAGTTCTTCTTGTCCTTCTTTATCTTCTGCAGATTCTCCAAAAGTTGGTTCAGAAGGAGCTCACAAAGATCATAGTCAACATTCTTCCTTAACATTTCATAAGCAGTGTAAATTATTGTTTTGGAAACAGAGTTCTCTCTACTAGAGTGATAAATCTTGTAGCCAAGTATCATGGCGGCAAACTTGATGTCTGGATCTGTGATATCCTCAATTGTCATTGCTCTTTTATCAAATTTGGATCCTGTTGCCTCACTCACTGTCTGATTCTTGATGGATTTGAGAGCAGGTAACTCATCGGATGAGTGCAATTTAGTAACTACCTTAATGGCATCCTTGGTTATCTTGAATGGCCTCATCAACCACATAAAGTTATCATGCATTCTACTCAGAATATACCGGACCCATTCATCTTCTGCAAAATAGGGGAAATGAATGCACTGTCTGAAATGCTTGTCCCGGATGGCTTTGTACTGAGGTTTGAGTTCAAAGGAATCATCTATTAATTGTTTGTGATAGATATCCATTAGTTTGGAGTCCCCAAATTCCTCAATGTTTGCATGAATATATGCCCTAACATCTTCTACATGCAAAACCCCATGCAAAATGTTTGAAAAGGTGCCTAGGGGATCAACTTCCAGGGATTTATATGGATGTTTCTTGAATTTAGGACGTGGTCTATTAGTGATCTTCACAACATTTGGAGTAGCCATCTTTGAAAAGATTCAGAGAGAGATTTCAAGAACGGAGAATACCTTTTATGCTTTTAGGGTTCATGAAATGAGCCGAAAAGATCACCGGTTGACTTGAATTCGGCGGTTGATCCTTGGGAGAGATGAAGCAAACTTGTTTGTAGGGCTCTTCTTATCTTTTTCACTAATGCAAATGTGCAAATGACGAGCAAATGAACCCTTTTATCTCTGAGCAAACCCTAATTCCAAATTGCAATAAATGCGCAACTTAAGTCATTCCGGTTGCCTTGTTCTCCTTGTTCTGAGAAAGATCTTTTCCAGATCACTGAGATATACATAGAGTTATTCTTAGTGATTAATGACAATCTATCTTCCTTTCCCCAAACATTTGATCTATCCGCAAATCAAGATACCTCAAATTTGAATCATACCGGATCTAAGTGTGAAAATCATGTTCTTACCGGATGATTGTTAAACTAGATTAATCACAAATGATTAACCTCTTCAAATTCCTTGCGGATCTTTCATATCTTTCCCAAAGGTTATTTAGATGTTTCTCTGAGAGCCCTTTTTGTCTGCAACCTTCCATGTTCCAATTTCAGCCACCAATTGACTGGTTGGGGGAAGATATTTTCTTTTGTGACTCCCCCTAAGCTAGAGCTCATCTATTTAGTTTCTGGAACGAATATCAGCACCAAATTCTGGTGCGAATCTGTCCTCAACATTTTCTGTACTCCTCTTCCCCCAAATCTTGTTCATCTCCCTTTGAATTTCATCTGCATTCACTTTTCCTTTTCCTTTGTCTTGGTTTTGATTATGATGTACCGGACCCTTTTTGTCCTCATTCTTACTTCTGCAGAATTTGGCAATATGACCAGATCTATTGCAATTGTAGCAAACAACATTTCTTTACATATTTGACTGATATCCCTTTGATCTAGACTGATTAGCCATATGGCCCATTCTATTGCATGCAAAGCATCTACCATTGAATGAATTGTTCATTTGCATATTTCTACACTCATGAGATTTGTGACCATACCTTTTGCAATTAAAACACTATCCAGAGAAGGATGAATTAGTCTGATTCATTCTTTTTTTGCACTGATTTGCTTTATGACCAAAGTTATTGCAATTGTGGCAGTATCCATTGAAGGATGGATATCTTTGAGCATTAGGTTGCCTTACTAGAGGTCTTCTAGAGCTATTCCTTAGATTTCCTGATCGAGAGTTTTTCTGACCGGATCCAGAGCATTCACCTTTCTCATACCCCAAGCCTTGCTTGTCATCTACCCTCTTTTGTCTTTGAAGAAGAACTTCAAGTTGAGCAGAGCTTATCTTAAATTTCTCTTTGTATTCATTTGTTGTTTGAAGATCCCTCTTAAGAGTGTCAATCTGATTCTCAAGTTGTTCTTCATTATCTCTTGCTTCTTCAAGATCAGATTCCAGATGCCTGATTATTCTGTCCATTTTATGGTAGTCTTCTGACTTTTCTTTGAGAGTTTGTCTTAGATCATCTTTAGTTTTTCTTTTCTCTTCAATTTCTTGGGTGAATTTCATAACCCCTGATTCTATTTCATGTCTTACCATAATGACTTCTTTTGATAGCTTCTCACATAACTTGTTTTTCTCTTCCAGATCTTCATCAGTATTATTGGCTTCACTTTGACTTGCTAGTTGTTGAAGAAGTTCCTTTCTCTTTTCATAGAGATACTCAGTTTCTCTTTTAGTTCGTTTATGAAATCATCAGCCTGTTTGAGTCTTTCCTTCAAGTTATTGACTTCGGAGTGAGATCATTCAAGATCATCCAGAGCAGACTGAAGTTGTTCCCTCATACCATACATATCCATTAAGATTCCCAGATCTTCCTCAAGCTGTTAAGCTTTGTTTGGAGAAACTTGGCTCTGATACCAATTGTTGATAACTGAGAGGGGGGGTGAATCAGTTATCTAAATCACTTCTACTTTCTGTTCTTTAACAATTAGTGCAGCATCAAATCATATAAGTAAACATAACCATGAAAGCAGAAATAACATCAATACACATAACACAATGATTTTGACGTGGAAAACCCTGTTAATGGAAAAACCATGAGGTGACTAACCCAAGATTGTATTCTCTATTAAAAGAATAAGATAGTACAAAATGGCACTTGCCAATTAGGGCTCACTGCCCGAGCACACTGCTCACAAGAGGCTCACTGCCTACAAGAGACTCACTGTCTACAAGGTAAAAGAAAGTAACAAGATACTTGAACTAATGAGAAGCCTCCACATATGCTGAAGTTTAGTTCCGGTTAGGCTCAATACACTGATCTACTGCTCTTCATTTTTCCTCTTCTTTCATGTTGTTGTCATGTTACATACCAGACCTGTATTGCAGCTTTCACTCTGCTCTCTACTTTTCTTCGCACACAACACCACACCACTCCCCTTCACATCCAAATCCATCTAGTATATATATATCCGCACTAATGATTTCAATACCTTTCTAGTCGGCATCCAAAATAGTCAATATTTTCCCAAACTCTGATCTGTCAGCTGAATCCTTGCTTATCAAGTGATGCATATCAAGGAGATGCTTATAGAAGTCATCAATCACATTGGCCAATCATGAATGATACCTCAAGAAACTTGATCATCATCAATATCTCATCCGGATTAAGGTCTGATGCTCTGCCAGTCAGTTCTTCCTCAGTCTACTCTACCAAACAGGAACCCATTACTTAGGTGCTCATATCTCTTCACTCTTTCTTCACTAGAGGCTCAATCCCTAGAATCTATCAGTCAAGATACTCCTCTTGAATTCCCCAAGTCCGCACTTTACTAAGATACTTCTTCTGAGAGATCTAGACCTGACTATCGAACCTTGCTACATGCTTTGTTCTTGCTTACCGGACCTCAACACTCTTCAATCTGACTTCTAGTATAGGCACACCATGTCCTGCGGATGGGTGGGATGAACTTTGTTTCCATCAATGACAACACTCATGAAGCTACACTGTGTCTCTTGCCAACACTACATGATGCTACTAATCACTGCTGGAAGAAGATTTGGAAAGTACAAAACACTAGGCTGCCCATGCAACATCACCATGTTTAGACAAAGTCTCCATCCTCCTTGCCGACACAACCCTTGGTCCTCCATCTGATAATGCTCTCAACACTATCTTCTTCATATATGAGATGAACTCTAACTCCATCTTTTGGAAATCCTAGATACACTTGCCAAGTGATTGTAACCACTGGATCCCTAAAATAATATCAATCTCTCCAAGTCCTATCACATAGAAGTCATTAGTCAATAAATAATCACCCATATGAATGTTGAGCTTTGAGACCTTCCTAGTGCAACTCATAGTGAAACCATCTACAACTGTCACACTAAATCCTGAGAACTCCTTTGCCTGTAATCCCCTCTTCACAACTAAACCCTCATCAATGAAGTTGTGAGTAGCTCCACTGTCAACCAAACAATTGACTCGTTGTCCACTAAGGACTCCCTTCAACTGAAAGGGATGATATATAGGCACTCCTGAAAGTGAAGCAATGGTAACATGTGTTGGACCATCTGTAGGATTAGGCTCAAGCTCTAGTTGTGGTGGCTACCCCTCGTGATCACTATCACTATCCGAACTCATATCATGTACTATCTCATTCTCCACATCGGAAGTGACCTCTATATAATGAGCCTTGCCTTTCCCAAGGCACCTGTGTCCTAGTTCCCATAGTTCTTTGTAAGAAAAGCAAAGTTTTTCCCTCCTTAGTTCATTCTTAATCTCTTGGTCCATCTTAGGAGGTGTGTACCTAGGCTGATTATAATTTTTCTGATATAGTTTAGTGCCCTTAAAACTTTTCTTTTGTGGTTGATATGTAGAAGGAGATGTCTCAAGATCAAGAGCTAGCTAAATTGCATCATGTAAAGTACTAAGCTTGAAAGCCTTTACCAAACCCTTCAATCTATCACTCAAACCTTCTATGAACATCATTGCCACTCTTTTTTCAATCATATCAGGAACCATAATGACAACATTTTGGAACACATTAATGTAAGAATCCACATGCCCACTTTGCTTCATTTGAGCCAACTCTCTATAGTATACCTCCACATCTTTCCTATCAAACCTAGTAATGAGTTTGCTTGTAAATTCTTCATAAGAATGAATCATTGCATGGTTTTGAGTTACCAAACCATGGTGCCACCAATCATACGCTACTCCCTCCCAATGCATGGTTGCAAATTGGATCGCTTCATTTTCTGGCATGGGTTTGAGTATTAAGAATGTATCCAATTTGTGTATCCAAGCATGAGCTGTACTCTTCCCACTACCATCAAACTTAGGAATAAAAAGTTTTTTCAAGGCATGCTTATACTCCTTATGATGCTTCTTTGGTATTCTTTCCTATTTTACCTTCTTCTTGTCCTTTCACTGATTCATATATTGATTCAAGGTCAACTCATTTCTAACCTCCTATGGAAGTGTATGGTACTCATCATAAGCAACCATTACATCATCAATCATATGTGTCTCTTCCTCCTCTTCAGAAGCTTCTTCTTCTTCTTCACTATGCACAAATGTGGGTCAGACTGGCCTATCTAAAACACTTGTAGTAACTCTACCTATATTATGATTTCTAGTATTGTTGTCCTCTCCTACAATAGGCTGATTTATTCTCATTTGTGACATTTGACCAATGGCCGAAAGCAATTGTTGTTGTGACTGCATAAAAGTTTGCATCATTTGGTGTTGTTGTTGGGAAAGATTATTCAAGATATTTTCAATATTTGGCTACTCATGTCTCCTAGGACTCTCATTACCAGCACCACCTCCACATCTATCCATTTCAACTTGTTGTGTACATGTTAAAGGAGTAACCTCTTCTTGGATTTCTAGTTGTTGTCATGTTCTCTTTTTAAAATAGTACATGTTTGAACCTTCTCCTAGTTGCATAAGATCAAATTAAACCCTCCAAGCTGGCAGGATGCTAAGCTTTGATACCACTGTATGAACCCTATCTAGTTCTTCCCTGAATTTCTAAGTTTTAGTGTGTTGACATTTTGTCAAACACTTGGCATGCAAGCTGATAATGACTAATTTTCTAAATTCCTTTGGTTTGTATGCTTGTTTTGAATATATGTTTGAAGTGTTTTCAAATTGGTTTTCACATAGACATAGCAATGAACAAGAATACAAATATTTGCAATTGATAACCCAACAAATAAGAGGTCTGATATAGAATTTGCAACAACAAAAATTTGTCTTATTCAAATTAAAGATTTGAATACAACTTAGATAGAGTACATCAACATTTCACTATATAACATACCCGAATTTGTCTTCAACACAATGACACATAATTGATGCCAAAATCCCAATGGATGAATGCTAATATAAAGTTTGATACAAATGGTATACTACTGCAATTACTTTTTGATATTAAAGAGACTACTGTAGCACTAGTTCCTTCACCAAGGATGCCTCAAAAATGATGGTGCTTCACCAAGAATGCCTCCAAAATGATGGCGCCTAAACCCCAGGTGATAATGATACCAAATAGATGATAAAAACCCTCCTCAAAGCCCATGATATGCATGAAATATGATGTGCTTGGACCAGTTGTAGTGCCTAAATATATCCACCTCCTTGTATGATTTGACCTCCACACATGATAATGATATCAATGACAAATCAAACCCTAGTGACTAGCAAGTGTTGTCTCCAAATCGCCTCAAAGCCAAATTGATATTTGGAACAAATGTCATCAATTTGGTGTTCAAACCCTAGCCATCCATGGATGATATAAACTTGTAGAAATAATATACCCTTGAAGCTCCAATCAATGCCAAAAACCTACAAATAAGCTCTATAATGTAAACCTCGAATGGATTCACCTCTCAAGTGGCATTGGGTTTTCGTCCAATCCATTAATTTCCAAGGGTTTTCATCCTTAGAAATTGTTGAACCTGTTGTTGTATCTCAAAGGAAAATATCTAATATGTAAAATGACAATACAATATGATGAAATGAACCTCCAAACACCTCCTTTTAAAGCCTCCAAGAGGATCAACCTGTTTTGCCCAATTTGATATAATTTTGAAGTCCACAAGAGGTGTGCCACCATGTGGAAATAAAATTTTATTTTTAATTCACTTTTTCTCCTTCAAATGGGTTAGCCCACTTGTCAAATAAAATAATATTTTATTTGTCATTTTATTATCTTTTACTTTTCCTTTTTTATAAAGTGACTTTCCTTTCTCCAAGTCACTTTTGCTACAATGGTTCAACTATTCATTTCCTTACCAAACAAATTAGCCTATAGGAATGGTGAATAGGCTAATCCACCTCTGCTAGGTGATTCATCAAAAATGACATGCAAATACAATGTCACTCTCAAAACCCCAATGAAATAGCCTTAAGCATCAACGCTTTAATGCCATGTAAGTTTCGAGACAAATCTACTTTGATACCATGTAAGAGTTTGCACAAATTTGCTCTAATATGATGTAACATTTACCCAATCAATCTACCCAATACCAAAACTCTAAGAGCTAATTCAAATAATCAATCACTCAAGACAATAAAGAAATGTAATCAAGCAACACAATGGATATTTCATTCACCAAGTGCAAGTTGTGCTCATTTTTTATCAAGTATACATCTCATGTGGAAATACAAACAAAAGAGTTACATTTCTACAAAATACAATTGAGAGAGGAAGAGGATGAAAAACTACCCACATAGGGAAGTGTATCAACTACCACCAATAATAAATAAAGCACCAAAGCATTAAATAAAACTCAACCTAAGTAAAATTATTAGTGTATTTATGCATTAATGTATGTTGTTTTTATTTCTCATGCATTTACTACATCTTAGGTTCACTTTCTTAGGTAGAGTTTGTCTTTGGTTGAGTGTTATTTAATGCTTTGGTGCATTATTTGTTATTGGTGGTTATTGATATAGTTCCCTATGCGAGTAGTGTGTTTTTCATCCTCCTCTTCACTTAGTTGCATTTCCTATAAATGCAACCTTGATCCTTGTATTTGCACATGTGATGCATACTCAATGAGCATAGTTCATACTTCATAAGTACAACTCACACTTTCTAAATGGAATAGTCATTGTGTTGCTTGTTCACATTTTTTTGTTGTCTTCAGCAACTAGGGGAGAGGGCCCCATAGTGGAGCAGGGTCCTATACTAGGTATAGGAGTTGACTAAAGTGGGGCCAGCTATAGAGTAGTATTTACTCAAAAAATATTTTAAATATTCCTAAAAACTACACTTTATTGCACCAAAAAAGCATAAGTTAGTGTTTAATCATTGTTAAGAGATTATTTGTTTATTAATTAGTTTTTATTTACTCAAAATAGGTGGCAGAGAGATAATTTATACAAATCTACCCGCCAATAAAAGCAGCTGACACACATTGTACAATAAAAATATAATGACAACAAACCCAATACCTGTACCTTCAAACCAAGTCCTCCACACACGATAGAATGGAGTAGATGCACCCCAATCTACTAGCTATGTTCTAGATGATGAATGATTGATAATGATATGTTGATTGCTCATGATTTCTATAGCATAACAATAGATAGAATATAATGGATATGGAGATCTAGAGTCATTTCGATAGCATGATGTTGTGTGAAGATGGATGCATAAGAATGGCTTGGTTGAGGCTTCATTTATAGAAGATGAGGGATAAGGATCTATGGCTAGGATTGAAAAGTGAATTGTATGATGTGGACGGCTAAGATTAAGAGATGATTTAATTCAAGGCCACTTCATTTATTAAAAGGTAGTGGTGTGACAAGTAATTTAATGAAGGTGGTAGTGTGACACATAATTCAAATAGAAAATTACTTAAATTATGAGAGAGGGACATGTGTTGTGATGAGAATAAAGGTGAGGGCTAATTTAAATAAATATTTTATTTATTTAAATTAGATGATGGAGGAATTAATTAAATAAATATAATTTATTTAATTAATTGGCTAATGGGATTAAAATGGGATTAAGATGGGAATTAGTTAAATAAATATGATTTATTTAACTAATTAGGTGATGAAAGGGGTATGTGAGGGTCCTAGGACAAGATGTCTCAAGTAATGTATCAACAAGATGATGTTGTAAGACGGTCAATTTTAGGTGTCTACATTTTGCCTCTCTTTGAGATGATGTTGCGACTAAGAGAAGTAACATCATTTCAAAGAAGATAAGGTGTTGATAGAGGAAAAGGATGCCCCAGCCACTTGAAAGAGTGACAAGGAGGAATGGATGAAGAAATGGGATGATGATATAAGGATAGGATGATGCCCCCTTGAGAGGATAGGCGGGTTGGAAGAACATGGGTATACTTTCAAAATGAAATGAAACGATAAAGGATGGATAAAAAATGGAGGATGCAAGGGATGGATGAAAGACACGAGTTATATGTTATGCTACCATGAAGTGAGAAATCATATAGTTTGATATAGCACTAGGCACCAAGGTATAAGGACCAAGGTGACGATGTGTCTTGTGCACCCAGCGTAATACAACCTTGTCTAGACGTATGAGGAAGAAAACTTAGAGCATTAATGGATGATTAGATGGTGGGAAGGATAATGAAGGGATTGATGGATTAGACGGTGGAGGGACCAATGAATTAGGATTGGGAGTACACAGTAGTGTTGGTATAGGACTAATAGGCTTTGGGATAGGCATTCGATTCGATGATGATGGAGGATACCCATAGGATACATAAGCTAGAGTGGTATTTCCCTTGACAAAGGTAGCATGAGGACTTAAGGATGTTTGATCTTGGTGCACAGGGTAACTTAGGCTCGCATGTTCTTGTTGTGAAGGCACTTGATAGTATTGTGAATGAAATTGGTGGTGCGGTGAAATGGTGGGATATGTAGGTGGAAGATCTTGGGGTATGGATTGATATGGATGTTCTTAGGAGTAAATTGATATGGACATTCTTGGGATGTGAATTGATATGGATGTTGGTTAACATTGAAATAAGTGGGATAGGTTGATGTAGGATGGACTTGATATGCAGATGGACTAGGTTGGTATGAATTTGGTGGGGATAACATATGGGATTGAGGTGGAAGTTGTTGAGGTTGAGTGGGTGATGGTATAGTGGATGATGTGTTAAATGAAGGTTGTGGTTGTTGAATTTCATCTTGTTCACAAAAATATGCATTATAATCTACAAGAATCTCATCATCATTGGAGCTAGAAGGAGGGCCTCCTCATATTGTGATTTTGGATTTGACCTAGGCTTGTTAATGATCACAACCATTTTGACAAGTGATGGATTAGATGGTGCTCAAGAATGGGTTGTAATTAAGATTATGTGGATGAAGTTGGATTATGATTAGGATGATGAGATGGATGAAATTGATTTGATTAGAACTAGAATGATGATGTGGAATGATTAAGATATGGTTAGGATAGTTATGAATGATGGGATTGGATGATTAGGTGGATGACTTGGATGATAGGGATGATGAGATTGATATATGGATGAATAGGATTGGATGAGTGAATAGGATGATGGTGACTGGATGATGTGGAATGATACCCCCTCGAGAGGATAGGTGGGGGTGAAAGACACGGTAGACTCTCAAAATGTATTGGGGTGGTTAATGATTATGGTGGTGTGGGTATGACAAGTAGGATGATTAGGGATAATGAGATGGATAACAAGGATGATTAGGTTTTTGATTAGGATGAAGGTGACTTGGCTTAGTATGGATGTGATGACAAGGATACTTAGAATGATGTGGAATGTGTTTATGTTGATATCTTGACTTAGGCAAATTTCAAACAAAAGATTTCACATGTACATGCATGAATCACACACACAAGACACAATAGCAAGTTTGTCTTTCAAGATTGATTGTTATGATTATGAAGGCACTTGAAGACACATCAACAAGCCTAATATTAATCAAGTGGGTGTGGCCAAGAGGTCTTAGTCTAGGATACACAAGTTTTCTAAGGATGTCCCTAATATACACGAGGTACGGGGGGCCTAATTCTGTGAAATGAAAGTGAAATAATGCCACACAACTGAGAGAAAGGGGTAACGCACCCTTCACCTTCACTTCCCCAAGGTATAAAGTTCTTGGGGGCTTAGCCCGAATGATAAGATTTTAACTTCCAAGAGGGGTGTCTTTCGATTCACTCCTCACTTTTTAGACTCTGCTAGAATGCTAGAGGTGAGGTCGTCCCTTGGAGTGGTGTGTCTCCAAGCAAGCCTCCTAGAAAGAGTGACAAAAGAAAATCGAGTGGGTGCTTTTGATCTCCAAGGTCACCTTGCGATGTGAGGAGAGAGCATACACACACACTGGATTCACACTCGCAATGTTTATTTACCTATTAGATAATTGAAATGTGTGTTGTGAAGATGAATGGATGAAAGATGTTTTTGATTCTCAAGGTCACGCAAAGTGCATGAGAAGAGAATACACACCCTCAATCACACTCAAATCCACCAAAAAATGCAAGCACAAGTTTGTTTTTAAACCCAAGTCCAAATGTGATAACGAAGACACAAGTTCATTTTAAGCCCAATTCCAAAGTGTGATTGCAAACAATAGTTCATTTTAGGCCCAAATCGAAGTGTGAGTGCAAACAAGTTTTTGATCAAATGACAAGAGAAAAGATGGATTGTGTGCACGTGGAATGTTTGTCTTCAGATTTGATGTTGATTGTTGATGCAACACCTTATGTCCTCCTAGATTCCACCAAAACGAAGAACAAAGAAACTTGCAAACCAATATGTTAGGTGGAAAAAAGAGTAATCTGATTAAATTCTGATGTTGATGATCAGTGACAGTAAAATAAATGATATAATCAAAATCTACATGAAATACTCTACTATTAAAAAAAATTCACTGAAATCGGCTAAAATTTGCACAAGATATGAGCATTTGATGTTCACACACAAAGGGTGACTTTGACTAAATATACCTTATGAATCTGATATAATCACCTGATAAAACCTTCACCATAGCAAAGCTAGGCAAACCAGCTCTCCAATGCCACTGGTTTCTTGAAAATTTGACTTCATACGTGAAATCTATAGCGAAAAGAAAAAAATAGCCCTTTTAGGGCTTAAGGGGGATGAGGACAAGCCTAACAGTTAGCCCTGACTGCTAGCGATTAGGGTCAAGGCAGTCACAAGGTACAGTTTAAGGGTAACAATTTGTTTGGCAGTTAGGGCTTAAATCAGCCCCTAGTCACTCATGTGACCAAGGGCTAACAGATGGAAAGAAATAAAAAAAGGAAAATTAAGGAGGGGGGTGCAGGTTTGTAGCCCCCGCTGTGAGAGCTGTGACCGAGAGCTTAAAGAGAACCACCAATGACAAAGGCAACATAGAGTATTGAAGGGTCACAGGTGGCGGCAGCTATGGTGGTGGTTGGTTGATGGTCTGCAGATGGCTAGGGTATAAACAAAGGTGAAGTTTGGGTGTTGGTTGACGAGAGGTAGAGACCATAAGGAATGGCTATGGTGTTGGTCTATGGGTTTAAATGGAGTCTGGGTTTTGGGTAAGGGTTGATGGGAGGTGGAGAGGAGTCAACTAGGCAGAGGAGGCCATCAGGAGGTGTTTTGTGGGGAGGCAACTAGTGGATGGGCGATAACTTTGGTGTCGCAAAAGTGTTATAAATGAAAGCAACACTACTTCAATGGAAATCTGATTTGAGATAAATTTTAGCAAACTTTAACTGTGTGTTATTAATGGAGATTGTAACAAAACATAAACCCACAATAGAAAAAATATACCAGAAGCAGAATGAAGCACATAACACAAGTGTTTAACGTGGAGAAAACCCTTTCAGGTAAAAAACTCCACCAAGAAAAGAGGCCAAGTTGTATTATCTTCACAAAAGGAGATTACAAATACATTCACTTCCTCTATCCTCCAACCTTCACTCCGGTAGAACCTGGGTACCTGTAAACTGTTATTATGCATCTCATCTACTATGCTATGGTTTATATAGAATTTACATAACCTCAAGACATTAAATGACTTCTTACAAGCCCATAACACTTGTCAAGAGTCAACAATACAACCTTGGGCGTCCATGGCCAAGAATAGGCTCTTACGGGGTCATAAATGTTGTCATACATGCATCCTACACTTGGGAAAATGTGCCCATGCAAGCTTGAACATGTTGGGGACAAAAATAGCCACTTACAACATCTTATGACGTGTCATATTCTATTATTAGTGTCATAGATTATTATGACAACTTATAGTTGTCATAGAATCTCTTACACCTTCTTACAACATCTATGACGTGAGTCATAACACTAAAAATAGATTATTCCTCCACGTGTGCACCCCACTTTGACCAGTTACCATTTACCATAGTAAATAACATCCCGTGACTACCGCCAGTAACTCCGAGACTTACCGTGTAGTAACTCCGTAATTACCGTGGACAGTAAATAATTTTTACCACTATCGGTGAAACTTGTCCATCCCTTATGGGTAATTACAAATAATAAATGGAATAATACAATATTTGGATTTACAAGGTTAATGGCACCTTATCCCAACAAGAAGTAGCGACAAAGGGGTTGGGATGGAAGACAGAAGCTGCGACAAGATGTGGATCAACAGGAGCCAAGAGGACAAAGTGGTCGATGATAGGAGGAAGGTGGTTGACATAAACAAAAAAGAAGATAGTCAACCTGCCAATTAACACCCTACAAATTATCACTCACAACAAATAACGATATGATCAGAGATGTGTAGATAGTACGGTGGATCCATACGGTACGGATCCATACTATATGGATCTGTAAAGTAAAAAAAATCAAATTTTTTTTAAAAAAATCTGTGAGCAAAACATATCAAATTTTTGGCTACAAGGCCTCCCAGACTCAACGGTGAGGTCGTATTTATGGTAGGAGACAACCTACAAAATATGATTACCAAAACTTGACAAAAAATATGTTAGATTTGCAAATTTAAGTGCATAAACCTGCAAAAGGTGAGGGTTAGACCAGCGGGCATGCCAAAAATGTGGATGGCAAAATGGATCAAAAGGAAACACAAAGATAATGACAACAAACCCAATACCTGTGCCTTCAAACCATGTCCTCCACACATGATAGAATGTAGTAGATGCACCCTACTCTACTAGCTATGTTTTAGATGATGAATGATTGATAATGATATGTTGATTGCTCATGATTTTTGTAGCATAATGATAGATAGAAGATAATGGATATGGAGATCTAGAGTCATTTTGATAGCATGATGTCATATGAAGATGGATGCATAAGAATGGCTTGGTTAAGGCTTCATTTATAGAAGATGAGGGATAGGGATCGATGGCTAGGATTGAAGGTTGAATTGTGTGATGTGGACGACTAAGATTAAGAGATGATTTAATTCAAGGCCACTTCATTTAATAAAAGGTAGTGGTGTGACAAGTAATTTAATGAAGGTGGTAGTGTGACACATAATTCAAATAAAAAATTACTTAAATTATGAGAGAGGGACATGTGTTGTGATGAGAATAAAGGTGAGGGCTAATTTAAATAAATATTTTATTTATTTAAATTAGATGATGGAGGAATTAATTAAATAAATATAATTTATTTAATTAATTGGGTAATGGGATAAATGGGATTAAGATGAGAATTAGTTAAATAAATATGATTTATTTAACTAATTAGGTGGTGAAAGGGGTATGTGAGGGTCCTAGGACAAAATGCCATAAGATGTCTCAAGTAATGTATCAACAAGATGATGTTGTAAGACATGGTCAATTTTAGGTGTCTACACCTATTATCTAATATTAAGCCTATATATTAAAAAGATACACTTTAATAGTCCCAACTACATATGTAATGACCACCGATAATAAAGTACTATTTTTCAAATAGAAACTCCTTTGTAAACAAAATGCATGCCCAAGTGTCCCATCAAACAAACATATGCATCCTATAATAGAATACTAATTTTCAAATATAAACTCCTTTGTAAATAAAATGCATGGCCAAGTGTCCATCAAATAAACATATACGTCCTATATCTCCTCATCAATTGAATTTATTCAAGTGATAGTTTTCCAACTCCTAGTCACTTCCTCCATAAATAACTACAAGCAACACACTTGAAGGTGTAAAGCTCACCAATCAAGTCGCCAAAACAAGAGGACACAAATTTAAGACTTCAGACCAAACAAGCATTCAACGAAATCAATCAACTCTCAAACTTATTACCAAATTTAAATTTTTGAATACCTACAAGCAAAACACTCAAAGGTATAAGGCTCACCAATCAAGCCGTCAAAATAAGAGGAAAAAAATTTAAGACTTCAAACCAAACAAGCATTCAACCAAATCAATCACCTCTCAAACTTATTACCAAATTCAAATTTTTTAACATCCATCAAATCCATCAATTTATCTCAAATGAATTGATCCACACAAGTCAATTTGAACCAATCAAATTAAAGTGCATAGATCAACAACAATTCTTGTCACATATTCCTACAAATACCCCCATTTTTCTAATTCAATTTTCCTACAACCCTTACAAAAAATCCTGTAGAGTTCAAATTGCATGTTGTTATCTACAATACTGTAAGTTCACACTATATTGTAAATGCTTATTTGTTGTATATGATGTAAATGCTATAACCACTATACTGTAAGTGCTTATATGTTATTTTTAGTTATTTCGTTATCATGTTATCTATTTTTAGTAACTATCAATTTTCCACAATACTGTAAATTCTCACCTTCAATTAGTTTTTTCCTTATCTTGTTATCTTTTTTAGTAACTATCAATTTTCCACAATTCATAACAATGACAAATAATGTTTTGGTTTATTTATTAGGTAAGTTTATAGTTATATAGTAACAAGGTAAAATAAACTTGCTAGAAAACTCATGTACTAGAAAACTCACTTATGCCTACTAGAAAACTGTCTAATTTTCTTTTATGTTAAGTAAATAATTATCATTTCTTTATATTCTTCGATATATTGACATTTAGAATAAAAAACTTTGAATACAAAGTAATAGGAGGTTTTTTAAGGTTCACAAGTCTAAAAATAGCAATCTTTGAATACAAACTGTCAAACTGTAACTACTACAGGTTCAGGTTACCTTATCATTTTTTTGTGAACATTAAACTATCAAACTAAAATTGTCAACATCAATTCAAAAACTAATCTTCTGTTTAGCCATCATTGTGAACTATCAAACTCAAGTTACAAACTACTAATTCAATGGCAATCAAAATGGTACAACAAAAATTTTATTATTTTGAAAGATGCTATAAATTTGCTTTCATTGTTATATTAAAACCATTTAAACTAAACGTTACTCAAAAAATATTTTAAATATTGCTAAAATCTGCACTTTATTGCACCCAAAAATCATAGGTTAGGATCTAATCATTGTTCAAAGATTATTTGTTTATTAATTAGTTTTTATTTACTCAAAATAGGTGGTAGAGAGATAATTTATACAAATCTACATGCCAATAAAAGCAACTGACACACATTGTACACATACCCTGTTGAAAAGATCTGGAATCTATTGTCCAATATTAATCCTTTATATTAAAAAGATACACTTTAATTGCCCCAACTACATATGCAGCGACCACCCATAATAAAGTACTATTTTTCAAATAGAAATGCCTTTGTAAACAAAATGCATGCCCAAGTGTCCCATCAAACAAACAGATATGTCCCATAATAGAATACTAATTTTCAAATATAAACTCCTTTGTAAACAAAATGCATGGCTAAGTGTCCCATCAAACAAACAGATACATCCCATATTTCCTCATCAATTAAATTTATTCAAGTGATATTTGCCCAACTCCTGGTCACTTCCTCCATGAATAACTACAAGCAACACACTTGAAGGTGTAAGGCTCACCAATCAAGCCGGCAAAATAAGAGGACATAAGGGTAAATGCAAGGAGATGGGGGACTGAAAAGTCCCCACCATCTCCAAAATTAAAGAAAAACATGAGCATGTTATAACGTGCTCGCATTTTGCTTTCAATAAAAGCAAGAAAACCATTTTCTGCTCATTCATGCTGCGACTATTTCTCCTCACAGTAGCAAAGAAAACAAGCAAAAATGTGATTGTGTTGAAGAAGAGGCCATTGAATCAAGTGTAATAGATAAAACAAGAAATTCATAATGCCACCTAACTGCCAAAGACATCATCATGCAAATTTGGAGGCTCCAGCACAGGAAGAAGGTAGGGTTTGACTGATTTTGTTAGTTTGAGAACATTTTTTGAGTTTTGCAATGTTTGATTTGTTTTTATATTGCATTTACAGTTATTGGAGAAGGAGAAAACCTAAATCTAGCTGAGGAGGGTGAAAACAACCCCCAAAACCCTCCAAACCCTCAAAACCCACCTTTACCTCCTTTTCATGTAAGGGATTGTCAAGAACACTACCTAGGGATTATAGAAGAAAACAAGAAACATCTTGAAACTATTATTCAAACCCTAAACAATCCAAGTGGAACCACTGATCGTAGGAGGGCACTTGCAAAATCACTACAGGAGATTGTTTCCCAAACGGATTTAGTGACAAAACAAATCACCAAATTCCAAGACTATAGGGAGAGGAGTCGGCAATTTTATGCCGACAAGTTGTCATATGAACAAGTCAAGAATGAAAAAATTACAAAATCTCAATTATGTGCACAATTTATTAATCCCAAAACCGGCCAAAGATTAGAAGAAAGTTGCAAATGGTTTCGTATACATTGGTGTAGGAATGAAGAAATATCCTGAAACTTTTGGGATAGATGGTACATGGTCTTCGATGAGCGCCCATGCAACAATAATGAGGTACCACAATATTTCTTGAGGAAACTCTATTGTGAGTTCGTCCTCAACAAGATTCTAAATTATTTTGACATTCATGAGTTCCAGGGTACAGGTGGTAGCTATGCCCAAGATAGACTCGGGGCTCAGTGAGATGAAGACCATGTGCCTATACCCCGAGCGAGGTGAGAACGTAGGTCACTCCCTTGGGCTTTGAAGGGGAGTGTTGAGCTGGAGACTTTACATTCACTAACTACTCTCACCCAAACTCTATCATAGCATGTCGATGATTTTACCCAGGCCGATGAGGGTGAGAGTAGTAGGTGTCATGTGTCCCCACATTTGTGCAATACATGTGGGAACCTTTGTGATTATGGGATGTAGGAGGCACGACAGGACTCTGTGACACAGGGGCAGCATGCTGCGACACAGGGGCAGGACATATTGGATGATCTTGTTCTTAGTGATGATCTCTTACAACATACATTTGGTATTGACTCTCAGGTAATTTGTTACAAGTTTCATCTTGATTTAGTATATTGTTATTTGAAATTTGTAATTAATTTTATATGATTATCTATATTATAAGTCAAAAATAATGTATGTAATTGTTTGCGTAATGAAATTCTAGGGTCAGAGTCTTCATCCTGCCTCTGTTAGCCATCTATTGGTGGGTTATGAGAGGAGGTCAAGTCAACAGGTATGTAATTTATCACATTATCAAAATTATTGTAGATATGTCAATGATAATATTATTTTGTGACAATTTGATGATTTCAACAATCACTAGCACCTCCATGGTTTCCTTGGTCCCCTGGACACCAAACCACCACTTTTACAGAGGTAAATTTAACCATTTCTAATCATTATGCATTTTTAAAATAATGTTATGTATTTATTTTGTTTGAATAATCTTGAACTTGATTTTCAAATGTTGAATATAGTGGAGACTCCTCCTGATCTTCGTGAGTCAGCGCAAATAGGCATTGTTGTAGTCATGATGTCTGCAATTCCTTTGACTAAGGTATGAGCCAATAACATGAAAATATCATAATTTTGTATTTCTTGTTTTATTTCATGTCATTTGATGTACATAAATGATATTTATGTTTACTCAGTTTTGCTTCTTGATGCTTCTCACAGGAGGTCACAACTCGAGTCCGTCCAACTACGGACGAAGAGAGAGACAAGATGATGGAGAGTGATCATTGGTTGGTAGTAAGTGATCAATTACATATGTGATGTTATATATTTCATACGTTTTCTATACTAATGTGCATATTGTTTGTTTGTATTGATAGGTGCGGCTGGATGAACTTTATTCGAAGAGGTCTACTGGACAGCAGAGAGAGGATGTGTCACTGACTAGCTCTCCATCTTCACAGTCAAAGAAGGGCCACCGATTATTTCCTAAAAGTCCATAGGAAACTAGTTTTTGGGACATTTTTTGTATGCCTAGATGGCTTTGTATACATACTTTTGTATGTTAATCCGATGTATATTTTTGTATATTTGCCTGTATGGATTTGTTTGGACATGCCTATATGGCTTTTTATATAAACTAGATGTTATGTTCATGACATTACGTATATGATAGTTTATATTAAATATTTAATATGATAATCAATTATTGTTACAGGAATTTGGTTTTACAAGTGCCAATTGCATTTGCTTGAAAGTTTATAAATCATTTTCAAATAATCCATTTTGTGCATATCTTGCAATCATTGAATTTTGTGGGACTGTGCATTTCTTTGAGGCATCATTTCAAATAGTTCACGTGCCTTGTCTATGCTTCCATACTTTCCATACATGTCTACAAGGGCAACTTTGCAAATACAATACATGTAACAAAATTCCTATATCATTTATGCTTTGATGGTTGTCCACACCATGTTCTCTAGATCCCATTATAGCATAGGCAAGGAGGAAGTTGGTTAAGGTTGTGTAATTTGGTTTTAGATGTGCCAAAATTTGCGTAAATGGTTGAAATTTATTTTTGTACATTTGATTGAGAGTTTTTAAAGCCTTATGAAAAATCCATTTTGTGCATATCTTGCAATCATTGCATTCCATGAGACAACATTTCTTTGAGGCATCGTGTCAAACAGTTCATGTTCGTTGTTTATGCTTCCACACAAGTTGCATACATGTCTTGTAGGGTACTTACAACTACGAAATTTGACAAAATTCCTATATCCTTTATGCTTTGGTGGATGTCTATACCGTGCTCTAAACATATCATTTCTAAGGTTTTAGAATTTGGCTTTACACTTGCCAATTGAATTTTCTTGGAACTCTCTAAAGGCTTATCAGAAAATCCATTTTGTTCATATCTTGCAATCATTGTATTCCATGAGGTGACATTTCTTTGAGGCATCATGCCAAACAATTCACGTGCCTTGTCTATGCTTCCACACTTTGCATACATGTCTCTGAGGGCAGTTGCAACTACAACTTCTAACAAAATTCCCATATGTTTTATCCTTTTGATGGATGTCCATTTTGGCATAGGCAAGGAGGATACTAGCTAAGGTTGTGGAATTTTGCTTTACACCCGCCAATCACATTTGCTTGAAAGTTTCTAATGCCTTATCAAAAAATCCATTTTGTTCATATCTTGCAATCATTGCATTCAATGAGGTGACATTTCTTTGGGGCATCATGCCAAACAGTTCACGTGCCTTGTCTATGCTTCCACACTTTGCATACATGTCTCTGAGGGCAGTTGCAACTACAACATCTAAAAAAATTCCCATTTGTTTTATCCTTTTGATGGATGTCCATTTTGGAAAAGGCAAGGAGGATACTAGCTAAGGTTGTGGAATTTTGCTTTACACCCGCCAATCACATTTGCTTGAAAGTTTCTAATGCCTTATCAAAAAATACATTTTTTTCATATCTTGCAATCATTGCATCCAATTAGGTGACATTTCTTTGGGGCATCATGTCAAACAATTCACGTGCCTTATCTATGCTTCCACACTTTGCATACATGTCTACAAGGGCAGCTACAATTACAGCATGTGACAAATTTCCTAAATCCTTTATGCTTTGATGGATGTTGATAAGTCGTTCCAAACATTCTATATTGGTGTACAAATAGGGAGGATGTTGGCAAAGGTTGTGGAATTTGGCTTTACACATGCCAACTGCATTTACTTGAAAGTTTCTAAAGTCTTTTCAACAAATCCATTTCGTGCATATATTGCAATCATTACATTCCATGAGAACATTTCTTTGAGGCATCATGTCAAATAGTTCATGTTCATCAAGTATATGCTTCCACACTTTGCATACATGTCTTGCAGGGTACTTACAACTACAACATTTGACAAAATTCCTATATGCTTTATGCTTTGATGGATGTCTATACCATGTTCCAAAGATACTATTTCGAAGGTTTTGGAATTTGGCTTTACACTCGCCAATTTCATTTGCTTGAAAGTTTCCAAAGCCTTATCAAAAAATCCATTTTTTTCATATCTTGCAATCATTGCATTCAATGATGCGACATTTCTTTGGGGCATTATGCCAAACAGTTCACGTGCCTTGTCTATGCTTCCACACTTTGCATACATGTCTACAAGGGCAGCTGCAATTACAAAATTCCTTATAAATGATGATGATGAGCCTCATCATGATTATTCTATTGCTTCACATCCAAACGCACAAATATCATGCACCTCCCCTTGTGGTGAAAGACTAGCTTAATTTATACCCATTTTTTCAACCAAATCTGCAACCTGTTCTTCATGTTCATGGCTGTTGTAGGTTTGATAAAACTCAATTTTATGATGCCCAGGTTGTCCTAGACATGCATAAGGTTCATAACTTCTGAAAAATCAATCTGTAGTTCATTTTATTGACCCATGAAAAAAGTTATAACCATTGTCCCAAAGTCTAGAGGAAGACATGTGAAGACAACAATCATGACTTGAATGAAGCCCTTTGCGAGTAGTTTAAAATTAGGCATGGAGTTTACCTTCTTGGACCATGGTAGATGTTGTGATGACTATTTTTAAGCTTCAAACCCCAATGATGACAATCCCCCATATAGTCGATCAAGGTAACCACCATCACGTAGTAACAAAGGACAATTAGGAAATTTTGAAATATTGTTGTGTCATGCATACAAATCATCATGAATAGGTGCATAAGGAATATCCTAGCCCAAGACACTAAAGAGGACTATCAAAATGATGAAAGACCATGTTGAGACAGTCATGATGTCAAGGCATGAAGAGCTGAAACAAGGTGGAAACATGATGAATTTGGAGTCTCTTTGACTGAACTAACTGATATACCTACACATGCATGGATAGAATGGTCAATGATGATAGAAAAATATGTTAAAACTAAAAATAGATGATCACATGGATCTTTTACTTGATTTCTTAGCCTTATATGTTACTGCTACACCATTTTCAAGGTCCTCGTTGGTTGGATTAGTAAGAGGAAACCATGGAAAGGCCTTGAAAATATTTGAGTGATGCAAGAAATAGAAGCTATGATGTAGAATAATGGATGTACAAATCTCTCCCAAATCAAGATCATCCTTGTTACAACATCATATTATTTTTTTATGCATGAGGAAGGATAAAATGGGTGTAGCCCTTAAGATCCCTAAGATGAAAAAACTGCCAAACTTTGACAGAGTAGTTCTTGGAATTCGTGGAAGATGGGAACATTCTGTTTGGACCTACAGGTGCATGTGGGGTCCGTCCACAATAACCTCTCTCAGTTTCGTTCAACTCTAGTATATTTGACTGTGTCAGAATCAAACGCATTCTTGCAAAATGCTTCAGTTTCATGCAGTGGAAAAGTGCTAGGAGTGGCATTTTACATTCCATAGCTCGTGGGGCCAAACGGACTTCACCAACATGTCGGGGTGGGCGGGTAAATGCTAGGGGAGGTCTCATTTCATGTGCCAAACACCCCAGTCATTCAGGGTAGCAAGCTACTAGCAAAGTCCCTTAAGATCCCTAAGACGAAAAAACTACCAAACTTTGATGGAGCTGTTCTCAGAATTTGTGGTAGCTGGGAACATTCTATTTGGACCTACAGGTGCATGTGGGGTCTGTCTACAATAACCTCTCTCAGTTTCATTCAACTCCTGTCTGTTTGACCGTGCCAGAATCAAACACATTCTTGCAAAATGCTTCAGTTTCATGCAGTGGAAAGGTTGCTAGGTGCCATATTTTTTGATCTGCTCATTATGGGGGCAAACCGACTGCACCAACACATCAGGGTGGGTGGTTAAATGGTAGGGAAGGTCTGGTTTCGTGTGCTAAGTATCCCAGTCGTTTGGGGTTGTAAGCTACCGATAAAGTAGAAAGTTGCTAACACTGAAATTTTGCATTCCATAGCTCTTGGGGCAAAATGACTATACCAACATGTCTGAGTGGGTGGGTAAATTCTAGGGGAGGTCTCGTTTTGTGTGCCAAGTGTCTTAATCGTTCCGAGCTGCAAGCTATTAGCAAACTCAAAAGGTGCCAGGAGTGACATTTTGCATTCCATAGCTCGTGGGGCCAAACAAACTTTGCCAACGCATTGAAGTGGGTGGGTAAAGTCCAGGGGAGGTCTCATTTCATGTGCCAAGTGTCGTAGTCGTTCGGGGTAGCAGGCTACCGATAAAGTCCCTTAAGATCCCTAAGACGAAAAAATTGCCAAACTTTGACAAGGTAGTTCTAGAATTCATGGCTGCTAGGAATGTTTTGTTTGGAGCTACAGGTGCATGTGATGTTCGTCTACAATAACCTCTCTCAGTTTTGTTCAAATCTTGTCCGTTTGATCGTGCTAGAATCAAATGCATTCTTGCAAAATGCTTCAGTTTCATGCAATGGAAAGGTTGCTAGGTGCCATATTTTTTTATTTGCTCATCTTGGGGGCGAACCAACTATGCCAATACGTCAGGGTGGGTGGGTAAATACTAGGGGAGGTCTCTTTTTGTGCACCAAGTGTCTCAGTCGTTCCAGGCTGCAAGCTACTGGCAAACTTGAAAGTGCTAGGTGTCGGTAGCTTGCAGGCCATAATGACTGGGATGCTTGGCACACGATACAAGACCTTCCCTACCATTTACCCACCCACCTCGACATGTTGGCGCAGTCCGTTCGGCCCCATGATGATCAGAACAAAAAATATGGCACCTGGCAACCTTTCCATTGCATGTAACTAAAGCATTTTGCAAGAATGTGTTTGATTCTAGCTCGGTCAAATGGACAAGAGTTGAATGAAATTGAGAGAGGTTATTGTAGATGGACTCCACATGCACCTGTAGGTCCAAATGGAACATTCCTATCTACCATGAATTATGAGAACTACCCTGTCAAAGTTTGGTAGTTTTTTCGTCTTAGGGATCTTAAGGGACTTTGCCGGTAGCTTGCTGCCCCGAATGACTGGGGCATTTGGCACATGAAACGAGACTTCCCTTGGTATTTACCCACCCACCCCGATGCGTTGGCAAAGTCCGTTCGGCCCCATGAGCTATGGAATGCAAAATGTCACTCCTAGTACCTTTCCATTGCATGAAACTGAAGCATTTTGCAAGAATGCATTTGATTTCGGCATGGTCAAATGGACTAGAGTTGACAAAAATGAGAGAGTTTATTGTGGATGGACTCCACGTGCACTTGTAGGTCTAAACAAAACATTCCCAGATGCCATGAATTCCAAGAACTGCTCTATCAAAGTTTGGCAGTTTTTTCATCTTAGGGATCTTAAGGGACTTTGCCGGTAGCCTGCTGCCCTAAATGACTAGGGCACTTGGCACATGAAACGAGACCTCCCCTAGCATTTACCTGCCCACCCTGATGCATTGGTGAAGTCCATTCGGCCCCACGAGATATGGAATGCAAAATGTCACCCCTAGCACCTTTCCACAACATGAAACTAAAGCATTTTGCAAGAATGCGTTTGATTCTGACATGGTCAAATATACTAGAGTTGAATGAAACTGAGAGAGGTTATTGTGGATGGACCCCACATGCACCTACAGGTCTAAATAGAACATTCCCAGCTGCAACAAATTCCAAGAACTACTCCGTCAAAGTTTGGTAGTTTTTTCGTCAACTGCCTCGAATGACTGGGGCACCTAGCACATGAAACGAGACCTCCCCTGGGATTTACCCACCCACCCTGACACGTTGGCAAATTCTGTTCATCCCACAATCTATGGAATGCAAAATGTCACTCCTAGCACCTTTCCACTACATGAAACTGAAGCATTTTGTAAGAATGCGTTTGATTTCGACACGGTCAAATATACTAGAGTTGAATGAAACTGAGAGAGGTTATTGTGGAAGGACCCCACATGTACCTGCAGGTCTAAATAGAACATTCCCAGCTACAATGAATTCCAAGAACCGCTCCGTCAAAGTTTGGTAGTTTTTTCGTCATAGGGATCTTAAGGGACTTTGCCGGTAGCCTGTTACCCCAAACGACTGCGACGCTTGGCACATGGAACGAGACCTCTCTTGGCATTTACCCACCCATCCTGACATGTTGGTGAAGTCCATTCGGCCCCATAATCTATGGAATGCAAAATGTCACTCCTAGAACCTTTCTACTGCATGAAACTGAAGCATTTTGCAAGAATGCATCTAATTTCGGCACGGTCAAATGGACTGGAGTTGACCAAAACTGAGAGAGGTTATTGTGGATGGACCCCATGTGCACCTGTAGGTCCAAATGAAATGTTCCCAACTACCATGAATTCTGAGAAAACCTCTGTCAAAGTTTGGTAGTTTTTTTGTCTTAGTGATCTTAAGGGACTTTGTCGGTAGCCTGCTCCCCGAATGATTGAGGTGCTTAACACCATATTTTGTGATCAACATCAACATCATGAGGACACTAAAGAAATCCTTGACACATGAAGACACTGAGAACATTGAAGACATGGAGGACAAAGAAGCATGAAGACATGAACAAACTCCTGTCATGAGGAAGAACCACAACCCAATCCAACTCCTGAAAGCATGACATGTTATGATGAAGAACCACAACTAAATCCAATGATCCAATGGCATGAACCAATGACATAAGCAACTATGTCCTACTATTGTAACATGATAAACATGAATGTTATGAACTAACATCCAAACCCTATGACATCAATCTTGATATGACATGAGTGAAACATGAGTAAACAGGATTAAGACCAATTAGGATTAACTTCATCCATTACTTAGATCTAACCCCATGAAGCATAACATGATGATGATGCTAACATCAAATGTATACCATAGAAAACAAATCAAATGAAACATGAGGCCTTCACTGCTCAAGTTCATACCATTGCTTGTCAAGTTCATACCACTGCTTGAGTGAGAACTTCACTATTCAAGTTCATGCCTTGTCTTGAAGCACTACAACTCTGTGCATCACATCACATACTCTATGAAGAAGCATAATGGTATCATCAAACAATAGACAACCAATAGACTCGAACAATTATGCATTCCTTACTTTCAAGCAAATGCAATTGGCACATGTAAAACTAGATTCATGTAAGGATAATTTATCATCATATTAAATATTTAATATAAACTATTGTATACATAATGTCATGAACATAACATCTAGTTTACATACAAAGCCATATAGGCATGTCCAAACAAAGCATACAAGCATATGTACAAAAATATACATCGGTAACATAACAAAGTATGCACATACATTGGTAACATACAAAAGTATGTCCCAAAACTAGTTTCCTATGGACTTTTATGAAATAATTGGCGGCTCTTGCTTGACCATGAAGATTGAGAGCCAATCCATGACTTATCCTCTCTCTGTCGTCGAGTAGACCTCTTCGACAGTTCAAGTTCATGCAGCTCCACCTATTAATACAATCAAACAATATGCACATTACTATAACAAAATGTACATGAAATATAGAACATCACACATGTAATCGATCACTTACTGCCATTTGATGATCACTCTCCACCATCTTTTCTCTAGCTTCTTTGTCTGTAGTTGGACGGACTGGAGTTGTGACATACTGTGAGAAGCATCAAAAAGAAAAATTCACTAAACATAAATATACTGGAGGGAAGCAATTCATACTACTATTTATATACAAAACAAAGTACAAGTAACCATCTAGGAAAGTTTTATGCATACTTACAAATTAATCCAACGAACCATCTAGGTTTTCTCTACTCTTTATTGTGTCAAGTATTGCCTCATGGTCAGACTCACGCACCTTCCACAAGGTCTTGTTCAAAGGTCTACGTTGATATTTGTATCAAATGAACATTGGTTGCCACGACAAGGTTGGAGTAATGAAGAATCTTTCGATGCGTGTCAAAGTCCTCAAACAACCAAACATTAACACTCTTATGTGGGTACCTTCTAAGCCATGTTCCAGTAACAACCATTGAGCCTGTAGGGTATTCGATGTTTTCTCCATATGTAACTGGGGCCTCCAATTTCTTTTTGGCCTCAACACAACGACACAAGTCCAACTGGAAATGTGTCCTTGCATAACTTGAATTGCAAGTCCAACCATTGAGCTCTATAGGCATGTCTTACATACTCATACACTATACTGTCACGAAATATAGACATAAACTAATACACTGGAATCTTTTGAATAATATATTCACACCTCTTTGCTTCTTTACCATCTCTTGTATTGTATGCCACTATTTTATACTTGCTGAACTCTACTAGTTCATTTCCAACCGCATGTGTTCTTTCCATATGTTCACATATTGGCATAGGTTGCAAGCCACCACAATGCTGACATGTGCCATCCAAGCATAATTTCCTGTAGAATATTTGACCGTCCTCTCTATCACATAAAATTATTGATATGAAGTCTCTTGAGGTAGTTGGTGGGGCACGTATGCCACAATCCTGCAAAAAATTGTTAGTATGCAAATCTAAACATATAGACTGATAAACATCAAAATGGTTAGAAAATTCAATATGTAATCTACAACAACAAGTAGTGCGTGTGTGATTTATTTTGACAAAGAAATGTTTTAGCATTTCAAAATATCTTTGAGAAATTTTAATTTGAGGATACATCTCTAGAAATTTACCAAAAAACTGTGTTTAAGTCATATCCAAAAAATGCTTTGGATGTGGCTCACGGTTTTGACTACCGATTCTCCTTCTTACCACATCCCTTTGATTTAGAGATACCTTTGTGTAATTCTTCCAAAAGTCTTCAATTAGTGATCTCAAAGCTTCGACAACAACTTTGTCTTTCCGTGGGAGTCTCCCAGAGAATGCCCACAATTCATTTGTGTTTGGATCCTCAACTCTTTGACATCTTCCAACGGGTCTCATTAGAGTTTTTCTATTTATTTTCAATGCTTGACTTTTCTTTCTAATGAGGCAAGCTTTTTTTGTTTGTTGTCTTACAATTGTCAATGTAATGACACGTCATGTGACATTACTATCCTTGGTGTGTGAGGTGGAACCCACACTCTCATACGCACTCATTAGATTCTTGACAATTGATTTTTCACTTGAGGCATTCGATGTTCTTAGGACAAGAATCTTCATAGTGGGCCTAAATTTTAGATTTCTCATCAGTTCAACAAAGAGTTGACATTTTATAGTTTCATTTAAATTCTCAAAGAATAATTTCCATATCTTATTCACATATCTTTGGCAAGTGCGCATGGGAATCTTATCCTACATGGGCTCCAATACATTCTCATCAATATCAATTAGAAACTTAGGCTTCCTATGCAAAATTCTAGGAGGCATTTTAATTGGTAAAGTAGACTCAACATTAGGAATTTCTTCAATATTTACTTGAGATGGTAAAGATGGCGTACCTTTGATTGGAGGTGATAAGGATGAAAATGACGTACCTTCAACTTGAGGTGTGAATGATGGCATGCCACCAACTTGAGAAGAAAATGCAGATGTACCTTCTACTTCACCTGTGAAAGATGGAGTGTCTCCAATTCGAGAAGATATTGCTGGTGTTCCTTCAACTTGACCTGTGGACGATGGAGTGCCTCCAACTTAGAGATTCACTTTCCTCATTGCGCGGAGGTTTTGCATTCGTTCCCTTTGTGCTGCCAATTCCATCTCTGTCTTAGCTTCATTAGATGTGTCATGTTCCTCTTCATTTGGAAATGGTGAAATGTCTTCTTGTATGGTTGAAAATTTCCTACTTTCCTGAATTCACCTCATTCTTTCTCTTTTCCTCTCATTCTCAGCTTCACGCTCTTCTGGTGTTAGAGTCTTTGCTTGTTTCCTCAGCATGATGATGATTTCTAAAAACATGATGAATAATACAATGATAATTAGAAATTTTAATGAAAATGAATAACATAGTCAGAATGAATAACAAGGTTCTACAAATTTCTGAATAAGACACCTCGTATCAAGATAACTTGAACATACATAAGTCATGGAGTATGCATTTGAACACACATATAAGTCATGTAGTATACACTTGAACATACAAAGTCATGAAGTATACACTCAAATACACGAAGTCATAAATGATGCACAAACAACACTTTTAGACTTAGATTTGATGAACTTCCAATTGCTGCCCCAACACTGTCATGCACAATCATTTAGGACAGTCATCACACTTTGTCAAATAATGGCCAAGAAATATTCAAAACTCCTTAAGTAGGTCTAAAAGTCATGATATACACTTGAATACAGGTCATAGAGTATACACTCGAATACAAATACAAAGTCATAGAGTATACACTTGAATACCTAATCATGAAGTATACACCTAAATGGAAAGAGGACATTTAGGGCAGAAATTTAATACACTTGAATTATGTGATGTCAAACAAGGTATACTGATCACCAACTTCCAAACAAATCAACTTACAAGTCCTAATAACTCTATGATCATTGATGTCCTTCAACAACTCCTTTATGCCTACTAGCCCTCCAAAAGGAGTCTTTTGAACATAACTTTCAAACAAGGACTCAAAACCAAAAATTATTCACCATTTTGAATACCCATTAAGGAGTTATTTAACATATCTCACTTCCACATAGGGTTGTTTCAGAACTTCATGTCCCAAAATTGACTGTTCATGTTGCTACAAAGGGGCAATTAGCCCTATTTTCTAAAGCAAGTACTCAAAATCCTTCACCCAAACTTCCCACACCTACTCTATCACCCTTGTCAGGTTGCTAATAGACAAATCAACAATTTTTGGTCAAAGATAGGCCTTCTACATCACCTAACCACCATACCCTTACTCTAGGCCTGTTTTAGGCTAGTTTCCATGAGGGTTTATTGAAAATCTATCTTCTACACCCTGCCACACCTTACCAATGGTTCAAACACCTTTGGTTAGACCTACACATGCTTCCCAAACTCTCCTTTATCCCTTGTCAGCACTTTTTCATCAAACTCTCACTCAAAACGACCATTCTCAAGCCAAATTTCACACAAACCCTTGGGACAGCCTCCAAAACCCCACCAAATCACCTTCTCTACTCCTAAAACCCAATACTACATCTAAGACCATCTACTTGGACCCATCCCACCAAGTTACAGGAGCCACAGTAAGTGGAATGGTTCATTATAACATTCTATGTAATCAAATTCCTCAAAAATAGTTTTCCTGGGTTGCTACAGAAAAATGACTCAAACTACCACCAAATTCAATGTGAAAAGCTCAAACCATGTTTAAATTAATTTTAACTCAGTCCTCTACCAAATTCATAAGGTTTTAGAATGTTTAGCCCATGTATGGAACTATACCAGGTTTGGGAACAGTCAATTTGCAGAGAAAATACAAAAAACAGGGGTCTTTGTTATTGATATTCACTTAAAAACATTCTTCCTCCATTACAACGAGTTCTTCCACACACACACACACACACACACACACACACACACACACACACACATATATGTTTTCCCTCCAAAGACTAACCACCTAAACTGACTAAAATGACCTTTTGAGACTAATTGACCCTTGGTATTCCATAGTATGTCTTTGCACTTCTTACATAATATTTTTGACAACATTACAAATATGACACTTTCTTTGTAATAATAAAACCCCATGACTCAAATTTCATTTGAAGTGGTCTATTATGACTCTAATACTATTTGAAACCATAAGGTGTTGAGAGATCACTATTTAAAGGTATATCTCTAATACTAAGCCTCCCTTTGACCCTATCAACTCTTAAGAACATCACCTTGACTGCTCTTGACTGTCTTGCCCCTTGAAGGCCATTGTTTTGACTCTTATATGAGTATTAAATCATTATTTTAGGTTTGTAAATCATGAATTGTATGGCTAATTTTTTACATATATGAGTTGTATGGAGGTGATTTTGAAGGATGACAAAATGAATGCCATCGAAGGGGACTATTAATCAACATAAATTGACTGTCCTAATAGTCTTACACTAGTCCAAAAAGTTTGTGATAGTCAAAATAACATTAACCCTTGAAGATAACCTTTTGGATACTCACGACAAAAGATCAAAGACATCTTAAGTAATGCATAAATTAAAAACAACTTCATGATGGTCATGACTATGATAGTGGGTTGTTATATAGACTTGTGACTATCCTACACTCATGAAAACCTTCTTTTTAGTGTTTTATCTTCTTATAACTCCCTTTGTATCATCTTGTGTCATGATGCTTGTATGTCCGTATATTTTTAGATAACTCTCTTCTCTAAAATTTTGTTATGTTGATGAAGTATAATACATAATCTCCATCATATTTTTTATGGATTGAGTGGTATCAAAGTGAGTTGTAACAATTTGTCAAATAGGTTGTGGTGCTCATTTCCTCCATTTTTGTAAGAAAACTATCATTTCACGCTTTGGTGAGATGTTAAGCCTAGTGCAAAGTGTTGTTTTTAGTACAAAGGAGGGCTGCATATAGGGTATTTGTGAAGTTGTCAATGGCAACAAATTTACCACCTAGCCGTCCTTAACTAATCCATGATTGCAAATGGATGTATTTTGGATTCTATTGACTAAAAGTTCAACTTATTTATGAATTGGTGCATAAGGAAAGTCCTAGCCCAAGACACTAAAGAGGTCTCCACATCCTCCAACCTTCTCCAAGACAACTATGAAACATGCATGGAGAAGTTATCAAAATGACACCTAACAATTATGTCTAAATGATCAATAGAGACAAGTAGGATTGTCATAATAGGGGGCATAGGATAGTATAAGATTCAAGCCATTGCATGGTTCTATTAAATGAATTGAATTATGCATGTAGTAATGAATAAATCCTTCTATATCATCCTAAGGCAAAAATTAAGAGTCTTCCAAAATTAATTTTGGCTCCATTGATCATGAATATGAGTATGACAAACAATTGTTCACTAAAATTATTTTATGAAGTATTTGATAATGTTTTTCTCTTGTATAGATGAAAATAGGTGAAATGAAGCCATGAAGGGCCGAAACAAGGTGGAAACATGAGGAATTTCGAGTCTCTTTGACTGAACTAACTGATATACCTAGACACATATATATCTTAGAACATAAAGAACATAAAAAACATAAAGACATAAAGAACATAAGAACGTATGTATATGAATTAAAATGGACATAAATTGAACATACCTTAGAATTAGATATTACAGTTGACCCATTCTCCAAATGATGGCTTCAAAATCCTCAAATTCTTCTTTTTTGCAAGTTTGATTATGAATTCTATATAATTCTAGAATAGGATTAGTGAAATTTATGGAAAAAACAAACATATATCATCAAATTCAATCTATATATCAATGGTAATTAGCTTTGAAACAATATCACACATGAAACATGAAACTTTTAGTTTAAATAATCAAATTTTCTCCAAAAACATGCAAAATCAGTTCTTCTATGTTGAAAAAACAAAAAAAGGTGGTGGATTGATATAAAAATGATTCTCAATTATTCAAACAACATGAAAAGCATTTTCTTGTCCGATATACTCGTGAAAAGCATGAATAACAGTCATGTGGGGTCTGAAACACGGATCCCACACACTTTTTACCATTTTGAGCGCATTATAATGCGAGCACATTCTGAGAAGCATGAAAACATAAAGGTTTATGCATGCAAAAATCATAACCTTCTAAATGTTGGTGCCAAAATCATGGTCTAGGATGTCATGCTCTCACATAAAATATATTGTAACTATGCATGTAGTGCATCAAATAGGTAATCAAGTGACGGTCCAAGAGTATCCCTAGACTCAAATATCCATGTGGTTCATGAAATAGAACTTTTTAAAACAAGGAGGGACAAATGTAACCTTGTATCTACATCGAAGAGTCTCTCTCTCTCTCTCTCTCTCTCTCTCTTCATTTCTCTATCCTATATATAGAGAGGGATTAGGAGACATGGAGAGATAGAGAGGGACATGGAGATAGAGAGGATAGGTGGAGATAGAGATGGGGAGAGGGAGAGATAGGGATTAAGATACAGAAAGGAATCTATAGAGGGAGAAAGATAGAGATACATATATAGAGAGAGGGGAGATATAGGGAGATAGATCTAGCAAGGGAGAGATAGATAGGGAAATACAGAGAGAGAGAGGTAGAGAGGGGTATATTAAGAGATGGGGTTATAAGGATAGATAGCTTGATAGGGAAAGAGATCAAGACATGTCTAGAGACATAGGGAGAGGGATTTCTAGAGGTAGAGGGATGGGGACAGAGATAGAGAGGAGGAGAGAGAGGTAGCGAGGGATAGATTAAGAGATAGGGATCCATATGTCTAGAGAGATAGAGATAGGGATCCCTATTCTCCCCTCTACCTAAACCATAAACCTAAACCTCTAAACCATAAACCCTAAACCATAAATAATGCCCCTAAACCCTAACTCCTAATCCCTAAACCCTAAAAACAAGAAACCCTAAACCCCTAACCCCTAAACCATAAAACCTGGAAGCAACCCTAAACCTCTATCTCCCTATCTCTCCCAATCTCTATTGGTCCCCTTGCTCTATCTCTATCTAAACCCTAAACCCTAACCCCTAAACTCAAGCAACCCTAAACCCCTAACTCCTAAACCCTAAACCCTAAACCCCTAAAGCCTAAATAATCCCCCTAAACCCTAAACCCCATTTACTTGAGCAATCCTAAACTCGTGTAAACCTCAAATAGTGAGGGAGGGAGAGATAGAAAGTTAGAGTTAGAGAGAGGGGATCGAAAGAGATCTAGCAAGATAAAGAGACAGGGAGAGATAGAGATAGAGAGGTAGGTATAGTTAGAGAGAGATAGAGGAAACAGAGATATCTCTCCCAGGCTCGGTCTCCTCTATATCTCCCTATTCGCCTCTCTACCTAAACCATAAGCCTAAACCTCTAAACCTTAACCCCTAACCCCTAAACCCTAAACCATAAATAATGCCCCTAAACCCTAACCCATAACCCCTAAAAATGAGCAACCCTAAACCCGTAACCCCTAAACCATAAAACCTGGAAGCAACCCTAAACCTCTATCTCCCTATCTCTCCCAATCTCTGTTGGTCCCCTCACTCTATCTCTCTCTAAATCCTAAACCCTAACCCCTAAACTCAAGCAACCCTAAACTCCTAACCCCTAAACCCCTAAAGCCTGAATAATTCCCCTAAACCCTATTTACTTGAGCAACCCTAAACTCATGTAAACCTCAAATAGTGAGGGAGGGAGAGATAGAAAGGTAGAGTTAGAGAGAGGGGATCAAAAGAGATCTAGCAAGAGAGAGAGAGAGAGAGGAGATAGAGATATCTCTCCCAGGCTTGGTCTCCTCTATATCTCCCTATTCACCTCTCTACCTAAACCATAAACCTAAACCTCTAAACCTTAACCCCTAACCCATAAACCATAAACCCTAAACCATAAATAATTCCCCTAAGCCCTAAGCCCTAAGCCCTAAACCCTAAAAATGAGAAACCCTAAACCCCTAACCCCTAACCCCTAAACCCTAAAAACGAGAAACCCTAAACCCCTAACCCCTAAACCATAAAACCTGGAAGCAACCCTAAACCTCTATCTCCCTATCTCTCCCAATCTCAATTGGTCCCATCGCTCTATCTCTCTCTAAACCCTAAACCCTGACCCCTAAACTCAAGCAAAACTAAACCCCTAACCCTAAACCCTAAACCCTATTTACTTGAGCAACCCTAAACTCATGTAAACCTCAAATAGTGAGGGAGGGAGAGATAGAAAGGTAGAGTTAGAGAGAGGGGATTGAAAGAGATCTAGCAAGATAGAGAGATAGGGAGATAGATAGATAGATAGATAGGTAGGTATAGTTAGAGAGAGGGATAGAGGAGATAGAGATATCTCTCCCAGGCTTAGTCTCCTATATGTCTCCCTATTCACCTCTCTACCTAAACCATAAACCTAAACCTCTAAACCTTAACCCCTAACCCCTAAACCATAAACCCTAAACCATAAATAATGCCCCTAAACCCTAACCCCTAAACCATAAAACCTAGAAGCAACCCTAAACCTGGAAGATATTTGTTTGATTGTCTATGTTTTGTTGGGGACCAAGTGTCTCATCATGGGATATTGATGGATAATGAATAGGACTAGCACGAGATGATGGATAGGGCTAATGGGATGATGGATAGGAGTGATGTGGGAAGTTACTTGCTCATAGATAAGATCTCAAGATCATAGATAATATCTTGATCACAAGGAGGATAAGCATGGATAGCGTGATATTAGATATGGATAGGATAAGTGGGGATGCATTGATATTCATTGGATTGGGGAGTAAGAGGTGGTGATGGGGGTTCACTAGGAGATGTTGGAGGATTAATGATGGGATCGATGTATAGAGGGGTTGACCATGAGACGGTAAGGGAATCGAGATGGGATTAGATGGGATGTTTGGATTTAGATTAGGATGGGTGGTTGGTGTTTCCACATTCTTTGGACTAGGCTAGATTAAAGTATAGCCATTAGGTTTCTTAGATGGATGTGACGGGTTCTTGGATCCAGGATCAATAATTTTTGGATGCTTAACAACATGGTTACATGATGGGGTTTGACTTGGACTTATGGTAGGAGACTCTTCAATGAAATGGATAGACATAGGAGTGGATGATGGTGTTGGAGTGGTATACATGTTATTAGGAGGTTCTGTTGCAAGTATGGGCCTAACCGTTGTTGTCATTGATGTCAACATACTCATGCTGCATTAATGAGAAGGATTGGATGAGCAGAGAGAAGCAATGGAGACAGTGAAGTGGAGATCCTAGCTAAGATGCAGATCATAGGTTGCGGTTCAAAGGGTTTGTAGATATGAGTCTTGAGATGATCCAGTCAAGTTTTCAGAGGTCCGCATGAAGATCTGAAGAAGTTATGGCCGCTCAAGTAGAACCGGCTCCGGCAGGTATTCAGAGGTGATAGAGTGACACAGATAGGTCCGGTGAGATCCGGTAATGCACTATCCCATTCTGCAGATTTGAGGGAGTGTTGAGGATGTCCGTATGAAGTGTCAACTTGATTGGTTTGTGGTTTGAAGGTCCAAAAGAACCTATTCCTTTGTGACAGTAATGACAGACTGTGTTCTTAAAGCTCCGGATGAAGGAGAGGAGAATTCCAGCAAGCAGATGAAGTGTGGATGTTCTCAAGTGATTCGGGAAAGGTTGTGGTGATCCTTGGATCATGTCCAGTTCATGCTGGTGGTCCACATTGAAGTTAGAGTGCACATTTGAAGAATAACCACTGGATGATAGTGTTCTTCCTGAGACTGGTCGACCGGATGTATTACACGTCTTGCGGATGATCTTGTAGATGTTTGCCGACCTAGATGATTATTCCTAAATCGATGCCTTGTATAAATAAGGGATTGTGAAGTCTTTCCAAAGTGTGTCTTGCGGTGATGAGTGTGTGGTAGCAAGGAGGAGTGCGAAAGGCAAAGTAAAAGTATTGGGCTTAAATGGAACTGATTCAAGCATGGTGAAGATGCTATTCTCCAGTTCATGAAGGTGATACTTATTTCTTTGTAGACAATGTGTCTCTTGTAGGCAGTGAGCCTCTTGTGAGCAGTGTGCTCGGGCAGTGAGCCCTAATTGGCAAGTGCCATTTTGTTCTTTCTATTCTTCTAACAGAGAATACATTCTTGGGTTAATCACCCCGTGGTTTTTCCCTTAACTGGGTTTTCCACGTCAAAATCTTGGTGTCTTATGTGTTGATGAGTTTCTACTTTTGATTTGAATGCATTATGTTTCATGTTTAATATACTGCTAATCACCAAGAAGATTTAAGTGTGTAAATTAGAGAAAGTTTTGCACAACTAATTCACCCCCCCTCTCAGTTGTGTGCCCTAAGTCTAACAGGTTCTTTGTTGGGCTCAAGGATAGGAATTTGAGTACATGATGTTCTTAGATTCCTTGCTAATAGTCCTTGGGTCACATCCTTCATGGCTTCATGGATTGATGGACTAGGATATGCATATAGTTGATGGATAATGATGGAAGATGTTGTGGGGGTACGATTAGGATCGAGTGAATGGATATAGGAGGCCCAGATGGATTAGGATTGGGAGTGTTAGAGGGGGATGAAATTAGATCAGTGGATTTGGATGGCTCCATATCTTTTCTTTTATTTTTGGATTTTGTAAAAGACTCTTCAAGGAGAAAAATTTTCAAGCATTCATGGGTTGATGGATTAGAGCTTAGAATGTTTGATGGTGGATTAGATAGTGAGTTATATGGTGGATGGATGATAGGGATTGATGGATTAGGAGATGGGTGGATTAATGTGTTAGTATTACGAGGATTGAAGGGAAATTATAAAATAATTCCCATTTAACACTAACCCCTAAACCCTAAACTTGAGCAACCCTAGAAACTCATAAACCCTAAATAATTTACCCCTAAAGGTCTGAGTAACCCTAAACTCATAAACCCTAAATATGCCCTTAAACCTGAGCAACCCTAAACCTCTCTCTCTCCCAAAACCCCAAAACCCTAAATAATACACCTAAACCATAAATCCAAGCAACCGTAAACCACTAAACTATAAAAAATTCCACTAAACCCTAAACTTAAGCAACCCTAAACTCATAAACCCGACCAACCCTCTCTCTCTCCAAAACATGAAAACTAGGAATCTCTCTCTCTCTCTCTCTCTCTCTCTCTCTCTCTCTCTCTCTCTCTCTCTCTCTCTCTCTCTCTCTCTCTCTCTCTCTCTCTCTCTCTCTCTCTCTCTCTCCCATCCATCTACATCCTCTCTCCCTCTTCCTCCCTCTCCTCTCACATGTCGACAAAGATTATGGAAACAAGAAAACTAGGACATGCAAAGAGGGACGAGGATATAAATTGGGATGATGAAATGGAAATAAGATAATTTATGAAATTTCATTGGATGAGAAGAAAGACGAGGAGATGTAGAGAGGGGAGGAAAGTAGAGAGTGAGAGAGAGGATAGGAGGTAGAGACATGAGGGAAGTAGAGAGTGGGAGAGGATCATAGGAGGTAGACAGGGGAAGGAAGAAGAGAGAGAGGGTAGGAGGTAGACAGGGGAGGGAAGCAGAGACACAAAGAGAGGGTAGGAGGTAGATAGGGGAGGGAAGTAGAAAGTGAGAGAGAGGGTAAGAGGTAGAGAGGGAGGGGGGAGAAGAGAGTGAGAGAGAAGGTAGGAGGTAGAGAGGCGAAGGAAGCAAAGACTCAAAAAGAGGGTAGGAGGTAGATAGGGGAGGGAAGTAGAGAGTGAGAGAGAGGGTAGAAGGTAGATAAGGGAGGGAAGAAGAGAGTGAGAGAGAAGGTAGGAGGTAGAGAGGGGAGGGAAGCAGAGACTCAGAGAAAGGGTAGGACGTAGAGAGGGGAGAGAAGTAGAGAGTGAGAGAGACTATAGGAAGTGCAACTGCTCTTGTAGACATGTATGTAAAGTGTGGAAGCATAGACAAGGCATGTCAATTGTATGACATAACACCTCAAAGAGATGTTCTATAATGGAATGCAATGATTGCAAGATATGCAAAAAATGGATGTATTGAAAAGGCTTTATAAACTTTCAAGCAAATGCAATTGGCATATGTATTGCCAATTATGCTCAACTTTGTTTGACATGTTTTTATCAGTTTTTAGCAAAATCTAGAGATAATCTGGAGCGTGCTCCCCATTAGGATGACACTTTTTTCAATGAAAACTCAAAAAAAATACCACCATAATCTTAGGCTCTCTGTTAGCTATCTAACCATATAATTGTTTTCACATTTTGAGTACGTTTAGTGTTTCATCTTGAATTTCTTTTGTTAGTGTGTCCAATTTTTATCAAAAACTAGTGTCTAGTATTTTTGACTTTTTTTAACCATTCATTGAAAATTGAAATAAGTTATATTTTTAGAAAGTAGACTCCATTCTACACGAATTAAAAAAAAAATGATTTTCGATTAGTTTTCAAACATTTTAGTGGGGAGCATGCTCAAATTTCTGTTTTTCAGGATGTGTCCACTTTAAAAATTACTAAAAAATTAATTATTCATTAAAAAATTATCAAAAAAATTAGGGATAAACTACATGGTGTTACCTAATTTCTCACCAGAGCGATTATTGAAATACTAAAAAAAAGTTAGCATTTTAGGGGGAGCACACCAGATGCTATGTTATATTTTTTTGAGAAAAATAGGACCAATTTGTGTGTTCCCCCTTTTTGAACCCCTTAATCTCAACCATTTTTGGAAAAAATTAGTAGTTTAGAAACTAGATTCGAAGCACTACAACTCTTGTTTTCATTCAATCTTCAAATTTTGAGTGTAGGTATCTTCAATTTCTCATCCAACATCAATGTCTCCTAAATTTAGAAAAAAAGTGGCAACTTAAGACCCCATTTTGGTCCCTCATCTTTGTGCACTTACCCATAAATTTAAGACTTCAGACCAAACAAGCATTCAACCAAATCAATCAACTCTCAAACATATTACCAAATTTAAGTTTTTGAATACCTGCAAGCAACACACTCAAAGGTGTAAGGCTCACCAATCAAGCCGTCAAAACAAGATGACAAAAATTTAAGAATTCAAACTAAACAAGCATTCAACCAAATCAATCACCTCTCAAACTTATTACCAAATTTAATTTTTTTAACATCCATCAAATCCATCTGTTTATCTCAAATGAATCAATCCACACAAATCAATTTAAAGCAATCAAATTAAAGTGCATAGATAAAAAACAATTCCTATCACATATTCCTACGAATACCCCCATTTTTCTAGTTCAATTTTTCTACAAACCTTACAAAAAAATCATGTAGAGTTCAAATTGCATGTTGCTGTTATCACGTGAAATTACACCCTGATTGAAGCCTATTCAAGCATTCCAATGACACAATGGGACTGATCTCAAGGTGTGGGACCTTGCAGATGAGATCAGACCTCCAGAGAAGGCTGGTTCCTCTTCCTGAGCATAAGGCTCAGAGAATGAAAGCTAAATCCAATGCTACACTTGCCATGGAAAAAGGGATAGAAGCAATGCAAAAAGGGAAACAATAATGCACTAGATTTAATATGTTAACTGTACCTGTATTAACTCAACAATGATCTCAAAACTGCAACAAACCCACACAGACTCACATAAACATCATAGAGGTTCGAGTAGAAAACTGAAGCTATTAAAGGGACCATTTTGCCCACAATGCAAGCATATAATTCTCAAATAAACACAGTGTAAAAATTTACAGAGAGATGCAAAATAACAGTTTGTATTGATCATGAAGGCTAGAAAGCCATTACAAAAGAGAGATAATGTCACAGAAAGGTAGACACAAAATAACCATCTACATTCATGGGTGAATAATCAACCAGAGACAACAAAGGCTCAGAATTGAGTACAATGTATCAAATCAAGTTGGTTCTTGTAGGTATGTTACAAGGTTTGTGGCAACAACTATCCTACCTGTATAATAGCTCATAAAACAACTAACCATAAAAACATCTTCCTTGCATGTATATATAGCATTTTGATCCATCGTGCAGCCCTGGGCGTTTGAAAACTAGTAACCAATCGTGCCCATGCTGCATTTAATTTGGCCCAGAAGCCTGTCAGAAGACCGTAGAATTTGAGGAGCGCCCACGCTTGGTGTGTTGAAGAATCCGTAGCTTGGAAGGCCACCCATATCCTATGCACTGATTTGTCCTTGGAAGGACCTGCAGAAGTATGGATTGCAAGGGGTATTTCATCTGATTCATTCATTTCTGGTACCTACACATTGAATTTCTCCACTATTTCAGCTACCTGGACCCTCGATCTACAATAATATCGTCACCCAGAAGCATGTTTTAAGGCACCCAGAAAGTTGTGCCTTTTAAAAGCCTTTTACAATACTTCAAAATATTTATAATTACTTTAAATATTTTAAAGCAATTGTATTACATGCTTTTAACATTACATTGATTTTCATTTTATTCTGCCTTTATTTTACCTTATCGGCAAAATCTTCATTTTATGAATCACTATCTCTTTCCTTTCTCTTTAGTCGGCGAAAATTGACTTCCGCGAACTTGGCCATCTCTTCATTTTTTTCTTTACCTTGTCGGTAAAGTTCCACTTTTGTGAACTTGTTGTCTCCCTTGATCAATGATTTCTCCATTTTATGACCTTACTTTGCCGCTGCCATTTTGCCTTACCGACGAATTTGAGAAATCATGAACTATTTCTTCTTTTCACACTTTCACCGATTCCTTGACTTCTCATCTTTGTTCTCCTTATTGGGTTTCTTTTCTTCTCTTCTTCCTTATCGCCTTTCACCTTATTGGCAAAATCCCTTCATCACGAACTTACTTTGACTCTACAACTTTGCCTTATCAACGAAATCTCCCTACCATGAACCATCGCCTTCACCGCTGACTTGTCTCATCCCCTTGTTGGCAAAGTCGTTGATCGACGAACTTGCTAATTGGTGAACTTACAATTTGCCAAACCTTAAGTTTGTTGATAAGGCAAACCTTTGTCTTTTCTTAGCTGCTTACTCCCTTTAGTCGGTGAACCGGTCGGTCGGTGAACTTGCTGATTGATGAACTTAAGGTTCACAGAACTAACATTTTTCTGATAAGGCAAAACTTCTCTCCTTAGTTAAATCTTTTGCCCGCCTACTCCTTTTCTTGTTATGAATCATCCTGTCGAGAAACCTACCCGTTGACAAACCGAGAGGTTTGCGAACTTCAAACTTCACTGACAAAGCGCGCCTTCATCTTCCTTCTCTTTGCCTTAGACTTCGCTTTGCCTGCTTTGCCTTAGCCATTTTTCTGCTTGCGCACTCCTTAGTTAGCAAACCGGCGAATCGGCAAACCGCCGAACCAAAAGTTCACCAAACCAGAATTTTGCTGAATAAGGCAAAATAAGAGACAAAACACTTAGAATTTTTGGGATTTTTCTGAGATTTTCTAAGGGAAATGTCCTTCCATTTATTCTTTCTTAGATTGGATTTCTCTTATGGAAGGAGGGATTTTTTGGAATATTTTGGGTTTGGGCAAAATATGACAACAACTGTTATCTACAATACTATAAGTTCACACTATACTTTAAATGCTTATCTATTGTATATGATGTAAATGTTATAGCCACTATATTTTAAGTGCTTATATGTCATTTTTAGTTATTTCCTTATCATGTTATCTATTTTTAGTAACTATCAGTTTTCCATAATATTGTAAATGCTTATCTTCAATTAGTTTTTTCCTTATCTTATTATATTTTTTAGTAACTACCAGTTTTCTACAATTCATAACAATGACATAATGTTTTGGTTTATTTATTAGGTAATTTTATAGTTAAATAGTAATAAGGTAAAATAAACTTGCTAGAAGACTCATGTACTAGAAAACTTATGAACTAGAAAACTCACTCATGCCTACTAGAAAACTTTCTAATTTTCTTTTATGTTAAGTAAATAATTGTCATTTATTTATATTCTTCAATATATTGACATTTAGAATACAAAATTTTGAATACAAAGTAATAGGAGGTTTTCTAAGGTTCACAAGTCCAAAATATCAATCTTTGAATATAGACTGTCAAATTGTAACTACTATAGATTTAGGTTACCTTATCATTTTTTTGTAAACAACAAACTATCAAACTGAAATTGTCAACATTAATTCAAAAACTAATCTTCTGTTTAGCCATCACTGTGAACTATCAAACTCAAGTTACAAACTACTATTTCAATGGTAATGAAAATGGTATAATAAAAGTTTTATTGCTTGTGAAAGATACTATAAATTTATTTTCGTTGCTCATTATATTAAAACCATTAAAACTAAATGTTACTCTTCATTGTTCACTTGCATCAAAAATTTACAATTGTCAACCTCACTACACATGGCTAAGTAAACAAAATTTGTCTACCTATCACATACAAGCCCACATGGAACCTAAAAGTTAGGTTGCACCACCCTGAAGCTCTCTCTCTTAATAAACACAGGTGATTCTCTTCAAAGCCACAATAATGATTGGTAGAATGTCTAATTGAATGCTTCTTTGTAGAATGTCTAATTGAATGCTTCTTTGTTTCATTAACTTTCTACTGAAAAGATTCAAAAGATTCCAAATTTTAGAACTAGTGTTCAAGGGTGTTTGTTCCAATGTGTGGTTTCTAGAATGGTGTTCAATGGTGTTTTTTTCTAACAGTCAATGTATGGCTTCTATATCTTTACAGATGATGAACATAGCTAAAATGTGGACCTGGTATGGTACAAAGAGACTAAGGACAAGCTTGCCTCCACATAAAAGAGGAGAACGATTCCCACTAGATGAATAAATTCAAGTTGCTAACGAGACCACTTTGCAACTAGTTGAGGCAGTTGTTCAAGTGAATGCAACTACTAGAACCAAGAAGATTTCAATGCAATGGGAGTGGACCAAAGAGGACATGGATTCATCTCTTAAAGATGTGGAGGATAATGGGATCTCAATAAGGAGAGAAACAAAGAAATGGGGAATCCCTACCACCACACTCAATAATTGGTTAGGTGGTATAACTTCAACTTCAAAGAAATGTCCTCCTATAGTCTTAAGTGTAGATGAAGAGGCTTTAATTGTCGAATGGTGTAAAGAGATGGTTGTAGTGGGCCATGGGCTTGAGATTATCTATCTCAAGGAAGAAGTTGCACAAATATGCCAAACACGACCCAATCCATTTAAAGATGGGCTACGTGGTAAGTCATGGTGGACTTGTTTTAAAAGGCATCATCTTGAACTCACATTGAGGACACCAAAAGGCCTTGATAGAGATAGAGGACTAAACCTCAGGCATGTATTTGCATTTGCATTCTACACAAAATAGTCCAAAGCCTATGATGCCAATCCATATGGACCTCAAATAATATGGAATTGTGATGAAACTGACATTCAGGTAGGGTGAAATGGAGCCATGCGGGTGTTGGCAAAAGAGGTAGTAGAAGTGTATCGTACATAATATCAAAGAGTAAGGAATGGATTACCATTTTATGTTGTGTGAATGCTACTGAGTAGAGCATGCTAGGGTTTTATGTATTCAAGGGTAAAAAGCAACTTATTTAAGCCACCTAGTCTATAAATTTTGACTCAACCACGTGTACAATGAGGTGGATAGGTTTAAATTTTTATTTTGAGGGGTGTTTGACTCATCTACCACGTGGAGGATGAGGAGAGGTGGAGGCATCTATTTTCCAAGCCATTTTGAAGGTTGACCGACAGTGTATTAGGAGGACTCCCAGTGGCAATCCAAGATTTTATAAGTATATGCTGACGATGCTATGGGGTGAGCGGACACAGTGCCATGTTCATGACAAACATGCTAACATTAATCACTCGCTGCCTCCTATTTCTTTCCCAACCATCTGGACATTAACTCTGTTTGCTTCCACATTTTGGTGTATGGGATGGCACCAGATTTTGAAGTGATGATGCCTTTAGTGATTCAGTACCTCACATTTATCTTGCATTAACACCCCACTACCGACCCTCTTCTTCCTGAAAGTTAGTTGCATTTTGCACCAAAACATGTTCACTTCAGCTCTCTATTAGTTCACACTAGTATGAGGCATTTGCACTGGGGAGACTTGATTATTCTAACACATTTTTAGTGTTAATATATGTTGCACTTATCTACATATCAGTTTGAAATGTACACTAAAACATAGCTTAACCCAAAATGCTCTTGGGAAACCAAGTCTCCCCAATGCTACCACCTCATACTATCTTAATAAATGTAGTCATGTTCTCTAGTTGAATGTACTCCTTGTTGATAGGTTTCTTCATGTTTAACTTTAAGTATTTGAAGACATATATTTGACAACTTATTCATGCTATATTATAGTTATGTTTCACAACTTATTCATGCTAACCCTCCTGCAAAAGTATTTTTAGTCTAGACATCTATTTGCAGTAGTGAGAACAACATTTCAGACCCTATTTCTTGTCATAACATGCATTCCGAGATGCCATAGCTATTTTCTTCCCATACAACATCTTGACTCATGTTTTACTTCTATAATTCAAGGGTAATTAAGCTTGTAAAACAACTCAAGAAATGTGATAAATAGCTTAGATATGCCATGTGAATTACCCTACTAGTAAGTGAAATCAAAGGGTAATCATCATCTTTTTATGAGATATTCCATGTATATGTTAATAATTACATTACCTAGTTAAATCTCCTTATGAACAGATAATACTTGGTTTAAAATCCTTGAATAAGTTCATGTTACTACATTTTGATTTCTCCCAAACATTTAATAATCCATTTTGAGTTTGAATAATATATATACTATGAGTAATGTTATAAGATGTGTTAAAAGGATGCAATATCATCAAGGATGAAAGATGAGCATTTAGACAACATTTAACCAACTCATTCATAGAACATATAACATCATCCACGTGGTAACATGATGCAATGTCATCAAGGATGAAGGTATAAGATTAAATAAAGAATACAAACACATTATATGGGTGTTAGAGGTAGAACCTACAGAGAGTGTGTTAGAGTTTTATTAAACCAACTTAGACACACCACGAGATGACCAACTTATCAGGCAAAGCCAATAATTTGCAAGACTAAAAAATACTGCATAAGTTGTACTCATAATATTGCATTGAATATGACTATGAAGCTTAAGACCCCTTAAGCTTAAGGTTGTATTTAATTTATAGGAGATTGTATCCACCATTCAAGAAAACTTCTAGACTCTCATCCTCTTTTTGTTTAAGATACAAGATCGCATCCTTCCTATCACTTACCCTACAATAATCTTGATATTTATCTAGAAATGTATTTTCCATTTCCTGCCAAGTGTTGATTGACCCCGAAGACAAACCCATAAACCAATGCATAGCCGAATCCCTTAGTGTAGAAGGGAACAACTTAAGTTTTTAATTGTCAATTTTATAGTCATATGTCTAGTAGAGGACCTTAAATTAAAAAAATGAACTGGTCTAGATCTTTTGAGGCCATACCTCTAAAAGTGGGTAGGATGGAAGGAGAGACATTTTTCATTAGAGCATCTTCATCTGGGTTTAAGTTAATAGGGTAAGTAAATGCTCTTTCTACCCTTCTTTCTTCTCTTCCATTGTTGTTATCCATCCTTCTTTCTTCTCTTCCATTGTTGTTATCCATGATATTTACTAAAATGTTTTCTATTGATTGTTCACTCTTAAGGATTCTCTGTGAAGATCTAGGTGGGTCCTAATTGACTAGTTGATGTTGACAAAATTATTCAACCAAGACTTATATCCCCTCTAGTTTAATGGTTGGTGTTTGAGGTTGGATTTTTTTGCAATAAATCTTCTGTGTGGTCTCCTTTTTCTGACCATGTAAAAGGAGTTGTTAATTTTTGTATCACTAATTGGGGTATCTGGTTGTATTCCTAATGACACATTGAGTAAAGAACAATGTCTCTGACAACAGTGCCAAAAAGTGACGAGACGTCATCAAACCTCGTACTTTAATAAATTGTTATGTTGTCAATCTGAGTGGTGTCCAATGGTTATGCAATAGGCAATTGAAATATCTCATTCCAGTGATTATTTTTTTTTTCTCTTTTAAGCTACAGAATAGAAGAAATGCTTATGCATAAACAAAATCTAAAGTATGGAAACATTCAAAATCTAAACTAGGAAAATATTTGAAATCTGAACTATGGAAACATTCAAAAGTTATCATAGAATTAAAATAAAGTATTCAACTACTGACTGTTTTAAGAAAGTAAATCTACACTATTAGATTCTTCACAACAACTTCGATAAATGAACTCCTAAAGTAAAACTACTTACTAATTTTTACAAAACATAGCTCTTTAGCACACTATGAATACACTGAACAATCCACATAACATTAAACAATACAAATAATACTGGGAACAACATAGAACAGAATATCCTGCAGGTAAAAACTAAAGCAATTTATTCCATTTGGTGAAACAATTACTTCAACAAAAACAGAGTAACTCACAGTAAAATCACTTCAACAAAAATATAGTAACTCACAATAACATCATGAATTGAAAACACTTATCTATGGACCACTGTTCTTCCCTAATTGAGTGGCCAGTTCTCCAATGATTAGAACTCTAGGAACTCACAATATCATCAACACAGAGATTGCTAGATTTGCTGAAAGTATAATAAAGCTATATATTCTCTTGCATTCATTCAAAAATTATCTATCCAAAAATGAACATCATAACACTATGTTAGCGTTTTATTTCACACCTTTTGGTGGGAAAGAAAAACAGATAGATGTGTAGTAGAACCACTCTTTGAATTTGTAGGGGAAGCTCCCTGTAAAATAAAATTTAACTAAAAAACTTTACAATCTTTTTGGGTTTGCAATGTGCGAAAGGTAGAAACGCACATTCGACAGCTAAGCAAAGATTTTTAATTTTTAACTGGAATCACCTAGGCTACATGCTCACGCTACTTAGCTAAATTCAGAGGCTGAGCAGAGTAAGTACACATGATTTGGATAAAAAGATTTACGAAGGCCTTGATTAAATCAATTTTAAGACAATGCAAAGATACGACTTATAATTTCACCTATGACACAAAGTTCACAAGTTTTGTTGAATCAACTTAATCCTCAACACAAATAACACATTTTAATGGATACCTGGAAGCAAAATAGACATTACTGGAATCCATTAAATGAACAACAAGAACACGATTAGGTGAATGAATGAAAATAATAATTTAAGCAAATAGAGGGACAAGAATTGTTATTGCTTTATTCACTGATTGAATACAACACAATTGTTCTGAACACTAAATACTGAAAACTGGAAAGCTAATTGATATAAAGCTTCGAAAAAAGCTGACTAACAATGAAATTGAATACTAAAATTTGTCTCTTCAAATTTCTTCTAAAAAAATCCCCCATGTGCTTGTGCAAAAGCACTTATTTATACTACTTTACAAAAAAGTATGCGAATAAAATAATATAAATAATTGGACTACTACCCTAGTTGACTAAACTCTAACTGGACTCAAACTGATTGTGAAAATGCAATTTTATTACAAATAATCTGCTCCAATAAAACTAAAAATAAATGATGCAACTAAAGTTGAAGTGATGATCAAAGTTATGCAAACTTCATTTAAACTTGCTTAAATTTGATGTGAACTTGACTTCGCGCTCACATCCTGCATGATTTCAAGCAAACTTGAGGTTGACTTTAACTTCTATTTTTTGTGGCTTTTGATTTTGTGACTGAAGACTTCACTCTTTAGATAGGCGTGGGTGTAGTACTTGATGATTTTTCTTGGATATGACCGCAGACTCTTAGAGAGCGGTCCCATGGAGCTGCTAGAGGAATTATTTTTTGGGAGCAAAGGGTCCCATGGAACTTAAACAAGTCTGCTAGTGCTTAAATTGGAATCTTCTCCTCCAAAATAGGAGCAGCTATTGTTTAGGTGTGTTTTTTAGCTGGTGCAGATGGGGTGATACTGAAACTTTCCCCCACCAGCTTAGGGATTTAACTGACAGTCTTCTCATTCCCGCCATTTAATTTAGAGGAAAGTTTGGAGGGAATTTTTCCAGTTTTTATTTTTATTTCCCTGCATAGCAGCTCGTTAGAATGAAGAGTAGGTCATAGGAGGCAAAGGAAAAACCAACGAACAACAACAGTGCAAGAAAAACGTTACTTAATATATCATTGCTTCTAAAACTGGTTCTATTGACTTTTAGCATGAGTGAGGTAACAGCGTGAACCCCCAATGGTAGATGACAATTAGTAAATCCATAAATGTATCTAGAAGAGATTGAATTCAACTAAACGCACAATCCACTTGCAAAAGCAGAATCAGATTTATTTCACATATCAGTTGCCAAAATAACCTATAGTTGTATTTCTCATATGTGGGCAAGTACAACAGGACCATTTCAACATCAATGCAAATGGAGTTTAGCCCATGATTTATGTTATTTCTTATATGTTCAAAATACAAATGCTGGAGATGGTAGTGAAAGAAATTTTAGAATTCAAGTAGCTGTAGCCTGTCATATTGAAATATGTCCCAGGCAATATGACATCTCGTGCACAATTTAAATCTACTGGGAACTTGGTTGTGTGCCAAACAATTCATATTAGAGGATCCCTGTTTTATAATATTTCTTTATTGTAGCAGTTAACAAATTTATCGTGGGACCCCAGCGTCCTAAAAAATCCCTGCTAAATTATTTAGCATAAATTATTGTTTAAAAAATTTTATGAGACCATCCACTTCCGTAAAATTCAGAGCTTAAAATTTTAAGCATACCCACAAATACAAAATTCATGAGACCACCCACTGTAAAATGCTCCTAAAAAATCTCAGCAGCACCGCTGAGATAATTTAGGAAGCCCCCTTCCATGGGACCGCTTCCTTAGAATTGATTTGGCAACAGAATGCAATCTTATTACACCCCTTATCCTCTGAATTGGAGATCTCCTTGGCTGGATGCTTTAATTGTTTGCTGTGAGCGCCCATATGGAGTGATTTATTTTGAACTCTAGCTTTGATGACCATCAATCCATTAAAGCTGATTTGCTTTTACTTCAGTTGCTGGGCACTTACGAATTTGTTTTGAAGGCATGATGATCCTTTATGAAGACGCCTGTTGCTTTTGACTTGCACATAGGATGCATATGACTCTTTATACAAACATACTACTTTGATTGACGGTATGTGAATCTGCATATGGCGCGCTGGTGTGGAAGATTCAAAATTTTTATTGAAGCTTCTTTACTGACTCATACGTGGGATGCTGGGACATGGCGCTTCATATCCTGCTGAATGGCGTTGATTCTTCCTTAAACTGACCGCTTCTTTATTTCAAGCGCTCAAGGAAAGAACATAGTGCTTTTTATGCCTTGCTTTGGGCGCGGCTTTATCCTTCAAATTGGTGTAGACTTCTTCAACTATTGAAAACGCTTTGTATCTTCCTTGGCCTCTTTGCAACTGCATACTGGCTCTAACTCCCTACAAGTATTCCTTCAAATCTGGCGGATTTCACTGCTTTGAAATGGTTGAACTGAATGAGTTGAGCCCTTGTGTGACCACTGTTTTCCTTCATCAAATCCAGATAAAAGATGAAACTTGTTGCATTGCTGACAGAAGCGCTGCTCCATTCCGTTGATGATTACCTTGGAGGCCTGATTTTGGTGTAGGAAGCGCGAGGATTCCTGGATGAGTGTCTAAATTTCATATTGTTTTGCATTTGATTTTTATGCATTTATCAAAGCTGAACCTTTCACATGGACGCGCTTTTATCCCTTATTGAAGCCTCTGATTTTATTAGTTTCTGCCTCTGGGAGGATTACTAATACAATCATTGATTCCATTAATTTAATTAAGATGAGCAATGATAATTGAGTATTAAATTTATTGGGTAAAATCCCTAAAGTTGAAATGAGTCGGTATTATGTGTGACGGCGAAGATGGAGTTATATTGACTGGGGAGGGTTTCTGAGAGGAAAGAAGTAAAACAAGAAGATGGAAACAATGGCAGATTCAGCGGTGGCCCAGCCCCCCTCTTCATCCGTACCACACAAGCAGAAGCTCCCACCAAAAAGTCAGTCTAAGCTTCACCTTAGAGTTCCTTTTAAAAACAATACATTTTTTTCATAAACCAGTTGTAGTGTACTATGTTTAGAATATTTTCTGAGTTTAACTGTGTTGAATTGGTTTTGTTTTCTTAGCGCTTTAAAGAGGGAAGCAAAGCTAAAGTAGGAGGAGGAATAGAGGCTCCGCAAGGAAGAGGATAAGAAGAAGAAGGTAACGCATTTTTTTTCTTAATTTACGACAATGCTTGTTAATTGTTTGATATGTGTAGCATCATGTTAAAAATTAGCTTTGCAGAGTGTCTTCTATTTTGGACGAAATGCGGTTCTCCTTTCTTAAATATTCAAGCTGGCCCAAATTTTCTTGTTGAATTTAGGGTTTTAGAGTCTCCATTGAGCGTAAGTCAGGGTTTAAGTCAGGGTTTGTAGATTGATAGAGTTAATCTCAAGACCATGGACAATTTTGAGGATTGGAATGAAAAGACGAATTAGAAAGATTATTATTAGGAGCAATACAAATTGCACAGGCAAAACTAGTGCTAAAGAGGACCGGGGTTCGAGTCGCTCTAAGAAGAGAAGCCGCAGCAATTATATGCATATTGGCTGATCGATAAGCACAAGGCCATAACAACCACCTCTCCCTCAGGCTTCCAGACAAATTGATGCAAGCGCATACCCTGAAACAGTGTCTCTTTCCTTTTGCAAAAATCTCAGGTGTCAAATAATTGCGAGTCTTTTGGGGTCTGTTGGTGGCCGTTGTAAAATCCCCACTCACAGCTGAAATTGCAGGTACCGTTGTTTTTCTAGCTCTATAAATTCCACTTTCATGCTAAAAATTTAAAGAGCATTAAGCTATTTTTTTGTTATGAGTTGAGTACATTAGGGTTTGTAGCTTAGAAATTGGAAACGAGGGTTTCTTTGGTAAAAGAAAAAGAAGCTCTTTTGTTAAAATCGCTACTATTGAAGGATAAAATAGACATCATTGGGAAGGAAAGGATAACTGTGAAAATCATCTTAATTTTTTTTAATGGTACGTTAGGGTTTGGTAACGAGGGCTTTCTTTGCTTTCAGCGCTTTATATATCTTCTTTCGAGAGGGCTTTTGTGTATTTAATGTTCTATTTTTTCATTTATTTCTTATTAACAGATCGCTTTCCTAACTCTTTTTGCAATAATGGAAATCACAGGTTACAAGAAGATAACTGCATAAAAGCATTTACCTTGTCACGGGCTGAGGTACGACAAAGTTAAAGAAAACCCCAAAACATCGTTTTAGTTCACCCTAAATTTTGTATGGAAAAAGGGTTAGGTTTTTTTTACTGTTTATTTTGCAAGTCCCTGTGTTGAATGGTCGCAATTGCAGACGATCCAGGAGGCAGTCACAAGAGCTGCATGAAGGGCAAAATTCCAACACGCTCACTCCTGTGTAGCAGACAAGGAATTTGCCCTGCCCAGTCAATTGTCTCTTCTGGGTATTTCAATGGAGTACGAGTTCTCCTTATTTCCTTTGTGATTTTTTTAAAACAATAAAATACCACTTGAGTAACAATTTTCAATCACACTTCCAAATATATATCTTTTGGTATGCCAATAGAGTACCAGTTTTCTTGATTTCCTTGTAAATTTTTATCTCTTTCCAGAAAAGAAATACCCTTGGCTAGTATTTTAATCTTTCCTGGTATATCCTCCCAATATATTTGCTTAGTCATTTATTCACATTGCAATGTGTTTTTCATTTGTTTGAGAGAAATTAGTTCTATTTTAGTTAGCAACTGAGTTGTATCTTTTATAACCCATTTGTGTAATAATAGCATCTTTTGTGGTCATGCTTCAATAGAATTTTCCTTACCCTGGTTTTTCTGAAGAAGGTTTGATGTATATTTTGTAAACTCTGTGTATGTGTGTGAATATCCAACATGGAATCCACGAATCTCTGTAAAGAGCTCCGAAAGAGTAGATTGTGTCATTCTTCGTTTTTGTGCTTTTTTTTTTTTATGTCAATGCCACTTAAGATCTTGATATTTACATCCAATCCCAGTGCATTATAAAATAAAAGCATTTATTAAAATAATTTAGCAATGTTTCGTTAGACCAAATGGAAATGCAGAAATGGTTTGCAAGGAAGAGCTTGAATGTCAGCACTTGTAATTGGGGAGCCAAGTCCCCTTTGAAAAAGGGCTATGTTAAACTAGGTCGTGCTAGCAGTTTACCTTTAGGGCAATCTAAAATATATGGAAACTAATTCTCGCCTGCAAACTCAAAGCTCCAATTTACAAAACTCATAAGTAATTTTGTGAAATTTTTTATCAGGGAAAATATATTTATTCTTAAATATTATCCACATCAATAGTTAAATATTAAATTTAGCCGATAAGGGCGTGGTTCGGTGGTTAAGTTGCTCAGTTGTATTGGCGGCCACCAGAGTTCAAACCCTCGCTGGGCCAAAGAGCTCGTAGGCTTTACACCTTCACTGGGCCAACGAGCTTGTGGGTTTGAAGTTGCACTAGCGTCATCGATCACAACAGTGCCCTATGTTTTTTAATTCCCCAAAACTATAAACTTCTCTAATTATTTCAGGGATCTGATTGGAACTCTTAGATAGAACTGATTACATTTAATACTCATTCCAGATATGATAATAAGATGTTGTTCATTTGTCAGAATTTTTAACTTGTTAAAAAATAAATCTCATTTATAAAACAGTTTCTCAAATTCTGTTGTTCATTTGTTAGAATTTTTAACTTGTTAAAAAATAAATCTCATTTATAAAACAGTTTCTCAAATTGCAATATTGATCATTAAACTGAATACTAGATGTTAGTGTGTCTACTTAACATATATAAAAATAAAAGTCTCATTTCCAAAACATAGTTTTGCAAATCGCAATATTCTTTTGCAAGTTGGTAGGATTGAAGTTATAGCCAATGTGTAAATCAATATCAAGAATCCGAAATGATGATGGTTCTTTCTTCTTTTGAACTTTCTAATATGATGATGGTTTTTTTAATGGTGGTTGTAACACACATTAGCAGGGAGTGCTTTATGGTTAATCCGTATGATTTGAATGCATTTCTTCTCTCTATGATTAATTTCATAATTACTTTGAAAGCCATGGAGTCTCTTATCTTTTATTATGCCGAGAGGCAAAGCTTAGAGGTGTTTACAATGGTAGCACAAGGATGTGTGTACATTTTTATTCTCACAATTTAAATTGACGTCTCCCAACCTGTCATAACTAATTTAAAAATAATTTAAACTATTTAATGTTTTGGATAGAGGCAATACTTTCCCCACTATCCAAAGCATTCGGACTTCAGTTCAAATGTTGTGGGTAGTTAGGGTTTGTGTTGGAGCCATCTTCTTAGGTGACCGTGATAGTGCAGATTTTGGTTTATTTGATAGGGAGGATGCCACGGTTCTTCTGCAGCAGGCAGAAGAAATTGATGAATTAAGTCGTGTTTCCCATTCTTTATGTAAGAAGCATGCAGATTTAGCATTATATTGCCAAGATAGCAGGGAGACATGTCTCCAAGCATCTCCATTTTAAAAAACTTTTTATTTCAACGATTTCTTTGAGTATTTTTTGGAAGCCTCACTTGAATTCTCTATATGTTCCCGTTAAGATCCGTGAATAGGTTTGGCGTGGAGGATTAAGCGACCTTGCATGAACTGCATCCTTCATTTTGCAGGGTAGGTTAAAATGCAGGGGCCTGCAGATGCCTCCTCATCATCGGCTTCATATATTCATTTGGTAAAGCATTGTATCTATGTTTTACTTTGGGATTATAAATATACTCTAAATTTTGGTCAAGTAAAGCATACCATTGATTTTATGTGTTCTGCATTGTCATGGTTTAAGATTCGTTTGCGTGCGGTAATGGTTGGTAATATATATAGATTTATTTGTATTTGTGCAAGTTTAGCACTTGAGTGAGTAGTGTTTGCTATTTAACATGGATCAACAGGAATGTGCTCAGTCACTTTGTAGGCACGCTAATATTGCACCTGGAATGTAAATACTTAGCACCATGCTGCTTCTTTCAGATTTCAATGACCCAAATAATAAAAATAAGATGTTGGTTGTTTAAATTTTTCCCATTTTGATGTCACTATTTCATTTTTTTTTCTATTTCTATTTGTAGAAACTCTTCTATTTAGGTTAAATAATAGTTAGAATTAATTTTTAAATTAAAAGCATGAGATAAAAAAAAACCATAAAAAAATATGAATTTCAAAATGTTCAAAATTCTTTTAATTAGGTTACTTTTAGAATTAGGGTAAGAATTACAGTTAAGGTAAGCATTAGAGTTACAGTTAGGGTTAGGGTTAGGGTTAAAATCATAGTTAGAATTAGGATTAAGGTAAGGGTTAGAATTAGGAATATTGTTAGACTTAAAATTAAGGTTATAGTCAAAGTACAATCAAGGTTATGATTAGACTTAGGGTTAGGGTAAGAGTTAAGAGTAGGATTCCTATTAGAATTAGGGTTAAAATTAAGGTGGGTTACTATTAGAATTAGGTTAAGAATTAAAGTTACACTTAGGGTTAGGGTTGAAATTAGAGATGGGGTTTGCAAAAAACTATCCTCGAATGTTTATCTTTGGGATAAAAGAGAGAAAAACTTAGAATAGTTGCCCTGGGCTATTTGAAATTAAATGATTTTTTTTCATTACTGAATACTTATTTTCACATTTAATCTAACCCTTGTACATTTTCTTATTAGTTGTATCTTTTTCTATTTTTGAAAAGTTCTTCTCCTCAAAATCATTTTTTAGGATAGGGTTAGGGTTAGTATTAGAGTAAGAATTAGATTTCAAATTAGAATTGTGGTTAAGGATAGAATTTGTCTTAAAATTAAAATTATGGTTAAGATTACAATTAAAATAGGATTAAAATTATGTTTATGGTTACAACTATGTTTACAGTAAGAACAAGAGTTATGGTTAGGGTTATAATTAGGTATAGAATTATGGTTAGAGTTAGAAATAAAATAGAATTATAGGGCCACAATTATGAATTTACACCTAAAAAATAAACAAATAATATCTATTCATAAATAACACAAATATGATAAACAAATAATGTATATAACAATTAGAAGGGACATGTTAAAATGGGCATCTTTTTTTCTTAAATAAAAAATGGGTATGTACACTAATTTTTTTAAACTATTATATTAGTCAAGTAAGTGGTAGAACAATTGCCCAAGTTATAGATGTTAAATAAACATTAATAAACTTAGAAAAGAAAACATAATGTTAGGGTTAAATCATAGTTAGAATTAATTTTTAAATTAAAAGCATGAGTTAATAAAAAGCATAAAAAAATATATGGATTTCAAAATGTTCAAAATTCTTTTAATTAGGTTACTATTAGAATTAGGGTAAGAATTACAGTTAGGATAAGCATTAGAGTTACAATTAGGGTTAGGGTTAAAATCGTAGTTAGAATTAGGATTAAGGTAAGGGTTAGAATTAGGAATGTTGTTAGACTTAAAATTAAGGTTATAGTCAGAGTACAATCAAGGTTATAATTAGACTTAGGGTTAGGGTAAGAGTTAGGAGTAGGATTCCTATTAGAATTAGGGTTAAAATTGAGGTGGGTTACTATTAGAATTAGGTTAAAAATTAAAGTTACACTTAGGGTTAGGGTTCAAATTAGAGATAGGGTTAGAGTTCAATTAGAGTTTGAATCATAGTGAGGCTTATGGTTAGGGTTTGAATTAAAGTCAGGCTTAGGGTTAGGGTTAAAATTAGAGCTATTTTAAGGTTAGAATAAGGGTTAGGGTTAGGGTTAAATTTATGATTAGGGTTAGGTTTAGAATTAGAGTTAGGATTACAATTATCAATGTGGTTAGGGTTAGGGTTACAATTAGGGTTAATGTTAGAATCAGGTTAGGGTTATAATTAGGGTTAGGGTTTGAATTGCGGTTAGGGTTAGAGTTACAATTAGGGTTACTAAATTAAAGTAAGCATTAGAGTTACAATTAGGGTTAGGGTTAGGGTTAGGACTAGAGTTAGGGTTAAAATTTGAGTTAGGGTTAGAGTTAAATTGTAGTTAAAATTAAGATTAGGGTAAGGGTTAGAATTAAGGTTATTGTTAGATTTAAAATTGGGGTTATAGTTAGGGTAGAATCAGGGTTATGATTAGAATTAGGGTTAGGTTAGGGTTAGAGTTAAGATTAGGATTCATGTATTAGAATTAGGGTTAGAATTAAGGTGGGTTACTATTAGAATTAGGGTAATAATTAGAGTTAGGGTAAGCATTAGAGTTACAATTACGGTTAGGGTTAGGGATAGAGTTAGAATTTAGGTTATGGTTAGGCTTAAAATCATAGTTAAGTGTTAGAATTAGGGTTATTGTTAGATTTAAAATTAGGGTTATAGTAGGGAACAATTAGAGTTACGATTAGAGCTAGGGTTAGGGTTAGGATTAGAGTTAGGATTAGGGTTCCTATAATATTACACTTAACCATTGTTTTATAAGCCTCAAAACCCTCAACCTAGCTATATTTCAAAATCTAACCCTGTTTAACATAATTTTAACCATAATTTTGGTTACAACTCTAATAATAACACTAATGATAATGCTAACCATAATCCCAACATAACCCATTTCTAACCCTAACCGTGACCTTAATATTAATCCTAACACTAATGTTAACCCTAACCCTAATTATAATAAATAGATTAATTAAAAGATTAATTGTAACTCTAACTCTAACCTAAACACTAATGCTAACCCTAATTTTAACCTCTAACAATAATTCTAATATAATTATATTTACAATTATTATTATTATTATTATTATTATTATTATTATTATTTTTTTTTTTAAGTGAGGGATTTTTAGGCTGGCCCACTCCAGCGCCGTCATAAGGAGGTGCTAACCCTAACCCTAATTATAATAAATAGATTAATTATTAGACTAATTGTAACTCTAACTCTAACCTAAACACTAATGCTAACCCTAATTTTAACCTCTAACAATAATTCTAATATAATTAACCCTAACCCTAATTATAATAAATAGATTAATTATTAGATTAATTGTAACTCTAACTCTAACCTAAACACTAATGCTAACCCTAATTTTAACCTCTAACAATAATTCTAATATAATTATATTTACAATTATTATTATTATTATTATAATTCATATAATTATATAAAAAAAATTATAATATAGATTAAATATATTATTATAATATAATATTATAATAATAGTATAATTATAATTATATTAATTATCATTAAGTAATTTTCTTTATTATATTTATTACCATATTTATTATTATTTTTATTATTATAAACATTCTCTATAAAATGTTATAATATTATAATAATATAATAATATAAATATAATATGATATTATAAAAAAAATATCTAATATATAAACATAAACAATTATTGAAAAAATGCGAAAAAGAGCAGAACTCCCGCAACAAAATTATAATGACAATAGAATCAAATCTGTCAATAGGGCAGAGCACCCTCACAACGATTTGCCATGGGAGGAGAAGAGGGTTTATGGGGGCTGGGCTCCCCCTCTGCAACCCCTCATAGAACAAGGTTGCCAAGTGGTGAGGAGGAGGAAACCGCAGAGAGGAATTGGGGCAGACAATGCTTCAAGAAAGAATTCCCAAGATAGGGTTTCTGCGATTTGGGCTATCCCAAATGCGAAAAAGAGCAGAACTCCCGCAACAAAATTACAATGACAATAGAATCAAATATGTCAATAGGGCAGAGCACCCTAGCAACGATTTGCCATGGGAGGAGAAGAGGGTTTATGGGGGCTGGGCTCCCCCTCTGCAACCGCTCATAGAACAAGGCTGCCAAGTGGTGAGGAGGAGGAAACCGCAGAGAGGAATTAGGGCAGACAATGCTTCAAGAAAGAATTCCCAAGATAAGGTTTCTGCGATTTGGGCTATCCCAATTACTTCAGCAATCCCAACATTTGCAACTGGAGCAAATCGCACTCTAATAGGTAGGGAAAGAAGCCATAATGCTCAATTCCCCCCTGTTGTCTCTCAACCTCCCCTTCAAAGGCAAAAAGTTGCGGAGGGTTTCTCAAAACCAGCCCCCAGGATCCTTCATTTGAAGCCTTCTCTAAACAATTCGGCGAATCCTAGAGCACTCCTTCATCGATCAACTCCCCAAAACCCTAATTCCAAAATTACTGCGGCCAACATTCAAGGGAGGGGCAATAACCAGTTAGCAATTCATGAGCAGGCAATCCCCAGATCCCATTGGTCAAGGCTACATATGAATTCAAAGCAGTATCAAAAGCCCGAGACCTTGGGTAAGAAAGCATTGGTAAATATTAGCAGTATCTACTCAGACGGTCTGGGGAATCACTATAGAGCCCATGGCTTCTTTATTCGTTGGTGTGGGATTGGGCAGTCTGTGAAGGAAATTGCGGATTGGGTCCAGGTCCTCCTCAAAGATTAGGTAAGTATCACTATCACTTCCGAAGATTTCATTTTCATTGATTGCAAAAGTGTAGACCTTAAAAAAGAAATTTTAAATAGCAAAAGATTGCTATACAAAGGGTATAAATTTGAATATGTAGACTGGCAACCGAATTTTGACCCCACTAATGAAACTTAAAGTTGCTAGATGGGTCAAACTACCAAATCTCCCAGTTGAGCTCATCCACAGCAAAATCTTAAGGGAGATAGGTAATCACCTAGGAGAATTTATAACAATTGAGAAGGACTTCTTAATCCATTCAGATGTTCTCCTGTCAGTTAAAATGGATATAAGCATTAAAAACATCGAACATCTTGAAATTAACACTAATTTGGCTAATTATTGTATCCAGCCAGTATTTCACCAGGGTCCTGCTCCCAGTAATACAATCAATAGTATTTCCAGAAGAATAACCAACAAGAACCCCAATCCCCAGCGTTTGGGTGTCAACAATAGATTCAATGATAACAAGGGCAGATTTATAATAGATTATTAGAGGACCAACCCTCCGTCCCTCAGCGGCAAAAGAGATTTGGCTGGACAAATTCAGAACCCAAGTATGGTAAAAGCTCAGTCCAGAAAAAGCCCTAAACCCTCTCAAAATACCATAAGAAATACCCAGAGTCGGAGTCATGATCTCATTTTACAGAATTTTAACCTCACACAAGAAAGCATAGGAAAAGAAACATTCGTAGCTGCTAAGTCTCCATAGTACACTTATAAGCCTCAGTTAGGTGAAGGTAGGAAGGAGCTTGAAGAGGGAGAAGTCCCTGTTGAAGAAAATAGAAATAATATTCCCCCAACAGAGGAAGGTAATACAAAACCAGAGGTATTAGAGACACTAGAATGGGTTCCTAACACTTATGAAATAGAGGGAAAACTTAAAGAGACGGGATTTCAAAAGATTTCCACAGATAAGGTTAGCCACAGGGAGCTAGAAGAGATATGTGATGGGATCCTCGAGGAGGCATTGGAGGAAGTAGTAATTGAGGAAGTGAATAAAGAGAAGGAAAAGCTAATCTCCAAGATCCTGGAACTTGAAGAACGGGAGAAGAGGCAGGAGAATAATAAAGAGGACCCAAAGGAACAGGGAGATAAAGAGTTAGAGGAAGCAGACCTACGACTGGGCATTACAATAACTGATTTCAGTAAGGAGACCCCAGATTGTGCCAAAAGCAATAAAAAGAGGGGCAGGAAATCACTTCTAGAATTAAGAGAGAAAGCAGGTGAGGCAACAGATCAGACCAAGATAACCACACTTTTTAATGCAGGGAAGGGGAAGTACCTTCCCGAGGCGCCATGAGAGTCCACACTTGGAATGTTAGGGGTCTCAATGCCCCTAACAAACAGTGAATCATAAAATGTTGTATAACCAACACAAAACTAGATATACTAATGCTTCAAGAAACTAAACTTAATAAAGATGAGATAGACGCTCTAAATAAGAAGCTAGGAATATGGGAACTAGCAGGAGTTCCAGTCGAGGGTGCTTTAGGAGGCCTTGGGGTAATCTGGGATCCTAGAGCGGTTTCATTCTCAGTGATAAGTGGCAGGAAGAATTGGATGGTTGGGAATGTTAGAAGCATCAGAAGCAATCTACATTTTTTTCTCCTTAACATCTATGGCCCTTCTCAGAACTAGGATAAGAGAGTAGTATGGACAGAAATAGAACAATTCTTGGGAACTTTACAAGATCAAGTATGTATTCTGGGGGGAGACTTCAATGCAATATTGGATCCTAAAGAAAAACTGGGAGGTCATGTTAGGTTATTTACAGCAGCGAAAGACTTTAAAGATTGGGTTCAGAAGAACAATCTATTGGAAATTAAAACTGCACAGGAAGGTTTTACATGGAACAACAGAAGAGAAGGTTTTAGCAATATTGCAGAAAAACTTGATAGATTCTTGTTAAGAGGTAATTGGGCCCAATTCCCTTATATTTTGACGGCAAAGATCTTACCATACTCAGGCTCTGATCACTACCCAGTGTAGCTGAGTATCTCAGAAGATTGCCAACCCAAACGTTGCCCCTTTAAATTTGAACAAATGTGGATCAAAGATAACAACCTTATTACCCTAATTGAGCAATGGTGGAAAGAAACTAGAATATCTGGATCTAATCTTTTTTGTGTAGTATACAAACTGAAAACTATTAAATGTAAGCTTCTAAGCTGGAATAAAACTAACTTTGGTAATATCTTTGAGTCCAAAACTAAGCTAGGAGAAGAACTGGAAAACCTAAACAGAATCGTGATTACCAGAGGAATGGACGCTGAAACATTTTCAAAAGAAAAACAGCTGAAAATTGAATATGAAGATATCCTAGCCAAAGAGGAAATCTTTTGGTGTCAAAAGTCAAGAGAAACTTGGCTGGAAGAGGGAGACAAGAACACTAAGTTCTTTCATAACAGCACCAAAGCACGTAGAAATGTAAACAAAATCCTCAAAATCAAAAATGCGAATAATGACTGGATCGAAGATCCTCAACAAATTGCACGTGAAACGGTTAGGTACTTTGAAAATATTCTTAATAATTAGGAGGGATCAAATTGCATGTACCAACAAGCCATTCTGGAAGATATCCCAAGGATTATTTCAGAGGATCAAAACAAAGCTCTTAATGGTAAATTCACCAAAACTGAGGTAGAGCTAGCAATCTCTCAAATGCAAACAGATAAAGCTCCTGGTCCTGATGGCTTCCCAGGCTTCTTCTTCCAGAAATGCTGGCACTTCATAGGAGATGAAGTAGTCGAAGCACTAGAAGGGGTAAGAAATTTGGGAAGTATTCTCAAAGAGGTAAATAATACTTTCCTTACACTTATTCCAAAAAAAGAGAAGCCAGAAAGTCTAGGGGATCTGCGGCCTATATCCATGTGTAATACTATTTATAAAATCCTCACTAAAACCCTAGCTAATAGGATTCAGACATTTCTTCTAGACATCATTAGTGATGAACAAATAGGGTTTGTTCCGGAGTTATTATAGCCCAAGAAGCCATTCATACCATACATCAAAACAAAAAACCTAGCATGTTAATTAAACTAGATATAAGTAAAGCCTATGATAAGGTAGACTGGCGTTTCCTCTGCAAAACCCTAGAGGCTTTTGGTAATTTCTAATCCCAAGATCTCAGTCTTAATCAATGGAACCCCGAAAGGTTTTTTTAGCATTTCAAGAGGATTGAGACAAGGGGACCCTATTTCCCCTTTTCTCTTTATTATAATGGCAGACGTATTAGGGAGAATGATCACCAAGGCTAGGGAAGAAGGAAAGATCCAAGGAATCAAAATCACTTCCGGTGTCGATCCTACAACACATCAACAGTTTGTAGATGACACTATGCTCTTCGGTAAGGGGTGCATAGAAGAAGCTAGGGCATTCAAAGATATCTTGAACTCTTATTGTAGGGCCTCTGGACAGGAGGTAAACGCTGATAAATCAGCAATTTATTTTTTCAACATGGATCCTGAAACTGAAAAAGAAATATGCAGAATCCTGTCTTTTAAAAAAAGGGAAATGCCTTGTAAATATCTAGGTATACCGTTTGGTAATAGCAATAAGATTAATGATCTTTGGGACCATATTACTTCCAGGATCAGGAATAGAGCAAAATCTTGGAAAGGCAAATGGCTCTCCTTAGCAGGTAAAGTGACAATGTTAAAATCGGTTCTCTCAGCTATCCCAATTTACCAATTATCCTGTATGAATCTTCCAATAGGAAAACAGGAAGAAATCAACAAAATTCTAAGAACTTTCCTATGGCAAGGTTCGGAGGATAAAAAGAAAATGACACTTGTGGCTTGGGACAAGATTTGTAGACCAAAGGAGGAAGGTGGCCTGGGCTTAAAAAACTTTAGAGAATAGAGTAAGGCTTTAGGCGCTAAATTTGTATGGAAAATGTATCAGCAACCCAATTCAAAATGGGTTAAAATCCTTAGAAACAAATATCTGAGAGGGGGGGAACCGGCATCCCTCTTCAGGATGGTTAACTCCCCTAAAGGATCTCGCCTCTGGAATTTTATGATGGATTGCAGGAAGCTCATTATGGACAAATTGACTTGGAGTTTGGGAGACGGTAACCAAGCACTATTCTGGGACGACTCATGGGGGGGGGGTTTGAGGCGATAAGCAGCTTGGATAACTTAGAGAACGCCAAAAGGATCCTAGAATCCCATTGGGGGAAATATGTAAAAGACTATATAGATTTTCGAAATCAAAGGGAGAATAAGGGTTGGAAATGGAAACCCCTAGATAATATGAACATTCTAGATAATGAGAAAAAGAAACTAATTGACATCCTTAACAAAAGGAGGGTATCTCTCAAAAGAGACTCAGACAGATTATTCTGGGACGGGGCTAAATCAGGAAATTATAAAACCAAGGACGGTTACAAAACTTTAATCAAACAACAGCCAAGACCAAAATTGGAAATACCACTGAGACTATGCTGGGATAAGAACTGTATCCCAAAGGCCGGGCTGTTTGCTTGGTTGGCCCTGCAGAAAAAAATCCTAACTACGGATAGGTTCACCAAGATGGGATATGAGGGGTCTAGCAGATGTTCCCTCTGTGAAGAGGATCAAGAAACAACAGACCATATTCTTCTTAACTGTCAACTCTCTAATAAAGGTTGGAATTGGCTAAGTAATATGTTGGGATGGATTACTGCCCTGCCTAAAACATTTTGAACCTTTTCCAATGCTGGCCTGAGACTCACAAACAAAGCATCTACCATATGTTATGGACAATTACCCCTTCGATCATGGTTTGGGAGCTGTGGAAAGAAAGAAATAGAAGACTCTTTAAAGACAGAAAGCTGACTTTTGGACAGTTAATTATTAAGATGGAGGCCGTTATTATATAGATAATCAACAGTAGGATTCTAAAGAACTCCAAAAAAGAATCCACAATGACTCATTGGGATGAAAAAATGCGGGGGAGATGGGTAGGACTAAAACTACCCTCCTTTGTGGGACCAGGTAACCACAACACCTCCAACAAGAGACAAGAATGTAAGTGGCAACCTCCTAAAGTAGGTTGGTTCAAGCTAAATTTCGATGGGCTTCTAGGGGCAACTTAGGAGTCGCAGGAATAAGTTGCGTAATCCATGATTTTGAAACAAGAGAAATCGCAACCCTAGCCAAACCCCTAGGTGAAGCAACTAATAACACAACAGAATTAACCGCCTTGATTGAAGGTCTGAGAATCTGCAAAGACTTGAAAATTGAAAAATTAGAGGTCGAAGGAGACTCCGTGATCGTCATTAATGGCCTGCAGAAAGGGAACATGCCTAATTGGAGACTGAATTCCCTGCTAGCTAATGCCCTTGACATCATTGCTTCTTTCAGAAGGTGCACATTCAATCATACCTATAGGGAGGGTAATAGCAAAGCAGACTCCCTTGCCAACAAAGGGGCTGATGGCTTATGCCTTTCTACTAAAGCTAACACCGATGGAGTATTATTAAAATCAAATTGAAACAAATGAGGAAAGTTGTTCTAAGGCCAATCAGCTCTTCACTTGCTCTAATGACATACCCTGGACCTTGAACTAACATTGAGCATCTAAAGATTCTAACCTTAAGTCAGCAATGGAGTATAAAAGAACAATTGGGAACACTTCACAGATCCTCACCCAACTGGGTCGATCTCAGACCCCTTCAAGTTAGATGCAGATAACTCCAAATTAAAGATTTGAAGCCTGACAGCGATTGGAAGCCCATTCATCAATTTAACTAGAGTTACTTTCAGACTTCTTTGTAATAGGGGGCAGACCATATTAAGGACTCATAAACAAAGATTTCAGTTTTGGCTATTTTTAACAAAAAGCTTGCCAGAACTACGACAACAGAGAAAGTTTTGGGACCTAGTAGGGTCTATCTTTGATTTCCTCTATAATAATCTCTTCTGTTCAAACATTCTATAGGCAGATTTAACTAAACTTGTTTTTAGCCTACAACTTGCCCATATTGACATTAACACAGGGACTTAAATCTTTTGCAGATCTTAGTTCAGAGAAAGCAATTTTAATCTTCATACAAAGTCTAAAAGAAGAGCAATCTACTTAATTTATCCTTGCAGGAGATTAGAACAGTCAAAGCCATTGATTGCCTGATTGGTGTCAGGTTGAGATAAACATTCATCAATTTTTTAAGGGCTATTTGGAGAGGTGGATGCACAGAAATCGGTGACCGATGAAAAGTCATCAGGTCTGGATCTTCATGCATATCGGTGTAAGCTACGCCGAAGCACTTTTCTTCAATCGGTGAGACTTTAGAGTATCGAAAACTCCTTGATTTTTCTTTCTGATGCTTATCTCCTGCCGATGACTACTAGTTCCCTCCATTCCACTGAATGATCGGTGAGAGTCCTACCGAACTCCACTATCGGCATGACTTATACTGTCGGGAGGGTTTGTAGAGTATACGCCAATAGTATTTCCTTATGCCGATCGGCGTGACCATACATTTTCTCCCCGATGAAAGGTCATCGGTGCCACTTTCTCCATCGGTGTCTTCCAAAATAGGTTACAAGTCCTAAGAGGATGCCAGGCTCTATGATCAGACTTGCAATGTTTTTGAACCAACTAACGGAGTTAACCTAAATGATTGATGACTCATATACATATGCATATGTGGTTGGCCTATATATTGTGTTGAAATTTCCTTCCTTTCAATCTTTGCATTTGTATATTGTATATCATATGAATTTGGAACATATATACAAATGCGGACCCCATCAGTTTTATAAAACAACCTTCTGAATTACCTTCAAGTTTGGCTTTTCATCACCTTCTTGTATATTGAATACATATCTTTCTTATACAAGCGCGGACTTTATTGGATTTATGAAATAAATTGAAATTATCTTCGGATCCGCCTTTGTATATATCCTGTTGTATTACTTTCTTGCATATCATATACATATATCTCCAACATACATATGTGGTCCCCACCCGATGTATATAGTGTTCAAATCTCCAATTATGTCAGGTTTTGTATATTATTCTCTTGGATATTTTCTTTGTATATTGCCATTTGTATGTTATCTTGTATAAGCGCACATACAAAGCATCTTATACAAACCCTCTCTTTACCTTTTATCCCCAGCGATGCTTTTATTCCTTTGTATATCGGGTATGTATATTATAAACATACAAGCACCCCGAACATACAAAGACTTTTTAGTATTTAACTTTCTTTTCGCATCTGGTTTGTATCTCTTATTTGCATCCTTTTAACTTGTATATCGGCTTGTATATCGAAGATATACATTATTATTTATACAAGCCCGATATGCAAACAGTGGAGCCCACATCACTTTTCTGATTGTATCTTCCGAAATGCAACAATACTCGTATCCAATTTTTAGATATAAAGCCGAATACATACAAACTCCTTTGTATCACCTCTTCGGACTTATCATTTTTATAAACCACAGTTTACTTACTTTTCAGCTCCGAGATGTATATAAAGTGCAATGCATCTTCCGATATACTTTAAGTCATGATGCATCATTTTAACCAAATTTCAACCTTTCTTGAGTTCCACATTGTATGTATATTGAAATGTATAACCTGAAACATACATACAATGCATGAAACATACAACAATAAAACTTCATTTCATAATCTTTTTGGTTCTGCGACATGCATATAGCTTTGTATATCGTCTTGTTTGTTTCCCTTTGCCAAACATACAAACTCAAAATACATCCGACGGACTTGACCAATTATTTATTTAAACTCTTAACTCTGTTGGGTTCGGTTCTATGAAAAGTCATCAAGTCCGGATCTTCATGCATATCGGTGTAAGCTACGCCGAAGCACTTTTCTTCAATTGGTGAGACTTTAGAGTATCAGAAACTCCTTGATTTTTCTTTCCGATGCTCATCTCAGGCCGATGACCACTAGTTCCCTCCGTTCCTCTGAATGATTGGTGAGAGTCCTACCGAACTCCACTATCGGCATGACTTATACTGTTGGGAGGGTTTGTAGAGTATTCGCCGATAGTATTTCCTTATGCCGATCAACGTGACCATGCATTTTCTCCCTGATGAAAGGTCATCGGTGCCACTTTCTCCATCAGCGTCTTCCAAAACATTCTCCTCGATCCTTATTATCATGTTGATAGCCATTTCAACTAGTTTCTAATGGAGCATGGATCGGTATAACAAAAGGAAGGTCTTGCCGATGTTAAGAAATTGAGGCCTTTTACATTATTTGTGATAAAAGTCATGAGATATATCAGTTGTTTATTCTAATTTTGGGTGAAATATTTTTTGGTTTGGTCGGAAATAAGTGAGTAAGAACACAAGAAAATTTCAAAATTTTAGGTCCCAACAGTGACTCTCAACATTACTTAGTGAAATGGTTGATCACTTACCTATGCCCACATTTAGGTATATATATTTGTATTTATACAAGTATATATATTTAGACGTTGGCATATATAGTGGATTAGTCAACCAGTATGGGATATCCCCTTACAACCAGATTTAAGTTAACAGTGATGCAAGTGTGTTTTAGTAATTTGATAAACTTGGCAAGAGCAAGCTTTTATTCTTCCCTCTCTGGAAAAGGATGTAGAGAACTAATAGGTGTTTGCAGGAAAATGATTTCTATGTATCTCTTTTGTATAGCTAACATGCGAAAAGAATTGGAAGTTTGTTCCTGTGGTTTCAAGTAAGACAGGTATACTGGTAGGAGCAAGACAAGAGAAGTCCCCTCACTTGGATTATAGACAGCTGATTTAATGATATATGTCATGGAGGACATCCCAGGGGCCGGAGAACCAAAAAGCCATTCAGCAAGAGGATATTAGAAGAAAAGCCATGGATATGAGCAATGTCTTAACTTGTATTTCAGAAATTGTATAAGAAAGGATGTATCCTTGTGGGGCTTGACCCCGTATAAGATGTATAAATTCAAATGAACTGGACTACAAAAGTCCCGGGCTAGACAGGAGGTTTTCTTCGCTCTGTTCTTTCCCGATGCCCGCACCGAACAGAGCTGTATTTTATTATTAATTATATATATTAATGGCCTCGGCCTTTTACCAATAAAATATATATATATATATATATTTATTGAAGCTTTAAAATAATATTACTTTAAAATAATTATTCTAATTTAAATTATTTATTGTGATTTAAAATATGATGGATCCATCTCGGCGTACTTTAAATATATTTTTTAAATATAGCTATACTAGTATATAATTTTGTGGAAGACAATTTTTATGGGTTAAGTGTAAAGAATTAACACATTGTAATTAATTTGTTGATTGTTTACAGTTGGAGCTCCCCTCAATGTAAAAGGACATGGCCTTTGTGGGTTTATATGGATAGTCTATCTTGAAAGTAAAATTTTTAGACAAATTTTCAATATTATCATTGAATTTGTATATTAGTTGGTAATGGTGAATTAGTTTTGGAGTAAATTTTTTGGGCCTTGTTGCATTGATCTTGATTTTTCATAATGATTCATATGGATAGATCAGTTTCTAAGTAATATTTCAAGGCCTTGTTGCATGATCATTTTAGGTATCATGTATCATCTCATGAATATAATTTCATGATGATTTTAGGTATCATGTATCATCTCATGAATATAATTTTATGTATTTGGTTGTAGGTAAGATCTATGGTGAATATACATCATTTAAGCTATAGGGCATCTTGAAAAAAAAGTTTTTCATCTTCTTTATGTATTTAACTCACATAATCTCCATTCTGAAGGTGCTACAGGGTGGAACCATCCTCTAGTTAGTGCCATAACCATTTCTAATGGTGTTTGCCTTGTATTTTTAAAAGGGGAGCTGTGGGGTTGTTGACATTCCTAGAATGTTGGAGTTCTTTGATTTGAGCTATGATTGTTCAAAAATACATACAACAGGGTATATTACATGTATCTAATCATGATATCCAACTGTGTGTAGATAATGGTAGCGTTGCTATCGTCAGCAGCCTCTGCAGCTGCGGCGTATGCTTATATTGGGTGGAAGGGTAGTTCTCACACAGGATGGAAGAAAATGTGCAATGTCTATGATAAGTTTTGTCATCATATGGCTGGAGCGTTGGGCGTTTCTTTTGCTGGAATGATCATCTTCTTGATACTCACTATCATGCAGTTATATAGTCTGTACAAACACACCAGAGTCTGCCGATAAATCACAGATTTGGCCTCACTGCAGTGCTGTATTATATCGTGTTATGTGATAATTTGCTTGTATTTTGAAAGTCTGTCTTGTCTTGCGAGATGAGCAAAGGCGTTTTGTTTCCCTGTAATTTAAGAAATTTGCAGTATGCTGTTTGTTTAGGTGGTTTATTTATTTTCAAGTGTCATTATCGTACTAAACTTTGCAAAGACTTTCTATATAGTTATGGGTGTCAGAGAATAATGAATCACTGCATTTAGCACATGGTGGTGAATAAGTGCTGACAGTTTATTTTTGTGCTCAGTTAGATGTTTTAGATATATTAAATTTGTTAGTAAGTTTGTTGTCAAGTAATTATGGTTAGTTATCACGTTTAACTAAAGTTGTTGAGCTTGTCTCCAACTATATAATTGTAATCTCTTTGTTAAATAAAATAGAATAATTCATGCAGCAGTTTTATTTTTTAATTATGAAGTGTTTTATTTTTTTAATGTCAATGCCACTTAAAATCTTGATATTTACATCCCAATCCCAATTCATTATAAAATAAAAGCATTTATTGAAATAATTTAGCAATGTTTCCTTAGACCAAATGGAAATTCAGAAATGGTTTGCAAGGAAGAGCTTGAATGTCAGCACTTGTAATTGGGGAGCCAGGTCACCTCTGAAAAAGGGCTATGTTAAACTAGGTTGTGCTAGCAGTTTACCTCTAGGGCAATCTAAAATATGTGGAAACTGATTCTCGCCTACAAACTCAAAGCTCCAATTTACAAAACTCATAAGGTAATTTTGTGAAACTTTTTATCAGGGAAAATATATTTATTCTTAAATATTATCCACTTCAATAGTAAAATGTCAAATTTGGTCAATAAAATTAGGACAAATAATTACCATTTTTAGTAAGGATGACATGTAAATTTTCTATTGATTGTTTGATCATTAAAATGGATGATGTTTCAGTAGAGCTTTGACAAAACAGTGCCCTATGTTTTTTTAATTCCCCAAAACTATAAACTTCTCTAATTATTTCTTGGAACTCTTGGATAGAACTAATTACATTTAATAGTCATTCCAGATATGATAATAAGTTGTTCATTTGTGCTTTTGAATTGAAACTGTGTTAGAATTTTTAACTTGTTAAAAAATAAATCTCATTTATAAAACAGTTTCTCAAATTGCAATATTGATCATTAAACTGAATACTAGATGTCAGCATGTCTACCTAACATATATAAAAATAACAAGTCTCATTTCTAAAACACGGTTTTGCAAATCGCAATATTCTTTTGCAAGTTGGTAGGATTGAAGTTATAGCCAATGTGTAAGTCAATATCAAGAATCCGAAATGCCAATGTGGATTAGGGTTAGGATTTTGTCAGCAATAAATTGGCATCAGTGCTGACAGCTAGTATATAGTTTTGGGGAATTAAAAAAAATAGGGCACTATTCTGTCAACCGCAACATGTTCACTAATGCATTAAAGATGATTAAGGTATAAAAATTTGTTTGGTCATTCAAAGTTGCAAATTTATTCCCCTCAAATACCACTTAGCACTGTGCAATATCGTGTTCATTCTTGTTTTCATAGTTTCTTGGTGTTTGATATAAGGTCCCTGGAGGGGATAATGTAAACTCCCAAAATATAAGATTAAATCATTATTGAAAAAATACTAGCCAAGGGTATTTCTTTTTTGGAAAAGATAAAAATTTACAAGGAAATCAAGAAAGGTGATACTCTAATTACCAAGTGAAGAAAACTGATATCTCACAAGCATATCCCCAAAATATAAGATTAAATCATTATTGAAAAATACTAGCATAGGGTATTTCTTTTTTGGCAAAAGATAAAAATTTACAAGGAAATCAAGAAAACTGATACTCTAATTACCATTTTCAGTATGGATGACATGTAAATTTTTATTAAAAAATATTAGCATATGCACCCATCAAGATATTTAATTCTTGATGGGGATTATTGATTTTTTGAGTATTCTGGATACCATTTTTCATCATTTATTTCTCAAGTTTATTCAAGGGTAATTCTTTTCTGGAAAAAAATAAATATGCACCAATCAAGAATATGATATGCCAATGTGGATTAGGGTTAGGATTTTCTCAGCAATAAATTGGCATTAGTGTTGACTATTCTGCCAACCTCAGCATGTTCACTAATGCATTAAAGTTGATTAAGGTATAAAAATTTGTTTGGTTGTTCAAAGTTGCAAATATTAGACATCGTGTTCATTCTTGTTTTCATAGTTTCTTGGTGATTGATATAAGTGTTAAAACAATGGAACAACGAAAAAACAAAAGAACAATAAACAATCACACAGTGCAAAGTTATTTAACGTGGTTCACCATATGTATGGCTACATCCACAAAGCAGGGGAAAACTCTTTTATTTATGTGTTCTCAGATGTGTTTATAGCAGCATATACTTATGCTTATATAGATTACAATATCCGTGGAGAGATAAGATAGAAGGAGCCGAACAATGAAGAATCACCGCAAAAGGACAAGAGGTGACCGTTGGGTTTCATATCCAACAATCTCCCACTTGAAACCCAACGACTGTTGCACACTTTCAGAGCTATTCCCTTACTTTAAGCCTATTGTCAGAGTTTGACAATGTCAAGAGAAGCCCTGCAGAATTTGAACTTCTCTCTTGGTACAACCTTGGTCAATGCATCAACCGGATTGATCTTGGTGTCGATCTTTTGAACTTGCAACTTGCCTTCTTCAATCATGCTACGAATGAAATGATACCTCAGCTTAATGTGTTTGGTTCAGTTGTGGAATGCTGCATTCTTGGCCAAATGAATAGTGTTGTTATTGTCACAAAAGAGTGTGAAAGCTTGCTGTTTGGAACCCAATTCAGTAAACAAACGCTGCAACCAAACCATTTCTTTTGCTCCTTCAGTGAGGGCAATGTACTCAATATTAGTAGTAGAAAGAGCAACTACTTGTTGCAATCTTGAGACCTAGCTGATAGTTGCCCCGGCAAAAGTGAAAACATAACTTGATGTAGACCTTCTTTTATCCAAGTCACCCACCATATCAGAGTTCATGAAGCCTTGTAGCTGTGCAACTTTCCCACCAAAGCATAAGGCATAATCTGAAGTGCCTTTTAGATACCTCAATATCCACTTCACAGCTTCCCAAAGAGTTTTCCCCTGCTTTGTGGATGTAGCCATACATATGGTGAACCACGTTAAATAGCTTTTGCATTGTGTGATTGTTTACTATTCTTTTGTGTATAGGTTGCAAAGGCAGCGTGGATGTTAGAGAGGGCTGCGTGGGATTTAGAGTCGGCAAAACATTAGAATCTGTTTCAAAAAGACCTTGTATCAAAATACCATTTCCTGTATTTCCTTCATAGCTATTATCACCTGAATTCTGAGGCAAAGAACTGAATTCACTCCCACTAAATTGTGTATCTTTTCAAAAAAAGTCACATCCACTCCCAATATCATCAATTGGTATATACTCCTTTGCTTGTGTTTTTTGTGCTTGCAGGGCTAGGAACACTTTTTCGTTGAATACCACATCACAGTTGTGAATGATTTGCTTTGCAACAAGATCCCACAACCTGAATCCGTATTGCTCTTCCCCATAACCGACGAAGATACACCATTTGGATTTGAAATCCAATTTTGTTCGCTTTTCCTTTGGAATGTGAGCGAACGCCTCGTAGCCAAAGACTCGAAGGTGATTGTAGGATATCTTCCTTTCAAACCACTCTTCTTCCAGAATATCAAAGTCCAGTTTGGTGGAAGGACTTCGGTTGATCAAATAAACCGCTATGTTAACCGCCTTAGCCCAGAATTCTTTACTCAAACCAGCATTAGAGAGCATGCTTCGTGCCTTCTCTAGAATCGTGTGATTCATCCTTTTGGCTGCACCATTTTCTTGAGGTGTAAATGGTACAACCTTGATGTGTTGAATGTCGTTATCTGCACAATAAACATCAAAATCTAAAGAGCAAAACTCCCCCCCATTGTCAATTTTAAGACATTTAATTTTGCTCCCAATTTGATTTTCAGCAACAGCCTTAAAAATTTTGAATTTTGCAAACACTTCTGATCTTCTGTTGAGCATATAGACCCAAAGTTTACAGGTGCAATCATCTAAAAAAGGTTACAAAATAGTTTTCTCCTCCAATGGAGGTTACGTCTGTGGGACCGAAGACATATGAATGCACGAGTTCCAAGGGTCTTGCCTTCTTGTCGTGTCCAGTTTTGGAGATGCTGGCCCGCCTTTGTTTCCCGTAAATACAATGCTCACATAGTTCTAAATTTGTTGATTGTAAACCAGAAAGTTGGCTTCTTTTGAGCAATACTTCCATTCCCTTCTTGCTCATGTGGCCAAGTCTCCTATGCCAAAGTTTTGTCCCGCTATCAACTACGGCCATCACCACTCCCACTTCAATGGTACATTCGAGCACATAAAGAGATCCTGATTTACTACCTTTTGCAACAACTAAAGTGCCTTTGGTTACTTTCCAAATGTTGGAAGAGAAAGTGATGCTGCAGCCTTGCACATCAAGTTGTCCAGCTGAGATCAAGTTCCTCTTAAGTTTAGGAACATGTCTTACATCATTTAGTAGCCACTTGCTTCCATTCTTTAGTTGCAGCAATATGTCACCTTTGCCGACTATCTCACACGGCTCATTGTCTCCGAGATAAACTTTGCCAAATTTTCCTTCTTGATATGTTTGGAAGGCATCCCGGTTTGAAGTTGCATGAAAGGTGGCACTAGAGTCTAAAATCCATGAGTAAGCTTCAGCTTCACTTGCTGCCAAGACAAGAGCTCCTCCATCATCTTCAAGAGTCATGTTAATCTCATTTTCTTTCAGTTGTTTTTGTGCTTTCTTGTAACACCAACAATCCTTCTTGACATGTCCATCTTTTCCACAAAACCAACAACCTTCTTTTCATCCTCTTGACTTTGATCTCTTCAATGATTTAGATCTTCTCCTATTTTGTTTTCCTCGATCTTGGGTTCTTCCCCTATTGCCTAAAACCAAGGCTTCACCGGATATTTTATTTTGTCCTCTCCTTATGTCTTCGTTGAGAAGGGTGGCAGTGACATCGTCAAATCTTAACATTGCTTTCTTTTCCTTGTCTTCAGATGCTCTTCTCCCAGGTGTTGAATTGTTGATCGTCATCACGACATTATCCCAGTTGTCGAGAAGCGAGCACAGGAGTAGCATAGCCCTCATTTCATCATCAAAATTGATTTCTACAGAAAATAGTTGGCTGATTGCAATATTAAATTCGTTCAAGTGATTTGAAAATCCTTTTCCCTCTTTCATTTTCAAATTAAACAATTTCTTTAACAAGAAGACCCTATTGGTTGCGAATGTCGTTACATACATGTCCCAAAGCTTGTCCCAAATCTGTTTTACCAAAGTTTCTGTTGCAACATTAAATAAGATGTTGCTAGACAGCAAGAGGATAATTGTAGCAGCTGCTTTTTGATCCATCACATCCCATTCGTCATCTGTCATCTTCTCTAGTTTTGCTAATTTTTCTTTCAGCGTGATAGCTAGGTCTTTTTGAATTAGTAGGGCACGAATTTGCAGCTTCCAAAGTCCAAAATTCTGCCCCGAAAACTTCTCTATTCTCCACTTGTCTGCTTCTTCCATTTCTTCAAAATTCGTCACGAATTTCTCAACCAGCTCCTTGACTGAGCTCTGATACCAATTGTTAAAACAATGGAACAACGAAAAAACAAAAGAACAGTAAACAATCACATAGTGCAAAGTTATTTAATGTGGTTCACCATATGTATGGCTACATCCACAAAGCAGGGGAAGACTCTTTTATTTATGTGTTCTCAGATGTGTTTACAATAGCATATACTTATGCTTATATAGATTACAATATCTGTGAAAAGATAAGATAGAAGGAGCTGAACAATGAAGAGTCACCGCAAAAGGACAAGAGGTGACCGTTGGGTTTCATATCCAACAATAAGGTCCCTGGAGGGGATAATGTAAATTCTAATGCAGCACATTGAAACATTGTTGAGCATTTCTCGGACAACTTAATAGCGTAATATTCCAGTTCCTTTTTGAACAAACGCTAACTTTTAAAGATACCTTGCCTAGATACATGCCAGATGCACCTCAACATTGAGCTTCCAACTATCAATCCTTCTTTTTGCAACATGTTACACTAATCACAACATATGCCAGATGCACCTCAGCATTGCGCTTCCAACTATCAATCCTTCTTTTTGCAACATGTTACACTAATTACAACATATTGTAGGAACCTGACGCTATGCATCTCTTATTTTAATGCCTAATGCCTTTTGATTTATTTATATTAAAGTGTTTATTTTTTATTTTTAACTTGGTGCATGGGATATGAAGCTTCGACTTTTTATTTTTATATTTTGATATTTTGGACTTCAACGCATGTTTTTTATGACCTTAGCTTTTTTATTTTATTTTTAGATTTATATTATTTTAATAATAACTATTATTAAAATTTTAATAATAGCTATCAATTAAAAATAACACTGTTTTATATATTTATTTATTTTTACTTTTTAATTTAATATTTCTATCAATAGGTTATTATGAATAAATTAATAATACTCTATTAAGAAAAATAATAACATTTTTAATTTTTAGGAATTTTAATTATTATTTTTAAAAACAATTATCGCTAATAATAAATTATTAGTAATAATAATTAAGAAAAACAATAATATATTTTATAATTTTTATTTAATTTTTTGATTTTGACAAGACACCACAAACAACACTAATTTTAATAATATTAATAAATAATTAATAATAAATTATTAATTATTAATTAACATATTAAAATTTATGATTTTTGACAATAACAATTTCACACAAATCAAGGTGACCTGAACGTGAATACTGCCCTATGTATATTTTAAAATGATTTGATAAGGTGACATACACACGAACTTGTGCATCATATTTGAATTTTTTTTGGATGGGTACAACACACTATATATTATTTCTCCTATATACTAGGTTCTCTAATCATGCCTATAATTCGGCATCGTGTAGTTCATGCACAATTATTGTTAAAGTTTTTAATAGAAATCATAAATGCTAAGTCTTACTGTAATTAATAAAGAGTTATTTTTTCATCAACAAATAAATTGGGAAATTGTGTTAGGAATATACAGGTAGATCAAACCAATTCCACATAACCCATAGGAGATAATGATGCGTACAATCTTATAGATTTACCATAATGCAAATATTAATAGAAAATCAACAAGATAACACAAGATATACCCTGGGAAAACCCTCATTGAGGGAAAAAATGCAACCTCCAAAAGCATCCATACTCAATGAATTATTCAGCAATAAGAAATTAAAATACACTCACAGAGTCTCCATGAACACCTCTAAAACATCGAGCTCCTCTACTGCAACCTCCGTGTATCCAAGCATGAATCCACACATCCCATGCCATGCTTTACAATGTGCACTCACAAGAGAAAACTCAATACAACGATAGCCTCTCACACAACCTGTAAAATAATAGCCAACACTAACCACTAACCTTGTGCTTGCTTTTATAGACTCAAGCTCACACAAATACAACTTATGGTATTGGATAAAAATAATGTGACTCAAAACCATGAGCACAAAACCATTGACCCCAATATTTATTATTTTACACAAATAATAAATATTTACCTTATGTCTCCCAATGTTAAATACAACTTTTACAAGTGATACCAAATAGATATTTAATGTGGCTAAACACATCACTTAAGATTCACCATAAAAGAATATTTATTTTACATAATTAAATTGATTAATGTTATGCAAGGTGAACAACACCTTTTTCCGAACAAATTGATGAAATGAACTTTCATCAAGAGTCTTCTTCTTGCAAAGCTTCTATACCATTTATGAGTCACATTGCCATATATCTTTAACCATTTTGCCAAACACGGTGCAAGTGCAATGAACAAGGTATAATTTCCTGTTACTATAATTTCTCTGGAACTACCTTTGGGATGCGAGCACTCTAGAGCTACAAACATTTTGGAGCTTATTATGAGATACAAGAATCTATTTCCACTTCCTCCAGAGTCTATCTTCTGGAGCTGAATGAACTCTATTAGCTTATATTACCCTATTTTATAAAAAATGAATCTTTTTCCCCAAGATATGTTAGCATTGGAATCCATTTTAACACATAATAGAAAAACAAAAATACATACATCATTCTTAATTAGGATGTCCAATAATTTATCATATAATCAGATTAATAATAGCATGATAGGGTTTTTAGGCCATAGAGGAAGGTACTTCATTCAAATTATGATAAGGCCAATCTTCATCTCATCACACCTCAACCATAATTATGAAGAGGAACGGTGACAATGGGTTGCCTTGTCTTAGCCCCTGTGAGATACTGAAGAAACCTTAAGGAGACTTATTCACTAGAATAGAGAATCTAGGGCCAGAGATACAATTGAAGACCTACTTTAGCCATTTCCAACAAAAACCAAATCTTTCCAATATCTTGAGAAGGAACCACCAGTCAACCCTATCATATGCCTTCTTAATGTCTAATTTTATTAGCATGTCACTTGTTTTAGTTTCAATAATAGAGTGGATAGTTTCATGTGCCATAATAATTCCATCCAAGATGGACCTTCCCGGTCCACTCTGTTCCTCACAAATGATATCAAGTAAAATTAGTTTTATTCTATTAGCCTTAGCTTTGGAGATAATTTTATATAGGGTGTTGTAGAGTGAAATGGGTCTACAATGATCAAAGGATTCCATGCTACTCTTCTTTGGAATAAGGGCTATGAAGGTGTTGTTGATATCCTTTAATATAGATCTTTTCTTCCTTGATTCTTTTGCTACCTCCCATACCTCCTTCCTAATAATATGCCAACACTTTTAGAAAAAACCCGTCAGGAAACTATCTAGTCCAGGGCCTTTGTAAGACAACATTTACCAAGAAGATAGTTTGATTTCCTCCTGAGTGAAAGGCTTCATCAACATTTTATTTTGTTCATCCCCCAAAACATTTGGTATGGAAATTAGTAATGTTTTCTATATATTTAAATTAGAGTTTTGAAAGAAAGTCATTACTTCATTAACAATTTCTGAAGGATTACTAGGCCTTGTTCCATCCAACTTCTTAATTCAAACAATTCTATTGAAGGTTCTTCTCACTTTCATGGAGTTGTGAAAGAATTTTAGTGTTTCCATCCCCTACCTAAATCCACGTTTTTCTAGATTTTTGTCTCTAGTAAATCTCTTTTTTCTCCAATAGCTCTTCATGCTCTGTCATGAGTCTCTTTTCATCTAAAAATGCTTCCTGATCCATATCATGGGCAACTAATTTTCATGTAGCAAGGCAAGCTCTATTTCCACCCTTTCTTTTTCTTTGAAAATGTTTTTGAAGTGATCCCTATTCTTTTGCTTTAGATAATTCTTGATGTACCCAAGTTTTTTGAAGATGATAAACATTTTAGTACCTTTTCTTTAGGGGCCTCATTCCACTAGGTTTTGATGGAGGGTAGGAAACTGGGTCTCTAAACCACATGTTTTCAAACTTGAATGGGCATTAGGGCAAAGGATGCTCTTAAAAAATGGTCAGTTGTAGAGGGTAATGGTCTGATCCAGAAGCTGGCAAAATTTTACACTCATATTCCAATGGGAGAAGACACCACTCATTATTATATAAAAAAACTATCTAGTCTCTCTACAATGTTAGAAAACTCCATTCTTCTATTAGTCCAAGTGTATTGTCCATTTTTTGGAGTGAGATCTTACAAGTTGTTTATGTCTAAGAATTCTTTGAAGTCTACCTAAGATCTACTTGTGATATTTTCCCCCCATCTTTGTCTGAGTTGGATAGTATAGAATTAAAGTCCCCCTAATTATTATAGCATCTGGGGACAGAGATTCAAAGGTGGAGGTTAATTGCTCCCATAACAACCTTTTTGTATGCAACTCACAGGACCATATACATTTATGAGATAGAAAATCTACTCTATGGAGTGGCTTAAAATATTTCATACCTACCAATTGGTATTTATTGTTAACACCTCAATCTTGGTAGTAGGTGGCTTCCATAGCACTCCAAGACCCCCAGATGCAACTTTGGCTTCCATAGATTCACATGCCAACATGACCATCTTTGCATAAGTTTACCTATCTAAAATTTTCTCAATTTCATTTCCTAAAGAATAAATATATCTACTTTTGTTAGTTCCATCTGACACTTGGTCAAGCATAATTTGTTAGTCCAACATTCAAGCCCCTAACATTCCATGTGGCAATCTTCAGTGGTCGTTGGGAAGGGGTATTCACTTCCCAGATCTTAGCATCATATTATTTATTTTCATTTGGTCATCTGCAAACCCATCCTTTTCTCTTAATTCCTTGTTAGATTTCCTCCCCTTTGATTTTTTTGTGTCATATTTTGGCTTACCCTTCTTTGATTTTGTTTGGATTATCAGTCTTTCCTCCATAGAGAATAACTCTACTTCACTATCTGATCCTTCCTCTTATATTTGAGGTCTAGAAAGTCTGTACAACTTAATCCCTTGTCTTAGCAATTTAGGACCTCCCTATTGTGATTAGAGATGCCAAATAAATCCATTGCTATTTCAAAATTAGTTTGTCTTCTCCTTTGGGGTATCAAGCACAATGTTCACTTGTTTCCACCTTTTTTGGGACTGAAAATTGCATGGGAGATAAGGGAGAAGTGGGCACTTGTTTCTCACTTCCCTAAGGTTCCTTCTCACCCCTACTAGGGATTGATGTTTGCTTTCCTTTGCAACCCTCCAAACAATGCCCATATCCCACACAAAAATTGTAATAAGCTACATCCATATTTTGTGTCCATACCTCAACCTCCTTGTTGATTTCAATTAATGAGGGAATAGGGTTAGCCAAACCTATATATATGCAAGTACAAATATACATACTATTTTTTTTCTCCAATGTGACTGAGTTCGCTCTAATAAAGGTTCCCAAGAAATTTCCAATATCAGTAAGGGTTGGCTCATTCTAGTATTCTGTAGGCAAGTTATAAAGATGAATCCATATTGGAGTGCTTGAAATGGCATGTTTTAATGGATCAAAATTAGGAATCCAATCCTTCAAGTAAAACCCTACCTCATCCATCATCATGGGCCCAACATTCAAAATCTTGTTTTTTTCTTCCTCCATCTCACACTAGGCTAGAAAGAAGCCTTTTAGCAACTATCTTGTTTTGACCTTTGGGCCCCAATGCTATACCACCTAGTTTTGAAGTGGCAATTACCAATTTTATAAAGAAGACAGGGGAGAGCGCCCATAGTGGGTCAGGATCCTATACGTAGTATAGGAGTTGACCAAAGTAGGGCCAATAGTTTTTTTATTGGTCCAATTAATATTAAAAATATTTCTAAAAAGAGCACAAATAGGCACCAATCAATGTACACATCATATTTTTTTATTCATTAGTATTTTATTAATCATATTAGGTGGCATACACAAATGATTTACAAAGATTTGCAAAACATAAATGCAACTGACATGGTTTGTACACATAAATAGGGGAATCCAACATAAGATAGATTGATAATATATAGAGTTTATATTAAAAACCACATGGTACTTTCTTCCAAAAGGATAAGCAACGATCAACCACTATAGAGTACCTTTTTGGTTTACAAAAAATATTTTTAAACATTTAACATTAAAAAGTGTCCCATCAAATATCAAGCTACGTCCCAGAATAGTTTCATATTTTCCAAAGTTGGAGTCCCAAGTAAAAACAACAAATGCCCAAGTGTCACATCGAACAAGTCCAATGTTAGGATTAAGGTGCCATCAACCTTGTAAATCGTTGTATTTATTATTCCTATTATTATTTGTAAATCACCCATAAGGGATGTATAAGTTTCACTAGTAGTGGTAAAAATTATTTACTGTCCACGGTAATTACAGAGTTACTGCATTGGTAAGTTCCAGAGTTACTGGCGGTAGTTACGGGATGTCATTTATTGATGGTAATTGTAAATTAGTTAATGTAACTGTTGTCCTATTTTGCTCCCTACCCCAATAGTCCAAAATCCATAAAATCTCTAAGTGTTTTCCCCTTTAGAAATGCAAGGAAAAACATCCCAAATCAACTAAGTCCAAAAAATATTGAGCTTTCCTTATGTTTTGAATCTTTTCAGAGTTTCAGAGTTCGGAGTTCTCCCCTTCGTCATAACATCTTAATCAGCTCTGAACTTCGCTCTGTTCCCTGCAAAAATTATCTAAGTGTTCAAAGTTCTTTGGATGTTGGGGGTCGGACTTCCTTTCTTTCTTCCTTCCTTTTTATTTTGGAAGGAGAAAGGCAGAAGGCCCAAAGTCTGAGCTCCAACTCTTTCCCTTTGAAAATTTGGCTAAGTGTTTCGGGGGGTCGGACTTAAGAATTTTCTTATTCCCTCTCCCTTTTCTCATGGAAGGCGAAAGGCGGATGGCCTAATGGCCGACCCCCAATGGGTGTTAATCTTTTTAAGGCATTCCGCCATTCTGCTGAGCCTTTTGGATGGACCCACAGCAAGCTTGCGGAACCGCGAGAAGAAGACATGTGGCAAGGTTCGACAACTGATCATCCAAGCGACCCGATGGCTTCCACATGGTCTACTTTGTGACTCTTCTGCCATTCCGTGAAGCATTTTAGTGAAGCTTTGTCTATAGCCATGGAACAGTGGGAAGCTGCCAAGTGGTCGTGACGTCATCTAGATTAACTTTTACCAAGGAAGGCGTAAGATGGAAGGCTCGAAACCTGATTTCCGTCTAACCATTTCAAATCATTCTAAGTGTTTCAAACTTTGGTGCTCGGACCTTTCTTCTTCCCTCTTCCTTTCTTTGGAAGATGGAAGACGGAAGGCCCAAGGCTCGAACTCTGCCAAAACTTTCAAAAAATGGTTGTCTTTAGACTTGTGGGGCTTGGAATTTCCTTCTTCTTCCTTCTCTAGGAAGCAGTAAGGCGGAAGGCTCGAGGCCCAAAGTCCACCAATATTGTGATCTTCCTTTGTATAGCGGAGCTTGGGGACCAGGGTTTTCTCCATTTTCCTTCTCTCTTGGAAGGCGGAACGCTGAGGGCTCGAGGCCCGATCTTCGACAACTTCCATGATCTTTAGAAATGAAGGGAAAGAAAGTAGAATCCAGGATCTGCCATGGTTAATCATGATGAAATCTTGTTGATAAGGTAGAATACAGGCCAGATTGAAAGTCAAACGTCCATCTCTATCTGGAATTTGTAGGTGGGCATTAATTGTTGCAAGTAGAGGAAGATGCAAGGTTTCAACGCATATATTTGTTCAGCTACTTCAGAGAAGATATTTTTTGCATTTATGTCAAAGACAAATAGATATTTTAGACATTCCTTTTGTAAAATATCTTCTGACAGGCCCATAGGGTTAATTTATTACAGTAGGTGATGGCATCTCATTGTAAAATGCTATAAAGTGCATGAAATCAAATGTATTATGTTGGGGTATGTTGATCTAAAAACCACATCTTGTATCAGCTATAACCGTGCCTCTTTGATAAGAAATAATAGATTTTTACCTTTTGCATGCAATTCTTCTGCTTTGTGTAATACTTATGTCTGATCTCCATTTGTGAATGCTTCTTTCCTTTTGGATTTCATTTAGTTTATTTTACCTCTACAGGTAGTTTGTGATTTGTGTATGTTGGTCTGTTGTTTGTTGTTATTCTGTGCATATATGGTTGATCTGAGGGCCAAACATTCAAACCTGGTGTATCACCTTTCCATTTCCAGTTTCTCCTTCTTCCCCTTTTCCCTATCAGTGATAGATTAGGTTTAGTCTTAGTATACTCTGAATCTCATATTCAGAAAGAGGAACCAGGCTTCTCTAGAGGTTTGATTTCCTTTACAAGGTCCTACACCTGGAAATCACTCCCATGTTTCATTAGATTGTTGCAGCACAACACTTCAACACAGGGTGCAAATCCAAGTGACAATAGTTTCTGGCATGCCCGGTGGGACCACTTTACTCTAAATTAAGATTTAAGCTAAGAATTTGGTGTTGTTCTCAATATTATGCAGTTAGCCAGACACTTTCATGCACCTGGTGACTCTACTACCTCCTAGTTTCTGATCAGTCCAACTTTATATGCCTGTGCAGATGAGAGCTTCTTCAAGAGGTAATAACTACTAGTTTGTTGAACTACCTGAGAAGAACTAGATTATCTAGGTCTCTTGCAAGAGCGAATAATGGTGTTGTTCCTTCTCACCTGAGAGCTCAGTCTACACCTTCTTGTGTTAGGTTTCAATACTCAAGAAAAGGCTCGTACATACCTAGAATAAATATGAACATCCACAATATGGCAAGAAATTTGCCTTTTGTGACCTTCAATGGAGGGAGCCCTTTAGAGTTGGCTGCATAGAATGATATACCTACCTCAGCCCTAAAGAGTATCTCATTCTTTCTGGGTGATGGTTCTACTACACCTGCTGAACATATCAAAGACATATCAAATGTATGTTCAGTTCACCATATTCAACATGAAGATGTGGCTGTTAGGCTCATGGTTTCATCCTTCAAGGGGAGAGCTCTTCAATGGTTTAGGAGTTTACCCCCTGCTTCAATATATGATTGGGATGATCTAGGAGAAGCACTCTACAAGAAGTTTGGAGAAAGGGCAGACAATGTTTCTCTATTGGAACAATTGACAACAATAAAGAGGGCTCCTAGTGAGATGATGGTTGATTTCAACTTCAGATTTCAAAGGACATAGGAAAGAATCCCTGCTCTCCTCAAACCATCTCCTCAAGGTGACTTCTTATATTTTTTAAGAGCTTTAAATTATGATATTGCTATTATGATGCAATCTATGGGTGTTGTTACCTTACCAGATGCATATGAAATAGCTTTAAGAGCTAAAAACTGCTTAATACAGGCTGGGAAAATTGCTCCCAGACCTCATGTACCTATTTTCCCATAACTTCCTTCATAGTTTCAGCAACCTACTATTGCCCCCATCCCAAAGTTTAAAGCCTCTACATCTGCTCTTTCACAAGAAGAGAATGACCTCAAAACCCTCGTGACCAATCTGACCAACAAATTCAATAGCATAGCTATTCAAACTGCCCCTAAACCCCATCAAAATTATAACCAGGGGCAGTCTTCAAATTAGAGTTGGAATCAGGGTTATAATTCCAATAGAAATCAAAACTAGAACCAGGGTTTCTAGCCAAATAGGTACCCAAATAATAACCTTGCTCAGCCTTTGCATATAGTTAGACCTATCCAACAAATACCAACTGTTAATCTAGTTAGGGCCTTGGTTCCTACCCAAAACAATCTGGCCCAAGAGGTAGATTGGAGTTATCCTTGCAACCAACCTCATAATCAGTCCACTTGTGCTTTTGGAGTAGAAGAGAGAGCCCTAATGGTGCAAAATTTTCACACTCAGCAAGCATCATTGGTGGAAGCAGCCAACAACAACCCTGAGGTACCGAATGAGTCTACTTATGATTCCAATTTAGAGCTTTAGACTTCTAAGGACTTCTGCATTGTTAATCAGCCTATGGACGGTGTGATCATGCCCATTAGCAGTGTTATAGACAACATAAGGTCCAAAAAGAGACAATTGGAGGATACCCCCATGCCTATTGTATTACAAAAGGAACCTATCCCAAAGGCAAAAGGGGCCAGTGCTACAAATTCAACTTAGAGCAGTAGGCATGTTGCTGCTATAAAAGAGGTTCCATCATGCCCAAAAGTGTCTGAACAAGCTATAGATCAGTCTAAGAGGGGAAAATGGATTCCTTCCATGCATAAAACAACAACTTTTCCCCTAAATATTGTGGAACAAATGAAAAAGACAAATCTGAATGTGTCAATGTGGGATGCATTGTTAATCCCCTCTCAAAGGGATTTGTTGTAAGATGCCTTAAGGAAATTCCCAACAGCTGAATCAGCAGCCTAGAAGGAAAAAAGCTCAGTCAATCTTGTACAACCAAGTGAATAGCAGGTAGGTCCAACAAATAAGCCATCCCTTTTCTATTTGTCCCTAATCATTGGGAAATTCTTGGTGCATAATTGCATGATAGATTCAGGGGCTAGTATTTTAGTTATGCCAAAGAAGATAGCAGATGCATTAGGCATCAAATATACTCCTGTTTCATCAGGTGTGTTGCAGCTAGATGGTACTTTTGTCAACATTGTTGGAGTGATCAAAGGACTAGATTTGACCTTACATGCCTGTCAAAACTTAACTGTTAGTCAAGATGTTTCAGTCATTGATCTTCCTCCCTTCTTTGCTATTTGTTTGTCAAGAGACTTCATGTCTAAGGTAGGTGGCTATCCTTTTTATGATTAGTCTCACATACTACTGAGGATAAGGTATGGCATAAGGTTCACCATTAAGGCTGAACCAATTTCAAGATATCATGTAGAGAATTACGATCATAGCCTGGTGAACACTCATTGCATGATTCAGGGTGAAGAAGTGAATGATTTGGGGTCTCTTGAGATAGTACCTTCACCCTTTCCAACCATAGAACTTTTCCTTGATGAATGGGCAACGGAGTACTTTGATTTTGATCCCTATGACACCACTGAAACAACTGGACTAGGCACCTACATGATTCATGAGGGGAAATATTTTTTCCCCTCTATACTTAAACCAGATAAAGATTCTGATGGCCAATGGAAAATGTTCTTTGATGGTGCAAAGAGAAGAAATGGAGCTGGTGCAGGAGTATTACTCATCTCTCCGATGGGTAAGAAACTACATTTTACTCATAGACTACATTTTTATTGCACAAACAATGTTGCAGAATATGAGGCATTGGCCCATGGCTTTCTACTAGCAGAAAAGAAGAAAATAAGACATTTGTAAATCTTTGGAGATACTGAACTGGTGGTCAACTAGGTCAGGGAAAGATGTGCAACGAAAAATTAGCTTCTTAGAGCTTATAGACATAGAGTTTGGGGCCTATTTGAGAGTTTTGATGCTCTCAACCTACAGGTGATCCCAAGGAAATTGAATGCTGAGGCGGACCAATTAGAAATAGTTGGTGCTCAGTTTTCTCCTCCTACATACCTCTTTCAAGGTCCTGATTCGCATGTCAGGATAGTTGTCAGGCCCTTGGTCCATGATATGATGTGAACTGGCAGATTTTTGACAGTAATGAGCAAATTGTAAACTTCATCCAAAATGAAGCTAAATTCTCTTCAACTGCACAATCTAGGCTGTAAGAAGGGTATGGTGATCAGATTATTCAATTGAAAACAAACAAGCTGCCCAAGGGTTTGGTCATGCTGGAAGCTATTTTCAGCCATGATGATGAATTCAAGGGCAAGAAGAAGAACATCATGTTCAAAAAGGAGGACTATCAAAAGGTTGCTATCGCCCAGGACAAGGATTTATTGTTGGGAAAGGTATGTTGTGATGTTCAACAACAAACCTTTATTCACCTTTCTCAGAAATATATTGATGTTTTTGCATGGAATTATGAGGACCTAAAGGGTTTTGACCCTAATTTTGCCTAACACGCCATAGACCTTAATATAAATGCCAAACCTATTCGCCAAAAATAGTGGCCTATAAATCCCAAAATCGAGCCTCTAATGAAGAATGAGCTTGCAAAGTTCATTTAGGCCAGAATCATCTTCTCCATCAAGTATTCCACTTGGGTAGCTAACTTAGTACTAGTGGGGAAGAAAAATGGTGAGATAAGACTGTGCATGGAATTTTGAGATCTGAATCGTGCCTCCTTGAAAGACCATTAACCTCTGTCATCCATGGACCAAATCTTGCAAACTATTGCAGGGGTAGAAAGGTTTTCATTGCTTGATAGTTTTTCTAGTTATAACCATATATTTGTGAAAGAGGAGGACAAATTCAAGACAATGTTCACCACCAAGTGGGGAACCATGGCATATGCAAAAATGCCATTTGGGTTCTCCAATGCTGACACCACTTTTCAGAGGGCAATGGACATTGCGTTCAGGGGCTTTATCAACAAGTTCATCTTGATTTATCTAGATGATATCACAACCTTTTCCAAGAGAGGAGAAAATCATATGGAGCATCTGGAGAAAGTTTTCAAAAGATGCAAAGAGTTTGGGGTGTCTCTAAACCCCAAAAAATATATTTGTGTTGTCTCTTAGGGCAAGCTTTTGGTCCATTTAGTGTCCAGAGATGGGATCTCCATCGATCCAAAAAGAACTTCAGCTCTTCTTGCTCTCCCTCTTCCTGCTCATAAAAAAGATTTGCAATCATTTCTAGGGCAGATCAATTTTGTTAGGAAATTCATTCCTAACTGTGTTGGTTTGGTCAAACCACTGACCCTCATGCTTAAAAAGGATGTTATTTTTAGGTGGACCAAAGAGGGGAAAGATGGTTTTGAGAAGATAAAGAAAGAAATTACCCAGGATCCTACTCTCATGAATCCTAATTATGAGAAGGACATTGTCCTTTATGCCTATGGAGGGGTGACCAACATTATAGCTCTCCTGATGCAACAAAATGACCAAGGTATAGAACAACCCCTGGCCTTTTTCTGTTAAACATTGAAAGATTATGAGGTCAGGTATAGTCCCATGGACAAATAGGTTTTTTCCATTGTAAGAGCATTGAGAAAGTTTAGATATATGTTGGCAAACAACCATACCAAGGTATTAGTTTCTCATCGTAGTGTGAGAGACTACATAATAGGAATTGAAATTAGTGAAAAGAGAGCAAGCTGGGTCACCAAGATCCTAGAATATGATGTTACTATCAAAGCCACTAAGTTGATTAGAGGTAGAGGATTATGTGAACAGTTGGCTCAAACTACTGTGGATGAGGTAAACTCATCCTATCACTTGAATGAGGCAGAACATATAGTTGACCCAGCAGTTGTAAGTTCCTAGACAACAGACATGGCCAGTTTCCTATCTACTGGTGAGTATCCTTATGGATTGGACAGAACCAAGAGAAGACATTTTAGGTTGCAGTCCATTCCTTATGCCTCGGTGGATGGGGTTATTTTTAAAAGGAATCTGGATGGAGTCTTGCTGAGATGTATTGAAAAAGATCAGGTTGATAGATTGCTTAGTGAGTTCCATGCTGGTCTAGCTGGAGGACACTTCTCTGCAAGAGCTAAAACAATGAAAATAATGAGGGCAGGTTACTTTTGGCCCACATTATTTAATGATGCCCATGTATGGGTAAGAAAGTGCAAAGAGTGTACTCTCTTTGCTGGGAAGAAAGATTGGCAACCCTCCCACTTCATCCTATTCAAGCAGATCAACCTTTCTCACAGTGGGGCCTAGATTTCATTGGCATGATCAACCCTACTTCTAGTGTTGGCCACAAATTGGTTTTAACTGCAACAGACTACTTCACCATGTGGGTTGAAGTAGTCCCACTCAAAGAGGCTATAGAATCGGCAATGATGGATTTCTTGGAAGAAATCATGACAAGGTTTGGAGCTCCTCAAACCATCATTTCTGATAATGCAAGAGCTTTCACTGGTTTTAGGATAGCTGATTGGGCTTTATAATATAATGTGTTCTTGAAGACTTCATCTAACTATTACCCCCAAGGTAATGGGTTGGCTGAATCTACTAATAAGAACCTGATCATAATATTGAAGAGGACCATGGAAAAAAACCAAAGGTAGTGGAATAATAAGATCATATTGGCTCTTTGGGCTGATAGGATCACCTATAAAAGAGCCATTGGTAACTCCCCTTTTGTTCTTATGTATGGAAGAGAGGCTAGATTGCCCATATCTTTGGAGCTTCCTTCATTGGAATTGGCCCAACAGTTGGAATTAGAAGGTGAAGATGCTAGGTCTGTAAGAATGGTTGAATTAACTGAATTAGAAGAACATAGACAGTCAGTCATGGCTAACTTGGAAGAACATCAAAAACATACCGAGAAATACTTTGACAAGGCCAAGGATCATATTTCAAAGAAGGAGATCTTGTTTTAAAGTGGGATTCTAACAGAGCCAAGCTTGGAGGCCATACTAAATGTGATGCAATCTGGAGTGGCTGATATATCATTATCAGCTGCAAGTAAGCCAATGCCTTCATTCTTTCAAACTTGAATGGTGAAGTTCTACCGATCTCAGTGAATGCGATCCATATCAAACCTTACTTCTAAGGTTCGTCTGAGATTTTGTATATATTGTTTATTTTGTTTCTACTTTAGGTTTTCCTTTTCCCTAAGTGCTCTTGCACAGGCTGCACTCTCATTAGGAGAATGCATGCCTTGTTTTCCTTTTGGTGGTGTATTTTTGAGGTAGATTTTTGTTGTTCCAACATACTTCAGCCCTTTTGACTCTATGCCCAATGAATATAGGCCACTGGTTCCCTTTTGTTTAGCAAGCAAACACCCCTGAGAAGTCACCAAAATGTTGTCCTATTTTTCTCCCCAACCCAATAGTCCAAAATCCATAAAATATCTAAGTGTTTTCCCCTTTAGAAATGCAAGGAAAAACATCCCAAATTGACCAAGTCCAAAAAATCTTGAGTTTTCCTTGTGTTTTTAATCTTTTAAGAGTTTCAGAGTTCGGAGTTCTCCCCTTTGTCATACCATCCTAATCAGCTTTGAACTCCACTTTGTTCCTTGCAAAAATTCTCTAAGTGTTCAAAGTTCTTTGGATGTTGGGGGTCAGACCTCCTTTCTTCCTTCCTTTTCTTTTGGAAGGAGAAAGGCGGAAGGCCCAAAGTCTACCCTTTGAAAATTTGGCTAAGTGTTTCGGGGGGTCAGACTTTAGACTTTTCTTCCTCCCTCTCCCTTTTCTCATGGAAGGCGGAAAGTGGATGGCCTAACGGCTGACCCCCAGTGGGTGTTAATTCTTTCTGAGGCATTCCACCATTTCATTGAACCTTTTGGGTGGACCCACAACAAGCTTGCAGAACCGTAGGAAGAAGACATGTGGCAAGGTTTAACAACTGATCATCCAAGCGACCTGATGGGTGCCACGTGGTCTACTTTGTGACTCTTCTGCCATTCCATGGAGCATTTTAGTGAAGTTTTGTCTATAGTCGTGGAATAGCGGGAAGCTGCCAAGTGGTTGTGATGTCATCTGGATTAACTTTTACCAAGGAAGGTGTAAGACGAAAGGCCTAAAGCCTGATTTCTGCCGAATCATTTCAAATAATTCTAAGTGTTTCAAACTTTGGTGCTCGGACCTTTCTTCTTGCCTCTTCCTTTCTTTGGAAGACGGAAGACGGAAGGCCCGAACTCCACCGAAAATTTTAAAAAATGGCTAAGTCTTTAGACTTGCGGGGCTCATAATTTCTTTCTTCTTCCTTCTCTGGGAAGGCATAAGGCGGAAAGCTTGAGGCCTGAAGTCCACTGATATTGTGATCTTCCTTTGTATAGCGGAGCTCAGGGGGTGGTCTTTTCTCCTTTTTCCTTCTCTCTTGGAAGGCAGAACGCTAAAGGGCCTGGGGCCTGATCTCCGATAGCTTCCGTGATCTTCAAAAACAAAGGGAAAGGAAGCAGAATCTAGGATCTGCCATGGTTAATCATAATGAAATCTTGCTGATAAGGTAGAATACAGGGTAGATTGAAATTCAAACATCCAGTTCCAGCTGGAATTTGTAGTTGGGCATTTATTGTTGCAGGCAGAGGAAGATGCAAGGTTTCAACGCATATATTTGTTTAGCTACTTCAGAGAAGATATTTTCTGCATTTATGTCAAAGACAAATAGATATTTTGAAACATTCCTTTTTAAAAATATCTTTTGATAGGCCCATAGGGAAAATTTATTACAGTAAGTGATGGCGCCTCATTGTAAAATGCTATAAAGTGCATGAAATCAAATGTATTATGTTGGGGGTTGTTGGTCTAAAAAACACATCTTGTATCAGCTGTAATTGTGCCTCTTTGATAAGAAATAATAGATTTTTACCTTTTAATGTACGCCTTCTGCTCTGATCTCCATTTGTGAATGCTTCTTTCCTTTTAGATTTCATTTAGTTTCTTTTACCTTTGTAGGTAGTTTGTGATTTGTGTATGCTGATTTGTTGTTTGTTTTTATTTTGTGCATAGATGGTTGATATGAGGGCTGAACATTCAAACCTAGTGTATCACCTTTCCATTTCTAGTTTCTCCTTCTTCCGCTTTTCCCTATCAGTGATAGATTAGGTTTAGTCTTAGTATACTCTGAATCTCATATTCAGAAAGAGGAACCAACCTTCTTTGGAGGTTTGATTTCCTTTGCGGGGTCCCACACTTGGAAATCACTCCCATGTTTCACTGGATTGTTGCAGCACAATGCTTCAACACAGGTGCAAATCCAAGTGACAACAAAAACTAAGGTTGGACGGCCCACTTGGAAGAATCATCCATTTTGGGGTTATGACATGTGTCATATATGCTATAAGAAGTTGTAAGAGATTCTATGACAACTGTAAGTTGTCATAAGAATTTATGATATCTATGACAACCTATGACATGTCAAAAGATGTTGTAAGTTGTTATTCTTGGTTTTAGGTACCCAAGGTTGCATAGGAATCTTTGGACAAGTGTTTGTTGCATGTATGACAACATTTATTGTTGCATGTTGGAGTTTCTAAGATGGGGAATCTTGGACGCCTATCTTGGAGGTTTTGGCTTGTTCTGTATAAGCATTGCATAGTAGATGATATGTAATACAGTTTATAGGTACTCAAGTTCTGTCGGATTGAGGATTGAAGAAACAGAGGAAGTGCATGTATTGTAATCTCAAATTTGAAGATAATACAACTTGAATCCTCTTTTCTTGGTGGAGTTTTTTACCCGAAATGGTTTTCTCCATGTTACATATTGTGTTATGTGTTCAGTTCTTCATGCATGTTATTTCTGTGTAGTGGGTTTTTATTTCTATTGCAATCTCCATTGATTCTACAATGTTTAGAGGACATAAATAAGGTTAAAATCATATTTCTGTTGTGTGGTTTTTACCTTCATTTCTAACATCCATCCACTCCATAACTCCTCCTGAAGTGCACTCCATCAACTCAAATATGAGCAACTACTATTCCCTTCAATGCAATACCTGCAAAAAATCAACACACTCGAAGGTGTAAGGCTCACCAAACAAGCCATCAAAACAAGAGGACATAAATTTATTACTCCAGCCCAAACAAGCAATCAACCAAATCAATCAACTCTTCCATTTAATGAGACATAATCAAAAGTTTAAGGCTCACCAATCAAGCCGTTAAGAAAACATTACAGAATTCAAAGACTTCAGACCAAATAAGCATTCAACCAAATCAATCACCTCTCAAATTTAATACCAAATTCAAATTTATACACATCCATCAAATCATTCAAATGAATCAATCCACACAAAACTATTTGAACCAATCAAATGAGAGTGCACAAATCACCAACATTTCCTTCCTCATATTCCTACATAAACCCCATTTTCATTTTTCCAACATCCCATACAAAAAAGTCCTGAAAGGTTCAAATTGCACACTGATATCAACATTATTGTAAGTTCACAATAAATGCCTATCCTTATGAATGTTAAATGTATGTTGTTTTTACTTCCCATGTATGTTGTTTTGGTTTAAACTGTATGCTTTTTTGGTTTAAACTGTATGTTGTTTTGGTTTAAAATGTATGTTGTTTTTTTTTAAACTGTATTGTTATTTTGGTTTAAAGTGTTTTAGCTTAAAATGTATGTTGTTTAATGTGAGAGTGTGGGAAATAAAGGTGGCTCTATGCTCACAAAATATTGTTTTGGTTTAAATTGTACTGTTGTTTTGGTTTAAAATGTTTTATCTTAAAATGTATGTTGTTTAATGCGAGAGTGTGGGAAATAAAGGTGGCACTATGCTCACAAAATATTAAGGAGGAGATCTATGAAGCATTACACCATAATAATTAGTATATACACATAAGTTCTTTACACTTTCAAAGTATGCCATTATAGAACTATTGCATACTGTAAACTTATGGCAAGATTGAGTCTTAGAATAACTCCATTTTAGTGGCATGAAAGGTGAACTATTTGTTAGTAGGGCCCAAAATGCTTGTTTGTTAGTGGTGAGCTATTTTGGATTGTATATTGCTCTAACTAACATGCATCTATAATAGATTGTTTCAACTGAGTCTTCCTACTCTCAATCATCTGCCTCTCAGCCTCCTATCCTTCTTTGTTTAGCTTTTCTAAAGGATAAATTAGATGTTTTACTAGCTAGCACTAATTACTTCTACAACTATCCTTTGACTTCTAGCTGAACAGTTGAAATGGAAACAACCATCTATGTAATCACCAAGGAACTGCCATCAACCAAGAACAAAACACTCTAAAAAGCTTCCCTACAACTACTTAGACATTCTAACAAAACACTATATTCACTTTCAGGTGTTATCATAGCTTATTCATATAGTGTTATTCACTTTTAGAATGTCCTTTATAAATATAGTGTTTTGTTATTCATATAGTGTTTTTGACATTCTCCAGGCATTAGATATTCACTTTCAGATGTTATCATACCTTAGCCTTTTCGAACAACTACCTACTTAGCATGATGATCTGTTTGCAAAAATTTCAAAACAAGGTTGTGCAACAGGGTTGTTAAGAGTTGTTATTCTATAGTATTCAAATAAGGGTAATCATAACAATTACATTCTCTAGGAATTAAATTGTAAAACTTTGAACATCTAAATGTCAAACTGTAAACATCACATTACCAATCTTTCAACATCAAAATGTCAAACTGTAAAATCAAACATAGAACATCGCAAATCTTCTGTTCAGAGCATCACTGTGAACTCTCCAAATGAACTTACAAACTCAAGTTACAAACTACAATTACATAGATGAAGAAAATGGTATGACAAATGTTGTATTGTTTGTGAAATATATTATTAAAGCTGATTGTTGCTCTTCATTGTTATCTTGCTGTAGAGAGTTTACACTGCCAACCTCACTACACGCATGCTTGAGTAAACATAATTGATCTACCTATCACGTACAAGACCAAGTAGAACCTGATAGTTAGGTTGCACCACTCTACAGGCCTCTCTCCTAATCAACACAGGTTGGTCGGATGTCCAGTTCAATGCTTTAGGCTCTTTGTTTCTTTAACTTTGTACTGAAAAGATTCCAGATTTCAAAACTGGTGTTCAAAGGTGTTTGTTCCGATGTGCAGATGAAGAACAAAGCTCAAATGCAAACTTGTCATGGCACAAAGAGACTAAAGACAACCATGCCTCTAAAAAAAAGAGGAGTTAGATTCCTACCGGATGAAGACACTCAAGTTGCTAACGAGAGCAGTTCTCAACTAGCTAAGCCAGTTATTCAATTTAATGCAGTTGCTAGAAGCAAGAAGGTTTCAATTCAATAGGAGTGGACGAAAGAGGATATGGAATCAACAATGAAAGATGTGGACAATAATGGCATGTCGACAAGGAGTGCAACAAAGAAGTGGGGAATCCCTACCACAACAATCAGCAATTGGTTAGGTTGTTTAACATCAACATCAAAAAAAGGTCCTCCCATAGTCTTGACAGTAGCTGAAGAGGCTTTAATAGTGGAATGGTGTAAAGAGATGGCTGCAGTGGGCCATGGGCTAGAGATTATTAATCTCAAAGCAGAAGTTGCACTTTTTTACCAAACATGACCAAACCCATTTAAGGATGGGCTTGATGGCAAGTCATGGTGGACTAGATTTAAAAGGCGTCATCCTGAATTGACATTGAGGATAGTGGAAGGCCTTGACAGAGACAGAGCTCTAAACCTTAGGCCTACAGTTGTTGCTGCATTCTACGAGACATTGTCCAAAGTGTATGAAGCCAACCCATATGGACCACATAGAATTTGGAATTATGATGAAACTGGAATTTAGGCAAGTAGAAATAGAGTCATGTGGGTGTTGGCTAAAAGAGGTAGTAGAAGTGTTTCATACATCATTCTGAAGAGCAGGGAATGGATAACAATTTTGTGTTGTGTTAATGTTGCCGGACAGAGCATACCAGGGTTCTATCTTTTCAAAGGTAAAAGGCATCTTAAAAATTACATTTTTGGCTGCAAATTGGGTGCTTGCATGGCTTCCTAGCCTTGTGCTTGGATGACTAAAGAGTTGTTTATGAACTGGCTGCATCATTTTGTACGATTAGTTCCAGGTGGTGTATCGTCGACAAATAGGCACTTGCTGATATTTATGGCCATGGAAGCCATGTAGCTGTGACAACCATCCAAGAAGCTAGGTCTTTGGGTATTGATTTGCTGACACTACCAATGCACACCTTACACAAATTACAACTATTGGATGTGAGTTTATTTTCAACATTTAAATCATACTTCAAATCGGAAAGAGCAACGTGGCTGGCAAGGTTTCCAAACATAGAAATAAAAAGAGCAAAATTTGCATAATTGGGCACCAGGTCATTTCGTAAAGCACTCATTGTTTCAAACATCACAGGTGGATTTAAAAGAACATGTATATGGCCCCTCAATCCAGATGATCTAATGGAGGACATGCACCCTAGCAATAGTTTTTAGTTCAACGTGCATGATGATGCTTCTGTAGTACAGAACATCCTTAGTCTTTCTGGGGTTGATGTTTCACAAGTGGAAGTTGCCAACACATTGCTATCAGGCCTTGCAGATGCTGATTTACATCCTACAATAGTAGACACAGTGGGAGAGGAAACTATGCAGGATTCAACTCAAAGCACTTTTCATGATTCACCTGAACCTATGGTGGGAGGTCAACTGCTTGTTGACATGGCTGAAAGTCAACAACAACAAAGCCTAGATGGACTTAGCCTTTCGTCTCAGCCAAGCCAACCATCATGGTTGGTGGAGGGAGCCATGAATTTGGGAATTAATTTGCATCCTCATCAAGAATATAACACATTTTCCTTCCCCTCTCCACCGCCCATGTTGAATGTACCTAAAATGGTAGATTACTATGTTGAGTGTGGAGAAGCTGATGGTGGAGATATTACATATTTGAGCTAGGATACCGAGGCAGTTTGCAATGAAGATGAACATACCATTCGTGGAGATTCTAGCCAATCATTGGGTTCCCAATGAGATTCACGCATCAACAATTTCCTTAAACTGCCCATTCACATTGTGAAGGAAAGACCCATAACTGGAGAGGATAGTGGAATTCAGTTGAGCCGGTAGTCCCAACTATTAACAACAGACGACTACATGAGCCTTTTAATGCAGCAAGAGAAAAGGAAGAAAGAAATTGAGCAGATAAAACTTCGAAAGAGACAACAAATTGAGGACAAAAAGGCAGCTCGTGTTGTTGCAAGGGAATTGAAGGATCAAGCCAGATTAGATAGAGATGTTGCACGGCAAGCAAGAGAACAACAAAAAGTTTTACAAAGATAGGAAAAGGAGCAGAAAAAGGAGCAAGAGAGGATTCAAAGGGAGCAAGATAGAAAGGAAAGAGATCTTGAAGTGGAAAGGAAGAATCTAGAGGGACAAAGGCGTTTAAGTAACTCGCTAAACCCTTTGCCAGAAAATCATGCATTGTTTAGGGAGATGATGCACATTCATGTCCCTATCTATCCTACAACTCTAACCCCATCCCATGTGAGAAGCACTAAACTTCCAACTCTAACCCCATCCTATGTGAGCAGCACTCCACTTCCAACTCTAACCCCAACCCATGTGAACAGCACTCCATTTCCAACTCTAATCCCATCCCATGTGAGTAGTACTCAATTTCCAACTCTAACCCCATCCCATTTGAGCAGAACTCTAACTTCACCACCGAGGGAAGAGAACATGGTTGGGATTAATTTGTCAAGAAACTAGGCAACAACAAGGTCTATCACATCAAGTCCACTTGTTTTTCCACCATGGTTCGAATGAAATTGGGAGCAACCAATCATTGTACACAAACAAGTTTGAAATTGTAGCCTAGGGAGGCATTTTTTTGCATTTTAAACTCCACAATTTCTATTCTGGCTTATATTAATGAAAGGGGATTTCAGATCTATGTTTGGCATATGTCAATGATATGCATTTGTAAATATCCAATGGTCAACATAAAACTTGTTTGAGTACAATCATATGTTGAGGGCATGATAGTGGTGCAATCTAACTTTCAAGGTTAACATGGGCTTCACATTCTTTACTGTTTTAGATGGCATTTCTTCATTTTAGTCATACACATTTATACTCAAACATGAGGTGGACACCCTAAATATTTCATTTGGAGGGGTGAACCATTTTTTTCCCACATGGATGGCGTGTGCTTTTGGCTGGAGCAAAATTACAGGCATTTTTAAATGATGACCAACGACCAGCCATAAGGAACCCTGGTGGCGATATGTTACATCGTGGATAGTGCTCAGTATGTCATGTGGCATGCGAGCATAGCATCACCTTTATTTCTCACACCCTTTCATTAAGACTACACTTCTGGCTAATTCAATTTCATACTGCCACATTTACTACTCTGCAGTCCGCATTTCCCTGGGCTTTGTGCTACCTTGTTTCAGAGCAATGGAGCCTTCAATGCTCCAGTGCATTCCATTGATGAATCATCGGCACCCCACTATCGATGCTTGTATTTGCGTATGGTCGTTGCAAACAAAACCAAAATATGGTCACTTAGGCTTTGGAGATGGCTCTGCTTTGGTGATAGATCGTATGAAGTTTGACATTGTTCGGAAACTTGATAATACTAAAGCATTTTTAGTGTTAAGCTATGTTGTAGTTATCCACAAATTAGTTTGATATGTAGACTGCAACATAGCTTAACCCAAAATGCCTTTGGGTAACCAAGTCTCCCCAATGCTACCACCTCATACTAGCTTAGGTTTCTTCATGTTCAACTTTAGGTATTTGAATGGTTTGTTCATGTAGCCATGTTCTCTAGTAGAATGTAGTCCTAGTTGATAGGTTCCTTCATGCATTTAGATCTGGTTTTTGAAGCCATTTATTTCACAACTTATTCATGCTAACATATAGTTTTCTTTGACCCTATATTATAGTTCAGATGGGGAGTCTTGATAATGCTAAAGTTGTTTTAGTGTTGATCTATGTTGTAGTTATCCACAAATCAATTTGATATGTAGACTGCAACATAGCTTAAGCCAAAATGCCTTTGTGTAACCAAGTCTCCCCAATGTAGTTCTCTAGTAGAATGGTTTGTTCATGTAGAATAGTTATCTACTAAAATGTAGTCCTAGTTGATAGGATTTTAATGCATTTAGATCATGGGTATAGGAGTTGACCAAAGTGGGGCTAGCAATTAATTTAAATTATTGTTTCAATTAATAGTCAAAATATTTCTAAAAACAACATAAATATGCACCAATCAATGTACATATCATATTTATTTATTCATTAGTATTTTTTAATTCATATTAGGTGGCATACACAAATGATTTACATGGATTTACAAAACATAAATGCAACTGACATGATTTATACACATACACAGTTGAATACATCATGGTTTTCTAGGACAATTAAGTTTGTAAAACAACTAAGTAGAAATGTATATGAGATAGGAAATGTATAACAAAAGGACAATGAATCTTCGACTGACGTGGCACTCCAGATGGACTTTGAAAGTTAGGGTGACACAGTATGGGGGCCTCTCCCATATTTCTAATGTCAAATAGAAAAAATGGAGAGGTATAATGTGAGAGGCTGATTGACTTGGTTGAATGTTTGTGTGGTTTGAACTCTTAAATTTTTGTCCTCTTTTTTTGACTGCTTGTTAAAAAATTAGAAATTGGTAATAAGTTTGACAGTTGATCGATTTATGTCCTCTAGTTTTGACTACTTGTTTGGTGAGCTTTACACCTCTGAGTGTGGATGCTTCATATGTCAATATATGTTTGTAAGTATGTAATGTTTATATATATATGACAATGATTTATCTAGTCATAAATAAAAAGTTCTTTTGGTTCTATGTGTGGTTGTAATCATGAGGGTTCTGCATTAAAATTAAAATGGGGTTCTTGTTTATCCACGGGTATTAAATATTTTTATTGTTTGCAATGGGATTTCTTCCATCTATTTTTGTTTGTGGTCGTAAATGGAAGGTTGTTTTGGTTTTATGTGTCTACACACACACACACACACACACAGATATGTGTGTGTGTGTAGATTAAGGAGATCAGACTCATCCACTAGTAAACCAATAGGAATTGTATGTGTAGATCATGTTAATTTATTCAAAATGAAGAACATTTGTTGTTGTGAGATGTAATGCATGGAGAATGACGATTGGGACTAGAGGGTGTAGATTGCTAAAGCAAGGGCATGAACAACATAAAGAGTAAAGCATGGACAAAGGCATGAACAACATAATGAAATATTTAGGGTGTCCACGTCATCGACTAGGTGGTAGAGATAGATTTTTTTAATTTCAGATGATGTGGCGTGCCAAGTGGAGGGTCAAGTTAGGGTGACCCAATATGAAAAGATGACATAAATCTTATTCTAATTAAAAATGGTGAATGGGTCATATTGTATTATAAGGATATTGATTAGGAGATATTGCAGAACATAAAGACTAATTGTTGCATGGAGTTGAGATAGAAGAAACATATGTGTATGAATATATGTCTTAAAAGGAGATTTACAATTATGAATATGTATGAAAAGAGGACATAAATCTTATTCCAATTAAAAATGGTGAATGGGCCAGATTGGATTATTAGGATATTGATTAGGAGATATTGTAGAACATAAAGACTAATTACTACGTGGAGTTGAGATAGAAGAAACATGTGTATGAAAATATATGTCTTAAAAGGAGATTTACAATTATGAATATGTATGAAAAGAGGACATAAAGCTTATTACAATAAAAAAATGGTGGATGGGCTTGATTGTATTATTGGGATATTGATTAGGAGATATTGCAGATTGAATTTTGAAGTAAACATGCTTTTACAAGGTATTCAATATGATATTAAATTAAACAGTAAATGTAGTTCTAAGAAAAATTTTTGCAACCATTAAAACATTTGTCAATCCATTTCTACAATTACAAATTGTAAACTAAAATTTGTAACTTAAATTAAAGAGTCACAGTGATGCTCGAACAGAATATTGTAATTTCCAAAACCAATAAATTTGTTACAAAACACAGAAGATGATCATTAAGCTGTGTTGATAAACACTACTAAAAAATAAGTTAAAGTTCCAAAAAACACCTTTGAACACCGGTTTTGATATTTGGAATCTTTTGATTCTCTGCAGTACAAAGTTAAAGAAAGAAAGAGCCTTAAGCATTGAACTAGACATTCCACCACAAAACAACTTTCCTTTAACGACCACAAACAACAATAGATGGAAGAAATCCCATTGCAAACAATAAAAAAGTTTAATAGCCTTGGATAAACAAGAACCCCATTTAAATACAGAACTGTCATTATTACAACCACACAGAAAACAAAACAACCTTCCATTAACGACCACATACAACAAAAGATGGAAGAAAACCTATTGTAAACAATAAAAAAAATTAATAGCCATGGATAAACAAGAACCCCATTTAAATACAGAACCCTCATGATTACAACCACTCAAAAAACCAAAAGAACCTTCTATTTACGAGTATAGATAGCAATAGATGGAGAAAATCCCAAAGCAAGCAATAAAAAATAATTTAATACCCATGGATAAACAATAACCCTATTTTAATATCAAACCCTCATGATTGCAACCACTCAGAAAACCAAACGAACCTTCCATTTACTAGTACAAATAGAAATAGATAGAAAAAATCCCATTGCAAACAATAAACAATAATTTAATACACGTGGATAAACAATAACCTCATTTTAATACCGAACCATCATGATTACAACCACTCAGAAAACCAAAAGAACCTTCCATTTATGAGTACAGACAACAATAGATGGAAAAATCCCATTGCAAATAATAAAAAATAGTTTAATTCCCATGGATATACAATAACCCCATTTTAACACTGAACCCTCATGATTACAACCAGATAGAAAACCAAAAGAACCTTCCATTTACGACCACAGACAACAATAGATGGAAGAAATCCCATTTAAAACAATAAAAAATATTTGAATAGCCATGGATAAACAAGAACCCCGTTTAAATACAAAACCCTCATGATTACAACCACTTAGAAAACCAAAGGAACCCTCCATTTACGATTACAAATAGCAATAGATGGAAAAATTCCCATTGCAAACAATAAAAAATATTTTAATACCCATGGATAAACAATAACCCCATTTTAATACCGAACCCTTATGATTACAACCACTCAAAAAACCAAAGAACCTTCCATTTACGATTATAGACAGCAATAGATGGAAAAAATCCCATTGCAAACAATAAAAAGTAATTTAATACCCATGGATAAACAATAACCCCATTTTAATACCGAACCCTCATGATTACAACCACTCAGAAAACCAAAAGAACCTTCCATTCACGATTACAGACAACAATAGATGGAAAAAATCCCATTGCAAACAATAAAAAATAATTTAATACTCATGGATAAACAATAACCCCATTTTATTACTGAACCCCCATGATTACAACCAGATAGAAAACCAAAAGAAGCTTCCATTTATGACCACAGACAACAATCAATGGAAAAAATCCCATTGCAAACAATAAAAAATATGTTAATACCCTGGATAAACAATAACCCCATTTGAATACCGAACCCTCATGATTACAACCAGACAGAAAACCAAAAGAACCTTCCATTTACGACCACAAACGACAATAGATGGAAGAAATCCCATTGCAAATAGCAAAAAAAAAGTGAGTGTGCATGCATAAACCATACGAAAAAAAACCCAAAAAACCTCTATTTTTTCAAGCTCAATGGATCATAGCCTTAGCAGGATGCAAAATCCTTACCAGGGTCGTGCGCGTAGCCATCAATGAATAGAGTCGAAGGAGCAACGAATTGAGCAACTTCAACCTTCATACGATCCATCTCCAAAGCCGAGCCATCTCCAAAGCCTAAACGGCCATCTCCAACGTGAAAACTAGCGTCTCGAAAGCCAAAGTGACCATGTTTTGGTGTCATTTGCAATGACCATACGCGATAAGTAGCATCGGTAATGGGGTGTTGGCGTTTGATGAATGGAAAGGACCGAAGCATTGAAGGCTCCATAGCTTCGAAATGAGGTGGCACAAAGCCCAGGGAAATGCGGACTGCAAAGTAGTAAGTGCGGCAATAGGAAATTGAATGAGGCAGTGGTGTAGTCTTAATGCGAGAGTGTGAGAAATAAAGGTGGCACAATGCTCGCATGCCACATGGCGTGCTGAGCACTATCCACGATGTAACGTACCACCGTCGAGGTTCCTTATGGCCGGTTGTCGGTCAACATTTAAAAACGGCTGGAATTTTTCTCCCACCAAAAGTACATGTCGTCCACATGGAAAAAAAATCGTTCACCCCTCCAAATGAAATATTGAGGGTGTCCACGTCATCGATCAGGGGGCAAAGGCAATTTTTTTTTAATTTCGGATGACATGGCGCACCAGGGGAGGGGTCAAGTTAGGGTGAGCCGCTATGGGCCCTCTCCCCTAGTTTTGTGCAAATTTTGTTTGTTGCATGCTAGTTCTTCTCTTTCAATGATTAGTGTCCGTCACGTAGGGATCATCCTGGTATCTTTTATTGGGATCACATTTACCCTAATGGCCACAATTATCCACTCTAGTTTCCATCTACCTTTTCGACCCCACGTGAGATCCTATTTTTCCCACTGGTTAAGGCATCACAGGATGGACCATGTCTCGAATTTTTGGGGCACCTCCTTTGAAATTCCTCTCCCTTCCACTGATTTACCCCTTTTTTGTTTCTTGTGCTTCTTTTCCTCTCTAATGTTTCTCTTCATTTTCCTCTCGCCGACTTTCTAGCCCTATTTCCCCATCCAAGTTCCTTCTTTCATTGCCGTGCCACTGTCCTATCACCATGTATCAATTGAAACCGATTGTGGATTCTGATTGACTCCTATTAAAATTACGCTGCAACGCCTCCTTATTTTTTCATCTAAAGTTGTATCTAAATTTTGATACTCACGATCATTTATTCTTACTTCATCTCTCCATTGCACCACAACTCGTCGAGGAAACTTAGTGTCTGACTCGCCTGATTTCTACTCAATTTTTCATGCACGGTCCATTTTCTTCCAGTTATTTTTATTTACTTCTATATTAAATTTTAAATATATTTTAATTGGATTTTGAATTTAGTTATAGGTTTAAATTTAGATTAAATTCAATTATAATTTAATTTATGGGTTATTTTGTTATTTTATTTTTTATTATATTTTTTTCTAAATGTTTAATTTGAGCTTTAGTGTAAATTTAGTTAAAATTTAACTTTAGATTTATTTAGTTTAGTTTTATTTAAATTTAGTCCTATCAAATTTTAGTTTAATTTTGTTTAATTAAATTTAGTCCTATCAAATTTTAGTTTAATTTTGTTTAAATATAACTTTAGTTTAGTTTTATTTAAATTTATACTTAATTTTGTTAAAAAAAAATTATAGGTAAATCATGGTCTTAGGGATCGCACCCTTTGTATTATAGTAAACCAAAAAATATTACATCATTTTTACTTGTTATGGGTTACAACAAAAACTTAGATAACTATGTTGTATAGGGGGCAACAGGTAAAAACCCTTGTTATACTATTTGCCTACTATCTATCTCCTATCAACTTATATTTAAGCTTATATCATATATACATAATCAAAGCATTAAGAAAAAGTAGCAAACTATTTGACAATCAGGACAGAGAGTCACATTTCAACCTCATTATTAGAACTGTTTGAGATGATCATTCTTAACCATGAAATTCCTTTGATCACCACTAGCCCCATAACTTGTTTTAGAAACTCTTTACCTCTCTACACCTTCCTTCTCCTTTGAGCCTCATTCTGTAGTAGGCTCATGACAATTATTGACCTCCATAGTCTACTAACCACACCATTATTCAACAATAGCATTCCACCCAGCAACAACATCCCTATTCCATATACAACTACCAAAATAACATCATCCAAGTCACCAAGGAATTGGATTTTGATTAGGGTGTCAACCATTTTTTTTACCAACTCCTTAGCCTCACCAAGATCCAACAACATTGCCATAAACATTGAAGATATGTCTATGTTAACCCAATAACGATGGTCTAAAACCATAAATTCCTCCCATAAGACCCACTAGACTACATAAAGAAGCAAATCACTCCATGTTTTAAACACCTTCTTCAACCATTTCTTAGAAATACCACCTAAAATGGCTATCTGTCATTGGCCACATACTAATCGCATAAGTGTATTCATTGCTTTGTTCAAGAATGTTGAGGGTTTATGGACGAGCTTCTCAATTTATGAATAAACTCACCACACTCCATAATTACTCTCTCCATCCTATAGCTTACACCATAATCCTCAAGCTAGAGATTTCCTATCTTAGCACTTGAGCTAAATCTCGTATTTTGATGACATGTTAAATTGCCAACAACAATACCTCTATGACTTACTCTATAATGATTATTCCTCATAAATTCTTAGACATTTTAATGATACCTTAGTCAATGTCTCTTTCAATCCTTGATGAACAATCTTATTTATGTTTTAAATTTGGCCAGAGGATCGGCCTTAGATTTTATTATACTCTCTTTGTTAATGTCTATTGCATAATTTACAAGAATGTTAGCATCTTCATTAATCTCTCTGTAAACATGTTTGATGGTATGACTTTCTAGTGAGTCTAAGAGAGGCCAAACCTGCCAAAGGATGTTATTAACTTTCCAATTTGGCGACTTTCTCTTCTTTACTACATTAATGATTATCATTGAGTCACCTTTGATTTTGACTTTTTACTATCATAGACATTACAAATTTGTAGGCCAATAATGAGTCCTTGACCTTCAACTTTGTTATTAGTCCCCTCTTTAAGTCTTTTTGAAGCTACACCATTCAATTTTCCTTCCTCATTTCTTATGATGCATTCTTCTCCTGATGCTCCTAGATTTCCCCTAGATGCACCTTTGAAATTCATCTTAAACCAACTATTGGAGGAGGTCTCCATTGTGCTTCTTTTCTAAGTGTTTAAGAATAAAATCTTCCATCCCCATTAACGGGAGGGACTTTGATTCCTTCCCATAACAGTATCCCAGGATGTGAATGATTTCCCTTTAATTGACTACATATTATTTTACTGTTAACCACCTCAACCATAATAGTCTGCAATTTATAAAAAAAGGATAACTCTAATAATGCTTTATCTTGAAAATTTCTTTGATTTCTTTTTTTTCAGATCTCCCAAATCATTATCGTTGGGCATATAATCCATAGGTTGCAAAAGATTGATTGCTTTTTAAAAATGGGTCTTGACTGAAAGAGGTTAAGTATATCATGTGGTAGAGCACTCTTCAATCCTAGTCTAGCACACAACCACTACCAACTCTTTTGTGAAAATTGGCAATTTAATAGAAAATGGTCTATGCTTTATTCACTTTTCTTACATAACACACATCTTGAGGGTACATTGTGTCCAAGTTTTTGACATCTATCTACTATCAAGATTTTATTTTGCAATGCTACCCATGTGAAGCCCCCTACTTTGGGAAGGCATAGTTTATCCCAACATAGGTGAATAGGAATATTAGTCTTGTCTTCAATGGACTCTTCCACCATAAAGTCTATCTTTGCATAGTACTCCTTGGTCTTAGAGCAATTCCATCTTATTGTGTCTTCATCATCTGTCAACCAAATTTTCCTTTTGGTCAATATTTATTGTAATGCTAGCACTTGATTTTCTAGTAAGTCCGGTCCTTTTAATTCTTTCCATTCCTAATCTTCAATCCCTTATATGATCAATGGATTCACATAATCTGCTACTTTCTTACCCTAGGTAGTTGAAAGGACATGTTTTAATAGAACTAAATCCCAATTTGTTTCTATTGACGGAAAATCATTCCATGAGTCTTCCAAAAAATTAGCAATCCTACCATTCCTTATTTCCCAAGTCAGATGGTTTGTTATGATGGACCTACATGAAGAGAGTAAATTCCATATGCTCAATCTCTTGGGAAGATTTAAGATAGTCAAAACTCTTGTCGTGCATTGTGAGTCCATGTATTTATTTTGTAATATTCTTATCTGTTTTAGATTAGGCTTTTAATATATGTTCTAAACCAATTTAGCTCCTAGGGCCTTATTTTTTATGTTCTAATTTTATAATCCAACCCTCCCCCTCAACTGCTTCTAGTTTACATATAGAATCCCAAGCTATCAACAATATCTTCCTCTCTGCTAAGGTACCTTGCCAGAAGGAATTCCTCATATTCTAATCAAGTTTGTGGTGAGTTTTTGAAGGAAGCTTAAGGAAAGACATCAAATAAATTGGTATAGCTTATATGACAAATTTTAGCATGAGAATCTTGTTTGCACAAGACAACCATATTTATTTCCATGATGACATCCTTTTCGTGCATTATTCCATTAATGGATCCTATAGTTTTGTAGAGCAAAATCTGTCGGATAATGGGATGCCAAAGTATTTGATTAGGAGATTTCCCAATTTAAAGTCCAAGATATTCATAATTTCCTTTTACAATTTTAGATCTATGAAGAAGAAAAATAATTTGGTTGTATTTACTACCTGCCTAAAGGCCCTCATGTAGTTGTTCAAAGTTCTTTTAATTATTTGTGCCTCTCTTTTCCTAGATGTTCCAAAAAGTAGTGTGTTATCTGTAAATTGTTGGTGTGAAAAGGAACTTACCTCCTTAGTGACTAAAATGCCTTCCCATTCTCCCTTATTACAATCTTCTTTTATAGATATACCCAATGCATCTACCATGATGGTAAACAAAAAAGGGGAAATTAGTTCTCCATGTCAGAGTCTTCTAGATGCTCCAAAAAATCCTTGTGGACTTCCATTCACTAAAATGGAGTATCTTGGGATGGCAATGAACCTAAAAATTCAATTTAACCATTGTTTGCAAAAGCCAAATTGTTCCATTACTTTCATCAGAAATATCTAATCCACCCAGTCATACACTTTGTTAATGTCAAGTTTTAATATCATGTTTCTCCTCCTAGTGGTGTTTACTGAGTGTATGGCTTCCTAGGCTATTATCACCCCATCTAAAATAGAGTAGCCACGGACAAAACCACTTTGTTCTTCTACTATTATATCTGGTAGGAGAACTTTTAGCCTCTTTGATACTACCTTGGATAGTATCATGTATACTCTGTTAGAAAGAGAAATTAGATGAAAATCATCAAAAGTGGTTGTCTTCTCTCTTTTCAGAATGAGAGCTATGAATGTGTTGTTTAGGTCTTTCAAAAGAGCTCCTTTTTTCCTTGATTCTTCAGCAACTAACCAAATGTCTTTCCCAACAATGTTCCAACATTTGTGAAAGAAACTGGTGGGAAATCCATCTAGACGAAGAGATTTATCTAAATGTAGATGGGTGGCAACAAGTTTGATTTCTTCCTTCATGAAGGGGCTCATTAGAAAGTGATTTTGATCCTCATTGACTAGTTTGGAAATGTGTTCCAAGATTTTATTTTAATGTTTTAAATATGATCCATCTAGATTATTAAGGAGTTTCTAAATATAAAGGACTACCTCTTCATTAATTTTCTTGACCTCCTATATAGGTTATGTTAGATTCCAAGATCATCTGCAATATTTCTTCTACAAAGCGAGATGCTTCAAAAAGTTAAAATCAAAGGATCAAATTACAATCAATACATTCATGTACATTAAATTACCAAATGAGTAATTACAATGTTAAATACATTAACATTTGTCAAGAATAGACAAAACAAAAAACTAGAAAGACAATCTTATCCTAAGTGATAAGATTTACAACTAATAAAGGAAAAAGCATTACTAATTAAGTCCTAATTAACTTATGATAATGTGTAAATATAATTTTACACCAACACCCCCATAAGTGAAACTTAGGGAGGTTACGCACAAGCTAAAAAGAAAGATGAAGATGGGTCCCAGCAACAAGGCTTGATCAAGCACCCATTTAAAAACAAGAATATCTCATAATAGGAGAAAAGGAGAAAACCCAATGGGACAAAATGTTGAACACACCAGAGACCGAGAGGGGGGGTGAATCAGTCTATTCTTAAACTTTAAATCAATTCCATTTACAACTTAACCATCAAATCATTTTAAACAAAAGAAGAAGAACAGAAAGTAAAACATGCACCACACAAAGACACCAGGATTTTTACGTGGAAAACCCAATGAGGGAAAAACCACGGTGAGGATTAAATCACAATATAATAAGCTCATTGCTATAAAAGATTACAACTTTGTTTTAGGGCTACAACCCAAGGAAGCTACTACTCCCTGCTAACTTGCAAACTAAGGCTACAACCTTAGGGAAAGATACAAAGACCTGCTGAGGAGACTCGATGTCTGATAGCATGATACATAAAAATTACAATGAAAATAGGAACCTGAACTACTTTAAAGAAGGCATTTGTCATATGCTGATGTTGCGATCCCTTATTTCGCACAATTACCCCATCACTCTGACTTCACACACTTCATGCATAACACACTCATCAATCTGTTATCTACTACTTCACAAATGATTTTGTTCTTCTATATTAAATATCGTCTACAACAACTCAAAGATTCAATTAGGTCGACACCAAGATAACCTCTAGATAAAAAGTGTGATACTATATAAGTCAGCTCAAAGCAAGTATATTATGAGTTGCAGATCACTTCACATGGCATAGCAGGGTCAAATACATCATAACACATTCTTCAAAGCCAAATTAATTGATCAGGATCAATCGCAAATAAAGGAACCCAGACTGTCGGCCTGAACAACAATAATACTACCCATTGTTTATCTTCACACTGTTGGTAGGTGGCGACTAATCAAGAAAGTACTGTACACTAGCCATGTATCCTCACCGAGGTTCGGGGCTGGGCTGGGCCCCAAGCGGGGGTTTGGGGGCGGTAGCCCCCGAGAAATTTTTTTTTAGGGCCGACTTAAAAAAAAAAATCCTATTTTTTATGACCACACACACCACCGGGGAGATACCAAAAACATCATGCGGACCAAAAAGTAAGCAATATACTTTATCAATAACATCCTTGAAATCTTCTCCTGAAGTATTTGATCATTATATGCAACCGTAAGAAGAAAGACAAATTGAACTACTAAAAATAGAGCATGCCTAACTGACTGTGACATATCAAAACTTAGGATATTACATTATGGACCACTAAAACATCTGAAACTCATATGGATGCACTCATACACTACTTTGAACATATCCCAAAAGCTATACAGCCATATCTATCACTGTGGAGGAATGTAGAGCAATCCAACAATCCTTCATCATTATTTTACTCTGCCAGAGCACATGCTGGAACTTTGTCACTTATAACTTTTACTGCAGAAGGTTTCATGACTTGAAATCTTGGATATAACACCTTCATATGCCCATAAACTTATCTTCTGAACCACAATACTAAATCTTGCTCTGCAGAGGAATGCAGACCAAAACACTATGACTCTACCTTAGGGTATGCACTTTAAATGCCTTAGCAAAACTTATGCAACTTATCTCTGAGTGAGGTACACCAAACTGGTAAGATATCAATGTAGACATATAGGAATCTGTAATGTCCCCATTCCTAGTGGTGTTAGTCTATACTTGGTTCCCGTAGGCTAACCAAGGTGGTTAGGGAACTCTGGGAGTTCAAATGGTTGGTTTTAGAGAACTTACTATTTTTAGTAAGTTAGGGTTTCTTCTATTTTTGGAAATTTAGTATTGGAGGTAGAGTGTTTTGTTGAGACCTTTCAAAGGTCCATAACTCATGTGATTCTGAGACCGTTTGGGCTTTCATATTAAAGTTCGTAACTTAATTTTAATATTAATATTTGGACTTCATATTAATGAAGTGGTGATTTTGGGAAAAGTAATAAAAATGCAAAAAATAAATCACTAAGGCTTTGGATGCCCAAGGAAGGGAAATAAAGTATTTAAAATGAAATATTTTCCTACACAAAAGCATCAACCCTCAAGGGAGAAATATAAAAGGTAAAAAGAAAAGCAATTCATTCATTCACGACATCTTATTTCAAATGCATTTTTGCTCTGCAAGTTTTAAGAGTTTGAAAAAAACTTTAGCTTTTGGTGATGGAAACCACCATCAGTAGTAGCTTTCCGTAGTTGTGGAAGATCACCCAAGAGAGCTTTGAGGTAGCCATACCCAGTGGTTACAGTTGTGCATTCACTTATTTCAGTTTGGGGTTTTGGAAGCTTGTCGTGAAGGAGTATTCACAGAGATATTATCAAATATTTGCCTCCATAATTATCACTGCAGGTTTTAGAGAGTGTTTCCTAATTTTTATGTGTTTTGGTGGAGATTTGAGGTATTGGAGACCCCCCATATCCATTCGTACAACCTCTCAACCTAGTCGTACCATATAGCAGCAAGTATTGAGTTTGTGGTGGAACTTTGTGCCTTGTTTTGGACTGTTATTCCTCTATTGTCTTGGACGTCACAACTGTAGATCATATTGGACCATTTTATGGGCATTGTGGTGAGGGATTAATATTATTTGTTATTGTTCTATCATCTCCGGGTTGTACCAGTATAGCAGAAGGGTTGTTAGGTTTCATTGATGCAAGTTTTGGAGTTACTATGACGTGTATGCTCTTAGAATGGATGTGATCTTAGTCCATTAAATGTTGTATGCAAATATCTTTGTGTTAAGACTTGATTGTTCATTTCCAACCTGTTGTATCTCCCTTTCAGACTTGTATTTTACATATCAGCTAAATGGGTATGTAAAGTTCCTTGTCTTTGGCATTTTGGCATATGGGTATTGCATATTTATGTCATTTGATGTATTTTCATTGATATAGAACATCTAGGTATTTCATATTTCCATTATTTGCAAAAATATATGTATGCATGATATGTTATGTTATGGACCCAACACCAAAACGCAAACAAGGATCAACTTAACCACAGAAAACTCTTCACATGGTGAAAGTAATCAAACCAATATCGGCAAACTATAAAAGTCATAAGGGGGTGGGTTATTTCAGAAACATATTAGAACAAGTGTACTCACCTCCACATCACACTTAGACATCAGATTGATTACCATTCTTATACTTAGACAATTTCTCTCCATCTGCTAGGTCTTCAGGACTGACCTACCTTAAATATATTAACCCCATGTCGCTAACTGAATCAAACCTTCTCTCTCAAATCTTCCACTATGTCAATCATGTTAACCCTATGTCAAACCATCTCTCTCAAATCTTCCATTGTCCATAAACTTATCTCCAACCATTTCTCAACCTCTTTAACCTCTATACAAAACCTTTATACAAGCCTGACCTCTAGTTGACACATATTGAGTTGACATCAATGACAACACATATTGCCAACAATTTGTTGTATGAAGTTTGTCATTGATGTCAAAAGTTGTTCACAGATTTCACAAATGTTGATGTTAAAGGTTGTTCACAGGGTGTTGAGGTCAAAGATATGATGTTTATGTCATGGTGTTTGGTCATTTCATGTTGTTGGTACCATCTCATGTTACATATTGAGTTGATGCTAGTCATCTCATGGTGTATACAAAGGAGGAAGACCTTGTATGTGTCATATTGAGTTGATACTAGTCATCTCATGGTGTTTACAAAGGAGGAAGACCTTGAAGACCTTGTTCAGTGGTGCCCCTTCATTGTGTTCATGCCTATTCACTTGGCTTCACCAGATTAGAGATCCTGTATATTCTCATGCAGAGACCCATTTGTCATTTATATGTGCATTTTACAAGTTTTGGAACCCTTGATAAGTTTAGTGTTCATTGACATTTTTGAGCCCTATATTTCATTCAAGTTCTCCTAAGTCAATACTAAATATCTTGCCTTAATAATACTCTTTCTGGTGTCACAAAGACCTCTGCAAAGTCATGAGATATCTCTTATTGAAGTTTAGTATGTTGAAGTCATCATTTTTGTTGACTAGGGTTTGCATGTAATTGAGTTTTAGGGACTTAAGACCTAAAAAATCTAAGTTACCCTAAGTCCTAAAACCTATTCTACCTGTATTGCACTTTTAATCTATTTGCTTATTGACCGGTTGTTACGGGTTAATGTTCACTTAAGTGAACACTTCATGTGGTCATGTTCGTTGGATGACCGGCCTCGTCAGATAGATGCAATCAGACCCAACGATGATGTCATAGGTCTTAAGTGATCCATGGTCCTTGCGAAGATGGCAAAGCTCTAGATCAATGGCTAACATTTAAAATTCATTCAAAATATAACGGCTCCTCTCCTAGCATAAAATTGATGGGTGGTTCTTTCAACTGTCTCTTTTTTGTAATACAAACAACATCTAGGGCTAGGAAATTTGTTTTGAGGATATGTATGAAGTGTGTGTAGTTTCTGGTCAGTGATCCATGAAGGTGACTATTAGATCTTGAGAAGACATTCATGATATCTATGTTTTGACCATGCAGAATTTGTGCAGAGGGTTAAGACTTTGGAGGAGACAATTTGTAAATGAGCAGCATTGTAATGTATTTTGTATGCATATATGTTATGTGTTCTCTCTGCAGATAAGTATATAGGTTTTTAGTATGTTGTGATTGAGTTTGTGTTGTGAACACAATTTAGATTGAGTTATGAATGCAGTCATAAATAAGTGCATAGATAGATGATTTTTGAAAATGTTTTTGTTGGGAGTGTATTTGAGATGTTAAGGTTGTATCGGGAAGATGACTTGCAGAAACTGATGAGGATAATGTTATGAAGAGAAACAGAGAGAAACTCTGTATTTACTTTTCATTCACATCTGTGATGTAATCTTTTTGTCAGAGAGACATTTTTCTTTTGTCAGTGAGACATCCAGATTGCCAGTGAGGTTGATTTACCAGTGAGGCACACAAATTGTATCCAGTGAGGATTTTCCAGTGGGGCTGACTTGCCAGTGAGGTAATGTATCTAGTGAGGCCCAATAAAATCAATGTTCATAGTGGTTTTTCACCCTTCTAGGGTTTTCCACTTAAAATACTAGTGTCATCTCTTTTCTTGGTGTTGTGTCACATTTTGTTTAACTAGATCATCCTTGTTTATGATGTCATGTTCAATTGTACTTGTTATGATGATTCACTCAACATCCAATGTCTCAATGATTGAAGTGTCATAGATTACTTTGCATTATAAAGAAGTGTATTAAAAAGTGAAAAAGTTTGATTGCCCATTTGACCACTGATTCACCTCCCCTCTCAGTGGTCATGTACTCCAACACAATCTCCCCCTTTGTCATTGATGGCAACATTCATTTATCTATAAGTCCTCTCTCCCAACTGATAAGACAATCCTCAGCACACTCTCCCCCTTTGACATCAAGGACAAAGGGTGTAATATCTTCCACTTATGACAACCCAAAACTATATGTACTCTCCCTTACTGTATGATTTTTACAAACAACACTCCCCCTGAGATGGAGATTCCCCAAAACTGATGCTATGTCCATAGTATTTCATCAAGAATGACACTACAAGTCTCCAGAAGTCTATACAAAACCAAAATTGTCTTATCTTCAATACTCTTACAACTCACTTGGAAGGTAGAATGCTTTTGTAAATTACCTTGAGTTGAGCAATAGTGGACACCCAATTTGCTTTTGCTAAGGACAGAATGTGACTCTGACATTCAAATTGTATGCTTAGGTCCTAAGACTCCTCCACACTGCTTGGAGTCTTCATTTTCAGATCAACCATTTCTGCTTCAGCTTGAACTCCGGATAATGAAGCAAGTCTCAAATTGACTGCTTCCCTCAACTAGCCAAATGGTTTCTTTATGTGTTCAATTTGGTCTTGAAGCTATGATATATGTGAATGAAGATTTTCTATTTATACCCTGGTTGATCCATCCTTGTTCTTTGACAAGTCATATATTTCAACCAATTTGGTGATTTGTGACTCAATGGAGTCAATCTGAGTTTTGATTATTTTGGTGGAAGTTGGACATTTCAAGAAGAATAGGTATAATATGGTGGCTTCATCAATAGATTCCTTCAACTTCTTCAAGTTTTCTTGCAATTTGTTGTGTGCATTAGCACACCGGTGTGATGCATCAGTCATATGTAAGATGAATGATCTTTGAAAGAATATATTAAGAGCTTCAACTTTTGTTCCAGAAGCAAAGAAGGATCAATATTTACCTCTGGTAGACTCTCCTGAATAGTCTTTACTACATCATCAACCAATTCAGTTTTCTTCAAGTAATCCTTCAGAAACTCCTTTCTTGTAGAGGCATGCAAAATATCACCAAGCTATAATTTGTGAACAAGAGAGATGGTGGACAAGTCAATTTGTCCCTCATGAGTAGGAACCTGCAGGGACTAAGGTATCACCACCAGTTGAAATTGCATCTGCAACCCCAATAGGTCTTTAAAAGAATCTGATGATGAAGAGCTCTGACCTACATCTATAGAAGCATCTTGAACTTTCTCATCTCGTTTCTCAGGATTATCCTCTTTCTTCTACTCATCTTTCCCTGGATTCTCCGGAGAAGGATTGTTATGTTCTAAACTAGAATTAGTATTCTCCGAAGGAGGTCTACCCATTTTACCTTGATCCTCTGTATATTGTGCTTCAGTATTCTCTGGAGGAGCAGTCTCCTCATTCTGTTGATCATTCTTCACAGTCTCATCATCACCTGTTACATTATCTTCAAAAGCTGACAAGTCTATGTCATCAGATATATCTTCAATAATCACCTCAGCATTCTTCATCTCTTCAAGAATTTTGGTTGTTTTCTCTACTGTCTCCTTTTCCAATCTTTCTATTTCTTCTTTATCCCTTCCCATTAGAATATTTATTCTATGTTTGGTTCTAAATTCTTGTGCTTGTCTTTGAGAAACTTTAACCTTTACTTCATTAGAGATAGATGAACCAACCTTCTCAACTATTTGCTACCTCATCTTGGCCTCTTTTACCATGGCTTCATTCCTCTTATTGGTGAGTATGTTTGCAAGACTTGCAGGAAGTTGATCAATGATGTCAATTAGGGCCACATTAAAGGCCATCATATATTTGACTATGGCATTTTCAATTGTATCTTTGTCAGTAGGTGGCTTTTCATCATAGAGATCTGTAACTCCTTTTAATGCACCATGCTCTGCAATTGCATTAATAGTAGCCTCAAGTTGTAGAGGCACATGTTCAGATACTTTTAGAGGAACCTTCTTCTTTTTCTTTGTCTTTTCTCTACCTTTTCCTTTAGATGTTCCTTCCTCCTCTCCTTTTCTTGTTCTTTTCTTCAATATAAATGCTTCCTTTTCTTCTTCTTCATCCTCTACATTCACTGGATTTATCTTTCCCCTCTTTGCCTGTACCTTAGGCCTTGGTTTCTTCTTTTCACCAGTCTTGGCTTGCACTGGTGCTTTAGTAGTAGTTCTTCCACTGCTACGAGATGATTGAACTGGTTCTGAAGGTTTAGGAGAGGTTGTAGTGGAAGATGCAATCCTACTTGTCCTTCGAGGAGTAGGTGTGGCAGGAGTAGTTTGTGTTTCTTCCACAAGACCCTCAGGATTATTAAGCATCTCTTCCAATTTTGTTTTCATCTTCTCTACCTTTTCTTCTATCTCCTTCTTGTTTATCTTATTGGTTATCTCATCATAATTACCAAACCTCTCTGCAGAGGAATCACAGAGTGATCCCTAGGTTTGTTGAGCAAGATTTCAACATATCCGGTCAAGTCATGTCCAGAAACCTCATAGGACAATGTAGTTATCCATGAAATTCTTGGTTCAACTTCCTCCATGTAGAAATTGTCTTTGTCTACCATAAATGTGATATCATTCTTATACTTCTCCACAATTTGCTATGGTATCCTATCCCTCTACATATAAGTTTTGAAAAATCCCCAAAACATTGTGTCACATTGTTTTGTATCAAAAAAGCTACGCGTGTAATCCCTAATTTGGTGTGCAATAGGGATATCTCTTTTCCATACCATATTCTTCATACTAGGTAGTTCCTTCAGGAAATAGAACATTAGACAAATGATTAAAGAGCCATACTAGAATTTGTAGCGAGTCTCCTTAGTTCTCTTCAGGTTGTCCATTAATTGCTGTCACAAAAGCTCACATGAGTCATAATTCTTTCCTTCCTTCACCATCTAATGAGCAGTGTAGATGGTGGTGGCAGTAGCTAACCCCTATATGTTTGTGTAATATACCTTGTATGCGATGCCCATTGTGGAATATTTAACCCCTAGGTCAATGATGTCTTCTACAGTTAGGGTCCTTTTGTCAAATTTTGCTCTGACGAGCTTCATAACTTCTTCATTCTTCATAGCTTTCAATGCAGGCACAAGTCCAGAGGAGCACAATCTGGTCACAACTCTAATGGCTTCTTTTGTAATCATGTAGGGTTGATCAAGACAAAAGAAATCTTCATGAATCCTACTTAATGCAATTTTAACCCAATCTTCCTCATAGCAAAAGTTGGGGAAACCCTTCCAAACATCTAACTATTTAGCTGAGTCAACATTTGTATACTCCGGTTTGAACTGAAAATCATCACCCAAGAGGTGATAGTTCCTGAACTGTTCCAACTTTAGATGATTGTACTCATCTAGTTGTGAGCGAATGTATATGCAGACATGCTCTGTATGCAATACATTGATGGGAATGTGGGAGAATGCTTCATCCTTGTCAAACTCAATGGATTTGTATGAATGTTTCTTGAATTTTGGCCTTGGCCTCTCCACAATATCAATAACCACAGGTGTTGCCATGATAACTCTTTCAGAAAACTAGGGTTTTACAAACAAATTTGAGAAATACCTATGAATATTGTCATTAGGGTTTACACACATGCTTTGTTGAAAACCTTCTTCTCTTCTTAGCTCTTACACACACTTGATATCATTCAAATGAGATCAATTTTGATCAACTATTGATTAAATATGCTTCACATCTACCCTAGTTGCTCTGCATTTCTCTGTTCTTGACCTAATCAACCTTTTACTATCATAGGGATCCATGATCATTCGATAAACTTCCATAGAGAGTGTATTTGCTCTGGATTTTTGATCAAATGTCATAAAATTACTAGCCAACCATATTCATGTCATTATTAGCCATTATGCTGAAGGTTTCAGCATCTTATGCATTCAGTGGTTTGAAAAAGATTTGCAATTGCAACTCCCCCTAAGCCAATACTTCCTTTTTAGTTACCGGAAGATCCATCTGCACCAGGCAAACGTATAGATCCTTCTTTTAACCTTCTTCCCTCTTCTTCCATATCTTGTTCATTTCCTTCTTTTGCTGACCAATGTCAATCTTCTTTTGAGGAGAAGGTCTTACATTCTTTCCCTTGCAGAACCTTGCAACGTGTCTTGATTTATTGCAATTGTAGCAGATGATATTGGATTGCAGAGCATAATGACCTCTTCTCACATTAGATCTGCAATTAGTAGCCTTATGACCAAACTTGTTGAATGTGTAGCAGTAACCATAGAAGAATTGAGAAGTCGTAGCATTGTTCTTGTTCATGAAACCATTTCTCATCACTTTGCTTCTGTATTCATTAGCCTTATGACCAACTTTGTTGCAAGCATAAAACTGACCATGAAATGAATGAGAGTTCATAGCATTGTACCTTGGAGGCCTAAATGAATTTTAATCCATCTTTCTTCTACATTCAATAGCCTTGTGACCAATCTTATTACAAGCATAGCAATTACCATTGAAAGCTTGAGGGTACCTGGTAGGAGCAGTTTGTTTAGGAGCAGGCTTTCTGAAGTTCTTGTTCTTGTTCTAGACTTGTGTGAAGTTATTCTTTCTTTGTCTTCAAACAGGAATGAATTCATCTTTTGCATCTCTAGAGGCATTCTTCTTAAGATCTTTAGTGCAGCCTTTTTCCTCCTTTGTTTTAGACTTTCCTTCTGCTTTGAAGTTATCATAGAAATTTGCAGATGCACTATTTATAAGACTTTTCCTCTTTTCAAATCCAAGACCAGATTTTTCTTTTGATAGCTTTTGAGAGTTAATTAACTCATCAAGAATTTTAGAGCTTATTTTTAGTTTTAACCCCTTGTCAATTTGTTCTTTTGCTTTTTCCAATTCTTTTCTCAGAGTGACAACTTCTTCCTCGAGTTTTGAACATTTAGTTGCTTTCTCATTAAGCTTCATATTAAGTAGTCTTCAATCCTCTTGCCTTCTTCAACCATGAATTTCAAACTAGAGATCATATCTTCTACCTCCTTGAGTTTAATGTCACATCCTTTATCTCCTTCTATTTGATCTTTCAGTTTGCCAATTTCTTCTTTTGATTTTTTGGCTTGTGTCTTCCATTTTACAATTGTCCCCTTTGATTTTTTAGGCATAACCTCATATTTCATATTTAGTTCTCTTGCTTCATCTAGATCTTCAAGAGTTGACCGGAGTTCTCCTTCAAGGTCTACTTCATCTAGATTGAGGTCCCAACCTTTAGTTTCCATTACTTCTAGATCTAGTTATGGAGTAAACACATCATTAGACATAGCTTCATATTCCATGTGTTCAAATTCAGGATCTACCTCAGTTGTTAGGCTTCTCAAAGGTACTTGTCTCTGATACTAATTGTTGAACACACTTGGAGATTGAGAGGGGGGTGAATCAGTCTATTCTTAAACTTTAAATCAATTCCATTTACAACTTAACCACCAAATCATTTTAACCAAAAGAAGAATAACAAAAAGTAAAACATGTACCACACAAAGACACTGGGATTTTTACATGGAAAAACCACGGTGAGGATTAACTCACAATATAATAAGCTCACTACTATAAAAGATTACAACTTTGTTTTAGGGCTACAACCCAAGGAAGCTACTACTCTCTATTGACTTGAAAACTAAGACTACAACCTTAGGGCAAGATACAAAGACCTGCTAAGGAGACTCACTATCTGATAGCATTATACATGAAAATTACAATGAAAACAAGAACATGAACTACTATAAAGAAGGCATCTGTCATATGTTGATGTTGTAGTCCCTTATTTCATACAATTACCCCATCAATTTGAATTTGCACACTTCATGCATATCACACTCATCAATTTGTCATCTATTACTTCACAAATGATTTTCTTCTTCTATAAATACCTTCTACAACAACTCAAAGATTCAATCAGGTCGACACTATTAGTAGGTGGTGACTGATCAGGAAAGTATTGTACACTAGCCATGTATCCTCGTCGGGGTTCGGGGGCGGTAGCCCCCGAGAAATTTTTTTTAGGGCCGACATAAAAAAATCCTATTTTTTATGACCAACATAAGAAAACCCTAATTTTTTGTAACTGACAAAAAGGCTTGATAAAAGTGGCTAAGGGTTAGGGTTTTGACATATTGTATTGTAGCATTTGCAGCGGTATTGAGTTGCAGGGATTGTTGATTGTAATCGGTTTGATTTATTGGATAATAATATTGGACTCTCTGTTTGGTGGATGTAGCTTGAGTTTGGGTGAACCACGTTAAAACTTGTCTCTCGCTGTTATTAATTTTGTGTATTTCCATTTCTCTATTTAATCTTTATTTGCATTTAATTGATATCTTTTGTCAGCTAACCCTAACAGACATCAAGATAACCTCTAGATGAAATGTGTGATACTATATAGGTTAGCTCAAAGCAAGTACATTATGAGTTGCAGATCACTTCACATGACATAGCAGGGTCAAATACATCACAACACATTCTTCAAAGCCAAATTAATGGATCGGGATCAACCGCAAATAAAGGAACCCATACTGTCGACTTGAACAACAACAATACTACCCACTATTTATCTTCACACCATCAGGGAGATACCAAAAACATCATTCAGACCAAAAAGTAAGCAATATACTTTATCAATAACATCCTTACAATCTTCTCCTGAAGTATTTGATCATTATATGCTACCACAAGAAGAAAGACAAATTAAACTACTGAAAACATAGCATCCCTAACTGACTGTGACATATTAGAACTTAGGATATTATATTGTGAACCACTAAAACATTTGAAACACATATGGATGCACTCATACACTACTCTGAACATATCCCCAAAGCTGCACATCCATATCTGTCACTATGGAGGAATGCAGAGCATTCCAACAATCCTTCATCATTGCTTTACTCTACCAGAGCACGGGCCAGAACTCTGTCACTTATAACTTTTACTACAAAAGGTTTCATGACTTGAAATCTTGGATATAACACCTTCATATTCCCATCAACTTATCTTCTGAACCGCAAGACTAAATCTTGCTCTGCAGAGGAATGTGGACCAAAACACTATGACTCTGCCTTAGGTTATGCATTGTAAATGCCTTAGCAAAACTTCTGCAACTTATCTCTGAGTGTGGTACACCAAACTGGTAAGATATCAATGTAGACATATAGTAAACATATTAGAACAAGTGTACTCACATCCACATCACACTTAGACATCAGGTTGATTACCATTCTTATACTGAAGACAATTTATCTCCATCTGCTAGGTCTTCCAGACTAACCTGCCTTAAATATGCTGAACCCATGTCTCTAACTGAGTCAAACCATCTCTCTCAAATCTTACATTGTATCAATCATGTTGACCCTATTTCAAACCATCTCTCTCAAATCTTCCAATGTCCATTAACCTATCTCTAACTATTTCTCAGCCTCTTCAACCTCTATACAAAACCTTTATACAAGCCTGACCTCATATTGAGTTGACATAAATGACAACGCATATTTCCAACACAAAACTCCTATCTAAAAGAGAGAAAACATAGGTATGTATAACCCCCATGTGAGAGGATGTAGAGAGAATGTCTTGGTGCCCCTAGAAGTGAGAAGGATGTGTTGATTCCCAAAATTACTACAACCCAAAACCCTAAATCATTACTCAATTACCCAAGTCAGGGGTGTCATCAGAGTGATTGAAAAGGGGTTTATCAATAGGTTTAGGGTAATTTTGGCCAACTTATAGGAGTGGGTAAACTCCTTTACACTTCAAGATCATCTAGGCTTAGGAGGGTAATCTTGAGGTATCCCTTAAAAGGGTTTTAAAACTACACACTATTTATCTTCATATTTGTAACTTTGCAGCAATACCCAAACAGTTGTTTTAATCCCAGGAACTGTCACTGAAATAAAACATACTTGCTACACATTGAACCTCATTCTAAGCTAATGGAAACATTCTTGCATGAATGAAATTTGTTGATATGCACAAGTAATTTGTTTTAGATATGGTTTGAAAATAGTTCAAAGTTTATATTCCCTTGTTATAATGCAAATCACACAAGCCATTCAGATCTGATTACTTCTATCTCGCACTAGGTTTATTTGTTTGATTTATAAAATGTTTTGGTGATCAAAACACCATTTAGACCAGTGTCTTCAATGGGTTATAGAGTCTACAGATTATCAAAAGGGAGAACAACAATGAAATGATAGTGAGTTGCCTAACTGGAACACCCAACTGCATGAAACTTGAAAACAAAACTAGACATGCTTATTGATCCCTTCTCACATAGCATTCATTCATATGCAATCTTAAAATGACTATTACAATATGTAATATATTATGGACCTATCAAATCCTTCAAATGAAGATTACAATCACACCACAAATCATGGCAAGAGGAATCTTGTAACAAATCAGAAATTCTTGAAACGAACATCTGCAACAATGGAGACAAATGATTCTACTCAAAAATTTTGCATTGATTCAGCCATATGAATTACAAAAAGTTATCCATAAAGATTTGAAACTTTCACAGTGGTAGAAACCTTTATCACATTGCACCAATTGTTTGAAAAATGCCAAAATGACCAACCCTTCAAAATGATTTTCAATCTTTTATTTATAACACTTGCAACTCAGATTTGATGGAAAAATGAGAGGAAAAACCCCAAAAACTCCACCTAATGCAATAAAAACTTCAATTTCAACCACCCACTTCGCATTAGTGGTGAATTGGAGAGTAATTAACGTGTTTTCGCATATTTTTAGGTGTTTTTGGGCCTCTCACAGGTAGTGGGACAACGAGAGAACCTAGAACGCAGGAACTGGTGCAAAGGTGTCATCGAGACTCGAAGTCCCACCAAAACCAAAAGTGATCAAGGGCTCAAATGAAAATTTTATCCAAAACTACATAAAATACTTAGCCATTTTCTCAATAAATTATTTGAAAATTCTATTTTTTGCCCCTTCAAATTTGGACTGAAAATTCAAGGGGTCCAAAAGGATTTCAGACTCAAAAGTTCTTCTGTTGGTGGGGATCGAGAGTTCAAGGGGATGAGGAACTTTGGAACCGGGTCCAAAGGTTCCAATGGGACTCGAAATCCCAAAGGGAAAAGGAGGGGTTGTGCCGGGAAAAAGTTTTGGCCTGAAACTTTGGAAGGGGAAAGAGAGTGGGGAGTAGGGAAGCGGAGGGAAATTGGATCATGAGAAACGTTCCCAAGTGTCAGCGGGACCTGAAAGCACATAGGGACATTATATACTAACAAACTGTTTGAGAGTGGTTTTAGATCCATAGGAGTTAAAATGCAAAATCTAGAATTTGGAGGATCCCTTAGATTTCAGACTTAGCCAATTTTATAGGGCATCAAGATTTCAGACTTAACCAAATTCAAGGGTTTAGCAACATGCATCAGACAACACGAGACACACAAAATGAGGTGAATATATAGGAACCTCTTGGGAGAACTTTGATGAACCTTGCACTATGGTGCAAATATGAGGCTTGAAAATCTGGGTGCCAATAGGGTGGAACCCCAAGCAAGGAAATTCTCCCTCCCAAAATAGAAATGAGAAGAGAGACCATGTAGCCACCCCTCAAGATGTCTCTTGCAGTGCTGGTTGGTGCTTGCCACTAGATCTTGAAGATGATCCATCATTGTTGAACAACATCTCTTCCCTTGAAAAGAAATAGAACTATAGATGTGTGTAAAACATCTTCCCAATCTAGATAGGAATATGCAGGAAGAAGGATGAATGTCTCTAAATTTTGCACATGGTCCAAAGACAACAAGGATTTCTTGGAATACTACTCAAAGGTCTCCAATCCACTATCAAACTATAACTGAATAGGAGGATGAAGAACAATATCTTAAGAAGAAGATGGTGGTGATGCAACTCCACTTGGGATGGCATCAGATAGAAGAAAGATGTCCTCAATGAGGTCCTCCAAATCTATAATGTGGGACTCTACAAACAAGGATGATATGTCTAGTAGATATGTGTCCCAATGAAGTGGATCTAGAAAACTAAAAATTGTCCTACTGTAAAGAGTCACTAGAAGCTTTTGTAAGGAAATGAGATCATCTGAGAACAGTAGTGTCTTTGGTAGCTTTAAATTTCTTTAGATTGCCTCAAAAACATGCACAACTATGCCACAAAGTCAAATCAGACATGGTTCATTTCCCACAATTAATCCTACTGAGAAAAGTTCATGCTAGTTTTAACAGGTTTCAGTTCAACAAGCATTAAACAGATTTAACAAACAAAATCATAGAACATGAAAGATGCAACCAAAGACATGAACACACAGGTTTACGTGGGGAAAACCCTTTTGGGTAAAAAAACCCCACACTCCAAAAACATAGATTCATTGTATTATTCAGTAACAACGTAAACAGTTACAATACAATGCAGGCTCTAGGCCTCTACATGGACATTTACATCATGTTCCATCTGGAGATTGTCTGACAACATAACCCCAAACAAAACTCTATCTTACTCTATTTCAATGCATTCAACATTAGAGCATTACAACCTATTCTAATTATTTTACATTCCACACTATACCAGAAACCAATCGATACAGTTCCTATAGGAAAATGGTCACAATTCAGTTAACTATCAGAGACACATTGAAGCCATCGAAGAAACTTCGTTCAAGCTCTCCCTGAATTCTCAAAGTCTCATTGATATAGCTATTACAAGCCAAGTCATATAGCCTTCAATTTATCATCCAATAGTGCAATCCCACACAACATTGATCGGGCCCCACCATGGAGACTACGGGCTTGCGAAGTCAAACATATCGGTCATATTGGGGGGACTGCACATCACCTCCCACCGATATGAATATATCTTGCCAATATACTTTACATGTACCACCGTGGTCCCCACTACCGACACACGTGGCATCCACGTCACCACCACTTGGTATCCCCTGCACTATCGCAGAGGTAGAGACTGGGTCCCACCAACGGCACCGCGGGGCTACGGACTGCATTGACTATTCAACTCATTGGCTCATCAAGGAGACTGCACTCCATGTCATGGTGACACAACCATCTCCTATCAATAGACTTCATAATGACACAGCAAGAAGGGTTATTGGTCCATCAAGGAGACTATGTGGAAGGTTTCACTGAAAGTGATCAGTCAGGCTAATAAAGGAATAGACACAACACTGTAGATGGAATATCAAGCCAGTAATTTGAGGTACATTTTCCAACATGCTCCCACTTGACAAAGAACTTACTGGCTTCTTCCAATGCTCAAAGTCACTGAAGCAACATTCAAGATGTCCACCATCTCAGACAACGATTCTAGCCATCCTTCAGAAACAAAATAGAACATCAACTAGACCAACAACCAGAAAACTGATTGCTCCCATCCAACTGAACAAAACCCATGCGACTGAAAATAGCACACACAGCAAGTGCTAATCCATCCAATCACCCATACCTCTAAGGTATCCTCATCAAAAAACTCATGCCACCTACACAACCAACCCAAGAACTGCAAATACAAGCTCCATGTATCAACTAGTCAAAAAAGACCAAACACATTCAGGAACTCCTGTTGCATGGGTAATGCCAAATCTAAAAGATCAAAGGCATAATGAGTCTACCAATAGCATCATATAGAAGGTGTAAAACAACATCGTGTAGCACTAAGGAATCATCCACAATGATATGCAAAACCTGTAACCTTTAAGAACAATTTTCACCACCAGTCCAGAACTCTCCCAAGTTCTCCACACCCAACAAAGGAAAGAGATAACAGAACCTCCATGTCATCACCCATGAACATAAGTGAAAACACATGACCACAAGCTAGTGATCACAATAGCTCCAACCAAACCTCAAACCAATGTAATGTGAAACAAACCATCTAGGAAGACTACCAAGACAAAGGGGAGAATCACTGCACATCATATACCTATAGAAAATCCTTCTACATACACCTCTAAATGCCAACTGTGTCAAGTATGATCTCCTTCACAATCCCCAAAAGAAAAGCCATAACAACACCCAACCGTGTAATTACAAGATCAAACATAACATATATATCATGTAACCAATCATGGATGTAAGCCTCTAAAATCAAAGAAGATCAAACTAATCCATTTCCCATCTCAGGAAAATAGCCCACTACCATCACCTATAATCATTATAAATGAAAATGCAATCCCAGGGAGATAACCATGCTATCTATCACTCACAACGAATCCTCCAGAACCATCTATTAGCAGTTCAAGATCCATGTCTATGAAAGAGAGAATAAAACACCTGAGAGAAACGATGGACAATACCTCTCAAGTAATAAATTGCTGAGTAGACCAAGAGTGGGAATGAGAATGCTCCTCCAGGATATGCAAGCCATCATGACTCCTCCAAGAGCAATCTCCTCATAAGTCTTTGTTGAACTCACACCCAACCAAGGTGTAGGCTTCTCAGACTTTCTACTAAAATCTCATCAAGAGTAATCATCTCAACACACTTCTCTCATCTTAAGAGAAATATAGCCTCACCTCATTCTCCATGTATCCATGAGCACCTACAAACAATCATCTCCTGCTAAACTCTAAATGCACGACTACACCATCATGAAGTTTTCAAGCACATGACCTATGCACCAAAAACATAGAGAATCGCTAGACCATTGTCAAAGCTCCAATCATCTGAATTAGGAACTTGTCATGACATCATGATCTTACCATCCCCCTTAGGGGGATCGAGGCTCAAAGTGAACACATCATGGTCTCAAGAGCAATGCATCATGTCAAAACTATAATCCAGAACAAGAATATACCATGACATAAAATAAACCAAACTCTAAACCAACCTCACCTGTCAAGTGCCACCAACACCTCAACCAAAGACTCCATGAGTTTCATGGCTTTCAAGATGTTACATATCTTCAAATAGTGCCCCTCCAAATGTGAAAGAACCCTTCTGCAGCAACAGGATCTAAGAGCTCCTCCTAGTAACATCTGTAACACTAAATAAGATCATCCATCACCAAGTGATGAATTCACAGTCATTGCTAAAGCTCCCACTGAACCATGACAACTAAGCTTTCTAAGCATCATGACCAAACATCTCCTAATCTAAAAATCCTTCAAGTCCACACATTAACATGTCCATGTGACAATAAAACCAAGTGGCACCAAGATCTCCAAACCAAGGAAATACACCATCACTGTCAAAAGCTTACACAAAACTATGTATCCAAGCTATTCACGACATCATGATTCACATTCTACAGTCCCCACCTTTGATTATCCAGTTACTTAACTTCATCCATCCTTTCATCCCAAAGCAGCCACACGAATGCACAAGTGACCATAGACAAGGCCAACTAACAAGTCTGCATAAACACTGAATCAACCTCGTGGATATAGACAGTCCACTTCTAAGTTATCCTACTGTAGCCAATGGGTAGCTAATCCACAAACTGCATAACTCGTAGATCCAATCAATATAACATGCAAACCCATCATTGCACTAGTAATCAGCAAATTGAGAATACAAAGAGAATAGCATCATGTAGACAATTTGGTGCAGGAGCACCTAAGCCAATCTTGGTTTGACAATGGATCTAAAGAATGTTCAAGTATCCCAAGGAGGAGTCTTATTCCTAATCCTTGTAATAAGGTCCAAAAAGACAAATTTTTATGTTCTAGAGTCATATTTTCATAATATTAGCCAAATAAGGCTTGACATACAAGTGGCACTTTGTAAACATAACATGCCACTAATAAAACATGTAGTTTAAAGAGTTCCCAATGGTCATTCTTTTTGAAATTTGGTCACAACCATTGGGAAACAAGTCAAATTGTGTATATAAAGCCTTCACCCATTCGAAGGAAGGCATGAAGAAGTTGTAAGAACACATTTTTATTAATAAAAAAGCTATGTTTTTCTATTTTTTCTACAAATCTGATTGTTCCAGTCCACACCACCATTCTGTATGGAACTTTCATGGTCTAAAACCTATTGGAGGTGATAGAGCAGTGAATCACATTTCTTTTGCAGTTGGTTTGAGGCAAATTCATGTAATGTGCCGTACCTATTTGTATTTTTAATGATCTTTTTATGTGTTATTTTAATTTTTCTTTTGTTTTCTTTCAGACTAGAGAGAAGAATGTAGAAGGGGTTTTAAGTTTTCCTGCAGATGTGTTGTCAAAGCATACAATATAGAGCATAGAGAGAAAACCCAGAAAAAGTACAACAGATATAAAGAAAGTAACAAAGACCCAGATAGCAGAATAGCCAAATATAAATTACTGTGACATACCCATATCCAGAAATGCAACTTGGTAATGTGCTGAGAGTGCACCAGCAACTAGGTATAGCCGGAATCACTCCAAACTCTAGAAAATATGAGATTGAGCTTACAAATGATATCAGCAATATGAATGGGCTCTAAACACCTCACACAATGTAAAATATGTGATACCCACAAGAGGAAATGATACTCTAGGACTCCCCCGTTACTCCTTGAGTAGTATGGCTGTGGCTGAAAATGCAAACAGCAGCTATGAACAATGCCAAAACCATAAACTACCTTCAAACCCTCTGAAATCTGCACTCAATAATAATGGAGAAATGTTATATATCAAATCAACTCAAAACTCCTCCAAATGACTCCATTGCAAGCACAATGTGAATGTTGAATACATCCACCGTCAATGGCACCATTGGATGGTCTCTCACACCTGTAGAATGTCATTACCTATGGAGGTTTCCGTCTCCACAAGCCTCTGGTTCGAATCCTCAAACCCTCACCATAGCAAACTCTAATAGAGCTCCCAAGAAGAAAATATCATAAAGCAAGCATAACACAAATGAGCCCCTTAGCACCTTTTTATAAACTCTCCAAACCCAATGCCTCTTTTTGGAGGGAATTTGCATTTGTTTTATTATTTAATTTTCATCCCCTTATGACTCCCATGGGCTCCCACCTCCTAGAGGGTCACTTTTAAGTTATAACTTATTTTTATAAAGTGACCATATAATATTTATTTGTAAAGTCCCAATAAATAATTATATTAAACTTTGGACTTTAAAATAAATATGAAAACGGTGTCGATTGCCACGTTCTTTAGCTTGTTGGAAAGGTCTCGACGAAGCACTTCTGACCCCACTCTAAAAACCCCGAACCAACACTAAACCCAGACTTACTAAAAATAGTACGTAACGCTCAAGATCCAACTAGGCCAACTCTGAAGGTGCCAACTGGATCCTCTGAACTCGAACCATCTTTCCTCCACCAACACAACCTCCAATGCCAACTAACCCCACTTCCCTATCCAAGCTGCTAGTCCATGGGAACTCTATGATGGACTAACCATGATCCTAGAAGGGGACATTACAGTTTGCCCTCCCTAAGATTGCTTGCCTCAAGCAATCTCAAGTTAGGATGCTCTAATATCTGCTCATTCTCCCAAGTAGCATCCTCCACTGGCAGGTTCTTCCATTTAACCAGGTACTCTCTAATGATCCTCCTCCTCAAATTATGTTCCCTGGTCTCATTTATAGCCTCGGGTACGAGTATCAACTTCCCCTCTTCATCAAGAGGAGGCAACTCTGCTGATGGTGTCACATTATGCCCCAACGCCTTCTTGAGGCGAGATACATGAAACACATTATGTACCCTGCTACCTGTTGGAAGCTCCAACTCATAAACCACTTCTCCAATCCTCTTGGAGATCCTAAAAGGTCCATAATACCGTGGCTTCAACTTCTCTGCTCCACTCTTCTTGAGAGTGGACTGCCTATAGGGCTGCAGCATGAGATACACCATGTCACCAACCTCAAAAGATTGCTCAGTCCTCTGCTGATCTGCATACTGCTTCTGCTGATTCTGAGCTTTCTGCATATTCTCCTTCAAAGACCTCATGATGTCGTGACTCTCCTAGAGAAGGTCTTTGGCCTTAGGCACTCTATTATCACCAAATAGTAAATCAACAAAGCTTGGTGCCTCATACCCGTACAATGCCATGAAGGGTAACATCTGAATGGACATATGGTAAGTGGAATTGTAACAATACTCCCCCATTTGAAGCCACTTAACCCATGCCTTTTGCTGCCCTAAAACATAGTTTCAGAGGTATTCTTCCACCCATTTATTACCTATCTCTGTTTGACCATCTGTCTGAGGGTGGTAACTCGTGCTAGGTGTGAGCTCTGTCCCTGTCAACCTGAAGAGCTCCTGCCAAAAATTACTAAGGAACCTGTTGTCCCTATCATTGACAATGTTCCAAGGCAACCCATGGAGTCGAAATACCTCATGAAAGAACAAATCTGCAACTTGTGCTGCAATGAAAGTGGTAGGGATGGCAAAGAAGTGTGCATACTTTGTCAACCTATCCACTACCACAAAAATGCAATCCCTACCTTGGACTTTTGGTAAACCTGTGATAAAGTCCATAGAAATGCTATCCCACTTCCTCTCAGGAATGGGTAGGGGCTGCAATAAACCTCCTGGAAATGAGTGCTCCTGTTTGTTCTGCTGACATATCGGGCACTCTCTCACATACTGCATTACCTCTGTCTTGAGGCCCTTCCAGGTGAACCTCTCTCTAACCTGCCTATAAGTTTTGAATTACCTCGGGTGTCCTACCATTGGCAAGTCATGGAATGCCCTCAAAACCTTATGCTTCATCTAAGAACTTGACACCAAGAAGATAGTGTTCTTGTAAATGATTAAATAATTTACCATTGTATACTTGTCAAACTTGATGGTGCCATCAATTATCCCAGTAGCCCATGCATCCTTTGCATACTCAGCTGATATCATCTCCCTCCAATCGTCTGCAATGGCTCTAAGTGCACATAAATGGGGACTCCTGGATAGAGCATCAGTAACAACATTTTTCTTTCCTTTGACATACACAATGTCAAAGTCATAGGCCTGTAGCTTTCTGACCCACTTCTGTTGCCTCTCATTTAAGTCTTTCTAGCCAAAGAAATGCTTCAGACTGTTGTGATCAGTTTTGACTACGAACTTGTTGCCCACAAAGTACTGTTTGAACTTAGCCTATGCATGCATTATGGCCAACATCTCCTTGTCGTAAATGTTATAGCTACGTTCCACACCCCTCAACTTCCTACTCTCAAGTGCTATGGGGTGCTTATCCTGCATAATTACTGTACCAATGCCTTCTCCTAAAGCATCACACTGCAACTTGAAGGCCTTGCTGAAATCTGGAATGGCCAATACAGGGCATGTACTCATAATCTGTTTGAATCTGTCAAAGCACTCTTGTCTACCCCCTGTCCAACTAAATGCATCCTTGCGAGTCAAATTTGTGAGGGGAGCAGCTGACTGAGAAAACCCCTTCACGAACCTACAGTAATATCCACATAAACCCAAGAATCCCTTCAGCTAAGTGAGATTCTTTAGTGGTGGCCAGTCTACTATTGCCCGAATCTTCTCCAGGTCTACCTTCATGCTACTAGCACTAATGATGTGACCCAAGTATAGCAACTCGGTCATCCCAAACTCACACTTTGACATCTTAGCATATAAAGATTCCCTCTCCAAAATACTCAACACAATGTCAATGTGTTTCAAGTGCTCTTCCCATGTCTTGTTGTAAATTAGGATATCATCAAAAAATATCAAAACAAACCTCCTCAACTACTCTCTGAAGACTCTGCTCATGCAAGACTATAAAGTAGCTGGTGCATTAGTCAAGCTGAATGGCATGACTAGGAACTCAAAGTGCCCATAGTGACACCTAAATGTTGTCTTCTCCACATCCTCATCTCTGACCCGAATCTAATGGTACCCAGATGTCAAGTCTATCTTGGAGAAATAATAGGCCCCATGTAGCTCATCAATCAGCTCATCTATCCTGGGTATGGGATACCTGTTCTTGATTGTTTTCTTATTTAGTTCCCTGTAATCAATGCACATCCTAAGAGTCCCATCCTTTTTCTTTACTAACACAACAGATGATGCAAACAAGCTCTTACTTGGCCTTATGTGTCCCATGGCGAGAAGCTCTTTGATAGCTTTCTCGATCTCATCTTTGTATCTCTTCGGGTGTCGGTATGGTGTGGTGATCACTAGTTTTGCAACCTCCTCCAACTCAATCACATGCTCGATACCCCTGTCGGGTGGTCTACCTGGTGGAATATCACTAAACACTTTGGTGTGTTTAGTTAGAAGAGCCTGTATGTCCGGTGGATACTCATGTTTCTGCTGCTCTATAACTTCAGGCATCACCAATATCTTTGTTTCCCATTGTACTTGATCATGGCGAATCAACCTCTCAATTCGCTTGAGAGAAACAACTCTCAATCCACCATCTAAAATGCCCCTGAGCACATGCTTAACTCCGTTCACTTCAAACTTCATTTCCATTGTCCTCAAATTGATAGTGAACTCCCCTATCTCATGTAGCCATTTCATTCCCAGCACAACATCCATGTCACCCATGCTAACCACATAAAACTCTGACTAGCACGTATAATGGTTTAGCTGGATCGTTAAGTTGGGAATTCTCCTAGTGCAAGTAAGTACAAACCCATTGGCTACCTTTACCTTAAATCCCGCAAACTCCTCTGTTTGCAAGCCCCTCTTAGAAACCAAGCCCTCATCTATGAAGTTATGAGTGGCAACTATATCTAGCAAGGTAATGAACCTCTATCCACCCAATACTCCTCAAATCCTAAATGACCCTTCTCTCTGAATGCTAGAAATGTGGGTTGTGGGTAGGGAGGTATCCTTGTCCTTATCTGGTACTTCAAATGCAACATCTATCCCTGAATCATCATCCTCTGTATGCTGCTCTGAATGCGTGTTCGACTCCACAGACTCATCTACTAAGAAGTACTCAATTTGTTTTGCCTTCCCTTGAGTAGCACACTTGTGCTCAGGATCCCAAGGCTCTTTGCAGTGAAAGCAGAGTTTCTTCCTCCTAAGATCATTCAGCTGATTCTCATCTAATCGGGAAGAACTCGTGTGGTTGATGTCCTGAGTCCTTGTAACCGTGCCTCCTATCTCTCTCCCTTTCTCTCCTATGCTGAAAGTTCATGTTCTAAAATTTGCTTCTCCATGCTGAAGACTCCATATCTCGAGCCTTTTTCATGGCCTCCTATAACATAGGGTCAAAACCCTTCACCCATCCACGTAGAGGATCAAACAACCCATTAACAAAGAGCACAATCAACCTCCTCTCGGATATGTCTGAAACCATGACCGAAAGATATTGGAACTCTGAAATGTATGAGTCCACTGAACCACTCTGTCATAATTGTGCCAGCTCCTTAAACTGCAACGTCGGGTCCTTGTCAAACCTATCAATGAGTTTGGCTGTGAACTCAACATAAGATGTGATCTAGTCATGTCCTAGAGTCACCATCCCATTGCTCCACCACTTATGCGCACTACCCTCCAAGTGTAAGGCTACGTATGTGATGGCATCTGTCTCTGGCATGGGGCTAATCTGAAGGTAACTGTCCAACTTTTGTACCCACGCTCTTGCTGAAGTTTTTCCTGAAGCATCAAAATATGGTAAGGTCATCTTGCTGACCTTCTTCCGCAGCTCATTGTTATGTTGTCTATTACCCCCTCTGGGTCTGTGTCTCATCCAGAGATTTGAGTAGTCTCTGAAAGTCATTTCAACTCTAAACCCTTCGCTGGAAGCCTGTCAATCCCTAAAGATCTCCTCTTGAAACTCCAACTGTGTAGCATCCCTGTTGGGTATCTCGTCCCTCGGTCTAAAAGTCAGAATGCCTAGTTTATCTACAGCTATGAGCTGTGTAGCACCTTGGTTATTCACCGAAGCCTCTCCATCATGATACTGGTGCCCGTTCTTATCACCAATATTTTTGTCACCATTCCTATCTCCATTACCTCAGTCTCCATGACCTTGGTCCCTGTGTCTATCACCATCATCCCGATCTCTATTTCTATCATTCCTGCCTCCATTCTGATCATTCCTATATCTGTTTTGATCTATATTCTCCTCATCTTCATCCAGCTCAGGAAATAATCGGCCAAGAAGCCTTCCGAGTGACTGCTGAGACCTGTCCAAGCTAGCCACGATCTGTTGCTGACCTCTAGCCAAGTCATTAAGGATATCTAGTGTGCTTGGTTCTTTAATCTCCCTGCCACCCATCTCCCCTATTTGCTCTGGAAATGGAGGTATCTCACCTGAAAAGAGGTTTGTCCGTGATACTAGGGAATCGTCCTCTGTAGCTACTACCACTATCTCTGGATCTGACTCAAATGGATCACTCTGTGGTATTATATTCCACTGAGGAAACTGTGTTCCTTGCCTTGCTCTAGTATTCCTGAAAGGATATCTATCTGTCGGTTGCATATCTCATTTTCACTTTTGCATGTCTATTTCAACCTCACATGATGGCAAGATCATAGCTCTGATACCACTGTAATGTGTCGTACCTGTTCGTATTTTTAATGATCTTTTTATGTGTTATTTTAATTTTAATTTTGTTTACTTTTAGACTAGAGAGAAGAATGCAGAAGGGGTTTTAAGTTTTCCTACAAATGTGTTGTCGAAGCATACAATATAGAGCATAGAGAGAAAATCCAGAAAAAGTACAACAAATATAAAGAAAGTAACAAAGACCCAGATAGCAGAATAGCCAAATATGAATTACTGTGACATACCCATATCCAGAAATACAACTTGGTACATGTGCTGAGAGTGCACCAACAACTAGGTATAGTCAAAATCACTCCAAACTCTAGAAAATATGAGATTGAGCTTACAAATTATATCAGCAATATGAATGGGCTCTAAACACCTCACACAATGTAAAATATGTGATACCCACAAGAGGAAATGATACTCTAGGACTCCCACGTTACTCCTTGAGCAGTACGGCCATGGCTGAAAATGCAAACAATAGCTATGAACAATGCCCACACAATAAACTACCTTCAAACCCTCTGAAATCTGCACTCAACAATAATGGAGAAATGTTATATATCAAATCAGCTCAAAACTCCTCCAAATGACTCCATTGCAAGCACAATGTGAATGCTGAATACATCCACCATCAATGGCACCGTTGGGTGGTCTCTCACACCTATAGAATATCGTTATCTACGGAGGTTTCCATCTCCACAAGCCTCTGGTTCGAATCCTCAAACCCTCACCATAGAAAACTCTAATAGAGCTCCCAAGAAGAAAATATCATAAAGCAAGCATAACACAAATGATCCCCTCGGCACCTTTTTATAAACTCTCCAAACCTAACGCCTCTTTTTGGAGGGAATTTGCATTTGTTTTATTATTTAATTTTCATCCCCTTATGAATCCCATGGGCTTCCACCTCCTAGAGGGTCACTTTTAAGTTATAACTTATTTTTATAAAGTGACCATATAATATTTATTTGTAAAGTCCCAATAAATAATTATATTAAACTTCAGACTTTAAAATAAATATGAAAACGACATCAGATTACCACGTTCTTTAGCTTGTCAGAAAGGTCTCAACGAAACGCTTCTGACCCCACTCTGAAAACCCCAAACGGACACTGAACCCAGACTTACTAAAAATAGTAAGTAACGCTCAAGATCCAACTAGGCCAACTCTAAAGGTGCCAACTAGATCCTCTGAACTCGAATCATCTTTCCTCCACTGACACAACCTCCAACGCCAACTAACCCCAGTTCCCTAACCAATTTGCTAGTCCACAGGAACTCTATGATGGACTAACCATGAACCTAGAATAGGACATTACAATTCATTAAATATTGAGTGATATATCACATTTTTTTTCTTTATGAAAACTATCTTAAAACTATTTTTTTCTGCAAAAGTTGCTGCTCCCAGTCGTACTACGTGCTTGTATGAAAACTCCAGGACCTGTAACCACTTGGGTCAGATGAAGGGGTGAACTACCTTCCTAATGCAATTGGTCTGAGGTCGATCCATTCATTTTTGAGGGAGAACCATCCATTTTACTGAAAACTACTACAAACCCTGAACTAGGGTTTTGGGAGTGAAAAAATGTGAATTTGGCCATTCCACTCACCCAATCACCTCCAAATCAGTGTAATGGAATATAATAAGGTAGATTTAGGTGTTCCAACACTTATCAAGGCAGGAGGTGGAGCTATGACTGAGTTTAACCAAGTTTCGGCCTAATAAAACCCAAGTATTAGGCCCTAGAGTAGGACAGTCCTAAATTTGGGAAATTGAAGCAATCTCAGAGGGTGTGGTTAGTCTATTTGGATAATTTATGACATGTTGTAGGGTTCCCAAGTGGTTTGGGAGGTCCATACTTAGTTTTGGCATAAGTTCCTTTGTTATAGTGGCCTAATTAGGCCTATTTAGCTGACTGTTTTTCTTGATTTTGAGTGAGAAGTCCTGAAACAACCCTGCCTCCTTTTTGGATATGCTAAGTAACTTGATAGAGGGTATTTCAAACACTGATCAGATTCTTGGTTGGGCTAAATTTGAGAAAGTTATGGCAAGAAAACCCTCTAGGCAGGGCTACTAGGCTTTCGGCCTGTTTTCAAAGCAAGTGCATTCAAAACTTGAAATTGGTGAATGAAACCTACATGATTGAGTTACACCCTAACCACACCCTCATTGCATCAAATTGGTATCAAAGCATAGAAGACCACAAAGAGGAGTATTTAATGATGAAGACTTGTTACTACTTTCGCTCCAAGTGGACTTGGAGTCTTCATTTGGTTGGTTGCATGGTGCAGGAGCACCTAAGCCAATCTTGGCTTGACAATGGATCTAAAGAATGTTCAAGTATCCCAAGGAGGATTCTTATTCCTAATCCTTTTAATAAGGTCCAAAAAGACAATTTTTTATGTTCTAGAGTCATATTTTCATAATATTAGCCAAATAAGGCTTGACATACAAGTGGCACTTTGTAAACATAACATGCCACTAACAAAACATGTAGTTTAAAGAGTTCCCAATGGTCTTAATTTTTAAATTTGGTCACAAACGTTAGGAAACAAGTCAAATTGTGTATATAAAGCCTTCACCCATTTGAAGGAAGGCATGAAGAAGTTGTAAGAACACATTTTTATTATTAAAAAGTTCTATTTTTCTAATTCTTCTACAAATCTGACTGTTCCAGTCCGTACCACGGTTCTGTATGGAACTTTCATGGTCTAAAACCTATTGGAGGTGATAGAAGAGTGAATCACCTTTCTTTTGCAGGTGGTTTGAGGTAGATTCATTAAATATTGAGTGAGATATCACATTTTTTTCTGAAAACTATCATAAAACTATTTTTTTCTACAAAAGTTACTGCTCCCAGCCGTACCACGTACTTGTACAGAAACTCTAGGACCTAAAACCACTTGGGTTGGATGAAGGAGTGAACTTCCTTCCTAATTCAATTGGTTTGAGGTCGATCCATTCATTTTTGACAAAGAACCATCCATTTTACTGAAAACTGCTATAAACCCTGAACTAGGGTTTTGAGAGTGAAAAAATGTGAATTTGGCCATTCCACTCACCCAATCACCTTCAAATAAGTGGAATCACATATAATAGGGTATATTTAGGTGTTCCAACACTTTGTAGGGCAGGAGGTGGAGCTATGACCGAGTTTAACCAAGTTTTGGCCTAATAAGACCCAAGTATTAGGCCCTAGAGTAGGACAGTCCTAAATTTGGGAAATTGAAGCAATCTCAGAGGGTGTGGTTAGTCTATTTAGATCATTTGTGACATGTTACAGGGTTCCCAAGTGGTTTGTGAGGTCCAGACTTAATTTTGGCATAAGTTCCTTTGTTATAGTGGCCTAATTAGGTCTATTTGGCTGACTGTTTTTCTTGATTTTGAGTGAGAAGTCCTGAAACAACCTTGCCTCCTTTTTTGATATACTAAGTAACTTGATAGAGAGTATTTCAAACACTAATCAGATTCTTGGTTGGGCTAAATTTGAGAAAGTTATGGCAGGAAAACCCTCTAGGAAGGGCTACTAGGCTTTAGGCCTGTTTTCAAAGCAAGTGCATTCAAAACTTGAAATTGGTGAATGAAACCTACATGATTGAGTAAGTTACACCCTAACCACACCCTCATTACATCACAGTCATGACTCAAACACCAGATCATACACAAATCTGATTTGCCAAACATGTCCACTACTCAAGCACCATAGTCTAGGAATTCAGAAGCATTAGCACAGAAATGCTAAGTGAGATATCACATACCAGCACTCCCATGTAGAGAAAGCACCTTACCTCCTCACACCATGCATAGAGTATGCATGCAAAACTACAACTATCTCATCTAGCAACAACCCAGAAGCCAAGGTCTAGAAAATAGCTTAACTGCAGCTCCACAAAACCACAAGTTTTTCTGTTGATCGTGTAAAACCTGCAAAACTACCGTGTCTTAAAAACACACATGTTCATCCATACCCACTTCACATCTAAATGACTCAAAGGTCTGAAGTTAAAACACCATAACAATTAAACTAGAATAATGAGTTATCATGAATATGCATAACCATAGATTTTAGGAAAAACTATAAAACCCTTCAAATCCAAGAAACATGAATCTGAGACATGCAAGTACAAAACATCCTTAAAAGGAAACATCAGTTCAAGAACTTCAGGCCAGCTCCACAACCACCAACATACACATGCATCTGAGAGAGTTTGGCTATTGCAAAAGCTTTCAGATCATCCAATGATCAACTCCATAGCCTACATGCAATCGGGGTAATAAAGAACAATGTCTTCCAATACTAAGTATAAACACCCAGCATAAGCACATTACTCCATAGCTAAACAACAACACAAGCTTCTCCATATCACCAAGAATCCTCTCACATAGACACCCAATATGAAAGCTTTGTTGCAGCACAACCACAAAGCAAAGAATCCCACCCCATGCATCAGGATTATTCCGCTGTCAACTAGGAGCCTTAGACCACATCATTTCAATATGACTAGCTCCAGTGTCTCCATCTTCACCATCCTTCAGGCTGCATGTTAACTCATGAAAGTGAAACAAATGAGCAATCACCTTCCACTCACCAAAGGATCAATCACAATCGATTCCTTCTAATTTCCTCAAGCTTTACAAGCTAAAAAATCTTCACAAAAGGAATACCCAGAACCAGAATCACCAAGAACAAACAAATCCTAGCAGATGGCTTTGATACCACTTGTAAGGAAATGAGATCATCTTAGAACAAACATCTAAGAACAATAGTGTCTTTAGTATCTTTAAATTTCTTTAGATTGCCTCAAAAACACGCACAACTATGCCACAAAGTGGAATCAAACAGTTCATTTCCCACCATTAATCCTACTGAGAAAAGTTCATGCTAGTGTTAACAGGTTTCAACAACAAGCATTAAACAGATTTAACAAAAAAAATCATAGAACATGAAAGATGTAACTGAAGACATGAACACATAGGTTTACGTGGGGAAAACCCTTTCAGGTAAAAAAACCCCACACTCCAAAAACATAGATTCATTGTATTATTTAGTAACAACGTAAATAGTTACAATACAATGTAGGCTCAAGGCCTCTACATAGAGATTTACATCTTGTTCCATCTGGAGATTGTCTAACAGCATAACCCCAAATAGAACTCTGTCTTACTCTATTTCAATGCATTCAGCATTACAACATTACAGCCTATTCCAACCATTTTACATTCCACACTATACCAAAAACCAATCGATACAATTCCTGTAGGAAAACAGTCACAATTTAGTTAACTATCAGAGACATGTTAAAGCCATCGAAGAGACTTCGTTCGAGCTCTCCCTGAATTCTCAAAGTCTCATTGATATAGTTATTACAAGCCAAGTCATAGACCCTTCAATTTATTAGCGAATAGCGCACTCCCACATGACATTAATCGGGTCCCACCACGGAGCCTGCAGGCTTGCGAATTCAAACATATTGGTCATATTGGGGGGACTGTACATCACCTCCCACTGATATGAAGATGTCTTACTGATATACTTTACATGTACCACCATGGTCCCCACTACCGACACACGTGACATCCACGTCACCACCACTTGGTATCCCCCGCGCTATCGCAGAGGTACAGACTGGGTCCCACCAATGGTACCGCGGGGCTGTGAACTGCATTGACCATTCATCTCATCGGCTCATCAAGGAGACTGCACTCCATGTCCCAGTGACACAACCATCCCCTGTCGATAGACTTCATAACGGCACAGCAAGAAGGGTTATCGGTTCATCGAGGAGACTGTGGAAGGTTCCACCAAAAGTGATCAGTCAGGCCGATAAAGGAATAGACACACAACACTACAGATGGAATATCAAGACAGTAATTTGAGGCACATTTTCCAACAGCTTTTAGTGAAGCAACACTAAACTCAGGTGGAGCAACAAAAGATGGGGTAATGTCTGTACATGCTAGGTTAGAAGAATTTGGCAAACTAATTCCACTGGTAATGCAAAGTTGTTTTAACTGATTAAGCTCATAGAATTGTTTTAATTTGTCAAGTTGTTTCAACATGCATTCATCTATAGTGTGCTATTTATTCCCACAATAATCACATTTAATTTTCCATCCATTTGGAGACATGATAAAACCAACAAACTAAAGTGAAAAAATGAAGAAGCAAAGATGAAGCCCACCCAAAAATAAAACTTCTCTAGGTGTTCTATGTCCAAGTTATTAATTAGGAAGTGCAAAACTAACAAACTGAATAAAATTAACTTGGGGTTGAATCTATAAAAATCACATGGGTGGCTATGTAGAGCTCATTAATACCTTTCCAACACTTATTTGATCGTGAAAAATAGAGATTCTGGGTAAAATTTATGAGCTTGAAAGCCAAAAAATATGCCTATACTTCAACCTGCAATACAATTGACCAGCAACATAATCTATAAAAATAACTAGCACCATTGGATAGAACATAGAACTAGCTTTCCAACACCTATTCGTTTGCAAAAAATTGACTCTGTATGCCCAAGATATGGAAAAAAGAAAATACCTCCTCTTTAATAAGACTGGTGGCCCTATGGTGGTCGGTCGGTGGTGCCACCAGATGAGTGGGTCTTCAATGGTGGAAACAAGCAATGGCTAGGCTAAGGTGTAGTGGTGGTGGTGATTTGGTGGTGGAACTGGCAATGGTGCAACCTGTGGGTTACATCCCACAAGGCTAGACATGACCAGGGCCTTGCAAGCCCATATGACCATGGCCTACAAGGATTTGAACTCCAACCCAAATATTATGATCACTAGTTAAAGTGCTCCCCTACTAGATAATAACCACCAATTAAAAATCAAACATGTCAGATAAAGAAATATGCCTGCGACTATTGTATAGAGATACGTTTGCTAGAAAATGATGCAAAGCACTATATAATAGCATAGGAAAACACAAAAAATCACCTAAAATTTTTTTCACTCTGATTTTGGAAATTGGACTTTAGGTTTTGATGCCTTGTGGAATCATCTGTGAGGTCCAAGATGCACCAATTACAACCTCACGGCTAAGACCCTCTCAAATTCAATAAAAGACTTACAAATCTAGAGCTTTGATACCATGTTAGATTCCAAGATCATCTGCAATATTTATTCTACAAAGAGAGTTTCTTTAAAAAGAAAAAACTAGAGGATCAAATTGCAATCAATACATTCATGTGCATAAAATTACCAAATGAGTAATTACAATGTTAAATACATTCACATTTGTCAAGAATAGACAAAGTGAAAAATTAGAAAGGCAATCTTATCCTAAGTGATAAGATTAACAACTAATAAAGGAAAACACATTCCTAATTAACTCCCTTATTAACTTATGATAATGTGTAAATATAATTTTACACCAACAAGTTCCCCCAAATCTGATTTTATATTGACAATTCTATTTTGAATCCTTCGAAATTTTGTTGAGTTATGAAAGAATTTGTATTCCTATCCCCATCCTTCAACCATATTTCCATTGAATTTTGTCTCTAGAATATCTCTTCTCTTGCCAATATTTCTACATATTAACACATCAGTTCTTTTTCTTTTTTATCACTTTCCTTATCCATACCTCTTTGAATTACCTCTTCACTAAGGCTTTCCATATTTTCTTCTAATGTTTCCTTTTCTTCAAAGATGTTTTTGAAATATTCTTTGTTCCACTTCTTGAGGCATTCTTTCACATATTATAGCTTCTTTAAGAGTGTAAAATTTCTTGATCCTTTTTGAAATTAGGCTTCAACCTACCATTTTCCATATTAGTTGCAAATTTAGGATCTCTAATCCACATGTTTTCAAATTTGAAGTGACGTCTTTTTGGATTTTGTTCATCTCTAAGAAAAAGTTGTACTAAAAAGTGGTTAGAACTAGAGACCAATAGGATACTGCATTCACATGACAGAGGGAAAGAATGCAATATCCACAACACATAAATTTGTCCAACCTTTCAGCTATATTATTGAACCCCAAATGATGATTAGTCTAGGTATAAAGCCCATTCTTTGGTTTTATTTGCTATAATTTTGCTTTGTTTATGAACTCTATTAAATCTAGTTGAGATTGGTTCTTCTTCTTCACCACCCTTTTATCCTCATCATTCAATATAGCATCACAATCTCCACCAAAAATCATAGATTCATGGAGGTTGGAACTAATAAAATTTTTTATATCTCCCCGTACTTTTTTTGGGTGCAAATAGTTGGTTAATACGCATTGATCAAATAAAATAAAAATTAGTAAAAGTGTAAGTTATTTTACTCACCAACCAATATTGATCTTGATTTATGATTTCCACAATGATTGTTGAGGGTCTCTAGAGGATTGCCAATTCACTGGGTTATCCAATAGGTTCCATGAAATGTCCTTTCCACTTTTTCCATTTACAGGCCATTATTTTTGCTTCTTTATGGTTCAACTTTGTTTCTTGTAGGAGTAATATATCAGTGTTCGATATATCCATTTGAAACTTAACTAAGCATCTTTTGTTAGGGGCGTTGAGGCCCCTAACATTCCATAATGTGATCTTCATTTCTCGTTGGGAGGGGGTATTCCCTTCCCAGATCTCCGCATCATGTTTTATCTTCATTTTCCCTTCTACTTCCCCTTCTTTGGTAAGCAATTCCTTGTTAGTTTTTCTTCCTTTCCTCTCCACAATTTGGCTTGTCAATTTTAGACACTGAATGGATTCCCTCTATCCTCCAATGAGTTTACCTCATGGTCTTCCTCTATTTCTTCTTCCTCGCATGTTTCCTCCATGATTTATTTTTTAGGCTCAATGCTTTCTACATTGATCTACTCCTCTTTATCTGTCTCCTTGTTGCTCTTTTGTTGTTGGCAATCTTTTTCCTTCTCCTTTAAAGGAGGGTAATTCCTAACATCATTTTTTATTCCAAAAATCTCTAAAGCCATATCAAAGCACTCTTCTCCTAGAAATTCCATTGTTCTCCCTCACATGGTGTACTTACTATACTATCTTCCTCCCAAACTCCATTCTCTATTTGGTTCTCATTATTTTGAGGAGTTTGTTCTTTGTATTTAGAGATGGGTTCCACATTTTGAACGGAACTATCTATATTTTTATTATTCTTTTCTTTACATTGTTCCTTCAAATGTCCAAATTTCAAACAATTAGGGCAAGACTTCGTTATTCCTTCTAATTCTATTTTTTGGTTCCAACACCCCTCTTCAATCTAGATTTCAATGGAAAAAGTAAATTGCTCAGCCATGTTTAGATAGACATAGATGTGTGCATACAATCTAAATTCTTTCTCTGTTGTGTTTTTATCTACCGTTATGAAGGTCCCAATGTAATTACCAATTTTTGCTAGTATTGAGGGGCCCTAGTATTCTGAAGGCAGGTTGTAAATCCTAATCCACAGTGGAGTTATGGAGATATTATGTTTTAGAGGTGAAAATTTGGCTCCCAACCCATTATGTAAAATCCTACACCATCCATAAGCTAGGGGCCTCCGCTCAAGATTTCTCCTTTCTTTTCCTAGGATTCACATTTGATTTGGAAAAAAACCTCATGGTAGATTTTAGATTTTCACTTCTTGCCCCAATTGTCCTTGCACCATTTTTGTATGTGATCCCATGTAGGCCATATATCTCCATTTCAAAAAAAAGTTGTGTTTTTCAAATGTGATATTGTTCTACCTAGTTCCTACTTATTTTAAATGGTTAGTGTCCTATGATTGCCTTCCTTTATTTTCTAACCTCCCAACCGGATCTAATTTGCTCCAGTGACAAAGGTTGGTAAATCCTTCTCTTTTCCTACCCCAATCACATCTTCATGCAATGATTGTTATTGATGGTGAGTTCAATCCATTTGTTGGATGCTCTCTTTCTTCTTTGGTCTCCAAATTGATCAAATTTTGGATAAGAAAATATTGCCTGATCTAACCCTAGCAAAGGAGTTGAAACCATATTGCCTTACAAAGTAGCCCTTCTTTGCTCTTTGTTGATTAGATCACCAAATTCTCGCTTCACCTTATTTTTTCTACTTCTCTACTCTTCATGTATTCTACATTATTCTTGTCACTGTTGGATTAATCTACTTCACTCCTCCAACTTTCTCTGCTCTTCTGCAAAAGTTCACTTCACTCCTTCCATTTTTTAAAATTTATTTTATTTTAATTTAAATGTTAGTTTAGAAATGAAGGTGAACAACTATAAAATGAAAATTTGATTTTTATAGTTATAACTATTAATCTAGTGCATAACCAAATAGAGATTATATGAAATCAAATTAGCAATACAAATAAATAAAGGAATAAAAGAACTAAACACATAACATAGTGTTTACATGGAGAAACCCTTTTGGGAAAAAACTCCGCACAAGAAGAGATGCACCAGTCTATATTAACTTCAATAGAGTTTACAACACATCACTAGTAGCCTCCTCTTTAGTCTTCAAACCAGTAGCACCTATTTTCAGTCTCAACTCTCTACCTCATCACAACCATAAAAACAAAACGCTCATAAAAAGAGTGTTGCCTTCTAGGGAAAAAAATCCTAACATAACTTCTATCGTCAAATCTATGACCTAATGATGAATGGTCCAGATTAACTATGAAATTATAATATTTTACAAGGTATTTTCCTAAAAATTTCTCTTTGGGGGCACTTCCCCCAAACTCCCACCAGGGGGGCTCCAAAAGGTTTTCGCCACCCCCAAACCCCCTGGTGACAATAGTGGTGGGGCAAGCCCCCCATCAGGTACAGGATCCAAATGCACTTGAAATAGGACCGTTGCTTGATGAATACATCTTCCCTTATGGAAATTTACAAACAACATTAGGAGTGATTAATTACATAGGATTTACAAGGTTGATGGCATCTTAATCCTAACATTTATTTTTAATTAAATTTTAGTTTAGTTTCATTGTAAAGAATTTAAAAACATATGTTTTAATTCCTTTCATATGCTAAAATTTAAAAAGAAATTAAGTTGATTTATTTATTATTTAGAAAAATTATTTTTATAGTAAAATATATTTTTTTAAACAATATAAGTTAATATTTTGTTACACTTTTATAATGAACAAGTAGTATTCGATCTAAATGGTGCCTTGGATTTGCATTTAAAAGTAATGTTGTCATGTTGCACCTAATAAAAATACAAAAATGATGTTTATGGCATCAAACCTATAAATTGTCAAGGAAAATAAGGTATAAATTGTTTTACAATTTTTTTTTGTTTCATTCACTACTCATTCATCTCTATCATAAGATGTAAATCCTAAGAGTAAGAAATTCCAAGCATATAGGAAAGTTATGCTTGTGTACAAGCATTTCTTTCTAAGCAAATATCATTGATAGGGTGAATCTATTTCACATACTGCATTGGTACCACATACTATTTTCTTTCATGTATTTAAGGTCTCTATCATGTACGACCATGCATATAGAGAGGACTAGCTTCTTTAATGTCTCAATAGGTATATCAAAAGGATAGGTATATAGAAAAGTTTAGTATATTAAAAATTGGTGGTATATACAAAGGGGAACTTTTCTGGAGAGATTAGAAACCCTCATTCAAAAATGACTTCAAATGCTTCAAAAATCATGCTTCCCGAGTCTCAACTAGGGAGTAATAAGGAAACATTTGCATATAACAAACATTGATCTTTAGTGTATAAATTGACTATCTTGATAAATACAGATGACAAAATATTTTAAATTTTTAACATAAAAAGTATTTTATGTTAACAACATTATGTCAAATTTTAAATTATTATATAGATCATTTATGTAAATATTAAACATAAGTCCAAGGGATTGAGCTTAATTGGTTAAAACATTGGGTTCTCATTGTGGAGACCCAAGTTCAAATCCCCATAAGGACATCTAATGTGTAATTCTAAGTTGTGACTCTTGGTCTTCCATAGTTGGCTTCTAATGTGGATGTGGTTTCTAAATAAAAGTGGATTTCTAAGTAGTGACTCTTGGTCTTCCATAGGTGATTTCTAGTTTGAAAAATGGGGTTCTTGGTCTCAAACCTCAACTCCAAATATTGAATGTGAAACGTATATAACAAGTAAAAAGCACTCAAGAGATAGATTCTATACATTATTATTAGATGAGGTTGAAACACACTTAACTTTATTATCAGTTGATTGTAATGAATTTGTTATCTCTAGCATTCTCAAGACAAAGATCATATTGTAGATCAATGACTATACATGCAACAATAAATGCAATCACATGTAATAATTTTCAATTACATTAAGTGATAAATAGGGTGGTAGTTTGAAACTTCAATAATACTACAAGATAGGGCAAGGTGTTTAGTCTTGATATTATAATTGGTCACAAGGATGGTGGAGATTCATATAGTTTTTTTTAATGAACTTATCAACAAATTTTGTGGAGACATAAAAGTTGAGTCTATTTATACCATATCAAGTAAAAATTAAATTCAATAGATAAAAGGTTCAATATTTTATCAAATGACTATGAGATAACACTAAATAACAACACTACTATAGACCTTTTATCTAGTGACAATTCATCCATTCCATTTGAAATATATTTTTTTACTTTAATAAGTAAAATTGGGAAGATGTTATTAAATTCAATGATTGATGTCATTAGTGTTGTGTCTGAAGTAAGCCCTTACAATACACTATTCACAAAAAGGAGGAGAATTAAAAAAGTTTATATAGATCAAAGATATGAAAACATGTAACATTGAGCTAACCATGTGGGAAATGTTTTGCATGAAAGGAGTTGAACTTGAACAACTACAAAATAATGGCAAGTTGTCTATCATTCATTTTTTTTTGGTTCCCAGGGTATTCCCTGCGGCCCTCTGCCCAATGTCACTTAGAGGCGAGCGGAGAGGCAAGACTAGCCCCTGGAGGTGTACACAATAGCCCGCCAACCCATACACCCGTTAAGCCCAGGAGGGAATCAAACCCATGAGCTTGAGGAGTCATCCCAAGTCACAAGCCAACTCTACTACCCGTGCGGGCTAGTTGTCTATCATTGTTATTAAGGGTGCACAATTGTCATAATTCCATGGTAGATATAGGGACCACCACAAGCAAGATATTTATAAATCCTAACATTTAAGATGCACACAAATTGAAGCATTGGTATAATGACAATGGAAAAATAATACATGTTATTATTTGGCAACCCCATCTCAAGCTCCTAGGCATATTTTAAGATGAATGACTATTGTTGAAATACAAAATGGAGTAAAAACATATACAAATTACAATGAATTATACCTAGGGAAACATTAGTCTCTATCAACGAGATGATAATTTTAAATATCTTGCATGCCCATTAATGAATGGTAATTTACAATACCAAAAAAATGATAGAAAGTGCAGGTGGTGGATGATACTATTCCAAGTGTGCAAAAAATTCTCCTAAATGTGATTATAAATATATATTTAGGGTTTTCCTTGAAGGCTATGTTTTTGATATTGATAAGCTGCAAACACGAGTGCAGATCCTGATAACAAAAATCCCCACGAGTAGCAAAACAGGCCAAAGGCCACGAGCAACACAAAAACAACTGACTAGCAGCAAAAGTTCATAACAGTATAAAAAAAGAAACCAAGACCAGAGCATAAAACATAAAAACTAATGCAACAGTTCTTTCCAATCATCTTTAATCAACTCGATCAACTCCTCTTTGTTCTCGAACACAGCATCAACACCAGCAATATGATCTTCCTAAAAAATAGAAGGTATTGGATGCCCTGTGGAAGACCTTCATGCAAGCGGTCACCAGCACTTGAACTTTATTTTCCATGGCTGAGAGTTGGGACTTAACATCATCAAGCTCCTACACAAGCTTCATGTTAGACTCATCCTCCCTGGCACTCTCCACCTCCTTATCAGGGGTCTCCAGGATCTCAACCTCCTCTTGTTTAGTATCATAAAATGAATTATTCATTGAGTTAAAGTGGCTTGCTCCTTCTTGTTCCTGCATTGGAGTAGTCTTAACCTCCCTAATTTCCATTTCATTCTCAGGGTCATCATGATCAGAAGTAAAGGAATAATCAACTATTTTCAACACCTAGGGCTTCCCACAATCAACAATGTCCACCTCTTTCTGTTGCTATAGATTATCCAAACCTTTCTTAGTCACCGGTTCCACAATCCTTAAACCCACTTCACCTTTCTTGACTTTCTTCTTTCCACCTTTGGTAGAGCCAGGATGGCTTTGCAAGCCTTTGCATTTATTTCCTCCAAGGGGTGGAGGGCAACTTCTCAGGCCACAATCTTTATGGGATTGGCCATGGGACCCATCCCCACCCCCAAAATCTAACACAAGGGCCCTGCCAGAATGTTGGGCCCTAGGGGAAGAGGTGTCCATCATGATGAGGGGGCTAGAACCCAAACCAACAAGAGAATTAGAGGGGGGGTCAACAGGGTTAGTGGGGTCAACAGCAGAAAGAGATGGGGCTTTTAATTTGGAGGGGCTGCCAAACTTGACACTGAGAGGGATATTATCATCCAAATCATCATTGGAAATATCTTCGACAAGGCTAGCTTTAGGGGGTTGAACAGGCAAAGGGCCAAATGAAAGTGGTACAGGCAAAAAATAAGACCCTGATGTAGGAGAACAACAACCACAACTAGATTACCCTCACGGGTTTTCCTATTCATCTTAACAGAAGATTCAAGGCTAGAAAGCAAATAGAATGGGAAATTCACCAACATTTTATGTCTGAAATGGTTTAACAAAGCGAAATGGTAATGGTAGAAGCATCTGTAACAACCTTCGAGAGTAAAAAACTTCATAATGAGGTAACATACCCGGTCCTAGGGGTTAACCAGGATCCCGCGCTCAAAGTCACCTTGCATTCTGACTTGCTTCTTGCCTTCTCAGTAGAAATGCTTCAGCCCCTCTAGGTCTTGGACCTTAGTTTTCATTTTCAACCCTTTGCCCTTACGTTGCAGGCCTGTGGCATTAGCAATGGACTCCTCTGAAACAACAAACTACACACCGCCAACCTTCACCCTCCTATTCGCATCCCACGACATAGAAAATTGGATAGACAAGTTCTCATCAAAACCATTCAAGCATTCAAGGAATGGCATAACCCCCCCTCATAGGCAATTCTCCAAACTTGCGAGTCTTCCTTAAACTCACCACAAGACGTCAGCTTAGTACGCACCTTGTCACCCCCCATCCTTCTGAACTTACTAAGCCAACAATGAGGGATGCAGCTACAAAGTTTGGCAAGAAACAGGGTTTCTTCGAACAATCTTTAAATAAACTAATACTCATTAAAGGAAATGCAAGCCAGGCACCCTAAATTCCCATAAATGTCCTTTGAAATCCCTAACTCATTCTCCTTGAAGACTATGTTGGTTTTATATGGGCAATGGGTTTTTATGATGTGAGTATTACTATGTTGGGTATTAGAGCTAGAGATTTATGCATTAACATTTAGAATCATAAAATGGATCCATGGAAGGTCAAACAATGGTTGAATTGTTTAGGTCTTTTATGTTCTCTATGCAAGCCAAATTAGGTAATTTTCATTTAGAGCATATGGTTAAATGTGTAATAGTGAAGGCATAAACCATTGGCTTTGATGTTGAAAGCAAGTTTATCTTGAGTTCTTTTGGTTGTTTACTTGGCTAGTAGATATGTAATTCCATGTGGTTTGAATAAAGAAAATTATTATCATTATTTTTATATCTCACATATCTATGTCAAAAAAATCTCTTAATATTCTTCATCTATTTATAGTTATACTTCTATTTCTTAATATGGTTGCTCCTTTTTGTATACATTATATATGAGATTAATTCTATATTGTGTATCTAATGGTGGTAGATATCATGTGAATATCAATTCATGCTTTCTTACAATTAAATTAATTGTGTGATCAATATATAACATTTTAATTTAAATAATTGTGTGTGTGTGTGGTTTCTTTGCTATCTATATAGATCTATTACATGAATTTCTATAAATGTGAAATATCTTAAACATTTTCTCAATTATCAATGCATATATGTTGTTAATGTGAGACAATACTCACTAATTAATAGATTATAATAGTAATTTCTTATGTCCTTGTAGATACAAAATTAGAATCTTAGCTTTATTTTAATGATGTGTGCCACAATAGTGTCTCCCCTATATTAACCAAATCACACAGTAGCTGAGTCTTAAGATATAGAGATATTTATCATGTCATGGGAGTCACAAATATTCGCTTGCTTATGGATTTTGATGAGTTGAATTAAGAAGATACTATATTTATTACTACTTATGTGGTTGTTGACAATAATGTTATTTCTGCATGTTAGCATGCTAATACAATTAATCTATCTGTGTATGTTTCTAGGGATGAATTTATAAATAGGAAAAGAATCAAACAATATCATCAAATAAGAGAAAGCACATAATAAAACATAATGGAAGTTTAGAGGCATGATGCATCTATGGTGTTGGAGAACATGGTGAATAATATGATCTTGTTTATTCTAGATATATACATTATATACACTCTCTTCATATAAGTACATATATTGATGGTGTCATGAGGGACACAAGAATGTATTTGTCTAGAGAGTTATATGAGTTTAATCAAGATAATATTGCAATTATTGTTGTTGATGTGGATGTTGAGAATAGTGAAATTTCTACATGTCAACTTAGAAATACATGTTGTTGATCTTTGTATGCTTCTATGCATGAAGATATAAATAGGTGAAGAAAGGAAAATTATTGTCTAAAAATAGAAAGATCAACTCATATTATAAGTCATTCAAGAGGATGAGATATCTATGACATTAGGTTCCAACAGGGTGAATGATGAAGGCTTGTCCATTGAAAACAATATTCATCCTATACATTCTCCTCACACTACATGTATATCTCTCCCCCAAAATGATATTAATATTGGTCTCTCAAAAATCCACACAATGATTTCTTCTAAAGGCAAGCCTCTAAATTCATCTTCCTCCAATGGAAGTGTCACATCCACCACAACAGGTGGTGATAATAAGGGACAAAGGTAAATTAGTTTGTCATGACCAAAATGTGTGGTCTTGTCTACATCCAAATGAAGTTAGCCCTTCCAATTGGCAATCCAACCTTTTTATTCACACTCTTGTGATGAAGAGGTTATTCTACATGAAAATATTGTGTGATGATTTTGATTTGGACAAAAATATTCATATGTGGATGGATGTGTTTGAAGAAAACTTTACGTTTATGGATACCCCTAGTGATGATGGAGCTTCGTCTATTAGATTGTGTGAAAGATATTTTTTTTCATTGATATGATAGATCAATTATCTATTATTCAAATGTGCTCTATTTGTTGAGAGGCATACCTTAGAATAAAATTTAGTATGAGAAAAATGGGCATCGTCTTTCTACATAAAATAACATGGATCTTGGGGAGCAACTCTATGTTCTATGAGTGCTTACTAAAGTTGAGGAAATCCTTTTTGTCAAAGTGAATGCAATCATACAAGTTACCCACTCTTAAAGTGGTCAATACAAATATAGGGGATAAATTAATTTCTCAGATGATATAGCTACAATTGCAAGGTGCCTACCACAATGCATATGTGTTCTTTACATTTTGATTGTAAGAAGACATCATACCCAATCTAGATATTATAATTGTTATGTCAAAAGGTCACATGGTTTAGCTACATTACAATATAAATTAAGATATGATAAATATTATAGGGATGTAGAACTTGATGATAACTCAATCATGACACTACCTGAAGAAGAGGCATATGTCTCTATAATCTTATGATTTGTGCAATCCAATATTGATGATGAAGATATATTAGATGCATGTGATGATAATGTGCTTGACAAACAAGAAACTAAACATCAACATCAACCTTCATCTTTCACATCTATATTTGGTTTAATTTAGTAAGAAATAGAAGAAGTGAGGAGATTTATCAAGAATAATGGTAATAGTTCAATTGACATGATGGATTGGCCCCATTTGTCCTCTCATTGATTAATGAATACAACATAGAATGATTGTTTATCATGACTTACTCTATTTCCTACTAGTGAAGTAGAATGGTTGCAACTAATGCACAATTTTTTTTGTATACATGAATATGCATTACATTTTAAGAGGTATTATGATAATAGGTTTGGAAGCCACCCTAGATTTTGGTATTTATTTTTAAAATTGATATTGCAACAAAGAGCCAATCAATAGTTACAATATTTGTAAAAATATAGAAGATGATGTACTTGTGACAATTATAGATTTGTGATGACATCTACAATATTTTCTTGATGATTATCTACCTAAGTGATGCATTATGGATCCCAACAAAGAGGAATTAGAGCTTATTGGCACACATACAAGAATGGATTGCTAGATATGATAACATAGTTATGATACCCTACATTTTTTATAACTCTAAGTGCGGCTAATACAAAATGGCCTAATCTCCATCAACTAATGCCGACTCAAGCCCCATCAATTTCAATGGATGCATATAGGTAGAGATAGAAAGATATAATTGAAAATCCTCATACTATCGCTATTTACATGGAGCATCACTTTAAACATTTTCATAAAAAAATCCTCTTCAAACATTTTCAAGCAAAAGATTTGTGGGTAAGATATTCAATTAAAATGCATACAATTATGATTATATCTTTTGCTTTTATACAATATAGTGTGTACCTTTAATAATGTTGTATTGTGTTATTGTAAGAAGTGACAATGTCAATCTTTAGTACATGAGCATTTGGTTGTATGGATAGAGGATGCACTTAATACACACATGTTGAATTATAATAGTTTGAGTAAACTTGAAAATACAGAGAATTTCTATGAAAAATTCATTAGTGCATGAAATTGTCTTGAAGAGCATGAAAGAAATGTATTTGTGCCACAATATATAGAAAAATATTCTTGTTTAATAGACATAATTAGAATTTTAGCTATTGGCCTGCTTCTAGATTACATAGATTTATTGAATCATTTTGAACATCATGCCAAATGTAGCTTGGATACATGTTTTTGAAAAAGGGTCATATTAGTGTTTATTGTTACAATGTTCCTTGGCAATTGTAGAGTGAATCCAATGCATTTGTTGATAAGGATGGACATAAGAAATAATTACTAACATGAAATGATAAGAAATTAAATGTTCATGAACCAAACATACTTTCCATGTATGGAGGGGAAACATAGATTTTTAATTAACTAACAATCATTACTGTGATACGCCCGCTCTGCATGCCCTATTCCTGCCTTTGAATTTTTTGAATTTGACCATGGCCGCGGGTGACCCAAGGGGACCCCCTGCCCCCCTCCCCTCCCCTGTCCCCTTCAATATGGTTTAACCTCAGTATAGCCTCAAGCTGCCACTCTAAACCCATGACCTAGGGTGACACGTCGATTCCCAACGCGTGGAAGAATGCCCTCTTGGGAGACAAAGACCGTGTGATCCTAAATGTCATCCCACAACTACTAGAGACTGATATCGGATCTTCCCTTAAGCTCCTAGATTTTACTGTGGAGAGAATTATTTCTTTGATGGAGCAAGCTCTTGTAGGGAAATTTTTCTCCTTCAAATCTAACATTGATATGGTAAGGAGATGGGTTGCAACCAAATGGAGATTGAAGGGAAACATCTCAGTTAGCGCCATGGATGGGGGACTATTTCTTTTCAAGTTTACAGCTAGAGATGACCTCACCTCTATTCCTACGGGAGGCCCCTAGATGTATGGTAAACACAACCTCTCTCTTTGTAAGTGGAGGTCAAGTTTTGATGTTGCCGCAGATCTAAATAAAACTACTCCTGTATGGGTTAGACTTCTTAGGCTCTCGCTAGAGTATTGGGATGAAGAAGTCTTCACCTAGATTGCAAACACCTTTGGGTACTTTATTGCTCTAGACAATACCACCAAGAACAAATCCAGGTTAGTTTTTTGCTCGTTTTTGTGTTAGCGTTGATATTCATAAAACTCTACCTAACACCATAACACTTGAATATGGCCAATGGACTCAGTCCATTTAGTATGAAAATACCACTATTTTCTATCACAACTGTAATAAGAAATCACACATTGTAACACAATGTAAAGCCCTGAAAAAGAACTCCACTGGTATCGGAGACCAGGCTAAAGGGGATGAAGAGGACTACCCTTTTAGGGAGGATATTCTTAACATAATAAGTTCTCCTCAGAAAGAGAGTAAAGGGGGTAAGGAGAAGGAAGAAGATAGAGACTTGCTCCATGATGCTGAGAGGTCTTTAGACCCAGCGAACCCCACTCCTCAAGAAGATATTAACAGGACTCTAACAACATAAGAGCCCTGTCATCTAGAGCAGCAAACTCCCCAACTGAAGGAAGAGTCCCTATATTTGCAATGGGATATGGAAGATGGGGAGATCCACCAAGTGGATGGTCCTAATATTGAACATAAGGAAGAAAGGTCCGTTGAGTTTGGATTGGAATCTGGCTTGGAATCAATTTTCAAATAGATTAGCAGCCTAGCGGAAAGTGGTGGGAATGGTAGCGAGCTAAAGAGATTCTCTTTCCCCGAGGGACAATCCCTTCCGCCCGTGAGCGGAAATAAGCAAGTCATGCACTAACCCAGACTCAAAGGGTTGGACCACAGCTAAAAAGAAATGCCAAAGCCAAGGGAAAAAGACTATTGATTTGGGAGTGGATCCCAAGGTTGGTAGGCCTACACAAAGAGAAACTGGATAGAAAGTTGTCAATAGGGATATTGCCATGGGTAGGCAAAGGACACTAGAGATTGGCTCTAGCAAGGTCCAAGGAAAATGAAGATCCTCTCTTGGAACATTACAGGACTAAATAGTCCCCAAAAGCAGTTCCTGGTCAAGAACTGCAATTTTTATAACAAAATTGATATTTTTCTGTTGCAGGAAGTCAAAATGAGGGCAAAAAGCTTTCAATCTATTGCCAAAGGTATATTGTCAAATGCAGAGTACTGCATAAGTGATTCTTAGGGAGCTTCAGGAGGTATTGTTACTATGTGAAGTAAGAATGTGGTGAAATGGGAATGCTTCTCCCAGTCCCCAAGCACTTTATTGTGTCAAGATGTCAACTCACAACAAGACTTGGAATATGGTTAACATCTACGCCCCTAACCAAAGAAATACTAGGAAGGAGTTGTGGGAAATGCTAACCTCCTTAATTGGGGACAATAAAGAAGATCTTTGGATGTTGGCTGGTGACTTAAATTCCCCCCTATACCCTTCAGAGAAGCTAAGGGGCATAATGGATTTCTCTGATAGTATGACTGATCTAGCTTAATTCCTCAACAATGTTGGTCTTATAGGTCTTGACCTTTAGGGGCAGCTATTCACCTAGACCAATAGAGGGAAGGGAGATAATATGATTCAGGTTAGACTGGATAGATTTTTTGTCACCTCTAATTGGGAATATATCAGTTCGTATCTCCTGGAAGCCCTCCCAAGATGACCTCTGACCATAATCCTCTTCTATTGTCTTAGAGAGACAAAGATGTTAAGGGTCCCTATCCCTTCAGGTTTGAAATAATGTGGACTCAGCATTAGGATTTCAAAGTTCTACTGGTTGAATGGTGGAATACTACTATCCAAGGTTCTCCCATGTTCAGGTTGTCTCAGAAACTGAACATTGTGAAAACTAAAGTGAAAGGATGGAATAGGCTTACTTTTGGGAATATTTTTGGGAATAAAAAAAGGATCTCTACTAACCTTGCTGACATACAACTACTAATGGCCTAAGGTGATAATTTAGATGCCACTCTATAGTAGGAGGACTCCCTAAGGAAGGAATGGAATGAGATGATGAAAAAAAGAGGAAATCTATTGGAAACAGAAATCCAGAGTGCAATGGTTGCGTGAGGGTGATAGAAACACTGCCTTCTTCCATCAATCTACCATGAGACATAGGAAGAGGAAAAACATTACTAGGTTGATGGATGAAAGTGGGAACATGGTGAACTTCGATTTCCATGTGGGACAGGTGGTGGTCAGTTATTTCTAGAAGTTTTCAGCTTCCTAGACTATGTGGAGAGATATGAATTATTGGACAATATCCCTTCCCAACTGATGGAAGAAGACAATGCCCTCCTGACTAAACTTGTGACTGAAGAGGAAGTGAGAGCTATCCTCCTCTCTATGGGAGCTTATTAAGCTCTAGGCCCAGATGGCTTTCCCCCAACCTTCTTCTAGGAGTACTGAGATATAGTGGGACAGGATGTTTCTAAAGCTGCTAAGGATTTCTTTAGGACTAGGAAATTGCTTAAACAACTTAATAATACTTTTATATTGCTGGTCCCCCAAAAGACTAACCCTATTGATATGGGAGACTTTAGGCCTATAAGCCTATGTAACACAATTTACAAAATCATCTCCAAAATCCTTGTCTTTAGACTTCAACCCATGTTGGATAGACTAATCAACAACAGTCAAAAAGGATTTATCCCGGGCAGACAAATTCTTGATGCAGCCATATCTACTCATTATTTTATTCACTCTATGGATAGGAACAATATGCTTGGAATGGTTTTCAAATTGGACATCTCTCAGCCATATGATAGGGTTGCTTGGGAATTTCTGTTCAAAGTCCTAGAGAAGATTGGCTTCCAAGATAAAGCTTTGCATCTTATCAAAGCATGTGTCACCACAGTGAAGTACTTTATCCTAGTGAATGGAATTCCACATGGATTCTTCAATGTGGAGAGAGGGCTTAGGCAAGGGGACCCTTTATCCCCATTCCTGTTCATCCTTATGGCTAAAGTTCTAAGTAGAAGTTTTATGCAACTTTTGAGAAATAATGAGATCAGAAGCATTAAATCAGCTTCATTAGCTAACCTTGCTACCATCCAACAGTTTGTGGACAACACTATCCTTTTTGGGGCTGCCTTAGTGGTTGAGCCAGGAAATGGAAGAAAGTACTTAATGAATATGCTGCTATTTTAGGCTAATGCATTAATTATGATAAAAGTCATATCTATATCTTTAACACTAGGATGGACCTGTAGCAAAAAGTTATGGGGATCTTGGGTTGTTCAAGTGTGGAGCTACCAAAAACCTATCTTGGCCTTCCTTTAGCTGTCAAAGAGGTCACTCCCATGTATTGGAATTCCATTCTAGAACAGATTCAAAAGAAGCTTGCTAGGTGGAAAGGTAAGCTATTAAGTCAAGCAGGTAAGTATCAACTCTTGAAGGCATCCCTTTAGAGAATTCCCATTTACTTCCTGTCCCTATTTAAAGTCCCTAAATATATTGTTGAAAAATTTGAAAGAATACAGAGAAACTTTTTATGGACAGGGGTGGAAGAGAAAAAGAGGATAACTTTACTCAATTGGGATAAAGTGTGCCTACCCAAGTTGCAAGGAGGTCTTGGGCTAAGAAAAATCCATTAGACCAATAAAGCCCTGCTGGCTAAAATTGGATGGAATTTTTTGAGTAACAACAAGGACTGGTGTAATATAATGAGGGCCAAATACTTGTCAAATGATATCCCCTATGGATTCCTTCATGCTACTGGTATCCCCAAATGATCTGTCATATGGAATAATATTTTCAAAAGCAGAGCCCTCCTGCAGAAGGGTATAAAGTGGAAATTGGGGGATGGAAGAAACATCAAATTTTGGGAAGATAGTTGGCTGAAGGACTATCCTGTCAATAGTATTTAGAGCTCCCAAAGACTTGTTGATAGGGCTACCAACTTTTTTGGGCCCATGGTTGCTGACTATTTTTTTCCAAGGGGTGGGGGCTGGAAACAGTTGTCAGACTACTACAAAGGTCAAATGGATCTAATGCCGGTTGTTGAGGATTTGCAGCAAACCCTCCAAAGATGTAGAATTCCTATCTTCCCTTCCAAGGACAAACTATTGTGGTCCAAAGACAAGGTGGGATCATTCTCTGTTAGGACTTCTTACAGCTTGCTTTCGGAACACAATGAGGACTCTAGCTTTTAGGGCAAGGTTTGGAATCACAATCTTATCCCCAAGGTTAACCAGTTCTGGTGACTTGTGATGCATAATAGGATCCTAACTATAGACAACCTAAAGATTAGAGGTTTCCAAATTCCAAATCGATGTGCTCTTTGTATGGAGGAGGAGTTTGTTTCCCACTTGTTGCTTCATTGTGAATTCTCTTGGGAGGTTTGGGGCTTAGCTCTACAAAACCTTGGTGTCTCCTAGAGTATGAACCTAGACCTTCCTTCCTTTGTTAAGTGCTAGTTCACTCCCTTTTCTCACCCTATTTATAAGGAACTCTACGCTCAGATTCCCCCTATTCTAGCATAGGGTCTATGGAAGGAATGCAACAACAGATTGTTCAGGGATAAAGCTAAATCTGCTAAGGAAGTCTTTTGCATTTTTTCTAAACTTCTGGCAGAAAGTGTCTCTAACAACACTTTGAAAGCTACGGATTCCCTCCCCAATAAGATTGAAACTAATATTATTAATAGGTGGAGTATCCCACTTCACATTTGTAGGGTGGACAATTTCAAGAAGATAGCTTGCAAAAACACTAAGTGGGCCCTGAAGAGGATCATTACAATCCTCTTCATTTAATTTATCAATTCGGGGTGGTGTCCAAAGGTTGTATGCATTAGGAACTTAAAGATTTTTTGGCAAACAGTTCTTTCTAAAAATAGAAAAGAAAAATTAAATTAATCTAATGAAATCACACATGCAAAATTTAAACACACTTGCATAAATTAAAACTATAAATTTAAAACATGTTTCCATGAATTAAAAATACAAAAATAAAATAGCTCTTGCACTAAAATCTAATTTAATACATTTAAAATAAATAGAAATGCATAAAACTAAAATAATACAAACAATAAAATAAGTACCAAATGTTGTCCTTTTCCTCAGGATGAGCAATTTACTTGCTCCTCCCTTGGAATTGGACCAAGATCATTCACCCAATTTTGTGCTCAATGCTCCATATATCTTATTTATTCAACAAAATATTACAAATTTACTTCTAAAACTGTTATAGCTTTCTTATTCCAAAAATTTGTCAAAATAACAACTCCTTTCTTTAGAGTTGAGAGGTTTATTTATACATTGAAGATCTTCACCCAACTCCCTAAACTAGTGGAAAGCATAAATACACTTGTCTTTCCTATTCCTATGATAAAGGAACAACTCCCTTTATTCTCTACACATATCTCTCCTACTCCTATGCTAAAGGAAACAAATTCCTTTATTCTCTCTACTAATCCTATGCTAAAGGAACAACATCCTTTATTCCCTCATTAGAAAGTGACAACACATCCACATCCATTTAAGGGAAAAAGGCTTTATTTTTGCTACTTTTATTATTTTCCTAAAACAATTTATCTTCAACTTTTTAGAAAATAAAAGGTTGAAGGAATATCAAATCCATGGTTCAAGCCAAATGAATTGAAACACCCTTGGCTAAAATCAAGTTGGAATACTTTCAAAATTGGCTCTGGAAGTGATTTTAGAATGCTTCAAGGTTGGCCAAAAGAGGCTAGAATACTTCAAGACTAATTCTGCATCATTTTAAAACATATTGCATTCTATTTTTCCAATAAACATTAGAAAATGTTAGCAATTAAATTGCAATAGACTTCTAAGAAACAAACCAATATATATCTATATTCTATTTTAAATAAGCTAACAGTTCATAAAACTACATTTAAATCCACTTTTAATGCTAATTTTAAGAGAAAATAGAGATGAATATAGATGAGACATTTCTAGTCTCATCAGGTCCCCTTATTGAAGGATGGATGAAGCTCAATTTTGATGGAGTTGCTAAAGGGAATCTAGGACCGACCAGTGGAGGTGGGGTCCTGAGATTGGCTAAGGGGGATCTATTGGCTACCTATGCTGGAGGGTTGGGAGAAAATTCTAACAATGTAGTGGAGACTATGGCACTCTTGTGAGGGGTTAAAGTGGCCTTGCCCATTGGTGTCAAAATGTCCTGATTGAAGGAGACTCAAAACTTATCCTTGATGTTGTTCAAGAAAAAGCCAGAGTTGGATGACATATATTATGGACATAATACAAGACATCAGACAACTCCTTCTGGGCCTTGATGTTGTTGACTTTAGAAATACCTATAGAGAACGTAATCATATGGCAGATGCTATGGCTAATATGGGTATTAATTTATTACCCAAGAGGTGTTGGGGGAACCCTAACAACTCCCCTAAAAAAATAAGAGAATGCCTTTATTTGGAGGCTCAATCTTCATCTTCTCTTATGGTGTTCGAAAGGTATCCTCAGTATAAAGAATATATTTTGATATATGTTCTTATGGTGAACAATATGATGAATAGCGATCACCAAATAATGTAGAGGGGGGTTGATTCTATGAATGGAAAGATGATGTGTGATAGTCTGTTGATGAGTGAGGAGTGCCACATCATATGGGGCTAGATCAACAAGCTCATGTGGCCAACTCTAAGGTGGACAATGGGGCCAATTCAAATTTTGGCAGTGCACATCCTCAATGACATCCAGCATAATTCTCATAATTATAGTAATTATAATTTGAAGAGGGGAGACATTAGTAAGGACAGGCCGAGTATTACAAGCTACCATTAGAGTAAGATTAATAAATGCACTCACACCTGCGAAGCTAGAAAAATCTCCAGCAGCTTCCAAGACATCTGGTTGTGGTTGATTTTATAGTATGTTTTTCTCATGGGGGTTTCAAACATTATCTATGGGGGGTGACAAGGTGCGAACTGAACTGACCTCATGTGCTAAATTTAAGGCTGATACTATGTTATGAAGCATATGCTATGAAGGCGGCCTCACTCCAATCCTAGAGTGCCTCAATGGCTATGACGAGAGCCTCTCGGTTCTATTTTCCATGACATGGGATGACTTGAGAATGGTTCGTGTGGGAGGAGTCCAGCTCGAAGTCAGTGAAGACACTAATGCTCAAGCCATGGGCTTAACTTGTAATGGGAAATGTCTAAAAAAGAAAACTAAGGTGCAAGACTAGGAGAGTATGAATAGGTTTTTCAAAGAGGGAGAGATGCTCGTTTGGATGCAGGGTGGAACCGAGAAGGACAACCTAATTCCTCCCTAGAATAAGGTCTTTTTCCTCATAATGAAGTACATTACTCTAGAGGGATGGTTTAGATGCTTTTATCACTACCACTATGCCCTCTTAAATCACTTCCGCCATAAATTGCTCATCAATTTTCCTTTTTTATTTGTTGACTTCCTTGGTGTCTTCTGTGAAAGTGGCAAAAACCACCCATACTAATAACCCTAGCATCATCATTGTGCCCCTCCACCAAGGCTTAATCTTTTGGTTGTATCACTTTCACCTTGCTTTATGCCCTCCCAAGCCCATTAGGGCTTGCCTTGTCAAAGAGGTTCAAGATGTCGAGTCTGATGACAATGTCCCACTATGTGTCAAGTACGGTGGTAGCCCAGCTAAGGACAAAGCCAAAAAAACCCCTGTTAAGAGTACTTATGTCCCTCCTGGGTCCCCCCCGAACCCTAAGGTTCCTGCTGCTGAGACTCTGGCCCCTCAGTCCCATAAGAAGAAAGTTGTCAAAGCCCTCTCAGGCACTAAGAAGAAGACTCCCTCCCCTGTTGGTGGTATGTTTGGGTCCCCTGGCCAAGCTCAAAAGGTGACAGCTGAGGGCCTATGCGACCTTAAGAACAAACCTACTCATTCTAGTGAGAGAAAGTGGGAGAGAGATAGGAGTGTGCTTTCTCAGTCTGAGAAGTCTATCAGGAACAAAGGTAAGAAAATGACTGCTGGAGAAGAACCTAAGGAGCTCTCCCTTGAAGGTTGTCACAAGGATGTTTAGGAGAAGGGTGATGAGGAGGTTGTGAAGGGGAAGGAGAAAGTGGTCGGGGAAAAGACCAGTGGTAATTCTCTTGCTAGAAGGCCCAACATCTGCTGCTCTAGCAAGCTGGCAGGTGCCAAAACCCCTGTGGTTAAAATAGTTGACTACACTTCTACCTCAGACCCTAAGGAGGAAATTGAAATAAAGGAAGTGAAGCTAACTTGAGAGTAGTAGGTTTTCCAGGAGGGAGCTAGTCTGTTTGAGGAGATGAACAACTCCTATTATGACACCGAGGAGGAGGATGTTGAGACTAATTTTTCTCATAATGTTTTAGATTCTTCAATCAAGGAGGTGGCTAGTATAGACGAGTGTGCAAGTATGGACAAGTGTGACAGTTGTAGTCTAATCAAGAAGGAAATGGTAGAACTAAAAGATAGGATGACCTCCCTCGAAGACAAGATGAGGGTTATAGCTACCTTGTGCTCTAAAGTGACTCATCAAGCTGCTACTTCTTTGGAAGTCTTGTAGGACATTCAAGATGGAAAGCATGGTGAAGGGAAGACCTCTATGAGAAAAGATGAACTTCTTGGGTTCCTTATGGAGGAATGGAACATGTTTATTAAATAGTTGTTGCTTTTGTCTCTATTTTTGGTTATGGTATTATATAAACTCTAGTATGTTTATTAGCTATTAGTTTGTTGTTTTTTGACTGTTGGTGGCCTGCTGGCCCCCGTGACTTTTTTAATAGGGATCTGCACCCTGGTTTGTAGCTTACCATAATCAAAAACATAGATTTTCAATTGATATTGTCTCATCACATAGTTCTAAAATATATTGCAAAATATATATCTAAATCAATATTTTTTTGGAGAGTTATCATAACATGTTAACTAGGGTGTTTTCCACAAGTATCCTAGATGATCTTACACTATGAGTATATGGAAGGTTCCTAATTGAGATAGTTGCTAAATGTGACATAGGTACACAAGAAAGGCATCATATGTTGCTAAACGTACCACTTGTTGAGTACACTAGATCCTTCTTTTTCCTAAATGTTGGATGAAACATATTTCATCATGTACATTTGAACCATGATGATGATCCATCTAGAATAAAAATTATCCATGCATAAATGAAGCACTTCATTTATGTATGGTAGAAACTACAAGATCTTGGTCATATTCTTCATTTCATATGCATGAGCAATGCAAACCATGAAAAATAATGATAATTATTATGGTTTGGCCCAAATATAATTCAAATCCAAATAGTCATTCACCTAAATATGAGAGATTTTGTTAGAGTGAGTTGTTGTTAGCATTAAGCTCTATCAATTCTCACTAATCCTAATCCAACTAAGGAATCCATACAACCCAATGGATGGACTCATCCTAAATCAAGCAACTTAGTGATTAAAGTCAAGCTACATTTAATCTAACAACCTAGGAATGCGGTACTTGGCATGATGTCTATACTGTATGCACATCTAGAGGATTATGGATATGTAGTTGTGTATAGTTATGAAATGGATATTTACTAAAATGCTAGAAAGGAATGCAAATTTATAAATTTAGAAAGTAAAGTATGTGATTGTTCTTAACTACAACAAAAGAATAGCTAAAACAAAATTAATGAATCTAGCTGCAAAATCTAAATTTGATTGCATGAAACTAAAACAAATAGGTGGTAGTCTTCCACAAGTGGGCCCTAACTTGGGTTGACTACTTCCTTTTACTAACTTAACTTACTGGATCGATGCATCTATTTCTTCACCATGAACTAAGAACAAGAAGAATTAAGCAATCTAAAATGATTCTCTATTTTATTGATTGAAATCAGAACATACTACAATCATTTGGAAAATCTTACTACTCTAGATATTTGGTGAAAAATAGATATATGCATCCTCATACAATTCCTACATTAATGAAATGTAATGACTAACTAATCCCCTTCCCTTCATGCAAGGAAGGATCCTTTATTTCTAAAGAGTCATAATGAAACTAGAAAACAAGAACTAAAACAACTCAGAGAAGAGAGTTCTAATTACGACATTGGAATGAAACAACTTCATCCAAGAAGCAAGGAAGTGGTTATTGGTGTCAACTAGCCTCAATATATCTTTAATTGGAGGAAAATTACTTTTTCCATTTGTTGTATATTGCTCCTTGATGTTCCCTACATCTTATCTTTATGTGTATAGGGAGAACGATTCATCGCTAGACAGTTGTCAGTGACTGCATACTTTTGTTGTAGGAGTCAACCCCTTTGGCTACAGGAACTTATATAGGATAGGAAACTCTTCTCCTTTGCTGTAGGAATCCTTCTGACTTAGCTATAGGAATTTTGTGGCTTGGCTGCAGGTTAGTAGACTTGGTTGCTAAAGAAAGAAGTTAGTCCCGATGAAATCTACAATCATAAAGATTATTATAAACACACTTATTCACACCACATTACATATGAAAATAACTACTTTAACCATGAAACATTTATTAAATCATCATATAATTAATGTAGTGCTTATCCAAATATTATATGAAGCTTGGTCTGAAAATGATAAAAGTGTCTATAGAAAGGTACTTGAAAATAGGGAAAACAAGGATAAAAAAGGATAATAATGGGGCTCATCACTACCCCCAATTGAAGGTGTTGCTCGTCCCCAAGCAACTAAGGCCTAAAATTATACATGAGAGTAATATTTCTAAAATCACAAGGATTCACGTCCTTCCCCTTCACTCAAGAAGAATACTTTTTTTCCATCAATGCACTCCCAAATAGTGTTTCCATCTGTTGCTTGATATATTCTCCTAACACTCCAATGAGGAATCAGAACCCAAAGGGTAGGTGGCTAGAAGGTAATTGGAAACCATGTCAATCCATTTGATCTAGCCATGTTAATATACTTATGACCTCTACTGACAACTGCATGAAATTTGTATAGGGAGTGTGGCTCCTTCCTTCTTAATTCTGGTGTTAGCTCTTTCCATCTTGCTTTACTGGACTCAAATGTTTCCTTTCCTATGTCCCTCAAAATCTCCTGATATGATGTGTAAATAGTCTCTCGATTTTGAAGAATTTTTCCTACCACAACAAGATTCTCTTGCAATTCAATCCATTCCTCCACAGGCTCATTGGGATTTCTCACTTCTCCTCTGATTATTAAGGACATAAATTTTTCCTTCTCCATGTAGTCCTTCATCTGAATCCCCCTACTATGCTCATTCCTTATGAATGTTGTTTGCATGACATTGGTTTGAGTTGGAGCACTTCAGTTGATAGAGTTAATTGGGAGTTACTAGGCGCTCATGAAGAGACATTCAATTCAGCTTTGTTGTTGTCACATAACACTTCAGTTAACTGAGTTTGAGTTTGACTTCTTGGGCGCCCATGTTGAGGCTTTCAGTTGTACCTCGTTGCTGTCACATAACACTTCAGTTGACTAAGTTTGATTGGGACTTCTTGGGTGCCCATGTTTGAGACTTGCAGTTAATAGGTGATTTCTACAATGTAACTTTGGAGTTCACTATATTGGGTGTTTGGTTTTTGCATGAGGATTCTTCTCATGTTATTGGATACAATTGATTGTATTTTGAGATCCATGGATTCTATATAATGATGCCTTGAGTTGGTAGAAATTAATGACATGTTTTTGAAGTTGAAGGAGTAATGAACTGCTGCTGGAATTCAGAGAGAATTTAGTGTTAATGTAAAATTGACTACAATAATTAATACAAGCATAATATCTCTTTGGGTGTGGAGTTTTTTTCTTGTAAGGGTTTCTCCACGTAAATTCTATGTCAACTTCCTTGATTATTTTCCTTCACTACTACATTGATTGAATGTACAAATCACTTACACATAAACTTGAAAATTATTAATCTAATTTTTAGATTTGAACACACATAATTAAAGTTTTATAGTAGCAATTTCACTTTGATTTTCAACATTTGGTATCTCAAAAGACAATTATATTCTTTAAAGATGAAGGATGGTGATTCTATTGCAAATCATTTAAATGCTTTTAATTTGATTTTAAGTCAACTTGCATCTGTAGATGTTAAGTTAGAAGATGAAGATAAATGTATCTTGTTACTTTGTTCTTTACCAGATTCTTTGGAAAATTTAATTGTTGCTATTAGTGGTAGTGGTGTAGATCTAAAGATGGACAATATCATTGCTACACTTCTTTTAGAACAAATGAGAAGAAAGTCCAAGAAAGGTGGATCCTAAGATGCCTTGCTTATGAGAGGAAGGACCAAAGAAAAATGACTGAAAGGGGATAAGAAGGGTAAGTCTAAAAGACGTTCTAAAACTGCTGGAAAGAACAAAGTAAAGTGTTGGAATTGTGGGAAACAGGGACACGTGAAGAAGGATTGTAGAAACAAGAAAAGAATTAAAATTCCTCCATAGAAAATCCTCAAATGATGGTGATAATGATGCTTTGATTATTTCAGCTAACACTATAAGTAATGATGCTTGGCTTATTGATTCAAACTGCTCCTATCATATGACTCCCAACAAGGAGTGATTTACCAAATATTAAACATATGATGGAGGAGAATTTTTCCTTGGTGATAATAGTACTAAACAGATAGTTGGCAAGGGAAACGTAAAGTTGTGTTTTAGTGATGGAAGGATTAAAATCCTTAATGATGTTTTACATATTCCAAGACTTGCAAGAAATTTACTTTTTGTATCCAAGTTAAATAATTTTGGAATGCATGTGACATTTGACAAGTCTGGTTGCAGGTTGGTAAGAGGGAATTGGGTGGTTGCTAAAGGATCTCAAATTGGAACTTTGTTTAGGCTTAATGCCTCCACTTTGAATAATTCAGCCAATGTAACTGACACTGAAAATGCATGTATGTTGTGGCACAATAGATTGGGTCACATAAGTGAAAAAGGTCTTAGGACCATTATTAATAAAAAATTGGTTGATGGTCTTTTTGACTATTCTGTTGGCAAAAATGATTTATGTGAACATTATGTGTTTGGAAAACAGAATAGATCATCATTTCCTATTGGAACTAATAAAGCTAAGAGTTTATTAGACATTATTCATTCGAATGTGTTTGGACCTATTGGTAATCATTTATGTTTAGGGTTTTAAGCTTGAACATTTGCAGGTTTTCTCATTCAAACCCTAAATTCTCTGAGTCATGGGATCTTGCATTGTTTTGTCTATTCTGATGTTGGCTTTCTGTGGTGGGTTCCTAGTTATCAAGTCTCATCCTCATGCTTTAGTGTTCGAAGGTTGACCAGCCCCCACGCAATGTTTCACTGCTTTTTCCTGTCGCCTTGAGAAAAATGCTAAGTTCTGTATATGCAAAAGTGATATTGTATATTGGCAGGCTTGTGAAAACTCAATCGGCCTCCAAAAAATGATAAGGAATTGAGTTATATGCATTTTTAGATGCATATCAGGTTGCATATGCAAAGGGGGAATCCATCGCAGATTCCTAGAATATTCGCTGCTTATATATCGGGTCTGCATGTATATTTGGTTTGTATGCTCAGACATACAATGGTTACATACAAAGGTCACATGCAAGGAACAATATACAAGGCAACAGGATATACATTTGGTGGGGCTCGTGGATATACAAGTGATATTGTATGTTCGACATACAAAGGAGATATGCATTCCAAATATGCAAGGGTCGGACCCGAAAGGCTTTGCAGTTCAGTAAATTCAAAGTTTGAAGTCCGCAGCATGTATATTGGGCACTTGTATATGCCGATATACATTGCGATATGCAAGGAGGGCGATATACAACCCGGATGCAATGGAGTTTTCAAGCTACTTCATAAATATTTGAGGTCCGTGGGTTGTATAAAGCACTTGTATACGCTGATATGCAAGCCGATGTGTAATGAAAGGATATAAGCCAGACTTCAAAAGGAGGTACATTCTGATGCATAATGATTTGAAATCTGTGGCTTGTATGTATGTGTGTATTGTATATCACGGATATACAAAGGAATGAGGTGCAGGCCGGACCCGAGTAGTTTTTCAATTCATTCTAAACTAGCGTGGGCTCTGCCTTGTATGTTACTTATTGCATGTATATGTATTTTGCGTATACAAGGGATTTTGAAAGGTGAACAGTGGCGATTGTATATGCATCTGTTCTTGCATATACAAGGGCGAAATGGCAAAATGAAGAAGGCGAAAAGTGAGCGATATGAACATGAAGTGCCTATGTGGCACATAATCATTGGGTCTTGGCTTTTCTGCATGTTTTTGGGACCGTTGAATCTCAGCAATGGAGTCGTGATCGACAGTCGTGTTTTGAAACTTCAGTGTGAGTTTTTCCTGTGCATGTGCAGCAGTTTTCGAGCGGGAAAACTTCAAATGTGTTCGTTGCTGCATCCCGCGGGTAGCTGAATCATTAATGGTGGAATGCAGAGGCATCGATGGATGAAATGACAGATGAACTACCAGGTTTGTGAAAGAAGATCTTTAGGTGGCGGTGCGGATCCTGAACTTACCTGCTCCTTCCTCTTTATCCCTCTGCTACATTGATTGTTTTGAGTGCCATTTCTCACGGTGCATTGTATCTGGCAATTTTTTATTTGACCGTTGTAATTTTGGCTGAGTACACAGTTTTGCTATAAAGGGCATACTGTATTATTTATTTATGGTTGTTGAAAATTGGACAAATCTTGGTGCTGTGATAAAATACAACTTCATCGGTGGCCCTGTTCTTGATGTCTTGTGAGTTTATGATTCTCATGTTGTATGTTTCATGTATAAATTCATTGGTTTCATGTTGTTTTATATGAGAAATACTTTGTGCATGTGTTTCATCATTTGTATCCAAGTTGTGGGCATGTTTTCTTTTGAATCAAGATAGCTAAGGGTTGTTCAAGATTCAAGAATATAGTTTTTTCTTTATTGAATGTTTAATCTCCTACCTTTGTTCAAGGAACAAATTAAATGTTTCAGGTTAATCATTGAGAAGGCATGTTGCAGCAGGGATATCATTAAGTATGAATGACTAAACACCTAGTTTTGGGAAGTATCTATAAGGCAGGTGCTAAACAAGCCCCCTTGAAATCCAGTCATTAATATAGGTTTATGCTGACCATTCACATGTGTATGTCTATTGACTCCGAGCCCTGGATAGGCGCCGATCTAGTCTTGTATTGAGGTTACACCCCAGGTCCTAGTTTTGCATCCAAATACTAAAATCAAATTAAAACTTCAAATACAAACCTTTAGGACTTTAGAAGTAGCTTTAGGACCAAAATCCTCTGTCTACAATTGAACTTAGGCCCAAGGCTAGCCCCTTTGCACTTATCTCACAGTTTTGGTCTGCATAATAGAGGATTTATCTGCTTTGTGTCAGCATCCCAGTAATTTTCAGAGACATATCTTTTGGATGTTGAATAGGGAATACCCCCTTGGTTCTACAGAGCCTAAAGAAGAAGAGGAGATATTTATAGAGTCTCTCCTGTACTGTTGGCCCCTGGCCCAGGAATCCTATTGATCAATGATGGCTACTTTGTAGGGATAACTGGGAACAAGCATCCAGTCTGGGAAAATTACCAACAGATTTGGTGACTCTACTGGGGACTGCTTTATGAAAGAACCCTGATTTTAAAAGAAAACAATACCTAGTTGTAGGTGGCGACTCTGAATAAATCTCCCAACCGGTAAAGTAAAACTTTGTATGCAAGGGAGAAGATCCTTGCGTAATCCTCTGTTTGAAGAGTTATCCATAAAAATGATGTATAGAAGAAAAGGGACTGTCCAAGCCAGTCAAGAGGGTTTTCCCAGAAGTAATGATAATATGCAGGACAATCTAGGATCTTCAGAGTGGACAATACCTTATTTTTCAAATACAGAGGCTAAAATCCAGAACGTATATGAAAGACAGCAGGGTAGTGGATTGAGAATGAGGTCAAAAGTGTTTCAAGAACACCCTTTCCATGATTCCCCTGATAGATTTGAAGAAGCTAAATCCCCAAGAGATGATAATGATCAGAATGTAATGAAACCATCCTCTTCGATGCCTAGGGAGGAGGAATTAGTAGAAGAAATCAAAAGTTTGAGGGTAGAATTAGAATATCTGCAAGCAGTAAAAATTAGGGATGACATGAGACAGAAAGTGCAAGCTCTAAGAACTGCTCAGAATGATTCAATTCCTACCCTTGAAAATGCAAATATGCAGAGAAATCAGCAAAGAAATGAAGTCCATGATCAGCATAATGATCAAAGATAGAATGCAAATAACGCTAGAATACCATTGAATAATGTAAGAAATTAGAATGCAAATAGAGATGTAAATGCGAATCAATTTGAGAGGCAACCTATCCAGCTGGACAGATTCAGACAACTAGTTTTTGATGGCATTCCTGGTTACCCAAATCCTATTGACAAACATGTGAGGCCGCAAGTGCCAAAGTTTTCAGGAAACAATACTGTGTCAGGAGAAGACCACTTAAAAGCTTTTCAGAATATCATGGACAACTTTGAGGTTGAGCATGAGGATGTTTTTATGAAATTATTTATGCAATCCTTAGTTGATGAGGCAAGAGAATGGTACAAGGGTCTGCCTGACAGGAGTATTTCATCATGGGATGACTTCAGAAGAATTTTCAAGGAGCAATATGGTGACAAAACTGATCCTAGTTTTTTCATAAATGAGTTCACTAGCATTACCAAGGGATCAAATGAACAGGTTGTTGATTTCAATGCTAGATTCACTAAGGTGTTGAACAAATTGCCACATCACCTGAGGCCTAATGAACCTATGTGCATAGTGTTATACACAAATGCTTTTGATGCTAAAACAACTTATGGATTAAGGGATAAAGGTCTTGCTAGCCTCAGAGATGCTTTCAAAATTGCAACAAATATTGAAAATAATAGAAAAGCGTCTGGTAAGACAAACAGAAGAGATGATGTAAAAATTTTGCAAAATCTAAATACTAAATCTCAAAGCGTTCAAGGCAATGCATCTACTTCTGAGGATAAATTAGATAAATTGACAACTATTGTCAAGGACCTGAGCTATAGAATGGCTAAAAATGACAAAGGGGTAGGTCCAGACAGACAGGTTTACCAAAGGCAAGAAAGAAGACCATCATTACATGATATGCCATATAATACCAGTTGGCATAATGGTAAACCCATTCTTCCAAACAGCAACCCTAATCAAAGAGCTCAACATGTCAAGGAAACACCTGACCCTTTGAAGAAGGCTGTTAATAATGTTAATGACACCCCATGGTGCATAATATGTCAGATGCCTCACTCACAGTCACAATGTATGATTGCTCAGTCTCTATATAACAATGCAGTGGCCTGTGATGAATGCAATGAACCAAATTGCATGGAAGATGACAATGTCAATATGCTGTCTACAAATAGGGAGTATCCTTCTCATGATGTTGATGCAAGCACAAATAATGAGATTCAAGTCTGCCACCAGTTTCCCTGTGATGAAGATGACGAAAATAATTATGCTTATGCTCAGGACACACAATTTTTTGAATAATTTGAGGAGACCTTCTGATGAAGAGATTAGAGCCCTCACAGCTGCAGCAGTGGCTCAAGTCAAAAGCAATTACAATCTCAGGGGTAAAGCTCAGGTAAGTAACTCACACCAACCAGAGAATACTTTTGTGAACCAACCTGTGCATAGTCATAAAGGGACTGAAACACAAAAGAAGCAATGGAGCAATAATAAGAAAAATTTTAAGCAAAAAATAGGTCATGATTCTCAAGAACCAGGAAATAGAATTCCCCAGGTTGAGGATCAAAACAAGAATTTTTGGATCAAAGATGACAGTCAGGGAGCCACAAAAATTAGAGCTAGATCATACCAAAATAAAAATAAGACTGTAGATTAGGCTACAACTGTCATACAAAACTATGTTCCTTTTGACATAGCTCAAGTTTTATCCCAAGTAAAGGTCTTTGTTCCATTGATGGAGCTGATGAAAGTTGAGGAGTTCAGAAATAAGGCAGTATCCTTGATTTCTGGAGTTCCTTATCAAGCCAAGTTGACTGATGAAACTCAGGGTAAGACACAAGCCCTATGCATTGATGAGGATGAGACTCCTGAAGTATATTTGGGGGTGACCATGACAAAATGCCCATCACAGGTTGAACCATTTTATGTCTCCCTTGTTATCAATGGAAAAGTGATTAAGAATTGTATGCTTGACTTAGGGGCATCAACAAATATCATGCCTCTGGCTATTATGCAGCAAGCAGGGTTAAAGATAGATAAGGCATGTGGGAAATGTTATGCCATGGATGCTAGGGAAGTACCTGTCATTGGAATCATGAAAGATGTAGATTTTAGACTGGCAGCATATCCTGAAAAAACCTATAAAATGAACATAACAGTTGTTGATATCAAACCACAGTATGGCATGTTGTTGTCAAGAAGGTGGGCAGCATTGATTGGTGGGAGTATGCAATTGGACTTGTCATATGCTATGATCCTGATGAATGGCAAGGATGTCAAGTTGATTAGGGAAGAAAGGTCATTAGACACAGTTGAGGATCAAGAGCCAGAGGAGCATATATGCTTTGTGGACACTGACTGTGATAATTTCAGAGTTGTCTCAGATGACCAAGAGGGTAAAGAGAGAGACATGTGCATTCAGGAGTTTGACCAACAGGGTATCTGGACCATGCATTTTGATGGAGCTTGTTCGAAGGAAGGCTCTAGTGCTAGAATTGTATTTCTGTCTCCAGCTGGTAAGCTTTTAAATTTCTCTTTCTTGTTGAAGTTTTCTTGTACAAATAATATTGCAAAGTATGAAGCTCTGTTATTAGGATTGAATGTTACTTTGAAGCATGGGATCAAGATGCTCAAAGTATTTGGGGATTCAGAGTTAGTTGTTTCCCAAGTCAGAGATAAGTATGCATCAAAGAATAAGAGGTTAAAATAGTATAAGCATGTTGTCTGGGATACAATTGAATTGTTTGATGCTTTTTCAATAAGCTGGATAGAGAGATCAAAAAATGTCAGGGTAGATTTTTTAGCTAATGTAGCCATAAGGCCAGATGATGTTACTCTGACAGATGTTACAAATGTTGAGGTTAAACTTAGACCTGTAGTACTAGATAATGTATACAGCTAGCAGGTATTTGATGATGATAGAGATTTGCTGAGATTTCTACATTGTATTAATGAATATGAGAACCAGGAAGTGGATTTTCAGAACTTTGTAGAGGTTGTGGATGGAAAAGAAACTCTCTTAGGGAAGGAGGTAATTCAACTCAAGACAAATAAAATCCCTAGAGGGCTGGTTACTTTAGAGAGAGCATTTGACAATAGGGACCAATTTGTTACAAAGGCGTCTCCAACAAACAAGAATGATTTAGAAGAGATAAACTTGGGGACATCTCATGTCCCCAAAAAGGTATATATTGGCAAACGGCTTAAGCCACATATCAGAACTATGTTGATTGCATTACTGAGAAAATATAAGCATGTTTTTGCCTGGTCATATGAGGACCTGAAATCTTATAGAGAGGATTTATTTTAGCATGAAATCCCTTTGAAGCTTGGAGCTAAACCATTTAGACAAAAACAAAGACCTATCAACCCAACTTTAGCTCCAAAAATACAAGAGCTTATGAAGCTTAGGGAGGCTGGAATAATTATGCCTATTAGACACTCAACTTGGGTGTCCAACCTTGTTCTAGTTAGAAAGAAGAATGGTGACATAAGGCTTTGTGTGGACTTTAGAAATCTCAATGTATCTTCCTTGAAGGACAATTATCCATTGCCAAACATGGAAGCTATGTTGTAGAAGGTGACTAGCTGTGAACTTTTATCCATGATGGATGGATAAAAGAATCAGAATAGTTCAAGACTGCTTTCACCACTCCATGGGGAACCTATGTATATGTGAGAATACCCTTTGGGCTGACAAATGCAGGTGCCACATTTCAAAGGGCTATGGATGTTGCTTTTGTAGGATTAATTGATTTAATCCTAGCTGTGTATCAGGATGACTTGACAGCTTATTCAAAAAAGGAAGAGCAACACTGTATGCACTTAGAATAAATCTTTATTAGGGCATTGGAATATGGCATCTCACTTAACCCGAAGAAATGTGCTTTTGGGGTAGTGGAAGGAAAATTGCTTGGACACATTATTTCCAAGGATGGAGTCAGGATTGACCCTGAAAGGGTGGCTGCAATTGACAAAATTCAAATCCCTAGAACAGTGAAAGGTGTTCAGTCCTTCTTTGGGCAAATTAATTTTGTTAGAAGATTTGCCCCTAACTTTGTAGAGACCATGAAAGATATCTCTCAAATGTTGAAGAAAGGTGCAACTGTCAAATGGGAGGATGAAGCAACTAAATCATTCCAGAACATCATAGAGGCCATAAAGATGGCTCATGTGCTAAAGTCTCCTAATTTTTCAAAGCCATTTCAGCTGTTCTCATTTGCTTCTTTCCATACTATTGCTGCATGTTTATTGCAGAAAAATGCAGAAGGTTTTGAACAACCTATAGCTTTCTTTAGCGGGTCATTGCAGGCTGCTGAATTGAAGTATGATATCATGGAGAAGCAGGCATATGCACTGGTTAGAGCAGTAAAGAGCTTCAGGTCATATTTGGTAGGCTCTCGGACAATGGCATATGTGCCTCATGCAGCAGTTAAAGATATCTTTAATCAGCAGGAGGTAACTGGAAGGAGATGCAAATGGATAAATAAATTGCAAGAGTTCAACATGGAAATACAGATCACAAAATTGGTAAGAGGACAAGGTTTGGCAAAACTGATGACATAGTCAAACCTAGAGGCATGCCAGGTGAATGTAGTGCATAATGAAATTATAAATATGTCAGAATCTGAATCATATAAGGACATAGTACATTATTTGCGGAATCTAAATTGTCCTTCTCATCTCAGTGATGATCAGAATAGGACCGTGAAGCTACATGCTATTAAATACATCATTGTTCAAGGAGAGTTGTATTGGAAAAATTCTGATGGCGTATTACTCAGGTGTGTAGATGAAAATCAGGCCAAAGATATTCTAAGTGACATGCACAATGGAGTGTGTGGCAGACATTATGTTGCCCATACAACGGCCCACAAAATTCTCAGAGCTGGCTACTGGTGGCCAACTCTCTTCTCAGATGCACAAAGAATGGTAAGAAAATGTGATCCTTGCCATAGGTTCTTAGGAAAGTTAAAATATGAAGGTGCTTTGCCCCTTAGGACTATAACTGTAGAAGCTCCATTTCAGCAATGGGGAATTGATTTTATAGGGGAAATCTCAAAAAAATCAAGTGGAGGACATAGTTGGATTTTAGTGGCTACTGACTACTTCACTAAATGGATTGAAGCCATTCCAACTAAAAAGGCTACAAGCAAAGTGGTGATGGATTTTATTCTAGAAAATATTATTATTAGATTTGGAGTACCAGCCAAATTGGTCACAAACAATGCTAAGAGCTTCAAGTCTGGTGAATTTATTGATTTTTGCAACAACTATGGAATTGATTTGTCTCATACATCACCATACCATCCACAGGGAAATGGTCAAGCAGAGTCAAGCAACAAAAGTCTCATGAAAATCATCAAAAGGCTGATAGATAAAAATAGGAGGACTTGGGATTCCAAGCTGAAGTTGGCGTTATGGGCTGACAGGGTAACAGTGAAAAGAGCAATTGGAAGGTCACCTTTTGAATTAGTATATGGTGCAGCAGCTAAATTGCCCATGAACAACCTCCTGCCAGTTTATAAGTTCATCCAAGGCAACGATGAGGAGATTGAGGACCCAATGACTGAAAGAATAAATCAGCTGGTTGCATTAGATGAAATCAGAAGAGATGCACACAAAATAAACATCAATAAACAACAAAAGGTGAAATATCTGTTTGATAGAAGGGCTACGGAGGTTTCAGATAGGTGACTTGGTCCTTATGTGGAATGCAAGGAGCCAAGATAGGGGTAAGCACGATAAATTTGAGCCCCTATAGATTGGACCATATCAAATTGGCAATATCCATGAAAATGATTCTTATTTTCTCCAGGCCCTCAATGGTGAACCACTGGAATTGCCAGTACACGGTAAACTCCTTAAAGCTTTTTTTTCTCATAAATGAATACCTTATGTGCACACTATAAATTAAGTGTAAGTATTTTGTACATGCTTTGTATAATTGGTCGTGTTTTGGGTTTTGTGTTTTGTCTCGTCTGTCCTGGAGTAGTCTGGTCCTCGCTGCAGTCTTGCGCCTACACGTCCCCAATCGGAGCCTGTGTTGATAATCATTTATATTTAGGGTTTCAATCTTGAACATTTGTAGGTTTTTTCATTCAAACCCTAAATTTTCTGAGTCATGGGATCTTGCATTGTTTTGTCTACTCTGATGTTGGCTTTATGTGGTGGGTTCCTCGTTATTAAGTCTCATCCTCATGCTTTAGTGTTCGAAGGTTGACCAACCCCCACGCAATGTTTCACTGCTTTTTCCTGTCGCCTTGAGAAAAATGCTAAGTTCTGTATATGTAAAAGTGATATTGTATGTTGGTAGGCTTGTGAAACCTCAGTCGGCCTCCAAAAAATGATAAGGAATTGAGTTATATGCATTTTTAGATGCATATCGGGTTGCATATGCAAAGGGGGAATCCATCGCAGATTCCTGGAATATTCACTACTTGTATATCGGGTTTGCATGTATATTTGGTTTGTATGTTTGGACATACAATGGTTACATACAAAGGTCACATGCAAGGAACAATATACAAGGCAACAGGATATACATTTGGTGGGGCTCGTGGATATACAAGTGATATTGTATGTTCGACATACAAAGGAGATATGCATTCCAAATATGCAAGGGCCAGACCCGAAAGGCTTTGTAGTTTGGTAAATTCAAAGTTTGAAGTTTGCAACATGTATATTGGGCAGTTGTATATGCTGATATACATTGCAATATGCAAGGAGGGCGATATACAACCCGGACGTGATGGAGTTTTCAAGCTACTTCATAAATATTTGAAGTCCGTGGGTTGTATAAAGCGCTTGTATATGCTGATATGCAAGCTGATGTGCAATGAAAGGATACAAGCCGGACTTCAAAAGGAGGTACATTCTGATGCATAATGATTTGAAATCCGCAGCTTGTATGTAAGTGTGTATTGTATATCGCAGATATATAAAGGAATGAGGTGCAGGCCGGACCCGAGTAGTTTTTCAATTCATTCTAAACTAGCGTGGGGTCCGCCTTGTATGTTAGCTATTGCATGTATATGCATTTTGCGTATACAGGGAATTTTGAAAGGCAAACAGTAGCGATTGTATATGCATCCGTTCTTGCATATACAAGGGTGAAATGGCAAAATGAAGAAGACGAAAAGTCAGCGATACGAACATGAAGTGCCTACGTGGCACGTAATCATTGGGTCCTGGCTTTTCTGCATGTTTTTGGGGCCGTTGGATCTCAGCAATGGAGTCGTGATCGATGACCGTGTTTTGAACCTTCAGTGTGAGTTTTTCATGTGTGTGCAGCAGTTTTTGAGCAGGAAAACTTCAAATGTGTTCGTTATTGCATCCCGCGGGTAGCTGAATCATTAATGACAGAATGCAGAGGCATCGATGGTGTTTTGAACTACCGAGTTTGTGAAAGAAGATCTTTAGGTGACGGTGCGGATCCTGAACTTACCTGCTCCTTCCTCTTTGTCCCTTTGCTGCATTGATTGTTTTGAGCGCCATTTCTCATGGTGCATTGTATCTGGCAATTTTTGATTTGACTGTTGTAATTTTGGCTGAGTACACAGTTTTGCTATAAAGGGCATACTACATTATTCATTTATGGTTGTTGAAAACTGGACAAATCTTGGTGTTGTGATAAAATACAACTTCATTGGTGGCCCTGTTCTTGATGTCTTGTGAGTTTATGAGTCTCGTGTTGTATGTTTCATGCATAAATTCATTGGTTTCATGCTGTCTTATATGAGAAATGCTTTGTGCATGTGTTTAATCATTTGTCTCCAATTTGTGGGCATGTTTTCTTTTGAATCAAGATAGCTAAGGGTTGTTCAAGATTCAGGAATATAGTTTTTTCTATATTGAATATTTAATCTCCTACCTTTGTTCAAGGAACAAATTAAATGTTTCAGGTTAATCATTGAGAAGGCATGTTGCAGCAGGGATATCATTAAGTATGAATGACTAAACACCTAGTTTTGGGAAGTATCTGTAAGGCAGGTGCTAAACAAGCCCCCTTGAAATCCAGTCATTAATATAGGTTTATGCTGACCATTCACATGTGTATGTCTACTGACTCCGAGCCCTGGATAGGCACCGATCTAGTCTTGTACTGAGGTTACACCCCAGGTCCTAGTTTTGCATCCAAATTCCAAAATCAAATTAAAACTTCAAATACAAACCTTTAGGACTTTAGAAGTAGCTTTAGGACCAAAATCCTCTGTCGACAATTGAACTTAGGCCCAAGGCTAGCCCCTTTGCACTTATCTCACAGTTTTGGTCTGCATAATAAAGGATTTATCTGCTTTGTGTCAACATCCCAGTAATTTTTAGAGACATATCTTTTGGTTGTTGAATAGGGAATACCCCCCTTGGTTCTGCAAAGCGTAAAGAAGAAGAGGAGATATTTATAGAGTCTATCTCCTGTACTGTTGGCCCCTGGCCTGGGAATCCTGTTGATCAATGATGGCTACTTTGTAGGGATAACTGGGAACAAGCATCCAGTCTGGAAAAATTACCAACAAGACCAATGGATATTGACTCTTTTGGAAAATCTCACTATTATATTACATTCATTGATGATGTCTCACGATACACTTGGATTTATTTTATGAATGCTAAATTTGAAGTCTTCACTAAGTTTAAGGAATTTAAAGCCTTAGTTAAGAAACAAACAGATTATAAGATAAGGGTGTTGAGATCAGATAATGGTGGTGAATATTTTTATATAGAATTTGATGAATTTTGCAAGAATGCAGGTATTGTTCGCAAAAGACTACTCCTTAGACTCCCCAACAAAATGGGGTAGCAAAAAGAATGAACCAAACCTTAATGGAAAGAGGTAGGAGCGTGTTGAATAGTGCTAAGCTAGATCGGTGCTTTTGGGCTAAGGCTGTAAGTACTGCTTGTTATTTGATTAATAGATCTCCATGTTCAAATCTTGAAGATAAAAATCCTTATGAAATGTGGGTAGGTAGAAAGCCTTTTGTTTCACATTTAAAGATCTTTGGTTGTGAGGCTTATGTTCATGTGCCTAAAGAAAAGTGTACTAAACTGGATCCAAAAGCTCAGAAATGCATCTTTGTAGGTTATGGTGAGAATGTAAAGGTTTACAAGCTTTGGAATCCTCTAACCTAAAAAATGATTTTATCTAGAGATGTGATTTCTATGGTGTTTAGAGCTTATTCAAGTGAAGAACAACCAAAGGAGAAAGAAAGGACTAAAATAGTGTGTAAGGAAGATAAGGTAGTAGAACAACTTCCTACACTAATCTTGAGGGGAGAGATATGCAAAACTTTTTAGATCTTTACAACAATTATAGATATAAACACAAATAGCAATCATACCACAACACAATAATTACATGGGGAAACCCTTTCGGGAGAAAAACCCCACACTCCAAAGCCACCCAATATATTATTCAGAAATTAAGAAGATTACAATATACTTCTACAGCAAGCTTTCACAGGAGTATAGCCAACCATAGATCCAGAGGCAAATCAACATCTATAAGACTCTTACACACAACCTTCATCTCAAGATCTTGATATATAGGAGATGCGATACAATAAACCATCAACGATAATTACAAAACCATGAGCCAAAAAACCACCCAAAAGTGGCACCCAAATTATCTCCAATCAAAGATGTCTTGTAATGTGTCAAATCACACACCAACATGTGTAACTCTCCCCTTTACAACTCTTTTAAGTGTCCAACATGTTTTCACATATCCCAAAATAGGAGGTTCAACTTCTGGAGGTCATAACTTTTGATTCGGGTGTCCGATTGATGAACCATTTGATGTGTCAAAAATATCGTGAAGAGATCTATCAAGATATAACCCACTTCATCGGTTATGAAAATTTTTGAGGCATTTAGGGACCTCTAACTGCCTCAAATCTAAGTTTGAAACTTTTTCTGACAGTTTCAAAAACATAAACTTTAATATCTTGCAATCCAGGTATGATCTTGAGTTGAAACTCATCCAAGATGTTTACTTGATAGTTTCGCACCTTTTAGGAAAATTTCGGGTCCATCTGAGCTCAAGTGTAGAGTTACTAAAAATAGTATGTCTTGCCAATTTTATCCCTTTTGGAAACTTTGAAATTTCTAAACCATTCTTCAAGATAAGGGGTATTCGAAAAGACCAAAACTAGGAAGAACAATAATCTTTTGTAGTTGCAAGGTTGAGACACCTTTCATAACATTCTCCCACTTGTTGAACACCTTGCAAGAGCAAAGGGAGTATCAACACCATGATTTAATTTCTAGGGGCCGAGAGGCCCATAGACTCTGAACACCATCTGAACTTCTTTGTGCTCACAGGCTTACTCAATGAATCTACAACATTCATCAAAGGCTTTAGCTTAACTAGCTTCACCATGCCATCCTTGACCATATCTCTAACAAAATGATACTATACATCAATGTATTTAGTCCTGGCATGAAATATTGGGTTCTTAGCTAGGCATATTGCACTTTGACTGTCACAATAAATTGTTACTGCACCTTGTTTTATTCTGATATTTGAACATAGTCTCTTAAGCCAAATGGATTCTTTACCAGCATGTAGCTACCATATACTCAGCTTTAGTAGTGGAAAAAGCAACCACAACATGTCGCTTACTCATCCAACTAATCGCACCACCAAATAAAGTAAACACATAAGCACTGGTGGATTGTTTGTTATCAACATCACCTACCCAGTCTGAATCCACATATCCATGAATATCAAGGGAATGCATGTCTCCTATCAAATTACCATGATAACACAATGAATACTTTAAGGTACCACACAAATATTTGAAGACTCTTTTAACTACATCCCAATGAACTCTACTAGGATTAGACATATATCTGGAAAGAACTCCCACTGCTTGGGCAATGTCTAGTCTAGTACAAACCATAGCATACATCAAACTTCTGACTGCACTCTGGTAAGGCACTCTTCTCATGTCTTCCATCTCCAATGGGGATGTTGGACATTGTGAAGCAAATAACTTCATTCCAACTATAAAAGGATCACATAATGGTCTACAATCATGCATGTTAAACCTCTGTAAAACTGAATTGACATAATTACTATGGCCAAGCCATAATTTTCTGTTCATTCTATCTCTTCTTATTTCCATCCCAAGAATGTGTTTAGCTACACCAAGATCTTTCATTTCAAATTTAGCTGTAAGTTGAGACTTTAGTTCTGAAATCATTCCTTTCCCTTTACCAATAAATAACATATCATCAACATATAATGCAATAAATAGGAAACGATCACCATCATATTTATAATAAATACAGTGGTCTAATTTAGAATGCTCAAATCCCAAACTCAACACATATGTATGAAATTTCTGGTACCACATCCTAGGACTTGATTTGAGGCCATACAAAGATTTCTTCAATTTACAAACCTTGTATTACTATTACCTTTCACCATATAGTGCTCTGGCTGTGTCATATAAATATCCTCCTCCAAATCACCATGAAGGAATGTCATTTTCACATCCATTTTCTCAACCTCTAGATCATAAGCAACAACAATAGAAAGCAATAATCTAATTGATGTCATTTTTGCAACATGAGAAAATATCTCACCGTAATCAACACCCTCAACCTAAGAGTAACCTTTCACAACCAATTGTGCTTTGTAATTCCCAATACCTCCATCTGAACCAATCTTTTTCTTGAACACCCATTTGCAACCAATAGGTTTTTGTCCTTTAGACAATGGTACAAAGTCCCATGTATCATTCTTTTTCAAAGCTGTCATTTCTTCATCCATAAAAATCTTCTAAGACTTTGCATCATTCATACCTAACGCCTCTTCTACAGATCGAGGTTCATCTATGTTAGAATTCAAAGAAAAAATATATCTCCAATCATTAGATGAATGCCTTTTAGGTGGTTGTCTATGCCTTGTAGACCTTTGAACAAGCTGAGTTGGAGGTTCTTCCTCTTCTTCTAAAGATTCAGAGCTAGATGAGTTCTCCTCAACTTCTTCTCTATCTAGGGGCCTCGATTCAACTTTCTTAGGCGTAGATGGGAGTTGAATCACATCTTTCTATTCACTTTGTTCTAGCTGCAATGTAACAAAAGAAGACTTAGTTTCTCTAAAAATAACACTTCTACTATATATTACCTTCTATGCAACAGGGTCCCAAAGCTTGTATCCTTTCACACCATAACTATACCTAATGAAGATACATTTCATAGCCTTGTTCTCCAACTTTGTTTGCTTCTCCTTTGGCACATGTGCATATGCCTCACAACCAAAAACTCTAAGATGTCTTAGTGAAGGCTTGTGCCCCGACCATGCCTCCATAGGCATTTTATCAACAAGAGCTTATGTAGGAGACCTGTTAATCAAGTAGTAGACAGTGGCAACATCTTCAGTTCAAAACCTTTGTTCTAGACCAGCACCACTAAGCATACTCCTAGCCTTCTCCATCAGTGTCCTATTCATTCTTTCTGTAACTCCATTCTGTTGTCGAGAATACAGAGTTCTCGTTTGTCTCTGAATACCACAATCTTTACATAATCTATCAAAATCATTTGAGCAAAATTTATCGCCATTGTCAATCCTCAAACATTTTATTTTCTATCTAGTTTGCAACTCAACCATTGCTTTAAATTCTTTAAATCAACTAAAAACTTCATATTTACTCTTTAGAAAATATACCCATGTCCTTCTGCTATAATCATCAATAAATGAAACATAATATGTGAAATTTCTAATGGAAGGAACATCTACAAGAGAAAATACATTAGAATGAATAAGATCCAATACACCACAAGATTTATGAGAACTCGAGTAAAACTGAACGTAGTATTCTTTACCATAAATGCAGTGCTCACAGAAATCAAAATCAAGATTACAATCAGTCAACCCTTCAATAAGGTTTTTATTTTTCAAGGTTCTTAGACCCTTTTCTCCTATGTGGCCTAATCTCTGGTGCCATTTAACATAGTCTTCTCTGCAAATAATTTTGATTCAGAAGAAAGAGTATCCTTAGGTACCCACAAGCCATGACCATCCACTAAAAATGAAACCCTCTCCTTTTCCAATGAAGAAGTCACATATTTGCTTTTCACAGAAGCACTATTGCACTCAACAGTGCATGCATCAAGTTTATATAGTGTTCTAAGTCTGACACCTCTAGCGATCACCATAGCACCTCTAACCATCTTGCATCATGTATTATAAAAAACTACTTGCACACCCACATCTATTAGTTTGCTCACAGATGATAAATTTCATGCTAATCCAAGGATATGCAACACACCATTAATCCTTTTTGTTCTACCATCAGGAAATCTGATTTTAACTTTACCACGGCCAACAATATTTAAATGAGAATCATCACCCAAGTACACCTTACCTCCATCGAATTCTTTATATTCAAAGACCAATCTCTATTAGGAGTCATGGGAAAATGCACCTAAGTCAATTAACCATACATCATTACCTGCACGAGTGGCCAAAGATGCAATGAACACATCACCATCTTCCTTCTCAGACTCAAAATTAGAATCAATTTTTTTCTTTTTCTTCTTCTTTTCTTCTTTACACTCCTTACGGAAGTGTCCAGGGCTACCGCAATTCCAGTAAATAACTCTAGACTTTCTAGGAGATTTAGATCTCCCCTTGGACTTGGATTTGTCACGCTTCTCACTCTTCTTGCCTTTTTCTTTAGGTATTCCACAAACACTTAGGGCTCCTTTGGCACTAATGGATACCTTCCTCCTCATTTCTTCAGAAAGCAAAGAACCCATGACATCTTCAACCTTTAAGATAACATAAGTACTCCCAATTGCCATAACAAGAAAATCCCATGAATTAGGAAAAGAACAAAGTAGGATCTGACATCTCTCCTCCTCATCCATTTTTACACCAACTAATGCCAATTGAGCCACCAACATATTGAATTCTTACAGGTGGTTTGAAATTCGTCCACCCTCTTCCATTCTCAAGGAATACAATTTCTTCTTCAAGAAAATCTTGTTCACTAAAAAGATTTGGCTTGATATATTTCACCGAGTTTCTTCCATAGTTTCTTTGCAGAGGGCTCTTCATGGTCATTGATTAAAATACAATCTATCAGGGATAATCTGATTAGACCCTTGGATTTTTAGTCCATAACATCATATTTAGTAGCCAAAGTAGCATCTATGGGCCTTGAAACTTTCTCATCAATAGCATCCCACAGATCTCGATCAATTAACAAATCCTCCATCTTCAACTTCCACATCTCAAAATTGTTAGCAAAATTTTTTTCTACCTCTATTCTCCCTAATGTGCTCACCATCTGAAAATCCCTGCAACAAGATCACAAAGTATCTTCTACACAAGCTCCCACTCAAAACTAGATTAGTTCAAAAAACCCAACAACCCACAACTAAAAATAAAGGTGATCAAGCTCTAATACCACTTGTAAGGAAGCTAAGGTAGAGTAAAAACTTCCTACACTAATCTTGAGGGGAGAGATATGCAGAACTTTTCAAATCTTTACAACAGTTACAAAAATAAACACAAAATAATTACGTGGGGAAACCATTTCAAGAGAAAAACCCCACACTCCAAAGCCACCCAATATATTATTCAAGAATCAAGAATATTACAATATACTTGCAGAGAAAGCTTTCATAGGAGTATAACCAACCAAAGATTCGAAGACAACTCAACATCTATAAGACTCTTACACACAACCTCCATCTCAAGCTCTTGATATATAGGAGATACAATACAATAAACTATCAATGGTAATTACAAAACCATGAGCCAAAAAACCACCCAAAAGTGGCCCAAATTATCTCCAATCAAAGATGCCTTGTGAAGTGCCAAATCACACACCAACACATGTAAGTCTCTCCTTTACAACTCTTTTAAGTGTCCAACACGTTTTCACATAGGAGGTCTAACTTCCGAAGGTCATAACTTTTGATCTGGGTGTTCGATTGACAAACCGTTTGATGCGTTGGAAAGCTCGTGAAGAGATCTATCAAGATATAACCTACTTCACTAGATACTACAATTTTGGGGAATTTAGGGACCTCTAAGTTCCTCAAATCTAAGTTCAAAACATTTTCCAGCAATTTCAAAAACAGAAACTTTAATACCTTGCAATCCAAATATGATCTTGAGTCGAAACTCACCCAAGATATTTACTTGACAGTTCCACATCTTTTGGAAAAATTTAGGATCCATCTAATCTCAAATGTAGAGTTACTAAAAATAGTAATTCATGTCATTTTTAGCCCTTTTGGAAACTTTGAAAGTTCTAAACCATTCTTCAAGATAAAAGGTATTCGAAAAGACCAAAATTGGAAAGAATAGTAACCTTTTGTATTTGCAAGGTTGTGACACATTTCCTAACACAATGCACTTTGAGACACATACAGAAAAGCAGGAAGATGCACATGTGGAAGAACAATTAGATGGATTAGAGGATGGATAAGAAAAAGAGGGTTCAGAGGATTCATATAATGATGTGCAAGATGAGCATACAGAAGAACATGCAGAGCCCCTTACTCTTACCTTGAGAAGATACATAAGACAATGGAATCTAGTTAATAGATATAGCCCACCTAATTTTTGTTGTGTATTTGTTTTGTTAAGTATTGATGATGAACCTAGATCTTTCAGGGAGACTCTATCTTCAAAGGATAGTGAGTCTTGGTTGTAGGCTATGCATGAAGAGATGATGTCCTTGGATACTTGTGACACTTGGGATCTTGTTAGTTTTCCCAAAGGAAGAAAGCCCATTGGTTGCAAGTGGGTATATAAAAATAAATTTGGTGCAGATGGTAAGTTAGAGCGGTACAAGGCCAAATTGGTGGCCAAGGGCTACTCCCAAAGAGAGGGAGTTGATTTTAATGAAATCTTCTCTCATGTTGCCAAATTAACTTCTATTAGATTATTTTTATCTATTTGATGCTTTTGCATTAAAGTTGGGTTTTGGTAGAAGCAAAGAGGTGTTGGCAATATGTGTTGTCATTGATGTCAACACTTAGAGTAATGTCAACACTTGGAGTTAGGTCAACACTTGGTTTATGATGATGATTGTGATGATGATGTTTAAGGGTTGCTGATGTTCATGGTTGGATGTCATGTCTCATCCGATGACAGTCAAGAAGATATTTTAAGATGGGAATTAAGAAGTTCATAGTTGGATGTCATGCCTGGATTAATGTCAAGACAAGTTGTTGGTCAGCAAAGATAAATGAAGAAATATTAAGATGGGAATTAGAAGTTCATGGTTGGATGTCATGTCCTATCCAGCAAAGAAGATACAATTCATGGTTGGATGGCATACAGTTCATGGTTGGATGTCATGTTCCTGAAGTTCTTAGTGAGTAGAGACTGAATTCATTGAGTATGTTTGTTGACAACAAAGGAGACATATTAATATGGGAATTAGAAGCACTAACATGATCAGATATGTTTATAATGTTGCTGATGGTCTGAAGCATGTGACATGCCCCTTCCTATTGTTCCCAAGAATGTAAGCATTGATACAAGGAAGTTTTGGCCTTCGGGTGTTGGTAAAAGTTTCTGCTACAGGAAGATTGCTTTGAAAACTGTCTGGGAGAATGCTCCGCATTTTCCTGCTATTAGTGTTGAGCCTCTATGGATTGGAAGATAGCTTCATATTGTGTCAAAGCATGTATATTTCAAGTTTCATGGTGTTTGGATTATCAAAAGAGTGTTTTTGCGAAGATAGTGTTGTTTCTGTGAAGGTGTTCTTAGTAGGGCAATGGAATGCTCCACATTCCTCCGCATTTGTAGATATAGCTATGTGGTTCTAGAACTATGTTCAGGGTAATGTGAAGGTGATAATTCCAAAGTTTCAAACCATCTATCCTTTTGTTGTGAAAGTTATGCATGATAAAGTACCGACATGTGTTTTGGTAGAGTAAGGTGGTGTTGAAGGCCTGTTAGAATGTTATGCATTCCTCTGGAAGTGAATGTTTGTCTTTGTGGTTTTGTGGACATGTTTATGGATGTACAATACATGCTTTCTTTTAGTTTAAATGTTCTTGGTGATCCACAAGCTCATTTTTTCAATGATAATATGTTGAAATGTGTTCCAGATGACTTATTGTTCTCAGATTTCATGATTAAAGATGTATGGCACAAAAAAATTGATGTAAGGAGGTAAAGGAGTGTTTGGAGATGTTTTATGAATCTTGTAGACTCATCTAGAAGAGTTTCATGAAGATCTTTCTTATTTTTAGTACCGCACAAGGTTTTCAAGTTGTAAGCAAGAAAAGGAGCAGAATGAATGCATTATGATGTGCGACTGAAGGAGAAAGAGAAGATGTGTTAGAAGTTGTCCTGATTCATCTTGAAGACATTTGTGTGACAGGAAGGAAGTGAAGAGTGTGCCTAATTGATCCAATTGTCAGAAGAAGTAGAATTACAATCATCAAAGGTGTGGATTTCAATGTCATTTTTTAGGTAGTAGAAGGACTGTCATATTGTAATCTTTTTTGAGTTGTTCTCAATTTAGGGAGTAGTTGCTTCCTTGGGAGTGACCCTAAAACAAAGTCTTCAGGGATTAGTTGCTTCCTTGGGTGTGACCCTAAAACAAAGTCTTAAGGGAGTTGTAGCTTCCTTATGAGTGACCCAATCAAAGTTTTCAGGGAGTACCAACTTCCTTGGGTTGTAGCCCTAAAACAAAGTTGTAATTTTGAGCTTCATATATTGTGAGTTAATTCTCACCATGGTTTTTTCCTTCTTGGGTTTTACTTGTATATTTGGAGTTATGTGTTGATGTGCATTGTGTTAATCTTTCATGTTTATGTTGATGATGTAATGCTTAAGTTTTAATTTGCTCCAAAGCACTTGAAGTTTGATTAGATACTGCTTCACCCCCCCTCTTAGTATCATGGTGTGTTCAACAAGAAGATCATTGTGTTTATATTAAGATTAGTGATGATCAGGTACTGATTATTGTCTTGTATGTTGATGACATGTTGTTTATTGTTAACAACAAGGTGATGATTGGAGAGCTTAAAACTCAACTTTCTAGCACATTTGATATGAAGGATTTGGGAGCTGCTAGAAATATTCTTGGGATGGAGATCAATAGGGATCGGGTACACATAAAGCTATGGTTAAGTCAGAGTAAGTATGTTAATACCATTTTGCAAAGATTTAATATGCATGACTGTAAACCAATAAGCATTCCTTTTCTAGTTGGTACTAAGCTTAGTTTAGACATGTGTCCTAATTTTGATGATGATTTCGAAGAGATGTCTAAGGTTCCTTATGCTAGTGTTGTTGGTAGTTTGAAGTATGCAATGGTTTTCACTAGACTAGATATTGCCCGAGCAGTGGGAGTTTTAAGCAGGTTTATGTCTAACCCTGGTAAAGAGCATTGGACTTTTGTTAAGAGGGTGTTTAGATATTTGAGAAGAACTTTTGATTATTGTTTGGTTTATCATGGTACTGATAATGTGGATAAGTCATTGGACATACAGGGTTTTGTTGATTTAGATTGGGCAGGTGGATTGGATAGTCGAAGGTCCACTAGTGGCTATGTTTTTACTTTGTTTGGAGCTGCAATAAGTTGGATGAGTAAAAGGAAGACTACAGTTGCTTTGTCCACCACAGAAGCAGAGTATATGGCTGCTACACATGCCCCTAAAGAGGTAGTATTGTTATAGAGACTTGGTATAGGTGTTGGTTTTGATTGCAGGATAGTGAGGATCGGATGTGACAGTTAGAATGCCATTTGTTTAGCCAAAAATCATATGTATTGAATGCTCATACTAAGCATGTTGATGTTTAGTATCACTTTATGCGAGAAATGGTTAAGAATGGTAAGGTTTTGATTGAAAAAGTGTAAAATACCCTACTAATAATGATTGAAATTTTTCCTTCAAATTTACTTTAAATTGAACAACACAATGCCAAATAACACCAACAAACATATGAAAACATAGATACCCAAACACTTTGCATTATTGAAGCCTTCAAATATGAAAAGTAGAAAAGCTTATTGGATGGTTTTTATGACAATCAATTATTGTTTCATATCAAACCTTATTAAATATACAAATATCCATCAAATTACATCAAAAACCACTACAAGAAATCCCTGTGATTAGCTCCCTTTTTTGCTTCCACCCACTATTTTAATGTATTTTTCTCCAAATTTTTGAAAAAAGTTGGCGCTATTTATTGGGATGGTGCTATTTTTGGCATTTTTTACGTCGATTAGAACAAGTAGGCACTAAATTAGGCGCCAATTAGCCCCTAATTTAGTGCCTACTTTAGCACCTGATTTAGCACCTAATTTATGGTTACTTGGGTTTAGGAGTATTATTTAGGGTTTAGGATTTTGGGGTTAGGGTTTAAGGTTTAGAGGTTTAGGGTTTAGAGAGAGATAGAGGACCAATAGGGAGATATAGAGGAGACCGAGGGGAGAGATAGGGAGATGGAGAGTGAGGGACATGGCCAGAGACATAGGGAGAGAGATTGAGAGGTAGAGGGACAAAGGCGATAGGGAGAAAGGGGAGAGATAGGGAGATAGAGGTTTAGGGTTACTTGGGTTTGGGGTTTACGGTTTAGAGGTTTAGGTTTTCTCGGGTTTAGGGTTTAGGGGTTAGGGTTTAGGGGCATTATTTAGGGTTTAGGGTTTACTATTTAGGGGTTAGGGGTTCATGTTTAGAGTTTAGGGTTTAGGGTTTATAGAGAGAGGAATGATAGGGAGATATAGAGGAGACTGTGGAGAGAGATAGGGAGATAGAGAGTGAGGCACATGGCCAAGGACATAGGGAGAGAGATTGAGAGGTAGAGGGATGATAGAGATAGGGAGATAGGGGAGAGATAGGGAGATATAGGTTTAGAGTTGCTTGGATTTAGGGTTTAGGGGTTTGGGGTTTAGGGTTGCTCAGGTTTGGAGATAGCTAGATATATATATATAGAGAGAGAGAGGAGACAAATAGGGAGAGATATAGGAGACAGAGGGGAGAGATAGGGAGATAGAGAGTGAGCGAGATATCCAGAGAGATAGGGAGAAGGATTGAGAGGTAGAGGGATGATAGAGATAGGGAGATAGGGGTTTAGGGTTTCTCGAGTTTAGGGGTTATGGGGTAGCAGTTAAGGTTTAGGAGCATTATTTAGGGTTTAGAGGTTTAGGGTTTAGTGTTTAGAGAGAGGACCAATAGGGAGATATAGAGAGTGAGGTACATGGCTAGAGACATAGCCAGAAGAGATAGGGATATGGAGAGTGAGAGACATGGCCAGAGACATAGGGAGAGAGATTGAGAGGTAGAGGAATGATAGAGATAACTGGGAGATAGGGAGATAGAGGTTTAGGGTTGCTTGGGTTTAGTCCTGTTTAGGGTTTAGGGGTTTGGGGTTTAGGATTTAGGGGTTTAGGGTTTATGGGTTACGGGTTAGGGCTTAGGGGCATTATTTAGGGTTTATATATGTTTTAGGGGTTATGGGTTAGGGTTTAGGGTTTAGGGTCATTATTTAAGGTTTAGAGGTTTAGGGTTGCTCAGGTTTAGGGTTTAGGGGCATTATTCAGGGTTTACAGTTGCATGTCAAAAGAAGTCTCTCTCTCTCTAAATTCCTCAACCCTAAATAATGCCCCTAATCCCTAACCCATAACCCCTAAACCCTAAACTTGAGCAACCCTAAACCTCTATCTCCCTATCTCTCCCTTATCTCCCTCTCTCTATCATCCCTCTACCTCTTAATCTCTCTCCCTATCTCTCTAGACATCTCACTCACTCTCTATCTCCCTATCTCTTGCTTTGTCTCCTCTATCTCTCCCATTCTATCTCCTCTCTCTCTCTACCTATCTATCTCTCCCTATCTCTTACCTCTCTGTCTCTCCCCTATCATTCCTCTATCTCCCTATCTCTCTAGGCATCTCTCTAGTCACTCTAGTCTATCTCCCTATCTGTCTCCTCTCTATCTCTCTCTACCTAGCTATCTCTCCCTATCTCTCTATCTCTTGCCTCTCTCCCCTATCATTCCTATATCTTCCTATCTCTCCCTTCTATTAATTATCCCTCTCCCTTATCGATGAAGGAAATGAACAAGAAAACTAGGACTCTCTCTCTCATCAACAAAGCAAATGGAAACAAGAAAACTAGGACATGAAAAGAGGGATGAGGATATAAATTGGCAGGATGAAATGGAAACAAGATAAAACTAAAGTTAATTGGATGGGAAGAATGATGAGAGGAGAGGTGGAAAATAGTAAAATAGGGAAAAATTGGTGGGATCTAGAGAGAGAGAGATGCTTGGGGTTAGGGGTCAGGGTTTAGCGTTTATGAGTTTAGCATTGCTCAAGTTTAGGGTTTAGCACATGGCCACGGACATAGGGAGAGAGATTGAGAGGTAGAGGGATGATAGAGATAGGGAGATAGGGGAGAGATATGGAGATAGACATTTAGAGTTGATTGGATTGAGAGTTTAGGGGTTTGGGGTTTTGGGTTGCTCAGGTTCAGAGATAGCTAGATAGAGAGAGAGAGAGAGAGAGGAGACAGATTGGGAGAGATAGAGGAGACAAAGGGGAGAGATAGGGAGATAGAGAGTGAGCGAGATGTCCATAGAGGTAGGGAGATAGGGAGATAGAGGTTTAAGGTTGCTTAGGTTTAGTGTTTAGGGTTTAGGGGTTTGCGGTTTAGGATTTAGGGGTTTAGGGTTTATGGGTTAGGGCTTAGGGGCATTATTTATGGTTTATGGTTTAGGGGTTAGGGGTTAGGGTTTAGGGTTTAGGGGCATTATTTGGGGTTTACGGATCTTCAAGGATCGAGATAGTGTGGCTATATACATTGCTACACATGTTGGTGGCTAGTTAGACACATGGAACATCAACAACCACATGTTATGCTTCCATACACGTGTGCCACCTAATGACATTTGTACTGCAAAACATGATCATATAATTGGCACTGTATGTGTCTGACACATGGTGATGTCCACGTACGCCACATGCCACAATGATCTAGTTGGCACCATACAAGTTTGAGTACATTTGTTCTCATCCCATCCATATAAGAAATGCACCATACATGTTGGATACTTGTCAACATCTACATGGAGCATAACTGATGGTATTCTTGAACAAATGCCTACTTTGTACATTTTGTAGAGTAAAAGAGGTATAAAAAATTTTCATCTTACCTCTCTGTATATTTCCTTTGTTCATTTTGAATAGAAGTGACATATATGTTAGAACCCTTCTATATTTGAATGTGTTTTGGTTTACATATCTATTTTCCTTTATGTATTCTATGATCTTATTACATTAATAGATAATATAGGATTGTCCCTCAGTTCACCTTGGGAATTATTTAAATAACATATGAAGTTGATTGTAAATTAACAACATGGTGAGCATTTTGTTGATTTTCTTGCTTATTTTCACCCTTTTGAAAACTAAATTTTCCTATTGAAATTTTGAAGGATGAGATCCATATTTAAGTGCATTAGACTTAAGAAGTTTCAATTCAATGTTTCTTACATTTGCACACAAATCCATGGAAGAATAATAGTTGTTTAGGTACATTGTCTTAGCTTGGATAGTAGGTAATAAGCCCTTAACAAATATTCTTTGCAATTCATCAATAGGAATTTGATAGTGTATCTTTGTTGACAAAGTTTGAAATCTAGTAACATAATCATGATTACACTCATTTGATCCTTGTTTGATGCTCTCCTATTCCTTCAATCTATCTTAGTGAAGGAAAATAAATACATGGGCAACCCATAGAGAAATTTGTCATCAATTTTGTTCCTCAAAATTGTCTCATGATATGGTGAAGGAAAAAATTACCAAAGATAAATTGTGATCATTATTCATCGACCCAAAAACTAATGCACTGTTAGAAATGTAGACACCTAAATCTTACCATGGCCTAACATCACACCAAATCTATCCCACATCTCCTCTTACAATGTTAATTAAATAAATCATATTTATTTAATTAACCACTTTGATCATTCCTCCTAATATTAGTTTAATAAGTCACGCTATTTAATTAATAAATCTAACCATTCTTCTGACATTAATTAAATAAATTATGATAATTTATTTAATTGATTAACTAATCCAATTAATCCTTCTTCTAAAGTCTCATCCTTAATTAAATAAATCCACATTTATTTAATTAAATCAATCACCCCCAACATTCCCCCACAATTAAATAAATACATAATATTTATTTAATTTATCCTAAAATCCTCCTCAATCATTAGTTGATTAAATAACCTAGTAATTTAATTAACTAACTAATAACCTCCCTGAATTTGCTTGATCCTATTCAGTTTAACGCTCTCGTTTTCCTTCAATCTATCTTAGAACCTATACTTTTGCCAAAATGCTCTAACATCCAGTCTCTGGAATATATATCATGGCCATTGTGAAACAATCTTGACTATTTTCAACTATATGAGTGTTTTTGTTTATTACCGCTGTCCTGCAGGTTAATTGAATATCTTTTGCGATTATGCAGGAACAAGAGGAATGAAATATGCTACATACTGCATTCCCGTAGAGCATAAAAGAATAGATTGCAGCTTGGTGGTAGGAAGTGGTTGAAATGAAGAAGCTACCGCTACCTCATGGACGGTTCATCTCACGCTTGCGGCTTGGCAGTGTTTGGGTGTAGATAGTCTCTTCCCGCTATCCCACAGAGGTTTGAAAAGTAATCGGCAGCATTGCGGTAATAACATCATGAGGTATCACTTACCGCGTCCCCGCAAAGGTTTCAACCGAGGCCCGCAGTAGAGCAGCAAGAGGAGAATGTAATGGGTTTTCACACTGTCGTCCTGCAAAGGTCATTCATAACATTTGTAGGTGGGCGGTAAATAGAAGGACATCAGGTAATAATTTCCCGCGATCCTGTAGGGGCCAATCTAAGCATTTGCGGTTTGGCGGTAAAGGATGAAATAGAAGTGTAGTGGTTGTAAGCCCCCACTATCCTGCAGCTAGTCTGGGCGACCCTTGCGGCAATGTAGTAAAATAAATAAATGGCAAGCATATTCAATGCAGGGTTGCAGTTATCGAGAATTGTTGTCAAATCTTGATATGCATACCCAGTTGTCAGATCAAATCAAATCAATGGCCAATATTTGAAAGGAATTGAATTCTGAGATTTCATGATCTCATGGCATGAACCAGAGTAATGGTGATATGATGAACTCCTTGGTTGACTAAGATTCAAAGATTTCTTGGCATTTGCTCATTTTAGAGAATTCAGACATAACTTGGAGAAGGTGCAACTCAGCTCAATGTGTTTCCTACAAACTACAATTGACCAAATAAGTTCATTCCTGCACTCTCTAATTAGAAGTTGGCGTATATTTCACTCTATTTTTTAGTTGCTGGTACAGTAAGTTGAATTTTGAAAAACCCCAGCCTATTCAAGTCATTAAATATGACACCCAAGAGGTCTGAGTCTGCCAGTAAAGGTAATGAGCCTATAGTTCCCAAGAAAAGACCACTTCAACAATCTCTGCTAGAAGTATTGCCTCAGTCCATAAACAAGGGTCCAAAGAAGATGTTCAGAGATGCAGCAGAAGGGTGTCGGGATGCTACAATCCCTATCTCCAGGTGGGATTTGTTTTGGTATTTTTATGCAAAAAAGGATGGCGAGGGACCAGTGGGAAATCCATGGAAATTGGATTTGGCAAAGTTGGTGGTGCCCGCTGTATTTGTGGTTGTGGAATTGATTAGGGCACTAGCACAATATTACCATTCTACCACTAAAATGGTCCAAATGCCAAATGGATTGCCATTGGTGATAGTAGACAGGAATGCAATTGTTGACTATTTTATGTTGAACAAGCAAGCTCTCACTCAAGTGGATTTGTAGAGATTTGAACGAGATTACACAAGCTTAACAAAAACACTTAGGAGAGATGAATTGCTAATATATATGAGAAGGGGGGCCAACAACAGAAACATTGAGATTCTGTCAAATGCTATTGAGCCTTTCCCTGTGGAAGAATTTGTTGTATATTTCAAGAGAACCTATTTTGCACTATGTCAGGTCTTGGGAATTGATGCACAAGGAAGAATGCCAACTAGCTTAATGATGATGGCTATGAAAATACAACATCCATAGGTGAATAGTGAATACGACTTTGCATCTCATATTGAGAAAAAAATGCATGAAGGATTCTTGTGTGTGAAGGAGAACAACCAACCCTTAGATTTCAAATTCTATTCTTTATTGTGTCACTTGATTTTGTATCAAAACTGGTGCAGTCACGGTAAGAGGGTTCATAAAATGAACTATCCAGACCATGCAGCAAGACTAAACACAATGGAAACAACCCAAAGAAATAGAATAAATGCAGTTTAGTCATTCAGTATATCATAGAATTCAAATAGAGATCGATTGGCAACATGTAGGCTTATAAATAGGGCTCACAAGCCTAATTACATATATGCGCAAGACAAAGATTTGAAGTCCTCTCGCGAAGGAGCCAACTATCTATCTTCTAAATCATGAGAACTATATTAACTGCTTTCCTAAGGATCTATTACATCAATATATATCATCTCCAGACCAATAGATTCATTCACATCGGCCAAGGAAGATCAGAAATTCCAAAGAAGAGATGTAACGTGTGTACACAGATAGGTCAGACCTAAATGCAGAGAACACTTCCGAAAAATGAATGGAATGATATGCGGATCTCTGAGGAAGGTTGGCCATGAACCAAAGATCATTGAATGATGTGTCATTAGGCTTTAAAGATCGGGAAATGGTTCCGCAAGTTTCTCCTTGAGCTAGTTGTCTATGATTATTAGGATGCTCTGCTCTTAGAAACAATGAAATTTCTAATGGTGATATCTTTCTGGTATTGAGGTGCGAATCTCTAAATTCTGGATATGATGTAGATGAATGAATGTAGATGCCAAATCTAGCTCCACAAGATCTGAAAATGCTACTAGACCAAAATATAGAATCTGCTTCTGACTGAACTGCCTGAACTAAACTAGAAAACAAACTGAAATGTAAATGTTTTTGGTTGATGCAAGATTGTTCTTGAACCAGGGATGCTCCTGCATCAGACATTCGGGGTTATTGAAAAAGTGAGTCCCTCACTTTGCTAGGGCTAGGGGAGAACCAAGATGGTCCACCTTAGCCTAAGAAATCCATGATGAATCTTCTTCTGGTCTACCTTTCCACTTTACAAGATATTCTTTGTATTGTCTTCCTCTAGTGCTATGTCCAACTTTACTATCCAAAATGTCTTCAATCTACTCCGGGGCTTGTTGTGGTAATTGCTTCTTCAAGTCTTCTTCCATGCTGTCACTGAACTTTGCTTCATGATACTGATAAAGGTCTGCAATGTTGAAAATAGGTGAAATACCAAATGTTTCCGGTAACTCCACTTCATATGCATTTCCTGAATCAAATTTTCTAAGTATCCTACAAGGTCCAAACTTCTTCATCTTCAACTTGTTATATGTCCAACTGGAAATCTTTCTTTTCTCAAGTACACCATCACTTCCTCTCCAACTTCAAATTCTTTATGTCTTCTCTTCTCATCAGCCTTCTCTTTGTACTTATTGTTCATATCTTCCAAATGTTTCTTCACTTGATTATGCATTGTCTTCATATGATCTGCAAATTCTTCTTCTTCTGCACTCCTCTTTTCTTCTATATTGATGTCTCTTAGTTCTACCACTCCTTTAGGATTTACTCCGGTAACAATCTCAAAAGGTGTCCTTCCGGTACTCCTGTTCATTGAATTATTGTATGCAAACTCTGCTTGTGAAAGAATCAAATCCCAACTTCCTGTCTTCTCTCCAACCAAACATCTCAACAAATTTCCCAAACTCCTATTCACTACTTCTGTCTGTGGATGAAAAGCTGAACTAAACTTCAAATCTATCTTCATCTTCTTCCAAAGTGTCCTCCAAAAGTATCCAACAAACTTTGTGTCTCTGTCTGAAACTATACTCTTAGGTAAGCCATGCAATCTCACAATCTCCTTGAAAAATAGGTCAGCCACATGCATTGCATCAATTGTCTTCTTGCAAGGTATGAAATGAGCCATCTTTGAAAATCTGTCCACCACTACAAATATTGAATCATGTCCTCTCTGTGTCTTAGGCAATCCCATTAAAAAATCCATACTTATGTCTTCCCAAGGTCTCTCCGGTATTGTCAAAGGTTTATACAATCCAGTATTCTGACTACTCCCTTTTGCAACTTGACAAACTCTACAACTCTACACAAATCTCTAAACATTATTATGTATCTAAGGCCAAAAGTAATTTTCACTCACTAAAGCCACTGTCTTATCAATGCCAAAATGTCCTGCCAATCCACCACTGTGTTTCTCCTTGTTCAAATTATCTTTCATTGAACTTCTAGGTATGCACAACTGACTTCCTTTGAACAACATATCTTATTGAATGAAATAGTCCAACCACTTACTCCTATCTGTCACAACAGGCTCTCTACATGCTTTCCAAGGTTCTGCAAAATCAATGTCTCCCTCATACATGTTCTTCAATTCATCAAAACCCAACACTTCAACTCGCATCTTTGTCAACAAACTTCTTCTTCTACTCAATGCATCAACAACTTTGTTTGATTTTCCACTCCTATGCTTCAACACAAAAGTATAACTCTGCATGAACTCTACCCATCTCATATGTTTTTTATTCAACTTACCTTGCCTATTCAAATATTACAAAGCTTGAAGATTTGTATACAACACAAACTCCTTAGGCAACAAGTAGTGTCTCCACTTCTTCAAGGATTGAATTATGGCATAGAACTCTTGATCATAGACCGAATATCTTCTCCTTGCATCATTCAAATTCTCACTGAAATAAGCTATAGGTCTACCTTCTTGACTTAACACTACTCCAATTGCACTTCCACTTGCATCACAATCTACTTGAAATACCTTATTGAAATCCAGTAATGCTAAAACAGGTTGCTCTGTCACTTTCTACTTCAATAGTTCAAAACTTTTATCTGCTCCAGATGTCCACTTGAAATCCTTTCTGTCACCTCTCATTGTCTCTGTCATAGGGTTGCAAACTGAACTGAAATTTTTTATGAACTTCCGGTAGAAACTAGCCAATCCATGAAATAATCTAACTTCTCCAATGCTCTCCGGTGTAGGCCATTCAACAATTGCTCTCACTTTCTCAGGATCCATCTTCAATCCTTCCGTAGAAATCACAAATCCCAAATATACCAACTCTTTCTTCATGAAACTACACTTCTTGATATTTATCAGCAATTTCTCTTCTCTCAGTCTCTGCAAAACTTGTGTAATATGCCACAAATGTTCCTCTTTTGTCTTACTAAAAATTAGAATATCATCCAAGTACACAATAACAAACTTACCCAAGAATTTATTCAAGACTTCATTCATCAATCTCATGAAAGTACTTGGTGCATTTGTCAGTCCAAAAGGCATCACTAACCACTCATACAATCCTTCATTTGTCTTAAAAGTAGTCTTCCATTCATCTCCTTCTCTTATTCTGATCTGATGGTATCCACTCTTCAAGTCTATCTTTGTGAAATATTTTGCTCCACTCAAACAATTCATGATATCATCCATCCTAGTAAAGGAAATCTATACTTAACTGTGATCTTGTTTATTGCTCTAGAATCAGTACACATTCTCCATTCTCCATCCTTCTTAGGTGTAAGCACTGTAGGTACTGCACAAGGACTCATACTTTCTCTAATCAAACCTTTCTTCAACAACTCTTGCACTTGTCTATTCAATTCTTCATTCTCTACCGGTGTCATCTGGTGTGCTACTTTATTAGACAAACTTGCTCCATGTATAAGATTCATGTGATGACTGATACTCCTTATAGGCGGTAATCTATCAAGTACATTATCTGATATGATGTCTTCATACTCTGTCAGCAGTTCTCCCTTATCTCCTCCGGTTGTGATTCTTCAATCCCTTTCTTCAATTCTTCAGGCTTCTTAGGAATTAAGGCATAACACATATTCTCATGTCTCAAACCATCTAGAAATTTTCTTCCATCTACCAAACATATTCTAGCATTCCCACATACCACATCTTTAGGATCATCCTCCAAAGGAATCAAAGTAATTCTTTTCCCATTTATTGTTATAGTATATGTATTCTTTCTCCCATCATGTATAGCTTTTCTATCATACTACCAAGGTCTACCCAATGAGATATGACATACATCCATAGGCATAATATCACACAAGAATGCATCATGATAAGATCCAATATGAAATTTCACCAAACATTGTTCACTCACCAGTACCTTATGATCATCCTGAATCCATGCTATCAGATATGGCTTAGGGTGTTTCAATCTTTCCAACTTCAACTTAGTCACCATCTCCTCTAAAACTAGGTTATCTGAACTACCATTATCAATTACAACTTTACAACACTTACCTCCTGATTTACATCTTGTTTTGAACAGACTCTTCCTCTACAGTGGTTCCTCATTTGTCTCTATTTGAAATAGTGCTCTCCTCATCACCAATGATTCTCCTTTCTCTGGTTTACCAACAGAACATGGATCCTCTAGTTCAACAGGTTCTTCTTCAACATAGGCTGCGCTTCCACTATTCTCTGTCCTCTTACTTATACTACCCTGATTACATTCAAATGCTTTATGTCCTTCACCTCCACACTTGAAATAGGTACCTCTGAATGTTCTCTTATCAAATCCTCTTCCTTCTCTTTTGTATCCTTCATTCCGGTATGCACTAGGGTTTCCTCTCTGGTAAAATTTTTTGTCATCTCTCCAATAAGCACTATTATCTCTATCCTCCTTCTTAAATGGGTTGTCAAACTTGTTTTACTCTAGATATGACTTGTCTCCTCCGGAATAAGTCCTACCTCTCTGAAATTTATCTCCTCTGCCTCTCTGCCTCTGATCATGTCTTTTATTCAGCTTCTCTTCAACCTTCAGGGCAAACTGATATGCTTCTTCCAAAGATGTCATTCTCACCAAACTTAGTTCCTCTTGAATGTTCAATCTCAGTCCATTGATGTATCCAGCCACTTTCTCCTTCGTTTCTTCACTATTTCCTGTCCTTATGATCATCTTATGAAATTCTTCAGTGTACTCCTTCACAGATTTCTCCTTTTGTCTCAGGTTTTGTCATCTTTTCAACAACTCCAACTCATAGTCAGCAAGTATAAACTGATTCTTCAACTTTGTTACCATCCGGTCCCACTTTGTAATCCTTTCTTCTCCTTTTCTATTTCTTTCCAATTGAACTTCTTTCCACCATATAGCAGAATGTCCTTTCAACTTTGTCTTTGCAAAATTCACCTTCTCTGGATCTTCAATTTCCTCATATTCAAAGTATTCTTCCATGTCATTTATCCAGTCAATCAATTCTTCAGGGTTCAAATTACTAGTATAGTTTGGTACATCAACTCTAGGTCTCTTTCCAATCTTTGAAATAGCTTGCAACATCTTTACTTGATTTGATTCTTCTTCTTCATCACCTTCAAGGGTTTCGCCAGTTTGTTCAATAGATTGAAATTCCTCTTCATCATCGCTTTCAACATTAAGTCTCGGTGTCAATCCTCTTCGCCTATCTTCTTCAACAACATCCAAGTGAATTCGCATTGTTTTCATTATCTCCATCATCTCATCTATTCTACTAGCCATTCTTCCAACAACAGCAACTCTCTGCGGCGGCATTCTTCCTAGGATCAAGTGCAAACTGCCTCAGGTTCGGCGATCAAACTACAAGGTGACAACTGCCTCACAATCAGCGATCGGTTGCAACACAAGTAATCTACCTCAATTCGGTGATCTGCCCATAGCAAAATCTTATGGAATTCCCTCACCAACTTCGCTCAATTTGCTCCCAAAATATTTGAACTTTCGCTCTAATACCACTTGGTCCAGTCACTGTAAGAGGGTTCACAGAATGAACTATCTGAACCGTGCAGCAAGAGTAAACACAATAGAAACAACCCAAAGAAATAGAATAAATGCAGATTTAGTCATTCAGTATATCATAGAATTCAAATAGAGATCGACCGGCAACATGCGGGCTTATAATTAGGGCTCACAGGCCTAATTACATATATGCGCAAGATAAAGATTTGAAGTCGTCTTGCGAACGAGCCAACTATCTATCTTCTAAATCATGAGAACTATATTAACTGCTTTCCTAAGGATCTATTACATCAATATATATCATCTCCGAACCAATAGATTCCTCCGCGTCAGCCAAGGAAGATCACAAATTCCAAAGAAGAGATGTAATGTGTGTACACAGATAGGTTAGACCTAAATGCATAAAACACTTCCAGAAAATGAATGGACTGATATGCGGATCTTCGAGGAAGGTCGTCCACGAACCAAAGATCATTGAATGATGTGTCATTAGGCATTGAAGATTGGGAAATGCTTCTGCAAGTTTCTCCTTCATCTAGTTGTCTGTGATTATTAGGATGCTCTGCTCTGAGAAATAGTCAAACTTCTGATAGTGATATCTTTCTGATATTGAAGTGTGAATCTCTAAATTATGCATATGATGTAGATGAATGAATGTAGATGCTAAATCTAGCTCCATAAGATCTGAAAATGCTACTGGACCAAAATACAGAATCTGCTTCTGATTGAACTAGAAAACAAACTAAAATGCAAATGTTTTTGGCTGATGCAAGATTATTCTTGAACCAGGGATGCTCCTACATCAAGAACAGAGGGAGATGGTCAAGCAAAATGGATCTAAGTATGGTTGATGAAAAGGACAAAGATTATCGACTCAGTATTGGTGTTATAAGTGGGATTCTTGTTGCCAGAATAGTGACTACATTGTATTTCATGATTTGTTTGTTGTCAAGATATTGAATTCTCTTGGTATCTAGTTTCCTAGGTTGACTAAGGAAGTCATGGTAATGTTGAGGCCACTTGCACACGAACTAGAGCAGGGCCACAACCGTAATTTTGCTGATTGGTTTTTTATGTCAGATCATACTATAATTAGAGTGTATGGTTGCCCCCAGCCACCTCACATATTGCCAAAATTTGTATCAGACATAATTGTATTCATGGAGTTTATGTGGCAAATGATGTGGATGGAAAAGGAGGTAATGAACAGATAAAAGAAAGGTACATTTCTACCTGATGCTACAATTTTTGGTGATTGGTCTATTGGCTCTGACACTCTTGAAAATTTGTAATCCTTTTTAAAGGTGAAATATTCTTTGAAATTGGGCATCAAGAGGAATTGTGACCCTGAGGGTCATATGAATCTTGTGAGACAATCAATTCTAACTAAAATGGTTGTATCCCATTAGGTCCTGTTTGATGAGGATGTCATAAGAAATCTTGTCACTTTTGATGAGGTATACAGTAGGAAGAGAAAATGGGATATCTTGAAAAAGATTGAACATGATAAGAAAAAGTAGAATCCCCTATTTCTTGGATTCTTTGTTGAAGAAAAAGACCCTTTGAAGAGAATTGATGCAATCATTGATAATTTTGAAAGTATTTATGGTAAATTTGAGAAGCAACCTCCTAACGCTACTAAAATTCCAGTGAAAAGGTCTGCAGGGATTGAGATTTATGAGTCTACTCCTGATGTTTTGTCAGTGCAAGGTCCACAGGTCCCAGAATCACCACCAGCAAAGAAGCAGAGGACAGAAGAGGTATCTCCACTTGTCCCCTATGAAATGACTAAAGAGGTGGGGGATACTGATGAGGTGGCTAACATCTTGAGGCACATGGGAGATGAGCAAGATTTTGATCAACCATTGGTTGGTCAACCCACTAATGCACATAAGCCTGAGGCTAGGAAGGGTGAGCAAACCCAAGCTAAAGTAGAGTTGGAGGAGGATGAAAGGATTATAGCATCCATGAGGTTCATAGAAGATGACGACTTCATCAAAACTCCAGAGTTTAAGGATTTTTGGCTAAAAATGAAAATGAAAGAATATAATGAAAAAGTGGCAATAAATAAAATGGGTGTTGATGAAGCACAACATGATCAAATCATTACACAAACTTTCAAAGATTTGAAAGTAGATGAAATTGATGTGAGTCCAGAGGAGGCAAGACAAATGGTCTTGAAAAGTAATATGCTCATCATCCATGGCCTTGAATTGAAAAAGGTATTTTTGCTTGACCAAGTTAGAAGTTAGGATGATCCACAACTTGTTTCAGAATTTGATTATGAAGATGGCATAAGTGGATGTGGTTTTAATCCAAAGACAGAGACCCTTGCAATCTGGACTACTCAGAAGAATACAAGAAAACCAAGATTGCTTGATATTGTTCAAGAAATGAGGGGTACAGCTATGGTAGAGACTTTTCAAGATACATCAGCAATAGAAGCAGCTGCTCTCAATGTTCATACTGCTATGTTTACTCATGTTGTTGTGAAGAAGTTAGAACAAAGGCTAACAGATTATGAGCAAACTCAGAAAGTAATGAATGATGAAGTAAACAAATTGTATTTTGAAAATGTGAAATTAAAGAAATAATTGCAAGCTGTGAATTCTTCTCAAGGTCAAGCCATTGTACCCTATCAACCCCCTATGCCAAAAACAACCAGTGATGTCACAATGGCTATTGAAGAATTTAATGCAACAAGATTGAAATTTGAAAAGGAAATTGAAAGTTTGAATAAACAAAATGAAATGACAAAGAATGAGGCAAAGATGAAAGTTTTTGGAAATTTTGAGAAAATTTTGGAGCATAGAGTAAAATTGGTTGTGGATAAGCTTGGGAGTGTGCATGATTGCTACTCTTCTTTATCTCAGGCCATTGAGCAATTGAAGATAAAAAATTTTGTTTTGGATTTGTTGTATAAAAAATGGCAACCCTATCATCACACTTTGGTTACGATGTGCATAGTAGTGCAAAGGAATCCTGATGCCCCTACAACTTTGAAGCCCACTAAGCAAATAGTCAAAATGATCATTGATGAATACCAGTATGTGAATGGGGAAAGCTAGAAAATGCAAACAAATGTTGAATGTTTTACTACGTTTAAGCATAAATTTATTCCTTTCATACTAACAGAAGAAGAGAAAATCAAAAGTCTTGACACATGGAAGATGGAATTCGGCCAAACAGTATTCCAAGTTATGGATTTTTTGAAGAAGGCAGGAGATATCAGCATTCTCAGTTTCAACATGATATTGGACTAAGTAATTGCCTTGGATGTTGGGTATGGAAAATTTGTGATGGATGTTAGAGCTTTGCTTGATAAAAGATGGAAAGATCACCAAGAGAACTTGCTTCAGATTCAGGCTTACCAATGGTCTAGTGATTTTACAATATATAAATGGGAGGAGAAATATCTTAGAGATGAATCATTAGTAGCACAAGTTCAGGTGCAGAGGAGCAATGAGCCATATGCTGGCATTAAATAGCACCACCACAACTTGAACGCTCTCCTTTTGTCTCTTTATGTTTTCTTCATGTTTTCAAAATGTATTCAAATATATTTGAAAATCTAAATTGGACTTATAAAAGGCAAATATTGTAATATCAAGGGTTAGGAATACAAAGAGCCATTTTGAATGTGAAAGGTCCGAAGCTTGTTGCTTCCTTTATAAAATGAAACCAAGACCTTATGGCTTGGGATCTATCTGGGATTTTGATTTTTTGAAAGAGACATTGCACTGCCTGTACTTTGAAGCAAATCAATATAAAAGCTGCTATTCTCTAGTGCTCAACTTTTGGTTCTCATTTGTTTGTTGAATTGGATTGCTAATAATTTATCTGGTTGTCTCCAATTTATGTTTTCTTTGTTATTCAAATCAGCCTATCAAGTATATTGTTGATTTGTCAGAACACATTTGATGTTTCTTGTGTGGTTTGTTTATTGGGCTTCTTCAAGCAAGGATTAAAATCCTATAGGTGAATCATAGTAACTTTAGAAAGTTAAATTGGATTGTTAAAGAAGAACCTGATAACTTACATATTTGCATGTCTATGCAAGTCATAGACCTAGAATTGCCAAGAAAATCAAGTTGTGGCTAAAAGGGAAGCACATATTCTTCTTAGAGTGAAAACTCCATAACCCAAAGGCAGGCACCGGGCATTCTCTTTTGAAAATCATTCCCTTGTATATATTTTCAAAATCTAATTTTGCTTTTCTATTTTAGGAGTAGGATTTAAAGATTTATAGAAAACATTAATCCAAATCATATGCCAGAATGGGTTAAGTGAAGTGGATGATTTAAATGACAAAATTACATTAGCTCCTTAATCTGTTCTGAAGTCACCAGCAAACTTAAAAGTAAATTATCATTGGTGAAACAAGGTACCACCCACCTAGGCTTGAACAGAGCCTAAAGTCTAGAGAATTTTGATTAATCTGATCAATTCTATTAGTTGACCAAATTCACATATAAAACCTAATCATAAGATTTGGCATATATTTAGGGTTTTATAATTTGCAAATTTGAGTAACAACAAAACCAATATTGGCATTAAAGTGATGTACAAAAGCATTGGCCAAATCATTGAAGGAATGAATAGAACTATGAGGAAGAGAATAAACCCATTCAATTGCACAATCCTTTTAGTTTCTAGGCAAGAGCTTTGTAAAAAGTTTATCATCATAAACATAATCAAAACAAACACCCAATTGTGTCATAAGATCCCCTTTACCACTATACATTACAAAACTAGGGGTCACTGAACAAACTAGAAATGGATAAGAAATAACTCAAATGAAAGTGGATTATGCTTGATTTCTCCTATGATATCCTTTGATTACTAGGGGTAATGCATCAACTTTACTTTGCATCTCATCAATTCTTTTAAGGATGGCATCTAAGTTGGAAGGATGAACATTAGGAGTTATGATTAAAATGGGAGTGGAAGTGGCAACATGAGATAATACGTGGAGTGTAGGTTGATTGGGGAACAAAGAATGAAGTGGAATGACAGCACTAGAAGTGGGAACATGAGTAGTGGGTGAGAAGTAAACACAATCAGGGGATGAGTGGAAGGTACAACATGATAAGTAGGTACAATGAGAGGATCAATAATAGGAGCTATGAAAATTTGATAAGCAATACAGAGAAGAGAAGAAACATGTGGCTTGGCTAATGCAGGAGGAGATGTGGAAGGAGGCACACTAGACGAAGAGGCTTGTGAAGGAAGGGGAGGAGACATAGTATTTAAGGAAATTGATGAGCTTATTCTTTGACCGATATCACTTAATATTTCCATCACATAAGGATTATCCATTAACAAGTTATGAAGAACATCAATCAAATTTGAATAATTAACATTATTGCTCAAATTCGTAAAGGTCTGATATAAGTATTTGTGTAGTAAGATTCATGTCTTGTCTATCCATATGTGCAACATGTGCATCATGATGAAAAACATCTTCCCCATTAAAATATGTAGTAGTCAACAAATCCTCTATCATAACTTCCTCGCAATGAATCGAGGCCATTGTAGAGTTAAGCCTAAGGTTTCTTCTTAGTGCAAAATGAGGATTAGGTTGAGACCTTGACATTCAAACAAAATATAAATCAATGAAAAGGAAATTGCATCCAAGTAATCCTAATTTTTTCTGCCAACAATTCATACCAAAGATTGAACAATTTAAGGATATTGCAATAGGTAATTTGTATCGACACAAATAATATTACTGAAGCATTTCAAAGTTTAGGCCATAAGAATCATCCTTTTTAAACATGGATTGCAAATAATTCTAAAAATTTAGAAGTCTTGGTCATTAACATTATTGTCTGCTACAATGTCATCCAGTGTATCATTGTCAATGTTCATATGTTCTTTCAAGTATTTAATATTATCATCATCCTCATCTTGAGCTGCATCATCTTCATCATCATTGAAATTTGACTGGAGACCATCTATATTGTTACCAAATGTATTTGGATCATCATTTTCTATACCATCCATATTGTTGTCTTCCATATCATCTAACTCTGGATTATTGTCTTCTTGTGCCTGAACATAACCATCTTCAACATCATCATGGATGTCAATTTCTTCGATGTTCTCTAATCCCTCTCTCTCATTTTGTTGGTCATCATTGTTTTGCTCAGTATCCACTAATGCATCGTCAAATACATGCCTTAATCTTGGATCATAATGTATGACAAATATCCATTTCGGATCCAAAATATCTTCATAGAAAAATACCTACACATGGACGACATACATATATTAGACGTATGGTATAATTTTTTTATTGATTAATAAACACATGTATATATTTGCAATAAACTATGAATTAATAGATTAATGATCACTATCACTTCTTGTTTGAGTTAAAGAAATGCTTGCTCACAATGAATTGGTAGAACATAAGGCTCTTTATCCTCTAGTAGGAAACATGAGGAATCTATAGAAAACAATCCACTATGGGTATCATGTCTTTGTGTCCTCTCAAATGCTTCATACCATCTACACTTAAAAATACAACATTTAAAAGAGTTGTAATCCAACTCAATAATTTCTTGTATTTTCCCAACATATTGTAGATTCCCTTCAATTATATTCTCATCTTTTGAGCTTGATCGACTGGATTGCTTGAAGTCAACCATGATGCCACAATTGAAGGATCATCTCTTTACACCTACACATTCTACATGATAATGTTGATCATATGCCCACATTGCTGGATATTTCCTCTCCTGTGAAAGACCATTTATTTCAGTGAACACAAATATAATGTCGAATATTAAAATAGTTAATAGTGTCAAAACTATAAGGAAATAACATTTTGTAAAATTCCAACTTTACCTTTCTTTCACATCCTCTAGACATGTTGATTTCATCTTCTGTTATGCTTGAATCTATACCTGCATCTTCTATTTGATTTTGAACTTGTTCAGTAACCCATTCTAGTGTGCAATCTTTGCCCCATTCCCTAAGCAGATCAGTGGAAAGTGGAGTATTCCTTGGGTTCGATCTCTTAAACTGTCTCCTTGCTTCTAACACTTCTCTCTCTTTTTATCATATAGATCAATCCATTTGTTCATAAAGTCCATGTGGTACAGAATGAACTTGTCGAGTATAGCACTTTCATCTACACCTATTACATGTCAACATATTTATTTCAAACTCCAAATGTCATGTTGTTAATTTGACAAATAAATTACAAAGTAAATTAATGATTGCAAGAAAAACAACCACATTGATCATAAATTTACTTACTAATTTCTACTTGAACACCATTAGATTGTGGTTTTTCTCCATCAATAATATCTGATGCTCTTGCTTCATCCAAGAAGCGTGGCGCATCTTCAAAATCCTTACCAAGGAATTCACATAGGACAAAAAATGCTTCATTCAATACATACCCTTCAGCCATGCAACCCTCTGGATGTGCCTTTTGTCGGACATATCTTTTTAGAGTTTTCATATACCTCTCAAAGAAAAACATCCACCTCGTTAATACAACACCCACCAATTCAATGTCATCGACTAGGTGTATAAGTAAATGGACTTGTAGGTCCATGAAACTTGTAGGGAGCTCCTTCTCAAATACACATACAATTTCTACAATTTCCTTCTTCCATTTTGGCACTTCACATTCGTGGATCTCCTTAGAGGTCACCCACCTAATATAAGAATAGTAAATTAGTAAGAACCTTTAGTCAAAAATTAAAATGCAATATAATATCTCTATGTCTCTCACACATGAACATTTCATATAACCACATACCTTGTAAATGCTGACAATCAACTTATGGCATTGCTTAAGTCAACTGTATGACAAGAATCCCCCCTAATTGCCAATGGCATGATATGCTATCAAACACATTTATGAAAAGGTCATTAGTAATTTTTTCTCACACAACAAAATATCAAAATATATTTAGTACTTAATCAATGTTACCAGTAAATGTTAAATGATGATATATAATACCTTCATAAAATTATGAAAATCATGTGTTTTAAATCCTGTGATATATCCATCAACTGTAAAAGCTTTAGCCAATGATGACCCATAGCTAGTAGGTGTCCTTATTGAACAGATGACATTTTTTAGTTGGTCTAGCTTATTTTTTTTCAAAATCCATGGAGCTTCTGCATATGTTTCATTTTTCTTGTTTGGCCACAAATATTTTCTATCAATTTTGGTACGCGAAAGAGCAATATCTCTCCTCGAAGACAAGGTGTCCTTCTCTTTACCTGATATATGTCGAAATATAGAATCTAGGACATTTTTGAAGACGTGCATAGGATCTAATAGGTGAGATATTAATAGATCCTTCTAGTAAGGGAGCTTATAAAATATGAATTTCCTTTTCATTCCTTCTAGCATATTAACTACAACTTGTTCTATTTCTTCAATTGAATCACCCCGATCAAAAAAATCCTCTCAAGCTTTCAATTCAGCATATTCATACTTCTTAAGCCAATCACCTGGACCCATAATCATGGGAGTGCCTCTATTTTCAACTTTTCCATCAAATTGATTCTTCAGGTGATTTCTAAACTTATGATCTAGCGGTAGAAAAACCCTGTTGTTTGCGTAAATAAATTTATGTAGATCTTTAGAATACCGCCCTTGAAATTGTTCTACACATCTTGGACATGCAAATATATCCTTTGTTTGAAGCCCTACAATTCAATAAGTAATGTTAATAACATAAAAAAAAAGTATAAAACTAAGTATGAAAGTTGGGATGAAAATAAATTATGAGTGTAAATACATAAATATTTTATCTTACCAAAACAAACACCAAGTCCTAGGAAATCATGAATAGTCCAACATAGCACACCATACAACATGAAGGACCTATTTGATGGGGGACGTGATATGTCATACATGCTTATGCCTTTCCATAGCAGTTGCATCTCATCAATAAAAGGCGCAAGATAAACATCCATGTTTTAAACTTGATGTTTTCCTGGAATAATGAGAGTCAGCATAAGGTGCTCCTTTCTAACACTCATCCATGGGGGAATATTGTATACTATCAATCTGACTGGCCAAACACTATAATTTGAGCTCAAGAAAGAGAATGGGCACACTCCATCAGTTGCAAGACCAAACCTGATACTACGAGGTTCATCTTTGAATTTTCTTGGCCATTTTTCCTCTATGTGTTTCATTGCTTTGGAGTCAGCCAAAATTCGCATGAATCCATCTTTACTCATGTTCTTTGCATGCCAGTCCATCAATTGTGCAAGTGACTTGTAACGAAACATTCATTGAAGTCTAGGTATAATTGGCATGTGATGTAAAACCTTAATTGGAACTGTAGGACCTTGTACATCTGTACGATATCTCTTCCCTTTGCATACAGGGCATTCTACCTTGTTTTGATATTCATTTCTATATAAAATGCAATCATTTTTACATGAATGAATTTGCTTATATTCAATCCCCAACTCAACCAACAACAGACGCGCCTCTCTGCAAGTTGATGGCAACACATTCTCTTCAGGGAATATTTTAGTTTTTAGTGCTCTATAAGATTGCCAGAGATTAAATCAATTGAATGTTTGACTTATGATGAACATGTTTGATATGTCAATCTATGCTAGGACTGTTTATATACAATATATGGTTTTAAAATCCCCTTAAAGAAATAAAAATGAAGTTGATGAATGTTTACGAATTATGTACACCAATTGACAATTCAAAGTACGAAATAGATTTCAACTCACTTCAGTAGGGTAGTGAATCCTTTGTCTGACCAACCAAATAGTGACTTGATTTCTAATAATATTAATGTGCATGCCAGTTTTGAGGTTCTATTTGTACTTGATTTGAACACGAGTGTCTTCGTTGCTTGCTTGATGGAGTCTTTCAGGCTATTATCATCAACATTACGTTGGTAGTAATTACCCCTACTATCATCATTATTGTCAACCATATGATCATTATTGTCATCATTGTTTCCATCCCCAAAGAAATCTGTAAGTATTTCATTCAATCCTTCTTCATGCACTGCATTTTCACTATCATGATCATCATCATTAAGGCTAGGTGGCATGTCATCAGTGTATGTCGATCTCATCAGCTCTTCAAATTTCTCAGCTGGTAGTATTCTCTTCAATGTTGCTCTTTTCACCCTGGTATGGTTTAAAGGATGGTTTGGATCATCCTGTCCAAATCTTAATAACCCAGTTGGATCTTGGGTATTAGTATGTGTTTCATTAGCATCTTCTACTTATCAACAAACACAAGCATTATTTAATGTTTGGCAACAATTGGATAAATCATAAATGTATCAATTTCAAATAAATATAATCAAATATGGCTTAAAAAATAAAAATAAAAATTGTATGAACATATATACATCAATTGAATAATAGAACATTATTTTATAGACTACCTTTTTTATACAGTAATTTAAATAAAACACAATTTTAACAACATAGTTTATAAAACATCAGTCCACACTCATTTATTATTCTTTGGTTTTCTGCCCTTAAGAACATCCTTAGGGAGACCTTGTTCTTCCCTCTTCTTTCGCGCATGAGTGTGTTTTAAGAAGGGGTAATCAATCAATAACTCATCCCCAATGATAAGGTCCATAATAGCCTCAACCATTATCAATCTATCAACCTCTCTTCCCATATCTCCATCTTTATCATTTATAACCTCAACAAATTGACAATTCGGTCTTATAGTAGGGTCCCTTCCCTTACTACTATTTATAAATCCTGCATTATTTTTGTGTGTGTATGCACGTCCATCTATGTACATAAGATTACCTCTATTCATTTCTTTTCCACTTTCCAATTGGAGACGATGTGTATACATATTTGAATTTAGACCATATGCTGACATGCTAGGCTTATATTCTACTAGCCTTCTCCATTCATCACTGTAATATGATGGACCATAATATGGCATTAATCTCCTAGTGGTTTGTTCTGAATTGTTTCTATGTTTAGATCCCACATGTACATTTTGGACAATAAAGAGGCCTAGATTCACTCCATGAATATTGGAGGGTCATATCATGTAGCTGTATCCCCAAAATTGAAACACCTCGTACACTCTAGTAGTTGTTGCTCACTAGGCCACGTGCAATATAGTCGAGGATCAAATGTCTCTTTGTAAATCAATCTCAAACTTAGGGGCAAGTCATCATCTCCATCACATTCATTCTCATAGGATGTGTAGTTCACCTTCCCCTTGTCTTTAAGCAAATTATGCATCTTTAAACTGGTTCTTGTTCTATTGCTTGTTTTCATCAATTCCTCATCTTCCGAGTTGGTATATTGGCACTTATTTTTGTTAGATGTATCATCTGATAAATGATCATTGCCCTCTAGGCTAGAAGTTGGTGATCCAGGGAACTTTAAACCAAGAACTTTATCCTGCAAGTATCCATTAAGAAAAAAATAGTTATTTAAATAATATAAAATAATGTTTAAACGAAGTATACATGTTATTTATATCAAATTAAAAAATTCCTTACCATAATTCCTATTGGATTTGAATCGATTGTAGGAGGCATACTACCGACTGGAAGCTCATCATATATGTAATATCTTGGTACTATCTCTCGTTTGAATTGTTTCTTTCCACAACATACAGAACATCCACAAACAATAATTTTCTCAAAGTATTCATCCCATGTACTATAGTCTTGACCAACCTCTTGTTCAGTGCAATTATTTCTTATGTCTATAGGATCCATTGTCATATCCTCTTCCACCCACTGTCCTCTATGTGATTTAACAGTTTTAGGTCCACATCCACGTACATATCTTTTTCTTTTGCTAGTTGAATGCTCAGGCTCTACATTTGCTCCAATCTCCATCTAAAATAATCAACAACATGCATTAATTTATGTCAAGTTTGGATAATACATTATAAATTTCAATAATTCTATGAAAAAAGATGGACGTATCACAAAATGCCATCAGATCATTTTTTCCTAAGTTAAGTCAAAATTTGAGTACCTAATGTCCTGCTTCATCCGTTGTGTCCTCATTTGATATGACACGATCTATGCCATGGCCTCATCTGGCCCCTATAATACACAACATAGTAAATAATGTTTAGTACACCAATTATATCATTTCAATGAATATGCTATCCAACACAAAACCTCACTTTAGTCATATATTTGACATATTGATATCATGTTTTGGCCATCGTAATTTTCAAACTTTTCCCTTGATCATAGAATCACATTTAATCACCATTCCTATTCATTTTCAACCAATAAGTTTGACCTCAGAGGCCTCATGGACAGAAAAATGACTTTATCTCCTCTATGTTGTAGCATTTGTGAATTCATAAACACCTTCCTCCTTTGGTTGAGGTTGCTTTCTCTTCTTACCTCTATTGTATCTGCAGATTCTGTTGTCATATCTATTTCCACCCACTTTCCTCTCTGTGATTTAGTAGTTCTACGCCGTCCATGTCCTCTCTTCATGGCCTCCTCTAGATCTTGTAATACACAACAATGGCAATAGTCACATAACAATTGTGCACCAAGAGAATATTGTTGAAATTATCTTGTTAATACACTCGCTTTTCATTAAGACACACTATGAAAAACAAAATAGGACATTGCAACATTTTGCTCTTCACAAAAAGTTTACAAGCAAAATATTGACAACTAGAGCTCAAATCTTATGATTACAAGATGACTACAAATTCACATCAAAAAGACATTTATTTCATATTTGACTCTCCTTTTTCTTTTATGGGTCATTTTAAGGCTATCTATATCTCTCCAAGTGGCCATAAAACCCTCAAAACTATCATAGAACCCTCAAAATAGTCTCAAAGAGTCTTTAGCACCAAATTTTAAATTCTTGATGGAGGGAAGGATGATTTGGATGTTAATTTTGAAATCACGTCGTTAGATCTTTGTTAGGTTAATCCTAGCCATTGGATATTCTTTAATTATAGGGACTTTATGTTATATTTCACCATTACTTTCACTCCAAAATTAATGGTTTCCTTTGAAAAGAAAACCCTCCATTAGCTATCATAACCCCAACCATCTGTTGAAGTGAACTTAAACATTATGTGCAATTGTCATTGCTCATATTAAGAACCTACCTCTCTTCTTAGTGGTCCCACATGTGTGATGTATGCGAATGATTCATATGGTACCTATGCTACATGTTTAAAGTTTGATTTTTGCTCATATTGTCGAAAAAAGGCCCAAAAAGACCTTTGATTTTTGAGTTTTATACTCTATAACATGCATCTCCTTGATATTTTCATCTATTCTATGACTGGTTTCTATTCTTTCAGACCATAAATGCACTAAGTCATTAGTTTGAGAGAGGGAATTTTTGAGTTACCATGAAATCCAACATTTATTCTAGTTTTTTTTCCCTCAAATGTGAGAGTTTTGTCACCTAGGGTTTGATATTTTGGAGTTTTAGTAAAGGGTTTGATGTTATAATTTATGTATAGATATATTGAAAGACTTAATGATCCTTTTTTTTTGCTTGTAGTGTTTGTAACAATTAAGAAGATAAAGGGCATGGTGTAAGAGAGAGGCAAAGATCCTTTGAGTACCAAGATTTGATTGCCTAATGGGCAATCCATCAAATCTTGGTAACATGCTTTCCTAGGTGATGAAATTATGAGCCCTTGGTATTGATGTAACAAGCCTGTGATCTATGTCACAAAGGATGGAGTATGCAGTCATGGTAGAAAAGTGAAATTACAATGAAATTTTGATATGATTGAGATGTAGTTGGGGTATTTAGGGATGTTGTCATCATGCCTTAAGGATTGACAAGATCTAAGGAATAACTAGATGTATAAATAGGACTATCACAGGTATGTGAGGAAATGGAAGGTTGTCAGATAGTGAAGGAGATAGTTCATGGCCTCTTAAATCGAACCTCAATATTATAGTGAAGTCACATAATATAAACAAAGATTGTCATGACTTAGCTAGAATGTTGTCAATCCCCTATCACATATCTTAAGGTTGTACTTAATCCCAAATCCAACTCTGAAATGTTAGATGGAAGGTCATGGCTCCAACTAAAATAATTGGTGTCAAAATGATAAGTCAGGGGACCATCATAGTGTTGATCTACTATTGTAGTGGGATCTTGAGGATTCAAAGGTTGTCATATCATTGCTATCGTCCAAATACCACCTAATGTTGTACTAACAATGATTTAGAATCTTTATTAGCAAGTCAATGGACTAATATGGGAATAAAGGGCAGCCACCATATGATATCATCCACCCACTATCATTATAGGGGGATGATATCAAGGACCATCATTATGCCGTGTTATAGTTGATGGACAATCGTCCTAAGTATTGTTACAACCCAAAAGGTATATCACAACCCCAAAGGACTATCACAAATGTTATTAGGTCATCCAAGCCATAGCTCCAATATTCACCATCATATGAATATCATAATTAACATTGTATAGGTTGTCATACCATGAGGCATAGGTAACAACCATAGGAGGTTTAAAAGCAACACTAGCAACATTAAATTATTGTCATAGTACACCTAGGATAGCTAGGTATGCATCCACAGAGTTATTACTATAAAATTGTCTCATTAATCTTGTGACCAGGTTAAGCCACTATCATAGTAACAATGTAGTTAGTCATCAATCAACATGTTGTATTTGCATTTCAATGAGATCAATTCTTGAAAAATGACTATCCAGAGGTTAAAGAGACAAGTTGATACCTTACCCAAGTTGTCATGTTCTTGAAACCTTGTCACTATAAAGAGGAGATATCCAAAGAGTAATGTCACAAGGACATAACCAAGGCATGCACTATCATGAGCCATAGGGACAACTTACTACACCATCCAAAACTCCATTTGAACTAGCTACTATCAATAATTCACATTATTGGGGACTATCATGAAGAAAACACCATGCATAGGACTGTCATAGTCAAAGTGGAGAGGATTGTCTAGTCATTTTATGATTGTCATAATAGCTAGTGGGTTAGTTACCATGCTTCAACCTAAAATAGGTTAATGAGAACATAGAAATGAAAATCACAATACCATAAGCATTGCCATAAGCTGCCAATATAGTCCCAATATCATGTCATGATAGTAAGAGAAGAGTTGTTTGGTTTTTCCAAAGCCATATCACTTGCATAAGGATTGTCACCAAACATCTGTGTAAGGTCATGAAAGAGTGAGTCATTATTGAGCTAATCATAAGAGAAGCATGAAGTCAAAATGCTATCATGGAAAAAAGATATAGTTACTTATTATAAGGACAATCCAAATTTGGTGAGGTTGCTACAAGCAACCAAATTTGGCATTCCATTAGATAGTGATATCAACTTCCAAGAAAAATACATCATTTTGCACTGATAGGTGCTAAATTAGGCACACTTTGCACTGCCTTTTGTGCCCCAAAAAGATTACATTTAGGCCTAAAAGTCGGCGCTATAGCCAGAGCTAAAGTTGTTGATAACAATGGATAAAAAAAATTTAAAAAATTCCCGCCTGCACATACCCCAAAACAAAAAAAAAACACAAAACAAAACTTTATTGATTTTTGGTGTTCATTTTGTGTTTGGAGATCGAGCATTTGGCATGCAAAGATCGAGCATTTGGGTTTTTTATGTTCGCCCTTATTTTGGGCAGATCCTTGGCAATGGCGGGACCTGTATTCCAACCCCAATTTCCTTTCCATTCCTAAAGTGCATACTCACTTTCTTACATCTCAAAATTCTTGGGTTCGAGCCATGACAGCCTTTGCTTCCAGATATCTCAGCCTTTCAATTTGTGCTTCTCTTCTTCTATTCGTGTCAGGTAAGGGCATTGCCTCTCTTTCATCTACTCTTTTTTTCCCGTCAGATGTCGGATTTGTTTGGACAAATGCGGGTCTTGTAATATTCATAGGGCATCTGTTGAAGGTAATTCTGAGCAAGTCTTTTCATAATAGATGACAAATTTCCACATTCCATAATATTATAAATGTGTGGTTCAGGATTAAATTGTGTGAATCAGATATCTCAGCCTTTGCTTAAAGGAAATTGTTGTCTATCTTGATATGGATGAAATCACATTTTGCCACTAGTTGATAAAATTTCTCTCTGGATTTATTTCAATTGATGTATAAGCTTACTTTCTTGTAGCAAACTTACAGAGGAAAACAGATTCATGATTTGCTCTACAAAGTAAAGGTCAAAAACCTTGAGGAATACAGAAAAACTGGACGAAAACTTTCATACCTGGCAGTGTGTACTTCGTTTGCCTCCACATACTGGACGAAAATAATTTGCCCTAGGTCGCCTCAAAATGTCAAGCAATAGAGAAAAGAGAGCAAAGGGAGCAGACTCTGGCCACAATAAGGTAATTCATTGTCAATTTAAAGATTTGTAAATGTTTCCATTGTTTCTTTGATTTTTAGTTTTTAGTTTTTTATTTCTAAATTTAAAAGAAGAAATTTATTTTATATATATATATATATGGACATGAGACTGACAAAGATAAAGAGGCATTGGCTTCCATATTGGGGGTAGAGGTAGTGAACAAATTGGATGGTGTGGACTTGATAATGCTTGCTAGATACATAGAAAAATGATCTAGTAAAGCCCTTGAAACATTGCAACCAAATCAATAGTGTCAAAGGGAATCAATTGATTCCCCAACCAGTCCTAGATCAGGCAAAAGATCCAGGAGGAAATCAATAACTGTAACCTCTAAGAATGTGGAACAGAGAGCAAAGGCTTCCAATGTCCCATCCACTCTTGGGACACAAACTTCTTCGACCACCACACCATATTTTGCATGTTGCATTGGTACCTATGATACCAAGATAGAATACGATGTGGTTTCAGGAGAAGTCCAAATGATAGATGCTGGAAAAATGTTTGTGAATAGGTTGAAGGAATCATGCCTTTGCCTTCAATGGTTCAAAGACCATCTACATTTGCCATTCTCAAAGATACCCATGCACCTGCAAAAAGCAGTTATCCATGACATGGAGATTGAATTTGGCACAGGTTGGTCTGTAAAGAAGATACAGTTATGAATGTCTCAAAATTGCAAGAGATTTCGGTGCAACCAAACAAAGAAGATAAAAAAACTCCCTCCCGAGCTAAGGTTCAAAAAAAGGCCAATTGATGTAAGTTTGGAAGTATGGAAAGAGATTTTAAAAGCATATGAGAAGTCTGATGCACGGAGGAAGTCCGGTGAGGAGAGTACGCAGGTATTTGAATTTGCTCATAAGATTATATCAAATTTATTAAACGATTTTTAAATTTTATTTGTGCATAGTTAAATTGAATTAGTATATGTTTCAGGACAAGGCCTCCAAGGCTAGGCTTGACAAACTTCATGCCACGCATCACAGTGGCTAGAAAGGTTTATAGGCCTTGATTTGTATATTTGTAAGTATATTTAATAAGTTAAATGATTTTTTTTATTTCCTAGGAAAAAAGAAATGATTGCATATTAATTAGTTTAACTAGTCCATGTGCCATATTTTGACAGGAGGAGAAATATGGCCGGCATCCAAGCCAATTTGAAAAGGAAATGTTACAAAGCAAAAAGTGGATCAATTTTGTAATCTGGATGGAGAACAAGGTATCAATAGTTGACTTTCAATAACTTAGTTGGATATTGTTGTGTTAATATGTCAATTTGCATTTCTTGTGTTGAGTTTTTTATTGATGCGTAGGATGAGTTCTAAAGTGCTTCTCTGTTGGCTCTAGATCCCACTCAATTGTCCCAGTATTTGTAGTCCTGGACATGTGCACATGTCCTCCTAGTTACCTTATTGCAGTGTTGAGATTTGAACTTCAGTCACTCTCATTATGAATGCACCTTTTTACCTTTACAGAACAATCCTTGGACATTTTTCACAATAATTTTAATCCACAAAGCTTGACAACTATAAGGGAAATCACTTCTATACAAACGTGAGTTATGTGAACAGGCCACTAAATCATCCACACATTTGTTTATATTGAATTAATGTATAGACAACAGATCCTTTATTGAATCATTAGGTGGTGATAGAACTTATGAAAATGATAAGTCCCTTATCAAAGGCACATCATTGATATCTTTATCAAAGGCACATCATCGAATATTCCAATAGTTGCAACAATGTAGGGCAATCATCTATCTTGTGATCAACATCATAATAAGCATACATTGGAAACTTTGTGCAACTATGCGATGTATGCCCAAGTTCTCCACACTAGTAGTAATAGATTCCTCTATTGCATACTCTACCATGGCCTCTTTGATTTCCTCCATGCTCCATATATTATGGCTCCTAATAGCACAACACCATCTATTGTGGTTGTGACTGGGGTTGCGTGGTTGTGTTTAATTTTGTTTTCCTCTTACCTTGTGGAGGACTTGTACTACTTTGTAGGTCATAACGTCATGGGTGGATGTGTGACAAACCTTGCACTAGTAATTGATAGGAACATCCTTTCACTTTTGCAGTAGTGGACAATTTCATGAGTCTCATGACATATGGTGCAATTAGGTATGTGTTGAGCAAGAGGGAACTATGTGGCATTAATAGCTTGAGCTCCCACCACTAGATAGACATTGATTAAGAGTTTCACTTGCAATTTGTGCTATTTGCATGACCATTTTTCCATTTGTTCTTTTAGGCATGTAGTAGAATCATATGTTGGGGGCTCCCCTAATTCTTATAGTCTCAACACAACTTTTAAGGCAACTTTTTAATTAGGGAGAGTGAGCTAAACTAGTTCATGTTGGATATGTGCAATTAGCCTACCAATTAATCATTCCTTCTAAATTTCAACATTTTATAGTTGGGTCAATCTTTAACACCAATTCCTTAGAGCGTTGATCATACGCACACACAGTCTCTCCCGATTGTTGCCTTATTTCCTTTAATGCCACAATATTATGATGCACCATCTTAGGGCAATTGAAATTGGGAAGGAAATCTCTTAGCAATTTACCAAGATCATTCTTGGTGCCATTAGGATCATAATGAGTATAATAGTCTTGTGCTTGCTTAAAAAAAAGTGGTTGCAATTAACCTAATCTTGTGGTCATTATCCACAACATTTTGTGTGTGCCATGTTATCTCAAATGCTTAAGTTTGACAGGCTAATAATGAACAACAAACCCTTGTTTACCTGCCTCCTTCTTATGACTAATCCCATTTTGGATTCTTATGAAGTCAGGGTGATTTGAAGGAAGATCAAAGTTGCACTCCAAGTAGATGTGTAGATAAAGAAGGGATAGCGAAATATGGAGACCTTTAGATTTTGTGATTTTTGATTTTTCCATTTCAAAACTATTTGTTTTCTTTCTTTTCTAACGAACATTTATTTAGAAGCCCTTTCCTACACCCAAATCTTTAGTTTTAAACTCACTTGCATGGAAGATGCATTAAAGGTATCAATTATATATGTTCCATGATTTAAATCCATTATTTTGTGGTTCTTAGTATGACAGAAAGAAGGATGTTGTTGCTTCTTAGACTTGTTGCACACCTTGCACTAGGTCCACAGGCTGGTGGAATGGTATTCAAGGACACAATGGCTCTCATATCAATTTTTTTTGCAAGGAATCAATTTAAAATGGTGTAAGGCCTAGCTTTCATTTCAACCTAGGATTCCATCACAATAATGTCATATTGCAGTCTTCAGATATGTGTATAGTTTATGTGCATGGTAGAAACCATTTAGTAATAATTCCTCACACGCCACACTGTAACTGAGATGTGTGAATGCTCTAAAACTATACAGGTTCAATCCAAACACTATCATAAGATCATGCTTGATAAGATCACGGATACATCATAGTTTACGTGTGGGTAGGACTTCCTTAGTGTATCCCTAACTATGCATTATAGTAGAATCATTATATTGACCATTCCAAGTTCGGACTAGCAGGGACAATGGAGTGTCAAGACCCTTGCCAGCGAAGGGAAGGTTGATATAAGAATTTTGAGGGACCTAGGGTAGTGACAGTCATATAGGACTGGGTTTGTGTTATGTTTGGAACCCATAAAGTCTTGAGGTCTTCTTAGAGGGGTGATATGTGACTAGGGTATGAAGGCTAGGACTTTGTATGTAATCTTAAGCCCTCCTTTTGGGTTTGTTGGAAGCCTTCTTCACTGATACATAAGGGCTGTCAAGACTCCTATGATAGTGCATTAGAGAGGCATTGAAATCACAAAGGAGATAAATGTTATTAGGCCATCACCCATTGGCGAAGGGATTGTCATAAAGAGCATGACAATGTTACCTTGTCATAGTCACAAAGGGGATAGTCTTTGTGGTAGTAATTATAGTCACTAGGTTTACATCCACCTTCCTAGGGTCTGCAGAAATGCCTGAAGTTGAATATGCCTATTTTAAAGATCTTGCCATGAGTATTTTCCATGCTTTTACCCCCTAATGATCTGAAGATTGAATATAAAGGTGTGGAAATTATTGAGTAACCTTACTACTGTCACAACCAATTTGCTAACATGTAAGACAGTCATGAGGTTTTTCTTGTTTTATTCAAGATTTATATAATCTTCCTTATTGATAAGATGGGGGTCTGCTATTCCCAAATTGTCTATGACAAAATACCAATGGAGACCTCCCCAATCCTCATCTCAAGTTTCAAATGCACAATGAAATGATGGAGGACAATCATAACTGTCATAATAGTACATTAGCATTTTTTGTCTCAAGGTGGCCCTTGAGACTGCCAAGGGGATGGATATAGAGTTGGGATTATGGTTTTTGTTTAAAAGCCTTGTTTCATTGACCTAATATTTATTTGTGGCAAGGATCCCAATAGTCTAAAGATTACAAATTGTTGTCAAGAAGGGACTGTCATAGTTAAGTGTGGTACAATGATACAATTTCATCTTGGTTGAGTATTGTATAAATCTCAAGCTATTTAGAATGCATGGGGGTATTAGGGTGTGGTATCACTATATAGGTAACCATCAAGTGATTTCTTCAACCCAATCTTAGCCTATATAGTACCTAGTGTGAAGAGCAAGATAGTGTTGTCCAAGAACCTTGTTACAGTCACAAATGAGGGCAGTCTTAGCTATTGTAACCATAGTTGGAATCCCCTGTTGTTACCATAACATATGTGACCTAAAACCATGACTCTATGAGTATGAGTTGTTTGAAACTCCTCTAAGAAGATCCCACTATGGGAACAAATCATAATTCAGTGTTAAATAGGATTGTTGTCATTACAAAAAATCTAGGGCAATCATTGTATCCTCTCATTGCCACCATAGAATTAATGCAACTATAGTTTTCAATACCAAAGAGATGGAATTGATGGTAACCATAAGGTCTGTGTTGACTAGTCTCAATCATCCATCCCTCGATGGTAAAAAATAATGTCCCAAAGGAGATAGTAATGATGATACAAATGCAGACACAAAATAAAACCACTTTATATTCTTCTATTTTAGAGGATTGTCTCTACATTGTTGGTCCAGATTAGGGAAGACATGATTTAAGAGTTCATTGGATTTGATTGCTACAAGCCATTCATCAAATCCACACAAGGTGGCATGGTCAGGTTTCTGAATGCTTAAGTCCTCCTTTGTCAGATGTTATAGTTGCAACTGCCCTGTTAGACATGTATGCAAAATGTGGAAGCATAGACAAGGCATCTGAACTGTTTGACAAAATACCTCAAAGAAATGTGGTCTCATGGATTGCAATGACTGCAGGATATGCACAAAATGGATTTGTTGAAAAGGGTTTAGAAATTTTAAAGCAAATGCAATTGGCTGGTGTAAATCCAAATTCCACAACCTTTGCTAGCATCCTCCCTGCTTATGTCAAAATGGGAGCTTTGGAATAGGGTATGGACATCCATCAATACATAAAGGATAGAGGAATTTTGTCAGATGTTGTAGTTGCAACTGCCCTATTAGACATGCATGCAAAATGTGGAAGCATAAACAAGGCACGTGAACTATTTGATAAAATGCCTCAAAGAAATGTGGTCTCATGGACTGCAATGATTGCAGGATATGCACAAAATATGGAATCATAGACAAAAAATGTGAACTGTTTGACATAATTCCTCAAAGAGATGTCATCTCATGGAATGCAATGATTGCAGGATATGCACAAAATGGATTTTGCAAGGACGCTCTCAAAATCTTTGAACTAATTAAGCACTCTGGGACATATCCTAACATTGTAAGCTTTGCTTGTATTCTAGGTGCACGCAATCATGCAGGTTTAGTGGATGAGAGTTGTACATAGTTCAATCACATTTGTAACCCTTATTGCATTACACCTACAGTTGATCATTATGTGTGCATGATTGACCTCCTTGCTCATGCTGGCTATCTTGAAGACACCCTAAACTTTAACTTTCTTTCTAAATCCCCAAATTTGCCCTATTCCCGCTCACATTGAAGACCTGTGAGCAGGAATAGGGCTAACATTTTTTTTTCTAAAATCGGTCGGATAACATATTGCTAACTTCATTTTTTTTTTCAAACAAAATAGACCTTTATCTTAAGGTTACTCATGAACCTTAAGATAAATAATTATTGAAAAAAAACTGTGCATTCCTTAATGACATGTAAGAGAATTTAATCAACTGCTACTTAAAACTCTTTAATGTTTCTATCTAATGCAGGTTATTAGATTAATAGTGAAAAAAAACATACATGGACTAAGTAATTTGTGGCACTTAAGGTTATGTAATAGAATTTACAGTTGATAGTTAAATTGTATAACAAATTTTTTTATGATCTTTACTAACATTTATTAGAATTGTTGCATGTTTTACATCATTGGAATGACATATTAGCTGTAACTTTTTTGAAATTTTATTATGGTATGTGCACTTTGATATGATGAAATATGATTATGGTTTCGTTTCATATGTTGTAATATTAGATATATAACAGAAAAATAAATTATTGCATGAAATAAATAATAACTTTTCATTTTAATTTTTTTTTTACAGAACACGGGTCTTCCAGAAGATCAAGATGATCCTCATGATATAGATCTAGATTATGTTGGTTCTGGTACAAATCACATGGCAGAGGATGATGATGATGTAGATACAGAAGACATCGAGGCCGATGACGATGATGACGACGATGATGATGATCATGATGATGATGATCACAATGGTGATGATGATGATGAGGCAGTTGTTGGTAGTAGCCAGTGACATTCATGATCATATAGACTGCATCATTGATCATTGCTGATATATCTTTATGATGCCTCTTTTCATGGTTACTATCATATGTATCATTTTCACGCCCTGCACTACTATATTAATGAGTTGTATCATAAATTTATGTATCATTTTGACTTATATCATTTGGACATGTATCATCTTGACTTATATCATTTTGAGTTACATAATTTATCATTTTTACTTATATCATTTGTACATGTATCATTTTGACTTATGTCGACTATTGGACATGTATCATTTTGACATGTTATTGATCTACTGGCATAATTGACTTTCACTTATTTTAGTCATATATGATGATGATCTTATCAGTATTGACTTGTTAATTTATATATATTGAAAGTGGTCGATAATTTTTGGATGGATATTTATTACATATGATGATTTTAATTTACTACTCAGGATGCATGTTGTCAAATTCAATTAAATTATAGATATTTCACTCACTTGTTTTAATTATAGATGATGATCATGTTATAATAATTATCTTGTTATTTAATCATATGAGTTAAATAATTAAATTACCTACTCTATAATCATATGAGTTATTTAAGAGGCATGATATATTTAACTAATTAAATTGAAATAAAACATATTAAATTAATAAATGTAAGCAAAACAAGAAGCATTTTTAGAAGCAAAAAAGGAAGCAACAATGGAAGCCAAACTAGAAGCAAACCAAAAGCAATCTTGGAAGCAAAACTTGACATTATATAGGAAGCAAAAATAGAAGCAATTCAAGTAGCAAACAAAGAAGTAATAATGGAAGCAATTTTAGAAGCAACAAAAGATGCAATAATAGAAGCCATATTAGAAGCAATAAAAGATGCAAAAATGGAAGCAACAAGCGATGTTATATCGGAAGCAAAATTGGAAGCAAAACCGGAAGCAAAATTGGAAGTAAAAGTGGAAGCAAAATTGGAAGCAAAACTGGAAGCAAACTTGGAAGCAAAACTAAAAGCAAAATTGGAAGCAAAACTAGAAGTAAAACCGGAAGCAAAACCAAAAGCAAAATTGGAAGCAAAACTGGAAGCAAAACTGGAAGCACAATCGAAAGCAAACCTGGAAGCAAAAGTGGAAGCAAAAGTGGAAGCAAAATTAGAAGCAAAACCAAAAGCAAACCTGGAAGCAAAATCGAAAGCAAAATTGGATGCAACAAGGGACGTTATATCGGAAGCAAAATTGGAAGCAAAACTGGAAGCAAACTTGGAAGCTAACCTCAAAGCAACACAAGAAGCAAAACTAGAAGCAAAATCAGAAGCCAAACTGGAAGCAACAAAATTTGATGCTAAATCTGGCGCTAAACCCGACGTAAACCCGACGCTAAATCTGGCGCCAAAGTGAACACGCATTTTGGCACCGAGTTTTGCACCGGTAGAAGTGTCCAATTCATGAACTCAAATGCACCAAATTCTAGCACTATTTTAGGTGCTAATTGCCTATTTTGTTGTAGTGAACCCTAGAGGATCAATGCCAATATCAAGTAGAACATCCAACATATCAACCCAGCTCAACTTAGGGTTTGAGATGGCTCCAATCAAATCTGAAAACTCCTTATAACCTATTGTTACAATTGCTGATATGACTAATAATTTCCAGCAATGAAGAAATGAACAAAATGTCTTCAAAAACCCTCTTCTAGTGCAAGCAATTGGCTCCTAGAGTGAGCGATTGGCTTGGGATGGCTTCCAACAATGCTTGATAGTCTTCAAGCTCAAATGTCTTCACAAGATCCAACCTAAAAATCCTTGATAGTCTTCTTCAATGACCAAGGGCTTCAAATGCAATGCAAACTCTCTCTAAACACCTCAAATTCAACCATATGATCAAAATTTGCAAAATGAAGACAAATGGTGCTATTTATCCTTGAGCTTGGCTAGGCGTCCCAATTTGCTTGATTTCACCATTTGTTCGAAGTCCACTAATGAGAATTCATCTCCTTGAACAATTTTGAATGCATTGGATCAATTAACACAATCATTTAAAACCCTCCTTGTTTTTATTGAATGCTTTTCACCTCCAAAAACCCACGCCTTGGGCAAAATCGTACCCTCTTGCAATTTTAACTACCTTTTCCATGGACAGCGGCCAGCACTAGCAATATTTTATTTAATAAAATCTCCTTCATGGCTGGGTGAGTACTAACAAACTCACAATTTGCATTTAGAAAACCTTCAATATAATTTTAAATGCCTTCTTCTTGGGCGGCAGCCATATAGAGACAATGTTTGGCATTTAAAAATCAATATCTTGCATTTAAAATTTTTCTTCTCCTTGTGCATTGATTCCCATGAACAAAAATATTAATTTTATTTCAAAATTTACCTTTTTCCATGGGCATCGATCCTCCTAGTGGCCATTGGCACCTTTAGCAATGCAAATATGCCTTGTTTTTGAAATAGTTGGCTCATGATCCTATGCACCAATCGCTTGATTCAATGAAATCCACCTCACATTGCTATTTTAACTCCCAACTCCCAATCGATGGACACATGGTCCAATGTATCATTTGAAATTACTTTTTCCATATGGGTGAATGGCACATCAAACTATGCAAACCTCATCCTTGGCTTTAGAAATAGATATTGAAAAATGTAATTAAAGATTTCATTTTTCCTTGTCCACATGGCATCCATCGATCCAATGATGAAAATATAATTTAAATATTGTATTCTCCATTTTTCCCTTTCTCTATCCTCTAGAGGAACTTTGATATTTTGGCTAAACAAACAATATCCCTTAGCAACACTTAGCCAAAACACAATAAAAATCACTAGTTGAGCCAATATTATTATTTTGATCTTCAAAAACCAAGCTCAAACTCAAAATCATTCCCTTACCATGTTAATTAGCCTACGGAAATGGTGAATATGCTAATCATCACCTCCATGTGAGATCACTCTGGAAATGGGGACATGACAGTCCTCCCTTCCTTGGATTGCTTATCTTCAAGCAATCAAAGATTAGGATGCTCCAAAATTTGCTCTCCTTCCCAAGTAGCATCCTCCAATGGCAATCCTCTCCATCTCACCAAATACTCTCTAATGACTTAGCTCCTCAAATTTTGCTCCCTCATATCAACTATGTTGTTAGGCTCCAATATCAACATGCCCTCTTCATCAAGAGGTGGAAGATCAGGAGAAGAAACCACATGTTGTCCCAATGCCTTTTTGAAGCATGACACATGAAACACATTATGTATGCAGATTCCTAGTGGTAACTCAAGCTCATACGCAACCTCACCAACTCTCCTCACAATCCTGTATGGCCCATAAAACCTCAGCTTGAGTTTTTCTACACCACTTTTCTTCAAAGTACTATGCCTATATGGCTGTAGATGCAAAAACACCAAATCATCTACGTCAAATGTCCTCTCAACTCGATGCATATCTGCATAGATCTTCTGCTGATTCTGTGCCTGCTGAATATTATCCTTAAGAATCCTAAGGATATCCTGTGTATCCTGCGTCAACTCCTTAGCTCGAGGATCTCTACTATCATCAAATGCCAAATCCATAAAAGAGAGTGCATCATATCCATACAATGCCCTGAATGGAGTCATGCCAATAGACATGTGATAGGTGGTATTATAGCAATACTCACCAAGATACAACCACCCAACCCAAGCACGTTGATGCCCCGCAACATAATTGCACATCTGTTTGAGGGTGATAACTAGCGCTCGGTGTCAAATCTGTACCTGCAAGTCAGAATAGCTCATGCCAAAACATGCTGATGAATCTACTATCCCGATCACTCACAATAGTCTTTGGAAGGCCATGCAAGCAAAATACCTCTCGAAAGAATAATTCTGCCACCTACAATGCTGAATATTCTATTGCAATAGGCTAGAAATGTGCATATTTGGTTAGTCTATCAACAACCACATATATGCAATCCTTACCATGTACTTTTCGGAAGACCTGTGATGAAATCCATGGAGATACTTTCCCACTTCTGCTTAGGAATAGGTAATGGCTGAAGTAGACCGGCAGGAAAAGTATGCTCAAACTTGTTCTGCTGGCAAGTCAAACACTCTAACATGTTGCAATACATCATCCTTGAGACCCTTCCATGAGATTCTCTCACGAACCTACCTATAGATTTTGAAGAAACCTGGATGCCCTGCTAGAGGTGTGCCATGAATGGCTCTCAATATGTGTTGTTTAAGCTTTGACTCAGGTACCAAGAAAATCCTATCCAATATATCACATCATCAACAACCTTATATCTATCATCCTGAATCAAACCATCCATGATCTCGCATGCAAAAGTAGACTTGGAATACTCAACTAAAAGTTGAGATTTCCAATCAGCTGAAATCTCACTCAAAGAGCAAATAGTAGGCCTCTTAGAAAGTGCATTTGTGACAATGTTCTTCTTCCCCTTCACGAACTAGATGTCAAAATCATATGTCTATATCTTGGAGACCTATTTTTGTTGCCTCTCATTCAAATCCTTTTGCTCTAAGAAGTATTTCAAGCTATTATGGTCGGTCCTCACCACAAACTTCGCACTTACCAAGTATTGATGAAACTTTGCCAAAGCATGCATAATGGCAAGCATCTCCTTGTCATAGGTGGAATATAGGTGCTCCACATCTCTCAATTTATTGCTCTCAAATGCAATGGGATGCCTATTCTGCATCAATATAGCCCCAATACCTTCACCTGATGCATCACACTCAAGTACAAAGGACTGTGTAAAATTAGGTAGTGCCAACACTGGAGTAGTACTCATCACCTCCTTGAGTCGATCAAAAGTATCCTGTGCCTCAATAGACCAAATGAATGCGCCCTTCTTAGTGATATTTGTCAATGGTGCTGCCAACTGTGAAAAGCCTCTAACAAACCTCCTATAATAGCTGCAAAGACCCAAGAAACCTCTCAACTCATAAATTGTCCTTGGAGTAGGCCAATCCTGTATTGCTTTGATCTTCTCCTCATGTACTCTCACTCCATTAGCACTAATCACATGCCCCAAATAGAGAATCTCCTCCAATCCAAACTCACACTTAGAAGCCTTGGCATACAATAATTGTGCCTCCATAACACCAAGTATCTCATCAAGATGTCAAAGAGGCTCCTCCCATGTCTTACTGTAAATCAAAATATCATCAAGAAAACCAACAAAAACTTACGGAACTGCTTATTGAAAACATGGTTCATGAAATACTGAAATGTAGTAGGTGCATTAGTAAGACCAAAGGGCATGACAAGAAACTCATAGTGTCCATAATGGCATCAGAATGCTGTCTTCGGAATATCCTCCTCACGGACATGAATCTGATGATAACCTGAATGAAGATCAATCTTAGAAAAATACACGGCCCCATGTAGCTCATCAGGTAGCTCATCGATCCTGGGTATAGGGTACTTATTTTTGATTGTCTTCTTATTCAAAGCTCTGTAATCAATACACATCCGCATAGTACCATCCTTCTTCTTCACCAACACCACCGAAGAAGCAAATGGACTGGATGAAGGCCGAATGTGTCCCATATCAATCAACTCCTTAATTGTGTTCTCTATCTTAATCTTGAAGTGCCTCAAATGACAATATGGTGGAATGTTGATGGGATTGGTCCCATCCTCAAGCTCAATCACATGCTCAAAACCACGTTCTGGTGGTCTTCCTGGAGGAATGTCACCAAACACCTTACCATGCTTATCCAATACAGATTGGATATCTACATGATACTCATCACTGGAAGAAGATTTGGAATAAAAAGAGACTTGGGTTGCCCATGCAATGTCATCATGACGAAACAAAGTCTCCATACGCCTAGTTGAAACAACTCTAGGTCCTCCATCTGAAAGTGCCCTCAATACTACCTTCTTCCCTTCATGAATGAACTCCAACTCCATCTTCTCGAAGTCTTGAATGTAGCAGCTAAGAGACTGTAGCCACTGTACTGCCAAAACAATATAAATCTATCCAAGTCCAACCATATAGAAATCGTCTATCAATGTATAGTCACCCATCTGAATCTAAGCTAAGAAACCTTCTTCTGACAACTCATAGTGAAACCATCTGTAACTGCAACTATGAATCCTGTAAAATCTTCAGCCTATAAACCACGTCTCATGACTAAACCCTCATCAATGAAATTATGCATGGCTCCGCTATCCACTAAACATGTGACTCATTGTCCCTTGATAACTCCTTTCACACGAAAGGCATGATACCTAGGAACACCTGAAATAGAAGCAATAGTCACTGGACTTGTACCTCCTCCTGTATCAAGCTCTAGTGTAGGCTGCTCTGAATGATCCTCATCATGATCCAATTCTATATCCTCATGTGTATCACTACCATCATCTAGAAATACCTCAATGAGATGTCCCTTGCCTTTCCCAAGGCATCTATGTCCTAGCTCCCATGGTTACTTGCAAGAAAAGCATAGCTTCTTCCTTCTCAATTCATCTCTCTCTACTGTAGAAGGATTAGGCTTAGGCTAAAATGGTTTCTTCTGATTTGAACTTGAGCCCTTAAAAAAACTTTTCTTTTGAGTGAATGTAGGAGTAGTATCCAAATCAAGTGCTAACTCAATGGCTTCCTCAAGTGTAGTTGGCTTGTGTAACTTGACCAACCCCTTGATCCTATCATTCAACCCCTCAACAAACAACATAGTAATCCTTCTATCAGACATGTCAGGGACCATAACCACAATCTTTTGAAATTCATTGACATATGCATCCACTCTACCACTCTATTTCAACTGTGCAAGCTCATGGTAGTAGACCTCCACATCTTTGCGGTCAAACTTGGTAATGAGTATATTAACAAACTCATCATATGAAGTGATCCTATTGTGATGCTGTGAAACAAGTCGATGATGCCACCACTCATATGCTAGACCCTCCAAATGCATAGTAGCAAAATATATAGCCTTTTCCTCACTCATGGGCTTGAGTGTAAGAAAAGTATCGAGCTTATTCACCCATGCTCTAGCACTTAGCTTGCCACTACCATCAAAACTAGGGAGAGGAATCTTATTCAATGCATCCTTGTATTCCTTCAGCTATGTAGGTTGCGCTCTTCTTTGCCTTGGATGTTCAACTCTACCTCTTTGACTTTCCTGCTTTTGGCTTATGAAATTATTGAGGTTGATCCTATTCCTCACATGCTCGGGAAGTGAATCATACTCATCAACCAAAGATATCAAATTATGACCAAATGGAATCTCCTCTTCTCAACTTGTGGCTCCTCTTCTACTTCATCTTCTCTAGGAAGAAAAGTAGGCCGCATAGGTCTATCAACTGTAGGTGTGCGTGTCCTCCTTGCACGAGGTGATCCTACTACACTACCAGCATCCTTATTATTCTGATTATCCGGATTAGCCTGATTATTGTTCTTGTTATTCATCATAGCTTGAAACAACCTTTGAATATTCAAATTTGTCTCCCTCTGTTGTTCTGCCATCTCACGTTGATGATCAACCATTTCTCTTAACATGTTATCAATTTCTTCCTGTGGAATACCTTGCCTTCTATCACCCATTGTACCTGCTCTTCTTCTATAATGATGCGTCAAAGGATCAATGTAGTGGCTCATAACCCATAGGCTAGCAGGAACCAAGCTCTAATACCACTGTAAAATACCCTACTAATAATGATTGAAATTTTCCCTTCAAATTCACTTTAAATTGAACAACACAATGCCAAATAACATCAACAAACATATGAACACATAGATACCCAAACACCTTGCATTATTGAAGCCTTCAAATATGAAAACAAAGGCTTATTGGCTAGTTTTTATGACAGTCAATGACTGTTTCATATCAAACCTTATTGCATGTACAAATATGCTTCAAATTACATCAAAAACCCTAGAGGATCAATGCCAATATCAAGTAGAATGTCCAACATATCAACCTAGCTCAACTTAGGGTTTGAAATGGATCCAATGAAATCTGAAAACTCCTTATAACCTGCTATTACAATTGCTGATATGACTGATAATTTCTAGCAATGAAGAAATGAACAAAATATCTTCAAAAACCCTCTTCTAGTGCAAGCGATTGGCTCCTAGAGTGAGCGATTGGCTTGGGATGGCTTCCAATGATGCTTGATAGTCTTCAAACTCAAATGTCTTCACAAGATCCAACCTAAAAACCCTTGGTAGTCTTCTTTAATGACCAAGGGCTTCAAATGCAATGCAATCTCTCTATAAACACCTCAAATTCAACCATATGATCAAAAGTTGCACAATGAAGACAAATGGTGCTATTTATCCTTGAGCTTGGCTAGGTGTCCCATTTTGCTTGATTTCACCAATTGTTTGAAGTCCACCAATGAGAATTCATCTCCTTGAACAATTTTGAATGCATTGGATCAATTAACACAATCATTTAAAACCCTCCTTGTTTTTATTGAATGCTTTTCACCTCCAAAAACCCACGCCTTGGGCAAAATCATACCCTCTTGCAACTTTAACTACCTTTTCCATGGGCAGCGGCCAGCACTAGCAATATTTTATTTAATAAAATCTCCTTCATGGCTAGGCGAATGCTAACAAACTCACAATTTGCATTTAAAAAAACCTTCAATACAATTTTAAATGCCTTCTTCTTGGGCGGCGGCCATATAGAGATAATGTTTGGCATTTAAAAATCATTATCTTGCATTTAAAATTCTTCTTCTCCTTGTGTGTCGATTCCCATGAACAAAAATACAAATTTTATTTCAAAATTTACCTTCTTCCATGGGCATCGATCCTCCTAGTGGCCATTGGCACCTTTAGCAATGAAAATATGCCTTGTTTTTGAAATCGTTGGTTCATGATCCTATGCACCAATCGCCTGATTCAATGAAATCCACCTCACATTGCTATTTTAACTCCCAACTCCCAATCGATGGACACATGATCCAATGTGTTAGTTGAAATTATTTTTTCCATATGGGCGAATGGCACATCAAACTATGCAAACCTCAGCCTTGGAGTTAGAAATAGATATTAAAAAATGTAATTAAAGATTTCATTTTTCCTTGTCCACATGGCATCCATCGATCCAATGATGAAAATACAATTTAAATATTGTATTCTCCATTTTTCCCTTTCTCTATCCTCTAGAGGAACTTTGATATTTTGGCTAAATAAACAATATCCCTTAGCAACTCTTAGCCAAAACACAATAAAAATCACTAGTTGAGCCAATATTATTATTTTGATCTTCAAAAACCAAGCTCAAACTCAAAATCATTCCCTTACCATGTTAATTAGCCTACGAGAATGGTGAATAGGCTAATCATCACCTCCATGTGAGATCACTCTAGAAATGGGGACATGACAAAAAGTTGACACTTTGGTTAATGTTGCAGATTCTCTTACGAAGCCAGTTACCACAAATAAGTTCTCTTGGTGCAAGAAGGCCATTGGCCTTGATTACTATACTTGTTAAATAATTTTATTACCTCATAGATGTAATTGCAATGTATAATGTCAAGTGGGAGAATGTTGGGATAAGTTGTCATTAACTTTGCAATCCTAACCATTTTCATGTGTCTCCAAAGTTCTTGGCAAGTGTTCTTGAACACATAGAGACTTGAGAGATAAATTATTATTTAATAATGTCACTTGGCATGTTGTAGTTACATTCTATGTGGTGGGACCCAATATGGGCACCCACTTTGGAAGTGGAGCCTATGGAGACTTGGAGTTGACTTCTCGAAGTCCATGTTGACTTGGAGATACTTCCTAGGAGGTGGGACCCATCTTGAGCACCCACTTTGGAGGAGAATCCAATGTGGACTTGGAGTTAGATTTTTTGTTTGCATGAGTGGATAATGTTGATATACTTTGCATGTATGATGTGGGAGTTAACATTAGAGTTAGAGATGCATGATACTTGCATGAGCTTGCATGGACTTGCATGTTGTTCCATGTTACTTGCATGGACTTGCATGTTGTTGCATGTCACTTGTATGAGCTTGCATGTACTTGCATGTTGTTGCATGTGAGTTGCATGCACTTGCATGTTGTTGCATTTCAGTTGCATGTACTTATATGGAGTTGCATGTGTCTTGCATGTCACTCTAACTCAGGTTCAACTTTGCATGACTTTTGCATGATGCTACAGGTTGTTGCATGACTCTTGCATGATACAAACATGTTGTTACAAATCCATATTGGGGACACCAAGTAATGCATGTTGTTTGCATGACATTGGTGTGAGTTTGAGCACTTTAGTTGATAGAGTTAATTGGGACTTATTAGGTGCTCATGAAGAGACATTCAATTCATTTTTGTTGTTGTCACATAACACTTCAGTTGACTGAGTTTGAGTTTGACTTCTTGGGTGCCCATGTTGAGACTTTCAGTTGTACCTCGTTATTGTCACATAACACTTTAGTTGACAAAGTTTGATTGGGATTTCTTGGGCACCCATGTTTGAGACTTATAGTTAACAGGTGATTTCTACTATGCAACTTTGGAGTTCACTATATTGGGTGGTTGGTTTTTGCATGAGGATTCTTCTCATGTTATTAGATACAATTGATTGTATTTTGAGATCCATGGCTTCTATATAATGATGCCTTGAGTTGGTAGAAATTAATGACAAGTTTTTGAAGTTGAAGGAGTAATGAACTGCTGCTGAAATTCAGAGAGAATTCAGTGTTAATATGTAAAATTGATTACAAGAACTAATACAAGCATAATATCTCTTTGGGTGTGGAGTTTTTTCTTGTAAGGGTTTCTCCACGTAAATTCTATGTCAACTTCCTTGATTATTTTCCTTCACTACTACATTGATTGAATGTGCAAATCACTTACACATAAAATTGAAACTCATTAATCTAATTTTCAAATTTGAACACACATAATTAAAGTTTTATAGTAGCAGTTTCACCTTGATTTTCAACAATCAAAACTCTTCGGAGTTTGCCGCACTTTGATGAAAAGAATGCAGTATGAGCTTGGTAAGATAAATCACAATATTATTGGTTCTCAAATCTTAGCAGAGTTTTGTTATGAAAGCAAATCAATATCAATTTCAACAGAGCTTCGCAACGGAAAATAATCGATCCTTTGCAATGATAAATCTGCTTGCTTAAATAGAGAATGCAAAGGTGAAAAACCAAGGATACGAGTTGTTTGGGCACAGATAAGCGTCAAGGAAATTTCAGTGAATCGTGCAAGTGAAAAGACAACTTCCAAAAATGATCGCAAGATTGATAGAGGCTTCCAAGACATCTACGTGTGGCACAGATGTCCACGCTAAGTGCTAGAGTCTTAACAATATTAGTTCTAAAAAGGTCTGATCAACTTAGCACAAGGGCAGGATTTAGGCATTTTTATGGTTTTTGGACATGATCAGTAGAAATGGTCAAAGTAGAGCATAGGCATATCTCATAGGTCAAGGGTAAGGCCAATGCTGGAGGTGATCCTAAAACACACTAAGGTGTGGACACCAAAATGAGTATCAAACATAACGTGAAAATGTGGGCGAACACAATTTATGACGTTACACTTTGGTGGCATATCTATCATTCTTATAGGTGACTTGGATTGGAACTAGCACTTGTTATGGACAAACCTGTCTACACATCACACTCAGATGCCAAATTCCTATGGAAACAATTCACTACAAAACATAGGTAATGTAACAATTGTAATGTTGAACCAATTGAACATGATTGGGAACTACTAATGAACTACACAAACATATTGCTCTCAACAAATGAACAAAAAGATTTTGACCACTCAATGCACCTATTTGCTACAAATGGGTTAGTGAGGTTACACAACAAAAAAATGCTAAAACTACTAAATCTTCTAGGTGCACTCAATGTTGCAATAAAAACACACGTAAAATCAATCATTGATAATGATGCTAACAACCTTCCCCAAGAACTCTTGTTATGTAGAGGCTAGTGAATCATGTTAATAGTGAACTCGTAGATTCAAGCGAGGCTTGCAAATGGGTATCTTAGAGAGGTCTAGACTATCCAATTTACCTTTGTACGTTGTGGTAAGAATTGATAACTATAGTGGTCCACTATGGAACCAAAATGACCCAAAAATTATACCTATAATACCTATATTGCTAGGTAACCATAGATAAATACCACTATCCATGGCATCGACAATTACTATACATAAATCCCAAGGATTAACACTCAACAAAGCAATAATCAATATTGGTAAAACATAAAGACAAGGCTTAACTTTACAACCATATCTAGAGTTAAATAAAAAAAAGGAACTTCAGATGGAACCAACATTCTTCTTTGATTGATATTCAAGAATGAAAAATAATCTATACACAATTATAAGTAAAAAAGAAGAGGCTCACCTACATTTACTCATTATAACAATTTCATGTACACAAATTTTTAAGCAACCTTATGTAGATACCCTTTCAATGTATTCTTTTCATTACCATTTTCATAATATATGTTTTTGAAATTCTAAACTAATATATTCACACTTTCATGATGCGCAGGTGGATGCTTGACAATCATATACCAATTCATCAAGAGATTTGTCCAGGTTACCAATATTATATTTTCTTGTCTTTATTTCCATTGCTAAGCACAAGAAATTGAGGATCACATTCCAAATAAAATTGTTTTTACAAAACATTCCTTCAATTGATTATATACAGATATGTAATACATATCATAGAGGATATTATATGCATTTGAAAGTTGTATTTCAAAATTGTAAATTAAAAAGCACCTTCCCACATTGTTTCTCATTGTTATCAATATAATTTACAAAATAAAAATAAACCTACAAAATAATATTCTAATACAGTGTTTTTAAAATATTACTTTGCATACAAAAATGGTAAATAAAATTATATGCCGACCTTCTTTATAGCTTTAAAAAAAACAAAAGTAGACACTTGTCAATTTTAGACCCACGTACAGGAAAAATATGATGCCACACATGGAACTCCTCTAGTCAGCAGCAAAGGAAGAGGAAATACATGAAAATAACTAAACGGCAGTAAAAGTATTTTTTTATTGTTAAGGCGGTGTTCTCATTGGATGCAGCAATAGAACACAGAAATAGAAAAAAAACATCAAGTTCCAGAAAATGAATAATGCTGAAGAAGAAAAAGATAAACATTCTGCAATGGAGAACAGTGGTTTTAAGGGCAGGATTGACAAGGTCTTTGGAGCCCTATTCCAATTGTCATCATCATCAGATGGTGGGTGGAGATTGAGTGATGAGCAGGTGCCGAAGAAGCAATGGAAGAGAGATGAGTCTGCAAGTGCAAGGGAAGATATGCCATGTGGGTCTTCCTTTGATGGCCTCATGGACATGGGAGCGCCCAGGGGGAGAACTAATAAGAAGTCTCAATGGGAGGGGGATTTTGGTGATTCAGATGATGATGAAAGGAAGGCTGGAGAGGGCAGCGCTGAGGGTAATAAAGGGGAGGACGAGGAGGAGAATGAAGCGAGAGGAATGAGATTCGTGGTGGGAATGGATTCGACCCTTGATCAAGAGGTAATTATGATTCTCCGTCTCTCTGTTTCGTTTTTTGTTTAATGTCATTTTGGGTTTTGTTTGCCATTTCCTATTGTTTTTAATTTTTTTTTTGTTTTGAATAGGGAATTTGGGCATCCTCAGGAAGAAAAATAATTGCATGTAGTGTAATAGTAATTGGAGAGAACCCATTTCACTCTAGGAGATAATCCACTTCGGTGTAGAACAAAATCCTCTTCATTTTAGGAGAAAAACCTCTTTGTTGTAGAATGAAACCCTCTTTATTGTAGGAGAAAACCCACTCCGGTGTAGGATAAAATCCTCTTTATTGTAGGAGGAAATAGTCCCTTTGTTTTGTCTTTTTTGGTAATTTTTGTTTGGGTGAGTTCATGACTTGACGTTAATACAGTGTGGAACAAGCCTGAATTACTTTCCACTCTTAAATAATTGTAAACTTGTCACCTTCCACTGCACTGCATGATCCATTCTTATCCTCTGGTATTTATTTTTGCTTTTAAAATCTTGGGTGAGGTTACACATTGACTCTAATGCCTGGTGGGGTTGGGCTTGATTTGTATCACGACTTCACAGATTGTAAAATTGGTCACCCTTTAATATACCCTCTATAATCCTTCTTTTTCACATCTGGAATGTATTTTTGCTTGATAAATCTTAGGCGAGGTTGTGGGACACCTTTAAAGTTGTGTTAAGTAAAGTTCAAATTGAATTTCCATTTTGAACAATTTTAAACTTGGGTCACCAACCATTGTACCCTATAATAATTATTTTTTTTTCCAAATTTAATTTTGCTTGGTAAATGTTGGGCGAGGTTATGGGTTGCCTTTAATGCAGTATGCAGAAAGAATGAATTGCATCTATTTTTAACAATTGGAAACTTGGGTCAACCACCAGTGTACTCATTGGGTCATCATTGTGGCAATTCTAGACTCAGAAAAACTAATTTCAAAATACCAGAAATGCAGTTCTCCTTTATGGAATTGGTAGCTATGCCCAATTAAGGTTATAGGAGCAAACCATAACTTTTGGTCCAATGCAATCTGTAGTACTTTATTGATAAATAATTTGGGCATTTTTGGGAGCAAACATGTAATAGAACACATTTATGAGAAGCATTAGTTCATCACTGTGTTAATTCTAGACCGGGAAAACCCAATTTCAATTAATGCCAGAAATACAGTTTTCCTTTCTGGAATTGATAGCTATGCTTAATTATAGGTTATAGAAGGAAACCATAACTTTTGGCCCAATGCAATCTGTGGTACTTCTCTAACTGTTTTTTATTGATAAATAATTTGGGCAGCTTTCGGGAGCAAGCATGTAAGAAAACACCATTATGAGAAGCAGGTGGAGTCAACTCAATACCCAAACACTTGGCAATTTTGCTTTGATTGCTTATTGCACTCTATGGCATGAAGATGATCCAGCTTTACATCAAGGTGGTAGGTTGTAGTTTCATTCTGAGAAGAAAGTTCTCCATGGTATCCTTGAATTGGGTTATGTAGGGTCTATGCCTTTACCCCTTCATGGTGTGTTGCTACAGTTTGGGCACTCCTGCTATGTGTGCTGCCTGAATCTGGCATTGTGGCCTTTCCACTATCATCTCAAAGCTTCTCTTACTTCCATCTTTTTCTCAGTATTTAATTTAAAACCAATTTAATGGTATTTTTAATCCAATCATGAATGGTGGGGTTGTTTATCTCATCTCTCAGAGGCTCCCTATATCTTTTGATCAAACAAAAGCTCATTGTTTAGCGTTAAATACTTATTCTTCAGCTTAACAGTAGAAATACCCATCCCCTACTGAGGTCCCCAAAATTTTCTGTAAATTACCAACCTCATGGGATTTTCAGGTGGGCATCAACAGGGGGTGAGTGGAGAGGATCTTCAGCCTTTTCTTTCCCTTTATCAAAGGTTAAAATCATAGTATTATTCCATTTACATGGCATTGACAGTGACATGAAGTGGCAAAAGTATAAATGGAATTCAATTAGAAGGGTTTAAAACTAGCACTTGTACCCATAGGAGGTTCAAGGAATACGCCGATAGGAACCACCGACGAGTTTAGAAAATAATAGTCTGCAAATCAATCAAGAAATTTGAAAACTTATTAAGTTTCAGGCCTCTGACTTACAATACCAAAGTAACTGTACTAGACAGGAATGAGCCTATGCATAATGGATTGTTCATGACTCGAGCAATGTAAAGAAGTCTCCTCAAGCATAAATATTTTGTCATATATAATACAGGGCAGTTGGAAAAAAGGTTGGCTGAATTAAACTATTACCACTAGATATCATTTTCTCTACATTTTTAATATTTTTTAGCCATGGACAACTAGCTCAGAATGTAATTCAACATCAATACAATATATCCAAAAGAAGAGATTTGGCTCCAGCCAGTTGAATATTATTAAAACCAATATATATACCTTGGAACTGATTCTCCTCTTTTCGCTTAATCTATACATACCTAAACAGTGAATTTAGACTTAAATATAAGCTGCCTCCTTATGACTGCTACATTGCTAAGCTATTTGTTGCAGGTGGTGTAGCCAGCCTCTTTCCTGGCAAACTAGTGGATAAAACCCACAAATGTGTACTAGCCATAAAAACTCTTCATGCTGCATGAAGGTTTTCACTTTTCAGGAAAAGGAAGCAGAAAAATACCATAATACAAGAAAAAACAATTTTCTATAACTATTTTAGATGTTGTAGCATTAATGTATATTATATGGTCTTTTCACATTTAAGGGCAACTATGCTACAAACTTGAAACTTAAATGCATATTCTAATTAAGCTCATTAACTACTACAAAGAAGATATCGAATAAGACTATGCCAGCAGTGGTCCTAAATACACCTAGTGTTCATCAAAACGAAAGTTTATTATCGGTGAGCATTTTATAGAGCACCACTGCTGGCATATAGTCAAAGAACTTTACCTTGGGCGAAGCAAAAGGTGGAGAGATGATCAATCAACTCATCCAATTTACCTGGTCCAAGGAAGGTCCTGAAGGGGATGCCCAGAAGAGACAACAGAAGAGCCTAAAAAGGCTTGAATTATCTAGAGAATCATCACTAATGGGCATTGAACATGTCTATATGGGTTTGTACTACTATACAGGGTAAGGGTATTTTAGCACTGGGTATATTCGAATGAGTTTATTCAGCTTTTACTGTTTAAAGGTTTTGTAGATTTCACCTGGGTTTAGGTCATATCACTGGTTTTACAGAGTGACCTATCTCTGGTGACAGTTGAGATTCCCCTGTTGGGGGATTTCTCTGCAACTTGGCGTTTGAATCTTGAAACAGCAACTCAAAATCAAAATGAGCAGTCAACTGTTTAAGATTTTGATAATAACTCAAACTAATTTTGACCTTCTATTAATGAAATTAAGCTTTTAGATCGACAATCTGTTGAAACAATCAATTATTTTATATTAACATTAACGATACAAATTCCCGATGTACAACTCTGACAATCCAAAACATAAAATCAAAGTGACCGGCTGTGAGTGTGGGCATCAGAAATTTATGATTTAGAATTACCTGTCTATATAGTACATACACATACCTCAGGGAACTTTGCCATGTTAGATTAATCCATCAGAAACACTATGCAGACTTAAACATTACAAAATTTCCAGCATAGCTCCAAAAAAACATGTGAAATCCTATAAAAACAGAAATTACAGAGCAAGATTTAAACAAAAAAATGTTTCTGCCATAAACATGAACACCAGACAGAACATGCACATATTTGTTATTTCAGGATGGTTCACATATTGTCTTAATAGCCTCTGTAATAGCTTGAACGAAGTAGTCGAAGTGATCCTCAATGGCTCCGGTGATGGGCAAGCCATAGCTTCCAGGGACCTCTTGTACTCCTTTCGAATTCCAGAGAGTGCAGGTAAAAAAATGCTTGACAGAGTCAGTGCCCATGATAGAATTTATAGATATTGATAAAAGATATTTTTAGAATCAGATCAGATCAGATCAGATAGGGGGATTTTTTATTTCAAATTGATCTCTACAGCTGTGACCCAATGCAACCAAATCTCAAATTATTCCGACAGTTCTTAAAAAATCTGAATTCGGCATGTCTTGGCACCGATATTTCTTTTGACGGCGTGAGCCCTTTAGCTCACCTCAAATCTTGCAATTTGATATGCTCGCCTGACTTATTTGCTTTCAACCATATGGCGGGGGACACTTCAACAACACGAGACTTTTTCTGACACGAATTTTTCTGGACGTTAGAAAAGCCGACGAGTTTAGAAAATTTCCGGGCGTGAGACAACTTTCGGTTAAAGTGAAAGCCCACTTGCGTGAGAAAAACCGACGAGTTTCAAAAACTTTTACGGCGTGAGACAATTCCGAGCACTATAATGCTCACAACTAAAAGCCTATCGGCTAATGAGAAAAAACTTGGTATAAAAATGTGAATCTCAAAAAATATAATCTTAGTAATTGTAGAAAAATAATTGTTATTTCATGTCAAATATGTTGTGTAGAGATAAAAATAAACACAACACTAAAAAATGCCAATCACAAAAAAAAATTCATAGGGGAAAAGACCTATTCTACTTTTTACCTAAGAGGGTTCATGTAAAAACCAAATGACTGCTCCTTTAAAAAGTAGTCTGTGCAGTTGTTATGCCTGACCTACTATTTGAGGGTTCATCATTTGGAGAAGATGGACCATTAATTGTTTGTTGTAGAAACAAGGTCCAATGTTGCCACAAGGTAAAGGTAAGGTATTTCCTCTAGATTTATGCATTGATTGCCCCCGAATTCCTGAATCCTTGAACAAAAACATTTCCTGCTCCTCCAAGCTCAACTGTCTATTCCTGGCCCATCCATTTCTACAGTAGAGTATGTGGGCACATTAGCTAGAACATCAGGACATTGTAATTAATATATTTTATGAAGGAAATTTGGTTGAATGCGTATTGGGATCTGCCAAGCTTAATATGCCAGAAATACCACTTTATGGCTCTATCGGGAGAGCTTACATATCTTGTAATTTCCCAATATACAATCAATCATTCAATAATAGCTTTCAGAATATCAGGATACCATATTATCTTGCTGTTGTTGTGTAAGATTCACCTATGATGTAGATGAGATTACACAAGACCCATGATCTAGATGATTGAAGAATGTTACAATAGCAGATGCACAAACAACATAGGTTGCCAAAAGCATGACAATTGCTATTCCAATGAGAAATCAAACACAAATATGCAGAATAATCAAATTTCAATATTTTACAAGTGCAGGTTTTACAATAATACAAGATGATTAGCTCAAGTGTGAGCATGAGATGAGGATTCCTAACTAATGATCACAAGGTGAGTCACTAAGTAAGGAGACCAGGTAAACAACAACTTGCTTAAAATAAGTTATGCTACCCAAGAGTGTGATACATATGGGTGATAAAAATTGCCTCTCAATTAAGTAACACATATGTGTAGCATGACACCTACACAAGTCAAACAGTTGCACAAGTTAACACCTACCTAAGCAAGCTTATCCTATGTGCTAGGATGAATAAATTTTAAATGCATAAAATAATAAAATGTACTAACATGTTGGTATTGTTCTCTTTACTGTTTGGCGATTAATTTCCCTCCCTTTGCTATTTATTCACAGTCCTTTCTTGTTGAATATACACCATGTGTTGATTTTTATGCTTTATTGTCTTTCGAAATCCTGAAAGAACTGATTAGGAAGTTTTTTTTCTTTTTCATCATGATATTTTTTCTCTAGTTTGACTGGCAATTTAAAATTTTATTGAAAGTAACTTTGATGAACCACAAAGAACCAGACAAAATGTAGAGCTTTAGTAATTACCAATTGCCTATACCCCAATATTGAAGCAAAACTTAAACATTATCAAACAATGAAGTCATTAGAAATTTTATATTAGATAATGTACCTAAATCATCATATAAACTGGAAAAAACTGTGTACATTTAATTGTCATCAACATTTGGGATCATATTGTGGATCAATTGATGAAAGAATTGTACACAGTTTCTTTCAGAAGCGTTTTTACTCTAACTCATGGAATGTGAAAATATGAAAACTCATTTTCATTACAATATAAAATATAAATTTTATGAGGTTGGTCTTTGAAATCCTATTATTCTTTGATATCCCACTTGTGGAATTACTTGGGTGCTTGTGTGTTGATTTCGATTTTTTTTTTTTGCTTAATTGAAGGTTCTAGTGTGACCCATTGCCCTTGGAAAAGAAAGTACATACCTTTAATAGAAAGTGGAAAATATAAACTGTACACGAGTCCAAAAGATGGATATGTAAGGTTTTTCAGAAATAGAAGCCAAGTATTGTTCCTCAAGAACAAAAAGACTAAGCAGAGAAAGGACAAAGGACTACACTAGTGGAAGATCTAGAGAGCTTGGAACATCACTCAAAACTACTGGACATCTTTGAGTGTGCTGTTCTTACATGCCTTGCTAGAAGAGGATTTGATGAAAAGCCGATAGACGAGAAAGGTGCAGCAAATTGTGACAAAAAATTGTCTTTCCTATATGAAAATTTAGGCCTGTTGTCAAAACACAACCAAAATGAAACTGAGGCAACGAAATTCATGCACATACGTAGCTTGATCAACTGTGAAAAAGTTTTGGGTGGACTTGAGAGGATTTCCTTGATACTGAGTGACCCTTTTCCTTCACATATACATTCTATGGTTGTGAGGCTGTATGTAACTCATCGACATTTGCTAGGACAAGAAGTGGGAGATGCTGCAGCAAGATGAGGAGCAGAGCATAGAGAGCTCTAAGCAAGATGCAGTTTACAACCATGAGACTTTGTTGAAGGAGGTGTGGAGCAGAGAGTGAAAAAGTGAGCCTCACAAACCTTGAGACAGTCCTCAATCAAAGTCAGGTGGGCTTACAAATTTGATGGTAGGCAAGGTGTACGGTCTGATTTTGCAGGTTCAAAACATGGCCACCAGTTCAGGATGGTTGTCTCTAGGGCCTCTGGTTTAATAAACTCCACACTTTCTTCAAGTTCTACTATCAGCAATCCAGGGTGATAAACAACCCAAGTGGATTGAAAAGCGACCATTGGAGGGAGCATGATGGGGGGAAGATAGTTTTCAAGGAATGGAAACATATAGAATGCGGGGGAGAGAGTGGTCAGTCGACTTAGGAATTCTTACCTGTCGGAATCAACGGTGTTACATTTGGCTGCAGTAGCATTCTCAAAACTCTAACCCAGGACTTTCAAAACAATGTCTTGCCATACCATCCACATCAAAGCACTCATGAATTAGTTCATTTGAGATCAGAGCACTGGAGGATGATTGTTGACTCTCGGGAGGACCACATGAAAGGGTAGGGTAGAGGTTACAGAAACCAGGGATGGAGGAAGGGGAAGGGAGAAGAAATTTGAGATAGGGAAGGAGGGAGAGGTGGATAAAAAGAAACATTGCCATCAGATAAGAATGATATTACATGCAATAGGCATTTGAGGTAGGTGTGAAATGATCCTACAAAATTGCCAAGAGAAGATTTGTGGGGAGTAATTGCAGATTAAAAGGGAAGTATGCTGGTTCAGATAGGTGACGACCTAGAAGGAACTTGTGAATGAGGAGGAGATAAAAAATGAAGGTGGCGGGAAATTAAATGGTGATAAGAAGTGGTGAGTGGATAAAGATTTAAGGTGGAGGTTAAGTATTAAAACTTAAAGGTGTGGGTTGGGAAATTAAGTGGTAGAAAGAGACTTAGGAAAATGAAAAGCTACAATTTCAGAAAAACCCTCCCAACCAGAAGAGGTGGAGCTTTCAATTTTTGCAAAAATCTCCAGATTAACTCCTGCTGATCTGTCAATGGATCTGGTATTTATTTAGACTCCATGGCAACAGTGATCACAACTAAGAGGACACTTGTGTTACATGTTCAGAAATAGGACTTTAATGGCACCACAGTAATGCAATTTCAAAAAATGACACCTTTTGATTTTGTATGCAAAAGTTTTGACTTCCGGAAGTTGGGGAACAAAAACTGCACGAAAGTGGCTATTTCATAATCACCCTTGCTGGAAAGAGGTGGTTTTAATCTATGACAAGAAAATGTTCTGTGGTTGTTCCAAATTCTTTTGTTTTCCAACTTCTGACGACTTTTGGACTCCTGTATGGGCTTGTGAAGCATACATATGCTATCATAAATGAAAATAAACATCAATTTTAGAGAGGATCTAAGTTGCTAGAGTGGCTTCAAAAGTGAGTTCATAGGTGCAATTGATTGTGTAGGCTAATTAAAATTGTGAGTGAGCTGTTGTTAGTGATCTTAGTGGCTGATTTCATGGTGAATCAGGTTGGTTGTGTGCTCAAGTGGCCTAAGATTGTAATTGCTTTCTCTAGGGTAAATCTGTTTTCTTCATTGCATGGTGATTGTTTTGCTCTTATTTACATTTGCAAGTTTAGTTTAGTATGCAGTATTGATTTCCATTTCTTAAATTTGTATTTTGGAGACTAGTGTATGGTATAACCATCTTTGTTTATAGATCAAGTGGTATCAAAGCAGTTTCATTCCTTTGTAGAAGTTTTGTTGTGAGTGATTTTGTAGGTTCATGCCCACAACAAGATTAAGTGGAAAAGATCTATTATCTTTGCAAAGAGACATTGGATCCCGTAGGTGGAAGAGAAAAGTAGGAAGCACAGAAAGAGAAGTAGAGTTTTTGGACGAAGAAGCAAGGTTCCTCAAGATGGAAGCTAACCTTGCAAGATTATCTCAGTCAATGGATACTATGTAGGGCCTATCATGGAGAAGATATATGGCAAGACAAGTCTTACAAATAAAACTCTATTTAAGGTTGAGGCAAAGATTGAGATTCTGCCATTGAAGGAGATGTGGATGTGGAAAAACTTGACCATTGGTTGGCACAATTAGAGGACTATTTAAGCATGCATTCTTTTACTTCAGAATGTAAGATTTTTGTTGGCAGGATAGAGCCAACTTTACAACAAGACAAATCCATTGTAGACGACCATAGTCGGTTAGAGTCGTAGTCGGCCGTAGTCTTATTTGGCCAAGTAAATAATAATGAATTAAATAATACTTGTGCACAGTTAGTTTATTATGAGTGTTATTGGGAATTAATTTGTGTAGTCGTTGCCGACGGTTCGTATCTCAACCGACCTCGACCAATCATATATTGGTTCAATACTTTGTAGTCAGGGACCCGACATTGTGATACTGTGATGTAATGCTGATATATTCAATGAATGGAAACATTGCTTTATTCTGTGCAATTCTGGTATGAATCTTATGCTTTATAGTTGTTACTTTATATTTCTGTTTACTCCATGTTTCTCTGAGAAACCACTTAGCGAGTAAACATTTGGCGCCGTTGCCAATACGGACTCGGGTTGGAAAGGTGACGAGTTGAAGCGTTAGCAAGATTGAACAATTGGTGACAAATGGAGGAAACAATGACAATGGCATCATAATGGGTCAGCCTATTCAATCTAGCGAAGAATCACGACCCACTAGAGAAATAGAAGAAATAGAAGAGGAGATAGAAGAAAATGATCGGGAAGACGATCTAACACAAGACCTATACCTGTGGAGCTTAGCCGTAACACAGCACATGAGGAACGAAGCCAACCGTAGGAACATCCCAGAAGAGATAATTGCAGAAAATCTAGAAGTCAATAGGGAGGTTGAAAATCTTCTCGATCGCATGCCTAGACTCTTGGCACGAAACTTTCTAATTCTACAAGACCTCTGGGAAGAAAGAGATAGGGAACAACGTTGACAACAAATATTGCAGAGATGTGGAGAATGTATGAAACGCGAAGAAGAGTGCTACGCTAACTGCCGTCGTACGCCTTACAATTAATGCCCATACGATTATCAATTAATGCCCATACGATTATCAATTAATGCCTATACGTCTCAATAAAGACAAGAACCGAGTACCAAGCGGGCAAGAAACACCTGAGGAAAGAGTATGAAGATCACTGAGATTAAAGGAACAAGAGAACCGAAGGAGACTGAAACAAATTGTTGAGGAAGTGAATGAAGATCATCATGAAATAAATCAAGATATTGCTGAGTTGCACCAAAACCTTGTCGAGGAAACCGACGAAGGAACTTTCAAGACATCGGTGACAAATAAAGAAAAAGAAAAAAACAATGAAGATGAATTGATAGAAGAGCTCGAAAACAACATACGCCGTATCCGAGAGTTGTCCATATCGGACGACGAAGGGCCGAGGATTGGAGGACCTGAACCCAAGACCCCCGGGCAGAGAGTACCGAAACGAACCCCAAGAGATTCAAAGTGCAGAGGATGCTGAGAAGGGACGTGGAGAAGACCTGTACATGGCCGAGAGTGCAAGAGAGGCACCGGAACGTTGTGGGAGAACCAGTCCAATCAGGTCTAACACACAGGGAGGGCATCGAGGAAGAAACATGGTGACTCCACTTGCCAACGAGAGGCAGAAGCTGCTAAAGTTCATGGGGAACGGGTTAGAGGATCCGGTACGACATTGCAAGACTTGTGAGACGATATGGATAGCCAATGGGCAGGAAGATGAAGACTATTGGCTGAGAGCGTTCCCAGCGATGCTGAGAGGCATAGCCATAGACTGGTACACCGAACTTGAAGTAGCACATAAAGCCTCATGGAAAGTGCTCAAGAAGGCATTCCAGGACGAATTCAAACTTCTCAGGGATGACAATGAAATTGTAGCAGAGATCTACAACACGAAGCAAGGAAAGCACGAGAATGTGCGAGCCTATACTCGCAGGCTTAGGGAGTTGGTGAAACTGGAGACTCAGCTAGCCGACGGTTTGAAGAAACGATGGTTCATCGAAGGGTTGCTCCTGTCATCGAGGAAGAAACTGAAAGTCGTACCTCCGTCATCGTACGCCGAAGCGTACAATCGGGCGATGGATATAGAAAGTGAAAACAAAACATCCTCCCGAGGAAGACGGACGGTGAGGAGAGTACGGACGACAACAGCGAGGGTGAGTGAAAAACCGTCCAAGCACTAAGGAAAGACATGATGCGGATGATGGAGGAATTGAAGGCTGACAAAGAAAGTATGAAAGAAGCCAGAGAATTGTGGTGCACCGACTATAAGGGGGAAGGACACACAAAAGCAAATTGCTCGAAGAAGTTGTTTTGCGATATCTGCCAAGTGATGGGACATTCCATCAAGGAATGCCCATACAACCTAAAAGCAAGGAGTACACAAGTGCTCTTCACACAAGGAGAGCAGTCAACCCCGCCAAACACACCACCGAAATCCCAGAACAACCCCAATGCGTCCCCTGGAGGATATTGAAATAATAAAAGAAGAAACAACAATAGTCCTAGAAGTAAAATACAATATGATAGCAAAGGGATGCCCATGATACAATGCCGGAAGTGCAACAAATGGGGCCACTTTGCTAGGGAATGCCAGAATGGTCAAAGTTCAGGGGGAAGACTGTGCAAATGGTGTGGACCAGGTGATCATGAAGACAACGACTGACCCAAACAAAAAGGCATCAATATGTTAAATGTGGAGGAGCAGAGCCAAGAAGTACTGACAATCACCACCAGAGTGCAAACAAAGAAGGCTGTCTACCTAGATCCACGTACAAAAAAGCAAAGAATGAAAGAAGCAAAAGCAGAAGTGGAGTGGGCGATGACGAAGGTACAAAAGACTATGCTGGAAACCCCAAGTACCTCCAGGCGGGCAGAAGTAGAAAACAATATCATAGGGCAGGTACTGTAGACCACCATACCCATCAAGGTGACCGACCTTCTCCGGGCTATGCCACAACTTGGAATGGCAATCATGAATGTAGTTGGTGATGACCAACGATAGCGACAAGAAGGCCGAAGGAAGGAGTTAATAGTAGAACTATCACCGCAAGGTGAACAAGCTATCGATCTAATGTTGCTAATGGTAAACATCGGGAAGATGCTGACAATCGTACAAATGGAGATTGGAGGGAAAATCCTAACAAACACGATCGTCGACGAAGGGTCGGCAGTTAACGTACTAACCGAAGACACATGGAAGAGTCTCGGGAAACCTACACTCTGGCCTCCGACATTCCAATTGGTGGGTGTTGACTAGCATGGCATCAAGCTGTTGGGAACACTGATGGCGTAGAAGGTGGCGATCGGGACACAGTCGTTCTTGCTGAACTTTGTAGTCATTCTGGTGCAGAAAAAGGCGTACGACACGTTGCTCGAAAGAGGATGGCTGGTGGCAGCCAGAGCAGATCATAACTGGAAGAGAAACACGCTGTCCATAGAGAGCAACAGAAGAAAGTATGTGATCAACTTGATAAATCAAACAGTCAGCGAAGAACTGGCATTGTCAGATTCAGAATCTGAAGGAGGATGCAGGATGGAGGAAGAAAGGGGAACTATAGAATCGAATGACGAAGGTATTCTAGACCTCCATGAATGCCCGGAGGACGAGACAAGTTCACTAAACGGATTATTCCACTGGCAGATGGAGGACTATGAGGTATTCCAGCAAGACTGTAACATGTTGCAAATCAAAGAAACGGAAGGGGAAGAAGACAGAGCGTCGACGAGTCAGATGTTCCCTCCAGAGTACGGAGAATATAAGGAAGGAGTGGCTAGAATAGATGACACACTAGCACACCACTTCGAAAGAGATAAGGCGATCCAGTACGAGGAATCGAACATGAAGAAAGTCAATTTGGGAGAGGAAGTAATCCTCCTAGTTGACAAGACCTGAAAGGCGTACCTTCAAAATTGTGCGTACATAGAATGCCATTGGTATGAGGAGCAAGACCAAGGAGAAGGAAACCATACCGTACAAATTTGAAGTTTTTTCCCTGCCTACCGTACGAATGAGGCCTTGGACTGTACGAGTACACTTTTTCTGCCAATCACTTGCTGTCGTACGAGTCTAATCCACACTGCCATATGAGTGGTGCATGCTGGCCGTACGAGGAAGTTTTCTCTGCGGTTGACTGTACGACTAAGGTTTCCTGTTGCTAATCATACGATTGAATTTTCTTGCTGCGGCCGTACGAGTGAGTCTCCTACTGCCGTACGACTTTAGATTTTTCTCTATCTCCACGCCGTACGAATTGGTTTTTTGCCAGGACCGAAGTTGGAGACCGTACGATCTGCCCCTGTTGGTGAGTTCTTCCCTGTTGCGATTGTACGAGTCCTGCTGTATGAGTCAGGGTGTTTTTTGACTGCCATACGAGTTGTGGAAACACCATAGACTTCATCCTAAGCCAGTCGTACGAGTCAGAATCCTCTAGAGTTGTGTCATTGGTAGGGTATGCCGAGACTACACAGGAGATGGACGTCGAGGAAGCATTTATAGTTGTAGTACCACCCCTACGACCAACAACCTTCACCCTTCCTACCGCCAGTTGGTACATCGGTCCTAGTCATCACAGTCAGTGCTAGTCAAAATGTCGACTCTGTCGGTATCAGACACCACATGGGTGCCAACCACAGCAGCAGGATCAGTGACATCATAGGGGACGATTATACAATCAGCGATAGTCACACCATCTGTTGTAGTTGCAGTGACAGCATCAGCATCAGCAGTGTCAAGCATATTGTTAGGCGAGTTGTTCAGTGCAATGGTCGGGTCGCCAGCCTTATCAGCTGGACCGCCAGCACCATTGGCGGGACTGTCAGGAGTAGTGCAGATTGACAGCTGGTTGAGCACAGTCGGCTTCACAGTGGAGGTGCCCGAGTTGCCATCACCAAGCCCTTCGGAGACTTTGGCTGAGGGTCAGGATGAGGGTTGCACACTGAGAGTGGTGGAGAGTGCGGACCTGCAACAGAGTTTCACCGCCATGATGATAGAAGGCGAGGGTACACAACATGACATCTTGCCAAGCGATGCTGAGCAAGGGATAGTGGAGACACAACCACCCGCAACCATACAGGGAATTGGGGGACCATCACAGGAGTCTCTCATGGTAGTCAAGGGTTCACCATTGCCCACCCCATCAGGCGAGGAGTCCAGTGGGTTAGAGGGATTGGCATTGGAGATGTCTAAGCCCGATGCTTCCGATCCACTGGGGACCGTACAGGGGTATGCCAAGGACCTTCAAAGGGTAGCAGCAGTCATGTATTAGGTGGGAGAAATCTTGAAACAGCTCAAAATTGGCCGATCACCCATAGTAGCACAGGAGGTCCAGACTCCAAAGGATCCTTGGATTTGTTTAGGTGGGGTGCGAGCAAGAGTTTGCACGATGTTTTACCACCAAGGGATGGCCAAAAGTAGAGACATGTGCAATGGTAAAGGCATGGTGGGGAGCGTACAGAGGAGGCCCAGAGATTACGCGAGCTGCAGTCTCCAACGTCCACCCGACATCCTTGATCCATCCAGGGACGTCTCCACACCCCCTTCTTCTCAGTAGTTCATTTTGTTGGTCACTCACCCCCATTTTTGGTTGTAATGTCGTCTGGAAGACGACTTGTTTTGTGGGGGGGATGATGTAGACGACCATAGTCGGTTAGAGTCGTAGTCGGCCGTTGTCTTATTTGGCTAAGTAAATAATAATGAATTAAATAATACTTGTGCACAATTAGTTTTTTATGAGTGTTATCGGGAATTAACCCCAACAGTTGGGTAGTTGTGTAGTCGTTGCCGACGATTCGTATCTCAACCAACATCGACCAGTTATATATTGGTTCAATACTTTGTAGTCAAGGACCCGACATTGTGATACTGTGATGTAATGCTGATATATTCAATGAATGGAAACACTGCTTTATTCTGTGCAATTTTGGTATGAATCTTATGCTTTATATTTGGTACTATATATTTCCGTTTACTCCATGTTTCTCTGAGAAACCACTTAGCGAGTAAACATCCATCACAAAGGAAATGCAGCACACTTAGCCGACTACTAGATGATCCAAAAGACATACCAACTACAAGAGGCACGATCCTTTGTACAATCATACTTAAGATATAAGTAGGACTAGAAGATACAAGATGAATGTAGGAGTAAGAGTAAGGATATATGAGTAAGAACAAAATGTAATATAAGGTGAATATGTAATAGAAGAAGGATTAAAGAAAGAACTGATTTATAAGTGAATATTGTATCAGAGATGCATATATGATGAGATATGAGAATATAATATACCACATGTTGATACAATGGATGTCTAATGTGTTATAATATATGATGTATATGTGTATGTGTGGATATATTCAATTTTAGTTGTTCTATCCTACCACAACCTTCTGTAACTTAACGCATAAATCCCCGACCTTCCTCTTATTGCTCATATTGGGGTATAAATTCAACTCTCAAGAAACTCAGGCTTAGATCCTCAATCTGTGCCCCATTCTTGCTAACAATGTCCTTTGCTAGGTTGAGATTAGCAAAGCATGCTTTAACTTGGTTTGAAAATCTCTTGTATTAAATGGTTTGATAAATTTAAGAAGTTGCTAAAGAAACAATTTTATCTTATTTGTCATATAGGAAAAATGTATGGAATGGCAATTTTTGAAAGAAAAAGATGGATAAAGTGTGCAAGAGGGCACTAATGAATTTTGTAGAAGTGCTGTTCAAATGGGGAAAGACGAGCAAGATGAGGAGGTATTGATGAGGTACATCCGAGGCCTTCACAGCCATCTTCAAAGGCCTGTGTTGCTATCCAAAACAGTGGACCTAGATGAAGCATGTGCCCACACTTGCTATCTTGAGGTAGATAGTTCTCCATCCACTCCAAGGATAAGTGGAGCCAAAGCCAAGACAAAGAAAGTGAATTCCATTAGTTCCAAGAAGAAATCTGCACAACATTGTGATGATTGTGACAAAAATGATCTTATGGATTCATCTTGTTGGAAGCTACATCTAGAAAAATGTTCCCACGTAAGAAAGGTAAAATGGGTAAGAAAAACTCTATGCCTACTATACATGAAGAGAGTAAGACAACGATAATTCATTGTACTTCAAGGGTGGATTCTAAGCTTTCATGCACTACTAAGAAAGTTAGTTTGTCAAAAAGCATTGTTTTACATTGAGATTCAAGCTGAGGGTGTTAAAATTGATGCACTTTTTGATTCTTGTATGCAAGCTAATCTCATATCTCAAGATTTGGTCAGGAAACTTGGTCTAGAAACAAATCAACACTCAAATATTTTACTTTGGGTTGGATCAAAGAAGGTGCTAATTTGCTTGTGAGTAGACAATGCAGATTGAAGTTTGTGGTTAAAACCAAGTTTGTTGATGAAGTGGTTGTAGATGTTCTTTTGGATGTATGTGGAGTTGTGTATGGCAGCCCCTACAGATATGACTGGAAAGTGGTTTATTACCCCACAACAAACAAGTACCACCTCATCAAGGGTGAAAAAGCTTCACATTGTTTGCTTACAAAGGTAAGGAGCAGCCAAGAGGGGTCCTGGTTCTTCATGGGGAAAGGATGTTGAGTGGAAGCACAAGGATTGTTCCCTTAGAGAAGACAAGGGTTGATCAGGTTCCTTCTTGTTCAAGCTCTTTGACATTCTATAATCCCGGCAATGGAAGACAAGGTTTTCCAGATTTTGGTTGATTTTCCTTTTGTGGTGCAAGGTGAAATGGCAGTCATATCATTAGTTAAGAGTAGCATCCCTCTCTTGTTGAGTCTGTGTAGCTTTTGGGGACCAAAAGCCACTGTATTGGGGAGATGTGATTTGTAAATAGATCTGGTATTTATTTAGACTCCATTGCAATGGTGATCACAGCTCAGAGGACACTTGTGTTGTATGTTCAGAAACATGACTTTAATGGCACCAAATCTGAATATTCTTTCATATTTGGATTCTTCTTAATAAATTATGCAATTTCAAAAAATGACACCTTGTTTCGAGTCTGTATGCAAAAGTTATGGCTTTTGGAAGTTGGAGGATAAATATTGCACAAAAGAGGCAGTTTCGTTTCTGTCGAGTGGTGGTTTTGTATTTGCCTCTGTTGGAAAGAGGCAGTTTCACTCTGGGAGAAGAAAAAACATCCCGTTGCATTCCAAATTCTTCTGTTTTCCAACTTCTAGCCACTTTTGGACTTTTGACTGTGCTTCTAAAGCATACATATGCTATTGTAAATGAAAATAAACATCAATTTTAGTTAATTGTTGGGGATCTAAGTTGCTAGACTGGTTTCAAAAGTGAGTTCATAGGTGCAATTAGCTGTGTAGGCTAATCAGAACAGTGAGAGAGCTGTTGTTAGTGGTCTTAGGGGCTAATTTTATAGTGAATAAGGCTGGTTGTGTGCCTAAGTGGCCTAATATTGTAATTACCTTGAAGTTGTGGGTTTTAAGTGAGTAATTGGCTCACATCTTACTGGAATTTTCTCCCACATGTGGGTTTCTCTAGGGTCAATCTTTTGTCTTCATTTCCTGATGATTGTCTTGCTCTCGTTTACATTTGCAAGTTCAGTTTAGCATGCAGTATTGATTTCCATTTCTTAAATCTGTATTTTGGAAACTAGTGTATGGTATAACCATCTCAGTTTATAGATCACCTGCATTCGCTAAGTGATTAGTCAGGTATTTATTTTGCAGAAACAATTGTTTATGAACTGTTGAAGGCTGAAGCAGCACAAGAGTGGGTCAGAGGAGGTATTGGAGCTTCTAGTTCGGCATATCTTAGTTTAAGAGTTCAGATAATTTTCATTTCTTATAGTTGTAACCCATTAAGGAGGGGTGTGTGTTGGCTTTCTTGCTGGTAATTACTTGTCTGCATTAAAATGTCAAATTCTAGTAAGTGTCTGCCTCTTTGGTTTATCTGTTTTCTACAATATGGTCTCCACTTTTGGTTGATTGATTTTGACGGCATTTAGTATGTTCTCTGGTTTAGCATACTCAATTATTGTAGATCAATGCTTCAGGATTTAACTGTGTGCGTGTTTTTTCCTCATATCGAGTTAAATCCTGAAGCATTGATCTACATTCATTATGGACTGTGGAAATCTGATGTCTATCATACTCAATCATTGTTTCATTAATTATCGTCTTTACTGTTTACTGTTAACTCTTATAAAACACATGTTGTTTTCTCCATAGTAACACGGATTCACTGAACCTCAAGGATTTTTGCTCTAACTTGAATTTTGTGCGAGGGACAAAACAATTGAATTGAATCTTAGTTACTTGTAGGCAAAACTGAGCTTGATATTGGAGACAATGCTTCTGATGTGTCAAGTATCCTGACTTTGGAACTTTTACCCTAACCATATGTACCTCCCTCACCTGCATTCCTATTAGTATCTCTATTGGGACAAATAATGAGCTGCTCACTGGAAATAATAATCCCAAACGAAGACATTCTAACTGCCATTTTTCCACCAATAAGGGTGTAGAAATCTGACAGTCCCACTGCCTTTTTTTTGATTTATTTGTTTGAGTTGAGGAAATAATGCACACAGGGGTAGCTTTCAATTAGAAGCATTTAAAAATAAAAATAGTACTTGACTGCTTGTTTTAAAACTGTATGGTTTCGTTGTATGTATTAAATGGGAACCAAATATATTTATAATTGGTCTGATTTTTGCAGGATGAGGAAGATGAATTTGACAAAGTTGCAGTTGGCAGGGAAGATGCAGGTGAACGGACTTATATGAAAGAGATTATGGATACTGGTCCCAAAATAAACTCCCATAATGCCCTACCAAGCTCATTGAATGAATTGAAATACACTGGGAGGGATCCTCGTGCAAACCATTATGCTGCAAGGGCTAGGCTTGAAGAAGATGATGAGGAGGCCGCTGCTGCACATCCCGACTCAGAGATGGTTGATAAGCTTAACTTAGGTAACAAGGAGGAGTGTAGCAAATTGAATGATGGAAAGGAAAATAGTGAGCTTCTGCATTCTAATAATGGAAGTGAAAAGGAAAATGTGACTGACAGTCTGCCTATGGAGGAGCTAAAACCTAAAACAGGGCTGAAGTCCATCATGAAGGGTAAAAAAAGGCAAACAGAAGTCCAGCAAGACATGGAAAAAGAATCTCCACCTGTGGAAGAGGCAGTCAGTGGACTAGGAACATTCTGTCCAATGGATGATTCTAGCATAGAGAAGCCCAAAAAACGAGTGAGATTTGACCCTGGAATTAATGGTGATCCTGCTGGACAGTTAGAAAAGAAGCATGATTTGATCAAGGTTGTCAACTCAAGAAAGAGATCTTTTGTAAGAGGAGTTGGATCATCTAATTCATTACAAAATGGCTATAGTAGAGTACCTGATTATATTCGGAACCCTTCTAAATATATACACTATACATTAGATTGGTCAAATGAGGATGATGACATGATAAACATGCAAGCTTTTAATGAATTCTCTCAGCTTGTGAAGCCATCTGCATCTGCACAGCTGGGAGATTCTGCTGAGATACCAAAATCAGTTACTTTCATTCCCAGAAAAAGGGCATTGTGCACTAATAAAACAAGAGAGGATTCAAATAATAAAAACAATAATCAGACTGCAGTTGAAGGCTCTAGTGAAAATTCTGATCAGCCAGTGATTTTCCCTTTAGGTATTGCTGCAGGCCAATCAACAGAAACTGAATCACCTACACCGGGCAATGATGAAGGTGAATCTGAGAAAATTGATACCGTCAACAAGAATTCTAGACTAAATAAAGGAACACGACAATACAGGTCAAAACCGGATTCAGATGAAGAAACAGGGGTTTGAGCAGAGATTAGAGATGCTAATTTTGCAGTGCATATTCGTTATAAAGCTGTATGTTATTATTTTCACGACCAAAAGTATAATGCTGCTATGCGTTTTTATGGTGTACAGGATATCATAAATTTTTCTGTTTGTTAGGGATAATTTTGGGATGTCACCTTTGATATTCTCATTGTTAAGACCTTGGAAACAGTGGCATCGTTTTTGTCTTTCCAATTAAGTGGATTTGTTTCCCTTTTCCACAGTATGCCTACATTGTTACAGATATCTGCCCAAGCATAGCATTGTCTACAAATCTTTAGGCATAAAACAATATGGAATAGATATGACATTAAAAAAAAGATACATTGGGTGATTGCTGTTTTCATCTCCTTTATTTCTCCCAGACATTTATTATAACCTTCATGACTTGAGAGAAGACACAATCAATCTTCTTCTCATCTTATAGTGTAACAGTGGCGGTAAGTTATTTTTCCGTTGCCATGGAATGAAAATTGGCTCAAGGGAATTACCCTTTAAATGTAGTTAGGGTTTTGCCAGTACAGCAGCGGCCTACTTTTGTAGTGGCACAGGAATCTCCATTGTGGCAGATATATTTTAGGCGCAGATCTTCCTTGATGTATCCTAGGATGGTGTACTGCTATAAATAATGAACTTTTTGGATTTTTCAGAGTTAACTGATTTTTTTGATTGCTACTGTCAATAAGTTTGGATAAAACAATGTGTCGTTCTTTTGGACTAAGTCAAGTTGCTGTTATAGTTTGTTTTTGGGGTTGGGGAACAGTGTTGCAGGCGAATAGGATACAACACCATTACCACTTCTTTTCGTAGTATTGCTTGTAGATTTCAAGTCAAATTAGGAGACAAACATTTCTAAGGTGGTCCATAGAAGTTTTGTTCTTGTCATTGACCCCTGAAATGCAAAATGGGCCCCTACTTTATTAGGCCAAAATGTTATTTGGTGGTTGTCGCATGTACTTGTGGTAGATGCACCTTCTCAAGCACCATTGCAAGCCAAAGCCGTTTCTTGAGATGCTTGGCGAAACCAATATATTCTTCCACTGTGGATGAAAGAGAGATTGTGGAATGTTTCTTGCTACTCCATGAGATTGACCAAATACGAGGTGAAAAACATATCCAAAAGCAGATCTCCCGTCATCATCACCACCAGTATAATTGGAGTCTATATCCTACAAGTGTAAGATCTCCACCATGTTTATATTCTATCTCAAGATGCTCAAATGTGCCTCAATATTATTTTGCAGCCTTCCAATGGTCTACGTATGGATATATTCAACGTACCCTTGTCCAATAACGATATACAAGATGATACCAATAGCTATTGATACAAGGGACTGTCAAACATTTTCCAAATTAGGTTCAATGCACAACTCCATTCCCATTATAAACAGTGTAATTGGGTGAGTGCAAAGTAATTGGGGGCTAAAAAGAGGCCTTAAGTGGCAATGAATTTTTAAAAATCGGATAAATAAATTTGAAATGATAATTCAAGGGACTTTTATAAAGAATCTCATCATAATAAGAAGATAAGTTGTGAAGTTTGGAATGTAATTTATAATTTACTATTTTTCATTTGAATTCAAATTTGTTAGGTGAAAATTGGGTCGTTCTTAATTTTTTTTAAAAGTTCATAAGAAGAAATTGCGTGTTCGCTATGACTTGACATGTCAAAGACACAATGATGTGTGTTTACCTCTTTTGTTAATTTTTTTTAAAAAAAATTATTACTTTTAAACACAACGTTTTATCATAGGGGTTGTTGTCAATTGGTGGGACCACATGTAGGATCACTAGGTTCTCATGTTGGAGGCCAAGGTTCAATTCTTTTCAAGGACATCTTAGCATTAGTAGGGAATGCTGGAGTAATATCTCTGCTTCGGTGATGGTGTGTGATAGGCTTGTAGGTGATGAAGGTGGAAAGCAAGGAGGAATAAGGAGTAGTTATCTTGTGGAAAGAGATAGAAGGAGAAGTGCTCAAGCTATAGGAGCAAGCGATGGAGAAGTTGAAGTAGATGCCCTGTAGGGTTAGAAAGGAGGTGAGGAGGAGGAGAGGTGTTCAAGCTGTAGGAGTGTTGCAAGAGGAGAAAGGAGGAGAGACGTTAAGTTGTAGGAGCATTGCATGAGGAGAAAGGGGAGGCATTCAAGTTGTAAGTGCACTGTAGGAGGAGTTTTAAATGTAATTGTAGAGGTATTCCCTGTTAGTAGAGCGTTAGTTAAAGTGATATCCTTCAAAATAAATTATACGAGATATGGGTTCTATTAACAAACACTTACAATTCAAGGGTGTGGGCCTCATCTAAGATCCTTACTAATTAATCTAAAAAAATAAAAACATTTTTGAAAAATAAATGACTAATATTTTGTCAAGTTCTACACAATAAAATGTATATCCCATACCATGTAGAATGTTGTTATACTTTTAATTTTAATTTTAATATTTTTTTGTGTACTTATCTATCAGACATTAAGATATATATAAAAATAATAAATAATAAATAATAAATAATTAGCAAATAAAGTTGAAATACAAAAATTATATATTTTGAATCTTGAAACTTGTCTCTACAAATGCTTTAAGTCAATTCAAACTTGATTAATAATAACCAAATTATATATCCGATGAAGTTGGTGAAACTCCAAGCAACTTAATTCTGCCATTATATTATAGAAAAACAAGTAGGGGAGAATCCAAACCCACATCCAAGTTTAACTCAAGCTAAATTTGGAAGGAAACGAAATATACACTAAGGATAGATATCTATCCCTTTTTCTAAGCTATGACAAATTTACATGGAGTGGTTAAAAAGGGGACATTATCAATGAAAATATTATATTCTTAACATTGAAAACTTGTCATTATTTTTTTAACAACTTTTTGAAATGCCCCCTTTCTCTCTTCCTGCCCATACTTTGCTCGCTGTAGGCTCTACTAAGGTGCGCCCTAGTTCCCCTGGGGTTTCTTCAGGTGCACGTCTGCAAAATGGCTCTCCTAATCATTGGATTGGTGGTGGTAACGGTTCTACTAGCTTTGTAGTTGTAGATCAGCTTGGTCCTCTTGTGTGCCATGGGTCTCTGGGTGGATGTGGCTCTTTTCGGGTCCTATTTCCAGAAGTTGAAGGTGCGAGATCCCCAAACATTGCAATAGAAGCGCGAATGTTGAAGGTTCGTGGGTCCATGGCCGTACCTCACATAATGCCTTGTTTCATCCTTTGCACTGTGCACAACTTCCCTCGGTTGTGGTCTGCGGCCATGATGTGGAAGAGAATGAGGAGTTTTATCTACACCATGGGGTGGTTTGCAGATTCAACAGTTTGTGGCCATCCTTGCTAGACCTTCACAAATGGGTCTTGGATTATTGGAAACCCTTTGTTGAGGGCAAGATTGAGCTCTTCCCTTGTGCTAGGGGCTTCTTCGTAGTGACCTTCACATCTTTGGAGGAGCGGGATATTATGCTTAACAGTAGGGTTTGGTTGTGGGGAGTGCATTCCCTCTCCATCAAACCATGGTCTAGCTCCTTCAACCCACTTACCAAACCACTCAACATCAGACCAATCTGGGTAAGGCTCTCGAATCTCCCACTCTAGTTTTGGGAAGTTTCATGCTATGAGGACATCGGTAAAGCTATTGGCCACTTCCTGATGGTTGACTCCACAACCTCATTTATGGGGCACTCTACGTTGGCTCTTATCTTGGTTGACATTGACATCTCCAAACCCCTGTTTGGAGAGGGTATTCTGGAGGTTGGGGAAAGGTCGTGGATGCAACAATTAGATTATGAGGGCCTTCCATTCAGATGCAAATGGTGCTTTGCTACTGGTCACTTGGCCTCAACTTGTCCTCTCTCTCGGTGCAAGAGTGTAGCTACATGGTGGAAGAATGCACTTGATGACCACTTGACCATTAGTGCTTCTGACCCTCTAGTGGATGATCCCTCGCAGGACAATGTGTCCTCTTTGGATGATGTTTCCTCTTCACCCATTTCCCCCACGTCACACGGGCTTGTGGGGGTGACAGAGGGCGTGATTGATGTGTGCCCCTCAATTCCTCTAGGGTCAGATTTCCCAGACATGGTTCAGACAATTATTGGCCCTTCCATCTTGGGTAGTGTGGAGCTCCCAGCTCCAGTTCGGTCCCCGGTCACCCTAGCTTCTTGCTCATATCTATCCTTGTGTGATTTGTCTTTGGTTGTGGTGTTTGTTGGGGACTCCCCCTTATCCCCTAGATTTAAGGATTTGGATTCATGGATGGTTGTTCAGAGAAGGAAGAAAGGACCCCCCTTGCACCCTTGGATCAAGGGAGTTAGATTTGCTAGGTTAGGATTTGGAGTCATCTAGATCTTGTTGTTTTGTTTTGTTGCTTTGCAACGGGGCTGCCTTTTTTGTGTTGTTAGTCCCATATCTCATGGTACTTTTTCTGTTTGCCTTTTGGTTGTTTTGTAAAAGGGTTCGGGTCCTTTCAAAAATCCATTTTTTACCAATATCAAAAACATTGAAAACTTGTTTATATGGCCAAGACTGATGATATATTATCAAATGTATTAAGTTATTAAGATGGTAGTGAATTTAGATAAATTATCGGGTTAAATTTATTTATCTATATTAAAGTTATTTGAGAAGGCATTTGTTATGGGATTTAAAGTTTTTTGTGTAACCACACCATGTGTTGGAAACCATTGGAGTTTCCTCTAGTTAGGAACCACCATTTGGAAATAAGGTGCACTTAATTATCTTAGTAAATACTCCATTTTGTTTATGGGATATTTCTTAGGCTACGTAAACTAGAAGGAAAGCTTATGATGACACTTTAAGATATGAATAGGTATGGAGAACAATGAAATTTATGAGATTTGAAGCTTCGATCTTACATTGCTCACCAACTATGAAAATCATAATGACCACTCCAATTGTGCTCCCTATTAATCCAAGTACTTAATTAGTTGAATATGATGCACAATTGGAGAATTGAGCTCCAACTTAATTGAATTGTAATTTGTTTAGGGGGCTTGATTAGCCTTAAGCTTGTGTCCCATTGAACCAAAAAGTCCACTAGTTCAATGGGATGCACAATTAGGGATGATCAAGCCTTAGTGTGCATTAATTCATTGTAATTTGATTTGCATGGCTTGATTTCCCCCAAGGGTGTGCCCAATTGAACTAATTACTTGATTGGCTTAATAAGATGCACAATTGGGACTAATCAAGCCTCAATTTGTATTTATTCAATAATGAAGTTTTCAAAGCTTGATTACCTTGAAGTGTGCACCCTATTTCATCTATAAATGGATAAAAAAATGAGTTAGTTGTATTACAAAAAGAGGGTCACAACTTGAGGTACACTTTCGATAAAGGAAGTAGGTGGTATGTGGGAGAAAAAAGAGATGTTTTATGCTTCTATACAAAACCACTAATTTTGAGAGGGGGATTATGTGACTGCTACTTCCGAAAAGCGACAAGTTTCCTAACCGTTGGGGTGAATATGAAACCACTGATCTATTGAAAGTGAATTTGTCCTCTGACTTGAAAACAACCAGTGGTGTTCTAAAATTTTCATTTTCCCTCTTCTTGACATCTTTTCAACTCCAACTCAAGCTTGTAAAAGCATCATTAACCATTGTAAATTTGAAATAAGCAATTAGAGAATTAAAGGAAGCATCCAAGTGATGTACATAGAATGTGCATTTGTGACTGTAAGTTGGCTATAGTAGAACATAGAGGGAAGTGTGAGAGTGAGTGATTGATATTAGGAATAGAACACTAAATTTGTTGAATAACCAAGAGACCTAATTTTGTTTTTAGATTGGAGAGAGTGGATGAGAAGGCCATTAGAGCTCACTCTTGCTAGAGTTTTCTCACAAAATTTAGGTTCTCCAGGGCAAATCCTTGTGTCCTCCATTCTTGTGTGGCTTGTTGCTAATGGTACCTTTAGGTTAATTTGATTATTTAAATGTCCTTCTACTTCAATTCCTCTTTTTAAATTTGTATTTGACAAGATATGGTATGGAATATCCATCCTAGTTTACAAATCGCACGGTCTCAGAGTGGTTGTATCCATTGGTGGAAGGTTTTTGTGACTAATATTGTAGGTTGATACCCACAACAAGATAAGTGGGGAAGAGTTGTTCCATTTTGAGAGAGACATTGAATCTCATGGTTGGAAAAGAGAACTGAGAAGCATGGCAAGAGATGTAGAACCTCTTGATAGCGAATCAAGTTCCTCAAGCTAGAAGTTGATGTAGCATATCCAAGTTAAAAAAGATGTCGAAGAGCACCCATTAAGGCTCTCATGGAGAACTTGTGCTTGTGGGAAGACACAAAGAGCAAAGAGAAAGACCACCTCTAAGAAGAAGAAGAGCAATCCCATGATGAAACAAGTCTACCCAAGACACCTCAGTTTAAGGTTGAAGTAGAAATTAAAATTTTGCTATTTGAAAGAGAGGTAGATGTAGAAAATCTTGATCATTGGTTGGCAAAATTGGAGGTATAATTTAGTTTGCATACTCTTAATATGGAACAAAATATTTTCTTTGCTAGATTAAGAATGCCAAAGCATGGTTTATTTGAATTCAAAAGTCTCTTACATTCCTTGGTTTTGAGAAAAAATCTCCAATTAGTTCATGTAAACAATTTAAAAAAATGTTTAAAAAACAATATTATCCAATATGGCATAGAGAGGAAAATCTATGTAGTGGCAAATTTTGAAACATAAAGGACAAAATGTGTAGGAATACGCTATAAGGATTGCTTTAACCTACAAACAAATGCTCCTTTCCCTTCACCACAAAATTGTCAGGTTATTTCATATAAATATTCTCTTCAAGATCCCCATGCAAAAATGTAGTTTTGACATCCATTTGTTCTACCTCTAAGTCATAAGCAACAACAATAGATAAAATGAATTTAATGGAAGTTAACTAAGAAACAAGAGGAAAAATTTCACCAAAATCCACTCCCACAACTTGAGAGTAACCTTTAGCCACTAGTTTGGCCTTGTACCATTCCAACTTACCATCTTCTTTGAACTTATTTTTAAATACCCACTTGCAACCAATGGGCTCCCTCCCCTCAGGCAACTCAACTGAGTCCCAAGTCTCATATTTGTCCAAGGCCTTCATTTCCTCCTTCATGGCCTCCAACCAATATTCATGTTCCTCTAAAGATAGGGCTTCCTTCATGGACCAAGGTTCATTGTTAGTACAAGATAACACAAAGAAACAATAAAAATCTAGTGGGCTATGCCTTTCTACTAGTTTTCATTGTCTCATGGCCCTTCTTAAGGGTGTAGTAATAGACTTGTTCTTTCTCAGAACTTTCCTCTGAACCTTCTTCCTGCACATCATCAAGTCCATCTTGTTGTTCTTCAACATGTGCATCTTCTTGCTCTTAAATCTTAGTATCAAAATGCACTATCTTGTTCAGTTTTTCTTTAGTTGTTCAACATCCGAGAATACTCTAAGCTCCCTAAAATCACATCCTTAGAATAAACCATTTTCAGTGTTAGTGGATCCCAAAGCTTATAACCTTTGATATTCTCACCACAACCAATGAAGACACACTTATTAGCATTGAAATCTAGCTTAGATCATTTCTCTTTTGGAACATGAATGTAAGTCTCACAACTAAAGACTCTAAAATGAAAAACAAAGTCTTTTACTTGGACAAACCTTGTAAGGTGTGTTTATCAACTAGAACAGAAGTGGGAGATTTGTTTACCAGATAACAAGTAGTGTTTGTTGCCTCAACTCAGAAACACTAATCCACCTTAGCACTACTTAGAATGCTTCTAGCTCTATCCAACAAAGTTTTGTTCATTCATTCCGCAACTACATTTTTTGTGGCATGTATGGAGTAGTCTTTTGCCTAAGAAAACTTGCATGTTTGCAATAATCATCAAATTCCCTATAGTAGTACTCACCACCATTATCTAACCTTAAAACCTTTACTTCCCTATTCAGCTGTTTCTTTAAAGTGCCTTAAATTCTCTAAACTTAGAGAACACAACAAATTTATGTTTCAAAAAATAAATCCAAGTGTTAACATAGTAGCAAAATTTACCAATGGAAAAACATCAACAAGACCAAACACATCACTATGGATCATTTCCACAACTCTCTTTGCTCTAGAACTACCAAATTTAAATGTTACTCTATATTGTTTACCAACACACAATGTTCATAGAAGTCAAAATCAACAGTATACCTAGACAAAACATCTATCTTGTTTTTTTTATTAATTAGGGTTTTAAAACCCTTCTTACCAATGTGACACATTCTATAGTGCCATAGTTTATAAGAACTAGAGTTTTCAATTACATTCATAGAGTTACACAAAGTTGATGCTTCCAACTTGAATAGGGTTCGACATCATGTGCCCCTAGCCAACTCCAAGATTCCTCTGACCAACCTACAATCACTCTTCTCAAAAGTTACATGCATACTAGAATTATTTAGTTTTGAAACATAAATTAAATTTCTTGGAAGCACTAGAATATGCAATACATTTGTGAGAGTTTTCACTCTGCCATCACTAAATATTAGTTTTACCTCTCCTCAACCATCTTGTGAGTGTTGTTATCCCAAAGGAACACCTCCCCACCATCACATGCTTTGTAAGCTAAGAGCCACTTCTTATGAGGAATCATGTGGTAGAAAGCACCTAAATCAATTAACCAAGAATCATCACTAGAAATATTAGCTAAAATAAAAATGCATTAATAGCTTCATCATAGGAGGATCTATCAATAGAAGAATCATCAACATTCTTCTTCTTATCCTACATTCCTTCTTAAGGTGGCCACATTTTCCATAGTTCCAACATCTCAACCTATTTTTACCAGGGGTTTTAGATTTACCCTTAGACTTAGATCTATCTTTTGACTCATCCTTTCCTACTTTTTGCTTACCACCACCTTTTCCTTGAGTATTCCCTGTACGTGCAATGCCTCCTTTGAACCATCATCCATAGACTTTCTTCTCATCTCCTTAATGAGCAAGGTTGCAATAAGGGAATCTATCTTAGGATCTATAGTACAATCATTGAGTGCAACTATTAGGTTTTTCTAAGATTTAGGTAATGAGAAGAGTAACAAGATACATTTATCCTCTTTGACTCAAGATACATTTATACATAGATCCTAGTTGACTCAAGATTAAATTAAAAGCATTTAGGTGCTCTACAACTAAGTCTCCTTTCATTTTTAATGAATATAGTTTCTTTTTAAGGTATACCTTGTTAATAAGACTCTTAGTTTCCTATACTTATCCTACTCTCTTCCACAAAAGAAATGCAATAGTTTCACTAGAAACATTCAAGAGAACACAATTAGAAAGACACAACCTTGTTGTACCTTGGGCTTTTTAATCTACGATACGCAATCTTCATCCAATATACTTGTAGGTTTGTTCTCATTTACTACAAATTTTTATTGATCTCTTCTAAGAGATCCTCCATCTTCAGCTCCAAAAGTTCATAGCTTGTTCCATTAAACTTCTCAAACTCTATACAAGATGAGTTGGCCATGCTCTCTATCACAAAAATCTAAATTGCACAAAAATATAAATGCTCCCACTGCAACAAAAACTCAACATCAATTCAAAAGCTAGGCATCCCTCTCTTTAATGAAGCCAAACTGACTCTAATACCAAACGTTGATAAACTGGGGAAAAATAAAGTAAACACAATTGATTCTTAGTGCTTACAAATTCTCAACCAATGATGAAACATGAATGGAAATGGAAATAAGAGTGCAACAATAAAAACATGCAAACCACAAGAACACCAATAATTGTGGGGAAAACCCTTTTTGATAAAAAAATCCCACCACCAAAGAGAGTACAAGCTTGTATTAATCTCAAAATATGAGTACATCAACACAACCTCACTCTTTAGCCCAATAACATTCCAACAACATAATAAGCGAACCTATAAAAATTCAAACCACTATCCCAAGCCCTCATCATATAGGAAAATGTAACCTAAGAAACCATAGATAGTTTCCAATACAATCAAAACTTTAACCAAGTAGTTAATATGCAAAAGAGACTTCATGACACGTGTTTGGGAGTTATAAGCATCTTTCTAGAAGCTTCAAGATCTTTCTCATGAACTTGGTCATCCAACTTCACTAGAGGATAAGACAACTCACTAGAGGACAAAATTATAACTACCCAAGTCCAAAAATGACACTCAGCTTCTTACACATCATCATAGATGCTTTCACACACATCTTACAATGTCATAGATGCTTTTTACACATCTTACAATGTCATAAATTGTCATAGATTCCCTTCCACTTCATGCCAAGTGCCTAATGATGCTTTATGATGTTTCCTCACACATTATGCCCTTTACACACATATTTCAAGTCACCTAGAGAATAACAATTAATTATAAATACCCCCAACCTCATGTGGACATCCAAGTTGGACCTCTCCATGATGCTTGGAGATGTACACATAATTAACCAACCATTAAATGAATACACTACAATAGTCTAAAATGATTGCAAGGTGAATATCACCTAGTCCTAACAATAATTAGGGTTTTGTATTTGTGGAGTCATTTTAATAGAGGTAAAGTAGGTTACTAGAATAGGTAATGAGGAATTTGTTAGCTCTCAAACATGTATCTCCACAAATCCTAAAGACTAACACCAATACCCAAGGCTAAGGAATATCAAGAAGGGGTAATGGGTAGGACATATAATCAAATTGTTGAACGAATAGGCCAGTACTTGTCAGTGAGTAAACTCACTTTCATATTTAGAATCTACCAAGTCAAGGGGGATTTTCCTAAGGTCTTCAAGACATGACAATTAAAGAGAAATGAACAATGAGACATAAGGACCTTAAGTAGCTATATACCCAAGATGCTATGAATCCCAAAAGTTATCATTAAATTCATGTAGCATTGACTACATACAGACCTACAAGACCTCCTATAAGTAGATAACAATATCCATGCATATGCAACAAAAGATAACAACATTGTTATACTCCTAGAAATGAATCCCTCTCATTGAGCATACATATGTACATGATGGAAACATACTCTCATAATCCTCTAAAAAATTATTAGTTTGTATTTGCTTGATATATGACACATGTTGCATCATTGAATCATGAAAGGATGGAGAAACCTAATCTACTCCTACACTAATAAGAGAGACTTGGTCATAATGAAATACATTTCCAGTCTTCTACCTTCTAGACTGGTGCCTACTCCATTGGGCAAACTTCCAAGAAAGATGAAAATAAGTATGCAAATTAACAATGGAAACAAGCTTGCACATGCATACAAGCCAAAAACATTAAGAATACCTACAAATAGATAATATACTTAATAACCAATCTTAAGTTAGCAACACCCCACATGCAACATGAAAAGAGTGTAAGGAAATGAGGGCATCTCAGAACGTATTTTTAAGAACAGTGGTGTCTTCGACAGATTTAAATACTTTTCATTTGCTTCAAAAACATGCACAACTATGCCACAAAGCGGAAACATACATAGAACATTTCCAACATTGACCCTTCGAGGAAAACACAAGCAAACATTAACTAGTTTCAACAATAGAAACACTAACTCAAAAGATAGAACAAAAGACACAAATATACGTGGGGAAAACCCTTATGGGTAAAAAACCCCACACTCCAAAAGCCCAGATCACCATTGTATTATTCAGCAACAGAAAAACAGTTACAATACAAAACTGGCAATAAGCCTTTCATGAAGATTTACATCTTGCTTCATCTGAAGAATAATTAACAGCCCAATCCTGCTCAGTTTTCTCCAGCACTCAGATTAGTTCTTCATATTGTTATCATGCCTCAAATCACATACAGTACATAACTTCAATCTCTCAGCTCTTGTTCTTTTCATCTCTCCTCAGTCTTTTTACATATAGTTAACATGCTTTGTGCAACAAACTGTATCAGACTTCACAGAAGAGGAAGAACACCCTACTCACTCATGAATGAAACTCTCACTAATAAGACTATTGATTCACATTGCTTTAGCAATCCAATTGACACATGCAACTCCCCGTTCGTTCCAACTGACATCGCTCTTTTTCAACCGTTTCAAAACTACCGAAACCGTTCGCACATTCGTGATGACCTTTAGTCCCACATGCACTCGATGTTGGACAATTTCCAGTTTATAAGCCCAAACGAACAGTAAGTCTATCGTCGGCAATTTTGTTGCCGATGATAACAGTCAACAGCTCATCGGGATAACTTTCACCATCCGACGCCAACACAAACCTTCATCAGAGTGACCACTGTGCATCGGCCTGAAGTCTTTAAGCTACGCCGATAGATGTCCTCTCGCCGATCGTTAGAAGAAAACACCATCGGTGAGAGAGTTCCCATCGGAAGGACACCACAAGGCTCGATCGATAGTAGATCTCACACCGATAGGTAAAGGTCATCGCTGAGACATCAACCATCGGACAAAGCCTTCAACGTCTCTCCGATTACCAGACTCACGCCGATAGGATACATCCATCGGGGTGACACATGACTTCGGATTGACATCTCATAGCTTGGCCGATAGTATTTCTCACACCGATGTCAACTTCGTCAACCTTCACCAGTTCATCGGAGTGACACATAACATCAGAGCAACATCTTTAGGCAAGCCCGATAGAGAATGTCAGCCTGACAACTTCCCTTCATCGGTGTAACCTAGCATATCGATGTAAGACTCTGAACTCTCGCCGATGTCCAACCTTATGCCGATAGTCATCACATATCAGTTGACTTGTAATCTGAGTCACTATTACTCAACATTCTCCCACTTGACAAAGGAATTACAGGAAACCATCAACGCTCTAGGTCACAGAATCAAAGCTAACACTGCCTTCACTCCACTGTGCTCACACGCTACTACAGAAGCTTTAACAAAACCAACTTCAAAGCTTTCAGAACACAGCCATGAAAAACATCCTCCAGAAACAAGATAAACCATCAGCTAGAACAACAATCAGTAAGCTGACTGTACCCATCCAACTGAACACAAAATCCACATGACTGAAAATAGCACACATAGCCAGTACTAAAACATCTAATCACTCATACCTTAAAGGTATGAACATCAGTAGACTCATGCCACCTGCATATACACCCATCACCTGTAAAAATAAGCTCTATGTGTCAACCAGTCGAAGAAGACCAAACACATCAAGAACTCCCACTGCATGGATAATGCTGATCTGAAAAAGATCATGGCATACAAAAATCCACCAATAGCATTACATAGAAAGTGTAAATATCATGTAGTACCAAGGAAACATCCACCATGATATGCAAAATCTGTAAACAATAACCTGCAACAACTCCTCACCACTAGTCCAAAGCTCACCAAGTTCTTCACACCCAACAAAAGAAAAAGATAACAGAACTTCCATGTCATCACCCAAAAGTATAAGTGAAAACACATGACCACAGGCTAGTGATCACAATCAGCTCCAACAGAATCTCAAACCAAAGTAGTGTGAAACAAACCATCCAGGAAGATAACCAGAACAAAGGGAGAAATACTGCACATCATATACTTGTATAAAATCCTTCTACATACACCTCTGAATGCCAACTATGTTAAGTATGATCTTCTCTTCAAAACCCCAAAGAGAACAGCATAACAACATCCAAACAAAACATTCAATCTCCAAGGTCAAACAATTTAACAAGAATGTAAGCCTCTCAAGCCAAAGAAGATCAAACTAATCCATTTCCCATTTCAGGAAATCAGCCCATAAAAACATCTCCTAACAATCCTCATCAATGAATGATATCGTTAAACTCAAATGCATAAGGAGATAACATGCTATCCATCTCTCACAATGAATCCTCCAGAACCATCTATGAGTAGTTCTAGATCCATGTCTATGAAAGGAAGCATAAAACACCTGAGAGAACCAATGGGTAATACCTCTCAAGTAATAAACTGCCGAGTAGACCATGACTAGGAATAAGAATGCTCCTCCAAGATATACAAGTCACCATGACTCCTCTAAGAGCAATCTTCTCATAGGTCTTTGTTGAACTCACGTCCAACCAAGGTAAAGACTCCTCGGACTTCCTGCTGCAAACTCTGATCAAACACAGCATATACACTCTCACCTTATTCTCCATGTATCCATGAGTACCTTCGAACAATCACCTCATGCTGAACTCCAACTGCATCACTACAACACTATGAAGTAATCAAGCAAATAATAAATGTACCCAAACATAGAGAAGTTTCTAGACCACTGTCAAAGCTCCAATCATCTGAATCAGAAACTTATCATGACATCATGATCTTACCATCTCCCTTAGGAGATTCCATGCTCCAGGTGAACTTAACCAAAGTCTCAAGAGCAACATATCATGCCAAAACTCAAATGCTTAAACAAGAGTATATCATGACATGAACAATCAAAATTAAACCAACATCACCTGACAAGCACCAACAACACCTAGCCAAGCATTTCATGAATCCTTCATGACTCCAAGATGTTACACATCCTCAAATAGTGTCCTTGCAAATGCGAAAGAACCCTTTTGTAGCAACAGGATCAAAGAGCTCCTCCTAGTAACATCTGCAACACTAAAGAAGATCATTCACCACTAAGTGATGAATCTGCAATCATTGCTAAAACTCCCACTGAACTGTGGAAATTGAGCTTTCCAAGGAACATGACCAAACATCTCCTAATCTAAAAATCCACTAGGTCCACACATTAATGTGTCCATCTGACAATAAAACCAAGTGGCACCAAGATCTCCAAACCAAGGAAATAACTATCACTGTCATTACACAAACCTGTGAGTCTAAGCTATTCATGACACCATGATACACATACTACAGGTCTCCATAACCAACTATTCAGATACTCTACAACATTTATCCTCTCTTTCCAAAATAGTCACACTAATGTACAAGTGACCACAGACAAGGCCAGCTAACAAATCTGCACAATCACATAATCAATCTTGTGGATATAGACCGTCCACTTTCAAGTTATCCCACTGCAATCAATAGGCTGTACACACCTAAAAAACTGCATAACTCATAGATCTAGATATACTGAAACATGCAAACTCACTATTGCACTAGAAACTACAAAACTGAGATTTCAAGGAATAGATTAACAATGTAGACAACATGACCCAAACACCAGATTACATTACAAATCTGATTTGCCAAACATGTCCCAACCTGAGCACCATAGTCAAGAAACCAGGAGCATTACCACATAAATACTGAGTGACATATCACTTGCCAGCACTCCCATGCAGAGAAAGCATCTCACCTCCTCACACCATGCACAGAGCATGCATGCAAAATTGCAACTATATCATCTAGCAACACCTCAAAAGCCAGGGTCTAGAAATAGCTTAACTATAGCTTCACAAAACGACAAGTTTTTCTCTTGACCATGTAAAACCTGTAAAACCATTGTGTTTAAAAAACACCCATGCACATCCATACCCACTTCCCATCTGGAAAACCCAAAAGTCTACAACACAAACTCCATAACAGTTAAACTAGAATAATGGATCATCATTAATATGCATAACCATAGATTTTAAGGAAAAACTATAAAACCCCTCAAATCCAATAAACATGAATCTGAGTCATGCAAATGCAAAATATCCATTTAAGGAAACAACAGTTCAAGAGCTTCAGGCCCACTTGTAGACCAATCCCTCAAACCACCAACATGCACATGCATCCGAGAGAATCAGGCTATTACAGAAGCTCTCAGACCATCCAATGATCAACTCCATAGCCTACATGCAATTAGGGTAACAGAAAATTATGCCTTCCAATACCAGGAACAAACCCCAGCATAAGCACAATACTCCATGGCTGAGCAACAACACAAACTTCTTCATATCACAAGGAAGCCTCTCACACAGACACCCAATATGAAAGTTACTACAACAACACAACCACAAAGAAAACCCCATGCAACAGGATTAAATACTATCAACTAAGAGCCTCAGGACACATCATGACCAGCTCCAGTCTCTTCATTTTCACTACCCTTCAAGCACTGTTGAAACAGAAAAACAAAATCAATTGCTAGACTTCACTCAAAACAAGGATCAAACACCAGACGATTCCTTCAGATTTCCTCAAGTCTGTCACACTAAGAAATCATCATAGAAAGAATACCTAGACCTTATACACCAGGAACTCTTACATGCAAACACATCTAGCACACAAATGTACCTATGTGAGCAACAAAGCAAATCCCAGAACTTGGCTCTGATACCACTTGTAAGGAAATGAGGGCATCTCAGAACGTATTTCTAAGAACAGTGGTGTCTTCGACAGATTTAAATACTTTTCATTTGCTTCAAAAACACGCACAACTATGCCACAAAGTGGAAACAGACATAGAACATTTCCAACATTGACCCTTCCAGGAAAACACAAGCGAACATTAACTAGTTTCAACAGCAGAAACACTAACTCAAAAGATAGAACAAAAGACACAGATATATGTGGGGAAAACCCTTACGGGTAAAAAACCCCACACTCCAAAAGCCCAGATCACCATTGTATTATTCAGCAACAGAAAAACAGTTACAATACAAAACTGGCAATAAGCCTTTCATGAAGATTTACATCTTGCTTCATCTAAAGAATAATTAACAGCCCAATCCTGCTCAGTTTTGTCTAGCACTCAGATTAGTTCTTCATATTTTTATCATGCCTCAAATCACATACAATACAGAACTTCAATCTCTCGGCTCTTGTTCTTTTCATCTCTCCTCAGTCTTTTTACATACAATTAACATGCTTTGTGCAACAAACTGTATCAGACTTCACAGAAGAGGAAGAACACCCTACTCGCTCATGAATGAAACTCTCACTAATAAGACTATCGATTCACATTGCTTTAGCAATCCAATCGACACATGCAACTCCCCGTTCGTTCCAACTGGCATCGCTCTTTTTCAACCGTTTCAAAACTACCGAAACCATTCACACATTCGTGACGACCTTTAGTCCCACATGCACCCGATGTTGGACAATTTCCAGTTTATAAGCCCAAACAAACAGTAAGTCTATCGTCGACAATTTTGTTGCCGACGATAATAGTCAATAACTCATCGGGATAACTTTCACCATTCAACGCCAACACAAACCTTCATCGGAGTGACCATTGTGCATTGGCCCGAAGTCTTTAAGCTACGCCGATAGATGTCCTCCTGCCGATCATTAGAAGAAAACACCATTGGTGAGAGAGTTCCCATCGGAAGGACACCACAAGGCTCGACCGATAGTAGATCTCACACTGATAGGTAAAGGTCATCGCTGAGACATCAACCATCGGACAAAGCCTTCAACGTCTCTTCGATTACTAGACTCACGCCGATAGGATACATCCATCGGGGTGACACATGACTTCGGATTGACATCTCATAGCTTGGCCGATAGTATTTCTCACACCGATGTCAACTTCGTCAACCTTCACCAGTTCATCGGAGTGACACATAACATCGAAGCAACATCTTTAGGCAAGCCCGATAGAGAATGTCAGCCCGACAACTTCCCTTCATTGGTGTAACCTAGCATATCGATGTAAGATTCCGAACTCTCGCTGATGGCCAACCTTATGCCGATAGTCATCACATATCAGTTGACCTGTAATCTAAGTCACTATTACTCAACAAAGAGCATCACAAAGAAGTTTTAATGCATTATAATATTGTCATAATTCATCTAGTTCTATTACAATCATGCCAACAAGTGTGAAAAGTGGAAATCAACAACTAGGTTCAAATATTCCTTGAAATGCTACAACCTACTATGGATACATTTGCTTGTAGACAAAACCTTACTTGAATCACCTTCCCCTGATTTACAAAACATGCTCTTAGCTCTTGCAAAGCTTGACACTCTTCATTTGATACCTTAGACTCCACCTAGACGCTCTCATCTAGAAAATCAATTTAAGGACCAACCCTTTTAACACATTACAAATATGTATTTATAGAATTTATCTTACAAGTAACCACATGGACCTTCATACATATTTGCCACCTCATGCCCAATCAACACATATACCTTGTCATAGTTAGCATTCACTTGCAGGGAAATAATTCACACTTGTGCAAGGAGAAATCTGCATTAGATTTACTACAAGATACATTGGTACAAGAAAGAAGAAGCTCCATTTTAGTGTAAATCAACACATTCATGTTGTAGTCTTGTAACAACATGGGAGACACCTATACCATATGAAAAAAACACCTTGAGTCATGGCCAACCCATACCTACACAGTAAATGAATCAACAAACCAAGAGTTTTCCAATATAGCTTGGAATCCCTTGTCATTACTCTACACATGGCTCTGGAGTATTAGCAACATCCCGCACAACTCCACATGTCACTAACAAACTCAACCTTGCCACTAAGGATAAGAAGAAAGCACTTGGAACCATTATATTCACGTCACAACAATAAAGTCTTCAACAACTGGGAGTCCATAAGTGTGAGCTTCATGCTATCAAGTTTGAGTTCTTGGTAGAAATCCACAGTATAGAGATTACTAGTGTATATCAATATTGATCAACGTTTCACATGATGCCACGTTGGCCCAAGAAGAATGGTGAAGGCGCATTGAAAAGTCAAATGAAGTCACCAAGGAGATTGAACCCCACCAAGGAGAACATGTGACCAATAGTAAGCCGCCACCCAGGAACGCAAGTCACCTTGATATAACCTTAGGCCTACTACTACCAAATGTGACATGTGGTGAACAACAATTGACTGAAGGATCCAAGTAGGCTACTACATAATACAACATGAACCACTATGACCAAAGCTGTACAATACCACAAGGAAACATACATATGAATCCTTGACATAAGTTGTCTCTAATTGGTACTTGACATAGAGCTACAAGGTATGGAAGCACCTCAAATTAACAATACTAAAAATAATGCCAATAGGATTGATATAGCCTTTATGTAGCTTGTGTCAAAGGACATAGGTGGAAAATGATTTGCAAGTCGTGTATGCATTTCATTCTCAACCACTCTTATCATTAATCTTTTCAACAGATTTAAATACAATCATCTTATCACTCATACAATTGGATGATAGCATAAACATGTCTCACTTTTTGGCTATGGGATGCACTTGAAGTCAATATTTGTATTTTTTTTCATTTTCTCTTAATTATAGCAAACAAACTGGAAAGAACTTGAAGATAATATAAACTAATGATTTGTGATGTTTCTTATTCATATTCTATTTCTATTTTTTAAAATTAAAAAAAATTATCTTATATTTTAAATATTTGTTAATAAAGTGTTTTTTACATTTTATAGTATTTTTAATGAGTAGTATTTTCTTATAACACATAGCTTGAGCTAGAAATAAAATCTCTTCATAATCTTTTAACATAGATTATTGATACTAATATCTAGAGCCCACATTTTTTGGTAACTTTTTGTTGCATATTTAATTTATTATTAAATTTTTAAACAAAAACAACTATTAACTTATACATAGACATCATGTAACTCTTTTGGTACGCACCTTTGAATTAATTATTATTTTATTGAAAGAAGAACCTCTATATGAAGGGCACTTGTTTTTGAGAATTTTATTTCCATTGTTCGTTATTTTTCCACATTTGTTGAACAAATGTCTTTGATTTTTGTGATAAAACTATTTTTATTTGAAAATAGAAAATAATTATATAACAAACTAAATATATTAAAATCAATCTTTTTAAAAATTTACTCTCAGAACTACATTTTCTCAATATTTCATGTCATGATGACTTCATTTGATTATGAAAAAGGTGAAATGAATCAACATTGTGTGTAATGAAATCTTTTCATATAACTTGGAGGAAAAAATGTACGATATAAAATGTGGACACATATACATATCAAGAATGTCATCTCAATGAATTTAATCTAATTTTCGTTGTGTCCCACAAATGGGATATGACTTTATGCTTCCACCAATTTATTAGAGCCTTTAATAATTCAAAACATTGATAATTCCAAGTAGATAATTAAGCATTCTCCCAATTATTCTAAGATATAATAAGAATATTTCTTGAATGAAGTATATTTGTCACTTCTACTCTTAAATAGATATAAACAAATTGCTACATTGTAATCAACACACCGACTTCTTTTCATAGGCGCTTGGGGCGACACAAATTAATGAATTATTAAAATTATAAAGTACAAACCACAACACTAAAATCAACAAACTATAGAGTCCAAACCACTCTAGATTCACAGTCACCAACATACCTACCTTCCTTTACAGGAAGGCAAGAACTTGTCAGCTCCCCAACTTGTTTTCATCATACGGGGGGAATTATTAAAGAATGGCGTACTGTAATAAGAAGAGGCACTTTATACAACAACAATGGCACTTACCACATACCTTGAATGAATGAATGAGTTTTAATAACGTCCACGAGACCGAAACGGTCTATGGGACCAAGTGTCCAAAGCACTAGGAGTTCATCAGGTTCCTTTGGATGTCATCCCGCCTTTTATGGATCTTTACCAATAGCCGGGCTGTGTTGTGAATCCTCTCTTCCTCAAATAATTCACTAAAACTGCCAACATTCACACTGTTATCCTGCTGCATACGGATATCCTTGTATGCATCACACTCCCTAATGAAGTGCTGCTCAGTTTCAACCGTTCTATCACTGCAGAAAATGCAAGTCCTATCTTCCCACCTTTCCTTGGGAACCTTCCATCTACCAGTTTCGCATCTAAGATGGTGTGAACCGATCCTCAATTGTGCCACTAAAAGCCTAGCCTTACCTTTAAGATTGACACTTAAGTATGCTTTATCTCCATGCTCCCAAGTGGGATTGAACTCTTTAATATAGTGCATTTTTTTACGCCCAATCTGATTTGTCCACATGGCAGTCTTGAATTTTTCTAACACAAACTTTTTTATTTCCTCTTTAGAGTTAGGACACTCCTGCAACTTAATGTCCCATTTTTCCAACCACTTGATGTTTTGTTTCATCCACGTCTTCTTCCTCCGATCTAACACTTCGTTCATCACCACTTTGGGCCACCGGTGATTCTTCATGTTTTCCACCTTTTTTAGGTAACTTAGTAACCTTGATATTGCAGCAGCTTCCATCGGGAAAGTATCGGCCTCTGCCAAAAGAATCTCATATGGAACCATAGCTTTAACTTTAAGACTATTGGTGATAAGGTGCTTTTGAATTCTTTCCAGCTGTCTCCATCTGTGATTTGACATGCTGCTCCCCCAAACCTCACAGCCGTAGAGGACAACCAGCGTGACCAACAAACCAAAAAGGGTTTTCTTGGTTTTCCAATCCCAAAGTTCCGCTTTCCTACACCTATTCTGGAGAAGGTAAGAAGCTCTCCAACCCCCTTGTATCCTTTTTGCCCTGCAAGTTTCCCAACTGAGCCTATTGTGAAAAACAATGCCAAGATACTTGTATTCTTCGACGATTTCCATCGGACTTCCTTCGGAAATAAAATTATTTTGTTGTTGTTTCCTTTTTAGAGAGAAGATCATGACTTTAGTCTTGCTAATATTCACTTGCATCCCAACATCTTGACAGAATAGTTCTAGAGCCTTCAAATGACCTCTCAGACCATGGGCTGTTTTTGCAATAAGAATAAGGTCATCGGCATATAAAAGCAGCTTTACCACAAAACTGGCCAACTGGATGCCATCTCCTTCGGTTTTGTATATCCATTCCTCAAGTTTGTTAATGTAAAGACCAAACAAAGTGGGGGAAAGTGGGCACCCCTGCTTGACCCTGATGTTGTTGCCAAAGCATTCAGACATGCCTTCTCTAGTTCTGATTTTTGCTCTAACACGCTCATAAAGTTTGTGAACAGTTGCTCTAAATTCATTAGGAACCCCCAATTCTTCCATCCTTTTCCAAAGTTTGTCTCTTGGAACCGTGTCAAACGCTTTTTTAAAATCCACAAAACAACAATAAGCTTCCCCACCTTGGGTGTTCCAAGCTTTTTCAATCAAATGCCTAAGAGTAATGCAATGATCAATGGTAGAGTGCCTTGGCCTAAAACCAGCCTGACCCTTTGCTCTTTTCCCTTCTTTTTCTGCCAAACTGCTGATTCTACGTTCGATCAAGCTCCCAAACAACTTTCCAAGAAGAGGGTTGACCATGATAGTACGATAGTTAGAAGGATTATTGATATCCCCACTCTTGAAAAGAGGGATAACGACACTAGTTGTCCACTCCACTGGAAAGCCTCGTTGTGTGACCTCATTAAAAACTCTTTTGATGTGTGGAGTAAGGTGTTCAACTCCCCATTTCAAGAATTTAGCTTGCAGCCCATCAATGTCCTGTGCTTTACCATTTGCTAATTTCTTTATACCCTGTTTGATATCTTCATTTGAAAAGAGCTCGGTTGATGTGCTAACCTTGGGAGGAGAGGCTTCCTCATGGTCGCGCTCATAGAGCAGTTTTGCATACTCTAACCATTGAGTTTTTGTGATATTATTTTCTGTATGTTTCTTCTCTTGCTGCAGCTCCCTCCAAAAGCCTTTGGGGTTGTGTTTACCTAATGCTATTAGCTCCTTCCTTCTTAGGATAACAAAACTTTTTTTCTTGGCTTTTAACAACTTCTCATAGTTTTTCTTGTTTTCTTTGTTTGGCTCGCTCTCTTTGTAGGATCTTTTTGCTACTTTGCACTCTTCATCATACCAGGGGTTAGCCCGGAAAGTGTTGGAGACTCCTTTCTGAGGCTTGGATTTCTTGCAAACTTTTAGAGCCTTGTGAATCAGAGGGACCAACAGACTGCTGTCAATGTGTTTCCTTGTGCTAATGTTTTCCTTAAGCCCAACATTATTTTTGGTCATCTCAATGTGCTGCCCAAGGGCAGCAGTAAAAAGTTCCTAATTTTTTTGATTCAAAATGACTTTACCATGCGGATTAGCTGTTCTCACCCTATGCTGAGCTTGCTTTTCACTTTGCTTGTTTGTGAGAAAACCAAACTTAACCAAGAGGGGCATATGGTCCGACTTCATCTCCATAGGGCAGTCCCCTATAACAAATTCTAGCAACCTGGTAGTCAATTTTTTAGAGCAGATGACATAATCAACCACACTTTGACCATTGTAGGTTTTGCATGTAATACCCCCAGATCTTGGCCAAGATCTTGTACCGTTACATTAACCATGTCATACAAACTACAAAGACCCAAAAGTTCGGCCCCGAAGTGTGTCATACTGCCGTTTCCATCTTGTGACGTTCTTTCCCAAAGTTGGTCCCCACCCTCTTCTAGCCATAAAGGATTGTTGTCCCCTCTTTCTTCACCTCCCCTTTGAAGAGATTGGTTGTTGGCTGTTCTAGCATTGAAATCTCCTATTAAAACAATTTCCCTTGAGGTGCTAAAAACAAAGATATCTTTCTTTAATGCCGCATACAGGTCTTCACTATCAAAGTTTCTCTTTTTGTAGAACTTTGACCCTTTCGGAGCAAAGTAGCAAGCAGCTAACCTGATTATGTCCTTATTGTCTGATATTTTCAGCCAAATGCACTGTTTATTGGGATCCGTTTTCTCTATTTTCACGGTTCCAGCCCACACTTCTTTTATTAGCACAGTGACCCCCCCATGGCCTTTACCTGTCTCCGTCCCTTCGTTCCACACTGAGATTTTCTTGTACCCTACAAAGTCTAGGACTTTGCACCCATCATGCTCATGAGTTTCGGTCAGAATAATAATGTCTTTCCCTTCTGCTATGGGCCCCAACCTTGGTCCTCTTCTCCAAGGGTATCCTCTGCAATTCCAACTTATCATGTGCAGAGATTCTCGTGGGGCCCCGAATTCCTATTTTTTGTGGGAAGAACACTCGCTGATTTGAGCTTTTCCATTTTTTAGCCATGCCCATTTTCCATCTTCCCTTGCTTTTTTCACTTTTTCCCATTCCTTTCTTCGTTCTTCTTGTTGTGCAAATGTTAGGTCCTCGTTGAGGAAAATGCGAGAGCCTCTAAGTAACCCCCTATTCTTTAGGATTGTGCTCTTATCCTCTATGTTTCTCAAGATGACTCTTACGTGTCTATTCCTTCCATCTTCTGTTTTCTTTCCAATCCTGTTTGCCTGCTTGATAAAACCCGTCCACTTCAATTCTTCTTTGAGAAAGTCTCTTGCTAAGATGTCAGTTCTTTCTTTCTCACCAAAATCCTTCAGACCTTTGATGATACTATTAACCTCCTTATCCTGTTTATCTTTTTCTTCTTTTATCTGCCTCTTGATTTATTTCTCGATGGTTTCTTTTTGCTCATGAGTTGGTTCACTAACAACCTGGGCCCAAGATTTTGCTTCTTCTAATTGATCTCTTAACTTATTTTCTCTTAGTTCCATGCTTGCCAAAGTTGTTTGGATCTTTTCTAGCTGTGAAATGTCACTTTTTATCACTGTTTCTGGTTTATTTTTTGTTGATTTTGTTTTCTTTAACTCCAGTTTTAGAGAGACCAGCTCCTGTTGACCCCTTACCATGTTGTTTTGTAGGGTTAAACCTTGCTCTTTGAGTAGCTTGTTTTCTCTTTCGAGGTTCAAGCTGGTTTCCAGAATTTCTTTAATCTTAGTGCTTTCATGTTGCCCTTTCTCTTCTATCTTCTCCAGCCATTGTTTCATGTTCATAAGCTCAATTACGTACAGATCTGATGACCACATCAGCGGTGTAGTTGTAGGGCTGTACGGTCCTACATGATCTTGTGAATCATCTTCCCTTCCGTCTTTGCTTAATAGAATAGTTTCTGTTTTACCTTGTTTTGTTTGAAGTTCCTAGTGACGCAGAAGATTCTCAATCTCTTTCTTGTTGTCTTCATCTAGTCCTATAGACTCTCCTTCCAGGTGGTTCATTTTGACCGTGGTGCTCGAAGTGTTTTCCTCTGCCTTGGGTAAAATCTTAATAAGCTTTTTACTATGTTTTTGCCACTGCTTATGGATTTGCCTGCGTCTTATTATCCCCATGTATTGCTTTGCGTTTACAAATATTAACTTTCCATCCATTTTGATAGTGTTATCATGAGGTTGTAAAAGTGAGAAAGGGCCCCCTATCTCTTTTAAACTCTGACCATGAGTGTTTGGATCAATAGGTCCATTTGTTAACTGTAGAGTTTGATTCCAAGGGATGCTTAACCCTTCCTGGTAAAGTACCCTAACCACAGACCTCGTTAGCTGCACTTGGGGGCCACATGTTTCCCTTGTGAGAAATGTGGGAAGCTTCATTGGTCCTAGGGTTTGCAAATTTTTGTCCCTTGGTGAAAACCGTGTTTTCTCTGCCATACAACCCTGTGTTACCAACTGGAGGTTGTCTTTTAACCGTTTCCTTTTGTTTACCATGGTTTGCTGTTCCCCAGCCGTCGGCCAGTAGGACCCATCGAGAAAGAGCTTGGATCACGCAGTTTCCCCTGACAAAACCCTCTAAACGGAGCAGAAACCCGAAACCCGTTGTCTGAAACCAACCTTGTTCTGCCCTGAGATTGTCCAATTTTTCGTGCAGGGAGAAGAAGCGGAGGCTGGCCCCCACCGAAAGTCTTCTGTCACTCTCTTCTGTTGAATGAAATCTTGGAGTGCCAACTGTCCTTGGACTCTACAGATCTGGAACTCTCTGTGGGCCAATCTTGGAAAGAAGTGTTAAAGCGGCAAAAAAACACCGCTATTGCATGTTCAATGTGGAGTCTGTTTTCGGCAGTTGGGAAGAAATCAAAAGAGAAGGAATAGAATTAATGCATAGTGCACTCACCACTGAATATAACCACCGTTTTGTAGTTTAAACAGTTTTGCAGTTTGAGGCTCTTACAAAAGAGTGGGTTTATGCTTTGCCGTTTGAAATGTATTTGCCGTATACAAAAAAAGTGAAAAATGGAAAACCCGACAGCGACCACAAAAGACAAAGAACGAATGAAAAGTTGTCTGAAACCAACCTTGTTCTGCCCTGAGATTGCCCAGTTTCTCGTGCAGGGAGAAGAAACGGAGGCTGGCCCCCACTGAAAGTCCTCTGTCGCTCTCTTCTGTTGAATGGAATCTTGGAGTGCCAACTGTCCTTGGACTCTACAAATCTGGAACTCTCTGTGGGCCAAACTTGGAAAGATGTGTTAAAGCGGCGAAAAACACCGCTATTGCATGTTCAATGTGTTAAAGCGGCGAAAAACACCGCTAATGCAAGTTCAAGGGACGCTAAATAAACGAGCCCAGTTGTTTTAGCGTGTGCGCCTTTGGTGGCCCACTTACAACATAGATGTACCCTTCGTTGACTTCAACACAGTATTAGGAAGCTGAATCTATAAGTGTGTGACCCGCTCGCCAGCTGCATCCCCGTTCGCATCCCCTCACACGCTTCTGAAACCCTTCCACTCGCTCATTCACTTATTATGCGCGTGCAGTTTCAAGTACAAAGGACAACAAAATTTTCAATAAGACGTTTAATTTTTCTATGTTAAATTTGGGTTTGCTCATTGCCAGACCCACAATAAGACATTTCTGTGACATATTGGGCAGTGTCTACGGGGCCTTCAGGATACACCGATACCATAGATGGGATGCGGCTGCCATCCATGCAACCATCGTTGTCAATGTACAGAAGGTACAGGTCAAACAATAATTATCTCCTGCTCCTGCCTCAAACGCATACGCGAGCTTTACCATCATAGTTGTGAGGGAAATATTAAACTTCATATTTTATATTTAACTTGTAGTTTTAGGTTTTAAAATTTTCATAAGATTTTAATTTTAATTTAAAATATGAACTTAAAAATGTTTAAATTTTTTATTAAATATAAATATAAATTTGTAATTTTGAATATTAATATTATATTCTTATTTTTATTTATTTTATTGAGTATTTTATTAAATATAAATATGAATTTATAATTTTAAATATTAATATTATATTTTCATTTTTATTTATTTTATTGATTAGATAATATGATTATTAATAGTTTAAAAGTCTTGTTTCATATGATCACTCTCTATCACTATCATTAACTTTGGATATATATAAAAGAAAAAAGAAAAAATGACAAATGATCATATGAAACAAGACTTTTAAACTATTAATAATCATATTATCTAATCAATAAAATAAATAAAAATGAAAATATAATATTAATATTTAAAATTATAAATTCATATTTATATTTAATAAAATACTCAATAAAATAAATAAAAATAAGAATATAATATTAATATTCAAAATTACAAATTTATATTTATATTTAATAAAAAATTTAAACATTTTTAAGTTCATATTTTAAATTAAAATTAAAATCTTATGAAAATTTTAAAACCTAAAACTACAAGTTAAATATAAAATATGAAGTTTAATATTTCCCTCACAACTATGATGGTAAAGCTCGCGTATGCGTTTGAGGCAGGAGCAGGAGATAATTATTGTTTGACCTGTACCTTCTGTACCTTCTGTACATTGACAGCGATGGTTGCATGGATGGCATCGATGCTGTAGACGCTGCCGACATATTGTGGGGTTACGTTACAGCATAGCAGCAAGCTGACATGCGGGTATTTGCCGTATCGTTTGTTTTCCATAACAATAATTAAGAAAGAAACATATATCGTTTGTTTTCCATAACAATAATTAAGAAAGAAACATATATCGTTTGTTTTCCATAACAATAATTAAGAAAGAAACATAAATTCGGACAGACAAATGTGCAGAGAAGAGTTTTCATGGCAGCCTCTATTGATTAAATCAACACATGGTTTTGATAAAAAAACTGGAGTTTTCAATTGTTATAATGTGGCACCACTCTACTTAAACATCATCCATTTTAATGATCAAACAATCAATAGCAATTTTACACCTTATTCACAACAGAAAGTGATAAATATTTGTCCTATTTTTATTGATCAGAATTGACGAATGACTGTTGAAATAGATGATGCACGGCCCGCGGCAAACTACTAAAACATAAAGACGAAGGGAATGTTGACGGTTGGCAGTGGGAAAGCAAAAGGTAAGCACCCACCTAGAAAATAACACATAGGTGACATTGTAAGGGGATGCTCTTTTTGTTGAGCTTGGAGGCGGAGTTGTCCGGAATTCTGTCCCGTCTCGAATGTTGCAGACTGGATATACGAACTTGCAGAGCGGATCATGCGAGCTTGGATTTGAAAATGTAAACAGAATAGTAGACTGGAGTTCATTTATATAGAGGTCGGGATAAGAACAAGTTCGTTGGACTTCATTTAATGTTTGGGCGTGAGTAAGCCAACCTGTGTGTGGCGATAACGCTGCATTTGATGTGTGCGGCGGGATTGGGGCGCATAGGCCAACTTGGCTGAGGCATTGATATTTGTAAGTTCGATGTGGATGTGTAACGTGGGATTGGATCTCGTGATATGGGATAAGTCCTATGCGTTTGTATTTAATTCTTGGGTCTAAGTTCTAGATTCAATGGCAGCTACGAAGACACCTTAGAGGCTACACTTGGCAGAACCGCAAACTTTTTGATCAAAATTCATGGTAGAAAATCCGAACTTGAGAAAGGGATGCAAAATGTTTAACAGTCCTGTTTTCGGAGAGGGGCTGAGTGCGATTCTGGGTCCCACAGGTTGCTTTGGCCTCGTGGACGTTATTAAAATATTTCATTCATTCATTCAATGAGGCCGGCCTTGTGCTAGTATTTAATAATTGGGCTACATTTAATATCGAAGGCCGCATTTTGGGTCCCATCCTATAGTGGTGTTAACTGGGGCATGCATCGCCCGATGAGTCCAATTTGGAGCCATTGGATTAAGTGGCACAATCTAGAGTGCTGGTTCTATAACGGCTTGGTCCAAGGATGACATGGATTGAAGAAATGTTGCGACACCTATATAAGGCAAGGGCAATCCATTTGCACAGTTAGTTGGATGAATACAGGATTCGTGCTAGTATGTGCAGAGCTCGCTGAGGAGTTCGACTATTAAGATTTGGTTTTGAGGAAACATAGCTAAGAGCAAGGCTCGGAGATTCGATTTGGTGTGAAGGCAGTGTGATCTGATCTTGGATTGGAACGCTGTGTGGAGAAGCACGGGGATACCCTTGGGGTGGCTTTGTTTCATGTAAGTGCACAAAGCAATATCGACGGTGTCTGACTTGGTTTTGCACTAGGTTTTGGGACAATGTCCATATTGGACTTTATTGTATTTCTGGGATCTATAATGAAGAGTTGTCCATTTTGCCCCAATATTGTGTTATGTTGATGTGTGTAGTGATTATTTGCATTACTTAGTTGGTTTAAATGTTAGCATTGTTTGTATTGGCTTTGGTTTAGGATAAGGCATAGTCCATTTGGAGGACAAGCTCAGACCCCTTGGGCGAGTTGTCAGTCCAAAAAGTGGTGCCGCACAGAGTCGCAAGACTAGCCCCATGACAGTTGGTATCAGAGCAGGTTTTGTGAGCGACCTGTGTAGTCAAGTTTTGTAAGTCTAGTTCGACTCTGTGAATAAGTATGGTTGATGCTAAAAGCAACCCTAGATCTAGCTTTGAGAGAGAAGACCATGGTGAGGGCCAATATGGGCAAGGGAATCGGTAGGATCACCCCTAGACTCGCATCTGGGTGGAAGAGTTGGATGGCCGAGTCGAGAGACTGGAGAGATTTGATTTAGAGCACATAGTAGATGCACTGGAGTCTGAGTTGAAGAGTTTCCAAGTGACGATTGCGATCAATGCCCAAGATCATAAGAAGAACAAGGAGGACTTGGCCTTTATCAAGTCCATGGTGACCCAGTTTGGTTTAGCACAGGTTTCGAAGGCTAAGAAACCCAAATCCTATGAGGGCCAACGGGATGACAAAGTCCTCAAAATTTTCTTTTGGGACATGGATGAGTACTTGGGTAATATGAGTGGACTATCAAATGAGTCCATGGTGAAGATTGCAACAACCTTCTTGTCAGGTAGTGCAAAATTATGGTGGAGAACCCGAGCCGAGGACACAAAAGAGGGTAAGATCCTGGTAAAGATAGATAATTGGGAGGAGTTTAAGATAGCGTTGAAGGACTAGTTTCATCCAGGGAACTCAGCTTGGTTTGCAAGGAATCAGGTCATGGAACTTAGGCAAACAGGTTGGATTCGGGACTATCAAGACCTTCACAACACTGATGCAGGAGATCAAAGATATGTCAAAGGTGGATCGTTTGTTCTTGTTCATGAAAGGTATTCAACCTTGGGCCTAGGCCGACCTGAGGCGTCAAAATGTCTAGACTCTTGCTATTTCCAAAGCTACTGCTGATCACCTGCTGGACTTCAAGGGTGAGATAAGTAAGGGCTATGTTGGTTGAGCCGGGGATGACTCCAAGAAGAAGTCCTTCGAGAATGAAAAGTCTAAGGGATGATAGGCCTCCACAAAAAAGGCTAGATCAGGCAAGTCTAAGGAACTTGGTGGGTTTGTTGAAGGATGAGGAGTCCACGATGGCTAGAAAAAAGTGCAGGAGCTATTTTAGATATGGAAACCCAGACCATTGGGCCCGAGAATGCCTGGAGTGCCAGAGGCTAAATGCCGCATAGAAGAGTGAGTCAGTTTTGGAGATGGGAGTTTTATAGCTCCTTTTCATTGTTTGGGATTCAAAGGGGTCTGGCTAGTCCAAGTTGCTTGAGAAAGGGATTGAGCATGGGTTGAGTTTTGTGGAAGCCATGTTGAGTAATAAGGTGATTTTGGCAATGGTGGACTTGGGGGCCACACACAATTACCTCTTTGCAAAGAAGGTGAATAAATTGAATTTGAAGTTACAGCAAGTGAGTTCTACATTCAAGGCAGTGAACTCCCCTGACGAGAAGGTCGACGGGAACATCTTTGGAGTGGCAATCTGAGTTGGTCCATGACGAGGCCATGTGGACTTGGTGGTCATTGATATGGAAGATTTTGATCTCATTCTGGGGAAGCAGTTCTTGTGTAGGGGTATGGCAGCCCTTGTTCCATGTTTGGAGAGCTTGTTGTTCCTCGACCCGAACCAACCTTGCATGGTTAGGACTGTCCGGTAGGGACACTTTGCAAAGTCAGTGTTTGTGACGAGTCTAAGGAAGGCTGTGAGAAAGGATGAGAGTGCCATCTTCTTGGTTGCACTCCTTGGAGGATGGGATGAGGGGGAGTCATTTAGGACTTCCATCCCCACTCATATAGATGAGGTCATTAAGACATACAAGGATGTTATGCTAGAGAAACTACTAGAGGTTCTTCCGCCTTGCAGGAACATTGATCATAGGATTGAGGTCGAGCTAGGGGCCAGGCTACTTACTCGAGCCCCATACCACCTGTCTGGGCCGGAGATGGTTGATCTAAAGAAGCAACTTAGAGTTGATGGTAGCCGGGTATATACGACCATCCGGGTCCTTGTATGCATCCCCGGTGCTCTTTCAAAGGAAAATGGATGGGTCACTTAGGATATGTGTGGATTAAAAAGCTTTGAACAAGCTCAAAATAAAAAACAAGTACCCTTTGCCCCTTATTGAAGATTGTTTTGACAAGTTGACAAGGACGAGGTACTTTACTAAGTTGGACCTGAAACAAGGATATTACCAGGTTAGGATCACAACTAGTGGCGAGGAAAAGATTGCTATAACCACAAGGTATGGGTCATATGAGTTTATGGTCATGCCTTTCAGCTTGTGAAATGCACTAGCTACCTTTTGCACTCTAATGAATGATGTGTTCGGACCCTTGCTAGACAAGTCCGTGGTGGTTTACCTTGATGATATCTTGGTTTACAACAAGACCATGGAGGAACATAAGGAACACTTAGTAGAGGTATTTGAACTTCTGAGGGAGCACTAGCTATTTGTCAAGGAAAAGTGCTCTTTTGGCTAGGAGGAAGTTCAGTTCCTTGGTCACATTGTGGGGAAAGGAAAGTTGAGGCCAGATCCTGTTGGTTAACAGATTTGTCACCTAACTCTATATTCTCATGCCCGGACAAATGACAAATGTAATCAACAGTTGAGCCTACTATATTGGTATTTTATAAAGGCTCTCTACTTATTTTACAGGGCGCATCTACCTTCGATAGATATTCTTATGAATGAAAACCAAGATTGCTTTTAACCAGAAAGCAAAAATAAAGGCGGAGCTTTTAACCAGAAAGCAATAAAGGCATAAATCTATTTTTCAAATAATCAGAAGTACAAAGACTTCCACCACCACAATATTCAGAAACTCAACTAAAAATGATATCATACACCATATAATCACCACTCTAAACAATATATCAACAGATAAACCATCCACAACAGTGAGCCAAACTAAAGATATCCAACCACTTCAATGCACAAATGCTACCAACACCAGTAGTAATACATTCAACATAGGAAGAACATAAATTCAAATAACCATAACACAGTCTATGATCACTTAAATCTCCACTGCATTGATTCTCATTATATGCATAAAAGCAATTGAAAAAGAAGAAGTATCAAACTTCTCTATCTCCAAAACAAAGTTTGCCCAAAAGATCCACACATAAACTTGCACATCAAATTTATAGCAAGCCACATGATAACTGTCTTTAACCCTAACGGCTTCTTGGTGACAGCCGATTTAAAAAAGAGTTTAAACAATAAATATTTAAAGGGCCCTCCAGAGCCAATAGTTTAAGAGCCTGTAAAAATATTTTGCTAAAACATGAAAAGAGAATTAATTGAGGATTATCACATCCTCATCGCCAGCATCATCATCATTTTGTGCCGCATCTTCATCTTCCACCTGTTCGGTTTCCTTACTCGCGTCCTCTTGCACTGCTTGAGCTGCTTGTGCCCTTTGTCTAGCCTTGTATGCTTGGTACCTGGTGAGAAAAGGGGAGAGGGACATGCCACTTGGAGTGCCAGTCATGCTAATCCTGCGCTTCTTGTGAATTGCCCTATCTGTATCATTAATCTTTTGATTCAAATCTCATTGAGCCCATTCTTGATAGTTTTGATGTAGGTGGCAGTCCTTGCCATCTTCTCAAGTGATTCACTGGTTATGACATTATAGTCCATTATCTCCTCTGTCACCAATTTCTTAAAGTTTTGCTTTATTTCTTTAACATCCAATAATTTGTCCTCATTTTCCTCAGTTGCTTCAATTTCCAAGATAGCAAAATCAACCTTAATATTTCTCATTTCAGCATAGTAAGTTGCTATCGCATCCCTCATATCATCTTTAGCCGATGTCAACATAATTATTCTCCATTCGAGGACATCTATCCAAGCTGGTGCATCAAACTCATTTGGGGCATTTATAATCTGTTAAGCTATTAGGACCTTGACATCCATTTTGGCCATTTCTTTGATTTCCATTGAGGCTAAAGAGAGGCTATTATGATCACTCCTAGCCTTTTGAAACTCTATAATTAAGACCTCTATTTTACTGGAAATAGAATCAAACAACTTAACAACTTCTTTAGCAAATAGGAGGCCATCAAAGGTCACCTTTTCTACCCATTGATTTACAGCATCATTCAAAGCCCTAGACTGTTTTATTTGTTGCAAAAGACTGGGATCTGGCACACTTACATTTAAATCTGGCATTGCATCAGATGAGAACATTGTAATACTTAGGACTGATTGAATAAAAGAAGACAAAACACTTACTTGAGTGAGCAGTTTTTGATTCTCCTCCTATTCTTTCTTGACCCTCTTTGATAAGTTGCTGACTGAATACTCTGCATGATAAATATCCCCTTTAGTGGTAGAAGGTCCCATATCTACCCTGTTCACATTAAAGTCAACTTCAGTCACTTCACCCTCATTCTTATTCCCCACAGGGTCTGCAATCTCAAGGAATTGATTGCCTGTACTATGGTATGTGACCATTCTCGACATTCTCCTAGCACTCTTGGGCTTTGGAGTCTCCTACAACAACTTAGCCACTGTATCAATACCAGTATCCACCATTGGAGTATATCTCTTTTTCTTTTCAACCGCTTTCTTCAACCAAGAAGGAGAAGAGGTGGAAACACTAGTGGCATTAGCCATACTTGCAATACCATCAACCTGAACTGATGAAGAATCAGGTGTAGGAGGATTATTTGAACTAGGAGAATCTTGGGCACTCAACAAAGACTAAAAAATATTATCTTCTCCCAACTGTGTAAAGATCAATGAATCACTATCATTAACAGGTTCGTTAACTAGTGGCACATGGTCTGCTTTGTGTGGAGAAGAAGCCAATCTGGTATCATCTTTTACTGGCTGACCATCCAGCTCACACACGGATTTCAACTTATTATTCTCTTTAGGGGGTCCTTCGCCATCTCCACTCAATTGTGAGCCAACTCCTTGTGTAGTTAGGTCCGAATTAGATGTCTTCCTTTGAGAATGCACAACTTTGGACTTACCTTGGTTCTGAGCTGATGATTCTTTAGCTGTATTTGAACTAGCTTGCTCTCTAAACTTTTTCTTCAACGATTTCTCTGTTCTCCTTATGACACCAAAAGAAGGAAGTTTAATGTCAGTGACTTCTTTCTCCGACCATCTCATAGGAGGTAGAGATTGCAATGAAACTTCTTGAAATCTGGTATCCAAAATGTTTGAACCATCATCCACAATATTAGGCACTTGCATGGGGAGATCAAAGGCACAAATTTGATCAGTTGTTAGTCTCATCCAACTTCTTCTTTGGAGTTCCCTTTCATTCAGACAATCCTCCCAATAATCCTCCAGTTGAAGCTTGTGCTGAGAAGATCCACCCCATGCATATTTTTCTTTACAAATTTTTTACTATCAAAAGATGCTCTAGTCCACAAACTGTGAAGAACAAATTCAAACAAAGCCTTATCCACATTTCTTACAACATCATTACTTTTACAAGAATAAAATGAGAGAGTCATGGGGAAGGAATACCCCTTTTTCTTCATAGCATGATATTTCAAATTCATAGAAGCCATTTGTCTGCATACCTCCAAAAGCACGAGATAGTTAAACGAATACCACGGTAATTTCAACGGGGCATTTTCGTAACCCCTAATTGTTATGTATGAAAGACGATCAAAATGCACATAAAAACTTCCAAAATTCATCACAAGTGCAGTTGCACTTGTTGAGAACCTCTGTTCTAATGTGCCATCAATTCTTTTTGTCAACCACATTGTAAGAGAATAATTGATTCTTCAAAAATCTTTAGCAACTTCCTCTTTCCGAAGTTGAAAGAAAGTGTCATACATAGGCATGCCAACGACAGGTAACCCTTGTGGTATCTGAGCACAGGGATTAGATCTTTTGAAGGTGAGAAGTTGTAGATTGAAGAAGGAAAAGTGGAAGTTGAAAAGACAATATAGTCAAAATGCATCCAAAAGATAACATGGCAAAGGAAAACAGAGAGTTGAAGGAGAAGGAAGCAGCACAAAGGAGAGCACTTTTCAAAACCACCTGCAAGTGCAATGGAAAGGTAAGGTTATAGTAGGCTCTGGTAGCATAGATAATATGGTGTCACAAGAGATGGTTGATAAATTGAATTTGGTAAGGATACCTCATGAGACACCCTATAATGTTTCTTGGTTGAATAATGCACATTCTCTCTTGGTTAAGGAGTAAACTTTTGTTGAGTTTGATATTGGTCCCTATAAGGATAAGATCTTATGTGATGTGTTGCCTATGAGTTGTTATCACTTATTACTAGGGAGGCCATGGCAATTTGAAAGACATGCCTTATATGATGGAAGTCATAACACCTATCAGATTGAGAAGGATGGGGTTTCTTTTACATTGACTCCATTGGTGGAAAATGATGAAGGACAGAGTAAGGTAGCAAGGGTGATTATGGTGGGTAAGAAAGAATTTGTGGAGCTTGTGGAAGACAAACAAGAAGAGTGTGCAACCATTGCCAAAGAAGAAGATGTGTAGATAGTAAGTGTGGAGGATGATTCAGTGTTGAAGAGAAAAGAAGATGAAAAGGTGGAGAATGATCTGAGATTGGAAGGAAAGGATAATGAGTTGGTGCCAAAGTCTGACACAGAGAAGGTCAAGGATGAATTCCTTGGGAAGATGTAGGATAAGTAAGGAAAGCATGATGAGATTGTGCCAAACACAATGCTTTGTCCATTGATGGGACAAGGGGTGTGTAAATCTGACAATAAAGAGGTTTATGAATCTGGTAAGACAAAGATTCTTGGGGCAGAGACCTTGATAAGAGGAAATAAAGTAAGAGTGAAGTGGTTATGGAAAGGCAAGATTAGGAAAAGAGGCCTAGTGAGGTCATGGGGGGAAAGATATTTTGTCCACTGATTGGACAGGAGGTTGGTGGCAGCATGAGTCTATCAGTAAAGAGGATGGTAGACTTGATAGCATAGAGGTCTTGGTGGTAGAGAGGTTGAAAATAGAGGTAAAGAGGAACATTGAAGGGGTTGAAGATAAGTTACCAAGGATTGTGGCCAGATTTGAGCACATAAACAGGGTTGCGATGAAGACCAATCCATTTAAGAATGGAAGAGATTTGGTTGTAGGTCAAGGAGTAGATTCAACATCAGCTTCAGATGTGAAGAAGGTCAGAGGACATACCACATGTCAGATTGTGAAGATGGAGCAATACTAAGGTGATAACCAGTTCAACAAGGCAAAGGATGATGCAAAGTTTCAATACTTGACCCAGTGGAAGGGACTACCAGGTGAAGGAGCATGTGGAGAGCAAGAAGACAAGATGATCAACCAAAGAAATGGTGCAGTACAGTCCTCAAGGGACTTGAGTTCTTCTTTGTCTGGGTGTATGGTGTAGGGGCACCATGTCAGTCCAATCATGTAAATAAGGTCTTTTGATGAGTTTTGGTGTGTCAATCATTGTAATAAGGTTGAATAGACCATATTCAATGTAATAAGTCACTTTGGTCAGTTTAGGAGTCATTTTTCTAAGAGGTTGTCAAAGATTGTAAAATCTTATAATGTTGCGATGTTCAAAATGCAAATTAGGAAGTTGAAAGGTCACTTTTGTAAAGGGAAGTTTAAAGGTTAGTTGTGATCAGTTTTGGAGGTTGGCAAGTGTTTAAAAGACCTTTTTGAATGTTGTAAAGAGGGGGCAATATAGAAGATCAAATTTTGAATATCAAACAATTACATTTCCTACATTTTAGACTGTATCTTCAAGGTTTTAGAGATCAGTACGACTCCGTACTGCTTGTTCATGGTGTAAAATGAATTGGAATTGTTAGAGTAGTGAAACTACTTTGATTTGGGTTTTATTGCATTGAATTTCATTAAAATTTGAGGTAGTTTGAAGCCCTTTTCTGTAGGCTGCCCGTAAACCCTGTTTTTGAGGGTTTGAATGCAAGGAAAATGGTCTGTGACTCTTTCCACCAATGAGAACACTTGATGATTTGTGGATTGGATTTAGATAGGATGTATTTCATGTTTACAAGTTTGCATAATTCAGGGGATAAGGTTTGTGGAGTTTTTGTTGATGTCCTGGTTGGTTTAATTCATGTTTTCTATGCAATTGAGAGGCATGGGGTTAGAGTTTGTCAAAAGAGCCATGGAAATGGACTTGTGAGAATTTGATGAGCATGTGCAGGCCCAATACAAGGTGTTTGAACCTTTTGTAAGGTGTGGCTATTGGCAAGAGACACTGCTAGGCATGATAAGTGTTGTCATTGATGGTAACTAAGTCTCTACTACACATCCGCATTTCATAATTTGCCCATATAGGAAATCAGATTGAAGATTTGTCTAAGTCTGGGAAGTTAAGAACAAAGTGTGTGATACGGTCCGGTATCTTGGTCCGGATCTCTCCAGGAGTAGATTAGATTTTGCTGCAGATCTGAGGGAGTCATAAGCATTGTCAGGATAATCTAAATCCAAAGTTTTGGTGTCCGGTGATGAAGGATTCAATAGTTATTGGCATCTAAGTATCGGGTTAACAGTTTGACAGAATAGGCAGAAGAAGAACAGGCTGACCTTGTAATTGATCTTGGTTCCAGATGTATGCAAGTTGTTGGTTGGACAAGTTGTGATGATCAGTGATAGTAGCCGACCTGATTAATGATTTGTGAGTGCAAGTTTTGGTCTGCGTTACAAGTGTTCATGGATTTAGCCGATAGAGCATAATTCTCAATAAAGTTCTAAGTGTTCTTGAAGCCGACTGAAAAGTGGTTGAAGATTAGGATGCAGATATATATAGTAGATGAATTTGAATGATTTCGGTGTGCATGGCATGTGACTATGGAATAAGTGTGAAAAGAGAAAAGATCTAAGATTCAGATGTGAGCAGAATAGTAAAAAGGGTAGAGTGAAGATGAAGTGTATCAAGTCAGTATTTTGTGCTTAATTGGAACTGAATCCTTGCATTGATAGATGCTAATTATCAGTTCAATCTCATTGTAATCTTCTTTCTGTAGGTAGTGAGCCTTCTATAGGCAGTAAGTCCTCTTTGAGTAGTGAGCTTTGGGTAGTGAGCCCAAATGCATGTGCATTCCCCTTTGTAATACTTTTAATAGAGTATAATCTTTGTGGGTTAACCCCCACTATGGTTTTTCCCTTAACCGGGTTTCCACATCAAAAATATTGGTGTCAAGTGTGTTACTTATGTTTTTGCTCATGTGTTATTGATTCATGCTTTAATGTTTATATCATTAATTTGATTAGAAGTTTTAAAAGAGGATTAAAGGCATAAAAGTTTAATTTGTGTGACAATTGATTGACCCCCCTCCTCTCAGTTGTCCGGACCAATTCCAACAATTGGTATTAGAGCCAGGTTTCTTTGAAAAAGTTTAACAGCTTAAGGAAGATCTAGGAAGGCAGTAAAATGGATGAATATAACCTTCAAGGGCAACTTAATCTTGCCTTAGAAGATCTTGAGCAGTCTAGAGCAGAAGTCCAAGAGCTACAAGAAAATCTCAAAAAGGCTGAAGACTTCATTGAGATTCTAAAAAGAGAATTGAGCAAATCAAATGAAAAGGGGAAGCAACAACCTCTTCAGCTGGGAAATCATTATGAAGACAAGGCCCTGAAAGAGAAGACAAAGGAATGTGAAAACTTAGCTAAAGAAGTTGTTGTCCTAAAACATGAGATGGAATCTGGGGTGATGAGACTAACCAAGGAAATTGAAGACAGGAAGAAACCTGACGAAGAGATTAAACAAAATCTGAAAGAGAGTACTGAAGAATGCTATAGATTGGATGGAATAGTTGGTCTCCTAAAATCTAATCTACAAGAAAGCAGAGACAATGAGAGAGAACTTGAGAGACAAATTATCACTCTCAGACATAACCTAGAAGTTGCAAATGAATACAAGGAGAAGTTCAAGATAAGATCAGCTAAACTTGAAGCACTGATTGAAGGACAGAAAAAGGTTGATGACAAGCATGGTCTTGGATATGAAAAAGGTGAAAGTTCCAGATCCAGATAGAGAAATTTTCAACCAAGGAATGGGAGAAATAGAACTAGAAAACCTCTGGTAAGATAGCCAAATGCTCAAAGATATCCATCTTTCAATGGAAATTGATTCAACTACAATAAATTTGGCCATAAAGCTACTTAATATAGAAGCAGAGTAAATCAAAATGATCCATCCTTCTCTGGTCAATGCTTCAAGTGCAAGAGGTATGGTCATATATCCAATGAATGTAGAAGTATGATAATGAATAACTCTAATGGCAATTCTTTCAATGGCTACTGTTTTGCTTGCAATGGATTTGGGCACATGGCTAATCAGTGCAGATCAAGAGGAAATCAAGTATATAAACAAGAAAATGTTGTGTGCTTTAATTGCAATAAATCTGGTCATATTGCAAAATTCTGTAGAAGCAGGAATAATGGAAGAAGAGGTTTGGTAAATAGAAAACTGGATGAGCTGAGACAAGACAAAGGCAAAAGAAAAATTGATGTGAATAAGATACAGAGTGAAATGAACAAGATTTGGGTGAAGAAAGATACAATGAAAAATGGTGATGGGTCCGCATCAGAATTTGGTTCTGATAATTCCTCTGGGAATTAAATTAGGAGCTCTCGCTTAGGGGGAGCTGCATTAAACATCAAATTCACCCAGTCAGTAAGTGGGTGCCAGGATATGGCACAATGAGAAAAGATATTTTGAAGTGGTTCAGAACTTTTGGAAGGATTTTCGAAAGGAAAAATGTTGATATGGAAATTTGCAGAGTAATTCATGAAGAACAGTTCAAGAAGCAGAGTAACCAGATGGAGTTAGGGCAGCGCATTTATTACAATGCAAAATTAGGTTTTGCAAAGGATAAAAGGTCACTTAATCATGCATTTGAACCACTTTGCATTTGAAGGAAACAAGTAGAAGAGCTTCTAAGTTGCAAATCTAGAAATTGAAGAACGAAGAGCGAATTCAATTGGAAATTGATCAACCCTAACCTCGCGGAAGAAAAAGGTATTTCTCTGTAAATATTTGGATCTAAAATCTGTTGAGATGGCTTCTCCTCATGTTGTTGACATTACTGAAAGGCCTCGACCCAAATTTAAGAAACATCCTCACAAATCAATAGAAGTCGACCCGCTAGGTGCCTTTTCAAGTGTTCTATATGGTGTGTTGCATGTTGAAGATATTAGGGTTTATATTCATGCAAACATAGATGAATTTGGTGATTCAAGGTATGTAGACTTGTTTGAGAATCATCTCAGGGGTGAAAATCATGATCTTAAACCCAAGTATAAGGCACTGCATGATAAACACTTTATTCAGATTATGGGGTTTCCAACATTTGATGAAGATGAATGGGTCCGGTATGTTTTGAGTCGGATGTATGATGAATTCATTTAGCTGTTAAAACCATTCAAGATTACCAAGAATGTTATCAGAATTGTGACTGGGTTAAACTCAACTAGTGAATTACCCATGTTAAAATATGTGAAAAACCAAATTGTTACTGATGCAACTGGTGCAAAATTTGATAGGAGGGCTATGACTATAAATGACATTATAGAACCGGATGTGAAGTTTACTTCCATGGTGATTGGCTACAAGATATATTACTCCAGCAAGGAGAATTCTGTCTCTGGAATTGCCACATATGCAGCATATCAAATGTTGAAGGATAATGTAGATTATGACCTTTGTGAGTTGTTATAGAACCAGTTGATTGAAAACTTGAACAAAATCAAAAGGGATAAGAAAAGCACTTTTAAATATGGTACATTGGTTCTACGCTTGTTTTTCTACTATATGAATGAAGTACCTAGAGTAAAGGGTGTTCACTTGACTAATGATGAGCCAATTGCCATTCAGATCAGAGATCATCTTCGCAGCATTGGAGATTTCAAAGCTCAGAAAACTGCAATATAGGGATACTTCAAGAATTTTCAGAGTATGATGCATTTAAGGGAAATAATCCTTAAATCAATTGTTGAGAAGTACAAAAATGAAATATGCTTCATGGTTGACACTGATCAATGCCTAATGGAAGCAGTGGAACCCAGAATTGCTTGGATCAGGCCCATGGAGTATGAAGTAGATGAAAAAATATTGAATATGTATGCTCAACATCTTCTAAGCAAGCCTAAAGACACAACAGTTGAAAGATTTGGAACATATGAGGAGTTAAGTTTAAAACTACATACTGAGCTCAGAGAACCTGAAATCACTAGGAGAGTAAGAAAAGAAGTTGAGCAGTTGGTTGAAAATCTGGGCCTAACTAAAGAGGATGTGAGGCAATTTAGGGAAAGAACTGAAAAGGAAAGAGAAACAAGATAAGAAACAAGGAAATGCTCTAGTGGAACCCTCTTCCACCTCAAGGACTATTAGGAGCTCTGTTGCTACCCCTGTTCATCATAAGACTGCAAAACCAAAAATGAAATCATATGGAAAAAGGGAGAAAAGAAAGAAAACAAAAGCATCCCAGACCTATGAAAGCACAAGAGAAGAAGAAGAAGATATAGATTCTGACATTGAGATAAAAGAAATAAAAGCCACAGGCACAAAAACGGCCAAGATATCCAAGGAGATGCCCTCCGAAAGCAAAAGGGAAAGCAAGAGGCAAAATATAGAGGAATATGAAGAGAAGCCTACTCTTTCAGTAGATGACATCATTAAATCTGTTACTGTAGATGGAAACTTGGCTCCAATGATAGAATTCTATGATGACTATAGTGATGCTGACAAAAGAGTACTTGAGGAGGCAACGATAAGATATTTGAATATCTACAACAAGGCTCTTATTGAGATATGTTCATTGATACCAAAAAGCCTTGAAAAAATTTTGGAACTGAGAAAAGAGAATGCAATAAGCAAGGATCTTGAGATTTGAGAACAAATATTAATACAATTATGCCCCCAAATTACTCGGAAGCAAATGAATTTGATATTCAAAGAAGCTAAGGATGAGTTCCAAAGTAAAAATTGAATGAACAAGCTTATGCTTGGGGAGACAGACAAGATTGCAAAGGAAACCAAAGAGATTCTCCGGAGTGCTTTGAAAAAGCACAATCTTCCTGTTGCAGAGGAGGTAAATGTAGAGATTGCGTCCTCAGACATGAATGTGAAAGGATTAAAGATGAATAAGCAACAGACTGAAACTCTAGATTCCTCTGTTCCAGAAGAGGAAGTGTAAAAAGAAGAGGAAGTATTGATAGAAGAAGCAAGTGTTGGCCATGATCCTCCGGATCCTTCTGCTACTGATGACTCCAGAAAGGACCAAGAAAAAAAGAAGAAAAAGAGAAAGAAAAGGAAGAGGAAAAAGAAAATGGAAAAGAAGAACTAACGGAAGGAGATGATGCTAATGTACCGGAGCAAGACAATCCAGTTGCTGCCATTGGCAAAGCACAAGGGAAGGAAACTAAAATAGCAAGTGTAGCAAGAGACACTGAGGATGTAGTGCAGAGTTTTCTCAGCAAGGAGATGCCAGAGTTAGATGAGTTGGAACCGATACAAGGACCAATCAATTTGGACACTCTTTCTTTGGACCAAATGCTGAAGATATCATCACTTACACAAGCCAAGGCAAGGGAGAAAATGCTCAAGTCTCACATAGAAAACAATGAGTTGATAGGCCTAGCATCTAGAGTACTGGAGAAGATCATGCCCACATATCAGAAAAATACATCTGATTCTCCTTCTGGTAATTTGAAAAATCTTGTACGTTCTATAAATACAAATTTTGAGTCTTTTGAGAAGTTAGCCAAAGTAAAGGTCCGAAAAGAATTTTTGGATAAGAGGTTTAGTGAACTAAAACGCTGTATAGATAATGATAGAAAAACACTCGATATTGGTATAAAGAGTATTGAAAATGCTCTTAAGGATGGTGGTGATGTATATAAGTTTTGTTTATCATGGCCCAAAATAGTAGAGGATATTGAGAAAAAGGTAAAGGAGCAGGGGAAAAAGCTGCTAGACCTATCTCAAAGATTTGATCTTTTAACAGTATCTCCGGTGAGCCAAGAGTGTCAAGCAATTAGATTGACAAATGAAATAAAGAAGCTTATCAAAGAAAAGAAGAACATTATGGAAAGAATGGGTGAGCTTAGGGACTGATTACACCTAAGTTGGAAACAATGTTTAACGCTTTGTCAGAGGCCCAAAGTACTACCCGGGCAAGCAATCCCTCAGATCTAAGGAAAGTAGAAGCATATGCATTTCTGTTTAGTGGACACATTTCAATTTTGGATGGTATTAAGGGAGGTTGGGCCACCAAATTTGCACAGTTAAAGAGTACTTTTGCAGATATCCTTAAATATATGTAAATATAACATATGGACTGTTTGTACATTTGCGGCCTTATATACAAAATTTTTGCATGATTAGTGATTGTGGATCCCACTCTTTGCCATTGATGTCAAAGGGGAAGTGAAGACTAGTGAAAAATGAAGAATCTAGCGAAGGGGGAGCACTAGAAAGTAGTGTGAACAATAGTATGGAGCACAAGCAAAGGGGGAGTTATTTCAACACTTAGTCATTTTTCACTAAGTGTTGCCATCAATGCCAAAGGGGGAGATTGTTGGCAAGAGACACTACTAGGCATGATAAGTGTTGTCATTGATGGCAACTAAGTCTCTACTACACATTCGCATTTCATAATTTGCCCATATAGGAAATCAGATCGAAGATTTGTCTAAGTCTGGGAAGTCAAGAACATGGTGTGTGATAGGGTCTGGTATCTTGGTCCGGATCTCTCCAGGAGTAGATCAGAGTTTGCTATGGATCTGAGGGAGTCATAAGCATTGTCAGGATAATCTAAATCCAGAGTTTTGGCCTCCGGTGATGAAGAATTCAATAGTTATTAGAATTTGAGTATCGGGTTAACAGTTTGACAGAACAAGCAGAAGAAGAACATGCCGACCTTGTAATGATCTTGGTTATGGATGTATGGAAGTTGCTGGTTGGACAAGTTGTGATGATTAGTGATAGCAGCCAACCCGATTAATGATTTGTGAGTGCAAGTTTTGGTTTGCGTTACAAGTGATCATGGATTTAGCTGACAGAGCAGAATTCTCAATAAAGTTCTAAGTGTTCTTGAAGCCGACTGAAAAGTGGTTGAAGATCAAGATGTGGATATATATAGTAGATGGATCTGAATGATTTCAGTGTGCATGGCATGTGACTATGGAATGAATAAGTGCGAAAAGAGCAGAGATCTAGGATTCAGATGTGAGCAGAACAATAAAAAGGGTAGAGTGAAGATGAAGTGTATCAAGTCAGTATTTTGTGCTTAACTGGAACTAAATCCTTGCATTGATAGATGCTAATTATCAGTTCAATCTCATTGTAATCTTCTTTCTGTAGGTAGTGAGGCTTCTATAGGCAGTAAGCCCTCTTTAAGCAGTGAGCTTTGGGAAGTGAGCCCGAATGCATGTGCATGCCCCTTTGTAATACTTTTAACAGAGTATAATCTTTGTGGGTTAAAGCCCACCATAGTTTTTCCCTTAATTGGGTTTCCACGTCAAAAATCTTGGTGTCAAGTGTGTTACTTATGTTTATGCTCATGTGTTATTGATTCATGCTTTAATATTTATATCATTAATTTGATTAGAAGTTTTAAAAGAGGATTAAAGGCAGAAAAGTTTAATTTGTGTGACAACTCATTCACCCCCCCTCTCAGTTGTCTGGACCAATTCCAACAGTTGCAGGGTGTGGAAGGCATATTTTCAATAAACCGTCATTGAAACTAGCCTAAAACAAGCCTAGAGAAAGTGCATAGTTGTTAGGTGATGTGGGAGGCCTTTCATTGGCCAAAAACTATTGATTATGTCTACTGGTAACCTGAGAAGAGTGATTGAATAGGTTTTGAAAGTTTGGATGAAGGATTTTAGAGACTTACTTTGGAAAAGTGGGCTAATTGGGCTTAGAAAACATAGAACAATCAATTTTAGGCTGAGTTGTTTCAAAACAATCATATCTCATTTCCTGATATGTTGAAGAACTTCATAATGGATATCTAAAAAGCCAATCCTTTTGTGTCTTGGAGGAGTATTTTGCAAGTTATGCTAGAAAAAGCCTCTGAGAAGGGCTACAAGGGATTAGGAGCAGTTGTGAAGGATGACCCATAATTTGGTGAGTCAAAACTTTCTAAGTGATTTGATTGAGTCTATCTAGGGGTGTTACCCCCTGCTCTACATCACCTTGGGACCTTAAGCTAGGCCAAGCAACTTCTCTATGAGCCAGTAGATATACCAACTGTGAACCCATGTGGAACTCCTTATTCCTCAAAAAATTTACCAATTGCTCATGCATACTATCTCTAATTATTTTGGCCCAATCAATCTGATGATTTCCACAAATTAATAAAATGAAACGGCACATCCAGAAAGAAAAAGTATCATATTGAGAATTTCCCACCATGCGGTTCAACAATGTAATCATGTCTAAAATTTCTTCTTTAAATGATTTCTTTTGAGATTGGCAAGAACTCGTGACTTCCGATTTCTTCCTATCTCCTACCAGCCTCTTGCAATGTAGTTTTGGCATCAATCTCTTCTCTCATTGTAATAAGTTCAAGCCGATGACACAGAAACATATGCATTTTCCTCATACTCATCTAGATTCAACGCAAGAGTAATTGACATAGAATTAATCTTTGCAACAACAGAACCATCAGAAGCTCTTATTCCCTGTGACTCTGGAGAGTAACTATTTACACACGAGATCACCAACTCAGGACATCGTATTGCAGGCAAAAAACCTCTGGGTCTGTCTAGGCCACTATTCACAATTTTGGTAGCTAGGGTTGTCCATTGTTTAGGTCACATTCTTAACCAAAAGTCATCAAAATCAATGTGTCCCAGCTCTATGTCTTTCACCCCAGACAAAGTGTTTTCTACTACAGGGCCTACGGGAATTCCTTGAAACTTAAACTTCATCTTTACAAACTTCAAAAACCAATTCACAAGAAGCTCAGAGGGAAAAATAGGCGGAACAAAGAAATGCAAAGGACTCATAGGGTTTTCGCAACACAGACTCATGAAGCTATGTGATTTTTACCTCCCAAAGAATGCAGTGCCTTATATATCAGAAAGAAAGAAATTAAAAATAATGGTCGAATGTGCTAACCTATGAACCTTGAATCTTGCGCACTCTTCGCACGTAGTGGACTTATTTCCCTTCGCTCTGCAATACTTCTCCTTAGATGAAAAGATGAACACTTCAAATGAGATAGTGAATTGGTTTAAATTTGTAATGTCACATCTCACGAAATGTTCATAAATGGCATTAATTTTTGGCGGCATATCAATCTTTGAAAATCCCACAAAATGCCATAAGTTATCTCCATAAAATGTGCCACGGTGTTTGCACGTACTCCAACTTAAATGTGGCATGACATGTGTCATTCCCTGCACTGTACGCCAACTTGGATGAAAGTACCTTGGGAGACACAATCCACTGTAGTCGGGAAGTCAGGAAGGAGAAGAAATTTTAGATGGTGACTTCGAAGTTTGGAGGTTTAGAAAATCTCTGACCTTCTGATTAGACTATAGGAAAGAGGATTAAGACTGACATAAGAAAAACTTGATGCTAGACTCCAAAGAAAGTCGAGATGTCAGGTAGTTCGTGAACTTTCAAACCCATTGACTATGGTTCAAAAACAAGTAAGATCGCCGACCAGATAAAGAAAACAAAGGAAAAAATGACTAAGGAAAATAAGAAAGGAAAAGGAAGTGGCAATGAAGATGAAGGATACATGCCTTAGCAAAAAGTTTAAATACTAAGCAATAATAGGCTCTGATTGGGGACAAGGACCAAGAGGGACAAAGAGAATCTAGACAAACCATGGCAACAAAGCCTTATTCTAGAAGGGCGATAGAGTCAAACCAAAAACACAACCACAACCAAAACAAGAAGGGAGGGAAAGAAAAGAACTATGGTACAAGGTAGGACACCAGGAAGTTACCAATTGAACAGCTTCAAGTCTTGCCCATTATAAGCAAGAGGCAATGATATTCCATTTGGATAGGACAATAAATATGCATTTTCTCCAATAACCTATCTGATCTTGAAAGGTCCTCTCCATAATGAATCAAACTTCTTATGAGCTCCTTTTGGTTCCCTTCTCTTATTCCACAGAAGCACAAAATCTCCTTCAACAAAACTTCTCTGCCTAGCCTTCTTATCAAAGATCTTTTTAACAGACTACTGATGCTTGGCTATCCTATCCACAACTACTCTCTGTTCTTCCAACTGGTTCAGGTACATTACCCTCTTCTCCAAAGCTGTCTGGAATTGTTCATCTTCAATTGCCTTCTGCAAATTTAGTGCAGATAACTCTAGGGGAATGTGAATAGCACTATCAATACCATACACTAATTGGAATGGGGACATGCAAATATCTCTCTTGTAGGTTATTCTATCAGCCCAAAGAGCATCATATAGACTTTTTTGCCATGTCCTATGATTTTCATCGACCAATTTCTTGACAATCGTGATGAGGTTTTTATTACTCGATTCAGCTTGGCCATTGCCTTGTGGGTAATAATTAGAAGAATGAGCCAGGTTGATGCCATAATGATAACAGAAAAGAGTAAACTCAGAAGAAGAAAAACTAGAAGCATTGTCAGCTACAAGTTTCTTAGGCACCTCGAACCTAACCAGTATGTTCTCTTTGAGAAAACTACAGACAACTTCAGAAGTCATGTTTTTCACAGGAATTACTTCTACCCATTTAGTGAAGTAATATGTAGCTATCAAAATATGAGTGTGTCTGGCACTTGAATTAGGATTAATGGGTCCAATGAAGTCTAATCCCCATTACTGAAAGGGTTCATCCATTACCACTGGTTTTAGAGGCAGTGCAACCAATTGAGGTCTGCTCACAAATCTTGAACATTTCTCACACTTTGATACCTAGCTATAAGCATCTGTGAACATTCCTGGCTAATAAAAACATTGACACAATATATTAAAGGCAGTTACTGAGGCTGAAAAATGTCCCCCACAGGCTTCGTTATGGAATGTCTCCAGCAACTTCCTTTGCTGCTCTTTATCAACACATCTCAAAAAAGTGCCATCTATTCCCCTCTTGTACATATTTCCCTCCCACAAAACATATTTACAGGCTTTGAGTTTTAGATTCCTCTTTTCTTTAGCAGAGAGATGAGGAGGACAATTTCCATAAGTTAGGAAGTAAGCAACATCTGAAAACCACTCATCAACGGTACTAGTAAATAAGGCCAATGACAATTCCTCATTCTTACTCACCTGATTTTCTGCAATCATCTTACACAACCCTTTACCTCTTAGCAGGTTAGTGGGCTTAATTTTGACATCATATTCTTGAACTTTTGCTATCCAATTCCCCCTATTATTGCATCCAATCTCCTGTTGTGTAAGAATGCTCTTAACCACAGATTCAGGAACATAAACAACCATGTGTGAATGTAAAATATAAAATATGAAGCTCTTAAGGGCCTTCACCACTGCATATGCATGTTTTTCCAAAGCAGAGTATTTCAACTCATGTTTCCTTAGTGGCACACTCATGAAAGCTATTGGAGCCTCTATCCCCTGGTCGTTCTTCTGTAGTAGGATGGCTAATAAAGTATGTTCAGAGGCGCAACAATAAATGATAAAATCCTTTTGAAAATTAGGATGTACAAGCATGGGCGCATTAACAATAGCTATCTTAATATCTTCAAACGCTTTCTTACCTTCAACACTCCACTTAAAAACAAGGTGATTCTTCATCATCTCAGCAATGTGCCTAGGTAGTTCAATGAAATCTGGAACAAATCTCCTCAGAAAATTCACCTGGCCAAAGAATGACCTTGTATTGCTCTTGGTAGTAGGTAAGCTTAGCTGTTGAATTGCCTTGACTCTTTCTGGATCAATCTTTATCCCATCCTTAGAGACAATACCACCTAGCAGTTTCACCTCAGTAACAACAAAAATAGACTTCTTGGGGTTGAGGGAAATACCATTCTCCTTGCAACATTGTAGAACTATCTCCAAATCATGCAGGTGATTAGCCCTCTTTTTAGAAAAGACTGTTAGATCATCCAGGTAAACAACAATGATATTGTTTTTCAGGTCTCCAAAGGTCAAATCCATTTCTCTCTGAAATGTGGCCCCTGCATTGATAAGGCCAAAAGGCATCCTATTATAGGCAAAAACACCAATGGGGGTGGTGAAAGTTGTTTTGTGCTGATGTTTAGGAGCAACCTCAACCTGATTATAGCCCAAAAAACCATCAAGCATGGACATCATCTCAGAACCAGATATTGTTTGTAATATATGATCCATAATTGGCAAAGGATAATTGTCTTTTAGAGATGCTTGATTTAAGTTCCTGAAATCAACACAAATTCAAATTTCTCCATTCTTCTTGCTAACTGGAACAATGTTAGCCACCCAGGTAGAATGGTGGATAGGATAAATGATCTTTGCCTTCAACATCTTGTCTATCTCATTGAAAATAACTTCTGCCACCTTTGGATTATAAGTCCTCTACTTTTGTTTGAAAGGTAAAGCTCTAGGATTTAATGGGATATGGTGCTGTACTTCTCCATTTATAAACTTCTTTAAATCTGCATAACACCATGCAAAAACATCCTTATATCTAATCAATAGAGAAATTAATCGTTCCCTTTCTTTTGGAGAACAACATTTTCCAATACAAACAATCTTCAGATCATCTTTAGTTCCAATGTTCACTCTATCATAATCAGCCGATGAATCGATTGAAACTTTGTTCTTCTTTTTAAGAAACCAATCATGTTGATTTTAGATTTCCTCTAATGAAACCAGGCCTTTAGGGATTTTATTTCCTTTTAACTGAATGACTTCAGAATTCAGACCATCTTGAGAAACAATTTCATCTTCTAATATATCATCACTTTCATCTTCACTTCCTTAGAAGAATATGTTGGCAAAAGCTTCAACTTTTTCAAGAAAAAAGATTATTTGCTGGTTAGAATTGAACACTTGCCAATGGTTAACGTTATCTGGAACGCTAGGTCTATACACCACTTCAATTCGATACGGCTTATTCTTGAAGTCAGGATGAGGTAAGAGGAGAGAAGCTGAGACAACTAAGGAATTAACTCTAGTGTTTTGTTCTCTGGGTATTGCTTCTATAGAAAAGGCATCAAAAACTTCAATTTGGTCCCGCACTCTATTTCAGTAATGTCTCAGTCTTCCATTCTTAATTGTGTACAATTTCCTTACTTGTTTCACAATCAATTCAACATCACCCTTGACATTTAACTATTTAATTCCCTTTTCTCTAGCCAATTCCAAGCCTAACAATAAGGCTTCATACTCTACAGTGTTGTTTGTGTTTTCAAACTCAAGCTTATAAGCAAATGGAAATACAAAACCATCAGGAGAAATCAAAACAACACCAACCCCAGATCCAACAGAAGAACAACTACCATCGAACTCTAAAGTCCATATCTCATCTGCCAGGTTTGGGTTGATCAAGCTTGCATTGTTATCATCTTCTGACATACACATATAGGTGCCTAGCCCAATTTCTACAAACAAGATATATGCCCTAGGGTCTCTAGATTTCAGCATAGTAAACTTGGCCTTTGGTTCTGGGTTCAGGCGAACCTTCTTCCCATCTACAAGTATCAAAGCATGTGACCAATCCATCTGGATTTCCCCACCTAAGTCTTTGCAGAAACTGCGACTTAGCAACATTCCATAGCTTGTAGGTATGTCGGCCACCAATATAGTCAACTTCAACCTTTTCTTAGGGAAAGCAGCTAGGGCAGCTTGTGCATCTTTAATCTAACCAAGGATAGGGACAGGAGAACCATCCATAGAAAAACACTTACCATGGGTGGGTGTGTAGGACAAACCTAAGGCCCTTGCAACTTGGGCCAGCATTACATTGTCTGAAGCTCCAGAATTAATAACATAATTACTCAATCTATACCCAGCAATGTATAATGACACGTAGAAGGGTTCTGGTTTTGCAAGAGGGTTTTGAAATGTTGATTCTTGGGAGTGAGGGTTTGAACAATTTTGATTCTCAATTTGAGCTTCATTAACATTCGACACTCGGGCATTGAAATGAGAAGGGGAAGGTTCTTGTTTCACATACTTAATCAGTCTATCTAGTTCTGAAGGATTGAGTCTTAGATATTTAACCTTGGAAATTTGAATTTTTGTATTCTTCCATGACTCAACAATATCAAAAGAACTAGATACAAGTGCTTCAGGAGAAGAAGTAGAAGGTACCTCAGCAGATGCTACTTTAGTGGTGGTATTGTCCATCTTCTTAGCACTTGAATTATTCTACCTAGTTAGAATGTACTTTGGAGTAGAAGAGGAAGAGCTAGGTTGGTTCTTAGGATCATATCCTTTTTGGGCCTGTTGTCCTCTTGTGAATATTGGACAATTTGGATTGCCAACTTCAATATAAACATCTTCTGCATCTTCATCCTCTGATTAATATTGGAAGAAGTTGACACAAGCATCACTAGGTGTAGAAGGTTCCTCTACATAAGGTTCTTCCACTTGTTCATTCATCGAAAGCATCTGCATAAATCTCATCATCTCTGGGCAAGAACTTCCATCATGGTCTGATGTAAGGTGAAGATTGCACATCATGTGATTATTTTTACTGGTAGATGGTCCTTCAATTGCCAACCACTGAGTTGGACTGGGTAAGGGAAGAGATTTGTTCAGATTTCCCACTGGGTTATGATCTTTTCTTGTCGTATCAGGATAAAAAGATTACTGATGACCCTTAGGCATCTGTCGTTTCAACGTAATAATATCATCAGCCAATCTTTGGATAACTGGGTCAGTAGAATTTATGGCTGATGGCCTACTTGTTTGTAATTCTCTTTTCCATTTACTAGCAGTTATAACGTCATCTTCTACTTCTATAGCTTTGGTCTAGGCTTCAGCTAGATTGGTAGCACCTTCCCTTTTTATTGCATAACTAACATCTAAGGGAAGTGAGTTGATAAAGAAATATTTCAGTAATCCATCTCCAGGCATGACATCGTTAGGGATTCTGTTAGCAATCTTGTTAAATTTTGCTACAGCCTCTCTCATTTGCTCATTAATTTCCTTTTTCATTGAGGAGAGTTGGGCAACTAATGCGTGTTCATTATCAGCGGACTTAAACCTTTCTTGAAACTGGCACCTAATGGAAGCCCAATCATTAATGGATGCATTTGGTAAGTGATAGAACCATTCAGCAGCAACGTCAGTGAGTGACTCAACAAAGAGTCTGATAGACACATCTTCATGTTGTACACCCAAGATAGAATAGGCAGCAAAGAAAACATTTATATGCTCTTCAAGAGTGACCTTCCCATCACCCTTAAACTTAGGTACAATCTTTCCCGAGCCCCTGGGTAAGTCATGTAAATTTCTTCTAAGATTTAAAGGTCCAATGACAGCACCCCATGGGATAGGTGGAGGTTGAGCCATATTGAAGGGAGTATAGAGTGGGAAATTAGCTTGTAATAGAAGAACAGTTTTGTCAAGAGTGAGAACTTGACAGGATGAACTAGCAGATTATTTTCGGGAGGGAGAGAGGATTGCCAACTTAAAGACTTAACTCTCCTTGTAGGAGGGAAAGGAGCAAAATTTAAGGACTGAAGTAAATCAAAATCAAAATCATAAATGCCCTTTTGTCTATCACCTTGAGTGTATCTTTTCATAGCCAAACTTCATAAATATATAAAATAAGACAATGCGGAGTCGCCAAACCACTTAATGGTTATTTTGATGAATGTCTGGTTGGTTACGTACTCGGTTCTCTCCTCTAACAACTGGATTCCTCCTTCTGCTATCAGAAACTTCTTGAATTTAGAAGGGTCTCTCTCTTCTGGGCATAGGGATAACTCCTTCAACGAACACAACTTCTTGAGCCTCACCAAAATGACGTGCATTTTCTCTTAGGATATCAGAAACCTCCTCTTCTTCTTCAAGAACTTCATTCACTTGATGATACTGCTGATTTGTCCTCCTAGTTTGCCAGGCAACCAGTCGCAGACCAGTGATAATATCTTTTTGATCACCCACTAACTAGTCTACGTTAGGCTGCAGAACTAGTGCACATCTTCCTTGGAGAACCATGCAATAATAATGCAACTTACTAAAATTAAAATTACAAATGTCCCTAGTGGAGTCACCAAAAATCTGTTGGTTAATAGATTTGTCACCTAACTCTATATTCTCATGCCAGAACAGATAACAAATGTAATCAACAATTGAGCCTACTATATTGGTATTTTATAAAGGCTCTCTACTTATTTTACAAGGCATAGCTACCTTCAATAGATACTCTTATGAATGAAAACCAAGATTGCTTTTAACCAGAAAGCAAAAATAAAGGTGAAACTTTTAACCAAAATGCAATAAAGGCATAAATCTATTTTTCAAATAATCAGAAGTACAAAGACTTCCACCACCAAAATATTTAGAAACTCAACTAAAAATGATATCATACACCATATAATCACCACTCTAAACAATATATCAACAGATAAACCATCCACAACAGTGAGCCAAACTAAAGATATCCAACCACTTCAATGCACAAATGCTGCCAATAGCAGTAGTAATACATTCAACATAGGAAGAACATAAATTCAAATAACCATAACACAAAGTCTATGATCACTTAAATCTCCACTATATTGATTCTCATTATATGCATAAAAGCAATTGAAAAAGAAGAAGTATCAAAATTCTCTATCGCCAAAACAAAGTTTGCCCAAAAGATCCACACATAGACTTGCACATCAAATTTATAGCAAGCCACATGATAACTATCTTTAACCCTAACGGCTTCTTGGTGATAGCCGATTTAAAAGAGAGTTTAAATAATAAATATTTAAAGGGCCCTCCAGAGCCAATAGTTTAAGAGCCTGTAAAAATATTTTGCTAAAACATGAAAAGAGAATTAATTGAGGATTGCCACATCCTCATCGCCAGCATCATCATCATTTTGTGCCGCATCTTCATCTTCCACCTGTTTAGTTTCCTTACTCACGTCCTCTTGCGTCACCTAAGATGCTTGTGCCCTTTGTCTAGCCTTGTATGCTCGGTACTTGGTGAGAAAAGGGGAGAGGGACATGCCACTTGGAGTGCCATTCATGCTAATCCTGCGCTTCTTGCGAACTACCCTATCTGTATCATCAATCTTTTGATGAATCTCATCCAGCGCAATCTTGATAATTTTGATGTAGGTGGCAGTCCTTGCCATCTTCTCAAGTGATTCACTGGTTATGACATTATAGTCCATTATCTCCTCTTTCACCAATTTCTTAAAGTTTTGCTTTATTTCTTTAACATCCAATAATTTGTCCTCATTTTCCCCAGTCGCTTCAATTTCTAAGATAGCAAAATTAACCTTAATATTTCTCATTTTAGCATAGAAAGTTGCTATCACATCCCTCATATCATCTTCAGTTGATGTCAACAGAATTATTCTCCATTCGAGGACATCTGTCCAAGCTAGTGCATCAAACTCATTTGGGGCATTTATAATCTGTTCAACTATTAGGACCTTGACATCCATTTTGGCCATTTCTTTGATTTCTATTGAGGCTAAAGAGAGGCTATTATGATCACTCCTAGCCTTTTGAAACTCTGTAATTAATACCTCTCTTTTACTGGAAATAGAATCAAACAACTTAACAGCTTCTTCAACAAATAGGAGGCCATCAAATATCACCTTTTCTACCAATTGATTTACAGCATCATTCAAAGCCCTAGACTATTTTATTTGTTGCAGAATGTTGGGATCTGGCACACTTACACTTAAATCTGGCATTGCATCTAATGAGGATGTTGTTGCAAATATGTGCCTGATGTGTTATCATTGATGTCAACATATCCTTCTGTCAGAAATAGTGGTGATAGTGCAGAGGAGTAATCAGTATTTCCAGTAAGGTGAAGATTAGAGTTCACAGATTAAAGGGTTTATATAGGGTTGCCTAGAGTTGCTCTAGTTAAGATTTGAAAGGTCCCCATGAAGATTTGGTGAAGTTATGGCCCTCTGAGTAGAACAGGTTTCTGCAGCTATTTTGTTGTGACAGAGTGGCAAGAAGTTGGTCCGGATTGGTCTGGTATGAGAATATTGTGATTTGTGGATCTAGAGGCATGTCAGGGATGTTGGTGTGTTCCCTCAAATTGAGTGGTTCATGGTTTGGAGATCCGGAAGCAATCTTTCTAGTTTGACAGTCATGGCAGTGTGTGTTCTTGAGGTTCAGTATGAAGATGCGAGTGATTCTGGTGATGCAAAGTGGTGTGGTTATTCCTGTTGACTTAATTGTGCTTGTGGTGGTCTCTAGATTGTGTGGCTGTTGTGTTGGGGGTCCACATTGACAAATGAGCTCGTGATTGAAGGTTTCCTCTCGGTTGTTGCTGTTCTTCCTAGTCTTGATCGACTGGATGTTCCTAGCATGTTGTAGATGATCTAAAAATCTTTTTATGAAGCATGACATGTTAATGGAGGAAGACTCAAGTCTCAGCTATGATTGGCCGATGGTGTAAAGATCTGCGTTAAGTTTGGCTGACCTTCTTGATCATTCCAAGATGGATAAAGTGTATTAATACTTGTTGAAGAGATGTCAAACATCATCCTTGTGCAAAACAGATTAAATCTGAATAAAGGATCAGAAGCAGAGTAGAGAAGAAAAGGAACGAGAGTAGTATAGAGTGTGAAGATAGTAAAGAAGAATTTGGGGCAAAGCAGAATTTTTTGAGCATTCATTGTGTTGGTTTTTCTTCTGAATCAGCATTAGGGTTTGCCACTTCTAATGCACAGGTAGATTCAGCCAACTAAATACAGGAGGTTGCGTGAGCTGCCTCCCCTTCACTTCTGGTTCTGCCGCACCAAGGGGGGTATCCCTATAACTCAAGATGTAACCTTGACTAGCTCAAAGATAGAAAGATCTAACTTGACAACAACAGGCAGAATACTCTCATGTATGGACCAAGATTTGTATGATAGATCACAAGGCTGGCAACATTCTTGGACATGATGTCTGGTTGGGTATGAGAGCATGCAGGGGGTTCCTAATCCTACTCCTACAACTAACAGGTGGAAGTATGAAATGGTTTAGTTTGAATTTTGGATGCAAAGCTGGACATGGTGTATAACCTCAACACAGAGCTAGATTGGTGCCTATCCAGGGCTTGGAGTCGGTAGACATACACCTGTGAATGATCAGCATGAATAGCTAAAACTGGATTTCAGGGGGATACACATGATATCTGCCTTACAGATATCTCCCAATAAAGAGTGTTAAGCTGTCTATACTTATGGCATCCCTATTGCAGTAAGAAAGATACATGCAAAACTGGAGACAGAATCAGCATAACACATGCAAACACAGCATTATTCATATAAGATTAACCATGAAATCAGTGGATTCATGCCAAATCGTACAACAGGAGATACATAAACTCACAAGTTTTGCTGCACAGAGCAACCAAAACCAGTTGTATCTTATTACAGAGCCAAAAATCTTCAACTTTCAACAACCACAAATGAGTAACACTTCCTGCTTATAACAGCCAGGTAGTGTACCACAGCAATTAATTACACGGTTGACCAAAAATTGCGCCAGATACACAGTATCAGTAAAATGGCGCTCAACGCATTACCAGATTGGAGCCCAAACATGAATGCAGCAGGTAGGGGAGGAGACAGGAAGAAACCTCGAGCCCTGCGCCACTGTCCGTCGATGTACACCTTCAATCGGGTACCAGATCCGCCCATACCTCTGCAACCTTCGCCATTAATGGCGCACCAACCCGCGGCCTTGGGAAAAACATCAAACAGTCGATCGCAACCATTTCCCGCCAAGATTCATCGTCATGATATTTCGAATATGCAGGATATCAATTATCCCACATGCACCCCGCAGCAACCTCTTTAACACTTTATATACTAGGTCATGAGCATATATGATGTCGGTGCTTTTGCTCCTGACGATACTAGTATAAGACTTCATCATCATCATCCTCCAGCAGCATGATATCCTGTTGCTTGAAATATCACCCTGACGTCAGCATCATATCGCAATATAACCTGCATGATAATCGCCTTCATCGGCACAACCTGATCCATCGGAGGAACATCCTCCTACTGAGCCTATACCAAAAGTCTGGCCGATGAACATCCTGATGACGTCACCGTCATATCCTGCTGACGTCATCATCATGTTTGCAAATATCGGGGGGATCTCCACAAGATGATCAGTGTTAGAAATATGACCCCCCCGGACCTTGATGACGTCATCATCATATCGACATCAAGATGATATTCAGAAGATAACCGGATATTTGGAAATATCATCCTGATGCACAAATATCATGCTACACTGTAGCTCCACTATAAGATCGGGGTGATAGATGAATATGATGATGCTTGAAAAGATCACCCCCACTAGATAATGCACGAAGCCGGCAGGCGGATATCTCCTTGATATCAGCATCATCATGACGCTGGAACAAACATACATCCGGGTGATATTCAAAAATGAAAATATCACCCCCTCCTTCAGAAATATCATGATGCAGATAGGCAGAGAAATAGATATCACCCTGACATCAGAATGACGTCAGCATCATCAGGATGATAAAACAACGAACATGAAGTGATACAACAACATCAGGATGATATTGACTAAGATCATCCTGACGTTCAAAATATGATGACCCCAGTGAATATCGGGTCATACTTAGAACTCTTCAACAACATCATCAGGATGATCATAACCAAGATCACCCGATGATAAAAATATCACCCCGGCGAAATATCATGCAGGCAGAATACATGATGATCCCCGCAAGCAACACGGTGATAACTGGAAATATGATGATGATGATGACGACCCTTAAGAAAAAACAAGTCAGGTCAAACAACTCAGAGAATAATCCCTTCAGAAGATCGGGGTGACATCATCATCATGTTAGGGCAAGGTGATAATTGGAAGATCACCGTATACTTGAAAAATCACCCCCGCAAGCAAATCAGGGCACACTGTAGCTCATCAGCAGGATCAGGATGATATCCAAACATCACCCGATATTGAAATATGATGATCCTGATGAGAAAACCGGTCGACAGAAAATCATGATGATGCTGACCACCATCGAAGCAAACATGATGATGATGACCTCCTCCTCAGGAAAATATGATGCTGTAGCTGAAAAATGCTGAGGAGGTCCAACACTTCGAACATTTTTTGGATATTTAGGGAAAGTGCCTGCATGAAAATTGCTCAAAAACTGTCAGTCAATTCAGGCACTAACACATTGAAACTCAACCAGGCATGAAGTAGATGCTATTTCTCAGTTAATTCATTTTGTTCTAAATTAATTTTATAGGCAGTGAGCCTCCTCTTTTGAGTAGTGAGCTCTGGGCAGTGCGCCCGAAGGCATGTGCCTTCTATTTTTCTAAAGTACTTTTAACAAGGTACAAATCTTTGTGGGTTAACCCCCACCATGGTTTTTCCTTTAACTGGGTTTCCACGTCAAAATCTTGGTGTCAAGTGTGTTGATTATGTTTTTGCTCTTATGTTGTTGATCTATGCTTTAATGTTTACATCACCAATCTGGTAGTAAGATAATAAAGAAGGTTAAAAGCAGAAAAAAGATTAAATTGTGTGACAACTGATTCACCCCCCTCTTAGTTGTCCGATCTAATTCCAACAATTGGTATCAGAGCCAGATCCTCTTTTAAAAGCCTGCTCGCTTGAGGAGATCTAGGATGTCAACCTACAAGAAGGATAGTCCGATATTTGATGGAACAAATTATTCTGTTTGGAAGAATCGCATGGAGTGCCATTTACAATGCATGGGCGATGCCTATTGGGCAATAACCAGTGTTGAGTATAAACCTCCAGAGAAAGGTCCTTCAACTCTAGATCAAGTCAAAGACACTGAAACTAACCTTCGAGCTAAAGAAGCCTTGTTGAGTACCCCAATTGATTCTGAGATGATAAATGTCTTTGGTCTAAAAACTGCTTATGAAATCTGGAAAAAGTTGGAATATCTGTATGAAGGTGATAAGTATGTCAAATGTGTGAAGCTACAAAGTCTAAGAGGAAAATTTGAAACTATGAGGATGAGTGAAGATGAAAACATCACAATCTACATGCAAAAGATAAATGAACTTGTGTGTGGTATCAAGTGTACTGGTGGAACTTTGGAAGAATCAGAGATTGTATCAAAAGTACTCAGATCTTTACCTAATTCTTACAAACATAAGGTTGCTGCTATAGAGGAGATCAAGATTGTCTCAGATGTTACAAGAGATCATCTGGTTGGCAAAATTTTAGATTTTGAATTAAGTGAGTTTCGTGATTCCCTTCCCAAATTTGAATATGCATTTAAGGCCAGTGTATATGGAAAACAAAGATATGATCTGGGTGAAAGCTCTTCTGCAAGATCAAACAGATTAATGAAGACAAGGAAGGATCTTGAAGATATTGAACTTGAAACTACTGATCTTGAAGCTCTTCTTGCCAAAAGATTACCAAGAAGATCCGATAAGTATGAAGGAAAATTTCCACTCAAATGTTTTGCTTGTAATAAGATTGGTCATTTTGCCTCAAGATGTCTGGAGAGGTTTTCAAAACCAAACCCTAATAGATATCGAAATGAAAACAAATGTTACCATGTCCAAGAAACTGGTGAAGGAGTCATAGATGATGAATCTGATCATGGAGGTTCCCCTGAAAATGATTGGGTGTTCATTGCCATTAAAGAAGAAGATCCGGTGTCTACTGAATCTGCTAGCTATGCAAATATGGAAAGTGCCTTGGCTGCTCAGGTTGTTGAGAAAGATGAATGGGTGATTGATAGTGGATGTTCTCATCATATGACTGGAGACAAGAGTAAGTTTGTGGATTTTGAAAATTATGAAGGTGGGCTTTTGAAATTTGGAGATAACTCAGCTGGTAGAATCCGTGGCAGAGGATCCATCTCTTTTGATGGTAAGAACATCACAATTGATGTTTTGTATGTGTAAGGACTAAAACATAATGTTCTCTGTGTTGGACAGTTGGTTGATAAAGGTTATGATCTTCGATTCAAATATGGAAAGTGTAGAATCTTGGAAATTTCTGGAACTAAAATTGCATCCGGTACTCAAACCAGAGGTAACATTTTTCATTTAAGTAGCTCTAGAAAAAGCTATTTGATTGCTCAAATAGATCAAATTTGGTTATGGCATAGGAGGATGTGTCATGTGAGTTTTGATAATATTGTCAAAATAAGTACCACTCAGGCTGTGAGAGATCTTCCAAAACTTGTGAAACCTAATAGCATGTGTAGAGAATGTCAATTAGGGAAACAGAGCAAGATTTCATTCAAAAGTAAGGAACAAGTCTCAAATGGGCGATTAGAACTGGTACATACTGATCTCTATGGTCCTACTAGAATTAGGAGTGTGCAAGGAGATAGATATTTCATGTTGTTAATAGATGACTACTCCAGGATGATATGGGTAACCTTCCTAAAAGAAAAATCAGAAGCTCTTGAAAAATTCAAGGTGTTCAAAATGATGGCGGAAAATGAAATTAGTGAAAAAATGAAATGTCTGAGATCTGACAGAGGTGGAGAATTTACTTCCCATGAGTTTGATGCTTTCTGTGAAAAGCATGGCATAAAAAGATAGTTATCTGCTCCTAGGACTCCCCAACAAAATGGAGTTGTGGAAAGAAAGAATCTGACCATTCAAGAAGCTGCCAGGCCCATGATGATGGAAACAAATGTTCCTCAAGATTATTGGAGAGAAGTTGTAATTACTGCTGTCTACACTCTTAATTGGGTGTAGATCAGAGGTAATTCTGGTAAGACCCCTTATAAACTATGGTTTGGTCATCCTCCTACTGTGAGATATTTCAGAGTTTTTGGTAGTAAATGCTATATCAAAAGAAATGAGGATTTAGGCAAATTTGATACAAGTGATGAGGGAATATTTTTGGGATACTCTACTCAAAGTAAAGCTTACCGGTTCTTTAACAAGAGGGTGAAAAAGATTGTTGAAAGTGCTAATGTTAGAGTTGATGAGAGCAAGGAAGGACATTCCAGGTTTTGCAGATATGATTCAGATGATCAGACTGAGAGTCAAAATCAAGGAAGGTTAGTTCAAACTATGATGCAGATTGATCTGGAAACTCCAGAGACTCAAGAAATTAATACGGATGTTGAGGAACAAGCTCAAGAAACAGAAGCTCAAGCAATTCCCAAAACCCCCAGGTATGTAAGAATAAATCATCCTAAAGATCAAATCATAGGGGATAGAAATAAAGTTGTTCAAACTAGGAGGAGAGTTGCTGAAGATCAAAAAGAGATTTGTTTGATCTCAAGGATTGAACCTAAATCAATTGGTGAAGCATGCACTAATGAAAATTGGGTAAAAGCAATGGAAGAAGAATTAATGCAAATTGAAAAGAACCACACTTGGGATCTTGTTCCTAGGCCAGAGGACAAAAATGTAATTGGAACCAAATGGGTCTTCCGGAATAAACTAAATGAAGATGGTGAAGTTGTAAGAAACAAAGCAAGGTTGGTATGGAAAGGCTACTCTCAAGTAGAAGGAATTGATTTTGAAGAAACTTTTGCTCAAGTGGCAAGGATAGACGCAGTTAGATTGTTTCTTGCATTTGCTGCTTTCAAAGATTTTAAAGTGTATCAGATGGATGTCAAATCAACATTCCTGAATGGAGATTTGGAGGAAGAAGTCTACATTGAGCAACCGAAAGGATTTCAGTTGTCTGATCAGGGTGACATGGTTTGTAGACTGAGAAAAGCATTGTATGGACTCAAGCAAGCTCCAAGAGCCTGGTATGCAAGATTGGATAAATATTTGCTCAAGATAGGTTTTACCAAGGTACTACTGATAGTAATATTTACTTCAAGATTAATCATGAGGACATCCTAATTGTTGAAGTCTTTGTTGATGATATCATTTTTGGTGGAAATGAATGTATGTGCAAAACATTTTCTGACCAAATGAAAAGTGAATTTGAAATGTCTATGTTTGGAGAGATGAATTTTTTCGTAGGTCTGCAAATTGTTCAGTCAAACAAAGGTATCTTTATATCTCAGTCTAAGTATGTGAAAGAATTACTAAAGAAGTTTGGAATGGAAGATTTAAAACCAGTAGGCACACCTATGGAAATATGATGCAAGTTAAGTAAAGATGATGATTCACCCGAGGCAAACCATAAAAGGTATAGATCAATGATTGGAGGACTGCTCTATCTGACCCAGACCAGACCTGATATCATGAACGTCATTGGACTTGTTGCTAGATTTCAATCTGATCCAAAAGAATCCCACGTTGTGGCAGTTAAAAGAATTTTTAGATATCTCAAGGGGACAATTGATTATGGATTGTGGTATCCAAAAGACAATGACTTTACTCTTCATGCAGACATAGATGCTGATTGGGCAGGAGATGTGGATGACAGAAAAAGTACTAGTGGTGGTGCCTTTTTTTTGGGAAAGAGATTGGTCTCTTGGATGAGAAAAAAGTAAGAGGCAATATCTTTGTCTACTGCGGAAGTAGAATATATAGCAGCAACAAACAATTGTACTTAGGTTCTATGGATGAAGCAAATGTTGAAGGACATCAGAGTTGTGTTTGAGGAACTAGTCACAATCTTTTGTGATAATTCTAGTGCAATAAGTATCTCAAAGAATCCAGCGTTGCTTTCAAAGACAAAACATATATCTATCAAATTTCATTTCTTGAGAGAGAAGGTAAATAAGAATGAAGTCAAGTTAAAGTTTGTGCCATCCAAAGATCAGATTGCAGATATCTTCACTAAGCCTCTTCCCAAGGATACCTTTGAATATCTTAGAGAGAAGTTAGGGGTCATTACCCGTCCAAATCAAAACTAAGATGCACTAAGGTGCACCAGTCTGGTGGAATTCTCAGTCATATCTTGAGATCTAGATTGATGTTGAGAGAATACTACTCTAGGGAGAAGTCAGTATGTAAACATTGGAGATCAGTTTGAAATAAAAAGGGGAAGAGATGATTGCAAATATGCACCCTTTGCCATTGATGTCAAAGGGGGAGAGAAGTCATGTGAAAAACTTGGAAGTAAGTAGTTGCTGGTGAAAGGGGGAGTAGTGAAGAAAGTGGTTGTAGATGTGACAAGAGAAAGGGGGAGACCTTCTTATCTTGATGGATAAATCAGTTTTTCACATCATATGTTGCCATCAATGACAAAGGGGGAGATTGTTGCAAATATGTGCCTGATGTGTTGTCATTGATGTCAACATATCCTTCTATCAGAAATAGTGAAGACAGTGCAGAGGAGTGATCAGTATTTCTAGTAAGGTGAAGATCAAAGTTCGCGGATTAAAGGGTTTGTATAGGGTTGCCTAGTGTTGCTCCAGTTAAGATTTGAAAGGTCCGCATGAAGATTTGGCGAAGTTATGGCCCTCTGAGTAGAACAGGTTTCTGCAACTATTTTGTTGTGACAGAGTGGCAAGAAGTTGGTCTAGATTGGTCCAGTATAAGAATATTGTGATATGTGGATCGAGAGGCATGCCAGGGATGTTGGTGTGTTCCCTTAACATGAGTGGTTCATGGTTTGGAGATACAGAAGCTATCTTTCTAGTTTGATAGTCATGGTAGTGTGTGTTCTTAAGGTTCAGTATGAAGATGCAAGTGATTCTGGTGATATGAAGTGGTGTGGTTATTCCTGTTGACTTAATGGTACTTGTGGTGGTCTCTAGATTGTGTGACTATTGTGTTGTTGCTCTACATTGACAAAGGAGCTCATGATTAAAGGTTTCCTCTTGGTTGTTGCTGTTCTTCCAAGTCTTGACTGAATGATCTAAAAATCATTTTATGAAGCATGGCATGTTAATAGAGGAAGACTCAAGTCTCAGCTATGATTGGCCGATAGTGTAAAGATCCGCGTTAAGTTTGGCCGACCTTGTTGATCATTCCAAGATGGATAAAGTGTATTAATACTTGTTGAAGAGTTGTCAAACATCATCCTTGTGCAAAACAGATTAAATCTGAATAACGGATTAGAAGTAGAGTAGAGAAGAAAAGGAGCGAGAGCAATATAGAGTGTGAAGATAGTAAAGAAGAATCTGGGGAAAAGCAGAAGTTTTTGAGCATTCATTGAAATTGAACTAGGAATGAAGTAGATGCTATTTCTCAGTTAATTCATTCTATTGTAAATTAATTTTGTAGGTAGTGAGCCTCCTCTTTTGAGCAGTGAGCTCTGGGCATTGTGCAAGAAGGCATGTACCTTCTATTTTTCTAAAGTACTTTTAACAGGGTACAAATCTTTGTGGGTTAACCCCCACCATGGTTTTTCCCTTAACCAGGTTTCCACATCAAAATCTTGGTGCCAAGTGTGTTGATTATGTTTTTGCTCTTAGGTTGTTGATCTATGCTTTAATGTTTACATTACTAATCTGGTAGTAAGATAATAAAGAAGGTTAAAAGAAAAAAAAGATTAAATTGTGTGACAACTGATTCACCCCCCCTCTTAGTTGTCTGGTCTAATTCGAATAGATGTTGTAATACTTAGGACTGATTGAATAAAAGAAGACAAAACACTTACTTCAGCGCGCAGTTTGTGATTCTCCTCCTGTTCTTTCTTGAACCTCTTCGATAAGTTGTCGACTGAATACTCTACATGATAAATATCCCCTTCAGTGGTAGGTCCCATATCTACCCTACTCACATTAAATTCAGCTTCAGTCACTTCACCCTCATTCTTATTCCCCACAGGGTCTACAATCTCAAGGAATTGATTGCCTATAGTATGGTCTGTGACCATTCTTGACATTCTCCTCGCATGCTTGGGCTTTGGAGTCTCCTACAACAACTTAGCCACTGTATCAATACTAGTATCCACCATTGGAGTATATCTCTTTTTATTTTTGACCGCTTTCTTCAACCAAGAAGGAGAAGAGGTGGAAACACTAGTGGCATTAACCATACATGCAATACCATCAACCTGAACTAATGGAGAATCAGGTGTAGGAGGATTATTTGAACTAGGAGAATCTTGGGAACTCAACAAAGACTGAAAAATATTATCTTCTCCCAACTGTGTAAAGATCAATGAATCAGTATCATTAACATGTTCATTAACTAGTGGTACATGGTCTGCTCTCTGTGGAGAAGCAACCAATTTGGTATCATCTTTCACTGGCTGACCATCTAGCTTGATGCAGAGTGGCACAAGGGAAGCAACACACAAAGGTCTACTTTATTGTCCTTTGCCCACTCACCCACTTCAACTAGCCTTCAACCAACCAACCAACCAAAGGCACATTCAAGGCATATGAAGGATTTGATGTCCAGACTATTGTCCAACCCCTAAGGCTTCTCCAACACCTTAAGACAGATCAACAAACACCTTCTATGCAGTTGGTTTGATCTCCAACTTCCCAAAACTCTTCAACCTATACCTTGACTAGTAAGGCTACTAGCCCTCCAAACTAGGTTTTCTCAACAAAACTTGACAAAATCCCAAAGGTCTAGGCAAACAAATGATGGAATTGAACACCTTTCAGGGGACCCTAACAAACCTCCAAATCTCCTGCTCCAACTCTACTCCAGCAATCCAGAACGCCTACTAGGTCTCTAGGCCTAATTGATCAATTTAGGCTAGGTTACAAAGCAAGTGCTCAAAATTGGGTGCATAGGTCAGGGGCAGGAATTTGGAATGCTTCTACCATGTCGCTACAACACAAATCCATCATTTATTTTCTCACCCTAACAGGATTCTATCATCTACAACCTCAAATAGCATGAAATTGGCCAAATACAATGAAATACTTGACCTAGGGCATCACCTTAAAAATAGAAGACTGCATTTTCTGAAAAAAATCTTTTAGAATCTTATAGTACATACCCCTAGCCTGCATTTCACCATTTTTTGTGAATTTTCAACGGTGGAAATGCATTCTAGGGCCGGATTTCTATGGCTGCCCTAGAAAACAGGGTTTCTGGACCTGTTTTGAAATAAAAATCTATAACTTTTGATCCCGACCACTTCAGGACCTCAAACCAATTGCATTGGAACCCTGACTCCAAGAGATTTCAGAAAAATATCATTTGCACACGTGAAAATTCCGTACAGTCCATACACAGCAAGAAAAATAGCAAAAAACAGTCAGTTTTCTTGAATTTTGTGCCCAAATTCTGTACAAAAACTTCCTCCCCCGTACTGGAGTCAGATATCCACCATATTAACCCATCCAAGTTGGTTTCCAACTTCTACAACAGCATTTAACTGCCCAAAGTGGTTTTTGAACCGACCCAACACATAACACCTTTGACAACTATGGTGTTTTGCATTAACACAAGGAGGTTGATTTGTTTGGCTCATCCAATGGAGTCCAAATGATCAACAAACTCCTTCCAACATACTAAAACATTAAAACAACCAAAAAAACTCGAAAACCAATCCTTAGACCTTCTAGGCCTAATTGGCACAATAAGGGTCCAAATGGACTAAGAAGGATTTGAGGTTTATATAGTCACCCCAAACCTCTTGACCATACAAAATGGACCAAACAACAATGGCTAAAAGCCTTATTACAAAACACATTGAACAAAAAAAACATAACTTCTCAAAATGTATCAAAATGCCTTTAGGAACCAAGGTGCTCCTAGGTGCCTTGCACCATAGCTCACACACGGATTTTAACTTATTATTCTCCCCAGGGGGTCCTTTGCCATCTCCGCTTGGTTGTGATCCAACTCCTTGCATAGTTAGGTCTAAATTAGATGTCTTCCTTTGAGAATGCATAGCTTTGGACTTACCTTGGCTCTGAGCTAATGATTCTTTAACTGTATTTGAACCAGCTTGCTCTCTAAACTTTTTCTTCAATGATTTCTTTGTTCTCCTTATGACACCAAAAGAACAAAGTTTAATGTCAGTGTCTTCTTTCTCCAACCATCTCATAGGAGGTAGAGGTTGTAATGAAACTTCTTGAAATTTGGTATCCAAAATGTCTAAACCATCATCCAAAATATTGGGCACTTGCATGGGGAGATCAAAGGCACAAATTTCATCAATTGTTAGTCTCATCCAACTTCTTCTCTAGACTTCCCTTTTATTTAGACAATCCTCCCAATAATCCTCCAGTTGAGGCTTGTGTTGGTAAGATCCACCCCCATGCATATTTTTCTTTACAAAATTTTTACTATCAAAAGACGCTCTGGTCAACAAACTGTGAAGACCAAATTCAGACAAAGCCTTATCCACATTTCTTGCAACATCATTACTTTTACAAGAATAAAATGACACAGTCATGGGGAAGGAATACCCCTTTTTCTTCATAGCATGATATTTCAAATTCACAGAAGTCATTTGTCTGTATACCTCCAAAAGCATGAGATAGTTAGATGGATACCACGACAATTTCAACAGGGCATTTTCATAACCCCCAATTCTTATTTATGAAAAACGATCAAATTGCACATAAAAACTTCCAAAATTCATCACAAGTACAGCTGCACCCCCCTGAGAAGCTTTGTTCTTGTTGTTATATGGAGCCTAATCAGACTTGGAGGTTAAACTTTCACCACTTTTATCGGCGTGGTTTCCCCCCAAATTATTTAATGGGGGAGTGCAGGGGGGCAGAGCGGTTAAGGGTTAGGGTCTTTGTTGATATTATGTTGTAGCATTTTACAATGGTATTGAGTTGCAATGATTACTGGTTGTAATCAGTTTGATTTACTAGATAATAATATTGGACTCTTTGTTGATGGATGTAGGCCAGGTTTGGGTGAACCATGTTAAAACTTGTCTCTCGCTGTTATTATTTTAGTATATTTCCATTCTTCTGTTTAATCTTTATTTGCATTTAATTGATATCTTCTACTGGCTAACCCTAACAAGTGGTATCATAGCGGGTTGTGTTTGATTATTGTCTGCTGGAAGGTCTCACGGTTGAGTGGGAGCAATGGCGGACGAGGGTAAATTGAAGGTAGATAAATTCAATGGGTAGAACTATCAATTATGGAAGATGCAGATGGAGGATTATCTCTATTAGAAGGATTTATGGAGGCTATTGGAAGGAATAGCCAAGAAACCAGCATCAATGACTGATGAGGATTGGAATCTTCTAGACAGAAAGGCACTGGGAACCATTTGGTTGTGCCTCGCAACATTTGTGGTGTTCAATATAACAGAAGTGACGACAACAAGTGAACTGATGAAAGATTTGGCTAAATTGTATAAAAAACCCTTAGCCTCAAATACGTTATTTCTCATGAAGCATTTGTTTAATCTAAAAATTATTAAAGGTGGATCTATGACAGATCATTTAAATGAGTTTAATACGATTACCAGCTAGTTAACTTCTGTAAAAGTTAAATTTGATGAAGAGGTGAGGGCTCTCTTGGTTTTATGTTCTTTTCCAGAAAGATGGAATAACTTGGTAATGGCTGTAAGTAACTCTATTTCTGGTTCAAACACTTTGAAATTTGATGATGTTGTTGGTGTTATCCTTAGCGAGGAAATTCAATAGAAAAGTTCAGGAGGGTCCACATCAGGTAGTGTTTTGAATGCATAAAGTAGGGGAAAATCACAGGAGAGAGGAAAAGATTCTGGAGGTCATGGGAAGTCACGAGGAAAATCAAAGGACAAGAGGTCCCAATCCAGAGGATAGAAGGATTGCTTGTACTGTGGGAAACCAGGTCATCTGAAGAAAGTTTGCTGGTCTCAGAAGAATGAAGGAGCAAACAAGAAGGCAATAAGGAGGCAAATGTGGTAAGTAATAAATCTAAAGATGATGCTTTGATTCTTTCCCTAGATAATGTTGATGATTCATGGGTTTTAGATTCAGGGGCCTCATTTCATGCTATGCCACATAGAAGTTATTTTCTTGATTATGTCCAAGGGGATTTTGGGTTGGTTTATTTGGGAGATAACGAACCTTGTTAGATTGTTAGAAAGGGAAGAATCAAGATTAAATTGCAGAATGGGAATCATTAGCTGCTACAAGAGGTAAGGCATGTTCCAAGGATGAGTAGGAATTTAATTTCAGCAGGGCAGCTAGCTGATGAATGTTGTATAGTTATTTTCAGTGATAAAAGTTGGAAGGTTTTAAGAGGTGCCTTAATAGTAGCAAAAGGTGTGAAAGTAGGCACCTTATATCTTTGTACAGGTCATACTGTTCCTTCTACTTTAGTTGCAGAAAAAAAATAAACAGGTTTAGGAACAGTTGATGCGGGTTCGCAGGAAGAGACTAAAATAGTTGCTGCAGGTTTTGAGACAACACTGTGGCATAACAAACTTGGGCATATGAGTGAAAATGTATGAAGGTACTTCATTCTAAGAAAGTTTTACTAGGTCTGAAATGTATTAATATAGATTTCTGTGAAAGTTATGTGTATGGCAAACAAAAGAGAGTTAGTTTTCTCAAGGATGGGAAGCAAAAGAAAGATGAAAAGTTGGAGCTTGTGCTTACAAATGTATGGGGACCAGCTCAGGTATCTTCTCTTGATGGCTCTCGGTATTATGTTACATTCATAGATGATGCAAGTAGGAAGGTTTGGATTTATTTCCTTAGGCAGAAATCTGATGTATTTGAAACATTTAAGAAATGGAGAAGCTTGGTTGAGAATGAGATAGGTAAAAGATTAAAATGTCTTAGATCTGATAATGATGGTGAGTATTGCAGCAAAGAATTTGAGGATTATTGTTCCTTTAATAGAATTTGTAGGCAGAAAATGGTTCCAGGGACTCCACAAGAAAATGGAGTGGCTGAGCACATGAATAAGACAATAATGGAGCGTGCAAGGAGCATGAGATTGCATGCTGGGATGCCTTTAAACATGTGGGCAGAGGCTGTCAATACCGCTGTCTATTTAATTAATAAAGGTCCTTTAGTTCCTTTGGGTTGTGGTATTCCAGAGGAAGCATGGACAGGTAAGAAGGTGAGTTATTCTTTTCTGAAAACCTTCAGATGTGAAGCATTTGCACATGCAGATTCTAGAAATAGAACCAAGCTGGATGCAAAATAAAAAAAGTGTATCTTTGTTGGATATGGCATTGATGAATTTAGTTATAGGCTTTGGGATGTTGAAAATCTAAAAATTGTGAGAAGCATGGATGTTGTATTCAATGAGAAGGTGTTGTAAAAAGATCAGTTGCAGCAGCATGAGAAGAAAGAAAAGGATTATGTGGTGTTGGATGATACTCTAGATAATGATGTTCCAGTGGTTCCTCATGCTCCGCAACATCAACAAGAAATACCACGAACTCCAGTGAATGTTAGACGGTCAACAAAGCTAAGTAGACCTCCTGAAAGGTTTTCTCCCTCTTTGTATTCTATTTTTTTAACATATGCTGGTGAATTAGAAGGGTATGATGAAGCTATGCAGGTGGATACAAAGGTTCAGTGGGAGCTTGCAATGAAAGAAGAAATGGACTCCTTGCTAAAAAATCAGACTTGGGAATTATGTAAGTTGCCTCCAGGTAAAAAGGCTTTACCAAACAAATGGGTTTATAGACTAAAAGAGGAAGATGGAGGTAAGAAAAGATTTAAAGCTAGGTTAGTTGTAAAAGGATTTACACAGAAAAAGGGCATTGATTTTGATGAGATTTTTTCTCCGGTTGTTAAGATGACTTCTATTCGTATTGTTTTAAGTATTGTGGCTACTGAAGATTTGCAATTAGAACATCTAGATGTGAAAACTGCCTTTCTCCATGGTGATTTGGAGGAGGAGATATATATGGAACAACCCCAAGGATTTGAGGTCAAAGGTAAGGAGAAACAGGTGTGCAGATTGAAGAAGAGTTTGTATGGTCTAAAACAAGCACCTCAACAATGGTATTTGAAATTTGATAGTTTTATGGCTGAGCAAGGCTACAACCGGTGTAATTCTGACCATTGTGTTTATTTTAAGAGGTTGGATAATGACAACTACATTATTTTATGTTTATATGTTGATGACATGCTTATAGCCGGGTCTAACATGGAGCACATAAAAGAGTTAAAACAACAGTTAGTACAATCATTTGCTATGAAGGATTTGGGGGTAGAAAAATAAATCCTTGGTATGAAAATTTATAGAGATAGAAAGAACATAAAATTGACTCTATCTTAGGTTGATTATGTTGAAAAGGTGTTGCAGAGATTCCATATGGAGAATGCAAAAGCTGTCAGCACACCTTTGCCTAGTCATTTGAAATTGACTAAGGTGATATTTCCTAAGACACAAGAGGAGGAAGAAAAAATGTCTACGATACCATTTGCTTTAGCTATAGGAAGTTTAATGTATACCATGGTATGCACAAGACTAGATATTGCACATGCTGTAGCAGTCGTAAGCAGGTATATGAGTCATCCCAAATTGGAGCATTGGAATGCAGTAAAATGGATTCTCAGATATTTGAGAGGTACATCGAATAAACACTTATGTTTTGGGGGCTCTAATACTGATTTAGCAGGCTATGTGGACTTAGATTTGGTAGGGGATATTGATACCATGTGGAGTACTATAGGTTATATTTTTACTGTAGGTGGGACAACGGTGAGTTGGATCTCTAGGTTACAAAAGGTGGTTGCTTCATCCACCACAGAGGTAGAGTATGTAGCTGCAACATAGGCAAGTAAGGAGATGATATGGCTACAATCTTTCATGGAAGAATTGGGCAAACAATAGGCTAACAGTTATTTGGTTATAGACAGCCAGAGTGCCATACATCTTGCAAAGAATTCTGCCTTGCATTCAAAGACCAAACACATACAGTTGAGGTATCACTTCATTCAATCAGTGTTGGATGATGGATAGTTAAGGCTGGAAAAGATACATACAGATGAAAATCCACCGGATATGTTTACAAAGGCAGTGACAAGGGAGAAGCTAAACTCCTCTTCATCTTCGGTTGGTCTTCAAGACTAAAAACATAAAATCAGAATAGCAGGGTCCAGGGTGTTTATTTCTAGTGGGAGCTACAGGGTCAGTGGTCTTATGATCAGTTTCCAAGTGGGAGATGATATGTTGTGGAGTCTAATAAATCTCCAAGTGGGAGATTGTTGTTATATGGAGCCTAATCAAACTCAGAAGTTAAATTTTCCCCACTTTTATGAGCACGGTTTCCCCCAAAATTATTTAACGGGGGAGTGTAGGGAGGGTAGAGCCCCTCCTGTGGGGCCTGGGGGGCCATCCCCTTGGAGGGGGCCTGGGGGCGGAGCCCACGGTGGGGGTCTGAGGGCAATGCCCCCAGTAGGGGCTACTGGGGGCAGCGTCACCAAAGCAAAAATTGCCTATTATTTTATAAAGGCATTAGGAGTTATTTTTCTATTGGCTGACATAAAAAAACTCTATTTTTGTAACTGACACAAGGCTTGATAAAAGTAGCTAAGGGTTAGGGTTTTCGTTGATATTGTATTGTAGCATTTTACAGTAGTATTGAGTTGCAAGGATTACTGGTTGTAATTAGTTTGATTTACTGGATAATAATATTGGACTCTCTGTTGGTGGATGTAGCCCAGGTTTGGGTGAACCACGTTAAAACTTGTCTCTCGCTGTTATTATTTCTATGTATTTCCATTCCTTTGTTTAATCTTTATTTGCATTTAATTGATATCTTCTTCCGACTAACCCGAATAGTTCTAATGTGCCATAAATTCTTTTTTTCAACCACATTGTAAAAGAATAACTGATTCTTCAAAAATATTTATCAGCTTCCTCTTTCTGAAGTTGAAAGAAAGTGCCATAGACAGGCGTGCCAACGACAGGTAACATTTGAGACCTTAAGCCAGGCCAAGAAGCCTCTCTATGAGCCAACAGATATACCAACTGTGAACCCATGTGGAACTCCTTATTCCTCAAAAAATTTACCAATTGCTCATGCATACTATCTCTAATTTTTTGGCACAATCAACTTGATGATCTCCACAAATTAATAAAATGAAACGACACATCCATAAAGCAAAAGTATCAGATTGAGAATTTCCTACCACGTGGTCCAACATCGTAATCATGTCTAAAATTTCTTCCTTAAAATGCCTTCTTTTGAGATTGGTGGGAAGTCGTGACTTCCCATTTCTTCCTATCTCCAACCACCCTCTTGCAATGTAGTTCTAGCATCAATCTCTTCTCTCATTGTAATAAGTCCAAGCCGACGACACAAAAACATCTACATTTTCCTCATACTCATCCAGATTCAACACAAGAGCAATTGACACAAAATCAATCTTTGCAACAACAGAACCATCAGAAGCTCTTATTTCCTGTGACTTTGGAGAGTAACTATTTACACACATGATCACCAACTTAGGACAATGCACTGCAGGCAGAAAACCTCTGGCTCTTTCCAGGCCACTATTCACAATTTTGGTAGCTAGGGCTCTCCGTGTTTCAGGTTGCATTCTTAACCACAAGTCATCAAAATCAATGTGTCCCAGCTCTGTGTCTTTCACCCCAAACAAAGTGTTTTCTACTATAGGGCCTACATGAATTCCTTGAAACTTAAACTTCATCTTTACCAACTTCAGAAACTAATTCGCGAGAAGCTCAGAGGGAAAAATAGGTGGAATAGAGAAATGCAAAGGACTCACATGGTTTTCACAACACAGACTCATGAAGCTATGTGATTTTTACCTCTGAAAGAATGTAGTGCCTTATATATCAGAAAGAAAGAAATTGAAAATAATGGCCGAACGTGCTAACCTGTGAACCTTGAATCTTGCGCACTCTTTGCACGTAGTGGACTTATTTCCCTTCACTCTACAATTCTTCTCCTTAGATGAAAAGATGAACACTTCAAATGAGATAGTGAATTGGTTTAAATTTGTAATGTCGCATCTCACGTAACAATCATAAATGGCATTAATTTCTGGCAGCATGTCAATCTTCAAAAATCCCATAAAATTCCATAAGTTATCTCCAGAAAATATGCCACGGTGTTTGCATGTACTCCAACTTAAATGTGACATGACATCTGTCATTTCCTGCATCGTATGCCATCTTGGATGAAAGTACCTTGGGAGACGTGATCCACTGTAGTCAGGAATTTAGGAAGGAGAAGAACTTTTGGACTAGTGACTTCGAAGTTTGAAGGTTTAGAAAATCTCTAACCTTCTGACTAGACTATAAGAAAGAGGATTAAGATTGACATAAGAAAAACTTGACGCTAGACTCCAAAGCAAGTTGGGAAGTCGGGCAATTCATGAACTTTCAAATCTATCGACTATGGTTCAAAAACAAGTAAGATCGCCGACCAGACAAGGACAACAAAGGAAAAAAATGACTAAGGAAAATAATAAAGGAAAAGGAAGTGGCAATGAAGACGAAGGATAGATGCCTTAGCAAAAAGTTTGAATACTAAGCAATAGATTCGAAAAAGATTTAGGCTATTGAGGACTGGGAACTACCTAGATCAGTCCACGAAGTCTACCAGTTTTTGGGACTTGCAAACTATTATAAGAAATTTGTGGAGAGCTACTCCAAGTTAGTTTCTCTATTGATAGACCTGGTGAACAAGGACAAGATATGGCGTTGGACAAAGAAGCAACAAAGGGTGTTTGAGGCTTTGAAAGAACAACTCACAACTGAGCTGATTTTGGTATTGCCAAACTTTAGGAGACCCTTTGAGGTGTAGACTGACACATGACTATGCCAGTGGGGGAGCCCTGATCCAAGATTGGTACCCAGTTGCATATGAGTCCAAAAAATTGAATGATAAGGAAATAAACTATCCAATCCATGAGAAGGAGATGACAGTCATAGTTCATTGCTTAAGAGTGTGGAGACACTATCTCCTAGGAGTGCCCTTCATAGTAAAAATGGACAACATTTCATCCACATACTTCAAAACTCGGGCCAAGTTGACATCGAAACAGGCCAGGTGGCAGAAGTTCCTAGATGAACTTGATTTTGACATAGTGTACAATCCAAAAAAGAAGAATGTCATTGCGGATGCCTTAAGCTGAAAAGCCCACTTGTTGGTATTGAGGTAATACACTTTACAGGGCTAAATGAGAGTTGAGTTGCCCTTTCAGATGACATGTTGGAGTGGGTCTCGGAAGGATTGACTCAGGACCCTTGGGCCACCAAGTGTTCAATAATGACAAACTACTTGAAGGAATGACATAGTCGAGTGGATCTAACAAGGTATCACTTGAATGAGCCAACAGACAGAATGAAGAGGTATGCAGACACTGCAAGGAAACCAATGGAGTTCCAAGTGGGCGACAGGGTTCTGTTCATGAAAATGGACTTGGTTTAGTTCAAGCAGTTGAAGAGGTTAAGTTCAGCTTTGGTTAGGAGGTTTGATAGACTATTTGAAGTCATTGGATGGATCGACAAGGTGGCATACAGGTTGAAGTTGCCTCACCTTTTAAAGATGCAGCCGGTGTTTCATGTGAGCCAACTCTAACCCCTTCAGCAAAAGAATACCCAGACAGGTTTGTTCCAACAAGGGGATGGTTAATGTTGGTGTGAATAGGGTTATTACCTATCCGGTTTATCCCTTGTAGTTTGAACTAAGCACATTATCTAACTAGTCATTAGTTAGTGCTTTTCACACATGTTCACACGTTAAGATGACTTAGGAAGCATTCTAGTTGTTTCTAGATGTTGATAGTTGTCAATAGTTGGCATCTTATCCTCTAGTTGTCTCATGTCATAGGATTAAGACACTTGTCACATGACTACAACATCTTATATCTCATCCTTGTCTTTATAAGCAAGGCATATCATGTACATTGTAACAACAATCCTTTTGCATTCATTGATAGAATAGATTTAATCTCTCATTTGATATCTCTTATGCTTTCATGAAGTCCTAGATCTTGGCTGGCTACCATCATAGCCAACTCTTACTGTTGTCTCTCAGATTTGCACCCTTGCTAAGTTGCAGAACTTGGCAATCTGGAGAAACATGGGATCTTTCCAGGCCTATGGGTCACCTGCGATGGAAAGAACCTCCGGAGAAGGCTGGCTTCCTAACTGGTTATCACCTAGAAACTACTAGATTTGCAGAGGAAAAGGGAAAATGAATGCTTAAAAAATGAAAAGTAAAACTGTAAAATGAGAACAAGAGTGATACACCAAACTTGATATGATTTATTGAACTTAGATTTGCATACACTTGGCCATAGACATTAGAAACTAAACCTTCACAACCTATTACTGTATGCTTTGCAAAAACACTTCACAAAGAGGCCTAAATGCATTAACCTTTTAAAAGGAAGCTAACTTCACAGTTAAAAAAGCATATACAGTTTTAAGACATAGTTTGCAACCTGCACAAACACACTTTTTGCAGAAAGGTATTTGAAACATGAGACAAAATCACAAGGAGATAAAAGAAATCTCACAAATGACTTAATCAAATACTTGGTAATACATAGTACTACATAAATAAGAAGGCAAAACCTAACTATCAATGGTATCCAAGGTCTATTCTGTATTTCATATCTCAAAGGGGTTACAAAAACATGCTCAAACTGAGTAAGGATTGCAGAAAAATCACTAACTCCAAAATTTACATGAAAAGAACTCTCTTTACAAAGAGTCAAATGAATGACTATATACTCTCCGAGTTGCTGTAGCAAGATAAGCATGAGAAACCCCCATGGTCATGCATCTCATAAAAGCCCCCAAAATATGTCTAAAGTCCTCCAAAATGAGTTCCCAATGAAGAAAAAGTCAGGGCATGTCATCACTAAACATAAAAGCACCAGAAAATGCCTTTTAATGCTCTTTAAGGCCATAAAAATCAAGCCAAATATCTCAGTAACTCCTCAACCTATTTTTCAACTTCCCCTACAGCATCATAAATGCTTGGCATGTGCACAATAAATGTTCAACCATATCTCTTTGACCACATCTACAAGCATCCTCAACTTGCTCTTTGCTCAATAAATGTCATAAACACAATTAATTCTGCATTTAACTATCATTGACTAAGTGGTTTATAATTACACCACTTAGTTGAATGTTTTTCATTCCAAATTTATTACAATCCTATGTAGAAAATAATGGCAGTTAGGACAAAATTTAATCCCCTAATTTTGCATACTTTGGAGACAAATTAAATGTTGTGAAAGAATGACAAAGTAATCAATGAGACTTACCTTGCCATGTGTGATAAATTTGCCTATTATTGCCTTTTACATTTTTATTACAAATGATAAAATAAATCATAATTCATTACTTTATCATTTGTTTAAAATATTTAATCTATCTCTAGATTATGCAAAATCAACATAAAACACCTTGTAATCGCTAGGCAAAATATGACCTCCATACACTTGCATCACCTCTCACATCTCATGGCTACATCAAACCACCTTATAACCCCATACAATTGATGCATTTCACAACATGCATCATCATGCCTTTACTCACCTTTGAAGAATATTTGAATACCTTATCACCATGCAAAAGATGAACAAGGCATCAAGCCTTTCCCTTGTATGATTATATATTTTGACTTCATAAAAATCAAAAAGGGAACAATAGCCTCATGGGCCCCTTGCATTATGGTTAGGTTTTAAGACTTTTATAAGTCTTGACCACGTCCCTAAATTGATAGCAATGATTTTTTGAGTTTATAAGTCAAAAAAGTGACCAAAATGCTCATTCGAACACTAGCAAAAGAAAGGGTTTGAAAACCCTAAATATCGTTTTGCCTTTGTCAATTTTTTGGAGAGAAGACTTGCTTCTACCTAGCCGCAACCTCTGTAGGGTTTGAAGCGAAAATTTCCTCATTTCCTGCGATTTTTTGGCTCCTAGCCGTGGCTCGTATAGCACATTTGATGCATTTCTTTCCTTTTTTCTTGGTCGACACACTGTATCTGGCCACCATGGAGGTCGATTGAAGGGAAACCTTGTGATTTGGACACATCACTCAACAGGAAAAGAGAGTAAGCCTTCTATCCTTCCATCTCCCTTCATTTCTTGATTTTTTTTATTGTGTATTTCATTCTCTAGAGGCCACCACTTATGTGGCTTTTCTAAGTATCTATGTGTTTGAAATGGGTTTGAAAAAGCCTCACTTTCTCTGTATATCTGCAACTCCTTCATTTTATGAGTTTCTTCTACTGAATCTGCTGTCAGAGGCACAATTTTAATGGTATTTCTGAGTATCTTTGTGTTTGTCTAGCATATGAAGCCTTAAATCTCTAGCATGATATCACTCGACGAAGCTCATTCACTACTGTAACACCCTTCATCGTCTTAGACAGGCAACAATGTTCATCAACACTAGTCTATCTGCACATATTTCTTGAAAGGAAAACTTGCTGTCTTCTTTTCATGTCAAGAACCGTGGGAAGTAAATCGGTATGCAAATAGTCTGACCCAACATTCTGGAGTTGCTTCACAAGTTTGAAGATAAGGTTGTCCAATGTAAACAATATGTATGCCTCTGTTCCAATGATTTCTTGATAATTATCTTCAAATTCAACATTGGCAGATGATCCATCAAGAAAACTATATAGTAAATCCATGAATTTTGAATTCATCTTGGGAGGTGGTATGTCATTCGCATTCTTCATTTTTTTGTTGTAAAGCTAACAATTTCTTCTTTGCAAAATGGATTCATTCATACAAAGTCTGATACAACCTACAAGCACATAAAATGCATCATTGCCATAAAAAAAAAAAAAATAAAAAAAATAAAAAAAAATAGATCTCTTCTTTGATATGTTGCTCAGAGTAGTAGAATCAACATGTTCTGTCAAAGACTTGGTTATGACCACAAAACAATCTGATGATCCAGATAAATCTTCTGCATGTTGATCAACCAATTTTTTAACCTTGCTTTCACATTCTGCTTTCCTTTCATTATCTTGGCAGCCTACATCATCCTCTTCTTTGTGATCCCCAATCACAACACTTTGAAACAATCTTCCTTTCACTCTTTCAACTTTCAAAACACCATATCCAAGTTCATCATCACCGCACTCTGAGTTCAAGGTATCTGGGTTATAATCTGATACACCATTCTCCCTTTCTAGTTCCAGTGGCTTCCAATCACTCTCCTATAGCTGCTTTTCCTTCTGCTATTCCAATGATGATTATTTCTATAACAATTGATTTTTAAACTTATAATGCTCTAGGATACATTGCTTCAATCCTTTGCTGTAGCTGATTATGACATGATTGCCCCCATATTGATCCTTTGACAATTAATGATATGAACACACATCATGCATAAATAAAAACATATACACCTTGCTGCATCTGTTGCATCCTCTTATCCTGCTGATCCAAAATAACACCTTTCATATGTTGTTGATAGCAGTGTTGGGTGTCTCCTTCTAGCTGATTAGATAAACTAATTGGCATGTCTCTTGGAATAAGGCCAACATGTTCTTGAAGAGTCACGTCTCTTCCTTCACATGGTATATATACTCATTGATTGTAACTCATCAGCATCCATTCATTCATTGTTCATTCTCAAGTTCGAATATTCAAGTGCGAGTTCTTCACCAAGTGCAGATTGATATTGTGGAAGGCTGGGTTTATCATCAGTGAATTACACCATTGTGTTTCTGTAATTACATCAGATTGTGGTTCTTTACTTGGCCCTCATATCGACCTCTATTGTAGAAGAGACATTCTTTGTAATTCAATAATATAAGGAATATTATTGGCTGGTTTTTTCTCCCTCAAGAGGAGGGTTTTCCCAGGATATCTGTTGTGTCCTTGTGTTGATTTTAAATTAATTTTCTGTGCATTACATCTGATCATAAAACTAACATGGTATTAGAGCAGGTTTAAGAAAAATCTGATCAGATTTGGAAAATTTAACAGGGCGCACCACTCATATGTTACGAATTACACTCCCAAGAATTGCAAGCAGAGTAGATTGTCCATGCTTAGATAAATTACGAACACTTCATTAGAGCACAAAGTATTGGGTTTTCCCTGGTTTTGAACTACAATGTATAGCAATATGTCTCTGAACTTAGGAAGTAATCGATGAGCTTGCATAGGAGTGCATGGCAGGTATTTGTTAAAGCAATAGCTTCTCGCAAATGGTGGTGCTTGTTCCACACTTTTGACAAGAAAAATAAAGGATGAACAGAAGGCAGAGGGAATGCAGTTAAGAATCCCTTGATTCCATTTATTGTCCCACCTGATACTCTCTCTTGATGACACCAACATGAAGTCTTCCTGTATGATGTATGGTAATCCCGTTACCATTTTCATGGGTAGAAATGCGTAAATGCTAGTGCTGAGTTTGTTTCTTGTTGTCGTCACTCTCTCATCCCGAGGGAAGGCTAGCGCTATCACGCAGTTATCCACCTCAACAATGATGAAGTAATTGGCATGAACTATGATTATTGCAATGCATAATTACACTTCATTAGTAGTAGATGGTGGGGATACGCTTCTACTGGAGGCTTTGCTCACTGGAAATCAAACCATAATGTCGAAGAAGATTTGAGATTTATACTGAGAACCAAAAGTCAAGATGATTGTAGATAGCCTTCAATTTGATGAGTTTGTTGATTTATATCACTTCATCTTCAACCACGAACAAGATGAAGGAGAAAATGAGTCAGACGATTTGATGGAAGCATTCAAGATTTTTTTTATCAGAATGATGACGGATACATCTCTTGTGAAGAGCTGCAACAATTGATGTCCACGATGGGATTAATCCCACAAACCTAACATCCATAACAATGCAAGAAAATGATTCACAGATTTGACACGGACTGCAACGAGAGTGTTAGATTTCACTAAATTCAAAACTATGATGTTTTCTGAACTTTCTGCGTGAGTAATTAGGAGAAAGTGTATATACAGACAAAGTTCCAGAAATATGGTTGTTTACTTTCAGATTTTTCAGTCCAAGAGGAACTAATAATTGGTACATTGACATCTGGTATGCACAAATCTCTCCAGAGACCATAGTGTGGGTGGCTAACAGAGAGAATCCTGTCAGAAGCATGCCCGGTGTTCTGAAATTTTTGAGCAACGACTGTCTTAGATTGTTTGATAGAAAGGGTCGGTCAGTATGGTCAACTAATATTGGCCTGAAAGGATCATGGGCAATGATAACGAACACTGGTAATTTCATTATGTTGGGTCACAGACACAATAAGTCTAAGATTGTTTGGGAGAGTTTCGCTCATCCGGAAGATACATGGTTGCCTGGCATGACGATGTGGAAACACATGAAGCTAATTTTGTGGAAGAGTTCTGTAGATCTTGCAATTGGAATTTTCTCTTTTTGGGGTGGACATGTCTCCAGGAAAGATGCAGATGGTGATGGTCTATAACAACATTGTTCCATATTGGTCCACTAGAGAGTGGACTACAAATTATTTCAACAAGATTTTAGAGATGTTAGTTAATAAGACATTCCAAATGTGCTGTGTGAGGGTTTCTTCTTCAAACATATACTTTAATTTTAGTGTAAACCTGGTAGCTCATACCCTCACCAGGCGGATCCTATTAGACAAGAACGACGAATTAAAACTTTACTACTTGATTGATGACCTGGAAGCAGTGAGGATGATTGCAATGGAAGTGGGCAATCATGTCGACGATGATGGTTACGTGCCAGTCATCTATGGCCTCTCCAGATGCAACAAGGTTGATATTCTCAGAAATGATGGATGCTTCAATGAAGCCTTTGACTTTATCAGAAAGATGCAATTAGAAGATCTTGTTTCTGTGTGGGGGATTTTGCTTGGTTCTTGCAAAATTCACTGCAACATTGAAACTAAAGAAAGTATGCCTAAATGTTTGAACTCGTAGAGGAGTCACAAGTAGATCTTCTAAGAGAATTAAAGTCTGGATCAAGTGGACTAGCAAGAAATATATCTTTGACAGAGATAAGTCAAGGCAAGGATCTTACAAGGGATTGTGAAGTCTGGGACTCACAACTAAAAGGGAGTCTGACAAACCAACAGAGGCAACTTTGGATGAGGAGGTCAAGAGGTTGATGCTAGTACTTGGAGCTTCAGATGGAGTCAAATCATCATGAAGAATCCTTTTAATGCATTTTTTTTGAGATAGAGAAATTCGAGGTGAAATCCCTTGAGAATGAGTTCTTCTTTGTGAGAGAAGTTCGAGGTGAAATCCCTTGATAATCAATTCTTCTCTATGAGAGAAGTTCGAGGTGAAATCCCTTGAGAATGAGTTCTTCTCTGTGAGAGAAGTTTGAGGTGAAATCCCTTGGGAATGAGTTCTTCTCTGTGAGAGAAGTTCGAGGTGAAATCCCTTGAGAATGAGTTCTTCTCTGTGAGAGAAGTTTGAGGTGAAATCCCTTGATAAAGAGTTCTTCTTTGTGAGAGAAATTTGAGGTGAAATCCCTTGATTCCACCCTCTGGGAGTAGCTATGGTGAATGTCACAATGCGGTGACAACATCACGTTGAGTGATGAGCACTTGTGCACATTTATCATCCATGGGAGTAACCATTATGGTTGATATCATATTGAGGTGGTATCTGATATCACAATGAGGTGGTATCTTTCTTTTCACATATTGGTGCAACCATTGTAGTAGACATCACAATGAGGTGACATGTCTTATGCAGCTGGAAGTATCCTCCCTAGCTGAGATGGAGTGTTGTTGATAGCAGCGTCGGGTGTCTCCTTCCAGCTGATTAGATAAACTAATTGGCATGTCTCTTGGAATAAGGCTGACATGTTGTTCTTGAAGAGTCACGTCTCTTCCTTCACATGGTATATATACTCATTGATTGTAACTCATCAGCATCCATTCATTCATTGTTCATTCTCAAGTTTGAATATTCAAGTGCGAGTTCTTCACCAAGTGCAGATTGATATTGTGGAAGGCTGGGTTTATCATCAACGAATTACACCATCGTGTTTCTGTAATTACATCAGATTGTGGTGCTTTACTTGGCCCTCATATCGACCTCTATTGTAGAAGAGACATTCTTTGTAATTCAATAATATAAGGAATATTATTGGCTGGGTTTTTCTCCCTCAAGAGGAGGGTTTTCCCAGGATATCTGTTGTGTCCTTGTGTTGATTTTAAATTAATTTTCTGTGCATTACATTTGATCATAAAACTAACATCATAGTCCATTTGATTTCATTGTAGAAACAAAGCACCCCTGCTGTCCATAGTTCATTTATCCTTTAGATTGGAAGATAATATGGGATATGGCATCATTAGAGGGAGATTATGATTCATTTTACTGTTCCAATTGCACTCTATAGTGATGACATCCATGTGATCTCCTTTTGCATCCCCTGTAGAAGAGCATAAATGTCTGTTGTTTTGAACTTATACAGCCATACCTGGCATTTGGCATTAATCTCTGAGTATGCATTTCTACTCATAGCTGCAACTACACTATTCATTAGTTGGATTATTCATGTGCACACATGATACTCACTTTTTCTTCTATCTTTGAACAAGCTGATGCATTTTTATGACAAGTGATAAGGACTACTGTAAGAATTGTCCACTTTTCTATATACTGTTGTTCCCTACTTCTTGTATGACTGTATATCTTTATGAGGCATCTTTCTTGGTTCTTCTCATTTGAAAGTGGGCTCATGATGACATAGTGGCAACAATGCATGATGTGGATACTTTGTCATTTCATACATGGTTCTTGTAGCTTGTTCTTTATGTCATCACTTTGATAAGAATGCTCCTTACTTCTTTATGGCTGATTTGGAACCACAGGCTCTTCTTCTATTATAACAAGCATAAGACCCTTATACCCCACTTCTCAAACCATCTCTTCAAGCCTTGAATCCATCATTCATGATGTTCTACCCATTGTCCTTGATTTCTTTATGATTGTCATAACCTTTGATTGTTGATTACATGATTGTTTTGGACTGTTTGCTGACCTCATGTATCTTATGAGTAAGAAACATCATATATAGGCATCTTATGATCTTTATGACTTGACAAATCAATGATATGTTTCTTTTCCAGTCATGTTGCCAACAATATCTTGTAATCTATAGTAGTGACATCAATCATTTCACTAATAAAGATTATAAGATATTGTATCAAAATGACTACATGTAATGATTTTCTTGTCCTAATTTCTCCTCAAAAGTTGAAAGTGTAGCATGCTGTGCTCAACCCTCATGGGAGCCCATTTAACTTCACATGTTTTGATCTCAAATATAGATAGTTCAGAAATAAGGATCTCACCTATACTTGCATAGTGAACAAACATGTTAGCATATGAAACGTGTCTTTGATTCATGATGTGGGGTTACTTGTATGGATCTATCTCTTTTTGATATAGTACTTGTATCTCCTCATTCTGACCTCTCTTATGCTAATATCTGTTTACTGATGTTGCTTCTACATAAAAGTAGATGGTACTTTTGATAATTTTGATTGTGTATGAAAATATTTGGGACCCTAAGCATTAACAAAAACTATTTTCCAGGTACGCTGGAGCTCAAACGGATGGAGGAAGATAGCAGCTGGCTCGACCATGAGATTTGTCATTCGCAGGCAATAACGAATCCCCTTTCTTTTCTTATGCATTTCATTGTTTTCAAAAGTAAAATTTACTTTTATGTTGCCAATTTCAGTTATTCCTATGGCTTTTGTGGGAGCATTTCATTTCTCATTCATGAATAATGAAAAAGCCTTTCAAAATATGCAATGTTGTATGGTTCTTCTTGATTGTAAACAATTGCATTTAATTGAAGTTCTTTTATGGCATTTTTCTCTCGGCAAAACACTCACTAATAATAGACATGCACCCCTTAAAACTATAAAACTTAACCAACTCCACTTGATTGAGCTAGAAAACAAAAATGGGTAACACTTACATGGTATCAGAGCACATTAATCAGCTCTTACATGGTATCAGATCTAGGAAGAATCAATTCTTATTAGTCATTTTTTGAGAGATCTTGAGTGCGAATCATGGTGGATCTTGATAGTTGAGTATGCTCTTCTCTTGCATCAAATGATGACCTAGAGAATCAAAAAGACTTGATAGAAAAACCAGATTTGTGAGGGTTTCATCTTTGTGGCCTTGTATTATAGGTTCATCTTGGAGCATGTTGCTGCAAATCCGAGCACACTATTGTGTTCAGGAGGTTCGAGATAGTCAAGATCACCTTTTGTTTTGTCCAAATTGGACATTAGAGGCCAAATCTATGAGGGTTTGAATTTAGGAGGTGCATGAGAGATCCAACATGTACTTGATCTTTCAAAGTAATTTAGGTCAAATCCAACCCTGCCATCATGCTCAAGAGGCCCAAAAACCCTAAGATTGATTTGTGGGTTTAATTTTTTAAATCTATGGACTGTTTTATATTATATATATAATATATATATATATATATATATATATATATATATAAGTGAAAGGGTACTGACCCCTTGTCGGCCCTGTACCTTGCTGGCGTGGGAACCCTGACTAAGCTGCCATACTGTCGGGGTCAAAACCTTGGTCGATTGTCAAACTCGGTAGGGCGTAAACCCCCAACCGACAACCAACAGTTAAAGACAAATCTGCCCATCGCAAATCCACCAAACCACCTCTCTAGCTAGAAAACCACCCATAATTGCTAGAAAGTGGTTTCACGTGCAAAGATAGGTAGTTTCGACAACTCGAAGTAGTTCTAAAAATTTCTATGTTCAAAATCAAGAGAATATTCTAGAGAATCTACACACAAGTCGATAATTTTTCTGACTGCTAACATCATAACCCATCAGGTGGTGACAGTTTTCCATCTGTTGTACACATTTTCTAGTGACCGTACATTGCTAGCGTCATCATTTCGTCAGTTGATATCATCATCCCGGTCACTTTTGTTGATGCCATCTTACTAGTGGATGACGTCATCTTCTCAATGTCGTACAAGGAATATTCTGGTGATTCTTAAAAGATTCTGGCAAAAGATTCTACCGACATCAGTACTGCACCAGCGGACTTGGCCCAATTTGGCCCCCCTCTTGCATTGGAGTTTTCGTTTTGACAGTCCAACTTCAAAGGCTCATATCTTGCACATTTTTTCTACATTTTTAGAGAATTTTTTTTTGATTTGGGCTTGAATTTAATAGGATTTGTAGTGGTGGAATCATATTTTATTTTTGGTTCTTGGATTGTCCATAAATTGTAGTTTTACATCACTGTACCTGAGCAGTTCCTATTTTTAGAACTTCAAAGGTTTCGTTCAGGCTCATATGGTAATCTTTTTTGGTGATTTTTTTTTAAAAGTGCATAAGTTTTCGAGTAGTTTCTAGATATGCAATCTGTTTGATCCAATTTTGCTCAAAAATTGTACTTTTAGTTTTAGCCTAATTTTGGTTTTTGCATTGTACTAAAGTCAAATACCACTTTGTTGTTTTGGCTTGTGGAAATTGTAATTGGAATGAATATAAAGTCCCACAATCATTTTTTTTGGGGGGTGATCTCTTTAATTGAGTAAATGGGGAGTTGTACTTGTATTGTTTTTTTGTACTTTGTATCATGGATCAAAACAAACTTTCTCTACTCACAACATATAACTATCATGAGTGGAAAACCAAAATGGAATTTCATTTAAGAAGTTTGAAAATTCATAGAGTAACAATGGGTATAGAAATTGAACCAACAATAGCTGCAGAAAAGAGAAAGTGGTACAATAGATGTGATCAAGCCTATGGAACACTATACTTATCTATTTCTCCTGATCTTTTTCATATTGAATCTTGTAAGACACCTAATGAAGTCTGGACTACCTTAGAGGATCTCTTTGGTAAGCAAGATACTATGAGAGGTTTCAAATTGGAGAATGAATTAATTGGTTTGAATCCAACCAACTTTGCAAGCATCCGAGACTTCTTCACAAAGATAAAATCACTTAGATTGTAGCTTAAACAGTGTGGAATTGAGAAAGAGGACACTCAATTGATTCTTTCAATCCTTGCCAAGCTTGGTCCTGACTATTTAGTTTTTGTTTCTACCTTTTATGCTACTATGGATGCTCTTGGGAAAGATTTCACAAAGCCTTCACTTGATGAGTATGCCACATCACTCACAAGGGAGCAAGATAAGTTAGTACACATGGGCACATTGAATTCTCCTAAACCTCAAGCTCTTCTTGCTAATCAAGGTACAAAGGATCAAAAGGCTTCAACTAGCAAAGGAAACAAACAAAAAAATAAGGATTTCAAGAACAATGAGCAAGCAAAGGAGTCAAATAATTCACCAAAGTCCTCATCCTCTCCAAAAGAGGAATCATCTAAGAAGGAGAGAACAAAGTGTGCATATTGAAAGAAACTAGGACATGATGAGCATAAGTGTTATGAGAAGAAAATTGATGAGTTGACTCACTTTCTTCAAAAGAACAATATCAAATTGCCATCATCCATGTCATCTCATACATCCTCTTCTTTGAAACCATCATCATATACACAGTCAGGGACAACATGCTATGCTAATGGGACAAATAAGGGAAAGGGACATCCATTCTTTGCTTCTACAACTCATCAGTCAAAGAGATGGCTTCTTGATTCTAGAGCTTCTCATTATATGGCTTCTTCACAAAAGATGTTCTCTTCATTTGAGTCATGCACCTTACCACCTATTTTGATGGGTAACAATACATACATGTATGCAACTAGTAAAGGGACTATTGATATTGGTGAGGGTACTTTCAATAATGTATTATGTTTGCCTTCCTTGTCAACCAATCTCCTTTCCATTTACCAGATCACTCATTGTGGTGCAAGGAAGACAGTTGAGTTCACTCTTGATTCAGTGATTATAAGGGACTTGAAGAGTAGAGATATCATTGTTGTTGGGATAGCTGATCATACATCTCACTTGTATACATTCTCCCATTTTGCTCCTGATGATCCATTGATTGATATTCACACTCATGCATCAAGTGTGAATTGTGTTTCTGAGGACAAGGTTGGTCACTTGAACCTTGGTGTTCTTTCTTCTACTCCAATTCTTGAGACTAGTGCTGAGCTTACATCTCCTCAACCTCTTTCTTCTTCAGAGATCGACATCGACATGTTTCTTCTACTTCACTTGAGAAAGACTATTCTAGTCTTTTAGATACAACTTTGTGGGATACTTTCTTGGCAGGTATATCAAACTTGTATTTTGTGAGTCTCATATTGTAGATTTGGAGGACACAATTGAGGGGATATCTCTCCTCTTTGATGATAGTTACAACACAACTGTTATCCCATCTACTTCATCTTTGGATGTTGTTCTTCTTCAGTCTACCCAGGTTTCTGGATTGGTCACACCTCATTGTATTGTGCCATCCTTTGACATTGACATATGGATATTTGAGTAGTTTTCCAAGGCACCCATCCTGAGACATCTTCCCTCATCTCTCTTCTTTGAGATGAAGTTTCTTCTACATCAGCCTTTGGATTGGTTTCTTCCTAAGGGGAGAAATGTTTGCAGGTATAAGACACTTTCTAGCATTCATTTTTGGGTATTCACCATCGGTGCATGAGCTACTTCTTTGTGGGGGGACCTATAGTCTCACTCTTTCTCTCCTATGGGGGGTATTTGATTGTACATATGTGACATAAGTTATCCTTGGGGGTCATGTTGAGTCCTCCTACTATCACTTCTTCTTTCACTTTCATGTTTTTTCTCTCTTTTGGAGAGGGGTTTTTTCCTACAGGCTTTTCTCTTTTACTTCGTTTGTGAGAGAATTGTTTGTACATGGGTACCTAACATGTCCTTGTAGCCATGACCCATCTATCATTGTATATTTTCATTTGTCTACTTCTCCCTAAGTTGCACTTAAGGGGGGGTATTGGTGTGAATAGGGTTATTACCTATCCGATTTATCCCTTGTAGTGTAAACTAGGCACATTATCTAACTAGTCATTAGTTAGTGCATTTTACATATGTTCACATGTTAAGTTGACTTAGGAAGCATTCAAGTTGTTTCTAGATGTTGATGGTTGTTTATAGTTGGCATCTTATCCTCTAGTTTTCTCATGTCATAGGATTAAGACACTTGTCACATAACTACAACATCTTACATCTCATCCTTATCTTTATAAGCAAGGCATATCAGGTACATTGTAACAACAATCTTTTTGCATTCATTGATAGAATAGATTTATTCTCTCATTTGATCTCTCTTGTGCTTTCATGAAGTCCTAGATCTTGGGTGGCTACCATAATAGCCAACTCTTACATGGTATTAGAGTGTACATCAATCAACTCTTACAGTTAATGTGGTGGATAGGTCGGACCACCAAGTTCAGAATGTTTTGGTATTTTATGAGCATGGTTTTGGGAACATTAAGGCCCAAAAGTTTTGTGTTTTGTGGGAAGGACACCCGAAGCATGAAGTGAGTTGGGATTGGGTTGAGTCCGTATGGAAGTTTGAAGACAAGGTCTTGGAGTTCTTGCATAAGAGCTCCAATTGTTGGAAATATAAAACCATAGAGACAAATTCCTCATAACCCAATAAGAGATTCAAAGTGCAATAAACCAGAAATCCACATGCAAAAGAAATAGACAATCATACCATCAATGGTGACACAAGATATACCCTGAGAAAACCCTCATAAAGGGAAAAACCTAGTCTCCAAAATTATGCATCTCTCATGTATTATTTAACAATAATCAACAAATACATATGCAGAGATGACCTCTGAAACATCAAGCTCTCTCTACCTGCAATCCATGTGAACAAATATGTAACCATACATCCCATGCCATGCTTCAAACTCTCACACAGTCAACCTGTAAGAGAAGCTACAACCCAGCCAACAAGCCAAAATGGCTCAACTCAACCAACCTCTGCAACTACCCTTGTCTTTTCTTTTATAGACATAAGCTCACACAATACAATATGTGGTATTGTGATACCATTTTCCCCAAAACCATTGACCCCACATTTGATTATTGGTACTAAGTTTTTCTAATTAATCAAATAATTACAAATAATGTAATTAACCCAATGTTACATACAATGATTACAAGTGGCGTCCAAATAAATATCCAATGTGGCTAAACACATCACATGATGCACCACAATTAAATATTTATTTTACATGAATAAAATAATACTAATCTTATGCAAGGTGTACAACACACCTACTCCAACACCAATGTCCGAAGTTGAGTTCCTTTCAAAGGGGAACCCCTCTGTGCAAGCCTAAGGCTTTACATTGGCACTGAGGGCGTCACCTATTTTAAGTGGGAGAGGATGTAAGGGGATGCCCTCTCTATTGAATTTGGAGCCAGAGTCGTCCATAATTGTCCCATCCCAAATGCTGTAGACTGGATCTGTGAACTTGTAGTGCAGATTACGCAAGCTTTGATCTAAAAGTGTAAATAGAATAATGAATTGGGAGTCCATTTATATAGAGGCTGGGATAAGAACAAGTCCATTAGAATTCATTTAATGTTTGGGCCCAAGTAAGCTAACCTATGTGTGGTGATAATGTTGCATTTGATGTGTGACAGGATTGGGGAACATAGGCCAACTTGGCCGAGGCATTGAGATTTGTATGTTCGATGTGGATGTGTAATGTGGGATTGGATCTCGTGATATGGGATAAGTTATATGTAGTTGTATTTAATTCTTGGGTCCAAGTTCTGGACTCAATGAGGCGGACCTTGTTTCAGTATTTAATAATTGGGCTACATTTAATATTAGAGGTTGAATTTTGGGTACTATCATATAGTGGTGCTTCCTAGGGCATGCATCACCTAATGAGCCCAATTTGGAGCCGTTCGATTAAGAAACACAATCTAGAGCACTGGTTCTATAACGGCTTGGTCCAAGGCCAACATGAATTGAAGAAATGTTGCGATGTCTATATAAGGCAAGGGAAATACATTTGCATAGTTAGTTGGATGAATACATGATTCATGCTAGTATGTGTAGAGCTCGCTAAGGAGTTTGACTGTTGAGATTTGGTTTTGAGAAAACATAGCTAAGAGTAAGGATCAAAGATCTGATTTGGTGTGAAGGCAGTGTGATCTAGTCTTGGACTAGAACGCTGTGTGGAGAACCAGGGGGATACTCTTGGGGTGGTTTTGTTTCATGTAAGTGCACCAAGCAATATTGATGATGTCTGACTTAGTTTTGCACCGGGCGCTGGGACAATATCTGTATTGGACTTTATTGTATTTTTGGGATCGATAATGAAGAGTTGTCCATTTTACCCTAATATTGTGTTGTGCCGATGTGCATAGTGATTATCTACATTGCTTAGTTGGTTTGAATGTTAGCATTATGATGCAGGAGCATCTGGGTGCATGCATGATTGACATCAACCAAAAATATTTGTTGGTTTTCTTTTTAGTTTTGGGGTTTGTTATGGTCAATTTTGCATCTCATTACATTAGGGAACTTCAAGTTGGCACAAAATTGTGAAAATGAGAATTTTACGTGATCGTGGTTATTTTGCCCTGTAGATAGTTTTCTTGAAAACAATTATTTTGGGAGATCCATGAGGTTTGGCTACAAATCCTCTTATAGGTATATTGTTGGATGCATTTTGGAAAATGTGGCAAATATTTTAGGGTCAAATTCTTCTTAGTTTTGGAGAATTTAAAATTCTCCATTTAGTGCTAGTGATATGCCAAAGATTTAAAATTTCAAGTTTCGGGAAGGTTGCGGCAAAATGGCTTGGTGGGAAGCTTAGGGATGTTGACTTACACATCTTAGAAATTTTTAAGACAATTACGAGCTCTCGATGAGATGTTATGAAGAAAGTCAGTATTCTACTCCCAGTTGTGCAAATGGATTTTCTTCAGTTGGTTAGAGAAGCTTCATAAGGAATCATGCAATGGTCTCCTTTGGTAGGATCTAGAACATTCTAGAAATGACATTTCAGAGATTTTCAAGCAATGTGTTGAAGAACTTCCACATAAGAGTACATTGTATGCTACTTTCATTGGTTTATTGAATCTTGAAGATGAAGAATTTGGTAGGAAGGTTATGAATAGAGCTTGATGCCATTGCTGATAAACTTGAAGCTCATACTTTGGAGAAGATCTAAAAAAGAAGAGAGAGAATTGAAGAAGCAACCAAAGGAAGAGACAATTTCTTCATTAAACTTTCCTATAAAAGGCTACAAATCTGAAATACAATTTTCAGGGCCATATGCCTACTTATTATAGCAATATGGGCTGTCTTACAATAGAAATATCTGATTTACAAAGCCTTTTGATATCAACCTAACCTCTTGATTTGCATGAATAGGACTTGCCAATAACTCCCTTTGACCACTACCTCCTGAACTATCCCAAAATAGGCTTTAAATGCACATCGGAACTAGTTAGTGTAATTTCTCCAATGTCAGCTTGCTTTGAAATGTGTAACTTCTATTTGGGTGCCAAAATGAACCCAACTGTCCTTTTTCCTGCCTAAGAAAGAATTTTCAAATTTTAAAAATTGGTAGCACAAATTATGGGAGCCATAACTTTTGATCTGAGTGTCCAATTAACAAATTGTTTGAAGTGTTGGAAAGCTCATGAAGTGAACTACGATGCCGAAAATCCGTAAACAAAATTTTGCCAACTTTTAGGATGTTTAGGAACCTCTAAGTACCTCAAATCTGATTTCAAAACTTTTTCGGGGACCTCACAAAATTGAAACTTTAATATCCTGAAATCCAGACATGATCATGAGCCGCAATTTACCAAGAATGCTTATTTGACTATTCCGAAGCTTCGGGGAAAATTTCAGGCTCAATTGCTTATTTGATATAGGGTTACTAAAAATAGTAAATTTTGGTATTCTTAGCCATTTTGGAAACTTTGAAGGTTTTGAGTCATTATTCAAGAAAATGGGTATTTGAAAACACAAAAATTGAAAAGAACATAAAACAAATCATCATTTTTTTGGGTGATGCAAGATTACCCTTACACCACTAGATGCTCCTGCATCAAAAAGATACTAGACAGTGTGGGAGAATAAAGAGATAGAGAGGGATAGAGTGTGAAGCAAGTAGTTCGAGAAGGGGAGATAGAAAATAGGGGTAGTTTTAATCCCTAATTTATATTTGTAATCTAAACAATGTTGACAAGAAATGTATTTTTAGTTAATGTAATGAAAAAATGACTTTTGATACTACTCTAAGTGTCATTTGTGATTTGTCTATGTGCCTGAAGGTTGTCTCTTGTGAAAGGTCTAATGTTTATTGGGTTCCATTTATAGTTGTGTTTCTTTTGTTGCTCGTGTTAACTTGTAGGTTATTGGTTTGTGTGGGAGGTGAACAAGGGGTCACCTAGAACAACTCAACCGGTTGATGTAATATCTCCTTTCTAATAATTTAATTCATAGACCCAAAATCCCATTCCATATTTCTCATGGGCTTAGGGAAAGTGATAATGAAATAATTTTAATTTTTTAGTATTTTCTACATTTTTATAAATTGCATTTTTAGAGGTCTTTGAAGCATTTATGGGGCATAGTTTGTCTAAAATTCATTTGGTTTTTTCATTTTTTAGTGTAGGTCTAATGCAAATTTTTCCAATGCACTAAAAAAGGTTCAATTTTTGCCACAGAACTAGGAGTTAGGACACCACCAAGTTGGGGTACTTAAAATAGATATTTTTGCACATTTTATTTAATTTTGTAGTGAATATGTCCTCATCAAGATTTCCATTTCAACTTCCAATAAGGCATGGGATTCTTCATAGGTCTTGTGTATCTCTAACTATTTTTAGCATATTCTATGACAAGCTTTTATGGAGGAGTTATTGTCTATTTTTAGCTAGGTATCAAATGGATGTTATGACTTATCTTTTAGTGAGTATCTTTAGAGGAAGAATATTAAAAATAATATTTATTATTATATTTTTGGAAATGAGGGGCATTAGAATTTGGGCACCCAAGTTGGGCCTTCAACATCTATAAAATACGAGTAGTTTCTTCATTTTAGCATCTCTTTTTATCTTACCAAAACTTTGCCAAAACTGTTTGAGTACTTGTGATCATTCATTATTTTGAGGATGACACTCCTTGGATTCTTGGAGATTGGAGGATGAAAACCCATCTAGTGTCTTGAAGGAAATTTTCATCTAGAAGTTGCATCTGTGTTGAAAGGATTGCAATAGTTTCAATTTTGCAGAAGTGTGTAAAAGGGATCTCCAACATATAGTGTTTGTTTGCATATTTGTTTATCTTTTGTATTTCTGTTATATATATTTTATTTCAGATTATTGCTACATATTTTATCAATACATATCATCTTAAGTATATTTGGGAGGTCACTCTTTGTTTATGCAAAAAATTGTCAATTTGTGTTGACTATTCTTGAGCAAATTTGGTACATGATATTTTAATATTTGTTTAATATATGTTGAGTTATTCTAGATTTGATATTATTTTCAAAATATTTTGGCCGGGGACATTTAGTGATATGAAAGCTTTAATCTTGCCAGCCTAGAGGGTAAATTAGTTTATTGATGCTTCCTAGTGAAATAGAGATCAGATATAAAAGAAGGAAGCAAGTGAAGTTGTAGGCACAAGATCAAATAAAATAGAAGTTATGGAAGGAGGAAGAGGAAATAAAAATCTTATAGAAGAAGAAAAATCATATTTTCTTTTATGAGACTTTGATTCAAATTAGTGAGACCTTGAAAAAAATTCACTCTCTCAAAAATTGGGAACTCTAGATTCTCCATAAGCATCTCTAGGAGAAGGGAGTACATATACCATTAATTAATATGTAGTTAGTTCCATACAAAATCCATCTAAGCCTATGTTCTTGTAAAGAAAGGAAAAAGAGGAGAAAGAACCCAAGGCTCCTCCTGTAGAGGAGGTTGATAGAATTTTTCAAGAATACCAAGGTAAATCTAAAGATTTTAGAAAAATAGTTTCATTTGTTACTTACTTGGACATCCTTGGAAAATAATTCCTAATGGAAGAACTCCAAATGAAAACAAAAATGATGAAAATAATGTGCTGAAACAAAAAGTTAGTAAGTTAAATGTCCCTACATTTGATGGTAGCAATAAGAATTCTACATAAGAATGGTTACAAAAATTACAAACTTATTTTACTCTCATACCCATGGAAGAAGAATATTCCATATAATTTTCTACATTGCATCTAGAAGCTATTGCTTATGATTCGTGGCACCATGGGTTGATCACACAAGGGCACAACCTTGTGCAAATTTTTGATGATTTTAGCCAAAGGATTTTGGACTAGTTTGAATAGAAATATGAAGATAAATATTTCAAAGAGGTTGTAGGAATTAGAAAATAGAACTTAGTGGAATCCTATGTTGTATAATTTTAGCATGTTGTAGTAATGGTCCTTGAAATTTTTGAAAAAATCAAATTTCTCTTTGTTGAGGATTTGTTTGAACCTCTCAAAGGTATTGTTAAGGATTTTGTACCCTACAAGAAGCCATAAAATGAGCTCTAACACTTGATCCATCTATTCTAAATAGAAAATTTCCATATCAATCCAAGGCACCTACATTTGTACTACAAAAAGGGAATTTTTAGAAAGGGGAATCACCTGCATTTCCATAGAATACCATTCCTCAACCATCTATCACAAAGAGGATAGATGACTCCACTAAAAATAAACTCAAAAGGAAGAAGATTTATTTTTCTTGCAAAGAGATATGGGAACCTACTTATAGATGCCTTGGAAAAGGCCAAGTCTATTACATTGAGGTAATATCTAATGATGGGTTAGATCTTAAGGAACTCAAGCCACGGAAAATTATATAGGATCATGAACTTGAAAAGATGGAGGATGAAGGTACAAATGGAGGCATACTTGTAACTCTTTCAGGAGCACCTAGATATCACCCATTTAGAGTCTAAGGAGTGCTATCTAAATAGTGGATCATAGTGCTTATTGATAGTGGTGCTACCCACAATTTCATTGATTAAGGTTTGGTGGTTAAGAGATGACTATAAGATAATGATTTTAAGGCTTGAATAATATTGTTGCTGATGGATTTGTTGACGTGGATATTGATCATGTCAAACACAGATAAAATTCTGATACAACAAAAGGATATCTCTCTTGAAAGACCTCAAATTCCCTTGGAATTTGTAGTCCTAAGGCTCCAATAGTCAGGTCTTGATGCATGTGTCTTCACTCAGGTTTGTTGTAACATGCTATTTTCTCAAGGGCCTTACTTTGCATGTTGATCTTACAAATTGAATGATCTTGAAAGGATCATCCAATTTCTGCAAATAATGTCAAGATCTTACTAGATTTGCACTTATGATATTAGACTTTGCAAGTATCTCATCATATTTATGCAATTGAAATATAACTTTGTAACTTTTATCAATTCTTCTGAAATTACTTGAAATTTCTTCATGAGATTTAGTAATTCACAAGTACTTCAACAAATCATCCATGGATTTAACAATATTTACCATTATTTCGTGTATTTAAAGTTTTAACAAAGAAATAACAAAAAATGAAGGGAGAGAGTAAAGTCCTAATACAGTTAAGTATTTAGTGATCTTACATGAATATCTTATCAAATTCATGAATCAACAAATTAATTTATACATCACCAGAATTGTTCACAGCTAAGTATAAATGATGTGAATCTTCAAAGGAAAATTAACAAATGAGATGAAGATAACCAAACACACTCCCAATAGGATGCAACAATTTGATATTTCATTACTATCAGTCAATATACAATCGTTTGAAATTAGCTATGGACATGACCAACAATTAGTCTTAAAGCCACAAGTCTAACCTAAAATATGCAAGTATTCACACTGAGTGGAAGAGAAAACCAAGAAGTAACACTTGAAGCATAATTTCTTCACTTCATGCTTGACAATTGTCTACAATTTTATCCCCCCTTAAAATACATGATTCGGGTCCTTTTATAGAATAAGGAACCCAGAATCGGTTACAATGAATCAATGATTCAAATTACATCACAAAGATCAATGACAAAAAATCACAACACGTGAATGCTAGTTGGCATTCTTGACAGTTGGCATTGATGACAATTGGCATCTTTGTCATTACATGGCGTTGGATGTCTAGTTGATCAAAATAGTATTTTGAACTACATGTCTGATTAGAATTTCCCTCTATCTTGATATTTGGTTGCAAAAGAATGTGAAACATGTCCAACCAACCAATCAATGCAAAAGACATGTTAGGTTAGCAAAATAATGTGAACTATACAAAAGAATGGTTTTACTTTGTTTTTGTACTTGTACAATCCTCAACTATACACTCCCTGCTTCCTGAGCTCTATAACTACTATAAGCTATCAAAACTGGAGTTATCTCTTTCTTATCATAGGCTTGTGCCTTATCCTGAATAAATTAATGTACCTCAAAATTGCTTTCTATCGCTTCTCTTTTGCGAAATCTAGACTTAACTTGTGCATTATATGATTTGATCTTCATTTGCTTGTCCATGACCTCATCTATAGCAGCTTCATTGAAATACTGTACAGGGTTATCTAGAATCTTTTAAAATTTGCCCTTGAATTCTTGAAGGGCTATCTAGACATCATATCGGACATCAGCTCCGACTAGATGTCTGACCAATTGTTCTAAGATTTCTACTTCTTCAATTAGGAGTTCCCAAGATTTTTGATTGAATTCATTCATCTTCTCCTGACATTCCTTCAGGAGGAGGTCCCTCTCAAACTTTAGTTATTTGATCCAAATAGGTAGTAATGGCACAACCCTATTGGTCAAAACTCCTTTATTTAACATGACATTGTTGTTGGCATCTTGAATTGCTTTTAGCCTGATCAACTCAATGTCATTTTGCTCCAGGCTCTCTCGGCATTCCTCCTCCAAGGATTCAATATTGTCCTTGAGTGGAGCTATGGCATCCCAATTTGAAATCACCATCTTTATTGTATCTTCCCCAATCAAGAATTTCCTAATCTAGTTATCCATTACGATTGCCTCATGCTTTTGGATGTCTAGTCATGCAACCTACTCATGTGTTACCAAAGAAAGATTGGATGGGAGATTTGGCATAACTTGCCCAGGCATTACCAATCCTTTAATAAAATTCTAGCCAGACAATTTGTCCCTTCAACTCCCCCTTCCTCTTTTTGTCCTTTAAGACACTGGTAGCCATCGCTTCCACATTTTCTCAAAGCTCATTTATCTCTTGCTCTCGGGTAGCATGACCCAAATTGAATGTGGTCATCTACAAGTCTTCTATGTTTATTTAGAACTCCTTTATTTAAATCAACATTAGGAGTATCCAATTGGGCTATCCTTACCCTTGTTGCATCCCTCCTAATGGAGGACATTATTTGTGCCTTCCTTTTTGGCTTGGGAACCTCCTTTGCATAAATGCTTTTAAAATAAAAAGGAATTAATTGAATGGGACGGGATGATACTTTTGAAGCCAACCAGTTAGGAATGTCTTGATCCAGTTTCTTGCCTTGTGTCTCATCAGGAACTTCCTATTCCTTATTACCATCAACCTGATCTTGACCATCCTGTTGGTCTTGTGTCTGGTCCTGTTCCAGATCAAGTTCCTTATCTTGGCCATCTAGTTGTTCTATATCTTGTTCTTTATTACCGTCAATTGGATGGTCTTCCGTATCCTAATTTTTGTCATGATCCACATCCCCTTGCTGATGTTATTTTCCATGTTGGTCATCTGGATGTGTTACGTCACCTTGACCATTATCCTAATCTAGATGTGAATCCTCTTGATCATGTTTTGCATCATCCTAATGTTAACCAACTTGATGTTGATCATCTATGTTGACATCTTGCACTTCAAGCACTTTCTCATATTCAACTGGATGTTGGGTAGCATCAAGTTGGATGTTGTCTTGTCGGGTCCCTTCCTCTTTCTGAAGAATATCTGGAATGCCATCCAAATGTATATCCTCCTGCTGAGCATATATATCTAGTTGGGATGTATCAACATGTTGAATATCTAGTTGCTCTTCTTGTTCTACACCTAGCTCTTTTGCCTTCAACATATATTGTTGTGAGTCATCTGGATGTGGAACCTCAACTTGTGAAGTATCATGTTGAGCGACATCTATATGTGTTACTTCTGAATGTGAAGTATCCAGTTGAGCTTTCCCTACAACATCAATTGGGAACTTCTTTATTAACTTCCTCTTCCAAAAGAATGATTTCTTTTGTTCCCTCCACAACAAATTCAATGTGAACAGTGGGAGTTTTCAAACCAATAGAGAGAACTACTTCTTGGCTTATTGAAAGAATTTCATCAAACATTAGGTCATGTTCAAAAATTGTCGGGAATGCCTCAAGAGCAAAAGTGGTTTGCGGAACCTCAGTAGAAGTGGAAGTTGTTTGCAATATGATTTCCATATCCATGCCCTTGGTTACTTCATCATCTGACAGTTCAACTACATTTACCAATGGGAATTGTGCAGTTGCAGTTTGGGCCTTTATCTTCTCTACCTTCTATTTCACCTTTGTGAATCCTTGCATCTTTGCCTATTGTGCATCAACAGGAGCTTATTGTGCCACTGGTACCTCTTAAACTAGCAGTTGCTATTGTGATTCTTTTTCTATCCCTTTGAGGGATACCTTCTCCACCAGATTGTTCAGTTGGCCCAATAATTTTGTGGATGTCACTGAACCAATGTAGGTCAATGGGATAGCTTCTAATGGCTGGTCTAGATTTGAGGTTGTTAGGGTAACTGGTATGGATTTCAATGGTTGATTTGGTTTAGCGGATACAGATGGTACACTTATGCCTTCAAATGTGAATTCCAGCCCCTGTGTCGATGATGTCCATGCCTCAGCCATTTTAGCTTCCTGTACTCTTCATTTCTTGACCAAAAAGTCATCTACTCTGCATCCTCCCTATCCTTCCTCTTACCCTTCTTTCTTGGGTAAGTTATTATTACACATCTAGGCTTCAGTGCTTGGATGTGGGTGTCTAGCCACAACTTAGTTCCATATAGAACTCCTTTTCAAATGACATCTAGTGATGTCTCCTTAGGTTGTGTCCAATTTAGATCACTTATTGTCTTCTTAAACACTTCATTCATCTCCTAACTAGGATGCAAGGCTTTCTTGTCATCTTCCTTCACCTGAGGGGTACCTCATGTGTACCTAATGTCTTTATTTGCTCAATTTTGAGCCTTTGGTACTACTATTTCCTAACTTTACAGTCATCCATGTAGTTTGCCCAGTAATCCTCTATGTGAGGTTTATGTTGCATCTTCTTATTTATATATTTATGGATCCTTTTGTAAGGATCATATGCCCTTTTTAGCATGAAGGGTTGTAAATGGAACACTTGCAGTTCTTTAATTGATTCCTTTGCATTTATCAGTCCATTGCATCTGTAATGACTGACTTCAATAGGAAACTTGATGTTCCCTCTGCCAAATTTACCCTGGAATGCTTCATAGGATTTGATTATCTGTCAAGTGAGTTCCAATAGGATAACCTTATCTGATGGATATATTGGAAGCATATATGGATATCTAGTAAATCCCTCCATCCTAATGTAGGTGAATGTTGGGAATTGGATAAACTAGCTACCATGCAAGTCTATTGTACTTTACACATCTATTGAGATCCTTTTGGATCTATCTCCTTCAATCATCCGAACTAGCCACAAATGAAAGGCATCATTTACCCTTCTGTAGTTCAGCAGTGATTGATCTCTTTCCATTTGAGGGTAGTATTTATACACATGATTTTGTCCTGGTTTGTTTCCCAATGTTCCAACCCTCACAAATCCACTGAACTATGTCCTAACTGCACATGAATATACCATATAGGAGGACATGTGGAAAACTTAGTCTTCTTGTAGCAAAGGATCTGGAAGTGAATAGAATCACTTATTGCTTGAGCCCAGTGCACCATGCTTGTATCTTCCTTCACCATTTGGATTTATGCAAACATTCACATCTCAAATGTACCAGCTTCCATCAATCCCACTATCCTACTTAGTATGATAATCATATACCTGATTTCTTCATTGAAGTCACTTCGGTAGAGGGTTTGTGCCATTTTTGACACTACCTTTAGCTTTCTGTTGTCAGCCAACCATGAGGTAAAAATTACCTTTCTACAAGTCTCCTCATTGTCCTTATACTTTGCAGTCATTGTATCCTTCTCAAATATGTGCATTTGAGCTTACACTGGTAGGTTAAATGTTCGAGTGATGCCCTCAGGAGATAGCCCTACATACACAACCTTCTCTTATTACATGATGTTTGGTTGGATCATATTTGTGAATACATTGGAGGACCACATCTTGGGCATCCATTGCTAACATGAATCTTGCAACTTTGAGAATTCTGCTTCTTGCTATGTTACGAGCCAACCGGGTCACGTTTGGCACCGAGAACTTGTGTCCATAAGCTCTGCTAGGTCAAAGTGCCCTAGGTTTGTGTCTATAATTATCCCAAACTTGGGCTAGATCTCAGATGAGTAGCCCCCCTTGAATTCCTCCATATTCTTAGCTTGTTTGGCCATTGTACCTATAGCCATCAACAAAAAACACAAAGTTACCCTAGCCGTAATTTCCTAGAGTTGACCATTAAATTTTCACCTAAGATCTAAATTCAAATTCACCCTTATGAAAGATAAAATTCCATTACAACGTGTAAATTTGTCTCTACAATGGTAATAAATATAAATTAACGTTTACCCTATGGTGAATTTGAGTTAAATCAATTTAATGTTATTGTAATTCATGATTAGGTTAATGAATTTCTTACATACATGTATACTGCGCATTTCACCTTTATACAAGTATAATACTTGGTCTAGATGTCCGGTTGGAAATTTGATGTTGATGTAGCTTTTAGTTCACCTATTCACCTTGCAATTTATCCACTCAATAATTCACTCTTTAATCACTTTGTAACTCGCTTTGCAATTCGCTCTTCAATTCGCTATGTTGTTCTCTTGATCACTTTGGGAATGAATTATGAAGTAAAAATATACTTTTAAAGAAGTGAATTTCGCTAAGTAAAAGTTACATTAAATTAAGCTTGCAGAAGGTGAGCATTAATGGTGAGTGGGAGAATATACAAGTTTTGACATGCTTTTTGCTTTTTTAAATTTTAAATCCAAATGGATAATCCTGATGCTTTTAGTTAACAATGAATTACATCTAATTAGATGTAGAACATTCAAAATTGTAATATTAGGTTCAACTAGAATGTCCGGTTAGGAAATGCTAGGTTTGACTAAAATGTCTGGTTTGACCAAGATGTCTATATTAGGAAGATATATTAGGTTGGATTTATGACATCATGATTACTTATCCAAATGCCATCGAATGTGAAAATCCAACTAGATGTGGAACAAGGGATAAACCATATTTACCCTGTGCAAGATCGGGTTCAGGTTAGTGTATAAATCATCATGGAAAAATATCCAGATAGAATTACTTTATGGGCTAACCAGATGTGGATGTGGCTCTTGAACTGAACTAGATCTTTAAATTTGCAAATGTCATGTTCAATTAGAATATCAAGTTCAGATGAAAGATCAAGTTAGGCACTCTTTGTTTCTTAGATTTAAATTATATTTTAGACTTGGGTCAAGTCCAAAAACTTCTTTCCATTTATCTCAAATGCTTAAAGTTTGCTTCCAACTGGAACTCTTTTAACATGATGTAGTGCGAGATCTTCATTCGAATGTGGATGTGGATCCTTTGAGTTTGTGAAAGTCATGTCCGATTGGAATAACTTTCTTATTTCAACAATTTTTTAGAAATTCCGAAAGGTGATCCTAGCTAAAATTTGGTGCTCTATCTATCTATGCCTTTACTTAGGACTTCTGGAATTCAGAATTGTTGGTTTGGTAACTTACTAACTTCATATTTTGCCTTTACCACCAAACCAAAATGAAAGGGAAAACAAGCAAAAGAAAAAAAAGAATTCGGGGGTCCTCATTGGGGCATGTTGTGAGATCACACTACAAAATTCACCATTCATTACACCAAAATAATTTGACAACTTAACATAGCTATGGGATATCATAAGTTATGTGCTAATTTTTATGTTGTGGGATTAGTAGAGTCTATCATGGTTTTGGGTGTACAATAGTTGCATTCCCTTGGTGAGTTTTCATAGAAATACCAATCCATGGAGCTTTTAAGTTAAAATATGAAGGGAAAGATGTGATTCTTAGAGGTATCTCAAATGGATCACCATGGGTGGTCACAACTAAAAGAATGGAGATGAATTTTTCTAAGGGACAAGTTGTATGGGAAGCAAGTTGTTTAGTGATACCTAAAAATTCATCCATGGGTAAGCAATGCAATTATCATATTGATATTCAAAATATTTTGGATAAGCATAGTGTGGTATTTAGTGATTTGCCTTCAGGACTACTACTTAATAGAGGATTCTAGCATATCATAGAGTTGGAAATGGGCTCTAGCATATTATGACCACTCCTTCTTGGCACCAAAGAATGTACAAGGAGAAGATTGAAAAGGCCATTAAGGAACTTTTGGAGATGGGACACATTAGCCCTAGTTCTAGTATATTTACATTATTAGTGGTTCTTGTGAAGAAAAATGATAGTACCATGAGCATGTGTATTGACTACAAAGATTTGAAAAATAAGACTATCAAAAATAGGTATTCCATTCCTAGGATTGATGAGCTAATTGATGAGTTGCATGGAGTTGCGTATTTTCAAAGATTGATTTGAGTTCAAGTTACCATCAGATCTATGTAAGGGATGAGGATGTGAACAAAAAATCATTCAAGTGTCACTTTGGGCACTTTGAGTTCTTGGTCATGCCTTTTGGCTTGACAAATGCTCCACCTACTTTCTATTCATGCATGAATTAAGTATTTAATAAACAATTGAAAAAAATTGTTTTAGTTTTCTTTGATGACATTGTAATTTACAAAAAAGATTTGGGAAGATCATTTGAAGCATCTAGATATAGTTTTGGGTATATTAGAGCAATAGGCTCTTTTTCCAAAAGAATCCAAATGTGAGTTTGGATGGCAAAGATCATGTACTTAGGCCATGTCATTAGTGCTCAAGGTGTTCAAGTGGATCAACAAAAGATCCAAGCTGTCTTGGATTGGCCTCATCCTAACATATTGACATAGTTGAGAGGATTCTTTGGCCTATGCAGTTATTATAGAAGATTTGTTAAGGGGTTTTCATAGCTTGCAACATCCTTAATAGAAATGAAAAATAAAGGAGCTTTTGCATGGACAAAATTAACACAGTTCTTGTGCTATACTTGTTATTCTAGATTTCACACTTCCATTTGTTATAGAATGCATTGCTTCAGGGGAAGGAATTGAAGTTGTATTAATACAAAAGGGGTAACTCATTGCATTTGAAAGAAGGAAGTTGAAAGAATCAAGAAAAGGATTTTCCATTTATGACAAAGAGATGCTATCCATTATGCATGCCTTGGAAAAGTTTAGACATTATCTTTGTGGGAGATTTGTGGTGAAGAGAGACCATACCAATCTAAAATTCTTCTTTGGCCAACAAGACTTGAATGATAGATAATAGAAGTGGGTAAGTAAGATCCAAGATTATGATTTTGACATGGAGTACATGAAAGGGATAAATAATATTGTTTCTAATGCTCTATTTATAATGCCTACTCCATGTTCTGCTTTTGTTATTTCTATCAATTAGAAGTTCTCTATTATGGTAGAATATGTTAATAATATAGTTTATACTAACCTCCTCTATGAGAAAGTGAAAGATGATAGATTAATAGTAGAAGATGGTCTCATTATCTATAATAATAGAATCTTCTTAGTTTCTAAATCTAAGATGAAAGAGAAAATCTTGAGAGTTGTTCATGATGCACCACTAGTAGGACACCCATGATACTACAAGACGTACAAGAAAATAAGAGGGATTCTCATGGAAGGGTCATAAGGAGGATGTCCTCAAATACATAAGAGAATGCATAACCTATCAATAGAGTAAAGCAAACATGCCTTTCTACCAATTTTTCTACAACCACTACCTCTTCCAAGTCATGGGAGAGGATATCCATGGATTTCATCACCGACCTCCCTAAGGTACATGGTAAAGATTGCATTTATGTTGTTGTGGATAGGCTAACCAAGCATGCACATTTATTTATCATTTCTTCAAAATTAAAAGCTCCACAAGTGGTAGATTTATTCTTCAAAGAAGTGTCTAAGCTACATAGATTGCCTAAGAATATTGTTAGTGATAGAGATAGTAGATTCCTCAATTCTTTTTGGTAGGAGGTATTTAATTTGGTAGGTACATAACTCACTCTTTGCACAATCTATCATCCCAAAATAGATAGACAAACATAAATAGTGAATAAGTAGGTTCATGGGTACTTGATGAAATATGTTTTAGATTAGCAATTAGCTTGGGTTATGTGGTTGCATTTGGGAGAATACTATTACAATACTTCCTACCACATGTCTATTGGTATGTTTCCATTTATGGTATTATATGGCTATGATGCATTAACCCTTATTGATTTAGTGTTCATAGATAGTAAAATACCATTAACAAGCAACTTGGTTAAGCATAACCAAAACATATTATCACTCAAAGATGACCTCTTATAAGCCTAGAATCAATATAAGTTCTATGTAGATTAGAACTACATAGAGAGACCATTTGAGATTGGAGACATGATTTTTCTAAGATTACAACCATATAAGCAACCTTACATAAAAAAAAGTGGGGATGAAAAGATAAAACCTCACTTCTATGGTTCATATGGGATCATGAGAAAAATTGGTGAAGTTGCTTGAGTTGAAGTTGTTAGAGAATAGTAGGATCCATAATGTTTTCCATGTGTCTTGCGTCAAAAGGGAAATTGGACAACATGTAAACTTTCATTAGATTTCTCACCCTTGGATGATGAGGGAAATCTCATTTTGGTACCTGATGCTATTATTGATACCAGGATGAAGAAATTGAGAAACAAAATCATTATAGAGTATTTTGTTTGCTAGAAGAATCTACTTGTAGAAGATGCTACATGGGAAGGGACATAAGTCTTAGAGCATCCAAATTTGCATTGCTTAAGGGTAATAAATTTTGATAAGGGAAGACTTGTAGTGTCCCCTTTCTAATAATTTAATTTGAGGAGCCAAAATCCCATTCCTTATTTCCTGTGTGCTTAGGAAAAGTGATAGGGAAATAATTTAATTTTTTTAATATTTTCTACATTCTTGTAAATTACATTTTTAGAGGTTTTTAGAGCATATATGTGGCCTAGTTCATCTAAAATTCCTTTCTAGTGTTTTTATTTTTAATTTATGTCTTTTGGAGATCTTTCCAACACACTAAAGAAGTTCAATTTTTGCCCACCAAGCTAGGAGTTAGGATCTCACTAGGTTGGGTACCTAAAATTAACATTGTTTTACATCTTATTTATATTTGTAGCTAGTATATTCTCATCTATATATTCATTTCAACTTCCAATGAGGCATGGAATTCTTTAGGGGCCTTGTGTAACTCTCACTACTTTTAGTATATTCTATGACAAGCTTTTATAATAGAGTTACCATTTATTTTTAGCCACGTATCAAATGGATGTTATGACTTATCTTTTGGCGAGCATTTTTGGAGGGAGAATATTAAAAATAATATTTATTATTATTTTCTATAAATGAGGGGCATTGGAATTAGGGCACTCAAGTTGGGCCTTCAACATCTATAAAATGTAAACAATTTCTTCATTTTAGCATCTCTTTTTATCTTACAAAAACTTTGTCAAAATTGTTTGAGCACTTATGTTCATTCATCAATCTAAGGATGAAACCCCTCGGATTCTTGGAGAATGGTGGATGAAAACCCTCTAGTTTTCTAAAGGCAATTTCACCTAGAAGTTGCATTTGTGCTAAAAGGATTGCAATAGTTTCAATTTTGTAGAAGTGTGTAGAAGGGATCTCTAACATATAGTGTTTGTTTGTAGATTTCTTTATCTTTTGTATTGTTGTTATATCTATTGTATTTCATCTTATATATATATATATATTTTATCAATATATATCAACTCTTGCATATTTCAGAAGTCACTCTTTGTTTTTGTAAAAACTTGTAAATTTGTGTTTGTTAGTGTATATATTATCTTGCACATGGGTAAAATACACATGGCATTAAGCCTACTTAGGTGTCTACTTAGGAGTCCTAGTTTGCTCAAGTTAGCTCACCACCTATCACAAGTTTTGTGGAAGTAACTCGCCACCACCTCGTGTAAGTGGGAGTCGACTCCATTATTCTTGGAAGGTGGTTCTTCCAAGTGTTAGATTTCAAGCAGACAAATGAGAGGGGGGGGTGAATCAGTTGTTTAAAACTTTCTTCCAATTAAGCACTTAAATCCACTTTGCAATTCAACAGCATAATAATAAATCAGTCATTAAACATAATGCATTAAATCAAGATCAGAAACACATTAACACACAAGACACCAAGATTTTGACGTGAAAAACTCGGTTAAGGGAAAAACCACGGGGTGATTAACCCAAGATTGTATTCTCTGTTAGAAGAATAGAAAGAACAAAATGGCACATGCCAATTAGGGCTCACTACCCAAGCACACTGCTCACAAGAGGCTCACTGCCTACAAGAGACACACTGTCTACAAAAAAATAAGTATCACATACTTGAACTGGAGAATAGCATCTTCACCATGCTTGAGTCAATTCCATTTAAGCTCAATACTTCTGCTCTACCTTTCACTCTGTTCCTCTCTACCACACTCTCATCTTCACAAGATAGTTTGAAATGACTTAACAACTCTTCATTTATACAAGACATTGACTTAGGAATTATCATCCAAGTCGGCATACATTACAGAGCAAATACATAAATACAACATGACTAGTTACAAAAAGACTTCATGCGGATCAACACACTGTCGACCACACAGATCTGAGACTTCAATCTTCACTTAGGAACATGCTAATCTTCACATAACATCTTTTAGGTCATCTGTAGGATGCGTAACTCATCCAGTCGGCCAGACTTAGGAAGAACACCATCATCTGGAAGTTATTCTTCAATTGCAATTTCAAACTCCAATGTGGACCACCAACACAAATTGGACATGATCCAAAGACCTCCACAAGCTTGCCTGAATCACCAAGAACATCCATACTACATCTTCTTATTGAAATCCTTCTCTCCTTCATCTGGAACCTCAAGAACACAGTTTGTCATTACTATCATAATGGAATAGATTCTTGCAGACCTCTAGACCATGAACCAATTGAGTTGTCAATTCACATTGACTTCCTAAACATTCCACCAGATCCACAGTACAAGATATTTCATTTCTGGATCTCACCGGACCTATCTGTGTCACACTGTTACCTCTAAACATCTGCCAGAACCAATTTTACTTAAGTGGCCATAACTTCTTCAGATCTTCATGCGGACCTCTGAAATCTTTACTGGATCATCTAAAGACACATATCTACAAACCCTTTGAAGCGCATCCTCTGATCTTTACCTTAACTAGGATCTTTAGTCACTGTCTTCACTGTTCTTCTCTATTCCTGATTAGGACTAATTTTGTCAATATCCTCAGCACACAGCTCATCCAATCCTTATCATCAATGCAACAAGAGTATGTTGACATCAATGCCAACACCAGTTAGGCCCATACTTGCAACAATCTCCCCCTTTGTCATTGATGGCAACATGTGATGTGAAAAACTATTTTGATCATCAAGACAAGAACCTTTTCTCACTGACACAACTCCCCCTATCAACAACAACCATTCACATGTCTTCTTCTTCCTTTACTGCTCCCCCTTTGATCGACAACCACTTGTTTTTCACATGTCCTCTCTCCCCCTTTGACATCAATGGCAAAGGGCACATACTTGCACCAATTCAAAATCATATCAGTTGCTCCCCCTGAGTGGCAGATTTCCACCATCAGTTCAGACCACAAGATATGACTTGTGAGATCCACCAGATTGATGCACATCAGTGCACCTTAATGTAGAACCGGAGGGGTAATAACCCCTAACTTCTCCCTGAGATACTCAAAAGAGTCCTTAGGTAGAGGTTTAGTAAAAATATCTGCAATCTAATCCTTGGAAGGTACAAACTCCAACCTGACTTCATTCTTGTTCACTTGCTCTCTCAAAAAGTGAAACTTGATGGATATATGTTTAGTCTTTGAATGCAACACCGGATTCTTAGATATATTTATTGCACTTGAATTATCACAGAAGATTGTGATAGGATCCTCATACTCTACTCTCATGTCTCTTAACCTTTGCTTCATCCACAAAACTTGAGTACAACTACCTGCTGCTACAATATATTCTACTTCTGCAGTGGACAGAGATATTGCCTTTTGTTTCTTGCTCAGCCAAGAAACCAATCTCTTTCCCAAAAAGAATGCTCCACCATTGGTACTCTTCCGGTCATCCACATCTCCTGCCCAATCCACATCTGTATATGCATGAAGAGAGAAATCATGATCTCTAGGATACCATAGACCATACTCAACTGTCCCTTTTAGATATCTAAAAATCCTCTTGATTGCCATGACATGAGATTCTCTAGGATCAGCTTGGAATCTAGCAACAAGACCAACATCATTCATAATGTCAGGTCTAGTTTGAGTGAGATACAATAGTCCTCCAATCATTAACCTGTACTTTTTCTAATCAGTCTTAGGAGAGTCATCATCTTTGCTCAATTTACATCTGGTTGCCATGGGAGTATTCATTGGTTTTGAGTCTTCCATCCCAAATTTCTTCAACAATTCTTTCACATATTTAGTTTGAGAAATGAAGATTCCTTTCTTTGTTTGAGTGATTTGCAGATGCAAGAAGAAATTCATTTCCCCAAACATGGACATCTGAAATTCACTTTTCATTTGATTTGCAAAGGTTTTGCACACACTATCTCTTCCTCCAAAAATGATATCATCAACAAACACTTCAACTATTAAGATATTTTCATGGTCAATTTTGAAATACAAATTACTATCAACAGTACCTTTGTTGAAACCAATCTTCAAAAGATGCTTATCCAATCTTTCATACTAGGCTCTTGGGGCTTGCTTCAGTCCATACAATGCTTTCTTCAACTTGTAGACCATATCACTATGATTAGACAATTGAAATCCATCCGGTTGCTCAATGTATACTTCTTCTTCCAAGTCACCATTCAGGAAGGCAGATTTGACATCCATCTGATATACTTTGAAATCCTTGAAGGTAGCAAAAGCAAGAAATAATCTGACTGCTTCAATTCTTGCCACCGAAGCAAAAGTTTCTTCAAAATCAACACCTTCTACTTGGGAGTAACCCTTGCAGACCAATCTAGCTTTGTTTTTGACTACTTCACCATCTTCATTCAATTTGTTCTAGAAGACCCATTTGGTTCCAATCACATTCTTGTTTTTAGGTTTGGGAACAAGATCCCAAGTGTGATTTTTCTCAATTTGCATCAGCACTTCCTCCATTGCTTTAGTCCAGTTTTCATCATTGCAAGCTTCATTCACTGTCTTAGGTTCAATCTTTGAAAACAAACAATACTCTTCTGAATCTTGAGCAATCCTTCTTCTTGTTTGCACACCTTTGCTTTTATCACCTATGATCTGATCTTTAGAGTGATTCAGTCTTACATACCTAGGAACTTTTGGAGTTTCTTGTACTTCTGATTCTTGAACAGGTTCATTCAAACTTATCTCTTCTTCCTGATTTACCAGATCAGTTTGAATCTGAATCTCAGAAGGGGCTTGGACTCCTTGGATCAAAATATCATTCTGATCATCTTCATCACATTCATAAAACCTTGAGGGTTTTTCAATCCCTTCATCAACCTTCACATTTGTACTTTCTATAATCTTCCTCAATCTCTTGTTATAACACCGGTATGCTTTTCTTTGAGTAGAATAACCCAAGAAAATTCCTTCATCACTTCTAGCATCAAATTTTCCTAAATATTCATCTCTTTTAATATAACATTTGCTACCAAAAACTCTAAAATACCTCACAGTGGGAGTGATGCCAAACCAAAGTTCATAAGGAGTCTTACCGGCATTGCTTCTGATTTGTACTCGATTGAGAGTATAGACTGCAGTGCTTACAGCTTCTCTCCAATAGATCTGAGGAATATTTGCTTCCATCATCATGGTTCTAGATGCTTCCTGGATGGTCTGGTTCTTTCTCTCCACTACTCCATTCTGTTGTGGAGTCCTAGGAGCAGACAATTGTCTTTTTATTCCATGTTTCTCACAGAATTCTATGAACTCACCAGATGTGAATTCTCCACCTCTATTAGACCTTAGACATTTTAATTTTAATCCAGTTTCATTCTCTACCATAGCCTTGAATATTTTGAATTTCTCAAGAGCTTTTGATTTCTCTTTCAGAAAAATCACCCACATCATCCAGGAGTAGTCATCAATCAATAGCATGAAGTATCTATCACCTTGCACACTTCTAATTCTTGCCAGACCACATAAATCAGTATGAACTAGGTCCAATAATCCGGTAGAAGACTGTTCCTTACTTTTGAATGTGACTCTGCTCTGCTTACCCAATTGACATTCTTTGCACAAGCTATTAGTAGGTTTCACAAGTCTTGGAAGATCTCTTACAACCTGAGTGTTGCTTATTTTGATGATATTATCAAAATTCACATGACACATTCTCCTATGCCATAACCAACTCTGATCAATTTGAACAAATAGACAATTTTTATCAGTACCAACCAAATGGAAGATATTACCTTTTGTTTGAGTACCGGATGCAATCTCTGTTCCAGAACTTTCAAAGATCTTGCATTTTTCATTCTTGAATCAGAGATCATAGCCTTTGTCTACCAACTATCCAACACTAAGAAGATTGTGGTTCAGACCTTCAACATATAGTACATTACTGGTTTTGTTCTTTCCATCAAAAGAAATGGTTCCTCTTCCTCTGATTTTGCCAGCAGAGTTATCACCAAACTTTACCACTCCTCCTTCATACCTTTCCAAATCTATGAACTTGTTTTTTGCACCTGTCATATGGTGAGAGCATCCATTGTCAATGACCCAATCATCCTTTTCTTCAACTTGGGCAGCCAGAGCTCTTTCTACAATTTTAAGATTGATAGATTCAGAGGGCACCAGATCTTCTTCCTTGATGGAAATAAACACCCAGTCACTTCCGAATTTATTTCCTATCTCTGATTCATCATCTATTACTTCTTCATTATCATCATCTTCATGAACATAGTAACAATTCTTTTGGAACCTTGATCTGTTAGGATTTGGCTTTGAAAATTTTTTTGGACACCTTGAGGCAAAATGACCAATCTTATTGTAGTTAAAACACTTAAAAGGTAATTTCCCCTCATACTTACTGAATCCTCTTGGCAGTCTTTTTGCAATAAGGGCTTCAAGTTGAGCAGCTTCTGCTTCATCTTCTTCTAGGTCTTTTCTTGCTTTCTCATACCATGATAGTTTCCTTGAAGAGTTTTCTCTCGGATCAAACTTTTGTTTTCCTTTTAGAGAGGCACTAGCTTTGAATGTAGATTCAGTCTTGGGGGGGGCATCTCCAAACTCAGTCAATTCAAATGCAGCTAATTTACCAACCAATTGATCTCTTGAGATACCTGAAATAGATCTAAATTCTTCAATAGCAACAACCTTGTACTTATAAGATTCAGGAAGGGATCTGAGAACTTTTCCAACAATCTCATCTTCATCCAAGACTCCACCAGCACATCTAATACCACAAACAAACTCATTAACTCTTGGCATAAATGTAGTGATATTTTCATCTTCTCTCATCTTCAGATTTTCAAATTTTCCTTTCAGACTCTGTAGCTCAGCACATTTAACATACTTGTCTCCATGCAGAAGTTCCAGTTTTTCACAAATCTCAAAAATAGTTTGTAGGTCAACAACATTTGTCAGCTCTGAATCAGACAAGGCACTTAGAAGAGCTTCTTTAGTCTGCAGATTGTTTTTAGCATCTGTGATTTCATCTATGGTTTTTGAACCATTCTGTGGAGGAGTATACTCCTTTGAAGCCATGGTCCAATACTGCATTCCCATACATTGCAAGTGACATTGCATGCGACTTTTCCAAAGAGTAAAATTGGTTCCATCAAACTTTGGACTATCCTTCTTGTAGGATGACATCCTGGATCTCCTCAAGCGGTTAAGCTCTTTTAGAGGAACTTAGCTCTGATACCAATTGTTAGATTTCAGGCAGACAACTGAGAGGGGGGGTGAATCAGTTGTTTAAAACTTTCTTCCAATTAAGCACTTAAATCCACTTTGCAATTCAACAGCATAATAATAAATCAATCATGAAACATAATGCATTAAATTAAGAACAGAAACACATTAACACACAAGACACCAAGATTTTGACGTGAAAAACTCGGTTAAGGGAAGAATCACAGGGTGATTAACCCAAGATTGTATTCCCTGTTAGAAGAATAGAAGGAATAAAATGGCACATGCCAATTAGGGCTCACTACCCGAGCACACTGCTCACAAGAGGCTCACTGCCTACAAGAGACACATTGTCTACAGAAAAATAAGTATCACATACTTGAATTAGAGAATAACATCTTCACCATGCTTGAGTCAGTTCCATTTAACCTCAATACTTCTGCTCTGCCTTTCGCTCTGTTCCTCTCCACCACACTTTCATCTTCACAAGATAGTTTGAAATGACTTAACAACTCTTCATTTATACAAGACATTGACTTAGGAATTATCATCCAAGTTGGCATACATTACAGAGCAAATACATAAATACAACATGACTAGTTACAAAAAGACTTCACGCGGATCAACACACTGTCGACCACACAGATCTGAGACTTCAATCTTCACTTAGGAACACGCCAATCTTCACATAACATCTTTTAGGTCATCCGCAGGATGCATAACTCATCCGGTCAGCCAGACTTAGGAAGAACACCATCATCCGGAAGTTATTCTTCAATTGTGAGCTCAAACTCCAATGCGGACCACCAACATGAACTGGACACAATCCACAGACCTCCACAAGCTTGCCTGAATCACCAAGAACATCCACACTACATCTTCTTACTGAAATCCTTCTCTCCTTCATCCGGAACCTCAAGAACATAGTCTGTCATTACTGTCATAATGGAATAGATGCTTGCGGACCTCCAGACCATGAACCAATTGAGTTGTCAATTCACATTGACTTCCTAAACATTCCACCAGATCCGCAGAACAAGATATTTCATTTCTGGATCTCACTGGACCTATCTGTGTCACACTGTCACCTCTGAACATCTACCAGAACCGGTTTTACTTAAGTGGCAATAACTTCTTCAGATCTTCATGTGGACCTCTGAAATCTTTACTGGTTCATCTAAAGACACATATCTACAAACCCTTTGAAGCGCATCCTCTGATCTTTATCTTAACTGGGATCTTTAGTTCACTGTCTTCATTGTTCTTCTCTGTTCCTAATTAGGACTAATTTTCTCAATATCCTCAGCACACAGCTCATCCAATCCTTATCATCAATGCAACAAGAGTATGTTGACATCAATGACAACACCGGTTAGGCCCATACTTGCAACATCAAGATGCCTATATGTACATGTCATTTTGCCATTTAATACATGGCCGATTACATCCATTCTCATGTTGATCATTTGCTTGCATATTTTTGTTTCTCACAACTTTGTAGGAGCATTTGATTGCTTTACTTTTGTGGCTCCACTAGCGCTTTTATTTTGTCTAGTTGATCCCAGTTCCAATAGTGTTGATTATTCTTGAGCAAATTTGGTACATGAAATTTTAATATTTGTTCAATATATGTTGAGATATTTTAGATATGATATTATTTACAAAATATTTTGGTTGGGGACATTATGGCTGAGTTTGTTGCTATGTGTGGTATGTCTATAACTACAAGCCTACTTGTAGCCAAGGCAATAGTATTGCTTTCATGTTGCTACATTGTGTAGTTTGTGTGAGGAAAGTAGGTGAGACTGTTGTTAGGCCAGGTTTCCCGCCTCATTTCTGAATTAATAGGTCATATTGTGCATGCTTTCTTGTTGTTTTAAATCATTTCTAAAAGCAATTGACTTGGTATTCTTAGGGGTTTGATCAAAGAGAGACATATTCCTGTCCATTCATAAACTTTTATGCACACAACCAAGTTTTATGAAAAACATGTATGACATTCAAGGTGTATGAAGATAAAATATCTTGATATCTACATAGATCAAATCTACACATTCAAATCAGATCCACACTTGTGCAGGTTGGATCTACAAGTGCATGATTGATGTTGCAGTTGTGGAAGTGATCTATAGTGATAGACAACAAATTTATCCATTCCAAGACATTCATCTTACTATCCATGATTTTCCTACATACTAACAAGTCACTTACAACCTTCTATCACAACATATCTACATCAAGTTTTTAGCTAAGCACCTTTGTTATATTTATTTAATTATTGTACTTATTTAGCACTTTACTCCAAGAAGTTCCTTTCCCAATTTTTAGTTATACGGTAATTACCTTGTAATTATGGTTTGGTGTGTGTACCCTAGGATTATATGTAAAAGGGATTTTATTCTCCCTTATTTACCAAAGTGAATATAAAACAAGTTGGTAAAAAATGCATACCTTGCACTTTTCCCCTTCATTTTAGTCTCGTGCTTTGGCTTCTTAGTCCTTATGCAATGAAAAAGTATTAGTGGCAAGAATTCTACTAAAATTTGACACAATGATACATGTTTCCATTTGCACTCACTCCTATATCTTGATCCTCAATTTTATCCATTCCTCCCCAATGATTAGATCCATAATTTGCACAAGTGTTCTAGGTTGGTTGCACGATTTAAAAAAAATGACCCTTGAACTTTTAGCTTTCAAATTTGTATTTAAGGCCAACCAAACTCTTCCACTAACCATTGTATGTTGACTCAAAGTGTGGAATGTTTCATTTGTGACCTTTGGAGTTGTATTTTAAGGCTAATCCTAGTTCATTTTTACACACCTAAAGATCATCTTACAGGAGCATTTAAGATATATTCATTGGCATATTTAGAGAATTTATTACTGCATTGCTTGTAGGGATCAACATCTAGGGCGTTTGTTGCATATTTGCTTGTTGGTTTTGATCATTCCCAAAATTCATCGATTTGATAGCCTTAGGGGTTTGACCAAAGAGACATAATTTTCATCATTGAAAACTCCCAACCACACAACCAAGTTGTTTATGTGGGAAGAAATATAGACATTCAAAATAAATTGAAGGAAAACAATTAATGATTTACATAGATTAGATTCATCCATCTAGATTATATACACACTTGTGTATGTTGAATTACAGGTGCACAATTGATCTTGTTTTTGCAAAAGTCACTTGTAGTGACATACAATGATTTCACAAGTTCCAAAGTGTTTAACTAAGTATCATTGAATTTCCTGCATTTTAACAAATTATTTTCAAACATTTGTCACAATATATCTAAATTAGATTTCTAACTAAATACCTTTGTTTTATTTAATTAATTTCTATGTTTATTTAACACTTTACTCTATACAATTATTGATTCTAACTATTTAATACTAAAATAATTTACTAGTTATATTTATTTAATTATTTTAGATAAAAGAACAAAGTATGCATTTTCTCGTCACAATCTAACCTAATTGATTTGGATGGGTTTTGGGATTATTTGCTGCATGGAAGGTGTAGTTCCTTTGGTTGCCTAGATCTTAATATTTGAAATTGGTAGTTAATCACACTCTTTCATATGAACTACTCTCTCTTGTACTTCTCCTGATTGTGGATATCATCATATACATAATATTTGGGCAAATTTTCTTGGTATTAATGTTCACATCTTCCAAATTTATTGTTACTAAACAAATTATTGTTTAAGTAAAACATGGATGTTAGGTATATATTCTTGAAAATTTCATAGCATTTAAGTTGTTAATTTTTAGAAAATATTAGTGTAAAAATATTTGTTTAAATAAAAAGAAATTAAAATTACAAAGAAGATTTAATGTTGCCCTACAAACACTACCAAATCAAATCTACATCAAAGGAGCTTAAGTAGAGCAATATTCAAGCCATTGGTATATCCACTTTATTAAAATGAGACCAATTTATTTTTCTATAGCAATTAAGAAGCTTACATATCTTCACTAAATCCACAACTCTTTGGATAAGATCAAAGTTTTTTATTGACTTAAATTCTTCATACAGAGATAGGGAGGGGGATGTTAGACTTAGTATATGATGGTTTGTAATCAAGAATAAGGATGTCTTCAATGGAGGCCATGAATTTGATAGCATAGGCTTTGTGAGCAGGGTGCGATACATAGGCATCAAGTCCTCCTGCCTCATAAAATGTTATTACAAATATGTGAGTGAAGCCCTTTTGTCGTTTCACTTCTCCAAAATCTGTTCCCCTGTTTACAAATCAATATCAAACTTCATTTCTCATCATCTTAAAAAAAAGAACATAAATCCTACTCTCCAATACTTGTCTCCATACACATAACATAATAGGGACAATGGTTTTATGATCTTTTATTTCCATCATTTTGAGTCTAATTTCTAGACCTCTCTTTTTAGTTTAGATACCCCAAATATTAAAATTAAAAGAGGATCAAATATAATTAAATTTTTATATATTAAATATTATATACAAAATAATATAAAGTAAATAAAAAAATAATTTTTATTAAGAAATCTTACCTATTAAATTGTTTTCTTTCATGGGTGAAAAAACATCACTACTAATTTTCTTTTTATATCATATTAACAAAATATATAATATGTATATTATTCTAATTACAATATTAACATTAAAATAGTGAATAACAATTTTACATCTTATCTACAATAAAAATGGCAAATACTCTTTTTATTAGTCAATTTTTTATTTTTTTTTAAAGAAAAAATGGCAGAGCCACTAAAAAAATATTTTATTATATAAAAGAAAGATTACAGTCAATTTTATTTTAATTATCAATCAAAATTTACTTTTCACTATTAAACTAAATGATGTTTAAGAATAAGTACTATAATAAATATGAAAAACTTTAAACACTTACTTTTCTTTCCAAACTAATCAGTCCTAAATTCAGGAACGGATAAAATTACAACCCTACCATAAATTGATATAACTTTCAAAGAAAGTCAAACCATCCTTCCTATATCTTAAAATACATACAATTAAATCAAGACACACATGGATAGTTTTCTAGTGTTATTTAAATCCATTTTGCTTAATTTTCCCCAGGAGGTTCAGTCATACAATTGGTAAAATAAACTATGTCTACCAATACCATCTTAAAGAAATAAACAAATATAAGAAACACCTTAAAAAAATGCAACAGAGAAAATGAAATAGCTAAGTAAATCTGTAACTTTGCCACTGTCTGTTATAAACAAGTTCTAAAATGGCAGAAACATAATTATCATGCACCTTAGAATAAACCAACTGAATTTCTTGGTTTAATTTTTCCCTCCTAACATTTATTATGCCATTGAAAGTGCTTATTATACCTGCAACTCTGCAACTCTGTAACTTTGCTACTGTTTGTTATAAACAGGTTCTAAGATGGCAGAAACATTATCATCATGCACCTTAGAATAAACCAACAGAATTTCTTTGTTTTATTTTTCCCTTTAACATTTATTATGCCATTGAAAGTGCTCAAATTATACCTGCAACTCACTCATACACTCGCTCATACACCTAGACACACAAATAAATCAGTCACTAAAGTTTAGACAAGGCACTTACCATTCAAAAGACTTTACAAAGTCAAGGTTAGAGCAAAGATCTTCCAGATCTCTAATAAGCTGTTCAAGCTCTTGGGTGGTGAGATCTGCCTTAAACTTAGCCAGTACAGTGTGTCTGGCATCACTTACTGCTGCTGTTTCTGCCATGGCACCAAAACAAACCAGTGGAGGAGCAAATACAACTGCAATGGTGTGTGGAAGTATTGAACCTGGACAGGCCTATATAACCCAAAAAAATTCTCAAAGGAGCAACACAATTATTTGCAAAAGTAACATCAAACGATTAATAATTATTTGGAACATGTTGCCTCTCTTTCCGGATTGAGATTCCCTTAACAAATTGCTGTTTCTGTGTCGTTTATGCTTTGGCTGCATATTCAATGGACCCACTCCATCTTGTTTTTCAGAATCTAACCACTACTTCTTCAATGCACATGGTCTATTGTCTCTCTATAGTTAAATGCTTTGCTTCACATTCAATGGTCCCACTTCAATAGTTTATGCTTTTTTCTTCACATTCAATGGTCCCACTCCATTTTTTTTCCAGAGTCTAAAAGCTGTCACATCTTAAAATATCTAACCACTTTTTTCTACAATGCACATGAGCTATACTTATCCTAAAAATATGACCATTAACCACCCCCACCAACTATGGATTGCACACAGTTTTTGTAAGCCGTTATTGTATTTGGCACGATGGTTGACTAATAGAAAAACAAATTTCTTTGTTTGATAAATATAAATGGATTTGCATAAATTTTGCATGGCTCAATTGGTGGATAGGAAACCTTTCACATGTGAAATTGAGGATTTTATATTTATATTTCAGACAGGTCATGTCAGTGCTCATTCATATTCCCATGTTTTGCTTTCTAACAGGATGATTTCATGGGTGATCCATTAACATTTATGCAATAAGGTTTTTATCAATTATCATGATGGTGAAAATTTGTGTATTTTATTGAAGGGTTGTAGTTTAATTGGTTGAATTCAATTGGTGAGGATGACGATGTAGTCCTTAATTATATCATCTATCAAATTTCAAACTTTCTAGAGGTGTGTAATTGGGCTAGTTTCAACCTTGGGTGATTTTGATGGTCTAGATCCCCTACTTGTAACAACTTTTAGCTTTTGATTTAGATGTGTGCTCCCTCATAATTTTGTAATCTACTATATAAAGACAAAGATGTCAATATATATGGAATCTAGTTGTTTCTATTAAAAAATAAAAAAAGCTTATGTATTTTATAATTGAAAGGGTGATAAAAATAGAAGGTTTCCACTAAGTGTAGCATTATTGTGTAATTTCTTTGTTCATTTAAAATCTAAAGCAACAATAATAACAATCATTTAATATCGATTTTTTATTTAAAATAATTAAAAATTATGAAGTTGAGGTTGAGAATATTTATTTTAGATGAAAGCATGAAATGAGAAATAAGGGAACGAGAGCATGTCTGATTTGTTAATTAGAGTAAAGACAGATGGCAAAAATGGTGATAGGAGGAAGTTCTAAGTTGTTAGGTTTGGGATCTAAAACATTATGTTCTGTTGGAGTTCTATCATGGGCTCTCGTGAACATGGTTGCATACGAACTAGAGTTGTTTTGTCTTCTCCTATTTAGTCGTGTCCTACTTTATGTGATCATGTCCTTTGCAATTGTTGAAGCCAAACCTACGACTTGTAACCTGTGGGCAAATGGGTGCCTAGTAGTTGTTTGGGAGTTCTGCCTCAATCAAATCCATGGGCTAACAATATATAATGGACATGCTTGGGTGTGTGAGATCCTATGTGCTTAAGAAGAGACAGTGGTGCAGGAGCACCTACCTGACAGCTGGTCTGGATAAGGCAGTTAGTAGTTTAGGTCCTATTTATGTTTCCAAGAAGGTCTGTTAAGACCAGTTGCATGTAATAAGGTCAAGCTGATCATGATAAGATCATGCTGACTAGGCTTTTGCTATTTTTAGCTAGTTAGTTATAACAGCTGTCATGATGTATGTTCGGTGGGATCTCCCAGCCGCCTGGAGAGTTCCCAGCCGCTTGGAGTCGGGTCAGTAGTACTCGAAAGCAAGTCTATTTAAGCATGAGATCGGTTGATTGTAGAGATCATCGATCGGCAGTCTAGTGTTGCATCAAGCAGAGGAATTGAGTGTTCTGTGTGGGGAACATCATATTTGTATTGCATCTTTGAATCAATAAAGATCCTGTTTCATTTTCTGTTTGGTCTCCTTTGTGCAATTGATCTGCTGGTTTGAGTGGTTTCATGGATTCACTGATCCATTCCACCGGTTGACTCATCTGATCGGTGGAATGGTAATGTACAGTAGGGTAGGCTGTAGATTGTTTTCCGTTTGCATGCAGGTGTGCAGGACCGCGGTCGACAGATGTTGAGAAGCCTAGCATCTTCATGTGCTAGGTCGAGCTGAGTGAGTTGGAAGATCACCCTGAGTTGGATCGGGTCATCCCTGGAGGATCGGCGAAGTGAGATTTCGCTAAGTGAAGAAGTTCGCTAAAACGGCATCATCAGGATATCTGGGTGAATATCCTGCAGACAGTTCGGACATCGTCATCCGGATAAGTGAAGGAGAGCATGATGTTGTCGAGTGCATGAAGTGTGAGTTCGTCAGGGTGATCATCATCTGGAGGAGCCGAGGAGGAGTGCATCGGCATCAGGAAGAAGATCGGGTCAGGAAACTGTTGGAGTTTTCATGTTGCGAGTGCATCAGGATGTTTAGGTCGGACATAGCCTAAGTGCATGTATCGGCATCAGGATCATCTATCGGGAGTGCCAAACATCCGCATATCGCGAGTAGATGCGGGAGTGGAAGTTGAGTTTTTTTTGACTAAGTGTTGAGAAGGTCATCAGGATATTGGGTGACGTCATCGTCATCAGGATATGACGTCATCGTCATCAGGATACTAAGATACCCCTTAGGCGAGTTTATCCTGCCGTTGTTAAGTGCTAAGGTATCGGCGGAAGTCTGTGGCAGAAAGTGTGAAGCGTCATCAGGAGGTTTCGAAGAGAACCGGATAAATTATATCATGATGCTGTTGCTCGTATCGTCGGGTAGCGGAGCATCGAAGGTAAGCTGCTGAAGTGGACGTCATCAGGATATTTGAACAACCGGATGTGGGATATCCTGCTGACGAAGGAGTTGTCGAGTGTTATGATGATGACGATGGAGTCTGGCGCCTGATAAACAGTGCAACCGGAGGATGTGTTCGCCCGCTGAACATCATGATGATGATGTTAGAAGGAAGGCGGAGGAGGTGAATAGTAGTCGACAGGAGGACAATTGCGAGTGTCCGAAATATGAAGATGCTGACAGTATAAAGCGGAATATGATGATGATGGCGAGATGATGATGATGAGGTTGGTCTGCAGACATTCGTGCTATCAGCGAAGGGTATAGTGTGGATCTCTCTGCATCAGACAGAGTGTGCAACAATGGAGGTGTGTCAAGAAGGGTCTAATGGAGGTCTTATAGCTTTTCAATGTCCATGATGCCCTAGTTGGTGTTTGTGGATACTTGATTATGCCTGGTGTACCTTTGTTATGTTCATTTCTTTAAAAAATGTCTTCTATAAACATATTCTTCCTATTTCTAACTATTGGAGGTGAGTTAGGCTTTTTGTAGGGGAAAAAGACAAGCATTAGATCAAGAAGCATATTTTGAATTCAAAGAATATTATCATGCATGATTCCATCCTAGAGGACATGAGAGCGACATGCTAGTGTCTAGAATGGGAAAATGATCAAGGATAGGTATAAGAAGATGCTCAAAAGTGACATGGGCCCAATTTTAGGTGCAAGGCATAGCTCAAGGAGAAATTGGTATTGTAAATAGTTAGAAACAATCATAAGTCATACTTATAAAGGATGGTGCTAAATTGATAGTAATACAAGGGGTAAAGTACTAAGTATGTGATTTTTTTCTCTACATTTGTCCCCACTTTAGTGTACACGTGAGTTACAATGAATCAAGTATGTTAAATTATGTAGAAAAAATTAAATCAACATTACACCCTGTTGAAACTAGGGTGAAACAATACAACAAGATATGTTAAACTTTAGTGGATCCAAATTCATAAATAATGATAGATCATGTGGAAATGGAAAAATAGCCATGAAAGAAGATGCAAACCATAATACAATGTTTATGTGGAGAAACCCTTGTGGGGGAAAACTCCACACCCAAAGAGACCCAAGCTTGTATTCATCATGTAAATAGTTACAACAACATAATCTACTTATCTCTCTAGATTTTGACAACATAATGGCGGTCAAATGACTTGCAAAATAATCTCATAATGCTACCATATCAAGGCACCAATATATAGGAGATATGAACACAAGATACCATGAATTGTATTCCAAAACTAGTCACCAATAACATTCACTCAAATCTAGGCATCCACCTCCATTACGAGGAATCTCACACCTCACCAAAATTGATCAACTACCCTAAGTAGTAAATAACTCCTCTTCCGCACCTCACACCCACCTTATGCATCATAAGTGTCATAGATTATATCATAATGGTCAAATTGACCAAGATCCCAATCCTAGGTGCTCCATGGGAAGATTGACTAAATCTATCATAAGATCTATTTGTAGAAGATCCTCTTACATCCTCTTACACATTTTTTCCTTACTTGATTTCCAATATCTTCCCAAATGTGACCCGACTTAAATACCACTACAATTACATGTGAGATAATAAATAATAATAAATCATTTTCCTACCACATAGAGGGGCATCCAAATCTACCCTCTCCATGATCCTTGGAGACATAACAATTATTTATCAACAACATTAATTAAAATAATTAGAACATGTCTATGGATTTGCAAGGTGAATGACACCTAATCACAACATTCTCCCACTTGACATTTACATTGCAATGACATAGTTAGGAAACATAATCAATCAAGCTCTCAAAGAGGAGAGACCCATGGCCTCTCTACACCTACCAAACTTATTTGTGCTCATTGGCTTAGTGAGAGAATCTACAAGATTCTTCGAGGTGTCCATTTTCTATTACATGACTCTACCACACTCAACCATTTCCTAAACAAAGGGATACTGAACATCAATGTGTTTTGTGTGAGTATGGTACATTGGGTTTAAACCAAACATATGGCACTTTGATTATTACATCCACTTGTAACATGTCTACACTAAAAGCCAATACCTTTAAACATAATCTCTATAACTACACTACCTCTTTATAGGCATGTGTCTTAGCCATGCACTCTACTTTTGTAGTGGACAATGCAACAACAAGTTGTTGCTTTCTCATCCACCTAATTATACTTATAAACAAAGTAAATACATAGTTACTTGTAGACCTCCTACAATCTAGATCATTAGCCCAATCAAAATCTTAAAAATCATGTAAATCAATCTTCCTTCCCACATCATCAATCCCATGATAAAAAAAATGTAATGATTAGAAGTTCCACATAAATATCTAAAAACTATTTTAGCATAATTCCAATGTTCTTTAATAGGGTTTGACATAAACCTACTCAAAACTCCCAATACTTGGGCAATATCATGTCTTGTACAAACAATGGCATGCATGAGGCTTTGAATAACACTAGCGTATGAAACCTTTTGCATCTCTTCAAGTTCATCATTTATTTTAGGACATTGTTCTAGAGAAAGCCTACTGCCAACTGGTAAATGAATATTAACTGGTTTGCAATCCTGCATGGAAAAACACTACAAAATAGTGTCAATGTACTTCTAATTTAACCAAAGCTTCTTATTAACTCAATCCTTACATATTTTCGTGCCCAAGATATATTTTGCAGCCCCTAAATTTTTCATATTAGATGTACCAGATAACTAACCCTTAAGTTATGTAATCATCCCCTTATCATTTCCTATAATAACATATCATCAACATATAGGACAATGATTAGTAGCCGATCATTAGTTAATTTAAAATAAGCATGGTGATCAACTTCACTTCTAATAAATTTATGATCCGATGCAAAAGCATCAAATTTTTTATACCATATTCTTGGTGACTACTTCAAACTATACAAAGACCACTTCAACCTTCAAACCAAGTGCTCCTCTTCCTTCACCACAAAGTTGTTAGGCTATTTCATGAATATTTCCTCATCAAGACCCCCTTGTAGAATAATGATTTTACATCCATTTACTCTACCTATAAATCAAATGGAGTAGTGATAGATAAAAGAAAATCTAATAGAGGTTAGTTTAGCCACAAGAGAAAATATCTCACCAAAATCTACTCCCTCAACCTATGAGTAACCCTTGGCCACTAAACAGGCCTTGCATTGCTCAAAATTACGATCTTCTTCAAATTTTGTTTTAAATACCCATTTGCATCCAATGGCTTTCCTCCCCTCAAGAAACTTAATTAGATTCCACGTGTTACATTTGTCCAAAGCCTTTATTTCATCTTTCATGGCTTCTAACCAAGACTCATTCTCATCTGAAGACAACACTTCATAGATCTAGGTTCATTCTTAGTACATGATAAAGAAAATACACAACAATAATTAAGACTATACCTTTCAATTAGGTTATGTTGTCTAGTGGACCTTCTAAGAGGTGTAACAAGAGGATCATGTTGTTTCTCATTTTGTCCATCCTATTTCTATTCTGTACATGCATTTTCTTGTGATTCACTCTCAATATCAAAATGCACTATTTTTTTAGGCTTTTCATGATGTTGTTCATCATTTTGAAATATTTAAGCTCCTTGAAAGTAACATCTCTAGAATATGACATTTTCAATGCTATAAGATCCCAAAGCTTATAAACCTTAACATTCTCACCATAACCCATGAAAACATACTTGTTATCATTGAAATCAAGCTTAGAATGTTTCTCTTTAGGAACTTGAACATATGTCTCACTACCAAAAATTTGAAATAAGAAATTAATGGTCTTTTACTTATCCATACCTCATAGGGTGTTTTATCAACTAGAGTAGAAGTGGGAGACCTATTAACCAGGTAATAAGCAATGCATGCAACTTCATCCCAAAACATTATTCAAGATTAACACTTCTTAGCATGCTTCTAGCTCTATCCATCAAAGTCTTGTTCATCCACTTTGCTACTCCCTTTTTTTGTGGAGTGTATGGAGTTGTTTTCTATTTAATAATCCATGTATGCCTACAATAATCATCAAAATATCTAGATAAATACTCACCACCATTATCTAGTCTCAAAGCCTTTATTTTCCTATTTATTTGTTCTTAGCAAGTACTTTAAAGTCTTTAAATGTAGAAAATATAATAGACTTATGCTTCAAAAATTAAACCCATGTATATTTATAGAAATCAACACTAAATGTAACATAACTTAGAGAGATTCACCAATGGAAGTAAAATCCACAAAACCAAATACATCACTATGAATAACTTCTAAAACACATTTAACTCTAGCATTACTAGATTTAAATGAAACCCTATGTTGTTTTCCATACACATAGTGTTCATAGAAATCAAAGTTAGTAGAATAACCAGATAAACCATTGACCATCTTTTTATTAATGAGGGTTTTAAGACAGTTCTCACTAATGTGACCCATCCTTTGGTGCCATAATTTATAAGAAATAGAGTTATCAGTTTTAGAAAGTAGACTCCTCTAGCCTATATAGGGTGCCACATCGAGTGCTCCTAGCCAACACCAAATTCCCTTTGCTCAACTTACAACCACTCTTCTTAAAAGTAACATGCACCTCTGAAGAATTCATTTTATATACATAAATTAAATTTCTAGCTAAACTAGGTATATGCAATACATTCATGAGGGTTTTCACCCTTCCATCACTAAAAATGAATTTACCTCCCCTCATACCACAATCTTCCATGTGCTGTCCTTGAGGAAAACTTCCCCACAATCATAAGTCAAGTATACATTGAAAACCAATCCTTGTGAGGAGTCATGTGGTAGGATACACCTAAATCTATCAACCAAGAGTCATTAGAAGTCATGTTGGTAGAAATAATAAAAGCATTAGTAAGGTCATCATCAAAGGATTTATTAGTAGATGAATGTTCATCTTTCTTTTTCTTATTTTGAAATTCCTTTTTGAGATGCCCCTATTTTCCATAGTTCTAACACCTCAACCTACTATTACCAAGTGTCTTAGATCTTCCCTTAGACTTAGATTTATCCTTACCACCTTTGTCCTTGTCCTTACTCTTCTCTTTAGATCTTCCTCTCACATGCAATGCATCCTTAAACCCATCCTCTATAGAATTTCTCCTCATCTCCTTTATGAGAAAGGAAGGAAAAATGGCATCCATCTTTGGATTTGTTAGAGAACCACTAAGTGTTGGGATAAGGTGCCATTATCCTTGTAAATCCCAATATTGTATTTATTTGATTTTATTATTTGTTATTTGTAATTACCCATAAGGGAATGAGGTAGTTTTACCGGCAATGGTAATTCCAGACTTATCAGAGGTAATTATGGAATGACATTTATGGTTGACAATTGTAAAAATAATGAGTAAATGAGGGCAGGCACCACCTTGGAGGAATCAAATACTTTTAGCATGTATGGAACACGTCATAATGTTTGGTGAGTGCATGTAAGAGAATCTATGACAATTGCAAGTTGTCATAAGATTCTATGACACTATGACGACATATGACAAATATTTAATAAGTGTAAGATGCTATGTTTAGCCCTAGGCACCCATCTTGGGAAGATACTTTCTAGAGGAATCTATGATGGTTATGACGCGTCATAAGATGCTATAAGAGACTATATTTAGCCTTGAGCATCCAACTTTGCACGACTGACTTTGGACAACTAGCATGAGCTTGTAAGTAGGCATTCAATGTTTGTATGTTGGAGATTCTCAGGAGAGAGAAAGTGGACACCTAGATTGGAGGGAAAATACTTCTATAAGTATATTGCCATGTAAATGTTGTAGTATGACAGTTTTTTGTACACAGGTGCTATTGAAGTGAAGGTTGGAGAGAAGTAAGTGCATGTATTATGTAATTCAAATTTTGAAGATAATACAACTTGAGCCTCTTTTCTTGGTGGAGTTTTTTTACCTGAAAGGGTTTTCTCCACATTATATATTGTGTCATTCTTCTATGGTGTTTGTTCCTATGTTGTGATTTAATTTTTGAATGCAATCTTCATTGATATTACACTGTTTGAGATCATTAACATATTGTAATCATATTTCCGTTTGAGTAGTTATTGCCTTCATTTTATAACATTTGGTATTAGAGCCTGGCCAAATTTGACTCTTGGGTGGTAGTGTGAAGGTTGTGTAGGTGCAGTGGAAGATTTGGTTATATTTGTGTTTGTAGTTCTTGAGTTGATAATATGGTTGCATCCACCACTACTTCAACCTCTCGATTGGACATTGAGAAGTTCAACGGAACGGGGTATGAGTTGTGGAAGCTAAAAATGGAGGATTTGTTGGAAGAACAAAACCAATGGTTGGCTATTCAAAAAGAGAAGAAGCCTGGTGATGTGAGTCCATAAAAATGGGAAAGGTTGGATAAGAAGGAATGAGGAACTATCTGACTATGTCTTGCAGATTTTGTCCTGTTGAATGTCTCGAAGGAAGAGACTCATACAAACTCTGGACAAGATTGGGTGAGATATATCAAGCCAAGAGCATGGTAAATAGGCTTTACTTAAAGAGGAAATTGTTTTATGTTAAGATGAAAGAGGGTGATTCTATTGTAGAGCATTTGAACAATTTTAATTTTCTTTTGAGTCAACTTGATTTCGTAGATGCTATAGTTGCAGAGGAAGATAAATATATACTTTTACTTTGTTCTTTACCCGAATCTTGGGAGAATGTTATCCTTTCTATTATTGCTAACCTTGAAGATCCGAAGTTGGATCATCTTGTTGCAACTTTGTTGGCACATGAGATGAGGAAGAAGACTTCTGAGGTTAACACTGAGGCTCTCAATGTGAGGGGAAGGTCCAAAGAAAGAGGACTGAAAGGAGATTAGAAAGAGGCTAAGGACAAATCAAAGGGCCGATCTTAGATTCCTAGAAAGAAGAACAAAGTTAAGTGTTGGAACTGCAGAAAGAGGGGACATGTAAAAAAGGAGTGCAGAAACCCAAAGAAATAGTGGGAGACAGCTTCTAAGAAGTCCTCTAATGCAGGTGAAGATGTTTTACTTTCTGCGTACAATTTTGTTTCTAATGATCATTGGTTGGTTGACTTAGGATGCTCATATCATATGACACTGTATAAGGAATGGTTTTCCACATACGAAGAGTATGATGGAGGTAAAGTGTACCTTGGGGACAACTCTACATATCCAATAGTTGGGAAAGGCAAGGTATTGTTGTGTTTCAATGATGAGAGGATTAAAACCCTCACTAGTGTTTTGCATGTTCCTAGATTAGCTAGAAATCCAATTTTAGTTTCAAAGTTGAATGATTTGGGAATGCATACATGTAACATTTGATAAGCATGGTTGCAGATTGGTGAGAGAAAACTTGTTGGTAGCGAAGGGGAAAAGAATGGGAATCATTTTTAGGCTAGATGCCACTACAGTTTGTAATTCCTCTTATGTTTCTAAGGCTTCTAAAAACACTTGTACATGTTGTGGCACCATATATTGGGCCACACAAGTAATAATGTTTTAAAAATAATTAAGAATAAAGATTTGTTGGATGGTTTCTCTTATTTTGATGAGCAGTTTGATTTCTGTGAGCATTGTGTGTTTGGACAACAAAATAGAACATCATTTCCTTTAGGAAGTAACAGAGCAAAAGATAAGTTAGAGATTATTCATTCAGATGTGTTTGGACATGTGGATAATGACTCTATTAGAAATTCTCGTTATTTTGTTACCTTCATTGATCTCATGTATCCAGATTTACATGGATTTATTTTATGAAATGCAAATCTGAAGTTTTCACCAAGTTTAAGAATTTTAAAGTCTTAGTTGAAAACCAATTGGGATTAAAGATAAAAATATTAAGATCTAACAATGGAGGGGAATACTGCTCTAAGGAATTTGATGAGTTTTGTAAGCATGCAGGTATAATTAGATAAAAGACAACTCCGTATACACCACAATAGAATGGTGTTGCAGAAAGGATGAACCAAACAATCATGGAAAGAGCCAGAAGTATGTTAAGTGATTCATAGTTAAAGAAATGCTTTTGGACAGAGGCAATGTGTACCATTTGTTACTTGTGTTAATAGAACTCCTTGTAAGGTTCTTGATTCGACAGCTTATGAAGTGTGGACAGGTAAGAAACCTTTTGTTTCACATTTAAGGGTTTTGGCTGTGAGGCTTTTGTTCATGTGCCTAAGGAAAAGTGATCTAAGTTGGATCCAAAAGTGCAAAAATGCATCTTCATTGGATATGGTGAGAATGTTAAAGGTTATAATCTTTGGGATCCTCTAACCAAAAAAATTGTTTGTTCTAGAGATGTTATTTTCAGGGAACTTAGAGCTATTTCTAAACCTGAGTAGCCAAAAGAAAAAGAAAAGGTGAAGAGAGTGCACTTTGACTTAGAGCAGGAAGATGTACCTCAAGAAGAACACAATGATGGATTGGAGGGTGAAGAAGAAGAAGAAGATTCTAGTAGTTCTAATGAGGAAGAATTTGTTGTAATAGAAGAAGTTGGTGCAGAAGATAATGCAGAAGAACAAGTTGAGACTCTTACTCCACACTTGAGGAGATCCACAAGACAACAGAACCTAGTTGACAGGTATATCCCACCAGATTTCCATGGTGTATTTGTTGGCAAGAGACACTATATGGATTCATGGTTGTTGTCATTGATGGCAACAAAGGTCATTCCACATATCCGCAAGTCATGATATATCTCTACCGGAAGTCAGATTGAAGATTGTTGTGGTCCGGTGAACAAGAACAGAGCATGTGGCAAGGTCCGACAGATTGGTCCGGATCTCTCAGAGGAAGTGTCTTGGCACAGTGCGGATCTGGGGAAGTCAAGAGGACTATCTTGAGTAGTATATTCCAAGGATTTAGCCTCCGGAGATGGACAAGGAAAAAGATATGAATAGTTGAGTACCGGATTCCTGAGAGACAGTGAAAACAGAGGAAGAACTGACTGACTGAGTATCAAACTACTTTCCGGATGTGTTACAGATGATGATAAAGGTTGCGGAGGCATGAATCATGTTTGGCCGACATAATTGATGATATCTACAAGTATATGCTTGATCCGCATTGCTTGGTGAGCAAGGATTCAGCCGACAGAACTAAGTTTGTAAGAAACTAGACTGTTCCGGATGCCGACTAGAAAGATGATGAAATTACTTGTGCGGATATATATAGAGGATGGATTTAGTTGTAAAGGGGGTGAATGTGTGAAAGGAATGCGAACAAGTCCAGAGTAGAGCAGAAGTAGCAAGAAAGATCCGGTATGTGAAAGGATAGCAGACTAAAGAACAGAGGAAAGATGAAGTGCAGCAGATCAGTATACTGAACTTAACCGGAACTGAACTCCAGCATATGCAGATGCTTCCAATCAGTTCAAGACTGTGATTCTTATCACTTTGTAAGACAGTGTGTCTTCTTGTAGGCAGTGAGCCTCTTGTGAGCAGTGTGCTCGGGCAGTGAGCCCTAATTGGCAAGTGCCATTTTTGTAATTTCCTATTCTTCTAACAGAGAATAATTCTTGGGTTAATCACCCCGTGGTTTTCTCCCTTAACAGGGTTTCCACGTCAAAAATACTGTGTCATGTGTTTCTTATTTCATGGTTAATGTTTTGTGTTTGATTTTATTAAAAGGAAAGTTCAATAAGGGAAATAATTAGGATAACTGATTCACCCCCCCCCCTCTCAGTTATCAACAATTGGTATCAGAGCTAAGTTCCTCCTAATAGAGCCTAACAGCTTGAGGAAGATCTGGGATTTCAAATGGATGCATATGGTTTAAGGGAGCAACTCAAGACTGCCCTTGAGGATCTTGAACAGTCAAATTCTAAAGTCAGTGAATTAAAGGAAAGACTCAAACAGGCTGATGAATTCATGAGAGAATTAAAAGACAAATTAAGTCTCTCTATGAAAAAGAGAAAGGAGCTGCTTCAACAGTTGGCAAGACAAAGTGAAGAAAGCAATACAAGTGAGGAATTGACTGAGCAAACCAAGTTATGTGAAAAGTTATCAAAAGAAGTCATTATGTTAAGACATGAAATGGAATCAGGAACTATAAAGTTTACTCAAGAGATTGAAGAAAAAAGAAAGGCTGAAGACAATCTAAGACAATCTCTTAAAGAAAAATCAGAAGAATGCCACCAGATGGATAGGATTATCAGACACCTTGAATCTGATCTTGAAGATTCCAAAGATAATGAAGGAAAACTTGAGGATCAAATTGCCTCTCTCAAAAGAGACCTTCAAACAGCAAATGAATATAAAGAGAAATTCAAGATAAGTTCTGCTCAACTTGAAGTTCTTCTTGGAAGTCAAAAGAGGACAGATGACAAGTATGGCTTGGGATATGAGAAAGGAGAAAGCTCCGGATCCGGTCAGAAGAATCTTGGATCAGAAAATCCAAGGAGCAGGCCTAGAAGACCTCCGGTAAGACAGCCAAATGCTCAAAGATATCCATCCTTCAATGGATACTGCCACAGCTGCAACCACTTTGGTCACAAAGCTAATCAGTGCAGAATGAGAATGAATCAGATTAATTCATCCTTCTCCGGACAGTGCTTCAACTGCAAAAGGTATGGACACAAATCCCATGAATGCAGAATTATGCAAGTAAACAAATCATTCAAAGGTAGATGCTTTACATGCAATAGAGTAGGTCATATGGCTAATCAATGCAGATCAAGGGGATATCAGTTAAATATGCAAAGAAATGTTATTTGCCAAATCTGCAATAGGTCCGGTCATAATGCTAAAGTCTGCAGAAACAAGAATCAGGACAAAAGAGGTCCGGTGTATAATCAGAATCAAGACAAGGGTAAACAAAAGATGAATGCGGATGAAGTTAGGAATCAGATGAGCAAGATTTGGGTGAAGAAAAGCTCAGAGAATGTAGAGGTTGGATCCGCACCAGATTCTGGTGCTGATATTTCTTCCGGAAATTAAAAAGTGAGCTCAGGCTCAGGGGGAGACTCAAAGAAGATTCTGTTCCCCCAGCCAAACAAGTTGTGCCGGATGTGGCACAAGATGCGGATTAAAGGGTTTGTAGATATAAGTCCTGAGATGCTTCAGTCAAGTTTTCAGAGGTCCGCATGGAGTTATGAAGAAGCTGTGTTCGATTAAGTTAGACCTGTTCAGGGAGGTGCTCCGGTATGATAAAGGATTACAAAAAGGTCCGGAGAGATCCGGAAGTGCACGATCTTGTCTTGCGGATTGGACAGAGTGTTTGGGATGTTCTTGTAATATGTTACCTAGATTTATTCATGATTTAAAGATCCGGATGATATTCAGTGATCAGGACTAATCCGGGATACTCCAAGCTGTCTAGACATGGTAAACCAGAATAATGCAGGTGAAGCATTTATTGCAGACAGATATTAGGGTTTGCGGAGCAATATAAGGGATTTCTCAAAAGTTATCTGCTCATTCTACACTTGAGAAGAAGCGAATAGTGGAGCTCTGCAACAAGGTTCATCAAGCACACCAAGGATCTCCTGCCGAAGCTATTGCATAAAGAAATCAATCCAACCACTCCGTGCAAACCGAAGGCGCATAAGGTATTCTTCGTTTTTCATTGCCTCACTGCAAATCTTTGAAGAATGGCTACTCCAAACATAGTTAAGATCTCTGATAGACCTCGCCCCTCATTCAAGAAACATCCCTACAAATCATTGGAGGTAGATCCACTAGGAGCCTTCTCTAGTGTTCCCCACGGAGTCTTACATACTGAAGATATTAGGGTTTACATACACGCAAACATTGAGGAATTTGGGGAATTCAAATTAAGAGACCTCTATCACAAGCAACTGATAGACAATGCTTTTGAGCTCAAACCAGAGTATAAGGGTATCCAGAAGAAACAATTTGAGCAATTCATTCATTTCCCTAGCTTTGAAGAAGATGAATGGGTCCGGTATGTACTGAGCAGGATGCATGACAACTTCCTTTGGCTAGATAGACCCTGTAAGATCACAAAAGAAGCAATTAGAGCAGTAACTGGTCTATACTCTTCCGGGGGGGTACCTATCCTCAAATCTGTCAAGAACAACGTTGTAACTGAGGCCACCGGATCAAAATATGATAAGAGGGCAATGACCATTGAAGATATTTCGGATCCGGATATCAAATATGCATCAATGATAATAGGATACAAGATCTATCACTCCAGCAGGGAGAATTCTGTATCCGGGACTGCAATATACACAGCATATGAAATGCTAAGAAAGAATGCAGATTATGATCTTTGTGAACTACTACTAAGCCAATTAATGGAAAATGTACAGAAAATCAAGAAAGACAAGAAGAACTCCTTTAAGTATGGTACTCTCATTGTATGTCTATTCTTTTACTTCATGAATGAGCTACCCGGAACAAGTGGATGGGTATGGCAGAATGACAAACCTATTGCAGTCCAGATAAGAGACTATTTGCATGGACTTGGGGATGCAAAAGCGAGAAATACAGCTCTATGGGGATACTTCAAAAACTTTCAGAGCATGATGCAAGCAAGAGAGAGAATTCCCCCGTCTCTCACTGAGAAATACAAGGACTCAGTATGCTTTATGGTTGACACTGATCAGTGCCTAATGGAGGCAGTGGAGCCAAGGACTGTCTGGATCATGCCCATGGGGTATGAAGTTGATGAACAGATAGTAGAGCTGCATGTTCAACACATGCTAAGTCAGCCCAAAGATCCTAAGGCAGAAAGGTTTGGAACCTTTGAGGAGCTAAGTGTGAAATTACATGTAGAACTCAGGGAACCTGAGATTAAGAGAAAAGTGAGAAAAGAAGTAGAGCACATTGCTCAAGGCCTAGGCATCTCAAAAGAGGCACTTGATGCCAGCCGGGAAAAGAGGAGAAAGGCTGAGGAAGAAGAGAAAAGCAAAGAAAGTGCTCCGGTTGAAACCCCCACCCGGACCAGATCAACAAAGAGATCTGCACCTCCCTCAACCAAAAGTTCAAAACCGGAAGTCCAGGCATCCGGAAAGAGATCAAAGGCAAAAGCCACAAGGGCTTATGGAAGCCAAAAGGATGAAGAGGAGACAGAATCAGATGAAGGAGTAAGAGAAGTAAAGAAACAGAAAAAGAAAGGATCCGGTAAGCCCTCCACAGGCCAAGACAAGGAGGAAATGGCAGAGGTAACTGTTGAAAAGCCCACTCTGTCACTAGAGAGCATAATCAAGTCGGTCACGGTGGATGGAAACCTTCAACCAATGACTGAATCCTATGATGACTTCAGTGAGGCAGACCAAAAGACTCTGCAGGAAGCCACAGTTAAATATCTGAACACATACAATAAGGCTTTCATTGAGATCATATCTCTCATTCCTAAAAGCCTAGAGAAGGAAATGGAAGTAAGAAAGAATAATGCTCATGCCAAAGATCTTGAGATCCGGGAGCAGATAGCTATTCAGCTATATCATCAAATTGATCCCAAGACAATGAACATGATCTTCAAGGACTGCAGAGATGAGTTCAGAAGTAAAGCCAGGATGAATCAGCTCATGCTTGGTGAGACTGACAAAGTGGCACAAGAGACAGAAGAGATCCTCCGGAAGGCCTTCAAAAGGTTCAATCTTCCTGTTGTAGAGGACTTAGGTGCAGAAACAGCTGCTGATTTGGAATCTTCTGTTCCGGAAGAAGTGAGCCATGAATAGACAAGTGAGGACTTGGGACCCTCTGCCCCAGAAGAAGTGGCCCATGAACAAGCAAGCATCTCTCCTCCGGTTTCCCCTACAGTCTCCGGATCCAAAGAAGAAGAGCAATTGCAGGAGAAGGAAGCAGTGGTGACAGACAAAGAGGTTGACAGTTCTAAGAATGCAGAAGAAAAGAAACATCTGTCTCCGGCAAGAGACACTGCACAAACTGTTCAACAATTTTTGAGCAAAGAAACTCTAGAGATTGATGAACCGGAGCTTCTAAAAGGTCCATTTGATTTTGACTCTCTCTCTCCGGTACAAACAATGAAGATAGCTTCATTTGCAAATGCCAAGGCAAATGAAAAGCTCCTGAAGTCTCATATGGAAGACTGTGAGTTGATAGAGGCTGCTTCCGGAGTACTTGTAAAGATCATGCCATCAATCCAGATAGATCCGACAGCCTCCACTTCCGGTAATCTAAAAACCTTAGTCAGCAGTATTGATACACATTTTAATTCTCTAGAAAAATCAGCTGAAGAAAAGGTCCGGAAGGAATTTTTGGATAAGAGATTTTCTGAAATATTAGAATTAATCTCTAAGGATAGGAAGATTGTAAGCATTGGAATAAAGAGCTTAGAAAATGCTCTTAAGGATGGCGGTGACATATACAAATTTTGTATATCTTGGTCAAAGGCAACAGCAGCAATTGACAAGAAAATAAAAGAGGAACAGGACAAGCTTCAAAGCTTATCTCAAAGTTTTGATCCTCTCTCTTCCTCTATAATAAATCAAGAATGTCAGACTATTGCAGTCTTGAATGAAATAAAGAATCTTGAGAAGGAGAGGAAGAACATTACCAACCGGATGGGAGAACTTAGAAGGATTATAGTCCCTAAGTTGGAAACTATGCATGAGGCCATTAGTGATGCCCAGACCACCGCCCATACAAAAGATCCGACAGATCTCAGGCGGGCAGAAGCTTTTGCATTTTTGTTGAGTGGTCACATTTCAATCTTGGACAGAATGAAGCTAAGTTGGGCTACTGAAATGGTTCAACTGCAGACATCCTTTGCAGACATTCTGCAGTATATGTGAGTATGTAAATATGCGGCTATATATAGAAAATTTTTTGAAAATTTTGGTGTGCGGACCCTACCCTTTGCCATTGATGTCAAAGGGGGAGTGAGGAGCAGTGAAAAATGAGGAATCCAACTCAGGGGGAGTTCCGGAAATTGTATATAAAGACAGAGCATCAGCAAAGGGGGAGCATAGTGTAAACACTTAGTCATTTTTCACTAAGTGTTGCCATCAATGCCAAAGGGGGAGATTGTTGGCAAGAGACACTATATGGATTCATGGTTGTTGTCATTGATGGCAACAAAGGTCATTCCACATATCCGCAAGTCATGATATATCTCTACCGGAAGTCAGATTGAAGATTGTTGTGGTCCGGTGAACAAGAACAGAGCATGTGGCAAGGTCCGACAGATTGGTCCGGATCTCTCAGAGGAAGTGTCTTGGCACAGTGCGGATCTGGGGAAGTCAAGAGGACTATCTTGAGTAGTATATTCCAAGGATTTAGCCTCCGGAGATGGACAAGGAAAAAGATATGAATAGTTGAGTACCGGATTCCTGAGAGACAGTGAAAACAGAGGAAGAACTGACTGACTGAGTATCAAACTACTTTCCGGATGTGTTACAGATGATGATAAAGGTTGCGGAGGCATGAATCATGTTTGGCCGACATAATTGATGATATCTACAAGTATATGCTTGATCCGCATTGCTTGGTGAGCAAGGATTCAGCCGACAGAACTAAGTTTGTAAGAAACTAGACTGTTCCGGATGCCGACTAGAAAGATGATGAAATTACTTGTGCGGATATATATAGAGGATGGATTTAGTTGTAAAGGGGGTGAATGTGTGAAAGGAATGCGAACAAGTCCAGAGTAGAGCAGAAGTAGCAAGAAAGATCCGGTATGTGAAAGGATAGCAGACTAAAGAACAGAGGAAAGATGAAGTGCAGCAGATCAGTATACTGAACTTAACCGGAACTGAACTCCAGCATATGCAGATGCTTCCAATCAGTTCAAGACTGTGATTCTTATCACTTTGTAAGACAGTGTGTCTTCTTGTAGGCAGTGAGCCTCTTGTGAGCAGTGTGCTCGGGCAGTGAGCCCTAATTGGCAAGTGCCATTTTTGTAATTTCCTATTCTTCTAACAGAGAATAATTCTTGGGTTAATCACCCCGTGGTTTTCTCCCTTAACAGGGTTTCCATGTCAAAAATACTGTGTCATGTGTTTCTTATTTCATGGTTAATGTTTTGTGTTTGATTTTATTAAAAGGAAAGTTCAATAAGGGAAATAATTAGGATAATTGATTCACCCCCCCCCCTCTCAGTTATCAACAGTATTTTCTTTATTGAGTACTGAAGATGAACCTAGAACCTATAGGGAAGCTATTCATGCAGATGATAGTGAGTCTTGGCAGTTAGCTATGCAAGAGGAGATGATGTCTTTAGACTCTTGTAACACCTAGGATCTTGTTCGTTTGCCCAAAGGAAGAAAGGACATAGGTTGAAAGTGGGTTTTCAAGAAGAAGTTTGGAGTAGATGGTTCATTGGAGAAGTACAAGGCTAGACTAGTAGCCAAGGGCTACTCCCAGAGAGAGGGAGTTGATTTCAGTGATGTTTTCTCTCTTGTTGCTAAGTTAACTTCTATTAGATTTATTTTATCCATTGTTGCATCTTTTGATTGGGAAATAGAGCAAATGGATGTTAAGACTGCGTTCTTGCATGGAGATCTTGAGGAAGAAATTTATATGCAACAACCTATAGATTTTGAGGTAAAAGGAAAAGAACATTGGGTTTGCAGGTTAAAGAGGTCTCTTTATGGTCTGAAATAGTCCCCCATAATGTGGTATCAAAAGTTGACTCATTTGTGTTGAAATTGGGTTTTGTTCGAAGCGAGGAGGATCATTGTGTGTACATTCATTGTATTGATGAGTCTATACTGATCATTGCATTGTATGTTGATGACATGTTATTTTTCAACAATACTAAGGGTATGATCATTGAGCTAAAAGCCCAAATTACAGGTGCATTCGATATGAAGGATCTTGGAGTAGCTAGGTATATTTTGGGTATGGAGATTAGGAGGGACAAAGGTAACATAAAGCTTTGGTTGTCTTAGAGTAAGTATGTGAATACCATTTTTGTAGAGATTTAGTATGCAGGACTGTAACCCATTTAGAATTCCTTTACCCATTGGTACTATGCTTTCATTAGATATGTGTCCAAAGAATGAGGATGATTTTGAGGATATGTCTAATGTGCCATATGTTAGTGTTGTAGGGAGTTTGATGTATGCAATGGTTTACACTAGGCCAGGTATTGCCCAATTAGTGGGAGTTTTGAGCAGATTTATGTCTAACCCTGGTAGACATCATTGGAATTATGCGAAAAGGGTGTTTACATATCTTGTAGGTACTCCTAATTATTGTTTGATTTATTTTGGTACTGATAGTGCTGATAAAACTTTGGACATACAGGGATTTGTTGATGGAGATTGGGCAGGTGACTTGGATAGTCGAAGGTCCACTAGTGGCTATGCATTTACTCTATTTGGAGGAACAATGAGTTGGATGAGTAAGAGGCAGCCCAATGTTTCTTTGTCCACCACCGAAGTAGAGTATATGGCTACTACTCATGTCTCTAAGGAGGCAGTTTGGTTGAGGAGACTGTGTACAAGTATTGGTTTTTATTGTAAGGTCATTCAGATTGGTTGTGATAGCTAGAGTGCTATTTGTTTGGCCAAGAATCCTATGTATCATGCTCGGACTAAACATGTTAATGTCCAGTATCACTTCATTCAAGAATTGGTTACAAGTGGACAGATTGAGCTGAAGAAGATAGACACTCAAGAGAATATTGTAGATTCATTGACCAAGCCTGTGAGCACAAAGAAATTTGTGTGGTGCGGAGAGGCCTTGGGCCTTGTTTCTAGTGCTTGATTATTTTTTGATTTGATTTCCTATGGGTTGATTTACAATGTATAATGTCAAGTGAGAGAATGTTGGGATAAGGTGCCACTAACCTTGTAAATCCCAATGTTGTATTTTTTCCATTTTATTATTTGTAATTTGTAATTACCCATAAATGAGGTAGTTTGACTGGCAATGGTAATTTTGAACTTACCAGGGGTAATTATGGAATGACATTTACGGTTGTAAATTCTAAAAATAATGAGTAAATGAGGGTAGGCACCACCTTGGAGGAATCAACTATTTTTAGCATGTATGACACATGTCATAATGTTTGGTGAGTGCATGTAAGAGAATCTATGATAGATGCAAGTTGTCATAAGATTCTATGACACTATGACGATATATGGCAGATATTTAATAAGTGTAAGATGTTATGTTTAGCCCTAGGTGCCCATCTTGGGAAAGATACTTTCTAGAGGATTCTATGATGGTTATGACATGTCATAAGATGCTATAAGAGACCATATTTATCCTTGGGCACCTAACTTTGCATGGCTAACTTTGGACAAGTGGCATGAGCTTGTAAGTAGGCATTTAATGTTTGCATGTTGGAGATTCTCAAGAGAGAGAAAGTAGATGCCTAGATTGGAGGGAAAATACTTCTATAAGTATATTTGCATGTAAATGTTGTAGTATGACAGTTTTTTTGTACATAGGTGTTGCCGGAGTGAAGGTTGGAGAGAAGAAGGAAGTGAATGAAATATGTAATTGAAGGAAGTGCATGAAATATGTAATTTAGATTTTGAAGATAATACAACTTGATCCTCTTTTCTTGGTGAAGTTTTTTACCTGAAAGGGTTTTCTCCATGTTATATCTTATGTCATTCTTCTATGGTCTTTGTTCATGTGTTTTGATTTAATTTCTGAATGCAATCTTCATTGATATTACACTGTTTGAGATCATTAACATATTGTATTTAGATTTCTGTTTGAGTAGTTGTTGCCTTCATTTTCTAACACTAAGTGCAAGAATCAAATTATCCCAAATTTTAGTAAATGAACATAATAATAAAATACACTTATCCTCTTCCTCTATCTTCATATCTAATGACTATAATTGACTCAAGATTAAATTAAATGCATTAAAATGTTAGACAATTAACTCTCCATCTCTAATTTTTAAAGAATAAAACTTTATTTTTAAAAACAATTTATTCATGAGACTCTTTGTTTGTTAAATCTCTCCTATTCTATTCCATAACTTACCTGCAATAGTTTGACTAGAAATATTAAAAATAACATAATTAGATTAACACAACTAAATAGTGCCATGAACATTTTATCAATGTTTACCCTCTTCATCTAATAAATTGGTTGGCTTCTTTTCACTTTTCATAGAAATCCATTTATCTCTTTCTTCCAAAAGATCACCCATCTTTATCTTCTAAAGTTTAAAACCTAAGCCATTGAAATTTTAAATCTCCAACCGAGATGAGATAGCCATGATCTCTATCATCTAGAACCTAAAATTGCAAGAAAAAATAATGCACTTCCACTATAGAAAAAAAACACAATCAAACATTCTAAAAGAGGTGTCCTAGTCCAAGGAGTTGAGCTTAATTGGTTAAAACATTGGGTTCTCATTACAGAGTCTCAAGTTCAAATCCTCATAGGAACATCTAATGTGGAATTATAATGTGGATGTGCTCTTGGTCTTCCATAGTTGGCTTCTAATGTGGATGTGGTTTCTAAATAAAGTGGATTTCTCAGTAGTGACTCTTGGTCTTCCATAGGTGATTTCTAGTGTGTTTTCTCATAAAGAACTTGTATTGGTCTCCTGTTGATGCTCATATGAGAAAAATATTTATAAACGATATGTAATATAAAAAAAATAGGTGTCCCTCTCTTTAATCAATCCAACCATGGACTTGATACCAAAAATAGGGTGAAACAATACAACAAGATGCGTTGAACTTTAGTGCATCCAAATTCATAAACAATGATAGATCATATGGAAATGGAAGAACAACCATGAAAAAAGATGCAAACCATAACACAATGTTTATGTGGAGAAACCCTTGCAAGAAAAATGTACACACCCAAAGAGACCCAAGCTTGTATTAATCCTATAAATAGTTACAACAACATAATCTATTTATCTCTTTGGATTTTAGTAGCATAATGATGCTCAAATGACCTACAAAACAATCTCATAATACTACCATCTCAAGGAACTAATATATAGGAGATATTAATACAAGATACCATGAATGGTATTCCAAAACTAGTGGCCAATACCATTCACCCAAATCTAGGCATCCACCTATGGGGAATCTCACACCTCAACAAAATTGGTCAACTACCCAAAATATTAAGCAACTCCTCTTATGCACCTTACACCCACCTTACACATCATAAGAGTCATATATTATCTCATAACAATCAAACTCACCAAGATTCCAATCCTAGGCACTCCATGGGAAGATTGGGTAAATCTGTCATAAGTTCCATTTGTAGAAGATCCTCTTACGCATCCCGATCTTTACCCAATTTCCAATATCTTCTCACATGTGACTCCTAATTTAAATGCCACTACAATTATATGTAAGAGAATAAATAATAATAAATATTTTTCCTACCACATAGAGGGATGCCCTAGTCTACCCTCTCCATGATCCTTGGAGACATAAAAATTATTTATGGACAATTTTAATTAAAACAATTAAAACATGTCTAGGGATTTGCAAGGTGAATTACACCTAAACCCAACACACCTGATACAAGGATATTGGAGAATTTTGTTTGATATAATTTGTTTATTTCTAATCAAGCATTGTCCCCATATTTATAAAACACACACAAGAGGAGAAATTAGATACATGATCAATAAAATCTCCTACAACTAATTTCACATATGTTAAGATCTTCAATTTTTGTCCTATTAACAAGCTAAAGAGGAGTCATGGAGTTGTAACGATTGTGGCTTCGATGAAACTATGAAAGTAGTAAGTGAGCAAAAAGAGTTTAAGGGGATTATGTTGTATGCAATAGTATTGGAGTTGTTATCAAATTGGCCTCCATGAAGGATACAATGTATGATCATTGTGGGTAGTGTAGGGTGTATGAATGACCACTTTAACCAAAATAAGGGTGTTGTGTAGCACCTATGGTGGAATCACTTTAACCATATGCATAATGTAGGACCCATGAAGGTATAACTTTAACCATTTTATGGTGTAGGACTTGAGCCATGGAGTAACTTTAACCAAGGTGTGTGGTGTAAGATCCATAAAGGATCACTTTTACCATTTCATAATTTGTTAAAGAAAATATATGTTATTATAATATTTCACACCTCCCTCAAATTCATTGCAAAGGAGGGAATAAACTCAAGGTAAGGGAAGTAAATGTCAAATGAAGGAGAATAAGAAGAGTAATGTCCAAAAAAGGGAATGAGCAAGGAGATGACTAAGAAAGAAAGAACATGCAATAAATAGGGTGATATAGAAATTTTGCCCCCAGTTTATTCTTCTTGGCATAATTAGAGTAAAATATGTATCATTTAAGTGCCAGAGTAATTGAATAAAATAAAAACAAGGATTGGGGAATTGGAAGGGCCAATTGTGTCAAATTTAGGAAATTCAAAAAATACTTGTTAGGAAGAAAATGAGAATGCTAATATGTTTAAGAAGTATATGAAAGAAAGAATTCCACCACCAAAAGGAGAGGAAAAATAATTGGGAATTATCTCATGATGTAAAAGGAAATTGGGAGAAGGAGAGTTAAAATTTAATAAAGTGAAAATTAAATGAGAAAGGGAGGTATAAATATAAATTAGAAAAAATGAAAAGGAAATTTCATTTTCACCACTCATTTTTATGATTTGAGATCTTAGAGAGAATGTGATGTGATGCCATAATGATGAGAGTTAATGGGTGATAGAGTTGACTAGGTATAAGATTTAGTTGTATCCATTGAGTAATCAACACAAGTATGAGAATTTTCCTATTTTGGTATATTTTTTTAAAAAATGAAATTTATTTAGAAGTTTTAAAAATTAGGGGGAAATTTTTGGGATAGGTCTGGAGGGAGTAGCACTATCTAAAGCTCATAATAGAGTCCATCCTTACACAATTCTGTATGTTTTCATGTGGTGGTTTTTGACCTCCTCAAATGATTATGTCACCAACCACATGGTGGAGTCATGAGCCCCACATGTCTATGCTCTACAATATGGTCTAGTTTGGCGCATTGATGTCTAAGGTAGAAATAAATGCAAAAAATGTTTATTTTTTATTTTTATTAGCAGAGTGAAATTAACAAAGTGTGTTTTTCCTTATGTTGTGTGTCAAAGATGTGCATAATTTGGTTGAGATGAGAGAGATTGCATAAGCTATGTTGTAGTTGTTACATGATCTATGGATGATTGATGAGGATAGCGAATATTTACATAGAGTTGAGTTGTAATTTGTGTAGGAGCTTCCATTTATAATTACCATGCACATATGTTGACTACACTAGTGGAGAGGTGGGATTTAGATGCATGTGTGTTTCAACTACCAACATGAGGGATGACCATCACACTAGAAGATGTGAAACTATGCGAGAGGTAGATGACATGCTTGAGATAAATGTTAGATGTAGTTCATGTGGTGTTGATGCATACTAGATGAACCAACCAAGGAATGTAGGAAATTTAGGGATCCCATTATAGGATATCTTAGAGGGTGATGTGCCACAAGGGTGTAAGTAGATGCTCATACTCATAACCATCTCAGTAGCACCCGATGGGAAAGGGGAAACAATTAGTAGGGGATTGATTATTTGCATAGATAACATGGAAGAGGAGACAATATTTTAGTGGTGTAGGTAGATGTTGGTACACCTATACCATAACATCAAGCAACATCTTGTATGGGGAGGGGGTACATGTATCATGGCTATGAAACTCCTACAAGTGTAGGCCTTTGAGCATATATCCATCACTAGGCTAGTAGGATTGCCCCAAGCTATGGTAGAGAATGTGCCACAAGCATATTGGTGGGATATAGGGTAGTTGTGCATATGGAGGATAGGGTCCTTGATGATTGGAGATGAGGATTCAATAAGGTAGTAGATGGTGAAATCACATGGAGACCCTACAAGTAGATGAGAGATTAGGCTAAGGACTAAGTACAATTACAGTGTATTATGGTCTAAAGGTGGTATCTTGGGTAGCCCAAGACCATGCTAAAGATATTTTATTATGAGATGATCCTACACCAATTTGGTGTGCAATAGATGGTACCAACTACTTGTCCTTTATATTACTAAAGACCTAGGGTTTCAGACATTTTAGATATTTTCATCTTCTAAACATACATTTATGATCTTTTCTCACCCAAGACTTCTAATCCACCATGGATGCCATTGTCTCTTGCACTATCTAAGGATCAATCATGAATTTTCTAGGCTTTCTTCAAAAATCTTCCAAAACTAGAGAATGGAGATAATGGAGGTGGTTTCATTTTTGTTCAAATATGGTGATTTTTTTGTATCCATGACTTGGTATGACTGGATTTGATATATTTTCCTTTCTTTATGCATTTGCAGGGTTGGATCATTAAGGGTTTCAATTTAAATCTTTTGTTTTAAGATGGGAAAGAGAGGTGGAATTGGGATTTGATGGCCAATGGCCATTCATCAAATCCTCATCATATGTTTGTTCCCTTTAAAGGGTTAACTAGTAGAATTTTGAATCCTTATCACCAAACTTTCATTACTTATGACTATCATGCTATCTAGGGTGTCTTGACTACATATTTTTTTGTTGTGATTGCTGCAGATCAAAATGAATGTCATGTTGAGGGATATTGCCACAAATATCTTAGCATACTATCATAGTTGAATTAGACTGTCATGAGTATTATAGAGAATGATATCACCTAGCACAGTGACATTGTCATTGTATGCTACCTTGAGCCATTATATTCTTATCAAAATGATATTGTTTGTTAGTGTAGAATATTAATGTTATTACTTATTATTTAATAAGTAATTATACATGTAAACTACACATGGCATTAAGCCACCTTAGGTAGGTATGTGGAAACTTGGAGAGTTGGTCAAACTTGTCCAAGGTATGTGTCACCTCTTTCTTGCCACTTGGTGGAGTAAACTTGCCACCGCTCTTTGAGTGTTGAAGTCGACTTCTGATTCAACTCAATCACCTCACCATATGTGTACACATCTTGTTCATAGTTTTATTCAATCAAACATTTCATTTTCATGTTAATTCTTTGCTTGTATTCTGTGATTTCATCTAAACTTTGTAGGGTGTGTGATTGTTCAACTTTCATGGCCATTCTGGTGCCAACATTCTATCCAGTCGGTCCTCAACCCCAACATGGCATCAAATCTAAACTGGTTCATATTGATGGCTCGATAAATTTACATAGTTCAATTTGAAACACTACTTGATCAAATAGATTCTTTGTGCATGCAAATTCTTCTTTGTCTTCTGCATTTTGTGGAAGTTGCAAAGGAGGCCGATTCGATTTTGGAGGGTGGCTTTGTATTGTCAAGGTTAATTGAAGGCTAAATTCCCATAGCCACAACCACAGAAAGCCTTCTTAAAGGTGTATAGAGGGATTTTGAAGGCTTTGCAAGTCACAACTAGGCATGAAAGGGGTGTTTTTCCCTACTATGTGTAAAGGTTTTGCCCTGGCTAAAGTATGAAAGGCATTTTTTGTTATTGACAAGGGGTGTTTTTGTGTAGCAAGGTATTTTGGGAAACCTCTATGGTGTTTTATTTCTCTAAAGGTAAGTTTGAAAACCTATTTGGCATTTTTATTTCTCTGTCAAGGCATTTAGAAATTAGCAGGGCATCTAACATTTTGTAGGGGAAGATTCACCTCAGTGTAGGCTGAATTACCTCTATGTAGGTTGAATTTGCTATTTGAAAGGCATTTTTTGCAATTGAAGGTGTTTTGAGGGTTATAAGCCTGATCTTGGCATAAGAAGGTGTTTTTTTTGCAGGGTAGAGGCTGATTCAAGATCTGGTTTCTTTTTCTATCTTTTGTGTGACTATGGGCACTCAATCTGAGGTGTTTAAATCCCTTTTGGCAAGGGCATCTCTGTAGGCATGGAGGGGTGTAATAAAAAAGGCACACTATATAGAAGAATCTATTGAGTGCCTAAAATTCACCCTTGTTCGACCTTGAGGAAACTGCCATTGACCCCATGGAAACCCATGGTATTTTAATTTGCCCCTGTCTAGTGTTTTCTATGTTGTTGAAGCTCTACAAGGTGCCATAATCATCCCTAAATTGGCCCAGGAGGAAACCAAGGGTGCAATACGACCTTAAATAAGCCTGAAATCAACTCTAAAATCAGCTCCTAATTGCTCGAAACCCCTATTTCTCTATTTACAATAGCAAAGCCCTTTATTTTTTTGGCTAAAGAGTGCTAAAAATGGTTCTTTTTGCTTGGACATTTTTTTCCTGAAGTTTTTTTATAAGTGCTAAAATAGGTGAAATTGAAGAAATTATTGTAACTTTTCATTGGCTACTCGAAATTGAGAGCCGTTTATTGTAAAAGCGAATATTCTTTCTAGCTTGATCCATTGGAGATGATATCACACCGAAATTATAAAGTGCCCTAATTCACTCCAATTGGACTCACCTACGTACTACAAGTATAAAGTACCACAAATCTGGGGGGATAAATATATTGAATCACGGGGGGTTGTATTGTGTTATGAGCATTCATATCTTTCAACATTTTTTTGTATTTCTAAAATTTTTGCAACAATCTAAAGCATGGATCCAAATCATCCTATCAAGCCTCTAATAACCTTTAACTATCATGAGTGGAAACTCAATATTCAACTTATGCTAAAAGATAAAGGGTTGTATAGAGTGACTATGGGTACCAAAAAAGAGCCAAATGCTATCAAAGATAAAGAAAAATGGTCTAATAAGTGTGATCAAGCCTTTGGGGTTTTATGTCTAAATCTGTCTCTTGAGCTTCTATTTCATGTTGAAGCCTTGAAAACACCCAATGAAGTATGGCAATCCTTAGAAAAACTCTTTGGGAAGGTTGATGAACTAAAGAGTCATGAGTTAGAAAATGAGATCATCAGTTTGAGCCCTAGAGATTTTGATAACTTAGAATACTATTTCACAAAATTCAAATCATTGAGATTGTAGTTAAAGGAATGTGGGATAAAAAAAAGGATCAACTCATACTTTCTATACTTTCCAAACTAGGTCCCGAATACTTTGTATTTGCATCTCCTTTTTATACCACCAAAAGGGTTTTTCGTGCTACATGGAAAATTCCTAGTTTAGATGAATTCATCATGGACTTAACAAGGGATCAAGATAAGTTGATACAAATGGGCACCATGAAGACTTATAAACCTCATGCTCTTATTGCTGGAAATGGGAAAAATAATAAAGGAGAAAAATAGGACAAACAAATCAAGGAAGATAAGAAAGTTGAATCCTCAAAATAAAACACTCAAATCTTTTCAAATCAAGGCACCCCTATGAAAGAAAAACCTAAGTGTACATTTTACAAGAAAACTAGGCACGGTAAGTAGAAATGTTTGAAGAAAAAGATTAATCATCTCAAAAATCTTCTTGAGAAGCATAATATAAGGGATCCTGAATCTAACCTAGAGTCATCATCAACACCAGATACATCTAAGACACCAAAAATATTTAAGGGCAATGCTCTTGTTGTATTTGTAGCAGTCCTTGAGTCTGAGTGATGGATCCTTGAATAAGGAGCATTACATCAAATGACTTCTGGCCCACTTCTATTCTAAAGATTAGGTCCTACAACTACATCAAAATACTGATGGAAAACAACACATATATGGTTGTTTGTGGGAAAGGTACAATTGACATAGGTGTAGGACACTACACTAATGTCCTCTTTGTTCTAGAATTGTCACACAATCTTCTTTCCATTTATCAGATTACCAATAGTGACACAGGAAAGATAGTTGAGTTTACTTAAAAATCAGTCATCATTCGACACAAGCAGAACAAAGAAGTCATTGTTGTTAGAAAAGTTGACAACTTTTCTTGTGTTTACACATTTTCTCACTTTGCACCTGATGATATTTCCACTCTAGTTCATAGTCCTGAACCCAGTTCATTGGAGGCTTGACTGGACTAAAATCACCTCCACCATCACCTGTTGCTACATCAGAGTTCTAAGTTGCTTCTTAGAGGGCTTCCAGAGATTCTTTTCAGCAAGATTATCACCTTCAGGTATTTTATATAGTGTCTAGTACAATTTCTCATATTCTTCTCTCTTTTGGAGGAAAGTTTTTCCCACTAGGTTTTCTTTCTTTCTTTCCCCGCTTTATGAGAGATTGCATTGTACATGGGTACCTCATTAGGCCTAGTTGTCAGGACCCATCCTTCTTTGTGCCCACCTAAGATATGCTTAAGGGGGGATGTTAGTGTAGAATATTAATGTTATTACTTATTATTTAATAAGTAATTATACATGTAAACTACACATAGTGTTAAGCCACCTTAGGTAGGTATGTGGCAACTTAGAGAGTTGGTCAAAACTTGTCCAAGGTATGTGTTGCATCTTTCTTGGCACTTGGTGGAGCAAACTCACCACCACTCTTTGAGTGTTGAAGTCAACTTCTGATTCAACTCAATCATCTCACCATATATGTACACATCTTATTTATAGTTTTATTCAATCAAGTGCATTTCATTTTCATGTTAATTATTTGCTTGTGTTCTATGGTTTCATCTAAACTTTGTAGGGCATGTGATTGTTCAACTTTCATGGCCATTCTAGCGCTAGTATTTTGTCCAGTCGATCCTCAACCCCAACATTGTTTGCATAGGACTGTAGGTAGGGTGGATTGTTCTAGATGAAAGGTTTGTTATCACGTCATTTTTCTTAGTGTTAGGACATTATTTTATAGTATGTCATGTTCCCAAGGTGTTCTCATTCCACCCTACTCTCATCATAGCACAAGTTGCATGAATAATGTTTTCATAGCAAGGAAGAGTACAACACTAAGATCCTTAGACCTATCATGCCTAGATGATCTGTTTAGATATAGGTAAAGGAAGGTGCAGTCATGGGACAATAGTAGTATAGTCCAAGACCGTCATGTTTTTGAGGATAAAATGTGTTTTAGTATTCACTTTACCACTGTCCTATTGTCATGTTCATGAAACATTACTCTAGAGTAATTACCCCTCTCACTTTCACGTGTGAATAATAGAAGCATTAATTTAATTCAAGTTGGGACAATCATCATCTTAATTTTGTCTAAGGTATAGTCAGCGTTCCTTTGAGTCAAATTTTGTCATACATTTAGGGGATAGTTTAATGGGACAGTATATTCATAGTGCAAGGATTATCTCTGTAAGGAAGCTAAGGTAGCGGAGAAACTTCCTATACTAATATTGAGAGGAGGATAATACAAAACTTTACAGATCTTTAACAGTTACAAAAACTTAAACAAAAATAATCATAGATATCATGCATACCACAACACTGATTTACGTGGGGAAAACCTTTTTTGGAGAAAAACCCTGCACTCCAAAAGCTGTCTAATATATTATTTAGAAATCACAAAGATTACAATATACTTGCAGAGAAAGCATCTCACATGAGTATCACCACCAGAGACCTAGAGACAACACGACCGCTATCAGACTCTCAAAATACATCATGATACCGGAATCGTAATACAATGCCCTCATAAAATAGGGTTACCTTCTAGGGTAAGACAAGCCAACAAAATATCTACCATTAGATCTAAAACCTAATCATGAATGGTCCAGATTTACAATATATCATTAATTTAATGTATGTCAGCCATTTAATAGTTTTGTTAACAAGAAAATGTTAACACGCATCCCACTCCACCCCATGCTCCCATTGTATATTATACCTATCAGTGTAACTAGGAAATATATATAAATATATATACCCTATCAACAATAAGCCTTATATAATTTCAAGGTTGAGACACATTTTCCCAACAAATCTCCCACTTGTCAAACACCTCGCAAGAGCAACAAGAGGGAGTAAACATCGTCTCTTAATTTTTAGGGACCAAGAGGCCCCTCGTCTCTGAACACCATTTGAACTTTTTTGTGCTCATAGGCTTAGTTAAAGAATCAACAACATTCATCAAAGTCTCTACCTTAACCAGCTTCATCCTACCATCTTCGAGCATATCTCTAACAAAATGATATTGTACATCAATGTACTTGGTTCTGGCATGAAATGTCAGGTTCTTAGCTAGACGGGTCGTACTCTGACTGTCGCAATAAATTATCACTACACCTGGTTTTATTCCAATATATGAACACAGTCTCTTAAGCTAAATGGCTTCTTTGCAAGCATGAGCAGTTGCCATATACTCAACTTCAGTAGTGGAAAAAGCAACCATAGCCTGTCGCTTACTCACCCAACGAATTGCACCACCAAATAAAGTAAACACATAAGCACTAGTGGATCGTCTACTATCAATATCACTTGCCCAGTCTGAATCCACATAACCATGAATATCAAGGGAAATAAATCTTCAATCAAATTACTATGATAACCCAAGGAATACTTTGAGGTACCGCGTAAATATCTGAGGACTCTTTTAACTGCATCCCAATGAACTCTACCAGGATTAGACATACATCTGGAAAGAACTCCCATTGCTTGGGCAATGTCTAGTCTAGTACAAACCATAGCATACATCAAACTTCCAGTTGCACTCTAGTAAGGCACTCTGCTCGTCTCTTCCATCTCTGATGGATATGTTTGACAATCTGAAATAGATAACTTTGTTCTAATTGAAAAGGGAACACACAATGGTCTATAGTCCTGCATGTTAAACCTCTGTAAAATTGAATTGACATACTTACTTTGGCCAAGCCATAGCTTTCTCTTCACTCTATCTCTTCTAGTTTCCATCCCAAGAATGTGTCTAACTGCATCAAGGTATTTCATTTCAAATTTAGCATCAAGCTAAGATTTTAGTTCTAAAATCATACCTTTCCCTTTACCAATAAATAACATATCATCAACATATAATGCAATAAACAGGAAATGATCACCATCAATTTTATAATAAACACAATGATCTAATTTAGAACGCTCAAATCCCAAACTCAACACATATGTATCAAATTTCTGGTACCACATCCTAGGACTTTGTTTTAGGTCATACAAAGATTTCTTCAATTTGCAAACCAAATTACCTTTACCTTTCACCATGTAGTGCTCTGGTTGTGCCATATAAATATCCTCCTCTAAGTCACCATGAAGCAAAGCAGTTTTCACATCCATTTTCTCAACCTCTAAATCATAAACAGTAGCAATACAAAGCAAAAATCTAATGGATGTCATTTTTGCAATAGAAGAAAATATCTCACCATAATCAACACCATCAACTTGAGAGCAACCTTTCGCAACCAACCTTGCTTTGTACTTCTCAATACCTCCATTTGAACCAATCTTTTTCTTGAACACCCATTTGCAACCAACATGTTTTCATCCTTCAGGAAATGGTACAAGATCCCTTATATCATTATTTTTCAAAGATGTCATTTCTTCATCCATAGCAATCTTCCAAGATTCTACATCATTCATACCTAATGCCTCTTTTACAGATCTGGGCTCATCTATGTTAGTATTCAAAGAAAAAATACATCTCCAATCATCGGGTGAATAACTTTTAGGTGTTTATGCCTTGTAGACCTACAAACAAGCTGATTTGGAGGTTCTTCCTCCTATTCTAAGGATTCAAAGCTAGATGAGCTCTCCTCAACTTCTTGTCTATCCATGGGCCTTGATTAAATTTCTCAGGTGTAGAAGGAAATTGAACCACATCTTCCTATTTACTTTGTTCTGGCTACAATGTAACAAAAGAAGGCTTAGTTTCTCTAAAAATAACACTTCTACTATATATTACCTTCTGTGCAATAGGATCCCAAAGTTTGTATCCTTTCACACCATAACTATGTCTGATGAAGATACATTTCACAACCTTGTTCTCCAACTTTGTTTGCTTCTCCTTTGGTACATGTGCATATGCCTCGCAACCAAAAACTCTAAGATTTCTTAATGAAGGCTTGTGACTTGACCATGCCTCTATAGGCATCTTATCAACAAGAGATGATGTAGGAGACCTGTTAATCAGGTAACAGGCAGTGGCAACAGCTTCAGTCCAAAACCTTTGTTTTAGATCAACACCACTCAACATACTCCTAGCCTTCTCCATCAGTGTCCTGTACATTCTTTCTGCAACTCCATTCAGTTGTAGAGAATATGAAGTTGTCTTTTGTCTATGAATACCACAATCTTTACAAAATCTATCAAAATCTTTAGAGCAAAATTCACCACCATTATCCGTCCTCAAACATTTTATTTTCTTTCCAGTTTGCAACTCAACCATTGCTTTAAATTCTTTAAATCGACTGAAAACTTCATATTTACTCTTTAGAAAGTATACCCATATCCTTCTACTATAGCCATCAATAAATGAAACATAATATGTGGATTTTCCAATTAAAGGAACATCTACAGGACCAAACACATCAGAATGAATAAGATCCAATACACCACAAGATTTATGAGAACTTGAGTAAAATTAAATGTGGTTTTGTTTTCCATAAATGAAATGCTCACAAAAATCAAACTCAAGATTACAATCAGACAACCCTTCAACAAGGTTTTTATTTTTCAAGGTCCTTATACCCTTTTCTCCAATGTGGCCAAGTCTCTTGTGCCATAACATAGCTTTCTTTATAGGTAACTTTGATTCAAAAGAAAGAGCACCATTGGGTACCCAGAAGCCATGACCATCTGCTGAAGATGAAACCCTCACCTCTTCCATAGACTTTCTTTTCATAGAAGTACTATTGCACTCAACATTGCATGAATCAAGCTTATATAATTTTCCATATCTGACACCTCTAGCAATCACCATAGCATGTCTAACCATCTTGCATCCTGCATCAAAAAATACTACCTGCGCACCTACATCTATTAGTCTACTCATAGATAACAAATTTTGTGCTAATCCAAGGATATGCAACGCACCATTAATCCTTTTTATTCTACCATCAGGAAACTTGATTCTAACTTTACCATGGCCAATAATATTTAAATAAGAATCATCACCCAAGTACACCTTACCTCCATCAAATTCTTCATATTCAGAAAACCAATCTCTATTAAAGGTCATATGGAAAGATGCACCTAAGTCAATTAACCATGCATCATTACCTGCACGAGTTGCCAAAGTTGCAATGAATGCATCACCATCTTCCTTCTTAGACTCAGAATCAAAATCAAATCTCTTCTTTTTCTTCTTCTTTTCTTCTTTGCATTCCTTATGAATATGTCTAGGCTTACCGTAGTTCTAGCAAACAACTTTGGACTTTCCAGAAGATTTGGATCTCCCCTTGGTGATGCAAGAGAATCCCTGGGTCAAGAGCAATCTTGCATCAACCAAAAATATTTGTATTTCATTTTGTCTCTTTCATTTTCCCAGTTCAGTACAGTCAGTTCAGTCAAAAGTAGTTTCAGTATTTTGGTCTACATTTTGCTGCAATTTCATTTGAAACCTTGCGGAGCTGGATATAACATCTAGACATGTCTTCATGCACATCATATCTAAAATTCAAATCATTTGGTTCAGTTTCCAGAAATATATTGCTATCAGAAGATCGACTGTTTTCTCATAATAGAGCATCCTAACAGTCTCATAGAATCAGCTAAAGGAGAAGACTTGCAGAGCACTTTCACGACTTGTGGAGCTAATATACACATCATTCAAGGAACTTTGGATCATGGCTGACCTTCCCTGAGATTCGTACATTATTTCATTCACTTGCGGAGGATCCCTATATGTTCAGGTCTGACCTATCTGTGTACACAAGTTACATCTCTTTCATTGGAGTTTGTAATCTATTTGGCTGATGCGGAGGAATCTTGTGATCCAGAGATGATATAAATTCATGTAATAGATGCCTAGGAAAGTAGTTGATCATCAGTAGATAGTTGATAAGTTATATTTTCTTCTGTAAGGTGCTTTAAAGCTATATCTTGTGCATGTGTTGTAACTGGAGAATCAAGCTTGTGAGCCTTAATATGTAAGCTTGCATGTTGCCGGCATGTTTGTATTTTGAATCTATGATATATTGAATGACTGAATCAACATTTGCATTCTAAATTTGAGTTGCTTCCATTATGTTTACTCTTGTTGTACGGTCTGGATTGTTCACTTTGTGGACCCTCCTAATCGTGACTGCACCACTTGGACTTGGATTTATCACATTTCTCATTCTTCTTACCTTTTTCCTTAGGTCTTCCTTGAACATTTAGGGCCTCCTTAGTACTGATGGATACCTTCCTTCTCATCTCTTCAGAAAGAAAAGAACCCACCACATCTTCAATCTTCAATATAACAGAAGTACTCCCAATAGCCATAACAAGAGAATCTACGAATCAAGCAAAGAATAAAGAAATATCTAACATTTCTCCTCCTCATCCATTTTGAGACCAACTGATGCCAATTGATCCACCAACATGTTGAATGCTTCCAGGTGGTCTATAATTCATCCACCCTCTTCCATTCTCAAGGAATACAATTTCTTCCTCAAGAAAATCTTGTTCACTAAAGATTTGGCTTGATACATCTCACCAAACTTCTTCCATAGTTTCTGTGCAGAGGTATCTTCATGGACATTGATTAAAACATAGTTTGCCAAACACAATCTGATTAGACCCTTGGCTTTATGGTCCATACCATCATATTGAACAACCAAAGTAGGATTTACAGGGCTTGAAACCTTCTCATCAACAGTATCCCACAGATCTCGATCTATCAATAGATCCTCCATCTTCAGCTTCCACATTTCAAAATTATTTCTAGAAAATTTATCCACCTCTATTCTCCCTGATGAACTTGCCATCTGAAAGTTCCTGCAACAAGATCACAAAGTGTCTTCTGCACAAGCTCCCACTCAAATTTGGATTAGTTCAAAAAACCCAACAAGCCATAACTGAAACCAAAGGTGATCAAGCTCTGATACCACTTGTAAGGAAGCTAAGGTAGCGGAACAACTTCCTACACTAATCTTGAGAGGAGGATAATGCAAAACTTTACAGATCTTTAACAATTACAAAAACTTAAATAGAAATAAACATAGATATCATGCATACCACAACACAGTGATTTGCTTGGGGAAAACCCTGTTGGGAGAAAAACCCCACACTCTAAAAGTCGCCTAATATATTATTTAGAAATCATAAAGATTACAATATACTTCCAGAGAAAGCTTCTCATAGGAGTATCACCACCAGAGATCTGGAGACAACATGACCGCTATCAGACTCTCAGAATATATCACTATACCGCAGTCGTAATACAACGCCCTCATAAAATAGGGTTATCTTCTAGGGCAAGACAAGCCAACAAAATATATACCATAAGATCTAAAACCTAATAATAAAAAATCTAGATTTACAATATATCATTAATTTAATGTATGTCGGACATTTAATAGTTTTGTTAACAAAAAAATGTTAACACGCATCCCACTCCACCCCATGCTCCCATTGTATATTACACCTATCGGTGTAACTAGGAAATATATATAAATATATGTACCCTATCAACAATAAGTCTTATATAATTGCAAGGTTGAGACACATTTTCCCAACAATCTCATTTAATACTCTACCAGTAATAGGATTATCACATCATGTAGACATTCAATCCTTGTCTGAAATAGCTTTGAAACCCATAAAACTCATAAAATCTAAGTCTCCTTTTAGTCTTATGTTCATTCCAAAAGACTGTCCAACTCTACAACAATCATGAGGACAAATGAAATAAGGACTTTGACTCTAAAATTGCAGAACTAGACTCTTACATGATGCTAGGACTATTATCAAACTTAATGGACTTCCACCATGTAATGTATGTCATAAGATTGTAACATGCAAAAGAGCCCTACCATTGATAATTAATTTGACCATTTAACCTCTTGTGCAAGGTTATGAAAGAAGGGCAAAAAAGAGGTTGATTGAGGCTGTCTCATGTTCAAGTATTATTGAATCTATGATAGAGCCATAATGTATAGCAGCAAGATATTATTCAAGATATGCTAGGACTATCAAAACCCTTAAGGACTAGATTTATGATATCAAACCTTAAAGGTAGATTTGCTAAAGCTCATATGGTTATCCTATGGACTATTATATGAATTTTGTCGAGAATGTTTGTCTTCACTATTCAAGTATTGGAAGAGACGGTCATAAGCATGCAGGTATGTTGTATCAAGTCACTTACACAAGAAAACCCTATCAACAATAAGCTATTGAAACCCTAGATTACTAGAAAATTATTGTCGTAGCCCCATCATACATTGAGTGGATTGATTTACTATCTAAATTGTTTTATGACAAATGTTGAGTAAATGACTATTAAAACTAGTTTGTGAGACTACTAACAACACAACAATCAGACCATTAGGACTGTCATTAATTTTTTTCCTCGGAGTTGTCAAGGTAGACTGTATTGCACACAAGGTGGGTGGGATAGATCAAAAGACTGTTATATTGTTATGAGCATTAAAAGTGCAATCTCACCCAAATGAGCATGAAATTAGGTCAAGGTTGGGACCATTAATGTTGTTGTGCATTATAGAAAGGACTATAACAACCTAGTGAATGAGATGTCATAAACATTAGTCATGGAACAAGTTCATGGACAATATGAAGGCTATCTATGAAAATGCATAAGCACCTAATGCATTTCCATTCCCATGAAACCCTAGCATATGGTTGAGGACACCTTTTATATTTGAAAATGGATGGAGGATAATGGCGAGTCTTGTAACCATGGAGGTAGCAAGGATGTTCATTAATGACTAATAATGGTTTGAGATAGTCATTTCCATTCCCATGAAACCCTAGCATATGGTTGAGGACAACTTTTATATTTGAAAATGGATGGAGGATAATGGTGAGTCATGTAACCATGGAGGTAGCAAGGATGTTCATTAATGACCAATAATGGTTTGAGATAGTCATTGAAATATACATTGTGGGTAGTCACCAATGTGAATGCTATAAAGTAGCCTTCTTATCTTGATCAACTGTAAAAAACACATTCACTAAGGTTATAACCAATGTTGGTTAACTAGGACTTTCATAATGTATACTTCCAACAACGATTATCAGGCATTCAAGGATCCTCTTCCTAACTACGAGTAGGGAGGACCTTCCAACAAAAATAATAGTGGCTCTAACAACGCAAACTACACAAATGTCAGCTTCGACTATGTTGTTAACCATATCTCAGAAGGTGATTCACACATCAATGTGATCACTATCAACAAGGATCCGGATTGCAACATTACTACTCGTAGTAAAAAGGTCACCCTTAGAGGAGCTTCTGCTCCTCCGTCTAGTCAATACAGTATCGTGGATCAACTCCACAAAACACTTGCACACATCTCCATGTTGGAACTTTTGCGTCTGTCTCCTTCTCATAGGTCTATACTTGACAAAGCCTTAGCAGAAGCCTCCATTCCCACGAACCTAGCTGAAGAGCAGTTCCAAACTATGGTCGGTCACATCACCTCACCACACTCCCTATCATTCACTGAGAAGGATGATATGTCTATCACTCAACCCCATAACGCCTCCCTTCACATTGAAGCTTTCATACACAAACACAAAATCAAAAGAGTTCTAATAGATGGAGGGGCTGGTTTGAATATCTGCACATTGAAGCTAATCCTTACATTGGGCTTTTCAGAGAAGGCTATAGATCCCAAAAGAAAAATCACCATAAAATCCTATGATGAGGAAGAAAGAACGTCTAAAGGAATTGTTACCCTACCAATCAGGGTGGGCCCCATAGTGAAAGATGTAGCTTGTCAAGTCCTTAACATGGAGCTAGCATACAACATTCTTCTTGGGCAACCATGGATCCACACTTTGAAAGCAATACCTTCTACATACCATCAATGTATCAAGTTCCCACATGAAGGACAAGAGATCACCATCCAAAGTGATCCTAACCCCTATCAATACTGCAACTCCATTCAGCCCAAACCAGAAGTTGTGATCCCCAATAACCGTGCCTCTGCTTCTTCCTCCTCTCATGTTGACCCAGCTACACTTGCCTCTTCTTCAGGGGCATCTCAACCTAAACTCCAACTCAAAGATAAAGGCTTGGGTGAATACATGGTATCTCAGTCCCTTTGCTTGGCACAACTGCCTCTATCTCCTCGATCCTATGGGAGACCTATCTTAAAAACACCAACAGCAGAGAAGCCAACCAAAGGACCGTTTGTGAAATGGGGAAGCCTAGAAGATGAAAGTGATGAAAAAGATATCCTACAGTGGCTATACAAGGATGAAGCTAGCTCCTCAACGCAACATGACCATCCCACTCTACCAACAGAACAGTACGGTCAAGGCTTTCAAATACTACAGCGAATGGGGTATGAAGGACACGGCCCACTTGGTTCAAGAAAGGATGGCATCACTGAACCCATCCAACCTCATACCTTAATAGCCTGAGACACTACAGGGCTAGGATACATTGGAGCACCAATAAACAATAGAACCAACAAGAACAAAGGAAAACAACCAGAAACATCCACTAGCAATCTGGTTGAACAAATTCAGAGAATGCAAATGGGGAGTGAAACTGACTCTAACGAGTATGAATGGGATAGCCTCTCTGAAATGTCTTGTGAGGAAAAGGATATTGACGTTGTCCACGAGTATGACCCAACCCATGACAACGAGGGACAAGGTCCAAGGGCTAGGCCATTAGAGTCTGACCCGCATAGCAACAATAGTGAAAATCGTGAGGAAGGAATGTTTCCCCCCTTGACGGACCCACTAATAGAGAGTACCATCGCAGACTTTGTCCGCTCCTTCAATAACTCTGTCCTAACCATCAACACCACTGAACCAGACCAACCTAATGATCCCTTACCTTTGGTACACCCTGAACTTATCGACTGGGACCTAGAAGGCACCACCCCTGAGCTAGACACCTTTGAAAATGATGAAGCCATCATCAATTATCTTGAGCTTAGAGAACCGATGGCTAAACCAGATGGCAGGGTCAGAATATGCAATGATTTCAGGGACTTAAACAAGGCTTGTCCCAAAGATGACTTCCCCCTGCCCAACATAGACATGATTGTGGATCTCACAGCAGGACACACTATGCTATCACTCATGGACGGTTTCTCAGGATATAACCAAATAAAGATTGCACCTAAGGACCAACACAAAACTGCCTTCACATGTCCTTGGGGCACTTACTACTGGTGTGTTATGCCATTTGGTCTGAAAAATGCTGGGGCAACATATCAGAGAGCCATGACAACGATCTTCGATGATATGATGCATACTATAATGGAAGACTACATCGATGACATTCTAGCAAAGTCTCTCACAAGAGAAGGGCATCTGGTAGTACTAGACAAGATCTTTAATAGACTGGAACAGTTCAACGTGCAACTTAATCCAAAAAAGTGTGTGTTTGGGGTTACATCAAGAAAACTATTGGGCTACATAGTGTCTGCAAATGGTATCGAAGTTGATCCCGCTAAAGTGAAGGCCATAATGGAGATGCCACCTCCTAAGAATTTGACTCAATTGAGATCCCTACAGGGCAAACTACAATCTATTAGACGGTTCATTTCCCAACTGGCAGACAAGTGCCACCCATTCTCTCATCTGCTACACAAAAATGTCCCCTTCAAATGGAACGAGTCATGCGAACAGGCATTTCAACAGCTAAAGGAATACCTAATGAAGCCACCGGTATTAATGCCACCAATTTAGGGCAAGCCTCTATTACTGTATATCTCAGCTACACCTACGGCTCTGGGAGCTCTCCTTGCTCAATAGAACTATGATGGAAAAGAACAGGCTATCTACTACATTAGTTGAACACTCGTCAGATACGAATTGCAATACACACCAATAGAAAGAGCATGTCTAGCTATTGTATTTGCCTCGCAAAAATGGAGACATTACATGCTGTCACACTTTGTTAAACTGGTGGCAAAGATTGATCCACTGAAATACTTACTCAACAAGGCTGCCTTAACAGGTAGACTATCAAAATGGGTCATGCTTCTTAGCGAGTGTGAGATTGAATATGTGGATAGAAAAGTGATAAAAGGACAAGTGCTTGCAAATCAACTAGCAGAGGCACCTTTAACGGATGACAACCCCCTGAGCTTTGAATTTCCAGATGAGTCTATCTTCCACATCAACACAGCAAACTGGAAAATGTACTTCGATGGCTCCTACACTCAACATGGATCGGGGGTAGGTATCTTATTAATCACACCTAATGGCGACACTATTCCAAAGTCATACAGATTAATGTTCCCTTGCACTAACAACATAGCAGAATACAAGGCTCTGGTCATCGGTATCAAGTTAGCAGTTGAGTGGAACATCAAGGAACTTCAAGTCTATGGTGACTCACAACTGGTCATCAACCAAGTAAATGACGACTACCAAACAAAGGATGAGAAATTGATTCCTTACAAATGAATGGTAGATGACTTCAAGGAATATTTTGTCAAGATATCATTTGACCAGATACCAAGGATCGAGAATAAAGCTGCAGACACAATGGCTACAATCGCATCTCTCCTCGACATTCCAGGCAATCAAACATGATATGAGTTCTTAGTAGAGCCAGTCTCATGTCCTGCTTATGACACTCCATACTCCCATATCATATGCCACATCATAGGAACCGATTCCCCTCTCTATGGTAAAATATTTGCCTATCTAAAAGAGACTACCCTCCCACCCAACCTCTCCCATAACCAGAAAAGAACCTTCATCCGACAAGCATCCCGGTATGCCATTGTCGCTAACACCCTGTATCACCGAGGTCTAGATGGTACTCTCCTTAGATGTCTAGATAGAGAGGAATATCAAACTGCTCTAAGAGAAATACACGATGGGATATGCGGGGCTCACTTTGGTGGCCCCACCCTAGCCAAGAAACTCATATGCATGGGATACTACTGGCCCACAATGGAACAAGACTCCTATCAGTTTGTAAAGAAATGCAAAAAGTGCCAAATCCATGGGAACCTGATACATGGGCCAACGCAAGAGCTATAGTCGTTGATGACTCCTTTGCCTTTCTGTTAGTGGGGACTCGACTTAGTGGGCAAGATCCACCCTCCTTCCTCAAGCGGCCATAAATTCATTATCACTGCCATAGAGTACTTCACGAAGTGGATTGAAGCCGTGCCTCTAGCTAACATCACAGGCAAACAGATTGCCCCATTTATCCTAAACTATATCATTTGTCGTTATGGTGTCTCTTCGTCCATTATCACGGATAATGGACGACCCTTCAAAAATCAAGATGTCAGGGAACTATGTGACAAATTCCATATCTAGCACTGCTTCTCAACTCCTTACTACCCACAAGGTAACGGCCAAGCTTAGGCATCAAATAAAACCATTCTAAAAATCCTAAAGAAGACTGTCAATGATGCTGGCCGTGATTGGCATGTCCAACTGAATCCTGCGCTATGGGCCTATCACACAAGCATCCACACACCCACAGGTGCAACACCATACTCCCTAGTCTATGGATCTGAAGCTATCTTGCCCATTGAAGTTGAGATCCCATCCTTACGAGTCTCATTAAAAGGCCTCATATCAGATGAAGAGTACAGAGTAACCAGACTCCAAGAATTAGAGCTGCTCGAAGAGCAAAGGCAACATGCCTTTAACCACTTGAAAGCATATCAGCAACGCATGTCCAGAAGCTATAATCACAAAGTAAAACCCCAGATATTCCAAGTCGGTGACCTAGTCCTAAGAGAAAATCCCAGAAATCAACAAGACAGAGAAAAGAAAGGAAAGTTTGAACCTAACTGGCTGGGTCCCTATGTCGTCATCACAACTTATGGATCGGGGGCATATCAATTGGCTACATCTGAAGGTGAACTGTTCGACGATCCTATCAACAGCATGCACCTTCGCAAGTTCTATACCTGAAAACCCCAATGTAAGGGAGTCCTGAAAAAATCCAAAAAAATCAAAAAAGTGATAAAAAATAGAACAAAAAAATCAAAAAAATGAGAAAATAACAAAAAAATTGTCCTACAATGAAAACCTGGCAAACAGGCGCCTAGGATAGGTACCATGGCGAAAACCTTGAAAACAGGTGTCATGTGTACTTTTAGCTTCTTGTGCAAATAAAAGCAAGTGGTGCAAACCTGGTAAACAGGTGCTATCTGCAGCAAACCACTTCCTCCATCTGTTCTGACTTCATATCTCTTGTGTCCTTCGTATCGCTCATCTTGAACCAGTCCTTTGAACCGTTGTCGAACTATGTCACCTTTGAGTTATCACGTAGGCAAGGCCATTCTTAAATGCGCCCCCGAGGCTTCGCTTCACTCCGCTCCTCTCCACTCCACTGTCCCGTCATTCCCGTATGTAGTCCTTCTGTCAATCTGAGTCCTTTGCCATCACCTAAGTCTTAGGTCCGCTAGGGTTTACCCCGAACTACGTTGCCTCTGCGTCGTCACGTAGGCAAGGCCATTTAGCAATGAGCCCCCGAGGCAATAGGTCAGTCCCTTAGGCCTCGTCTCTCCATGTCTGTTTGTCGTCTCACTCATAATAAGTCGATCCTTGTCTAAACTAGGGGCAACTCCTCGACCTAGTTGCAGATTTGGATTCTTGAATGCCACTGTTCTAAGAGGATACCAATAAGGATTGTGATACCTTTCACTAGACAAGCAAGAGCAACAAAACAAGCTACCCAACACAACAAAAGTCCTTGACTCAAAACATCAACCTGTCCTAAGCAAAGTGCAGCACCATACCAAAGACACTAAGACTAATCCTATATCAATTGTGGCAAAAGACACATCTAATGCAAAGAAGTTTTGTCAACAGGTTAATTTACAAAGTCTTGACTTTTTGTCATTATGTCTTCCTATGCTACTCAAGGATGCCAAAAGCTAGAGATGCTATGATGGGGGGCATAATTGTTTTCTTTGTCTGCTGCTTGTGGATTAAACCTTAGTAATGTGATGACTTTTGTCTAACAACATGATCAACAAAAGATCATCGAGGACTTTGAAGTCTGAACATGAAACGGGGCAATCCTTGTCTGTTAAAAACGCAAGAAGTACTTAGGTCATCTAGATTCAAGTTTGACTAGATGCTTGTATCAATTTGCTATATCAAAATCCAGGTAAGCGATACTTAGGTCATCTCGGTCTAATTATACCCAGATGCTTGTATTTTCTTACCACATTTCAAAACGCGAAAAATACCAAAAAGCACCAAGGATGAAATAAGCTCTTCAAAATACTTGCTATATCAAGATGACAAATATCCATATCCATACTGTATCCAATTGCAGTTCATATCCATATCCAAATGCATTTCTCCATATCCCATCCAATAAAAATCCAAAATGCAACAAATCAATGTTTACAAAAGCTTGTAATTTCTTCTATCAAGTCATTCTTCTATCAATCAAATTTCTATCTATCATCATATCTTTCATCCTTGTCCAGTCAATTTGAATATTGATCCAAATGCAAGTTTATCCTTAATCCATACCAATCAAGTCAAGCCAATCTTGTCAAATAATCCAATCACAATCAGTGGTCTTAATCCTAATCTTGTCGTAAACCATATCAATCAGTCATAACTATCCTTCATGTTGCTCTAGGGATATATCATTCCCCACCATGACAACATTGTCGTATATTGTTATCATATCAAATGTCTTAGACAGGATGTTGCATTGTTGAAACTAGACTCGGAGTCTTATACGACATCTTTCATTCCTGACACCAGACATCATCGATCTATATCGTTGGTTTACTGCTCGACAGGGGCAATAGCGTGTTTGTTCTTGTATCATTTGTGCATACTTGCTTGCTTGCTTGTGTATGTCATCATTTTATCTTGCATCACATATCATTCACCATATTTCTTTTGTATCCAACCATTTCTTCTCCTGTTTCTCCTCTTCTTCATCGTGAGATTGTCTGTCTCACGCCTTTCTGCCGTCTCCCCGTCCAATCTCTCGAGGGGGCATCCTATCGTTAAATTTGTACCAGGGGCAAACTGGGGCATGTATCACTGTCAAAAATTCTTATTCTTTGAAACAACGTGATAAAACACATTGCATCAAAGAGGGGCAAAATGTATACACCTAAAATTGGCATGACTCTACTTAAATAAATATTTTTAATATTTATTTCATCATTCACATTCTTCTATCAATAAATAAATATATTTATTTATTTATCTGATTCATCTCCTCTCATTTAATTAAATAAATTACATTTTATTTAATTAATTAAATTCATTTACAAATCAACTCCATTCTTCTAAACAATTAAATAATTTTAATTATTTAATTAAAATCTCTTATTCTTTCAAATTTAAATAAAATGCAAATTTTATTTAAATAAAATAAAAAATCCTCACAAAAATAAAATATATTTTTATATTTTATTTATTCCTCTCAACTATCTGTAAAATAATTAAATAAATTCATTTATTTAATTATGCTTTCTATCTCTTCGAAAAATCATTCTTATCTTCCAAAAATAACCTTCCTCTTGTCACACAAAAACAAAACTCTAAGTTACAAAAGAAAAATAAGTTTTAAAGCATCTTTAAAGTAAATCTTCTCTTAAATTAGAAAAATAAATTCTAATTTAAGAAAATCAAATCTTATCCTCATCAAGAGAGGAGTTAACTCAACTAAACTGCTTTTGGAATGACATGTGTCCTTCTATTGGATGCACGTTCCTCAACAATCCTCCTCCGTTGATTCCTTCTTTTCTTCTCAACCATTGATCTTCCCTCACTCTCTTCTATAAATACAACCTTCTTCTCTTCATTTCAATATCTAGATTTTGTGTAAACTTACGCTGCAGAGATATCGGCGCGCCTTTGGCACCCCTACTCTCATTTGAGCATCCTCACTCATAATCTATTTCTGTATTTGAAGCTCTTCTTCAAATACACAAGTATCACAGCCATTCACTCTTTGTCATCTTCAAACAAGCAAGCAAGCATAAGCTTATGAGGGCTTTTATTATCAAGATCAAAGAGAGATAGGCGAGCTACAGAAGGCAAAAGGTAAAAGGTGAAGGTATCATTATTTTTCATTGTTTTTAATCTTCCTTTATCTTCATATTTTGTAGATGTTTGGGTTTCATATTTCATTGATTTGAATAACCTGTTTTCCCCCTCACACATAATGCAAAGTTTCCAAGAAGATTGTCACACCTTTGAATTTTATTGGGATGAGTAACAATTGTGCTCTATTTACGTACATGCTTGAAGGGAGTTTGAAAGAGTTTTTAACACATCAGAATATGACCAAAGAAGAAGCTAAAATTGCTTGTGTACTCATCTCCTAAAAGGAAACAATCATACAGTGCTTACCGTAGCAGTTAGAAATAGTCAAAAACAGGACTATGTGGGCATATTAGAGACAACCCTATCATTAGGACTTTGTCTTGTTGTGTGAAAGTTTCCTTATGTATTATCAATACAAAAAAGGATTTTCCTATTGTGTACAAGTATATCACCATGAGGGGAGTGAACCATAAGGTGAGAATAAAGCTAGGATAGAAGCAAAACTGTCACAATGCTATTACACTAGTAAAAATGACCTATATGATAGCCATAGGATAAATAGAAGGGATAATCATCATCAGCAAGTACAGTGAAAAAAATGATGTTTTGCCATCCATAAGTATGGGGTGGTCTTGAACATCTAAAGGGTAAGAATGAAGAATACTACAAATGATGCAAAGAGGTAGAAGTTCAAGGACAAAAATATGACACTAGGATTGTCATAATAATCAACAAGACCATCAAATTTTATGATTGATCTTATGAAGTTTGCCAAGGTATGAAGAGAAAGGTATGTGTAGGGATTCAAATGCAAAGGGACAATTGTTTTATCTGAGTATTATCTTATGGCACTAATGTAACAAGTAGCTAGCAACCCTAACAGTCAAGGGATAGTCCTTGTTACCCTTGATTTTGTTGCATATGTTTTGTCATTGATGTCAATAGTGGTATGGAGTGTTGATCAACGATGATCAGTGATGTCAACAGAGATGCTAAAGGGAGATTGTTGGAGAGTGGTAATTAGTGAAGATAACAGAGTAAGTGATTATAAGTGTTGTGAGGAAAGTAATGTGTATATGCTATGATGATTAGAAGAGTAGACAAAGGAGTGATGATCAGAGAAGTTGTGAAGTGAAGGAGATGGATCAGTATCATATGTACATAATTGTACCTTATCTACTTGAGTTCATGGATAGGTGAAAGTTGATAGGATATGAAGAAGTTGTGGTTTCTTGTTTATGATACAAAGAGATGTGATTGTTGTGTATGGTGTTGTGATTGTAGTCTCTGATATGGTGAATTTTGTATTCATTGTTTTCTAATGAAAATCATTGCTTAAGATTTGAAAGAAAGTGTAAAAGGTTTCAGATAGTCCAAGGCACTGAAAGTTCCATTGAAGAAGCTCGGTAGAATGCTTTGTATTCCTCTGCATTTAAAGATATGGCCTTGCGGCTTGGAAGTTAGACAGAGACAAGTGTGAAGTATGTATGTTCCAAATTTCAGACTATAGAAGTTATCGCTGAAGATTCCAGAGCTAGCAGAGTAAAGACAATGATTTAGTATTGTTGTAGTAAAAAGGAGTTAGAGAAATGCTTTGCATTTCTCCACATTAGAAGATGTGATATTTTGGCTTGAAGGATAGATGGATAAAGGTGAAAGGTATGCATGGTTCAAGTTTCAGATGATATGATGTACCACAGAGTTTGTCTAGAGTCAACAGAGCAAAGACATATCATGTTGCTAATTAGAGTTGTCAAGAGAAGAAAGTGAAAGCCACCACATTTCACCGCATTACATCATTTGGCTTTGTTGTTTGGAGGATGAGTTCAAAGGGTCTGTATGTTTGTGCTTTCCAAGTTTCAAGTGTTGAAGGGTACTGCAAGTTGGTTTTTCAATGTTCTATCTCAAGACTGCATATTTAGAATTTGCAAGAGTTGTGTTCTATGTTTACACTAGAAAGAAGATGCATTTCTTAGAGAAAGAAATATATGGAAATGTTCTTACAAGTCATGTAATGTTTTTGAAGTGATCCGCATGTTGTTAATTGATCTCTCCGGTACTGCTTTAGGTCTAGAGCTAATATGTGGAAGGATAAATGTTTGTTGGGACGACTTGATATGTTTTGATGATTGTGCTGGATGTTTGGAAGTGTGCGCCAGCATGGAGATGTGTGTTAAGGTGAAATAGGTTTTGATTATCACTTGTTTTGAACTGCATTGGATTTCTACATGATTTTGGATGCTGACTTGTTGTGGTCATTGCAGGTTTCATGATACACATTTCATCTTGGCCGATGAAGGAGAAAGCTTTTGAAGCTTGCAGAGGATATAAATGAAAGATCTTATTTGGTGTAAATTGAGTGAGTGAGAGTGTGCAAGGATATATGTGTGAGTTTGGATGTGACTATGTTTGTGTGTGAAAGTGTGTTGAAGGTAACAGAGTTTGTTGAGAAAAGGAGTTGAAGTGTGAAGGGTGTTGTTGCTGCGAAGGTGTTTGATCAGTGGAACTTGACAAGTATTATGTACAGAGGTTGTAGCCTCTTTCTGTAAGTGTTGTAGCATTGTAGGGAGTTGTAGCTTCCTTTAGTTGAAGCCATAAAATAATGTATTAAGGAGTTGTAGCTTCCTTTGGGTTGTAGCTCATAAAACCTGTTGTAAATCTTGTTTTTATTTATGAGGTTGGATTTGGACAGTAGGTCCAAGCATCTTTCTCACCATGGTTTTTCCTTTCTAGGGATTTCCATGTAAATATGGTGTTATGGTTGTGTGATTGTGTGTTGTGCTTTGAATTGCTTAATTTGCCTTATCATCTATTTATGGCAATAGAAAGTTTTGTTGATAAATTTGAATTGGATTAAGTTTTGACATAAACTGATTCACTCACCTCTCAGTATATCAGAGTGTTCTAACATATTTATCATTGCATTTGACTAGCTTGGTGAATTGAATGAATGAGATGATGAAAGAATGATAAGAATCATGAAGAAGATGATAAATCAAAGAGGAGGACAAAATGACAACAAATTGGTGAAGTTGCCCATGGTAACAAATTTGATAACTAGCTGTCCATAACCGGTCCATGATTGAATATACATTTTATAATGATTTATGATTAGAAATGATATATTTTTAAATAAATTGATGCTTTGCATTGTTTCTTGCAAGTCTATGAGGTTGGAAATAGGTGGAGACTAGATAGAGGCATCATGGAGGCATGAAGACTTGGAGACACCTTATTGTCCTAGCCATGAAGCAACTTAATTTCTAGAACTATACCACTATTGTATCTACAAAATGGAGCCAAGATGATGCCAACAAGCATGAAGACAAATCCTAGGAGCTGGAAAAACACAAAAATCAGACATATACTACTATTGTTCATGCCAAATCAGAGCCAATAATGAAGAACAAGGGATAGAAATAAACTTTTGATTCCAAAATCAGTTACCTTCAGTTGCACTATCATTCTTGCATATGGAAAATGAAAACCTATAGCAACACATGATGAAGAAAATAACTTTTTATAGTTGCACATGTTCTTTTTATTGAAAAAGGTCACCATACTAGTTGTTGGAGATGTAGTTACTAAGATTAAATGACAGATAAGGAGATGTAGTTGCAAGTATTAGATGTTTTCAACTAGAAAAAGTTACTTTTCTCTAAAATTAGAAAAACTTAGTACCAAAAGTGAATGTGAAGAAAAAAAAATGTTACTTTCAGATATTAAGGGAAGCTTTTGAGGAAGCTACAAGGAGATGAGGAGAAATATCTTAGAAATTGCACTTGCTACCAAAATTGACTTTGTGTTTGAGCATCAAATTTGAGCCATTGGATCAAATTGATCATAGCCATTAGATTTAAAGGTGAAAACTTAGTATTATAAATCTGATTTGTATATGTATAAAGTTGAAACTCATTGTAAGGTTGGGAAAATTTATTGGAGACATATTGAAAACACTTTGTACTTTGGATTTGACAGCAAATACATAGTATTTTTTATTTTTTTCATGATATTCTCATGGTTTTCTCCACACCAATTTTGGAAATTGTTGATATTTAGCTATGTTTTGAGCTTAACACAAGTTCATGATTTCTAGTCAAGTTAGTGAATATAAATTTTTGAGATTTATTGAACTTGTCATCATAAAAAGTTTGTTTCATGATTTCTAAACACCAAGTTGAGTTTTTCTTACATTTTAGCTGCAAGTTTAATGGATATTTGATGATTTTGCAAAGTGTTCATACCTTAGTGATTTGTTGATTGTAGATTACTTTGTGTGATTAACTTGAACACCTCTTTCTTTCATTTTATGAAGAATATTGTTGAACTACAATAGTAATTAGGTGTTTGATGAAGATTTCTTTATGATCTTTGGAAAAACTCCTTTGAAGATTGCACCTTCTTGAAGCTTTATTGTTGATTTTTCATGATCAAATCAAGATTGGTTAATGTTTGTAGATTTGTCTATCCATTGTTGAGGCTAAAATGTTGGTCAAAGCCTAGGTTTTAGTTAGTTTTGTTTCTAACGTTTCTCTATATTTCCTTGCTTTTGCACTTTTTTTTATCAGATCTGGTTAGTTTAGAGTTAGAATAGGGTTCTAAAACTTGCATATTGCTATTGTAAGGTGTTGGCAAGAGACACTATATGGACTCATGAATGTTGTCATTGATGGCAACAAAGGTTATCCCACACATCTGCAAGACATGATAGGTCCTCACCAGAAGTCAGATTGAGGAAGTGTTGAGGTCCGGTAAGCAAGAACAAAGCAGTCAGTAAGGTTCGACAGACAGGTCTGGATCTCTCAATAGAAGTATCTCAGTGAAGTGCGGATTTGGGGAAGTCAAGAGGAGTATCTTGACTGATAGATTCTAGGGTTTGAGCCTCCGGTGTGGAAAGGATAAAGAAATATGAATGCTTGAGTGTCAGGTTCCCAAGTGACAGTATGAATAGAGGAAGAACTAATTGGCAGAACATCAGACATTATTCTGGATGTGTTACTAATGATGGAAAAGGTTCCTAAGGCATAAGTTATGTTTGGCTGATGTGATTGATGACTTCTACAAGTATATGCTTGATCCGCATTACTTGGTGTGCAAGGATTCAACCGACAAATCAGAGTCTGAGGAAATTATTAACTGTTCTGGATGCCGACTAGAAAGGTGATGAAATCACTTGTGCAGATATATATAGGATTGATTTAGATGTGAGAATGGGTGTGGTGTATTGTGTAGTGCGAAGAAAAGTAGAAGAGTAGAGTGAAGATAGTAGAAGAGGTCTGGAATGTGACAGTACAGCTGCATCAAGAGAGAGTAAGAATGAAGTGCAATAGATCAGTTTACTAAGCTTAACCGGAACTGAACCTCAGCATGTGTGGATGCTTCTCATCAGTTCAAACATTGTCTTATCTTCCTTTCTTGTAGACAGTGTGTCTTCTGTAGGTAGTGAGCCTCTTGTGAGCAGCGTGCTCGGGCAGTGAGCCCTAATTGGCAAGTGCCATTTTATATTTCCATTCTTCTAACAGCGAATACAATCTTGGGTTAATCACCCCGTGGTTTTTGCCCTTAACAGGGTTTCCACGTCAAAAATATTGTGTCATGTGTATTTCCATTTCATGGTTATGTTTGCTTAATTGAATTGATGCTGCATTGATTATTAAGAAAGTTTAGAAAGCAGAAATAATTAGGACAACTATTTCACCCCCCTCTCAATTATCAACAATTGGTATCAGAGCCAAGTTCCTCCTAACAGAGTCTAAGAGCTTGAGGAAGATCTAGGAATTCAAATGGACGTATATGGTTTAAGGGAGTAACTCAAGATTGCCCTTGATGATCTTGAGCAGTCAAACTCTGAAGTCAATGAGTTAAAGGAAAGACTCAAACAGGATGATGATTTCATGAGAGAACTAAAAGACAAATTAAGTCTCTCTATGAAAAAGAGAAAGGAGCTACTTCAACAATTGGCAAGTCAAAGTGAAGCCAATGATACAAATGAAGATCTGAAGGAGAAAACCAAGTTATGTGAAAAGTTATCAAAAGAAATCATTATGGTAAGACATGAAATAGAATCAGGAGTTATGAAGTTTACCCAAGAGATTGAAGAGAAAAGAAAAACTAAAGATAATCTAAGACAATCTCTCAAGGAGAAATCAGAAGATTGCCACAAGATGGATAGAATTATCAGACATCTTGAATCTAATCTTGAAGATGCTAAAGATAATGAAGAAAAACTTGAGGATCAAATTGTCTCTCTCAAAAGGGATCTTCAAACAACAAATGAATATAAAGAGAAATTCAAGATAAGTTCTGCTCAACTTGAAGTTCTTCTTGAAAGCCAAAAGAGGGTAGGTGACAAGTGTGGTTTGGGATATGAGAAAGGAGAAAGCTCCAGATCCAGTCAGAAGAATTTTGGATCAGAAAATCTAAGGAATAGGCCTAGAAGACCTCCAGTAAGGCAGCCTAATGCTCAAAGATATCCATCCTTGAATGGATACTGCCACAACTGCAATAACTTTGGTCATAAAGCTAATCAGTGCGGGAAGAGAATGAATCAGACTAACTCATCCTTCTCCGGACAGTGTTTCAACTGCAAAAGGTATGGTCACAAATCTCATGAATGTAGAAATATGCAAATGAACAAATCATTCAATGGTAGATGCTTTGCATGCAATAGAATAGGTCATATGGCTAATCAATGCAGATCAAGAGGATATCAATCAAATATGCATAGAAATTGTGTTTGCCAAATTTGCAATAGATCCGGTCATATTACAAAATTTTTTAGAAACAAGAATCAGGACAAAAGAGGTCCGGTATATCATAATCAGAATCAAGACAAAGAAAAAACAAAGGTGAATGCGGATGAAGTCAAAAGTGAAATGAACAAGATTTGGGTAAAGAGACGTACAGAGAATGTAGAGGATGGATCCGCACCAGAATTTGGTGCTGATAATCCTTCTAGAAATTAAAGGGTGAGCTCTGGCTCAAGGGGAGTCACAAGGAAAAACTCTTTTTCCCCCAGCCAGACTTTCGGTGCCTAAATTCGGCACAAGAGGTGTTGCAAATTAAAGGGTCTTCAGAGAATCATCTAAAATAGCTTTGGTAAAGAGGTGGAAGATCCGCAAGAAGTCTTGATCAGGCAAATCTTTCAAGTTTGATATGGTTTATCACTCTTCCAGTAAGAACAGGAGCTTCTTAGATTAGATCCGGTATTGAGGAATCTTAATCTGTGAACAAATGGATTGTCTGAAGAAAGGTAAGAAAGCCTGTAGGAAATCACCGAGGACAACTCTAAGTATATCACTGTGATCTAGAAAGATACATATTTCAGAGTAAAGAAAATAGAGCAACCAGAACAACTTAAGTTGCACATTTATTGCAATGAAGAATTAGGGTTTACACAGAAGTATAAGGGCTCATTCACTCGTCATTTGCACATTCACATTTAAGTAGAAGAAGAAAAGAGCTTCGCAAACAAGTCTCCTTCATCTCTCACAAGGATTAATCGCAGAATTCAAGTCAATTTGCAATCTTTTCAGCTCATTCCAGGAACCCTAAAAGCTTAAGAGGTATTTTCCACTTTTGAAATCCATTTCTGAATCCTTTTAAGATGGACACACTAAATGTTGTAAAGATCTTTGATAGGCCGCGCCCTAAATTTAGAAAGCATCCCTATAAATCCCTAGAAGTTGATCCCCTAGGCGCATTTTCAAGCATTCTGCATGGGGTTTTACACGTAGAAGATGTTAGGGCATATGTTCATGCAAACATTAAAGAATTTGGGGAATCCAAACTAGTTGATATCTATCACAAACACCTGATAGATGACTCTTTTGAGCTCAAACCTCAGTATAAAGCTATCCGGGACAAGCATTTTGCACAGTGCATTCACTTCCCCTGTTTTGCAGAAGATGAATGGGTCTGGTACGTATCAAGCAGAATACATGATAATTTCATATGGTGGAATAGACCATTCAAGCTCACAAAAGATGCCATTAGGGTAGTTACCGGATTGCACTCATCCGGTGGGATACCTGTTCTAAAATCTGTCAAAAATCAAATGGTGACTGAGGCTACCGGTTCAAAGTTTGATAAGAGGGCAATGACAATTGAGGATATCACTGATCCAGATATCAAGTTTGCATCCATGATCATCGGATACAAAATATATCACTCTAGTAGGGAAAACTTAGTACCTGGAACTGCAATATATACTGCCTATGAAATTTTAAGAAAGAATGCTGACTATGATCTCTGTGAGCTCCTTCTAAACCAACTTCTAGAAAATCTGCAGAAGATAAAGAAAGACAAGAACTCCTTCAAATATGGTGGCTTGATACTATGTTTGTTCTTCTATTATATGAATGAGCTACTCGGATCTAGTGGCTGGATATGGCAAAATGACAAACCGGTTGCCATACAAATCAGGGATTATTTGCATGGACTTGGCGATGTTAAGGCACAGAATACAACACTCTGGGGCTATTTCAAGAACTTTCAGAGTATGATGCAAGCAAGAGAGAGAATCCCCCAAGCTCTAGTTGAAAAGTATAAGGATACTGTTTGCTTCATGGTAGAAACTGATCAGTGCCTTATGGAGGCAGTGGAACCAAGAATAGTATGGATCATGCCGATGGGGTATGAAGTTGATGAGAAAATTGTTGAGCTACATATTGAACACATGTTAAGTTAGCCAAAAGATCCCAAGGTAGAAAGGTTTGGAACCTTTGAGGAGCTAAGTGTAAAGATTCATGTGGAACTCAGACAACCAGAGATCAAGAGGAAGGTAAGAAAAGAAGTTGAAGATGTTGTAAAAGGCTTTGGCATATCAAAAGAGGCACTTGATGCCAACAGGGAAAAGATGGAAAGGGCTAAGGACGAGAAGAAAAAGGCAAAAAAGAAAAGTGAGGAAAGTGTTCTGGTAAAATCTTCCACCCGGACTAGATCATCAAAGAGATCTGCACCTACCACTACCAAAAGCTCAAGGCCATCAAAATTGGAAGCAAAATTATCTGGCAAAGGAGAGAAAAGAACAAAGACAAAAGCCACAAGGGCCTATGCCAGTCAAAGGGATGAAGAGGAGACTGAATCTGATGAAGAAATCAGGAAAGTGAAGAAAAAGAAGAAAACATCTGGTGAACCCTCTACCGGACAAGAGGAAGAAGAAAAGACAGAGGAATATGTTGAAAAACCCACTCTTCACATTGATGACATAATCAAATCAGTCACAGTGGATGAAAATCTTTAGCCAATGATTGAGTTCTATGATGATTATGGTGAAGTAGATCAGAAGATATTGCAAGATGCCACAGTCAGGTACCTAAATATCTACAACAAAGCATTTATTAAAATTATATCTCTGATCCCCAAAAGCTTGGAGAAGGAACTAGAAATAAGAAAGAACAATGCCCAAGCCAAAGACCTAGAAATCTGGGAACAGATAGCAATTCAACTATATCCTTCAATCGATCCCAAGAAAATGAATATGGTATTCAAAGATTGTAAGGATGAGTTCAGGAGCAAAGCAAGGATGAATCAACTTATGCTCGGAGAGACTGACAAAGTTGCAAAAGAGACAGAAGAGATCCTCTGGAATGCATTCAAAAGATTCAACATTCCAATTATAGAGGACTTGGGTACTGACCCCTCGACCACAAGCGTTGCAGAAGAGTCTACTGAGAAAATGACAGAAGAGGTAATGAATACCGGTGCAGAAATAGTTAAGGACTTGGAATCCTCTGCTCCGGAAGAGGTGGCCCATGAACAGACTAACATTTCTCCTCTGGATTTCCCTATTGACCTCGGATATAAAGAAAAAGAAATAATAAAGGAGAAAGAAAAAGAGGTGAAAAGTAAAGAAGGAAGTCAAGCTGAAAAGAACAGAAGTGACACTACAGAAGAGAAGAAGAATCTGTCTCCGATAAGAGACACTACAGAATCTGTCAAGGACTTCTTGACAAAAGAAACTAATGAGATGGATGAACTAGAATTACTAAAAGGGCCATTAGATTTTGACTCTCTATCTCCGGTACAAACAATGAAGATAGCTTCATTTGCAAATGCGAAGGCCAAAGAGAAACTACTGAAATCTCACATGGAAAACTGTGAGCTTATAGAGGTAGCATCTGGAGTGTTGGAAAAGATCATGCCATCTTTTCAAAAGGATCCCACAGCCTCTTCCTCTGGTAATCTCAAAACTCTAGTTAATAGTGTTAGCAAACATTTTAATTCTCTAAAGAAATCAGCTGAGGAGAAGGTCAGGAAAGAATTTTTGGATAAGAGATTCTCAGAGCTGCAAGGGTTAATATCAAATGACAGAAGAGTTATGGGTATTGGGATAAAAAGTTTGGAAAATGCCCTTAAGGAAGGAGGTGATGTATATAAATTTTGTATATCCTGGTCTAAAACAATGGTGGAGATTGAGAAGAAAATGAAAGAATAGGAGGATAAACTGATAAAACTTTCTCAAAATTTTGATCCACTGACTACATCCATAATAAATCAAGAATGTCAAATGGTTGTAGTTTTGAATGAAATTAAGAAGCTTGAAAAAGAGAAGAAAAATAGAATTAGTAGGTTGAGTGAGCTCAGAGGGATAATTGTCCCTAAGTTAGAGGCCATGCATGAGGCCATAAAAGAAGCTCAAATCACAGCCCGGACCAATGATCCAACAGATCTAAAAAGGGCAGATGCATTTGCATTCCTGTTGAGTGGTCATATATCAATTTTGGACAGAATGAAGCAAAGTTGGGCTACATAATTCATTCAATTGAAAACAACTTTTGTAGACATACTTTAGTATATGTAAGTATTCCATATGTATATACTTATGCAGACAAGATTTTGAAAATTTTGGTGTGCAGACCCTACCCTTTGCCATTGATGTCAAAGGGGGAGTGAGGAGCAGTGGAAAAATGAGGAATCCAACTAAGGGGGAGCTTCGGTAAATGTACATAGAGACAGAGCATCAGTCAAGGGCGAGTATAGTGTGACACTTAGTCATTTTTCACTAAGTGTTGCCATCAATGCCAAAGGGGGAGATTGTTGGCAAGAGACACTATATGGACTCATGAATGTTGTCATTGATGGCAACAAAGGTTATCCCACACATCCACAAGACATGATAGGTCCTCACCGGAAGTTAGATTGAAGAAGTGTTGAGGTCTGGTAAGCAAGAACAGAGCAGTCAGTAAGGTCCGATAGACAGGTCTGGATCTCTCAGTAGAAGTATCTCAGTGAAGTACAGATTTGGGGAAGTCAAGAGGAGTATCTTGACTGATAGATTCCAGGGTTTGAGCCTCCGGTGTGGAAAGGATAAAGAAATATGAATGCTTGAGTGTCGGGTTCCCAAGTGATAGTGTGAACAGAGGAAGAACTGACTGGCAGAACATTAGACATTATTCTGGATGTGTTACTGATGATGGAAAAGGTTCCTAAGGCATAAGTTATGTTTGGCCGACGTGATTGATGACTTCTACAAGTATATGCTTGATCCGCATTACTTGGTGTGCAAGGATTCAACCAACAGATCAGAGTCTGAGGAAATTATTAACTGTTCCGGATGCCGACTAGAAAGGTGATGAAATCACTTGTGCAGATATATATAGGATTGATTTAGATGTGAGAATGGGTGTGGTGTATTGTGTAGTGCAAAGAAAAGCAGAAGAGCAGAGTGAAGATAGTAGAAGAGGTCTGGAATGTGACAGTACAGCTGCATCAAGAGAGAGTAAGAATGAAGTGCAGCAGATCAGTTTACTGAGCTTAACCGGAACTGATCCTCAGCATGTGTGGATGCTTCTCATCAGTTCAAACATTGTGTTATCTTCCTTTCTTGTAGACAGTGTGTCTCCTGTAGGCAGTGAGCCTCTTGTGAGCAGTGTGCTCGGGCAGTGAACCCTAATTGGCAAGTGCCATTTTATATTTCCATTCTTCTAACAGAGAATACAATCTTGGGTTAATCACCCTGTGGTTTTTTCCCTTAATAGGGTTTCCACATCAAAAATATTGTGTCATGTGTATTTCCATTTCATGGTTATGTTTGCTTAATTGAATTAATGCTGCATTGATTATTAAGAAAGTTCAGAAAGCAAAAATAATTAGGATAACTAATTCACCCCCCCTCTCAGTTATCAACATAAGGTTGATATTTTATGAATGCAAGTTAATATATTATTGGTTATAGGCTGAAATGATATATTTTATGACAATGTGTTTGGATCAATTTTCTTATGTATTTTTAAATCTAAAAAATGATTGGTTTATGTGAATTTTAACCTTGTGTTTTGAAAATTTTCCCAAATTTGTGTAAGGCCTCTTGTTGGAATAGAAAATAACATCAAACAATTGAGTTATCTTGTAAGGCCAAGACCTGGCTAGTATAGACCTTGGGATAGTCATTTTCCATTCTTTGGGATTTGGTTCCTTTCAAGAAAGATAAGATACTTGGTATCTTATCTAAGTTGTTGTGTACAAAAGCACCCATCAACAGATTGGTGCTAGAAGGACGACATGGACAGTTTATTGGCACAAGATTTTGATTTTCTTGGTTTATTGCACATTTTAAGATGAGTTAGATCTTAGGGAGATTTATCTCTAATGGGTAGCCCTTTGTGCATACCTGGGGTTCAATATTATATTCCTAGTCATGCATATAGTAAGCTTCCTTTGTTTTTTCCCCATAGTGGACAAATTTCTTTAGAACATGTAGAGTTTTATAAGGAATTGATGCTTAGATTTGAGATTTGGCAACAATATGTTAAGTGCCTTGTATTTGTCCACACACTTAAAGGTGCAACCTTAGAATGGTATGCAAATCTTCCAACTAATTCCATATGGTCATGGGTTGAGTTTGAAAACACTTTTTGATACAATTTGATCTACATGTTCATTTGCAATAGTTAGAACGAAACATTATGAGAGTTTCTTGCAATTTAATCATAGATTTGTCATGATGTGTCAAAGGGTTAAAGGTGTAAATCAACTTTTCAATGAGGAGATTTTGAAAGAATGTTAGTTATGGGGTCTTGATATGATGTTTAGAAATCTGATTATATGTTGGTCAAATAGGGTAATTACTTTGGATGATCTATTTAAGAAAGCCCTTGATTTGTCTCACAAAGGATATGACATTACATATTGCTTAAATAGTGAATATTATGGTTATAACATGCAATTGTTTGGATTTTGTAGAAGGATGCAACCTTATATAAACTCATATGATGGTCCTAATCAGCTACAAACACATCATACAACCAACTATGATAGCTACACTCCTTAAAATCTTCAATCAACACATGTTGTAAATTAGGACAACCACTTGCAAGGTCAATTTTGTGGTTCAAATGGTCATAACTCAATTATAAATCCATGCAATACCTCTTCTACTAATGTTCCTATTGAATTTTGAGCCTCCTAAGTCTCAAGTAGTCATGAGATGCCTCTAAAAGGAAATAGGATTCATTTTAATGAGAAGGAACCTCTTTTATGCCCAATAAGCTTTAAAAGGTCTAAAAAGTTTTGATAATGCAAAATAATATATTCTAAGGTTCATGCCTTTTTGTGTTTTAGAGTGTTGAAGTTTCGAGAAGTTTTAAACCTTTAAAAGGTCATGTGCATATATTTTGGAGGGAGTCCTAGTTTGAATGAGTCTAAGTCTTTAAGATTAGTTTTTAGGTCTTTTTAGGGTTTAGGTTGGGAAAAAAGTTTTTAGGTTTTTCTTCTAATGTGCAGGTTCAAAGATTCATGGGAAGGAGTATATCAAATGTTTTTTTACTATAATATTCCATGAGGATGAAGAGAAAGCCATGAAGAATACAAAAGACCCTAAAATAAGCCTATCGATTTGCTAAAATACACACTGTGTATTTTAGCAGATCACTTGAAATACATAGTGTGTGTTTTACCTTCCTAGGGTTTCAAGGAGCTCTCAAGAATTTCTACAAATCCATTGAGATACACAATGGGATTTATCATTTTTTCTAGGATGGAAAGATTAGTTTCAAGGTCATTCAAGTATACTTGGGTGCTTGATAAGCTCAAGGCCAAGTGTGAATATGGTATCACCATTAACATTGCACTAGGGAGGTTTGAGACCACTAAGTTCTACTACATTGTGACTGATGGTTCTGTTCATTGTTATTTCATTAAGAACATGATTCCTGAGTGAGTTTTGCACTAGAGTGAGATGGTTTGGGAAGTGGAAGTATGATACTCTGTGCACATTCCTCATAAGGTGGTTACCCAAGGAGTAAATGGTACTATTTTGTTAATAAATGGATAGGAATCAACCCATTTGTATGACCATGATTTTTGTAAATTATGGTAGACTCTATGTCCAAGACATTGACAAGGTTCCCATACTACCAAGCCACCATGCCAAGGTTAGTGCAGCTATCAAAACCTTATAGTGTTTTCAAGACATGTTTAACCTTTTCAAGATTTGGAAAAGCATTCAAAGGTCTGTGAGACCCTAAAAAGCTCCATCATAGAGTTTGGAAGCATTGTCAAATAGTTCAAAGATTGTCCATTATTTTTAAGGGTCCGTGAAGCTTTCTCAAATCTCTGTCAAGCAATCTACAAGCCTATAGAGAAGTTGTGAATTAAAGTAGAGTATAAAGAACTTTGTTAAACCATTAAAAGCATGTTGAGCCTTTAAGGGTCTGTGTAATCATTGGAAGGTCTCTTAAAAAAAAATTGCATAATAAATGCTAAGTGATCAACAAGAGGGAGATGTATTGAGAAAGAATGGGACTAGGGTCTCAATATGATCAAAAAATAACTATGTCAAGAAGGTTAGAGCTTTTTTAAGGAATTGTGAAGCTTTATCAAACCCTTGAATACTCATTATAAACCCTATAGAGTCATATAAGGTCTGTCATAACCCTAAAGACCCTACTAAACCCTTTATCAAACCTAGGATTCTATGGGATCCTAAAATTCTACATTAACAATTACAAAACCTATGAAACCCTAAAAGTCTTGAGTGAAACATGACAAGTCTATGTAGATATTATAAAATCCCTCTATAACCCATGGTAGGTCTACACAGGCATGTTAAGTCTACACAGTTATGCAAAGTCTACACAACTCTATCTAAGAGTTCTTAGGGTCTATCAGACAATTTAGAGGACTGTCAAAAGAGTTTTCAGGTCTCGTAATAGTATAAAGGTTTGTCGACAGTTTATAGAGCTCTGAAAAGAGTCTAAAGGTCTATTTAGCAGTCTAAAGGTTTGACAATAGTTTATAAAGTATCTCAAAGAGTTTAGATAGCATAGTAGTCATTGGAAGGTCTATCAAGAGTGATGAAAGGTTTGTGTAGTCATTAGCAGGTTTGTGAAGCATTCCAAGACATTGTCAAGTCATTTAAGGTATACACAAGCTTTCTTAGGGTCTATGAGACTTTTGTAAGGTATGTATAGTCATTCTTAGAGCCATATGAAAACCCTAATGGATTGTATAAACTTCTGAAGGGTTAAAAAATCTATAGGTCCATGGAACTATGTATTGTTGGCCATCATTTTGTTTGGTAGAGATCAAATGAAGGAGAGAAGGAATTCAAGCTGAGGAGGAGAGGGTTTAGAGAAGAGCAAGATCCATAGAATGCTTTGAAAGGTTTGTATGAACCTTGAAATGCTTAGAAAACCCAAACAAGTCTGCCAAATCAAGCTTCAGTGATACAAGAAGGAGGTTTGTATGATCCTAAAACACTCTATAACTTTAAAATCCCTATGAATTCCCTAAAAGGATCCATGTGATCTATTAAAGGTCTTTCAAGCATTCTAATGCATATAAATACTGATGACACATTAAGAAAGATGTAGAGATCAAAGGAGGTATAGAATGAAGGTTCTTCAAACATCACATGTCAGTATAGGAGTTTATAGAGTAGGATAAGCCATGTGAGGACCTACTAGACCATTTTCTAGGTTTATCTAGGGTAAAATGAACATTCAAAGTTATGTAGGGCTTAGATAAGTTAAAATTTTGTGAAAGCTCAAAGGTTTGTTGAGACCATTGAGTGGTTCACACAAAACATTTGATAGTGTAAGGTTTGAGACAAACCTATTAAGGGCTTGCAAAGCATAGATAGGTCTAGTAAGAACTTAGAAAAGGTATGAAAACTCATTGATAACAGTTTTTCTATGAAGGCCTTATAAAGTGGGATGAAGTATAGAATCTAGATATGTCTACAAAGAAGCCATCAAGCATGAGAACATTTTGGGATCACTAACAAGAAGAGGAAGCTCAGTGTTGAAATACACATTGTGTATTACTATTTCAAGCTTGATAAAAGCCCTAGAGGTCTATCAAACCCTAGGAAGGTCTATATAAATATTTCAAGGTCTATGAAGTATTTGAAGATAAGGCACATGGGAATATTCTCACTAGAATAATGATCCATTACATGGAATGACAACATTTTCATACATAGGACTAAAGAAGAACATGCAAGAAGATAAAGATTATGAATAGGTTATGAATAGGTTATGAAGTGCAATTAGCAGTCCTAGTGAAAGAGAACTTATCCCACATCACAAAAGGAGTGAAAGGTGTCAAACAATTGAGGGAGATAGGAAACATGTTCCTATTGTTATGCAAGAGTAGTTTGCAGGCACTTACTTAGGTGATTGGTGGAAATTTTTTAGACCTTTCAGGAGAGTGGATAGAGATGAAGACTGAGTCACATCCAAAAAGCCATGGAATCTTGAGAGGATAAGTTCCTTTTCTCTACACCATGAGAAGAGTTTCAAGGAAAATTTTTAGGAGCATGTCTTTTCTGCACACAAGGAGTTTGACTAAAACATAAAGGGAGAAAATAGTCTTTATTCCACACTAGTGGATAGTTTTAAAATCTACTCAAACTTGTAGTGTCAAAAATTATTGCCGCTTACAATTTCACACTAGGTTTGGTGCTCGGTTTAGCATGTATGTTTATCTCAGCCTGATGAAATCTGATGTGTGCATACTTTATTACTTCTCTAAGAGACAAGGCCAAGTCCTTTTGACATATGGCATTTCAAGAGGCGAAATCACCAAGACACTAGCACCTAGCAATAGAGTCTTGCTAGTTTGGCCCCAAAAGATGTTATTTGAATGTCGGCCTTGTTGCTTCAAGTGATGCACCTTGTCAGCCTCGACCTAATTGGTCCCTCAAAAAGTACTTGAGATTCATATATAAACAACCCTCTCTCACTCATTTTGATAACATGATTTCTCTATGAACAAGCTCTCTATTTGTGAAGATTAGTATTGTATGCACTAACGCTTGCAGGTATATGAGGAAGCTTCTTCCTCCATTAACTCCTTGTGGGTGATTCATGTTACGAGATCACTCCAACAAGGGTTTCACAATCATGGTAACTCTATTTCATGGTATTTGTTTATTATGTAATTTTTATCAATTGATTTGCCTATGTTCACCATGAACACACACTCTTTATGATCATCATCACTATTGTTGTGGAGGTGGGAACACCAACATGGGGTTTGACTGAGGCAATCCCCCATACAACACAACCATTTTCCCTCTTTCATGTGTGTAGATCGCATCGAAGCTTCCCGACATCAAATAGCGACAAAAAGATGAAAGGATCTGGGATAAGGATCATCAGATGGAAGTTCAGATCAAACCCTCAAAACGCTAGTGCCCAGCTCTAGTGTACTACCCTTTTTTCCCTAATTTTTGGTGACTGCTTCCTCTCCTTCCTGTCCTTCTAGATCTACTCCTAGTTTATGCATATTGGTCTTATAGCTCCTATACGCTCATCCGAATACTATCACCCAGCACTAGTGTCCTCAACATTTTGCTCCAATTTTTAGTGACAGGTTCCTCTCTCTATTATCTTCCTAGATCTACTTTCTATTTATGTACATATGTTCTGTAACAACTAAATGTTGTTAACTTAGTCCAATTGATCATGTGTAACCCTAGATCTTGTAATTGTCAATATTTGCAATTACAAGAAAGGAACAGAGCCCGAATAGCTTAGATCTCCCTTGAGGATTGTAGCCAAGTGTAAAGTCTTCATCAGCTTGTGTTCCAATGTTTGATTAGGAAGATTGACCTAGTTAGTTCATAATTGGCTAGATCTCTTTTCCTATCTTAAATTTTGGTGAACCTAATGTATCTTACACTTGTACTTATAGATCTCATTGCTGTGTTTGATTAGTTAAATAATTGATTAGACTCTTATTATTGCATATCTTATCTTATGTGTTTAACTTAGAAAGTAAAACATTTACACATTTTTCTTTTCTTTTAGATTATATAACAAAAATTCTTCTTTCTTCTAACATATCATCAACATATCCCTCTTATCATCACTTACTTCCATCTATTGCTTCCTAGGAGCACTTGAGTGTCATAAAACTTGTAGTCACTTTATGAGTTTTGTGACCCGATGCTCTGAATACGAACATCCTTTAAGAAGAAGTTATCAAATTCTAATGGGTTCTCATACTTTAAGTAGCTTTGGTGTTTCAACATTGGAACCTGATTTCTATAACTTACTTATCCTAGGAGGTTCCAGAATGTGACCACCTTTAGATCAAATTCCCACCTTTCTGATGATCTCTGAGACACAACCTTCTCTTGATTCCCTTGAGAACTTTGTGGCCCATGTTCTTGATGCCCAAATTCAGAAGCTAGACAAAGAGTTGGCTAGTTTCCAGTAATTATTAGGCATGGAACATTTGGCTGGGGAGATCATCCCCCTCATAGAGAATCTCATAAGATTGTTACTTGATGATCCACAAGGTGTGGAAGTTCTACGTAGTCTAGCTCACATAGTGGATAATAACATTATGTCATCAACTAGCTACGCATAAATCCTCAACAACACGTCCTTTCAAAACCAAATGGGGACGCAGGTGGCGATACCCATGTCAACATATTCTATTTAAAAATTCACTTCTTCCATTGTCACTACCATTGTACAATCTGGTAACAATGCTAACATTGGTTCTAGGGTAACAAGTGGGAATCATATAAACCAATATAGCTTCATCCTACCTTCCTTCAGCCTCCAGTTTACCCATCAAAACACTAATCCAAATGTTTCCTAACATATTGTTAGCCAGTCTCATCCATAATTCACTTACCAAAATGCCAACCACATTGTTTCCCAACCTCTTGTTAACTCTGCTCCGTATTCTAGCCAATCGTAAGTCATTCCACCTTCTAATCCTATAATAAACCAACTCTTGCAAAATGTCAATTCCCTACAACAACAATTGGCAACCATAAGTCAAATCCAATCCCAACCTACCATCCCATCCTATTACACTTGTAGTCCATTATCACTCACTATCCTAAAAACTCCAATGCCTGATAAGTTTGAAGCACCCCGTTTTGAGAAGTACACTGGGAAAGGTGACCCTAATAGCCATGTGTCAGCTTTTACAGTATTGTGTAGTGACTTTATTTTTGAAGATGCTATCTTAGCTAAGCCCTTTCCTCAGTCACTAAATGACATGTCCTCAGATTGCTTTTGTTCACTACCTGACAACTCAAATCATTCTTTTCAACAACTTATCAATCAATTTCTCCAACATTTCCAAGCCAACATTGGACCTCAAGTCACATTGACTAATTTAGTTCATTGTAAGAAAGGAGTGAAAGAAAAGTGACTGACTTCATTGGGTGTTACCAAGCCCTCTTCTCTTAAATACCATATTCTCTTCCAAATGTTGATGTGCAACAGGTTTTCATTAGAAACCTACAACCAAAAATCCATAATAAGATACTATTGATGCGCTATCCTTCATTCATGCACCTTTGCACGACTCATTGTGATTACCAACTATCAGTCAGCCAGTATGAGGGCTCCTCCTCATTGACTCCTATTAGCCAGTTTGAGGCCACTATTCCACATTATCAAACATTTAAGAAGCAAAACAAAAACTTTATCAAAATTAACTCCACTTCTTCAAACAACATTCAAGCACAAGTTGCAGCTATTGCGCCTTCTGCTGCGATTCCCTATATGTTCAAACCAAAAACTTGACAATTATCTCAGCTTTCTGAATCTCTCCATTCCATAATGCTACAGCTGCTTAACAATAATCTCATTCAGCTTCCTCCTATTCATCCTATTGACACTTCTAAACCACTATCTACTTCGTATGACCTGAAGGTCTTTTTCCAATATCACCAAACACTCGGGCATGACATCGTGTGATGCATACATCTCAAGCACGAAGTGCAAGACCTCATCAACTCTAATGTTATTCAGGTGGCTGGTGAGAACAACAAAGGAAGTAAATCTATAGCTCCACCAAATCAAAACTTGCAAATGTACACAAATCCACTACCTCGCCATTCAACTAACCTTGTGGAACCATCTGGCGATAGAGTGCCTACTTCAATAACTTATGATCACCAAGAAAAAAGCCTAAACAACCCAATTTCCATGGTGGATGCTCTCCCTCACTGAGAGCTAGCTGAACTTGAGCCAACCATCTCCTTTACCCACCATGATACCTCTTTTCATGCACCTAATGGTCCTCTCTACATTACCACCATGATTAATGATAAACCCACAATGGGAGTACTCATTGATTCTGTATGCTTGGAAAATGTAGTTATGGAGGAATTCCTCTATGTGCATGAATTATATTGAGACAAGTATGAGTAATCCAAAATCTTGGTTAGAACGTATGATGGCTCCACTCCTACTCTTGGCTCCTTGACCCTTTTCGTCCAAGTCAGACCAAAAATCTTGGATGTGTCTTTTCCCATTATTCCAACTTCAAACCAATTTTGTGTGAAGTTAGATCATCCATAGCTTGCTTCCAAGAATGCGGTCCCCTCTATAAAATATTCATTCGAAGGACAAGTACATATTATATATCACAATGGGTTCCAGCCTTTGTCCCTCCGTGGGAACTTCTCACTTGATTACTTCTGGCCATAGCCCATTGAGCCCGTTTGGCCTTGCAATGATGTTTTGTTTCTCTTTTACCAGAAATTCAAAGCAAGTTGAATTACTCAATTGTCTGTCGGTGCTTCCTCTCATGTTATCCTAGCTGCTGCCCTTGAGGTCCCCCAATCTTCCATGGATGTGAAAGTAGTTTCCCGTGTTCCACAAGTGGTGGATGAACCACATCCCGAACCAAGAGTCCTTCACCGACTCTGAGCATCTGGTGTCTATGCTGAGGTTCCACCTCCTCCATCCTACCCAGGACCACAAGGCAAATGCCCTACACAGCCTAGACCTCCCCGCACTTCTGGGATTACTTTTGTTCCTCCTACCTCTTTGAAGTATAGAGGAAAGCAATGTGCTGTGTGGAGGCTTTTCCTATGGTCTCTCAATCATTAGTGGATGTCTCAATACCTCCACCTATCCTGTAGGTTGCGAGGGAATGATAGCCTGCCTTGAGAAACCCTCCTCTTGTTGTCTCCCAATCCCCAGTGGTTTTTTCTATTCCTCCTCTAGCTCCTCAAGTAGAGGAATAAAAGGAACCCATGTTGGGAAACACCCAGGCTCCTCTTGAATATGCTTTGAACCATACATGACAAAATCAAAATGCGAAAGAACGCAAAAGACGATGTCATGCTAGGGCTCATCAGCTTGTAGTAGAAAAGGAGAACCTTCCTCCCCATCCCTCTTCCATACAGGCTAAAAAGACCATTCTCGTGGTCCAAGTATTCCTAGCTCCTTTTATAGAGAGTCCTATCCTCCCATCCATTCTAGATATTCCACCATTCACTGAGACTTTGAACCTACCCAATGTCAGAGTTGTTTCAAGTGTTGCTCTATCACAGATAGTTCCATTCCAACATTCCATTGACATGTACATTCTATGTCCAAAGTGTAAGCATGAGACTTACCCTCACCAGTCATTCCAAATGCCTAAGTGTTAGACACCTTCTCCTATGGTTAATAGTGCTTGCAACCCCGCAGTTAGCACTGTCATATCACCCATAGTGATATATTTTGACAGTGATTCGGAGGACACCTCTGAACCATTGGAAAAATGTTGCACAAGTATCTTCGATCTTCACATAATCGATGGACTTGACCTCTGGGAGCATGCGTGAGGATCCTTCCCCATCAATTGATTCCCCACATTGTGAACTAGGTGTTGCTCCATATACCACATTTATTGTGGCCCCTCTAGCATCTTTTCCTCCATCCCTTTATGATGAGAAAGATTGGGAGGCAGTTGATTTGCTATAGTTAGACTCACGAGGGCAATACCTTCATCTCATGTGTTATATTTGTGTTATGCTTCTATGTAATGTTATCCCCGTATGTGTTGATTGGCATGTATTTTGTTTGTTAGTTATATTTGGATGACCCTTGACACTCCTATTGGTGCAAGGATACAAGGGCAATGAATATGTTATGACATTCCTCTTTATGTATTTCCTTCTATCTATTGTAAACACAATTCTATACCTTTTGGGGATGATGCAATGCATTAGATGATTTAGCATCCTTCCATGTTGACCCAAAATTTTAATTTTTGTTTTGCTTTCATGTGATACTTCTTTCTTTGTCTTCATAGTTCTACTGACTGGAGGATAATGACAGTTCCAAAAATGATTGTCCCTTTTATACAACCATTCATATACTGACTCCAATCAAGTAGGTCCCTTGTATAATATTGCTTATTTCATGTGGCACCTTGTTTCAATGCTCGACACCACACCATGATTACACAAGCCTTTGTGTATTGTGCTCGTAGCATCACCTTGGTTTTCCCACCCCGATAGGCAACGCTTTGTCATGACGTAGCTTTTGGAGATGTATCATTTGGGCATGCACTTCCTATCACGTCTCAAACGTTTTAGACTTCTTGAATTCAATTATAATTAGAATTATTTGATGTTTATTTTTGATTAAGTTATAAATAGATAATTGTCTATGAATAAAAGATGAATGTTACCTTTCATTTTCAAGTATACAATTAGGAAATGATGACTACAGATAATATATGATGCTTCAGCTATGGATTTTTGGTTACTAACCTATTAATCAAAAACTTGAGTTGAATGAACGCAGGTATATGTCGAAGGCAAGGGTTTTGTTAAGGCAGAGGCGACCTAGCCGCCTAGCAAGAAATGGGATGGAGAAAATCTCGATGCCCACACACACAATCACTTAGCTCATATTGTATTTGCATTTTCATCGCCTCATCGAATGATCTCTGTGTTTGATGGAATTGATTTATTACGTATGATAGAAATATCTCCCTTATGCTTCCTTAGATGCACAACTAAATGATTTACTCACCATGTTCAAGTGTTCTTTTAAGTGAGATAGATTAGGTCAGAATTGTATATTCTTTTTGTTCTATAAAGATATTAGTTTTCCTTATTTTATTTGCTTATTCTACTAAGTAAATATACAAGTTTTAAACTAATAAAAGCAAGTGAAAAAAAAGATGAACTAAGTGTTAAATAGTGTATAAAATAAGATTATATTTTCTCATTAATATATACATATATGGGTGTAAAATGTGTTTTCTTTTTCTTTTTTTAAATTTTCTTGAGATAATAAAAAGTTTTAGAAGATAGAAAGAAAGCAAAAATAAAAAAAGACAAAAGAAAGAAAAAGATAGAAACAAACAATAATAAAAATGAGAAGAAATCTGTAAGAAGCAATATATACAATACGGTAAAGAGAAAGGAAGGAAAAATGTTTGGAGATTACAGGTAGAGAAAGACAAAGGCAGAAAGGAAACATCGAGAGCAAGAGGGATAAGGGAATGACTTTTGAATCATCGGTATGTTTCTTTAGCAAATACCCAATCTGCATGAAATCGGCCTGCTCATTTTATTTGATCTACTATTTTTCTTCGGCCTATGTGTGGTTAACGTAGCCTTTTCTACGGTCTGAGCCAATTCTATTCGGCCCTTATAACTTATCAAATTGGCATGTGTTAACGCCTATCATATTGTCACCCTCATCCTCTAAAAATCATTGCCTCTTTTCTTTGTATATCACCTCTTTTCTTTGTATATCTAATCTATTTCTGATGTTAGCCTTATGGTTTTCCATTTTTCTCCAAATCGATAGTAGTTTTATGCCTTGCTTTTAAACCTCTATAATCTACTACCTATGCGATTACTCTCCTCTGTGACCGAATGTCACATTTCTATGATTGTTGATTATATTTTATTTTGTCAGTGCCCCTTCAATTAGATCATTTATGTTAAAATATGCATGGATTAATTACCAGACCTTTCCTATTTAATTGCTTCTTGGTTGTCTTCTTGTACTATCAAAATCATCCTTTGTTATGTCGACCTGCCGGTGAAGAACGACTCCACAACAAAATCTACATTCTTAATTCTTGTTTGGTCTTACACATTCTGCGTAACTAGATGTGGTATTTGGTATGCACCTTCATTGGTGTTGATCCAGTATCGGGCATCGCTTTATACTTGAACTCATGTATTTTCTTCTTTGATCGATTTCCTCAATCTGAAACATCTATTCTCAAAGTTGATGTATTTTTATTTTATTTGCCTTTGCGGCCTTTTGTGGAATTAGTCTTCTCTGAGTCGTATGACCTTCTAGTTTGTAACAGTAATGCTTTCCTGACTATGTTTTAAATCACCATTCTTAAAATTTTGAAGGTCTATGTTATATTTAATATGTCTTGCTATGCATCAAAAGTCCTCTTCATCAGACTATGTAGGCTTTTTATTAAATGACCATGAGCTCTTTTATCTTATGGCCTTAGTTAATGTTGGGCGACCGGTATCCTTCATTCGCCTTATTGTACCTTGAATTGGCTAACTATTAAAAAGATTTCAACCTTCTCTTAAAGTGATTTTTGAGTATGAATAAAAGCGTCAGCCTTGGCAGAAGAAAACTGTGGTCTTCTTGTTTCAATCGACTTCTCTAAAAATTGAATCAGCTTCTTGAGATCACCCTTTTAAATGATGGACGCTAGTTTTTGTTAGCGGCCTGCTCTTGCATGTCTTTGACTCTCCTTAGATGATGATTAGGCCTCAGTATGACTTCCTCCTTAGTTGTCTCTCACACCTTGTTATTGTTTTATTTTTATGGTTAGAGCATCTCTTTACCATGAACTTTTGTTTGTTTCTTTTGTATGCATTTATCTTTTTGTAATTAGAGTAGCACCTCTATTATTCTATCGACCTTCTCAGGAGTGTAGTTGCCCCTCAAACTCAGTCGACCTAAATGGGGAAATAAATTATGGATATTTAGGTTTATCAGCATTATACAATGTTTTAAAAAGATATGTACATATGCATGTAGTAACGAATAGCGTAATTTAAGATATATGTAAATCAATTATTGGTAGTGCCGTTAGCATGATCTTATAAGTGAATGAATGGAAATAGATTTTATTACTAAGGATAGATATGATCACCTCTATATGTAGACGTCATGTTTAATTTATTCACAACATTGATCTCTCCTTTGGAATGTATAAAACTAAACATATACGGTATCTTGACTAGAATAAGTTGTAAGTTATTTCTACCTTAGTTTAGAGTTTCTCCATAAATATGTACACAAGGAAAGACCTCAAGTTGAAAAACTCATTTTAATTGCTTAACTAGAAATTCATTCATGCTTAAAACATACAAGAAAGAAAGAAATTAGTGATACTAGTTATATGCATGTACTATCTTGATTGTTTTCGAAATGGTAATAGTTATTATGCTATGTATTGGATTGAGCTTACCTTCTAGGACAAGATGCCGAATGTGGGCTAACAGAGAAGGTAGTCTTTTTTTTCAAGAATTACCAATTGTATTTTATGCTTTGGCCAAAGCTATGTTTGTACCATTGAAATAGATGGATAATAAATGCCTAGTGATTATTATTGTTCTCTGCCACATTATTTTTTGCAAGGAATATGTTCATTCTAGATTAGAGTGCATATAGGCATCAGGCATGCATCGAAAGTTTCCCTCCTGTTCATTTGTTCTAAGTTGCTAGGTGCCTCGTGCAGGGTCAGGTATTCTTCGAGATAGGAAGAATTTCAGGGAAGTGTAGTGCTTCGTGGTTGGGTGGAAAAAGCACCTTAACCATGCTCTTGACCTTCGGCTTGCAGAAGACCAATGGGTTATGGTGGCTGAAGATGAATTTGTCTATTTGATCATCATTATGTAATTCAAAAATTGATATATCATTGTATGAAATATATGTATGGCTTGTAGAGCCAAGAGATGTAATTACATACTTTTCCTTGTAGTGCTAATTTGATTGCATTTGAAAATTGTAATATATATTATGCATTTATGGTTATCTCTGATAAAAGAAAGTTACTTCTTTCCATTTATAGATTGAGATTTGCTTTACTTTGGTATTTTTAGTAATTTGAAATACAGTACTTTACACTTCCAGAAAGCTCTCATGCCTATTTTACACATATCACTCGTTCTATCTTAAATGAAATTGCTCTCTTATGGTGTTAGCAATTACTTTAAGGTGGGGGCATACACTCTACTATGTAGTTCATTTTGTTCACACACACGTGGATGTTTTTTTATCGCAGCACACCTTTTGATCATTTTTTGTAGCACTTTACCAGAGTTACCCAATAAACAACATGTTTTTCTTGGCATGTAATTTCTGATATTGTTGACATGAAACTCACCTAGTAAACAATATATTTTACTGGCCTGTGATGTTTTCATTTGCTACTTGTCGATGTGGAACTCACCTAGTAAATCTATGGATTTTACTAGCCTTTGATGTTCTTGATGCACTCCTTGAGGTGTTAACAACACATGGTCACCTAGCATAATGTAGCTTGCTAGCCTATGATCCATGTAGTCTATGAACCACCTAGCATAACACAATTGCTAGCCTGTGTGCTTCATACGACCTTGTTGCACTCATGGTCACCTAGCATAACACAACTTGTTATCTTATGATTCATGAGCATATTTTGATCTAGATGACTCCTAGTGACAGAGCAAGCTAGTGCCAAAGTCATGTACTCTTTCCCTTTCATATTGATTACTCCCTTGTCTACTTGTATGTTTTTGTTTTCCATGTATGATGCATGTATGCTTCATGTATGTTCCATGTATGATCTATGTTTTCTTCTTGTTTACTCTATGTATTATCCATGTTTACTCCATGTATTATCCTTGTATTCTTTGTTTTTGGTTGGATTTGTAATATGTGTCTTTTGTGTGTGCAACCTCTTTATCTTAACATTGTAAGCTAGTAGAATCCTAAGTTTGAGGGCTATCGTATCTCTCAACTTAGTGACATTCTATGTCCTTAGTATTTTGGTGAAGAGATCTTGCTTCATTGTGCTTTAGTGTGAGCATGAACGTAAGTTCATACGCTCACTAAAGTGGGGGCTAAATGTAGTGTAGTAAATTGTTGCCACTCACAATTTGACACTAGACTTGGCGCTTTGTTTAGCATGCATGATTAGCTTTGTTTGTAATGTGATTATTTCATTGTTTACATAAGACGTTATGCTAAGTCCCTTGACAACTGGCATTTCAGGGACAAATTGGGCCTGGACACTAACATAAGACATTGTGCTAAGTCCCTTGACAACTGGCATTTTGGGGACAAATTGGCCCTGGACACTAGTGCCCCACACTAGGGTCCCGCCCATTGGCTCCAAAAAAATTTGAATTCAATTGTGGCCTTGTGCATTGAATGATGTACCTTTCTTTTCAGCCTCAAACAAGTGACTATTCGAAAGGAGTTTGATTCACATATAAACAAGTCTTTTTCTCTCATTTGGAGGGGATCTTTACAACATCTTGACAATGCGACATGACATGATCTTGTGGATTCTACTATAGCGAACCTCTGACTTACTGAAGCTCTCTACTTGTGATTATTATTTGTACTAACCCTTTTGTAGGTATTTGATGAAGCTTCTTCATCTTTCATTGACTCTTTGTATGTGATTGTGTTGCAACACCAATCCAACCAGGGTTTCATGCAAAGGTAAATCTATTTCAATTATAGTAGGACCTTAATTACTTATTTTTCCTTTGTTTATCTTGAACACACACACTCTCTATCAACCATCATTGTTGTTGTGGAGATGGGAACACCTACATGAGGTTTGACTAAGGCAAGCCCCTATATAGCACAACCATTTTTCCTTCTCCTTGTGTGCAAATCCAAAGACAATTTCTGACAACAACGAGTGACAGGAGGATGGAAGGATCTGAGACAGTGATCATCAAGCATGATTCAAGTTCAGATAAAACCTTAAGGACCCTAGTGCCCTGTGCTAGTGTCATGCCAGTTCTTCCCCCATTTTTGACACCAGGTTCCCTCAGATGATTTGCTCTCTTCTTCTTTGCTTCTATTTTTTGTTCATAGTATCAATAATCAATCAGTTTACTCAATTTGTCATTTAGATCTTCACATTGCATAGCTTGGTCAATCATTAATTATCAATCTTCCCTCTTTGCAACAAAGGAATAGAATCCAAATAGTTTGGCTCTCCCTTGAGGATTGTAGCCAAACACAAATGTCTTTATCGATTTGTGTTCCAATGTGGCATAGAGAATGCTTGATCTAGGTTAATTCATTTGAATAGCCTAGACCTCTTTTCCCATATCACAATTATATTTTTTCCTTTGTTAAATCTATATTATTTGATGTAGAAAAGGTAGGGTTAGACTCAAAACCAAGCTCTTCAAATTTTACATCTCTACAAAGTATGGTATTTCTTTTTGAAAGAATATAAAATTTGTATGCATTTGCTTTATCATCATAGCCAACCATCGAATCTCTTCTACTTATGACATCTAACTTATTTCTTTTATATATAGGTACATGAGAATAAACAAGAAAACAAAAGACTCTAAATTGATCTCACGATGGTTCAATACATGTAAATACTTCTTATGAAGTCTTTTCCTTATGTGCTCTGTAAGGACACTTGTTAAGGATGTAAACAATAGCATTACATGACCCATCCCATAGGTACTTTGGTAATTTAATATGCTCAAGCATACATATAGGTGTCTCAATAATTCTCTTGTTTTTCCTTTTAGTCAAGCCATTATGCTGTGGAGTATAGGGAACAATATGCTCCTTCTTAATGGAAAATTTTTTGCACAAGTTGACAAACTAATTAGAAAAGTATTCAGTTACATTATCGATCCTTAGAATTTTAATTATTTTACATGAATGCTTTTTAACCAAAGATTTCAATTCACTAATCTTACAAAAAACTTTAATTTTTTCTAAAGAAAATTATTCCAACATTTTATGGAAGCATCATCAATAAATGTAACAAAATAAAGAAATCAAGTAATAAATGGAGAGGGGATATGGCCACAAATGTTTGAATGAATGAGATGAAGAATACCTCTCATATGATCTTTTCACTAGAAGGATAAGGATCTCTAGAATGCTCATCCATAGCAAATACATCACATATTCTTGTTTCAACAATCATAAACTCTAGCATACCAAGGCAATAATGCCATCTTTTTTCCATACTTATATACCAAGACAATAATGAAGCAACCCTAAATCATTCATCTTAAAAACTCTTTGTAATCTTCTCTTTGCTTCATCAAGCAATGTGACATAATTACTTGTGATTATTATGCCATCTACGTAAAGAATAACAATTACAATTCCAACATCACAATTTTTTACATAAAAATTAAGATCAAAGGGGATTTATATCAAACCTTCATGTCTAAAGCACTCATCACTCATGATATACCATATCTATTGGTGCCTGCATGAGCAGTTAGTTTTCAAGCATTTGATCATGTAGGCACCTTCCCAAAAAATCCAAAGAAGTCCTAAGTCTTCAGCCTCCTCAGCATTTTTCAACTGCAGCATCATATTTTCTTTGGAGGAGGTCATCATCATTATCATGTTCCCGGACATCCCCCTGATATTTCTTGCGGGGGTCATTTTTCACACCAACTTGATCTTTTGCCTGCGGGGTGATATTTCTACATCGGGTGATCTTAGTTAAGATCATCCTGATGCTGTTATTACTAGGTTTCAAGTATGACCCGATATTCTGCAGGGTCATCATATTTGAATATCGGGTGATCTTTGTTAAGATCACCCCGATGTTATTTTATCACCTTATGTTTGTTCTAGCATCATGATGATGCCGACGTCAGGGAGATATCCGCCTGTCGGCTTCATGCATTGTCCAGTGCAGCATGATATTTGTGCGTGGGGGTGATATTTCTAATTATCCGGTTATCTTCCGAATATCATCCTCATGCCAACATGACGATGATGTCATCCAGATCTGACGGGGTCATACTTCAAGTTTTCAATCTGACCTGATATTGTAATATGATGATGATGTCATCAGGATATTTGTGGACATGAGGATATTTCGCATCATGATGATGTGAAATGTTAGGGTGACTTTTCATATCGTCCAGACATGCCGATGGCTCGCCGATGTTAGAGGTCTGGCCGACGAGTGATGGTGCTGAGGCCTGCTGACATCAGGGTGATATTTCGAGCAATAGGATATCATGCTAGAGGATGATGATGATGAAGGTCTTATACTAGGTGCCGTCGGGAGCAAAATCACCGACATTATATATGTTAACGACCTAGTATATAAAGTAATGAGAAGGTTGCCGCAGGGTGCATGTGGGATATTTTGTTCCTGCATGATTCGAAATATTAGGGTGATATTTCTTGGCGGGAAAGGTCGCGATGCACTGTCTACTGCATTTCCTGAGGTTGCAGGTCTGGTACGCTGTTGATGGCGAATGTTACAGGGTATGGGCGATGGCGTGAATGGTCAAACCACCCGATTGAAGATGTGGATTCCTAGGCGGCGGCGCACGGCTCGAGACTTCCCCTGTCTCCTCCCCTACATGCTGCATTCAATGTGTTGAGCACCATTTTCTCAATGTATTGTATCTGGCAAATTTTGATCTGCCATGTAATTAATTGCTGGGTACACTTCCCTGTGGTATTAGAGGGACTCTGTTACTCATTTTTGGTTATTGAAAACTGGACATATTTGGTTTTGTAATAAGGTACAACTGGTTCTGGTTGCTCTGTGCAGGTGATCTTGTGAGTTTATGTATCTCTTGTTGTATGTCTCATGCATGAATCTACTGATTTCATGATTGGTTTTATATGAGTAATGCTGTATTTACATGTGTTTTATTATTCTGTCTCCAGTATTGCATGTGTCCTTCTTCTAAATCTAGATATCTAAGGGATGTTTGGGATTCTAGAATATAGATTTGCTATATTGAATGCTTGATCTTTCAACTTGTACTCAAGGGGTAGATTAAAATGTTTTCAGATTAAGTGTTGGGAAAGATATACTGCAATAGGGATACCATAAGTAGAGATAACTTAACACTCTGTTTTGAGAAGTATTTGTAAGGCAGATACCACAATATCCCCTTGAAATCTAGTTTTAGTGTGTTCATGCTGATCATTCATAAGTGTATGTCTATTGACTCCGAGCCCTGGATAGGCACCAATCTAGCTCTGCATTGAGATTACATACCAGGTCCTAGTTTCACATCCAAACACATAAATCAAACTCATACTTCCAAATCAAACCATTAGGACTGTAGAAGTAGTTTAGGACCAAGATCCTCTGATTCACAATTGAACATAAGCCCAAAGCTAGCCCCTTTGCACTTATCTCACAGTTTTGGTCTTCACACAGGAGGATTTATCTGCTTTGTGTCAACATCCCAAGCCAACCCACAAGCATATTCTCATGGGTACTGAATAGGGAATACCCCCCTAGGTTTTGCAGAGCCTGAAGAAGAAGAGGAGATAAAAATAGAGTCTATCTCCTACACTGTTGGCCCCTGGCCCAGAGATCCTGTTGATCACTGATGGCTACCTTGTAGGGAAATCTGGGAATGAGCATCCAATCAAGGAAAAAACCAACAATATCCTTGGTGCTTACTTCAATCCATATAAATCCTTTTTTAACCTCAAAACAAGTTGCTCTTAATCTAAATTCACAAATCAATGTAGTTGTTCCATATAGATCTCCTCTTCTAGCTCATCATTAAAAAATGCATTTTTCACATCCATTAAATGAAAGAGCCATTTAAGTTTAGTAGTTAATACAATAACAAATCTAGAATTGTATAAATGTTTATAACATAAGAAAATGTCTCACTAAAATTAATTCCTTATTTTAAGAGTACCTTTTAGCTACAAGTCTTTCTTTGAAATTTTCTATATATCCATTTGTTCTATACTGGTCTTATATACCTATTTAATATTTAATATTAGTAAGATTTCTTCCTTCTAGGAATTCCACCTATAGAAGTATAATCTTCTGCAACATGATAATATGCAAAGGGTGCTTTGCAAAGGAACAAAAAATATGACTTCACATTAGCTAGATACAATTAGGCATCTCCATGTCTTGGTCAGTTTCCCCAAAATCCTAAAAAATCCTAAGTAATCATGGGCATTTTTCTAAGATAGAGGATGTTGAAACTAAATATTGGGTGCATTTTAGATAATGGTATCACCCAAACTTCATTGATGTAACCCTGTGATCTTCTAGCATGTAAATAAATCAGTAAGGAATCAAATTTGAAAGGATAACAATTCTTCTTTTTTAAATTGCACTGCTAAAAATTACTTTTAAGTCTACATTGTCGTTGTCATTCTAAAATAAAAGAGGTTGAAACTAAATATCGAATGCATTTTATCACCCAAAATTCATTGATGTAACCGTAGGATTTTCCAACACGTAAATAAATCAATAAGGAATCAGATTTGAAAGGATATCAATTTTATTTTTTAAATGACACACTACTAAAAAATACTTTTAAGTCTACATCGTGGTGGACCATCTAGGATAGAAAATGTTGAAACTAAATTTGTGTGTTTTAAATAATAATATCACCCAAACTTCATTGATATAACCCTTGACATCTTGCAACACTCAAATAAATCAACAAAAAATCATATTTGAAAAGATAACATTTGCTCTTAAGAAAACACTATTAAAAAATGCTTTTAAGCTTACATCCTTGTTGACATTTTTCCATAAAACCATTTCAAATCTTGATCAAATTGAAAGGAAAGGTCAACATGGAAAATAAGATAACAAGTGGAAAACTTTCAAAGCAATTGGGTATGATAGTTATATATATATATGTATGGATGGTTCATCATTTTCCTTGGAAACATGGCAACGCCAATAAGCAGTTGATCTAATCTGATCCAATGATGATTACAGTTCTGAAAATACTAATGTGGAATCATTGCCCTAAGAAAATAAGAGGTGGAGTTGGGTCCCTCTAATGTACAGGTACTAATTCCTCATAAAAATGATGATACCCACATATCGTTGACCTAATCTAATCGAGCAGTGTCCCTTCACTCTGAAAAGAAAAGGTGTGGGTAAAATGATATAAATCAAAGGTGGGTCTCATCAAGATATAGATGATAGTCCCTCACAAAGCTTCGCCTGTCATTGCTCCTAACAATAATGAAGACCCTGTGATCCAAACTAACAGCAGCTAATCCCATAGGCTGACGTGGAATCAATATTCCAAAATAGAGAAAAAATGTAATGGTGGGCCCTTCTATTGGAAGTGGAAATTTTATGAGTCTGCAGGGCTATTACATAGTTCTGACAGAGGTAGAACTTTGGACATATCCAATGGAGATCATAAATTCAAGTCCGACAGAAGCATGTGAGGTCTGTCAACGATAGAGTAGTGTGTATGTACTTGATATCTAAATGTTAGTTTCTAGTAATTACTTTTAATTCTATGCATTAGATTTATATTTCATCTTCTAATCTTTTTTACTAGTATTGTTTCTTTTACTTATATTTCAGTTGAAAATGTGCTTATTAATATTGCAGATTTTGGTTGTTATTAGTCCTTACTCTTGGTAAGGAATACTTATGTTTTTTTGATTGGGGCAATTTTAATTGTCTTGATTGGTATGTAGGCAAAAATATGTACAGATTTGCTAAAATTTTATTTTTTATGTTTTTTGTGTGCATGGAAAAAGAAATCTATTGGTTGAAAGTAGTATTTTTCTGTCACATCCTTACTATAAGCATATACTAATAAATGAGAATAAATAAAAATAGTTAAAATTTGAGGGGGCAGCAAAAATATTAGAGGTATTTCATGACAGGTGGAAAAAATAGTTCCAACATATCATAATAGCCTTAGCTCAGAAAACTTGCTCACAAAAGTGAGCTTCTGGTTGCAACAATATGACGTCAGAGAATAGAAACGTGATAGCATTGTGGAAGCAAAGATATAGCATTTCAAGGAATATAAGTTGTGATCATTGTCGGGGTATTAGTTATTTCTTCAATATAGGATATGTTTGAAATAACCATGCCATCAACTTCACCATTCCTCAGTATATAAAATTTCTTAGTAGGAGTGGAATAGGCTACATCGGGGATATGTATAATGTTGGTGCCAAAAGGTTTATAGTAGCAATGGCTTTCTATTCAGGGTTGTTTCGCCTTCAGAAAGAACAATTCTGGTCATTGCTAGAAAGCCATGCAATGTAAGAATAAATGAGGCATCAACATACTTTAACAAGAACTAGGCACTTGTTCTTTCTCCAACCTGCAGAGCTCACTGCCACGATCAGCAATTGTTTATTCAGACCTCTATGACATTGTTGTGGATATCATTGCATTTCCCTTGAGATTTGAGTTGATAAGCCCTCTTACCACTTGGTAACTATCTTCCACCTTGCCTTGTTTTTCCATAAAAGAGAGAAATGGTATGTTGTCTTTTTCTATTATTTGTATATTAGGCATGGTAACATTTACTGCTTTCTCTATTAAGTCATGGGTTGTCATGTACCTATTGCATTATAATGGGCTTCTTGGATCTATTTATATGCTGAAATGTTTTGGCATACGAGTAGTGGACTATTATTTTTTGTATGTAAGGTATTATGGATATTTTATTTTACATGGTTTAATGGGTATGTCTCTAAAGATATAATTACACAGACAAGTCTACAAACTAGGCAGACTATGATTTATAGCAACCATTACATTACTAAGTACGGATACACTCGGTATTCAACTGCTAGTAGGGATTACGTATCAAGTTTGCGGTTTCCATGTTTGGTGAAGGGACTAGTATTATTATAGTGGATGAATATAATTATGATTGTAGTTATCATGTCACCACTTGAGTATATGATCTACTAGTATAATATTGTGGATTTCAATATGGGATTTTTGGTAAGGAAAAGTAAGATTATTGAATGGTTATTCATATTTGTCTAACTAATAGTGATTAACAAAGTATCTTCGTGCCTTAGCCATTTGACTATGATCTTGTTTGGCTTTCTGATTGTTTCTAGTCATTTATAATAATATGAGTATGAAATGGTGGAATCGTCATACCTTAACTAAATTATGAAGTCATTGTGCTTATACCCAAGACTTGCAAAGTCTAGTGCTTATTGATATTCTTGATATTTATGTTCATGTTTGAGATTTTTGGAAGTGTTATATTGTGTCCCTACTTCTACCTAAGAGTCTATTTCAAAATGATGCATGCTCACATTTGACAGAGGACATTGGAGGATGACTTTATCAAACTTAGTTGTACATTGATATTATAATAGCAATATTTGTTTGTACTAGTGAATCCTTCAAGACATTTGATAAGGGAATATATATATGTATGTATGTACAAACATATATATAGATATATACATATACATACATATATATACAAACATATAATCATGGACATATTGAAGTACTCCACATGACTGAATTAGCACTGTCAGATGAGTGCAAATAGGATTTAGGCTAAACCCAACCATATAAATATATATAGGCATAAAATTTTATGACTCAAACTTGGAATACTTTGAGAACATAAAGTTTTAGTAATATCTTCATTTGAAACATACATGTATACAAGTCCATAGATTCTCAGAAGTGTACCAAAATCTTAGTAGCACTTTACATAGGGTGTAAACCTTGACATAGGACATAAACAAGGTTTGAAATATATTCAAGCAATATCTTTAGCATGACTATTATAAGATAGTCCAGAATATGTTTTGGAAACTAAACATTTAGCTTTCTATTCATATGAGGAACATGTGATGTTTAAGCAGAGTATAAATTGTTTTGACATGGTGGTTCTTTATGGAACTATGGTAAGAATTTTCTTGCTTAGCAAGGCTACTAAGAAACCATACTATTGTACCTATTACACTAGATTGTCTTAATGACACCAATGTTAGATTCTCTTGTAATATTGTTAGCTATGTTGAACTAAGAGTAGTAATAATAATTATGATGGAGTGTGACACCTTATTGGGCTATTATAGGAACTGTTCATGTTTATTTTGGACTAATGAATCTTTTACTTAAGTTACATTCACTGCATCTCATCATCAACATCATAGCATCATAAACATATACATACCCACATCATAATGGTCCATCATAATCCATCACATAACATACAAACATCCCACAATACAAAGAATTGATACAAATAACTTCTGTATGGAATGCCATCCTGCGCCATGAGTAAATCATGCCCTCAAATTCATATATTAATATAAATGACTGTTGTATGGAACACCATCTTAAACCATATAATGTTAGCCCCACAAACCATGTCATCATATACATTCTGCATCATACACTCATTAGCTTTCATACATAAACATAAATACATGTCATTTACATAAACATAAACCTAAACATAACATATCACATCATGCATCATACATGAGTCAGCCCATAAATAAACATCGCATCATAAATACATCACAACATCATCATAACATAAACATATGCATACATCATAAAATCCATCCATACATCCATCAATAAAACATAATAGACAGTCCATCGATCCAAATGTCTGTCTCATATATATACCAAAAAATGATCATGATACATAAGTTGGTCCTCAAACCTATCAAAAGATATCATACATATACATAAGGTCCCTAGGCAGAGCTATCCCTACCTGAAGCCTCTGAATGGGTTGGTCCCGAGCCCCCATTAAGGAGGAGGCCCCATACTCTGATGTCTTACCTGTCCTGGTGCCTATGGAGGTGGCATCTGCCCTACTGCTAGTGCCTGTGATGGGGACGACTATTGCATTGACCTGTCTGATCGCCCTGACTGTCTAGATCCAAATGCCGCTGATCGGCTCTGGTAACTCACTCTCTAGCCTGCTAGGACTAGCCCCTCATAGAGAGTCCTATAGTGTTGGGCCTCCCTAGCACTCTCTACCATCTAATACTACATCATCCTCACCATATCTCCCATCCCTAGCCCTAATGTCTGGTGGGATTGGTCCCTCTCCTGCACATATCATTGTGCTAGCCCCTGACCCTAACCTAGTTGTCCCTGCAACTAGACCACCTGAGCCTGCAGAGCTGTAACCTATGCATGTAAGGTGCCCACCTATCTGCACTACCCCTGTATTTGGGCTATCTCGGCCTTTTGCTACTGAATCAAAGCTTGTGCTCTCGCCAACTCTACAGAATCCCCATCAATGTTGCCGTCACCTCCATCTTCGTCACCCCCATCTATGTCTGCATCTCCATCTCCCTCATCCACCTCCATCTCCTCCATGATATACTCTACATCCTCCTCCTCCTCATCATCATCATCACTATCATCATCATCCTTCCCCTCTACTGTTGCCTCGCCAGGTGCTACGTATCATGTCGGGATAGTCAGTTTCATTGGCCTCTGCTAGGCCCACCACTGATCATAGCCTAGGGTAGTCCCCGCATCCTCAATCTATCATATGGCATGTCATACCTATCCCTAGAGTCCATCAAACTCCGCTATCACCATCTAAGGATCTCGTGCCACTCCCCATCATCCCTGCTCCATGTGCACCCTAGCAAATACTGCCTCTCCCTGCAGTAAATCTTGTATCGATCCAAATTGTCTCTGCACCCACTTAGGCAAGTATTGATCAATGATCATCTGCGTCTGTCCCATTAGGTACCGGGTCTGCAACACATAACTAAGTTGCTCTTGGTCCTCTGACCATGTCTCCACATCTCTCCACGGTCTCCATACAAATACATGAATGCCATCAATAACCCGCCTCTAGTGTCGTAGGTCCCCTGCATGATGGTGTATCAGCTGCCCCCGGTATGCAAACACAAACAGACGATGGCTCGACCTATCTCGCACTGTCACTGGCCTAGTGACCGCTATATGCTCCCATGCCCAGATATGCAGCAATGTCATGCCACAGCCCAAGCTCGCCAATCTCCTGTACACCACGGCGTCCATATTGTGGCATAAATGAGCTAATACGCATGGTCCCCATGCATAGACCATGCCATCCCTGATCATCCATAGTAGCACCAGCCCCAACCGACTGGGAAGCCCCTTGATCTCCTGTTAGGGACCAAGGTCCCTACTATCAATCCAACCAAGAATAAAGGCAGCCGGTATAGTCCCCTCTCCATTGCCAGCCTATACCGCATCTATGAGCATTGATCTTGGTGTAGGGGCACCTAGTTTACATGTTGTAAATAAGGGTCAAATGTTAGAATTTTGTGTTTGAGTCATGTTTTTGGTTGTAATAAGGTCTATTTAGACCATGGTTTATGTTTTTAGTCATAAGGGTTAGTTTGTGGTAGTTGAATAGTTACAAAGTGGCATTTTTGTGTGTTCAAAGGGAAGTTGAACAGTCAATCATTTGAAAAGGAGTTTTAAACTATTGGAATATGCTTGTAAATGGTTAACTATGCCTTGTGAAGTTTGAGGCATTTTGGAGAAGACAAAATTTGAACATCAAACAATAAAAAAAGCTCTGTTTCTATGTTTTCTATTGCTACAGTGATTGGTACGGCTTCGTACAATCTGAACATGAGATAAGTGTTATTGGAATTGATGAAGGAATGAGTTCTCTGTGATTTGCAATTGATTTCATTGATTTTCATTAAGTTTGGTAGGAGTTAGAGAAATTTTGCTGAAAATAGTCTGAAAACCTAGGGTTTGAGGGTTTGATTAAAAAAACCATGAGTTAGAGGCCATTCCACCAGTGGAAAATTCTAAAAGTCAGTGGAATGGAGGTAGATAGAGGGGTTTCAATGTTTTTTGAGTTTGCAGAGACAGGGGATGGAGTTAGGGCAAAGTTTGATCAAGCCCTAGCCTAATATCTCAATGTATTAGGCTTAGGAAGGTAGGTAGATAGGGTTTTGTGGAATACGGAATTGGAGATTGTTCCAAAGGATGGAATTGGCATATTCAGACCCCATATGACATGAGGAAAGCCATGGAGTGGAATTTGGAAGTTTGAAACTTGAAAATCACATAGTTGCTTTGGAAAATAGGCCTAAATTGGCTTAATTGAACGATAACAGTCAATTTTAGACCCTTGAGTTACAAAGTAACCCAACCTGAAATCTTGATGTGTTGTCAAGTACCATAAAGGGTATCTTGAAAGGTATTTGGTTTTTAGGTTTGAGGCCTTCTCCAAAAGATATGCTGAATAAACCATGTTCCAAGTACTACAAGGAGAATTGAAGGATTAGTGAGAAAACCCACCAAGTTAGAATTTCAAAGTGCAAAGTTTGTTCATTTGGGATTGTGTTAGTAACCTCAATCTACTCTGTGTCAATTGGTATCAGAACATAGGTTTTGGTCTGAGGAAAAAAAAAGTTGAGTTGAGGAAGGTCAAGATGCCTCCAAAGGGAGGTATCGGTATTGCAAGAGAAGTGAGTGTGTTAAAAGAAAAACATGCAAGGGAATTAAGACAAGTAAAGGAGTCTCATGAGGTTGTTCTAGCCAGGCTTGTAGCACTTGAAGCAAATCAGAGGAGAGGTGTGGTCACTGGAGACCAAAGTGATGAAGAGGAAGAAGAAGAGGGTGAGAATGAAAACCCTCAAGAAGGAGTCCAAGAGGAAGAGCTGGACCCTAATGAATTGAAATTGACCAAGTTGCTGAAGGCTATGAAGGGAGATACTCCTAAGGTGAAGATAGAATTGCCCATGTATGGTGGGAAGATGGATAGTGAAGAGGTACTAAGTTGGATTGATGCACTTGATAACTATTTTAATTATGAGGAGGTGGCAAAAAATCAAAAGGTGAAATTTGCTAAAATAAAGTTGAAAGGTCCTGCCTTAACTTGGTGGAATTATGTGCAGGAAGAGAGAGTGAAAAAGGGCAAGTCAAAAATCAGTTCATGGGATAGAATGGTGGTTAAAATCAAGACCCAATTTCTACTCGATGATTATGCAATACAAACATTTACAAGACTCCAAAACCTCAGACAAAAGGAAATGGATGTCATGGCTTATACCGAGGAGTTTCATAAGTTAAGTATTAGAGTAGGTCATGTTGAGGATGAGGTGGAAAAAGTAGCAAGGTACATAAATGGGTTGAGGTTAAATATACAAGATGAGTTAAGCCTTAACCCCCCCAAGAACGGCGGAAGAATGTTTTCAAATGGCAATTAGGGCAAAAGAAAGGTTGAATAGAAGGTAGGAGAAACAAAGTAGGGACAGAGGAAAGAACTTTAGAGGTAGATGAACATTTGAAGGAAGAGAATAGTCCACACAACCTCAAGGAGAGTCAAGCTGTAGTCAAGAACAAGGGGTAGATCAGAGAGATGGATTTAGAGGAGGAAGATCAGGTTTTAGAGGTAGATTTAGTGGACAAGGTAGAGGATCAAATACATTCTCAGAAAGATGCTATCAGTGTAACCAATTTGGCCATCAAGCATGGAAGTGTCCAAATAAGAAACATTCTACTTCACATGGTGGTGAAAGGAGAACCCAATTAGTGCAAGAGGAAGATAATGAGAGTGTCAACTCTCCATCTCAGCAAGTTGTTCTAGAAATAGGTGAATCCCTGATGGTTAGCAGAACACTAATCAAAGTCCCTGTGGTGAAAGAGCCTCCACAAAGAAAATCTTTGTTTAGAACCACCTGCAAATCTCAAGGTAAGGTGTGTAAATTTGTTGTTGATTCCAGTTCCACAGATAATTTGGTTTCTTTAGAGATGGTTGAAAAGTTGAAAATGAAAAGGATCCCACACCCCACTCCTTATAAGGTTTCTTGGTTGAACAAGGGTCAACAAGTCCTAGTTAATGAACAAACATGGGTTGAATTTAACATAGGAGGTTATAAAGACAAAATATTGTGTGACATCATCCCAATGGATGTTTGTCATCTACTTTTAGGGAGACCCTGGCAGTATGACAGAAAGGCTGATCATGATGGGCAAAAGAACACCTATGTGATTGAAAAGGATGGGGTCTCATTCACTCTTATTCCCTTGCAAGATGAAATCCAAGAATCACAATTGGGGTCTAGTGTCATGTTGATAAGGGAAGAGGAATATGTACAAGCCATGGAAAGGGAGGACAAGGGTGTTGTAAGTACAAACATACCTAGGACTGTTAGGACAACAACTAGGATTGATCAATTGCCATTAGAAGTCCAGGATTTGTTGCAAGAGCATGTTAACCCGGTGATAGCTGACATTCCAAGGAGAAGTTTTAGTCCTCATGCAAGGTTTCTAGAATGGGAAGACAAACCGTCCAATGTGATTAAAGACACTCAACATTTGTAGTTGGAGTATGAGGGTGCAACCCTCTGTATTTTTACATTACTTAGGCAGATTGAGGAAGACCATCCAACACAAGATGAAGTTGAGGGGCCAAATTTCAAATAGAGGGATCCATGTCTTGTTTTGCAAACTGATAAAAGAAAAGAAAAGGGAAAGGTTGCTGATTGTACAGACCTCAAGGAGAGAGCAACATCCAACATTGCAAGTTTGGGTGTAAGAGTTGTGTTCTGGACTTTCAATCCAAGCCCCTACCAAAATTGAGAGGTGATGGAGTGGGATAGGCAAGTGTCACTAAAATTGTTATCTTTTCCATTCAGAACGAAGACTTTACACATTCATTACAAGTGTTACACATGGGGACATGGGAGGTTAGACATGATTTATCTCTTTTAGCAAAGGGCAGTAACGCTGGTCAAGAGACTAGGTTTGATGCCATGGACAACAAGGATACAGAGGGATTGTACAACACTTTGGTTGAGATTGCAGACTTAAGGAATAAGGGGCCTAAATGCAAGATGAAACATGCTATTAAAGGAAAACAAGATGATGTGATAGTATATGTAGTCCTTCAGACAAAATGGAAGCAGCTACATGTTGGAGATGACAAAGACAATCAAGGGGCCATTAATTTCAAAGTTGGAGATTTACCTTTTGTTTTGTGTTTTTCACAAGTGATTGTGGTTGCAGGCTATCATACAGGTTCTCAGGCATTAGCAAATATTGGAAGGATACCAGACTTCCCACCAAGTTTGGAAAGCAATGTAGGCAATCAATCACTCAAAACACCAAGGCACAAGGCTTATTTTTAGTATTTGGCTGAAAGGAAGGGTGTACTCTCTGAAGGGATGAATGAGGATTATGTTCTCAAGCATGGATACATGGCTGCAGACTTAAAGGGGACTTGAGTTCATTTTTTTTCCTGAGTGTATGGTGTAGGGGCACCTAGTTTACATGTTGTAAATAAGGGTCATATGTTAGCATTTTGTGTTTGGGTCATGTTTTTGGTTGTAATAAGGTCTATTTAGACCATGGTTTATGTTTTTAGTCATGAGGTTCAGTTTGTGGTAGTTGAATAGTTGTAAAGTGGCATTTTTGTGTGTTCAAAGGGAAGTTGAACAGTCAATCATTTGAAAAGGAGTTTTGAACCATTGGAATATGCTTGTAAATGGTTAATTATGCCTTGTGAAGTTCGAGGCATTCTGGAGAAGACAAAAATCGAAGATCAAACAATAAAAAAAAGCTTTGTTTCTGTGTTTTCTGCTGCTACAGTGATTGGTACGACTCCGTACAATCTGAACATGAGATAAGTGTTATTGTAATTGATGAAGGAATGAGTCCTCTATGATTTGCAATTGATTTTCATTAAGTTTAGTAGGAGTTAGAGCAATTTTGCTGAAAACAGTCTGAAAACCTAGGGTTTGAGTGTAATGTCCCCATTTTGAGCTAAGTTATATTTTCTAGATTGAGCTTGTTTCTATACATGGAGAACCGGAAAGTTAGCTCAACTAGTATGTTATTTGGAAAATGCAATATTGAAATTGTATTTTCAATCATTTGGTTTGATTTGTTAGATGATGGAATAAAAGGGAAAATGATATCTTTAATTGCATTTTCTCTAATCTATTTTTGTGTAGTTTGTATAGAATAAGGAGCATTCGCCCATGAAGAAATAGGTCCAAGCTATTTCCAACGGCTATCATGTGGGATCGATTAGCATTGTAAATGAAATTTCAAAAGGATCGACTAAGCATATTGAGGTGGTGATTTCCTTGGATCGTGTGCCAATGAGTAGGATCGACGCCATGAGGAGAGTCATTCACCCAAGGTAAAAATGTACACAATTTGCATTGGATCATGTGAAATTAAAATATACACAACATTGGATCAAGTGCCAATGGTTGGAGCAAGACAAAAGTCATTTAAAATATTTGTTTGAATGCCAACATCCAAGGGATCGATGGCCAAGGTAAAGAGGAATGATTTTAAATGCAAATTTTATTTTTTAAATATTTGCATATGGATCGATTGAGGATTTTAAATGCCAACGCCTAAGTGGTTGAGGATCGCCCAAGCTATGAGAAGAGTTTTATGAAAAATGAAGATTTTAAATGTTTGTGAACATAGCATTTCCATCTGCCGTGCTAAGAGGGAGCTTTATTGCTAATGATCGATCCATATGAAAAATAGATGTATTTCATTTAAAACAAATGAAGATTGATTTTAAATGATTGAGTTTGTATAAGCAATTCATTTAAAATTGTTGAAGAATGTGGAATATCATTGGTGGAACTCAAATTGCATTACAAAACATCATAGAGCAGGATCGCTCATACAAGGAGAGGTTAAATAGAGACTTCCATCTTCATTTAAAGATTATGTTGAATCTGGTATGTTTTCTTATTTCCTTTTGTTTGACTGAGAATTCTGATTTTCATGTCATTTTGCAAGGTGATGACCCCTTGTATTTGTATGGTGATGACCCCATACTTCATGTGAGATGATATCATTCATATATTCATCATTAGAGATTAATTTTGCAAGTTTTGTGAGAGTTGAAGTGAAGTTGGTGAGCTATTATAACCCTTGGTCAAGTTGAATATCAACCAAGGTAGTGTTTATCAAATATTGGAGTGATTGAGTGAGTTCTATCAAGAGTTTAGGGTCTGATATAAATCTCAGCCAGCTGATAAAGCTTTATTTTTAGGGTTTTATGAAGATTCAAGCATTGGTGATGATTATACAGAACAATATCCTTCATTAGAAGACCATCGCTTACTTGGAGAAGGGTTATTTTGTGATTTTCATGCAATCTGGACATATTTCAGTCACTTATAGGTTTGCTACAGTCTGCATCAACATTGAATGAAGTTCATTTTGAAGGCATTGGGTGTATTGAAGACTTTGGAAGTCATTCCAGCTTCTTAGGAGCCTACTGATTTGCATTTAGAGCCATTTGGAGGTGTTTTTGGCATGCATTCATCCATATGTTATTGGTTGGGCATTAACAGTGATATCAACATTTTTACCAATCATATAATCAATTATATCAATCTCATATACATTGGCATGTAATAGTGAATCAAGGAACACTCATCATTGATTGATTAGACATCATGTGTATAGAGTTTGGATGCTAGTTTACTTATTTTTCATGCATGTTCCTAAGTATGATATAAAACAGTGCTTGACTGTCATAAAGGACAGCTAACAGTCATTTGTATTTGTCTTCTTTGAATAAGTGAATAAAGCATTGGAGTTGGGCTTTCATAGTCTACATGTTTCATGTGTTATCTTTCATTTGAATTGACAATTTGGTGCAAGAATTCTTATCTAAAATTGATCAAATATTTTAGTCATATAATAGGGTCTCTTACAGTGGTATCAGAGCCATGATCTTGCTAGCTTGTTGAGAAGAGTAATCTATTTGCAGGTTTCAATTAGGATTTGGAACAATGGGTCTATTTCTGTTCAATAAGCAAATGATGAGAGAGATGGTGGATAATTAGCGTAGAATGATGGATAGTCAACAACAAACAAATGCAAACATTCAGCAAAGCATCGATAGGCTATGTCAAGCTTTGATGGGCAACTGGAAGACTAATAACAGAGCTAATCAGGTAGATTCAAGGAAGTCTAACTCAAGAAGATCAATAGGTACCAGGTCAAATTCATCCCAGAAGACTCCTAATGATAAAGGTATGCATTGGTTTATGATGAATGATTTCAAAGAGCAAGAAGACTATGCATGTGGAATAAAAATTGAACAAATGGATGAGTTTGATAGCAGCTATGAAACAACAAAAGATGAAGACCTTGTAACACCTCATGATGACTTCAAGATTGAAGAAAAGCACATGATAGTTGAAGATAAATCAGCTATGATAGATGAAGAGGTCAGCTATGAGGTATGTGATTCACATGAAGAAGAAGACATGGGTGATGTACAAGAAGAGACACACATTGAATCAACATTTGATGAAGAAAAATGGCATGATGGCATTGCTGATCATTCTAATGAGATGATAGATTTTGATCATGGATTTGAATGGCATGATATAATCCCTGATTTGTTTAAGGATAGCAGTCCTATTCCTTTGCAATCAGCTCTACTTGATGATTTTGAAGCAGCCAATTATGTTATGCATGAATATGACCACTAGAATGAAGATCCATTTTTGTTTGATGCATTCGGTGAACTAAATCAGCACATGGCTATCTAATTGATAAAAGATCAAGATAGAGAGATTGTTGTCTACTTTTGAGTAAGCATAATTCAGAAAACTAGTTCTTCATAAAAGTTGAACAAGTTGAGGAAAGGATTGAAGAATCATACAATAAGGAACCTCACAGCCTTGTGACATTTAGTAATGAAGACTTATTTGAGCCACTTCCATCCCTAATCACTTGGGAAGAAGAGGAAACAAATCAAGACTTGATGGTGTTTGATGACAACCATAGTGGACCAGCCACTCAAGAATTGTCTTTGATGAGTGTTGAAGGCATCCATAACTCATCTTTGGTTATGTCACCAATTGATTATGATATGGAAGCTTTTTATTTGTTGATTGGTGACTTCATCTTCATTGATTCATCATGGGCTAGTAGCTGCCCTACTTTGAATTCCATTACACTTTCTGATTTTTCATGGTCTACACTAGCTATTCAATTACTTGGGAGTGTGTGGAAGCATGTTTATTTGTTGGATTTTGAAGCATTTGATTTCAGTTGTAATTTGCATGATGCTCTCTCATTGACATTGTTGGGTTTCTTTCCGAATCAGCAGAGGGTTTGCCAGTTCCAATGCACAGGCAGATTCAACCAACTAATATAGGAGGTTGCGTGAGCTACCTCCCCTTCACTTCTGGTTCTGCCACACCAAGGGGGTATCCCTATAGCTAAAGATTTAACCTTGACTTACCCAATGACATAAAGATTTAGCTTTACAACAACAGGTAGAATACTCTCATGTATGGACCAAGATTTGAATGATAGATCACAAGTTTGGCAACTTTCTTGGACATATCTGACTAGTAATGGATGAGAGTATGTAGGGGTCCTAACCCTACTCCTACAACTAATAGATTGGTATTATGAAAGGATTTGTATAAAATTTTGGATGCAAGACAGGGGGCTTTAGATCATAACTACTACACAAGAGGTAGACTAGTGCCTATCTTAGGGCAAGGAGTCAACTAGACATATACAAGAGAATGGCTTGCAATTGGCATTCGAGTTTCAAGGGGCTAGGATTGGTATTTGCCTTACAAACACCACCCAAGGATGAGTCTTTAACTATCTCTACTTACAAATATCCCAACTGACATACAACCTTCTCCATACTCAACCTAAAACAATTTAATCCACTCCTTGAATGGAAGTCAAAAGATCAAGCATGCAATACAGAAAGTCTATATTCTAGAATCTGAGGAACCCTTAGCAACCAGATTCAAAAGAAGAAAATGCATGCAACAAATGGAGACAGACAGTTAAACACATGCAATCAAGTATTTCTCATATAAACACAACATGGAACTGAACATATGTGCAAGGTGCACTCAGATGCAACTCATAAACTCCAACAGAGATAAAATAGTCAAGAAAAGCTCTGTATTTTTTTATTTCCCCCCCCAAAATACCCAAGTCTTCAACAACCTCAATGAGTGACACAATTTTGCCTTTTATAGCAAGACTGTCGACTCAACAATAAATCACATGGCATTTTTAAAAATTTGCTAGTTACAATGCATCGTGAGAAATGGCGCTCAAAAAATTCAATGCAGCCGGGAGAAACAGAGGAAAGAGCAGGTGGAATCAGGATCTGCACCCCCGCTTAAAGATTTTCCTCATAAAATTGGTAGTTGGACAGTCAAACATCGGCCATGCCTCTGTAATTCTGCCATCAATGCCCAACCTACCCACGGGATGCAGCAGATTGCGTGTTTTGTGATTTTTCTGCCAATAATGCCATTGTATAAGCGCGGAAAACCCTCCATTTGAACAGAGCCATCGATTTTCCATCTACCGCCAAGATCTGCGGCCTCTAATCATGCTAAAATCCATTGGCCAGTAGAATCCTGCCACATAGGTGCTTTATCTCCCTATCGCTGACTTTTCTGCCTTTCATTTTGCCTTTTTTCGCCTTGTATATGCATATTCAAATGCATATACAACTGCCTGCTTTCCTGCCTTTCAAATCCTTTGTATATGCCAATGCATATACATACAACTATTTAACATACAAGGCAGACCCCAAATCTGTATAGAACAAATCAAAATTCTACTCGAGTCCAGCTTGTATCTCCTTTTGCATCTTTCTATTTTGTATATTGCATACATACAATGCAATATACATGCCGCAGATTTCAAATTTTATGAAACAGATTGGGACAGTTTTCAAATCTTGGCCTTGTATCTCACTTCCTTTGTATATCAGCATATACAATGCCATATACATACAAGCCGTGGACGCCAACTTTGAATTTTCCAAATTTGATCTTTGAATCGGGTTCGGCTTGTATCACTCCCTTGTATGTTCGCCTTGTATATCGGCTTGCATATCACATATACAAGCCGCGGACTTCAACACCTTATCATCTAGATTGGAACAACTTTTGAAATCCGGCGCGCATCGAACTCTTTGTACATATCACATTGTATATCGCACATACAATGTGCTATATACAACCTACGGACCCCAAATTTTATTTGCTGCACTTGTTTCCTCCTTTAGGTCCGGATTGTATGTTTTTCTCTTGTTTATCGGCCTTGTATCTGCAAACATACAAGCGAATACACATACAACTGGTGGGCCCTAGGCCTTGAATCTCACCTTTGTATGTGGACTTGTATGTGCCCTTTGCATGTGCCCTTTGCATGTTTCGATTGTATGTTGGGAACATACAAACCCAACATACAATGCGCGGACACCACCTGCTTTGCAAATGCAATTAAATATCTTGTCGTGTCCACCTTGCACTTGTTCATTTGTATATTTCCTCTTGTATATAGTGAATGTATATTGCATATACATTCCACTTTGTATGTGAGGCGGACCCCACCAAATGTATCTCTTGCACTGTAGCGAATGCATGTGACCCCCTTATACATTTTCCATTGTATAAACCTGATGTATATTTCCCATGTATATTGCCAATGTATCTACCCAATGTACATTCTAAACATACAATGCGATATACATGCAATGCGTTACATACAATGGCAGAATCTTCCAGGAATCTGCGATAGATTCCTTAATGTATATGCAAGCCCGATATGCATTCAAAGATGCATATAACTCAATTTTCTCACCATTTTCAAAGGCCGATTGAAAATTCTACAAGCCCGCCAATGTATAATTGAACTTGTACATACAAACCCCTTTGTATATACAAAGATACATGCATAAAAATATGAAGGCCGACAGACTTAGAATTTCATGGATTTTTTATGAAAGGTGCCTGCGAATTAAAATGCTTGAAACCTAAATGTTTATGCAGGCACCAACAGACACATGTGGATGGTTATACTTCATTATTGAGTAGTGAAGTATGTGATTTCAGTTTTAGCACAACAGGAATGGATACATTTGTATTTAGCATCCTTCATCTATTCATGTCACTATTCAATAGAAGGATTTTCAGTTTCATTGGTTCATTGCTTGGCATCTACACCTTCATGATTGGCATCTATTTTGGTTTGGATGTGTTTGAGTCATTGTATGACAGTGGAAGCGGTCCCAGGATCTTCTACACCAACAGGTTTGAGCTGATATGTTTGATCATGATTGAGGAGCCTCAATGGATTTGGGATCCATGGATTGATTGGGTTCAGTTTTTCTTCCCATTGCTTGGGGACAAGTAATGTCGGGAAGGCAAGGCTGTAATGTCCATATTTTGAGCTAAGTTATATTTTCTAGTCTGAGCTTGTTTCTATACATGGAGAACCGGAAAGTTGGTTTATGTCTATACATGGAGAACCGGAAAGTTAGCTCAACTAGTATGTTATTTGGAAAATGCAATATTGAAATTATATTTTCAATCATTTGGTTTGATTTGTTAGATGATGGAATAAAAGGGAAAATGAAATCTTTAATTGCATTTTCTCTAATCTATTTTTGTGGAGTTTGTATGGAATAAGGAGCATTCGCCCATGAAGAAATAGGTCCAAGCTATTTCCAACGACTATCACGTGGGATCGATTGGCATTGTAAATGAAATTTCAAAAGGATTGACTAAGCATATTGAGGTGGTGATTTCCTTGGATCATGTGCCAATGAGTAGGATTGATGCCATGAGGAGAGTCATTCGCCCAAGGTAAAAATGTACACAATTTGCATCATGTGAAATTAAAATGTACACAACATTGGTTCAAGTGCCAACAGTTGGAGCAAGACAAAAGTCATTTAAAATATTTGTTTGAACATGCCAACATCCAAGGGATCGACAACCAAGGTAAAGAGGAATCATTTTAAATGCAAATTTTATTTATTAAATATTTGCATATGGATCGATTAAAGATTTTAAATGCCAATGCCTAAGTGGTTGAGGATCGCCCAAGCTATGAGAAGAGTTTTAAATGAAAAATGAAGATTTTAAATGTTTGTGAACAAAGCATTTCTAACTGCCGGCATGCTAAGAGGGAGATTTATTACTAAGGATCGATCCATATGAAAAATAGATGCATTTCATTTAAAATAATTGAAGGTTAATTTTAAATGATTGAGTTTGCATGAGCAATTCATTTAAAATTGTTGAAGAATGTGGAATATCATTGGTGGAACTTAAATTGCATTACAAAACATCATAGAGGAGGATTGCTCATCCAAGGAGAGGTTAAATAGAGACTTCCATCTTCATTTGAAGATTATGTTGAATCTGGTATGTTTTCTTAGTTCCTTTTGTTTGACTGAGAATTCTGATTTTCATGTCATTTTGCAAGGTGATGACCCCTTGTATTTGTATGGTGATGACCCCATACTTCATGTGAGATGATATCATTCAGATATTCATCATTAGAGCTTAATTTTGTAGGTTTTGTGAGAGTTGAAGTGAATTTGGTGAGCTATTGTAACCCTTGGTCAAGTTGAATATCAACCAAGGTAGTGTTTATCAAATATTGGAGTGACTAAGTGAGTTCTATCAAGAGTTTAGGGTCTGATATAAATCACAGCTAGCTGATAAATCTTTATTTTTAGGGTTTTATGAAGATTCAAGCATTGGTGATGATTATACAAAGCAATATCCTTCATTAGAAGACCATCGCTTACTTGGAGAAGGGTTATTTTGTGATTTTCATGCAATCTGAGCATATTTTAGTCACTTACAGGTCTGCTACAGTCTGCGTCAGCATTGAATGAAGTTCATTTTGAAGGCATTGGGTGTATTGAAGACTTTGGAAGTCATTCTAGCTTCTTAGGATCCTATCGATTTGCATGTAGAGCCATTTGGAGGTGTTTTTGGCATGCATTCGTCCATATCTTATTAGCTGGGCATTAACAGTGATATCAACATTTTTACCAGTCATATAATCAATTATATCAGTCTCATATACAATGGCATGTAATAGTGAATCAAGGAACATTCATCATTGATTGATTAGACATCATGTGTATAGAGTTTGGATGCTAGTTTGCTTATTTTTCATGCATGTTCCTAAGTCTGATATAAAATAGTGCTTTACTGTCATAAAGGATAGCTAACAGTCATTTGTATTTGTCTTCTTTGAATAAGTGAATAAAGCATTGGAGTTGGGCTTTCATAGTCTACATGTTTCATGTGTCATCTTTCATTTGAATTGACAATTTGGTGCAAGAATTATTATCTAAAATTGATCAAATATTTCAGTCATATAATAGGGTCTCTTACATTGAGGGTTCGATTGAAAAACCATGAGTTAGAGGCCATTCCACTAGTGAAAAATTTTGAAAGTTAGTGGAATGGAGGTAGATAAAGGGGTTTCAATGTTTTTTGAGTTTGCAGAGATAGGGGATGGAGCAAGGGCAAAGTTTGATCAAGCCCTAGCCTAATATCTCAGTGTATTAGGCTTAGGAAGGTAGGTAGACATAGGGTTTTGTGGAATAGGGAATTGGAGATTGTTCCAGAGGATGGAATTGGCATATTCAGACCCCATATGACACGAGGAAAGCCCTAGAGTGGAATTTGGAAGTTTGAAACTTGAAAATCACATAATTGCTTTGGAAAATAGGCCTAAATTAGCCTAATTAAATGATAACAGTCAATTTTAGACCCTCGAGTTACAAAGTAACCCAACCTAAAATATTGATATGTTGTCAAGTACCATAAAGGGTATCTTGAAAGGTATTTGGTTTTTGGGTTTGAGGCATTCTCCAAAAGATATGCTGAATAAATCATGTTCCAAGTACTACAAGGAGAATTGAAGGATTAGTGAGAAAACCCACCAAGTTAGAATTTCAAAGTGCAAAGTTTGTTCATTTGGGATTGTGTTAGTAACCTCAATTTGCTCTGCATTAGATCTCCTTACAACCCATGATTGTACACTACCCTCACACCGTGTATGAGGATCCTCAGAATCCTCCACATATCCTCCAAAGTGATAGTCACGCAACAGGAAGGTGCACCGCTCCATCTACCATCTCTCCACTAATGTGGTCATCATGGCTCTATTCGTTCTAATCTGTGGCATCTCTGCAATAAACTGCAACCCTACCATTCGTAAGAAGAATCTGTCTGTGGCATCAAGCTGATCCCACAACACAAGAGTCGGTGGTCGCCTCTCCCAAGACTGAAGCACATCCTCATCATCCTACACAATCATGACAACCTCTCGTTAGCCTCAGTTTTAGAACTGGGCACTACTTCTACCCTATTGGGTGCTAAAGCCCTCAGCGCCCCTATTTTCATAATGGGCGCTACTTTCTCGGCCCGGGTGTTAATCGCCAGAATGGGTGCTGAAATCCAGAGTATGTGCTAAAATATTCATTTTAGGCACTGAAATACCTCTTTGACAAGCGCTGATCGCCAGAGTAAGCACCGAAATCCCAGCACTGAAATTTTCACAATAGGAACTATAAATTTTCCTGGGTGCTAAAATGTTCATTTTAGGCGCTACTTTACCTTGCTAGGTGCTAATCACCAGAGCAGGCGCTACAATTTTTGACCAGGTGCTAAAATACATCTAATGTCTAGTTTTCACTACTTCACACCCCACATTTTACGTACCTAACCTACCCGACCCCAAAATCACAAAGAAAGTTCAGAAACCTATCATATTGCCTACCACCGTCGGTCGTAGATACTCCCTCACGCGCTCCGCACAGTGTTCCTCTCGTGGAATGTGGGCCATCAATTTGCTCTAGCTCTTCTCTCTTCTAATAACAAGTGTCTAACAAATGAAGACAAATGAGGCTTATGGGCCCCTCCTAGCCTATATATATATCCCCCCCAACCCTAATTTTTCTTTCCAAACCTCATTTTCTCTTCTCTTCCCCCATTTTTCTCCTCTTCCATCATTTTCCTTCCGTCTTCAGTCTCGGGATTTCCCCTTTCCCCTCTTTCCCATCATTTTTCTCCTCTTTCGAGACATCACTGAAAAATTTATTTTTTCCACCGGTCTCTCAAGGGGTATCACCTGGTCACCCATTCCTCTCCTATATACCCATTGGTGTACATTTATCAAAAAAATTATATTCTTTGATATCCCGTCAATCATGACAGCAATGACACCATATCAAAGAGGGGCAAAATGTAGACATCTTAAAATGGTCACAACCACTTTCATCCACTTACGCAATTCAAATCTATTCACCTACATCATTCTCTCTGACCCAAATATTAATTAAATAATTTTTAACTATTTAATTAATTTATCAATCGTCTTTCCCTTTTCACAAAAATCAAATTCCTCTACTATAGTTCAAAAATTAAATATTTTGCAACTATAGTTCATATTCCATCCACCAAAAAATTAAATAAATGACCATATTTATTTAATTCCTATTTTGTCCACTTTTGATTACTTTTTGTAATCATCATTATTTTCTTCTTAAACATGTGCACAAGAATTAATTTTAATTAATTCTCCATTACAAACCCCCATGTTTCTAGAAGTCCACTTGCCATTCCATGTACACGCATGTACATGACAAGTGGTACTTTGTAAGCATGATCAAATCTTCCAAAGTGTGTACACTTGTCCTATTTCTTCCATCTCATTCCAAGTGTCACTATTCATGCAAATTTAAAATTACATGTGGCATTGTTCATGCACTATTCCTCTAATTTTTAATTCCACTTGTCCTCTCCATGCAATTTAAAATTCCTCACAAAATCCAAACCATGTCTTTTCATAAATGAGGCCTTACATGTCATACACCTAACCAATCCTAGCCATTCATCCATTCAAACCTTCAATCTCATCCATTGATCATCCCTTGAATCTTGGAGCAATTTTATTAACCATTCTCATCATGTCACTTGTCCAATTCTCCTTTCTTGAGGATTCTCAAGCAATCTCCACCCTTGATCTTTCAATTTGATCCTAGCCCTCCATTCCCATCCTCAAAAATCTATAAATTGAGGCCCTTACCTCTATGTTTCATAAGCCATCATATGCAAAGAAATTCTGCCTCTTTGAGTACTCAACATCATATAGCTTAGATTAATCATAAGTTAGAATAGCTTAGTAACTTCATATCTAAGACATATCATCACTAGTATGCTTGTATAGGGTGCAAAATTAATAGAAAGTGTAGTAGTGATTAGGTCCAATCTTGAGGTCCCTTAGGCTTGGGATTGGGAGCAATTTAGGACAATTAGCACTCAACTAGGAATCCCATCTTTTAGGTAGAGATGTTCCATGTATGCTCTATGTTTTCTTCTTGTTTACTCCGTGTATTATCCTTGTATTCTTCATGTTTGGTTGGATTTGTGCCGTGTGTCTTTTGTGTGTGCAAACTCTTTACCTTAACATTGTAAGTTGGTAGAATCCTAAGTTTGGGGGCTATCACATCCCTTAACTTAGCAATATTCTACGTCCTCAGCATTTTGGTGAAGAGATCTTGCTTCTCTATACTTTAGTGTGAGTATGAACGTAAGTTCATACGCTCACTAAAGTGGGGGCTAAATGTAGTGTCATAAATTGTCGACACTCACAATTTCACACTAGACTTGGCCCTTTTTTAGCATGCATGATTAGCTCTGTTTCTAATGTGACTATTTCATTGTTTACATAAGAAACCATGCTAAGTGCCTCGCTCTAGGGTCCTGTCCATTAGCTCCAAAAAATTTTGAATTCAATTGTCAACCTTGTGCATTGAACAATGTACCTTTCTTTTCAGCCTCAAACAAGTGACTCTTCGAAAGGAGTTTGATTCATATATAAACAAGTCTTTTTCCCTCATTTGGAGGGGATCTTTACAACATCTTGACAATGTGACATGACATGATCTTGTGAATTCTACTACAACGAACCTCTAACTTACTGAAGCTCTCTACTTGTGATTATTATTTGCACTAACCCTTTTGCAGGTATTTGATGAAGCTTCTTCATTTTCCATCGACTCTTTGTATGTGATTGTGTTGCAACACCAATCCAACTAGGGTTTCATGCCAAGGTAAATCTATTTCAATTACAATAGTCTTTATTACTTGTTTTTCCTTTGTTCATCGTAAACATGCACTCTCTATCAATTATCATTGTTGTTGTGGAGGTGGGAACACCTACACAAGGTTTGACTGAGGCAAGCCCCTATATAGCACAACCATTTTTCATCCTCCTTGTGTGTAGATCCAAAGGTAGAGTTTCTGACAGTGACAAGCAATAGGAGGACGGAAGGATTTGAGATTGTGATAATCGAGTAGGATTCAAGTCCAAACAAAACCCTAGGGACCCTAGCACCCCACACTAGTGTCATGCTAGTTCTGCCCCCATTTTCGACACCAGGTTCCCTCTTATTTGCTTTTGTTTCTATTTTCTGTGCATAGTATCAGTAATCAGTCAATTTATTCAATTTTTCATTTAGATATTCACATTGCATAGCTTAGTCAATCATTAATTATCAATCTTCCCTCTCTGCAACAAAGGAACAGAATCCAGATAGTTTGGCTCTCCCTTGAGGATTGTAGCCAAACACAAAAGTCTTCGTTGATTCATGTTCCAATGTGGCATGGAGAAAGCTTGATCTTGGTTAATTCATTTGATTAGTCTAGACCTCTTTTCCCATATCACAATTATACCTTTTCCTTTGTCAAATCTATATTATTTGATGTAGAAGAGGTAGGGTTAGACTCAAACCAACCTCTTCAAATATTACATCTCTGTAAAGTATGGTATTTCTTTCTGAAAGAATATAAAATTTGTATGCACTTGCTTCATCATCATAGCCAACCATCAAATCTCTCCTACTTATGACATATAACTTATTTCTTTTATCTATAGATACATGAAAATAAACAAGACAACCAAAGACTCTAAAATGATCTCATGATGGTTCAATACATGTAAATACTTCTTATGAAGTCTTTTCCTTATGTGCTCTGTAAGGACACTTGTTAAGGATGTAAACAATAGCATTACATGACCCATCCCATACATGTACTTTGGTAATTTAATATGTTCAAGCATACATATAGGTGTCTCCATAATGCTCTTGTTTTTCCTTTTAGTCAAGCCATTATGTTGTGGAGTATAGGGAACAATATGCTCCCTCTTAATGGAATGTTTTTTGCACAAGTTGACAAACTGATTAGAAAAGTATTTAGTTACATTATCGATCCTTAAAATTTTAATTATTTTACATATTGAACGATTTTCAACCAAAGATTTCAATTCACTAATCTTACAAAAGAACTTTAATTTCTTTCAAAGAAAATAAATCCAACATTTTATGGAAGCATCGTCAATAAATATAACAAAATAAAGAAATCAAGTGATAAATGGAGAGGGGATAGGGCCACAAATGTTTGAATGAATGAGATGAAGAATACCTCTCATATGATCTTTTCACTAGAAGAATAAGGATCTCTAGAATGCTCATCCATAGCAAATACATCACATATTCTTGTTTCAACAATCATAAACTCTAGCATACCAAGGCAATAATGCCATCTTTTTTCCATAATTGTATACCAAGACAATAATAAAGCAGCCCTAAATCATTCATCTTAAAAACTCTTTGTAATCTTCTCTTTGTTTCATCAAGCAATGTGACATAATTACTTGTGACTATTATGCCATCTACATAAAGAATAACAATTACAATTCCAACATTTTGGGTTGTTAGTTTCTTACGGCTTGACTGTTGTTCTGTTGTGTCCTGCTTTTCTACCCTTGGGGCCTTGGTTGTAAGGGTTCAGTCCCTGTAAGTTGCTTATCTTAATAAAAAACAATTACAATTCCAACATCACAATTTTTTACATAAAAATTAAGATCATGGGCTTTTTTTTAAGATAGAGGATGTTGAAACTAAACATTGGGTGCATTTTAAATAATGATATCACCCAAACTTCATTGATGTAACCCTAGGATCTTCCAGCATGCAAATAAATCAACAAGGAATCAGATTTGAAAAGATAACAATTCTTTTTTTTAAATGGCACCACTTAAAAAATGTCTTAAAGTCTACATTGTCATTTCCATTCTAAAATATAAAGAGGTTGAACTAAATATTGGGTGCATTTTATCATCCAAACTTCATTGATGTAACCCTTGGATCTTCCCCTAAGATTTTTCAATGCTCAAATATTGAATGTTTTAAATAATAATATCACCCAAATTTCATTGATATAACCCTAACATCTTCCACCACTCAAATAAATAAATAAATACTTATTTGAAAAGATATATATATATACTTGTACTTTTTAAGTTTACATCCTTGTTGGCCTTCTTCCATAAAACCATTCTAACAAATCTTGATCAAATTGAAAAGAAAGGCCAACATAGAAAATAAGATACAAGTGGAAAACTTTCAAAGCAATTGGGTATGATAGTTATATATGTGTATGGATGGTTCATCATTTTCCTTGGAAACATGGCAACCCCAATAAGCAGTTGATCTAATCTAGTCCAATGATGATTACAGTTCTGAAAATACTAATGTGGAATCATTGCCCTAAGAAAATAAAAGATGGAGTTGGGTCCCTCTAATGTACAGATGCTAATTCCTCATAAACATGATGATACCCACATATCATTGATCTAATCTAATCGAGCAGTGACCCTTCACTCTGAAAAGAAAAGGTGTGGGTAAAATGACATAAATCAAAGGTGGGTCTCATCAAGATATAGATGATAGTACCTCACAAAGCTTCGCCTGTGATTGCACCTAACAATAATGAAGACCCTGTGATCCATACTAACAGCAGCTAATCCCATAGGCTGACATGGAACCAATATTCCAAAACAGACTTCTATTGGAAGTGGAAATTTTATGAGTCTGCAGGGCCATTACATAGTTCTGACAGAGGTAGAACTTTGGAACATCATTGATATGGACATATCCAATGGAGATCATAAATTCAAGTCAGACAGAAGCCAATTGGATCTCCCAAATGACAAAGTGTCAATCAAATCCAACTATAAAGTGAGCATAGCTTCTATTATAGTTTATGTACCGAGAGGCCACACTGAAAAATTATTAATCTGGTGATAACCCACCTTGATCTAAAAAATGATATAGCATATGATAACTCCAAGAATCACTTCCAAGGTTGATCAAAAATAAAGTTTTAGGCTTCTTTGCAACATGTCACAACGCAAACAACTTAAATCAGTGGATAACTAAAGAACAATCATAACTGCAAACAAGCTCTCTTAATAGACCAGAATGAGTGGGACATTAATAGGAATATGATAAAAATGTAATCATGAGTTGATCAACCCACATGGACAGTTGGCAAAATTAACAAACAAATCTTGAGACTCATCCATTAAACCTCATCATCCAGAAAAGTTCCAACAGCAAGAAACTGTGGTGTATCATCCGCTAAGATTTTGAGGGTAGTAGTTCAGATATAGATAAGAGCATTGAGATTGGTTGTAATATCTTCCGAGTCCAGCTATTGTTAGCTCTATAGCAGTATTTCAATCTTAGTTTCATTCTTGAAATATGTGAGGTCTTTCAAGGATAGAATACTGTGTATGTACTTGATATCTAAATGTTAGTTCCTACTAATTACTTTTAATTGTATGCATTAGATTTATATTTCATCTTCTAATCTCTTGTATTAGTATTGTTTCTTTTACCTATATTTCAGTTGAAAATGTGTCTATTAATATTGCAGATTTTGGTTGTTATTAGTCTCTACTTTCAGCAATGGAATGGATCTTTTTATAGTCTACAATGACTACCTCATACTCCCAGTATGTAGGAGGCATCTAACTGTACTTCTAATATGAGGCATACATACCCTACCTCCTATAGGAATTGAACTTGTCACCTCTCTTTCAAGAGGACAAGTTTTTCACCAACAGGCCAACTCACGTTGTATATAGGAATACTTATCTTGATTGGTATGTAGGTAAATAAATGTGCAAATTTGCTAAAGTTTTATTTTTTATGTTTTTTGTGTGCATGGAAAAAGAAATCCGTTGGTTGTGTTCAGCTGCTGCTCATATGGACCAGCCAGGACTCGAACCTAGGACCTTCCATTTTCTGCTAGAGTGTTCTAACAGCTCAGCTAATGGCCCCTTGTGATCAGTCCATTGTCGGTCCGGGTGTGGCTTACTTCCAACACCCCCCTTAAGCCACACTGCAGGTGCTTGGGGCTCCTAGCCTGGCTCTGATACCAATTGTTGAGCTGCTGCTTATATGGACCAACTGGGACTCAAACCTAGGACCTTCCATTTGCTGCTGGAGTGCTCTACCAACTGAGCGACTGGCCCCTTGTGGCCAGTCCATCGTCCGGGTGCGGCTTACTTCCAACAGGTTGAAGGTAGTATTTTTCTGTCACATCCCTACAATAGACATATACTAATAAATGAGAATAAATAAAAATAGTTAAAAGTTGAGGGGCAGCAAAAATATTAGAGGTATGTCATGACAGGTGGAAAAAATCAAAATGAAAATTGGGGAAGATGGTATGGACATCCATCAATGCATCAGAGTTGTTTGAAAGAAGTTTGGTGAACAACATGGGTGGCAAGGATTTCAAAAGTTTGGTAAAATTTATGGAGATTGATTTAAGACTTATGGGAGGAATTCATGGGATCAAGGAGAAGTGGCACATAGTAAAAGAGGGGGCAAATGATTTCTATAAGAGAAAATTCAAGAGGTCTCTGTGAACTCACAGAGCCATGGCAACTCCTCTTGGTCTGCAGCGACCTTTGTTGTGCTTATAAGTGTGGAACCTCAGGGAGGGAGCTCCTAATTTCTAGTTATATTTTTGTTTAAGGGCTTGACCCCTTATTGTGGCAACCATAATAATAGCAACCTGTCTACTAAGGCCCGCTTCCAACCTTAACAATAGAGATTCTACTAGCTGCATTCCCACCAGCCGATTCTCGAACGGAAAACTCACTTCTGATGACATTGCATCTGCATAGGGAAAAAAAAAATAGTTCCAGAATATCATAATAGCCTTAGCTCAGACAACTTGCTCACAGGAGTGAGCCTCACCTCAATTAACTCTGGTTGCAACAATATGACCTCAGAGAATAGAAACGTGATAGCATTGTGGAAGCAAATATAGCATTTCAAGGAATATAAGTTGTGAATGATGGTCGTTTGGGTATTAGTTATTTCTTCAATATAGGATATGTTTGAAATAACCATGCCATCAACTTCACCATTCCTCAGTATACAAAATTTCTTATCAGGGATATGTATAATGTTGGTGCCAAAAAGTTTATAGTAACAATGGCTTTCTATTCAGGATTGTTCGCTTTCAGAAAGAACAATTCTTGTCATTGCTAGGAAGCCATGCAATGTAAGAATAAATGAGGCATCAACATACTTTAACAAGAACTAGCCACTTGTTCTTTCTCCAACCTGCAGAGCTCACTGCCAGGATCAACAATTGTTTATTCAGACCTCTATGACATTGTAGTGGATATCATTGCATTTCCTTTGAGAATTGAGTTTGATAAACCCTCTTACCACTTGGTACCTATCTTCTTCCTTGCCTTATTTTTTCATAAAAGAGAGAAATGGTATGTTGTCTTTTTCTATTATATGTATATTAGGCAGGGTAACATTTACTGCTTTCTCTATTAAGTCATGGGTTGTCATGTACCTATTGCATTATAATGGGGTTCTTGGATCTATTTCTGCCCTGAAATACTTTGGTGTATGAGTAGTGGACTATTGTTTTTGTAAGGAAGGTATCGTGGATATTTTATTTTACATGGTTTAATGGGTATGTCTCTAAAGGTATAATTATACAAATAAGTGGTCAAGTCTACAAATTGGGTAGATTGTGCTTTACAGCAACTATTATGTTACTAAGTACAGATATACACTTGGTATTCAATTGCTCGTAGGGATTATGTATCAAGTTTGTGGTTTCCATGGTTTCCATGTCTGGTGAAGGGACTACTATTACTATAGTGGATGGAATTATGATTCCGGTTATCATGTCACCCCCCTGAGTATATGATCTACTAGTATAATATTGTGGATCTCAATATGGGATTTTTGGTAAGGAAAAGTGAGATCATTGAATGGTTATTCATATTTGTGTAACGAATAGTGATAAACACAGTATCTCTATTCCTTGGCTATTTGATTTTATGATCTCTTTTGACTTTCTAGTTGTTTTGGTGACTTATAATGATATGAGTATGAAATGGTGGAATCATCATACTTTAACTAAATTATGGAGTCATTATGCTTATACCTGAGACTTGTGGAGTGGTGCTTATTGATATTCTTGATATTTATGTTCATGTTTGAGATTTTTGGAAATGTTATATTGTGTCCCTACTTCTACCTAAGAGTCTATTTCAAAATGATGCATGCTCACATTTGATGGGCAACACTAGAGGATGAGTTTATCAAACTTAGTTGTATATTGATATTATAATAACAATCTTTGTCTGTACCAATGAGTCCTTCAATACATTCGATAAGGGAATCTTTATATGTGTATATATACAAACATATACTCATGGATATGTTGAAGTACTCCACATGATTGAATTAGCATTGTCAAATGAGTGCAAATAGGATTTAGGCTAAACCCAACCATATATATATATATATATATATATATATATATATATATATAAGCATAAACTTTTATGAATCAAACTTGGAATACTTTGAGAACATAAAGTTTTAGTAATATCTTCATTTGAAACATACATGTACACAAATCCATACGTTCTTAGAATGTAGCAGAATCTTACTAGCACTTTGCATAGGGTGTAAACCTTGACATAGGGCATAAACAAGGTTTGAAATATATTCAAACTATATCTTTAGCATGACTATTATAAGGTAACCTAGAATATGTTTTGGAAACTAAACCTTTAGCTTCCTGTTCATATGAGGAACATGTGATTTTTAAGTGGAGTACTTATAAATTTTTTTAATATGGTGGTTCTTCATGGAAGTATGGTAAGAATTTTCTTTCTTAACAGGGCTACTAAGAAACCATACTATTGTAGCTATTACATTAGACTGTCTTAATGGCATCAATGTTGGATTCTCTTGTAATATTGTTAGTTATGTTGAACTAAGAGTAGTAATAATAATTATGATGGATAGTGACACCTTATTGGGCTATTATAGGAACTGTTCATGTTTATTTTTGATTGATGAGTCTTTTACTTCAGTTACATTGAATTATGTGGTTTTTGAGGATTTGTGACTATGGTTATGTTCTATAATCTAGGCCTTGCTTAATATTTTGTCAAATGATTTTGTTATCACTATGAGAATAATAGTAGTTTGTCTTGTATATTAAGGCAATTGCAACTTCAAGAGGTCATTGATTAAGGATTTAGTATGTTGATTGGCACAAAAAGGATATCATCTTACACTACCTAGTGATAAGAATTTATTGTCATCACCATATGTTGTGACATGATTTCCTTACACATGGAACATGGCCATTATTATGGGCCTCATTAAGTGATAAGAATTATGTTTTCCTTAGTTCAATTAGATTCCATAGTGATGTAGTGCCAACACTCTGTCATACGAATTGATCGGCAAGAGGGTGGTCCATGTCTTGGCGACTTACTCCTATCAGCCAAACATTCTCCATCGGCCACCTTACCTTTTATCTCCCCAACGTTCAACACTCCCTGATGTATGTCTTCAACTTTGTATCTGCTGAAAGATACATTCTCGATGTACATTCAGGATATACATTTGTGATATACAATCGCAATATACATTCAACCACACTCGTCGGCAGGACTCTTTGCATCGATCAACCCAAAGTCTTTCCTACCGATACCCTAAGTCTGTCCGATGACATGTACTTTCGGTGTGACCTTCATCATCAATGAGCACTTTGTATGTGATCCCGATACACCGATGGAACAACTTGTATATACTTTCACTGACTTGCGATCACCGGTTTCCTTCACCGTCGCTGTTGGTCACCTCTTGCATCTAATACAATGTATGTGCGCAATGTATATTCGGAAGATACATTCAAAACATGCATTCGAAACATGCATTCAGAATATACATTCGGTGAGTTTGACCATTGACTTTCCTTGTATCATACGAAATGCACATTCACCACATACAACCGCAATATGCACTTGCGAGATACACACGAACATTCAACTGCGAGATACACATGAAATGAATCTTGACATACATTAGCGATATACACACAGAATGTATACTCGGTGAAACAACACGAATCTTTGCCGATTTGAACCTCTGCAAACCCTGCAGCTACACAGATCCTTTTCTCTGACAACCACACAGATCTTAGACTTGTCCAACCTAGCACATGAGGATGCTAGGATCTATCAGAGCATAATGTATGTGATCCTGCAAACACCAAAAATAAAAAAACACAAAAAACAAACTGTACAACCATTCCACCGATTTCGAAGAAATCTAACTGGTGGAATGGGCTAAGAACCCATCTCGGCCACAAAATAGAAATTTGATTGTACAGAGGGAAACTAAAGGAACTGAATGACAGAAAGATACACAACACAAACAGAACCTTGTTTATTATGCTTTCAAAAATGTACACACAGATGCTCTGTTTCTCAATTGCAAATCGCACACACACACACACTCTCCCTTTCGCTCTTCCACAAAACAGACTAAATCAAAGCCTGATCTTGGCCGTTATCTTGCAATCTTGCAATGGTGGGAAGGCCAACCGTTTCAACCTCATCACAACCAATGACTTGTCACTAACTTCCCAACTAACACTTGGACATGCCTTTTGTAAGGTTTACAAACATGACTATTGTCTCTACATGCCTTAGGATAGAAATAGATACTAGGACATAGTCCTTATTACATGAATGGTCTTCTAGGACCTTATTAGAAATAACAAAATTGAACATCAGACAAAACATGAAATTGAATGCCTCATGGAGGCCACTGTGGATTAGGTGCTCCTGCACCACCTAGTAATGTTGTATAATGTTCAAAGTAACTAACTATTAGGTCAATTACACCAACAATAACACCACTCTTCTTGTACTCACAATAACATAGTTACAATACAGCTCTTTAATTTAATAACATATTCTACAACATGCATAGATTCTGCCATTTTTCTGCAAAAAACCTTAAAGGGAGGACCTGTTCATGTTACATCCCCAAACCTTGACTATGTTTTACTTTTACTTTCATGTGATTAAGAGGATAATTAATCATAGATTAATGATTTGACGTATAGGGAAGATGTCAGGATAAACCATTGTTTTTATGAATTATGGTTAACGCATTAAATTTGACATGTGTTTGAATGAAATTAAGATTATTTAATCATGATGTATAAAGATTTGATGATGATACGCTAATCATAGTTTGTATGACTATGAGTGAAACAAGAGATAAATTTCTGCCTTCAAATAAGGAAGAAGAGCATCATCAGAGAGAAGGGAATAGATGTTTTGGAAAAGTTAGGTTTGCCATTTGAGTTCCAAGATGTACATTACATGAACTTTCATAAGACAGGGTATGTATCAGTTAACTTTCCTTGTTGAGTTAATCTCAGACTGACCATTGTTGATTTGTCATTATGGAAAGGTTGCCAATGTCAGCTTTGTTGAATCGGTCGAGAGATATTCAAGAAATGTTATGAGGATAGAGTTTATCATATTCCCTTTGTCAAATATATAAATATAAATATAAATAAATAAATATATATATATATATATATATATAATTCATGTGAATACTGATTTAATTTTATTGACGTTAGTTTAGGGTGGTGAGGGAGAAGAAGACCTCAATCCCTTACTCGCATTTTTTTGCATGAATAATTCAACACTGTACTAAGGTATTGCAACAAATGTGTCATTAATAGGATTATATTTACTATTATTTGTATATGGATATATATATTAATAATGAATAAGTGTAATTGTTTGTTTAAGTCTCGAACCTTATCTTGTTGTGATAACTTAGCCGTGGCAGACCACTACACTCATTTCCTTTGAGCACGACTCCGTACTCCATGCAATGTGGAGAAAGTGGGGAGGGTGTTGTTGAAATGCATGAGTGAGTCATGTGAAGAAGGAGAACGACTATTCCTACATGCTCCTCTTGGGAGCTTTAATAGGAATTAGTGGATGATTATTGAGGCAAGGACAAGTTGTCATGTAAGTTATTCACACATGATAGGGAGAGAGGAGAACTACGGTGGATAATCAAGAAAAGTAGATACCTTACAACAGAGAAGTTTGGTAAGCCTAATAAAAGAGTCAACAACCATGTAATATACAGGTACTTTCGAATATTGTAGCTATGGACGTAGCTATGTTTTAAACATATCTTCCTTGTCCACACTGTCAAATAAACTCGGTTACACTTTGGTATTTGCTTAATGCCTATGAAGGCCGATATCCATACATTGTGTAAACCAACTTTACTATATTTTGGTTAATACCAGTAAGAATTTAGCATTGTATTAGAAACCACTCCATGAGATAGCCATCGAAACGATTGCCCATGTTTAATTTAACCAGTTACTTAAAAGTTCTCTTTGTGAGAAAGAAAGGTGGTTATCGGTGAGCACATGAATATCTATTCTCCATATATATATATGTGTAATGTCTACGTTTAGTGGAGTTCCTACCCTCGCCCACTGATAGAATGTCAGTAATGGCGTAGATTAAAGCTACTAAGGTTATTAACCCAATCTTTCTTTTGATGGAACAATAATATAGTAGCCGACATGTTAAAATAACTACACAGATAGTATCAACTTTTCTTTTATGAAAAGATATCACAAACTGCTGATAGAATGTTGTAACTTCCATGTCTTTATACTAAAGAAAGATAATATTATTCTTTGATGGTAATAATGAAGGTGGCTGACTATGGTTAGTAACACTGGCCGCAACTTCACCTCATAGAATCCATGTTTGGAAAGTCTGTTTGAGACATGATAGCTCATGATGAAAAGAGGTGGTGCAGTGTAAAACATAACTTTTATTCTTTATCATAAGTATATCGATAAGACCACTAGGTTAGTGGTAGTTTAAAGAAGACTAAAGGTTGATAGAACTGTATTATATAATAATACTCACTTGGTTTGCTTTGCAAGAACTCTAGATGACATTCGAAGAATGAAGATGATTCTTGAGACCTTGATCAAAGTATTTATTAGTGTCAAATTTTTATTATTCTTTTATCTTCAAATAACAAGATTGTAATATTATATTGGGGTTAGAGAAGGTAAACCTCAAATAATACAAAAATGTTTGGTAAATCATAAGACTTTTATTTGACTATCAAGTAAAACAAACAAAGTCATTATCGAAGAGGATTAGATAAGAATCTTCAAACCAAATGAGTACCTCGGCGAACTTATGAGGTTATAAACAAAACTACTCTCTCTGTTGATACTGGATACCAGAACCAAGATTGAATATAAACTTTTGAAACAAGGAATTAGAGTGACAAGGAGTTATAGTTGATTCCATGTTGCAGTTGCAACAATAAACTTCTTTGAAGGATTGATACCTCAATTTGTACCATGTTGGTCTTGTACTCTAGATATCAGAGTAGATAACTTAAGTCAGGAAGATTGTGGGTGAGGTTTATTAAGACACCCATGACCATAATAGGTCAAACTAAAATCATTGTAGGATGAGATAGCTTCTAATTCGAGTTAGAAGCATGTGAACATTCGACTATGTTCATTGCGAAACATCTATTTATATTAAATCTTTGGCCAAAGTAATGCATCCATCTCTGCATGCATTAGTTTGTTCATTGTGTTCCAGATGGCATAACCATCCAGTAGTGTCATACATAGTTAGAGGGGATCTATAGTTGTATGACCGTGATTGGTTATGTAGGACACAACACTAGAAACTTAGATAGAAAAACCTATTGATTCTTTATATCTATTCCCTTTGTGAAGGGTATGACCACTTCTAGGAAGGAAGGTGTGTGGGGGACCACCAGTCAGTGGTTGGAGGAAAAGCACTCAGGTAATGCTCTCCTTCCCAAGCAGATGACAATCCAAAACTTATGAAGACAAATATCAAAACTCCAGATGCAGTATATTTATTATGTTTGACTTGACAACCAAATTTAATGTAAACTTATTCTTATTGCCTTGAGCAAGATATTGCAATTGTAAAAGTGAAAGATTTCACTAAGATGCTATCTTTGAATATGTTGTAAATTTTTAGTTTGAAAATATTTAGAAAATATATGCTTTACTTACTAATTATACAAATGATTTAATTGTTTAATCAAAGCAATTGTTTATGATGATTGTGTTAATTTACTTTCTAGTAAATTTGATGTGAAAAAACTAGGTAATATGAGATGGCATGTTACAGTTCAGCTGTCCAGAGGGGAAGTGCTCCTCTTAATGTGAAAGCACGGAATAGATTTTGCCATTATTCTACAAAGAACTTTGAAGGGAGGACTTGCACAACAATCTAGAGGGGAAGTGTTCCTCTTAATGTGAAAGAGCGGAGGAATAAATAGCAAGCCTTGAGGCCACTCCCCTCTCAAGAAGTGTTATTTTGAAATCACCTTGGCATTAAACCTCATCAACTCCATGGTAGAAATTTTAGGAAGAGAAAGCTTTTAACTAGTCATCAGAGCCCAAGGCTTCAGCTAAGACATTTCAATAGCAGAAGGTATTGCAATAATGACAGGAAGATGTCAGAATTGGAATATGATTGGCCCAGCCTTCTTAGAAAAGAAAGGACTCTTGCACCTAGAAAGCAGATCAACTTTAGACCCACCAACATCATCTCAAAAAGTTTTCCATAAGTGCTCTTGCATATTTCAAAGAAATTTCTCAAACCAAGGCAGACACATCTTCAATGAATGGCCCTAATAGGTAAGATTTCTAAAAGTTTTTTCTCTGTGCTTGATTTTAGGAATGGATGTCTATAAACTAGCCTGCTCCTATTGAGTTAGTTGAGCTAGGAAGGGGTTTCTATGTTGTCCATTTCTCAAGTAAGGAAGATTGTGATGAAGTGTTAAATAATAGTAACTAGTCTTTCCAAGGAAGTGGAGTTTTTTTCTTTGGAGACCAAATTTCAACCTAGAGAAGGAAGATATTGGCACCTTTCCCTATTGGGTGCAGATTGAAAACCTTCCCTTAGAATATAGAGACACTGATATTCTAAGATTGATTGGAAATTCATTAGGGGCTTGTCTAAAAAGTTGAGATTCCTCAATCTCATTGCTTGTTGGGAACGGTCGGGCTTTTTATTATTATGCAATCCAACAAGGACAAGCCCACAGATTAAACTGGAAACTAAGGATGGTTTCTGGGCTCAAAGAATTTTCTACGAAACCCCCTAGAGGAGGGTAGAGGTTCTAGAAATCTTTTAGGGGATGGCCAACTTTCCATAAGATGGGACTCAAGACCAAGGAAAGAAGATGGGTGTTGGAAAAGGAAAGGGGTCAGGTGGAAGACTTCTCAAAATATCTTGGTTAAAGATAATACCAACAATTGTTATTGGGTAAGGAAATATAAGAAAAGGACATCACAGGGTTTGTCTCTTGTGAGGGAGGCATCCAGGGATATATCCATTATCAGAGAGGCTCTTACCCAACAGGACACAATGGAAGGAAAGATAAAGGGAGGAGATGATAAACAAACTAAGGGTGCAACTCCCTAATTTTTGGATTTACAGGTGGTCATTTCTCATCCAAGTGATACAGAGATAGCCCAAGATCTTATTGTTCCAGGTATGGAATAGACTAACCTTAGTCCAGCTCAGGTTGATAACCTAAATGACCTTTTATGGGAGAAATCAAATGTTCAAAGAAATGATATAGATCTAATTTCCCTAGAATAGATTGGATTCCAGGAACGAGAGCATCTGGACCTTGAGTCAATCATTAACAAGTTTCTTTTCAAAGTCAGTAATGATATATGTGATTATATTGCAAAGGAAGTTCTCCAAGAAAATTTAGAATAAATCTATAGGTAGACTCTAGACACTTCTCAAATAGAAATGGATCCTAGAGTAGGGGAGAATGCCACACCCAAGTCAAACAGGAGAAAAAGAAGAGCTAAAAACAACAAAACCGAAGGCGGAGATTACTGCAGGTATTCAAATTACAATTGATAGAGCACTAAGATCAAGTACGAGGAGAGCTACTTGCTCTCATTCGGGGCCAATGATAATCCTCATGTGGAATGTTAGGGGTTTAAATACCTCTAACAAAAGATGTCTCATCAAGAATTATCTTGATGGGGCAAATGTAGATGTAGTGTTGCTGCAAGAAACTAATCTTTCGAAGGAACAAGGTCAGAAGATTTTTCAGCAATGGTGGAAGTGGGATTCATCCTTGGTTTCAGCTAATGGTGCTTTAGGTGGTTTGGCCATTTTTTGTAGGAAACATATTTCCAAGATGGAACGCATTGTTAAAAAAAGCAATTGGATTTTGGGTAAATTTTTGAGACTCTTTGATAAATAAGATCTTTGGATATTTTGCATCTATGGCCTATGTGGAACATCTCAGAAGAGCCACTTATGGTCTGATCTTAATCGGCCTCTCTCTAAACTCAGGAAAGGTAGAATCATCATGTGAGGGGATTTCAATGCAGTCTTGGTCGAAGATAATAAGTCAGGTGGTATCTCTCATCCCATTAAGTCTACCAAGGATTTTAAGGATTTCATCACTTTAAATAGCCTTGTGGACTATCCTCCCAATAACAGTAGATATACTTGGACTAATAGAAGAAAGGATTTCTGCCAAATCACAGAAAGACTAGATAGATTTTTGATAGCAAGTGAATTTATGGATTCTTCCAAAGATATAATATCAAACATTCTTCCATGGATTGGGTCAAATCATTTTCTAGTCATCTTTTCCATAGGAGAAATTTTGGAAATAAAACAGAAATATTTTAAATTCCAAGATATGTGGTTCAGAGATTTTTCTTTTCTTTCCTAGATCAAGGAATGGTGGAATTTAGGTCCTTTCATATAGGGTTCAAGAATGTTCTAGCTGGCTCAAAGACTGAATCACCTAAAATTCTAAATTATCAAATGGAATAGGACTCACTTTAAGAACATTTTTTCAGAAAAAATGCTAATTAAGAGAGAGATGGAGACTCTCACACAACATATCCTTCTGCATGGTATGAATAATGAGTCCTTCACAAGAGAAAAGATGTTGAAAGTGAATTTGGAAGAAATCCTCATAAGAGAAGAGATTTTTGGCATCAAAATTTGAGGGAAATTTGGCTTAAGGAGAGCGATAAAAACACCAAATTCTTCCATATCTCTACCAAGATTAAGAGAGATCAATCACATCAATTGTATAAGGAAACATGACAGAGAATTCACTTCAGATCCTAAGGAAATTTAGGAGGAAGTTTTATCCTTTTTTAGAAATCTCCTTTTGGCAGAGGATGGACTTGATGGTGTGAGAAGCTCAGCTATGGGTTTTAGCATTCCTAAATTAGTTAGTGAGGCACATAATGCTTTATTATTGAAAGCCTTCACTATGGAAGAAATTAAAGCTACAGTATTTGCCTTGCCAAAAGAGAAAGCACCAGGCCCGGATGGTTTCACAAGCTCCTTTTTTCAAGAATGCTAGGACATAGTGGGCAGGGAAGTATTCCTTGCAGTGGAAGAATCCCAGAAAAGCAAGAACATTTTGAAAGAATTTAAGAGAATAGCTATCACTTTAATTCCAAAAGTTAAGATGTCATCTTTCTTTGAAGAATTCAGACTGATATCTTTGTGTAACATGATCTATAAAATAATTACAAAATCCATGGCAATAAGGTTGGTCTACAATAATTCCTTCCATAATTTTTGTAGAACAAGGCAGTTTCATTCCAGGTAGAGATACATCGGAAGGGGCCATTGTGTCACATGAACTTCTACATTCAATTCAATCTAACAAATTCTCCTCTATGATAATTAAATTAGATATGGCCAAAGCCTATGATAAAGTAGATTGGGGCTTCCTATTAGGTATCCTAGCCAAGCTTGGCTTCTCCTTCCAGTGGTGCAAGTGTGTGGAGGCTTGCATTTTAGGTACTCCTTATACGGTCTTGATCAATGGAGTTCAAACGGGGTACTTTGAGGCTTCTAGGGGGCTTAGACAAGGATATCCAATGTCTCCTTATCTATTCATACTTATGGTCGAAGCCCTCACTTGGGCAATCAAGGATGCTAACGCCAAAAGACTTTAGAAAAGGCTGTAGATCAAAGGTATAGATGACTTTTTTACTCATGCCCTTTTTGCAGACGACGCTATTTTGTTTGGGATAGCTACATTGGATGAGGCTAAAGTTATTAGACACCATCAATTTGTATTGCTCAGCATTCGGGCAAGAAATCAATTCTTCCAAATCAAAGGTTTTTCTCTTCCACATAGATCTAGTGGTGCAAAAGTGCATCCTTAAAATTTTGAATTTTAGTATTGGCACCTTACCCAGTAGCTATTTGGGAGTTTCGATGTTCAGAGGCTCCAATAAATTGTAATTTTGGTCTCAAATGTTGCAAAAAATTTAGAACAAGATTGGTTCGTGGAGAGGGAAATGGCTATTGTTGGTAGGAAGAATAACCCTGATTAAATCAGTGTTGTCAACAGTTCCCATATACATGTTTTCAGCTCTTAAAGTGCCCAAAGGTGTGATAAAGAATGTGGAGAAAATTTCAAGACAATTTTTATGGCAGGGAACAACAAATAAAAGGAAGATACATCTTATGGCTTGGGAGAAGGTATGTCAGCCGAAGATTATTGGTGGGGCAGATATCCTTAATTTAAGACTTCAAAATCAAGATTTGGGAGCCAAATTAGCGTGGAACATGTACACTAGGCCTGAGTTAGGATAGGTAAGGTTAATGCAAGATAAATACCTTGACACTTGGGATAGGGAGAGAGTCTTTTTTGTAAAAGATCCTATCAATGGTTCAAGTATATGGAATTTCATCATCAATAGTAGAGAGTTGATTGGTCATCACCTATCGTGGATTGTTCATGATGGTTGCAAAGTAGATTTTTGGGAGGATTCATGGAATGGACATCCAAAACTCTCCTCTAGAATGGATCTTCAGGAGGTTAGGGTCTTTCTCAAGCAAAACTGAGATCCAAGGTTAAATATTATTGGGTTCAAAACCATCACTCTTTATAGGGAAAAATGCAATGGAAAAGATTTTCGAATTGTAATTTTCCATAGGACCAAAAGTCCATTTTGCTAAAACTTCTAGCAAACAAAAAAGTCTTCCTCTCACACAAGTCAGATGAGTTAATATGGACAAAGGATCTTTCTGGAAAGTACTCAATCAAGCAAGGGTACAGGTGTTTGTCTTCTTCGACCATCTCAAATTGGCCTTTCAAGCTTTGTTGGAATGTTCATACTCTTCTAAAAGTTGGTGCATTTGCATGGCTGGAAATCCATAATAGAATTTTGATAGGGGACATATTATAGAAATCTAGTATCACATCTAACTTTAGGTGTGTTTTGTGTGGGGATCATGATGAGGATTTAAATCATTTACTCCTTCATTGCCTATTTAGTCTTGCATGTTGGAATTGGTGTATGAGGACACTCAACTGGAGTGCCCCCTCCCTTACTCTTTGTTGGGGTTGTTCAAATATTGGCCTTCTCTCCATCAAGAGACTACTTTTACTTTGTTGTGGGAGGTTTGTCTATCTATGATCATCCAGGGTATTTGGAAAGATAGAAACTTTGGTATTTTTAGAAAGGAAAAGCAACCTCTGCATAAAGTGATTAAGGATATATCCTTGGTAATTTTAGAATTAGTTAATGTAAGGGTAAGGGATGGTATCTCCCTCAAATCTAAATTCACTAGCTAGGATAATCAAATTTTAAAGGCCTAGAACTTATTGAAATTGTCAGACCCTTATCTCGAGCACACAGCAACCTCTACAAAGGTGGAGAGATCCTCGGTTAAATGGTCGCTGCCCCAAGAGCCCTTTCTAAAACTAAACTTTGATGGTGCTTGTAGAGGCAATTCAAGCCCGTTAGGTGTTGTCTGTGTCATTAGGGATGCTGGAGGCTATTTGGTGGCAGCACGGGCTTTAAAAATTCCCCCATGTACCAATAATCAAGAGGAAGCTTTAACACTACTACATGGTATCAAATTGGCAATATCTTGCAAGGTGACTAAAACTTGGATTGACAGAGACTCATTGGTTATTATTGACACCCTTAAAAGAAGAGAAACTAGCAACTAGAGCATCGACTATATTTTACAACAAGCAGTTGAACTTCTAAGTTTATTCAGTAGATACCAAGTAGACCATTGCTACAGGGAGGGCAAAAAAGTTGTTGACTTTCTTGCCAACATGGAAATCAATTAGGAGGAGTCAAACTTTTTTTAAACTCCTCATCAGCATGGAGGGCCAGTGTGTATGAGACAATTAATAGCAGATGATCACCCAACCTCTATGGCCAGGTTTCCTTAATGAGGTATATATTTCCATTTATAACATATCTGGCAGTTACGTGTTGCATCAATAGTTACTCAAAGACATTCATTCTTTAGGACCATTGTGACAAGTCGTCGAAAGGTCTTAACACTTTAGTTAAAAATATGTCAGTTATGTCGATCGGATAGTGTCCAAGGTTGTATGCAATAGGGGATATTTTTGGACATCTCACTTAGTAACAAATTTTATGAATTTTTGAAGAGCTTGAAATAGAATCTAAACTATAAAGCATGAAATCTTTAAGCTAGAAAGCATTTAAATTCCTAATCTAGAAAGCATGTAAGCTATCCAAGAATCAACACTTGCAGTTTAACTATGAATTCAAAAAAAAGACAAGTAACTACTAATTGAAAGTATATTTGACATCTTTTAATCAATAGCTAACAATAGTCTTATGAACAAAGTGGATGCTCTAGAAATTTCAAGTAAACAGAATTCAAAGATCATTAACTTAAAACCACAACCTGCAAGAACACATAATAGAGCTAAGCACAAAGTGCCATTGATCTAAACAGAACATGTACAAAACAAAAATGACAACACCAACAATAAAAATACTTATCTATTCTATAATCCCTCGAGTGGCCAGCTCTTGGGAGATCCTACTATCGATTCAAATCACATGCAATACTTTAATAGCTCCAAAGTAAATCTCATTCTCAATACTTCCATTACTCAGAAAAGATTAATCAGAATAAGACTGGGGATATTTATTCATGTCATGAAAAGTATCACAGAACACAGAACATAGCTGAATAGTATCAGAACATAACACATAATAGCATAGCCTTGTTTTGAGCAACTACATATATATATATACTGCACTACTACAAAATCCTAAATTTCAAATGGCGGGTAAATGCCATTAAAGAAGTCTTTTAAAGAAAAATAGAATTACAAACTAACTGGATTTCTTTGAAATAAAACACATTAAAGGCTCTGAGTGGAGCTGTAAAGTCTTAAGTATGCCCAATAGAAAATAATAGAATTGCTTATCAAAGTCTAGGATGTATGCCTAAATTTCTGGTGCCCTAAAATTCTGGCACTCTGACTCCAACCGCTTTGAAGTCCACTCCTTCTATTAGGAAATACATGGAACCCTGCATAATTACACAAGCTCTACATCAATTCATCCAACATTAGGGGCTAATTTCAATCAATTTGAAAATAAAGATTTATACATCATTTCATAAAAAATAGATAAATATTGTTTCTAAAAATAAACAAATTGGCATGGCTAAGGTGATTGGTCAGGAAAAAAAGGGTTATATGGCTTGTTATAAAAATGAGGTTGTTTATACCTCATCACCCTCCCCTTCCTAAGCTTAAGTAGGTCCTCCTACTCTCTGATGAGCCCTCTGTCTCTCTACATGCCTCTTTCTATTCAGTTCATCATATTTAGAGTTGAGATCATACATGTCTTCTGCCTCCTCATCCAAATGATCAGGGTACTTAAGGAAACCTTTGTTCAATCTAATCCTCATCTGCCATGCATGTAAGTCTTTAGGATCTTACTTTGTAGTGACAAAAACTATAGGAGGTGGCTAAAGGAGTAATGGAGGTCTGTATTGCATCCCTATCCACTTAGTCTTGAGCTGTTGTAATATTTCTGTCAAGGCTTTTGCTCTTTTATAAGACCATCAGAGATTGGTTGGAGAAATCATCTCCCTTCATTTGAGATACATAGGTAGGGGAGTATACCGCTCCTCATAGGCACTCCATGTCCTATCTATTAATTGTGGCCCATTAACATTGAAATCTTCAAAACAAATTTTGATACTTTCATTGTACTTGTTCTCCATAGCTTCATAACTTTTAATCTTTCAGAATTGAGCTTTGAAGGTAAATGGCTTATGGTTAGGGTATCTTATTTGGAGCCCTATAGTTCTCTCTACATATAGATACTCTCTGGTCCTATCTTTCCAATGGACTTGATTTTGCATATTAGACATGAAGGCTCTGAGCTATACCTCTCCAACAAAAAGGTTAATGAAGAAATCACTGTATTTTTCCAAAAATAGATTATGTATGAAAAAATCACACAACAGATTTTACTAAATAGGGGGTGCCTCTTTGAATTCTTCTAGGAATTGTTTATCATCTGGATCATGGGGTAAATTGCAGGAAATTCTCAAAAGTTTCTATCTTAATAACTATTCATTGGGGAACATGGAACATAATCTGGATGGCTTTCTATAGGCTAATAACAACTCTCCAATCTGGCATGCATCAGTTTTAGCTTGGTAGAGTTTGTCATAGGATTCTTTCAATAATACCATTTCCCTCTTAAGTCTGGCATTTTCCACCCCTTCTTGTCTTAGGAAATAACACATTTCCATCCACTTGGCCAACATGGGAGGAATGTGAACTTGAAACCATTCCATTTTGGTTGGTTTAGTTTGTATCTCTTTTGATTCCATAGTTGGCTTAATATTGACTTCTTGCAATTCCTTTTCTAGCTCTACAGTTTTGCTAAGAGCTAAATTAAGTTCTAATTTTTGTTTCTCATGTTTCTCTACAAATGATCTAAGGAATTTCTCTAAATTAATAGTCAAATTTTTAATATGTTCATCCTTTTTCTGATAAACTAACCAAATGTTCCTTATCTTTTTCCTCAATCTACTTCATCTCTGACTGCAACTCCTCAATGACTTTATCTTTCTATTCTAATCAAGTTCTTAGGGTTTTGATTTCCTAATGTTTCTATTGCACAAGTTTTGTCTATATATCCATTTCATGCTATTGTTTGGCTATCTATTGCTCATTTTGTTGAAGTTTGTTTTACAAATGTGCTATTTCTTCCCTTAATTCTTCTAATACAACTTTTAAGGGATCACATTTTTCACTTCATGTATCATTGGCAAGAGGGGGGACAAAAATTTATGTATCATTGGCAAGAGGGTGAACAAAGATTTCTGTATCATTAGCAAGAGGGGAAACTGTGTCAATTCCATGTTCTTCAAACGGCTGCTGAGTGGGAGAAAATGTTTCCACAAGCTCATTCTCTTGAGTCTCTTCTTCTTCAAGTACATAATTTAGTACTTATTCTCTTATTTCTTCTTGATCCTTCGAAGGTGGATCACTCTCTCTCTCAGATGCAGGGACATCATTATTTCCCAAGGTTTTACATTCACTTGACTAGACTAGGTTCTGACCTAGCTGCCTATTCTGTCTTTTCTTCTTAGGTACATGCAGTTGGTCACAAGCTGCAGCATAACTAAAATCAGAAGCCAATCTTTTACTTCTTCTCAAAGGGGGAGGTCTTTGCAATTTCATTTTAGGCCTCTTTTCCTTCTTATTGGGCTGACTATTTTCATCTCCAGAGTCCATTAAATCCACATTTTCTTGCTTTTCAGGGGGTCTTGGCACACTATATGGCTTGGGTTGTTTTTCAAGGTTTGGAAGGTTTGACAAATTTTTTGGCACTTCACCGGCAGGAGCCTCTATGGCATTTTGCAGCACAGGCAAGGGTTCTCATAGGTTCTGTGCCACCAAATCGGATGACTCTCCCTCCTCAAATTGTCCAAAGGGTGCAGGGTTTTCAAATTTCCTAAGAAATTTCTGCCATTTCTCATATGTTTTTCTCTTCTTAAGGATTTGGTGTTTGCAAATCAAAGAAATAAGGCCATGGTGTATCAATTGCCCTGACCCAATTTTAAATCTCTTTATCATATGGACAAGGGAATCACTAAGGAAAGCGAGAAGGTTAACCCTCAATTCAGGATTTTCGGTGCCATGGCGCAGGTGAATGAGCAGATGGAAGGGAGGACCAACTGCGGTAGCACATTGTCCTTCACATGTGAAATACTTGATTATCTCCAGGATGCCACCATTCTCCATGGATCTGCAATATACATTCTTTGAAACCCCTTGTTTTGTCCTTGGGTATTCACAACTAATAATGGTTGAGGTTCCCCTTCCCTTATGAAAAGTTCTATCAGTTTTTGGTAAGAAATGTTCATAGTTTCTAATAGATTTAACCGTTCATTTTTAATGCCATATAAGCTAGAAATAGTTTGGGGACTCACCTTAAATTTCTTTCCGCATACAATCATCTGTCCATCTAAAAAGTTCTCGACAAACTCTTGAACCAACTGTGAATTATGCCCCTCAAACTTTTTCATGAATTCTAGCCATCCCACCCTTTGAAATAGTTCTGAAATATTATTGAGTGCCAATAAACTATTTGCGAAAGTTGGCTCTAATTTGCACTTTGCTCCCCCCATTCTATCCTTTGCTAGCAACTTTGCTAAGTGTCTACTGAATTCCGTGGCACACCAAGGTGAAAATTGTTTTAGACAAACTGATATGTAGATTCACAAAACACAATCTTTATGGCCACTTGTAGTTTGATAATACCGATAAGACACAAATTAATTAACGACATTTAGCTACTCTATTTCTAATCATTACTTTGCATGGGATGGAATAGGTGAGCTGCCACCTCTTCCCGTGAAGGTATAGTTTACACAATTTACTAAATTTGGAAAAGATGGGGGAACATGCCAATTCATTTAATTTTATTCATAATAATTTACCTACTCAAGATAAAAGATGTGCGTACCTTACATTGTTTCATTGATTTGAAAGTCACCTCATGTATGCTGACGTAATGGCATCATAGATGGCAGTGTTATTAGATTCAGATGGGATGGTAAAGGTTGGTCATGGATTTATTAATAATGAAGATTGGGTGGCTAAAAAGTGTTCTAATTATCATGCCGATAGGTTGTCACAATAATTTTATTTATTATGGTAAGGAATGTCAATATAGGGCATGAATTTCTGAGGTGGCAGAGGTATGGAAAAATTTAGTGATGACAATGGGTATACTGTTGAGGATGTCAGAGCATTTACAAAGAAGGGGAAATCACAAAATTCTGGAGCATCACTGAAAGGTGCAACCAAAGTATAGGAATAGAATTATGGAGCATCGCTGAAAGATGCGGTTGAAATGCAGGAATGAAGTTCTAGAGCATCACTGAAAGATGCAGCTAGAATGAAGGAATGAAGTTCTGAAACATCACTGAAAGATGCAGCTAAAATAAAGGAACGAAGTTCCAGAGCATCACTAAAAGATGCAACCAGAATGAAGGAACAGAATTCTAGAGCATCACTAGAATATGCAGTCGGAATGAAGGAACAAAATTATGGAGCATCGCTGGAAGATGCAGCTAGAATGAAGGAATGAAGTTCCAGAGCATTGCTGAAAGATGCAGCTGGAATGAAGAATGAACATGAAGGAATAAGTTCCGAAGTATCACTGAAAGATGCACCGGAATGCAGAACAAACATGAAGGAACAAGTTCTGGAGCATTGCTGAAAGATGTGCTAGAATGTAGGAACAACATGAAGGAACAAGTTCTAGAGCATCGCTGAAAGATGCGTCAAAATGCAAGAACAACATAAAGGAACGAGTTGTGGAGCATTGCTGAAAGATGCACTGGAATGTAGGAACAACATGAAGGAACAAGTTCCAAAGCATCGTTGCAAGATGCACCGGAATGAAAGAACAAGGTTCCGGAGCTTCGCTGAAAGAGGTGTCGGAATGCAGTTCTTGAACAAAGATGAATCCTACAAAACAAAATGAATTTTAGACAAGTTCAAAGATGAAGACACAATAACAATGCTCTAAAATAATCATGAACACATACACCCCATATATATATATACTCATTTAGCTGAAAATTATACTACCTCTATTGTAGCAGAGTCAATACATTGGGTTTCTTCTTGCATTTCTACCATTCACATAAATTCTTCTTTGTTAACAGGTTTGTGGTAGATTCATAATCGATGACCGTTGAATAAGAGAGTTTGAGTGTCACCGTCAATGGGTTTAAGCTGCACTGCTCCATTTGGAAATACTTTGGAAATCTCATATGGACCCAGCCAATGAGTTCTTAGTTTACCTTTCTGATCTTTGTATCTGGAATCAAATAACAATGTCCAATCCCTGTTATGGAACTCTCTTTATTTTATATGTTTATCATGCCAAGCCTTTCGTTGTTGTTGAACTAACTCAGTTTAGTGAATATCTTCTAGTCGGAGTTCATCTAATTCACTAAGCTGCATGACTCTTTCAACGACTCTTTCAACCTGGGCTTGATCAAGGTCGAGGCCTACATCTATTGTTGTTCTAAGTGTTTGAAGTTCAAATTCAAAGGGTAAGAGAGGTTTCTTCCCAAAGACTAACTCGTAAGGAGTAAGACCGGTAGTTGATTTCCAAGTTGTATTATAGGCCCAAACAGCTTCAGGTAATTTTCTGGCCCAATCTCTTCTTCCTGATGAAACTGTTTTTGTCAAAATGTTTGCAAGCTCCCTGTTAGTGACTTCTACTTGACCATTTGTTTGTGGGTGATAAGGCGATGACTTTTTATGGCTTACCTGGAAATGATCAGTAAAGGCTAGCAAGACTTTGGACATAGATTGGGGTCCTTGATCGGTGACAATTGATCTAGGGGCTCCAAATCTAAGAAAAATTCTGGTATATAGGAAGTCGGCAACTTGTTCTTCCCTAGAAACTCTCAGGGCTTGGACTTCCACCTACTTAGTCAGATAGTCAGTACGGACCAAAATTTATTCTTTAGCCTATGAAGGAGGATCTATGGGACTGATGAAATCCAACCTCCACTTTTCAAATGGTTCAAAAACAACCTGTAGCTGCAGAGGCATCTCAGTGGATGGCGTGGGTCTTCCTACTCATTGGTATTCATCACAATAGCGATCATAGTTTTGTATGTCTTTATGCATGGTGGGCCAATAATATCCTACACCTAAGATTTTATGGGATGTCCTCTTGGCAGAGTAATGACCTCCAGAGGGATCATCATGGCAAGCTCTGAGGATGTTGTATGTTTCATCTGATCTGACACAATGTCGTAAAACTAGATCAGGGCCACATCAAAATAGCATCCCGTTAATCCATTTGAACTGAGCACTTTCTCGAATGAGGCATTTGTTTTTTTGATGTAAAATTTGGTGGAAACTCAGAAGTACAAGATAGTTGGCGATGTTTGCAAACCTGGGGGTTTTAATGGAGATGGCAAATAAATTTTCATCTGGGAACTCATCTTGTACAAGGGCACAATCTCCATTGTCTTATTTGATCCGAGATAAGAAATCTATGACTACATTGAACTTCCTAGGTTTATCAATGATGGTCATGTTGAATTCTTGGAGAAGCAATAACCATCTGATTATTCTTCCATTTACTGCAGGTTTGTTCATTAGATATTTGATAGCTGAATGGTCTGTGAACACAGTTACTTTGTATTATGTGATGTAATGTCAAAATTTATTGATTGCATGAACCAAAGCTAAGAATTCTTTCTCCGTAGTGGTATAGTTTCATTCGGTGGGAGTCAAATTTTTACTGATGAAACAGATGACATACTTTCCTCCATTCTCATCTTCCTAACCTAAAACTGCTCCAATAGCATCATTGGAATTATCTGCGTAAATATGGAAAGGAAGGTTCCAGTTAGGTCCACATAGGATAGGAGTAGAAATGAGTTTCTCCATAATGATCTCAAATGATGTTTGACATTTCATTGTCTAGACAAAATCTATATCCTTTTGGAGAAGGGAGAACATGGGGGCTGCAATTTTGCTAAAGTTTTCTATGATTTTTTTATAGTATCCAGCATGTCCTAAGAAACTTTTGACATCAGTTTGGTTCTTTGGTGTCTCAAGTTGTTGTATCACTTTGATTTTCTTAGGATCCACTTTTATCCCTTCAACTGAGATGTGGTGTCCCAACACTATCCCTTGTTCTACCATTATTAAACATTTTTCATGACTCAGAGATAGCTAATGGTCCTCACATCGCTACAACACCTTGTCCAAATTTTTAAGAGCTTCATCAAAACTAGAACCATACACTGTGAAGTCATCCATACAGACTTCCACACAATCATTTACTAGCTCAGCTTATATGGTCAGAACAACTCTCTAAAATGTTGCAGGAGCGTTGCATAGCCCAAAGGGAAGAACTCGATATGCGAATGTTCCCCAAGGACAGGTAAAAGTTGTTTTGTCTTGGTCCTCTACTGCTACTTGTATTTGGTTTTATCCACTAAATCTGTCCAAAAATGAGAAATGCTTCCTTCCAGCTAAATTATCCAAGACTTGGTCTATGAAAGGTAAAGGAAAGTAATCTCTGTAGGTGGCTTTGTTGATCTCTCTATAATCAACGCACACTCTCCACTTACCATTTTTCTTTGGGACCACTACCAGAGGTAAAACCCATTTGTTGTCAAAGATGGGATAGATGAATCCTACTTGTAGGAGTTTCTCAATCTCTGTTTTAACAATACCTTTGAGAGCAGGGTTGAGTCTTCGTTGTGGTTGACGAATAGGTCTAACATCTTCAGTATAGTTGTGATGGGTACACTCACTTGGGTGTATTCCTCTCATGTCTGTATAATCACAAGAAAAAGCTTTGGATCTATTTACCAAAATGTCAAATAATTTGAGTTCATTTGACTCTGTCAACTAGCTGTTGATATTTAAGGTTTTTCCTGGTAGTAACATGATAGTTTTGGTTCTGGAGTAGTTGGAGGTGACAGTATGAACCTCTCTTGTTAAGGTGTTGAGAGGAAAACTATGTGGTATAGTTCTGTGGAGTCTGGCAATATCTTCGAAGAAGTGATCTGTTTTCATAATGCTATTAGCCAGAGGACAAGGTAACACTATGACGTTGGTGCAATCATGTTTGATGTCATCAGAGTGGATTGGGTGTCCTAAAATCTCTTCTACTTCTAAAATTTTTTCATCACCTTAGTCTATGGCAAGATCTTACATGTTTTCCAATTTGTCTTTTAATTCTTCACCGTGTTGTTTAATGACTACCATTGCAAGTGAGGCTAGATTCTCTTGTTTGTCAGAATAGTCTAGTTCATCAATCTAAATTTGGTTATGCGCAACAAGTTGAGTAGGGGGATATAGGAATAAGTGTTTGCTATTGGGACCATTTGAAATGGTCATTCCTCCTACTCTGTAGTCAATCTTAGCTGCCACTGTAGCAAGCCAAGGTCTACCCAATATTATCGGGTAACTGTCCTTGGGTGTGAGGGACTGGATTATTTGGAAATCCACTGGGTATTCCCAATCGTCAACCTTGATAGGAACATTTTCTAGAACACCTTTGGGAATAGCTATGGATTGATTTGTTATTTGCAGTATGGTAGTTGTGGGACGCAAATCAGTGAGTCCTAGTTTTTCCATAACATCCATCGTCATGATGTTAATGGCTTCTCCCAAGTCCATGAGTGTATTAGATATTGCTACCTCATTGATTGTCACTATTATGAGTGGACTTCCTAGGTCACCAAATTTTGGGGTTGATTTTTTTTCAGCCAGAAGGTCAACTAGGTATCCATCGATGTACACAGTATTAATCTGTTTCAGTTTCCTTCCTGGTGTTTTTATGCACAATTGTTTAACTAGCTGGTTTAGTTCAAGAATTTCTTTAATAACCTGTAACAAGGGAATCTCGATATGGAGTCATTTAATTTCTTATATTAATGTGGTTTCAGTAGGTAAGGTCATTTCTGGATGGTCATTCAGAGGATTTGCTTTGAGGTGCTCAAGAAAAGGTGCTTGAGATCTCTTTTTCAAGGTGGAATCCTTCTTTGAAAGATTTGTTGAACGTTGGCCAACTTCTTCCTAGTGTATCTTGAAGGTTTTAGGTGGGGATTATTGAAGAAGCTTTTCTTGGTTACTTGTTGGGTTCTTATCTGAAGGTATGGAATGTGTCTCAGTTCCTTTAGTAGATTTTGCATTTGGTTCGTCAAGGATCTCAACTATGGTAAGCTACTGGAGTGTTTTTCCTGATCGCAACTGCATATCTCCACAATAGATAGCATTAACTCTAGCCATATTTTCATGCTCCGTGGAATACATTGGTGTGGTTTGGCGATTATTATTTGGATTAGGGATAGGTTGTGCTACGATTTTTGGTTGGTTGACCTGCTCGTTTTGGGGAGATGGCAAAAGGTTTTGTTGTTGAATAGGCATCCTCCTTGGTCCATGATAGAACTGATTTGGAGTTTAATTCCATTGAGGCACGAGATTTTAAGGATACCATTTTTGTTGAGTCTAATTTGGCCATTGTGGGTTTCCCCAGGATTGATTTGCCCATTTAGGTGGTCCCCAAGGGTAAGGTCCCCAATTAGGTGGTGCTTGAGGCCAAGGTGTCACCCATTGACTATTATTCCAATTATTTGGAGGTCACCAGGAGGGATTTGAATTCTAGCCATAGGAGAAATTCCCTCCAGGCCTTGGACCCACAAAATTGATCTCCTCCTTAGTGTGAGATGACCTTTTCTTGGAATTTTTTATTGCATTCAAGATCTCACATTGATAAGTGGCATGACTCTTTTCACAAATTTGGCAATTGTTAGCTTTGTCCAAAGAACACTCTCTTAATAGATGTTTGTTTCGACACCTAGGGCAGTAGATGGATAAGGTTTCAGGATTATGTGTTTTGGCTTGTATTCCATCCAAAGTGGTGTTTAGCTAAACAAGAATGTCAGTTTTCAAATTTGCTATTTCCGCTCACAGTTTACCTATTTCATTTGAGCCTCTCAAAAGACTAGATTTACGGATACCTCCTCGAGTACGGGAGAAATTTTGGCATAACTCGGCGATATCACTGAGTTCAAGAAGGGACACATCCCCTTTTCCCATTAAATCTAGACTTCTCCTAGCATCCTCATCAAGCCCTTTGAGAAATATGGTCTTCAGAATTTCTGGGCTTATGGCTTCTTCACCACATTGTTTGGTTAAAATGAACCTATCAAGGTAATCTTCCAGACTCTCATCTTGTTTTTGCCTTAGTTTGAACAATTCCTCTTTCCTATCACTAACTCTACAGTAACTCTGATATTTGTCTAAAAAGATGGTTTCCATGTCGTCCCATGTGGTTATCAACCCTAAAACTAATCCCATGAACCAACTCATTTCAACATCTCTCAGAGTGGGAGGGAAGAGTTTAAGTTTTTGGTTATCATTTTTGTAGTCATATGTCTGACACATGACTTTGAACTCGAAGAGGAACTGGTCAGGGTCTTTAGAAGATAATCCTCTGAAAGTTGGTAAAATGGATGGTGAAATGTTTTTCATGGATGCCTCGTCCTCTTCATTGAGAGCAATAGGATAGGTAAATGTTCATGCTACTCTTCTCAGGTTATCACCATCTCCTTGGTTTGCTCTCCCACCTACTTGGTTTGCTCTTTGTCCATTGAAAGTGTCATTATTGTTGTTATCAACCATGATGTTAAAAGGAATGTTTTCCTCCTCAATGATTGGGTTGATTGGCTAACTAATTTCCTCTTCAAATGTCTGGTTTGATGGCTAAACTCCTGGGGTATTTTGGGAGGTCTCAGGTTGATCCTGATCGATCAATTAATAGCTAAGTTCTTTGGCTAAGACTTCTACCTCTCTGCTTATGCTTGGAACTGATATTGGGGGGTTCTTGGCATGAATCTTCCGTGCGGACCTCGTTTCCTAACCATGTAGAAAAAGAAGTCTGCCAACTATTTTTTTCTAAAAGACATATCCAAGCAATCTCCTATTAACACCAGAAAAGAATAGTCCCTGGCAACAGTGCCAAAAAGTGACAGGATGTCGTAAGGTCCTAACACTTTAGTTAAAAATATGTCAATTATGTCAACTGGGTAGTGTTCAAGGCTGTATGCAATAGGGGATATTTTTGAACATCTCACTTAGTAACAGATTTTCTAAATTTTTGAAGAGCTTGAATAGAATCTAAACTAGAAAGCATGAAATCTTTAAGCTAGAAAGCATTTAAATTCCTAATCTAAAAAGCATGTAAACTATCCAAGAATCAACACTTGCAGTTTAACTATGAATTCAAAACAAAGACAACCAACTACTAACTGAAAGTATATTTGACATCTTTTAATCAATAGCTAACAACGGTCTTATGAATGGAGTGGATGCTCTAGAAATTTCAAGTAAACAAAATTCAAAGATCATTAACTTCAAACCACAACCTGCAGGAACACATAATAGAGCTAAGCACAAAGTGACATTGATCTAAATAGAACATGTACAAAATAGAAATGACAACACCAACAATAAAAATACTTATCTATTCTATAATCCCTCGAGTGGCCAACTCTTGGGAGATCCTACTATCGATTCAAATAACATGCAGTACTTTAACAACTCCAAAGTAAATCCCATTCACAATACTTCCATTACTCATAAAAGATTACTCAGAATAAGACTGGTGATATTCGTTCATGTCATGAAAAGTATCATAGAACACAGAACATAGCTGAATAGTATCAAAACATAACACATAACAACATATCCTTGTTTTGAGCAACTACATATATATACTGCAATACTACAAAATCCTAAATTTCAAATGGCGGGTAAATGCCATTGAAGAAGTCTTTTAAAGAAAAACAGAATTACAAACTAACTAGATGTCTTTGAAATAAAACACATTAAAGGCTTTGAGTGGATCTATAAAGTCTTAAGTATGCCCAATAGAAAATAATAGAATTTCTTAACAAAGTCTACGATGTATGCCTAAATTTTTGGCGCTCTGACTCCAACCGCTTTGAAGTCCACTCCTTTCATTAGGCAATATATGGAACCTTGCATAATTAAACAAGATCTACAACAATTAAGTCAACATTAGGGGCTAATTTTAGTCAATTTGAAAATAAATATTTATACATCATTTCATCAAAAATAGGTAAATATTGTTTCTAAAAATAAAGAAATTGGCATGGCTAAGGTGATTGGTCAGGACAAAAAGGGTTATATGGTTTGTTATAAAAATAAGGTTGTTTATACCTCATCACATTGCATTTAATCTGTTTGGTGGGAAGTAATTTCAAGTAGGTGATGATTATCCTTCTGCTAGACTTTGTATCCTCTCTTTAAATTTCTTCTCTCTACTTGCATGCAACTTCACTTCTTTCAGCTTCCAAGGACATCCTTAGGAGTTATCAAGTGGCAGCACCATTCGTGCACATTTGCCTCTGAGATCTCGTCGCAATAGGCTCCATCTTGGCCTCCAAGATTTCTTCAGGATGCTTTTATAGTAGGCATTGTGTCTTCTGCCACATTGCCTTGGTTTTCAGTTGCTCACTTCTTTTTATTCCTATTTCTTTGGTGATGCAATATGCTTCTCCTTTAAATCATGATCTCTCTCAATTCACTTTTTCCAAGTTTTTCTTCTTCTGTTGGCATCCTCTTTTCACTCCATGTCTCTAATGGCACTCTGGGTTCTAAACTTGCATGTTTTCCTCCCTCCTCTAGTTGGTGAACCCATCTACCATGATTCTCTGAATACAGTTTTTCTTCAAGAGGTTTTTGAAATCAACTGTGATAGTGTTGAATTTGTTGTCCATTGTGTGCTTGGATACTATTTATTCCAGCCAGAGGATAGATAGACTAAGGGTTCAGAGATTGCCTCCATGTTCATCTCTAACATTTTTGACCTATTGCAGGACCAGGAATACACTCGTGTGATCAGTTTTGGTCTAATCCATCCTTCATTCTTTAATGTAGAAAGATGGCTCATAGCTCTGGCAGTTTATGATTATCAGGAGGGTGTAGCACCAATTGGAGGTATATTTGAACGTCAACTTCTACAATCTTCACATCACACTGCCTATGTGTAAACGGGTCTCCAGAGGGGTCTTAGGGTGGACTGTACTAATGCATTTAATCAGCTTCTTAATGCCCATCAATTTCAACTTCTTGTCGGGCTTGCGGACAAGGCAAAAGAGGTGTTTAACGTTGTTCACTTTCTACACCATCATGCTCCTAATCTAGCTTCAGCCCCTCATAGGTTCCAGGTACTCCTCCATTTGCCCTCCCTTTTTCTATGCTGCCTCCACAGGAGCACCATGATTCTAACTTAGATTAGATTGCCTGGCTATGGTGATGTCTCCTTTATGGTTTAGTTATTTTTGGGTTCATTTTCTCTTTGCTCCCTCGTTAGTATGCGGCTTTTATTTTGTAATCTTTAAACTAGATGATATATTCTTGGTTATACTCTTTCTGGACTATGTAATTATGTTTTTTTTTCTAATACAGTATAGGTTTTTTATCACCTTCTATTAAAAAAGTTATTTGGTCAATTTAATTAAAATGAGTATAAGTGTTGTTTGTAAATATATATATTGCTACTTTATAGGATCACCTATCACTAACCATTAATATCATATTTAGCTATAAGTGACATGTACAAATATTATCCAATCAATGAACTAGACTCTTACAAGAGTATTGGGTTGCACCATATGGTAAATGAAATCAGAAGGTTAATAATAGTGTTATTAGTAATGTTAATGAGTGTACATCTTCATATGACGATCTAATGGATATAGTGTTGCCAACTACCTTGAGTGGTTAGGAAACCCTAGGTATAGGAACCTATGTTTATGTTCTCTAAGAGATTAAGGTGAGGAGAACTACATGGGACTTTGATCCCATTTGGGAGTGAGTATGTAGGCAGTCCTTGGGTGATGGATGCCCCTAAACCCAAGTTTATAGGGGAGGGGTTTATGGAATTGCTCCAAGGTATGGGGTGTTTCTAAAATTGATCAACCTTCCCTCTTTAGTATGATTTACCTTGAGGATAAATCTACATCATTTGGCTAGGAACTCATCTTCTAGGTAATATGTTCCCACTATTTAGGTCTAAGCCAATGAAAGATGGTTTATCATCAAAAAGCTTACTTACTCTAAGGTTTGTAGTGTTTGGCTTTCTAAAATCTACTCCAATCTTGGATGAACTTTAGAGTTATTGTCATCATGGTCTATCTCTTATGTGAATGTATGAGAATGCATTTGGACTTGTCTGAACTAGAATCATTAGAGATTTGTGTAGATGATCTCCCTATTCTAAATATGTGCCTAGATTTGTGTTGTGTTAGGATGGAATTGGTTATGATTTCCTTTACCAAATGTGGGCAACTAATAATAAGTATTACCAAATATGGTATGGTGTGTTACCCTTATATCTATTTGATGGATAATTATATGCTAAGATTTATGATTGATAATATAAAAAATGTTAAGTTCTTAGAAGTAGAATATTGTCTTATATTACTATTATGAGTTTCACTTTTGTATAATGCATGATGTGTTTCCAAGTAATAATTTGAATGTATGAAATGGACCTTGAGATTAGTTAATGAGTATCTATGTGTTTATGTACATGTGACTAGATAGAATCTAGCTCATGTGGGTTCCATGTGTTACTTGTGTGTTGACTAGTAATTTAGACTCTTGTACCTATAATACCATGTGTATAAGTTTATGGATCACTTTATGTGGCATGCAACCAAGTAAACTTACTAGTATTTGTGAATCCTTGTGATATCCTATGTTTCACTCAACTATAAGATGACCCCACGTGTCAAAACTGAGTCTGATATAGGTGCAAATAGTTGGTTATCACCAGTACCATGTAGGTGATGGATGCTAGGTTCTATCCATTGTATCTTAGGATTAGGGTAAGTGCAAGAAGATGGGGGGCCAAAAAGGGGTCTTAAGTGGCCACTTTTTTTTTGAAATTAGGAAATTCTGGCCTTGGATGAGAAATTGAGCATAGTTACACTCAAAATTTGGAGATGCCACCAAAACAATGTTCGTAGTGCTCCGAGTCTACTTTCTAAACTACTGTTTTTTTAAAAATGGCATGGATTAAGGGGTTCAAAAGAGGGAGCCACAGAAATTGGTGTTGTTTCTGTCAAAAAAACATAACATAGCATGTTTTGTGGCTCCCTCAAAAGGTCAACTTTTTTTTGGTATTTTTAAAATCACTTTGGTGAGAAATTAGCTAATAGCATGTAGTTTATGTCCGATTTTTCTGATAATTTTTTGATGAATATTTGATTTTTTAGTAATTTTCAAAGTGGACACATCCTAAAAAATAGAATTTTGGCTGTGCTACCCCTATAAATTTTGAAAACTAATTGAAAATCATTTTTTTCTTTTTTTAATATTTGTAGAATGGAGTCCAGTTTCTAAATATGTAATTTTTTAAAAATTTCAATGAATAGTTAATTTACAATGAAAAAAAGACCAAACAGTGGTTTTTGCCCAAAAACTGAAACACAAACAAAAGAAATTAAAGATGAAAGGCTTAACATTGTTAAAATGTGAAAAAAATCACATCGTCAAATAGCTAAGAGAAAGCCTAACATTACCCAGGTGTTTGATTTGTTAGACGTTGAAACACGTGCAAATCTGAGGGTTAGCACGAACGAAATTATGTGAAATCTTGAAGAATCTAGAAAAACACGTCTGTGACTGTTCAAAAGGCACTCCAAGCCTTTGGGTTGGAAATCCAAAGCAAATCCCAAGCCCAAGGCTTGGGATTCCCAAAGCAAGACATAACGCACTCGCGTTATGGTTTGCTTTGCATTTTTCCTTTTGCGCAAGTTTGTTGTTTGTTATGTTTGACATAACGCGCTCGTGTTGTGTTCCCCTCAAAATTTTTTATGTTCAAGGCTATTAATCATGTATGTATGTATGTATGCCTATATGTATGTATGTATGTATCTATGTATGCCAATATGTATGTATGTATGTATGCCTATATGTATGTATGTATGTATTTATGTATGCCAATATGTATGTATGTATCTATCTATGTATGCCTATATGTATGTATGTATAGTGTCGAGGGCAGAGGAGGGTAGAGATGGGAGTGAGCCAGATAGGGGAGGAGAGGGGTGGATAAGGATTGAGTGATTAAGGTTTAAGGTTGAGGGTTGAGCGTTTAGGGATAGGATTTAGAGTTTAGGGATAAGGGATTAGAGTTTAGGACCTTGAGGTATTAGGGTTTAGGGTTGAGGCTTTAGGGATAGAGTTTAGGGTTAAGGGTCGAGGGTAGAGGAATTAGGGATAGGGTTTAGGGTTGAAGGTTTATTGATTTAGGGTTGAGGCTTTAGGGATGATGGTTAAGGGATTAGGGTTTAAGATATAGTATCGAGTGTCAAGCGTGTAGGAATAGGTTTTAGGGTTCAAGTTTTAAGGGTTAAGGGTCGAGGGATCAGAGTTAACGGTTGAGGGATTAGGGTTTGACGTTGAGGGTTGAGTACATTGAGGTTCGAGGGTTAAGGGTTTCGGGATAGGGTTGAGGGTCAAGGGATTAGGGTTAAGAGATAGGGTTGGAGGGTTTAGGGATAAGGGATTAGGGTTTAAGGTATAGTATTGAGCTCATTGAGGGTCTAGGAATAGGGATAGCATTTAGGTTTTAGGGATGAGGGATTAGAGTTGAGGGATGATGGATAATGGATTAGGGTTGAGGGATTAGGGTTTAGGGATAAGGTTTAGGGTTAGGGTTGAGGGATTAGGGTTTAAGGTATAGTGTTGAGGGTTTAGGGATAGGGTTTAGGGTTGAGGGATTAGAGTGAAGGGTTGAGGGATTAGGATTTGACGTTGAGGGTTGAGGGTGTAGGGTTTAGGGTTTAGGGATAGGGTTGAGGGTCAAGAGATCAGAGTTAAGGGTTTAATGTTTAGAGTTGAGGCTTGAGGCTTGAGGCTTAAGGATTGAGGTTGAGGGATAGGGTTAATGGTCAAGGGATTAGGGTTAAATAAGAGTGTCGAGGGTAGAGGGATTAGGGTTTAAGGTATAGTATCGAGTATGTTGAGGGTTTAGGAATAGGGATAGCATTTAGGGTTTAGGGATGAGGGATTAGAGTTGAGGGATGACAGATTAGGATTGAGGGTTGAGGGATTAGGGTTTAGGGATAAGGTTTAGGGTTGAGAGATTAGGGTATAAGGTATAGTGTTGAGGTTTTACGGATAGGGTTTAGGGTTGAGGGATTAGAGTGAAGGGTTGAGGGATTAGGATTTGACATTGAGAGTTGAGGGTTGAGGGTTTAGGGTTTAGGGATAGGGTTGAGGGTCGAGGGATTAGAGTTAAGGGTTTAATGTTGAGAGTTGAGGGTTGAGGCTTGAGGCTTGAGGGTTGAGGTTGAGGGATATGGTTAATGGTCAAGGGATTAGGGTTAAATAAGAGTGTCAAGGATAAGGGATTAGGGTCTAAGGTATAGTATCAAGTCTGTTGAGGGTTTAGGAATAGAGATAGCATTTAGGGTTTAGGGATGAGGGATTAGAGTTGAGGGGTGATGGATTAGGGTTGAGGGTTGAGGGATTAGGGTATAGGGATAAGGTTTAGGGTTGAGGGTTGAGGGATTAGGGTTTAAGGTATAGTGTTGAGGGTTGAGGGTTTAGGGTTGATGGATTAGGGTTTAGGGTTGACAGATTAGCATTTAATGTCAAGGTTAGGGTTAGAGTGTCGAGGGTAGGGGGATTAGGGTTGAAGGTTTAAGGATTGATGGTTGAGGCTTTAGGGATGAGGGTTTAAGGCTTAAGATATAGTGTCAAGTGTTGAGGGTGTAGGGATAGGGTTTAAGTTTTAAGGGTTAAGGGTTGAGGGATAGGGATTAGGGTTTAAGGTATAGTGTTGAGGGTTGATGGTTTAGTGATAGGGTTTAGGTTTGAGGGATTAGGGTTTAGGGTTGATGAATTAGGGTTTAATGTTGAGAGTTGAGGGTTGAGGCTTGAGGCTTGAGGGTCAAGGTTGAGGGATAGGGTTAATGGTCAAGGGATTAGGGTTAAATAAGAGTGTCGAGGATAAGGGATTAGGGTTTAAGGTATAGTATCGAGTCTGTTGAGGGTTTAGGAATAGGGATAGCATTTAGGGTTTAGGGATGAGGGATTCGAGTTGAGGGGTGATGGATTAGGGTTGAGGGTTGAGGGATTAGGGTTTAGAGATAAGGTTTAGGGTTGAGGGTTGAGGGATTAGGGTTTAAGGTATAGTGTTGAGGGTTGAGGGTTTAGGGATAGGGCTTAGGGTTGATGGATTAGGGTTTAGGGTTGACAGATTAGCATTTAATGTCAAGGTTAGGGTTAGAGTGTTGAGGGTAGAGGGATTAGGGATAGGGTTTAGGGTTGAAGGTTTAAGGATTGAGGGTTGAGGCTTTAGGGATGAGGGTTTAAGGCTTAAGATATAGTGTTAAGTGTTGAGGGTGTAGGGATAGGGTTTAAGTTTTAAGGGTTAAGGGTTGAGGGATAGGGATTAGGGTTTAAGGTATAATGTTGAGGGTTGATGGTTTAGGGATAGGGTTTAGGTTTGAGGGATTAGGGTTTAGGGTTGATGAATTAGGGTTTAATGTTGAGAGTTGAGGGTTGAGGCTTGAGGCTTGAGGGTTGAGTTTGAGGGATAGGGTTAATGGTCAAGGGATTAGGGTTAAATAAGAGTGTCAAGGATAAGGGATTAGGGTTTAAGGTATAGTATCGAGTATGTTGAGGGTTTAGGAATAGGGATAGCATTTAGGGTTTAGGGATGATGGATTAGAGTTGAGGGATGACGGATTAGGGTTGAGGGTTGAGGGATCAGGGTTTAGGGATAAGGTTTAGGGTTAAGGGATTAGGGTATAAGGTATAGTGTTGAGGGTTTAGGGATAGGGTTTAGGGTTGAGGGATTAGAGTGAAGGGTTGAGGGATTAGGATTTGATGTTGAGGGTTGAGGGTTTAGGGTTTAGGGTTTAGGGATAGGGTTGAGGGTCGAGGGATCAGAGTTAAGGGTTTAATGTTGAGAGTTGAGGCTTGAGGCTTGAGGGTTGAGGTTGAGGTTGAGGGATAGGGTTAATGGTCAAGGGATTAGGGTTAAATAAGAGTGTCGAGGATAAGGGATTAGGGTTTAAGGTATAGTATCGAGTCTGTTGAGGGTTTAGGAATAGGGATAGCATTTAGGGTTTAGGGATGAGGGATTAGAGTTGAGGGGTGATGGATTAGGGTTGAGGGTTGAGGGATTAGGGTTTAAGGTATAGTGTTGAGGGTTGAGGGTTTAGGGATAGGGTTTAGGGTTGACGGATTAGGGTTTAGGGTTGATGGATTAGCTTTTAATGTTAAGGTTAGGGTTAGAGTGTCGAGGGTAGAGGGATTAGGGATAGGGTTTAGGGTTGAAGGTTTAAGGATTGAGGGTTGAGGCTTTAGGGATGAGGGTTTAAGGCTTAAGATATAGTGTCAAGTGTTGAGGGTGTAGGGATAGGGTTTAAGTTTTAAGGGTTAAGGGTTGAGGGATAGGGATTAGAGTTTAAGGTATAGTGTTGAGGGTTGATGTTTTAGGGATAGGGTTTAGGTTTGAGGGATTAGGGTTTAGGGTTGATGAATTAGGGTTTAGTGTTGAGAGTTGAGGGTTGAGGGTTGAGGTTGAGGGATAGGGTTAATGGTCAAGGGATTAGGGTTAAATAAAAGAATCGAGGATAAAGGATTAGGGTTTAAGGTATAGTATCAAGTATGTTGAGGGTTTAGGAATAGGGATAGCATTTAGGGTTTAGGGATGAGGGATTAGAGTTGAGGGATGATAGATTAGGGTTTAGGGATAAGGTTTAGGGTTGAGGGATTAGGGTATAAGGTATAGTGTTGAGGGTTTAGGGATAGGGTTTAGGGTTGAGAAATTAGAGTGAAGGGTTGAGGGATTAGGATTTGACATTGAGGGTTCAGGGTTGAGGGTTTAGGGTTTAGGGTTTAGGGATAGGGTTGAGGGTCGAGGGATCAGAGTTAAGGGTTTAATGTTGAGAGTTGAGGGTTGAGGGTTGAGGTTGAGGGATAGGGTTAATGGTCAAGGGATTAGGGTTAAATAAGAGTGTCGAGGATAAGGGATTAGGGTTTAAGGTATAGTATCAAGTTTGTTGAGGGTTTAGGAATAGGGATAGCATTTAGGGTTTAGGGATGAGGTACTAGAGTTGAGGGGTGATGGATTAGGGTTAAGGGTTGAGGGATTAGGGTTTAGGGATAAGGTTTAGGGTTGAGGGTTGAGGGATTAGGGTTTAAGGTATAGTGTTGAGGGTTGAGGGTTTAGGGATAGGGTTTAGGGTTGACGGATTAGGGTTTAGGGTTTAGGGTTATGGGCATTTTCTATCAAGAACTTGATTATGAGGGCTTGCCCCTTCATTGTTATGCTTATCATATGGCAGAGCATCTAGCAAGCTCTTGCAAGAAAGAGATGTGATCAATGCAAACGATGTGATCAATCTATAGCAGGACAAAATGCGAGCGCGTTATAGTGTGAGCCCGTTATAATGCGCTTGCATTTTGTCTTGCTATTGAAATGGTAAAAAAGTGTTGACCCCCATGATCCAAGCCCACATGCTCTATTTTCTTACTGATTATGCGCATGCTCCGACAAAAAAGAAGTGCTTTCATGCTGTTGGGAAGTTCACATGCACATTTGACACATTGTACCACCTTTGCATGATCTTTCCACCACCTTTTCTGCTTTGCCAACTTGAGAAGGAGGAAATAACATAGTTTTCACACCAAGTTTGATATATATCTATTTAAGTTTCAATTTTTGTAGTGTTGCAATGTTAATTGTGATTCAATTTTAGGAATTTAACATTATAGATTGGTTAATAGTATTGTTGTTAGTAATGATATTTGAGTGTTATTCAATTTAACATTGAAAAGGAAGCAAGTGGTGAAAAACTCAAATTGTTGAGGAGTTTGATGCAAGAAGATAAAAACACTACATAATTGGGTACTCTCTCCATTCAAATCTTCATTTTTTAGGTATGTCAAGTCTTTACATGCATGTTCTTTATATTTTCCTTATTTCAGATTGAATTACTTTATCATGCTTTATCATACATGTTTAAAATAGACACATTCCCAATCAAGAAAGTAGCCTACAATCTCACATGATGCCATGTATATTTTCTACACTTGGGATCTTTAACAATTATGTGTAATAAACAAACCTTAACATACCATGATGTCAAACTATACAAGAATAAATCCTTACAACATAAAAAAAATACAATCCCATTATTATCTTGTATTCATTTCTTAGGAACTAATATTGGTCTCTTTATCATGCTACAGACAAATTCTTCATCATGCTGAGGAAACGATCAAGAATTAAACCAACACAGGAAGAGATAGAAGCTAAGAATGCAAAGAAAGTAGTGGCTATGAGGGAACTTCGTGAGAAGAGGAAATTGGACACGATAAATGAAGACATACCAATTGAAGAGTAACCACAACCATCACAAAGAGATATGGTATTGGCGGCACAAAGAGAACGAATGCAAAAACTTCATGGTACGAGAGATTTGAATACCATAGTTGGAGACACGTCTTCTACCACAAGTCAACATGTAGGGACACCATCTACCACATCTCAAGTTGAGAGTACATCATCACTCACATGTGATGAAGGAGGTAGGCCATCGTTCCCACCTCAACCTTAAGGTATGTCATCTATTCCATCTTCAATCGAAGGTATGCCATCTAACCCGTCTCATTTAAATATTGATGAAATTCCTAATGTTGAGATGAATTTACCTAACTTAACACCACCTAGAATTTTGCATAGAAAGCCAAAGTATTTGATTGATATTGATGAGAATATTTTGCAGCCAATGGAAGGTAAGATTCCAAAATGCACTTGTAGAAGATATGCTAATAAGATTTGGAGATTGTTCTTTGAAAAGTTAAATGAGACTTCAAGATGTCAACTATTCGTTGAAATGATGCGAAGTATAAAGTATAGGTCTATCATGAAGATTCTTGGGTTGAGAACATCAGAGGCTTCAAGTGAAAAATCTATTGTCAAGAATCTAATGAGTGCATATGAGAGTGTGGCACACACAAAGATAGTAATGCAAGACGGCGTGTGATTACATCGACTATAGTAAGTAGTCAAACGAGGAAAGCTCGTCTCATTAGAAAGACAAGTCAAGAATTGAGAATTAATAGGAAAACTTTATCAAGAGCCGTTGGAAGACGCCAAAGAATTGAGGACACTAATGCCAATGAATTATGGGCGTTCTCGGGGAGACTACCACAACAAGATAAACCAATTGTTGAAGCATTGAGATCACTAATTGAAGACTTTTGGAAGAATTACACAAGGGTATATTTGAATCAAAGGGATGTGGTAAGAAGGAGAATCGGTAGTCAGAACCGTGAGCCACATCCAAAGCATTTTTTGGATGAGACTCAAACACAGTTTTATGGTAAATTTCTAGAGAAATATCCTCAAATTAAAATTTGTCAAAGATATTTTGAATTGCTAAAACCTTTCTATGTTAAGCTAAATCACACACGCACTACTTGTTGTTGTAGATTACATATTGAATTTTCTAACCGTTTTGATGTTTATAGGTCTATATGTTTAGATATGCATACTAACAATGATTTGCAGGGTTGTGCCATATGTGCCCCACCAACATCTTCAAGAGACTTCATATCAAGAATTTTATGTGAAAGAGAGGAAGGTCAAATATTCTACAAGAAATTATGCTTGGATGGCACATGTCATCATTGCGGTGGCTTGCAACATTTGCCAATATGTGAACATATGGAAATAACACATGCAATTGGAAATGAACTAGTAGAGTTTGGCAAGTATAAAACAGTGGCATACAATACAAAAGATGGTAAAGAAGCAAAGAGGTGTGAATTAGTTATTGAAAAGATTCCAGTGTATCAGTTTATGCCTATATTTTGTGACAGCATAGTGTATGAGTATGCAAGACATGCCCATAGAGCTCGATGGTTGGACTTGCAATTCAAGTTATGCAAGGACACATTTCCAGTTGGTAGCATTGTTTCAGTCGTCGACTTTGCAGAGAACTACAGTCTACAGCCACAACGTGAGATGCAATCACAATATTACAACTCCACACATGTTTCTATATTTATGCACATCACATTCATTCATGCGAATTATAGTACAGAGGATGATAGAAAGATCATAAGGGAGTATAATTTCTATATTAGTGATGATCGCATGCATTCTACGGAGTTCGTGCAAGGTTGCTTTCAGGTGTTCTACAATGATTTGGCTAGAAGGGGCATATCATTCAGTCAGCATATCATATGGTCGGATAACTGTGCGTCACAATTTAAGAGCTTGCAGAATTTCTATTAGCTGAGTAGGAGGCATAATTTTACAGGTATTCAACATATGTGAAACTTTTGTGAGGCTGGACATGGAAAGGGGGAGCATGATGGTGCAGGAGCATGTATCAAAAGAGCCATAGCACGAGAAGAGTTAAAGTATAAAGACAATGCAAAATTGACAGATGCAAAATTGATTGTCGAGTGGTGTAATGCTTCCATGGGTCCAGGTAATGAAGGTAAGTCTTCAGTTCGTAGATTTTTTTGGTTGATAGATGATACTAACATTGCACCATATGAGGATTTTTGTACACTGATAGGATCAAATGAGATGCACTCTTTCAGAAGCTCAATTGCAAGTTCATGGAGTATCCATACATGAAAGATGTCATGCTTTTGTTCTTCCTGTACAATTCAAGTCTGGGATGAGTGCGAGTCAAAGGAGTGGGTTGGTGAATGGCAGTTAAGTTATCTTAGCCCACTTGACACGTATCGACCCCCGACGACACTAGAACTAACACAGATGGAATCATTAGTTGACTTTGACCACATATCAAATTTAGTTCAACCAGGTAATATAGGGCACGTATATGCATCTAATTTCATCTAGTTCAACCAGGTAATGTTATGTTACTTTGTAGTGTTTTTGTAATGTTGACTAATTTCATCTAATTTGCTACACATATCAATGTAGGGCACATATATGCAGTTATTGTAGATGAAGATAATGAAGAGGGAACAGATTATTACTTATGTCGTTGTGTTGAGGCCAAAAAGAAATTAGAGGCCCCTGTTACAGATAGAGAAAATATCGAATACCCTACAGGCTCAGTGGTTATTACTAGAACATGGCTTAGAAGGTACCCACATAAGAGTGTTAATATTTGGCTATTTCAGGACTTTGACATGCATCAAAAGATTCTTCATTACTCGAACCTTGTCGTGGCATCCAATGTTCATTTGATAAAGTATCGGGGTAGACCTTTGAACAAAATATTGTGGAAGGTGCGTGAGTCTGACCATGAAGCAATACTTGACACAATAAAGAGTAGAGCAGACCCAAATGGTTCATTGGATTAATTTGTAAGTATTCACGTTGATTTTGTAAAGTCATGTTACATTGAGTTGTAAGTATGCACATTAATTTGTAAGGTTTGTCTTTTTTTATTTCCTCCTGCATTTTTACACATATACACATTTTTACATCATCATGTTATGCATTTTTGGTGTCCTGCTCCTAATGCGACCAAACTCATAACTCACCCTACTTCCTCTAGACACCATTTGATGATCTCTCCAACACTCTGAATCCAAGGCACCCAATCATGATGATGACTTATATACCATTCTCCCAAGGCGCTCATAATGAATGAAAAGAAGACCAAGGGCGCCCAAACTTAATAGACTTATTTCTTTCAATTTTGATGATCCAAACTCTTGCAATACGACATCCACTTTCATGCCTTTAGATCTTCCTTCACATATAGGGTGCCAAATCAAGTTGAAAAATCTACATAAGGGTGCCAAAATGGATGAAAGGAGACATGAAATGCACCTTAGGACTCCATGCTAAGGTTTGAGCCATTAAAGTCTCTTGATATTAGGCGCTCATGATAATGAAACTTAGAGCTTTTTTCTTTCCTATGCACTCATCTAAGATGTTTGAATGATAAGGAGCGCCTCAACCTCTATAATGTACATTGGGCACCAAAATCAAGGTGATTTTAAGTCACTTTGAGTCATTTGGGGTTAGTTTGAGTCTTTGAGTCATGTTGCAAAAAAGTGTCAATGTTGTCAAGTTGCACAAAGCAACTTTTGTATTTTTGGTGTCCTGCTCGTGATGTGACCAAATTGACTATTCCAACGTGTTTGAATGGGTACATTTACGCTAGGCATGGTCCTATTTTTCACCCAAACATGTCGAAACAGTCCAAGCTACATTGTACCGACGATATCCTTGAAGAGTCCAAATTGTAAAAAGGCAGCAATCTTTGACGAGATGTTACTTGAAAACCGTGTCACTTAGAAACATTCTGTCTGAGGCAACACAATCATGTAAAGTGCCTCTACAATAAATTCTCTCTATTTTTTATATCTCTGAGGCATTTACCCGTGGTGAAAGGTTTTCTGCTGCCCCAAAAATCATCAGAAGGAGGCAGTGTAAAGTTGCAAAGGGGTGTAACTTTTGTCCTGCTCCTGATGCGACTAAACTGACTGTTCCAACGCGTCCGGATGGGTACATTTACGCTAGGCATGGTCCTATTTTTTACCCAAACATTTCAAAACAGTCCGAGCTACATTGTACCCACGATATCCTTAAAGAGTCCAAAGTGCAAAAAGGCAGCAATCTTTGACGAGATGTTACTCGAAAATTGTGTCACTTAGAAACATTCTGTTTAAGGCAACATGATCATGTAGAGTGCCTCTACAATAACCTCTCTCAATTTTTTATATCTCTGAGGCATTTGCCCGTGGTGAAAGGTTTTCTGCTGCCCCAAAAATCATCAGAAGGAGGCAATGTAAAGTTGCAAAGGGGTGTAACTTTCATCCTGCTCCTGATGCGACCAAACTAACTGTTCTAGTGCATCTGAATGGGTACATTTACGCTAGGCATGGTCCTATTTTTTACCCAAACATGTCGAAACAGTCTAAGCAACATTGTACCGACGATATCCCTGAAGAGTCCAAAGTGCAAAAAGGCAGCAATCTTTGACGAGATGTTACTCAAAAATTATGTCACTTAGAAACATTTTGTCTAAGACAACGTGATCATGTAGAGTGCCTCTACAATAACCTCTCTCAATTTTTTATATCTCTGAGGCATTTGCCCGTGGTGAAAGGTTTTCTATTGCCCCAAAAATCGTCAGAAGGAGGCAGTGTAACTTTTGTCCTGCTCCTGATGCGACCAAACTGACTATCCCAATGCGTCCGGATGGGTACATTTATGCTAGGCATGGTCCTGTTTTTCACCCAAACATGTCGAAACAGTCCGAGCTACATTGTACCCACGATATCCCTAAAGAGTCCAAAGTGCAAAAAGGTAGCAATCTTTGATGAGATTTTACTCAAAAACTATGTCACTTAGAAACATTCTGTCTAAGGAAACACGATCATGTAGAGTGCCTCTACAATAACCTCTCTCGGTTTTTTATATCTCTGAGGCATTTGCTCGTGGTGAAAGGTTTTCTGCTGCCCCAAAAATTGTCAGAAGGAGGCAGTGTAAAGTTACAAAGGGGTGTAACTTTCATCCTGCTCCTGATGCAACCAAACTAACTGTTCCAATGTGTCCAAATGGGTACATTTACACTAGGCATGGTCCTATTTTTCACCCAAACATGTCGAAACAGTATGAGCTACATTGTACCGACGATATCCCTGAAGAGTCCAAAGTGCAAAAAGGCAGCAATCTTTGACGAGATGTTACTTGAAAATTGTGTCACTTAGAAAAATTCTGTCTAAGGCAACGTGATCACGTAGAGTGCCTCTACAATAACCTCTCTCAATTTTTTATATCTCTGAGACATTTGCTCGTGGTGAAAGGTTTTCTGCTACCCCAAAAATCGTCAAAAGGAGGTAGTGTATTAAGTCAGGATGAAAGCCTATTCACTCTAGGCGCCTGTTGTGACCAAATCACATCACCCCATTGCAAATGGGGACCCCCTAATTTTTTGAACTCCAGTGTGTTTGACTAAGCTTAGATGATGTCTTGGGGTTATTGCATGATGAGGTCAGTGGTGTTTGAGTTTTAGAGCTCCTTGATGACCCGATCCTGATAGTGGGCACATAGAGGAAGGAATGATTAAGGCACACTTTGATAATCATTTCACCCTAGGTGAGCGCCTAGGTAGAATTTGGGGTGGAAGCCTCAAATAATACCTTAGATTTTTAGATGCTTATTTTATCTCAAATCATCATTATCTTGCACCTAGAGTTGGAGTCTAACTACCTAGGGAGTCAAGGAGCATTTCATCATCCAGAGAATCCCAAACATGTGCCTTGAACAAGTGATGCTACAAGTGGTGAACAAAATGGGCGCCTTGAAGAATTGAGCCTTCCAAGACATCTTGCAATTGCCTAAAAGTCTAAAATTTACACAAGTGAGTTAAGGCGTCATTTTCCATCTTCAAAGCCTCCTTTGAGCGCCTTAACATGGAGTGAGTGTTTTAGTCTATGAAAGATTGCGCCTAAAGAATATAACAACCCCTTGAGTCACTAGGATGAACTAAGTTAACAAAATGAACTTCATTGAGGGAGGCACACTTGTGCATCTAGACAACTCTAGTTTAGCACTTGAGAAAAAGCATGTTTAGATCCATAAGTTTGGGGAGTATTGAGTGAGGTAAGTCTTCATGAGCATATACAATGACTTAAATCCATCAATGATGAAGTAAATGCTTATTTGAACTAAGGCATAATTTCACTCCTCTACAATCATCTTCTGGCGCCTTGAAAGCTAAGTGTTTGAAACTATCATGATTTGCGCCTAGATGAGGAAGTCTCTATAATGAGTTAAAGCCACTTGAACGGCAAGCATGAAGGGAGCGTCCAAACTTACCCAAGGAAGCGCCTAGAGGAATGGAAGTTGAGTTTGAAGATAGATGACCTTTCGAGTGCACTTGCCCTTGAGTGACAATTTGATTTGGTACCCTTATGTAAATTTAATATGATCTAGTGCTTTGAGGTTTAGTGGAGTAATCTTGGCACCTTTGTGTGTTGTTTTATACCTTGATGAGCGCCTTGGAAGAATGGACGTTTACTCACCCTTGAGTGCCTTAGTTCCAGAGATTGAGTTCAAAGAGTAATACTCCTCAAAACGCCTTTATGAGAGTGATGAAACTAAGTAGCATAAGAGATGATAAGTGTAAGAGCTTAGGGACTCAAGGCGCATTATAGGGTCAAGAACATCAAGTTTGTGCACCTAAGGGGAAAATCAAGCTTCAAACACCTCATCAAATGGTGCCTTGGTAGAGGAGTTGCCAAAAGACCTTAAAATTGAAAATTTGATAAAATAACTCACATTATGAGTTTAGGCGCCTTTCCAAGATCAAGCTTTCATATAGCGCCTTGAGTTGTTACTTTCATATTAGCACCCTAGCATAAAGAAGAAGTCCTCAAATGCACTTTAAGGAGGAAGATTGGTGATGGGAGTAATTATGAGCGCCCTAGAGTATTTGAAGTGGGAAGTAGTAAAGGATAGCGCCTTGAATGAGTTTGAGCACCTCGAAGAGGATTGAGCACCTTGATAAATCAGAGGATTGAGTGCTTAAGGGATAATAGGATCTTTTGAGACTATTGGTAAGTGTTTGGAATCATTAGAATTTTGAAAATAAGATAAAGACCCTAGGTGCTATCTCCTACTTGGAACATCACACATGGGAACATTTTCTTGCTTTAGTTGGGTTAAACTTATTTTGGTGCCTTGGTGAGAAGTTGTCTAAATATGAGTTAGAACCATCAAAATAATAAAACTTTCCAAGAAAGAGAGGCATTTTTATGAAGTTTTTCCTCAATGTTGAGCGCCTAGGAGGTAGATTGCTCAAGAGAGGGTTAGATACTCTATATTTCACTCTATTGTTGACTTGTCCAAAAATAATGGAAGCATAGAATTTGTTGGATCTAGGGCATACAACTGAGAGGGGGGGGTGAATCAGTTGTATAAAAACCTACTCTGCTTTAAATACTTGATTCTTCTTTGTTAGTTAACAGTATATCAATTAATCATCCATGAAAGCATAATGCACAAACACAAGAGCAAATAAACATTAACACATTGAACACCAAGATTTTGATGTGGAAAACCCGGTTAAGGGAAAAACCACGGGGTGATTAACTCAAGGATTATTCTCTGTTAGAAGAATAAGAAAAAGAATGGCACTTGCCAATTAGGGCTCACTGCCCGAGCACACTGCTCACAAAGAGGCCCACTGCCTACAAGGAGACACACTGTCTACAAAGTGATAAGAATCACAATCTTGAACTGGAGAATGACATCTCTACTATGTCTGGATCAGTTCCATTTAAGCCCAAAACCCCTGCTCTGCCTTTCGCACTTCTCTTCGCTACACCACACTCATTCACACAATCCACACTCCTAAATGAACTCACAAACCTTTATTTATACAAGACATCGACTTAGGAACAATCATCTAAGTCAGCAATCAACCATAAGAATATTCGTAAGATAAATAACACATCCGGTCGGCCATCACAAGAACATTCGCAGGATGAACAACTCATCCGGTCGGCTAGTCGGAACAAGAACTTCATCTGGAAGAATAACTTCAATTCCGGGCTCTACCATCAATGCGGACCAACAACACAACCTCATCATGATCCAAGAACCTTCACAAGCCTACCTGAATGACCAGGTACATCCGCACTTTCTCTACTTACTAGAATCTCTTCTCTTCCTCATCTGAAACTTCAAGAACACAGTCTGTCGCCACTGTCACAATGCAAAGGCACTTCCGAACCTCAAAATCATACACAACTCAAGATGACACATCACAAGGACATCCCAAACACTCCTTCCAATCCACAGTTTAGGATTATACAATTCCAAACCTCACCGGACCTTTCTGTGATCCTCTGTCACCTCTGAACACTTGCCGGAACCGGTTCTACACCGACAGCCACAACTCCTTCATATCTTCATGCGGACCTTTGAAATCTTAACTGAAACATCTCAGGACACATATCTACAAACCCTTTGATCCGCATCCTCCGGTTCACAACCTATACAATAAATTTCCTTTCTTCTCATCACTATTCTTCACTGTTCCTGACTGAGGCTAATTTTCTCAATATCCTCAGCACACTGCTCATCCAATCCTTCTTGTCAATGCAGTATGAGTATGTTGACATCAATGACAACACTAGTTTACCTTCGTACTTGCAATAGAATTATCAACTTTTGAACCTTCAAACTCACTATTGGTAAGACAACATACCATTGGCGAGCTTAAAATTTCATCGGCCGATAGGCCGATGCCACCATGACTCTGTTTGATTTCACTTCTGACAAACATCCCATCATTGACTCTTATTGGTCAAACAGACCACTATCGATGACTTTATATCCTTTCACACCGATGTCTTTGTCACTTTGATACGAGACTCTAAGTCCCTCGCCTATCGGTAGGACTTAATACCATCAACACACTCAAAAACTCTTCTACCGACACACCGATCTCATGAATGACAACCTTCGGACCACACCTGTCGGTGAGACTCCAAACATCAATGAACTCTAATCTCGTTGGGCCGATACACCGATGGATTTTGACTGTCAGTGTGACCTCCTTCATCGGCGAATCTCTCAACTGCTCTTCCGATGCGCAGATGGGATTATCTTTCGATACACCGATGTCTTCGACTTCGAACCACACTCGTCGGCAAGATAGACCACTATTGGCGAAGCCTAACCGAGGTCTACCGATACGACCAACTCTTGACGTCGATACAAGGTTCTTTTGCAGGCAAAGGGCACCTAGGCTTATGGGGCTCAATTTGATGTATTTATTGAAAGCTCAAGGTGAATTGATGCTTATTGAAAATGCCACTTAGCCCTTCATTTGCATTATAGGCGCCATTTCCTATTGACTTATTTATTTCTCCTCATGCTAGGGTGCCATAATGAAGTGGTTTAGACAATAGGTGCGCTTCACTTACCAGAGGCTTGTTCTCCTTCTACCTTAGGCGCACTTTTATGGTGGAATAGGTGTCAATGGGCGCCTTGTCTTAAATGAATGCTCTCTCTAAGTTGGGCACCCTTTTGAGGCTTTATGAGTTGCAAATTGCGCCTTAACCCTTCATGTTTGTTGCTCAATGTTTGAATGTTTAAGAAAGTCTCCTTTAGGCGCTCATCTTAATGACTTTTTCTCAAGGCGCAATCATCCTAATGACTTGGATATTCATCCTAGTGTTTCAGGATATCAGGTTACCAAACTTAGTCATTTTCAGGATCTCAAACATAAAGAATAACATGATGATTCATTTTTTTGTATTGCATATAGTTGACATTCTATGCTACTCATAAAGAATATTAATTTTTTTTGTTCAACATGATGATTCATTTTTTTTTTAAAATACAACTTTTATCTTTTAGTTCTAAAATGAGGTTTAGGTGATACTTGAATAACAATAGCTAGCTTATTGGATCAACAAACATCCTATGTAATACAATTGGACTTTAAATATTTGAAGTAGCCATCTACAAATATCCATTCAAACGTGGATTTATAATGCAAGTATGGACGCCATCAATAAAAAAGATTTGTATTAACCAAATATCCATATAGGCATACATCAATATCTGTTGATATAAGTATAACATATATACAAAATAGCCATATAGGCTTACAAGAATGCCATATAGGCATACAATGTCAACTATGTACAATACAAAATATATGTCCACAAATGCCATATAGGCATACAACAAAGGAACACAATAAAAAGCCATTCCCCTCTGGTTGGTGAAGAGAATAAATCACGAGAAACCTTTGATCTTCTAGGGGATGGAGACACGCATGTGGGTGGTCTACTACGAACCCGAGGGCTACTCCTCCTATTTAGGTCTTCTTGCATCTTTACCTATTACAATAAAAAGTACAGACATTAATATATAGAAATTACATGTTATAAAAAATAAAACATTTAACAAAATAATCACTTACCGCTAACATATAATCTGTCTCCTTGCTTGCCTCAGTAGCAGGAATAGGCCCTGGTGATGTCATGTCCTATAGGAACCATCCAGATAGAAATTAAACTTCAAATCAATAATCTTTTGATTTTTCAAAAATAGACAACTATAACAATGAATGTAAATTGAAATTTACTAATCTGCCTCATACCCCTGTCAATGCTATGGAGCTATGAATCGCAGAGGCCACACCCTGCTCCATTGCCCTATGAACATGGGGAGGTGTCTCCATAGCCTGCATCATCTGGAAATAAAACAACATTATTCAATTATGAAAACTATAATAGTAATGCAAATCATGGCTCCTAACATACACACAAGTTCATCTAAACATGGAAGTACACACAATAAAGCACACAAGTCACATACAAAAATTTAGTAAGTACAATTCATTCATTAAACTATTTATTTTATTACATCCGTAAAGCTTTGAAGTCCACCACCGCTAGCAGGTGTTGCCGTGAAATCTACAGTATTAACCTATTCAACATCCAAAATTAGATATTAGAATACCATTCATATAACGATGCTATTCACATATAATATTTATAATTGTTTACTAGTTACATACCTCGACAGTAGATGATCTAGTGTAAAATGCAGGTGGAGAACCACTGAAACTGCATCGACGCTATGACCCTAAAATTTCATTAAAATCATCAATTTAAATTAGTTAATCTTGCATTTCAAAAATGAAATTTAATAAATTAAATTCAATAAACTTGCTAATATTTACCTAAGTATCAAGGCCGAAAGTCTCACTCAGGAGGGTATCTGTCATCACCATCTGCTCAGCTACAGATGTAGCCTGTGCACCTGCGTCCTGACTATCCATGGGGTCATAACCACAGGCTGACCCGCAAGTCTGACAAGTATGGGGTGGGACCCTGCTCCTCACACTATCTCCCAACCCACTCTGTGTTGTAGGACCGACATGCTCTATGATGCTCTGGGTCAAGGCACTAATGGACTGAAGTGTATCAACCTCAACACCCTCCTTCACAATGGAAGGGATAGAAACATACTCGTGGGCTGGTCTACTGATTACTCGTCTCACTACCCATTGTGGGTCAAGACGTGCCCCTGGTCTATCTTGTGCTGACCCCCCACCTCTACCCTAGAAGTCCCGCATATCAAAATAGTTTGGCACTTTATTGAGGATAAACTCGCAGTAGAGTTTCCTCAAAAAGTATTGCGGGACCTCATTATTATTACATGGAGGATGGTCAAAAACCATCCACCACCTCTGCTTAAAATTGTCCCTTATCGCTTGGTTGTTGCACCAATGGCTAGGGAACCTCTTGCATGTAATGGGTGGAGGCTGATTTGTTTGTGGGTTTGTGAAAATGGAACACAAGTCTAATTTTGTGATTTGTAATTTTTTCACATCTTGGTATGACAGCTTGTTTGCATAATAATCTCTAAACTCTCTCCTCTTATCTGTCCAACTAGTTATTTGCTTGCTAATTGAATCTACATTTGATAACATAGATTCAAGAGATTCAGCAAGTGTGGACCTATGCAAGGTTGAAGTGGAAGGATCTTTCAACCTTGCAATTATATCTTCAATTTCTTTTTTGTTGTTTTCAATTTGCCCCATTATATTTTCTTGTGTTCCAGGGGCATGTCGAGGAATGGATGGAGGAGGTTGTTGTTCTATAGGTATTTCCTCCTCAGGATTTTGTAGATTTTGAGGAGGAGGAGGAGGAGGTGCATTAACATTTCCTGACAATTAACGAAATATACATCAAAAATCAACTAAAACCTACCTATTTAGAAACAAATTCAAACAAAAAAAAAATAACTCACTCCTTTGGCGTGCTCAACAACGTGGCGGCATTTTGGCGACGAATCAATAAGGTTTTTGTGTTGAATGGAGTTTTGCAAAACGTGAGCGCGCTTTCTAGGGTTTGCAGGCCGCGGGCATAGAGGAGAAGAAAGAAAGAAATGAAATGACATTAGAAACATTTTTTTATTTATAACAAGTCATAACGCGAGTGCGTTATAACGCGCTCACGTTATGACTTAATTTTTTTTGAAATTAATTTGGCCACTTTTTAGCCCCCCATCTTCTTTCACTTACCCATTAAGTGAATGTAACTAATATCACAAAGGTGATGGATGCCATGATCTATCCATGTTATGACACTTAAGTGATTCAGTCAGTTGTCGCCAGTACCATGCAAGTGATAGATGCTAGGAGCTAACCATCATATCTTAGGGTTTAGTTGGTCGTCGCCAATAGCACAGAGGTGAGGGATACCAGGTGATAACTAGTAGTATGATGGGGTTTAGTTAGTTTTAACCAATACCATGCAAGTGATAGATTCCAGGAGCTACCTCATACCAAGTTGGACTGACTTTTACCACTAGCCTAGAGGCCATAGATGTCAAGATCCACTTACCCAGAAGGTTTAGCAGGTTGTGGAAATCTTATTAATGGCCTTATGTGTTGTATGTGGTTGCACTTACACCTTAGCCAATGATGATCACAAGTAGTATGGGATGCTTGCTTATCATCACAGTTGGCAATGAATTGGTAAAATGATGGGAGCCATGGTGTAGTATGAGATGCACAAACATTCCTTTCTATAGCTAAGATGTACTAAAAGGGTAAGTGTTAGTGAACTAGGTGATAGGAAGATGCATGCAGTAGGTCACATCTACTTCCTATTTTTAGTTGGTCATAATGTGGGTGTGAACCAATCATTGTGTACATGTGTATTGATGGACTCATGTGTTGTGTGTTGTCACACATGTGCCCTTAGCCAATGATGACAACAAGTAGTATGGGATGATTGTGTGTCATCATAGTTGGCAGTGAACAAGAAAAAGGATGGGACCCACGATGTAGCATGAGCTAACTAGTACCATGCAAGTGATAGATGTTAGGAGCTAACCATCATATCTTAGGGTTTAGTTGGTTGTCTCCAATAGCACAAAGGTGAGGGATGCCAGGTGATAACTAGTAGTATGATAGGGTTTAGTTAGTTTTAACCAATACCATGCAAGTGATAGATTCCAGGAGCTACCTCATACCAAGTTAGACCAACTTTTACCACTAGCCTACAGGCGATAGATGTCAAGATCCACTGACTCGGAAGGTTTAGTAGGTTGTGGAAATCTTATTAATGGCCTTATGTGTTGTATGTGGTTGCACTTACACCTTATCCAATGATGATCACAAGTAGTATGGGATGTTTTCTTATCATCACAATTGGCAATGAATTGGGAAAATAATGGGAGCCATGGTGTAGTATGAGATGCACCAAAATTCCTTTCTATAGCTAAGATGTACTAAAAGGGTAAGTGTTAGTGAACTAGGTGATAGGAAGATGCATGCAGTAGGTCGCATCTACTTCCTATTTTTAGATGGTCATAATGTGGGTGTGAGTCAATCATTGTGTACATGTGTATTGATGGACTCATGTCTTGTGTGTTGTTACACTTGTACCCTTAGCCAATGATGACAACAAGAAGTATGGGATGATTGTGTGTCATCATAGTTGGCAGTTAACAAGAAAAATGATGGGACCCACGATGTAGCATGAGATGCACTGACATTCATTTTTTTGTCATTATGTGTGTGTGAGTCAATTACTATGTACATGTGTATTGATAGCCTCATATGGTGTGTGTTGTCACACTTGTGCCCTTAGCCAATGACGACAAGTAGTATGGGATGCTTGCTTGTCATCACAATTGGCAATGAATTGGGAAAATGGATGGACCCTATTAGAAATGAAGGTGTAAGCCACACAACGGAAATCTAATTCAAACCTTATTTATGTCCTCTAAACAATGTAGAATTAATGGAGATTGCAACAAAAATAAAACCCAATACATAGAAATAACATGTATTAAGAACTGAACATATAACACAATATGTAACGTGGCGAAAACCCTTTCAGGTAAAAAATTTCACCAAGAAAAGAGGCTCCAAGTTGTATCATCTTCAAATATGAGAATACAATACATGCACTTCCTCTTCTTCTTCATTCTTCAATCTAGCGGTGCCTGTTACTCTCAGCTTTGCTAAAAACGTAGTACAAATGTCCTTATAAAAGGGGGTTGCCTTCTAGGGCAAGAAAACTAATATAACATCTATTGTCAGATCTATGACCTAATGACGAACGGTCCAGATTTACAATGATAAAATTTGGCTCTGGGGGTGCTACCCCCTAGCCCCTATCGGGGGGATGATCCCCCTAGACCCCTCGCAAGGGAGAAACCCCCTACAACCCCCCATCGCAGACGAATTAGCATTGGGGACCAAATATAAACATGTGGCTGAAACAAGATTGCAGCTAGTGAAACCTTTCATCCCTTATGGGTGATTTACAAATAATATTAGGAGTAATTAATTACATAGGATTTACAAGGTTGATGCACCTTAATCCTAACAAACCCATAGTGTAGCATGAGATGCATCGACATTCTTTTTTTCTTACTAGAAAGTATTTAAGGGCTTATGTGTTAGTAAACTAAGTAAAGGGTAAGATACTTGTAGTAAGCTTGTGATTATTCCTTTTTGGTAGTTAGTCACAATGTGTACTTATGATATGTATATGAGCTAATCACATTGTGTATATGTAATGCTTGCACAAGCTATTCACTATTAGGTACAAAAGAGAGACTAGCTCAATAGATCAAACTAGGTCAAACCCTCTTCTATCCAACATTAGGACACAAGCTAAGCTTGGCTTCTACCTAAGAAGGAGAGCCACACTACAAGGGCTTAGTCCTTTTGTAGTATTAGAGGAGAATCAACCAAATCCAACCAATCAAACAAGGGTGAGACAAGATACCCTAATTGAGAAAGATCAGAGCATAACAAACTGTCAGAAGTAGAAAATCAAAAAATAAATGAACAATAGAGATTAGGGATCAAATCAAAACCTGGATCCAAGGACAAAAATACCTAGGACAAGGGTGCTTGGGCACCCTAGACCCTGATTAGGGTTTGCAAACTATGATAATTCTAGATCCTTCACCTTCCTGTGTTCCTGCTCTCTGTAACTCATCTTCTGCAAATTCTTCTAGATCTAACCTGCGCACACACAAGAAGGAAGATGGTTGGGTGCTATTTAGGATCTTACCTCAGTCAAGATTTGTGAATGGTGTTTCCACCTCCATAATAGAAAAGATGATAGATAAAGAGCATGTGTATTAGGAGGGCAGAGGCAAATCTGAAGTAGAATGGAATGCTAGAACAAACCATGAAGGAAAGAAGTCACCATGAGCATGGAAACCCTAATGTGCTTGATGCGGCGTCAGAACTTGACTGAAGAAGTTAGTGTAGCCCAGAAGTAGAATGATCTTCACAAGACCCACAATAAGTTAGTGCCACAATAATAATCCACAATAGAGAGATTTAGAGAAGATTAGAGAGCATGAGAGAGGAGAGTGCAAGAGTGCCTAGATTGCTTAGAGAACTTAGAGATGTTCAAATGAATGACTTAACTTGCTTTTATATGCAATCCCATTGATTTCTGGAGAATTAAACCAAATGAGGCTGACATTAGGAATAATTTAGGATGTCCCAAGATGACAAGCCACTAATTACGCCAGGGCTAAAGAAGGGACAAGGGCGCTTGGGCACCTTAGTCCTTTAGCCCCAAACTCCCAAGATAAGGCACTCTAAGTGTGCTTAGCCCCGCCTTACAATTACTTTTATGGGTTTTGTGCATCAGGATCAAGAATTACATGCTTACTGCTCAAAAAGGTGTTATAATAGGTCGTAATTAACAAGTGTAAACATTTTAGGTCCACTTAGGTGCTAAACTAAGTGTAAAATGGTAGTGTACACATTTTACGAATTAACATTTAGCCCCCACTTTAGCGTGGGAATGAACTTATGTTCAAACTCACACTAAAGGATGGAGAAGATATATTTCAAACACAACACACGTAGAAACCATAGAATGTCGCCAAAATTGAGGGGTGATCAAGCCCCCAAGTTTAGGATTCTAGGAGTCTATGATGATTGGCATACACATAAGACACATGACATAATTCACTTATATATGGAACACTTAGAAGACATGAGATAAGATAAGACATACACAAGGCATACACTTGAGAAGTCATAATCCATACACACAACACACAAAGCATAGATGTCATACACAAAGTACACACGCAGTAGACAAAGTATACACAACATACACGCTTGGCATGAAGTATACACATAAGGCATAAGTATACATGGAATACACATGAAATACACAAATGGAATACATGTAAAACATTCAAGGAGAATACATAAGGAACACAAAGAGAGAATATATGCGAGGCACGCGTGAGGCGTGAAGAATATATAGAGAATACGAATATATGAGGAGAATACACACATCATACATCAATAACAAGAAACAGAATACGGAATACCTTGAGTCAGCAAGACAAAGGGTACCTCAATCTAAATTTTGTCTCAATCACCATGCATCATTCCCCAAGATGCAATAAAGAAGAATGCTAAGGGGTTAGTTAGAAATGAGAAGCACAAGAGAAGTACAAACACATCATGCACATAGTCTACATCAAGAAAAGTGTTTTGATAGAAAGATGAGAGAGTACGGCTCATAGCACGATATATGCCCCCACCTTAAAGTGATTGCTAACTCCATCAGGGAGCAATTGTCTTTAAGGTAGAGTGATGAAGAAATATAAAATAGGCATGAGAGATTTCTAAAAGCACATGCCCAAATTATATGTGTTTTCAAAAGCTATATCGCGACAAGGGGTTGCCCCCAAGGAGAGCAAACCAAGGTGATGCTTACAAGCATGATACGCAATGGCTTGTGTAGTCATGGTATGACGCCAAGCATTGCAACAAGGTGTCACATAGATGGAAGAAAGATCACATGAGAGTACACATAAATTGAATTATAAAAGGATGCTAAATCATCCAAGAAAAGACAATAAAATTACACATCACAACATATAGAAGAATGGAGATACATAAAGAGGAATGACACAATGCATTCTTATTCCTTGTATCTTTGTGCTAACAAGGGTGCCAAGGGAAAACAATCATCACAATACGGGGATAACAATACCTACAAACATAACTCAAATGAGAAGAATTGACCACTCTTGCGAGTCAGCTTATAATAAATTATCCTCCCCCAACTTGATTATAAAATGGATGGAGTACAAGGTGCTCTAGGGACTACATCAAGCATGGTGAGAAGTGCAAGAGCCAAACCTTGTTTGAAGTTGTTGAATTTTATCACCCAAGACTAGCCATTCCTTAGTGGAATGGCCAAGTGCTCGATGATATGCACAATAGTGAGGTGATGAATGACTATTTTGTTGAATCTTTTTGTGTTTTGTAGTAGGAAGAGTGATTAAGCAGCCTTTGAGTAGACTTGGCAAAATATACCCATGTTGAGATAGAAGAGAAGATATTGGTGGAGTAGGAAGCAATCCTTTTTGTTGCGAACATGGTGGAGAGAATGTAGGAGAAGGCCAGAAACCCAAACCTACTTTAGACAAGTGTGGTGTTGGTTTCACAGGTTCCTTAATTCCTTGTTCTTTACATCCTAACCCATTTCCATTGTATCCTTGTTTAGAAAGAATTTTCAATCTGCACCCATAACGCATCTCCAAATCCGAAAGAAGAGGAGAGGTCATATGACTATCTTTGTTGAAAAATGTTGAAGAAGAAGGATCATTGTTTTCATCATGGTGAGGAGGGTCAACCTTTGTTTCAACCATCCTATGGGGGTTGGAATCTAAAGAGACCTTGTCACTACTAAGACATGTACTAGAATTAGATTGTACTTTATCACAAATGGTCATCATTTCTATAGAAGAAGGTCGATCTTCATCTATTTTAAAGGTTCCATCATCATTAATCTTGAGTTTAAACTTTGTAGTATAGAAAAAAACTTTGAAGAAATTTCATTTACCTTCGAGGTCTTTGGGTGTGAGGGTGAGATTTTATATTCACCCACAAAGGAGGGTGTAAAATCTAATGAACCCCAATCATCACCAAAAAATGCATTCAAAGGACCGGTGTTATCCTGATCAACATTATTGTTAGTAGTGGAGGATAATGGTTATACTTTTATTAAAGAAGGGATCAAATCACTTAAAGTAATTTGATGTCGCACTTATGTTTGTAAGCATCTTTCTGGAATCGAAAAAACTTCAATTGTATGTAATTCATTTTCAAAGATGAACTTTATTGAACGATGAAGGGTAGATGGAACAACCCCCATGGCATGAATCCACGATCTACCAAGAAGAAGATTGTATGAAAGAGAATTAGGCATGACATGGATAAGGGTAGGCAATGTCACAAGTCTAGCCTTAATATCTAAGGTGAGTGTACCAAGTGATGTCATACCAACATTATCAAAGTCACGAATGTTGAGTTTATTTGGTTGAATCAAAGATGTATCAACATTGAGTTTATATAACAAATCTATTCCACAAACATTAAGACTTAATCCACCATCAATCATAGTGTGTATTACCCTCATGTTACCAATCATGATGAATATCATGACAGGCTCATTTTGGTTTTGAGCTTCTATGGGAGGTAACTCATGTCATTAAAATGATATATTTGTTGTTATTGTTACCTAATTTAGCTTCCAGGTCAATCAGGTAGAGCTCAGGTAGTGTTTGCAAAACAAAGATAAAAGGTACACATTGATTTCTGCTAAAAGTTCTTTTTATATGCACAAAAGTATTATCAAGAAGATTGCATTTTATTATGCAATTGTACACAAGAGAGAGATTGAACAAATTTTGCATAAATGATGTCTTTATTGATAATCATAAATGTATAGTGTCCCACACAAGCTGTGGGAATAACTTTTCCAATGCAATATGAAAATAAACTATACATTTGAATGAAAAAGAGAAGGAAAAGCATATGAAAAGGATAGGGATCCATCATTGCCTTGTTACTAATGATGAATCCCAAGTTGAACTGTTGCATCCTTGCTTCAGTTCCTATCACTTTGTTGCTCCAGAAGTTGACCTGTTGCTGCTTGAATGCCTGCAAGGGATGAGAGAAAATTTTGTTAGAGATTAGGATCCATATTCTTTGCATAGACTATATCAACAAATATATAGTTATTCTCCTAAGGCATTGAAATAATTTTGCAACATCACAAATATCAAGAAAGGCATGTTGGAATTAGGCCGGATAACTGAGAGGGGGGGTGAATCAGTTGTCCTAAAAAATTTAACACTTGCAGCAATTAATTCTTCTTTTTAGTTAAAACAGATTAATGATGTAAACATTAAAGCATGAATCAACAACACATGAGCAGAAACAAATGAACACACTTGACACCAAGATTTTTAACGTGGAAACCCAGTTAAGGGAAAACCACGGTGGGGGTTAACCCACAAGATTCATATCCTATTAAAAGCACTTGAAAGAAATGGGAAGGCACTTGCCTTCGGGTACACTCCCTAGAGCTCACTGCTCAAAGAGGCTCACTGCCTATAGGAATTTATATTTAATATAGAAAGATTTAACTGAGAAATAGCATCTTCATCATGCATGGTTCAATCTCATTGAAAGCTCACAAAGACTTATGCTCTGCCCTAAACACTTCTTCACTATTTCTTCATCCTTTGCTGCACTTGTTCTTTTGTTTCTCTTCTCTGCTCTGCCTCTGAACCTTTCTTAGGATTTTATCATTTTTGCACAAGGATGATTTTCCATAACTCAACAACACTCCTTTATATGCTTCATCAACCTTGGAATAAACATCAAGGTCGGCACTACAAGCATCTGACTTAATCTGAATCACTAAGTTATCAGCCAAGCATAAATGGGACTCAAATCTTCCTTGAAAAACACACCATGCTCCATAGGATTGCTCTTAGATCATCCGCAACATGCTTGAATCATACAGTTGGCCAAGACTGGGAAGAACAGCAACACCAAAGAAGAAATCTTCAACAACGCGCTCAATCTTCAATGTGGACCTCTAACACAGAAGGCACACAATCCAGAGACCTCCACAAGCTCATTAAATTCAGTAATAACATCCGCACTACTCCAAATCAATAGAATCACTTGCATCATCATCTGGTACCTTAAGAACATTGTCTGCCATGACTATCACACTAGAAAGATTACTTGCGGACCTCCAAACCACGAACCACTTGAGTTGATGACACACACTGACTTCCCAAACATGTCTTTAGATCCGTAGATCATAGTGTTTCATTTGCGAAGCAATCCAGACCAATTTCATTTCACTCTATCTCTTCTGAACACTACAAAACCTAGTTTCACTCAGATGGCCATAACTTCTTCAAATCTTTATGTGGACCTCTCAAATCTTAATTGGATCTACTTCAGACAATCCTCTACACAACCATTTGGTTCACATACTTAGATCTTCATCAATTTTCTCAATATCCTCAACATTTCAGTCTTCTAACCAGGCAATAAAATAGGATACAGTTGACATCAATGGCAACAAGGATATGTTGACATCAATGACAACACCGCTTAGGCACCTATTTGCAACAATCTCCCCCTTTGTCATTAATGGCAACATATGATGTGAAAAATAGATTTAACCATCAAGACAAGAACTTCTCCCTCTTTCTCCTATCACACCTACAACCATTTTTCTTTACAGCTCCCCCTTTTATTAGCAACTAGTTTTTCACATGACTTCTCTCCCCCTTTGACATCAATGGCAAAGGGCACATATTTGCAATCTTTTCTCCCTCTTTTTATTTCAGACTGATCTCCAAAATTTGCATACTGACTACTTCGCCTGTGTAGTACCTCCTTAACATCAATCCGGATCACAAGATATGACTGTGAATTCCACCGGATTGATGCACCCTAGTGCATCTTAGTTCGGATCAGGAGGGGTAATAACCCCTAACTTCTCTCTAAGATACTCAAAAAGATCCTTGGGTAGAGGCTTAGTGAAAATATTTGCAATCTGATCCTTTGAAGAAACAAACTCCAATCTGACTTCATTCTCATTAACCTTCTCTCTCAAGAAGTGAGACTTGATTGATATATGCTTTGTCTTTGAATGCAACACCAGATTCTTTGAGATGCTTATGGCACTTGAATTATCACAGAAGATTGTAACAAGCTCCTCAAACACAATTATGATGTCTTTCAACATTTGCTTCATCCATAGAACTTGAGTACAATTATTTGTTGCCTCTGCAGTAGATAGAGATATTGCCTGTTTGTTTTTGCTCATCCAAGAAACCAATCTCCTTCCCAAAAAGAATGCACCACCACTAGTACTTTTCCTGTCATCCACATCTCCTGCACAATTAGCATTTGTTTATGCATGAAGAGTGAAGTTATTATCCTTTGGATACCATAAGCCATAATCAAGTGTCCCTTTAAAATATCTAAAAATTATTTTGACTGCTACAACATGGGATTCTCTAGGATCAGCTTCAAATCTAAAAACAAGTCCAACTGCATTCATGATATCAGGTCTGGTCTGAGTTAGATAGAGCAGTCCTCTAATCATTGATCTATACCTTTTCTGATTTACCTTAGGGGAGTCGTCATCTTTACTCAACTTACATCTGGTTACCATGGGTGTACCCACAAGATTTGAATCTTTCATTCCAAACTTTTTCAACAATTCTCTCACATACTTAGATTGAGATATGAAGATACCTTTATCCTACTAAATGATTTACAGACCTAAGAAGAAATTCATTTCCCCAAACATGGACATCCCAAATTCACTCTGCATCTGATCAGAAAATGTTTTGTACATACTCTCATTTCCACCAAAAATGATATCATCAACAAATACCTCAACAATCAGAATGTGCTTATGATCAATCTTGAAGTAAAGATTACTATCAGCAGTGCCTTTGCTATATCCTAGCTTTAGCAGATACTTATCTAATCTTGTATACCAGGCTCTTGGGGCTTGTTTGAGTCCATACAATGCTTTCCTCAACATGTAGACCATATTTCTCTAATCAGACAACTGAAATCCTTCTGGTTGCTCAATGTAGACTTCTTCTTCCAATTCTCCATTCAGAAATGCTGACTTGACATCCATCTGATAGACCTTGAAATCTTTAAAAGTAGCAAATGTAAGAAATAATATGACTGCCTCTATTCTTGCCACCAGAGCAAAAGTTTCTTCAAAATCAATTCCTTCCACTTGAGAATATACTTTGCATACTAGCCTTGCTTTGTTTCTTACAACTTCACCATCTTCATTTAGTTTGTTCTAGAAGACCCATTTAGTTCCAATCACATTTTTGTCTTTAGGTCTAGGAACAAGATCCCAAGTATGATTCTTTTCAATTTGCATTAATTATTCTTCCATGGCTTTTACCCAGATTTCATCAATGCAAGATTCACTTACTGATTTTGGTTCAATATTTGAAATCAAACAAATCTCCTCTTGATCTTCAACAATTCTTCTTCTAGTTTGAACACCTTTATTTCTATCTCCTATGATCTAATCTTCCGAATGATTCAACCTTACATACTTGGGTGTTTTGGGATTTGCTTGAACTTGTGATTCTTGAGCTTGTTCCTCAACATCTGCACTAACTTCTTGAGTTACTGGATATTTCAGATCAATCTGGATATGAGTTTGAGTTTGAGCTTTCCTTCCTTGACTTTGACTTTCATCTTGATCATCTGAATCATATCCCCAAGACTTGAAAGATCTCTCTTTGCTCTCATCAACTTTGACATTAGCACTTTCAACAATCTTTTTCAATCTCTTGTTAAAGCACCGGTATGCCTTGGTTTGAGTAGAGTAACTAAGAAATATTCCTTCATCACTTCTTGTATGAAACTTCCCTAGATCCTCATCTCTTTTGATATAGCATTTGCTACCAAAAACTCTAAAATATTTCACAGTAGGAGGATGACCAAACCATAATTCATAAGATGTCTTACCATAATTGCCTTTGATATGTACCCGGTTAAGAGTGTAGATAGCAATACTCATAGCTTCTCTCCAATAGATTTGTGGAACATTTGCTTACATCATCATGGTTCTAGTAGCTTCTTGAATGGTCCAGTTCTTTCTTCCCACAACTCCATTTTGCTGAGGAGTCCTAGGAGCAGATAACTATCTTTTTATTCCATGCTTTTCACAGAATGTATCAAACTCACCGGAGGTAAACTTTCCACCTCTGTCAGATCTCAGACACTTTATTTTCTCACCAATCTCGTTTTCCACAATAACCTTGAACACTTTGAACTTGTCAAGAGCTTCTGATTTTTCTTTCAAGAAGGTTACCCACATCATCTGAGAGTAATCATCAATCAGCAACATAAAATATCTGTCTCCTTGCACACTCCTAATTCTAGCAGGACCACATACATCAATATGCACAAGTTCCAACCATCCACTTGAAAATTGTTCTTTACTCTTGAATGAAGTTTTGTTATGTTTACCCAATTGACATTCTCTACACATGCTATCAGGAGGTTTCACAAGTTTTGGAAGATCTCTCACAGCCTAAGTAGAACTTATCTTGACAATGTTATCAAAATTCACATGACACATTCTCCTATGCCATAACCAACTCTGATCAATCTGAGCAATCAAACAACTTTTTCCAGAACTACTTAAATCAAAGATGTTACCTCTAGTTTGAGTACCAGATGCAATTTTAGTTCCAAAACTTTCCAAGACTCTACATTTTCCATCCTTGAATCGGAGATCATAACCCTTGTCAACCAACCGTCCAACACTAAGAAGATTATGCTTCAATCCTTCCACATACAGAACATCATTAGTGTTATTCTTACCATCAAAAGAGATGGATCCTCTACCATAGATTCTACTAGCTGAGTTGTCTCGAAACTTCACAATTCCACCTTCATATTTTTCAAAGCTTACAAACTTACTTTTATCACCAGTCATATGATGAGAACAACCACTGTCGATCACCCATTCATCTTTTTCTACAACTTGAGCAACCAAGGCACTTTCCACATTTGCACAGCTAGTAGATTCAGTAGGCACTGAATCTTCTTCTTTGATAGAAATGAACACCCACTCACTTTCAGTGGAACCTCCATGATCAGGTTCATCATCTGTGACTACTTCTTCACCAACTTCTTGGACATAGTAGCATTTCTTCTAAATTCTAGGTCTGTTAGGGTTAGGCTTTGAACCTCTATCTAGACACCTTGAGGCAAAATAACCAATCTTATTATAAGCAAAACATTTGAATGGCAACGTTCCTTCATACTTATCGGATCCTCTTGGCAATCTTTTGGCAAAAAGGGCTTCAATTTCATCGAAATCAGTTTCATCATCTTCAAGATATTTCCTTGCCTTGTCATATCTATTTGATCTTCTTGAATAGCTTTTACCCAGATCATATCTTTGCTTTCCATGAATACTGGCTTTAAATGCAGATTCAGACTTAGGAAGAGAATCACAAAACTCACTCATTTCAAATGCTCAAAGCTTACCAACCAACTGATCCATTGTAACAGTTGTCACAGTCCTAATTTCTTTAATGGCAACAACTTTATATTTGTATGCCAGAGGTAAGGATCTGAGCACTTTGGCAACAATCTCTAATTCTTCCAAAACTCCACTAGCACTCCTGATACCGATCACAAGTTCATTCACCTTCTGCATGTAGGAAGTAATGTTTTCATCTTCACTCATCATCAATCTTTCGTATTTATCCTTCAGGCTCTGTAGCTTGGCACATTTGACATATTTATCATCTTCATATAGAGTTTCTAGCTTATTCCATATTTCATGAGTAGTTTTTAATTCCAAGACATTTGTCATTTTTGTATCAGTCAGGGCACTTAACAATGCTTCTTTAGCTTGAATGTTGTGTTTAGCATCCCTAAGTTTGTCTAGAGTTGTAGGGCCATTCTTCGGAACCTTGTACTCATTCTTAGTTATCAACCAAAAGGCATCACCCATACATTGCAAGTGACACTCCATGCACTTTTTCCATAGTGGGTAATTCATTCCATCAAACCTTGGATTGTCCTTCTTGTAAGTCGACATCTTGGATCTCCTCAAGCGATCAGGATTCTTCTAGAGGAACTGGCTCTAATACTAATTGTTGGAATTAGGCCAAACAACTGAGAGGGGGGAGTGAATCAGTTGTCCCAAAAACTTTAACACTTGCAGTAATTAATTATTCTTTTCACTTAAAATAGATTAATGATGTAAACATTAAAGCATGAATCAATAACACATGAGCAGAAACAAATGAACACACTTGACACCAAGATTTTTAACGTGGAAACCTGGTTAAGAGAAAACCATGGTGGGGGTTAACCCACAAGATTCGTACCCTGTTAAAAGTACTTGAAAGAAATGGGAAGGCATACTGCCCAGAGCTCACTGCTCAAAGAGGCTCACTACCTACAGGAATTTATATTTAATACAAAAATATTTAACTAAGAAATAGCATCTTCATCATACCTGGTTCAGTCTCATTGAAAGCTCACAAAGACTTTTGCTCTACCCCAAACACTTCTTCACTATTTCTTCATCCTTTGCTGCACTTGTTCTTCTGCATCTCTTCTCTGCTCTGCGTCTGAACCTTTCTTTGGATTTTATCATTTTCGCACAAGGATGATTTTCCACAACTCAACAACACTCCTTAATATGCTTCATCAACGTTGGAATAAACATCAAGGTTGTCACTACAAGCATCTGACTTAATTTGAATCACTAAGCTTTTGGCCAAGCATAAATGGGACTCAAATCTTCCTTGATCAACATGCCATGCTCCATAGGATTGCTCTTAGATCATCTGCAACACAATTGAATCATCCGGTCGGCCAAGACTAGGAAGAACATCAACACCAAAGAAGAAATCTTCAACAACGCACTCAATATTTAATGTGGACCTCTAACATAGAAGGCACATGATCTAAAGACCTCCACAAGCTCATTGAATTCAACAATAACATCCACACTACTCCAAATCAATAGAATCACTTGCATCTTCATTCGGCACCTTAAGAAAATTGTCTACCATGACTATCACACTAGAAAGATTGCTTGTGGACCTCCAAACCATGAACCACTTGACTTGATGACACACACTGACTTCCCAAACATGTCTCTAGATCCACAGATCATAGTGTTTCATTTACAGAGCAATCCGGACCAATTTCTTGTCACTCTGTCTCTTCTGAACACTGCAAAACCTGGTTTCACTCAGATGGTCATAACTTCTTCAAATCTTTATGCGGACCTCTCAAATATTAACTGGAGCTACTTCAGACAATCCTCTACATAGCCATTTGGTCTGCGTACTTGATCTTCATCAATTTTCTCAATATCCTCAACATTTTAGTCTTCTAACCAAGCAATAAAATAGGATACAATTGACATCAATGGCAACAAGGATATGTTGACATCAATGACAACACCGCTTAGGCACCTATTTGCAACAAGGTAGAGGAGTATCATCAATCATCATGAGTATCATTGGAAGCTTCTGAACTTCACTATTTTATCTAACATGTTTGTTCATTGTGCAAGTATAGGAGAAGTTTTAATTGATGGATCATCTATCATTTGACATCATATCATGTGGAGTAAAATGGGCTCCCACAAGGGTTGAGCCCAGCATGCTGCCCTCTTGGCTTTTTGAGAGGGGTGAGAATGTAAAATCCTTACATTTATCAACTTTATGCATATATCTCATCATCTATAATAGTGAATTAGATGATATCACTATTATAAATTACAAGATATTGGTAGCCACTATGATTGGATAATTGAACAGAGTTAAGTGAGTTTGTCATTGACTCATCAAGTCACAAAGATCATGGAACATGCATAAAGTGCCAGTTTAAATGACTAGAAGTAGTTATATTGAAGGGGGTAGCAGTCTCACTTCTATCACAGACAATGAAGAAAGTCAACAAGTTAGAAAGAACAATCATTAAGCCTTAAGAACATAGAGAGTAGTCAAGGCTATTGGGAGGCAGTCCATCACCCATAAGGAGCATTCTATCAGTTAAGAAGATAAAGAGATAATACAAGGTTCTGCCAAGCAGAGAGCAGTGATAGGAGATCAAAAGAGAAATAGACACAGTGAAGAGAGGAAGTTTGTCAAAGATAAGGGAACTCAAATCATAGAAGATTAGACTACCATAGTGCATTCAAAAGTGTGATCAAGATACAGTGACAAAGAAGACTCAAAGAGTTATACATATGCATGTTGTAAGGACCAAGGCTATGACTATAAACAAAGATAGATGTGAGTTCTAATTAGACTCTACTCACTGTATCAGTCAGCACTATCATGCAAGAAATAGAGCAGTGATCAACTATCAAAAAGGTAGTCCTAAGGGACCTTGAGACACTACAACAAAACAGACAATTAGCGCCTAAAATAGCACCAGATTTTAGTACATTTGAGACCATGAATTGGACACTTCTGCCGGCACAAAACTCAGCGCCCAACTGCATCTCACGATTGAGCCTGGTTTAGTGTCGTAGTTAGCACCGATATTTGGTGCCAAGATTAACCCCAGAGTCAGTGCCAGATTTTGTTGCTTCCAGTTTGGCTTCTGATTTTGCTTTTGGTTTTGCTTCTTGTGTTACTTCTGGTTTTACTTCCAATTTTGCTTCCAATTTTGCTTCCAGTTTTGCTTCTAGGTTAGCTTCCACTTTTGCTTCCAATTTTTCTTCTGGTTTGCTTTCGGTTTCACTTCCAGGTTTGCTTCCAGTTTTGCTTCTATTTTCACTTCTAGTTTTGCTTCTGGTTTTACTTCTACTTTTTCTTCCCATTTTGCTTATGGTTTTGCTTCCAGGTTTGCTTCCAGTTTTGATTCCAGGTTTGCTTCCAATTTTGCTTCCCATTTTGCTTATGGTTTTGCTTCCATTATTGTTTCCAGTTTTGCTTCTAGTTTCGCTTCTAGTTTTGCTTCTGGTTTTACTTCCATTTTTGCTTCCAATTTGGCTTCTGGTTTTGCTTCCAATTTTGTCTAGTTTTGCTTCCACTTTTGCTTCCTATTTTGCTTCCATTTTTGCTTCCAAGTTTGCTTCCAATTTTGCTTCCAATTTCGCTTTTGGTTTTGCTTCCAGTTTGGCTTCCAATTTTGCATCCGGTTTTGCTTCCAATTTTGCTTCCAGTTTTGCTTCCAATTTTTCTTCCAGATTTGCTTCCATTGTTGCTTCCTATTTTGCTTCCAGATTTGCTTCCTTTTATGCTTCCAATATAACATCGCTTGTTGCTTCCAATTTTGCTTCCATTTTTGTGAGTTTTGTTGCTTCTAAAAATGCTTATTATTTTGCTTACATTTATTAATTTAATATGTTTTATTTCAATTTAACTAGTTAAATAATCATGCCTCTTAAATAACTCATATGATTATAAAGTAAGTAATTTAATTATTTAACTCATGATTAAATAACAAGATAATTATTATAACATGATCATCATCTATAATTAAAACAAGTGAGTCAAATATCTATAATTTAATTGAATTTTACAACATCCATCCTGAGCAGCAAATTAAAATCATCATACATAATAAATATCCATCCAAAAATCATCGACTACTTTCAATATACGAAAATTGACAAGTCAATACTGATAAGATCATCATCATATATAACTAAAACAAGTGAAAGTCAAATATGCTTGTAGATCAATAACATGTCAAAATGATACATGTCCAATAGTCGACATAAGTCAAAATGATTCATGTACAAATGATATAAGTAAAAATGATAAATTATGTAACTCAAAATTATACGAGTCAAGATGATACATGTCCAAATGATATAAGTCAAATTGATACATGTGAAAATGATACAACTCAATAATATGGTACTGCAGGCTATGAAAATGATACATATGATAGTAACCATGAAAAAAGGCATCATAACAATATATCAACAATGATCCATGATGCAGTCTATATGATCATGAATGTCATTGGCTACTACCAACAACTGCCTCATCATCATCATCACCATCGTGATCATCATCATCACGATCATCATCGTCGTCATCATCATCGTCATTGGCCTCGTTGTCTTCTGTATATACATCATCATCATCCTCTGCCATGTCATCTATACCAGAACCAATATAATCTAGATCTATATCATCAGGATCATCTTCATCTTCTGGAAGACCCGTGTTCTGCAAAAAACATTTAAAATGAAAAGTTATTATTTATTTCATGTAATAATTTATTTTTCTATTATATATCTAATATTCCAACATATGAAACGAAACCATAATAATATTACATCATATCAAAGTGCACATACCATAATAAAATTTCAAAAAAGTTACAGCTAATATGTCATTCCAATGATGTAAAACATGCAACAATTGTAATAAACGTTACTAAAGATCATAAAAAAATTTGTTATACAATTTAACTATGTGTCACAAATTGTGTGGTCAATGTATGTTCTTTTTCACTATTAATCTAATAGCCTGCATTAGACAAAAACATAAAAGAGTTTTTAAGTAGCAGTTTATTAAATTCTCTTACATGTCATTAATGAATGCACAATTTTTTTTAATAATTATTTATCTAAAGGTTCATGAGTAACCTTAAGATAAAGGTCTAATAGTTGTTCCATGGGGCATGTTTAACAAACCAAATGCAATTGTCAACTTTTCACCATGGTGGTAGAGAAATAATTCTTTTTCCCATCCTTCCATAGCATTAAGTAAATTCTTGAATTTGGAAAATACTTGCCACCTTCATCTTCCAAGCCAATTTCTCTAACTTTGCATAGGTCTCCTTTGTCTATGGATGTGATCTGTCTCCTACACAAAAAAGCATGTACCATTTTTTGCCCTTCAATCCAACTGCATCCGGGCATTTTTTTAATTCCTCTATCTTTCATCAATCTCCTTACCTCACCACACCTGCCCACTTGTGGATAGATGTTTGAGAGAAGAACATAAGTTGTGCCGCATTTTTAGGATCCAAATCAAAAAGCAGTGTTGCTGTAAATACTCCTAAGCCTATATCCATATGTGATCTACAGGCACCAAGAAAACACATGCATACAACAAGCACAGATTTAACAGGTATCTCAATGATAAAGTTTAGGGTGTCTTCAAGATAGCCAGCAACGGCAAGGAGGTCAACCATGCACATAAAGAGAGGCCCTAGTTAGCAGGTTGTATGGGGAGAAGGATGCTTCTCATTTTCAAGAATCCTAAGTCTCATTGCTACATATGTTGCTTAAAGAAGGGCCAATTTTAAACTAGGTAGTTGTTTTGTCACTCACTTTGTGCAATGAAATGACGAGAGTCAAGTCTCCTTATATCACTACAGAACACCATACAATGCACACTTAACTTTATGGTACCTTAGCCCAGACATGATGGTACAGAAATTTGAAGGTACCTCCTACTAAAGATGTCATGCCATAGACCAAATACCACTGTACCATATATATCACATCTACAGTAACAATTTCCTTCCAAATGTAGGGTTATAGTCTATGATTAACATGCATAGACCTTTCTAGTGTTTACAAGATAATTCCTTAGTCAACACCATACTAGTGTCCACAAGATGTTTCCATAGTTAAAATAAGAAATTAATGCTACTTTGCAAACAATAAGAAATCCTTCAGAGAGCTTAAAGTTTCCTCGAATGGGCATAAACCAAAAGATTCGAGGGAGCAAGCTTTTTTCACTTCCTTACGAGACCTTTACTCTTAGGATGCTTCGGCTACAGGAGAGAGCCCTTTTTGTGAAATGGTGTGGAGAGGAAGGATCTCTGCAAGAGGAGATAGATTGGTGGCTGAATACTTTTGAGAAAAACGTTAGTGTTAGACCACTTCCTAACTCCTTTCTTCTGATAGAATGCTTAGACCAAGGTTTGAAACATGAAATATTGTATGGAAACCCTATTTTCTTCAATGGGTCTAGTTTTCATTGTATAGACTAGAAACCAAACTTTGATCCCTGGAAATATGTTATCAAGAAGATTCCCACTTGGCTGACATTTGTTGGGCTTCCTTCGGAGTACTAGTGTGTTGAGGCCATGTTCAAAACAGGGGATGCTTTGGGCCCTTGTATAGGGATAGATGAGGACTTTGTGAATGGGCGGGTTGGGTCAGAGCCAAATTACTGATAGAGATAGATTCCTTTGCTGGGACTTATGGGGAATTACAGATCCTATCTTCTTTGGGAAGATGGAAGCAGAGGGTTTCAAAAAGGGTAGGGCTTCAGATCCAAAAATGTCTCTTTCAAAAAGTGGTAGGTGCTAGAGGCTCAGGGTTTAGTGATGTGAAATTTAATGTCTTATCTCAACCACAATTTAGCCCAAGGAAATCAGACTGGGTGTGGCTGCCTCAGGGCCTTCTGAACCAGGTTTTGCTATCCAGGATCAAGAGGGCTGGGTTCTGTTCAAGACTTTGAAATGGTCTTAGAGGTGGCTTATTACTCAAACATTAGGAATCATTGTATGGAAGAGGAGCTTGATTTTCCTTCACATTCTATAGTGGATCTCAGACAGCTTCTTCAAGAAACAGAAACTCTCCATAAAGATATTAATCTAGAGCTGAAGGGTTTAGGGTCTCAGACTTTAGTAGTCTCCAAGGAGGGTCTTGTGGAGTTGGCCTTCAGTGTTGAGAGTCAGCTCAAGGTTGATGAAGCTAAAATTCCAATCAAGGAGTCTACAGTTCCTATGGAGAGGGAGGAGAATTCTAGTGAGGGTATTGTGAGTGAGATTTTAGAACTTTTCGGCAATTCTCTTGGTGATGATATGCAAGGGTCTACTGTCAATCTAGGACTAGAAATCAGTAGACAAATTATGTCTAAATAGTTGTTAGAGGAAGGTGAACTTGAGAGCAAAGAAAATGAAGGACTTTTTGGGATGGATGATGAGCAAATAAATTCAACCAAGCTAGGGCTCCAGCAGATTGCTTCTGATAAATCAAAACTAGACTTTGGGTGTTATGGAATCAAAAAAGTTGGTAAGAAATCCTTGATTGAGTTGAGGAGCTTAGATGGTCCCAATCCATGTTGGGCTTGGGGATAAAGCCTTAGAGGTTGCTAGAAGGGTAGCTAAGTGGGCTGCTCCGAAAAGGGGTTGGATTAAACTTAATTTTGATGGAGCCTTTAGAGGCAACCCAGGTCCCTCGGGAGCTGGTTTTGCGATTATCAGTTGAAGGAGACTCTTCTCTGGTCATCAATGCATTAAGGTCAGGTCAAATCGTAAACTAGAAGTTGAGAGCTTTTTTGGAGCGGGCTTTGGATCTTTTAAAATTCTTTGATGAGGTTACATTGAACCATATATATAGGGAGGCCAACTTAGATGCAGATAAGTTGGCTAATTGGGGTGCTGATGGTGTTAAGTTCTTTTCCCACAGTTAATCTTAAGTCTTTCATCTCCCTTTTATCTTTTAGCCACCTCTCTACCAGGGTGGTCGTTGGCTTGCCACGGTGTGGGTTAGGCGATGAGCTGGAGATTTTATTACACCCTCGTGTGAGTCTGGATGGCAGTATGGTGGGTATTTCTGCCATTTTATTTTGGCAGACATCATTATTCCTTGATATTACGATTTGTCCTTGCAGAGGACTTGAAGGATGTCTCGCACTTGTGAGAAGGGAGCGATGACTGAAATTGTAGACTTACATTTATTTCACTTGCTCTTTTCATTTATTGATCTCTCACATGGGTCTTTTTATATGATGGAGTGATGGGGTTATTTTCTTAGTCTTAAGCTTATTGATGATTATGGATTCTCCAATTTGCCTCAAGTGCTCACGTAGGCAAGTAGCCTTTCTTAGCAAAATCTCAGATCTTCGTTTAAAAACCATATGCAAAATTAAGCATAAGTTCTTTCTGGAGGCTGTGAAGATGATTTTAGGAAAAGATTTTTTTGGTCTCGGTGGACAGGTACCTGGTGAATATGAACAATTCCTCCCATTTCATGGCATCTCTCTTGGATTTGGGTACTCCTAAACTTAATGTCCTGGTCTATCTTAGAAGACTTTTAAAGATTCAATTTTAGAAGGTGATGTCGAGATAGCAGTGTTTACAGATTTGGCGACTGGCATTCCATAGGCTAGTGATCTTCCTAAGCTCTTTGATCTAGAGATGGTTGTGGTGCGGCTTCCTTTTCTCCCCGACCTGTTTGGGCAGAACCTCTAGCGGCATCGTATCTGGGCTTTGCGTGGGCTTGACTTCGTCCAACATGCTATTGGCATGGTGGTGGCTGATTTATAGGCTTGGTTGGAAGGTTTTGCAGCCATGGTAGTGGCTGAGGACTTTTATCATGACGGTTAATTTGTTCTCCTAGGATAGCTTTTTACAGTCTTGTTTTGTTCTGATATAGTATATAGTCTATAGTGCTTATACTTGGCTTTTCACAGTTAAGCCAATATTTTGTAAATAACATATACTTTGTAATTATGCTACTCTCTGTAATTACAATTTTTTGGATAAATATATTTTGGGCTCCCACAGCCTTTTACCGATAAAAAAACAATATCAAACTAAGTTAATTGAAAATCAACTATTGATAACTCGTTCTCCATCCAGATTACAAAATCGGTCCACTTTTTGCTTTGTAACATTTCCTTTTCAAATTGCATTGGTTGCCGGCCATATTTCTCCTCCTGTCAAAACATGGCACATGGACTAGTTAAACTAATTAATATGCAATCATTTATTTTTTCCTAGGAAATAAAAAAATATCATTTAACATATTAAATATACTTACAAATGTACGAGTCAAGGCTTGTAAACCTTTCTGGCCACTGTGATGAGTGGCACAAAGTTTATCAAGCCTAGCCATGGAGGCCTTGTCCTGAAACATATACTAATTCAATTTAGGTAAAGCACAAATAAAATTTAAAAATTGTTTAATAAATTTGATATAATCTTATGAGCAAATTCAAATACCTACATACTCTCCTCACCGGACTTCCTCCGTGCATCAGACTTCTCATATGCTTTTACAAGCTCTTTCCATACTTTGAGACTTACATCAATTGGCCTTTTTTTGAGCCTTTTCTCAGGAGGGGCTTTTTTTTATCTATTTTGTTTGGTTGCACCAAAATCTCTTGCAGTTTTGAGACATTCGTAACTTTATTTTCTTTACAGACCAACTTGTGCCAAATTCAGTCTCCATGTCTTGGATAACTGCTTTTTGTAGGTGCATGGGTATCTTTGAGAATGGCAAATGTAGATGGTCTTTGAACCATTGAAGGCATGATTCCTTCAACCTATTCACAAACATTTTTCCAGCATCTGTCATTCAGACTTCCCCTGAAACCACATCGTATTCTATCTTGGTATCGTAGCTACCAATGCAAGATGCAAAATATGGTGTGGTGGTCAAAGAAGTCTATGTCCTAGGAGTGGCTAGGACATTGGAAGCCTCTACTCCTTGTTCCACATTCTTAGAGGTTACTATTATTGATTTCCTCTTGGATCTTTTACCCGATCTATGACTGGTTGGGGAATCAATTGATTCCCTTTGACACTGTTGATTTGGTTGCAATGTTTCAGGGGCTTTACTATATCATTTTTCTATTTATCTAGCAAACATTGTCAAATCAACACCATCCAATTTATTCACTGCCTCTAGCCCCAATATGGAAGCCAATGCCTCTTTATCTTTGTCAGTATCATATCCTTATATATATATAAAATAAAATTGTTCTTTTGAATTTAGAAATAGAAAACTAAATACTAAAAATCAAAGAAACAATGGAAACATTTACAAATCTATAAATTGACAGTGAATTACCTGATTGTGGCCAGAGTTTGCTCCCTTCTCTCTATTGCTTGACATTTTGAGCTGACCTAGGGCAAATTATTTTTGTCCAATCTGTGGAGGCAATCATAGCCAGGTATGAATTAATAGTGTGCTTGACCAATCATAGCCAAAAACAAATCTTAACAACTTGTATTTTGGGTATGATGTACAAAGAGACCTTATTCGACAGGCCTTCCAAAAATGGTAAATGCAAGTTATACTGCAAGCAAGGATAATTAACAACATTACTACTCAAATTTACCCTAAAGCGTGAGTACAACATCTTAGAACAACTTTCTTTGAGCTCAAAATTATATCAAAATCGATAAAAAACTAGGTCAAGAGTTAATTGCTCAGCAATTGGAACTTGCTAAAAGGCAGACTAACAAGCTTGATTGAATGGCTGAGGTAGCTAGAAACCCCAAATTTATTAGCTAGCTAAAGAAATTTTTTATCTATTGGATGTAGAAACTTTTCAGAAACCCCAAAAAAAAAAAATTCACGGACCCATTGTAGAAATTTTTCAGAAACTTCTGTTTTCACATAATAAAGTCGTTGCTTCGTAGGAAACCTAAAACAAAGGCAGAGTACACTATGTTGTGGGCTTAAATGTATTAACTTATTTGTGTTTTTTTTTTTTGTGGTATGTTTTAATGCTAGCGCAAATTTTAAATTTTTTTTTGGATTCATTAGTCGGCACTAAAGTTGGTGTTTCTAACTTTGACTTTTGGGCCAACTTTTAGCCCTGAATGTAATCTCTTTGGGATGCCAAAACTGGTGCCAAGTGCACCTAATTTAGTGCCATCATCATCCATCTCCTAAGCAAACATCTCCATTGCACCCTACACCACCTCCGCATCACAAGCTTCAACTTTTATGGGGATGTCTGCAACCATGGGTTATGATTCCCTTCCATTCCGTAATAAATCTACCATCATTCAGCCACTATACTACATACCCTCCGCATACCATCCCTATGGTCCATGCTTTGGCATAAGTCTGCCATAATCCACATCATAATCCACTATTTTCCCTACATAATCCACTTTTCTCCCCTCTAGAATCCACGTCATAATCCACTATCTACCTAATCCATTTGCCTTCCATGTATCCCTTACCAACATCGATGAGGGCACTCAACATAGTCCATGCACGAGGACATTGTTCTCTAATGGGACCATAACCTTTCAGTGCAGCATAATGCAACCTTCAACCCTCAACCCTAAACACTATACCTTAAACCCTAATCCCTCAACCCTAATCTTAAAGCTAAACTTAAAGCTTCCACTCATTCCACCATCCCCAAGGGATCTAGAAATGCAAAATTAGATGCCTCTACTGATAAAGCAAACATCCTAATGGTCGTCATGGCTCAGGACATAAAAACAAAGAGTCAAATAAAAATCAATCCAAAAAGTTATCCAAGCCCATACCTCCATAAGCAAAGTCCAAAACCAAAATGGTATGGGTACCTAAGCAACAAGAAATCAAGTTAAATGAGGCATCTACCTCTAAAAAATCCCAACCATCTACTCCCATCTCAAATTCCCATTCCGCTCAAAAGTGTCAAAACATTCCATCCCACAAGCAAAACAAAAGTAACAAAATGCCTAAGTCTATGTGGGTTCCTAAAGCCCTTCATCATCCATCTCCTAAGCACACATCTCCATTGCACCCTACACCACCTTCGCATCACAAGCTTCAACTTTTATGAGGATGTGTGCAACCATTGGCTATGGTTCCCTTCCATTCTGCAATAAATTTACTATCATTTATCCACTATCCTACATACTCTCCACATGCCATCCCTATGGTCCATGCTTTGGCATAAGTCTGACATAATCCACATCATAATCCATTATTTTCCCTACATAATCCACGTCATAATCCACTTTTCTACCCTCTAGAATCCACATCATAATCCACTAAATCCTCAACCCTAAACACTATATCTTAAACTCTAATCCCTCAACACTAAACCCTAATCCCTCAACCCTCAACCCTAATCTTAAAGCTAAACTTAAAGCTTCCACTCATTCCACCATCCCCAAGGGATCTATAAAAGCTAAACTTATGGGGATGTGTGCAACCATTGGTTATGGTTCCCTTCCATTCTGCAATAAATCTACCATCATTTATCCACTATCCTACATACCCTCCACATACCATCACTATGGTCCATGCTTTGGCATAAGTCTGACTTAATCCACATCCCTAAAGCCTCAACCCTCAACACTTGAACCTTAAATCCTAAACCCTATCTCTAAACCCTTGACCCTAAACAGTACTATGCCTTAAACCCTAAACCCTAAACCCTAAACCCTCAACCCTCAACACTATACCTTAAACCCTAATCCCTCAACCCTCAACCCTCAACCCTAATCTTAAAGCTAAACTTAAAGCTTCCACTCATTCCACCATCCCCAGGGGATCCAGAAAAGCTAAACTTATGGGGATGTGTGCAACCATTGGTTATGGTTCCCTTCCATTCCACAATAAATCTACCATCATTTATCCACTATCTTATATACCCTCCACATACCATCCCTATGGTCCATGCTTTGGCATAAGTCCAACATAATCCACATCATAATCCACTATCTTCCCTACATAATGTTGTAAGTATGGGTCTAACTGGTGTTGTCATTGATGTCAACATACTCCTTTTGCAGAAATGACAAGGATTGGATGAGCTATGTGCTGAGGATATTGAGAAAATTAGTCACATCAGAAACATAGAAGAACAGTGAAGATAGTAAGGTAAAGATCCAAGTTAAGATGACTATCAGAGGTTGCGGTTCAAAGGGTTTGTAGATATGAGTCTTAAGAGGTCCGCATGAAGATCTGAAGAAGTTATGGCCGCTCAAGTAGAACCAGTTCTGGCAGGTGTTCAGAGGTGACAGAGTAACACAGATAGGTCTGGTGAGATCCGGAAATGCATTGTCCCATTCTGCAGTCTTGAGGAAGTGTTGAGGAAGTCTTTGTGAAGTGTCAAATTGTTTAGTTCATGGCTTGAAGGTTCGGAAGCATTTGTTCCTTTGTGACAGTGATGACAGACTGTGTTCTTAAGGTTCCAGATGAAGGAGAGAAGGATTCCAGTAAGCAGATAAAGTGTGGATGTCTTGGTGATTCAGGAAAGTGTGTGGTGGTCTTTGGATTGTGTCTAGTTTGTGTTGGTGGTTCGCATTGAAGTTGGAGTTCGCATTTGAAGAATAACTTCTGGATGATGGTGTTCTTCCTCAGACTGGCCGACCGGATGTATTACACATCTTGTGGATGTTCTTGTAGATGTTTGCCAACTTAGATGATTGTTCCTAAGTCGATGCCTTTTTATAAATAAAGGTTTATAAAGTCATTTCAAAGTGTGTCTTGTGGTGATGAGAGTTTGGTAGTGAGGAAGAAAGTGAAAGGTAGAGCAGAAGTTTTTGGGCTTAAATGGAACTGATTCAAGCATGGTAAAGATGCTATTCTCCAGTTCAAGTTTGTAATACTTGTTACTTTGTAGACAGTGTGTCTCTTGTAGGCAGTGAGTCTCTTGTGAGGAGTGTGCTCAGGTAGTGAGCTCTAATTGGCATGTGCCATTTTGTTCCTTCTATTCTTCTAACAGAGAATACAATCTTGGGTTAATCACCCCGTGGTTTTTCCCTTAACCGGATTTTCCACGTCAAAATCTTGGTGTCTTATGTGTTGATGTGTTTCTGCTCTTGATTTAATACTTTATGTTTTCATGATTGATTAATTATTATGCTGCTGAATAACAAAATGGATTTAAGTGTTTAATTGAAAGAAAGTTTTGGACAATTGATTCACCCTCCCCCTCTCAGTTGTCTGTCCTGAATCCAACAATTGGTATCAGAGCTAAGTTCCTCTAAAAAGAGCTTAACCACTTGAGGACATCTAGGATGTCGTCCTACAAGAAGGATAGTCTGAAGTTTGATGGAACCAATTTTAATCTTTGGAAAAGTCGCATGAAGTGTCACTTGCAATGTATGGGAATGCAGTACTGGACCATGGCTTCAACAAATTATACTCCTCCACAAGGTGGTCCGAAAGCCCCAAATGAAATCATAGATGTTGAAAACAATCTACAAACTGTAGAAGCTCTTCTAAGCGCATTATCTAATACAGAGCTTTCAAATGTTGTTGACCTACCCACTACTTTTGAGATTTGGGAAAAGCTAGAACTTCTGCATGAAGGAGACAAGTTTGTTAAATGTGCAATGTTACAAAGTCTGAAAGGGAAATTTGAAAATCTAAAAATGAGAGAAGATGAGAATATCTCTACTTTTATGCCAAGAGTAAATGAGCTTGTTTGTGGAATTAGAAATGTTGGTGGAGTCTTGGATGAAGATGAAATTGTTGGCAAAATTCTCAGATCCCTTCCTGCTTCCTATAAAATCAAGGTTTCTGCCATTGAAGAATTTAGAGCCCATACAACTGTCACAAGAGATCAATTGGCTGGTAAATTGGCTACATTTGAAATGACCGAGTTTGGAGATGACCCCCCCAAGACTGAATCTGCATTCAGAGACAGTACTTCTGTAAAAGGTAAACAAAGGTTTGATCCGAGTGAGAACTCTTCAAGGAAACTATCATGGTATGAAAAAGAAAGAAAAGACATGGAAGAAGAAGAAGCAGAAACTACTCAACTTGAAGCCCTTATTGCAAAAAGACTGCCAAGAGGATCCGGTAAGTATGAAGGAAAATTGCCCTTTAAGTGTTTTAACTGCAATAAGACTAGTCATTTTGCCTCAAGGTGTCTAGAAAGATTTTCAAGGCCAAATCCTAACAGATCAAGGTTCCAAAAGAATTGTTATTATGTTCGTGAAGAGGATGATAATGAAGGAGTAACAGATGATGAATCAGAAATAGGAAACAAATCTGGAAGTGAATGGGTGTTTATTGCCATCAAGGAAGAAGAGCCAATACCCTCTGAATCTGTCAATCATAAAATTGTAGAAAGAGCTCTGGCTACCCAAGTTGAAGAAAAGGATGATTGGGTCATCGACAGTGGATGCTCTCACCATATGATAGGTGACAAAAATAAGTTCTTAGATTTGGAAAGGTATGAAGGAGTGGTAAAGTTTGGTGATAATTCTACTGGTAGAATCAGAGGTAGGGGAACTATTTCTTTTGATGGAAAGAACAAAACCGGTAATGTACTGTATGTTGAAGGATTAAGCACAATCTTCTCAGTGTTGGATAGTTGGTGGACAAAGGCTATAAGCTCCGTTTCAAGAATGGAAAATGCAGGATCTTTGAAAGCTCTGAAACATAGATTGCATCTAGTACTCAAACAAAAGGTAATATCTTTCATTTAGTTGGTACTAGTAAAAGTTGTATGTTTGTGCAAGATGATCAGAGTTGGTTATGGCATAGAAGGATGTGTCATGTGAATTTTGATAATATCATCAAGATAAGCAATACTCAGGCTGCAAGAGATCTTCCAAAATTGGTGAAACCTACAAATAGTTTGTGCAAAGAATGTCAGTTGGGGAAACAAAGCAGAGTCTCCTTCAAAAGCAAGGATCAATCTTCTACTAGATTATTGGAATTAGTTCATACTGATCTATGTGGTCTGACAAGAATCAAGAGTGTGCAAGGGGATAGATACTTCATGTTATTAATTGATGACCATTCCCGGATGATGTGGGTTACTTTTCTGAAAGAGAAATCAGAAGCTTTTAAGAAATTCAAAAAATTCAAGGCTATGGTAGAGAATGAAACCAGATTGAAATTGAAATGTCTGAGGTCTGATAGAGGTGGAGAATTCACATCTGGTGAGTTCATAGAATTTTGTGAGAAGCATGGAATAAAAAGACAATTGTTTGCTCCTAGGACTCCACAGCAGAATGGAGTAGTGGAGAGAAAGAACCAGACCATCCAGAAAGCATCTAGGACAATGATGATGGAAGTAAATGTTCCTCAGATCTTTTGGAGAGAAGCTGTTAGCACTGCAGTCTATACTCTCAATCGAGTTCAAATTATAAGCAATACAGGTAAGACTCCTTATGAACTTTGGTTTGGCATCACTCCTACTGTGAGGTATTTCAGAGTCTTTGGTAGCAAATGTTACATCAAAAGAGATGAAGATCTAGGCAAGTTTGATTCTAGAAGTGATGAAGGAATATTCTTGGGTTACTCTACTCAAAGCAAAGAATATCGGTGTTATAACAAGAGACTGAGAAAGATTATAGAAAGTACAAATGTGAAGGTTGATGAAGGAATTGAAAAACCCTCAAGGTTCTATGAATATGATGAAGATGATTAGAATGATGTTCTAATCCAAGGAGCCCAAGCCCCTTCTGCAAGTCAGATTCAAACTGATCCAGTAAATCAGGAAGAAGAGATGAGTGATGATGAGCCTGGTCAAGAAACTCGCAAAGTTCCTAGGTATGTAAGATTGAACCACTCTGAAGATTAGATCATAGGTGATAAAAGCAAAGGTGTACAAACAAGAAGGAGAATTGCTCAAGATTTAGATGAGTATTGTCTGATTTCAAAGATTGAACCTAAGACAGTAAATGAAGCTTGCAATGATGAAAATCAAACTAAAGCAATGGAGAAAGAGCTGATGCAAATTGAGAAAAAATCACACTTGGGATCTTGTTCCCAGACCTAGAGACAAGAATGTGGAACCAAATGGGTCTTCCAAAACAAATTGAATGAAGTTGGTGAAGTCATCAGAAATAAAGCTAGATTGGTCTACAAGGGTTACTCTCAAATAGGAGTTGATTTTGAAGAAACTTTTGCTCCGGTGGCAAGAATTGAAGCAGTCAGATTATTTCTTGCTTATGCTGCCTTCAAGGACTTCAAAGTATATCAAATGGATGTCAAGTCTACCTTCCTGAATGGTGACTTGGAAGAAGAAGTATACATTGAGCAACCAGATGGATTTCAATTGTCTGATCATGGTGATATGGTCTGCAAGTTGAAGAAAGCTCTGTATGGACTAAAGCAAGCCCCAAGAGCCTGGTATGAAAGGTTGGATAATCATATTTTGAAGATTGGTTTCAACAAAGGTACTGCTGATAGTAATTTATATTTCAAAATTGATCATGAAAACATCTTGATTATTGAAGTGTTTGTTGATGATATCATTTTTGGAGGAAGAGATACTATGTGTAAAACTTTTGTAAATCAAATGAAAAATGAGTTTGAGATGTCCATGCTTGGTGAAATGAATTTCTTCTTGGGTCTAAAAATCACTCAAAGAAAGAAAGGAATCTTCATTTTTTAGACTAAATATGTGAAAGAATTGTTGAAATTTTTTGGATGGAAGACTCAAAACAAATGCATACTCCTATGGCAACTGGATGTAAATTGAGCAAAGATGATGATTCTCCTAAGGCTGATCAGACAAAGTATAGGTCAATGATTGGAGGACTGTTGTATCTCACTCAAACTAGACCAGATAATATGTAGGTTGTTGGTCTTGTTGCTAGATTCCAGGTTGATCCCAGAGAATCTCATGTCATGGCAATCAAGAGGATTTTTAGATATCTAAAAGGGACAGTTGAGTATGGTTTGTGGTATCCTAGAGATCATGATTTCTCTCTTCATGCATATACAGATGCCGATTGGGCAGGAGATGTGGATGACCGGAAGAGTACCAGTGGTGGAGCATTCTTTTTGGGAAAGAGATTGGTTTCTTGGCTAAGAAAGAAATAAGAGGCAATATCTCTGTCTACAACTGAAGCAGAATACATTGCAACAGCAGGTAGTTGCACTCAAGTTTTGTGGATGAAGCAGATGCTAAGAGATATTAAAGTGGAGTATGAGGAGCCTATCACAATCTTCTGTGATAATTCAAGTGCAATAAATATATCTAAGAATCCGGTGTTGCATTCTAAGACTAAGCATATATCTATCAAGTTTCACTTTCTGAGAGAGAAAGTGAACAAGAATGAAGTCAGAATGGAGTTTGTGTCTTCCAAGGATCAGATTGTAGACATCTTTACTAAACCTCTACCTAAGGACTCTTTTGAGTATCTCAGGGAGAAGTTAGGGGTTATTGCCCCTCCGGTGATGAACTAAGGTGCACTGATGTGCATCAGTCCAGTGGATATCACAGTCATATCTTGTGATCCAAATTGGTGATGGGGAGCTACTACTCAGGGGAAGCAGTTGGTATGATTCTGAAGTGTTGGAGTTGCAAGTATGAGCCCTTTGCCATTGATGTCAAAGGGGGAGAGAAGACATGTGAAAAATAAGTGGTTGATGATCAAAGGGGGAGCAGTAAAGGAAGAGAAGACATGTGAATGGTTGTTGCTGATAGAGGGAGTTGTGATAGTAAGGAAAAGTTCTTATCTTGATGGTTTTTCACATCATATGTTGCCATCAATGACAAAGGGGGAGATTGTTGCAAGTATGGGTCTAACCGGTGTTGTCATTGATGTCAACATACTCCTATTGTAGAAATGACAAGGATTGGATGAGCTATGTGCTGAGGATATTGAGAAAATTAGTCATATCAGGAATAGAGAAGAACAGTGAAGACAGTAAGGTAAAGATCCAAGTTAAGATGACTATCAGAGGTTGCGGTTCAAAGGGTTTGTAGATATGAGTCTTAAGATGATCCAATCAAGATTTCAGAGGTCCACATGAAGATCTAAAGAAGTTATGGCCGCTCAAGTAGAACCAGTTCTGTCAGGTGTTCAGAGGTGACAGAGTAACACAAATAGGTCCGGTGAGATCTGGAAATGCATTGTCCCATTCTGCAGTTTTGAGGAAGTGTTGAGGAAGTCTTTGTGAAGTGTCAAATCATTTGGTTCATGGCTTGAAGGTATGGAAGCATCTGTTCCTTTGTGACAGTGATGACAGACTATGTTCTTAAGGTTCCAGATGAAGGAGAGTAGGATTCCAGTAAGCAGATGAGGATGTTCTTGGTGATTCAGGAAAGCATGTGGTTGTTTTTGGATCATGTCCAGTTCATGTTGGTGGTCCACATTAAAGTTGGATTTTGCATTTGAAGAATAACTTCTGGATGATGGTGTTCTTCCTGAAACTGGCCGACTGGATGTATTACACATCTTGCGGATGTTCTTGTAGATGTTTGCCGACTTAGATGATTGTTCCTAAGTTGATGCCTTGTATAAATAAAGGATTATAAAGTCATTTCAAAGTGTGTCTTGTGGTGATGAGAGAGTGGTAGCGAGGAAGAGAGAGAAAGGCAGAGCAAAAGTTTTTGGGCTTAAATGGAACTGATTCAAGCATGGTAAAGATGCTATTCTCCAGTTCAAGTTTGTAATACTTGTTACTTTGTAGACAGTGTGTCTCTTGTAGGTAGTGAGCCTCTTGTGAGCAGTGTGCTCGGGAAGTGAGCCCTAATTGGCATGTGTCATTTTGTTTCTTCTATTCTTCTAACAGAGAATATAATCTTGGGTTAATCACCCCGTGGTTTTTCCCTTAACTGGGTTTTCCACGTCAAAATCTTGGTGTCTTATGTGTTGATGTGTTTCTGCTCTTGAGTTAATACTTTATGTTTTCATGATTGATTAATTATTATGCTGCTGAATAACAAAGTGGATTTAAGTGTTTAATTGAAAGAAAGTTTTGGACAACTGATTCACCCCCCTCTCAGTTGTCTATCCTGTCCAACACATAATCCATGTCATAATCCACTTTTCTCCCCTCTAGAATCCATGTCATAATCCACTATCTGCCTAATCCATTTACCTTCCATGTATATCTTAAACTCTAATCCCTCAACACTAAACCCTAATCCCTCAACCCTAAACCCTAATCCCTTATCGCTAAACCTTAAACCCTATCCCTAAAGCCTCAACCCTCAAAACTTGAACCTTAAATCCTAAACCCTATCCCTAAACCCTCGACCCTAAACAATACTATGCCTTAAACCCTAATCCCTCAACTCTAAACCCTAAACCCTAAACCCTCAACCCTCAACCCTAATCTTAAAGCTAAACTTAAAACTTCCACTCATTCCACCATCCCCAAGGGATCCAAAAAAGGTAAACTTATGGGGATGTGTGCAACCATTGGTTATGGGTCCCTTCCATTCCGCAATAAATCTACCATCATTTATCCACTATCCTACATACCCTCCACATACCATCCCTATGGTCCATGCTTTGGCATAAGTCTAACATAATCCACATCATAATCCACTATTTTCCCTACATAATCCATGTCATAATCCACTTTTCTCCCCTCTAGAATTCACGTCATAATCCACTATCTGCCTAATCCATTTGCCTTCCATGTGTAGCTTAAACTCTAATCCCTCAACACTAAACCCTAATCCCTCAACCCTAAACCCTAATCCCTTATCGCTAAACCTTAAACCCTATCCCTAAAGCCTCAACCCTCAACACTTGAACCTTAAATCCTAAACCCTGTCCCTAAACCCTTGACCCTAAATAGTACTATGCCTTAAACATTAATCCCTCAATTCTAAACTGTAAACCCTAAACCCTCAACCCTCAACACTATACCTTAAACCCTAATCCCTCAACCCTAATCTTAAAGCTAAACTTAAAGCTTCCACTCATTCCACCATCCTCAAGGGATCCAAAAATGTAAAATTAGATGCCTCTACTGATAAAGCCAAAAAATCTACCATCATTTATCCACCATCCTACATACCCTCCACATACCATCCCTATGGTCCATGCTTTGGCATAAGTCTGACATAATCCACATCATAATCCACTATTTTTCCTACATAATCCATGTCATAATCCACTTTTCTCCCCTCTAGAATCCACATCATAATCCACTATCTGCCTAATCCATTTGCCTTCCATGTATCCCTTACCAACATTGATGAGGGCACTCGACATGGTCCATACGTGAGGACATTGTTCTCTAATGGGACCATAACCTTTTAGTGCAGCATAACACAACCTTCAACCCTCAACCCTAAACACTATACCTTAAACCCTAATCCCTCAATTGTAAATGCTATCCCTAAACCCTGAATCCTCAACCCTTAAACCTTAAACCCTAAACCCTATCCCTAAACCATCAACCCTAAACAATATACCTTAAACTGTAATCCCTCAACAATAAACCCTAAATCCTCAAACCTAAACACTATATCATAAACTCTAATCCCTCAACACTAAACCCTAATCCCTCAACCCTAATCTTAAAGCTAAACTTAAAGCTTCCACTCATTCCACCATCCCCAAGGGATCCAAAAAAGCTAAACTTATGGGGATGTGTGCAACCATTGGTTATGGTTCCCTTCCATTCCACAATAAATCTACCATCATTTATCCACTATCCTACATACCCTCCACATACCATCCCTATGGTCCATGCTTTGGCATAAGTCCAACATAAACCACATCATAATCCACTATTGAAGAACCTCCTACCATTCTGGCACATGCGTCACTTCCTCTATCAAATGCGCAATATCGCAACAAATGCGCAATATCGCAACAAATGCGCCATTTCAGGAATCACATGCGCAACACTCGTATATGCGCCCTTTCAAAATACATATGCGTAATTTCTGGATGCATGCGCCACTTAATAGCTCAAAAGCGCAAAAGTAATCAAATGCACACATTCATGGCTCGAATGCGCAAAATAAACAAATGCACCACTTTGAGGCGTGAATGTGCCATTCCGCAACGCATGCGCCATTTCGGGGCGCATATGCGCAAAACGGGTGTTTTTGTGCATCTGTCTCAGTTGGATTCCCTAGCCATTAATACACATAAAAATTGACGTTTGACAAGTTTTGAAGAAACACATACCAGGGGTCCTGCCTCTGCTGGCCGATCGAACCGTCGAATCCTCTCAAACTGATGCTCCTCGCATGGAATATCCAACTCTTTGGCTGCCATACTCTCCTAAGCTCTCTAGAGGACAAATCAACTATGGACAAGTGTACAAATGAATAGAATATGTGGCCCCAGCTCCTCTATATAGCAAATGACCCATACCTGACTAAATGACGTCTATGGCTACTTCCCATGTCTTTTTCTCCTAACCATATCCCGTTTTTCTCTGCCCTAACCCGTTCTTCACCTTCTTCTTCGTGAGATTGTCCATCTCACGCCCTTCTGTCTTCTTCCCATCCAATCTCCCGAGGGGGCATCCTGTCGTTAAATTTGTACCAGGGGCAAACTGGGGCATGTATCACTGTCGAAAATTCTTTTTCTTTGAAACAACATGATAAAATACATTGCATCAAAGAGGGGCAAAATGTATACACCTAAAATTGACATGACTCTACTTAAATAAATATTTTAAATATTTATTTCATCTTCACATTCCTCTATCAATAAATAAATACATTTATTTATTTATGTGGTTCACTTCCTCCCATATAATTAAATAAACACATTTATTTAATTAATTAAAATCACTTACACCAACTTCATTCTTCTAAAATAATTAAATAATTTTAATTATTTAATTAAAATCTCTTATTCTTCCAAATTTAAATAAAATGCAAATTTTATTTAAATAAAATCAAATATCTTCACAAAAATAAAATATATTTCTATATTTTATTTATTCCTCTCAATTATCTATAAAATAATTAAATAAATTCATTTATTTAATCATGCTTTCTATCTCTTTGAAAAATCATTCTTATCTTCCAAAAATAACCTTCTTCTTGCCACACAAAAGCAAAACTCTGAGTTACAAAAGCAAAATCAGTTTTAAAACATCTTTAAAGCAAATCTTCTCTTAAATTAGAAAAATAAATTCTAAAATAAGAAAATCAAATCTATATCCTCATCAAGAGAGGAGTTGACTCAACTAAGCTACTTTTGGAATGACATGTGTCCTTCTTCTATTGGATGCACATTCCTCAACAATCCTCCCCCGTTGATTCCTTCTTTTCTTCTCAACCATTGATCTTCCCTCACTCTCTTCTATAAATACAACCTTCTTCTCTTCATTTCATAATCTAAATTTTGTGTAAACTTATGTTGCAGAGATATCAGTGCGTCTTTGGCACCCCTACTCCCATTTAAGCATTCTCATTCACACTCCATTTCTGTATTTGAAGCTCATCTTCAAATACATAAGTATCCTAGCCATTCTACTCTTGTCATCTTCAACAGGCAAGGGAGCACACGCTTCTGAGGGCTTCACATTTATCAAGATCAAGAGCTGATAGGCGAATAATGGAAGACGCAAGGTAAGAGGTGTAAGTATCACTTTGTTGTTATTAAAATCCTTTGTATCTTCAAATTTCATTAGTGTTTGGGTTTTATATAATTATTTTTAATTAATCCATTTTCCCCTTCACAAGTACTATGCCTTAAACCCTAATCTCTCAACTCTAAACCCTAAACCCTCAACCCTCAACACTATACCTTAAAGCTAAACTTAAAACTTCCACTCATTCCACCATCCCCAAGGGATCCAGAAAAGCTAAACTTATGGGGATGTGTGCAACCATTGGTTATGGTTCCCTTCCATTCCGCAATAAATCTACCATCATTTATCCACTATCCTACATACCCTCCACATACCATCCCTATGGTCCATGCTTTGGCATAAGTCTGACATAATCCACATCATAATCCACTATTTTCCCTGCATAATCCACGTTATAATCCACATTTCTCCCCTCTAGAATCCACGTCATAATCCACTATCTGCCTAATCCATTTGCCTTCCATGTATATCTTAAACTCTAATCCCTCAACACTAAACCCTAATCCCTAAACCCTAATCCCTTATTGCTAAACCTTAAACCCTATCCCTAAAGCCTCAACCTTGAACACTTGAACCTTAAATCCTAAACCCTATCCCTAAACCCTTGAACCTAAACAATACTATGCCTTAAACCTTAATCCCTCAACTCTAAATCGTAAACCCTAAACCCTAAACCCTCAACCCTCAACACTATACCTTAAACCCTAATCCCTCAACCCTCAACCCTAATCTTAAAGCTAAACTTAAAGCTTCCACTCATTCCACCATCCTCAAGGGATCTAGAAATACAAAATTATATGCCTCTATTGATAAAGCCAAAAAATCTACCATCATTCATCCACCATCCTACATACCATCCCTATGGTCCATGCTTTGGCATAAGTCTAACATAATCCACATCATAATCCACTATTTTCCCTACATAATCCACATCATAATCCACTTTTCTCCCCTCTAGAATCCACATTATAATCCACTATCTGCCTAATCTATTTGCCTTCCATGTATCCCTTACCAACATCGATGAGGGCACTTGACATGGTCCATGCGCGAGGACATCATTCTCTAATGGGACCATAACCTTTCAGTGGAGCATAACGCAACCTTCAACCCTCAACCCTAAACACTATACCTTAAACCCTAATCCCTCCACCCTAATCCCTCAACTATAAATGCTATCCCTAAAGCCTGAAGCCTCAACCCTTAAACCTTAAACCCTAAACCTTATCGCTAAACCCTCAACTCTAAACACTATACCTTAAACTCTAATCCCTTAGCACTAAACCCTCAACCCTAAACACTATATCTTAAACTCTAATCCCTCAATAATAAACCCTAATCCCTCAACCCTAAACCCTAATCCCTTATGGCTAAACCTTAAACCCTATCCCTAAAGCCTCAACCCTCAACACTTGAACCTTAAATCCTAAACCCTATCCTTAAACCCTCGACCTTAAACGGTATTATGCATTAAACCCTAATCCCTCAACTCTAAATCATAAACCCTAAACCCTAAACCCTCAACCCTCAACAGTATACTTTAAACCCTGATCCCTCAACCCTCAATCCTCAACCCTAATCTTAAAGCTAAACTTAAAGCTTCCACTCATTCCACCATCCTTAAGGGATCCAAAAATGCAAAATTAGATGCCTCTACTGATAAAGCAAAAAAATCTACCATCATTTATCCACTATCCTACATACCCTCCACATACCATCCCTATGGTCCATGCTTTGGCATAAGTCTGACATAATCCACATCATAATCCATTATTTTCCGTACATAACAGGCTAAAAAACTTTATGAAGAAATTATAGAATTTGTTAGATATTTTTTATTATCTATTAATTTATAAGTTATTTAATCCACTAACTTCTTATTGAAATTTCATCACATTAACTATTGTCTTCTTTCACTTATATTAGTAAATTTTATTTAATTACATTATACCTCCCATTATACGGTGAACATTATTTAAGCACATTACTCACATTATACCTCCCTACCACTGAACACTATTGAGAAGGCCAAGGTACCACGGTGAAAAGAACTACTATACCGCAATACTGAAGCATGTAAATATTATGTTGGCAGTACCATGGTGAATTGCTAGAAGACAAAAGATGCCTTACCATGATACCGTAAGGAATGGGAAGGTAGCTTATGGTAGGGAGGTAACCATGGAGATAGTATTTGCGGTTACACCACTATACCTCAATCGATAGAAACACTGTCACAGTAGCGAGGTGACACTGGAATACCGCGAGGGTCTAAAGAAATGCCTAAGGTAAAGAGGTACAATTAATAAAGGCACCAAAAGCTAACTCGTGATACCGTGGATATAAAGTTTTAACCGTGCGGTAGCACGGTAACATAAAAGGTGAGTCTTTTGACACACTGCGGTATTGTGTGGGTAAAAGGAACAAGTTGAGGTGGCACGGTATTTAAAGATATTACTCTATTTAATGCATACCAGTCACATCACATCAAAATTCAAAGATTTGAAATCTACATAGAGATTGAAATCATGCAAATTGAATGAGCAAAGAATCAATTGCGCGTTGGCCTATGAAATAAGAAGAACAAAAATCCATCATTCAAACTTGCATAGAAAGAGTCGTGTTGGAGATTCTCAGAAGCAATAATTCCAAGTAAGGTTTCTTCCTAGAACTCCTGTAAATTTATAAAGGAAATGGCACCTAAGAAGGAAACTGGCACTAAAAAAGAGGAAACCAAAAGCAATAAAAAACCACTACAGCAACCTTTACTTTCTCTCTTACCTAGGTCAGTTGACAAGGGTCCAAAGAAGATATTCATAGATTCATCTCAGGGATGTAGGGACCCTAAAATACTGCAGTCGAGATGGGGCTTGTACTAGTATTTCTATAAGAACAGAGTAGAAAAGAGTCCCAGTTCAAACCCTTAGAATCTAGACTTAGCTAAATTGATTGTCTTAGATGTTTTTGTTGATATTGACCTAGTTAAAGCCCTTGCTTCAAGATGTCATGCTCCAACCAAGACAATAATGTTGCCAAATGGAGAGTGTTTGGTTGATATCTCTAGAGAGGCCATCGTAAGGTGTTTCGGGTTGAATAAACAGGCCATAACTAAGATTAATTTGGACAAACTAGAACAAGAATATAAGAGGCTTAGAAAGACTTACAGAATTGATGAACTCCCAGTGCACATGGAGATAGGTGATGGAAACATGGTAATACCCATTCTAGCCTCTAAAGCAGAACCCTTCCTAGTTGCATAGTTCCAGGTCTATTTCCAAAAGACCTACTATGCATTATGCCAGGTACTGGGGATAGATGCTAAGAATTGCATGCAGATAGGTCTAATGCACATGGTGATGATAATTCAGCACCCAAAAACCAATATGGAATTTGATTTTGCCTCTTTGATTGAAAACCAAATACATGATGGTTTAATACAAGTCAGGGAAGCCAAGGTGCCCCTTACATTTAAAAGGTACTCTATATTGTGTCATTTGATTTTGCACCAGAATGAAACCAAATGGACTACCAGGATGAAATTGTGCACTCATCTATGTGGAGAAAGGCTACCTATCTAGAATTGGTGCCATATTTGGGACAGTAGATGGAATGAATGCAATTATATTATTTTCAGAGACAATTTTGTTTGCAGGGTATTCAGAGCCCTTGGTTTTACACCCCAAAGGATGCCTCAATCCATCATGGAGGGTCTAAGGCCTACATAATGCTTGCCAGATAAAGGATATACCCATAACTATGCAGATTGGTTCTACATGCCTGAGAATACTGTCATTAGGGTATATGGGTGCAATCAAGCCCCACATATACTTCCGAAGTTTCCCCCTCCCAGGATCTACTTTTTAGAATTTATGTGGCAAATGTTATGGATGGAGTTTGACCTCATAAAGAATCAGAGGAAGGGTACATTTTTACCTGATTAGACAGTATTTGAGGATTTGTCCATAGGTTCTGACACATTGGAGGAATTACAAAAATTCACAAAGTTAAATTATCATCTCAAAACTGCAAAAGAAAGAGTTTGTGACCCTGAGGGGCACATAAACATGATTAGGAGAACCCTACTCACAAAAAGGGCTATCTCACATGACTTTGATCCTGATGAGGATGTAATAAGAAATTTAGTTTTCTTTGATGAAGTAATGCGAACTAGAAAGAGGTGGGAGACAATGATGAAACTAGAGAATAGAAAGAAAAGCAAAGATCCAAGTTTCAAGGGGTATTTTGCTGAAGAACCCAACCTCATCAAAAGAACGCAATTGGTGATTAGTAAATTTGACCAACTATTCAAAATGGCCCAGGATGAAGGAATGGTCCCACCCCCTACACCTCATCAACCAACACTAGAAGTTTCTACATCCCAAGCATCTCCTCCATAGTTATCCCCTCCTTCTCCCACTAATGAACCACAGGCAAAGAGACAGAAGATTGAGCCATTGGTGGAGTATGACTCCAGTGACAATGAGGAGGATGAGGCTACTTTAGCATTAATAGAGATAAGTGGGGTGGAAGAGCAACAGAAGAATCAATAGCCACCAGACCCAGAGGTTAGACTTCTAGACGATAAAATAGATGAAATACAGGAAGACGAAAGGTTGGTCGCCTCTCTACAGTTCTTAGAAGATGATAACTTTATTAACACTATTAAATTCAGGGATTTTTAGATCAAAATGAAAATGCAACAGTATGATGAAAAATTGAAGATCAATCTCATAGGGGCTGATGAATCGAAGCATGCTGAAATCCAAGCCCAGACATATGCTAGTCTAAATATTGATAATATAAATATTACTCCTACAGAGGCTATGGAAATGGTGTTGAAGAGAAACATATTGATCATACCTGGGATGGAGTTATATAAGGTATTTCTATTAGACCAAATCAGATCTCAGGATGACCCCATGCTGTTAGTAGAGTTTGATTCAGAAGGAGTGTCAGGAACTAGGTATAGTCCTACTACAAAAACCCTGGCACTGTGGACAAAACAAAAAAACACAAGGAAGCCTCACATTCTTGATGTGGTGTAGGAAATGAGGAGATCAGCAATGGTCCAGACAATGAGAGACACAACTCCCACTGAGGCTGCCACCTTGACCATGCACTCTGCTATGTTTACCAAAGATATAGTAGAGATTATGGAAAGGAAAATACATGAATATGAAAGAAGATTAAGGTTGTCGAATGATGAGATAAACAAATTGTTTATTGAAAATGTAAGACTGAAGCAGCAAGTACAAGTGCCCAGCATTGTTGGAGGAGATGAAATAGTGGTATATCACCCACTAGTAAAAGTAGAAGATCCACAAATTCAGCAGTTAAAGGATGAGATTGATAAATTAAAGTAGCATAACACAAGTAATGTCAAACCTCATATTGTGGAAACCCTCAGAAAAATATTATAACATAGGGTTTGTATGTTGAAAGATAAATTAAGTGGAGTACATGAGCATTTCAGTAATTTGATCAAAGCTACAGAATAGATAGAGAATAATTTACCTATTCTCAAGAAACTGCAAAGAATATGGAAACCTACTTTCCACACATTAACTACCTTATGTAAAGCTACCCACAGAGATACAAATGCTCCTCCAAGGATTAAGCTTACTCAGGAGATGGTAAAAAATATAATTGAAGAATATAAGTATCTTCTGGATGTCAAGAGGAAGGTAGAAAATAAGAAGAGCACATTTGATGTTATCAAATGTCATTTCAGCCCAATGATTGTCAAGGAGGGTAACCAACTGAAAAGCATAGATGAATGGAAAGGGGAATTTGATCAAATGATTACTCAATGCATGGCTCATTTACAGAATGGAGGAGATATCAATCTCAATGAATTCAATACTTTGCTTGATGGGATCATTCAGTTAGACAATGGCTATACCAAATTTGTGGTAGACATCAGAAATATTTTGGATAATAGGTGGAAGAATCATCTCACCAACATCATGACTGCCCAGGAATTTAAATGGCCTACTGATCTGACAATTAACAAATGGCGGGAGAAATATTTGGGTCCTGATGAAGAATGACAAGCACCTATCACAGAGTTGGAGTGCCTTGCCAAACCAACGGTCACGGGTGCTCCTACAGGGATTAACAGAGCGTGCTTTGTTATTAGTTAATTTATGTTTACATTTCTCAACAAATTTTGAAAAGTTGTAACTAATTTGAAACTGTCTACTCCCTATATATATAGGGTATGGACCAAAAGGACAGGGGGTAGTAGTAGATAGTAGAAAAATTCCATAATATTTACAAACTCAAAGACCATATTGCAAGCACAATTTTGAAGAAGTTAATGGAAGATCTCTGATTCTGTGGCACCATATTGGTATCAATTGTTTGTTGAAGTTATTCAATTATTTGGTTGTCTCCATTTTAGTGCTTCCTTATTACTTAAATTGATATATCAAGTATATACTCAGTTTATCAATGCACATTTGTAGTATTTGTGTGATATGATTAATTGGTTTCCTCAAAGGAATTAAATCCTTCTAGTCAATCACAGTAATCTGGGAGTATTAATTGGATTAGTAAGAAGAACCATATAATTAGGGTTGGCATTCTGTCTCCAAAGTGATATCATTTACTGTTCTTGTTTGATTTATTCAATTGGTTCCTTTAATTAGGGATTAAAAATCCTTTTGATAAATTACAAGTAACCTGGTTGTGTCAGTTAGGTTATTAAGAAGAGTCTATCAATTATTTCCTTGCATGTTTATACAAATTATAAACCAATATTAGTGTGCCAAATAGTTAGAATTACTACCAAATACAAGCCACTCATCTTCAGATTTTCATTTGACTCTATTTACCCAACAAGGCACTGGTCTTACCCGTTTCATTTTACTTAAAAATTTCTATCAATTAAACACAGGATTTACCTTGATATTGCTTATACAATTTATACCAAATTAGAACTATATCTTTCCATTTTCAATTGCCATTATGGATAAGATTGCTAGATTAGGAAACACATAGTTTAAGTCTGCCTCATTTACATAGGTACACCCACCTAGGTCTGGCAGTGCCAAAAGAGTAGAAGATTTAATTATACTAATTGGTCTTGTTCATTAGCCAAAACGTATCAAGGGCTTGTCAACCCCTTGTGGTCTCCAACCAGCGTTTTTGAGACCTAACATGACTATTGTCATTGTTGTGTATTACAGGATCCAGAGGAGGCCATGGAGAGAGGACGTGGACGGCGTAGAACTACTAAATTGCAAAGAGGAAAGTGGGTGGAAATAGATATGACAACAAAATCTGTAGATACAATAGAGGTAAGAAGAGAAAGCAACCTCAACCAAAGGAGGAAGGTGTTTATGAATTCACAAATGCTACAACATAGAGGAGATAAAGTCATTTTTTTGTCCATGAGGCCTCTGAGGTCAAACTTATTGGTTGAAAATGCACAGGAATGGTGATTAAATGTGATTCTATGATCAAGGGAAAAGTTTGAAAATTAGGATGGCCAAAACATGATATGAATATGTCACATATATGACTAAAGTGAGGTTTTGTGTTGGATAGCATATTCGTTGAAATGATATAATTGGTGTACTAAACATTATTTACTATGTTGTGTATTATAGGGGCCAAACGAGGCCATGGCAATAGATCATGTCATATCAAATGAGGACACAACGGATGAAGTGAGACATCAGGTACTCAAATTTTGACTTAACTTAGGAAAAAATGATCTAATGGCATTTGGTGATACCTCCATCTTTTTTCACGGTATTATTGAAATTTATAATGTATTATCCAATCTTGACATAAATTAATGCATGTTGTTGATTATGTTAGATGGAGATTGGAGCAAATGTAGAGCCTAAGCATTCAACTAGCAAAAGAAAAAGATATGTACATGGATGTGGACCTAAAACTGTTAAATCACATAGATGACAGTGGGTGGAAAAGGATATGACAATGGATCATGTAGACACAACAAATGATTGCATTGAACAAGAGGTTGGTCAGGACTATAGTACATCGGATGAATTCTTTGAGAAAATTGTTGTTTGTGGATGTTCTAAATGTCATCGAAAGAAACAATTCAAATGAGTGATTGTACAAAGACATTATGTATATGATGAGCTTCCAGTTGGTAGTATGCCTCCTACAATCGATTCAAATCCAATAGGAATTGTGGTAAGGAATTTTCTAATTTCATATAAATAACATGTATACTTCGTTTAAACATTGTTTTATATTATTTAAATAACTAATTTTTTTCTTAATGGATACTTGCAGGATAAAGTTCTTGGTTTAAAGTTTCCTGGATCACCGACTTCTAGCCTAGAGGGCAATGATCATTCATCAGATGATACATCTAACAAAAATATGTGCCAATATACTAGCTCTGAAGATAAGGAATTGATGAAAATAAGTAACAGAACAAGAACCAGTTTAAAGATGCATAATTTGCTTAAAGACAAGGGGAAGGTGGACTACATACCCTATGAGAATGAATGTGGAGATGATGACTTGCCCCTGAGTTTGAGATCTATTTACAAAGAGACATTTGATCATCAACTATATTGCGCTTGGCCTAGTGATCAACAACTACCTAGAGTGTATGAGGTGTTTCAATTTTGGAGATACAGCTACATGATATGACCCTCCAATATTCATGGAGCAAATCTAGGCGTCTTTGTCGTAAAAAATGTACATGTGGGATCTAAACATAGAAACAATTCAGAACAAACCACTAGGAGATTAATGCCATAGTATGGTCCATCATATTACAATGGTGAATGGAGAAGGCTAGCAAAATATAAGCCTAGCATGTTAGCATATGGTCTAAATTTGAATATGTATACACATCATCTCCAATTGGAAAGTGGAAAAGAAATGAATAGAGGTCATCTTATGTATATAGATGGACGTGCATACACACACAAAAATATTGTAGGATTTATAAATAGTAGTAAGGGAAGGGACCCTAATGTAAGGCTGAATTGTCAATTTGTTGAGGTTATAAATGATAAAGATGGAGATATGGAAAGAGAGGTTGATAGATTGATAATGGTTGAGGCTATTATGGACCTTACCATTGGGGATGAGTTATTGATTGATTACCCCTTCTTAAAACTCACTCCTGCGTGAAAGAAAAGGGAAGAACAAGGTCTCTCTAAGGATGTTCTTAAGGGTAGAAAACCAAAGAATAATAAATGAGTGTGGACTGATGTTTTATAAACTATGTTGTCAAAATTGTGTTCTCTTTAAATTATTGTATAAAAAAGGTAGTCTATAAAATAATGTTCCATTATTCAATTGATGTATATATGTTCATACAATTTATATTTTATTTTTTAAGCCATATTTGATTATATTTATTTGAAATTGATACATTTTTGAATTTAGTGCAATTGTTGCCAAACATTAAATAATGCTTGCATTTGTTGATAGGTAGAAGATGTTGATGAAACACATACTAATACCCAAGATCCAACTGGGTTATTAAGGTTTGGACGGGATGATCCAAACCATCTTTTAAACCATACCAGGCAGAAAAGAGCAACATTGAAGAGAATACTAGTAGCTAAGAAATTTGAACTGCTGATGAGATCCGCATACACTGATGACATGCTAGCTAGCCTTAATGATGATGATCATGATAGTTAAAATATGGTGCATGAAGAAGGATTGAACAAAATGCTTATAGGTTTCTTTGGGGATGGAAATAATGATGACAATAATGATCATATGGTTGACAGTAATGATGATAGCAAGGGTAATTACCACCAACGTAATGTTGATGATAACAACCTAAAAGACTCCATCAAGCAAGCAGTGAAGACACCCGTGTTCAAATCGGGTGCAAGTAGAACTTGAAAACTGGCATGCACATTAATATTATTAGAAATCAAGTCACTATTTGGTTGGTCAAACAAAGGATTCACTACCCTACTAAAGTGAGATGAAATCCATTTCTTACTTTGCATTGTCAATTGGTGTACATAATTCGTAAACATTCATCAACTTCGTTTTTATTTCTTTAAGGGGAATTTAAAACCATATATTGTATATAAATAGTCCTAATATAGATTGACATATGAAACATGTTCATCATAAGTCAAACATTCAATTGATTTAATCTCTGGCAATCTTACAGGGCACTAAAAACTAAAATATTCCCTGTAGAGAATGTGTTGCGATCAACTTGCAGAGAGGCGCTTCTGTTGTTGGTTGAGTTGAGGATTGAATATAAGCAAATTCATTCATGTAAAAATAATTGCATTTTATACAGAGATGAATATGAAAACAAGGTAGAATGTTGTGTATGCAAAGAGAAGAGATATCGTACATATGTACAAGGTCCTACAGTTCCAAAGAAGGTTTTATATCACATGCCAATTATACCTAGACTTCAACAAATGTTTCGTTGCAAGTCACTTGCACAATTGATGGACTGGCATGCAAAAAACAAGAGTAAAGATGGATTCATGTGAATTCTGGCTGACTCCAAAGCAATGAAACACATAGAGGAAAAATGGCCAAGAAAATTCAAAGATGAACCTCATAGTATCAGGTTTGGTCTTGCAATTGATGGAGTGTGCCCATTATCTTTCCTAAGCTCAAATTATAGTGTTTGGCCAGTCGGATTGATAGTATACAATATTCCCCCATGGATGAGTGTTAGAAAGGAGCACCTTATCCTGACTCTCATTATTCTAGGAAAACATCAAGTTAAAAACATGGATGTTTATCTTGCACCTTTTATTGATGAGATGCAACTGCTATGGAAAGGCATAAGAATGTATGACATATCACGTCCCCATCAAACAGGTCCTTCATGTTGTATGGTGTGCTATGTTGGACTATTCATGATTTCCCAAGACTTGGTGTTTGTTTTGGTAAGATAAAATATTTACGTATTTAACTCATAATTTATTTCCATCCCAAATTTCATACTTAGTTTTATACTATTTTTTTTATATTATTAACATTACTTATTGAATTGAGGGGCTTCAAACAAAGAGGATATTTGCATGTCCAAGATGTGCAGAACAATTTCAAGTGCGATATTCTAAAGATCTACATAAATTTATTTACGCAAACAACAGTGTTTTTCTACCACTGGATCATAAGTTTAGAAATCGCCTGAAGAATCAATTTGATGGAAAAGTTGAAAATAGAGGCCCTCCCATGATTATAGGTCTAGGTGATTTGCTTAAGAAGTATGAAGATGTTGAATTGAAAGCTTGGGAGGATATTTTTGATCGGGGTGATTGAAGAACCAAAACAAGTTGTAGTTAATATGCCACAAGGAATGAAAAGGAAATCCATATTTTATGAGCTCCCTTACTGGAAGGATCTATTAATATCTCACCTATTAGATCCTATGGACATCTTCAAAAATGTCCCAAATTCTATGTTTCAACATATATCAGGCAAAGAGAAGGACACCTTGTCTTCGAGGAGAGATATTGCTCTTTCGCATACCAAAATTGATAGAAAATATTTGTAGCCAAACAGGGAAAATGAAACATATGCAGAAGCTCCATGGATTTTGAAAAAAAAAAGAGCTAGACCAACTAAAAAATTTCATCCGTTTAATAAGGACACCTACTGGCTATGGATCGTCATTAGCTAAAGCTTTTACAATTGATGGACATATCACAGGGTTTAAAACACATGATTTTCATAATTTTATGAAGGTATTATATATCATCATTTAACATTTACTACTAACGTTGATTAAGTACTAAATATATTTTGATATTTTTTTGTGTGAGGAAAAATTACTAATCACCTTTTCATAAATGTGTTTGATAGCATATCATGCCATTGGCAATTAGGGGGGATTCTTGTCTTACAGTTGACTTAAGAAATGCCATAAATCAATTGTCAGCATTTACAAGGTATGTGGTTATATGAAATGTTCATGTGTGAGAGACATAGAGATATTATATTACATTTTAATTTTTGACTAAAGGTTCATACTAATTTACTATTCGTATATTAGGTGGGTGATCTCCAAGGAGATCCACGAATGTGAAGTGCCAAAATGGAAGAAGGAAATTGCAGAAATTGTATGTCTATTTGAGAAGGATCTCCCTACAAGTTTCATGGACCTACAAGTCCATTTACTTATACACCTAGTCGATGACATTGAATTGGCAAGTGTTGTATCAATGAGGTGGATGTTTTTCTTTGAGAGGTATATGAAAACTCTAAAAAGATATGTCCGACAAAAGGCACATCCAGAGGGTTGCATGGTTGAAGGGTATGTATTGAATGAAGCATTTTTCTTCCTGTGTGAATTCCTTGGTAAGGATTTTGAAGATGGGCCACGCTTCTGGGATGAAGAATGAGCATCAGATATTATTGATGGAAAAAAACCACAATCTAATGGTGTTCAAGTAGAAATTAGTAAGTAAATTCATGATCGGTGTGGTTGTTTTTCTTGTAATCATTAATTGACTCTGTAATTTATTTGTCAAATTAACAGCATGACATTTGGAGTTTGAAATAAACATGTTGACATGTAATAGGTGTAGACGAAAGTGCTATACTCGACAAGTTCATTCTGTACCACATGGACTTTATGAACAAATGGATTGATCTGTATGATAAAAAGAGAGAAGAAGTGTTAGAAGCAAGGAGACGGTTTAAGAGATCGAATCCAAGGAATACTCCACTTCCCACTAATCTACTTGGGGAATGGGGCAAATATTGCACACTAGAATGGGTTAATGATCAAATTCAAAATCAAATAGAAGATGCAGGTATAGATTCAAACATAACAAAAGATGAAATCAACATGTCTAGAGGATGTGAAAGAAAGGTACAGTTGGAATTTTACAAAATATTGTTTCCTTACAGTTTTGACACTATTAACTATTTTGATATTTGTTATTATATTTGTTTTAACTAAAATAAATGGTCTTTCACAGGCAAAGAAATATCCAGCAATGTGGTCATATGGTCAACATTATCGTGTAGAAAGTGTAGATGTAAAGAGACGATCCTTCGATTATGGCATCATGGTTGACTTCAAGCAATCCAGTCGATCAAGTTCAAAAGATAAGAATATAATTGAAGGGAATCTACAATATGTTTTTGAAAATACAAGAAATTATTGAGTTGGATTTCCGCTCTTTTAAATGTTGTGTTTTTAAGTGTAGATGGTATGAAGCATTTGAGAGGACACGAAGACATGATACCCATAGTGGATTGTTTTCTATAGATTCCTCATGTTTCCTACCAGAGGATAAGGAGCCTTATGTTCTACCAATTCATTGTGAGCAGGTATTTCTTGAACTCAAAAAAGAAGCAGTAGTGATCATTAATCTATTAATTCATAGTTTATTGTGAATATATACATGTGTTTATTAATCAATAAAATTGTTATACCATACGTCTAATATATGTATGTCGTTCATGTGCAGGTATTTTTCTATGAAGATATTTTGGACTTGAAATGGATATTTGTCATATAATATGATCCTGGCCAACAAAATGAGAGAGAGGGATTAGAGAACATCAAATAAATTGACATCCATGATGATGTTGAAGATGGTTATGTTCAGGCACAAGAAGACAACAATCCAAAGTTAGATGATGTTATGGAAGACAACAATATGGATGGTATAGAAAATGATGATCCAAATACATCTGGTAACAATATAGATGGTCTATAGTCAAATTTCAATGATGATGAAGATGATGCAAGTCAAGATGAGGATGATGATAATATTAAATACTTGAAAGAACATATGAACATTGACAATGATACACTTGATGACATTGTAGCAAACAATAATGTTAATGACCAAGACTTCTAAATTTTCAGAATTATTTGCAATCCATGTTTAAAAAGGGATGATTCTTATGGCCTAAACTTTCTAATGCTTTAGTAATATTATTTGTGTCGATACAAATTATCTATTGCAATATCCTTAAATTGTTCAATCTTTGGTATGAATTGTTGGTAGAAAAAATTAGGATTACTTGGATGCAATTTCCTTTTCATTACTTTATATTTTTCTTTAATGTCAAGGTCTCAACCTAATACTCATTTTGAAAAAAGAAGAAACCTTAGGCTTAACTCTACAATGGCCTTGATTCATTGCGAGGAAGTTATGATCGAGGATTTGACAACTACAACATATTTTAATTATGTCAAACAGTTCATGTTTTTTGTCTATGATTCCATATTTTGTGCATATCCTGCAATCATTGCAGTCCATTAGACCACATTTCTTTGAGGCATTATGTCAAACAGTTCACATGGCTTGTCTATGGTTCCACATTTTGCATACATGTCTAATATGGCAGTTGCAACTACAACATCTAACAAAATTCCTCTATCCTTTATGTTTTGATGGATGTCCATACCCTATTCCAAAGCTCCCATTTTGACACAGGAAGGAAGGATGCTGGCAAAGGTTGTGGAATTTGGCTTTACACTAGCCAATTGTATTTGCTTTAAAATTTCTAAAGCCTTTTCAACAAATCCATTTTGTGCAAATGTTGCAGTCAGTGCAGTCCATGAGACCACATTTCTTTGAGGCATTCTGTCAAACAGTTCACGTGCCTTGTCTATGCTTCCACATTTTGTATTAATGTCTAACACGGTAGTTGCAACTACAACATCTGACAAAGGAGGACTTAAGCATTCAGAAACCTAAACTATGATGTATCCATGATCTTATAAAGCATGATCTTATGATAGTGTTTGGACTGAACCTATATAGTTTTAGGGCATTCACACATCTCAGTTACTGTGTGGTGTGTGAGGAATTATTACTAAATGGTTGCTACCATGCACATAAACTATACACATATCTGAAGACTATAATATGACATTATTGTGATGGAATCCTAGGTTGGAATGAAAGTTATGCCTCAGACCATTTTAAATTGATTCCTTGCAAAAAAAATCTGATATGAGAGCCATTGTGTCCTCGGACACCATTCCACCAGCGTGTGGACCTAGTGCAAGGTGTGCAACAAGTCTAAGAAGCAACAACATCCTTCTTTCTGTCATACTGAGAACCACAAAATAATGGATTTAAATCATGGAACATATATAATTGATACTTTTAATGCATCTTCCATACAAGTGAGTTTAAAAGTGAAGATTTGAGTGTAGGAAAGGGCTTATGAAAAAATGTTCATTAGTAAAGAAAGAAAACAAATAGTTTTGAAATGGAAAAACAAAAATTACAAAATCTAAAGGTTTCCATATTCCACTAAGCCCTTCTTTATCCACACATCTACTTGGAGTGCAACTTTGATCTTCCTTCAAATCATCCTGACTAAACATGAATTAAGAGTAGGTCATTGATGCAAACTAAACATGAAACAATCAACTGCGCAAGATTATTTTGTGCTTATACAAAATGAGTTATGCAATTTATATGGTTGTTATTCTAGTTCATGATGGGAGACATATGTCTAAGGTTGTATGCATTAGAATAATAAAATAAAATAAGCATCAACAAGTCATATGGTAGTTGGCTTAGATGACATTTGTGAATTACTTATAAAGTAGAATGCATATTGTTCCTTGTAACTATATATTGTTTACCATCTTTAGTCTTGAGGAAATAAGGCAACCTTTTACTTCAATTCTAGTTGTCTAGAGATTTGGACAAGATTTAAACTATTTTCAAAAGACTATTTTGAAAAAGTTAAGTGTGTAGAGAATTTGTCAAATACATAGCAAACTGGTTTAGTTTGCAAGAAAGAAAATTATCAAGATGTTAGATACATTAAACACTTGCAAATAATTCTATTAATGTCAACAAATGACCAAAAATAGAATTCAAAACATACAACAAATAGATATATCAATGAGAAAAGAAAGGGGTTGCAAATAAATGACCTCTAATGTAGTTAGATTTGGAGGTGATAATAGTGTTAATTTGGTTATATAAACTGTACTTATCTATATTTTTGCAAGGACGTTGTTATTGGTATGCAATTAATTTTTTACTTCTGGAACATGGAACAAAATGTACAGGAATGGATGTAGTCATGGGTATCAGAAGGGGAAATATAATTGTAATTAACAAGTCATGGCAGATTTTATCATGATTCTAGTAGCTATTAAATCAAAACTTAGTGGCTTTGGAAGAGTCATTGTGTGAGCATATATATAATTGTACATTTCATTAATTGTGTAGAAAGTAATTAATTCTCAAATGACAATTGACAACATTATTTTAACTCTATGCATTAGTGGCTCCTTTGATGGAATAGGTACACAAGGTGGATGGAATAGTGAGGACTTCTAGTTATAGAGAGATGTAATTGATTAAATTGCATATCAATTAAATTTCATTGAAATCACAACTACGCACAAATTAGTTTCTTTATACTAGTTCATATCAAGTTCATATCATACTCATTATAATTTCTATAATCATCCATCATAACTAGGCACAAATTACTCTCTCTCTCTCTCTAGACATCATACCATGACACACATCCCTTCCTCCATTACATCCTCCCTAACCCCTTTCCCAACATTGATAGCCCACTACCCATGCCACCTCATTTTCATAAGACATTTGACCATAATATTGCCACAACAATCATCACTCATCCTGACACCATCCTCCACCATGTGACATTTCTCTAACACAGGTAGGCATTAAATTCGGTGCTAGAGTTGGTGGTAATGTAGGTGCTAAAGGCGGCGCTAATGTAGGTGCAAAAGGTGGCGTTAATGAAGGTGCCAAAGTGGATGCTAAAGTTGGTACTAAATTAGGTGGTAAAGTCAACACTAAAGTCGAGGCTAACGTCGGCACTAATAGTGGCTCTCAAGTAGGCACTAAAGTTAGAGCTAAAGTCAGTGGTAAATTAGGCACTACCTTGTGCCTAAATTAGCGCCTACGGGTTCTAATTGGCACAAAAAACACCAAAAATAGCGCCATCCCGATAAATAGCGTCGACTTTTTCAAAAAATTGGAGAAAAATACATTAAAAGAGTGGGTGGAAGCAAAAAATAGAGCAAAAAAAGGAGCTAATCATAGGGATTTGTTGTAGTGAGAAGACAGTCAAGAAGAGTTAACAAAACTGACAAAGAGCATCATGAAAAGGTAGAGTACAGGGTTGACAAGGCTTAGTATTCATGAGAAAAAGTCACATAAAGATTGTATTGATCAGTCCTACAAGATTAGGGACAGTCATAGTTTATGGGATAGTCAGGAACAAAGGGTGACATGCATGTGAGCAATGCATAGTAGTGTGAGTAGGGAGCAATGATATGAAGGACTACCAATGACAAAGATGATGCATAGCAGTAGACCAGTGACTACCACTTGCCCCTTGCAATCCTTATGAAAGTAAAATGGACTTCCAGGTCTCTGTAGCAGCATACAAACATTCCATTGTAAATGGATGCCTTCTTTGACTGCCCCACAAGATTATATGGGAATCCCCAATTTCTCTCACTTGTACCTAAACTCTTGCATTCAAGTGGAGAATAGTCTTAAACCCTGATTGAATACCCTACAGGTGCATGAAGCTTTAATGCTGGAATAGTCATGTCTTTTATGCTAGAACAAGCATCAAAATAGCTTCAAAAGATTGAGAAGTTGTGATTAGAGCGTACAACCACAGGGAGAGTCTTTGATCTTAATCTTTATAGGTGTAGCATTGTGCCTAGAGTCATAGTTTTGACAAAGTGCATCCTAGATTATGAATGTAACAAAGGATTGTGATAGTCCTATAGAGCCAAGGTCATGATGATGGACTTTTCTTCATATTCTTGTCTTGCACTTATTAGTAATGGTTTAATATTGTCAGTCTAAGACACCTTGAGTGGTGTCATTCAACCATGTTCCTTTCAATGACTGTCTCAAAATAATGAGACTATATTTTAACTGTGATAGTCATCTTGCATTCAAAATTGTCCTTTTCCACAGTTTCATCCACAAGATTCAAGTTCTTTTGACAACCTTATTAGCTCTGAATGAGCAGTCATAAAATATCAGTGTTGGTCATTCAATAAGCAAGGAACAGTCAGGTCATGATAACAACCACAACTATAAGGAACAATAGTTAGCCTTGACTATCATGATAAGGTGCAATCTACATGAAGGTACAAAAACCTAATGCAAGGAGATAGTGGTTAACATCTAATAGAGATCCTATGTAGAGTCTAGCTTTAGACAAATACATTATACATCAATATTTTATTGAGGATCTTTTAGGAAAAGCTAATGCAAAGCTTCTTTATAAAAAGAACTTACTCAAATTGATTTGGAATCAAGGGTATTATCATCAAACCCTAGCCTAAACATTCATTAAATCTTATCCAAGAGAGTTTGAGTTTATTAAACCAATATAATAAATGGGGACAGTCACAACTCTTGAAGATGGGATAGTCAAGAAGAGAGGACAGACCATGAAAAAGGGTCATCTACAAACAAAGAAAAGAGTAGTTCACAAGGTATTAAGAGCAGCAAACAGTCATAAGGAAGAGGATAAACTGTCAAAAAGGCTCTTCAGATGTTGCAGAGGTAATCTATTCCCTGAGAGCATAGTGACAAATGGACCTGAGGACATCCAAACTGATAAATGCATTTGTCACAGTATAGTCAAAGAAACTGAGCTTTCATAAACAAATGCACAGAAAAATCAATTATATTAATCATTTTCAGCAAAAAGAGATTAAAAACAAGCACTGTTTTCCATAGATATGAAAAAGAAATACAAAGCTGCAGTGACACAGAGATTACCAAACTTGGTTGTGATGTGGTATACATAGAAAATCCAATTGGAAACTCCAGATAAGACCTTCAACAGGTTGAAACCATGGCAGTGCCCAACAAGCAAAAACAAAATGCAAAGTGAATAACAAATGTAATGAAATGATGCCCTCGAGCTTGTTTTAGGGTTTCTAAACCCTAAGTTGACTGAACAGAGGAAGGCATTTTTGCCTTTATTTTAATGAAATTCCTTTCAAAGAAGTATCATACATATTATATGTTTTAGTCCTTTTTCCACCTTTGCATTTTTTACAAAGTCTAAGCCCTCTAGGACTTGCTTTAAATGCCTTGTATTACCTTGTAAAGCATGGGCCAAGTCCTATATGTGTTTTTGCATTTACTTTGAAATGTAAGACATTTGACTAAGTGATATGGTTATAAATCACTTAGTGAAGTGTTATTTTAATGCAAAAGTGATGTAATTATGCCATGTAAATGCATTAAGGGAATGTAGTTAAGCTTTTATGTCTATGCAAGCATATAGGGGGGAGGTTAGTGAAGTTGGCCAACATGTGTAGGAAATATAGGAGTGTTTTGACTTGGTTTTAAAGGCCTTAGAGAGCATCTAGGAGCATTTTTTGATGCCTTTATGATGGATAAGGTAAAAGTTGACCTTTTCTTCACTTTGGACTTGTTTTGGAGGGAGTTTGAGGTCTATTTTCTTGGCTTTTTGGTTACACATGACCAAGAAGTTTCTAGTTCCTATTTTGGTGCATTTTTTATGGAGAATGGATATAGTCACTTCACGACTCATTTGTAAAGTTAGTTCTTGCTATGCTATTGTTTCTACTTTGTGACTTTTGAAGTCCTTGGGAGAGGAAGACTGCATATTTTGCAACTCTTTTGACATGTATACCAGTGGATACCTTGGATATCAATGAAGTTGAGTTATTTTACCTTCTCATTTTTTGCTCTATTGTGTGCATTTTATTTGATTGATGCAACTACTTGTGAAATTACTTATTTCCTTGTGGTTTTGTCTCATTGTTAGCACCTTTTGTAGAAGAATATGTATGTTGCAGGCTATAGGTTGTGTTGAAATGCAAATGGTTCTAGTTGTGAAAAATATCTTTCCTTCTAGGAGTTAAGCATAAAATCCTTCTTATGAAATATTTATGCAAAAACATATAGATTTGAGTTGTGTATGTCAAGCTTTATCATTGATTAAACTATGTGTACAAGTTGTGTTACAATTCCTAGTTAATGTTTTGGTGCATCACCTTCTTGAAGTTTCAATTTTCAGTTTATGTTTTCCTTTTACCCTTTTCCTCTGCAAGTCATTAGAGTAATTTAGGTGAACACCTTAAGAGCTAGCTTACTCTGGAGGTTAGCTTCCATTATCTGAGCCCACAATCAGGGAGGTTTTCTAATGTTTCACCAATAGGCTGAGTTTACTCAGCAAGGGTGCACTATTAGGAGATAACAATTTTTTTGTTGGATTCAGGACAGACAATTGAGAGGGGGGGTGAATTAGTTGTCCAAAACTTGTTTTCAATTAAACACTTAAATCCACTTTGTTATTCAGCAACATAATAATTAATCAATCATGAAAAGATAAAGCATTAACTCAAGAGTAGAAACACATCAACACAAGAGACACCAAGATTTTGATGTGGAAAACCCAGTTAAGGGAAAAACTACGGGGTGATTAACCCAAGAATGTATTCTTTGTTAGAAGAATAGCAAGAACAAAATGGCACATGCCAATTAGGGCCCACTACCTAAGCACACTGCTCACAAGAGGCCCACTGCCTACAAGAGACACACTGTCTACAAAGTAACAAGTATCACAAACTTGAACTAGTAAATAGCATCTTTACCATGCTTGAATCAGTTCCATTTAAGCCCAAAAACTTTTGCTCTGCCTTTTGCTCTCTTCCTCACTACCACACTCTCATCCACAAAAGACACACTTTGAAATGACTTTACAATCCCTTATTTATACAAGACATCGACTTAGGAAGAATCATCTAAGTCGGCAAACATCTACAAGAACATCCGCAAGACGTGTAAAACATCCGGTCGGCCAGTCACAGGAAGAACACTATCATCCGGAAGTTATCCCTCAATTGCGGGCTCCAACATCAATGTGGACCACCAACACGAGCTGGACATGATCCAAAGACCTCCACAAGATTGTCTGAAACACCAACAACATCCACACTGTTGGTGCCCATTTTGGCCTAGAGGTTGAGCTTGCATGTTGGAGGGTTTCTTCACTTAAACCCTATTTATTCTTTCCCATCGGCGTGACCTCGCAGGCATTTTAGCGATCAGGTTGGTGGTAGTGATGTGCCGTCGGCGTGACGTTCACCATCGGCATGTCTTTTTTCTGGTTCCCCGACGGGATTGTTCTTACCGATGGTACCATCGATGTGATTTATGCTATCGGCGAGGCATTTTCCTATTCGACCGACAATGGATGTTTGGCCGATGAAGTGTCATCGGTATGTGTCTCGCCGAGGGATGTGTGTATCGGGGTGATCGTTGTTATCGGCATGCTTCGTTTGTTTTTGGCCGATATGGATGGTCTGGCTGACGGTGGAGTTGGCGTTCGATACATTGGGAAGTGCTATCGCCATGACTTTGGCTATCGGGCGAGCCGGCGTGGGGTTCACCGATGGAGTGGTGTCTGGCCGATGGTGTTGTATCGGCATAACAAGTGATGTCGGCAAGTGAGTTTTTGGTTGGGCCGATGGTGTGGGTCACACCGACGGTGGAGTATGTAGGATTTGGCGATCAGCGAGACTTTTGAGATCGGGCTAGCACTTGGAGGGCCCGCCGATGGGTAATGTTTGGCCGATGAGGTTTCATCGGCATGTGTTTGGCCGACGGAGAGATGAGGCCATAGTTCATCGGCATGAGTTGTTATATCGGCAAAGGAGTTTTGTGCTGGCCCGATGGTCTATCTCTGGCCGAGGGAGTGGAATGTGAAATAGGCATCGGCGAGACCGCTGTGGTCGGCAGGAGATTTTTGGGGTTGGCCGATGGCCTAAGTCTTGGCGATGGGTATTTGGCGGATGGTCGTGTGTCGAGCGTAGCAAAAGGCGCTCGACATCTATTGAGCATGCGGCTATGTTTATAAAGCGCTAGTGTTCTCCTCACCGTGCATGTGGGATTAATCCCCTGCATTTTTTGAACCTGCAAAGAGGCATTTTGGCGGGAATTCCTTTTTGACGCGCTGCGACAGTTTTCAGGCGACCGCGGGTGGTTGAGACCCTTAATGGCGACTGTAGCAGGGGCATGGGCAAGTTGTTGGACAGTCATGTACCCGATCTTTGGCATGAAGACTCCCAGGTGGCGGCGCAGGGCTCGAGGGTTCCTTCTGTCTCTGCAGCAATAAATTTTGAGTGTCATTCCTTTGAAGGATCTGTATCTGGTGAATTTTGTAATGGTCTTGTAATTAATTACTGTGGTACACTACCTGGCTGTTAAAAATAGGAAGTGTTACTCATTTCTAGGTTGTTGAAAGTTGAAGATTTTTGGCTCTGTACAGCTAAACTTGTGAGTTTATGTATCTCCTGTTGTACGATTTGGAATGAATCCACTGATTTCATGGTTAATCTTATATGAATAATGCTATGTTTGCATGTGTTATGTTGATTCTGTCTCCAGTTTTGCATGTATCTTTCATACTACAATAGGGATGCCATAAGTATAGATAGCTTAACACTCTGTATTGGGAGATATTTGTAAGGCAGGTATCATATATATCCCCCTGAAATTTAGTTTTAGCTGTTCATGCTGATCATTCACAGGTGTATGTCTATTAACTCCAGGCCCTGGATAGGCACCAATCTTGCTTTGTGTTTGTGTTACAACCATGTCCAGCTTTGCATCCAAACTCAAAATCATAATCAAACTTGAAAACAACCATTAGGACATTAGAATTAGTTTTAGGATCCTCAGTCCTCTGTCTACAACTGCAAATAGGCCCAAAGCTAGCCCCTTTGCTCTTATCTTTCAGTTTTGGTCTACTTACAGGAGGACTCATCTGCTTTCTGTCAGCATCCCAGCCTTAGTATGCACATTATCATGGGTGTTGAGTAGGGAATACCCCCCTAGGTTTTGCAGAGCCTGAAGAAGAAGAGGAGATAAAATATAGAGTCTATCTCCTACACTATTGGCCCCTGGCCCAGAGATCCTGTTGATCACTGATGGCTACCTTGTAGGGAAATCTGGGAATAAGCATCCAGTCTGGGAAAAAACCAACACACACTTCATCTACTTACTGGAATCCTTCTCTCCTTCAGCCAAAACTTCAAGAGCACAGTCTGTCATCACTGTCACAAAGGAATAGGCACTTTCGGACCTTCAAACCATGAACTAATCTAGTTGACACTTCACAAGGATGTCCTCAACACTCTCTCAAATCCACAAAATGGGATAATGCATTTCCAGATCTCACCGGACCTATCTGTGTCAGTCTGTCATCTCTGAACACCTACCGAAACTGGCTCTACTTGAGCAGCCATAACTTCTTCAGATCTTTATGCAGACCTCTAAAAACTTGACTGGATCATCTCAAGACACATATCTACAAACCCTTTAAACTGTATCCTCTGATCTGCATCTTAGCTAGGGTCTTCACTTCACTGTCTCCAATGATCCTCTCTGCTCATCCAATCCTTCTCATCAATGCAACATAAGTACGTTGACGTCAATGACAACACCAGTTAGACCCATACTTGCAACAATCTCCCCCTTTGTCATTGATGGCAACATATGATGTGAAAAACCATCAAGACAAGAACTTCTCCTTACTGTCACAACTCCCCCTATCAGCAACAACCCTTCACATGTCTTATCTTCCTTTACTGCTCCCCCTTTGATCATCAACCACTTATTTTTCACATCTCTTCTCTCTCCCTTTAACATTGATGGCAAAGGGCTCATACTTACAAATCCAACACTTCAGAATCATACCATCTACTCCCCCTGAGTAGCATCTCCCCATCACTAATCTGGATCACAAGATATGGCTGTGATATCCACTGGACTGATGCACATCAGTGCACCTTAGTTCATCATCAGAGGGGCAATGACCCCTAACTTCTCCCTAACATACTCAAAAGAGTCCTTAGGTAGAGGTTTAGTAAAGATGTCTGCAATCTGATCCTTGGATGGCACAAACTCTAGTCTGACTTCATTCTTGTTCACTTGCTCTCTCAGAAAGTGAAAATTGATAGATATATGCTTAGTCTTAGAATGCAACACCAGATTCTTAGATATATTTATTGCACTTGAATTATCACAGAAGATTGTGATAGGCTCCTCCTACTTTACTTTAATATCTCTTAGCATCTACTTCATCCACAAAACTTAAGTGCAACTACCTGCTGTTGCAATATATTTTGCTTCAGTTGTAGACAGAGATATTGCCTCTTGTTTCTTGCTTAGCCAAGAAACCAATCTCTTTCCCAAAAAGAATGCTCCACCACTAGTACTCTTCTAGTCATCCACATCTCCTACCCAATTTGCATCTGTATATGCATGAAGAGAGAAATCGTGATCTCTAGGATACCATAAACCATACTCAAATGTACCTTTTAGATATCTAAAGATCCTCTTGATTGCCATGACATGAGATTCTCTAGGATCAGCCTGGAATCCAGCAACAAGACCAACAGCATGCATAATGTCTGGTCTAGTTTGAGTGAGATACAACAGTCCTCCAATCATTGACCTATACTTTGTCTGATCAGCCTTAGGAGAATCATCATCTTTGCTCAATTTACATCCGGTTGCCATAGGAGTATGCATTGGTTTTGAGTCTTCCATCCCAAATTTCTTCAACAATTCTTTCACACATTTAGTCTGAGAAATGAAGATTCCTTTCTTTGTTTGAGTGATTTGTAGACCCAAGAAGAAATTCATTTCACCAAGCATGGACATCTCAAAATTATTTTTCATTTGATTTGCAAAAGTTTTACACATACTATCTCTTCCTCCAAAAATGATATCATCAACAAACACTTCAACAATCAAGATGTTTTCATGATCAATTTTGAAATACAAGTTACTGTCAGCAGTACCTTTGTTGAAACTAATCTTCAAAAGATGCTTATCCAACCTTTCATACCAGGCTCTTGGGGCTTGCTTTAGTCCATACAGAGCTTTCTTCAACTTGCAGACTATATCACCATGATCAGACAATTGAAATCCATCTGGTTGCTCAATGTATACTTCTTCTTCCAAGTCACCATTCAGGAAAGCAGACTTGACATCCATCTGATATACTTTGAAGTCCCTGAAGGTAGCATAAGTAAGAAATAATCTGACTGCTTCAATTCTTGCCACCAAAGCAAAAGTTTCTTCAAAATCAACTCCTTCTATTTGAGAGTAACCCTTGCAGACCAATCTGGCTTTATTTCTGATTACATCACCAACTTCATTCAGTTTGTTCCAGAAGACCCATTTGGTTCCAATCACATTCTTGTCTCTAGGTCTGGGAACAAGATCCCAAGTGTGATTTTTCTCAATTTGCATCAGCTCTTCCTCCATTGCTTTAGTCCAGTTTTCATCATTGCAAGCTTCATTTACTGTCTTAGGTTCAATCTTTGAAATCAGACAATACTCATCTGAATCTTGAGCAATTCTTCTTCTTGTTTGAACACGTTTGCTTTTATCACCTATGATCTGATCTTCAAAGTGGTTCAGTCTTACATACCTAGGAACTTTGGTAGTTTCTTGATCAGGCTCATTAACACTCATCTCTTTTTCTTGATTTACTGGATCAGTTTGAAACTGACTTGCAGAAGGGGCTTGGGCTCCTTGGATCAGAACACATTCTGATCATCTTCATCATAATCATAGAACCTTGAGGGTTTTTTAATTCCTTCATCAACCTTCACATTGTACTTTCTATAATCTTTCTCAGTCTCTTGTTATAACACTGGTATGCTTTGCTTTGAGTGGAGTAACCCAAGAATATTCCTTCATCACTTCTAGGATCAAACTTGCCTAGATCTTCATCTCTTTTAATGTAACATTTACTACCAAAGACTCTGAAATACCTCACAGTAGGAGTGATGTCAAACCAAAGTTCATAAAGAGTCTTATCGGTATTGCTTCTGATTTGAACTCGATTGAGAGTATAGACTGCAGTGTTGACAGCTTCTCTCCAAAAGATATGAGGAACATTTGCTTCCATCATCATTGTCCTAGAAGCTTCCTAGATGGTCTGGTTCTTTCTTTCCACTACTCCATTCTGCTGTGGAGTCTTAGGAGCAGACAACTGTCTCTTTATTCCATGCTTCTCACAAAATTCTACGAACTCACCGGATGTGAATTCACCACCTCTATCAAACCTCAGACATTTCAATTTTAATCCGGTTTCATTCTCTACCATAGCCTTGAATATTTTGAACTTCTCAAAAGCTTTTGATTTCTCTTTCAGAAAGCTAACCCACATCATCTAGGAATGGTCATTAATTAATAACATGAAGTATCTATCCCCTTGCACACTCTTGATTCTTGTCGAACCACATAGATCAGTATGAACTAATTCTAATAATCTGGTAGAAAATTGATCCTTGCTTTTGAATGAGACTCTGCTTTGTTTCCCCAACTGACATTCTTTGCACAAACTATTTGTAGGTTTTACCAATTTTGGAAGATCTCTTACAGCCTGAGTATTGCTTATCTTGATGATATTATCAAAATTCACATGACACATCCTTCTATGCCATAACCAACTCTAATCAACTTGTACAAATAGACAACTTTTACCAGTACCAACTAAATGAAAGATATTACCTTTTGTTTGAGTACCGGATGCAATCTCTATTCTGGAACTTTCAAAGATCCTGCATTTTCCATTCTTGAATCGGAGATCATAGCCTTTGTCCACCAACTGTCCAACACTGAGAAGATTGTGCTTCAATCCTTCAACATATAGTACAGTACCAGTTTTGTTCTTTCCATCAAAAGAAATAGTTCCCCTACCTCTGATTCTACCAGCAGAATTATCACCAAACTTTACCGCTCCTCCTTCATACCTTTCCAAATCTAAGAAATTATTTTTGTCACCTGTCATATGGTGAGAGCATCCATTGTCAATGACCCAATCATCCTTTTCTTCAACTTGGGCAGCTAGAGCTCTTTCTACAACTTTAAGATTAACAGATTCAGAGGGCATTTGATCTTCTTCCTTGATGGCAATAAATACCCATTCACTTTTGGATTTGTTTCATGTTTCTGATTTATCATCTGTTACTCCTTCATTATCATCTTCTTCATGAACATAATAACAATTCTTTTGGAACCTTGATCTGTTAGGATTTGCCCTTGAAAATCTTTTCGGACACCTTGAGGCAAAATGACCAATCTTATTGCAGTTAAAACACTTAAAGGGCAATTTTCCTTCATACTTACCAGATCCTCTTGGCAGTCTCTTTGCAATGAGGGCTTCAAGTTGAGTTGTTTCTGCTTCTTCTTCTTCCATGTCTTTTCTTGCTTTTTCATACCATGATAGTTTCCTTGAAGAATTCTCTCCTAGATCAAACCTTTGTTTACCTTTTATAGAGGCACTAGCTCTGAATGCAGATTCAGTCTTGGGGGGTTCATCTCCAAACTCAGACATTTCAAATGCAGCCAATTTACCAGCCAATTGATCTCTTGTGACAGTTGGATGGGCTCTGAATTCTTCAATGGCAAAAACCTTGATTTTATAAGAAGCAGGAACGGATCTGAGAATTTTGCCAACAATTTCATCTTCATCCAAGACTCCACCAGCATTTCTGATTCCACAAACAAGCTCATTTACTCTTGGCATAAAAGTAGAGATATTCTCATCTTCTCTCATCTTCAGATTTTCAATTTCCCTTTCAGACTTTGTAACCTTGCACATTTAACAAACTTGTCACCTTCATGCAGAAGTTCCAGTTTTTCCCAAATCTCATAAGTAGTTGGTAAGTCAACAACATTTGAAAGCTCTATATCAGATAATGCACTTAGAAGAGCTTCTATAGTCTGCAGATTGGTTTCAGCATTTGTGATTTCAATTGCAGTTTTCGGGCCACCCTATGGAGGAGTATACTTTGTTGAAGCCATGGTCCAGTACTACAGTCCCATACATTGCAAGTGACACTTCATGCGATGTTTCCAAAGATTAAAATTGGTTCCATCAAACTTTGGACTATCCTTCTTGTAGGATGACATCCTAGATCTCCTTAAGTGGTTAAGCACCTTTTAGAGGAACTTGGCTCTGATACCAATTGTTAGCTGTCGTTGCACCAAAAGATCGACCTATTAATGCCTGATACAACTACTTGACTTAACAAGAACGAGAGGCAGTTAAGCCCTTGTCGCAAACCACCGCAGCGCAGCGCTAAACAAGGAGACCAAGGTTCACACCTTGCAACATTTTTGGCACGCCTAGTGGGACTCTTCGAACTATCTTAGTTCAAAACTTTCTCATGCATTGCTGATATTGGTGTGTATGTCAGCAAAATCTACCTTTAGAGGCAAGGAAACACACACTTGGCAACTCTAGAAAGAAATAACTACTGGTTTCAAGAAGACAAGTGCTGGTATGTACTTATTTTATTAAAAATTAGACACAATTTTTATTGTGAAGGATTTCAATGAGTTTTTAGCTCATATAAATGTTGCAATATGTCTTCATTTCAAATAAATATGTCTTATTTTTCACCATTTCCTAAAAATCTTGTTCATACACCATCTTATGAGCTATATCACAGTGGTCACATAACTGGTTTTAGTCCAAACAATCCATTGACAGTTAATAACCAACAAGTCTATCATTCTTGCTGCCCACCCACCCATGCACAAACTCCATGGCATCCAGTGTATGCCCATAATGAGCCTCAAGAATCCCATTTTATGCCAAATCAGCAATATTACTTTCCCAATCAGCTCCAAAATGATGAGAGACTGCAGATTGCAAATATCAAGAACATATTGCTTGGTTGGACCAAGCAATTGGATGATATCAAAAGGTAGCGGGAACTTGATTTGCAGCAAGAAGAATGGGCTTACCAAGCTTATCTTCATGAGCAGCAGTTGAAGGCACAAAAGAGGAAACATGAAGAGGATCTTGCAAGGGAGGTGGTTGCTAAAGAAGAGCAATTGAAGCTTGAACAGATAATGCTTTTGCAAGTTCAAAGGTATGAAACTGAATCAACTACTTGCATTTCTAGTTTTAAATCAGCTCCTCTTAGAACTATGATTCAACAGAATGAAGAGGAATCTTTCAAGTTTAAACTCTCAAATTTCATACAACGTAAACCTCTTGAATCCTTTGAAAAAGATTTTGTTTCCAAAGTTCCAAGTTTTAGAACTCCTTCTCCATTACTAGATTCTAGGCATGTGCAAATTCAGCCCCTTATCTCTCATTTGTAGCCCCTTCAAATCCCCTTACCAACTGAATCTAGCATGGACAGCTATGATGAAATTACGAAGTTGGAAGAGCATGTGTTAACAATCTCAAGCTTCAAGCAAATCGCTTCTTCTCTTCCTCAAAAGTTACCAAAGCCTCCTATACTAACCAATTCTCTATCGACATTCCCCAAATCTTTTGAGGAGCTGCCTGATCATTCTAAACAGGAGGAGGCCGAGCTAGTAGTGAAACAAGAATTTTTGTTTTCAATTCAATACTTAAAACTGATTGAGGATCTTCCTCAAGTGGAAGGTACTTGTGAGGTTAGTTGTGAGGAAGCAAAAGAAATATCTGCTATTTATGAGCCTATGAATGGTGAGGGTGATAAAAGATCAAAACTTTTGCAAGTAGAAGTTGAGGGTGATCAGTTGGAACTGCAGAGTGCAAGGAGAATGGATGGGGATCATAAGGAAGAATTGATCTTTGCATTTGATGAGTTGCCTTATTTTGTTGACAAGGATGAAGATTCGAAGCAACAAGAAGGTGTTGGAAATCTTGGTGAGTTGTTGGTGTATGATGATAAAGGTGGGTTTGAAATCCTAACTCATGAAGAAGAAAGCATAGGCAATACTATTTAGGGAGATGTAGATGATTTTTATGTTTTATCAAAGCTTGAAAAGAGTTGCATTAAGCCTAAAATCAGTCCTCCTATTCAAAAAAGCAAAAATGAGATTGAAGAAGACTATTTTTGGGCTGATGTTGAAACTTTTGTTTCAAATTTAGATGTCAAACAGTCATCTTTTGAAGGACAAAATGCAAGACAACGGGTTGAAGAGCCAAAAGAGGGTGTTGAAACTCAGGTTTTGACTGATTTATTTGTTGAACTTTCTTTAACTATTAGTATTGATGAAGAAAATGTATGTGAGCTAACAAAATTGACAAGTTGTGATCAGCCAGAGCATGAAAGTGGCATTGTTACAATACTGATCCATGGGCAAATAAATGAGGATAGCTTGGTTGTGGAGGATCACGAGGTTGAAGGCATGATTCAACCAAAGCAAGAAATAGTCGTGGTTGAGGAGGCAGTTGACAAGAGTGAAACCAACAAGAGTAGTTCCAATTTTGTCTTGACAATGGGATGTCCAATTAAATATATTGCTAAAGTGGAGGCCAACAAGATGATTCCTATCATGCTTGAGCCCAAGCATGAAAGTACAATTGAAGAAGAGTAGATTCAAGTCACTTTTCCACCTTAGGGTAGTAGTGTTTATATTCCATATGAAGAGGTTAGTGAGCTTGTATATGTTCTTCAAGATGTGGTGCAGCTGTTTCATGGCCTTTTGTCCATTGTTCATTTTCATGTAGCTGCCCAAAGTCATGTAAAGCATTGTATATTATGTCGAAAAGGCAGCTACTTCACCCAACTAGTGAATGGTTTTGTTTGAGTTAGTGTCTTTCCTGGTTAGTGTAGGTTGGGGTTAGTTTTCTTTTCCTCTAAGTGCTAAGGCACAGTCAATTAGTCAGTTTGCTGTGAGTTTTGGAAGGTGGAATAGGTTTCAAGGTGTTTTACACTATTTTGATGAGTTACAGCAGTATGCAAGACTATTTCTTAAGTCTTACTAGGTTTCTATTGACTCCATGCCCAATAGATAGCTTTAGGCAACTGGTCAGGATGTTTAGCAGGCAAACATATAGCAGATGTCACCAAAAATGTTACCTAATTTAGCTTTCAACTCAATCAAGTAGAGCTGAGATAGTGTTTGCAAAACAAAGATAAAAGATACACATTAATTTTTGCTAAAAGTTCCTTTCATATGCACAAAAGTATTATCAAGAAGATTGCATTTTATTATGCAATTGTATACAAGAGAGATTGAACAAATTTTGTATAAATGATGTCTTTATTGATAATCATAAATGTATAGTGTCCCACACAAGCAGTGGGAATAACTTTTCCAATGCAATATGAAAATAAAATATACATTTGAATGAAAAAGAGAAGGAAAAGCATATGAAAATGATAGGGATCCGTCATTACCTTATTACAATGATGAATCCCAGGTTGAACTGTTGCATCCTTGCTTCAGTTCCTGTCGCTTTGTTGCTCTAGAAGTTGACCTGATGCTGCTTGAATGCCTACAAGGGATGAGAGAAAATTTTGTTAGAGCTCAGGATCCATATTATTTGCATAGACTATATCAACAAATATATAGTTTATTCTCCTAAGGCATTGAAACAATTTTGCAACATCACAGATATCAAGAAAGGTAGAGGGGTATCATCAATCATCATGAGTATCATTGGAAGCTTCTAAACTTCACTTTTTTATCTAACATGTTTGTTCATTGTGTGGGTATAGGAGAAGTTTTAATTGTTGGATCATCTTTCATTTGACATCATAGCATGTGGAGTAAAATGGGCTCCTACAAGGGTTGAGCCCAGCATGCTGCCCTCTTGGCTTTTTGAGAGGGGTGAGAATGTAAAATCCTTACATTTATCAACTTGATGCATATATCTCATTATCTATAATAGTGAATTGGATGATATCACTATTATAAATTACAAGATATTGGCAGCCACCATGTTTGGATAATTGAATAGAGTTAAAGTGAGTCTGTCATTGACTCATCAAGTCACAAAGATCATGGAATGTGCATAAAGTGCCAGTTTAAATGACTAGAAGCAGTTATATTGAAGGGGACAACAGTCTCACTTCTATCAGAAACAATGAAGAAATTCACCAAGTTAGAAAGAACAGTCATTAAGCCTTAAGAACATAGAGAGTAGTCAAGGCTATTGGGAGGCAATCCATCACCCATAAGGAGCATTCTATCAGTTAAGAAGATAAAGAGATAATACAAGGTTCTGCCAAGCAGAGAGAAGTGATAAGAAATCAAAAGAGAAATAGATGCAGTGAAAAGAGGCAGTTTGTCAAAGATAAGGGAACTTAAATCATAGAAGATTAGACTACCATAGTGCATTCAAAAGTGTGATCAAGATATAGTGACTAAGAATACTCAAAGAGTTATACATATACATGTTGTAAGGACCAAGGCTATGACTTAAAAGTAGAGATAGATGTGAGTTCCAATTAGACTCTACTCACTATATCAGTCAGCACTGTCATTCAAGAAATGGAGCAGTGATCAACTATCAAAAGGGTAGTCCTAAGGGACCTTGATAAGACAGTCAAGAAGAGTTAACAAAACTGACAAAGAGCATCACGAAAAGGAAAAATGCAGGGTTGAGAAGGCTTAGTATTCATGAGAAAAAGTCACATAAAGACTGTATTGATCAGTCCTACAAGATTAGGAATAGTCATAGTTTATGGGACAGTCAGGAACAAAGGGTGACATTCATGTGAGAAATGCATAGTAGTGTGAGCAGGGAGCAATCATATGAAGGACTACAAATGACAAAGATGATGTATAGTAGTAGACCAGTGACTACCACTTGCCCCTTTCAATTCTTATGAAAGTAAAATGGACTTTCAGGTTTCTGTAGCAGCATACAAACATTCCATTATAAATGGATGCCTTATTTGACTGGCCCACAGGATTATATGGGAATCCCCAATTGTCTCTCACTTGTACCTAAACTCTTGCATTCAAGTGGAGAATAGTCTTAAACCCTGATTGAATACCCTACAGGTGCATGAAGCTTTAATGTTGGAATAGTCATGTCTTTTATGCTGGGACAACCATCAAACTAGCTTCAAAAGATTGAGAAGTTGTGATCAAAGCGTACAACCATAGGGAGAGTCTTTGATCTTAATCTTTATAGGTGTAGCATTGTGCCTAGAGTCATAGTTTTGACAAAGTGCATCCTAGATTATGAATGTAACAAAGGATTGTGATAGTCCTACAGAACCAAGGTCATGATGATGGACTTTTCTTCATATTCTTGTCTTGCACTGATTAGTAATGGTTTAATATTGTTTAGGGTAGTCTAAGACACCTTGAGTGGTGCCATTCAACCCTGTTCCTTTCAATGACTGTCTCAAAATAGTGAGACTACATTTTGACTATGACAGTCATCTTGCATTCAGAATTGTCCTTTTCCACAGTTTCATCCACAAGATTCAAGTTCTTTTGACAACCTTATTAGCTCTAAGTGAGCAGTCATAAAATATCAATGTTGGTCATTCAATAAGCAGGGAATAGTCAGGTCATGATAACAACCACAACTATAAGGAACAATAGTCATCCTTGACTGTCATGATAAGGTGCAGTCTACATGAAGGTACAAAAACCTAATGCAAGGAGATAGTGGTTAACATCTAATAGAGATTCTATGTAGAGTCTAGCTTTAGACAAATACATTATACATCAATATTCTATTGAGGATCTTTCAGGAAAAGCTAAATGCAAAGCTGCTTTATAAAAAGAACTTACTCAAATTGATTTGGAATCAAGGGTATTATAATCAAACCTTAGTCTAAACATTCATCAAATCTTATTCAAGAGAGTTTGAGTTTATTAAACCAATATAATAAATGGGGACAGTCACAACTCTTGAAGATGGGACAGTCAAGAAGAGAGGACAGACCATGAAAAAGGGTCATCTACAAACAGAGAAAAGAGCAGTTCACAAGGTATTAAGAGACGCAAACAGTCATAAGGAAGAGGATAAATTGTCAAGAAGGCTCTTCAGATGTTGCAGAGGTAAACTATACCTTGAGAGCACAGTGACAAATGGACCTTAGGATAGCCAAACTGATAAATGCATTTGTCACAGTATAGTCAAAGAAACTGAGCTTTCATAAACAAATGTATGGAAAAAAAATCAATTATATTCATAATTTTTAGCAAAAAGAGCTTGAAAACAAGCATTGTTTTCCATAGATATGAAAAAGAAATGCAAAGTTACAGTGACACAGGGGCTTACCAAACTTGGTTGTGATGTGGTATACACAGAAAATCTAGTTGGAAACTCCAGATAAGACCTTCAGTAGGTCAAAACCATGGTGACGCTCAGCAAGCAAAAACAAAATGCAAAGTGAATAACAAATGGAATGAAATGATGCCCTCGGGCTTGTTTTAGGGTTTCTAAACCCTAAGTTGACTAAACAAAGGAAGGCATTTTTGCCTTTATTTTAATGAAATTCCTTTCAAACAAATATCATACATATTATATGCTTTAGTCCTTTTGCCACCTTTACGTTTTTTGCAAAGTCTAAGCCCTTTAGGACTTGCTTTAAATGCCTTGTATTACCTTGTAAAGCATGGGCCGAGTCCTATGTGTGTTTTTGCTTTTATGTTGAAATGTAAGACATTTGACTAAGTGATATGGTTATAAATCACTTAGTTAAGTGTTATTTTAATGCAAAAGTGATGTAATTATGCCATGTAAATGCATTAATGGAATGTAGTTAAGCTTTTATGTCTATGCAAGCATATAGGGGGGAGGTTAGTGAAGTTGGCCAACATGTGCAGGAAATATAGGAGTGTTTTGACTTGGTTTTAAAGGCCTTAGAGAGCATCTAGGAGCATTTTTTGATGCCTTTATGATGGATACGATCAAAGTTGACCTTTTCTTCACTTTGGACTTGTTTTGGAGGGACTTTGAGTCCTATTTTCTTGGCTTTTGGTTACACATGACCAAGAAGTTTCTAGTTCCTATTTTGGTGCTTTTGATGGAGAATGGATATAGTCACTCCATGACTCATTTGTAAAGTTAGTTCTTGCTATGCTCTTGTTTCTACTTTTTGACTTTTGAAGTCCTTGGGAGAGGAAGACTGCATATTTTGTAACTCTTTTGACATGTATACCAGTGGATACCTTAGATATCAATGAAGTTGAGTTATTTTACCTTCTCATTTTCTGCTCTATTGTGTGCATTTTATTTGATTGATGCAACTACTTGTGAAATTACTATAATTTCCTTATGGTTTTGTCTCATTGTTAGCACCTTTTGTAGAAGAATATGTATGTTGCAGGTTATAGGTTGTGTTGAAATGCAAATGGTTCTAGTTGTGAAAAATATCTTTCCTTCTAGGAGTTAAGCATAAAATCCTTCTTATGAAATATTTATGCAAAAACATATAGATTTGAGTTGTGTATGTCAATCTTTATCATTGATTGAACTATGTGTACAAGCTGTGTTACAAGTCCTAGTTAATGTTTTGGTGCATCACCTTCGTTAATTTTCAATTTTCAGTTTATGTTATCCTTTTACCCTTTTCCTCTGCAAGTCATTAGAGTAATTTAGGTGAACACCATAAGAGCCAGCTTACTCTAGAGGTTAGCTTCTATTATCTGAGCCCACAATCAGGGAAGCTTTCCAATGTTTCACCAATAAGCTGAATTTACTCAGCAAGGGTGTACTATTAGGAGATAACAGTTATCGCATGCATATAACTAAACAAAGATGCTACATCATTAGGTCTAATAGGAGGTGGGACAACTACCTTTTGTAGAGCCTCATGGAGTATTTCGTGGTATGTATTCGTTGTTTGTCTTAAATCCCATAGAGAGATCTTATCTGGAGTAGCACAGAGCTGCTCAATAAGACCATATTCTTTACCAATATGTGGAGAAAGATGAGGTGGTTGAGGTAAGATAGGTTGAGAAGGTGGAAGAGAGATGGACACACTTGGTGCATGCTTACTTTTATTGTGGGTGTTATAAGTGTGAGCAATCATGTGATGCTGCGACACATTTTGAACACCTTGATTCTTTTGTGTAAGTTATTTTACAATATTGAGAAAGTAACTCGGAGGTTGAGATGGTGTTGGATCACCTTGAACCATAATCACTGGTTTAGAGAAGAGAGGCAAATTGCACATATTCATTATCCCTTTAGTGGGTGGAATAAGTCTATTAATGATGATTGAATTGACATTGTTTTCCTTTTGAGTAAGCTCAACATCCATCCCCAAGGGATTTAATGTGAGAGACTGCTCTTCATCCACTAATGCTTCATCTTTTAAAGGGAGAGAATTGGAATGAAGGGAGGGTAAAGTGTTGTTAAGAAAATTGTTGATGATGGTATCCTTAGTGATGTCCAAGGTGTTTGAACATGCAACCAAAGGAGAGATATCAATGGTCTTCACATCCTTAGTGATATCCAAGGTACTTGAACATTCAATCAAATGAGGAAGATCAAGAGTCGTCATGTCCTTAGTGATATTCATGGTACTTGAACATTCAATCAAAGGAGGAAGATCAAGGGTCTTCACATCCTTAGTGATATCCAAGGTACTTGAACATTCAACCAAAGGAGGAAGATTAATGGGATGATTCATGAAATCATCATGTGCTATGGTAGAAGTAGAAATAGTATGCTCAACATCATCTAATGCCACATCTTTAATGATTTCATCCTATTGCACCAAAATGTTCTCACTTTTGGGAGAGGGATCTAAAGCAAAGGGTGATGTAGGTGAATCTAGGTCACCATCATATGCCTTAGAGTTGATTTCAATGATATTATCATGAATTGTAGTAGGAGAAGAACTATCACCATCATTTTTTTCATGACTATGTATGGAGATGAATTTAGTAAAGTCTTCTAATATGGATAGAAGAAATTCTAAGAAGCCATGATTTGATTATCTAAGATAAGATTACAATCAATGAATTACAAATACAAGATAAGCGGGGCTTTCCAAAAATGTGTGTTTTTGGTAACCTCAACAACTAAGTATTGCAAATGTAAGATGTGTAGTATGTGAAAAATAATTGATTTAAGTAATGTATCCACATGAATGCAAGAATGATCTACAAAACTTTTCTTTGATGAAGATGCACTAAATGTAAGACTAGTTATGGTTTACTAGCAAAACCCTAGATTTTAAATGCTTACTTCCTAAACTAGAATTTATTCAATGCAAGAATTATTTTTTGAAAGAAAGTGATATTTAAGATATGCTACAGAAATGAAATATAATTTTTTAAATGTAAACGATAGCAGAAAAATCTGAAACAAGATCTTGATTACAAACCCTAGGTTTTGAATTTTGATAGGTTTTCAAAAATGTAACTTTTTTGACAAAACCCTAGAAAATGAGAATCTTGAATGCAAGATGCAACACCATGAAATGATCAACTACTATAATACCAATCATATCTAATACAAAATCATAAATTTAATTCATGCAATGAAAATAATGTAATAAATATGTCTTTTTGCAAGCCTAAAATGCTTGATTTTTCACTTTTTCAATGCAAACAAATGCAAGAATGTCCTAGAACAGAAAGGATGATAAGGTACAGAAAACTAAATCCATTTAATCAATCTATCTATGAAACAATATCTGAAACAACACACTAATCTACAAACCCTAGGTTGAAGATTAGCTAGATTTTCTAAAGATGTAAGGTTTTTCCAAACCCTAAGAATGAAATAATGCAAAATTAATCTATATAACTATGTAAAATGATGAATGAATGTAATGTAATCAGATATAAGGCATAAAATATCTCAGATTTGATGCAAGAAGGATGCCAAAGTGCAAGAAACAATGGATTCACCAAAATGTTAGGTAGAAAAGAGAGACTAGTTCAATAGATCAAACTAGGTCAAACCCTCTTCTATCCAATATTAGGACACAAATTGAGCTTGGATTCTACCCAATAAGGAGAGCCAAACTATAGGGGTTTATTCCTTTTGTTGTATTAGAGGAGAATCAATCACATCCAACCAATCAAACTAGGGTGAGACAAGAGACCCTAATTGAGCAAGATCGGAGCATAACATACTGTCGGAAGCAAAAACCTAGAAACTAAATGAACAACAAAGATCAGGGATTAGATCATAACTTAGATCTGGGGATAGAAATACCTAGGACAAGGGATCTTGGGCTCCCTAGACCTTGATTAGGGTTTGCAAACTGTGATAATTCTAGTGCCAAGTTACCTTCCTGTGTTCATGCTCTCTGCAACTCATCTTTTGTGAATTCCTCCGGATCTGATCTACACACACATAAGAAGGAAGATGGTTAGGTGCTATTTAGGAGCTTGCCTCAGTCAAGCTCCATGAATGGTGTTTTCACCTCCACAATAGCAAAGATGATAGATAAAGAGTGTGTGCCCTAGGAGGGAAGAGGCAAATATGAAGTAGAATGGAATGCTAGAACAAAGCATGAAGGAAATAAGTCACCATGAGCATGGAAACCCTAACTTGTTTGATGCAGCATCACAACTTGACTCAAGAAGTTGGTGTATCCCAAAGAAGGAGAAATATCTTCACAAGACCTACAATAAGTTAGTGTCACAGCAATAATCCAACATAGAGAGCTTTAGAGAAGAGTAGAGAGCATGAGAGAGAAGAAGAGAGAGTGCAAGAGTGCCTAGATTGCTTAGAGAACTTAGAGATGTTCAAATGAATGACTTAACTTGCTTTTATATGCAATCACATTGATTTCCTGAGAATTAAACCAAATGAGGCCAACATTAGGAATCATTTGAGATGTCCCAAGCCAACAAGCCACTAATAAGGCCAAGGCTAAAGAGGGGACAAGGGCACTTGGATGTCCTGATCCTTTAGTCCCAAACTCTCATGATAAGGCAATTTAAGTGTGTTTAGCCTCGCCGTATAATTATTTTTTTGGGTTTTATGCATTGGGATCAAGATTTACATGCTTAATGCTCAAAAAGATGTTATAATAGGTCCTAATTAACAAGTGTAAACATTTTAGGTCCACCCAGGTGCTAAACTAAGTGTAAAATGGTAGTGTACACATTTTATGATGTAACATTCACATTGTGTATATGTGATGTATGTGAGAATTAATCATATTATGTATATTTTTTATGTGTATGAGCTAGTCACTCTATGTGTATGTGACACATGCATGAGTTATTCGCACTATGTACATATGTGGTGTACACATGAAGCTAGTCACATTGTGTATGTGTGATACATGCACACGAGTTAGTAAAATTGTTTATATGTGATGTATGCTTGACATAAACACTATGTGTGAAAAAGTTCAATGTTTATATGAGCTATTCACTATATGGTTTTGCTCATGTTTGTACACTGATGTTGGCATTGAACTAACATTTGATTGGAATGAATTTGTTATCATTCTATTGAATATGAACTAAATTATAACCGTAAGAATATATAAGGCCTTGATTGAAACATGAGATTAGAGATCTCATATCAGAGGAGAGGATGAATTCTCTCTATTATTGACGTATGAACTACAGGGCCTTTGGTTCCTAGGAAGGGATACGTCGGCATGGCCATTATGAATGAACCCTCGAGGTTTAGGTCAGGGTCTAGCGATGACCCTGACATTGAAAGCTTACCATATTCTAGTGCAAGTATATGAGCTATGGCACAAAGTTGTTGCTATGGCTTTGGTGGGTAATTTTATGAAGTTGACACTTCTAAATCAGATAGAAGATGCTTGGTCAATTTAGTACTTGACTTGTATTGTGTAAAAAAATAGTAGTAACCAAGGTGGTTATTAAATTTTCATTTCTAATAAATTCATGAAAACTGTCATCTAATGGGGGAGAGGGTGGGTAAAATCATTAGCATTCCTTATAAGGTTTTCCCTATTTGTAATGTGCAAGTACATGTGTGCACCTGGTTGTGGTTCAAAAACTTTTATCAAATTTTTAACACATATCTAAATAGGTGTAATGGCATGCACAGGTTTAAAACCTAAATGCACAAGAGTACCTAAGTGACAAGGGTCAATGTACACCTTGCATTTGAATTTTTTAGTTTGTCAAAACTGGAGCGTGTCTATGGCTATTTGCAGCAGAGTGTTAATTAGCAGCCATCCTAACAACATTCCTAGAATCTTAATTTTAAACTATGCTACTCTCATTCTCTATTTTAATCAAGCAACAAACTATTTACTAAAAGAAAGATTCTTTGGAATTCACTTTAATCTAATAAAAACAATTACAGTTACTGGAAATCAATTTACTTAATCAAAGATCTAAAAACAACTACTATAATAAGTAATAAATCTATTTTAACAAACTTAGCAATGATCAAAGCAATTAAACTAATTTAAACAATTCAGAAATTGACAAAATAGTAAATCTAATTAATAAATACGGGTCCTTGCCCCTTTGGTGAGAGTGGGCCCTTTCTCCACAACTCTTGAGAAAAGACCAATTCAGCTTTCAGATCGCATGGATATGGAAGTGTCTTCTTTTATTTCTAAATTTTAAAACCAAAAGTATATGTTAACAAAAATAACAGTGTTCTTGCTTGATTTCCAAAATTAATCTATATCTCCTTCTATGCTATGGTTCCTATATATATGTATCATTCATCCTTCACTTAAGGATAGCTTACTAATAGATACCTTTGGATTTTATTACTTCTAACTAAGAGTCTTGCAAAACTCATTTATTAAGTTTACTGATCGTATAACTGCTAATTCGAAGGAAAGACATGCAACTAAAAAAAATTATAAAGTGGCACTATTTGTGCCCCTTTAACAGAGCTATTTGTAGTTCAAATTGGCCATGAAAATTAGCCTTAAAGTAAAAGAAAACAACATAAAATGGTGATTGGCCTGGTATAATTTGTAGTCCCTGCATGAACGGTCTTCTGGCATCTTCTTCTCTTCAAACAAATCCACTATCTCAGGAGGGAACAAAGGTTGATATACCCTACAAGAACTCAAGAACATGTTCTAGAAAAAAGTACGCTGCAATCTCCTCAAAACTCCCTGGAGCTCCTTATGTAACTCCAAAGTGTTGAAGACATCTCTAGAGCTCTGTGAAAAGCCCTTGCTGATAGCTCTAGAGTTCTAAGAAATATCTTCAGAGTTCTTATAGCGTTTTAGTGCTGACAGTTTAAGGACCCTGTAATAAAAATGTATTTTTGCATGCCACATTTATCAGTTAAAACCCACAACATTAAACCCCTTGATTCTAGAAATTACTTTTAGCATTGCACCTATAATTAACATAATTAAAATAGGGTTTTTAACAATCTTATGTATAAATCAGGAAATGCAAGCGAATTAAGGCAAGATAGAGCAATAAATTTGCAAAATTGAGTGAGCTCTCTCTGGAGCTCATCATCCCCCTTGAACTTAAGGGTTTGTAGGTCCTCCTACACTGCCCTAGAGTCCTGCCCAATTCATCAAATGTAGTTTTTCTATAATGTTATAATTAGACAGAAATGTTGTTGCAAGTATGGGTCTAACTGGTGTTGTCATTGATGTCAACATACTCATGTTGCATTGATGAGAAGGATTGGATGAGCAGAGAGAAGCATTGGAGACAGTGAAGTGAAGACCCCAGCTAAGATGCAAATCAAAGGATGTGGTTTAAAGGGTTTATAGATATGTGTCTTGAGATGATCTAGTAGTTTTTAGAGGTCCGCATGAAGATCTGAAGAACTTATGGCCGCTCAAGTAGAACTAGTTCCGATAGGTGTTCAGAGATGATAGAGTGACACAGATAGGTCTGGTGAGATCTGGAAATGCATTATCCCATTCTGTGGATTTGAGAGAGTGTTGAGGACATCCTTGTGAAGTGTGAACTCGATTGGTTCATGGTTTGAAGGTTCAGAAGCACCTATTCCTTTGTGACAGTGATGACAGACTATGCTCTTGAAGTTCCGGATGAAGGAGAGAAGGATTCCAGTAAGCAGATGAAGTGTGGATGTTGTTGGTGTTTCAGATAATCTTGTGGAGGTCTCTGGATCATGTCCAACTCATGTTGGTGGTCCGCATTGAAGTTGGAGCCCGCAATTGAGGGATAACTTCCAGATGATAGTGTTCTTCCTGTGACTGGCCGACTGGATGTTTTACACATCTTGCGGATGTTCTTGTAGATGTTTGCTGACTTAGATGATTGTTCCTAAGTCGATGTCTTGTATAAATAAGGGATTGTAAAGTCATTTCAAAGTGTGTCTTGTGTGGATGAGAGTGTGGTAACGAGGAAGAGAGCGAAAGGCAGAGCAAAAGTTTTTGGGCTTAAATGGAACTGATTCAAGCATGGTAAAGATGCTATTCACCAGTTCAATTTTGTGATACTTGTTACTTTGTAGACAATGTGTCTCTTGTAGGCAGTGGGCCTCTTGTGATAGTGTGCTCGAGCAGTGAGCCCTAATTGGCATGTGCCATTTTGTTCATTCTATTCTTCTAACAAAGAATACATTCTTGGGTTAATCACCTCGTGGTTTTTCCCTTAACCGGGTTTTCCACGTCAAAATCTTGGTGTCTCTTGTGTTGATGTGTTTCTTCTCTTGAGTTAATGCTTTATGTTTTCATGATTGATTAATTATTATGCTATTGAATAACAAAGTGGATTTAAGTGTTTAATTGGAAACAAGTTTTGGACAACTGATTCACCCCCCCTCTCAGTTGTCTGTCCTGAATCCAACAATTGGTATCAGAGCCGAGGTCACGGGTTCAAACCCCGTGCTTGCGCTGGGGGGGATTGTTGCAAGGTGTGACCCTTGGTCTCCTTGTTCAGCACTGTGCTGCGGTGGTTTGCGACAAGGGCTTAACTGCCTCACATGCTTGTTAAGTCAAGTAGTTGTATCGGGCATTAATAGGTCAATCTTTTGGTGCAATGGCAGCTAACAAATGTGGTCCATGTTTTCTTTGTTGTATCTACATTACCTTGAAATTTATGTATCTATTCCAACCATTTTTCAAGATGTGCATCTCCCATCTAATCTACCCACATGGGCCTAGGCTTAATATTTATTGGAAATATGAACCTCATCCCAATCCAGTCTTGTTTATATTTTTCTATTAGTCTTGCAACTGTTCTATCTTTTTACAGAAACCATTTTAGGTTTTCTGGGTAAACCAACTCTCTCTTCATCTGATTTCTCTTCATGATGCTCCATCTTTTTTGTAGACTGGCAAGACTTTATTGAATGAAGACTTCTCATATAGATCAAATTCCAAAACACAAGAGCGTAGATTGTGTTGATAAAGAGGCAACAGCTTAGGGGTATAGCACAAAATTCTTTTTAGAATCCCTTAGGATTTTGATTTTCATTCCTTATGTACAAGCCAACATTCTCTTCATCATTTGTATATTCTTCCATTCTTTGTGACCATGTCTCATGATTTTGCATCAATGGGATGAATTCCCTTACCTGACACTCTCCAACAAATAGATTAATAAAGAAAGTTGTATGATTATCCATTACAAATTTATGAAGAAAGAATTCACATAGGGTAAGTGCATGGAGATGGGATACAAAAACATGGTCAAAAGTGGCCACTTTTTTTTCTAAAACTAGCTAAACTTGAACTTGGATGAGTAATTAGAGATACATGCACTCAAAAATTAAAGACACGATAAGAACAAGAAATTGTAGTACTCTGAATCTAGTTTCTAAACTACTAAAGTTTTTAAAAAATAGTTAAGATTAAGAGGGTGAAATGTTGTGCACACACAAAAGTATTTCTATTTTTCTCACTAAAATATAACATAGCATCCGGTGTGCACCCCCTATTTTTTTGTTGCACTTAGTATTTTTAAAAACTGGTTGGCAGAGATATAGATAAGAGTGAGTGCTAGAAGCTGTGTATTTTTTTGTGATTTTTTGTTTTTATTTTTTGTGATTTTTCAAAGTGGATGCATCCTAACAACTGCATCATTGAGAATGTGTGTCACAAAACTTGCACAAAATAATCAAAAATATATTTTTTCAATGTGTAAAGAATGAAGCATAGAACAATCCTATATATTTTTTCAAATTTTGATAAATGGATCAAAAGTTTAAAGACAAACCAATACATATGTATTCGAGGAATATAGAGACATTGGTAAAATAATCTCAAAATAAATATGTTAATGTCAAATTTAAAAAAAAAACCTATATAGTTAAAAAGCTAAGAAGATGTGAACCATTTTGATGGTAATTTTATAAAATATTGTTATCCAATGTGTAAACCTAATGACATGAAAGTTGGAAAACTCTATTGAAGGTCAAAAACATGTGAAATGGAGGCAAAATACTTGCCCAAGGGCTCGTTGCCCAAACCTATTCCAAGGAAAAATGGTTGAGAAAAAAATCTTTATAAAGTGTGAGCGCGCTTTGTGAAAGGAAGCTAGGTGTGCGGAAATCGCTTCCTACACTAATCTAATGAGGGGAGGAGAGTGCAAATTTAGTTTTATCCTAACTATTACAGCAACATTAAACCATTAACATGAGATATTGCAGCAAACACATAAGGAAGAAAGAATGATAGAAGAGAGACACAAGATATACGTGGGGAAACCCCTTATGGGTAAAAAACCCCACACCAAAACACTACTCAACTGTATTACGTAAACAAAGAGATTACAATACAAATCAGAGCCAATGCTCTTGCAAGAGTCTTCAACACTTGTATCTAGAGATGATCCAGCAGCATAACAATACTTGTAAAACATGTAATACATCTTCTCCTCCAAGAACCTATTTATATAGAAAATACAAGAAAAATTGCCTCTATCTTGGAATGGGCGTCCAACTTGGCCTCATGGCCCAAAACCCATGCCTATGGACACTTGGTCAATATTGTAAGATGCTTCTGACACTTGTCCACACACCCCATCCCAAAGAGGTCACCTATTTCCAAAATGGGCTATGACAAATGCTCTTACGACTCTTACAACCATCATAGAATCTGTCATAGCAGTTCCAACTTACAGCTATAAGAGAATCTATCATACACAGGCTATAAATAGCATATTCTCTTACAACATGTCATAGTCCACCTTGGGGTGCCCAAAGATGTCTTTTTCAAATATGATCTTTGACACATGTCTTCACCTGTCATAAAATCTCCTATTTCTGACTCTTACATGTCATAACTTCGTCATAGGAATCTGTCATGATCATTACGGTCAATATTCCCTTACACAACATCTAAGATGTTGACACATGGCAAAATATTCCTAACACAAAGTGGGACACCTATCTCCTCATGTGAGGACAAAATTACAAGTTGTCATCTTCCATGTAGGATGACACATCACCATGCCACATCCCACAAGATGACAGTATGAATTTACAATTTAATTTACAACATCTAGGCAATGAATAAATAAATACAATGAAATAATACAAGGAATTACCAAGGTTGAGACACCTTAATTCCCAACATTCTCCCACTTGTCAAACACCTTGTAAGAGACAATAGAATTAACAAGATTTAACTACTCTAGGCCAAGAGGCCCATAGACTCTGAACACCATCTGAACTTCTTTATGCCCACTAGCTTCGTCAATGCATCTGCAAAATTCTTCAAAGTATCACAAGGCAAATCACACTCTAACTATCACAACAAATCGTAATCTGTCCTGCATCAACACCAATATCTGAACACAATCTCTTAAGCCAAATGGCTTCCTTACAAGCATGAGTTATAGCCATATACTTAGCTTTTTTAGTGGACAAAGAAATCACAGGTTGTCGCTTACTCATCCAACTAATAGTACCACCAAACATAGTGAACACATAGGCACTGGTGGATCTCCTACTGTCAATGTCACCTGCCCAATCAAAATCCACAAATCCACAAATACAAACTGAATGCGGAGGTCCTATAGCATTACCATGATAACATATGGAATACTCAAAAGTACCCCTCAAATATCATAACACTCTCTTAACTGCATCCCAATTTACCCATCTAGGATTAGCCATAAATTGACTAAGGGCTCCCACTGCTTTGGCAATGTCTAGTCTTGTACAGACCATGGCATACATCAAACTGCCAACAACACTAGCATAAGGTCCTCTGCTCATGTCCTCCACCTCACTAGGAGATTTTGGACAATCACTAACAGATAACTTTGTCCCCAATCCAACAGGAACACACAATGGTCTACAATCTTCCATGCTAAATCTATCCAGCATGGTCTTCACATACTTACTTTGGCTTAACCAAAGTTTTATGTTTTCTCTGTCTCTTCTAATCTCCATTCCTAGAATGTACTTGGCTGCTCTGAGATTTTTCATCTCAAACCGTGCTGACAACTGAGACTTTAAATCAGAAATCATATTCTTACCATTCCCAATCAACAACATATCGTCAACATATAATGCAATAATGAGAATACGATCATTGTCAAACTTGTAATACACACAATGATCTAATTTTGATCTCAGATAACCAATTGACAACACAAAGGCATCAAACTTCAAGTATCACATCCTAGGAGACTACTTCAAACCATACAAAGACTTCTTAAGCTTGCAAACCAAATTTTCTTTACCTTTCTCTATGTAATGCTCTGGCTGTGACATGTAGATTTCTTCCTCCAAATCACCATGAAGGAAAGTTGTCTTCACATCCATCTGTTCTACCTCTAAATCATAAGCAGTTGCAAGAGATAATAGAAATCTAATGGATGTCAGTTTTGCAACGGGAGAGAAAATTTCACCATAATCAATTCCCTCCACTTGTGAATACCCCTTCGTAACTAATCTAGCCTTGTACTTTTCAACACTACCACCTGCACCGAATTTCTTCTTGAACACCCATTTGCAACCAACGGGTTTCCATCCATCGGGTAAAGGCACCAAGTCCCATGTTTTGTTCTTTTCCAAAGAAGCCATCTCATCTTCCATGGCCTCCTTCCAGGAACCTGCATCTTTCATGCCCATAGCCTCTTTCACAGTTCTAGGCTCATTAGTGTTAGAAAGTAAAGCAAAAGCACAACTAGAATCAAGTAATGAATAACCAAACCTATTAGGTTGCTTTCTTTTTCATGTAGACCTCCTCAATAGCTGAGGTTGAGGTTCTGCTTCTTCTTCTTTGCTACCAGAGCTGCTAGAGCTCTCCTTATCATCAGGCCTCACAGGGTCTGTCAGTTTAGTCTTCTCAGGGATAGAAGGAAACTGAACCACATCTTTCTTTCTTTTCTGACTGTTCTAGCTATAAAACAATGGAAGAATGTGTTAGCTCTCTGAAGATAACACTTTTTCTATACAACACTTTTTTAGTCACAGGATCCCAAATCTTGTATCCTTTCACATCGACACCATAGCCAATGAAAATACATTTAACAGCCTTGTTCTCTAACTTAGACTGTTTCTCCCTAGGCACATGTGCATATGCCTCACAACCAAAAACATGAAGATGCCTTACTGAAGGCTTCTTACCAGACCACACCTCCATAGGTGTTTTGCCAACAAGATTTGATGTAGGAGATCTGTTTACTAGATAGAAAGTAGTGGCAACAACTTTAGCCAAAAATTTTGTTCCAGGCTTGCTCCACTAAGCATACTCCTAGCCTTCTCCATCGGTGTCTTGTCCATCCTCTCTACAACTCCATTTTTCTATGGGGTGTATGGAGTTGTCTTATGCCTTTCAATCCCTTGCTCTTTGTAGAACTTATCAAATTCTGTCGAACAAAACTCACCACCGTTGTCAGTTCTCAAACACTTAATCTTTTTACAAGTTTGATTTTTAGCAAAGGCTTTAAACTCCTTAAACCAACTAAAGACTTCAGTCTTGCTTCTGATAAAATAAATCCATGTCCTTCTACTGTAATCATCTATGAAAGATACAAAATATATAGATTTTGAAATCAAAGGAACATTAACAGGACCAAACACATCAGAATGAATAAGATCCAATACTCCAGAAGACTTGTGAGAACTAGAGTAAAACTGAACACGGTTTTGCTTTCCATAAATGCAATGTTCTCAAAAGTCAAACTTGAGATTACAATCATTTAACCCCTCAATGAGGTTTTTATTTTTCAAGGTACGCAGACCCTTCTCACCAATGTGGACATATCTCAAATGCCATAACATAGTCTTTTCAGCAGGAAGCTTGGCTTCCATGGCATGTGCACTACCATTAGAACCGGTTACAACAGATTTCTTCACTGCATGTTCAAATGGTGGGGATGAAGTGACAGCAGCTCATTTCCTTGAGTTAGAAGAACTATTGTACTGTGAATTGCATGCCTCCAGCTGAAATAGAGTACCCCTTTGAGTACCCTTCGCAAGCACCATAGATCCCCTTGTCATCTTGCATCCATCCTTCAAAAAGACAACCTGCACACCTGCATCATTCAACATACTTACAAAAAGCAGGTTCCATGCAAGGCCTGGAATGTGCATAACTCCAGTGATCCCCTTCACTCATCCATCAAGGAATCAGATTGAGACTCTTCCATGACCAACAATCTTCAGATGAGAGTCATCACCAAGTTACACCCTTCCACCATCAAACTCTTCATACATAGTAAACTAATCTCGATGCGAGGTCATGTGGAATGATGCACCAGAATCAATCAACCACACATAATCAGATGCATGGGTGGCCAGGGTTGTGATGAAGGCATCACCATCATCTTGTGACTTGTCAGAATGTGAATCAAGAGCTTTCTTCTTCTTTTTCTTCACCTCTTTGCATTCCTTTCAGAAATGCCCAGTTTTTCCATAGTTCCAATAGAGAGCCTTGGACTTTCCAAGAGATTTGGATCTCCCACGGGTTTTGGATCTACCCTTCTCAGCTTTCTTGTCTTTCTTCTTCCCTTTCTCCTTGGGTCTTCCACGAACCACAAGAGCCTCTTTGGTTAATTCAGATGTCTTCCTCCGCATTCCTTCAAATAATAGCGAGGACACCACATCTTCCATCTTGAAGGTGGTAGTTGTGCTTCCGATTGCCATGATAAGATGATCCCATGAATCTGGCAAAGAGCAAAGCAGGGTCATGCAATGATCCTCCTCCTCCATTTTCACACCCATAGATGTCAACTGTGTAATGATCATGTTGAAAGCATTCATGTGGTCTACAACAGATCCTTTGTCTTCCATCTTCAGAGCAAAGAACTTCTTTTTCAGGAAAAGTTTGTTTACCAAGGACTTGGCCTGATAAACATCACCCAACTTCTTCCAGAGATCTTTTGTTGTCTTCTCCTCATGGATGTTCAACAGAACAAAGTCAGCTAAATAGAGTCTTATGAGACCCTTAGCCTTCCAATCTTTGAGATCCCAATCAGCTTGTGACATTGTTGTAGGTTTCACACTGGATGCGATTTCCCATAGGTCACAATCAACAAGTAGGTCCTCCATCTTGAGTTTCCACAACTCAAAATTAGTGCCATTGAATTTCTCCACCTCAATCCTTCCGAATGCGGTTGCCATCTCCTTGCTGCAACAAGATACATAATACTCTACATAAGACTCCCACTCAACCTAAGATTAGCTCAAAAACTCCCTACCCAACAGCTAAGACCAAAACTGGCCAGGCTCTGATACCAACTAAAAGGAAGCTAGGTGTGTGGAAATCGCTTCCTACACTAATCTAATGAGAGGAGGAGAGTGCAAATTCAATTTTATCCTAACTATTACAGCAACATTAAACCATTAACATGAGATATTGTGGTAAACACATAAGGAAGAAAGAATGATAGAAGAAGAGAGACACAAGATATACGTGGGGAAAACCCTTACAGGTAAAAAACCCCACTCCAAAACACTACTCAACTGTATTACGTAAACAAAAAGATTTCAATACAAATCAGAGCCAATGCTCTTGCAAGAGTCTTTGACACTCATATCTGGAGATGATCTAGAAGCATAATAGTACCTGTAATACATCTTCTCCTCCAAGCACCTATTTATATAGAAAATACAAGGCAAAATTGCCTCTATCTTGGAATGGGCGTCCAACTTGGCCTCATGGCCTAAAACCCATGCCTATGGACACTTGGTCAACATTGTAAGATGCTTCTGACACTTTTCCACACATCCCATCGCAAAGAGGTCACCTATTTCCAAAATGGGCTATGACAGATGCTCTTACGACTCTTACGACCGTCATAGAATCTGTCATAGCAATTACAACTTACAGTCATAAGAGAATCTATCATACACAAGATATAAATAGCATATTCTCTTACAACATGTCATAGTCCACCTTGAGGCACCCAAAGATTCCTTTTTCAAAGATGCTCTTCGACACATGTCTTCACCTGTCATAGAATCTCCTATTTCTGACTCTTACATGTCATAACTTCATCATAAGAATCTACCATGACCGTTACGATCAATATTCCCTTACACAACATCCAAGATGCCGACACATGGCAAAATATTCCTAACACAAAGTGGGACGTCGATCTCCTCATGTGAGGACAAAATTACAAGTTGTCATCTTCCATGTAGGATGACACATCACCGTGCCACATCCCACAAGATGACAATATGAATTTACAATTTAATTTACAATATAGGCAATGAATAAATAAATACAATGAAAATAATACAAGGAATTACCAAGGTTGAGACACCTTAATTCCCAACACTTTGTAATGCTTGTGTTACAAAGCATGACCGCGTTATAAAACACGAGTGTGCTTTATAACACGGTCGTATTACTTAGCATGCTCACATTATGAAACATGACCGCGCTTTGTAGAAGGCTAAAAGGCCTGAAAACAGAAGAAAAAAAAATTCACATGACATCTGTGATCAAAGCTCCATTACTACTGCACATGCTTTCTGCATGCTTTTCTTTGACATTCTATGAGATTCTTTTGTTTTATGAGTTGAAATGATTGAAATGCATTGGAAATCAACAAGTCTCTTATTTTTACAAGTTTTTTATTTGTTTATTAGTTCTCATTGTCAATTTTGGTGACTATTAAGATATTTTTGACAATTTGTTAATTGGTGTAAGTAATAATCATGTGTAAATTATTTTAAGAGTGTGTTTGTGATTAATATATTATCTTTTGTGATAATTTTATTCTCTTTTTTTTAATTGAAATCTTAATTAACATATATTGACAATTTTGTTTTTTAGGAATAATTGATAATTACCATGGGAAGGAATAAATGAGGAACACCTGACCAAATTGAAGCGGAGAAACAAAAACAAAGGGAGCACATGAAAAGACGTCATCAAATGAGAAAAGTTGGAGAAGAAGGTACCTCATCAATACCAATTGATATGAATGTAGAAACAAGTCCCAAAACACCTATTGAAATAAGAAGAAATGATGAACCAAATTTACATAATGCAAACCAAGAACACATGCCAAAAAAAACACCTCCTAAAATTATTCATAAAAGACCAAAGTATCTAATTGAAATTGATAAAAATATTTTGAAATGAATGCCCAATAAAATTCCCAAACGCACTTTTAGAAGAATTGTCAATAAAGTATGGAAAAGCTTTTTTGAAAGCTTAAGTGAAACAAGAAGGTGCCAATTGTTCATTGAAATGATAAAAAAATATTAATTTTAGAGACACTGTGAAGATCCTTGGTTTAAGATCATCCAGTACTAATGGTGAAAGAACTATTGTAAGAGATCTAATTAGTGTGTACCAATCAATAGGTTCAATGCCATGCACTAAAGATAGTAATGTGACCTGACATGTTCTTACATCAACTATAGTAAGCAATGAAACCAAAATATCTCATTTCATTAGCAAAACAAGTAGATCACTAAAGATAAGTAGAAAAACACTATTGAAATCCTTTGGGAGACATGAAACAATTGAGGATCCCAATAATAATGCACTATGGGCATTCTTAGGTAGGCTCCCATGCAAAGACAAGGTTGTTGTTGATACCGTAAGAGCATTAATTGAGAAACTTTGGAAAGAGAACACAAGAGTTTCACCCAATCAGAGAGATGTTGTAAGAAGGAGAAATGGATCTCAAAATTGTGAACTGCATTCTAAACATTTCTTGGATATGACTCAAACACAACTCTATCAAAAGCTTATTGAGATTTATCCTCAAATAAGAATTAGTCAAAGGTATTTTGAGATGGCCAAACCTTTTTATGTTAAAATAAATCATGCACATACTACTTGCTTCTGTAGGATGCATATTGAATTTTCTATGCATTATGATATTTATCATCATATATGTGTTACTTTGCACACTAATGATGTTTTGCAGGAATGTATGATAAAAGTCCCACCTAAATCATCAAGAGATTTTATTTCAAGTGTCTTATGTGAAAGAGTGGATGGACAAATTTTTTTATAAGAAGTCATGTTTGAAAGGATCATGTGTTAGTTGTGGTGGTTTGCAGCATTTGCAAAAATGTATACATGGAGAGCACACATGAAATTGGAAAAAAACTAGTTAGTTTTGGAAAATACAAGTCAATAAGATATGGAGTAAATGATGGCAAAGAGTTAAAGAGATGTGAGTTAGTGAGTACAGATATATCTGTAGTCAAATTTATGAGAATATTTCAAGAGAAAATAGTGTATGAATATGCAATGCATACACACAAAGCTCGATGGTTGGATGAGCAATGCAAGTTATGTAAGGATACATTTCCACTTGGTACCATTGTTTCTATTGTAGATTTTGCTAAGAATTATACATTACAACCACAAAATGAAGTGCAATCTAAGTACTACAACTCTATTCATGTTACTATTTTTGTACATATAGCATTCATGCATGCACCTAATAGTACACACAAAGACAGGAAGATATTAAGAGAGTATCACTTCTACATTAGTAACGATTGTACTCATTCCACTGAATTTGTGTAAGATTTCTTTCAAATGTTCTATGATAATTTAATTGACAGAAATATCACATTTAATCAACACATCATATGGTCAAATAACTGCACATCACAATTCAAGATTTCGAGGATGTTCTATTGGTTGAGCAAGATGCATGTGATGAGTGGTGTTGAATATATTTGGAATTTCACTAAGGTTGGACATGGAAAGGGGGAGCATGATGGTGCAAGAGCATGTGTAAAAAGAGCCCTTGCAAGAGAAGAGTTGAAGTACCAAGGTGGTGCTAAGTTGACAGATACAACAACAATCATGCAATGGTGTAACTACATATGGGACCAGGTAATGAAGGGAAGTCTATAGTTTGTAGATTTTTTTGGTTGGTAGAACAATTTAATATTGCAAACTATGAAGATTGTTGTACAATATCAAGATCAAGTGTAATGTCCCCTTTTTGAGCCTTTGTTGCAAAGTGACTTAGATATTTGGAAAAGTCAGTTAAGTATAGAAAAAGTGACTTACATATTTAGAAAGTTGATAAAAGACTTAGAAATTTGGAAAGTCGGTAAAATTACTTAAACATGGAGATTTGGAAAAGTCACTTTAAAGGGAAAAAAGAAATTAAAATAAAATTATATTTTAATTGTCAAATTGGAAGTCCCACTTGGAGAAGGGAAATTAAAATAAAATGATATTTTAATTATTAAATTGGATGTCCCAATTGGAGAAGGGAAAAATAAGATAAAATAATATTTTATTATGGTGGTGGACATGAAATTGATATCAATTATGGCAAAATTGGGCGCTCCACTTGTGGGTTATAAAAGAAGGTAATTGGAAGGTCATTTCATCATTGTGTATTTTGTCATTAGTATTTTGGATATTTTCCTTTGAGCTGCAACATTGGTTCATCCATTTTCTGAGGACAAAAACCCTTGGAAAACTTGTGGATTGGATAAAAACCCAATGCCACTTGAGAGGTGAATCCCTACCCTGCATTAATATTTTCAATTTCTTGGAGGTATTTGATGTTGTTTACTTTTGGCTAGTTGGGTCAAAATGTGACATGCTCCCTTGTCCATAGCAATGTATGAAGATGCAAATCATAACAATGAATTATTGTAATCTCAAGAACCTAGTGAATTTAGTGTGTTGATATTGCATTTATTCATTGCGAAAAAAGTCATGTATCTAGTAATATTAACACTTTTACGCACTCTAAACATGATGTTTATGCAAATACCGATAGGTGTTGCTCATGTATTTATTAGCAGAATGATTTATTTCAAAAAAGAGCATATGTGAATATTGTGTAGATGATCCTACTATAGGATATGCGCTCAGGTTCACTATGTTCTAACTTGTTAATAATATTTGTTCTCAATATATTTCAAAGATTGGCTATGGCTATTCAATCCTAGGTGTTATTTGGTAAGCAACAATTTATTATCATGAACTAAGAATAAATTGCAAAATAATGCCATGCAAGGTGAGAAGTCTATTAACAATATGATATAGAGCATCCTGCTATAGTGTTTTTGCAAGTGCATACACAAAATCTACTTATGTTTCAATTTATACAATTTTTACACAGCATCAAACACACTTGATTTTTCTAGCTTATGTTGTATTCTATTCCAATTCGATGTTTCTCACTCTTGACATGGAAAAAACATTTACATCTTGCCATCACTCACTTCTTACATTTCTAATATTTAAGTTATGTTTTGTGCAACAATACTTAAACATTGTTATGTTGTTCAGGGTTGCTTGCATGGAGACATATATACCATATCTATCTGTACAAAATATATAAACATATGATATGCATCTATCAATATACCTAATATACATATTATATATTTATATATTGAATATAGTGTAGCTGTGTCTGGATGCATTAATATTTTTCAGTTACTTGGAGGTCATCAAGGCTATTTGATCTTTGATGGTAAGGTGCAAATGCAAGATGCCCCTTGTCCATGACAATATATGAAGATGCAAATAGTTGCAATGATTTGTTGCTATCTCAAGAAGCAAGTAAGTTCAATGTATTGGTTTTGCATGTTTACAAATCTGCTTCTAGTCTTCAATGGTCTTGTTTCACTATGTCAGTTAACTTTCTTCATACAAATTATCATTTTAATACTAGTTTTTTTGACCTGATATGCCCTAAACCTGCCTATCTTTTGAACATGTTGTCTTTGATATTGGATTACATATGATCAATGATTAGAAACAAGTCTCTATTTCTTAAGAAAGACATCAAGTATTTTAGAAATGTTCATGTTGCTTGCATGCTCAACCAATTAAATACATATCTATTGTCCACAAGAATTTGTTGCCCTCAACTTTTAGATAGGATCACTTGGACCGTGGATTCACTTTCCTAGACAATTGAAAGGTATATTATCCTTGCTTGCTTACTATTAAATTTCCTTTTTAATCATGACGACGATATCTGACCTTATTTAAACTACTTAATTCACGTTACAGAAAGATACAATGCCTCACCCAATGGACCCCAAATAGTTTATTAAACTATTGACAATTGATACACCCACCTTTAAATACATTATGTATGGTGGTTTCATGATACTGCCTTCAATTGTTAGTTGTACTAAGGAATTGAAGTATCTTCAAGATCATGATTTTCTTAATAGTAGCTAATCTTCCTTGACTACTAGAAATGTAATAGCTTCAACTTGTATTTCATTCTTCGATACAATAATTAACTTTGTATCGACTGATTGTTTCTTACTCATGCATTATTATTGAACAAATGAAGACTTACATGATTCCACTAAAACCTCATTCAAAGATTATATTATAGTCGTTGGACTAATATGACTCAAATTGTAACAATGTTTCTATCTAAGATAACTTCCTTTGCATTTACTTTTTATCACAAATGTCCTTGGGCTCATATTTGATCTCTTGTATTGATTGTTTAATACAAAAAACTATTGATCTAGTTAATGATACAGGCCCAGTATTTGTTATTGGTGAGGCGGTAGTGTGTGGTAAGAATTTAGAACAGTATGACTGATACATTTAATGTTCCTTTCTAACATGCTTTCCCGATGTAATGTATATCTCCATTACATAAATATACTTTGTTAGTACTCCTACGAGAAATGAAATTCAAAGATATTTATGTTTTGTTACACATGACATGTCCTAAAGCAACTTGTTTTCAAGATGTGCTTCTTTATGTTGATTGCATGTGATCAAGCATCAGAAACAACTCATTATTTCTGGAGCAAAACATGAACTCATGTAGACACTGTTGATTTGATTTCTTGTATTAACACATATTTAATATTGTTTCTTCTTTGTTACAGGTACATGGAACCTTGAAAATAGCAAATGCATTTTCAAGCCCTTTCCATGCATTTTTCCCTGATTGTAACTATAGATTTGATAGCTATGGAGCATTAGAGGACCAAATTTCTCATTGTATAAAATACAACAAAATTTTAAACTGTGCCCATTGCCTTTATATCAAGGACATTATAACAATTGACAACAAGAAGACCATACAATGTTCTTGTGACAAATATGTTATTGGTCAATTGTTAACAGACTTGAAAAGTATCAACTATGAACAATACATTGAATACAATTCAAAAGTCATATTCATGTTGTGGGATTTTTTTTGCAGATGGCCAATTCACAATGAACCAAAACAATGTTATCATCAATACAATTTGTACAACAAAATAGCCTCGATTTACCATGTACAACTGCAACAATTCTCCATTGCTTGGTACTTAATTTTTTAAAAAAAAATTCTCCTTTTCTATAGGCTAAATGTTTACATATAGCATGCTCATGCCCTGTTTCATATGCATCTTGTAGGTATCAAGTGAAAAAATGCATTGCACAACAATGGCTTTCAAAAATACATCTCTCATTTCCCATGTTGAACTAGAACCTTTAATTACTGATTGACAAACAACATTTGCCTTTACAGATTTTGATGCATGTACTCTTCTGATATTATATATTGTTTTATATTGTTTCTTTCTATGATACACTAATACCTGTGCCCGGCCACCATGGTTTAAAAAATGAAAAACTCTTTCCCTCTTTGCAGTTTGATTGGTTTTGTGAGCAGTAAGTGTGAAAAATGAAATAAATAGTTTAGATTATAGCATATTTCACTCTTGAGTTGCCTTAAATGTTGGATTTCTTGTTTTTAGTGTCTACTCTAAATTGTGAATCAGCCGTCTGAGTAGAAATTTTATTCACCATCATAACTAACTATAATTTGCAAAAAAACAATTAGTTGCAGATACAAAATTGACTTATATTCCAGTTTTCACAGGACATCAAACAAACTTGAATTCTTCAGTTCATGTTGTATCATATTCTAATTTGGTATTCTTCTCTTTTTAGACAAAAAGTCACTTATACCTAACAAAAAATCATTTATATCTATGTGACTTTGTTTTTGTAGGTTTGGTTTCAATGGCTTTCAGTTGGATTTGAGATGCATGTTTCTATGTCTATGATTAAATAAATAATATAGATGGAGAAATTTTTTTGTGGTGATTTTATATACCCACGGTAAGGGGTATATGGTGGTACATGGCCATATATTCCCTAATTATCCAAGCTATAGCACTATGGTATTAATGGGGGTGGGAATCACTTCTCTATTTTGAGTTGAGATTGACCCACGACCATTTCATGAGATCCACAAGGTATGTCACTCTCACTTGAATAATTTAGGATTGTGATCAAGTTCTTGGTGTGTCTTTTTGTGCGATACCTATGAAAGCCATAGCAGCCTTATTCCCAAAATTGTCAAATCAGCCATTGTGATTGTTTGTTTGAATGTCTCTTGCCAAGTCAACCCAACAAACATCTTAAAAACTAAAACACACCCTATCAGTGCCTGCGCCTATCTCTCAATTCCTAAAACCTGAGTATCAACGGTTTGATAGTCTCAATTAGCGCCTGGATCAACAATTGAAACAAACTATCTTTTAGCACCTATTTGTCATTTGTTAGCACCCACCCATCATCTGTCAGTGCTTATATCCACAAAATTAGCACTTAGACCTTCTATCTCAGTGCCCATCCATCATCTATCAGTACATATCCCTCATCTATCAACACCCAGTTTAGTTTGTTAGGGCTTATACCTCTTGTCTAAGCACCTATTTTAGAATCCACACAAATATGAGGGTATTCACTATTTCAGACATTGATTCAAATCCACTGTCTCACTTGACCATCCCTCACATCCTCAAAATCATAAAATCTTTTACATTTTTTATATTTGTACTCCCCATTATGGTATCTCCACCTTGTGAAGATATCATCCACCACATTCATTTGAGCCTTAGCTTGTGATTCATCAACCATTTTCTCTTCATCATCATACCTTAACCTTCACCCAAAACCAACCCTGATCAAATCATCCCATTTATCCATCCAAGATATTTCTCCTACCTTGGTCAATTCAAATCAAACAAATCATCCAAATCCAATCAATTCCAACAAAATCAAAACATATCATCCAAAGATCAAATAAATCCAATCCATCACACACTAAGGTTAGAATCTAGATCTGTTTATCCTTTTCTAGTTTGCATTATGCTTAAGAATTGTCTATCTTAAGTTTAGTGTGAATTAGATATCATCCCACTTAGATAAGCTAGCTTAAGAGCTTAGACTACTCCTAAGTTGGTGGACTTCAAGAATCTTGTTTTGTTTGGTGCGTCTTGTCTACCCCAAGTAAGGCAATCCTATTATCTTCTTGCTTAGGCTCTTTGTCCACCCTAAGTAAGGATAAAATCTCATTGAAGCTCACAAAAAGATCTAGATTTGAACCTAGGTTACTCTTGAAGATACCATCATCCACCAACCATCATAAATCCTACAAGCACTCATTCACATCATCAAACTTCAACCAAACATCCATTACATGTTCACCGTTTTATGCCTCCCATCACACAATCACAAGCTAGAAGAAAAATGGATTATCACTATCAACCCCTTGTTGTTATATGGAGCCTAATCAGACTCGGAGGTTAAATTTTCCCCACTTTTATCGGCGCAGTTTCCCCCCAAATTATTTAACAGGGGTTTGGGGGCAATGCCCCCAAGATGGGGTCAAGGGGCAGTGCCCCTTGCGGGGTCCAGGGGATTTTTATTATTTTATAAAGGCATCGGGACTTATTTTTTGTATTGGCTGACATAAAAAAACCCTGTTTTGTAACCGACATAAGTCTTGATAAAAAATGGCTAAGGGTTAGGTTTTCCGTTGATATTGTATTGTAGCATTTGCAGCAGTATTGAGTTGCAAGGATTGATGGTTGTAATCGGTTTGATTTACTGGATAATAATATTGGACTCTCTATTGGTGGATGTAGCCCGAGTTTGGGTGAACCACGTTAAAACTTGTCTCTTGCTGTTATTATTTCTATGTATTTTTCATTCCTCTATTTAATCTTTATTTGTATTTAATTGATATCTTTTGCATACAATTCCTAACACCCCTCTCTCCACATGGCTCTACCACAATCAATATGGAGGGATATGTCAACCAACCTTAAATGGGTGAAACCTCTGTACCCACACACATAGACTCCCCCACCTTTATTGACTTCCTTAATGAAAGAGGATTGCATTACAAATTCAAACAATTCCTTGTAAATCACAAGGATGAATTCCTCAAACAACTCATTGAACATGGGGTGCACCTGCCTCACTCGTTTGACCAAGACAAGCTCAAGACAATCATGCACGACAAACCACCATCACCTATTCACAATCACACATGGGGTCGTGTCCCTAATCCCAACAACCCAGTCTATGATAATCCATGGGCTCACTTCTCTACAACCACTAACACTATTCATACCATTGATCAACATTTATGGCATAATACCACCTCACAACCACAAGTATCAGACCCCCTTATGGCATGTTGCCACATATGATGCCATCTAATCCTCCAACTTCCACCAACATACCCACTAATCCAAGTTTCCTTGCCATACTACCCATTAACATAAACACATCCAACATTCCTCAAAACACTTCTAATAACTTCACCATTCCACATACACTTCCCCCCTTAGTCATCCCACAAAGGATGACTATGACCAAAACAACATTACCCCCTACCATACCTTCACAAACACCTCTCTAATCACAACATCCATCCATGTCACAACAACCACATCAATCCCAAAATCCATTAACAAGTTATATGCATCCCACACATACACAACAAACATATTATTCCACCACTCATCAACAACTCCCTAATGTTTCTTCTATGCAACACCTAAACATCACTCAACAACACCAACCACCACTCCAATCACGTCATACATTTCATTCTTTCACTCACACCCAGCCACAACATCAAACGTATGAAACCCCTATCCATTTGCAAGCCATGGGCCCACCACCATACAACCCTCAATGACACTCACAACAATTGTCACAGCCAGCATTACAACACACACCACAACCTCCCCTTGCCAATCCTTTCAATCAAGAATGGAAAGAAATGAAGAATGCCCTCAAAAAGCTTCAAGTAGGCGTCCAAAAGAAAGATTATAAGTTTGAAGACTTATGTCCCTACCCCTTTGATCAAAACATGACAACCATACCTTTTCCTCAATATTTCGAGGTCCCTAAATTTGACAAATACAAAGGAAAAGGAGACCCCCATGACCATATCAAGGAATTCTTCATGGCATGCCAAGAATTATCCTATGAGGACCAATTCTTCCTTTTTCTTTTCCCATGAAGCCTAGGAGGAAAATCTTTAGAATGGTTTATACACTTGCCTTATGGCACCATCTCCAACTTCACCAACTTTTCAAAAAAAATTGTTGCTTATTTCTCATACAATGTAGAACATGAGATCACCATGCTTGACCTTTGCAATACCAAACAAAGAAATGGAAAAAAAAATTCTACATACCTACAATGATGGAGATCACTTTCTAGTAGGCTACCTTGGACCACACCTGAAAAACAACTTGTCCATATTTGCATTTAAAAACTTAAACCAAGAAATAGCCTTCCACTTGCAAGTACATTGTGCATCAAACTTCAATGAGATCATAGAAAAAGGGGTTACTGTTGAAAAGGCTCTCATAGAAAAAATTTTAGTCAAAATCTACAACAGAAATGACAATGATAAACCATCAAATGATAAACCAAATTTTTGGGCCAAGAACAAAAAAATTGTAGGGGATGGTGCTACCAATTCTAAGTACATTCAGATAGCTACACCTAAACCAAAAGAAACACAGGTGGTGCAAAATGTTTCAAACAATGTCTCAATACCATCTGATCAACCAAAAAAAATCCCCCCAAAAATCCAAAACGCAAATACACTTCTTTAGGTGAATCACTTGAAGTTGTGTTTCAGTAACTGGTACAAGCCAATATGGTTGAATTTCCCACAACCAAACCTTTTTAAGGAAAACTAACATAAGCCTGCATGGTACAAAGATAATGAGTATTGTGAGTATCAATGTATCAAAGGACACTCCACTAGAAAGTGTGTGAAATAAAGAACTATATCCAAGACCTCGTTGATCGAGGTGATATCTAAGTGGAAGGAACCATCAATACTTCACCAAATGAGGGCTTAGAAGTTTACCAAGATCCCCTTCCCAACCACACTAACACTTCCTCATTCAATCCATCATCCTCCAACACCAAACCCAGTAATCAAACCTCCCTATGACATTGTAGTGGGCTAGATCAATTTCAAATCTACTCGTATCACCACCATCAAAATCAAAAGCAACACCCCTAAATGTGTTGTCACCACATGGCATGGATGGGTAACCATCAAAGGACCCTCTTCATCCTCCACCACAACACCTTTTGAATATAAACTCCTCAATCACCTTGGGAAGATGCCACCCCAAATTTATATTTTGGAACTTCTCAAGACATCCACCGTGGCATCCTCAAAAAATCTCTTCAAGAGTCTCATGTCTCTACTGACATTCCACCCGCACAATTCCAAAACTTGGTAGCCCAACCATCCTCTTCCTACAATCTCACTTTTAACCAATCTGACATGCCACCCATCGAACCTGCTCATAATAAAGCCCTCCAGATAGAGGTTCAAATCATCAATCACAAAATCAAAAGAGTCCTCTTGGATAATGGATTTGGTTTGAATATATGTACATTAAAATTCATAAAAATATTGGGGTATTCAACAAGCAATCTAGAACCCTTGGTCATCTCTATCAAAGCATATGACAACATAGAATAAGAATCAGAGGGTACCATATGTCTTCATATCAAAGTTGGTCCTCTAAAACTACCCACCCTATGTCATGTGGTTGATCTTAACCTACCATACAATCTTCTCCTTAACCGACCATGGTTGCACGCCATCCAAGCCATCCCTTCCACCTATCACTAGTGTCTAAAATTTCCTCATAACAACATCAAAGTCACTATTCTCACCAATCAATAACCTTTTGAATATTGTAAATCTTTAGAAGTCATCTATGATAGGAAATTCCATTGTCCAAACACTTATGGGGAAAACTTTAAAGACACTTCATCCACTCTATTCGCTATGTCTAATCTTTCACACGCATCACCTTATCATCCACCCCGGTCCCTCAAGTATCCCATGTCAAGATCATAGACAAAGGGTGTGGTGAATATGAGCTTCATAATGCCTTTCATGTGGGAAAACTACCTTTATCTCCCCGCTCCCATGTTTGTCAATTGTAGAAAAGAATTCAAGAACAAAAGCAAAGGATAAATGACAAAATCCCCTTTTTTCCAGCACAAGTCTTTTGAGAAGAAGAAGAGATTGAAGAATCCTTGAATGATTGGTTATATCATGATGAGACCGACCCACCAAAAGTAGATCTTGAATATTTTAAAAAGAAATATCATGTACCATATTAGATGTGCATTAAAATACCCTACCATCGAAAAGGACATAGCATCAATGAGCAAGGTCCTACTAAACTGATTCTAGTTGATCCCACATCTCCAAATCAATATGCCAAGTACTTTGGCTTAGGATATGGTCTGCCCACTATGGAAATCCAAGGTCCTGCTAAAACCTCAGTAGATGTGGTTGAATCCTCTTCTAATGTTGAAAACATTACACTGACTGTCATCATAGTTTCATGCGAAGACCTTGACCTCTCATGCATATTCTCTGACAACACCATTTTCCTCATCGACCTTCCCCTCATCCATCCCAACCTCATTGATTTGGATCACCAAGGACTATCGCCTCTTGATACATTCCAAAATGATGAGGCTCTCACTACGTTCCTGGAACTCCGCAACACCTCACAATATGAAATATGCTTGAATTTTGATGCCTACTTTGGGGAAGAGGAGATCCTTAGTCCAAATAAAAAATCAAAAAATAGAAAAATGTGCCCTAGTAAAAACATCTCTGAGGCACTATCAAACACAAAAGAGAAAAATAAGGACATATCTCCTAGCGAAAACCTCTCTGAGGCACTAGGAGATGAGGAACTCCATCTTCCTCCCATACCCTCATACTGGAAAGAACACTCCACCATCTTGATTTAAGGCACACAAGAAGTCAACCTTGTCACCAAGAAACAACCCAAGATCACCCACATTGCAGAAAGTCTATCAAAAAAAAGTCCAATCTCTCAATCATACTTCAAGAGGCACCAGATGTTTTTTCTTGGTCCTATACAGATATGTCAGGGTTAGATCCCTCCTTGGTGGTCCATCATCTCATAGTACATCCAGATGCATGGTCAGTCAAACAAAAGCTCTTAAATATGTGTCCTCAAGTCGCCCTCCTCCTCAAAGAAGAACTACAAAAACTATTGGAAGTAGGCTTCATTCACCCTATAGACTACCCTGAATGGGTTTCAAATATTGTTCCAATTGCTAAAAAACTTGGGGGCATCCAATTCTGCATAGATTTTCAAGATCTAAACAAAGCATGTCTAAAAGATGACTTCACACTTCCTAACATCGACATCATCGTGGATTTGATGGCTAGACATGAAATTCCCTCTATCATGGATGGATTTTCTAGGTATAACCAGATTAAAATTGCTCCCAAAGATTAGCACAAGACAACCTTCACATGTCCCTAGGGCACCTACTGCTAGCAAGTCATGCCCTTTAGACTTAAAAATATAGGAGCAACTTATCAATGTGCCATGACCACCATTTTCCATGACATGCTACACAAGATCATGGAAGATTATGTAGATGATCTCCTTGGGAAATCAAGAACAAGGGAAGAACATCATGTGGTTTTACAGCAAATATTTGAACACCTTAGGGAATACAAACTATGCCTCAATCCCAAGAAGTGTGTTTTTGGGGTCACGTCAGGAAAAATTTTGGGCTTCATTGTCTCCCACAAAGGAATTGAAGTGGATCTAACAAAAGTCACTGCCATCATAGAAATGTCTCCACCAAGAACCTTAAAATAGCTTTGTAGCCTACAAGGCAAGCTTCAAGCTATCTATAGGTTCATATCTCAACTTGCAGACAAGTGTCAACCTTTCTCTCATTTGCTAGGAAAAGATACACACTTCAAATGGGACCAAAACTATCAGTAAACCTTTGATCACATCAAGGAATATTTGGCATCGCCTCTAATTCTCATGGCGCCCATTCCTGGAACTCCCTTACTCTTGTATATATCCATAACTTCAGTAGCATTGGGGGAACTTCTAGCACAAAATGATGAAAGCGGCCATGAAAGAGCTATATATTACATTAGTAGGACGCTTGTTGATTATGAGCTCAACTATACACCCATGGAACGAGCATGTCTAGTTGTCATTTTCAGCTCCCAAAAGATACGACACTACATGATAAGTCAATCAAGCTCATTTCTAAAGTTGACCCTCTCAAACACCTACTTTCCAGAACTTCACTCATAGGACGAATGGCAAAATGGGTTATGCTACTTAACGAGTTTGATATTGAGTATGTGGATCACAAATTCATCAAGGGTCAAGTTGTGGCAGATCAATTAGTAGAAGCACCTCTCCTTGACCATCAACCACTCTGTATTGACTTTCTAGATGAATCCATCCTAGCAACAGTAGAATCAATAATTTGGAAACTATATTTTGATGGATCATTCACAAATCATCGCTCCAGATTTGGAATACTCTTGGTCACTCCCCAAGGAGACTACATCCCTAAATCATATAGACTTGCATTTCCCTACACTAGTAATGTGGTTGAATACGAATCTCTAATCATTAGTCTTAAGATGGCATCCCAATGGCATATCCAACAATTGCAAGTTTACAAAGACTCCCAATTGGTCATCAAACAAGTCAATGATGAATACCACACTAAGGATGACAAGTTGATCCCCTCCAAGAAAATGGTAGATGAATACAAAATTCACTTTACCTACATCCAATTTGAACAGGTTTCCCGACTCCATAACAAAGTAGTTTATGCCATATGGGACTGATGTTGGCAAGAGACACATTGGAGCTTCATGATTGTTGTCATTGATGGCAACAAAGTTCATCCCACACATCCGCAGGACATGATGTGCCTATACCAGAAGTTAGATTGAAGAGTGTTGTGGTCCAGTAAGCAAGAACAGAGCATGTAGAAGGTCCGACAGTCAGGTCCGGATCTGTTAGAGGAAGTATCTTTGGAAAGTATAGACTTGGGGAAGTCAAGAGGAATACCTTGACTGATAGATTCCAAGAATTGAGCCTCCGGTGATAAAGGAGTGAAGAGATATGAGCATTCAAGTATTGGGGTCCAGTTTGGTAGAACAGACAAAGGAAGAACTGACCGGCAGAGCAACAGACTTATTCCGGATGAGACGTTGATGGTAATCAAGGTTCTTAAGGTATCATTCATGATTGTCCAACATGTTAGATGACTTCTATAAGTATCTTTTTGATCCGCATCTCTTGGTAAGAAAGGATTCAACCGACAGGCTAGAGTTTGGGAAAATATTGACTATTCCGGATGCTGACTAAAAAGAGGATGAAATCCTTTGTGCGGATATATATCCAAATGGATTTCAATTAGAAAATGTGTGTGGTGTGTGTCAAGTGCGAAGAAAAGTAGAAGAGCAGAGTGAAAGTAGTAAGGAAGGTCCGGTATGTGAAAGGACAGCAGAACAAAAGAAGAGGAAGGATGAAGTGCAGTAGATAAGTTTACTGAGCTTAACTAGAACTGAACTCTAGCATGTGTGGATGCTTCTCATTAGTTCAAGTATCTTATTACTCTCTTTATAATTTGAAGACAGTGAGTCTCTTGTAGGCAATGAGCCTCTTGTGAGCAGTGTGCTCAGGCAGTGAGCCCTAATTGGCAAGTGCCATTTTGTATTTCTATTCTTCTAACAGAGAATACAATCTTGGGTTAATCACCCCGTGGTTTTCTCCCTTAACAGGGTTTCCATGTCAAAAATATTGTGTCATGTGTGTTTCCATTTCATGGTTATGTCTGCTTATTTGAATTAATGCTGCATTAATTATTAGGAAAGTTTAGAAAGCAGAAATAATTAAGATAACTGATTCACACCCCCTCTCAGTTATCAACAGCTGCTATTAGATCCCTCTTGGATGTGCCCCATGATAGCTATCAATGTGAATTCCTTGTGGAACAACTCCTCTTACCAGCATATAGGGTCACCGAATCAAAATTCATATGTGAGATCATTGGTCCTAAAACCTCTTGGTATCATAACATCTATTCCTATCTCCAATATCATACTATCCCATCTGCATTCTCTCAGAAATAACAAAGATCCCTTATTAACTGAGCTTCTCGCTGCACTATCCTTGTTGACACCCTTTATCCCTAAAGCTATGATGGAACTCTCTTGTGATTTTTAAATATAGAAGAATCTTCCCTCACACTACACAAAGTCCACTCAAGTATCTGTAGTGCCCACACAAGTGGCATTGTCTTATCCAAAAAACTCTTACGTACAGGATATTATTGGCCCACAATGGAACATGATGCATGTGAATATGTGAAGAAATGTAAGCCTTGTTGGCAGCATAAAGGCCTCATTCACACTCCCTCTCAGGCATTTTAACCAATCACGACACCATGGCCCTTTTCTAATGGGACCTAGATCTCTTTGGCAAGATTCACCCTCCCTCCTCTAATGGCCAAAAATTCATCATCACTGCCACTAAATACTTTACAAAGTGGGTTGAAGCTATTCCCCTCACTTTTACCACCGGCTCATAGATCATTAAATTCATCCTCTACCACATCATTTGTCGGTATGGCATCCCATCCACCCTTGTCATAGATAATGGAAAACCCTTCAAAAAAATGATGTTTGTACTCTTTGTGAACAATTCCACATTCAACATCATTGGTCCACCCCATATTACCCTCAAGGAAATGGCCAATCCTAGGAAACTAATAAGACCCTACTCAAAATCCTCAAGAAATTTGTCAATAAAATTGGTTGTGATTGGCACCTCCACATCCATCCCACCCTTTGGGCCTACCGCACTAGCATTCATACCCCAAATGGAGCCACTCCATGCTCACTTGTCTTTGGAGCTGAAGCCATCTTGCCAATTGAGATCAAACTTCCCTCCTTGTGCATTTCCTTGTGTAATATCATCACTAAGGAAGAATAATGTGTTGTACACCTACAATAGTTAGAGATATTAGATGAACGCTTCCTTAATGCCTTGAATAATCTCCAAGCATACCAAAACTGGCTTTGCAGATCCTAAAATAAGAAAATATGTGGTAGAAAATTTGCAGTAGGTGACTTGGTCCTAAAAGAAAATTAGAAGAATCTTTCAAAACACGACAAGAAGGGAAAGTTTGAACCTAATTGGTTGGGCCCCTATATTGTTTTCTCCAAGTATGGTTCAGGGGCATATCGTCTCACCACTCTTGAAGGCAAAGAACTCAAAGAACCCATGAACATCATCCATCTTTAAAGGTTGTATTCCTAGGCTATTGAATACCCTATCAAAAAATATTAAAAATGTCAAGAAAATACAAAAACAAATCAAAAAAGCAAAAATACCAAAGAAAAATCATTCATCCTATGGTGAAAACCATTTCCTATGGTGCCTTGGGCAAGTACCATGATGAAAACCTACTTGCAAGTGTCATGTGTAGTCTCAAATCAAATCCACTAGTCATCCCCTTCCCATCATTACTACATGCATCATCCCCACCCACTTCATCAACTTCCACTCCCCTAGGGCATCCTCACTATCTGAGCTTCCATCCCTTTGTCCTCTAGTTACCATACTTGGTCCATCACACCTCCCCAGTTTCCCCCCCCCCCTCACAACCTTACCCACACATTATGTCACCTAGCTATTCCTTCATCATTTTTTAATACATCCAACAAAAGAGTGAGTAATAGAAAAGCAGCAATCAACCTCTACCATGACTAGACCCACGGTTGATCCTTACACCTAGACTATCCTTCACCATCCACCTAGCCTACCACAACTCCCTAATCTCCCTTGCCTCCCCTAGCATACTATCATGATTTTGATACCATGGTACGGTCTAAAAATAAACAATTTCATCCTGTCTCCACCTCCCCCACTACATCCACTCATCCTAACATCCCATTCATCAATCAACCAAAACTACATACATCACCATCTGCATCCTAGTGTGCTTGATCCCATGGATACAAGGTATGTAGGTAGTCTGGAATATGAAGGATGTATCTAGTATGTAGGTACACAGGATGCCACCTCTCCAACCTTTTCAGTTATCCCTACTATCTAAGCTTGATTTCTCCAATCATTCACATTTCATCACCCATACACACTCACTTCCTATTAAGCAAATACCCTCCCATACCATCTCATACTCAACTGGACTTGACCGTCATATGATAGGCATACTATGCATACTTCCATAAGCATCGTGTTTCCATCAAAATCACATACACTTAGATTATCCTTGACCATGGCATATTTCCTACATATTTATCAACTTCTCATTCAACTTATCCAAATCACCATCAATCACTGCCTTACGGATGCATCCTTCCTAAAATAGGCAGAATCCTAAATCTGCACAACTCTTGGAAAGAGATATGATGGTTGTATTTGTTCGCTGATTTTCATTTTTTTCTCATTCCCTGATTACTTCCCAACCACCTTGATCTTTCTATAACTTGGCATATCGCGAAGGACTCAGAATGGGGCATAGTCATTGTTTTTTGTATGACGTGCTTGTTGGATGTTCTTACTACTCCAAATTAATATGCATATATTGTGTGTGTTGGAATGGCTTATTGCATACCAGTCATCCTTTTGCATCTAAGGTTCATTAATACCTTTTGTGCACTAAGGACTTATTCTCTAAGTTTTTCTTCCTCACACGTCTAGACAAGATTATTGCATTTATTATCCATCTCATTATCTAAGCATATCAATCTCATTATCTACAATCCATACATATAGCAAGACATACATAGCATGTATAATCCACATCATAGTCTATAACATATATCATGCACCATCATTAATCTAAATATACATCCTACATCATCCATACATAATCCATCATCATAGATCTAATCATACATCATACATAGTCCACATCATAGTCTCAATCACCCATCATGCATAACTTATACATCAAATCACAAAAACATCCAAATATACATCCTAAATCATAAATATAATCATACATCCTGCATATCATAACCCCTATTATACATCATCATAATCCATCATCACTATAATCCTACATCATCATACATCCTACATAAGCCATAATCATACATCTAATCATACATCCTACATAATCCATCATCATACATCTTATCATACATCATCATAATCCATATCCTAATAATACATAATCCACATCATAATCCATGTCATACATCATCCACGTCATAATAAATGCCATACATCATGATACATAAACATAAATAATCCATCACATCATTCATAAAACATAAACCAAGGTCCATAGATCGCCGACAAAATTCCCTCACATAAATATCCAAAAATGTTCATAATACAATATATACATGGGCTGCGCAGAGCCATCAATATATAAATTAGCCCATGGGCATACATGTTAAAAACCTATCTACGTCGGCCCCTAGGTGAAACTATCTCTCTAACAAGTCCCTGACTGGGATGGCCCTGTCATTCATGGTGGCAGTGTCCCCATAGGTTGTTGTACTACATGTTGCACCAATACTTATGCCTATTGTAGTGATTGTTTCTACACAAACTGCTCTAACTGCCTTGTCCTTCGAGAAGCAATAGCCCCTGATTGACTCATGTAACTCTCCCTCTACCCAATAGGCACTAGACACTCATAGAGTGTCTTATAATGTTGTGCCTCTCTGGTGGCCTCATCTCCTCAAGCCTACACCCCCTGAGTGCATCAACCATCCTTGGCCCCAGTGCCTGATGTGCCTTGTCCTTCTCTCATTGGTATCTCACTACCTGCCCCTGTAGTTGCACCACTTGTGTCTGTAGCTACGCTACCTGTGCATCTCCTTGGGCCTACGCAAGCTACCCCTACAACTGCACCACCTATGCCTATAGCTGATCTACCTATGCCTGCAGTCTATCCATCTCTGAGCCATCATCACTTACCTCCTCCTGACCATCACCCTCCACATCCACCTCTACCATCTCTACATCCTCCTCCTCCTCCTTGACCTCCTTGACCTCCTTAGCCTCCTCCTCACCCCCACCTCCTCCCTACCCCACCACTTGTCCTTCTAGCATCATGAGCCGAATAGGTCACTCACGTGCCTACCATGCATCATACAGAGTAGTCATCCATATATCTGTGACATTCTACTACAAATCATAGGCCCTTAGCTACAAGCCATCAAACTCTACTATAACTGATTGCGGATTGATCAATATACCCCACACAATGCCTCTGACTATACTTGTGGGAATACAGCCTCCTCCTATGGGACATCCTACATAATGCCTAACTGGTGTGAAACTTAATCATGCATATACCTATCTATAATCTGGTCCATACACCCCATTAGATATCAGGGTTGTCGCACATATGCCAACTGTGTCGCATCACCTAACCACCTCTCACAAGCAATCCACGGTCACCATATCACCAACTAGATGTCATCTATCACTCTCCTCCAATAATCAAGGTCCCCCAACCTATGGTGTTGTAGCACTCCTCCATAATCAAACACATATGGTTGCCTCCTCACCCGTGTCTTGATTGTAATAGGCTTGGTAATAGGGATATGCTCCCATGCCCATTTATGCAGAAGTATCACGGTGCATCCCAAACTTGCCCCATGTCAATAAACCACCACATCCATATCATAATATAGGTGGGCTAGTACACATGGCCCCCATGTAAATACCACTCTGTCTCAAAATATCTATAGCAGCACCACACCCCATCTCACCAGAAACTCCCGTGATCTCCTGTCTGGCACAAGTGTCCCCGCTATCGCCCCTACCACAAACATTGGCAATGCATATAACTAGCCCATAGCTTAGGCATATCTCATCTCAATCCTCCCTGCATCAAATAATACCACTGCAGCTGCAAACACAACCTCTATATATCTTGCCCCTGTCCATCATTATACACCACTCTCTCCATGAATGGGGATATGAAGTATCCTCCACACATCCGCGAAGGTAATTGTCATCTCTCCTGTCGATAGCAAGAAAGTGCACCAATAACTCTGCCATATCTCCACAAGGGTTGTCATCATTTCCCGATGAGTGTGTATCTTAGGCATCTCAGCAATCCATCACAAACCTACCATCCATAGAAAGAGCCTATCTGTGCCATCCAACTGATCCCACAACATGTGGATAGGCGGTCGTCGCTCCCTCGACTACAAGACATACTCATAATCTCGCAATCATCCAAAATCAATCCCATTAACACCTTTTTCCTATATTAATCTGGTTGGGCACTAATCCCAGTTGTCTAAGCGCTACATCATGTGTAGGTGCTACTCTGTCTCCTTTATGCGCTAAAAGGTGCACTAGTGCTAATCCCTATGGCATCCATGCTAAGTGGTGCATAGGCACTATCCCCAGCTCTCTCCGTGCTACAAGGTGTGTAGGTTTTAAACCTTGATGCTTCGGCACTAATCGCCCCCTCTCCCACCTACCTATTAGGTGCTAATCCCCCCTCCTCGGCACTAATCGCTAGAGTAGGTGTCAATCCCAAACTAAATGCTACAACCTACATTTTAAGTGATAAATCTTGTAGTTTTGGTGCTAATCGCCCTCCCCCTTTTCTACCCTTTCGGTGCTAAACCGCCTTCCTTGGTGCTAATAACCTACAACAGGCGATGATCATCGAAGTAGGCACTGAACCTTGCCTAAGCACTAAACCCTGCTGCTTAGGCGCTACCTGTGACCCTTAAGCACTAAGCCCCCCTTTAGTGCTTAAGCCTACCCAATTTTGCCCCCACATTTATTGCACCTAGGCTACCCTTTCCCAAAAATACAAAGCATAGATCGATGACTCGCTGGCTCGCCAGCTGCCACAAGCCATAGGTACTTGCGCACATGCTCCCCTCGATGCTCCTTGTTGTCAATCAGGATTACACCCTAGCCAAGTTAAAATTAACTATCCTACTGAAACATGGAAACACCCTCAGGTTGTGGGTGACCTATGGCAAGAATGAATCTCCAGAGCGGGTTGGTTCCTTAGCAAATCACATAAACTATAGAATTTTTTGAGGAAAAGGGTTTAGAAAGATAACTGAAAATAAAAATCCTAAACTCCTAACGAGTGATACACCAAAATTTTACTTATTTTAATGCCTTCACTCACAATCAATCTCCCAAAACATTAACTTTCACAATTTCACCTAGGACATACAACTCGACAGTAATTTGTATGAAGGCTCAAAAGACTGAACACAACATACAACCTGAATCATATGAAACTCTTGCACACAAATTCACAATAACAAGACATAGAAAGGATTCAGTATTTTGAATCACAATGAACATCAGTTACTACTGCAAATATGAGACAAGAAATGAGATAGGAATGCTCTGTTGTTTTATTAAAACTGAAGGAGTATGCAAATACAAATTTGAGTACAAATATCAGCTTACAAAGCTTTCTGCAGTGTGCAAGAAAGTAAGAAGCAAATTTGAACTCTTTAAACTGAGTCTCTTCCCCCTATATATAGCCAAAAAGACTTACTAAAAGCTCGGCCAGCTGTCTATCCGAAAAAAGAAACCAAAGTCTCATTTTTTAGCAAAGGGAAAAAGCCACAAAAAGAGGGCCTAGAACTAACCCAAACTGAGTGAAAATAGGTGACAAGTTTCCCTACCTAGTGGACCTACCCAAATGGATACTAAAATCAGTTAGAGCTGACTGAAAATTAGAAATAGAAGTTTTATTTCACTCCTTTCCATTTTGTGCATAATGGGAACTTAAGCAAAAAAGAAGTCAAGTGAACTGGACTTGCCTTATTGAGTGTTCTACACTTGTTATTTATTTTATGCATTTATTTGACATCTATTAAAGTAATTTATAAAACATTACTTTAATAGTGTCTTACATTTATCTACAGTTTCAAATTTGTAAAATAGAAAGAGGGGCCCACCTTGGCTTTATTTTCAATTTACAACTTGCAAAACTTTCCAATATATGCAAAGTTTATAAAATATATGCAAAGGTATTTAGAAATACCTTATACATATCAATGGGTGTCTAAAAATAACCAAGATATTTGATTTATGCAAAAATCAAAGGCAAAAAAAATTGCCTTATAGCAAAAGCCATGGCCTTTTTATATTTTGTTCTTTATTTAGCACTTAACATTTTTTACTCCAATTTGGGCGCCGCCATCGTGAAAATTACTCGAAACTACAAACTAGGTTGGTGAGAAATTTAAAGGGTTTTTTCTTTTTATTTTCTTCTAATTTATGTCCACAAATCTTAAAAACCCAGATCGTATTTTCTGAGATATGACTGAAACACATGACTATTATCTTTATTTTGCAGGGTCTTGTGCCTCTGACTATTCCTCAAAAACTACAAATTGGGTTGGTGAGAAATTTAAAGGGTTTTTCATCTTATTGTCTTCTAATTTCTGTCCAAATATCTCAAAAACTGAGATCGTAGTTTTTAATATATGACTGGAACACGTGACTGTTGTCTTTATTTTTCTGTGTATTGTGCCTCTGACTATTCCTTGAAAACTACAAACTGGGTTGGTGAGAAATTTAAATCATTTTTTCATCTTGTTGTATTCTAATTTGTTACCAAAAATCTCAAAAGCCCAGATCGTCATTTTTGAGATATGACTGAAACATGTGATTGTTGTCTTTATTTTGCAATGTCTTGTGCCTCTGACTGTTCCTCAAAAACTACAAACTGGGTTGGTGATAAATTTAAAGGGTTTTTGTCTTATTGTCTTCTAATTTATTTCCAAAAATCTCAAAAACCCAGATCATCTTTTTTTATATATTATTGGAACATGTGACTGCTATCCTTATTTTGCAGGGTCTTTATGTGATATTGTTGTTCTTTCAGACTGTTTCCACATTCCTCTTAAGACTTGGGGGCAGCATGTTGAGCTCAACCCTTATGGGAGCCCATTTGATTCCACATGCTATGATATGTCATCAGAAATGAATTAGCAACAAGATTTCACCTATACCTTAAATATAATGAAATTGTTTCAGCTCTACCAATTTGAGTTGTAGGTGAAAAATTGGTAACATTTCTGGCGATTTCTGCTAAATGCTTGCCTGCTAAGCATATAGACTAGTTGCCTTAAACAATCCATTGGGTGCGGAGTTAAATCTGCCCCTCTTCAAACTCAGAAAACCATGAAACTGAACTACAAACTACTCCAAACAGCAATAGAAAACCAAACATAACCAAACTGAAAGTAAACTAAAGGGCCCTGGTGGCCAGAAAACATGTACAGCAGCACTTAGGGAAAGAAAAAAATTGAAATAAATGTGCCTTAAGCACTTATTAGCAAAAAACACTACCCTAACCTACTAACTAAAGAAAGGCTGCCTAAAAAAAACCATTTACTAGTTCAAGAAAATAACTGCCCCTCCTTTGCAATCTGCAATACTCCATAAGTTTGTGAGCCAACCAAAAGAGGTGGAGAAAAATCAAATATCCAGTAAACTATTGCAACACCTTTCCAAGAAGGAAAATGTAGTCACTTACCCACCTAACTTGTTTGGTGAACTGATCAAGTGAGCAAGTAGACTGGTTGTGCTCAACTTGATACCCTTCTTGATGATCTGGATCAGTGTCACTATCAGGTTGCTCCCTTTTGTTGGCTTCCAACCCAGCCAGATGCCTAATAGGACATCCCCTCAAAATCTTTGGACTAGAGATAAAGCAATCTGAATGATTGGAAACAACAACATCACCTTCACTTTGCATGATAGCTTGCCATGTTGCTTCCTCCTCCATAGTCAATGGGCCATCCTCCTCCGTTAGGGTAGCTAATAGCTCATCAAATCTATCAACTCTTAGAAGGCTCTTAGTAAGAGTTGGACTAGGCTCAAAATACTCATTATTACTCAAGGAGGTACACTTTGAAATAGGAGTCTCTTTTTCAATGAATGAAGGCAAGTGTTCAAATAATGAGCTAGCCTCTTTCAACAAACCATCAATTGACACATCAGCTTCAAGCTCCTCTGTGCAACAGAAAGATAGCTCCTCCAACTAGTCAAGATCATTCTAATGGTTAGGCTGCTCCATAACCAGTGACTCATTCAGGAATACAACCACTTCCACCTTTTTCTTTTTCTATTCAAGATAACCCTCCTCCAAAGATGTTGGCATAACATCTAAGTGTGAGCAGAAAAGCTCAATTTCATCTTGAAATAGCTACTCCTCAAGCTCTTGATCATTCAAATTAGGGTTGCTTTCACATATCTGTTATTGGATCAACACCTTATCTAAATGGTCCTCACCACTATGCCAGATGGATACCTCAAAATAGTTATCAATATCCTACTGCATTGGTTGATCCTTTGAGATAAATACTAAAACAATTTCATCCTCTTCAATAAAATTGGGAAGTTCATCAGTAAAAACAAACAAAGACTCATTTTGGGAAATCTTTTCTTGTCCGATCTTTTGTTGTTCTAATTGAGAACACTCCATAGTTAAAAGCGATAGATCTACCCTTCTAGTCTTCTTCTAGAGGAGTGCAACATCCTGATCAAAGGGTTCCTCCTTAGATTCATCAAGTGGGGAAATTTGGGTTTCTTGCGAGGAAGAATATTGCTCAAGGGGTTGTTCTGTTACTATCCTAGGCTGAAACTGATCATTTTCTTCAACTTGCAAGGGATGAAGGGTTCTGAAACTTGGGATTTCAAGCTTAAGAGGCTGGTTTGGGTAGTTAAAGACCTTTTCCTGCCTAAAACTTGGAATCTCAACTTTAGGAATACTAAGAAGCTCATTTTATCTAAAACTTGGAAACTTACATTTACGAACCTCTTCTTGAGCAAGATGATCTGGAACTACAGGAGTTTCTTAGGCTCCATGCCTTGGTGTTTCCAACCCTTGCTCATAGAGATAGGCCTGATAAGCCATCTCTTCTTGTTGCTAATTATACTCATGTTGCCTCTTAATCTCCTCTACCTCCTTTGTGAAGTCATGCATGAAATCAAACAACATACCCTTTATGCTTGCAATCTCCTCCTTTTCATGCTCTTGGACCTGGATTTGAGTATATGAAAGCTAAAATGGAGGTTGAGCAGGGGTGGGTGGGTGGTAATTATATTGGGCATGCTGGTTTTGAAAAACCATGGAATTGAAACCAACAGCATGATTTGTCTGATATGGCTGATATGGAGATGGTAAGCGGCATTTTCATGGTATGATGGATGGTAAGACATATTTTTATGAAACATAGGCCTATTCATTCATTGAAAGCTGGCAAATAATGCAAATTAGATTTTCTGAAATAAACCAGCACTTAGATCCGCATGCAAAATCAGAGAATGGAGTCGCCAGGTATAACTTAAAACCTCTAAAGGTTGGAAACACTGTTGCATATACCAGAATAGTAGCTTAAAACTTTGAAAAACTTTCTCTGAAACAAGTTTCAGAGTCCCACCGGGCGTGCCAAAAACTGTTGTCAATCAGGATTGCACCCTAGCTAAGATTTGACTTAACTATCCTATTGAAACATGGAAATACTCTCAGGTTTTGGGTGACCTATGGGGAGAATGAATATCCAGAGCAGGCTGGTTCCCCTGGAAAATCACCTAAACTATAGAACTTTCTGAGGAAAAGGGTTTAGAGAAATAACTTGAAATGAAATCCTAAACTCCTAATGGCGATGCACCAAAACTTTATCTATTTCAATAACCTTACTCCCAACCAGTTTCTTAAAACAATAACTTTCACAATCTCACATGTACATACAACACAAAATTGATTTGCATTAAGATTCAAAATCAAACACAACATGCAACCTGCGTCATATGGACTTTCTGCACCCACACTTGCAATAATAAGACATAAAAAGGATTCAAAAGTTAGAATCACAATGATAACATCAAACTACTACTGCACAATGAGACAAAAGTTGAGATAGGAATGTTCTGTTGCTTTTATTGGACTGAAAGGAGTATAAGGACATGAGAATCTGAGTACAAATCCAGGCTTACAAAGCTCTCTGCAAGGAGTCAAGAGAGTAAGAAGCAAATCTGAACTCCTTGCAGAGAGCTTTGTAAGCCTGGATTTGTACTTAGATTATCATGTCCTTATACTCCTTTCAGTTCGATAAAAGCAGCAGAACATTCCTATCTCAACTTTTGTCTCATTATGCAATAGTAGTTTGATGTTATCATTGTGATTCTAACTTTTGAATCCTTTTTATGTCCTATTATTGCAAGTTTGGGTACAGAAAGTCCATATGATGCAAGTTGCATGTTGTGTTTGATTTTGAATCTTCATGCAAATCAATTTTGTGTTGTATGTGCATATGAGATTATGAAAGTTATTGTTTTAAGAAATTGGTTGGGAGTAAGGTTATTGAAATAGATAAAGTTCTGGTGCATCGCCATTAGGAGTTTAGGATTTCATTTCAAGTTATTTCTCTAAATCCTTTTCCTCAGAAAGTTCTATAGTTTAGGTGATTTGCCAGGGGAACCAACCCGCTCTGAAGATTCATTCTCGCCATAGGTCACCCACAACCTGAGAGTATTTCCATGTTTCAATAGGATAGTTAAGTCAAATCTTAGCTAGGGTGCAATCCTGATTGACAACACTCCTCACGTGGAATTTGCATCATCTCCTCCAAATAAACTTTTTCTCCTCTAATCAAATTTCTACACTTGGCTATAAAAAAATGAGGGATGTGGGCCCCCCAAACTACTATTTATAGCTCAATTTTATCATTCTTCCATGACCTAATTTTCCCCTCTGTCCTCATTTTTTCTCCTCCACCTCCATTTATGCTCATTTCCTCTCTCTTAAGCCTATTTATTCCTACCCTATCATCTTGTCATCCCTCCTCCCTCTTTCAAGACATCGATAAAATAATTATTTTTCTTGTCGATCTCTCAAGGGGGCATCACCTCACCTCATTTTCCTTTCTCTTCAGCTGACTGGGGAAAATTCAAAATCTAAATTTTCTTTGATATGCTGCCAACACCTAGCAGCTATGATGCCACATCAAAGAGGGGCAAAATGTAGACACCTAAAAATGGTTATGACCACCTTCTGTCATCATCCGCACAATAAATCAATCCAAATCAAATAATTTCCACTATTCCACCCAACGCATATGTAGATTCTGATTGGGCGGGTGACATTGACAGTCGGAGATCCACCAGTGCTTATGTGTTTACTATGTTCAGTGGTGCAATTAGTTGGATGAGTAAGTAGCAACCTGTGGTCGCTTTGTCCACAACAGAAGCAGAGTATATGGCAGTTACTCGTGCTTGTAAGGAATTGATTTGGCTTAAGAGATTGTGTTTAGATATTGGTGTTGATGCAAGATAGATTACTATCTATTGTGACAGTTAGAGTGTGATTTGCTTAGCAAATAATCCAACTTTCCATGCCAGAACAAAGCATATTGATGTACAGTTTCATTTTGTGTGAGACATGGTAGAGGATGGGAAGGTGATATTGGAGAAGATAGACACTTTGAAGAATGTTGCAAATGCATTGACAAAACCAGTGGGCACAGACAAGTTCAGATGGTGTTTGGAGTCTATGGGCCTCTCGGCCTATAGCAGTTAAATCTTATTATTTCTATTGGCTCTTACAAGGTGTTTGACAAGTGGGAGAATGTTGGGAATTAAGGTGTCTCAACCTTGGTAATTCCTAGCATTGGTTATTTGATTATTTATTTATTTATTTGCCTATGATGTAATTTATGTTGCACAGCCTATTTTATCATTTAGTGTGAAGTGGCATGATGTGTTGTCACTCCACTTGGAATGTGACTAGGATGGTCAACTCATCCCATGTGGATATAGGCGTCCCATATTGTGGTAGAGGTTTCCTGCCATGTGTTGGCATCTTGTGTAGTGTGTAAGGAGTTATGACGCGTAAGTCCTATGACAGATTCTATGATGTGTAAGAGTCAAGAATAGAAGATTCTATGACAGGTGAAGACATGTGTCGAAGATCATCTTTGAGGAAGGCATATTCGGGTGCCCAAGGTGGGTTATGACATGTTATAAGAGGAATATGCTATTTTTAGGCAGTTATGACATATTCTCTTATAGTTGTAAGAGTTGTCATGTATGACGGATTCTATGACAGTTGTAAGGTGCGTAAGAGCATCTGGCATAGCCTATCTTGGGACTAGATGCCCACATTGGAATGGGGTGTTGTGACAAGTGTAAAATCCATGTTGTAATGTTGGACAAGTGTCCTTAGTTGTGGGTTTTGGGCCATGAGGCGAAGATGGACGCCCATCTCTAGAAGGTTCCTATTTTGCCTTGTAAACTCTATAAAAATAGGTGCTTGGATGGGAGATGCATAGAGTTATTGACAGGTACTATTATGCTTCCAGATTATCTCTAGATACAAGTGTCAAAGACTCCTGGAAGACTTGCATTGCAAGTGTGTTGTAAACATTCTTTGTTTTGATAATACATTGTGCAGGTTTTGGAGTGTGGGGTTTTTCTCCCAAAAGGGTTTTCCCCACGTTATATCTTGTCTCTCTCTCTTCTTTCTACATTCTCTATGTGTGTGTATTGCTGCAATATCTCTGTTGTTGTGTTAACATCACTGTAACTATAAAGGTTTAAAAACAATTTGCATACATCTCCCCTCATTAGATTAGTGTAGGTAGCATTTTCCGCACACCTTGCTTCCTTTCAGTCTCTATTTCCAAAATGGACTATTTCAGAAGAAAGTACATTAGATTATAATGCACGTGGTCTTGCTATAGAGTCTTTGCAATTGAAACAATTCGCTTTTGGGTTCTGTTCACACAGACTTGTCTACAAAATGCATTAACCATATGCACTACAACAAATGCTTTGTACTGCATACCTTCTAACAGCATTTGCATGTGTAATCTACATTGATATGAGATGAAGATCCTTGTTTCCATTGCCTAGTAAATAGAGTGATTGATACCTGGTGCTCAAATGTTCTCTTCAAAAACTATGAGTATTAGCTCTCCCACATTCGTAGTAGTAAATGTATTTAAAGTCTACTAGTTTTTTTGGCATTGGCTTCCATACACAGTTGTTGTGGTGTTGACAACTGCATACTGTGCTATTTAAATATTCCAATTGCCTATGTCACGAGAAACTACAATTAACCATCGACCTACCTGCAGACACTGTTTTTAATATATATATGAATCTTTAAACAGAGAATTGTCATTGCAAAATGTCTATCAAAATCTTCTTTGTCGTATTCAAATATATTGTCCTTTGAAATAAATTACTTTGCAAATAAACACACTTCTATTCACAGATACCATGTTCAATATTAGTGTTAGTGATGATATCTCTTCTTTAACTATGTCAATTAGAAATCACACCATAACACACTTCTCAACAACAATCAAGAAACTAATAAGTAAACATGTACTAGTATTTATATATATAATCATATATACAAATATCATCGTCCTATATGAAAATTGTCCACATCTATAGAAATAGCTTTGACTAGCACCCTCATATTTGTAAATTTTCCCATGCAAACCATGTACATGAATATTTGATCTCTTTTCTTGTTTTACTATACATCGTATAATCCTACATGAATTTTGACAAATGAATAATTCATAATATATACATAATTATACAATTGCGATTAAATTGTTTGTAGCCAATTATGGTAATAAATTAATCATAAATTAAATTTGAACTAACAATTTATTTACTCTAATACAAGGATCCCTTGTCACTACAAATTTGTTTTGCGTTATTAATAAAACCACATTAATATTCGATCTCTTTTCTTATTTTACTATACATCGTATAATCCTACATGGATTTCGACAAATGAATAATTCATATATATGGACATAATTATACAATTGCAATTAAATTGTTTGTAGCTAATGATTGTAATAAATTAATCATAAATTAAATTTGAACTAACGATTTGTTTACTCTAATACAAGGATCCCTTGTCACTACAAATTTGTTTTGCTTTATTAATAAAACCATGTTTTAATCCAGTCAATCTTTAAATAGATTTATGTACCAAATTGTTTCTATTTATATTTACATAATTTCTATAACATCAGTACTAGTAGTTTTTGATAGATTAAATTGCCAAGTCAAAATGAATTGAATTGTTTCTATTTTTATTTACATAATTGCTATAACATTTTTACTTGTGCTTTTTTACAAATTCAATTATCAAATCAAAAATCGGCAAGACCTAGATGCCATGTGTCACTTGTTAAATATAGAGTTGCACAAATTTGACTATAGAGATTTGTCAAATTTGATATAAAAATCTATTTCAATTGCCTACGGTTAGGAGAGAGCTTGGTGAAAAAAGAAGGTGTGTCTGTGGACACAAGAGTTTTTGGTTGCCTCTTGGAAGCTACCAAACAAATGCTCTGTACTTTCAATCATCAACACAAAACAAATGTTTTAGCATCTCATTCTCTGAATGGCACACGCTCTCATGCACTATCACTATATGTTTGCAATGAATATTTGATGTTGATACCATAATAGATAGATAGATATTTTAATGATGTTGTGAGATTAAAACAGTTTATGGATTTACAAAGTAAAAAATTAAAGAACTTAGATGTTGAAAAATAGTATATGGTAGCAAGGTCTGTGTTATTTTTCTATTTTTAAAGTTTCATTTTGCTGATGATTAAAAATTTCTCTTTTTTAAAAATTTCCTTCTTCAATTATGGTTTACAACAACCTCCCTTATAAGTTATTTTAGTAGTTTCCCTAATGTCATCATACACAGAGCATTCCATGATATTCTTTCATTTCATTCTATCCTATCCAAAATGCAAAGAATACATATTCTCTTTTCCCAAATTTCTTTTGCCACCTACATTTGTCACTATCTCAAGTGGGTTTCCCTCAAATATGAAACTTAAATGTTTTTTATCCTTTCATACTGAGTAGATCAAAATCTTAGTTTTACTATTGTTGACTTTCATCTCAAATTATTTACAAAAGAGCTCTAAGGCTTTGAAATGATCCTTTAAATGTTGGTTGCTCTAGTAAAAATAAGATCATCTACATTTAAAAGGAACCTTATAATATAACTAGCTACTTGGGCCCCATCTCCACCTAATTTACCTGTCTATTCTTCTAGTTTGTCAATAGATAGGCCAAATAGAGTAGATGATAAAGAATAGCCCTTTTTAACCACTATGTTGTTGTTGAAACATTGATAATCCTATTTGTATTCTGATTTTGATTTTAACCCACTCATAAAGTGTTGAATGCACAAGACAACTGAGAGGGGGGGTGAATCAATTGTCACTTTAAACTTTAGAACCCTCACACACATTCAGGTCCACATTAATTCAATTAATCCCTTAAACTGTTAAGATGTTTAAGCATGAAAGCAAGTAATAGAAACTCAATCAAATCAACAACAAACACAAGAGAACGCCATATTTACATGGAAAACCCAAGAAGGGAAAAACCATGGTGAGGATTAGCTCACAATATAAAGTAATATCAACACTAAAATACAATAGGGCTCACTTCCGGAAGGCTCATACCAAAAGGGTCGCTGCCAGAGGGCTCACTACCCAAAAGAAAGAAAGGCTCACTGCCAAAATAGAGAAGAAGATAGAGAAGGTTATTACAAAGAGAAAACTATCTCAATGTAACAAAGAAGTCCACCACAACGCCATCATCACCTCCACAGTCTCACTGAGGAATTGTAGGCACCTTCTACTCACTGCATCCAGTAATCTAACACATGAAATCTCACACTGCACTGTACAAATTCATGCTCTATAATTCTACAATTCGCATCATACACATCATACTCTTCTATCTTACCATCCTTCAACAACTCAACACTTATTTATACCATCTTCAATCTTGAAAACATTCTCCAAGGTTGGCAAAGCACCTTAATCTCACAAATTCAAATTAGGTTGGTACCAAAAAATTCCCGCGGTGGAAAGGAATGAAGGCGGACCACAACACACCTTAGTTTGGACCTCAATCCATCCATACACACCACACCATGCTTCCACAAATATCGAAGCAACTCCGCAACTAGTGTAAACAACCAAGGTCAGTCGAACCTATGTTAACACCATAAACAATTATATACATGCTTCCTCAAAACCAAAGACAACTTGCGGACCACACACCATGCTTGAACATGATCTAGAGTATTCCAAAAACATCCTGAAATCCAACAAATTCCTTTGCAACAACTTTCACTTGCCAACCAAACTTATCACGTTTACCCAGTATGCTCAAATATCTCTGTTATGCACTAGAGCTCAAGAAATCAACTTACAGAGTACCAAATCCCAAATAATTTCAACTAAAGATAGATATGAACCTTATAAACATACTTCCAGAACTGCAAGACCTAAAACCACTCTACGGAGAAATGCAGAGAAAAAACTTTTCTCCCAGACACCTCTGCAATACACAATTCACACATTGGTGAACACATCTTCCTTTGCACATTGATCCAGCACGCCAAATTCTGAATGTAGCACCTCTGAACAGCTCTAATCAACATATCCAAACCACATAAATAGATCTTCAATATAAAAGAAATGTGGAGCAAAACCATAACACTACTCTGCAACACAGAACATCTTTACAACACATTGTTTCCTTTATTATTCAAATTTTCTCAAAAGCACTTGGAAACCAAGCACCAAAAATATATTAGCAACATCATCAACTCATTACCAACTACTCACACTCTCGCATATTGCTTTTCTCATACAGTTGAAACCAATTACAACACAAGTTTGTTGACATCAATGACAACACTGACTGCACATACTTGCAACATAAAGTCTATAGATTGCAACTCTATACTTTTTTGGCACTCTAAGTTTTTCCATATTGTCCCATAACTTGTTTCTAGGAACCATGTCAAATGCTTTCTTGAAGTCAACGAAGTAGCAAAATACATCTTCACCTATGTTGTTCCATAGTTTTTCAATTAAATGTTTGAGAGTGATGCAATGATCTATAATTGAATGCTTTGGTCTTTTGGGCCTAGAGACTAATCTTACATTCAACAATACTTCCAAGCAACTTTGCCATGAGAGGTGTTGGTGCCTGCTTAATCAATTAGGTCTCACATGCTTAACATGCACACACCTTCCCAAGAGATCATCAAGTTTTTCTGTCATCAGGTGTTCATCGGTGTGACATCGCCTATCGAGCAAGCTGGTGAGAGGTTTGTTGATGCCTTGTGTTCGGCCGATGGGGTGTGCATCGGTGTGATATGGTCTATCGGTGAAGGAATTTTTGAACCCACCAATGTGTTCGATCTGGCCAATGGAATGCCATCAGCGTAACATGTGATATCGGCCAGGCAGGCGAAGGGTTCGCCAATGCTAAGGGTCTTACCAACGGAGTGTAGTTTGTATGTGCCATCGGCACGACATGGTGTATCAGGTGGACCGTGGAATGTTAAGCCGACGGGGATACTCTGGCCAATGGGGGTTGTGTAGTATGATCGGCGAGAGCAGTGATGTCAGCGAGGCTATTTTTACTCTGGCCGATGGGAGGGGTCACCCCGACGGAGGTATGCATCGGAGTGACTTTGCTTATCAGGCAAATCCTAGAGTGTTGCTCCAACGGTTTGGGTCTCGCCGACGGGGGGCTATGGAGTGCCATCGGCTAAGGAGGCATTATCGGCAAAGGAGCTTTTTGTTGCTCCGATGGCCTCGGTCACACCGATGGGGGATGTCCATCGGTGTGAGGTGTAGCATCGGTATGTCTAATGGGGGTTGCTCCGATGGTCTATGTCTAGCCGACAGGGGAGTGTGATGTCTTCATCGGCATGATCGATGCGATCAGTGGGAGAATTTTTGGATGAATTGATGGAGATGGTCTCGCCGAAGACCTAGAAATAGTGTAGTGATCGGTGTGACATGGGAGGTCGGCGAGAGGATTATTGGTTGCTCCGATGGTGTATGTCAGGGTGATGGGCTATTGGTGAAAGGTTCGTGGGTCGAGCGGAGCATGACACTTATTGTGCTCGTGGCCATGCTTATAAAGTGCTAAAGGGTCTCCACAGGGTGCATGTGGGATATATGTTTCCTGCATTTTTGAATTATTGGAGCGATTGTATTTTGGTGGGAAGTATCTAAGGCACGCTGTTACTGCGTTTCCCAGTGACCGCAGGTGATTGAAGCCTTTAATGGCGACTGTTGCAGGGGTATGGGTAATGGTACAACTGGTAAAACTGCCCGTTTAAAGTGTGGATACCCAGGTGGTGGTGCAAGGCTCGAGGCATCCCTTGTCTACTCCCCTGCCTGCTACATTTACTTTTGATGAGCGCCATTCTTCTCATGCATATGGTATCTGGCGAATTTTGAAGATCTGCCATGTAATGAATGCTGAGGACCTCCCTGGCTGTATTTAGCAGGTTGTGTCTCTCATTTTGTTTTGTTGTTGAAAAACTGGACACATCTAGCATTGTAATAAGATACAACTAGTTTTGGGTTGCTCTGTCCAGGAGATCTTGTGAGTTTATGAGTCTCATGTTTTATGTATTGTGCATAGATTCATTGGTTTCATGTTGTTTTAGATGAATAATGCTATACTGCATGTGTTTTGTTATTTGTCTCCTGTATTGAATATACTTTTCTTTTGAATCTGGATATCTAAGGGGTGTCTTGGGTTCTAGGATATAGGTTTACTATATCGAATGCTTGATCTCTTAACTTCTACTCAAGGGGTAGATTAAAGTGTTTTCAAGTTAAGTGTTGAGGAGAATATATTGCAGTAAGGATATCATGAGTAGAGATAACTTAATACTCTATTCTGGGAGATATCTGTAAGACAGATATCACACAAATCCCCTTGAAATCCAATCTTGATATGTTTATGCTGAACATTTACATGTGTATGTCTACTGACTCCAAGCCCTGGATAGGCACCAATCTAGCTCTGTGTTGAGGTTATACACCAGGTCCAGCTTTGTATCCAAACATAAAATCAAATTCAAACTTCCAAAACAACCTTTAGGACTGTAGAAGTAGTTTAGGACCAAGATCCTCTGATTCACAACTGAACATAAGCCCAAAGCTAGCCCCTTTGCACTTATCCCACAGTTTTGGTCTTCATATAGGAGGATTTATCTGCTTTGTGTCAACATCCTAAGGCAACTCACAAACATATTCTCATGGGTGTTGAATAGGGAATACCTCCCTAGGTTTTGCAGAGCCTGAAGAAGAAGAGGGATATTATAGAGTCTATCTCCTACACTGTTGGCCCCTGGCCCAGAGATCTTGTTGATCATTGATGGCTACTTTGTAGGGAAATCTGGGAATGAACATCCAGTGAGGGAAAAAACCAACAAGAGGATTGATCATTATAGTTATGTAATTTGATGGATTGTTGACCTCTCCACTTTTGAAAAGGGGCATGACTAGACTAGTGGTATATTCCTCATGAAAGCCTTCATGAGCAATTTTGTGGAAAATGTCTTTTAGGTGAGGTGTCATGATGTCACTTCCCTGTTTTAAGTATTCAACCTATAGATCATCCATATTATATGCTTTTCCACTCGCAAGCCTATTGATCCCTTTTTTAACCTCTCTTATGGTAAACAACATTGCTTGTATGTTGATTTCTAAATGGGAATCATTATCTTCTTTGCACTTATAAAATTGGTTCACAGCATCTAGACACTACATTGATGTGCTATTGTTCTCAATTTGCTTTCTACTTGCTTGTAGCTCTTTCCAAAAAAATTTAAGGTCACTCTTTCCAAGTCTTATCAACTCTTCCCTCTCAATTGTCATGTATTCTTCCTTTTTTGTTTTCACCAATTGCAAGTACACTTTTTTATTTGCCCTCTTCGATAGCTTCTTGAGATTTTTTCGTGTTGTCTTACATTCTTCATCAGACCACACATTCATCAAAAAGTTGTATTTCTTCTCCTTGGGTTTTGATCTTTTACACTTGCTTAGTGTCTCTTGGATTGTGTTCATTAAATTTTTGTTAACAATGTGTCTCATGTGAGGCCCATATTGCCTCTTTTCTACTCTTTGTAAATTGACTTTCAACATTGTTCTAAAATTTCTTGATTTTCTTGTGTCATACTTATGTTTCCTTTCCTTGTCTAGACCTTTGACTCTCTTGGGTTTGTTCAAGGTGTTACATTTTCGGCAAGTTATTTTTTATGCATATTGGATTATGATCAAATTTCAGTTCAATTCATGATTCACCAATTTTTATCTTGATAATTTTTTGGGTTAGCTGATGGATTTTAATATTGCCCTCTTTTGTGTTGTTTTTATATGCTTTCAGACCTTTTCCACATGATCTTCCAGATACTTTTCAAACATTACCATCATGATATACCGTCTTTTTATATATTTTGCAGAACCTTGAACCTATTTTGTTAATATGAAATATGGTGATGATATTTATCCATTGAATGATTTGAACATGAGTATGCATGCAATATAGATGAGATTCTATGATTTAATTATGAAGTTTATTTGCGTGCATATGTTTTGTGGATTAACCCATGTGTAGCAACAAGCACGTGGCATCAAGGAGAGGAGAATTTGCAGCAAGTCATAGAATAGGAAAATGGAAGAAAGTTGAAGCCAAGCCGCCAAAAGTGTAGGCAACTGGAAGCTAAATGTGAATCATTATGGCAAGGAATAAATGTAGTAGACTTGTTCCAAGATTCTAAACGTAGCTTATGTGTTTCTCATATGAGTCGTTGCATAGGAATACTTATTTGAATAGGATTCTCCTTCCTCTGTTCAGTTAGAATTAATAAATCAATCTTAACTCTGTATCCTAATATCTAGGAATGGATTAATGATTGTAGTTAGTTGGTAGTTGGATAAGACTCTCTCATTTTGTATAAGTTAGGGGATGAGCTCAGAGTCAAGTTAGTTACCTAGTTATGCAGTTACTAAGTTGTTATTTTTTATTCAATATTAGAAGATACATCAGTTAGTTATTTCCTCTAGACATGAATTGTTGAAATACAATTATTGAATATAATCTGCAAAGAAGATTCTGTTTGAAATATTTTTGTGATATGAAATGAATGGAACTATGTGTTATATGGATGCATGAGTATCTAAGTTAGATTTGATTTCTAGCTAAGTGAGTCAGTCCCCTGAGCTGGCCACTCAAGGTACTGATCTTCACTTCATTTATTTTCTTATTCATTTATGCATTCTTGTTAAAGTTGTTTTCCATTAGTTTATAAATGCATTGTGAGTTAAGTAGAATACTTTGATTATTAATTAAAGTAGTTGTGGTTCATGAACAAATGTATACTTGGTCCATCTTAGTCCTCCAGAGGTTAGTATTAGCTTTCTTATCATTTTGAGTGGCTCTAGATAAAGTCTGTACTTTCCTGTTGTTAGCAGTTATCTACAGCTTATGCTACAGGTATCCATAGCTACTAGGTTCTGTAACTATTTTATTATTCTTGTATTTCTGTGAATTCCAGCAAAGTAGGATAATCTGAGTAAGTTTGGATAGGATAGTTTAGGAAAATATGAGCCCCTAAAGGCACACACAGTGCAGTGCCATCATAAGCTTACGCTCCTTGGTTGATAATTTAATATAGGTGTACAATGTCAAGTGGACTGTTCATATAGGTTTACCCCTAAATTGTGTTAAGTCTACAATGCATTAGTTTTCCTCTACATTTTTGGCACCATTGTCGGGGATGGTACTGCCTTCATAGGCTCATTTTACATGTTTTCATAGCTTAAATTTTGATTCCAGCATTAGGGTTGATAGATTCACTTTTCAAGAAACACTAGAAATTGTACTAACATTGTGCAAGACCACTAATATACAAAGCTAAATCCACTGTATGCGGAGGTAGAGAGACAACCAAGGTAGATTCCTCCCTTCAAATTATCAAGACAGAGAAGATACTATTGACTTTATCAACTATACAGTAGGAATTGTTGAAGGAGAAGAGCCTGTTCTTCCATCTTTATCAACATCTTCTACATCTTTGTCAGCTTCTTCCACAAGTATAGAAGGGACCTTTAGAACCATGGTAGATGCGGTAGTGGAGGATCACCCAAAGAAAGCAACATTTGAGTTTCCTATCACTGATCAGGAGAGGGCTACAGTGTTGAAGAATATTCCACCCTCAGCATTACTAGTCTTCTATGGCCTAGTGATAGAGGACCTAGATACATTTTTGTTTGAGTTTGATATCCTGTGTAGGAGTTATGACTACACTTCAGATGCTCATAGGCTTAAACTCTTTCTTGCCACTCTCAAGGATGCAGCCTTGAGATGGTTTATGAGGCTAGGAAAAGATGTCATTCCAAACTGGGATACAATGAAGGAGAAATTCTTGGAGAAATACCAAGATTACTGCAGAGGGCATGATAAGAGGAGAGATGACATCTTCAGGATGTCACAAAAAGAGGAGGAGCCACTAGAAGATTATATTGAGAGATTCCAGTTTGCCTTGAAGAAAAACCCCCAAAACATATTGTCTAAAGAATCACTAAAGTTGGTCTTTTTGAGAGGGGTTAATGATGATTGCATGGATGCCCTAAATCTCATTGGGCAAGGTGATGTTTCTCAATTACATTTTGAATCAATCTGCAAAGTTTGCATAAATTATTCAAGAACTTTCACCAGAAGACCAAGGAGAGAAAGGACATCCATCACAAGCAAAGCAACCAATGGGGTTTTGTTGTGTGGTTACACAACATGCCCCATTTTGACTTGACAAAATAGGGACCCAACTTTTTTGTTGTTTTGGCTTGTTATTTTTCTGCTTTTGGGCGGTCTGGTAAAAGTAAGTCATGCAGGTCATCCTGTAGAGGGTGGATAAGTCACCATGATGAGGTCAATTGTCAAAGTCAGTATTTCATATTATCAACCTCATGGATGGAAAGTACATGAAATTCCAAGTAGGTTTTCCTTTTAGATCACCCTGAAATTCTCTAAGGGGAGAAAGTTATGTTGAGTCAAAGCTTTGGTCAAACCTGATATTCCAAGGGAGGGGTCATATCTCAAACATCAATCATATCTTGTAATATCACCCCGATATAATCTTATCACCTGATAATCATTTGGTCCACAAAAGTCTGAACGTCAATTTTACGTGATAGCGGTTATCTGCCCGTCAGATAACTTCAGATATTTTGTGGGGGTCATATTTTGAACATCACCCGATCTTACGAATATCACCCTCGTCGCAAAATATCACCCTATGCCAAAATGACGATGATGTCATCTAAACCAATGAACAAAGAATATCACCCTAATGATGAAGTCATCATTCTTTTTACCACACAAAGGTATGTATCCGATCCCCACCATGTTCAATAACATGACGGTGACGTCATTACAACACAATGCTTAAACAAGGTAGCTGACATGCTGACGTCACCCCGATCTTTCGAAGGGGGGTCATCTTAGTTGCGGGGTCATATTTTGAACATCCCCTGATCTTAAATTCATGACCCAATATACATATGGTCAAACATTGACCACATCACCCGATTCTTTTGCATTAGTTTTGCCGCTCAAAGGTAGAAGGTCATTTTATACAGAGGGGGGTCATATTTTGAATATCACCTGATCTTTCAAAGATCACCCCCTCCCTCATATTTCCAAAAATTAAATGAACATTGTGTATATGGAAAAATCAGTCAAATCTATATTAAATAAAACCAAAGAACCCAATAACATAAAGGAAACCAATTTAAATAAAAGCCATAAATAATCACTCAATGAAATAAAGACTTTTACCGAAATCTGTGTTGTTTCCTTTGGATTGAATGTGGATTGCTCAATGAAGTTGCAAAGCCATGGCTGCAACAAGCAAGTATGTGCTCAAGAGATCAATGTCAAAAGATCGTGATAGTGCTTAATCGACGCGTTGTGTATGCTCGAAGCTCTGTTAAGTATGCCTGAGAATACGATCGAAGAGAGAGGCCCAATGAAGGAGATGAGGGGGGTTTATATAGATTTCAAACATGATCAATCAACGGTCTAGATAATTCAGAAGAATCAATGGAGGAGATAAGTTGAGGAATGTGCAACGAATGAGAAGAAGACATGTGTCTTGCTTGCTTTCGCATGAGAGGAGTTATCAAGAATAGAAGAATGAGTTAACTGAAGAGATAAATCAATTAAAAGAATAAAGCAATCAGTTAAGTGATTTAAAACAAGAAGGGATTTGCATGAGAAAAGAAGATATTTTGCTTTATTAAATATAGAAATATTTAATTGATGAGCAAAAAAGCTTGAGTTATATTAGAGATAACTCAAATTAGAAGAAAAAGCAATTTAAATAAATAATTGATTTATTTAAATTTAGAGAAGATATTTTGGAAGAAATAATTAAATAATTGGAATTATTTAATTTAGAAGATTTGAAAAGCAAATTAAATAAATAAATTTATTTAATTGTTGTGCATGATTTTGGAAGAACAGATTTTGATTTAATTAAATAATGTAAATTATTTAATTGTAGATAAGATAGAATTGTGATGAATTAATTAAATAATGGGATATATTTAATTAATGTGGATGTGAATTTTGGAAGGAAGATAATGATCAAATTAAATAATTAAAATTATTTAATTGTGGAAGAATATAGAGGAATTTAATTTAATTAATTAAATAAAGAGGATTTATTTAATTAATGTTGAATTTAGGAGATTTAGAAGAATTTGATGATAATTAATTAAATAATTAGATTATTTAATTAACGTTGTAATGCAGGTGATTAGACAGATAACGGAATGCAAGTGATTTGACGACACGGTCATTTTAGGGTGTCTACATTTTGCCCCTCTTTGATGCAATGCAGCATGTAGCGTTGCGTCAAAGAAAACAATTGTTGAAGATGTAATACAATTTTTGATGCCCCAGTGTAGGTAGTTGCCCCAGTGTAGCTGGCGTAGGGTGCCCCCTCGAGAGGAAAGATAAGGAAGCGACAGAAGAACTGTGTTGACGCTCGACTAGAAGATTTGTTGGAGATAGGCGAGGTTGGGTTGATGATAGATAGAAGAAAGGAGATAGGAGAGAACATAAGAGAAAGACTGTTGATTGATCTTTGCTGGAAAACTATATAAGGCCATGGAAAAATGGATGGTGTAAATGGATGAGCTTGTTCAATGGTTTCACATTTGTTTATAAAGAGCAATCCTTATTTTTGATATAGCACGTGGATAGTTTGCCACCAAGGTATAAAAGACCAAGGTGCTGTAATATCTGAGTGCGTGTACGTTGACTCTGCAAGCAAGCAGTTTGAACTTAGATCCCTTAGACATAATATAACCATGTAGGTATATGTGAATGAGCCATAGTCTTAAACATAAAATAAACTCCAATACATGTAAATGCAAGAAGAATATTAATATGTAAGATGTTAGGTCGTAACACACACAAGATAAATATGATGCTAAGAAAGATGCTAAAGATCATTCCTCAAACACGGCACACACAAGCAATGACTATGCCCCCAATCCATACTGCATCGCAACATACCAAGATTATAGATAAATCAAGGTAGCCTTGAATAGGTAATGGAAAAGGAACAAAAGATAAACCAAAAAGAAAATTGACTGACTTATAAAGTAAACATACAGCCAACATATTCTCTTGCCAAAGAGGTTGCTCAAGATAGATTGGATAGGAAAGATAACAGCCTTATCGTAGGAACTTTGTGTCCGTTAAAGGTTGCTATCTACCTAAAAAGACAATATCTCGCTACAGGAAATGCCACATGTCGTAGGAGACGCGTGTGTTGGTCTCGACAATGGAACACTTCGCAGAAGACAAGCTTGTGGATCTAGGGCTTGGTTAAGCGGTACTTAGCTGATGTTGGCAATCGGTATGTAGGACAGTAGATGACTCTGGAAGTAGGCCTCTTTGCTTCAAGTTTGTTAAGGACTTTTGCTTTGAAAGGTTGTGCTAGCTTGCTGCTTGAGTTAGTCAAGTCGAGGTGAATGGATTTTGACAAACGGAAGACTAGAGGGGTGACAGTGCAACTGGATTGAGATGGGCAGAGAATGATGGATAGTGTGTGCCTGAGTACTGGATACATCCTTCGTATTCCAGACTGCCTACATACCTTGTATCCACGGGATCAAGGCACACTTACGATGGAAGATGAACGTGATAAATATGTAGTTCTGGATAGAGTGATGAATGGGTCAAGGTGAAAGGAGGGAATCTTATGTACCTGAGTACTGGATACTTCCTTCGTATTCCAGACTGCCTACATACCCATATCCATGGGATCAAGGTACCTTAAGATTGAGAAGAGATAATATGTAGTTCTGGTGAGGGTGATGATGTAGAAAAAGTGTTGAGAAGATAACAGCCTTATCGTAGGAACTCTGTGTCCGTTAAAGGGTGTTACCTGTGGAAATGAGAAAAGATCGAAGTATGTGCTGCGAACCACGAACAAGGAACCAATCCTAGACCTAAGTTAAGGAAAGAGTTGCCCCCATTCCGGTAGAGGAAACTGTAGGGGTGACTGCCGAAGAAGACACAGAAAGACTTGACCTAGGACAAGACAGTGTTAACTATAGACACAGATCAAGACATGGGCGGACGACGAGGGACATTGACAAATTTCCAAGCTATACTAGATAGGGAGATGGAAATGCAACCAAAGTCAATGGTTTTATTATGGGTGGATGGATGAGGCGCGTTACGAACTGGACAAGGAGTGGACAGGACTCAATAGACGATGGATGCTAACTCTACGCATAGCGCCTGTTTGCCAGGTTTTCACTGTGGTACTTATCCAAGGAGCCTGTTTGCCAGGTTTTCACCAGAGGACGGATTTTTTTGGATTTTTTTTTTTTTTTTTTTTTGATTTTTTTTTTTTTGTTTTTGGAATACTCTGAGGATCAGGCATAGAACTTCTTGAGATGGACACTGTTAAGTGGCTCATCTAGAGGAATGTCGTCAGGTGTAGCTAAAGTATAAGCTCCCAATCCATATGTTGCTATCACAATGAAGGGACCTAACCAGTTAGGCTCAAACTTACCCTTCTTCTCTCGATCTGCTTGATTTCTCTGATTCTCCTTAAGTACAAGATCACCAACTTGAAACTGTCTTTCTTTGATCTTTTTGTTGTAATTACACCGGAGGCGGTTTTGATAGACATGGAGATGATTAAGTGCGGCAAGGCGCCTCTCATCTAGTAGTTCAAGCTCAGCTAATCTGGAAGTGTGATACTCATCTCCGCCGATCAGGTCCTGCATGGATACTTTGAGGGATGGGATCTCGACCTCTATAGGTAGGATGGCTTCAGAGCCAAAGACCAAGGCATATGGTGTGGCACCAGTTGGTGTTCTGATACTAGTGCGATAGGCCCATAGGGCGGGATTGAGTTGCAAGTGCCAATCACGACCAGCTTCATTGACCGTTTTCTTGAGGATCTTGAGAATGGTTTTATTGGAGGCCTCAGCTTGGCCGTTGCTCTGTGGATAGTAGGGAGTGGAAAAGCGATGTTGGATATTGTATTGTATGCATAAGGCATGGACATCTTGGTTCTTGAATGGTCTCCCATTGTCAGTGACAATGGCTTGGGGAATACCATACCGGCATATGAGGTAGTTTAGAATAAACTTGGTTATTTGTTTACCGGTGATATAGGTCATAGGAATGGCTTCCACCCACTTCGTGAAATACTCAGTGGCGGTAATGATAAACTTGTGGCCATTGGAGGAGGAAGGGTAGATTTGTCCTACGAGGTCGAGACCCCATTGAGAAAAAGGCCATGGAGTAGTCACAGGTTGTAATTCATGAGCTGGTGCGTGAATCAAATCTCCATGCTGCTGACATTGTAGACACTTCTTAGCAAACTGTGCAGCATCTTGCTCTATTGTAGGCCAGTAATAACCTGTTCTGAGTATCTTCTTAGCAAGATTAGGACCGGTAGAATGCGCGCCGCAGACACCTTCGTGTATGTCTCGTAAGGTAGCTTCGGCTTCTTCTGCGTTAAGACATCGTAAGAGGATACCATCGAGACTCCGGCGATATAGTGTATCACCCAGAATGATGTAACGAGAGGATCGACGAATAAAGGTTTTGCGTTGGGTGGATGATAGGTCAGGGGGAAAGGTTTGGTGTTTGAGGTATTCATAGATATCTTCGTACCATGGGGAATTGGGACCAACAAGTTCGCAAATAATTTCAGTAACAGGAACATCAACGGCTGGTATCAACAATTGCTCGATCAAGAATTCACACTTCTATGTATTCGTAGGCATGTCAATCAGTGACCCTACAGAAGCCATAGAATCTGCAGCTTTGTTATGCTCTCTTAGAATTTGCTCAAATGTGATGCTAGAAAAGTGTGGTTTGTAGGCATCCACTAGTTGCTTGTAGGGGACCAACTTTTCGTCCTTTGTTTGGTACTCATCCGTGACTTGGCGAATGACTAGCTGTGAGTCTCCATATACTTGTAATTCTGTGATGTCCCATTGAACTGCTGTATTGAGACCTATAAGGAGTGCTTCATACTCGGCTATGTTGTTGGTGCAAGGGAATGCAAGCCGATATGATTTTGGAATGTAGTCATTCTGAGGTGTAACAAATAAGATGCCAGCCCCTGATCCATGCTGTGTGTAAGAACCGTCAAAGTATAACTTCCACATTATGGAGGTAGCCAGAGTGAAGAGATTCTCGTCAGGAAAGTCTGCTACCATAGGATGTGTATCTTTCATAGGTGCATCTGCTAGTTGATCTGCGAGGGCTTGTCCTTTGATTGCTTTACGATCTGTGTACTCAATGTCGAACTCACTAAGAATCATAACCCATTTAGTGAGTCTGCCTGTGAGAGCTGCTTTTGCTAGTAGATACTTCAAGGGATCAATTTTGGCTATCAGATTTGTGTGTTGGTTCAGCATGTAATGCCACAACTTTTGGGAGGCGAACACTACTGCTAAACAAGCCCTTTCCATTGGTGAATAATTGAGCTCATATCCCACCAAGGTTCTACTGATGTAATAAATTGCATGCTCCTTTCCTATTTCATCATTTTGTGCTAGAAGGGCCCCTAGGGCCGAATTGGTAGTGGAGATGTATAATATCAAAGTTTTGTCTGCCACTAGTGGAACCAATACAGGAGGTGTAGCTAGATACTCTTTAAGTTGATCAAACGTTGCTTGACACTTGTTGTCCCATCGAAATGAAACATCCTTTCGGAGCAAGTGTTGAAAGGGTTGACATTTATCTGCTAGCTGTGAGATGAAACGCCTGATGGACTGCAACCTTCCTTGGAGGCTCCTTAATGCTTTTAGGTTCTTTGGTGGAGGCATCTCCACTATAGCCTTTACTTTTGCTGGATCTACTTCGATGCCTCTGCAAGATACGATGTATCCCAACAACTTTCCTGATGTTACACCGAATACACACTTCTTTGGATTGAGTCTTACTTGGTATTTTTCAAGCCTGTCAAAGATCTATCCTAGGACCTGTATGTGATCCGCCCGAGAAGATTTAGCCAGTATATCATCAACATAGTCTTCCATGATGTGATGAAATAGATCATGGAAGATCACTGTCATTGCTCTCTGATAGGTTGCTCCTGCATTCTTCAGACCAAACGGCATGACACACCAATAATAATTGCCCCAAGGACAAGTAAAGGTTGTTTTATGTTGGTCTTCTTCAGGTATCCTTATCTGATTGTAACCCGAGAATCCGTCCATGAGAGAAAGCATCTCGTGACCTGCTGTCAAGTCCACTATAATGTCAATGTTGGGTAGTGGAAAGTCGTCTTTAGGACATGCTTTATTGAGATCTCTGAAATCATTACACATGCGGATGTGCCCATTGGGTTTAGACATAGGTACAATGTTTGAGGCCCAATCTGAATAGTCAATAGGTCGTATGAACTTTGCATCTAATAGTTTTTGTACTTCCACCTTCACCAAGAGAGCTATCTGTGGGTGCATTTTTCTCAACTTCTGCTTGACTGGTTTCACCTTGGGATCAACTGTGAGATAATGGACTACCAACTTATGGTCTAGCCCTGGCATATCTGCATAGGTCCATGCAAAGTTGATGGTTCGTTGCAAGAAGAAGCTGTTAAGATTTCTGTGCTCTGTGTCAGATAATGATGCCGCTAGGAATGTTGTCTTTGGATTCTGTTCTGTACCCAGGTTGATCTCTGTAGAATCTTCCACTAGGAGAGCTGATTTCTCTTGGTACTTAGATGGTAAGGGAAGGTCAAATCCTCCATCCTCAGGTGCCACAGTTGGGTTTTCACCTTTGGATATGTCCTTTATTTTTACTATTTTATGATCAGGAGGTGCCACAGTGTGGTTTTCACCTAGAGATCTTTCTTTATTTGCACTTTTGCGACTAGAGGATTTGGCATTCTCACCAAAATAAGCCGTGGGCTCTAGTTCCATTACAAAACCTGCCTTGTGATCACCAAGAGGGATACCTTCCCGAAGTCCCATGAACTCAGCTAGAGCTTCGTCATTCTGAAAGACATCTATAACGGGGGCCCCTTGTTGGTCCCAATTGATAAGTTCAGGGTAGACAAGCGTGACATTCTGGGTGCTGGTGGTGGAAGTTAAGGAGACAGAGGATAGTGTAAAGATGGAGGATTCAGTGAATAGATTGGTCATGTGGAGGGAGGAGTCATCGGTGATATCCTCTATAGACGTCGTATCGGCGGGAAAAGTGTCAGCTACCTCGTCGAGGATATACTCGATGTCTGAGGCGTGTGGTACCTTCTTACCAGATCCTAATCCTTTCTTGTCTAGCTTCTTTGTTACCACAATGGGCTCCATAGTGCCTTGATTCTGTTTCCCAAGGCCACCTTTGCCTTTATAGCCCATATTTTTCACTATCCTTAAGCCATTGCCATATTGCTTGACTGGTATCGTGACTGGTTCTTTCTCCTTGTAGAGCCAAGAAGAGATGTCCTCAATAGTTTCCTCTTCCAATAACCATCCATGTTGGAATTGGGTTAGGAATGTTGGGGGAGGAATAGCTGCTTTTTTGGTAACTTTGGCAATGGGTGGTTGGCCGTAAGATTTTGGAGATAAAGGCATCCGCCCTACACAACAAGATTCTGAGATATCATAAGTGCCAAAGCCTATATCTCGGACATGAGCTGTGATTTTGGGGAGGGGTGTAGGTTCACTGTAGAGGCTTGCGTGAGAGTTTCAGGGTCAACATAGAGAGGGGATTCAAGGGCTTTGTCATTTTTAGGCACTTGGTTGCAATTCTTATAGCTTCCTTGCAAGACACGAAAAAATTCAAAAGGATTAGGATCTCCTAGGATGGTGATCTCCGTACCATTGTATGGGAACTTTAGGGACTGATGGTACGTGGAGGGGACAGCTTTCATTGCATGGATCCATGGGTGGCCTAGGATAATGTTGTAAGGCAGCTCAATATCAAGGACTTGACACCTAGTTTCAAGCATGACTGGGCCTAGTTGTATAGGCAAGTGAATAACACCTTCTGAACGGCGTTCTGCATCATCATATCCCTTGATTGTAATACTATGATCAGTGTTGACGTGATCCTCAGAGTATCCCAATTGCTTTAGTAACTTTAAAGAACAGATGTTGAGACCAGCACCACCATCTATGAGGATGCGTTTGATTTTGCGCTTATGGATGAGAACTTCAATATGAAGGCCATCGTTGTGACAAGGATCATGGGAGGGGAGGTCTTTCTCAGAGAAGACCACATTGTAAGGCGAAGCAATATTACCCACTATAGCTTGGAAATCTGCGACTGCTATGTTGTTAGGAACGGAAGACTCTTGGAGGGCTTTTTCTAGGACTACTCTATGTGCAGGTAATGACCGTAGAAGGTCCAAAATAGAGATCTGTGTTGGTGTTCTCCCTAGATGTTCGACAAGATTATAATCAGACTGAACCGGAAGCTTGGGTGTAGGTGCACGGATGGTGACATGACCTCGACGAGTAGTAACAGCACAATCCGTAGATTTGCCTTTGATGGTGAGGGTAGAGACTCGACTCTCTTCAAAACGACCTACAATGGAATCAAAGGAAGTGGATGCATGATTGATACCTTTACCTCTATCCTGCGGAGGAGGTGGGCCATGATGAGGGAATGGTTCCTTGTACATATCTAGATCCTTGTTCGTGTGTTGCGCTGGTGATTCATCCTCAAAAGTGATTTGATTACCGTCGATGAGGTTTTGGATGAGGTGCTTAAGCTTCATGCAAGACGCAGTTCGATGACCTTTGCTCCTATGGAACGCACAATACTCATTGTCTCTGTAACGTGCAGTTTTGTAGACAGGTTCTCCATATGGGGGAGCATCAGGTAAGGTGATGAGCCCTTTCTGCAAAGCTTGCTGTAAGACCGATTCGATGGGCACTCCCAAGGGGGTGAATTGACGTCGCGGGGGGTAATCTTGTTGGGGCCGCTCTTGTTGTCGTTGCTGTTGGTTGGGATAAGGCTGCCTTTGTTGCTGCTGTTGTTGAGGTGGAGCTTGACTTGGTTTGGAGAGTTGCAGCGGTGTTTGCAACGTTTGGACATGCTTAGTATCGACCACCCCATCGTTGACCACGTTTTTGTTCTTGTTCCAATATTTGGGTTTATTGTTCGACTGTTGATGAGAAGAGCTATCTTTCGTCTCTTTAAAGATTTTGACCACACCCTTAGCAATGAGGGCCTTCTCAATGTTGATACCCTTGTATGTGATTTCATCGAAGGTTGTAGCACTAAGAATTTGCAAATGGAAACCTAACTCTTGGTTGAGGTTCTGCACAAATATGCTAATGAGCTGTTTCTCCATAATCTTGAAAGCGAATTTACTAGCCATTTGTCTCCATCGTTGAAGGAAAGAAATGAAAGTTTCACCATTTTTCTGTTTATTGTTGCATAGGTCCATCATGGAAATCTCATGCTCTGCGTTGTAAGAAAAATGGGTGGCAAACTTCTCTGCTAGTTCGTTGAAAGACTTGATACCCGTAGGTAAGTGTGAGAACCATTCTATTGCTTGACCTCCAAGACTGCGAGGAAAAAGATGCATAAGATATGTGTCGTTGTGAGAGACCTCGAAGCAAGCAAGATAGAATTCCCTAAGATGGTCTTTTGGGTCACCTTTTCCTTTGTACTTATCGAACTTGGGAATAGTGAAATTTTAAGGAAAAGGGATCATTGGTAATGACCGATCAAAAGGATAAGGACACACTTCCTCCAACGAGAAGGTCTTTTTGGTGTGGCCAAACGTAAGATCAGATAGTTGTTGTTGCACCTCCGCAATCTTTAGTTCCATAGTCGTGGGAGGGGTTGGTAACATCTCTTGTTGTCCAAAAAGCGGTTGGTGTTGCCCATATGGAAGATTATAGTGTAAGCCATGCGTACTGGTATTATAAGGGTCGTAAGATTGATTGGGATTGTATGAATTGTACGATTGGTTCAGATTGGGTTGGAATTAGAGGCCTTGATTAGGCAGAGGTGGAGGTGGCGCTAGGTAAGAATGTTGGCTTTGCGACGGTTGAAGAAAGGCATTGGGGGGAGGAAAGCTAAAGTGCGTTTGATTAGGTTGTGATGGTGGCACATAGCTTTGGGAAACCTGATGTTGGGAATGTTGAGAGTGGCTAGGCAATGTATGAAAGAAGTTGAGCGAGGATGAACGTTGTGGAGGAGGGACATAGGTAGACGTGATTTGCGACGGTTGGGGTTGATTGAGGATGCGAGTAGAAGAATGGTGTAGTTGCGGTTGCTTAAGGACAAGAGTAGAAGAATGTTGTGGTTGGGGCTGCTTGAGGATGAGAGTAGAAGAATGTTGTGGTTGGGGCTGCGTGACTCTAATTGGTTGAGAGACATGCAGGTGTGATGATATAGGAGGTGGCATTTGTTGAGACGCTTTTTGCATGGCTACATAAGTGTTTCCCGGATTGTAATTGGGTGGGAAACCTATGCGTGATGGGGTAACCAATATTCTGCTTGCGCTTGGGGTGGACACTTTAGGAGGTGGTTGCACATTTGATCGAGCTAAGGTGGCTTGCTTAGCTAACTCTGCTTGACGTTGGAGAGTTTCTTGTTGGTTTTGATAGATCTCCATAGGAGTCAAAAGCGGTGATATGGGCCTCTCCTCTGTTGGATTTTGGAAAAGGGGATTCCTATACTGCGAGCCTTGAGTAGGTAAGGGCGTAGTTACTGTGGACATGGTTTGCACCGCTTGTAGGGTTTCTTGGGTGTTGTTGCTCTCCTTGAGAGTGGACACATCAAAATCCTGAGGTAACTTGGCGCCTTGCTTTGCAAGCAAGCGAAAGAAATGATCCTGGTTCTCACTAAGGATTTTATCAAAGGCAGCTATAGCTCTAGGATCTTGTATAAATTCATCAAGATCTTGCCCATCTTCTTGAGAGGATTGACCTATTTCAAAGTGTCGCTCTTCTTGAGATGGGGTTTGATCTACGATGTAACCTTGTGGGACAAAATCTGGAGGCAAGCCTGTGGTATACTGAGGCGCATTTATCAAAGGGGTTCTATCCTCACGAGGATTGCTTGGTTCATCTATGTGTGGCATGTTTGGAGAGCTGATTGGGTTTGCCGCGGGTGTACTAGGAGTCACCTTGGGAGTAATGTTGAGACGACCTGATTGTGGCGTGCGAGGGGGTGACTTGTGCTTCTTAGGGACAACTTGCCTAGATTTCATGGTTTGCTGTAGCCTAGTGGTGACCATGGGATACACTTGGACACAATGTAATGCTGGGAATCTGTGAGATGCTTTGAAGAAAAGGACAAACTCTGATGCACAAAGTACTGGACCAAAAGCGCTATACTGTTTGACCAGAGGCGCAGGACTGTGCTACCAAAAGCGTGCTATTGTGGGCCAGAGGTGACGGACTGAGCTGCCAATAGCGAGTTACTGCTATGCCAAAGGCGAGCTACAGTGACCAAAAGCAAGCTACTGTTATACCAAGGGCGCTGAAGTAGAGTTTTGCCAGAGGCGGGTTACTGCTGACCAAAGGCGATCTACTGTATTACCAAAGGCGAGCTGCTGTAATGCCAGGGGCGCTGAAGTAGTGTCTGACGTTTTTCAAAGGCAAGATTTTTCTGTTTCTGATTGGATTGGTTTGGCAAGAGAAAACACAGCAAACAAGTGGTCAAAAAAAAAAAAAGGCACAAGGACTGACACAACAGATAGTGTATGTTCAAGGCTCCAAACAAGCCCAATGTTTCCACAGGTCTAATACAGTTGCAATCAATAACAAGCACTTTTTATCCCTAGAGACAAGGTTTCATTGCAGTAGATCAGCTCACAGCTTAATACTCCGTCGATAAAAATATCATTCCATAAAGGTGTCAGATATTTAGTATCTTTGCGAGAGACGATAGGTAGGGATATCTCACCCTCCCCTTGGAAAGCTCAAGTAGGTCACAAGAGCTTTATGTCCAAGGGAATACTATCTCTTCTCAAGGGAGCCAATGGTGAGTATCTTAAGGGTTTAAATCAATTTTCCTTGCACTGATGATTACCGCAATGTTCGGAGGTAGGTCGGGTAGTCTCTATCTAGAATTGGTTCTTAGTGACTTTGAGGGACCAACGCCTTACGAGCAATGCGACAAGCTACTAAAAGCTTTAACCAATCCTACTAAGAGTTTCAAACACTTCGCTCAATGTGAAAATCATTTCCACAAAGAGCTAGTACACCTCTTTTCAGTTTGGCACCACAAGGTAAGGCTGACGTCGGTTAGGACTTGGCTTTTGCCTTATCCCTCTTATATAGCGGTTCAAAGGAAAACTCCGCTTAGGGTCGTCCCTTTTGGATGAATCGCAATCCAAAAGCAGGCCCTTCTAAAGGAAGTAAAAAAAGTAAAAGCCAGCACGTCAAACAAAGGTTCAATTGTCCCGTTTATAAGAAAAATAAGGTGCCACTAAGCTATGCACACACACGATTTGTAGTTGTAAATTGTCCCTTATGAAATGAAGTGTTTGGCATTCATGTCCATTGTCCTTTAGAAAATTGAGGTGTTTGTTCATACATGTCCATTGTCCCTTAAGAAAAGTAGTATGTTCCTAAGACTTAGATTGCAAGAAAAGATTTGTTCAATTATCCTTTTAAGCATGCAATGTGTTTCTAAGACTTAGTGAGATAAATCAAAAGAGGTCTTCAACGCTCGTCCTGCATGAACATATTAAGAAAACACCTATTGGCTCTGTGTGAGTAATAAGAAGCTGCAACAAGTGAGTTAGTTCCACCAAAATTTCACAAGTTAGCAACAAACAAATCAACTTTAACCAAAAGCGCTGCATAATTTTACCAGAAGCGACGTACTGTATTCCCAGAGCGCTGTATTGCAGACCCAAAGCGCTGTATAATATTACCAAAGGTGCAGTGAAATAACCGGAAGTGCTTCACTGTGTTTTCGAAGGTGCTGTGATGCATACCAGAAGCGCACTATAATAATACCAGACGCGCTGAATAATAGCTGTAAGCGTGAAACTGTGTTACCAAAAGCGTGAGACGATATAACCAAAAGCGCCGCGCTGTCTCAGATCACAAAGAGGGGAACTTTTTCAAAATAATCAAATCTAAAGTAAAATTCCATGATTGATTGACTGATCTGAGAAATGATAGCTGAGATATCTATGTTCTGCAATCGTTTAAAGAACTCAAAAAGCTGTAACAACACAAAGGATTAACACAAAAGTCGAAGGTACTCCTAAATAAATCAGCTTAGGATGTCTGACAAGAAAAATAGGTTTGTCTGACAAATACAACAGCTTGTCATACAAAGTAATAAGATAGATGGCATGAAAATCCTGTAAAACAGTGAACAAGGTCAAAACCCTAATTTAGCCAAAAGCGCTATAGAATACTGCCGAAAGCACTGTTCTGTAATGCCAGAAGCGCTATTCTGCCCAGCCAGAAGCGCTGCAGAACCTCAAAAGCGCCGCACTGTGTCTGCAAAAGCGCTCAAAGATCCTGCCAGAAGCGCTGTGGAATGTCGTTTGCGCTGTGCCGTACTGTGACTTCAAAAAAACAAATTTCTCAAAGAAACAAAGGGATTAGTGGGTCCCACCGGGCGTGCCAGAATGTGTATATGGAAAAATCAGTCAAATCTATACTAAATAAAACCAAAGAACCCAATAACATAAAGGAAACCAATTTAAATAAAAGCCATAAATAATCACTCAATGAAATAAAGACTTTTACCGAAATCTGTGTTGTTTCCTTTGGATTGAATGTGGATTGCTCAATGAAGTTGCAAAGCCATGGCTGCAACAAGCAAGTATGTGCTCAAGAGATCAATGTCAAAAGATCGTGATAGTGCTCAATCGACGCGTTGTGTATGCTCGAAGCTATGTTAAGTATGCCTGAGAATACGATCGAAGAGAGAGGCCCAATGAAGGAGATGAGGGGGGTTTATATAGATTTCAAACATGATCAATCAACGGTCCAGATAATTCAAAAGAATCAATGGAGGAGATAAGTTGAGGAATGTGCAACGAATGAGAAGAAGACATGTGTCTTGCTTGCTTTTGCATGAGAGGAGTTATCAAGAATAGAAGAATGAGTTAACTGAAGAGATAAATCAATTAAAAGAATAAAGCAATCAGTTAAGTGATTTAAAACAAGAAAGGATTTGCATGAGAAAAGAAGATATTTTGCTTTATTAAATATAGAAATATTTAATTGATGAGCAAAAAAGCTTGAGTTATATTAGAGATAACTCAAATTAGAAGAAAAAGCAATTTAAATAAATAATTGATTTATTTAAATTTAGAGAAGATATTTTGGAAGAAATAATTAAATAATTGGAATTATTTAATTTAGAAGATTTGAAAAGCAAATTAAATAAATAAATTTATTTAATTGTTGTGCATGATTTTGGAAGAACAGATTTTGATTTAATTAAATAATGTAAATTATTTAATTGTAGATAAGATAGAATTGTGATGAATTAATTAAATAATGGGATATATTTAATTAATGTGGATGTGAATTTTGGAAGGAGGATAATGATCAAATTAAATAATTAAAATTATTTAATTGTGGAAGAATATAGAGGAATTTAATTTAATTAATTAAATAAAGAGGATTTATTTAATTAATGTTGAATTTAGGAGATTTAGAAGAATTTGATGATAATTAATTAAATAATTAGATTATTTAATTAACGTTGTAATGCAAGTGATTAGACAGATAATGGAATGCAAATGATTTGACGACACGGTCATTTTAGGGTGTCTACAAACATAAATGCGGTAGATAGAATCCCGCCAACTGCGAATATGATTCAAACACATGGCAGCATCCATGGATTCTCTACAGAGGATTAACGAATTTAATTGATTTAACATAGTTTTACCCTAATCCTGCCCAAAGGATGCATTTAAAGGTAACTTTCCAAGGTTATTTCCATTTACCTTGCGAAAAAAACAAGAATTTATAGAGCAGAAGTCAAACCCTCTTATGAGCTACCTGTGAACGGAATACAGCTTGCAGCATAATAGAACGGTAATCATCAGCACCTGCTGCCCCTTTTTTGTAATCATCCACCTAACCCAGGAGAAAAGCGTTATCAGGTAAGTAATTGAAAACCCTCCTGTTGTCATTATCTGCATGTTCAGGTAGTATGTTCTTTCTTATTGTTTGAATCTATAAATGTGTACATCATGATAAAATAATGAATAATGGATGTAGTATGCATGATGCCATGGAGATATATATGTAGTATGTAAGTGTGTACGGATATTGTGAAGTAAGACAAGGAATGTTCATTGCAGGAATTCATGGCAGACCTTAGATGGATTAGATCTGATACAGAATTTCAAAAACCCATGTTCGTTCAGTCTGAGGGCATGCAATTCAAATATGGTGTCATTGGGGACACTCACCAGGGAGACACAGATTTAGCGGCATGGTCATTCAGAATAGACCATGATAAAGAAAGTACCCTGTTGGATGCAGTATATGCATCAGGAATGTGGCATGCGGCTGGATTCCCCTATGCTATGGAGACCCCAGAACTGGTAGTAGAATTTGCCAGAAACTATAACCCTCAGATGAGGCGGGTAGAGAAACATGGAAGAGTTTATGCAAACTTCTCGGTTAAGGGCATCACATCTACATTTAACCTGCTAGTTGGAAAGAAGGTAGTTAGTGTGGACCTATAGAAGCTGGAGACAGAATATAATAATAACAAAAAGAATGCAAGGAAGAGGATGTACCAGTGGAGGTCTAAGAGCAGCACCTACACTGCCTCTGCTAAGTTGCCCGTACACCTATATAAATTTGATTTTGATGATGAGTATCAGTACATGATTGCCCTGCTCAGCAAGATGACAGGTCAGCCTCATGTTGGGAACTTCAAGAATTGGATGTTTGGGATCATCCAGATGGTCATGTATATAGACAGTAAGCCACTATGGGCTAAAGTCATCAGTGATGCTTTGAATGAAGAGATGAAGAACCTGGGAGGTCAAGAGTGCTCATTCCATATGACCTCATACATTGTTTATTAATGTGCCTACAAGGGAACCTTTGATGCCCTGACTACAATTGGGAAGGTTAGTGGTGGTGTAGATGATGCCCACATATGGGATCACTATCCTCAATTACAAAGAAAGAACTACCTCCAGGATTACAAGTTGGTGAATGATTCATTCTCTATGCATCTGGTAAGGACAATGGAGGAAGATAGAACCAAGAGATTGAGCATGGAGGCTCAAGAAGTTGTATACAGGCATGGTGCCTGTTTCATCCAATATGAAACATTTTCATATATCAGGGTGGAAGGATTTGAAGACCAACCCCTTATGCTGTCCAGGTACCCTACTGATGGGGTAGTCCTGATGGAATTTTTGAGACAAGTGTCTACCATAGTAGATACATACAAATCATAGAAGAAGATACCCCCTGTACTTTTTTCAATTTCCATGGGATGGTATATGTGCTCAAATTCACAGAGCATAGAGCATATCATAGGTGGTCTGAAGTTGATGTATCTGCAGCCATTTCCATTGGCTAGATCATATGACCCTTATGGTAGGATGTAGAAAATAATGGGGAAGCCCATACATATGAGGCACTTAGAGGATTTCTGGACTGATTGTGAGGATGAGGCCGAAGTAAGAAGAAGAAAATATCATGGGCTCACCCTAAATCAGATAAGGACATTTGACTACATCCCAGTGCAAGCACAGTTGAAGAAGGATGATGGTAAGACTATGTCAAATGAATATGAAGACAAGAAGGTGTATAATGACACCATCTTAGCCCCTGATCTAACACAGCAGGAGGATATCTCCTTGGACTAGTTTACAAGTGGGGTGCTGCAGTTAACTCAGGCATGGGTGGATGAACAAATAAGTAGATTGAAGAAAAGGGGTGTAGCCATTACAGTGGACACCAGGAAGAAAAGGTAGGAGATCCCAGATGAGGAGTATGATGACTTCCTCGATGAGAAAAGGAAATCCAATGGGGAGAGGTTGCCCACTCAGAAATAGAGAAAAGGTCCCCCTAGAGGAAAGAAGATAGATGATGGTCCTAAAGGGGTGATAATCGAGAAAATGGTCTTACCACCTATAGGTGCATCAACATCAAGACATGCATCTGCCTCATCTGCACTGCCTCAAATGGATAAACCAAAGACAAAAAGAATCCTGAAGCTAGTTGAAGATACTGCAGAAGTACAAGACGAGGGCCAAGCCTCACAACAGAACATAGAAGAGGATATCCCTCTCAAGGAAGAGCCAGTAGAAAAGAAGCCTGCAGGTGATGCCCCAATGTTGGTCAATAGGAAGAGGAGGGCGGTGCCCCTGATGTCTCCACCCAAGAAGCAAAGAACATCTATGAGGGGTGAGATAAGGACCGACCCTATAGTATTGAGAGGAGCTAGTGGTGAAGTGTTTAGGAAGGAGCTGCAGCATGATGTGCCACTTCCCACCATAATCAAATTCAAAACAGAGAGAGCAGAGGAATAGACAAAAGAAGCTTCCAAAGCAAGTCATGGTGGTCCTTTCTCCTTGGAATACACCGTAGACCTATCAGATGATGAAGTAGTACATGATGTCGCTTCTCAGAAAATGGAAACCCTTGCTTCAAGTACCTGCATGACCCCACATGGGACCCCATTAGCACAAGCGGTGGTATTGGAAGGGTTGAAACAGATAGCTCAAGAAGAAAAAGAGAGTAGCCTAGAAAGGGCAGCCCAACAAATAGGGCTTGACAAGTTGGTAGATCAGGGGACTAATCATGCCATTATAGATTTGACATACAGGGAGGATGTGAGTTCCAAAGACAAGGCGGATGCACCTGATGCCACAGAGAAAATTGAAGTAGCCAAGTAGGCTGAGGTAGGGAACAATGCTCCAAACATGGGCCAGCAATAGCATGAGATACCTATTGCGCCAAAAATAGTAGAGGTCTAGCAGAAGGGCAAAGCTGATAAAGATACATCAGGTAGTGATGCTGCCTAGATTCATGAAGATATAGGAGAAGAGAATATATCAGGTCATGAGGACCTCGAAACACAAGATATAGGTGCATCTGGTGAGGAACAAAATGTAAGCCAAGATCAGGGTGATGCACCAGAACCAGATACACAGACATCCATAGATATAAATATGCCTCAGGGTGAGGAGAACACTAAGGTGGATGAAACAAAGCAAGAGGGAGTGCAAGATCAAGCACAGGATCATCAGGTGGATATTTCATAGGATCCTCCCCTACAAAAGGAAGCCCCTCAAGAAGAAGAGATGAAACAGGATCCCCCTCATGAGGAACAACATGAGGAAGAAATCAGGAAGTCACCTTCTCCACTTAGAATAGAGAAAGGTACAGGAGATCAGGGTAGACATGATGATGACAAGGGATATCAAGGATCCAAAGATGAAGTGCCTCAGTGGCTTGAAAAGGAAATAGGTACGGAGCAAGGTTTTGAAGTTCAAGAATTTGATATTTCTACCTTGTTTGCAGAGACCATCATGAAACCAAAGAGAAAAGCCAGATTAACATCTGCTATCAGAAGAGATCCTGCTATAGGCAGAAGGACTGCCCAAGTAGCACTTCCCATTGTAGAAAAGGAAAAGGGCAAAATCACCCTGGAAGAGTTCCAAATCACAACTGTAGATTTGGGTTTTGCCAATGAAGACCAAGAGGGTCAGGAGGGGAAGGATATCATAGATTCTTTGACCCAAAAGGTGAAGAAAGAGAAAGAGAAAAATAAGCAGCATAAGGAGCAATTGCCCAGTTGCATGCATATATAAAAGGGTTGATTAACCCTGATAGTACACTAGCAGATCTGGCAGTCCCATTGACTGTTATCTCCCAGGAGGAAGTTAATAAATTGAACCTCATGAAGCATCAAGCCATGGTAATGGATAAGTGGATGCTATCAGCCCTTACAAGAGTCAGAGATGTATTGAGAGCCTCTTTCCAGAGGTGGAATTATTTAAGCAGTCTGAAGAGAAAAGTAGATAAGATACAAAATGAAACAGGAAGAAGGTCTTTCCAATTGGAAAAGGACCTGACTACTTTGGGTGAAATAAAGAGGATTGATCCTCAAATTCTAATTAACACTCAAGTGCTGAATAATAACAATGCCCTGCTGATAGACATTTGGTATGAAGATATCAGGTTCAAATGTGATATCCTGAAGAAAAGCAATGGCAAGCTCAGGGATATTAGTATAAAGCTGCTCAGCATGATGGCACATGAAGCAGAGATCCTTGAAGCATTGGAAGGTAAAGTAGAGGGTAAGATAGAAAATCAAGATGCAGATTTTACCATCAGGGCACTGCATGATAATTTCTAGCTGGTGGCTGATGACCCCCTCACCCGCCTAACAGAAGAGGTGATGAATAAGATCATGAGGATCAAGGTCAGGGTGGAGAATTACAATGAAACATTGAACCACAGAAAGGATAAACTAGAAGTAATCAAGGATAAATTCCAGTCTCATAAGCATGCCATCACAAAAGCTAAAACCCAAGATGGCAGGGAGGTAGACAAAATAGTGCATGCCTATGAAAATATCAGGACAGCAATGAAGGTCCATATACAGGATGATGTTCATCAGGGCAATAGCAATACAGAAAGCAATGAAGATGATGAACATGATGAAGAAGAGGAACCCGAAGAATGAAAGAAGATGTAGAGCAAAGAAGATATATGCATCATGACTCATAAGATGATGAGTCATCCAGATGGTTGCTAGTTAGTAACCTGTGCCACAAAGGATAGTTGACTAAGTCAAAAGTGATAATCTACCATTGATCTTAATTGACAAATCCTGACCATAGGTCATTTATAACTGCCTCCTCACCTTATTCTATAAAAGGTGTAGCGGTGCCTTATTTTGAATATTCGAAAGCTTAATTGAAATTTGATTGCTAAAATATCAGGACTTATTTCAAAGTTGTTGTAAACATACATGTTTTGCATACTTAATGAAAGAGAAGACAATTTGATTACAAATCATCATAAATCTTGAGTAATCTGTGTTTGGAATCTTGATACATGCTTTGATCAGCTGCATCCCTTGGAGTACTTGTCAGTCTGCATGTGTTGTTTTCATTCCTTATCCTTTGAAGTTAGCATCATATGTATCTAGCTGTGGAACATCCTGGTGAAAATATGGTTTGATTTCTTCTCCTAATGACTGTATCTTGTATGTATGTGGTTCAATAGCTAAAGATTCACCAAAATTAGAAGTATTCATTTAAATTTCTTTCAATTTCATAACAATTCACCATCATAATTACAAATAACAGATAATCAGAAGCAAGTAACATAAAATATGCTGACATCTCGTAGAGAATTGGAAATACATAGCATATTTAGAGTTAAAGCATGTTAAATTGACAGATATCATGCAAATTCACACATAAATTCATGAAATCCATGCATATATCTACTTAAAGACACATCATTTAAATAAATATCCTGTATAGAAGAAAGAACAAGTTCATGATGATCAATAATCAGAAGAATTGATCAAACTTGCAAATACATTTGCTATCTTTGAAGTAGGGTAAAAATAACCTCTCTGTGGAGTATTTACAGGAAACAGGATCTACTGATCACCACACAAACGTAAGGCCCCTTGAAATGGAAAATAGCAACACACATCAACCACTGAGTAATGTCAGTAGATTATGAACCAATCAACAGAGACTTGGGATCATGAATTCTTTGAATTCATCATATCTTTCAAGATAAATAAAGGTTGTTGTGTAACTTTTATTTCATGTTTGCTTGTGAGTAACATCATGATTAACAGGTTTCAAGAGTGGAAATCAATAACTTGTTGTCCAACATGAAGGAGGATATCATCAGCCATATGGCTACACAGCTGGACACTCTTCACATCAAGAAGAAATGAGAAGAGGTGAATGTAATGCTTACTAAGTACTGCCCTAGTTGTAGACAAAGGAAGGCCAATTGTAAATGCAAGAGGGCGGCTAGTATCCAACAAGAGAAGGTTGAAAAGATAGAATTTCAGCCATTTGAAGGAGAGGACGGACAGTTGTTCTACATAGCTCAAAGGAGACCTTGGTAGCAAAGACAAGGTATGCCCTCTGATCCACTTAGTTTTAATTCACCTTTTCTTGCTGCAAACCAAAATTTCTTGGCTTGGAATACTCAACCATGGCCTAGTAATCAAAATCTATGGCAAAACCCACAATGGTCTACTCCACAACCCAGTTGGAACCAACAACATCCAAACCCATGGCCCCAACAAAGTTCCAAGGTTCCAACTATAACCCCCAATGGCCTACATAGTAACCTCAGTGGCAGCCCCAATGGAACAAGGGCCAACAATGGCAGCAAAATGTAAATTACCAGTAACCTATGCTTCCATCTCAGCCCCAGCAGCTAGCAATAATGTCTCCATCCACTCCTCAAACTCAACCTCCTAGACCTACCCAACTCCCTACCCAACCTGCACCTAACCCTAAGAACAGGCCTGTTCAACAGGCTTATACTAACGAAATGATGCAATACCCCACCTACAGGGTAGAGGTGAGTAGTGTTCATCTCAGATCGGGGAATAAACTTGCGAGCCCTTCATCTCCCCAAATTACAGAACTTGAAGATGAAGAACCCACAAAGGAAGCCTCAAATAAGCCACCTTTGGAATCTGAATCAAATCAAAAGCCTCAGACCACTTTACATCTAAAGCCTCCTTACCCTGAATGCTTGGCTATCCAGAAGCAACTAGTATAGGATGAAACTAACCTTATAGGCCAGTTAAAAGATATAAGCATAAAAATTCCCTTAATCCAAGCTATCAAAGATATTCCTATCTATACTAAGACTATTAGAGATCTTTGTATAAAGAAACCAGGAAGGAAGAGAATAGACCCAAAGATAGTCCACGTTTTGGGTAACCTTGCTGACATAATGTTGGGGAATATAATTGCCCCCAAATATACTGATCCAAGTAGTCTAGTAGTGGATGTAAAAATCAATGGGACTCTGATCAAGAATACTTTGATAGACTTGGGTGCTGCAATTAATGTAATGACCAAGGAGACAATACAGATGCTGCAGTTAAACAACCTTAGGCCTACTCAGACAGTTTTGCAATTAGCTGATAGGTCTACAGTTAAACCTGAAGGAGTCATTGAGGACTTGGTAATTGCATTAGACCTAGGAATACCTTGCTGATTTTATAGTACTACTTCCTAAGGTCAATCTCGCTGGTTATCGTCTTATACTAGGCAGACCATGGCTTGCCACAGCAAATGCATTTATAGGTTGCTGGTCAGGAAATATGATCATATCCAATGGGACTGTGACCAAGAAGTTGGTCTTATATCCACCAGCCCAACCATACCATGAACTTGAGCAGACCATCTGGCCTACCTTGGATGATGAGGACAGCTATTCACTGCAAACCTTAATGACCATTGAATGCAGCCCCTTGCTAGATATCCAGGATGAAGATGCGTTGATAGCTCACATTATACAAAATGACCACAGGAGGTACCCACAGCAATAGGACTATCTATCCTGCTTACAAGACCCCTTGAGAAGCATAATACCTACTAGTTCTTAAGAGGAGGTATCCCAAATATTTCATACTTTGTTACCCCAGCAATGCTTACCAATAACCAATAATACCTAGCCTTGATTTTTCCTCTATACAAGAAATGTCTAAACAATTAGAAATCAAGCCAGGAAAGATATTGACTGTTAATAATGCATTGACTGATGAACAGCAGCAATCCCTGCACGCAGTGTTGCAGGAACACTCAGCAGCATTTGCATGGGATTACAGCGACATGAAAGGCATTGATCATGCCTTATGTATGCACAAAATTTACATTGATGATGGCCACAAACCTATAAGGCAGCAGTAGAGACGCATGAACCCTACTCTAAGAGAGATAGTGAAATCTGAACTTCAAAAGCTTTTGGATGCAGGATTTATATACCCCATTTCAGACAGTGAATGGGTTTCACCATTGGTAATAGTTCCCAAGAAAGGTGGCAAATGGCGAGTTTGTGTTGACTATAGGGAACTAAATGCTGCCACCAGGAAGGATCACTTCCCATTGCCATTTATTGACCAATTTCTTGACTCTTTGGCAGGGAAGAAATATTTCTCACTTCTTGATGGCTTTAGTGCTTATAACCAAATCAAGATTGCACCAGAGGAGATTCAAGATAAGACAACATTTACCTACCCTTGGGGGACCTTTGCATATTATGTCTTGCCTTTTGGTCTGTGCAATGCTCCAGCCACCTTTCAAAGAGCAGTACTCAGTATTTTCTCTTATTTTTCCCATGACAACATGGAAATTTACATGGATGACTTCACCACATATGGTGAAACATATGATGAAGCCTTACACAATTTGGAGAAATTTTTAAAGAGATTCACAGAGCACAATCTATCTTTGAGCAATGAAAAATGTTTTATGATGATGACACAGGGCATTGTCTTGGGACATTTTATCTCAAGTGCGGCAAGAATACAAGACCCAAAGAAGATTGAAATCATATCTACCCTGCCTATTCCACAGAGATAGAAGGATGTAAGGAGCTTCCTTGGACATGAAGGTTATTATAGGTGGTTCATTCAAGATTTTAGCAAAAATTTGCCCCTCTGTTTACTCTCTTGACAAAAGACATTGACTTTGCATTTGAGAAGCTAAAAGCATCCTTGACACAAGCTCCAGTTCTAAGAGGTCCAAATTGGACACTACCTTTTCATATCCACACTGATGCATCAGACTTTGCCATTGGAGTAGTCTTAGGCTAGTAAGAAGGAAATAAAGAATATGCAATATACTATATCAGCAAAAACCTACAGGGGGATGAGGTGAACTACACTATGACAGAAAAGGAAATGTTAGCTATTATTTATGCCATTAACAAATTTAGACACTACATTACTAGCTATAAAGTGTTCATACATATAGATCATATAGCAATCAGATATTTGATGAATAAGCCAATAGTGGGTGGAAGACTTGTAAGGTGGTTGTTGTTATTGCAAGAATTTGACATAACAATAGTTGACAAACTAGGAAAGGCTAATGTGTTTGCTGATTTTCTATCTAGACTACCTACACATCAACGGGAGTGGTTGATGACTCTTTTCCTAATAAGCATCTATTTTCTCTAAACATACACACTCCCTGGTATGCAAATATAGCTAATTATTTGGTGACAGGGCAGATTCCAGGTTACTTTTCTCCAAGGGAGAAAAGACAATTAGTTCACAAATGCTTCCCTTATTCTTGGATTTCTAGATTCCTATTCTACACTAGCCTAGATAGCATTATGAGAAGATGTATTAGGGAGGATGAAGTGTTTGACATATTGAAGGCATGTCATGATAAACCCTATGGTGGACATTTTGCAGCCAAAAGGAAAGCCTTCAAGATCTTGACACAAGGATATTACTAGCCAACACTACATAAAGACTCTGTCCAGTATACTAGAAGTTGTGATCAGTGCCAGAGAATGGGGAGACCTACAAGAAGTGATGAAATGCCTTTGCAGCCCCAAATAGCATTAGTTCCTATTGATAAGTGGGGGTTGGATTTTGTTCGACCTATCTCTCCTACTTCAAACAACAAGGAATATATATTGGTATGCATTGATTACTTAACCAAATGGGTAGAAGTTAAAGCTTTGCAGTTTGCCAGAGATGGCAATGTGGCAAAATTCTTCTATGAGGAAATCTTCACTAGGTATGGTGTATCTAGGGAGATAGTAATTGATCAAGGACCATAATTCACATTAGACTTAATCACGAAACTGGTGGAGGAGTATCAGATTAGACACAAGAAGTCTACCCCATACCATCCTCAGGCTAATGGTCAAGTCGAGGTTACAAACAAGGAGATTGAGAATATATTGACAAAAATAGTACAGCTCCACAGAAGAGATTGGGTTTCCAGATTACTAGAAGTTGTTTGGGCATACATAACCACATGGAAGACAACTACAGGGTTCACTCCTTATGAATTGGTTTATGGCAAGACAGCAGTACTTCCTATAGAGTTTGAATACAAAACTCTGAGAGCAGTAGTAGAATTAGGGATGGACCTGACAAAGGCTCAAAAGGAAAGGTTACAACATTTAAATGTTCTTGATGAAATCATATTAGAAGCCATACACCACACAAAGGTTATTTAGAAACAAAGAATTAAATGGCATGATAAGTATATAAAGACTAAAGAGTTCACTATTGGTAATTGGGCCCTTCTCTATGATTCCAGATACAAAGATTTCAAAGGAAAGCTTCAATCTCAATGGTTGGGACCATATGCGATTCAACAGGTATTCCCTAATGGTGCAGTCCAACTACAAACCATTGATGAGGTCAGATTTTCATTACTAGTAAATGGACACAGGCTGAAACTTTATAAGAAACTGCTTCAAAAAGATGATTTTATTGTCTCTCTAACAAACAAGTATGGTGCTCACAATGATATTGATGAAGGCTCTAAAACACACAATGATGTACCAATAGAAAGTGATCCACCCATCATGTCTAGTGACACAGAGGTTGAGTTGCACAACTCAACCCCTGTTACTGAGACTTAATTTTTATTGCTTTACACTTCACATGCACACACAGCACACTACCCATGGTGAACACAGTTAGCTCTAGAGGGACATGTTCTTAACTCTCAGTTGGGACCTATTACAATCAGGACCTGAAATAATACATTCAGTCGGGACCTATATTGGAGGTACCCGTAGCAACACTTGTCTGCAGACGTCTTCAACACTTTGGAAAAAAGTAAACTATTTTCCCACGCATTCCATTTCTTCTACACATGTGTCATTCATTTTGAATAAATCAAACACCCACCGCAAAAGTGTTCAACTCACACTCATAGTTGTTTGATCAAGCATTGCGAGTTGTCACCTCACATCACTTCCACAGTACCCACCGCCTTACCATTCAATCTCATACATTTCATTCTGCTAACATCAAATAAATGCCAAGCATGTGTTCTCTAGTTCCACGGTGTGTTGATCCCTTACTTCCATGATGTATGTACAAAAGGTAACCTTCAATGATTAACTTAGATTTCTTTTCATATTCATTATTACTCTTCGTTTAATTCATCCATGCAAAAATATATATCACCATTCCATTTCATAATGACTCTTTCAGCCCTATCAATTCACGCGTGAAGTGAGGTCACTTCACCCATTAGTTGGGGGAGGGGTATAATGGTTAGTTAAATTTTTCAATTTTTGCCACCTAAGACCAAATAGTTATCAGATAGAATTGTATGCCAATTTTCCAAATATAGTAGACCTACCCTATTTCATCCAAATTGTGAACTATTACCCCATTAGTGAGCTGAGATACAAAATTTGCATACAAGAGAGCTTCAAAAGTTGCAGTTTGGGGGAATAGAAGAAGGCACAAGAACAGGCAACAAATTATAGGTTCTTCTGAAGGTGGTGGAATCGAGGTTGAGAAGAAATTGAAACCTTTTGAGGTTGCAGAATACAAAGACAATGGGAGGTGATGTTGTAAGATGAGAACCATCTGCGCACAAGGAAATATTAGAGGATGTGATGGTTCTACCACTCTTCACCAAAGTGGGATGGCTAGACTACTTCTTGAAGTTAACAAAATATGATAATGAAATGGCAAAAAAATTTGCAGCTACATTGCAGTATGATGAGCCAATAGTCAGGGGATTGGTTGTAGATGCTTCTGAAATGGCCATTGCCCAAGTTACAGGATTGTCATGTATAGGGTCTAAATATCCAGCTCGTGCTGATGCAGCTGCAACAAGAGAAGAATTCTGCGAGCATGGAGAAAACCTGGAGTCGTCATCGCAAGGTACAAAGAGATTGTCTCTTCCATTCTTTTGGGGAAATGTGCTTCTTATATCATTAAATACTTTACCTGTGATGGTCGGCACAATTTGTTATATATTGTGCACTTTAAGTTGCTAAATCACTTACACCATGATAAGTTAGTCAATCTTCCCAATTTCCTCTATAACATGTTGAAGAGGATGGCATCTGAATATCAGAGAAACCAAATGGACACCACATTGTCCATCACTACTTAATAGCCCTATTGGTTAAGAGAAGCCTGAGAATTCAACATCCACAGGTTGATTGGAATGCCTTTAAACAATGCACAGATATCACAACACTATTGGAAGTACCTAAAGTAGAGGATGAACCTCAACATGAATTAGAACCTAAGATTGCACCTGAACCTGAGATGGAACCGGAACAAGAAGGGCCACAGGAGGAAAATACTCTGGAAGATAGGCTAGTGGCAACAGAGAAACCCTCATCTTCTACAAACCCTAAAGCTATGAGAGGTGCTGCTTCAACATATGCTAAGAAAAAGAGGAATAAGAAAGGTGTTGAGAAACATACGAGCACTGTAAAAGAAGAGGATGCAGGGGAGAAGAAGAAGAAGAGGAGTAAAAAGAAGAGGAAAAGTGAAGTCAAACAGGAAACTGTTACTCCCAGGCGCTCAGGAAGGTTGAAAAGGCAGATTGTTAAAGAAATAATTGTTGAGGAACATGGGCAAGAGGAAAAAGGTGAAGGACAGCAGCACCATGATTCAACACTGTTAGACACAGACTCAAACAAAGAAGGGAGCACCCCTGAGAATGTCCCTACTGATGTTCATGAAAATATCAATGTGTGTACTAAGAGGAGAAGGTATGTTTCTTCATCTTCTGACTTTGATTCAGAAGATATGTTTAATGCAAAGAAGATGGGGAAGTCAGTTCCTAGTAGCTCTACTAAGGAAATTTTTGATATCATTGGGGATGATGATGATGAAGGTTTAAATTTTGAAAAGGAAAAAGAACTGTTAGAGGATAGGAATATCAAGAAAGAGCTTCAAGAATCTCTTGACAGGATAAAGTAATTGGAAGATCAAGTAAAAGGATATGAGGAAAAGGACAAAGAGAAGGAGAAAAGAATACAAGAATTGGAGGAGAAAATTCAAACCTACGGCCATGGAACCAACTTGGATCTGTTAGTACAAATGACCGAGAGTAATTTAACAAAAACTAAAGAGAATAAAGCACTAAATCCACAACCTCATGTAGCAAGGTCTCCAACACATCACACCACTTTGTCTTTGGTCTTTGAATTGATGAAACATACTCACAAATCCAAACAGGAAAAAGAAAGCTAGGAGGAAGAAAAACAAACTCTCAATGCATCTCTAGAAGGTAAGAATTTGGAGTTAAAAAGGTTCAAAGGTAAATTGACAGAGGTAATAGATAAATCCATTCAGATCATTGAGAGTAGACCTCCACCTAGGGTGTATGCATTGTTTCTAAAGGATAAAATTCTCAATTTTCAGTTCAATAGGTTCATTAATGATCAGCCTGCATTACACTCAAGGCATAAGTTTTTCAGCTATTTCAAAGAAGTCAGCCTGGAGGAGCAAGATTAGTTGTGTGAGTATTGTTTACACAACTATCTGATGGCAGAGGATACATAATGGAACCCCTCAATTTATGTTGGGGATTTATAGGTTAGAGCATTGTCATCCTATTTCAAGAATGAGCAGCTCAGAGGTGAATTAATGGACAAATATGAAGAACAAGATAAAATAGTGGCACTGCAGATCAGAAAAGAAGCACTGAATCCCAATGTAATCCTTACTCAATGGTTGGCACGCCTTTCTCACAAAGGTCCAGGAAAGATAATCATGGATTTGAGACTCCAAGATTATAGAAGGATACAGCAGTTGGTAGTGCCTATCCTTCAAAACTGCCTAGGGTGTGTACAAAGCAGATGGAATAATCTGACCCCAGAGTTGCAAAGGAACCTCACTCTCTCCATAATTTTATAAATATGTTTGAAAGATTGTGCAAGTACATCCATATTTCAGAACAAACAAGAGTGGGATGGCTACCACTTATCATCCTCCTATTCTTCTATATCTACTACCACACTGGATAGGAGAAAAGAATGATGAATGTAGGAGTGCAGAATCAGTTAAGATGGATAGGCTTGCATGTTATAATGGTTTCTATCTTAAGCAGGGGGTGGGAGTCAAAGAAGTGATGGACCTTAGGCAGATCACCTTGCATTATAATCATTTCCCCTAGATGTTTAGTTCAGTGTTTTGCTTGAGGACAAGCAAAATGATAGTTGGGGGGAATGATGGGTTTAAATATTGGCCTCTTTTGTGTTTTTTTTATATGCTTTCAAACCTTTTCCACGTAATCTTCCAAATACTTTTCAAACATTACCATCATGATATACTATCTTTTTTATATATTTTGCATAACCTTGAACCTATTTTGTTAATATGAAATATGGTGATGATATTTATCAATTGAATGATTTGAACATGAGTATGCATGCAATATAGATGAGATTCTATGGTTTAATTATGAAGGTTATTTGTGTGCATATGTTTTTTGGATTAACCCCTGCGCAGCAACAAGCACGTGGCATCAAGGAGAGGAGAATTTGCAGCAAGTCGTAGAACGGGAAAATTGAAGGAAGTTGAAGTCAAGCCGCCAAAAGTGCAGGCAGTTGGAAGTTGAACGTGAATCATTATGGGAAGGAATAAATGTAGAAGTAGACTTGTTCCAAGATTCTAAACACAGCTTATGTGTTTCTCATATGAGTCGTTGCATAGGAATTCTTATTTGAATAGGATTCTCCTTCCTCTGTTCAGTTAGAATTAATAAATCAATCTTAACTCTGTATCCTAATATCTAAGAATGGATCAATTATTGTAGTTATTTGGTAGTTGGATAAGACTCTCTCATTTTGTATAAGTTAGGGGATGAGCTCGGAGTCAAGTTAGTTACCTAGTTATCCAGTTACTCAGTTGTTAGTTTTTTATTCAATATTAGAAGATACAACAGGTAGTTATTTCCTCCAGACATGAATTGTTGAAATGCAATTATTGAATATAATCTGCAAAGAAGATTCTGTTTGAAATATTTTTGTGATATGAAATGAATGGAACTATGTGTTATGTGGATGCGTGAGTATCTGAGTTAGATTTGATTTCCAACTAAGTGAGTTAGTCCCCTGAGCCGGCCACTCAAGGTACTGATCTTCACTTCATTTATTTTCTTATTCATGTATGTATTCTTGTTAAAGTTATTTTCCATTAGTTTATAAATGCATTGTGAGTTAAATAGAATACTCTGATTGTTAATTACAGTAGTTGTGGTTCATGAACAAATGTATACTTGGTCCATCTTAGTCCTCTGGAGGTTAGTATTAAATTTCTTATCATTTTGAGTGGTTCTAGATTAAGTCTGTACTTTCATGTTGTTAGCAATTATCTACAGCTTATGCTGCAAGTACCCGTAGCTACTAGGTTCTGTAACTATTTTTATTGTTCTTGTATTTATGTGAATTCTAGCAAAGTAGGATAATCTGAGTAGGTTTGGATAGGATAGTTTAGGAAAATATGAGCCCCTGAAGGCACATACAGTGCAGTGCCATCATAATCTTATGCTCCTTGGTTGATAATTTAATGTAGGTGTACAATGTCAAGTGGATTGTTCAGATAGGTTTACCCCTGAATTGTGTTAAGTCTACAACGCATTAGTTTTCCTCTACATTAGCTCTTGGGAGCATATGATATAGTCAACCATGTTTTTCCAATTGTATCTTGTGCATATTACTCTTCTAACATTAGTCATTACCTCATGCCATTATTGCATATTATAAGGTTGTGTATCTTGCATAAACCTAATAGTTATTCCCCAAAGTAAGTTATGTTCTTCTACCCATCTATTGATTTCATTTCCCATCTATTGTCTTCATCTTCCTATAGTCATAGTGGGTTGCCATTTATGTCACCATAGACTCTTATAGTACTAGCATGCTTGTTTGTTGTTCAGACATTGAAATCCCCTATTAGCATTACCTATCTAAGTTTGATTTAGGCTATGATGTCTTTCCCTAAAGTTGTAAATGGTTTTTTGTAATCTAGATTCATTTTCTTATATACTTTTAACTATTGTGGAGAAAAGTAACATGCTATTATGTTGATTGTCATTTTAGTTGTTGTGATCTAAAACCAAACATATTCCTTGTGCGGGTCATTTTTCACCACTTGTATAAATCTACTTTGTTTTTCCTTTATGACTATCATCACCCCTCCATGACCTCTCCGATTTAGCCACTTTTTCCATACAAATGCTTTTCTATACCCTACAAAATCTAAGATTTTGTACCTATCATGTTTGTGAGTATCCATAAGAGTTATTATGTCTTTGTCTTCCACTATGAGCCCTAAACTAGGACCTCTACTCCAAGGGTAACCTCTGCAATTCTAGATTACCATTGTTAATTATTCTTGGTGGGCCACATCTCCCTACTTGTCTTGTGTCATCCAACTTTCAATCACATTTTTTTTGTTTTCCAACAATGCCCATTTTCCTTTTGACCTAGTTGTTCTCACTTTTTCCCATTCCTTCCTTTGCTCTTCTTATTGCCTTAGCATCAAATCCTCACCTAAATAAAGGCATGATCCTTTCAATAACCCCCTATTTCTTTTAATGTGTATATTATTATTTTTTCTTTCATTACAACTCATATATTTATGTCTCTTCCACCTTCCTTTACCTTTCCTAGCATGTGTGGTTGGCAAATTTGTCTTTTCCACATCAATTTTTCCTCAAGAAAACCTCTTACTAAGCTATTGTTTTTTTCCTTATCTTCATAATCTTTCACTCCCTTAACAATTATGTTGGCTGATCTACTTTCTCTATCTTCCATCAGTTGCAGTTCTATCTATTTTTGTGTTATTTCCCTTTGCTTCTAATGGTTCTTTGTCTACCCTTGCCCATGTCTTGGCCTCCTCCAATTGACTCTATATGCTGCTCTCCTTTACTTTTATGTTTGATATCACCATTATTCTCTTTTATTTATTCTATGTATGTTTCTTGTGTGATCTTTGCTTTGTCTTTCCTTGTGCTTATTTGTGTTGTATTTTTTTTAGCATGTGTAGTTCTTGCTACCCAATTTCTATCATTTTTTGTTGGTTGAATTAGGGGAAATTTACATAAAAAATGGGCCTCCTAAGAAACTCTAAAAAAGCAAAAATTATCTCATATAATACAATTATTTAAATATAAATAAATATAAATTACTTAACTACATGAGTTAAGTGGGGACACATGTTTCTATTTAATTCCTTAGAAAACTGAAGTTCATTATTTTTTTTAAGTGGCAACATATATTTCTATAATAATTTATTAAAAACTCAAGTTCACTTTTCATTTTAGATTATTTCTTTTTTCTTGATTTTTTATTTTTGATTTAAAAAGTCTTAAACTCAAGTTCATTATTTTTCTAAAGTGGTAACGTATATTTCTATTATAATTATTAAAAAAATCAAGTTCACTTTTCATTTTAGATTATTTATTTTCTTGATTATTTATTTTTATTACACTGAAAGGTGTTACAAGCGGGGTGGGGATGAGAGCACTCATTTTTCTGCCTAAATTTATTAAAAATATATATATATATATATCAAAAAAAAAATTAAGAAAATCAGAGAAAAAAACCAAAAAAGAAATTAAAAACCACTAAAGAAGAAAAAGCTAAATCATAAAAACTATGGAACCAAAAAAAGAAATTGCAAAAAATAAAAAATAAAAACTAAAAAATAAATTGGAAAAAATAAAAAATAAAAAGCAAAAAAGAAATTGAAAACTGTTGGAAGGAGAAAATGTTGGATAAATGAAAACTATGGAACCAAAAAAGAAATTGGAAAAATTATAAAATAAAAACCAAAAAAGAAATTGCAAACAAAAAAAAAGTGTAAAATAAAAGAAACTATGGAAAAAGGATATTTTAGATATATTTTTTTAAATATAAATATACTAGTTATGCCGAGAGGCATTATACAATTAGAGCGGAGTCAGAGCAGGGTGGGGATGAGAGCACTCATTTTTTCTACCTAAATTTATTAAAAAAGAATTTAAAATACCAAAAAGGAAATAAAAAATAAAACTTAAGAAAATCAAACAAAAAAACAAAAAAGAAATTAAAAAGTGTTGAAGGAGAAAAAGCTGGAACCAAAAAAGAAATTGGAAAAAATAAAAAATAAAAACTAAAAAAGAAATTAGAAAAAATAAAAAATAAAACCAAAAAAAAAATTTGGAAAGTGTTGGAAGGAGAAAAAGCTGGAGAAAATCACGAAAACTATGGAACCAAAAAAGAAATTAAAATTTTTTAAAAATAAAAACTAAAAAAGAAATTGCAAACCAAAAAAAGTGGGAAAATTAAAGTAACTATGAAAAAAGATATCCCTCGGCGTACTTTAGATATATTTTTTTAAATATAAATATACTAGTACAGCGGGGTGGGGATGAGAGCACTCATTTTTTCTACCTAAATTTATAAAAAAAATTAAAATACCAAAAAGGAAATAAAAAAATCAAACTTAAGAAAATCAAACAAAAAAAACAAAAAAAGAAATTAAAAAGTGTTAAGGAGAAAAAGATGGAACCAAAAAAGAAATTGAAAAAAATAAAAACTAAAAAAGAAATTAGAAACTGTTGGAAGGAGAAAAAGCTAGAGAAAATCACGAAAACTATGGAACCAAAAAAGAAATTAATTTTTTTTTTAAATTAAAACCAAAAAAGAAATTGCAAACCAAAAAAAAGTGAGAAAATCAAAGTAACTATGAAAAAAAATATCCCTCGGCGTACTTTAGATATATTTTTTTAAAATATAAATATACTAGTTACGCCGAGAGGCATTATAAGTCACATCGATTGGGGATGAGAGTACTCATTTTTCTGCCTAAATTTATAAGAAAAAAAAATTAAAATATCAAAAAGGAAATAAAAAATAAAACTTAAGAAAATCAAAGAAAAAAAATTAAAAAAGAAATTAAAAACCGTTGAAGGAGAAAAAGCTAAATCACAAAAACTATGGAACCAAAAAAGAAATTGGAAACTGTTGGAAGGAGAAAAAGCTGGGGAAAATCACGAAAACTATGGAACCAAAAAAGAAATTGCAAAAGAAAATCAAAGAAATTATGGAAAAAAGATATACCTCAGCATATTTTAATTATATTTTTTAAATATAAATATACTACTATAAAAAATTGAAGGAGTAATTGCAACTTTTTAATTACGCCGAGAGGCGTTATACAGTCACAGCGGTGTGGGGATGAGAGCACTCATTTTTTCTGCCTAAATTTAAAAAAAAAAAATTAAAATACCAAAAAGGAAATAAAAAATAAAACTTAAGAAAATCAAAGAAAAAAAAACTTAAAAAGAAATTAAAAATTGTTGAAGGAGAAAAAGTTAAATCACAAATACTATGGAACCAAAAAAGAAATTGGAAAAACTAAAAAATAAAAGAAATTGGAAAAAATAAAAATAAAAACCAAAAAAGAAATTATCTCGGATAGAGATGCACGTATAACATCAAGGCTTTGGCAAACTTTGTTCTCTGCACTAGGGACTAAACTCAATGTGAGTACAGCTTATCATCTTGAAACTGATGGGCAAACTGAGAGAGTTAACCAGGTTTTGGAAGACTTGTTGCGAATGTATTGCATGGATCAACAATATAAGTGGGAGGAATACTTACCACTTGTGGAATTTGCTTACAACAATTCCTATCATTCCGCTATTAAGATGGCACCATTTGAAGCATTGTATGGAAGATGTCGAACTCCTATAAGCTGGGATAAGCTAGAAGATAGGATTACATCGGACTAGAAATGCTAGCTGAAATGGAAGAGAAACTTAAGATGATCAGAAAAAGATTGGCATAAGCCAATGATAGACAAAAGAGTTATGCGGATGCAAAGCGTGTACCGAGACAATTCTCTGTTGGAGAGAAAGTTCTATTGAGAGTCAAACCTCAGAAAAGTTCTTTTAAGTTTGGAAAGTCTCCTAAGCTAGCTTCTTGTTATGTGGGACCCTTTGAATTAATCGAAGTGGTTGATCCAGTTGCCTGCAGAATTGCTCTACCACCAGCCTTGTCTAGAATGCACAATGTTTTTCATGTTTCTTATTTGAAGAAATATATTGCAAGTGATAACCATATTTTAAATTGGAATTCTTTACAGATGCAAGACCTAGGGGTGGTCACGATCGAGCCACTCAAGGTGTTAGAAACGCGCAAGCTCCACTTGCATAACAGAGAGGTCTTGCAATGCAAGGTCCAATGGGATCAATATGCTGAGGAAAATGCTACATGGGAGGATTACCATAATTTTTATCAGAAGTTCCCTCATTTATTTAATATTGTTACCAGTTGAAAACAATGAACTTATTTTTAGTTACATTTTGATACTTTATATCATCGAGGACGATGAATCTTTAGGGGAAGGATATGTTACATCCCCAATTTTTGTCTTACTATACTTTTTACTTTTAGTTGGACATAAGTAAATCTATTATGATGTTTAGATTAATGTTAAGGAATCACATAGATTATATTGAATGTCATATATGAAGTTATGGAAAATAATATGTTATTGTCAATTTAATATTTGCTTTATGAGATTTGGTTTATTATTTGAATAATGATGCACTGATCGTAATCTATTGATTTCAAGTTTGATACAGGATTATAGGTTTTCAGATGACTCTTAGAGAAAAGAGTGAGAGAGAGTATCTTTCAAGGAGAGAGATATAGACCTCAGGTTACAAGTGATTATTTGCCAAAACGAGTATATGAGTGTTTAACGAAAACGTGAACCAGTATCGATAGAGGTAAGTTATGTCTTGTCGGTATGCTTTTGAATCTAATTGACAAGTAGTCGATATCTTTCGAATCTTTTCTAGTCTAGTCATTTGTGAAGTAAACGATGTCGTCTGGGTAAGAACTATGACCATTTATGTTTAACATAAATATTACGACGTCATTGTCGTAAAATGGTTATGTTATTATTATTAAGTTATTTAAGGTTTTGTTGTCGACTTTTAACGTCAAATGACGATCTCGTCAAGACAAGTTGACGTGATTTTAACGAAGGATTGTGATGGGGAGGTAAACTCGACCCATTCACATTATCCGTAAACCTTTGTTTTATTATTATTATTATTATTATTATTATTAATCAAATCATAACTATCAAATAGAATTGATGATTATGTAAATCATATTTGATACAAACAAATAAATATATTTGTGCAGCGAATTGAGGATAATACCTCATGATTAATATTATTTACTCACTTGAGCAGCCGAAGGCTTACAAATAGGAGAGCCTTCATTATTTTGAGTGGTCGATCGAACCACTTTAAGTGTTAATTAAATGATCAAATGTTGGTCTAATGCCTTGTCGGCCTCTTTGGAAGTGGAGTGGTGACGATGCTAACCACATTTGTTGAGCTTCCACAAAGGGCATTTACATCATCAACACTTGCTGAGCCTTGCATTTTAGTAGCTATCAGTTAAAACCGAATCACCAACGAACTGCTTTGTATTTAATATGCTTTCAAACTATAGAGTGAGGGGAAAGGAAAGTAGGGGCGACTCATTATGAGTCTTGTTGAGCCTTTATAGCCACGACTCAGTTAGTCAATGGCGGCATCTTTGAGTGACATATTATTTTTGAATAGTCTTTGTCTTTGGAAGGGAGATTGGTAGTAGAGAGTTCACAGTGAGCAAAGGGATAAGGAGAGAATGTGGTTTTCTCTTGGACGAATACAGAAATATTTCTATCTGCAAATACATCTCAGTTTAAGACCGCCGCTATCAGGTAAATACTCCTACAATTTATGCATTAAAAAGGTAATGATAATTCGAATGATTGTTAAGTCTTCTGTATTGCTTTGTCTTGGGCAATCATTTATACCAGGCTAGTTATCCTTTATGTTCATTGTGTAAACTGTTCAAAATGAGATGAGGTGACTAAGTCAAATAAGAATATCATTGATTTAACTTGGTTAACGGTGTCAGTTGTGTATAGATAGCTTAGAGGGACCCAGTGAGCATCGACTCAGCCTGAAAAGGCCGATGCAAAGCTTTAACAATGAAATCTATTCCATTATCATACTGGGTTGACAATATACTTATTGTCTTTAACCAATAAACAAACCAAATCATTGTTTGGGAATAAACGAACTCTTTTGAAGGAGGTTATCATAGTTTTCAAGTGTCTACAAAACTAGTTGCTCTATTGAATGAGCTATCATTATAAAACAAGTCGATTATTTTGTCATAAGATAGTTATGTATTTAACTTTCGTCAAGATTAGTGTAAATGATACTTGATAGGAAAACTTACCAATTGTGAGTAATATGGATTAAAGTATTAAATGGTGATGTTATCATTTTAAAAACCATTCTTGGTTTAGTTTATATATATAAATGTCAAAAACGATTCCTTATCAAAAGAACTTAGATTCTTGGTAATCTATGGTAACTATGGTATGACCAATCAAGTGGTAGAAGAACTAGGGATAGTTTAGAAAATGGAATAAATTTCATAGGATCATCTTTATTGTCTATTCTATAAATCTTGATGAGTATAGCATTATAGTAACCCATTATGATGGAATAGTCTAAGTCTATCTAGAAATGACCTCGTATATAATCATATATGAGTATATAAGTAGTGATGGTTAATGACATCACGTAAAGGTAAGTTGAAAGTATTCATATTCCTTTTGTATAGGAGTTATTATCTATTACAGAACCATAGTATTCTTAACCTTGGTTGAGTTAAAACAAAGGTCATTTATAAACCTTAGTCTCATAGAAATGAGATATGGATATTTTGAAATATCATATTATAGAAGGGATGTTATGAAAACCCTAGAGGCGATTATCAACCAAATGATTAGTTATGTCATAGAGACTTATCTAAGTCAAGAAAACTATTATCATGACAAGATGTTTAAAACTATCTACGTAAACATAGTTGGTGTGAATAAATTGCGAGAATATGACAGTATCCAAGTCGAGTAGGGGTGGGTGAACACAATGACCACGTTCATTACGAACATTATTGATATTAAAATCTTTAGCCAAAGTAATGCATTCATTTTCTTCATGCATCTACACAACCTATCAAAAATCATGCTTAGCTAGATGGTATCTAGGGTTGTATGGTTGATAGAGTTGTGTAGGATACAACACTATGTACTCGGAAAGGCAAATTACCACTAGTCACCTTTGGTCTATATTCCTCATGAAGGGTAGGGCCACTTCCTATGTGGAAGATGTGTGGGAGACCGCCAGTCTATGGATGGAGGTAAATCACTGGAAAGATACTCTCTCTCCAAGCAGAAAACATGCCAGGGCTTGTGATAAAGATGTCAGATATTTAGAAGTAGCAACTATTCCAAACTTGTTTATGTAATTGAGAAAGGCAATATGATTTATTGTATTTTGTAAGAGAAATCTTGTAATTGTTGTTACTTGATTATATGTTAAATAAAAGAAAAAATTCCTCTCGCTCATTTTTACCTTGTTGAATTACTCTATGGTAAATTTCTGATTTTACTATGTTTTTAGAATGTGGATGTTACAGAATGATATATATTTATTTATATACATAATATATATAAATAAGTTAGAAATAAGGATATATATATATATATATATATAGTACAAAAAGAAGAGGGGATAAACAAATGGATAAGAAGGCGAAGACAAGTCTAAGCCAATAGATGAGTATGCATATATATATATATATGAAGGAATGAAGTCGAACTAAATATAGGCCTATGTATACACACATATAAAGTATATATATATATAGAAGAATAAAAAGGATGGAGATATGTAAAAGGGAATTGGCTTGAATAAATTAGTGTAAATAATAATTATGAGTAGAGCAACAATTGGATATAGAGGTGTTCTTTGGGGTGTTCTCTTATTTAATTTTCTTACCTTTCTGATTTTCTGAGATTGTTGTGTGTTATGTTCTTATTTTCCTCTCTATTATCCTAGATCTTCCTTTCCTTGCTTCTTTCTCTCTACTCCTAGGTTGTCCTTCAATCTCTTTTGTTTTAGTTGTTTTTCTTATCCCTTTATTAATTTCTCTTCCTTAGATTAAACTCTGTGCCCACACCTCCATCTCTCCTTTTTAAGGAACTTTGACTGCAATTTACAACTCATTCATTCTCTTCTTTTCATCCTGATGATAGATCACAGAGTGTGATTCGAAATGTCTTTGATCCAAAAAAAGCACACAGTTAAATCTAGAAGCTCATACATCCTATATCATGGACTGTGGAAATATCATGTTTAAAATTAGAATTTGTTTAGAAGTTTCATTATTCTAGTTTGCATGTTTGTCAAAACTAAGTTTACAATTTCAATGAAATGCTATTAAACGAAAGTTGTTTTTCTAGTATTGATGATAAAATACTTGTTGAAAACAAAGAATCAACCCACTAGTTTCCATCATTGTCGGTTTAATTTCATGTCCATGATTCCAAATGTTTGTTTCATCTTTGATAAAGGAAAAATCATAGTAGCATAAACTTGTTCCTATTTTAACTGGTTTTAATTGAAAACTGATTTATGTATATAGAAATTTCAATATGTACTCTTTACAGTGGCTAAATTATAGCAAAGTTAAAATAATATAAATACATGTATTATGGCAACCAAATAGAGGTGTGTGTGTGTGTGTGTGTGTGTGTGTGTGTGTGTCTTAAATGCTTAATACACATGCAATTTATATGGTTTCCATTTGGATTTCAATATTGTTAATACATATACAATTATATATGATTTCAATTGGATTCCAATACTGAAAATAAAATGTTTAATACGATTTGACATAATGATTTCTAATATATGTTGTGGTAAAAATAAACACAGTACTATAATATAAAAATTCAACAATAAATAAAATATAAATCAATACTTAGTTAATATCTAAAATAGGTAGTGGGTGGTTGGGAGGGAGCCTTGCAACCCCATGATGGGTGGCAAGGCTGAGACAGAGAAGGTGATAAGGATGGTTCGCAGATGCAGAAAGATAGCACGAGTGGACAGGATGTTGCATTGATTAAGGTAAGTGTTTGATTTGGCATGAGCTGGGAGTCCAGTTGGATTTTGAGAAGCTTCGGCAAGCCTCTTGATAAGCTGTCTGCGGAGGTAGCATTCTCATCTCATTGTTAGGACTGGCAAGAGCTCTCCACAGTTTCATCCTCTCCAGTTTTAGATTAATGCCTACATACTTTGTTGTTATCTTCTCGGTGGATGCTATTCGGTGTGGCGGTATGGATACGCTAGTGCGTCTAACCAGTCAGAAGCGGCAGATGGCCTTCCTCGGAGCCATCACTAACCTTCGACTATAGAGAATGCTGCGTCGGTTTGATGCACTGATGGTGGGGGCGGTAAAGATGATTTTGGGCAGGCTATTTCTAGAAAATGGAGAACGATACAGGGTGGACACAGACATTACTTTCAGGGCGCTGGTGATGTTGCTCGAATTAGCCATGGACAAACAAATGGTGAAGTCCATCATGCAAGGTGTCTTCAATGCAGAGCATCTGGGGGATCTTGAAGTTTCGCTGCAGATGGCTAGCTTGGGGTCCGGTATTCTGCAGTCGAAGGATTGGAATCAGTTTGAAGATCCTGGTGCTGTCATAAAGCTCTATCCTTTCATCCTGGATGTCAGAGGATTTGATCTAATTCTGTTAAAAGATCAAGCGGCACTGGCAGTCAACTTCATCAAAAAGGCTCTGGGTTTGGAGATGGTGGACGGTCTCGACTGGGTAGATGACTTCAGTAAACTTCTAGCATCCGCAACTATCTAGGTCTATCTACTCTTTCTACTCCATTTTGTATAGTTGGAGCTTCGAATTGCTAGTCTAGGTTATAGCTCGTTTCCTCTACTAATAAGTTTTGTGACCCTGTGTGGTCTCTCTCTTAGGCTTCTCAGTTCTTGAAGGTAGACTATTAATCTCTGGCTAGACATGAAAGGCTGATGATATGTATTTCTTTTTGAATTTATTAATATAAAACTGCTATTACGGATCCAAAAAAAAATTTGGAAAAAAAATAAAAAAGAAATTGGTAAAAATAAAAAATAGAAAGCAAAAAAAAAATTGAAAACTGTTAAGGAGAAAAAGCTAGAGAAAATCAAGAAATTGGAAAAAATTAAAAATTAAAACCAAAAAAGCAATTGTAAGAGAAAATCAAAGAAACTATGGAAAAAAGATATACCTTGGCGTATTTTAGATATATTTTTTAAAATATAAATATACTCATTTTTTCTGCCTAAATTTATAAGAAAAAAAATTAAAATACCAAAAGGGAAATAAAAAATCAAACTTAAGAAAATCAAACAAAAAAAAACTAAAAAAAAAATTAAAAACGGTTGAAGGAGAAAAAGATAAATCACAAAAACTACAGAACCAAAAAAAGAAATTGAAAAAAATAAAAAATAAAAAATAAAAAAGAAATTGGAAAAAATAAAAAATAAAAACCAAAAAAGAAATTGGAAACTGGAGAAAAAGACGAAAACTATGGAACCAAAAAATAAATTGGAAAAATTAAAAAATAAAAACTAAAAAATAAATTGTATGAAAAAAAGATATACCTCGGCGTATTTTAGATATATTTTTTAAAATATAAATATACTAGTATAGTCACAGTGGGGTGGGGATGAGAGCACTCATTTTTTCTACCTAAATTTATAAGAAAAAAAATTAAAATACCAAAAAGGAAATAAAAAATAGAACTTAAGAAAATTAAAGAAAAAAAACTAAAAAAGAAATTAAAAATGGTTGAAGGAGAAAAAACTAAATCACAAAAACTATGGAACCAAAAAAGAAATTGAAAAAAATATAAAAACTAAAAACTAAAAAAGAAATTGGAAAAAAATAAAAAATAAAAACCAAAAAAAAATTGGAAACTATTGGAAAGAGAAAAAGCTGGAGAAAATCACGAAAACTATGGAACCAAAAAAGAAATTGGAAAAATTAAAAAAATAAAAACCAAAAAAGAAATTGCAAGAGAAAATCAAAGAAACTATGGAAAAAAGATATATCTCGCGTATTTTAGATATATTTTTTAAATATAAATATACTAGTTTAAAAAATCTTTTATCTAAAAGTTATATTTAAAAAGCCACACTTCCTAATTTTAAAACAAATTCTTATAATAGTTTATTTTTAATTTTTTTGAACTATGAAAGAATATTTTACAATAGCTTTTTTGTTTTCTTCCTCTAAAATATAAATAAAAATTGTTAAAGCTTTTTTTTTTATCCAATAAATCTTTATCATGAATATTTTTTATTTTTTATTTTTATGTTTTTATTTTTCTCTCTTCAATAATATTTTTATTGTGAATATTTGTTAGCTTTTTATTTTATTTTTTCCAATAATTTTTTTTTTTTAATAAAAAGGGTAAAAACTTAATTGAATCAAAAAAGCATTACAAAACAGAAAGAAGCACACCCAACAGGGGCACAACCAAAACCAAAAATTAAGTAACACCCAAAAAGCTCCTCATATCCTCCATAACTTAATCTTCAAGAACAAGGGCCAAATCACCAGAAAGGTTGCCCCAATCATCCACACTCCAAGTCCTCATCTACTCAAACGCCCACCTCGCCAAACCATCCGCCACCTTATTCCACTCATGTGGCACATGACAAAAAACAATAGAATATAAAGCATTGCTCAGATAAACAATTTGTTTGGCCACCATCGCAAATTGTCAGTTCACCTCCTCAAAATGTCTCTTATTCAACATATCAATGACCACCTAAGAATCGGATTCACAAATAATCTGCCTCCAGCCAAGGGCGCATGCACGCTCTAAAGCTAGAAGAATAGCTATAGCCTCAATGAGATTATTTGTCTGGTGACCTTTGTATATAGAGAAGAAAAAAATTACTACCCCCGAACTATCCCTGCCAATGCCACCAACTCCAACATGTCCAGGATTACCTCTGGATGATCCATCGGTATTGATTTTCAGTTCCAATAAATTTATCATTTTTCATTATGCATTGAGTTATTTTGAAGAAATTTTTTTAAAAATTTGTGAGAAAAGAATTTTTATTTCTAAAGAAATTTTTTTAGTATATAAAATTTAAATTATCCTTAAAAAAGTACTAAATAAAAAATTTGAAAATAGCTTTAAAATATTCATCTATTATTTTTTTTATGTATGTTTATTTAAATAAACATGTTTATATTATTTATAAATAGTAGCAAAGTACAAGTAGCTTAGATATTTTATTTTATATTTAATATTTTATTTTTATAAATTGTATATATAGATTAATTATTTTATATATTTATAATTTTATATATATTTAAATTTATGATTTTATAGATTTAGAATTAATATATTAAATATGTTTATAGTAGGTTTTATGATTTTTAATGCTATTAAGGAATAAAAGAAAAGATTTAAGAAAAGATTTGTTGAAATATTTTTGAAATGCTTTTTAGATTTTCTTTTTCTTAAAGAATGAAAGTGTTTTTTAGAAAACATAATAATTTCTATAATAGATCTTAAGAATATAAATCAAAAAAATAAAAAGAATCTTTATTATTTAGAAAGATGATTGAGATAGAATAGTATATGTAGAGTTAAATTAACCATCATGAGTTAATTCATAGGATTTTAGAAAGTTTTATTTTATAAAATAAATAATTTTATTTTTATTTTGGATGATGTCACTGTAATGGTTGATGTCATCTATTAGTTGATTTTTGATAACTCAAAAAGTTGATGATGTCATCCTTAGAAGGCCCATTTTTTATGTAAATTTCCCCTAATTGAGTCACTTTCTCTTTAAGTATCTCATTGTCTTTCTCTAGTTTTTGTTTTGCTTGTATTGTTTCTACAAGTTCAGCTTCTTGTATTTACTCCCTTATTTCTCAACCTACTTTGTCTTTGATTTTAATAGCTCCCTTACATATAATTATGCCAACCAGAAAAGTGGTGTTGAAGTTGGATTGTAGATCTCCTCTCCATCTAGAGCTTTCCCAAGAGATCTTTTTTGCTTACAAATGTGTAGTATGATCTTCTCTTGTGAGCATTCAATTCTATTGCACTTGCATTTTCGTGTTTACTTTTTGGTCTATCATCTTATGACCTAACGACTCATGTTTAAAGTACTAGTTTATCTCAATTTCCTTGCTTGTTTTTGAAAGAATAATGACAAGTTTCTTGTTTTGCTCCTCCTTTTGAAATCTATGTTTCTAATTTCATTTCTTTGCCACCACTACTTTTGTTTCGGATAATCAACGTCTCATTATTCCATGGTATTGCTTTGCGATGAAAAATTTAATTGTTCCTATGTCCTACTTTTTGTTGCCTCTATGGTTTGATGCAAGGCTACACTAACTGTGATATTCAAAAATTGTGGGTGCAAGTATGGTTGTCTTTCAAGAAAGACAACCATCATCTACCCTACTATTTGTGGTATCATAAAATCCTTTTGTGTGTAACAGTTTGTATTATTTATCCTATTAACGAGGAAACCAAATTCATGTCCATTGTTTATGACTTCTTGCATGTTGTTTTGTGTTCTTCCGCATTCTTTAGAGTATCATTCTCTTTTAATCCCCAGTGTGGTTTTTCTTCTATTTTAAAAGGACAATGTGTTACGTTGAATGCAGGTTTAGAGGTTTGACATAGCTATTTAGGTTTAATTTAGAGGCTTAAAGATTTAAAGATATTATCATTCTTATACAACATTTAAACTACCTTTGTTGTTGAGGAGAAAAAGCTATTCCTTGGTCTTCTTACCAAGATGTGCCTCCTTCAAACCCTACTAGTTGTTCTTTGTTCTACTCTACCCTCTTCTTGTTGTTGAGAAACCCTATTTCATGTCATTAAAGATCACAAAACCTTACGATATTTTCTCCAACATAAAAACCCGTATATGTCTACTAAAATCCTATCGCTATTTTTTGTTATTTTATGGATGTATGTGTGTGTGTGTGTGTGTATGTACATATATATACATATATAACACACACACACAGACACACACACATCACTTTGATTCCTATCTCTAGTGGTGTCTATTTATCCCTTTCAATATCATCTACTCTTATTCAAACCCTATTCATCTACTTTGTGATAAAGACCATACAAAAGCAAAAAAGTCTGAGTGTAAATGAAAAACACAAAATTCTATGATGAAGGAATTAGCAACTATGTTACTAGGGATTTCTTAGGCATTCACATCCCCAAAATGTCTTAGGAATGCCTCAAAAACGTCCTCAAAGTTGTTCCTAAGTAGTTGGCAAACATGTCTTGTGTTTGGCCATCCCCAAGACTACAAGGGATGCCTCTTTATATGGGCATGGAAAACAAGTGGCGTCCTCCTCATTCTAAACTATTTCCTTGTGTCTACCCTTAACCCTCCTTCCCCCTTCCCCAAAAAAACTAGAGGTAAATTGGGCTTGAAAGTAGACCCTAAAAAATTATTAGGAGGGAGACATTAGAGTTGACGGCAACAAGGCTCAATACATTTACATCTCTTTAGACCTAATTAATGTAAGATTTTGCCTACTATTCTATCTTGCCAATTTATACTTTCCATCATTCAACAATCATCTTCAGGGCTCAATTTAGGCAATAGATAACCCAAAGCCAAATATAACATACAATTTCCTTTCACTTTGGTATTATATATTGTTGTCAAAAGGGTTGAGCTCAATTGGTCAAAATATAGATTTTCATTTTGGAGAGCTAAGTTCAAATCCCATATTGACATCTGAAGTGGAATTCTAAGTGGCAACTCTTAGACTTCCATTGTGAACTTATATGTCTTCTAAGCTAAATAAAGTTGAATAAATGGATGTGCTGTTGAGTTGGTCCTAAGTACCCATATACATACATACATATAGAACTTATATGTCTTCTAAGCTAAATAAAATTGTATAAATGAATGTGTTGGTTGAGTTGGTCCTGGGTACCATACATATGTGTGGGGGGCATGGGGCTTAATTGGTGGTAGGATGAAGTTTGTCAATCAAATTAAGAATTTCTTAAACCTGAAATACGTGATATTTAACAATATTCATTATTGATATCTAATGTACTATGAGATTATTTAATATCCTATTCTTGACTAATGAGGAAAAGCCTCATATGAGACTCGGAGACTACAAGATTAGATAGAGTGTGGCACAACAATTTAATGAAGTTTAGAATTTATAAACATGTTAAACTATGTTGCAGGTACAGTTACTGTTATTTCCACTCAGTGCTGATAGGATGATTTAAACAGCCATTTCACATTCTGATTTTATGGTCCAGTCAACACACATAAATATAAAGCATGTGGTTCATCAAGAAATTTGAAGTGTGTCTACAATGTTTCTAATGATGCTCCCTCTATGTTGGATGGATCTTGCATTTTGAAGATCCCTGATGAAGATGTTGACAGTGCCATTGCATGCATGGAGAATGCCCTCATTGGGAGGTTCTCAAGCTTTCGTCCAAATATTGATGTTGTTCATAAATGGGTTCATAAAAGGTGGTGTGAGCCATGATTAACAATTTTTTTCTTTTTTCCTTTAAATCTCGAGGTAAGTATGAGAATTTTAGAGGGAGGCCTTTGGTTCCTCGGTAAATTTGCTCTTTGGTTGAAAAGATGGTCAACTGGTTTTGATTCTGCCAAGGAAAATTTTAACATGGTTTCTATTTGGGTTAGGCTACCAGGTCTTCCTTTGGAGTATTGGCATGAAGGGATAATAAAAAGTATTGCCAATGCTTTTGGTCAATTTTTATCTATTGCTAATGTTACAAAATCTATGAAATGATTGGTGTTTGCTAGATTTTGTGTGAGTGTTGATACTAATAAGGTGTTGCCTAAAGTCATAAAACTATCTTCCAAATTAGCTGTTTGGAAGCAGAGAATTCATTATGAACCATCTTCGCAAATTTGTCTCTATTGCCGCAAAGTTGGGCATTTTTCCCATTCTTGCAAAGAGACAAAAAATCCTCTTGAGCATGGGAATGAATGTCAAAATGTTGGGAAAGATTGTCACAGTGCTAGGAAAGATTGTCAGAATGATGGGAAAGATTATCAAAGGGTTGTTAATGAGTTATATGCTACAAGGAGTGAAGGAAATATGGATGAAGGTCCCATAAGGGAAGTGAGGGGGTATCATTTGAAGGATAACAACTGTACCTTGGTTGAGCCTGACTCATCTGGAAGGTTACTTAATTTGGGTCAAGCTTTGACTCCACCTCAGAGTTCTTTGGTGAGGTTTGGTTTTAAACCTCCTTGATTGTGTTCTTGGTTGTCCTTTTGCTGTGGCCTTATTGTTTGAGGCTTGTTTTTTGTGTTGGTTCTATCTCATGTTGTTGGTTCTTGTTTCTATGTTCTTGTCTCTTGTGGTTGTTGGATACTCTTGTTGTACAAGGTTTTTGGGTCCTTTCAAAACCCTTTCCGATTCATAGCTCCGGTTAAAAGCGCTTATCTAATCAAAAACATTTACAATGCATTCATATTACTATTCTCACTCAATCCCCGACATAATTATAATACACTTATAGAATATTGAAATTTAACTATAAAACTTCAATGGACAAAAATCAATAACTCATCTGAATTCAAGTTTGCAGATATTGAATTCTTAATTTCTTTAGATTTATAATTTTGTAATAAATATAGTGCACACCAAAATATTATAAATATGATGCAAAATACAAATATCAAAGTTCATGGTATACTAGTGACACTTTGGAACATATTCAATGATCATAAAGATATATATCCATTAATGGTACACTTTGTTTTGACCTATTGTCTTAAAATATTTGCTTAATTTAAAATCTTAATCTAGACCTTTTGCAAAATTTCCAAACTTGGACTACAATTTGATGCTGAATTTCAAAACGAATATCAACTACAAGAGTAGGAGGTCTAGTTGTCATATTTTCCTACATTTCTGTTATTTTGTAGTTGTAGCTTCTGAGCTTTTTGTTGTACTTTTTTTTGGGTAAAAAGGATTTTATTTAAGAAAACTAATTACAATAAGTCCAAAAGTTATTCCAAAAGGCCACAACCACCAAACCAAGCCCCACCAAAAACAACCAATGGGGACACTTACAAAAGCAAACAAAAATACTAGGAAGCATACTCCTACCCAAACCAGAATAAACAAGAAACCTGAACATCAACCAAGATATAAAACTCTTGATCATCTTGTAATCTCTGGATAAGTTGTCTCTCTTGAACAAGGGATAATTGCCCCCAGTCCACAACATTCCATCCAACCCTTCCCTCAGATGCCCATTTAGCTAGATTATCAGCCACTTTATTCCATTCCCTGGGAATATGAGAGAACGAAATTACTTCAAAGTTTGTGGCTAAATTCAAAATTTGCTTCACAGTCACAACCAGCCACCAAGAGGAGTCATGCCACTCTTTCTTGTTCAACATAGAAACCAGGATCATGGAATCAGTCTCACAAACCACTTTCATTCACGCCAACTCACTCACCTTCTCCAAAGTCTTCAAGGTGGCTAAAGCCTCCATCTGATTATTCGAATGAACTCCCATGTAAGAAGAAAAAAGAAATGAACACCACTATTATCACACCCAATCCCTTCAATCCCAGCTGCCCCTGGGTTACCTCTAGTAGAGCCATCAGTATTAATCTTATAGAACCCACTAGGGGGAGGATGCCATTTACCCAATCTACTAATCTTTCTAGGAACTAACAACCTGCAACCATGATGGCCCTACCTAGATGAAGGGAAAGAAAACTCTAAACCCCTAACAACCCACTCATCTGAAACCGTGAGAGTACCCACCAAGTCAAACTTAACCTCCACAATCTCCTTGAGCATCCTCTTAACTGTTTGCCAAACCTGCAAAACAGCTTTTTGACAGCCTTGAAAAATGCATCGATTTCGCTCAAACCAGATTTGCCAAATAACAAAATAAGGGCCAATGTCCCGCACTGCCCCCAAGAAATCCGCCGCCACAGAGGGTGGCCCCATATTTTCCCAAAGCTCCACCATAGAGGTAGCTAGGATAGGGGGCTTCTTCCATAACCTGCACCACAAATTCCATAAATCCACAGCATAAGAGCACTGAAAGAAGAGATGAGACGTACTCTTCACTGCAACCACCCAAGTAACATAAAGAGGGTCCCTGAAACCCTCTTTTCCTAGGATTTTCCCAAGTTCGGCATTTCTTTGGCTCATTGGCCACAAAAATAGGGTACACTTATACCAGATTTGTTTCCACCCAAATTTATTCCAGATCTGTTTCTACCAGGGAAAAACTCTGTGCCCCCTTCCTTGACTCTCTAACAAGGAGTAACCAAAAGAAATAGAATAAACTCCTTTATGATCATGTCCCCAAGCCAAGATATCTCTATCCTCCGACAGGATAGAACCAAGAGTAGACCTCTCAAATCGAGATCCACGTCTCAGCGATCTATCCAGATCCCTCCACTGACTAGTCACTGAACTCCCAAGATGAACAAAAGACTTAAAGTCCGCCACCTCAGATCAACCTGCTGCCACAAAAATTTCACTCAAAGCCTGAAGATGAGGAAAAATCGAAAGAATGGGAGGATGATTGTCCCAAGAATCTGTCCAAAAAGAAGCACTCTCCCTTTCTGAATGACCCAAAAAAGGCCCTCCTTAATAAGAGAGGCTCCTCTTTTAAGCGTGTTCCAAATGCTCAAGCCCTTACCTGCCAATTCCAACCGAGGTATATCTTCTTTGCCCACTCCACCCAAGTATTTATAATTAAGAATCTGCGCTGACAGTTGATCTGAGCACTTACACCATCTCCAATATAACTTAGCAACCAAGGCCTGACTAGCAAGCTCTAAATTCCTGAGACCAAGTCCACCCATCTCCTTAGGTTGGCACACCTGATCCCAACCCACCAGGGTCCACTTTTGACCTTCCGACCTAGAGAAATTTCCTAGCTAAAGCATCAAAATCCTTCAAGAAACTCTTAGGAGCTGAGAGAATCATAAGCTTGTAAATAGGAAGAGCTTGGAGAACAGATTTAAGGAGAGTTAACCTTCTAGCAAAAGAAAGCCACCTATGACTTCAATGATTGACCTTTGAGCAGAACTTATCCAAAAATTTCCTCCAGTACTCCTTACCCAATGAACTTGGCGACAAAGAGATGCCCAAATACTCAATAGGGAATCAACCAATCCAGAAATGAAGAATATTAGCAATTCTCTACTGAATAATTTCTAGGGGTATTAAAGAAAAAAATCTGAGGCTTTTCCTCATTAATCATCTGCCCAGAAGCACTTAAACAAATATCCAAAGCTCTTCTAAAGTTAATAGCTTCCTCAATTCTGGCAAGACCAAGCAAAGTAGTGTCATCCACAAACTATAAATGAATCTGAGAATCCAACTCAGGGGACCACCCCTGGGTAGATCACATATCAGAGTTTTTAGTTGTGCTTTGCTAATATGTATATTGACAATTAAATTGTTGCATTATATGTCAAACTCTCACGTGAATTTTCGATTAAACACTAATATAATATGGTTTTATAATAAATATGATTGATGTCTTATATCAAAAACTCTAATGTTATGTAGTATGGTTCTATAATAAATATGATTGATGTCTTATATAATGAGTAATTTAAATTTTTAAAATTTTCCTTTTAAAAAAAAATGTCCCAAAAAAAGTTGTCCCCTTACGTCCCTGAAACAAGTTCTTGTGTTCCCTCCCTGTCATCCCTATTTTGGAAACACTCTGAACATAAAGTAGAAATAAAAAAGGTAACAAGGTTAATAACTCTAGCCGTGGGCGAGGGCAACGCTGAGATTGAGCAGGCCTGGTTGTTGCTGCTGCAGATGTTGACAGTTCTGGTTGGAAGGTTGTCAGCCCCTCACGCACAAATGTGGTATCAATGGAGCTCAGGCCCCATCTTCCTTCCACCATGCAGATGTAATTTAGTTTTGGGGTTGCCTCTTTTTTCTTTTGCAGGCTTGTCAACCCATATCTTGTATTTCATGCAGTTGGCCAATTTTGTTACGGATGAATCTGAGGTTCACCTCTTTATTGTAATGATCGGGGCCATTGGCCATGTTTTCAGATTATGGCACATTGAGATACTTGCCATAAGATTCATGCTCCTTTTGCTTTGTGTGGAGGATTTAAAATAAAAGCCCTCATTTATTGATCAAAAAAATATAAGATATTGGCTCCTCCAAGACAGTCAGTGGCGAAGGAGCTCCCCTATCTTCCTCCATGCAGTTGTAATTGGCTTTGGGGCATGCCTCTTTTTAATTTTGCAGGCTTTTCAACCCTCAATATATGTTTCATGCAGCTGGCCAATTTTCTCCAAATCTGAGGTTCACCTCTCTTTTGTAATGATAGTGCCCTTCAGCCACATGTCCAGGTTATAGCTGATCAACACAGTTGATGTAAGTTTCTTTATGGACAGGGGTCCCTAATAAATCCCCTCATCAATCAAAAAAATATGATAAATTGGCTACTCCGGGTGGAGAAGCCAATGTGGATTTTGACAGTGCCACCAAAAAGAACGTGGAAACAGGTTGGTGCAGGACTACCGTAATATATTTAAAAAAAACACCTTACCGGCACAAGTGTAAGCCTCAATAGCTGATTTTAAAATTCTCATAGACCTGGAACATCAAGAAGTTGGTTATAGAAAACAATTTATCCTGGTTGTTTAAGCTATATTAATAATGAATATTGCCTGCATCAGAGGATTAAGGATATCATGCCTGAGAGTTTATGAATATTGCCTGCATCAGAGGATTAAGGGTATTGTGGCTGAGAGTTTATCTTTAAAATCCCCACTTAAATAACATTTTATTTAACCTCAGCCTTGAGACATTCTAATATAACTGCTCACTTGTTGGTTTGATGGTATCAGTCTTTATCATAATCAAGGAAGTACCATTAATAAAGGCATGCAAGAGTTATAACAGAAGCTACAGTGGTTTGAGGAGCTAGGATTAGCATCCTTCCTTGTTGAGGGGTAACGTACCAGCAACTCGGAGAAACGCTACTGTAATTATTTTTTTCAGATTTGCGTAAAATTATTTTTAAGATGATGTATAGTATATTACTTTTGTAGTACGTGGTGCCAAAAAGAGAAATGAAATCAGTCGATTTTTTCCTTGCTTTAGAGAGCTAATGGATTTTAAGAGCAGGCTAGAGGGTTTCTTCTTGTATTAGGTCATTTGAGTGTTACGATAGACTCGTTGGACTTTGCTGGAACAATCAGCTGACTAAACTTGGTACAGTGGTGGCTTTATTGACCCCTTACCCTTGCTCCTCGTCCCTCACAACAACTGCTGTCTTGAGCAACCACTGCTATCACACTACACCTTCAGAATGTATGTATAAGCTAATTCCAAGGTCTTTTCATAGATGAGGTTCATTTCAAGGTTATGGTAGAGTTCTTTCCCTCCTATTTTGTGTCCACTTTGTAAGGCCCAAACACCTGTCTCTGTTAAGCTATGGAGATTGAATTTTTTTCAAGAATTATTTTTGTCCTGTTTCTCTGGATAAGTGAACAGGGCTGTTATTTATAAGGGAGCAAGCCACTCTCCATTTTGCTTTTTGCAAAGAACACAGACAACTCTTCAACCATATTGGGATTTCAGAGTTAAAAATAGTCAATCACACTGAAGATTGGCAGTTCTTCTAAAGGTCCAGTGGATCTCGACCTGGTATTAGGTCTATGAGCCAGTGCTTCACAATTCAGGACAGACTTTGGATAGCCAAGTTGTATTAGAGGTGGTGCACTTGCCAGGATCAAGTTTGGGCTAGGATTCTCAATTTTAAGTACCATGCATTCATTTTTTTACTGGTGCTACACTGAACAACCATTGCATGAACCTCAAAACTTTCAATAAAATATGGATATATCTATATGGAGATCAAGGTTGTCTTAGTTAGACCTGCTTAGCACAGCAGCCACTTTAAGGGATGTGTGGCATGCCTGCCAGATTTTTAAGCCTGGGCAATTGTTGCAATAAGTGTCTCACTTTGCCACCAAACCACAATCGGATTGGCAGGTTACTCTGATCTTATTTGGAATAGATCTAGACTTTTCCAAGTTAATGAATGAAAACCGTAGGTAATTGTTTCACCTTGATGGCAAAAGGAAATCACTGAGTTGAAGACAGATTCCAAATTTTCAACTCATGTTGATGGGGTCAAGTTTTTGGACTTATCTGATGCCCACTATGTTGAATCAGCAGTCTCAATCACTGTTTACAGCTTAAGAATCTAATGCAGAAAATTCCCAAAGTATTTGTTCACTTCTCCAAAATATGTGACAGCAAGCACGTCCAGCAAGTTTGAGCATATTAACAGCAGAATGGCAGATTTGAGTTTTGATGCCATTTCCAATGTTGTCCGTGCATCTCTGGGTCTTTACTATAGAAGTGCACCCCAAAAAACCCATATTTCCTGACCTAGCATCCACATTTCAGACTCCCAAATTTCACTTCCGTCCTCTTTCCTTTCAAATATGTAACCATTTTATTCGTCGCATATTTAGAAATTTTTATTTCTGCCTTGACTAAAGAATTTTGTTTGTTACTTGCAAATAACATAATAAAAGATTCAAAAGACATTTTGAAACAAAAATAAAGCAACTACACTTCTTATATCCAATATACTGCGTAGTTACTAATATAAGTGAGAAGGGAAATCATTTGGCACAAAGAAATCGTATTAATTTCAACAAATAATATCATAACTCCACAGGATTGGTAATTAATTTGATTTAGCACATCCGAAAAAAGTGCTAAGAATTACTTTCAACTGATTCAACAGAACCTCAAGGATTGGCAATTGATAGGGTTTAATACCTCCAAGAAGGTGCAGAAGGCATCCTTCCAATTGAATGTGAATGCAGCTGCAGATAATAACGTGTAACTAGGAATAAAATCGCAAGTCCTCTGTGCCTTATGTGACTACAAAGTCACTAATGGAGTAGCAAATGCTAAAGAAAATAGACAGCTCAACAGCATCAAGGAAAAAGTTCGTTGCATGGGCAGAAAGAATAGCTGTCTAAATTTATAATGAACTTTTCCCTGACAAACAAATTTGTACTTTGTCCTGAAATGCATTTGTCAAAAATACAGCATACAACTCACACTCCAAAACTGTAGCTTTACCCTAACTAGAAGAACCAGTCTCAATGAACAGTGAAAACTTGAATATCATATACTAAAAAAAATGGCAGCAAAGAATAAGACTGTACATACAAAATGGAGGTCATCAAGCACATAACTCACAGCAGGAGAAAACATAGGATTAGATAGTATCCAGAAAACAACATCTAAACACACCTGCCAGGTTAAACCCCCAAACAAAGAGCAATCTCTAAAGCACAGGTTCCATATAACGTCAAACCTATGTTACCCCAAGTTTCTGGGACGGGGATGGCAGGGGAGAGGGGGACACGTTTCAGGGATGGGGACAGCAGAGAGGCCATTTTTTAGAGGACAGCAGGGGGCGGCTATTAAAAAATAGAGAAATTTTAAAACATAGGAAATTTCAAATATTCATATGATAACATTGATAAGGCATTCATCATATACATTATAAAATCTTAATATATAACAAATTAACAAATTTCAATTGCTTTCATTATCAATGTGCATTTATATTGTATAAAAATTACAACAGAATGCCCAAAGGCTGCAAGTTTCAATTATAAAATAATAAAAACATAGAAAATATGCCACTGCCCCTAATCAACATCTACTAACATTGCATCAATCGCAGTCTAAGTCTAGGTCAATGCCACTATGAGGGATTGTCTCATCCAATGGAACCCCAACCAATCCCTTTTGTGTCTCCTCATCACCTCATGTGGCATCTTTGGGATTAACATCCCAACATGTGGTCGGAGTCAGGATGTTACTCAAGACTCCATCGGTCCTGAAGCCACAAGGCACTATGCACAATTTCTCCAATCATCGAGAGGTAAGCCTATTCCTCTTGATTGACAATTTGAAGTTGTAAGGCGAGTTGAGAGGCAGTCCCTTGTGGGGTTTGGGGGCAACACCCCCAATGGGGTCGAGGGGCAGCACCCCTCGTCAGGGTCTAGGGGCAGTGCCCCCAGCAAGGTTGAAGGGCAGCGCCACCAAGCCCAAATAACGCCTTTGAGACCACACTTCCCTTTATTTTTTTTAATCAATTTATGTTTTTTTTTTTCAATTAAGACTTCTGACTGCCTGACCATAGGGGACAGCTAGCCGTCCCTAGGGCATTGGGAAAGCCTCCTGGCCTTCCTGGGTTTCCTGCATTCTGCCAGGCATCCCAGAAATGTTTCCAGAGGAAGAAAAAAACAGGGGACGGGGCAGGGACAGTTCTGACGCCTCCCCAAAACGTCCCCTGCTGGGGACGGCCCTAATTTTGCCGGTGACACATCCCCGGGTAACATAGGGTCAAACATGACACCTAAAATCACTTCCATGGTAGATAACAATGGGTACCAATTTATGACCTGCATGGCTGCAAGTCACAGAATATACGTGGCATAGAATTGACTACCATTATGCACCTACAGCGTCAATGTGGCACAGAACTGACAAGGTAAAGCAATAGCTCAATGAGCTCAACTTCGATGGTGGAGAATAAATCAAAGATATAAACCAAAATAGTAAAGGTTAAAGGAAAGGTCCGCAGTTTTCTAGGACCCTGATCAGACAGCAAGCTAAGGAACAACATATGGGAGCCCACTCTCACAGACAGTGAGACTGTTCATTTTACCTAAATAGTTTTATAAGTTGTAGCCCTCAGGTTTCGATCTTGTGGGAAGCTAGGGAGCAAATAAGGCCAATCCACCAACACATTTGAACATTAAACCTTAAAAGATCTCCCTATGGATCTTATACTTACAAAATCATCTTTCTTGCATAAGGAAATTAGTATCTGATTACATTATTCTAGAATCTATATAGTAGGATAAACTATAATGATGACAAGTTAGTAATTTTAATATAGATATGAAAAAGTATAGGAACAGAAATAGAAAGAAAGTAGCACTGCTAAAAGTCACTGTAAAGCAGGCTATTATGACATACACACAACATAGGAAGCGTCAAATGTGGTTAGAAATCCCTGAAGGTGACACGAACTTTAACACTGCTCACCAGCTCAATTGGTCCACAAAAAGGAGAATTCAATTAATATTTCAGTAAGATAAATTAATGACGTCAATAATGAGCAACACTTAGAGCTAATACCTGTTGATGGATCGAAACGAAACCAAATTAACCCTAAATTATATAAATCTTCTTAGTAATAAATGCAAAGAAAAATAACAGATTGAGAGATATGATCTAATAAAAATCTAAAAAGACTACTAAAAATAAAAAATGCATTAACAGATTCAATATTTTAAACAAATAAGCTAACATCAAATTAGAAACTCCTTGATGAAACTTTCAATGCTAACTAGTCACTAGATTGGCACCGCAATGCCCGTTTAAATTTCATTTTACATGCTCAATTGTATACATTTATGTTGAACAGCAAAGATATCAAGCTGCAGGAAATGCAATTACAAAAACAAATGAATCCTTAAAGATGAAAACGCCTTATCTGTGCAGAATATTATCCATTCCATGTAGGCCTTGCACTTAAATTCGCTTGAATTAAAAAGACTTCAGAGTTCAAACACTGCTGAAGGGTGATGTTATGCTAGTACTAGACAGCTGTACATTATGGCCTGATTCTGCATTCAAGGCCTCGACAAATCTGAAATTCCTCAAAGTCAAAACACGGAACTAGACGAAAATATAGATTCCATAACATCCCTGTTAGACATTGTAATTTATAGTTCTCTTGGAGGTAATATGCAAGGTTAACTTTGACATCTGACTTAACAGTGAATCCTTTAAGATTTTTTTCACAAATAACAAATACATGTTGAAGGTCCAGAGTCAGACATAGGCTACCATCTGGCAATTACTTTGACATGCATATGTTGCAAAAAATTGACAGAATATCCAGTTATTCATGCTGCATTTTCCAGACTACTTGTCAAGAGTTCTGAACATCAGAAGGAAATATTGAAGGTTTATATTTCCTACTCAACATCTTGAAGCAAAACCAAGCAAGCAATGATTCAACACCAAGGACGTTGTTATCATGCACTGCTTTTATTTGCATCAATACGAAATAATTCCGGAGGCATAGAAGCAGGGTCAAGCTCCCAACAACCCTTTGGAACATCAGTACCCTCATTTCCAATCATTCTATATGCAGGAATTTGATGAGAAAATCTTAGGAGTTCATTAAGAGGAATCTTCATTCTATCCTCAACCCCATGAACTTTCTGTCTCTTAAAAACAGCTTTAAATCCATCAACTTTTACCAAGAGTGCAACCTCTACACCACTTTCTTCAGAGAAATCAGTCAGCACTTCTACCATCTCATATTCAAACTTGAGAGAACCCTTTTCTGGATTTTTCCACCCAATATGCCAATTTTTGTAAATAGCCCAGATATCAGCCTTCCGAGGAAAGATGTTCACAGCTCCCTTTTGCCTACACTTCTCCCACTTCATTATGTGAGAAAATGTGTTCACCCCTTCTATAACATCAGCTTTTGCTCTCTTGTACATTCCACAAGCAACTGGCAAGTTTTCTTCTTCCCAGTCCAATTGCTCCTCGGATATGGGCCATGATTCTAACCAGGAAATGCGACATTTAAAAGGGTTCATCGAAAGGACCTTGTTGATGCGGAGATAATATCTGGGCATTCCATCTATATTGTCATATGCAGCCCAGATTTGCCCATCTGAAATGTCCTTTTCTGTTCGGTCATTGTCAAAATCATGAAAATCTGCATCAGGTACATCAAAAGTTTCCATACCTAAAGAGGATGAAGCATTGGGCTTTCCACTAGGAGATTCAGAAGAGTTTATTTCATTGTCTTTATTTCTAACTGTTTTGTTTCCATTTTTGTTAAGATTAATCCCTTTAGTGCTATCTAAATGAACTGTTTCCTTCATTGGTTTTTCTGTATTTTCTTCCTTTGTCTTTTCAACCTTGCTTTTCTGGTTATCTTTCTCATCTTTTGTATCTTGAGATTCATCTGAAACTTTACCTCTTGGAGTTTGCTTATCCTTTTGACCCATATTTTGCTTATCCTTTTGACCCATATTTTGCTTATCTTTTTGACCCATTTTTTTTTTATCTTTTTGACTCATATTTTGTTTCTTGCTTTTATCAGATTCAGTTTGGAGTTTATCATTCTCAGAGCCACTATCTCCTGAAGACACTGCAGAAGCCTTCACACTCTCATCTGCCCCCTCTTTTGCCTCTCTAGACCTCTTCGAAGGTGGAAAATCAACAAAATCTTCATCATCACTACCATCAACTCTGTAAGTGACATTCCTTTTAGACCTAGCTGATCTTCGTCGGCTGTGAACATCACCTTCTTCTCTTGGGGCAGTTTGCTCATCAGACAAGTTATCCTCCAATGTAACATCGACATTCTCGTCGCTGTCACTGTCACTGCTTTTACCGTCTTTAACCTTCCTTAGCCTCTTCCTTGTTTTCTCATTGCCTGCAGCTTTCTCTGCCTTGGCTTTCCTTTGTGTTTCAATCTTCCTTAGAGCCTCACGAGCTTTTGCCTCAGCCTTGGCTTTCTTTTCAGCTTCCTTTTCCCTTCTTTTTTGTTCTTTTTCCTCTTCCTTCATTTTTCTCCTAGCTGCCTCTGCCTCTGCAGCCATCTTTGCTTTTTCATGCATTTGCTGCTTATATGCAGCTTCCTCCTTGGCCTTTTCGTCAGGATTCTCTGGGATATTTGCTGTCCTTCCTGACCTGTTCACACCTCCTTGGGATGCCATATTGGTTGCAAAATCCTGATTACCATTGTTGCAATCACGAGCGACTCCACCAAATGGAACGGAACCTGGGCCCTTAAAATTGGCACCTTGTTTAGAAAAGTCTTGCTGCTGTGGAACAGAAGATGCATTCCAGGTATATCCCATGTTTACTCCACTGCCTGCTGCCAAGTCTTTTGCAATAAATGGCCTATGACAATTCTGGCAAAGAAGATATTTATTTTCAACTGTCCTCAAGTACTGGTACTTTACAGTACAAAATGGACAGACTGTCCAGAAAGTTGGATCTGTGTTTGGCTGCGTTTGCATTCTGGACTGAGAATGAACATTTGGAATTCCAAAGTTCCCATTAGAAGAATTCCTCACTCCAGTTTGGAACCGTGATGCTTTTGATTGGATGTTGTTTCCATTGATAGTAGCTCTCCTCTTAATATCATGCAAAGTCCTCTTCATATTATCTGACAGTACACCCATAGCTTCCCCAATGAGTTTAAATGCAGCCTCTGCGCCACAAAATTTGTTCTTGTCAGGGTGGAGGAGAAGCGCAAGCTTTCTGTATTGCTTTTTTATAACAGAATCATCTGCTGTCGAGTCTACTTGAAGAATTCCATACCAATCCATATCACATCCATTCAGTTTGGTTTGGGCAACACAATGCACATCACAGACTGCGAGCATCTGGGGAACATTTTCAAGTGCGGGATAGAGCTGCTGAGCCTTCACTATAAGTTTTCGAGCACCATTAAAATCCTGAACTTCAAATTTTTTTTCTGCAATTTCCTTTGCTCTGAGAGCTTCTTCCTTATTACATTCCATATCTGCATAAACACCTGTTTTTATAGCTATATATCTCTCTCACAACTTTACCAGGCATCTAACCGGCTGACATGCCAACTGAAGCAAAGATAAGATAAGCCCCCTTATGCACAATTTCAAGAAACTAGCTTTCTCTTGCTGTAATTCTACCATAATCCCCAGGTCCACTATGGCAATTCAGTAGAATCAATGAATGGGTCTCACCAGACATAGGCCCGCATTGTTCCCAACCCAAATTGCCTCAGATAAACCCAACCGAACCAACTAAATTGATTATCAATAGTAAAGAGCCCTATCCTTTCAAAAACACAAGCTCTTGCTTTTGATTCCAGTTTCAAGTACTGCAAGTTCAAAAGTTGCCTATCAAACCTCACAATTCCAACACAGCCAATTAAGTGCAGAATGGTGGTAAGTTGCCTTACTCAACCACACACAAGGTATGGAACGAGAACGAGAACAAGAGTCCTGCTTTCAATACCAACCAAATTGGAGGAGCAGGGTGGCAGGCAACCTTTCCAAACTAATTGGCTTCCAAACCCCAGAAAACCAACCAAAGGGGCCGGGAAAAAAAACTGAAACTAAGGAGACTGTCCCTCTGCATAAGCCAAACAATAATCCTTTTCAATTTAATCATTTTCAGAAACATGTTTCAACCATAATTTTATTTAATTCAATTTGATCAATATATGAATGTTCGCCTCTAACCATAATAAAGTTTACAAATTTAGGCCAGGCATGAATGCCCGCCACTAATTATAAATAGGTTATTAGAAGTGGGAAATATGTACAATGCTGAAGAGAGCCGGGTCGAGACCAAAGAAAACAAACAAAAAAACTATAGCAACAGCAACTGCAGCAGCAATAATCATAATAATTTAGACTACATATGAACTTACACCAACATATCAATTGCAATTAACCTACATACACAACCTTCCAGAAAAAAACCCTACACACAAAATCAAAATGTTTCTGCATAAACAACAACAAACCCACATCTTTACTCCATTCATGCAGCATACCCATAAAAAGAAAAAAGATATCAAATTATAAAACAAAACCTAAAGACGAGACCCAACAAAAATCCATAAACGCGAAAACCCATTAGTTATAGGGAAAATTATAGCAGACCCATATCATTATTTTCTTCATGAAGACTACCTACCAACAGAAAATCCCATAAAATCTCTGTAGTCGTCATGGATAATGCTAGGACTAAAACAAATCGAACATTTATTTACCATAACCAATGATGAAAACAAAACCAAGAAAAATGAAAAAACTTAAAAAGTTGTGTGGGTTTACCTTAATTTGAATGAGGCTGTCTCCTCTTGTTTGACCTGCAAATCAATCAAGCCCGGAGTCCTCCGCCACAACGGCAAAACAGCAAAATAACTTGCAAAATGAATGACATTTCTTTTACCCCCAAAATCTCAAAATTTTATAAACTGCAATTTAATTTTTGCTTTCTTATTTCAAAGTAATTTATAATTAATATGGGGATAGGAAACATAATTGGGTGGAGATCCGGCACTTTCTTAGGAAAAAAATATAATATTCTACTTTTCCTAATTATAACAAAGAAATCTTAGGGTGATTTGAATTTGAATTTGAAATCCGTCCCAAAATATGACTTTGGGGGTAATGAATATGTGAGCTTTTTAAGGGTGGATTTGAAAATATTTGAAGTCCACAAACCCTAGAAATTATGTATTTTTTAATTTAAAGATGATTTTTTTAATTGGGATGTTTTGATTTGTTATTTGTGGTCAAAATTGGTGGTGAAGATATTTACTAAAAGTAAATTTTCCCCCTATGCTGAATTGGATATAGGTTTGGAGTCCACCAATGATAAGTGTAGGTCATTATCACTCTACCTTGCTTTTTTTATACTCATTTTGTATAGTGGCCTATAACTAATGGTTTACTACTTTCTACTAATAATAGAGTAAATATATATTTTTTAAAAAATAAAATAAAATTATTATATTAGATTTTTATGTGGGGTCATGGTTAAACTTGTTAAGTAATCTGTGAAGATGTTTTACTTGTATATATCTGAATAACCTATTTTTCATGTAAAATGTATTGAGGCTTATCCATGTGTATCTTATAATGGTGACCATTCAAAAACATCATTTATATGCCTAACAATGAGCTACCCTAAATTTATCATTCAAAAGCATCAATTATATGCCCAACAATGAGCTACCCTAATTTTACCACTATCATGTTGATCATGTTTTTCTCTTATAGTTGATAATGGTTGAGCAAACAATTAATTAATTGGTTAGTCTTTGTTGCATAAAGACCAAAAAGACATGTTTATCTTTCCCTATAGTAAAGTCATGGGGATGAGGTCAATGCAAGTCTCATAACAATTTGGGAATCATATTGTTGCTCAATAACTTATGGGTTTGTTCTCATCTCTAATGTAACAAAAATTTAGTGCCATAACACATCCAACAAGCAAAAACTAAAAGCACAAATTGTGTTCGCTAATATTCAACCAAATAAGATTATGGAGCATATTAATGAGGCTAAAAATGTGTTGTACTAATTGGTAGATATTTGATCCATGCATGTGGGTGTAAATCTACATTAGCCATGCCTCTGTGTTAAGATTTCACACAAAGTAATCTCTTTTGTCCTTTAATTTTTATTTGTGTTGGGTGTGTATAATAATCTCACATCTACAACAAATGAATCAACAAAGGCTCATGAAGCACTATACAACAATTGATCCAAGCTTTTAAATGGTGGTGGTAAGATCTAGTAGAGTGGGAAAAATTAAAAAAACATGGTACTTCCTTCAAGTAAATAAGCAACAAAATAGCCAAAGCAATAATAAAGGGAATAAGACTCCAACAAGAAAAGGCCCTAGAGGCAAATTCTATAATTACAATAGTGATCAATATGCTAGCTCTTTTCCTTGATAAACACAAGATGCAAATCAAAAGAAACCATTTCAATATCAATGACAATAAGTCTAGAATAAGATTCGTCCTACAACAAAAAGTTGGCAAGCAAACACCAAGAAACACCAATTAAGACCTTAAGTTATCTGGTCTTGTTGAGATAAGTTGCCATTAACTTGCAATCCTAACCAATTCATGTGTCTCCAAAGTTCTTGGAATGTGTTCCCCAACACCTAAGGACTTTGAGAGATTAAGTATTGATTAATTATATCAGTTGGCTTATTGTAATTAATAGGGTCAAACTTGGGCATCCATTTTTGGGGTGGGGGCCATGAAGACTTTGTTGACAACTCCTACGTATATTTTGAGAGTTTGATAACTCCTAGTGAGTGGGAGTTAAACTTGGGCGCACTCTTTTAGTGGTGTCTTATATTTAGACTTGGAGTTTGCTTTTTTATGTACATGAGTGGATTGCATGGATATAATGTTGGAGTTAACTAAAGTGTTAGAGATGCATGATAATGGAATATTTCTTGCATGAGTTCATAAAAGCTTGCATAGACTTGCATATTTTTGCATGTGGTTGCATGAGTTCATAAAAGCTTGCATGTGCTTGCATATTGTTGCATGTCACTTGCATGTTGTTGCATGTTGATTCTATAGACTTGCATATTACTTGCATGTTGTATGTTGCTTCTATGGACTTGCATGTGCTTGCATGTTGTTGCATGTCACTTGCATGTGTTTGCATGTTGTTGCATGTTGTTCTTATGGACTTGCATGTGCTTGCATGTTGTTGCATGTCACTTGCATGTGTTTGTATGTTGTTGCATGTTGCTCCTATGGACTTGCATGTACTTGCATGTTGTTGCATGTCAGTTAAATATGATCTTGCATATTGTTGCTTGTCAGTTTTGAGAGGTTTTTTGTAAAACACTCCAACTCCAAAAACTTGCAAAATACTCCAACTCCAAAAACTTGTAGGATGGTACATCTCAGTGCTTCAGATAATGGGTATCCGTTGCATGTTGAATCGGGTGTTTACATGTCACTTGCATGTATAGAACAAGGTAATTTAGAATAATATTGGGGACATCATTGTGCAAGTTGTTGCATGAGAATTGGTGTGTGTTGATCACTTCAGTTGACTGAAATAGATTGGGCTAACTTGGGTGCCCAATCTTGAGACTTTTAGTTGTTGCTTTTATTTGGAAATGTATTTGATGTTGGCTAAGTTTACTTGGGCACACTCAGGCGCCCACATCGACAGGCAGTTAATAAAATACTTGACTTTGTTTGACTTTAATCTTCTCTATTTGGAGTGCTTGGTTTTTGCATGAGGATTTGTTCTCATGTTATCAATTACAATTGATTGTAATTTGAGTTTCAAGCTTTCCAATTAAGAAGCTTTTGTATTAATTAAAAAGGTCCATATGTACATTTTCTAGAGAGTTGAATTGTGAAAAAGAATTGAAGAAAAAAGCAATAAGCTTTTTTGAAGTGCATCAAAGACTTAGAGGAATTTCAGTATTGAATGTAATCTTTTCCAAAGAGATTTAATATAAGCAAGATACATCTATGAGTGTGTAGTTTTTTTCCTTAGGGGTTTCTCCACATAAATACTTGTCTTCTTCTTGCAAGTTATTCTCTTCTATTCTCTTCTCTTCTACATTGGATTGAAAGTGTAAAATCACTTACACATTAATTGTTACAAATTAATCTTATTTTTAGCTTTGCATACACATAATTTTAAAGTTTATAGCAGTAGTTCTACCTTCATTTTCAATAGGTCTTCCAATTTATTTTCCCATTGATATTAAAGTTTTTATATTCTTCATTTTTCCTAAAGTTTTGGATAAGATACCTAGGAGAGTTATATGTATGAGAGATATATAGACAATGTAGTGTGAAAACTAAGCTAAGAACAAGGTGGATCAATGTCTACATTTGAATCAAACTCAAATTTTCCTTGATTTAAGAAGCATGAAAACTTATATATGGCCCCACTAAGGTGGTATGACATGTTTCTAGGGGCTAACTAGCTATTGCAACATAGGGACAAAATAGATTTCTTTAATAAGTAGTGTGCTTATTGTGATAATCTCGGTACCTCCATTAGTGTGCAAGGTGTGCATTAGCCAATAAGTTTGTGAGAGTTGTCAACCATGAAACTTGAGAGGGTCCAATGAAAGAAGTGTATCCTCTATGCAATGATAATCAATCAAATTGATGATGAGAATGAGCCATCTAGATAAGCACCCATGAATGAATTTCATAATTGTTCTTAAGTAGTGGGCAATAATACTACCTAAATGAGAGTTTGATTTCTCCATAAATGGCTTACCTTAAACTAAACCTCAATTAAAACTCCTCATTGAATCACCACGAATGAGTTGTTTGAATTGAAAGCACAATTGTAGGAGATGCTAGCTAAAGGGTTGATTAGGCCTAAGTGTGTCTCCACATGGAACTTTGATTGTCTTCTTTAATAAGAAGTATGCAATCCTTCACTTATGCATTGACTATTAGATGTTGAACTAAGGAATTGTCAGAAATAAGTAGCCCTTGTATTGCATGAATGACCTATCTCACCAAATGAGAGGGTTGATTATTTTCTCCAAGATAGATTTGAGATCAAAGTATCATTAGTCAAGGATTAAGAAAGTGGATGTGTCAAAAGTAGCTTTTTGAATCTCCTATGGGCATAATGAGTTCACACTAGTGTTGTCTGAACTCACATTATGCTTTGGAATCTTTCATGAACCTAATGAATAATTTGTTCAAGGTATTTTGAACTATTATCAATTTGATGAAGAGCATGTACAACATTTAATGTAGTGTCCACCCGTGTGTTAGCTCTTGCCTTGTCATGGTGTTTCTATGATTGGATTAAAGGTCATATTAAGTTGTTTATGATATGATGTAATTGTAGGATGGATATGTGCCTTGCTAGATTACATGTCCTCGTTGGTCATTATATGTTGTTTGGGCTATGATCCTTGTTGTCGGATTTGATGCTTTGCCTTGAGTGTGCAAGATATATATAGGTGTTTGACCAATGGAAGGATGTGGAGGAGAACAACATGGATTCACTTGACCTTCTCACATTACCTAGTCCTAGTGGTTGAGATAGTGACCATGTGACTCATGGTATGTTTGATTGCTTAACCCATCCTATTTGGTTGAGAATAAAAAGATGTTTCTTATGTTTGTATAGTTGCCACTAATCCAAATCAATTGTGATTTTGGATCCTTGAGTTGTGGTTAACCTTGTAAGTGTTCATTTTCCTTATGTGTGTTTATTTTAGCTCTTGGCTTTCATTGCATTTTATTAGTTTCCATAATGCTTGTAGGAGTGTTTGTGAATAACCTTTATGCTCAAAATGTGAAGTAATTAGCTATTTTATTGCCCTCGTGGATTTGGCCTTATGCATTTTTAATATATGTCTATATTCAAAAAGAGTTGAATTTAAAAGATTGTTTGGCTATATGCCTTAGTCAAATTGGTAAATTAAATGTGTCAATAATTTAAAAAGGATTGCCTAATTGCATTTGAATTGATAATGTTAACATTTTCCCTAAAGGTAAATATCTATTGTGAAATAACCTTTTTGAATTGGCTTGTGAGTGGGAAATGTGGGGAAAAGGTTTGAGAGGGTTTGTAATAAAACAACTTGGAGAATAGAAGAATATAATAGGAAATATGTTGCAAATACATTATAATAATATGCCACTTCAAGGGGGCAACCTTGTAAACCACGTCGAGGGGGATACCTCCAATAGTCTTCAGTAACAACACAATACTCAATATGATCATAATAACTAACCTCTACCTCCTATATACCATACTTATTCCTTGGATGTCACACAGGCTGAATTAACTACCTATATAAGACTATATTAATGATTATATAACTTAATTAAGAGTTAAGGTAGCCACAAGACAACTACTCATAACCCTATGCACCTATAGGATTAAGGGTGTAGCAAGGTTTAGGGAATTTTGGAAGGTAAAAAAAGGGGGGTTTATATTGATTTTTCCCTCTTTGCTCAAAATCTCTCTCCTTCCCTTCTTGGTTTTTCTTGATTTAAAAGTGGAGTTTGCTTGCTTGGTGGATTGCTACACTTATGGAGAAGAAAGATTTGGGAAAGCTTGTCTCTTATGTGTGTGGAGGCAAAGGATATCTCTCCAATTTTTTTGGTGAAATTTTCATTGGAATATCAAAGGTATGCATTTAATTATTTCATGATTATGCTTGTTGTTCATGCTTTTCAACCATGCACACACTAGGTGGTTGTGTATACACCATAATTCTACCACCCTAGTTCTATCATCAATTCTACATGTTAATTCATCTTAGCTAACTTGCTCTAACATCACTGTGTCAATTAGTTAATTGCACCACATTAATTAATTAATCCCATTGCATCCTCCCTCGTGATTAATTAACTAATTAATCATCATCAATTAGTTAATTAATTCCTAGTTAAATTTGTGCATGCATACTTAATGAATAAATAAATAAGTAATTATCTTTACCCATATTCCACTCCATGTCATCACTTAGTCAACTCATTATTCAAAATGGAAACTTATCCAAGCCAATCTCAATCAATTAGTAAAAAATAGTTAACTCCTCCGTCACTCCATCAAGATAGAAACCAATCAGTTAACTAATTGATCAAATCTCATCCAAATTTGAAGTTTCCAAATCTGATCAAGATTAATCTCAATTGTTCATCCTCTCACCTAAAAATATATAAGTATATCTTCAATCCTTCATTAAAAAAAGGAGAGAGAGATAATCATGATCATAGGTATATGTTACAGAAATCTTACATGAATCTTGAGCAACCACAATCCATCAATCACGAGCAAATCCACTCAACAAATGAGATCTTCGCTTGGTAATTGAAGGTAATTGTTCTCTTCTTTTATTGATAAATCTAAGGTTTATGTTTTGATTTGGAGTACGAAACTTAGTATTATTCTTGCTTTCTTTTATTGCTCTAGATTTTAACATATACATTCTAGCACACCTAGTGGATCTTAACCCTTTGTCTAAACTTTTTTAAGGTTATATGCTTATTCTGGTGGGACAAGAGAAGTATGACTTCTTACAGCATGTTTAAAGGCTGAATCTATTTGTAGAAAATTCCATAGTTTCAAACAAACTAGCTTTCCAATGTATGGACAAAGCCCCAACCATAAATGGAAGACATCTCTCTTAGCTGTCAAAAACATCGGGCATAAAGAGATGTACGAAGAATGTAAAGCTAAAATCTAGAGCAATAAAGGAAACCAAGAACAATACTAAGTTCCCTATGTAGACACTTAAAATTAACCACATCCTAACGATACATTTAACATCATAATACTAATATTTCGACACTATCCTAAGCACATCCTAACCACATTCATCTTAACACTAATTAGCCTTTAACATTTTCTCTCATTGCCAGATTAATTAAGTAAACCATATTTATTTAATTAAACTAATTTTCACCACCTTCTAGCATAGAGCCTAAGCATTTCATATTGTGTCAACATTTCTTCATTATCTTACTAATTTCCCCTTTTTCATTACCACCACTAATTAATTAAATATTTCATATTATTTAGTTAATTAGGCTAATACTAATTCCATTTATTCCAAAATAGATAAATAAATATATTTTGCACTTATTATGCAAGTTAATAAATCTAATTATCCATTCATATTCTGTCATAACTCCCTCCATGATTCCCCTCTATTTTTAACCCATGCACAACTAATTAGTCAAAATAAATAAATAAAAATAATTAATTTCCCTCACCCATTTTATAGCCCATTAAAATTGCATCATAACCCCTCTTCACTACTTTTGACTATTCTTAGTTAGGAAATATTCTCCACTCACTCTCATTCAATCTCCACCATTCATTCAATATCAAATCTTGACCATTTCCATCCTTAATCAGACATCTATAAATTTTTCTCATTTGTTCAAGCTTTATCTTGGAACTTTTTGAGGCTAGACTTTTTTAATCTTGACTTTTTGAGCATTTATCACAGTTATCCTTTCATCATATTCACAGGTACATGTTGCAGAAATCTTACACGAATCCTTGAGCATCCATATTTAGAATCTATGGACCAAATCCAATTATCATAGAGTTTGCATTTGGCAACTTTGTTCATGTTTGAATTTCATTATTTAAACTCTATCTTCTACTATATCTTAGGTTTCCACAAGTTTAGAATAGGAAGCATCTTGTTTAGATTTGTTTTCTATTTTAAGTTTTGAATTCCTACTTACACCCTACCCCAAATCAAAACATAAACCGTGGATCAAGCAATTTAATAAGAGAATAATTACCTTCACTTACCTAGTGAATATCTCCTTTGTTAAGTGGATTTTCTCATGCTTGATGGATTGTGGTTGCTCAAGATTTGTAAAAGATTTCTGCAACATATTTGTAAAAGATTTCTGCAACATATTCCTATGGTCATGATTATCTCTCTCCTTTTCTTAATGAAGGATTGAGGATAGATTTATAGATTTTTAGGTGAGAGGACAAATGGTTGAGATCAATCTTGATCAAATTTGGAAACTTGAAATTTGGATGAGATTTAATCAATTAGTTAATTGATTTCTTTCTATTTTGATGAAGTCATGGAGGAATTAATTGATTTGTGTTGATTGTGTTACATCCCCAAAACCTTAACTATGTTTTACTTTTATGGACATGTGATTAAGTGGATAACTAATCATAGATTAATGATGTGATGTTAGAAAAATGTCAGGACACATCATTGATTTTATGAATTATCATTCATGCTTAGAATTGGAAATGAGATTATATGTTATTGAGATTATTTAAGCATGATGTATAATGATTTATTGATGATACACTAATCATAGTTTGTATGACTGTGAGTGTAACTAGGAAAAGATTTCCACCTCCAAGAATGGAAGGAGAGTATCACCAGAGAGAAGGGGATAGATGTTTTGGAAAAGTCAGGTTTGCCATTTGAGTTCCAAGTTGCACATTACATGAACCTTCACGAGATGGGGTGTGTATTAGTTAACTTCCCTTGTTTAGTCGATCTTAATTTGACTAATGTTGATTTGTTGTTAAGGGTTTTTTGACATTATCTACGTCGATTTGGTTGAAGAATGTTCAGGGAACATTATTAATGATTAGAGTTTAATCATTGTCTTTTATCAGGGATTCCTGATATTTATATATTATTATTTGTAAGTATCGACTTAATTTTTTTAACGTTAACTTTAGATTGCGAAGGGGGAGGAAGAAAGCCTCAACCCCATACTCGCATTCTATCACATGATTAATGCTAGCACCATACTTGTGGTAATACTTTCATGGTGTTAAAATAGCTTGATTTATCATTTGTATATTATTAAGTATATGATGTATATGTACTAATTGTATGATATAGTTTTAAGCCCTTATCATCATGCTATGATAAGCATCAGTGGTTGAAAGCATTTCTTTAATAAGGGATTGGGTATGACTCCACTCTCCATGAATTGTGGAGAGAGTGGAGAAGTGCAGTGATGATGGAAGTGGGCTTTCTATCTAAATGCCCGTGACCGATCATGTAACCCAATCTGTTGGAGATTCGGGGAGGGTTAGTTTGTAATTATCCCCGTGAGTAGGGAGAGGGGAGCATATGTTTTTGCATGGCTCAAAAGAGAAGGTAGTAACACTTAAGAGGAGCTCGAGAAGAAAAGGTGGCAAACCAAAACAAAGAAAATAGAGTTCAAAATAGGATAGAAAGTCGTAGGAAGAAAGAGGAACTTCACACAGTAATTTACATCTAGAGTCAGTGACTCTACGAATTTAGGTATGATTGAATTGTTGTAATGAAATCAACTTTGTTTATCTTCTAATGGCATCTGCATGTTGGAAATATTTTGGCTTGTGCCTGTATACGACTGACAACCATAGCAAACCATAGTAACTCTGCTATAGTTTTGAAGCCTATATTCTTTATCATATGAATGTTTCTATTCAAACTAAAATTCCAAGCTTGTGTGTTGAAGCCGATGCCTTAATGATATTTCAAATACTATGAGTTATCGAACACAAAACCAAGGCATGAGTCAATGGCTCTGTCGGTACTCTTGTGCTTGAGAGTCACCCATTTATGTATTAAGACCATGGGAGGTTGTCGTATATATTTTCTGTCAAGGAAAAGATTCTTTCTAAAGTTTGATACTGGCAAAGAGCCATGATATTCTAAGAACCAAACTACTATAAAATAAAACTATCTTATTTAGAATCATTATTCTGTTATTGATGTTATCACATAAATGTATATCATTGGGTTAAGACCCATTAACTATTATGTAGTTATAATATTTTGAACCACTCTTTTCAATGTCAGTTGATTGTGACAGCAAGTCAGTTGAAAATGAGAAGTGGAATATAAAAGATTCTACTTCAAATTATGTTCTTATATGTTAGTTGGCTACGTACTGTATCAATAAAGTTGTAAGCTTCTTTACTTTGCATGAGAAAAAATGAAATGATGGTAATGTCATTACTACACTTTGAGTGCATGTGGTGCCTTGAGCACAAGGGAAAGTGAAAACTTGTATAACTTAGAGTTATTCTTGAACAGCAACGGAGTGAGCTTGATAGCTCGATAACCATTATATCCTTTATGATTAACTTCTTTTCAATGATGTTATTAATTTCTTTACTTGATGATTAGAAAGGGTTAGAAATCTTTAAGTCTCGAGTAGACTAAGAGTCTTACTATAATGGAAGATGGTATTCTTCTTATCTTGAGATAAATAAACAAATATATGTTATTATTTATATTATGGGATTAGAGAAGATAAGTCTCTAAGTGTATCCCAATCAGGTTGAGTAAATGTAAAACTCTTTTACTTTATATTATCAACTTAAACGGGATGTGTCTATAGTCGATAAGGATTAGATGAGAATCCTTGAATCAGGTCAAACATCTTAACTGATCTCATGAAGTTATAGACCAAAATTGGTCTTGTTATTGAAAACCAATAACATACAAGCTTTTGAAATAAGGAATAGAGTGACTGGGAGTCACAAATTCTGTGTTGCAGGTGCAACAAGAGACCTTTGAAATGTACTCCAAAAATCAGAGTCAGAAATCCAAGTAAGTTATCCCATGACCGGAATAGGTTGAACTATAATCACTATAGGATGAGATAGCTTCTAAGTCGAGTTAGAAGTGTGTGAACAATTGACTACATTCATTGTGAAACGTCTATTTATATTAAATATTTGGCCAAAGTAATGCATCCATCTCTACATGCACTAGTCAGTTCACTATGTTCCAGATGGCATAACCATCCAGTAGTGTCATACATAGTTAGAGGGGATCTATAGTTGTATGACCATGATGGGTTAAATGTAGGACACAACACTAGAAACTCAGATGGAAAACCTATTGGTTCTTTATATCTATTCCCTTTGTGAAGGGTAGGGTCACTTCCAGGAAGGAAGGTGTGCGAGGGATCATTGGTCTATGGTTGGAGGAAAAGCACTCGGGTGATGCTCTCCTTCCCAAGTAGATGATAGGCCAAGACTTATTAAGATAGATATCAAAACTCCAGATGCAGTATATTCAATTTATATGACTTGATAGTCAAATTTTATGTAAATTTATCTTTATTGCCATGAGCAAAACATTGTGATTGTAAAGTGAAGGAATTCACTAACATGCTATCTTTGAATATGTTATAAATTCTCAGTTTGAAAATTTTGAGAAAAAGATATGATTTTTATGTAATGATTATGCAAATGATTATTGTTTATTAAAACAAATGTTTATGATGATCATGATTATTTACTTGATAGTAAATTGGGAATGTAAAACCAGGTATTATGAGATGACATGTTACAGATTGATTGAGATTGGCTTGGATAAGTTTTAATTTTGAATAATGAGTTGACTAAGTGATGAAATGTGACAACATGGAGTGGAATATAAGTGAAGATAATTACCTATTTATTTATTCATTAATTATGTGTGCATCGATTTAATTGGGAATTCATTATCTAATTATTAATGTTTAATTAGCTAATTAATCATGAGGGAGGATGCAATGGGATTAAATGAGATTAATTAATTAACGTGGTGCAATTAATTAAATGACACGTTGATGTTAGAGCAAGTTAGCTAAGATGAATTAATACGTAGAATTAATGATAGAACTAGGGTGGTGGAATTAGGGTGTCTATATTTGCCTCTCTTTGAAAGGGCATTATGACAAAAAGTAGTGGTTTTTCAAATAATATAGAAAAAAGAAAACAAAGAATGGAAACACAAGGATGCTCAAGTGACAAAATGGTTAGGGAGATTGTCAATTCTAGTGTTGCATATCTCTCCATTTCAAAGACACTTTAGACAATGGGATAGTAATTAGTTTTACAATATCACCCCTCCAACATTTACAATATTGGAAAGGTTGAGAATCACCAGGGCCAATCACTTCTATGTTTGGAACATTAGGAATTTGATGCATTAATGAAGGTTGATGGGATGGATTGTATAGGATGAATCCATGGTCAATCAAGAAGGATTTTGTAAGGGAGGTCAAGATCAATGACATGCAACAAATTTTGTCGTGTGATAGTCTCAACCACAAACAAGAAGAAAGATGAGGTATCCTATCAACTTGGTACGACTTCTTTTATCAAATAAGGCTTTCTTATAGATGAGAAAATTGAAATCTCCAATGACTCCTGGCTATATGACAATGACTTAGCCTCTTGTTTCCAAAGTTATGAATATCCTATTGTAAACAAGATGTGTCAAATCATGAACTACAAAGGGAAAGGACTAGGCCTTCATAAACAAGGAATCCAAGAATCTATACATGTTCATGAAAATTGAGAATTTTATGGCATCAAATATAAACCCCCCTAGTGATTAGTATGAGGATGTTAGCTACACTTCCATAATCCATGAGGAAGTTTGTTTCAACATTGAGATAGGTCCCTCTCATAACTTCTATGAAGATCTTGTTGTCACTAATATTTTCAATGGCACTGTTGTCCTCACCATTAACCTTGACCTCCAATACCCTGAACTTATTGACAATGACCAACAATATCACATATCAATGGATTTCTTTCAAAACAATGAAGCTATCACAAAATTCATGGGGCTTCGAGATGGCACCCACTAGGAGATCACAAAAAGGATTTCAAAATCAACCTACACAAGTTAGAATATTTTGGGGAGCAAAAAAAGTTCCCTGGTTGAAATAAATCCAAAAATCAAAAAACAAAAAAAAATTAAAAAAAAATGAAGTCCCTTAGTGAAAAACCTCTCTGAGGCACTATTGGACCAAAAAGTCAAAATCAGGAAAATAAAGATAAGTCAATTGGTGAAAAAAATTATGTGACACTAATAGATGAGGAACTTAATCTTCCCCCTATGCTACCATAGTTACAAGATGGATTTAAATTACTCATTGAGGATACCGTTGATGTGAGCATTTAAACAAAAGAAAATCCCAAAATGATCAATCTTGGAGCTACTCTTTGTCCCTTAGAATAGTAAACTTTTGTCATCTTCCTAATAGAATTTTCAAATTATGTTTTTACTTGGTTATATGCTAATATGCTTGGATTAGATCCATCTCTTGTGGTGCATCACATTGTTGTACATGAAGATGTTAAACCAATCAAACAAAAACTAAGAAAGATGCATCCAAAGGTGGTCCTTCTCATCAAAGCAAAACTACATAAGCTTTTGGATGTTGGGTTCATATGACCAATTGATTACTCTAAATGGATATCCAACATTATTCTTATTAGAAAGAAACCAATAGATATTCAAGTGTGCATAGACTTGTGATACATCAATATGTCATGTCTAAAAGATGATTTTCCTTTACCCAATATTGATAGCTTGAAGGATTATTTTGAGCACATCAGATTTTAACATGTTCCTTATGCAAATAATAAATTTGTAGATGTCATGGCTACCACTGGTTCCCTTCTTGAGATGCAAAATAATACAGTTTGACAATGTCAATTTTTGGTTGAATAGCATATGACATCCCCAGACCCGAAAGCGGTGTGTGAGATTGTTGGTCCTAGTTTCCCTTAGTATCATGGCATTTACACTTACCTCCATGACAACATCATCTTTCCCACCCTTTCACACAATGGACAAAAATCCTTCATCCAACATGCATCATGCTTCACTCTCCCTGGTGACGCCCTCTATTGTAGGGGATTTGATGGTACCTTGTTAAGATTTTTAAATTTGGAGGAAACCAAATTAGCGATCAAGGAAGTCATGATGGAATCTATAGAGCATATAGTCATGGCATGATCCTCTCAAATAAACTACTCAACAAGGTACTATTGTCCTACCATGGAGAAAGATGCTTGCTAGTATTTCAGAAAATGTATTGTCAGAAGTATGAAGACCTTATCCATGTGCCTTCCCAAGCATTATAACTAATTACAACTCCATGGCCTTTCTCTACTTAGGGGAAATATGTATAAGATCTTGATGAACCCATGAACATAATGCATCTCAGACACTTCCATGCTTGAAGGATTTGATGTTGCTAAAAAAAATAGATATATTAAAAAAAAATCATCTAAATGCGAAAACCATTCTTATGTCCCCTTAGGCAAGTTCCATGATGAAAGCTAGTTTTTGATATCATGTGTAGTATGTTGTCTACAAGTACCCTACACTTGGGGGCAAGTCCAACTCTATTCAACCCTAGACATTCTAGACCATCCCCATCATCATCCATCGCACCTATTCCTTCTTCCTACTTTTTACCTTAATAAGGACATAGAAAGAGTCTTGAGGCATGTTTTAGGAATATCTTAGTATATTTGCTCCTCTTTAGAGTATGTTAATAACACAATTTCAGATTGGGCGCATAGGTCTTCTATGATATGGTCCATGGAGATCCTATCCTAAATCTCTCAACCATTTCATCCACTACTACCTTCATCCCTAGTGCTAGAATAGTTTCTCCCTTTTTGGTAGCCTCATCATTGATAGAAAAGTAGGAAAAATCCAAAAACAATAGAAATGCAAAAATAATTCAAAAATAATAGAAAATAAAAAAAATAAAAAAAAATAGAAAATCAAAAATATCTAAAAGCAACCAAAAATCCAATAAATAAATTGAAAAGTCCTTATTCAACTTTAAATAAATCATTGCAAATCTATAAGGATATATTGTTTCCAATCCAACCCCCTCGCATACATAGTTGCTCAAGGAAAATAAAAGCTACTATTATCATCAATCAACAAATCTTGGGTTTTAATATAATAAAGGGGAAAATTTAATCTTTTTTTCTTTTTATTTTTCTTTTTCTTTTTTCTTTTTCCAGTTTGTGTGTGTTCTTGTTAATTTCTTATCATGGTAATTGTAGACACCTAAAAATGTCTTCTACCATCGAACCGACTCTCAACATCCCTAAACATGTCAATTTCCCTCCTAACCAATTAATTAAATTTTTATTTAATCAATTATCCCTTCATTACCCTATTTTCCATCATATTATCCTCAAAATTGAATTAATTTCATTAATTCAATAGTCTGAAACCTTAGCCAATTAATTTAATAAATATGCAATATTTATTATTTTAATTTCCCTCTATCCTAAGTCCTAAATCCACCTCACAAAATCCACCTCATCTTTCCACCTCATCTCTTCCACCTCACCATGTTGCACATATAATTAAATATTCTTAATATTTAATTAGCTAATATCCTCTATTATCCAAAATAAATCTTTAATTCAATTATCCTCCACCAATTGAATTTTTAATTCAATTGTTCCCCACTATCCTCCACCAATTGAATTTGCTCCTCACTATCCTCCACCAATTGAATTCTTAATTCAATTATCCCCCACTATCCTCCACCAAATTTTAATTCAATTGTTCCCCACTATCCTCCACTATTGAATTCTTAATTCAATTATTCGCCACTATCATCCACTATTGAATTCTTAATTCAATTATTCCCCACTATCATCCACAATTGAATTTTTAATTCAATTGTCCTCCACTAAATTTTAATTCAATTATCCTCCACTCTTCCACTAATTGAATTTTTAATTCAATTGTCCTCCACTAATTGAATTAAAAAATTCAATTTGTCATAATCCACTCTTATCAAAAAAGAATTTTTAGTTCATCCATTATGAATTAAAGATTCACAAAAAATGAGAGCCATTGATCTCATCTTTTGATCCTCACCCTCCATTCCTTTTTCAAAAATCTATAAATGAAACCCTCACCCAAGCCATTCATAACAACTTCTTCTTGCATCAAAACCATGCTCAAATTTCTCTCAAATATCTAATCTATCTATCCTTTAATCCTTCATCTATATTTGTGTTGAAAGCAAGAGCAATCCACATTTGAATCAAATAGGGTTATCTAATCTAGGAGCTCTTGGGTGCAAGCTTCTTCTTCCCTTGATGGGATTAGGTTGTGCATGTGAGGTATAACTTTGTATTTATTGTATTTAGTTAGCATTTTACCTTGTTTGCATTATCTAATCTACAGTAATTTTGTTGTGTTTGAGTCAATCTTGTTGCATATTACAACAATGTCTCCCTATCATGGTACATCTTATCATATGCTATAGTAAATATCAGGTTGCTCAAACATATGGAATTTAGTGCAATATTCACAACATTGATCAGTGCCTTATATTCATTCTTAAATATTTATTCTAACTAATTGTCCCTAACTAACATTTGTTCTCACTCACATCACTTTTAATTTTTAAACCATTCATTCTAGCCCAAATTCTTGCATTTCATACCCCTCTTCTCATTTCAAGCATCCATCTATATCTTTCATCCATGCACAACCATCTTGTCACTTGGGACACCCTCATGTGCTTGTTCTTTGTTTTATTTTTCTACATTCTTTGAAAATTTGATGCTTCTTCTTAGTCACAACAACCTTTCAAAGAGTGGCAAATTTAGACACCCTAATTTTGTCGCACTAGTTTTATCATCAATTCTACATGTTAATTCATCTTAGTTAACTCACTCTAACATCACCGTGTCAATTAGCTAATTTCACCACATTAATTAATTAACCCCATTGCATCCTCCCTCATGATTAATTAGCTAATTAAATTCGTGCACGCATAATTAATGAATAAATAAATAAGTAATTATCATCACCCATATTCCACTCCATGTCATCACACGTCATCACTTAGTCAATCCATTATTCAAAGTAGAAACTTATCCAAGCTAATTTCAATCAATAAAAAATTAGTTAACTCCATCAAAATAGAATCAAATCAATTAACTAATTGATCAAATCTCATCCAAATTTGAAGTTTCCAAATCTAATCAAGATTAATCTCAACCATTTGTCCTCTCACCTAAAAATATATAAATCTATCCTCAATCCTTCATTAAAAAAGAGAGAGATAATCATGATGATAGGTATATGTTATAGAAATCTTGCACGAATCTTGAGAAACCACAATCCATGAAGCATAAGAAAATCCACTCAACAAAGGAGATCTTCACTTGGTAAGTGAAGGTAATCGTTCTCTTCTTTTATTGCTTGATTTGAGGTTTATGTTTTGATTCAGAGTAGGTAACTTAGTATTGTTCTTGGTTTATTTTATTGCTCTATATTTTAGCATATACAGGTTGCATATGGTGTTCTACTCTTAGGATTGCAATTGAAATGAAATCTTAGAATAGATGCATTTAGTTATTTTAAGTTATGCATTTAAAATTTGGAAAAACATAGTTTTCTATCATTATGCCAGCAAAATTTATCCAAACCCTTATGTGATTTGAAAAGTGGGGAGTTTCATAAATTAGGGTCATAAGGGTATTGTAGACACCTAAATTTAACCATATCCCACCATCTCCTGATTCATATCGCATATCTATCTTATTCTAACATTAATTGAATAAATTACTTATTTAATTAACCCATCTTATCATCTTTCTAGCATTAATTAAATAAATTTCATCAATTATTTAATTAATTAATCATTTCAACACTTCTTCTAATATTCCAACATTTATTTAATTAAATCATCAATTCCTATGTCTATTCCTCCAAAAATTAAATAAATAGCTAACATTTATTTAATTCATCCTTTGAAGCGTAAATTTGCATATGAAGATAAATCAAAGAAAATAAACCAAACAACAATCATACCTTCCTTCGCAAGCAAATTTTTCCTCACCGATCAAGCGTATTGAAGTGCACCCGAACTCCAATGGATATGCTCCTTTGATCTTTGTGGATATGTGAATTGCTAAGCTCAATAGCATAACTTTGATAACCAAAAATGGATGAATTAAATGCAGTAGCATAAGTTTGAGAAAATGAGAGATATGCTTTGGTCTTGAAGAAGCTTTATTTATAGATTTTCAAAAATGAAGATCAATGGTGGATAACGATTGGAGAGATCAATGGTTGAAATTGAATGAGAGAATTAGACATATGAGAGAGTGACAAGTGTCCTTGTCCTCTCATGAATTAGAGGAGTTAACGAGCTTGATTGGTGAGTTGACTAAATTGATTGCTTTGTTATCTAAATTGATTGATTAGTCAACTTATTTGATTGAATTGTTAACCGATCTGATTAAGAGTGATTGATAGAGTGATGAGAGAGAATCATGGTGAGACAAGAGTGAATTATGGTAAGACAAGAGTGAGTTATGGTGAGACAAGAGTGAGTTATGGTGAGAGGAAATTATGGAGGAAAATTAAATTATTAAATTATTTAATTTTTGGTGCACGTGGATAATGTTGGAAAATAAATAAAATATTAATTTTATTTATTTGTGGTGGAGAAAATAGAAATTAATTTGTTTATTTAATTAATATTAGAAGAAGGAATGATTAATTAAATAATTGTAAATTATTTAATTAATGCGGAAGAGTTAGGTAGAGTGATTTTCATAACAATAGATGAAATTAATCAAATAATTAAGAATTATTTAATTAATGTGAAGGTATGGCAGATGAATAATTAAGTCCGGAAGTGAGGTTAATTTTAGATGTCTGCATTTTGCCCCTCTTTGAGATGGTGTTGCAAAGTAGCATATATTTCAAAGAAGATTAAAACATAGTGTTGTGTTGGTTTAGAAGAATATGATTATATTAGAAATGATGATGCCCCGGTCAAATAGAAGAAGTACTTAATAGATTAATTAGTGGGTTGAATGATGCCCCCTCGAGAGGATGAACGAGTTGGAAGAATATGAGTGGACTCTTGAAATGAATGAATGTGAAGGAAAGGTTAGATAAAAGACGGAACATCAGTGGAAGAAGAAGAACAAAATAGAGAAAATGGAGAAGATAAAAAGATGGATGCAAGAAGAAATGGAATTATTATGAGTAGTTATGTTGACACGAGTAGAACAATCCTTTATTTAATATAGCAAAATGGATATTATACACCAAGGTATAAGGAACTAGGGTGACTTTGTATCCTTTGCATGGACTTGATGCTGCAAACAAAAAGGATGTCCTTATACACACCCAACGTAATAGAATCTTGTTTGAAATATGTGAGGAAGAAAAGTTAGAGCATGATAAAGTCAAATTGTGCAAAAGGTATTGAATGACCTTATATGCAAAGGATAATTGGTATGCAAAAAGCTTATTCCAACACACACAAGATAAATATTAGCTAGAGTAATAAGAACATCCACCAAACATGGCACACAAAAATCAATGACTATGCCTCCATTCTATGCCAATCTTAAAACACCAAGATATAGAAAGATTTAGGTGGCTTTTGAATAAGCAATAGAAGGAGACAAAAGATAAATCAAAGAGAAAAAGACCAACTGACAAAACAAAACCTATTAGCCATCGTAATCTCTTGCCCCAAAATGTGATTGATATTGGATTATGTTGGATGTAGGAAGGATATATCATGTTGTAAGCATGATTCTAGATGATATCTCTATATGTTGAGGCAGTGGGTACTTAGGTATCAGGGTGTTTCAAAAGGTTGTCTTACCTATGATTTTGCATGAAAGCTCTATGTTTTTTATGTGTAGTTTGCTTTGCTTGGGTATCAAGTCTAATGGATGTACATTTATTATGGGTGATGGATAGTGAAATTTATTATGGTTTGTGGGAGGTGACAAGTTTTTATTGTGAAAATGATAATGAACCCTCTTTAAGCTGAAAAAGGTATATACCAAGAATGCCCCCAGTTTGGTACAAGAGTATTTATTATGGAATGGGATAGGCGATACTTGTTATGAAAATGGATGAGGGTTGGATATGATCAATTTCTATCAATTATCAAGCCATGATAGTGGGATAAGTGGATAAATGGGAAAGATAATATATGGTGGATTGGATGGGATGGGTGAGAACTTGATAGACGGTGGATAGTAGCCTCTACACATGGTGCTTGTTTGCTAGGTTTTCACCATGGTACTTGCTCAAGGCATCACTGAAGTGGTTTTCACCATTGGACTCTCTCTCTCTCTCTCTCTCTCTATATATATATATATATATATATGACTTTTTTTGACTAGCTGGGATATTTGAGGGTCAAGTATAGAACCGTTTGAGGTGAATGATGTTTATTGGTTCTTCAAGAGGCTGGTCGTCTGGTGTTGCAAGCTTGTAGGCATCTGATCCATAGTTAGTTGTAACGACAAAAGGTCCTTGCCAATTTGGTTCAAATTTGCCCTTTTTCTCTCATTCTTGTAGATTTCGTTGATTCTCTTTGAGGACAAGGTCACCAATTTCAAAACGGTGGGTGTTGACTTTCTTGTTGTAACTTCATCGAAGGTAGTTTTGATATGCTTGAAGATGGTTTAGGGCATGAAGATACCTCTCATCTAGGAGTTCTAATTCCTATAACCGTGATGTATGATACTCCTCTTCATCCATGAGGTTCTGCAATGAAATCCGTAGAGAAGGGAGATCGACCTTGATTGGTAAGATGGCTTTAGAACCAAAGACAAGTGAATATGGAGTGGTCTCGATAGGTGTGCGAATACTAGTACGGTATGGCCATAAGGTTGGATTTAGTTGTAGATGCCAGTCACGGCCAGCATCATTGACAACCTTTTTTAATATTTTTAGGATGGTTTTATTGGATGCCTTGGCTTGGCCATTACCTTGTGGGTAGTAGGGTGTGGATAGCGATGTTGGATGTGGAATTTATTGCAAAGGGACCAAACTTCTTGATTTTTAAAAGGCCTACCATTATCAATGATGATGGCGAGGGGAATTCCATACCGGTAAATGATGTAATGTAGGATAAACTTAGCTATTTGGGTACCGATAATGTGAGTGGAATTGTTTCAACCCACTTAGTGAAGTATTCGGTAGTGGTTATGATAAATTTGTGGCCATTAGATGATGTAGGGGTTATTTTACCAACGAGATCAAGCCCCCACTGTGAAAAAGGCCAAGGAGTTGTTATTGGTTGCAATTCTTGAGACACCAGATGAATGAGATCACCATGTTGTTGGCACTATAAACATTTCTTAGTAAACTGATGGGCATCTTGTTCCACACTAGGCCGGTAGTATCTTGTTCTCAACAACTTCTTTGCAAGGGTAGGACCACTAGAATGTGCATCATAGATTTCCTCATGTACCTCGTGTAAGGCAGTTTGGGATTCTTCTGAGTTTAGGCACCTAAGAAGAGTACCTTTGAGACTCCTTCGATATAGTGTATCACCCAAGATGCTAAAGTGGGATGACCGACGAATGAAGGTTTTTCGTTAGTTTCTAGATAGTTTTGGTGGAAGGGACTAGTCATAGAGGTAGGCATAAATGTCTTGATACTAAGGGGAAGCAAGTCCAACTATTTCATAGATGAGTTCAAAATTTGGGGTATCATATGAGGGGATAAAGAGTTGTTCCACAAGAAACTCACATTTTTGGCTGTTGGATGGCATGTCAATGAACGAGCCAATGGTTGACATTGTATCTACAACTTTGTTATTTAAGCGAGGCACTTGTTCAAACTGAATCTTGGAAAAATACTTTTTGAAGTCATCAACCCTTTTCTTGTAGGGAATTAGATTGTCATCCTTGGTTTGATATTCATCATTAGCTTATTTGATAACCAACAAAGAATCTCCATACACATGTAATGTGCCAATCTTCCATTGAACAACCATTTTCAATCCTGTAATCAGAGCTTCATACTCAACAATGTTATTAGTGCACAGAAATGCAATCCTATATGCCTTAGGGATGTAATCACCTTGAGGGGTGATGAAGAGAATTCCTGCTCCAAACCCATGAGAAGTGAATGATCCATCAAAGTACAGTTTCTAATGTGTTGATGGGATGATTGAGCATATGGATTCATCTAAGAATTCTGAGGTAAGTGGATGATCTGAATGAATAGGAGCATCAGCAAGCTGATCTTCTATAACCTGTCCCTTGATAACTTTTTGGTCCACATACTCTATATCAAATTCACTGAGAATTATTAACCACTTTTCCATTCATCCCATGAGTGTAGCCTTTGACAATAGATATTTCAGTGGATCTACCTTGGAAATGAGATTAACTTGGTGATTGAGCATATAGTGTCTTAGTTTCTAGGAACTAAAGACAACTCCGAGGCATGCTTTCTCCATGGGGGTATAATTAAGTTCATATCTTACCAAGGTTCAACTAATATAATATATAGCTTTTTCTTTGTTGGATTCATCATATTGTGTTTGTAGAGCCCCTAATGTTGCTGATGTTGCTGAAATATACAAAAGTAGAGGTTTTTCTTGAATATGAGGCATAAGAATTGGAGGAGATGTTAAATATTCCTTCAATTTGTCAAAAGCTGCTTGGCATGGAGCATCTCATCGGAATGTGAGATTTTTTGGAGAAGATGTGTAAAGGGATGACATTTGTCTGCAATTTGAGTAATAAAATGACGAATGGCCTGAAGTTTCCCTTGTAAACTATGGAGCTACTTTAGATTCTTTGGAGGAGGCATTTCAACTAAGGCCTTTACTTTAGCTGGATCTACTTCAATACCTCTCCTTGATACTATATATCCCAATAATTTTCTAGAAGTGACACCAAATACACAATTTTTGGGATTGAGTCGTACTTGATATTGTTCTAGCTGATCAAATATTTTTTCTAAGACCTGGAGATTTTATTTTCTTGTTGTTGACTTACCAAGGAGGTCGTCCACATAGTCCTCCATAATCTTATGAAGCATATCATGAAAGATCACTGTCATTGCTCGTTGATAGGTTGTGCCAACATTTTTTAGACCAATCGACATGACTTTACAACAATAGGTACCTCATGGACAAATGAAGGTTCTTTTATATTGATCCTCTTCAGCGATGTGGATTTGATTATAGCATGAAAATCCATCCATAAGTGAAAGCATGTCATGTCCGGTAGTGAGACCTACAATAGTGTCAATATTTGGTAATAGAAAGTCATCCTTGGGACATGCTTTGTTTAGATCTCATAAGTCTGTAAAAATACAGATGCCCCTAGTTGGTTTGGAGACTGGGACTATGTTGGATACCCATTCTAGCTAGTCAATGGATCAAATGAATCCTACTACTAACAACTTTTCAAGTTCTGCTTTCACCAAGAGTGTGATATGTGGGTGCATATTTCTTAGTTTCTGCTTAACTGGTTTGGCATCAGGATATACTTTTAGATGACGCATCACTAAAGATGGGTCCAGACCAAGCATATCAACATAAGACCATGCAAAATTGTGGGAGCATTTCTGAAAGAATGCAGTGAAATTCTTCTTTTCCTTTAATGATAAAGAAGCAGCCAAAAATGTGATCTTTGGGTCCTCTGTTGTGCCCAAGTTTAGCTCCTGAGATTTTTCTACCAACAATGGAGATTTTTCAGGATAAAGAGCATCTTCAAGAAGGCCAAATCCCCCATCCTTTGGCACCTCATAGAGGTTTATGCCATTAGATGTGTCCTTTCTTTTTACTTTTTAGGGTCCGATAGCGCCACATGGTGGTTTTCACTAGGGGACCTCTTTATTATATTACTTTTGCGACTAGGGGATTTGGCCTTCTCATTGAAGTATGTTGTGGTGTTAAGCTCTATGATGAAACCAACTCTATGATCCCCTAAAGGAATGTGTTCTCGTAGTTTCATGGGTTCTACAATTGCTTCATCATTTTGAACAATATCCAAGATGAGAGGACCTTGTTGTTCCCAATCGATTAGTTGGGGGTAGATGAGTGGTATGTTAGTGGATGTAAATGAAATAGTGGAGGATAGGGCACATATGGAAGAGTATTGGAAGAATTGGGCGATGTGTTTGAAAGAGTCTTCGTTGGTATCCTCATTGGTGGTCTCCATAGCAAGAAAAGCTTTGGCTACCTCACTGAGAATAAATTCAAGGTCTGAGGACACACACTTGGCTAATCCATGCCCAAGTCCTTGAGATCCATGTCTTTTTTTGCAATTATAGGTTCTATGGTACCTTGTTCATGTAGCCCAAGTCCACCTTGTCCTTTGTAACCCGTATTTTTGACAATTCAAAGTCCATTACCATATTTCTATATAGGTAATAGGACTTGTTCCTCTTCATCTTTATACAACCATTTGGAGACATCTTCTTCGATTGATTCTTTGTCTAACATTCCCTAACACTCAAATGTTGTTGGTTTGTATTTGATGACCATAGTTGATACTGAGCTTGAGGATTGAGGTTTACCATGTGATTTTGGAGAGAGCGGAAGTTGACCTATGCAGAAAGATTGTTGTAGGTTGTACTCTCCACACCCCTTGTCTTTGATTTGGACCTTGATATCAGGAATTAGAATTTTTGTGGTAGATGGTAATGAAAGTGATGATGGGTCTCTATAGGATGATGATGAGGATGCAATATCATTGTTAGGACAAAAGTTGGAACTCTTTCCTTCCATCATCCTACACTATTGAAATGGGTGGGGGTCAACAAAAATGGTAACTTCAGAGCCATCATAGGGAAATTTTATGCATTGATGTTATGTTGAAGGGACAACCTGCATGGCATGGATCCATGGGCATCCTAGGAAGATATTGTAGGAAAGATCAAGGTCCAAAACTTGGCAGGGAGTTTCCATTATTACAAGACCAACTTGAATTGGTAATTTGATGATACCCTCAGACTCACGTTCAACATAAGCATAGCCTTTGATAGTAGTATTTTTCTATGAGTCTATGTAGTTATCATAATATCCCATCTGTCTTATTAATTTCAAAGTACAAAGATTGAGGCTTGATCCACCATCTATAAGGACTCACTTTATTTTATGCTTGTGAATGAGTACTTCTAAATGAAGGGCTTTGTTATGTGAAGGACTATTTGAAGGGAGGTCATTTTTAGTGAATACGAGATGATGGGGCGAGGATAATTGTCCTACCATGGCCTGAAATTGATTGGTATTGATGTTATTTGGAACACGTGACTCTTGGAGTGCTTTATCAAGAATTTGTTTATGTGTAGGGGAAATACGGAGGAGCTCAAGGATGGATATTTATATAGGGGTTTTATTCAAATGATCAAGAATGCTATATTGAGATGATGGTTGTGAATTAGATGGGGCTCCTTGAAGGGTTATTCGACCACGATGTGTGATCACAACACAATCAGTTGTTTTTGGTACAATGGTGATGGTGGCAATTTGAGAATGGCATTCTTCAAGACAACTTACGATGGAGTCATAGGAAGTAGAGGCATTGACATTATTTGTGTTGTTGGAGACATTATTTTTGTTTTGGATTTGACCATGGACCGGAAAGGCATCTTGATATATACCCAAATCTGCATTGGTTATCTTTTGAGGGCATCCTTCTATCACAATCTCTCCTTGGTCGATGAGGTCTTGGATGCAATTTTTGAGCCACATACAATTTGATGTTTCATGTTTGTTTACCTTATGATACTCACAATATTCATTCTCATTGAACCATGGGGGTTTAACTTGATTTTCGTCATGTTGTCTTATAGTGGGTAGTTTTATGAGATTTGATTGCACCAATTTGTGTAAGGTGGATTCAATGGGTTCACCTAAGGGAGTGAATCTTCATCTAGGTGTAAATGTTTATTTAGATGGTCCCACCGGGTGTGCTAGAATGTGAAGAATAAATTTGCATACGAAGACAAATCAAAGGAAATAAACAAAACAACAATCATACCTTCCTTCGCAAGCAAAATTGACCTCACCGATCAAGCGTATTGAAGTGCACCTGAACTCCAATGGATATGCTCCTTCAATCTTTGTGGATATGTCAAATGTTGAACTCAATAGCATAACTTTGATAACTGAAAATGGATGAATTAAATGTAGTAGAGTAAGTTTGAGAAAATGAGAGATGATCCTTTGGTCTAGAAGAAGTTGTATTTATAGATTTCCAAAAATGAAGATCAACAGTGGATAATGATTTGAGAGATCGATGGTTGAAATTGAATGAGGGAATTAAACAGATGAGAGAGTAACAAGTGTCCTTGTCCTCACATGAATCAGGGGAGTTAATGTAATACCTTTATTCTCAATTATTTATTTTCAATTTAATATTACTATTTTAATGATCGTTAACCAAACTTTGACTCATGTGCATAATAGGAATATACTCTCGACAGAGAGAGTATCATCGAGGAGGGGGTGTCTAGCTGATTGATAGCGACTGTGGTGAAAGAAATTTACACACACACACACTTAGATGGCATTTAGTTGCATTGTCATTCCATAAATTAATCATATTGATATATTGCTTCTTATTTTAAATAGAAAAGAAAAATCATTGTTATGTTTGATAGTTATTATTTAATTGAGTGTTAGTTAATATTAAAAAAAATGCTCTTAGTAAAATAAAGTAGCTTTAATTTAATTATAAAGCGATTTTTATTTGAAATTATATGTGAAGGAAGAATTAGAATTATTATCATTTATTATTTTTAGAAATAATTGTGTTAAATTTAATTAATAAAATTATATTAGTTATTAAATATATGTTTTTTTTTTCAAAAATAGGATGTGTTTTTATTTGATAAATTAGAGATAATTCTTTAAAAAAGAAGAAAGCAAACTTAGAAAAACCAAACAAAAGAAAGAAACAAATAAAACAATAGAAAAAGACTTAAATTTAGGGAAAAAAACACAAAAATAAAGCAAAAATAAAAGTAAAAAAAGATAGAAAGAAAGAGGAGAAGAAAAGAAAGTTATTACATAGAGAAAACCTCTCATTCTCAAACACACAATATTCATTCACAAAAACAAGAGCACAGACAAGAAGATTTCATATTTGGGCAGAGGAAGCATTAGAGGAACAAGAAGAAGAGTGAAGAATTGGAAATAATTCAACTATCGAAGAATGTATTTACAGGTTTTTATTCAAGTTCATAATGGCATTATCTCAAATTGTGTGAATAAGTGGTTGTTTGGTCATTCTCTATTTCTATGTGAAATGAGAAATTTATTGTTATTATTATTATAAATATCATAATATTGTTATCATATTTGTGTAATCGGTGATAATATACATATAAATTTGTTGTCCTATATCTGTATATACTGTATAATGAATACTTATATGCTGAAGACATATATATCTGTATCATTCTAAAAATTTAATATTATTTATACTGTTGTTATTGTTACCTATTTTAGATATTAACTAAGTATTGATTTATATTTTATTTATTGTTGAATTTTTATATTATAGTACTGTGTTTATTTTTACCACAACATATATTAGAAATCATTATGTCAAATCGTATTAAACATTTTATTTTCAGTATTGGAATCCAATTGAAATCATATATAATTGCATATGTATTAACAGTATTGAAATCCAAATGGAAACCATATAAATCGCATGTGTATTAAGCATTTAATATATATATATATATATATATATATATATACCTCTATTTGGTTGCCATAATACATGTATTTATATTTTTTTAACATTGCTATAATTTAGCCACTGTAAAGAGTACATATTGAAATTTCTATATACATAAATCAGTTTTCAATTAAAACCAGTTAAAATAGGAACAAGTTTATGCTACTGTGATTTTTCCTTTATCAAAGATGAAACAAATATTTAGAATCATGGACATGAAATTAAACCGACAATGATGGAAACTAGTGGACTGATTCTTTGTTTTCAACAAGTATTTTATCATCAATACTGGAAAAACAACTTTCGTTTAATAGCATTTCACTGAAATTGTAAACTTAGTTTTGACAAACATGCAAACTAGAATACTGAAACTTCTAAACAAATTCTAATTTTAAACATGATATTTCCACAGTCCATGATATAGGATGTATGAGCTTCTTGATTTGACTGTGTGCTTTTTTTGGATCAAAGACGTTTCGAATCACACTCTGTGATCCATCATCAGGATGAAAAGAAGAGAATGAGTGAGTTGTAAATTGTAGATAAAGTTCCTTAAAAAGGAGAGATGGAGGTGTGGGCACGAAGTTTAATCTAAGGAAGAGAAATTAATAAGGGGATAAGAAAAACAACTAAAACAAAAGAGATTGAAGGACAACCTAGGAGTAGAGAGAAAGAAGCAAGGAAAGGAAGATCTAGGATAATAGAGAGAGGAAAATAAGAACATAACACACAACAATCTCAGAAAATCAGAAAGCTAAGAAACTTAAATAAAAGAACACCCCAAAGAACACCTCTATATCCAATTGTTGCTCTACTCATAATTATTATTTACACTAATTTATTCAAGCCAATTCCCTTTTACATACCTCCATCCTTTTTATTCTTCTATATATATACTTTATATGTGTGTGTACATAGGCCTATATTTAGTTCGACTTCATTCCTTCATATTATATATATATATATATATATATATATATATATATATATATATATATATATATATATATATATATATATATATGCATACTCATCTATTGGCTTAGACTTGCCTTCACCTTCTTATCCATTTGTTTATCCCCGCTTCTTTTTGTACTATATATATCCTTATTTCTAACTTACTTATTTATATATATATTATGTATATAAATAAATATATATCATTATGTAACATCCGCATTCTAAAAACATAGTAAAACCAGAAATTTACCATAGAGTAATTCAACAAGGTAAAAATGAGAGAAATTTTTTCTTTTATTTAACATATAATCAAGTAACAACAATTACAAGATTTCTCTTACAAAATACAATAAATCATATTGTCTTTCTCAATTACAATATCTACAAAAGTAAATCAATTACATAAACAAGTTTGGAATAGTTGCTGCTTCTGAATATCTGGCATCTTTATCACAAGCCCTGGCATGTTTTCTGCTTGGAGAGAGAGTATCTTTCCAGTGATTTACCTCCATCCACAGATCGATGGTCTCCCACACATCTTCCACATAGGAAGTGGCCCTACCCTTCACGAGGAATATAGACCAAAGGTGACCAGTGGTAATTTGCCTTTCCGAGTACATAGTGTTGTATCCTACACAACTCTATCAACCATACAACCCTAGATACCCTCTAGCTAAGTATGATTTCTGATAGGTTGTGCAATCCTGATACAGTGAACCGACAATGCATGTAGAAAATGAATGCATTACTTTGGCCAAAGATTTTAATATCAATAATGTTTGTAATGAACATAGTCATTGTGTTCACCCACCCCTACTCGACTTGGATACTATCGTATTCTCGCAATTTATTCACACCAACTTTGTTTACGTAGATAGTTTTAAACATCTTGTCATGATAATAGTTTTCTTGACTTAGATAAGTCTATATGACATAACTAATCATTTGGTTCATAATCGCCTCTAGGGTTTTCATAACATCCCTTCTATAATACGGTATTTCAAAATATCCATATCTCATTTCTATCAGACTAAGGTTTATAAATGACCTTTGGTTTAAGTCAACCAAGGTTAAGAATACTATGGTTTTGTAATAGATAATAACTCCTATACAAAAGGAATATGAATACTTTCAACTTACCTTTACATGATGTCATTAACCATCACTACTTATATACTCATATATGATTCTATACGAGGTCATTTCTAGATAGACTTAGACTATTCCATCATAATGGCTTACTATAATGCTATACTCATCAAGATTTATAGAATAGACAATAAAGATAATCCTATGAAATTTATTCCATTTTCCAAACTATCCCTAGTTCTTCTACCACTTGATTGGTCATACCATAGTTACCATAGATTACCAAGAATCTAAGTTCTTTTGATAAGGAATCATTTTTGACATTTATATATATAAAGTAAACCAAGAATGGTTTTTAAAATGATAATACTTTAATCCATATTACTCACAATTGGTAAGTTTTCCTATCAAGTATCATTTACACTAATCTCGACGAAAGTTAAATACATAAGTATCTTATGACAAAATAATCAACTTGTTTCATAATGATAGCTCATTCAATAGAGCGACTGGTTTTCTAGACATTGAAAACTATGATAACCTCCTTCAAAAGAGTTCATTTATTCCCAAACAATGATTTGGTCTATTTATCGGTTAAAGACAATAAGTATATTGTCGACCCAGTATGATAATGAAATAGATTTCATTATTAAAGCTTTGCATTGGCCTTTTCAGGCTGAGTTGACACTCACTGGTTCCCTCTAAGTTATCTATACACAGCTGACACCGTTAACTAAGTTAAATCAATGATATTCTTATTTGACTTAGTTGGCTCATCTCATTTTGAACAGTTTACACAATGAACATAAAGGATAACCAACCTAGTATAAACGATTGCCCAAGACAAAGCAATACAGAAGACTTAACAATCATTCAAATTATCATTGCCTTTTTAATGCATAAATTGTAGGAGTATTTACCTGATAGCGGCAGTCTTAAACTGAGATGTATTTGTAGATAGAAATATTTTTGTATTTGTCCAAGAGAAAACCACATTCTCTCCTTATCCCTCTGCTCACTGTGAACTCTCTACTACCAATCTCCCTTCCAAAGACAAAGACTATGCAAAAATAATATTTCACTCAAAGATGTTGCCATTGACTAACTGAGTCATGGCTATAAAGGCTCAACAAGACTCATAATGAGTCGTCCCTACTTTCCTTTCCCCTCACTTTGCAGTTTGAAAGCATATTAAATACAAAGCAGTCCGTTGGTGATTCAGTTTCAACCGATAGCTACTAAAATGCAAGGCTCAGCAAGTGTCGACGATGTAAACGCCCTTTGTGGGAGCTCAACGAATGTGGTTAGCATCATAACCAATCCACTTCCAAAGAGGCTGACAAGGCATTAGACCAACGTTTGATCATTTAATCAACACTTAAAGTGGTTTGATCAACCACTCAAAATAATGAAGGCTCTCCTATTTGTAAGCCTTTGGCTGCTCAAGTGAGTAAATAATATTAATCATGAGGTATTATCCTCAATTCGATGCACAAATATATGTATTTGTTTGTATCAAATATGGCTTACATAATCATCAATTCTATTTGATAGTTATGATTTGATTAATAAAAATAATAATAATAAAACAAAGGTTTATGAATAATGTGAATGGGTCAAGTTTACCTCCCCATCACAATCCTTCATTAAAATCACATCAACTTGTCTTGACGAGATCGTCATTTGACGTTAAAAGTCGACAACAAAACCTCAAATGACTTAATAATAATAACACAACCATTTTACGATAATGACATCGTAATATTTACGTTAAACATAAATGGTCATAGTTTTTACCCAGACGACGTCGTTTACTTCACAAATGACTAGACTAGAAAAGATTTGAAAGATATCGACTACCTGTCAATTAGATTCAAAAGCATATCGATAAGACATAACTTACCTCTATTGATACTAGTTCACGTTTTCATTAAACACTCATATACTCATTTTGGCAAATAATCACTTGTAACCCGAGGTCTATATCTCTCTCCTTGAAAGATACTCTCTCTCTCTCTCTCTTTTCTCTAAGAGTCATCTAAAAACCTGTAATCATGTACCAAACTTGAAATCAACAGATTACGATCAGTGCATCATTATTCAAATAATAAACCAAATCTCATAATGCAAATATTAAATTGACAATAACATATTATTTTCCATAACTTCATATATGACATTCAATATAATCTATGTGATTCCTTAACATTAATCTAAACATCATAATAGATTTACTTATGTCCAAGTAAAAGTAAAAAGTATAGTAAGAGAAAAATTGGGGATGTAACATATCCTTCCCCTAAAGATTCATCGTCCTCGATGATATAAAGTATCAAAATGTAACTAAAAATAAGTTCATTATTTTCAATTGGTAACAATATTAAATAAATGAGGAAACTTCTAATAAAAATCATGGTAATCCTCCCATGTAGCATTTTCCTCAGCATATTGATCCCATTGGACCTTGTACTACAAGACCTCTCTGTTACACAAGCGGAGCTTGCGCATTTCTAACACCTTGAGTGGCTCGATCGTGACCACCCCTAGGTCCTGCAACTGTAAAGAATTCCAATTTAAAATATGGTTATCACCTGCAATATATTTCTTCAAATAAGACACATGAAAAACATTGTGTATTCTAGACAAGGCTGGTGGTAGAGCAGTTCTGTAGGCAACTGGATCGACCACTTCGAGTATTTCAAAGGGTCCCACATAACAAGGAGCTAGCTTAAAAGACTTTCCAAACTTAAAAGAACTTTTCTGAGGTTTGACTCTCAATAGAACTTTCTCTCCAACAGAGAATTGTCTCGGTACACGCTTTGCATCTGCATAACTCTTTTGTCTATCATTGGCTTATGCCAATCTTTTTCTGATCAGCTTAACTTTCTCTTCCATTTCAACTAGCATTTCTGGTCTGATGCTAATCCTATCTTCTAGCTTATCCCAGCTTATAGGAGTTCGACATCTTCCTCCATACAATGCTTCAAATGACACCATCTTAATAGTGGAATGATAGGAATTGTTGTAAGCAAATTCCACAAGTAGTAAGTATTCCTCCCACTTATATTGTTGATCCATGCAATACATTCACAACAAGTCTTCCAAAACCTGGTTAACTCTCTCAGTTTGCCCATCAGTTTCAAGATTATAAGCTATACTCACATTGAGTTTAGTCCCTAGTGCAGAGATCAAAGTTTGCCAAAGCCTTGATGTTATACGTGCATCTCTATTCAAGATAATCTTTTCAAGGAAGCCATGCAATCTAAACACCTCTTGTACAAATTTGCGAGCTAACACTGGTGCTCCATCAGTCAAATTCCCTAGTATAAAGTGTGCTACCTTTGTGAATTTATCAACCACAACTAAAATGGCATCATGTCGATTCCTAGACATAGGAAGACCTTGGACAAAATCCATATTAATAACTTGCCATTTCCACTCTAGTACATCATGTGGATACAACGATCCTGCAGGGTGTTGATGTTCTGGTTTTATCCTCTGGCATTCTAAATAGCTTGCTATAAATCTTGCAGCATTGTTCTTCATTCCTTTCCAAAAATAAAGAGGTTTAACATCTGCTAAAAGTTTGGTCACTCTTGGATGTCCAGAATATGGTGCGGTATGAACTTCTTTCCATACTAGATCCCTTAATCCAAATGAAACATGAACATACATTCTACCTCTAAACCTCAATAGTCCATCTGAATCAAACAAAAACCCATCATACCTTAGATCTCTAGGATTATCTTCCAGAGCCTGCTTAACTTGCTCATAATAATCATCACCAGACAAATTTTGCAGCACCAAATCCTTGAAATTTCCACGAATAGAAACAATAGAAGATATATGTCTTCTACGACTCAAAGCATCAGCTACTCTATTCTCTTTTCCTTTTACGTAGTTTATCTCAAAGTCATAGTCAGATTTCAATTCTAACCATCTCCTTTGTCAAGCATTCTAATGCAGTTGAGGGAAAATATACCTAAGACTTTGATGGTCTAACTTAAGTACAAAAGTTTTCCCCAACAGATAATGTCTCCACATTTGCAAAGCATGAGTTACTGCTGCCAATTCCAAATCATGTGGTGCAAAATTTTTCTCATAGGATTTCAATTTCCATGACTCATCTGCTATAACTCTCCCATCTTGCATAAGCACTCCTCCTAATTCTTCGCCCGAGGCATCTGTAATTACCTCAAATTGTCCTTCAGGATCAAGGACTATCAAAATTGGAGCTGAAGTTAACTTTTCCTTTAAGAGATCAAATGCATCCTGACATTTTTCTGTTCATTCAAATCTCTTTGCTTTCCTCTGTAGAGAAGTGATTGGACTAGCAATACTAGAGAAATTTAGAACAAACTTTCTATAATAGCCAGCCAGGCCCATGAAACTACGCACCTCATGCACATTTGTGGGTACATTCCAATCTAGAATAGCTGTGATTTTTGCAACATCAATAGATATTCCATTAGCTGATATAATATGTCCTAGATATTGAATCTCCTTCTGGAAGAATGTACACTTAGACAGTTTTCCATATAACTTATGGTCTCTTAACCGTTGCAGAACCCATTACAAATGTCAATGATGTTCTTCTTCATTCTTAGAGTATATCATCTAGAAAGACTAGAATAAACGTGTCTAAACAATCTCTGAATACACTGTTCATGAGATTCATGAATGCAGAAGGTGCATTTGTCAAACCAAATGGAAACACTATGAACTCATAGTGCCCATATCTGGTTCTAAAAGTTGTCTTATGAATATCCTCATCTTTCAGTCTTAACTGATGATATCCTGATTGCAAATCAATCTTTGAAAATACAGCAACTCCATGCATTTGATTAAAGAGATCATCAATATGTGGCAAAGGATATTTGTTCTTTACCGTTGCTTTATTAAGCATGCGATAATCTATACATAACCGAAGGGTTCCATCCTTCTTCTTAACAAAAATAACCGGAGCACCCCAAGTTGAAACACTGGGTCTGATCAAACCTTTTGCCAACAATTCTTGTAATTGGGCTTTAAATTCCATTAACTCCGTAGTTGTAGGGTGCTTTTGATATAGGCTCAGATCCTGGTTTAATATCAATTGCAAAATCAAAAACCCTCTTGGGAGGCAGTCCTGGAAGTTCTTCTGGAAACACATCCTGAAACTCCCGAAGAAAAGGATACTTTTCTCCAAAAGATGAACTAGGGTTTTCTAACCCTTCCTCCACTTGTTCCATTTTGACTACAAATAACTGACAACATTTCCATCTAACCCTTTTCAATTGCTTGGCAGAGATAGGCCTAATTTTAACTTCCCTTTGAATCCCTTGGAATTGGGTCTAATTTCCCAAATCATCTAAGCATTCAACTATTTTTGAGAAACAATCAACCTTAGCTCTATGCTTCCACAACCAACTCATTGCTAAGATTACATCATAGGAACCTAAGGGAGCTACATACATATTTACTTCCATTGAGAAACTAGGGAGATCAATCTTGGCTTCAAACAAACATTGCTCTACCCGAACCTTAGATTGGTTAGCATATTCTACTAACCAAGGTTTAGACATGTACCCAGCTTTTCTAGGAAATTTATTCAAAATTTAGGAGAAACAAAGTTTTCAGTGGCTCCTGTATCAATCAAAATAGATATAGGGACTCCAAACAAAGTACCTGTCATCTCAATCGGTGTAATTTGATACTCTGCTTGATGATTGTTGAGAGCTGCATGAATCCTTTGCTAGAATGCTTCTTGTTGAGTAGGTAGTGTAGTACCTCTTTGTTGACCATTTTAATTCTTGTTAGGGCAACGATTAGCATAATGGTCACCCCCACAAGTAAAGCATCATCCAATGGGCCCTTTCTTATCTGAAGTCTTCCCATTGTTATCCTCATTCCTTTTGTAATTGTCATTCTTCTTTTCATTTCTAGATCCTCCCTTGTTTTTCTGAGATCCTTTATCTTTTCTCTTATTCTCATAACTCTTATCATATCTTCTCTTGAATGGTTGGGTAGCAGGGGTTCCATTAAATCTCTTGTAGTTTCTATCACGATAAGCCAAGATGGATTTCATCTTTTGCTCTTGCTTGATCACCTTCTCATACACTTGATCCATTATTGTGGGACCATGTACGTCCACTTCTCCACCAATCTGAGCATTTAAACCCATGATGAATTTTCTAATCCTAAATCTCTCATCCTTTTGATACTGAGGAACATATTTCAAGAGATGGGTGATTTTTTCTCCATATTCCACCACTGTCATATCTCCTTAACGAAGATTCTGAAAATCGGTCAATTTCTAATCAAAATAGAGTTGTGGTAGCCATCTCTTGTGAAAGAGCTCCACGAACTCATCCCAAGTTACCCTCAAAGAGCTTAAATTCAATTCCATCTTCTTATTCATCCACCAAGTGGATGCTTCTCTTGCCAGTTGGAATGCTCCCTAAACTACCTTGGTTACTTTCGAGTAATTTCTTATCTTGAAATATTTTTCCATTTATGTCAACCAAGCTTCAAATGTATCTCCAGTCACCTTTCCATCAAATTTTGTTGGAGTAACCTTCTTCATATCCTTTAAGAGTTCTGAGGTTAGTCTATCCCTTGCCTCTTTATGAGGTTTCGTACTCTTACTTTGATCTTCATGATTCTCTCCACTTTCTCCATGTGAGTTTTCACCTCCTCCCTCAGAATTTCCTTTATCGTCCACCTTCTTTTCCAAATCACCCAGTCTTTTCTTGGTTTCCTCAAGCACGGTTATGATTTGGTCCAACTTATTATTTGGTGGGTGGTTTCCCTCTTCACTTTCTTCTTGGTTAGTTCTTGTTTGAACCATGTTTATCGATTTTCTCACACTTGAGAATATTGAGTTGTCTATTAGTTCATTTTTATAATGCATCCCATTAAATCAAAACATAATAAACTCAAATCAAACAATAGTTTGGTACAAATTCAAGAGTATAGAATATTCTTCATTTATATAAGAAATGACTTCAAAAGTCATGCTCAAGAGGAGTATATCCTTCAGATTCATTTTCAGATACATAATCTCGAGGTATATAACCTTCTGACTCACTATCAGACCTAACTTCTATGATCTCAACAGTTGGGGGTATGCAGGGATCTCGCCCAACCATAGTTGTTTCCTCATCCGACATATATTCTATGATTTTAGCGGTGATCTTAACTCTTTCAATGTTTTCCCTTCTCACCCGCTTGATTCGAGTTAAGGCAATCACCAGGGTTTCAGTATCACTTAACCAAATGTCACTCGCATCATTAGTTCCCTCAAAAGTTTTGATAATTGCCTCACATTCTCTTTTTGCTTTAAGGAAATATTGACTCGTATTAACAGACTTTCTCGTTGTCTTCTTAAGACGTACCATCCTGGCACAAAATTTTTCAAACATTAGCTAACCGCATAATGTTGACTACAGGTAAGCATAGTGGTCTCATAAGCCCTAGTGCTGAACCTGGTAGCTTTGATACCATATGTAACATCCATGTTCTAAAAACATAGTAAAACCAGAAATTTACCATAGAGTAATTCAACAAGGTAAAAATGAGAGAAATTTTTTCTTTTATTTAACATATAATCAAGTAACAACAATACAATATTTCTCTTACAAAATACAATAAATCATATTGTCTTTCTCAATTACAATATCTGCAAAAGTAAATCAATTACATAAATAAGTTTGGAATAGTTGCTGCTTCTGAATATCTGACATCTTTATCACAAGCCCTGGAATGTTTTCTACTTGGAGAGAGAGTATCTTTCCAGTGATTTACCTTCATCCACAAACCGGTGGTCTCCCACACATCTTCCACATAGGAAGTGGCCCTACCCTTCACGAGGAATATAGACCAAAGGTGACCAGTGGCAATTTGCCTTTCTGAGTACATAGTGTTGTATCCTACACAACTATATCAACCATACAACCCTAGATACCCTTTAGCTAAGTATGATTTCTAATAGGTTGTGCAATCCTGATATAGTGAACCAACAATGCATGTAGAAAATGAATGCATTACTTTGGCCAAAGATTTTAATATCAATAACGTTCGTAATGAACATGATCGTTGTGTTCACCCACCCCTACTCGACTTGGATACTGTCATATTCTCACAATTTATTCACACCAACTATGTTTACATAGATAGTTTTAAACATCTTGTCATGATAATAGTTTTATTGACTTAGATAAGTCTATATGACATAACTAATCATTTGGTTCATAATCGTCTCTAGGGTTTTCATAATATCCCTTCTATAATACGATATTTCAAAATATCCATATCTTGTTTCTATGAGACTAAGGTTTATAAACAACCTTTGCTTTAACTCAACCAAGGTTAAGAATACTATGGTTCTATAATAGATAACAACTCCTATACAAAAGGAATATGAATACTTTCAACTTACCTTTATGTGATGTCATTAACCATCACTACTTATATACTCATATATGATTCTATATGAGGTCATTTCTAGATAGACTTAGACTATTCCATCATAATGGTTTACTATAATGCTATACCCATCAAGATTTATAGAATAGACAATAAAGATGATCCTATGAAATTTATTCCATTTTCCAAACTATCCCTAGTTCTTCTACCACTTGATTGGTCATACCATAGTTACCATAGATTACCAAGAATCTAAGTTCTTTTGATAAGGTATCATTTTTGACATTCATATATATAAACTAAACCAAGAATGGTTTTTAAAATGATAACATCACCATTTAATACGTTAATCCATATTACTCACAACTGGTAAGTTTTCCTATCAAGTATCATTTACACTAATCTCGATGAGAGTTAAATACATAAGTATCTTATGACAAAATAATCAACTTGTTTCATAATGATAGCTCATTCAATAGAGTGACTAGTTTTCTAGACACTTGAAAACTATGATAACCTCCTTCAAAAGAGTTCGTTTATTCCAAAATAATGATTTGGTTTGTTTATCGGTTAAAGACAATAAGTACATTGTCAACCCGGTATGATAATGAAATAGATTTCATTATTAAAGCTTTGCATCAGCCTTTTCAGGTTGAGTCGACACTCACTGGTTCCCTCTAAGTTATCTATACACAGTCGACACAGTTAACTAAGTTAAATCAATGATATTCTTATTCGACTCAGTCAGCTCATCTCATTTTGAACAGTTTACACAATGAACATAAAGGATAACCAACCTGGTATAAACAATTGCCCAAGACAAAGCAATATAGAAGACTTAACAATCATTTGAATTATCATTGTCTTTTTAATGCATAAATTGCAGGAGTATTTACCTGATAGCGGTAATCTTAAACTAAGATGTATTTGCAGATAGAAATATTTCTGTATTCGTCCAAGAGAAAACCACGTTCTCTCCTTATCCCTCAGCTCACTGTGAACTCTCTACTACCAATCTCCCTTCCAAAGACAAAGACTATGTAAAAATAATGTCACTCAAAGATGCCGCCATCGACTAACTGAGTCATGGCTATAAAAGCTCAACAAGACTCATAATGAGTCGCCCCTACTTTCCTTTCCCCTCACTCTGTAGTTTGAAAGCATATTAAATACAAAGCAGTCCATTGGTGATTTGGTTTCAACCGATAGCTACTAAAATGCAAGGCTCAGCAAGTGTCGACGATGTAAATGCCCTTTGTGGGAGCTCAGCGAATGTGGTTAGCATCACCACCACTCCACTTCCAAAGAGGCGAACAAGGCATTAAACCAACATTTGATCATTTAATCAACACTTAAAGTGGTTCGATCCACCACTCAAAATAATGAAGGCTCTCCTATTTGTAAGCTTTCGGCTGCTCAAGTGAGTAAATAATATTAATCATGAGGTATTATCCTCAATTCGATGCACAAATATATTTATTTGTTTATATCAAATATGGTTTACATTGTCATCAATTCTATTTGATAGTTATGATTTGATCAATAAAAATAATAATAATAAAACAAAGGCTTAGGAATAATGTGAATGGGTCTAGTTTGCCTCCCCATCACAATCCTTCATTAAAATCACGTCAACTTGTCTTGACGAGATCATCATTTGATGTTAAAAGTTGACAATAAACTTTAAATGACAATAATAATAACACAACCATTTTACGACAATGACGTCATAATATTTACGTTAAACATAAATGGTCATAGTTCTTACCCAAACGACATCGTTTACTTTACAAACGACTAGATTAGAAAAGATTCAAAAGATATCGACTACCAGTCGATTAGTTTCAAAAGCATACCGACAAGACATAACTTACCTCTATCAATATTGGTTCACGTTTTCGTTAAATAGTCATACTCATTTTGGCAATAATCACTCGTAACCTAAGGTCTATATGTCTCTCCTCGAAAGATACTCTCTCTCTCTCTGAGAGTCATCTGAAAACTTGTAATCCTGTATCAAACTTGAAATCAACAGATTACGATCAATGCATCATTATTCAAATAATAAACCAAATCTCATAATGCAATTATTAAATTGACAATAATATTAAACTGAGACAGACACAGTTGTGGCAGAAATTGAACAGTTGGGGGGTGATGTTTCAGTTAACAAGGATAACAAAATTGAGATGCTGGAAGCTAATGAAGAGGGTCCCAGCAATTTCCCTGATTTCAATGTGCAGGGTTCGGATTCTGTCAGCTCAGAGAAAAAGAAAAAAGGAACTAGTAAGAAGGGAAAAGGAGATAAGAACAAAAAGGACAAGGAAAATGAAACACTTTCAGCTAGGCTCACTCATCTGGAGTAGAAGTTCAACACTCTGGCAAAATTCTCAGCTAGAGTTATGCACAGGTCCGCCACTACTCTAGTGGCTCTCCAAAAAGTGGTTCCCAAGGGGCAAGAGAAGAAGGACAAAAAGCTGAAGGAATATGAGGATGTGCTCTAGTTTCTAGTGGATGATTGGGACAAGATGTTTGCATAGCCTTTGGAGACTTGGGTCTATTGCTGTTGGTCCGTTGTCGGTCTTCTGTTTCTGTGGTGTCTAGTTTCTTTAGTCTTTTGTTATGTTGCAAAAACTTTGATGGTTTGTTCTAAACTGTTTTAGTTTTTTGGTGAGCCTTTGTTGGATGTTTTGTCATGGGATTGACACCCTTTTTTGATGCTTATCTAATCAAAAACATATTCTTTTCCATAACTTCATATATGACATTCAATATAATCTATGTCATTCCTAAACATTAATCTAAACATCATAATAGATTTACTTATGTCCAAGTAAAAGTAAAAAGTATTGTAAGACAAAAATTGGGGATGTAACAATTAGTGTGTGTAGATAGGCCTATATTTAGTTCGACTTCATTATATATATATATATATATATATATATATATATATATATATATATATATATATATATATATATATTATATATATAAATAAATATATATCATTCGCTTATAAATATCTCTATCTCTTGCAGATTGCACATTTATATATCTTTATATATATATAGACCATTCCTATATATATGTGTGTGTGTGTGTGTGTGTCTATGTCATATATGCATTCTCTTCAATTGTCTTATTTGGGGTGTTCTTTTATTTAATTTTCTTACCTTTCTGATTTTCTGAGATTGTTATGTGTTATGTTCTTATTTTCCTCTCTACTATCCTAGATCTTCCTTTCCTTGCTTATTTCTCTCTACTCCTAGGTTGTCCTTCAATCTCTTTTGTTTTAGTTGTTTTTCTTATCCCTTTATTAATTTCTCTTCCTTAGATTAAACTCCGTGCCCACACCTCCATCTCTCCTTTTTAAGGAACTTTATTTGCAATTTACAACTCACTCATTCTCTTCTTTTCATCCTGATGATGGATCACAAAGTGTGATTCGAAACATCTTTGATCCCAAAAAAATTCTAATTTTCTGAAAGAACACGTTGTTAGTGAGTTTTTCGTACTTTGTTTCGATACAATTAAATATTACTATGGAATATAACTAGAAGGATTTACTTAGGATTAATGTTAGATAACGAATAAAGCATTTACCTTTGTTGCATAGATTATGAGATTGATAACTTATCAAAAGGATTAATAATTTAACAAGTAGTATGGATTTAAGGGAAAGGAGATTGGATGTTAATCATTTTTATGTTGTATTGGTCAAATAATAATGCTAATGTATATTGGTACCCCTTTAGAATAGTTATTAAGATAAAACTAGATAAAAATTCAATTTGAAAGAGGAATAAGCATTCTAGAAAATTTAGCTATATTTTCTCTTCTATATGAAATGATTGAGGAAATTATCTTTATCTTTTGTCATTATCAAATATCATGATATGTCTTAGATAGGAAAATAGGGAAAAATCTATATTACGCATGTTTTATTACCCCAGCATTCTAAGTGAGTGTGTTAGAATAAGGAACTATGTAAGTATGAATGAAAAGATACTTTGCGACTCTGTAGGCATCAACGAGTGATCTATAATATTGGCGTCTAAACTTAAAATGGATGATTATATGATATATACGCCTTCTTGCATTTTTAAGTTATAGTTTGCGAGGTATCTTTGAAGTTGTATAACTTGAGTAGTGGTTACATTTTCCATTCTAGTATTTATGTGTAATGAGTTAAGTAGAGCACCAGATTCTTTCACCTATGTCAGTTCCATTTTGCTAGACAAGTTGTGATGGGTCAGGCTTTCTAGTAGGAAAGCACGGGGAATCTTTATGCTTTGTGGTAGGGTGGATATCACCATGATGATGCTCTCTCTCTCTCTCGGTTTCCACGGTGCTCGTGTAGAAGATATGATTTGCTATTATGTTATTCATGTATAAGCCTATATGGCCAAACCTTGTAAAGGCACTGCCTTGTTTACTTATTGATTCATGTTGTATGTACTCCTATTTGGGTGTAATTATTAAAAGATATTAATGATGTCTCGTTTTCCGCTCCATTCTATAAATAATTTATTTTATTTAAATAATTTGGATCTAGATGCTTTATTGAAGGTTATTTTTAGTGAGTTTTTTAGTCCTTATAGTTAACAAGCTTGATTGGTGAGTTAATTGAATTGATTTGTTATCTAAACAAATTGATTAGTCAACTAATTTGATTGAATTGTTAACATATCTAATTGAGAGTGATTGATGGAGTGATGAGAGAGAATCACGGTGAGACAAGAGTTAATTATGGTGAGAGGAAATTATGGAGGAAAATTAAATTATTAAATTATTTAATTTTTGGTGCACATGGATAATGTTGGAAAATAAATAAAATTTTAATTTTATTTATATGTGATAGAGAAAATAGAAATTAAATTTTTTATTTAATTAATATTAGAAGAAGAAAAGGATTAATTAAATAATTGTAAAATTATTTAATTAATGCGGAAGAGTAAGGTGGAGCGATTTTCATAACAATAGATGAAATTAATCAAATAATTAAGAATTATTTAATTAATGTGAAGGTATTCCTTTTGTAGGTAAGGAGGTCACGAGGTCCAGTCTCCCCCCGTCTGCGTGGAGCCGGAGGGCGTGTCACACCAACGTCACCAGTCAAGTTAAAAAGTTTACCAGGCGCTTAAAAAATAAAAATAAAAAAATTAATGTGAAGGTATGGCAGATGAATAATTAAGTCAAGAAGTGAGGTTAATTTTAGGTGTCTACACATCCATTTTATCCCTTATCATTAGTTAAATAAACAAATCATGTTTATTTGACTAATTAATCACTTGTACATGCCTAGACATCATTACCCAAGTCAACCTTGCATATGGCTCAAGGTTGCACATGGCCAATGCATGCACAAGGCTCCATAAATCCTCTCATCAAATCTTTTTCATCCATTCAAATCTAGAAAATCCTATCCATTCAAATCTTCTCAATTGAAACCCTCATCACGTGCATCAATCATCGAGTGACAGTGGCTTCTCATGCACCCTAATCTGTCAATGGACCTCATCCATTGATCCTCCAAGTCAATCCTAACTGTTGATCCTCCTCATCCAAAATCTATAAATTTTCCTTCACCTAAGCCATTTTTAAGTCTCCTTAGAATGCATTATCATGCTACCCTTTTGAGCAACCATATGTCATCTCATAAACAGTATAATCCTTTGAGCACAACCACCATTGTTAGTACAACAAGGGTTTGAGTTGGTGAGAAACTTAGTTTTTCATTAGCTTTCTTAATCTAGAGTTTATGATAGATGTAGATTAAATAGTTTGTGTTATGCTTTCTATTTGTTTATGGTCTATATCTCATCATCTATATTTTATCACATTTGATGGACCTACATCCCTCTTAACATCTTTTTGTGGCTCTTGTGTTTTTTTATTGCAAATTGATGGTTTAGCACGTGCAAACCTCGTTTTAGTGCATGCACTCATGGTTAACACATGCCTCCATAGTTTTATGCATGGTTCATAGTTTAACACATGTTGTTTAATGTGTGTGTCATGGTTTAGCACATCCATTTGGCTTCTATGTAGTGATACAACCGATGGCCCTAACCCATTTTTCTTGCTTATTTTTCACATTTTCCAAGATTTTCTAATATGTGTTGTAGGTTTATTAGTTTTTCATCTATTTATAATGCTTTTTCTAACCATTTGGATGCATATTTAACCCTCTTTATTGCAGGTTTAGTTGTATTTTTATAGCCTTCTTCACTCTTCTATGTGTGCGTCCATGGTTTAGCACATGTGTTTCATTACTCAACACATGCGTTCAAATTTTATGTAGCAATTCAACCGGTGGCCCTAACTTTTTTCGTGCTTGTTTTTGTCATTTTATGATTTTTTTGTAGGCCTAACATCTTATCATCAATTTGGAATTCCTTCTTGGCCCTTTGAGTGTACGTTTGACCTCTTTGGTTCAAAATTTCCTCCTTTTTTTGGCCTCCTACATGGTTTAACATGCATTCATGGTTTAGAGCATGTGTTCATAGTTTAGCGCATGCGTCATGGTTTAGAATGTGTCATGGTTTAGCGTGTGTGTCATGATTTAGTGCATGTGTTGTTTAGCATGTGTGTCATGGTTTAATGTGTGTGTTCATAGTTTAGCATGTGTGTTTCACCAATTAACACACCTATGGTAAGTGATTGGTAAGCAACTAAACTCATCTTTTAGTGCCTCTATTCATCTTTTAGCACGTGCACTCTGTATTTTGGTGTTTCTATCTCTATTTTAGAACTCAGTGTTCTTTCATCAATCATTTCATCATTTTTCTTGGGACTCTCATCTTGCTACTTTTTCCACTAAACATTGCTTATTGTTTCTTGTGAGCTAAACAACTTTTTTACCGCAAAATCATTTGTCCAAGGCCTCATTTTATGAAAACTACTAACATCTTTGTGTAGCTATCATTTGTCTAAGATCACATTTTATCACTAATCTACTTTGCATGTTTAATGCTAAATGAACATTTGTGTGCTTTGCTTATGTGAGCATTTAAGTGTGTATGCTCTCTCCTCACATTCAAATATGACCTTGGAGATCAAAAACACTATTTTGTTCACTTCTTTGTTTAATCCCAGGGAGTCAAGTTGTGTATGCTCATCCCTCACATCGCAAGACAATCTTGGGAATCAAAAGCACTCGATCTTATTTCCTTCTAGCAAGCTTTGTCTTGGATTTCATCACTAAGGGGATGACCAGAACCCTCGTGTTCTAATGGGGTATACAAATTTAAGGGAGAATTGAAAGACTCCCCCATTAAGGTACACTTATTGCTTTTGTCTTGGCTTGCAAGAACTTTCTACCTTGCAAAGTGAAGGAGGAGAGTGAATTACCATCTCAAACCATGCCATTAGACATACACCTTATCTATAGACTTTGGCCTTCCATACCCTTGGGTTTATTGAGGACATCCCCTAGAGCAATTATATAGCCTATGTATGACCTCTTAGTCATATATCCTTGTAATGCACTGATTAGTAGTTAGCACTGGGAATTTACTCACCTTGTGCCCCTAAAATTAGGTGTGTAGGCTGTGTATGATCTCCTCTCGTGCCATTGTGCGATCTTGAGTGATAAAAAATGGTTAGTACCTCATCATGGGCCTTACATTCCATGACTAGACAAGGAATTAATGGTGAGATTACAAGTGTATACACTCCCACTTGAATAATCTAGTGTGTTCATATGCTTGGTGTGTCTTTATTTGTGTGAACCCTGTGCACTATACCTTAAAATGGACACAACATCAAAAATCTTGCAAAATCTAAAATTTCCCTCAAGTCAAAGTTGAAATCCATTAAATCTAAATCTTGAATCAAATCCTTCCATCTTCCCTCCACCTGTCCAAGAATAATTTAAAACACCTCAAATCCTAAATTAAACCAAATCCTAACCAATCAAATCCCCCAAATGAAACCATCACCTTTGACGTTAAACCTTCATTGGTACCAAAACATCAATTCGATCCAACTTCCATCAATTTAGGTTCATTCCCAAATAAAAAATCAAGACCTTAAATCAACTTATAATCCTTAATCCAAGCATGCTTAGGAACCTATCCTATCCTAAGTATAGTTATCCACAAATCAGTCCCCATCTAAGGTCTTTGTACCTTGATTCATAATCAAATCCAACCTCCAGTCAATGCTTTCTTAAGAACATAGCCTATCTTCAGTATAGAAACCAACCTCACTCATATCCAACCAAATCATCACCCTCGGGTCTCAAAATTTGATCCCTATCCTAATCATCCATCACCCAAATCAAATAATTTTACCCAAACCCAAAACATATCATTACACATCAATTCACCTTAACACCCTAATCAAGGTTAGTCAAGTTCAAAGTCAACCAATCCAAATCAAAACCCCAATAAAGTTTAATGCAATTGAAATATCAAACCAAAGTCTAATCATTCCTAATCCAAATCACATAATCATACAATAAAACACCTAATACAAGGTTTTTCACCCTAATCCCACTTCCACACCAAAATCTAACAATGTCTTGTACCTTCATCCCAATCACAACCTATCTTTGTCAACCCAAGTCCATCCAATAAAATCCTTAGCGCAATCAAATCCAATCAATCCCACCACATCGTAATCAACCCTTCATCCAAAGTACATCATCCATCCATAAACCCAAATCAAAAGTTAAATCTCAAGATCCTTATGTAGACACCTGAAAATGTCTCAACCCCGCAAACCACTTTCCCGCATTAATCACATTACTAATTATAGCCTCCACCCAATTAATTAAATAAGAATTAAAATTATTTAATTAATTAATCCTAAGCCATCCCTAACTATTCACCCTTAACCATTTATGCCAAATTCATCCCTACTAATAAATTAATCCAATTAAATTTAGTACTAAACCTTAGACTACCATCCACAATTAATTAAATAAATATTTTAAATATTTATTTTATTAATCCCCCTCATCCCTAATCTAGATTAATTAAATAAAACATGTTTATTTAATTAATCTCCCCTAGCCTATAGCCTAAACCTAGCCTAATTGAATAAATATCCATTATTTAATTAGCTACCCTAACCTACCTAGCCCTTAGACCCAAATTAATTAATTGAACCCTTATTTAATTAATTTTAACTCTTATTAACCAACTCACTAATTTTCTATAGCTAGGTTAATTAAGTTAAACACTTAATTAATTTGGTCAAATCCTCATCAACACCTTCCCCCACACCCTTAAAATAAAAAGTAATTTTTATTCAAAGGGGTCACATGATCCTTCCACCTCACCTTTCCTATTTCATGCTAGATCTCTTTTTAATGCAAAGAGATCACACATGTGTATGCCACATAAACACATGTGGTCACATGTCATCACATTCACCAATAAACTTGAGTTTTTAATTCCACCTTCTCCCAAGGAAATTATTATTTTTATTTCCTCATGTGTCTTAATCCTCATTAATGATAAGCCTTCCCAAGGTGAATTTAAAATTGCAAAATAATCACAAACCTTCATTTTTGTTGATAAAGATCCAACCCTCCATCTCATCCTCTCATCTCCACCATTGGATCTCAACTTTAAATCCTAGACATTGATCCCATTTCTCCTCCAATTTGCCTATAAATACAAGCTCTCCCAAGCCATTTACACACTCAAGTTTCAAGCAACATTATTATGCTAAAATATCTCCCCATTATCTAAGCCAATTCCTCATTGTGCTGAGAATTTGAGAGCAATCCACATACATTCACTCTATTTGGGTAAAGCTAGGAGAGATTGGTGCACTTCTCCTCAACCTTATCAAGGAGTAAGGGAGATTTCAAGGCTTTGGAAGGTATAATGCTTTCAATTTTAGTCTCCTTTCATGCATTTTAGTCTTTTAAATATTTTTCATCTTCATTTGGCACGCCCGGTGGGACCAATGTCCTTGTATCTAACTTTACTTTGCAATTTTTTGTGAATTTTTATCATGCAGGTCGTATTAGTGCCATGCACTATGCATCAACGCTTCTGACATCTAGTTCAACACCTCTTGACCCTCTGTCGGTGCCTTCATTTATGACTGACAACTACTTTTCTATTTTTTTGTTAACTATTTGTGTTTTGCAGTTCAACGCCTCTAGCTCCCAGATTAGTGCCTTTGGTCCCCAGATTAGCACTTTTGGTCCCCAGATTAGCACCTCTAGTCCCTAGATCAACGCCTCTGGTCCCCAGATTAGCGCATTTGGTCCCCAGAACAACATTTTTGTCTTTCTGGCTTCAAACAGGTATAAATATATGTTTTAGCACATTTGGTTCCCAGATTAGCGCATTTGGTTCTTGGATTAGCGCATTACAAATCAACACATTTGGTTCCCGGATCAAAGCATTTAGTTCTCAGATTAGCGCATTTGGTTCACGAATTAGTGCATTTGGTTTTTGGCTTCAAACAGGTATAAAACTACCATTAATCACTATTTTAGCACACTTTGCTTCTGTTTTAGCATAATTAGCTCCTGTTTTAGCACATTTGTCCTATGTTTTAGTGCATTTAGGCTCTGTTTTAGTGCTTTTAGGCTCTATTTTAGTGTAGTTGTTCTCTGTTTTAGCACATTTATTCACTGTTTCAACATGTTTATTCTGTCTATCAGCACATTTATCCTATGTTTCAACACCTCCTGTCTAACACATTTTGCAGAGTTTTGCAGGGATCTAACTTATTCTTGCAAGTATCCAAAACGTTTGTCCAAGACTTATTTTTCAAACTACTAACATCTCTGGTGTAGATTCACTGTCAAAGGTTCATTTTATCACTAGTTTTTAGTTGATAAGACATATGCTTTGGTAAGTGAAAATTTTTATTGGCCTAGATTATATATGGTTGTTGAGAAATTTGTGTAGAATTGTAGAGTTTGTCAAGTGTCAAATGGGAGTAGTCAGAATGTGGTATTATATTAGTCATTGCCTATACCAAAGAAACCTTGGGATGATCTATTAGTATGGATTTTGTAGTAGGTTTACCAAGAACTTAGAGAGGAGTTGATTCTATTTACATGGCTATTAACAGATTTACATGGCTATTAATAGATTTTCCAAGATGGTGTGCTTTATTACTTGCATGAAAACTAATGATGTTGTGCATATCTAGATAACCTATTTTTAGAGAAATTGTGAGATTGCATGAGTTACATAAGAGTATTATGTTAGATAGGGATGTGAAATGTATTGGTCATTTTTTAAAAACATTGTGGAAGAATTGAATACTAAGTTGAAGTTTAGTTCAACATATCACCCACATTTTAATGGACAAGTAGAAGCTATGAATATAAGTGTATGAAATTTTTTGAGATGTTTTGTCACGTCTCAGACTTTGATGCTTTCTGAACTACTTTATGTGGAACTGAATTATGGATGATTATGTGTGGTTGAATAAATATTATGCTATTTTGAAAGATGAAATAAGTAAATGATTAATTTATTATAGAAAAGATAAAATGGAATGAATATTATTTTATTCAAGTTATTTTAGAATGATAAATTATGGTGCTTTGGCTATTTGGGCACTAACCTATTAATGGGAAATCTGAGTTTTCATGAGTTTTAGGTTGTCGAAGACAAGGGTGTGGTTAAGGTAGAGGAGGTTAGCAGCCTGGCAGGGTTAAGATGGAGTGATCTCTCTCACACACACAACGCTTAGAATCATATAGATGCATTAGAATTGCATTAATTAATTATATTATATAGTTTCTTATTTTATTGTGTTATAGTTGGATTATTTAATTAATTGACATTTAATATTATATGCTCATAGAAAAATAAAAGAAATAGTTTTAATTTGTTTATTGATTTTCATTCAAAATTAGAATTAGTATTATTTATTGTTTTTGAGATAATTGTGATGCAAATAAATAATAAATCATGAGCTTTATTTGATAATGTGAGAAAAAATATAGAAAAAGAAAAACAAGATTTAGAAAACAAAACAATGTAAAAGAAAATAATAGAAAATTAGAAAAATAGAAAAAGAACACTTAAATTTAGAAAATAAAGCATAAAAACAAAGCAAAATAAAAATAGAGAAAGAAAATAATAAAAGAGAAGGAATTCTCTTTCTCACAACAACAACATTCATTTACAACTTCAAAATCTAAGAAAAAAAAAGAAAATAGAAACTATATATATATATATTTGAAGTATTAAAAATTATATATTAATTGCTTGGAATATGAAAATAACTGTAGACACTTAAAAAATGTCTTGGGCCTACGAATGACATTTTCATGCATATTTCACCTTAACTTCACATTCTTCTATTAATTAAATAATTTCTTGAATTATTTAATTAATTCACCCTCTCTTGCGCCTATAATTAAATAAATTTCATTTATTTAATTATTTAAACTATTTTCTTCTAAATTCCTCTATAATTAAATAATTTTTAATTATTCATTAATCAAGCACCCATATTCCCTTCTAATTTAAATAAATACCCATTTATTTAAATTATTAACCTTACCCTAATTAAATAAGTCCCCCCACTTATTTAATTAAATTCCCTCTACATTACCCATTCCTCACAAAAAAATTAAATAAATAACCACAATTTATTTAATTTTAACACATCTCCCACCTCACCATTTCCTCCAATTTAAAATTATCTTTTGTCTTCTTGTGGCTGGAAACCCTAAATCATTCTCAACCCTTGATCTTAGCCCTAAGTCAACTCTTCATCTCAGCCCTCCATTCACATTTCCTCTTCTATAAAACCACTCTTACCGTCTCATTTTCAACTCACCACTTGTGAATTTGACTTCTGCCATTGTCAACTATAGAGTTATCATCCTATTTGTAGACTCGCAAGTCTGAGTGCATTAGAATAACTAGGTTAGATAGCAGTAATGGAGGAAATGCATTAGTCAATCTAGGGTTTCTTGCGTTCATATATAGTTGATTAGATTCTAGGTTGATTAAGGGCTCTATTGCATAGTTAGGGCTTGAATTTACTGTTTGTAGTGCTGTAGCAGTGTTTTTACCTGACTACAACTGGTGAACCCGACGTGAACGGCCGTACAATCTGTGAATTTAGGGTTTTTTAATTTTGCAGGTCTGTGTGATGCATAAGCTGATTAGTGTTACGCATGCGCTTCTTCGTGCAATGCTTGAGTTGTACGGGGTGACATCTGTGCCGAGTCTGCAACACATATAAGACAGATTCTGTGACGCCTGCGACTTTGTCTAGGGCACAACTTTGTCATTTTGTTATGTAGAACCTAACCCAGCTCATTTTTTGTAGGATTCTAATGCTCTGTGTGCTTAGCTAACCCTTTGGTTTATGTTACTTATTTCATTTGGGCTTTTTAAGATCATTAGGGTTTCATACTTTAATGATTTTACATCTAGGATTTATTAAAGGTTTGGCATACTTGGGTTTATCCTGTTAATGTTTGAAAGCTTACTATCTTTCTGGCATTCAGAAGGTAACCTCACAACCTTGGGATTTGATTTTTTGTCTCTAAAACACATTTTTATTACCTGTTAATGTTTTTTTGTCAAAATTGTGTTTACATATAATCGTGTGACACTTGTGTAGAACAGTGAGATGCTTGAGTAGATTTCTGCGACACTTAAGTTGAAATGCATGCACATATCAGTGTGACACGGTTGCCTTTTTGTGTAACACTGTCGCAATCCTAGGTGACGCCTTTGCCGCACCACTTGCACAACTCAGTACGACACTTCAGCTCTTTTGTGCACCGCTTACGCTATTTTCTACTAATATTTTTGCTTGTAGGGACTGTGCTACTCTTGTGCGACCCTGTACGACACTTTGACCCTTTTCTGTGACGCCTGCTGCTGGTATTGAAAAACAAAAGGTTTTCTGTGAGTTTTTCCATTTGAATCTTTCTATTTTTGCAGAAAGCTTTAGGGTTTTATCTCTGTTATTGATATCTGTTGGCAGCTTGTGGCATTGGAGGGAGACTTTCTGTCCTAGTTACTAATTTGTTCATTGGGTTTATTTTTCATGTGTGTGGTTTAACTTAGGAACATTTTTTTCAATTTGGGTTAAAAAGAACACAACTTTGTTTGCCATTCACACTATTTGGGATTAAAATGAACCTCATTCATTTAGATAAAAAGAACCACAACCATGCATTGCTCACATTTCATGGGGTAAAAAGAACAACTTTGCATTCTCACACATTTGGCTAAAACGAACCACAAATCTTACATTTTCTCACTCATTTGGGCTAAAATAAACTTGCATCTTCAATCATTTAAAAAGATAAAAAGAATTGCATCATTGCTTGCTATGTTTGGTGATTTTTGTTAGGGTTGTGGAAAGGTATATGCTCTTCCCTTGCACCATTGGTGATCTTAGGAATCAAAAAGCCCTCCACATCACTTACATAAAATCACACCACACTTAAGAAAAAGATAAAATCAAAAGAACCCCCATGTGAGTGTGACCAAGTAAATGTGTATGCTCCCCCCTCGTGTCTTAGTACGAACTTGGGTAACAAAAGCAACATTTACTTGTGTTGCTTTTGTTACCCTTTAGAGTGGGCCTACTCTTGCGACACATCCGCAAGGAGAACTCATTTGCGACCCCAAGTAGTACTTTCATCCAGTCCGCTATGCAAATTAGGATAAGGCGAAAGCCAAGTACCAATCGGTATTAGAGCTTACTGTACAACGCTAGATCGAAAGGAGGCATACCTTTGTGTATATTAAAACTCTTAGTAGGGTTAGTCAAGGCCTTTAGTGGCTTGCTGGATGCTCGTAAGGTGTTGGTCCCCTAGATATTTACTATGAACCTTTGCTTAGTGGCCAAAAACTCTCTACTTGTTTGACGCAGGAGGTCATAAGATAGACCTCTGGAGCCATCCCAGACTCTCGTATTTTAAAGTAGAGATAAGAAACTTCTTGAGATCTTAGGCTCTTGAGGAGTTTGAAGCTTGGTGTGCCTAAGAAGTGAGTGCCATATAAGGGGGATCCAGTGCCACCAAGCTTCTAGGTTATCCACTTTAAATAGGTGTGGCTGGAGAAACCCAAGTGGGAACTCAACAAGTATTGTCCTTGCCTAGCCTAGGGATTATGATTGTCTTCTAAAGTGCTTTTAAAAGATCTGTCACAAAAATGTCAAACAAACAAGAGACATAACCACCAAACTAACTGCTAAGTGTTTTAATAACTGATGTGCTTTCTGATTTTTCACAAAACCAAACAGACTTAGAAAAATTAATTTTTTAGGCCTGCTAAAACTGCAAACCGCATCCGCTGAACAGTACAACGCATAGGAAACTTTTTGCAATGCATGAGATATAGTGAAATGCATCTGCTGGATAGAGAAACACATAGGAAGCTTTCTGAAACACATAAGAATTTGTGAAACACATGCTTCCGACTCTGCAATGCCTTGTTATCCTTAGGGCACACAACTGAGAGGGGGGGTGAATCAGTTGTGTAAAACTTTCTCCAATTACACTCTTAAATCCTTTTAGTGATTAGCAGTATATTGAATATGAAACATAATGCATTCAAATCAAAAAGCAGAAACTCATCAACACATGAGACACCAAGATTTTGACATGGAAAACCCAGTTAAGGGAAAAACCACAGGGTGATTAACCCAAGAATGTATTCTCTATTAGAAGAATAGAAAGAACAAAATGACACATGCCAATTAGGGCTCACTGCCCAAGCACACTGCTCATAAGAGGCTCACTGCCTACAAGAGACACACTGTCTACAAAGAAATAAGTATCACATACATGAACTAGAGAATAGCATCTTCACCATGCTTGAATCAGTTTCATTAAGCTCAATACTTCTGCTCTGCCTTTCGGTCTCTTCTTTGTTACCACTCGCTCATCTTCACAAGACCCATTTCAAAATGACTTCACAATCCCTTATTTATACAAGGCATCGACTTAGAAATAATCATCTAAGTTGGCAAACACCTACAAGAACATACGGTCGGCCAGTCTCAAGAAGAACACCAATATCCGGTGGTTATTCTTCAAATGCAAACTCTAACTTCAATGCGGACCACCAACATGAACTGGACATGATCCAATGATCATCATAACCTTCCCTGAATCACCAAGAACATCTGCACTTCATCAGCCTGCTGGAATTCTTCTTTCCTTCATTCGGAGCTTCAAGAACATAGTCTGTCATCACTGTCACAAAAGAATAGGCTCTCCAGACCTTCAAACCACAAACCAATCTAGTTTATACTTCATAGGGACATCCTCAACACTTCCTAAAATCCACAGAACGGGATAATGAATTTCTGGACCTCATCGGACCTATCTGTGGCACTCTGTCACCTCTGAACACCTGCTAGAACTGGTTCTACTTGAGCGACCATAACTTCCTCATATCTTCATGCGGACCTTTGAAAACTTGACTGAAGTATCTCAAGACTTATATCTACAAACCCTTTAAACCGCATCCTCTGATCCTCAACCTATTAAGGACTTTTACCTTCTTGTCATCACTGTTCTTCACTGTTCCTGATTGAGACTAATCTTCTCAATATCCTCAGCACACAGCTCATCTAATCCTTCTCATTATTGCAACATGAGTATGTTGACATCAATGACAACACTGGTTAGGCCCATACTTGCAACACACCTTTGCATATTTCTGCAACGCATGCGCCTGTAAACAAATTGAGAATCTTAGGGGATCCTTAGAAACATCATTCTCCCAATCAAAATTCAATTGCAACCGTTCCAAAGATAGTTCAGACCTGTTAGTGTTCATCCCTTTAGGATCCATTTGCAAACCATTTGTCATTTAGGTTTAGTTGCATATACAAGCCCATTTAGGATTAGACTTCATTTACCATATCATTTAGGCAACCTTTGAACCTTAGGATTTCAGCCTTAGACATCAATAGAGGATTCCAAAATTTAATCTTCCTAAGTTGAAACATAAGGAGAAACCATCAAAGTGTGACTACCTCATAAGTACAAAATTGGACTAAGAGACCTTGGCATTATTCTCATTCAATCAATTATTTGGACCTAATACTCACTTGACTAGTTTGGGTCCATCTTCCAAAAGTGAATTCTCATACTCACGAGCTCACTTTAATGAAACCATTTCTCCCACATCAAAATTCTGAGGTCTTGATAAAACCAATTAGTACTTTGAAAGTCATTAGTAGACAATAGTATCCTATTTGGAGCTAAACTTTGTGAAGATTAAAATCATTAACCTCTACTATAGTCTTAGGCATAATTCCCTTAGATCATTGCATCACCATAGTTGCATCCCCGCAAAATATCCCAAGAAAATACCAACAACATATTTCATTCCTATTTTGCCTAAGGCACTTAGATCACATCTATTAGCATACACTCATTTTCAACCTTAGAAAAGACCAAAAATATCCTTGCATTTTTATTCTTAGTGTCATTAGGTACCATTAGGACATTACATAGTGCATTCTCACCTTATCCAAAATATACCAAAAACATAGCATAAAAAAATTACATTCCCATCTTTAGGATAAGATCATTTTCCCACCATTCTTAAACTAGCAAGGTCTTTTATGGTTGAAACACAGTTGCAAAGAAAAAGAAAGGGAGAAGAAACCTTAGAACAACCCCAAGATCCTCACACCGATACAATGAGATTTGGCACCCCTTCCAACGAACAACCCAACCAAAACATGGGGAACCCCTTTGACAATCTCTTCTTGCAAGATGATGAACCCGAGGTTACACCCAAAGTCCTAGAGGCTGCATCACAAGATCCTAGAGTATTAAGGATCCTAGATGAAATGATTGCTGCAGACCCACAAAGCTATCTTGTGCACCTCTTACAAAATGGAACCAAACTTCCTGAAGGTGTTGACATAAATACCCTCGTAGTAAGACCCACTAATGCTATCATGACAAGCCAAGGCTATCCCTCATCCTCTAATAATCTTACAAATTAGACCCAAGAACAAGTCAACATACCTCTAGGGAAAACCTCGCATGAATCCATCATGGTAAACATACCTCCCCTTTTGAGGACAACAACACAAATGTCATGACTCACACATCAAATCCTTTTATTTTATTGGCAAATCCTCAAGGTCAAGCTAAGAGAACATGAAGGATACACATTGTGACCTCGCAAACCCGAACCCAAGGAGTTAATACCACATCAAACGTAAAAATGAATTTTGGGTCCAACTACAATACCGACACGAACAATCCCAATGCCAACCCCCTCAACCAACATAACAACGTAACTAGACAAGGTTTGGGTGTATCCTATGTCAACTCAAACCCCATAGATCCACTTGGAACCAACAACAATGTGACTAATGCCTCATACATCAATTCCTTCCAACAAGAAGGGGATCCTAACGTTTCATTTCAAAACCTCAACACCACAAGTATGCCATACCATTACCGATACATCAACCCTCACGTATCCTTCACAACCAACAACCAAAACCAAAACATGATACCATTACGAACTCACTACAACATGAACACCAACACCAACCCACTTGTTGGCAACATGGGAACTTATAACATGACAAATCCCTACCTAGACATGGTTGCAAACACCACTAACACACCCATTGAATCCCTCACCCAAGAGTTGGACAAGCTAAAACAACAATTCTTGAGCTTACAAGTCTTGGGGACAAAGAAACCATACTCTATGGAGGACTTATGCCCATATCCATTTGACAAAAGCATTTACATGCCTCCTTTCCCCCTGAATTTCACCACACCAAACTTTAACAAATATAGGGGAAAGGGGTGTCCCATTGAACATGTACACGAGTTCCATACTTCTTATCTCAAGCTTGCCTATGATCATACCTACTTGATGAGACTCTTCCCAAGGAGCCTCACAGGCCAAGCTCTTGAGTGGTTTACACATCTCCCCACGGGGATACGAACATGGACTGAACTTGCAGACAAGTTCATATCACACTTTTCCTACAATATAGAGATAGATATAAACATCACCACCTTGTGCCAAATGAGACAAGAAGATGGAGAAACCTTTATCTCTTTCTTTCAAAGGTAGAGGGGCCTAGAAAGTAAATGCCCTTGTCACATTCTTGAGAATCAACTAGTGCCCATCTTTGTAGAAAATCTCAACAAAGAGCTTATGCATCAATTGCAAATCCATTGTTGCACCTCCTTCAGAGAAGTGGTCGAGAAGGGAACAGCCATTGAAAAAGCTCTTATTTCCAAAGGCACAATAAAGATCTTTAATAAAAACCAAAATACCCAAAACATGCCCTATGACAAGGACAAGACTTGGGCTTGGAATAAGAACGTCACCAATGATGGGGTGGTGGATGCCAAGGCATTAAGGGCTGGTCTCATTATCACACTCCAACCACCTCCTGCGACAAATAACTAACCGCATGCACAACAACAACAAAAACAACCACAACAAAAATCAGCAAACATGATTCAAAATAATCAAAGGAGACCACCTCCTAGGAATAACACACCCCGACGTAATTATAGGCCTTTGACAGAACCAATTGAATTAGTTTTATAGAAATTATTGCAAAATAACCTTATCTAATTCCCAGAAATTTGACAATACAACCCAACTTTTAAACCTCCATCATGGAATGACAATGACTTCTGTGATTACCATAGAATCAAAAGTCATAAGATGTCAAACTGTTACAAATTGAAAAGCATCATTCAAGACTTCATTGACATGGGTATTGTAGGTGTAGATCATCTAGCTAGTTCCTCCAATGCTAATCATATCATCTTTACTGACCCATTACAAAATCATGGATCAGGAAAAGCCTCTACGTCAGGAACCAAACCACATGAGAGGGTTAACTACAATAATGTTGCTTATGAATATACCATTAATAGCATCCATGCATACAATAACAACGTTCCCATGATTACCATTAAAGCTCATCCAGAGTGTGCCGTGACCACCCAAAAAGCTAAGATAATGCTGCAAAGCGCTCCCGCCAACCCTACTAATACATCCATTCCACAACCCAAAGGCCAATATAACCTTTTGGACCATCTAAAAAATACCCCATCTCATATATCAATCTTCGAATGGCTCCATATTTCACCTAAACATAAGGCCATTCTAGACAAAGCACTCCTAGAATCTTCTGTTCCCACTAACCTAAATGTTAGCAAATTCTAGGCCATGGTGGGACACTTAGCCACTATGAACAATGTGTCCTTCACAAAACATGACTTACCTTCACACTGCCCCAATCACATTGACCCTCTTCACCTAGAAGTCTTTATCAATAAACATAAAATCTGACGAGTCCTGGTAGACGATGGAGCAGGATTGAACATCTGTCCTTTCAAATTGGTAATAACATTGGGCTACTTCGAGGCTTGTGTTGATCCAACCAAAAGAATCATCATCAAGGCATATGATGACGCTAAGCGCTCTTCTAATGGAGTCATCATGTCACCTATAAGGGTTGGACCCGCCACACAAGATACCGTATTCCATGTCTTGGATACCGAGCTACCATACAACCTCATCCTTAGCTGACCATGGATCCACGCCATGAAGGCCGTCCCTTCCACCTACCATCAATGCATCAAATTCCCCTAGAATGGCATGGAAATCACCATCCTAGGTGATCCCGATGCCTTCCAATACTGTAGCCACCTAAGAGAGGCACCCCAATATCAAGTGCCTATAAATAGGGGAATCTCACCATTCACTTCATCCAATTATGTTGACCCATCTACATTATCCAAATCCACTACCACTTTCACTCCACCGATCAACCCCAAAGTCCAAATCCAAGACAAAGGATGTGGTGAGTACAAGATGGAAAGGTCATACTGCATTGGAAAATTTCCCACATCACCCAAGTCTCAGGGAAAACCCAACCCTATTCCACCGAAGCAAACTCTCTCAGCTAGTCCCACCACATTCACAAAGTGGGGTGAACTCAATAAAGAAGACGTCAGTGAAGACACATCCACATGGCTCTATAAGGAAGAAGAAGAAGAGGTCAAACACATCAAATTGCCCGTAGAATATTATGGTAAAGGATATGAATTTGTCAAAAAACAAGGATATGACAGGCATAGTGGACTTGGACCCAATGGAAATGGACGAACTGAGCCTCTTCAACCAATAATGTGGCCACACAATAAAGTGTTAGGATATACCTCGCAAAGAGATAGAGTTCCACGTACTAAGTTACTTCTAAGAGGGAAGACGAGTACTTCCAAAGAAGTCAAGACATCAAGGGACCAGCTCGAACCCAAGCCCGAATCATCCACATTCGACTCACCTGAATCATCCAGACCTGACATCCCCAAAGGGGCCACATGGATCAATATCCTTTGGGATCCTGATAACACTTCCATTTGCACCCTAACTCCCATGACCATGAGTTACCTAAACACCAATGATGGCTTACCCTTAGTCCATCCTGAGCTTATCGACTGGGACCAACAAGATCAACCTAGCTTAGATTTATTCAAGAATGACGAAGCGATAGCTGGGTTCATGGGACTTTGTGAAGGTTTACCTCTTGGGGATCATAAAGTTGGGTACATCATGGACTTGGACAACTCTGCATACTTTGGAGAATCCACTCCGCCCTCTAGTCGCAAAAGTGAAAATAAAAAAGAAAAAAATAGGTCTTTGGGTGAAAACTGAAAGGTGCCCTTAGATCATTCAAAAGTAAAAATAAAGGACGTATCTGAGGGTGAAAACCTCCTTGAGGCGCCCAAGGATGGAGGGTTGGAAGTGTTACCTATCACACAGGAAAAATTGCCACTATTGGTAGAAACAATTGTTGAAACTAACCTAGACACGGAAGAAATGCCCAAGATTATTCACTTTGTCGAGTCATTCACAGAAAAGGAAAAGCCTGAATTCATAGATTTCTTCTTATAATGACAAGTCAACTTCACTTGGTCATATGCTGATATGCCTAGGCTTGACCCATAGTTTGTCTTACATCACCTGCCACTGTTGGCAAACGCTAAACCCGTCAAGCAAAAACTACGAAAGATGCACCCACAAATCGCATTACTAGTGAAAGTAGAATTGAAAAAGCTCCTTGATGTCAGCTTCATCAGGCCAATAGATTATCTAGAGTGGGTATCTAATCTTGTACCAGTCAAGAAACCCAATGGCCAGTTCAGAATATGTGAAGACTTTTGTGACTTGAACAAGGCATGTCTGAAAGATGATTTTCCATTACCAAACATAGACATCATAGTTGACTTGACAACTGGATTCAAAATTCTCTCATTAATGGACTGCTTCTTCGGATATAATCAAATATAGATAGTACCAGTGGACAGGGCTTAAATTTGATAGTTGTATAGCTGTATTTAGCCATTTTTGCTGTAAAATACAATCAAAATTTTAAAAAGACTGTATCATATGAAAGGAGAGATTTTGGACAAATTGTCAAAATTTACATAGGATTATGGTGATATATATATTTGGTTTTTATATAATCTCCTTATATTAAGGTATGTCATAGTATTTTAAAGGCAACCTTAAATAGATAAATGTCATAAAAAAATTGCTTGACAGGTAAGGTTGACTGCCAAATTTAAGCCTTGCCACAGGATCATCATAAAACAACTTTCACATGTCCTTGAGGCACATACTGCTGGATCGTCATGCCCTTTGGTCTAAAAAATGCAAGTGCTACATACCATAGGGCAATGACAACTATATTTCATGACTATATGCATACATGTATGGAAGATTATGTTGACGACTTGTTGGCCAAATCAGTCACCAGAAACTCTCATCTGGATGTGTTGGATAAAATCTTCAGACACCTAGAAGAATACAAAGTTAGATTAAATCCTAAGGAATGTGTGTTTGATGTTATATCAGGAAAATTGTTGGGCTACATTGTTTCACACCGAGGGATAGAAGTTGACCCCGCCAAAGTGAAAGCAATAATGGAAATGCCTCCACCCACTATCCTTAAATACTTGTGCAACTTACAAGGAAAGTTACAATCCATCCGGAGGTTTATTGAACAACTCGCCGACAAATGTCAACCTTTTCAACACATACTCTGCAAAGGGGTACCATTTATGTGGACAGAACAGTGCCAAAAATCCTTTCAAAATATCAAAGACTATTTGTTGTCACCACCAGTCCTTAGGCTGCCGATACTAGGAAAGCCCCTTTTATTGTACATATCAACAACTAATTCAACACTGGGGGCATTATTGGCACAGAATGACGAGGAAGGAAAAGAAAGGGCAATCTATTACATCAGTTGAACCTTAGTGGGATATGAGCTAAACTACAATCCTATCGAATGCACCTACCTTGCCATAGTTTTTGCTACCCAAAAGCTGCAACATTACATGTTGAATCATAAGCAAAGTTGGTTGCTAAGATTGACCCATTAAACTACTTACTTAATAAAGCAGCTCTTACAGGACGACTGGCCAAATGGGTTATGGTATTGAGTGAATTTGATATAGAATATGTTGATAGAAAAGTAATCAAAGGACAAGTGATCACAGACCAGCTCGCAAAAGCACCTACACCAGTAGATCATCTGATGGTTGTCAATTTCCTTGATGAGTCAATATTCACAGTTGATGTACCCAAAATCTGGACACTATTCTTTGATGGATCATGTACAAATCACGATTCAGGCGTGGGTATTCTATTTATTACTCCTCAAGGTGATGCCATCCCCAAGGCATTTTGAATTGCTTTTCCTTGCACGAATAACATAGCAAAGTACAAAGCATTGCTCACAGGACTTCGAAGGCTATCACTTGGAAAATCAAAACATTACAAGTGTTTGGCGACTCACAACTAGTCATCAAACAAGTCAACAATGAGTACGACACCAAAGATAAAAAGCTCATACCTTATAAAAGAATGGTGGATAGCTTTAGGCTCTATTTTGACACCGTTCTCTTTGATTAGATTCCTAGGGTCCAGAATCAAGCAGCCAACGCAATGGCAACCATTGGATCTCTCCTAGATATCCCAAGTAATGTAACTTAGTTCGAGTTCTTGGTGGAACAACTATTGGTCACCACCTTTGATATCCCAGGATCTGAGTTAGTTTGCAAAATTGTTGGTTCCACGTCACCCTGGTACCATGACATTTACACTTGCTTACATGACCACACCCTACCCACCGACCTCTCATCCAACTAGTGCAAATCCTTCATCCACGAAGCTGCCAAATACGCTATCATCGGTGACACCCTCTATCACCGAGGCTTTGATAATACCCTCTTTATATGTCTCAACACTAAATAAGCACAAACAACCCTATGAGAAGTACACAAGGGTATATGCGGAGCTCACTCTAGTGGTCCTACCCTTGCGAAGAAGATCATACGAGCTGGTTATTACTGGCCTACCATGGAAAATGATGCTTATCATTTCACAAAGAAGTGTAGACAGTGCCAGATACACGAGGATCTTGTGCATGCACTAGCTCAGGACTTGCAACCACTTACATCTCCATGGCCTTTCTCTCAATGGGGACTTGACCACATGGGCAAAATCCACCCTACCTTTGCCAACGGCCATAAATTCATTCTCACAGCCACCAAATATTTCACAAAATGGATTGAAGCCATTCCTATGACATACATTACTGGCGAACAAATTGACAAGTTTATCCTCAATTACATCATATGCCAGTATGTTGTCCCACAATCCATTGTAACAGACAATGGCCGCCCATTCAAAAACTAGGATGTCAGTGAACTTTGTGAAAATTTCCACATTCAACACCACTTGGCCACTCCATACTACCCCGAAGGCAATGGTCAAGCTGGGGCATCAAATAAAACCATCATAAAAATACTCAATAAGACTGTCAATAACACTGGCCATGACTAGCATATCTATCTTAAGCCTGCCCTCTGCGCTTACCGCACCAGCATCCGCATGCCCACTGGAGCCACGTCATATTCCTTAGTTTAAGGATCATAAGCTATCCTACCCATAGAGGTCGAGTTGCCCTCCTTGAGAGTGTCACTGCAGCAGTTGGTTGATGACAAAGAATATAGAGCATCTCAGCTATAGGAATTGGAGTTGCTAGATGAAAGGAGACAAAACACCTTAACACATTTATAAGCATATCAGAATCGTCTCTGCCGTAGCTACAACAAAAGGGTCCGAGTCTGACATTTCAACATTGGAGACCTGGTTTTAAAAGAAAACCTGAAAAATCAAATGGAACGAGAAAAGCCAGGAAAGTTTGAGCTGAATTGGCTAGGGCCTTATGTCATTATTGCAGCCTATGGGTCTGGCGTATATCAGCTCGCCACTCCTAAAGGTGAGTTGTTACTAGAACCCATTAACAGCATGCACCTTCGATTGTATTATAGTTAAAAAATTAAAAAAATTAAAAAACAAAAATATAGTAAAGAGAAATAATTCATCCAAAGGTGAAAACCACTTCGGTAGTGCTTTGGATAAGTACCATAGTGAAAACCTGGCAAACAGGCACCATGTGTAGTTGATCTATGCTCCATTGTCTACCATTACTCGATTCCATCCTTCACAACAAACCATGCTCACTCTGTATCATACTCCACATCCCACACCCACCATAAATCACATTGTTCCTCCCATGGCCTGGAAATAAATTAACATCTCGTGTCTTCACATCTCCCTCACCTCGCTTTCATCCTAACATTATCATGCAACTGACTGGGGGCAATTCCTGATCCTAAAATTGACGTTGGAGGACATCTATGCTCAAAAATATAAAAACATTCAAATATGCTCAAAAAATACAAAAACATGCAAATATTCTCAAAAATCCAAAAACATCCAAATATATTCTAAAATCACAAAAAAATCGCATAGTCAACCAAAAAATCCCAAACAATAAACAGTGTCAACCAATAAGCTAAACTATGACGCCTCTGAGCTTTTACGTAGGCAAGGCCATCTCTGATGCACACCTGAGGCATTCCCATAGGTTTTAGGTTACACAACCCCCATGGTTGAACTACATCGCCTCTGAGCTTTCACGTAGGCAAGGCCATCTTTAATGTGCCCCTGAGGCATTCCCCTTAGGTCCTAGGTCAAACCAAGTCCACCCTTGTCAAACTACATTAAAGATGTCTTTTCACGATATGGACACTTTGAGTAGACAAAACAATCAAATCTTTTACAAGATGACAAACATCCAAACAATCAAACAAGATAGTCAAACAACATAGCCAACACATCGTCTCTCATCCTTTCCATGGTGATGATTGCACATCACTAAGACCAACCAACACATCCCAATCACGTGTCTGATAACAGGCATGGGTTATACTTGAAACTAGGCTTTACGCCTTAGACGATATATCTGATCTTCTGGGCACCATCATTCCTCACAAGCCAATCATTTTCCCAACTTGCGACACTCTCAAAACCAGACCATATGTCTTATACAAGATGTCCTATCCCTATCATTTGCCTTATACAAGAGGTCACATTGCCAAAACTAAACTCGACATCTTATACGACATGCTTCTTATCCTGAAACCAGGCATCATTCAACCTATCATAATCAATCAGACAAGCACATGTACACTCAACAAATGACCAAATGGATGTTGGCTCTATCTCATCCTTCATTTTGGATTGTTTTCTATGATCTCGTTCCTAAGCTTCTCAAGGCAGTCCTTACGTGATGAAGAGAAGCAAGGAAGGGGCGAGATCTGTTTTCTTTGATTGTTGTTTGCAGTTTGTATTGGAAAAAGGATTAGGGAAACTAAGTTCCTTGTGTGTGACGGGGATACTACTAGGTGTGAATCAACATATCCTATGCATTGGAACGGCTAGATACTTCTATGTATCAGGACTTATCCACCTAGAGTCTTCTCATCACATGATACAACAAGGCGCCTTAGTGACTTAGTCTAAGCCTGGCAATCCTTGTCTGTTTTTGTGCCTATTTCCCAAAGGACTGCACTTTGTGCCTTGGTTATGCTATGCCATGGCATCTATCATCCTTTGATACAATAAGCACTATGATGATACGTAATAACTGCATTAAAGAAGCTCAAAATCTATCACGGAAAAGTCTGAATCCACTCTTCTTGAACAAATTCTTCATCCCTCATCCACTTCTTCATCTTTCCCTCGCCTTTCTTCTGATCTTCTTCCATCCTACTATGATACACCAAAAAATAGCATTAGATCATACACACATATATTAGTCCATCATACAATATCATCATCATAATCATCATAATAAGTCATCATTATCATAATCACCATAATCGGTTATCATTATCATAATCATAAGCACTACAATGATCACATCACATCATCCTCATTTGCATAAAACCATACATATAACACATAATCATTTATCATATTCCCATCTACATCCATTTATGAAATAAAATACCATTGTATAACATCATAAGCATCACATAAACATCATATAAACATCATAAGCATCATAACATTTAGAACTACATTATCATGAATCACAAATCATAACACATAGCATCATAATCATAATTACATCATATGCATATAAGAAATAACAAGATCGATCAGAATAGGTCCATCTCATATATATATATATATCATCCAAAATGTGTCACAGTACAATCTGAGTACATCTACATGTGTCAAAAATGGAGCTCGTAGGCTCAATCATATACCAAGAGCACGAAGGCTCGATCAAAATGAATGTCTACATTAGGACTATCAAAATATCATAGTTGAATCCTTCTAACCCTATGGGAGGACCCCTGTGCTCTCACCCAACCCTCGACCCAGATGGCCTATCATACGGAGAAGCCCTCCTCTGTGAATGCCCAACACAGTTGTGTGATTTATGAGAGTGGGACCGGCTACTGCTCCTACTCTAAAAACTAGGAGCTCTTTGGTCTACTGGCACTAAACTCTCATAGAGGCCACTATAATACTGAGTCTCATGTGCCAACCTAACCAAGCCTGTGCAAAATTTGCTGATGGTCTGCTCAACGTAGCTGTGAGTTCAATGCTCTACTGCTTTGCCCTCTGCGCCCTGATCATGACCATATCTCTCTCAGCTGTCCTCTGAATAAGCTAACCCTCTACCTCCTACACATGCTGCCGCACAACATCTAGCTAAGTTTATAAGTCTGCTAACCACCCATCCAAATCTCTTCTACGAGCTCTGGCATCCCTCTCTTCCTCCTCCACCTCATCATCTCCAACCTCCACAATCAGTACATCTAGCAAGGCCTGCTCCCTGATCTACTCCTCCTCCTCATCAACCTCATCAAACTCCTTCTCCTCCTTACTCTCCCCTATCGTTGGCAACCTCCATAGCCACATCCTCCTCTCCACCCCCCACCTGCATCTCTCCTATAGCTGTAGCCACCTGTCCTACCGCCTCATCTCCCTCCTCTCGAATAGGGGCAAGTACAATGCCCCTACCCCAACCATCTCTCTCTCTACCCATATCTCCTCTAGCTCGACCTCCTTAGCCCATGTCTCCACCACCAACACTTGCTCCATCATCATCTCCCCCTCCACCACCACCACCGCCACCACCATCTCCTCTGCCTTGACCTCTCTCTCTGCCTCGCCCCCTAAACTGGCCTCTCAGCCCTCGACCCAACTGTTCCACTAGTGCTGGCGTGTCAGGATGTAGATAAGGAACAGGTCTGTGTGTGGCTCGCCAAGCATCATATGTCAGAGTCATGCCTAGTCTGCGACATCACCATACTCCCACTGCAATGGCTATAATCTCGCAATCTCATCTATAGCAGTCTGCACTGGAATCAATGGTCCCCATATTGAAATCTCCTACGTAACCCGGGCAAACTCTGCAATGCCAGCTGGCTCATCCTGCCGCTCCCCAAACTACCTAAGCACCCGAGATGGCAGATGATGCTCTATAATGTGTTGCGCCTGAACAGTCCAACCAATCAGATATCGAGTATGCCAGCAATATGGTAGCTGCTCATCATCCTCCTTCCACCTCAGACACTCCCTATATGACATCCAAGTGAATGTATCCATATGATCAATAACATGTCGCCAATAGCCAATGTCACCCATTCAAACTTATGGAAGTGCCCTAGTATAACCAAAAACATAAGGCAACTCATCAAATATCCGTCGATCCACTGGTGGCCTGCACACTACAATATGCTCCCATGCCCATATCATAAGCAAGGTCACACCACAACTAATGGACTACTCTCCTTGATACACAACACCGTGCAATTGATGATATAACTGTGCCAAGAGGCAGGGTTCCCATGCATATGATGTCACATCTACCATCATCCCCTCCAGCATCTCCCCCAGCCAATAATACAAGTATAGATACAGATAACCATAATCAGCCAATCATAATGATCTATCAGTGTGTCCCAAGGAATCTCATGCTCCTCAACTCCCAAGGCTACATCGTCCTCAGTCTCAAATAATCGATGCAGTGCAGCTAATCCAGTCTCCAGACTATAGATCACCTAGTCCCCATGAATGCGCAGCCGCAAAATCTGACACACATCAAGTAGAGTCACCGTGGCCTCTCCTATTCGAAAATTAAATGAGCTAGTCTCTGAGTGATACCTCTCAACCACTGCAGTCAATAACCCTCAGTTATCCCAAATCCCAGGCATAAAAGCGACATAGTATAGTCCAAACGCATCAAGGATATCTCGCTCAAACATCGACAGGGAATCATGCAAACGATATTCAGTCAGACGACTCTTCCATGTGTAAATCGGTGGCAACCATGCCTGTATCCATGCAGCCAAGACACCACGTCAATCAAAAACCCTAAATGTAGTATTTATGGTCAAACAATGAGAAGAATTAGGGCAAAATCCACTATTTCTGGCTAGGTTGGCTCATGCGTCACACTACTATTCTTAGTCATGGTGACTAAGCTCATGCATTGCACTGATCGACGCATGCGACTCACCTCGGCCCAAGCATCACACTATCAAACTCATGCATCACATTTTGACGTAGGTGACACACTTCTCATCCTAAGCGTTGCGGCCAGCGGATGCGTGTTGCCTAAGCAGAGGCATCATACCCACTAGCACATGTGGCTCTAGAAAACACATGTGTCACAGCTTGGCGTGGGTGTCGCACCACCATGTGCAAGTGGGGCATGCGATGATGCATGCGGTGCACAAAAGTGCATCGTATGCGTGCCCTATTTTTGGGCCCTAAAATCTACAAAAAAACACAGAAATTGATAAGTCAGGATTAGACACATACTGAGGCACCTATCCCAGGGAGCTGACCATGCATCTAAACTAGCAATCTACAATGCTGGTGAAGCGGTACAGGCGACATCTCGATAGCAGCTTTGCGCAAAATCTCCACAGGATCACTCTACTCTCTGAAAATTCTAAAGCTCAAGTGCACAAATGAAGATTATGGCCCCCCTATGAGTTATTTATAGGACCTTTTGACCTAAATGGGCCCCCTTTTCACTAAATTGACCAATTGGCAGCCTTCTTTCACACTCCGGGCGCCTTTTATCATCGTTTGCTCGCTTCTAGATCACTCTGGGCATCCCGCACAACTTTTCAGAAAATTTTCCAAATTTTTTGGATTTTTTTTAGAAAATTTGAAAAATTTCCTAAGGGGGCATAGGACCATTACACTTCATCTGGAACACACTGGGGCATGTTTAGAGCAAATTTCTCAAATTTTTCTTCGATATAATGCCAGATTTGACATTATATCAAAGAGGGGCAAAATGTAGACACTTAAAAATGTCTTGGGCTGCGAATGATATTTTCATGCATATTTCACCTTATCTTCACATTACGATATTAATTAAATAATTTATTAAATTATTTAATTAATTCACCCCCTCTTATAGCTATAATTAAATAAATTCCATTTATTTAATTATTTAAACTATCTTCTTCTAAATTCCTCTATAATTAAATAATTTAATTATTATTTAATTATTCATTAATCAAGCACCCATATTCCCCTTCTAATTTAAATAAATACCCATTTATTTAAATTATTAACCTTACCCTAATTAAATAAGTCCCCCCACTTATTTAATTAAATTCCCTCTACATTACCCATTCCTCACAAAAAATTTAAATAAATAACCACAATTTATTTAATTTTAACACATCTCCCACCTCACCACTTCCTCCAATTTAAAATTATCTTTTGTCTTCTTGTGGCTGGAAACCCTAAATTATTCTCAACCCTTGATCTTAGCCCTAAGTCAACTCTTCATCTTAGCCCTCCATTCACATTTCCTCTTCTATAAAACCACTCTTACCCTCTCATTTTCAACTCACCACTTGTGAATTTGACTTCTGCCATTGTCAACTATAGAGTTCTCATCCTATTTGCAGGCCTGCAAGTCTGAGTGCATTAGAATAGCTAGGTTAGATAGCAACAATGGAGGAAATGCATTAGTCAATCTAGGCTTTCTTGCTTTCATGCATAGTTGATTAGATTCTAGGTTGATTAAGGGCTCTATTGCATAGTTAGGGCTTGAATTTATTGTTTGCAGGGCTGTAGTAGTGTTTTTACCTGACTACAATAATACTAGTGAACTTGTGAAGTGTTCATATACAAATCACATACTATAAAAAGTATTTATAGCAATGGTGTAATCGCTGTTATTACTGTGTTTTTTTAGAAGTTTTATTTTTTAAAAAATATGAAACAACACACAGGCCGTGGGTTCGCCATAGAGGGGCGTGGGGAGGACACCGACCCTCCCCACAGGCGTAAAAGCCTGTGGGGAAGGCTGAAGCCATCCCCACGACAATACATGTGTGTTGGTTTCATTTTATAAATCTTAAAAAAACTTTAACTTTAAACTCTATTCGCTGTCTATGGGCCATCAACCCTCAATTTGTTGGTTATTTTTCCCAGATCGGCAGAGGGTTTGCTAGTTCCTATGCATGAGCAGATCCGGCCAACATAAACGGGAGGTTGCATGAGCTGCCTCCCCTTCACTTTTGGTTTTGCCGCACCACGGGGGGTGTCCCTATTTGATAAAGATGTAACATTTACTCTCCAAATGACAAAAAAAATTAGCTTTCTAATGACAGGCACAATACTCTCATTTTGGGACCAAGATTTGTGTGACAAATCACAAGGTTGGCAACATTCTTGGACATATGTGTCTGGTTAGGGATGAGAGTATGCAAGGGCCTAATCCTACTCCTACAACTAATAGGTGGAAGTTACAGAAAGATGGATATGATGATTTGGATGCAAGACAAGGGGTTTTAGGTCATAATTACTAACCCAGGAGCAAACCGGTGCCTATCTCAGGGCAAGAAGTCAACTAGACGTATGCAACAGATGGTTTACAACTAGCATTCAAGTTTCAAGGGGTTGGATTGATGCCTGCCTTACAAACATCACCCAAGAATGGGTATTTAGCTGCCTATACTTACATATATCCCTGCTGACAAACAACCTTCTCCGTGCTTAACCTAAAACAATTTAATCCACTCCTTGAATGGAAGTCAGAGATGAAGCATGTGATACAGAAACTTATACCCTAGAATCTGAGAAACCATTAGCAGCCAGATTCAAAAGAAGGAAATGCATGCAGCGAAGGAGACAAACAGATAAACACATGCATAAGAGCATTTTTCATCTATATCAACATGAAACTGAACATACGTGCCAAATACATTCATGATGCAACTCATAAACTCCAGAATGAGATAAAACAACCCAGGATCATGCCCTGTTCTTCATTATTTACACAAAAATGCCCAAGTCTTCAACAACTAAAAATGAGTAACACAGTCCTCCTTATACAACAAGGAAGCGTACTCAACACATTAATTACAAGGCAAATCAAAAATTTGCTAGATACAATGCATGATCAGATTGGCGCTCAAAATAGTTAATGTAGCAGAGGGACAAGGAGAAAGGAGCAGATGGAATCGGGATCTGGGCCGCCGCCTGAAGGTTCTCTTCATAAGCCTGGTAGTTCACATGTCGCCTCACCCATACTTCCCTGCACAATCTGCCATTAAAGCCCCATCCACTCGCGGGATGCAACAACAGGTACATCTGGAGATTTTCTAGCTCAAAAAATGGCCGCACACGCTTAGGAAAAACCACCGTTGAAGGTCCAAAACATGGTCGTCGATCTACTTCCCGTCGCTGAGATCCACGGCACTCAAAAATGTTGAAAAGTCGTCAGCCAATGAAAATGTGCCACATAGGCACTTCATGCTCCTATCGCTGACTTTTCCTTTCTTCATTTTGCCATTTCGCCCTGTATATGCATGAACATATGCATATACAAACACCCTTCATACAAGGCGGACCCCAAAACATCATAGAACAAATTGAAAATCAACTATCGGGTCTGCTTTGCATCATCTTTCCTCGCATATCCTCTTTGTATATCGGCATGTACAAACACCATATACATGCACGCCACGGACCCCAAATGTTTATGAAGCAACTTGAAATCTTCATCGGGTCCGGATTGTATGTCTTCCTTTGTACCTCCATTTTGTATGTTGCACATACAAAAGCAAATATACAAGTCGCGGATTCTAACTCATTTATCAGCTAGATTGGAGAACCTTTCGAATCTGACTTGTATCTCATCAAATGTATATTTCCTTTGTATGCCGAATATACAAACTCATTTGTATATACCCGCGGGCCCTACCACATGTATCTTCCCTGCTGCACTGTAGCAAATGCATCTTTGCACCTTTGTATGTTTCGCTTGCATCCGCAAATATACAAACCTCTAATATACAACTGCGGTATCTTCAATAGAATATTCTAGGAATGTATCTTCTGCTCGCCACTGTAGCAATTGTATATTAGCACGCCCTTGTATATTTTGCTTTGTATATTTCCTTTGCATACAAACATCGAATCTTCCCTGGAATATGCCTGCAATGTATATTTTTCGCTTGTATCTCCAACACTGTAGTAAATGCATTTGTGCCCTTGTATATTTTTCAATGCACCATTACATACAACCTGATATACAAAGCAGGAATATTCCCAGGAATCTGCAAAAGATTCCCCCTTTGTATATGCACATTTAGAGCCCGATATGCACTCAGAAATGCATCTAACTGATTTTTTCAAAGGGCGATGGAGATTTTACACCCGCCAATGCATATTTCACTAGTATGTATATACAAAAAACCCTTGTATATACAAAGACACCTGCACCTTAACTGATTTTTTGCAACTGCGGGTGTTGAAAGTGTCAGAATTTTTGGATTCTTGGGAAGGGGCCTGCATATTTAAATGCTTAAAACCTGATTGCTTATGTAGGCACCACCACAATTCACAGCCGCTGTTGATACAATTTGATCACTGTTTATAATTGCTAATTGATAATTATATTCGTTGGTCTGCGATTTCTATGAGGTTTTATTAATGACTTTGTGTGTGTATATATATAGTTCTTTATAATCAGATTTAATATTCTCTGTCCGATATACAATTTTCTGTATATTTATTTTTCCAGTATCACAGGCAGATATGCATATATGATGGAAAAGATGTATATATATAGGCATGTAAATAAGATTTCATATATGAATTCCTACTGAATATAAATATGTATTTTTAATTGGAAAAAGAGTTGTAACTATTACAAATAGTTTTGTTAAATAAATTATATGGAATCCATGTAAAAGTTTGTTTTATTGTAAAATACTTGTCCAAACTGTAGAATTTGCCAAAACCACTGGAATGAGAATGAAATGGTACTAAAGTAAACTAATAGATTCAATTTTTGTTTTCAAATAATTATTCCATATCAAACCTAGAAAATCTCTTTTCATGAAATATCTATATAAACCACCAAAATTTGAAAACTTAGACAACATGCAAACCAAAGTAGAGAATTGGTTGATATAAATTGTATATGTTTTCTTGAATGGACATTTTGATGATGAATATTTAATCTTAGAAAAACTATTCTTGTATTTATTTGGTTAAGTAATGTACTTTTGGGACAGGATGTCGAATGTGAGCTCCCAAAGATGGTAGTTTTACTTTTTCTAAAACTACCACTTTTTGTTATTGCTTGGCCAAGCTACTGTACCATTGAAATAGATGGAATTAGAAAAAGCCCAGTTTTATGTTATATATGTCGCTGCCACATCCTGCTTGCAAGAGTTATGTCATTCTAGTTTAGGAATGCATACAGGCATCAGACACGCATCGAGAGATTCCCTCCTGCTTATACCATTCTAGGTTGCTAGGCTCCTCGTGTAGGGTCGGTGTTTTCTTCAAGCTAGGAAGAAACCCAAGCAAGTCCAGTACTTTGTGGTTGGGTGGAAAAAGTGCCTTAACCACACTCTTGGCCTTAGCTTGCGGAAGACCAGTGGGGTCACGGTGGTCGAGATTAGAGATTCTATGTTATATGATTCATTATGGATATTTATTTCATTGTATTACTCTTGTAAGGCTAACATAGCCAATTTGTAAAATATAAAATTACCTTCATTGATGTATTGATGCAATACCTTACTTGTAACATTGAAACATATGTATTGTAACACCTTGATTGGTGTATGTAACTGGAATTGTAACACTTTTTAGTGTATGGAAATTGTACTTCATTTTTGGAAACTTTCTATTTTATACAACTACGGATATTTGAATATTATAAATGATTTAATTTCCTCAATTGGAATGAGCATTGTTTTTGGAATACTATTTTTAGTATGTAAGTTTTCTGCACTTTACATTTGGTATCAGAGCGTCTAGGTTCAACTCTAGGACCTACACCTAATTACGCTTTAATGCAATGTGCACAGAGTAATCCAGATGGATACTAGATTCACTTACCAACATGAAGTAGGATCCCATGGTGATCTGAATGAAAGATTGGATCAGATCCTAGCCATGTTGAATTGACAATAGGCCAGGATGGATGGTCTGGAACAGGAAATTCGAATAGGCCAACCAGGGCTAAATGCAGGAGGAAATGGGGGCATAGGGGTGAAGCTCGTGAAGAAAACCCTGAGACTGAGAGAAACCCTAGTAAATAGGAGAAAGTGGCTGAGGAGTTAGGTAAGGACCTCAAAAAGGTCACCCCACCAAAAATTGATGGAAAGACAATTGGGGATGGGCCAGAAGCTTAGATAATTAAGATGGAAAAGTATTTTGCCCTACAGAATTTGTCTAATGAGACTAAGGCTATACGGGGATGGCATCAACTCACTGGTGAGGCTCCCTCTTGGTGGGATAATGAAAAGGTTGAGAAGCGACTGTTGCCTAGTGAGGTAACTTGGGAGCAATTTCTATAGCTGTTCAGGAAAAGGTGGTTACCGTAGTTGTATTTCGACAAGAAGATGATTGAATTCTAGAATCTCACCCAGGGTGGAATGATAGTAACTCAATATTGGGAGAAATTTTCCCACTTGCTCAAGTACATGCCTTAATATCAGTAGGATGAGAGGTTTTAGATTCACAAATTTATCATGGGGCTCAGGCCTCAAATTGGAGCTGATGTTGACATCCATAAGCCTTCCACCATGGATGAGGTTTTTGAAAAAGCAATCAAGCAGGAATAGAGATTACAATAGGTTGCAAACCATAGAAAGAGTAGAGATGCCAAGTATGGTAATAAGAAATCTCAAGGAAACAACTAGAATAATCATAATCAAAACAATCAGGGAAATAACAATAATAGGCAGATCAGAAATCTCAAGAGGAGAAACAATTCTCAATATTGCAATGAAGGAAATCAGAACAACAACAAGAGAGCCAATTATAACAATAATAACAACAATATCAGGAGAGGTGCTTCAGATAGATCTAGAGCACCCCACGGTGGTTGTTACACATGCGGTGATGAGCATTATGCTAGTGTGTGTTCTCAGAGGGGGAATAATAAAAAAACATAAACCAACATCACATCCATGCGGTGGTAGACAATCACCAGACTAATTTTCAGGCTACGCCAATCCAGTGTTTGGGTAAGCTTTTTGGATGCCCTGTTTCAATTTTAATTGATACTGGAGTCACTGAGTGTTTTGTAGATCCAAATGTTACTTCAAAGTTGTCAGTTAAACTGGGATATATGGCTAACTCATAGAAGGTCCAATATAGAAACTGGGTAGATAAAATGGTAGAGCATTGTCTTTCCTGTAGTGAACTTGAACTTCCTAGTTTTGAGACACAGGTCAACTTATATGTGGCACCCCTAGGGTCATATGACGTAATTCTGGGAATAAATTGGCTTACTGAGCATAAGTCCATTGTAGATTGTGAAGAGAAAACAATGGAATGATTAGATGATTGGGGTAACCGAGTTGAGATTCATGGTTTAAAAAGACCCTTAAAACTCAGGCAGATTTCTGCCATGCAGCTGAAAAAGGCTAACAGAAAAGGGTGCACTATTTATGTAGTAAAGGTCAGGGACCTTGATAACTCGGTGTCGTCAGCTAATGACCATTCCATTATGAAGGAATTCCAAGATGTATTTTTTTATGAATTGATGGAGTTACCACCTAAACAGGAATTTGATTTCTCGATTGATTTATTACCAGGAACTAAGCCTCAGTCAAAAGCACCATACAGGATGAACACCACTGAATTGTATGAACTGAAGGTGTAGTTACAAGAGATGCTTAACCAGGGATTTATAAGGCCAAGTGTGTCTCCTTGGGGAGCACCTGTAATATTTGTGAAGAAGAAAGATGGTACCTTGAGGTTGTGTATTGATTATCGAATGCTAAACAAGGCCACCATCAAAAATAAATATTAGCTCCCTAGAATTGATGAATTGTTTGACCAGATGAAAGGAGCTAAGGTATTCTCGAAGATCGATCTGAGATCGGGATACCACCAGCTAAGAATAAAAGATGAAGATATTTCCAAGACTGCATTCAGAACGAGATATGGACATTATGAGTTCACGGTGTTACCATTTGGGCTAACCAACACCTTGACAACTTTTAAGAATTTGATGAACAACGTCTTTTGAGACTGCCTGATGACTTTGTATTAGTTTTTCTGGATGATATCTTGATATAATCCAAATCAGAAGAAGAATATGACAAACACCTAAGGATAGTGTTGTAGCATTTGCAGGATCATAAGCTTTATGGGAAGATGTCAAAATGTACTTTCTACCAAACTAAGGTACACTATTTGGGCCATGTTATTTCAGATGAGGGGATAGCAGTGGACCCATATAAGATCAAGACAATCATGGAGTGGCTAGCACCACAGAATGTATCAGAAGTCTGGAGCTTTATGGGGCTTGTCGGCTATTATAGAAAATTTGTCAAGGGGTTCTCAACAATTGCAACACCCATCACTACACTCCAAAGAAAGGGAAATACATTTGAATGGAGTGATAAGTGTGAGTAGGCCTTTCAACTTTTAAAAGAGAACCTTACTTTTGCACCTATCCTGATTGTGCTAGATCCAAATGGGCACTTTACAGTGATAACAAATGCTTCAGGAGAAGGTGTAGGAGCAATTATTATGAAGAACGAAATAGGTGGTAGCATACGAATCTAGGAAATTGAAGCAGCATGAATTGAACTATGCACCACACGATTTGGAGTTGGCTGCCATAGTGCATGCCCTTCAAATGTGGAGGCACTATCTTCTGGTGAAGCCATTCGAGCTGAAAATAGATAATTTGGGACTACAGTACATATTTACTCAGCCCAACCTGAATGTTCAATAGAGACGATGGTTGGAGTTCTTGAGCGAATTTGATTTTGGCATTGAGTATATAAAAGGAAAAGAAAATAGAGTAGCAGATGCCTTAAGTAGGAGGAGACATCTTGCAGCCATGATCAATGTAAAATGAAATTTTAGATAGCAAGTGATTCAGGCTTTGAAGGGAGATGAGCATTATGATACGGTGAAACAAGCCCTAGAGCAGGATCCTTCGAATCATAGATATGATGGATACATGTTTGAGCCTAATGGACTCTTAAGATATTAGGGACAGATGCATGTTCCTAACTTAGCAAAGTTGAGAGAACTAGTGCTAGAAGAATTTCACAATGCACCTTATTCAGGGCACCCCCATGTGACAAAAATGATAGGAGGACTCAGGCCATTGTATTTCTAGCTAGGACTTAGGAGAGATGTTACTACTTTTGTAGCCTGATGTTTGGAATGCCATCAAGTTAAGGCTGAGCATGTGCATCCGGTGGGACTTTTATACCTACATAGGGTGCTAGAATATAAATGGCAAGTAATTACCATGGATTTCATTTAGGGGTTGCCTATGACCAAGACCAGACATGATGTCATCTTGGTTGTTATTGATAAATTGACGAAAGTAGCTCACTTCATTCTTGGGAATATTAAGGATGGATCATTGGTTTTAGCAAAAAAGTTTGTGTAAGAGATTTTTTGATTGCATGGAGTGCCAGAAATGATCATCTCTGATCATGACACTCGAATGACTTCTAGATTTTGGACTACATTGTATGCTTCTTTAGGGACCAAATTGAACTTTAACTCAGCTTATCATCCTCAAAATGATGGTCAAACGAAGATGATGAATTAGGTAGTGGAGGATATCCTTAGAATGTATTGCATGGATCAACAACATAAGTGGGAGGAGTACCTACCCTTAGTGGAATTTGTATATAATAACTCATATCACGCCTCTCTAGGAATGGCACCTTTCGAGGCTTTGTATGGCCACAAATGTCATACACCTATCAGTTGGGATAAGGTGGAAGACATGATTGTCAATTGGCCAGAGATGTTGAGAGAGATGGAGGATCAGATGAAGCTAATTAAGGAAAAGTTGAAGTAGGCTTCAGATCGCTAGAAGAGCTTTGCAGATAGGAACAAAACTTTTTGACAGTTCTTAGTTGGAGATGAGGTCTTTTTGGGGGTGTGACCACAGAAGAGTTCAATCTCTTTTAGAAAGGGGTCTAAACATGCCCCTAGATATGTTGGGCCATTTGATGTCTTGGAAGTTATCAATCTGATTGCATATAGGCTTGCTCCACCACCGACTCTATCCCGAATACATAATGTCTTCCATGTTTCTGTGCTTAAGCCGTATCATCCGGCTGCTTCTCATATTCTTGACTAGCGTGCATTGCAGCTCAAGATCCAGGGGTGGTGCTAGTGGAGCCCACCAAGATTTTGGAGAGGCATAACATTAAGTTGCGGAACCACAATATTGTGCAGTATAGGGTCCAGTGGGACCAGTATTCGGTGGATAGTGCCATCTAAGAGAATGCAGAGGATATTGATAGATCATTCCCACATCTTAGATTTTAGCATACTTTCATTTCTGCATATGATGACTTTTATTATATTATTGATATTGGTTGTATAAGACCTTTTATGTAGATGTTTTGTAATAAGACATTGAGATGATGTCTCTTCCAAGTGGGGAAGGAGGTCACGTCTCAAACTTTGATGCTTTCTAAACTACTTTATGTGGAACTAAATTATGGATGATTATGTGTGGTTGAATAAATATTATGTTATTTTGAAAGATGAAATAAGTAAATGATTAATTTATTATGGAAAAGATGAAATGGAATGAATATTACTTTATTCAAGTTATTTTGGAATGATAAATTATGGTGCTTTGGCTATGCTTTGGCTATTTGGGCACTAACCTATTAATAGAAAATTTGAGTTTTCATGCGTTGCAGGTTGTCGAAGACAAGGGTGTGGTTAAGGTAGAGGAGGTTAGCAGCCTGGCAGGGTTAAGATGGAGTGATCTCTCTCACACACACAACACTTAGAATCATATAGATGCATTAGAATTACATTAATTAATTATTTATATAGTTTCTTATTTTATTGTGTTATAGTTGGATTATTTAATTAATTGACATTTAATATTATATGCTCATAGAAAAATAAAAGAAATAGTTTTAATTTGTTTATTGATTTTCATTCAAAATTAGAATTAGTATTATTTATTGTTTTTGAGATAATTGTGATGCAAATAAATAATAAATCATGAGCTTTATTTGATAATGTGAGAAAAAATATAGAAAAAGAAAAACAAGATTTAGAAAACAAAACAATGTGAAAGAAAACAATAGAAAATTAGAATAATAGAAAAAGAAGACTTAAATTTAGAAAATAAAGCACAAAAACAAAGCAAAATAAAAAAAGAGAAAGAAAATAATAAAAGAGAAGGAATTCTCTTTCTCACAGCAACATTCATTCACAACTTCAAAATCTGAGAAAAAAAAAAGAAAATAGGAACAGTGAAGAGAAGATCGGGGTTTAGCAAGGAATCAAAAAGAGGAAAAGAAGATCGAGGAAAGGATAAAGAGCAAAACCAGTTTTCAAGTGCTGTGGAAGATAAAATTATCAGGTTCCATTTCTTTTTAGCCCATTTTTTTGTAGTTGGAATAATTTATTATGAGATTTTATTGCAATTTGTCTTGCCAAACTATAAACCCCTGTGTGATTTTGGCATTATATTGTTGTTGTTGCTGTTCTAAAACCACACACACACACACACACACACACACACACACATATATATATATGATATCATAATACTACTGCATATATTTATTACTTAGATATTATATATAAATATATATCATATATATATATTTGAAGTATTGAAAATTATAAATTAACGGCCTTGAATATGAAAATAACAGTAATGAAATTGTGAAGTGTTCATCTATAAATCGCCTACTATAAAAAGTATTTATAGCAATGGTGTAATCGTTGTTTTTATTGTGTTTTTTTAGAAGTTTTATTAACGACACACAGGCCTTGGGTTCACCATAGAGGGGTGTGAGGAGGACGCTGACCCTCCCCACATGCGTAAAAGCTTGTGGGGAAGGCCAACGCCATCCCCATGACAATATATGTGTGTTGGTTTCATTTTATAAATCTTAAAAAAATTTAACTTTAAACTTTATTCGCTGTCTATGGGTCATTGACCCTCTCTTCACAACCATTGTTGATACAATTTGATCACTATTTATACTTGCTAATTGATAATTATATTCGCTGATCTATGATTTCTATGAGGTTTTATTACTGACTGTGTGTGTGTGTGTGTATAGGCATGTAAATAAGATTTCGTATATGAATTCCTACTGAATATAAATAAGTATTTTTAATTGGAAAAAGTGCTGTAACTATTACAAATAGTTTTGTTAAATAAAATATATGGAATCCACGTAAAAGTTTGTTTATTGTAAAATACTTGTCCAAACTATAGAATTTGCCAAAACCATTGGAATGAGAATGAAATGATACTAAAGTAAACTAATAGATTCAATTTTTGTTTTCAAATGATTATTCCATATCAAACCTAGAAAAACTCTTTTCATGAATATCTATATAAACCACCGAAATTTGAAAACTTAGACAACATGCAAACTAGAGTAGAGAATTGGTTGATATAAATTGTATTTGTTTTCTTGAATGGACATTTTGATGATGAATATTTAATCTTAGAAAAACTATTCTTGTATTTATTTGGTAAAGTAATGTACTTTCAGGACAGGATGCTGAATGTGGGCTCCCAGAGACAGTAGTTTTACTTTTTCTAAAACTACCACTTTTTGTTATTGCTTGGCCAAGCTACTGTACCATTGAAATAGATGGAATTAGAAAAAGCCTAGTTTTATGTTATATATGTCTCTGCCACATCTTGCTCGCAAGAGTTATGTCATTCTAGTTTAGGAATGCATACAGGCATCAGGCACACATCGAGAGATTCCCTCTTGCTTATACCGTTCTAGGTTGCTAGGCTCCTCGTGCAGGGTCAGTGTTTTCTTTGAGATAGGAAGAAAGCTGGGGAAGTCTAGTACTTTGTGGTTGGGTGGAAAAAGTGCCTTAACCACACTCTTGGCCTCAGCTTGTGGAAGACAAGTGGGGTCACGTCAGTCGAGATTAGAGATTCTATGTTATATGATTCATTATGGATATTTATTTCATTGTATTACTCTTCTAAGGCTAGCATAGCCAATTTGTAAAATGTAAAATTACTTTCATTGATGTATTGATGCAATACCTTGTAACATTGAAACAGATGTATTGTAACACCTTGATTGGTGTGTGTAATTGGAATTGTAGCACTTTTTAGTGTATGGAAATTGTACATTTTTAGAAACTTACTATTTTATACAACTATGGATATTTGAATATTATAAATGATTTAATTTCCTCAATTAGAATGAGCATTATATTTGGAATACTATTTTTAGTATGTAAGTTTCCACACTGTACATGTTTATCAAGTGAAAAGGCAAGAAGCTAGGATTTAGCATTACCACAAGCTAGGGCTTCTTATAATAATTCTATAAATAGGATAAAATTAAAGACACCATTTAATATTATGTATGTTTAAAAGCCAAGATCACAAATCATAAGAGGAATGCAATAGTTGAAGATTATGCATATAACACGAGGAAGTTACATTAGGAAGTAAAAATATAGTTGGAAGAGATGAATGTCCAATATAAAGAATATGTAGATTAGAATAGGAGATATTTGGAATATGAAGACTTAGTCATGGTATATCTAAGAAAAGAGAGGCTACATGTCATAACATATAACAAGTTCAAGAAAAAGAAGATTGGGCCTTATAGGATAATTAGGAAATTTTCTAGTAACGTATATGAAATTGAGTTGCTCGAGGAGTATGGAATTTCACCTATATTTAATATCTCAAATTTGTACAATTATCATGGAGAAAATGTTTTATAATTGGTAGGAGAATATTAGATATTAGACATGGAAGAATAAATTAAAGACATAGAGGATATTCTGACCAAGAGGATAGTATAGAAAACTAAAAACAAAAGTTATGAGGAATATTTGGTGAAATGGAAAGATAAATCAATTAAAGACTTTACATGTATGGCCATAAATAAGGTTAACCATTATGGTTTTCCCTTAGATAAAAGCCTTGAACAAAAGTGAGAGGCTCACTTTTCAGTTTTACCTAGGGTGTTTGATGCAGGAGTGTCATGTAGAAAAAGAGGGATTTGACAATGAGGTTGATAGTTTTATTAGATCCTCCTTTCACTACATACATTCAAGGACATTAAACTGAGTTGAATCACAACTTTTGCAAGAGGACTCAACTACAGATTTGGTGTCACTTGGAATGATAAGGAAATTTGGAATTTGTTGATTAATTTGTTGATCATAGTCCAATTAAGATTAAAACCCTAATTATGGAAAATCGTAAACAAACAGATGAAACCTGACAAATGCTCGTACAGGAAGATTCTAAATACAGATTAGAGACATACTAGATTTTGGGTTTCAGAAGATGAAAAAATTGGGGACAAAAGAGTGGGCGCCCTTGTCCAATGCTATAATTTTTCTAAGGGCTTCCTAATATTTTCTGCTATAGACTGCAACCACTTTAGAGATTTCTGACAACGCAGAAATGAGGGACAAAAGAGCGGGCACCCTTATCCTTTTAGGGTTCTTTTCTATCATTTTCTTCAAATCTGGATTCTTCCTTCTTTTCTCTAACCTCTTGCAACTCTTCTCTGCAGAATCCGACACCTATAACCTGCAATCACAAGAGAGGGGTTGGGGGTTGTAGTGTTTAGGAGCTTGCCTCGGTCAAGCCCCAGAATGGAATTCAAGCCTTCCAACACTGTTGTTAGATATAGAGTGTGTGTCCTTGTAGGACAGAGGAAAAATTGATGATATGATAAATGATTGAAAAACACAAAGTAAATGTCACCTTAGAGGTGAAGCTCTCATAGGGAGATGAAGATCTTTCACGCCATGAGATGGATTGATGAAGAAAAATCTGCAACAAACATGAACAAACACAACACAATACTGCTCTGCAAAACAATGAAAGCCTTGAGTATCCTTAGCATAAGATCACAAGTTCACAATATCCATCTAGTTGTGAAATGAAGCCCTAAACATGCTTATATATGCTTTCTCACTAAGATTTTGTAATTCAAACTTAAGATGTCGACAATGGAAACCTTTTAACTGTCACCAATTCACATTCAAATTTGGGGCCCCAACAAAATATGGCAAGACAAGGGCATGGGCGCCCTTGTCCAAGGACCTATTTTAGGTCTGGATTAAGCTCAAAGATGTCCCTTAAGTCCCATTTATCATGGGTTTTGGGGAACTTTGCTCCGAGATTCATTTCTAAGATGCATGATTAAAATTAAGGGACCCCGGAGCTAAACTTAGGAGGTAAAAGTCCAAGGGGGACATTTTATGACATAAAATTTAGCCCCCACTTTAATGTATGTATGATCTTAAGACCTAGACATGCATTAAAGTACGGTCGAAAACACATTAGACATGCCAAGCACTTGAAGCTAAGGCATACACAAAGATTGAGGAACTATTTCTAGCCCCCAGTCTCAGGTGAGCACTAGAAAACACATCGCAGACATGCAAGACACGGAGAAGACAGTAACAGGCATGCAAGACACAGAGCAGACAACATTGAAGATACATAAAACACGATGAAGACATGAGAGCAATCACACAAAACACGATGAATACAGTGATATAAAATTTTCATTTTCATATGTATGCATGGAAATAAAAATTGCAACACACAAAACCCCAAAATGTAGGAGGAGCTCATCGCTACACCCTTGAAACTACACAAGGGGAAAAACATGCCATACAAAACTTGAGTGTGGGAGGAGCTCATCGCTACACCCTTGAAACCACACATGGGGGAAGACACACCATACAAAACCTAAGTGTGGGAGGAGCTCATTACTACACCTTTGAAACCACACACAGGGGAAAACATGCTAAACAAAGCCTGAGTGTGGGAGGAGCTCATCGCTACACCCTTGAAACCACACATGAGGGGAAAAAATTAAAGACACGAAAAACACGAGTGCCAAATAGAATGCCATAGACATACTATACATCTTAAACATGACAAACGAGACAATGGAAGGAGCTTATTGCTAAGTCCCACCATCTCAAACATGTTGTAAACATACCTAACAGTTGGGCTTATGCCACAACAACTACCAAAGGCACGCTTAAGGGAGGATAGTCTCAAGATCCAACCCCACCTTCGCAGAGGACTTTTGAAATACAAGGATGTGCACTAGCTCAAGAGATACATCATCTTGCCTCCGCAGAGGGCTTTTGAATAAAAGGATGCACACTAGCTCAAGAGATACATTATCCCACCTTTGTAGAGGGCTTCTTTGATAAAAGGAATATGCTATCCCACCTCACAAAGAGGGATTTTTTCTTGCAATATAAATAAAGATGTGCACTCGCATCAAAGATACAACATCCCGCCTCACGGGGAGGGATTACAAACATGCTTCATTAGTACCAAAATCATCATATAGATAACCTTATATATGCCCCCACCTTAAGGTGGTTGATGTTGTGTACTGATATCAAACACATTAAGGTAGAGAGAAAACACGCAAAGGAACAAGAGCTTTCGCAAAGCCCATGCCCCCAAGGTGATATATGCTCACAATCTCTAGATGTTCCCACAAACACATTGATAAGATATGATAAGATAAGATAACAAGATGGTTAGAAAATCTTATTCAAATATAAAAACCATAACACATGATAAAGCTATGCATGAAAATAGTCACATCAAGGACCAAGGCTATACTACAGGTTCAGAACCAAGTATAACTGTTGGACTATACTGCAGATACCTCAGAACTGAGTGTAGCAACAAGGTGAGATACCAATCAAAGTGTGTAAGAGCAGATTGAGTGGATTGTAAAATGTTAGTCACAATAAATACTACAAGATGAAACATCACACAAAGTGATTCTACTAGTCAAGCATCATATATATTTATATCAACCCCATCGTCATGTATGGACTAGGTCCATTTTTGCTTTGTTGGCTGAAGGGACACATGGTCCATATCAATTGTATGTTTGTTTTCATCATTCGCTGACTAGGTAGAATCACTAGAAGAAGGTAAACAATAAAAATGAGAGAGGACAACAAGTGCCTTAGGAACACCTTGTAGGAGGATGCCCCCAAGTCATCAACCGCAATGCTTTACCCCTAAGGCACGACACACAATAATAAAATAGAGGAGAGGAACAATAGAAGAATGATGATACAAATAGAAGAATGGTCACAACAGAGGCAGTCTCTCGGTATCCTTGACCTTACAAGAGTATCAAGGGTCATCCAAGGAGGCCTACATAACACATCACAAGGGAACACAACACATACATATGTATAGATATATTTTTGCATTTTATCTAAGAGGAGTTTGAACTTGTGAGCATCTTAGAAAGGTGTTCCATCAAGTTTTGTACAAAGTGAGAGTGATTCATAACTAATTGATTCTCATTTCTAGTACGGCCATGTAGTGCTTGTTTCTCAAATCCCTATATATTTGAAATCTTTTGTTTCTTATGAGGAGGGGATTCATTATTATTTCCCATTGATAATAGCTGCCTTGTTCTTTTATGATCTTTTGCTTTCTCATTTAGATGAATAAACCTTTCACGGTGGAAGGGAACATTTTTCATCGTGGCAACCTTTTCTTATGGTTATAATACCTTATCGTGCTTGTTCAATTTGTAACTTTGGTGCATCTTGGTTCACTCTCAATCCTTGAAGGGATAACAGTAGAGGAACCTCAGCATAAATATCTTTTCCTTGTGGACGAGGTGAATTTGCAATTTTCTCCTTATCCACTTCTATCATACCAATTATTTCATCATAGTCTAGATAATCATCTTCTAGTCCTATTGTATTCTGTTTGACCATATTGTTCTCGTTATGTATAGGGAATGGATTAGTGAAGATCTATAAATTCTGATTCAGAGGGGCAACTGACTTATTTCCATTGTCATTCACACCAGTTACCTGTATTACATTCAAGTCGATGAGGTCTTGAATTTCATTTTTAAGACGCATACATCATTCAGAATCATGCCCTTGTTGTCAATGATAATGATGGAAAGCATTAGCATCGAAGTGAGGTCCTTGTATTCTGTTACTATCCAATGGTTTGATGGGAGGAAGCTTCAATAGATTATAGCTCACTGCTTGGTTCATGATAGAATGTAGAGAGTCAAATATTGGATTAAATTGTCTTTGTTGTTGTCGAAATTGAAATGGTGCCTTTTATGGATTATTGATAGCAGACACTTGCAAAAAATTGTTTGAATTTTGCTTGTTTACCTTGATAAAATTCTTGTTGTTCCTCTTGAAATTGTTTTGAGATGTTCCGTTTTAAGCTTGATCACCTTGAGCAGATGAGTTTTGGTTCTCATACTGACTAGATGAAAGCTGATAATCACGAAGAGTTGTGCATAAATGTTGAAAAGAGATATATTTCATCAAGAGGATCTTATTGTGGATGTTAGGTTGTAGTTTTGTAATAAACACCTTATGAACATCCTCGTCATTCATCTGGTATTGAATTTGTGCATATAGAGCTTGATACTGACTAATAAACTCAATTAACTTCTCTTTTGGACCTTGCTTGCAATGAACCAAATCAATCAATGAGACTTGAGATCCAATGTTTGCTTGGAAATGTTGTAATAATTGATCAACTAGCTGAGAGAAAGAGTATAATGAATTAAGAGGTAATGAGAAAAAACCATTCCAAAGCAATGTCTTTGAGAGATCGCAGGAAGAGTTTCACTAGCAAGTCCTCTTCAAAGAAGAAATCGCTACACATAGCTATGAATGTTGCCACATGAGTATTAGGGTCACCTTTTTCACCATATTTTTTAAAGTGAGGATTCTCAAACTTATCAGGCATAGGAGTTCTAAGGTTTGCAAAAGATAAAGGGCTACGAGCATGGTAAGTTGGTGTTTAGGGGAAAATTGGATTTGTTAATGTTTTAGTGTTTTGATGTTTAAATCTGCCTTTCCACTTAACATTCAAGGATCTAGGGTCGAGTGGTGAGCACTATCATACCCTAGGTCACTGTGAGGTGTAGGGAAACTTGGATTAGGGAATTTAATTATCAATTTTCCTTCTCCTATGCTCAATTGACCATTAAAACCCTAATTATACAAATACGACAACAAATTGACGAATAACGGAAAAAGCTCTTGTAGACAGGAGTAAAATACCAAATCACAGAGTACCTATTTTCGGGGTTCCGAAGCAGAATAGTCGGGGACACTGGAGCAAGCGTCCAAGTCCAAGGTGCTAGTTTCTTCACGGGATCTGGACCTCCTTCTGACACTGATCAACCATGTAACTTCTATTTTTAGAAACTCATCTGCGGAGGACACTGGAGTGAGAACCCAAGTCCTAGAAATGCTCCAGTGTCCTACTTTTCTTTAGATCATGAATCCTTGATGTCTACCAATCCTTCCTGTAACTTCACTTTTCCCAAATGTGACACCAGTAACCTGCAATCACAAGACTTGGTTTGGGGGTTGTGGTGTTTAGAGGCTAATCAAGCCCCGGAGGACACTTAAGTCTTTGAAGACTGTTATTAGATAAAGAGTGTGTGCCCTTGTGAGGCAGAGGCAAAAACCAAAGGAATCAATAATGAAAACACAATATTATGTCACCTTGTAGTGAAGCTCCCATGGGAGGAAGATGCTCTTCATTCCATGAGGAAATTAATGCTCAAATTTGTAAATATCAACACACAAAACACACGTCTTCTCTTGCAACACAATGAAAGCCTTGAATCACCTTGAGAACACTTAAACATCATAATTACCATCTACTTGAAATCTAGTTTACAAATGAATGCCTAAACATGCTTTTATATGCAACTACAAACACTTCCGCCAAGATTTTCGTAATTCAAACTTATCGTGTCAACAAAGAGACCAAATAATGGTCACAAATTGACACCCATAAATTAGGGCTGCCCCAAAATAGGGCAGGACTTGGGCGTGGGCGTCCAAGTCCTCCCCCCTATTTTGGGCAGGGTACAACTCAAGGGGTCCACCTAGGTCCAATTTGTCATGAAACCCTAGGCCTCATTCCATCGGGATGCCAAAATATGAACTAAGATGTCCTAAATGCATGCTAAAGACCCAGGAGCTAAACCTTATGAAGGAAAAGCCCCCCAAGGGGACATTTTTCGACGTTACATTTAGCCCCTACTTTAATATATGTATAAACGTGAGGCCAATACATGCATTAAAGTAAGGTCACAAACACAACAAACACATCAAGCACGGAGAAGACACGCCAATCACATAGAAAATAGTAACAAGCACGTAAAACACAGAGAAGATAGTTACAGTCACGTAGAACACGAAGAAGACAGTCAATGCATAGAAGACACATTAATGCATGGAAGACAAAAATGATTTCTTTTCTTTTCTTTTTCTTATATATATGAAATGCAGATGCAAGTACTGGAAAGTAAACAAGCCTCCCATAATACAGGATGCACTACCTTAGGATGTAGGTCTCTGTATATATGGGGCAACACACATGCAAGGCACATAAAACCTCTGAAAATGTAGGAAGCACTACTTGAGGGCACTGGTCTCTACATATGGGGAAACAAACACGCCACACGAAAAAAGCACGGCAAAACACACACACTTGAAGAAACAGAGAAAACATGGTAGACAAGTGATGGCGTGTTCCCTATTTCTAGGCTCATTACCATCTCAGGGACATTATAGACACACATCGACGATTGGGCTTCACCACAACAACTGTCGAAGACACGCTTAAGGGTTGAGTTAGTCACAGAACCGCTCCCCGCCTCCACAAAGGACTTTTGAAAATGACAAGATGATGCAATCTGCTCCGAGAAATACACCATCCCTGCCTCCACAAAGGGCTTAAGAAAAAAAAGGATATACGCGATATCCCGCCTTTGCAGAGGGCTTACATGATTGATTGACTGATTGTAAACAAACTCAGGATGCATGATGCACTACCCTGGGGTGCAAGTCTCTGCATCTGAGGTCAAACACATTGCTAACATCTATAATAGATAGCTTACCTTATATATGCGCCCACCTTAAGGTGGTTGATATCAATTATCGATATCAAGCACATTAAGGTAGGAAAAAAACACACAAGGGAACACCAACTTTTGCAAAGCCCATGCCCCCTAGAGGTGACATGTACTTTACAATCACCAAATGTTCCCACAAACACATCCCTGCAAGAAACATGTTAGTGTCTACAAAATCATGATAAACATCAACATCAATGCATATGATTAACTACACAAAGAGCCAAGGTTATACAATGAATTCAGAGTTTGAGCATGACCGTAGGGCTATATCACGAAGCTCTCTGAATCGAGTACTGCTAAGGCCAAATTTAAAGACAAACAAGGGTGCATAGAGCAGCAGTATTGTTAAGGTTTGTAAATGCGATAGAAACATCATAAAATTCACTACGTGGAAAGCACGAGTGCTTCCACTAGCCAAGTGTCGGATAAAATATACAACCCCATTGTCATATTAGGAACTAAGTCCATTTTTTTATTGCTCTCGAAAGGGACACTAGGTTTGCATTAGTATAAATGTTTTTCGTCATCCCGCTAGGTGGGAACACTAGAGGAAGGGAAACAATAAATCAGAGAGGAGAAGCAAGTGTCGTAGGGACAGTCACGTAGGAGGGTGCCCCCAGGTCACCAATCGCGATGCTATGTCCGTAAGACACAACAATGAAATCAGAGAGAGGCAATATAGAAGAATGATGATACAAATAGAAGAAGGTCACAACAGAGGTGGTCTCCTGGTATCCCAAATGTTATGGGAGAATTCGAGGTCATCCCAGGAGGCCTAAACAACACATAACACATCACTGGGGAAACACATCATGAGAGAGATAAAAAGGTTAGAGATACTTACCTGTAGGATCTTCGTGCTAGAGACCATCATCGGCTGGGTCACCGTCTTCCCAATCTCTAATGCTAGAGGGTGGAGTTGTATAAGGTATAATAGCCCACCTGTTGTTCTTGTTTTCAAGTTTTTCATCTTTAAGCTCTTTTTGATTAGGTTGAACATTTTCTTAATGAACTAATGTTGTATCTTTTGGAAAGTTTATGTTGTTATTATGTTTGAGGAATATGAAATTAAAGTAGAGGTATTTGATGTTTTTAAGTCCTTATTGATGTCCAAATGACTTGAATATTCAAACAAAGGAGGGACATTAAAGGTCTTCTCTTCCTTAGTGAAATCCAAGGTGTGTGAACAATCAACTAAAGGAACAAGAATGATAGGATGATCCATAGAGGTTTCATGCAGTGTGATAGAGTTTTTATTGTTGTTAGATGAAATCTCATTGTTTCCCCATGGAATGTTCTTTGTTGAAGGGATTTCTTCATTAACTAATGCTTCCTCTTGGCCAGGGAGAGCATTGGAATGGGAAAGTGGTGATGGCTCTTCATTTGCTAATGCTTCATCTTGGCCAGAGTGAGCATTAGAATGAAGCCTTGGTGGTATGATGTTAAGAGATGTGTCAATGAAATCATCCTCTTGCACCAAAGTGTCCTCATGAGGAGGAGCAACTTTGGGAGAAGGATCATAGGATACCACTAAGTTATTATCACATGTTTTAGCAATAGGTGCCATAGTGGAATGTTCCATAAAGTCATCTAAGGCTTCATCTAACATCTTGAGCTCATCACTAGTATATATATTATTGATCATAATTTTAGTGAGATCATCAAATATCAAAGGGTATATTTCCACAAAGTTTGTGAAACTATCAAAATCAGATATATAACAAAGGATTCCGTATGTAGAGCGCATAGATAGATCAACATCATGAATGTGTGCTATTTGTTCCAAAACTTGAGGATGCTTATCAGTGAATTTAGAGAAATGATCAATGTCTACAATGTATGCAAACAACTCTTCTAAAGAAGTAGCCATGATATTTGTTTCCAAATTAGTGCAATATCATATTTTAAAAGCTTTCCAAAAGTATGCCAAATATAAGTGCAAAACTATATGCAAAAATGGCCTTAAAATGCTTGATTTTTGTACTTTCCAATGCAAACGAATGAAAGCAAGAAGTGTTGTAAATTTTTTAGTCAAGGGAAGAAATTTATATGTCTGATATCAGTCCAAAAAAGCAACAGTATCCTTCTCAACACACTCTTAATGCAATTTCAAGTTAATGCCAAGTCAAATATAGTGAAAATATGTCAAAATAGAAACTTTTTTCACCAAAACTCAATGCAAAAGAGCATAACAAAAGGTGTTGTGAGGAAAATGATGATTGAAAGCAAATTATATCAGTAATAACAACCACTTAATGTCAAAATACCAACACAACACGCTTTTAGTGCCACTTAAGGTAAAATTCTAGCAAAAATAAGCTATTTTTCATAGTTTTTCAATTCCAAGACCTAGAAAAAGGGGTGTTGTAATGAATTTCAGGAGGTGAAGAAAACAAAAGTGATGGTATCAGTCACCTCAATCCATAAAATTGATCACAACACATTTAGAGTGCAAACTAGGTCAAACCCTAGGGCAAAAATAGTCGAAATGTGTAGTTTTTCGTCAAATTTTCAATGTAGGAGGCCAATCAAAAGGTGTTGTGAAGTTTTTTAGGAGGGGAAGAAATTAATTACCCTGATAAAAACCAACTTGTTCAAAAATACCTTTCACAACACACTTGTGGTGCAAGTTTATAGAGTCAATAAGGCCAAATTTAGTGAAAATCGTTATTTTTGAAGCCCTAGATTTGAGATCTTGGGACAAAATGCTATGTGAATGTTTTTAAGTCTGATTTATGATTAAAATCAATTAATCTTAGATCTAAAATTTATTTTCAAGCCTTAACATGCAAAATGCCCATGCAAATTTAATGAAAATGCATCAAAATTGCTAGTTTTTGTTGAAATTTTCTATGCAAAATTGCAAATATTTTAAATCTAAATTCAAATTTACACTAAAATGCAAGACTACAGCCAAATGTTAATTTTAATGAGTCTCTAAAATTAGTAGAAAAATCTAATTTTGCCTACTAACCCTCGATTTTGGAATTACTAGGTTATATAAAATTGTCAAAATTTCCACAAAAACATAGCAAATTAATAATGAAAATGCAATGCAAATTTCTAAATTTTTGGATTTTTATGTAGTTTATATCATATCTGAAGCAAAAATCATGAATTAGGAAAATTTAGGAAGAATTGATGCAGTTTAGTAAGCCAAACAATGCATTTTTTTTTTGTATTTTCCAAAATTTTTAATTTTTTCTTAATGCAATAAAATGAATGACTATATGAATGAATGAAATCAATCCAAATCTGAAGACACACACTTAAAAAGTTGCAATTTAAGTCCAAAAACATGGGTTCACCAAAATGTTTAGGGGAAAATTGGATTTGTTAATGTTTTAGTGTTTTGATGTTTAAATCTGCCTTTCCACTTAACATTCAAGGATCTATGGTCGAGTGGAAAACACTATCATACCCTAGGTCACTGTGAGATGTAGGGAAACTTGGATTAGGGAATTTAATTATCAATTTTCCTTCTCCTATGCTCAATTGCCCATTAAAACCCTAATTATGCAAATACGACAACAAATTGCTGAATAACAAAAAAAGCTCTTGTAGATAGGAGTAAAATACCAAATCACAGAGTACCTGTTTTCAAGGTTCCGAAGTGAAACAGTCAGGGACACTGGAGCGGGTACCCAAGTCTAAGGTGCCAATTTCTTCGTGTGATCCAGACCTCCTTCCGACACTGATCAACCCTGTAACTTCTATTTTCAGAAACTCATTTGTGGAGGACATTGGAGTGAGCGCCCAAGTCCTGGAAATGCTCTAGTGTCCTACTTTTCTTCAGATCCCAAATCCTTGATGTCTGCCAATCCTCCCTGCAACTTCACTTTTCCCAAATGCGACACCTATAACTTGTAATCACAAGACTTGGTTTGGGGGTTGTGGTGTTTAGAGGCTTGCCTCAGTCAAGCCCCAGAGGACACTTAAGTCTTTGAACACCGTTGTCAGATAAAGAGTGCATGCCCTTGTGAGGTAGAGGCAAAAACTAAAGGAATCAATGATGAAAACACAATATTATGTCACCTTGTAGTGAAGCTCTCACGGGAGGAAGATGCTCTTCATTCCATGAGGAATTGATGCTCAAATATGCAAATGTCAACACACAAAACACATGTCTTCTCTTGCAACATAATGAAAGCCTTGAATCACCTTGAGAACACTTGAACATCATAATTGCCATCTACTTGAAATCTAGTTTACAAATGAATGCCTAAACATGCTTTTATATGCAACTACAAACACTCCTACCAAGATTTTCATATTTCAAACTTACCGTGTCGACAAAGGGACCAAATAATGGTCACAAACTGACACCCAGAAATTAGGGCTGCCCAAAAATAGGGCAGGACTAGGGTGCGGGTGTCCAAGTCCTCCCCCCTATTTTGGGAAAGGTACAACTCAAGGGGTCCACCTAGGTCCAATTTGTCATGAAACCTAGGCCTCATTCCATCAGGATGCCAAAATATGAACTAAGATGTCCTAAATACATGCTAATGACTCAAGAGCTAAACCTTATGAGGGAAAATCCCCCAAGGGGACATTTTCTGACGTTACAGTTGGTATATTAGGTTGAGAAGAGTTTGTCAAGTTAGTCACCTTTTGTTGTAAGGAAGTCATGCTTTGCAAGAGCTGGTTTAGGAGGGCATCATTAGAAGATGCAATTTGAGAATTAGAGGTTGTGGTCATGAAGTTTTGAGGTGATTGATTATGAGTGGTAATAAAAGGTCATTGGGAATAATTGTGAGTGGAAGGTGGTTGAGAATAACTATAAGTGAAAGGTGGTTGAGGATGAGTGGAATGGAGAAGTGGTTGAGAGTGATTATTCATGTAAGAAGTCACCCTAAGTGCTAGGTTTTGATAATTGAATCCCACGGCCTTGTAATTGTGAGAATTAATGCCATTAGATACTCCAATACTAGTGGTAGCATTACTACAAGTAGGTGCATTAGTAGTGAGAATTGATGATGTAAAAGTAGACATTCCAGTAGTCAGTATAGGTGCCGATACTTGTGTATGAGTCAGTGATGACATATTAATAGTATTTGCACATTCCTAGTCATCGTCATAATGTTGTTATGCACTATATGGGCTAGTCCACATAGTGTATTAACATCATCTTGTCCTTCTTTCAAAAACTCCCTTAGATTATGAATGACAGGTACAACATCTTCAGCTATCCTTTCTTTCTCCACAAATGCTTGAAAATTAGCTAGTTCCTTATCAAGTTTGTTTATTTTCTCATCAGGTACATGTGTTATTACATCAATAGGATCCTCAAAATCATGAAATGTTTGTTCTTCCATTGTAGTTGTAGGAGGTATAATATCTTGCAAAGTTTGTGTTTCTCCTTTTGTAAAGAAGGTGTTCAATGGATTTTCCGATGTAGGAACACCGTTGCTATCGGGAGCACTAGAACCCATTAATCTAATACTTCTTCTTAAAGGGATATTTATATTAGGGCAGAAGGTTATAAAACTCATGCAAAAACATACAACACTCAATGCACAAACTAATAGAACAAAACAAAGGAGCAAGATATGCTTGTTGAAATACACAATGTGTAATTTAACAAATATGCCAACTTTCAATCTAAAACATCAAATGATGCCCAATTTTTAGATGATAGATGAATATATGTTTGAAAATGAATGAAATATCTGAAATGAATGATATTAATGATAAATGCAATGAAACAAAGCAAAACTATGCTTGTTTATGCACCTAAAATGCTCAATTTTTTCACTTTTTTTCAATGTAAATGCAAAAACACACTATGATGAAACACTACAGTCAAAAATAAAATTTGAATGAGTATGAAAAATGAGTAATAAAATCTGAAATAATATTTTAATTACAAACCCTAGCTTTTGGAATTACTAGGTTATATGACAAATGCAAAATCTCAAGCAAACCCTAGCAAATGAGAGATGCAAATACAAGGTAGATAATCATGAAAATGTAAAATGCTGAAATTTATCTCAAATATGATGTAAATATCAAATTTTTAAATGATTTAAATGAGATGCAATGAAAATAGTGCAAATTATGCAAGCCAAAAATGCCTTTTTTTGTTTTTTTCAAAATTTTCAATTTTTTTTGTAAGATTTTCAAATGTATGATGATGAAGATGAAATGTATGAATGCAAATCTGATGTACAACACTCAACAAGGTGCAAGATTCAATAAAAACATGGGTTCACCAAAATGTTATGTAGAAAAAGAGGGATTTGACAATGAGGTTGATAGTTTTATTAGATTGTCCTTTCACTACATACATTCAAGGACATTAAACCGAGTTGAATCACAAATTTTGCAAGAGGACTCAACTACGTTTAGTGTCACTTAGAATGATAAGGAAATTTGGAATTTGTTGATTAATGTGTTGATCTTAGTCCAATTAAACTGAAAACCATAATTATGTAAAATCATAAACAAACAGATGAAACCCAACAAATGCTCGCACAAGAAGACACTAAATGTAGATTAGAGACATACCAGATTTTGGGTTTCAAAAGATGGAAAAGTTAGGGACAAAAGAGCGTGCACCCTTGTCCAATGCTGTATTTTTTTGAGGGATTCTTGATATTTTTTTCTACAGATTGCAACCACTTTAGAGATTTCTGACATGCAAAAATGAGGGACAAAAGAGTGGGCACCGTTGTCCTTTTAGGGTTCTTTTCTATCATTTTCTTCAGATATGGATTCTTCTTTCTATGCTCTGACCTCTTGTAACTCCTCTCTGTAGAATCTGATACCTATAACTTGCAATCAAAGAGAGGGGTTGGGGGTTGTGGTGTTTAGGAGCTTGCCTCAATCAAGCCCTAGAATAACATTCAAGCCTTTGAATACCATTGTTAAATAGAGAGTGTGTGTCCTTGCAGGATAGAAACAAAATCAATGATATGATAAATGATTGGAAAACACAAAGTAAATGTCACCTCAGAGGTGAAGCTCTCACAAGGAGATGAAGATCTTTCACACCATGGGGAGATGGATTGATGAAGACAAATCTGCAACAAACATGAACAAACACAACACAATACTGCTCTGCAACACAATGAAAGCCTTGAGTATCCTTAGCATAAGATTACAAGTTTGCTATATCCATCTAGTTGTAAAATGAAGTCCTATACATGCTTATATATGCTTTCCTGCTAAGGTTTTGTAATTCAAACTTGAGATGCCAACAACGGAAACCTTTTAATGGTCACCAACCGACATTCAAATTTGGGGCCCCGACAAAATAGGGTAGGACAAGGGCACGGGTGCCCTTGTCTAGAGACCTATTTTAGGGTTGGATTAAGCTCAAAGATGTCCCTTAAGTCCCATTTGTCATGGGTTTAGGGGAATTTTGCTTTGAGGTTCATTTCTAAGATGCATGATTAAAATTAAGGGACCCAAGAGCTAAACTTAGGAGGTAAAAGTCCAAGGGGGGACATTTTATGACATAACAAGGAGCATCTAAGGTGTAGGAGTAATCTTGCATCATAAAAAAAAATTTCTTTTAACATTTATTTATTTTGTACGTATTTTCTAATCTTTCTAGTTGTTTTGTAACATTATTTGGCAAGTTTGAGAAACACATTTCACCATAAATGAAATTTTCTATTTCCATATTCAAACTATTCATCGTAGGCACAAACAACATGTTTTCATGTTGTATTTCACTATGCATTTGGATATTTGGTGTTGTAGTTTGGAACATAAGGCTGACTATCCATCTTTAATGTCCCAATCAAATCTCATATATTTATTATCACCACATCCTTGATTCATATACTAAAGGGTCTTCACTAGACTATTAATTCTATAATGGAACCTTAATCGAATTTCATGCCATATATTTGAATCTCATACCAAATCCTAAGATTACTTGATTAATTTTTGGGTCCTAGGATGTTAGGACCCCTTCATCATAACACTTTCCTTTTAATCCTTATTATAATAAAGGCTTTGATTGAATATTCTTTGTAAGTCATCCCTTGAGTTGTAAGAATAATCCCACAAGCTTAGGAAATAGTGTTTAGATTGATTAGAACTAGTATAACTATGATGCATAGGCTATTGTAAGAACATCCATGAATTATATTGTATTGAGCACTTCTCAAAGGAGGTTTCTCCCTCAAAGAGGCCAACAATATACTATAATGTGATTTTGTCAAATAAATGCAATATTATTCATTTTTTTTCATGTTCAACACTTATTTTTTGTATTTCATGCATGTGGCTAATCTATACAGGTAAGAAGGAAAATAACATCTAGTATTATATCCCTTTCTAGGGGTTGAATTCTACTATAACATTTTTTACATTTAGCACCTTACACAACTACCCATTGTATGCTCTCACCTTTCCCTCTCAAGATCTTGGTAATAAAAAAGTGGAACTTACAAAAGTAACGATACTTAGATTATGCCTAAAAATTTTCACCCTTTTTTTGCTAGTAGTTAGTTTTCTATTTTAGGGTAAAAAACCTATACGAAGGGCTTTGAAATATCATGAAAGAGTTGTCATTATAGGTAAATTTAGATTTCCCATATAGGTTTTAGTGAAGGTTGGAGGGTTTCCCTCCCAAACTACAACATCACAAAACCTTTGTGCATATAGTCTTATTCTTCCACATACCCTCAAATATACCAAAAGACCATATGGACATTTTCAAATCATATCCCTAGGAAGCCATTGGTTGGATATCACCTATGATGCACTAGTAAGCAGTTGGCCCTAAGAATTTACTTGTGTTGTATTAGATCTGGTAGAAGTTATATATTTGTAGGCTCACAAACTAGATACCCTTTGTAGAAACCTTCATTTTTTACCTATTGTTTCTTCCTTACCCTAGCCTATTTTGGAGTAGGAGAAAACCACCAACAATGGTTGTTGTCTTTAGAATCAATAGAATACAATTTGCATTGACAATACATGTAACAAGGTTTATACATTATAGACAATGCACAATTGTTAACTCTCAATCTAGTATTACAAAATAAATTGGTCTAAATATTTACCCTAGAGGGATCTAAAATAAAAAAATAAAAAACTCCAAACTGAAAAAAAGTGGATTTTTTTCTACATCTAAATAATTATCCAATTGCAACCATATTTCCACATTAGTTATTTGAGATATAATTTTAGTCACTTTTTTCTAGCTCCCCAACCACCCTTCTCATGGTTGTATCAACCTACTTTGGAACCCAGGAGATGGAATAGAAATTTGCGACTTCAAAGACCTAAATTTTAGATCTAACATGGTCTTAATGCTCAAAATGTAACACTCTCTAATAAACTCAATAGTGAGTGACCTTATAAGAGTAGTAATTCATTTGGATATATGCCCTATGGCCCAAAATTAGACTTTCTTAGATTCAATAGTGTTGGTAAATAAATTTGTTGCTGCAATATTTTGCCAAGAATAGTGTGACTCACCCAATGAGCAGTGAGAAATTTCAACACAGTTGGAGAAATCACTATTGGATTAGTGATTTTCCTTTACGCTTGAGAGGAGTTGCACCCTTGTATGATAAAGTTTTGGGCTTTTTAAGGGCATGCTTTTAACCAAAAATTAGGAAAGGAAAAGAAACTAAAACTAAAATAAAAAGAGAAAACCCTAGATAAGGCTAATATTAGGCCAATAAGCTAGGTCTTTCCTAGAAAAAGATAATGAAAAGTTTAGAAAAAGAGAGGGACAAACACATAGATTTGTTCCTTAAGAAAGATTATTAGAAAGAAAAATAATGTCACTAGGTTTTTAAAGATAGAATACTATCTAACATAAGAAAGATGCATTTGCATAGGGTTTCATGAATTATATATTAGAAACCAACCTATTATATCATCCAAGTTGCATAGGTTAAACATGTATATTAAATGAAAACATTTACATTCTTCACATGAAATAAAACATTGAAATAATGGCTACAAATTCAACATAAGAAGATTTTGCAGTATAAAGAGACAATACATGAGCTCATAGAGTAGCCATATCATTCTTTATTTAGTTCAAAAATAAAGAACCCTTTATAATGTGAGAGAATCGATGTCTATAGAAAAGAACCATTTTACATTTGAAATGATTACATTTATAATTGTTCCCCCTGATAACTAACTTGTAACTAAATTGTCCTTTCAAAATTATAAAATATTTAAAATATTATTACAAAGACTTCTAAAGCACATATCTAACTAATTAAGATGAATGTGCTTCACATTAGTTATTTTTCTCATAAAAATGCTAAGTCGCTCTTGAAATTTGATAGGCACATAGTCGTTGTAGCATTATGTTGTTCAAGTCATGTATATTGATTGTTGCATTTGATTATAAACTTTCAAGGTTGGCTTTGCAATTCTATTTCTATGCATACCTTGCAACTTTAATATATGACAAAATTTATCTATCCTTTGTGCTTTGATGGAGTCCATAACTAGTTGCAGAGCTCCCAAATTCTTATGGGTATGGAGGGCGCTAGTAAAGGTTATGGAATTTGGATTTTATAGCTATCAATTGTATTTTCTCAAAAGTGTCTAAAGATGTATCAACAAATCTATTTTGTGCATATCCTACAATCATAAGGCATTCTATTGAAAGGGCCTGTGACTATATATGATCCCACATTCTGCATAAATCATTGCCTGGGTGCCTACAACTATAATATATGACAAAATACTTCTATCTCTTTATGCCTTTTATGGGCATTCAAAACCTTTTCAAAGATTTCATTTCTCTCATAGGTCACAGGAGAGAATCTTTGGTGGAGGTTGTATAATTGTTTAGGGTTATTCAATCTATGTTCAACGCACCAGTTAGGGCAAACATGAAAAAAATCATTCTTTCTTTGTTGGTAAAATGAAGAATTCTTGAATTGTGAGAATTTGGTGATTTAGAGGTTCAATTAATTGTAAAAGTGCTAACAAAAGTGTATTTCATTCATTTGGAGGTTCAATGAGCCATAAAAGTGCTGAAAAAAGTGTATTTTGGGATTTTCACAAGTTCTTGAACTTGTAAAAGTGCCAACAAAGGATAGTCTCAAGGTTTTAAAGGTCCAATGAATCATGAAACCACCAACAAAAGTATATTTTGGCATTTTAGCGAGTTCTTGAGCTTTTGAACTTGCCAACAAAGTGTATTTCAAGGATTAAAAGGATCGGTGAACTATAAAAATGTTGACATATCTTTTAAAACCTTTATAACTTTCCATGTATGAATCACATAGGCCTTTCTCATTAATCAAAGTCCCCCATATTAAAATATGTGATATAAATATACTTTCACCATGTTTTGACAAGTATTGCAATGATCTTTATACATTTATATAGATGGCAGAGTCAAGAAGAATGATTACACCATACCAAGAAAATTCTTCAATAAATCCATGTACAAATATTTTCTAGAAATGACTGCAACTTCGTGTGATCAAGATCAAAATGCAAAACCGAAGCACCTTCATAACCAAAAATTTCTGCAACTTTAACAATTTAATAAATTGCACCATTGAAACTTAAATATTTTTAAATGGAATCGCTTTAAAGATGACTTTCAACCATGAGTCACAAATACATGTCAAAATTCCTGAGAGTAACTTACACTTGAAAAATCCACTTTTATACTTAGTTAAAACTTATATCGCCTCCGATAAAAACTGAATCAAATGCATTAATATTCTCACACAAATTACTAGGTAGACAAGATATGATGACTTGATGTAGAAAACATGTGACACTTAAAGGGATGGGGTTTGACTATTAATTGGTTGTGATTATGAATACAAATTGCCAACTACAATTTGGTGAGTTATTGGACACTTGAGGATGATTGATGCATTTACAACCAAGGATGAAATGATAAAAGGTCTTGATGCATGATGACGCTTGCTAATTTGACATGAAGGATTAAAAATTGGTGAGGTAAAAAATGAGGCCAATAGTTAGCTCTAATTGGGGACAAGGACTACAAAGGATGTAGTAGGAACCTCGAATCTCAAGCAAGAGACTAGTGTTGCATCCATTGGGAAATAGATTCAATAGTTAACTTGATGCAAAAGGGACTTGTATAACACAGAGACATGACAAACAACAAAAATAAACAAAAATCAAAACCAAATAGACTTGACAAAACTCCTACTTAACTTATGTACATGGTAGGAGGCTCCTACCTCAAATTGCTTCAAAGGGATCATGTGAACCTATTAATAGACTAGGAGAAACATGTGCCTTTGTGGAACAATGGATGGTATTCATGGAACACCTATTAACTTAGTTTCTACTTTGTGATCATGGTGAGAAATCTAAAGTTTTTACAGTGTAAGAATTCCTTGAAGAATGTAATACACCTGAATAACCACTCCTCATTGTAGATATCTAAATCGTCTGAAACCACTTCAAGGTTACCTTTCCTATCATGGATGACCTCTTCTTGAAATATCTTAAGTGTTTCCATCTCAAACATTTGAATGTATATATGATCATTTAGATCTAAGGGGGAAATTCCTTGAGCTTAACACCATTTATACACATCTAGAGAGTGTGTTTGATAGTTTTAGCTGTGAATCCACCTTGTGAACATTAGTCCCAACATCTTGGACTGAGAAAAAGCATCTTTCTTTGATGTGATTATTTCAAAGGATTCCTCATCTAATAAAATGGAAGAAGAAGATAATATCATAGACTCATCAACTAAAGTAGCTTCTTCTATACTAAATGGGGCAACATGAATGAGACTCTCCTCATAAAGAAAATCTTCTAATATCTCAAAATAGTAACTCAAAATTATAATATCAAGAGATGAATAATTCTCTTGAAACTTGTTTGGTTGATCATTTTTAGTTTCTTTATCTTTTAACACTTTGAACTCTTCTAGTCCCTTTGTTATGGTTTCAATAGGATATGCTAAATAGATGTTTGAACTTTGAATTATCTTCTCACAAACTACTTATGGAAAGTTCATTATATAGGTATATTTTATTGTATCCTCACTACTGTCACCATCATACCTTTGGTGATTTTCAACATCATCCTCCATTTATTGTTTAAGAATAGTTTTACTCAAGACTAGAGACACACATATCATTAAAGATAGGCACACAAGTTCCTTCCTTTTTAGTACATGTGTCATTTGATAAATTATCACTAAAGGGAATATTGCATGAACATATAGGATAAATTTTATGACTATACAATTCACGAGTAGGAACATTAATAACCTATTCTTGCAAATAGTGGTCCTTAGATCCTAGCTGTATATGTATCAAGGTGAAAGTTCCTTTTGATTCATCTTCACAAATAATGTTCTCACCTTTTTTATTGTTGTCACCATTATGTACGGAGTATTTTTAATGTCATGATCCAAAACTTCTACTAGTTTGGGCTATAAAACCTGTTAGTGTGGAAGATCAATTTTATTACTTTTTTTAAAACAAAAGGTGTAGAGCACCTAAAATTATATATTAAGATTAATTTTATTACTTATTATTTAATAAGTAATCATACATGTACTTCACACATGGCGTTAATCCATCTTAGGTGGTTACGTGGTGACTTGAAGAGTTGGTCAAACTTGTCCAACGTATGTGTCACCTCTTTATTGCCATTTGGTGGAGAAAACTTGCCACCTCTATTTGAGTGTTGAAGTCAACTTCTATAGTTACTCAATCACTTCACACTATATGTATACTTTCATTGTTCATAATGTTAATCAGTCAAGCATTTCATTTTTGTATGCAATTGTTGCTTGCATTTTGTGTTTCCATCTAACTCTGCAGGGCGTGCATTTATAAAGCTCTTATGGCCAACTTGTATCATCACTTTGTCTAGTTGATCCCAAATCCTCCAACATAGTATCGGAGCCAAACTGGTTTGTTTGATGGACCGGTAAATTCACATAGTTTAATTTGAAACACTATTTGATCAAATCTATTCTCTGTGCATGCGAAATCTATTCTTTGTGTGTATGCAAAATCTCTGCGTGCATAGAAAGGACATATTGTTTGTAGGCCAACTCGAAGGGAAGAATCCTCTATGTAAAAGGTGTTTTTTTATCTTCAGTGAAGGCATGGAAGACCGTTAATTCTCCATTGCAAGGTCGTTCAAACCCTTTGTTGCAAGTCACTGTTCAAATATTCGTATACATGAAATATATATAAGTGACATTTACATATGGACATTTACTTCCTTATACTTTAAGTTATATTTCATGTATATAGTTTTAGGATGTTTAAGAATGGTTTCAGATCTATAGGAGTTACTGTTACTAAATTATGTTCACACCTAATTTAGTTAGACCTAATTTGTAGTTGTTACAAAAGTAGTAATATAAAACTTTTAAGTTAATGCAATTAGTGAATGTATGATGTCTTGACAAGAGAAAATAAGGATTAGTTGTCAGGATAATCTAACAGTCCAATCAGGACTGTCAAACCATCCTAACAAGTGAATATCTAATGGCAAGATATCAGACAGTCAATGAATGATAGAACATATCTAATTGGTTTTATCTTTCAGTTATGAGACAATTGAATTATCCAAGTGATCACATTTCAGTGTGAAAGAAAGGTATTTATAAAACTATCATTTCATATCATATTTTGAACATATGTTTCATATTAGTTTTAGTTATTCTATCCTATGCATTTGATTCAAAAAGAAACATACATAAATCAATTGCATAAGGTAAAGTAACTGATCACATTTAAAGAAATGTTTAAATGTGTCCCACATAAGCCGTGGGAGTGACTAAACTAAGCAATGCTAACATATGCAAGCTATACATCTGAGGATAAAAGGAAAGAGAAAAAACATATGAGAATATTAAATATCCATCATTGCCTTTTATCAGAAGGTTGATGTCATCTATTGATAGGTGGTCTTCATGTCCTTATCTTTCAGCTCCTGATCATGCCAATGTACCTGCAAAATTGGGGGAAAAGCCCTGTTAGAAGCTCTGGATATTTAAGATTATCACATGTTTTTATCAACAGATATATCAACTTGCAAACATTATGCATCTTATGTGAATAGATCAAATCAGACATGTGCAATAAATCAGATCATCATGAGAAAGATCAATCAACTTCAAGAGGGTATGTTTTTATGCTAACTTGTTTGTTCACTGGGAAGGTATAGGAAAAGTAATGTTGCTGATTTGAAGACATTAAAACATGTGGAGAAAATGTGGCTCCCACAAGAGTAGAGCCTAGCATGTTTTCCTTTTTATTCATTTGAAAAGAATATCAGATTGTATTGGACAGGATGCATTATTCAAGACAATACTATACATCAGAACAGTCAAACTTGCAAAAAGAGTGAAGTCATCATGATAAAAGTGAAGAGGAGTAGTTACTCCTATAAACTATGCCCATTTCAAGAGTACAGAAGTGCAATCATAAGAAGGTATTCTTCTTTATTTCTGTTATGATTAAGGTATCTTTTGTTGTCAAGATTTATGCCATAGATATGATAGTCATCTAGGTAGATGAAACATCATGAAAGATCAACCTTAGATGTTATAGAAAGCATAAAGTGAAATTAGAGAAATTGTAAGAGTTCATTATGCTATCAACTGAGTCACAGGGGATAGTCACATCATGTTCAGAGCAACTAACATGGTTATAAGAGGGTGCAGTGAGCATGAAAGACCATTTATAAGCCACTAGTACAGTCATCAATAAGGAATGCAAACACCAAAAATAGCAGTAGCCATCAAGTACTCAAAACAGTCTTATGAAGAAGTCACAACAAGTCATCATCAGACAAACTATGATGTAACAGTCATAAGAGCCATTGGAAGAAGAAGGTACTCATCATAAAGGACAAGCAACTACAGTGGATCAATATTAAGGCATTACACCTCATCAAAAGAATTATAACCAGAAGAAGAATGATACCAAACATATGTGTTCAGAACTGAGTATTAGCAAAAAATAGCCATCCAAGATAAGGTGACCGACAAATCATAACTGTATCATTTATGTTTATGCCATGATAGGTGCTAAGAAATGTACATGACAATGTCATAAAGAAGGTGTTGATTGATAATAAGTTCATCACAACATGCTCATGCTCATATACATCATAATGACATAGTTATGCATAAAACATATGCTACTGAGCATAAGTGAGGAAAGTAAATGAAGTCTCAGCATCATCATCTACAGGAAGTCATGACCAAAGGAACTGAAATCCATCAAATAGAACAACTATGTCATATTTGATATTGATATGTGGAACAACAATGTCAGAACAGAGTCAAGACAAAGTCAAAGCCTCACAAGTGTTCTGTGCATAAAAAAGGAGAATATTTTAATGTTTCACCTTTTATTATTTCAGAGGAATAGGAATAAAAAAATTTCTGAAGTCGACTAGTGAATCTATGTGCAATCTTGCCTTACTGTGTAATGGAAAAATAGAGAAACTTAAAGAATATAGTCATGCTACAGAATAAAAGACATTTACAGTTATAGCATCCCGATGCTATTATAAACCAGTATGAAGATACAGATACAGCCATGATAGAAAGGCCCGGTTCCTTTTCAAAGAAATGCAAAACCTCTGCAAATCTTAAAACCCTCACTTGCATTTTGAAACCCTCATGTTTTTATATCTGCAGAGACAGGAAAGATGTGCAAAGAAACAATATACAATGCAAGATATGCAGGCCGTTGAGAGACCTTCTTCTTTTCTAAAGAAATGACAAAAACCCATCAAAAATCTTGAAACCCTTGTTTCATTTTCTTGTTGTAGTCAAAAGGGGAAGATACAAAGGAGTATGGCCATGAGGAGAAGCCTTTTTTATGCAAAAAATATCAAACCCTTGTTACAATTTTTTGAAACCCTTATAAAATTTTATGTCTACAGTGGACCCGAGAGAAGAGAAGGAGTTTTACAGCCATGGCCATGACAGAGGAAAGTCATTTCTTTAAAAATACAGAAGACACACTTCATTTTTATCTTTGAAACCCTTGTCATTTTGTAGACATAGGATAAAAGAAAATAAGATACAATGGAAGACAAGAAACTCACCTTTGTCTTGTTTAAAGAAAGCACAGGTCACGACCTCTTTTTGTTTGAGCTTCTCAAAATATGAAATTACAGTTGCCAAAAAGGAACACAGAGAAAGATAAAAGCTTGTTAAGAAGCTTTTAAAAGAAGCCCTACAACCACCATAGCCGACGACCAGAGAAAGAAAGAAAGAATAGAAATGATAAAAATTTACTCAGTAAAAACCCAACAAACATGCTCACCTTTTCTCCCTGCATTGAAATGCCATGGAAATCATGAAGAATTGACTGATGATAGCAAAGGAAACTAGAGAAAGAAGCTTGTTTACATCCAAACCCTAGCGACGACCGAGTTGAGGTTGTAGAGCAAGATGCAAGAGAAAGATAGAAATGAAATGATCTTTTAGGGTTTGTGAGGTGCTTTTTGTTCAATGGCCTTTTGGTATCTTTTCCTCATGTTTTGACTTAGCAATTCAAATTATTACCTAACCCATGTCGGGGTCAAGACTTCGATCTTGTTGTGCCTAATGATTATGTCATAGAAGGGTCGTGGGCCAGGTGAATCATTTTCTTTTTGCATTTGAATTTTACTAAGTCAAAAGATTGAAATCATCAGAAGGTAAGGCTTAGTGCCTTAACTTACCATTGTTCATGGAGGTCGACTTCTTTTATGACTTATGCATTTTTGAATGCACCAAAAAGTCAAAGGTGGCAGATCACATGAAGACAAGGTGTATGAAAGGTGGCAGGTTATATGGACAATGCATGTATAAAGGCAAGATCAAATATGAGATATAATACAAGGTGAATAAGACAAATGCAGGTAAGGTCAATAATACAATGGATATAGTATGAAGACAAAGGTGATGCATGTATAATACAAACTACATATATTTTCTTTTGCAATGTAAAAGGAGTGATAAGGGAATATTCTTATGCGTTAAGTGCATGTGTTATGCAACTAGGAGCTTTTATCTTGCATGGAGTTATAAGGTGATAATGATGTAATTATCATTCCTATTGATAATTCATCGTATTATTTTGCATGTAAAATTACCTATTTTCTTGCATAGGAGGCATAAGGGGGTAATTTTTCTTTCATGTATGAAAACCTAATTTTGGCATCAAAATCATGGAAAATTGTGCAAATGTAAAAGGAGACATAAGGTATTTTCTTTTTCTTCCACTTCCTCATGATTTTACAACTATATATCATGTAAACAATTAATAAAGTAATATTTTATAAATTACTTTATTAAATTGTCACAAGTTGTAAAATTAAAGAAATTAGACAAATTGAAACTCATAATAGAGTAAGTCATGCAAATGATTACTTTATTAATTTTTCCACATGATCTACACATGCAAAATCATGCAAAATGGAGGAGTTAAGTTAATTGAGGACTTTTTGCATGGCTTGGGTGTCAAAATAGACAAAATTAGTCAACTCTTGGGTCAAACACATGGAGACTAGCAGATTGGAGCTATTTTTGCTCTTTTTGAGGCAGTTTTGACCCTTATTTTTAGGGATTTCATTGTTTGCTCGTCGATCAAATTGGAGAGCTTATTTTTAGAGGTAGTTAACTGCAGATGATTTTTTCATGCCTCTTGGAGAGAGCAAACTATATATTGTAAGAAAAACTTAGGTTTTTCTAGTTCTTGCATTCTTTTCTCTTTTACACATTGAGAGATAGAGTTTGTATGTAACTCATTTTGCAGTTCTTGCCTTTTTGCTCTTTACACTTTGAGAGAGAAAGATGTTTTGTAACTCACATATTTGCAGATATTATAGACATTACAGCAGGTTACAGGTTCTATACTTTGTGTTATGCAATTATTTCCTTTATTTTCCAGTTTGATCAAGTATCTACCTTCCATTAATGCAACTTGTATGAGTGATTTGATGAGATTTTATTGTGTTTAACATCAGAACCTTTAAAATCATTGTCTCATTAGTACTTGTTTGTGTTAGATAGCATTAAAAATCACAGGTCTTAGGCTATGCAAATTGGAAAATCTTTCTTTTATGTTGTGAAAACCCTTTTTTCCTTCAAAAAGCAACATTTTCCAACCTCCCTTAAGAAACATTTTTGTGATCAATTTGCTGAAAGTGGTTTGTGTGGATAGATTTTCTGAGATCTATTGTGAGTTAGATTGCCAAGTTTCATCATTATTAGGTGCATCACCATATTTTTATAGTTTCATTTGCTTTTAGAAAGATCCTTTTTACCCTTTTCCACATCAAAGTCATAGATCCAGTTGAATATTTTAAGGGAACCAACCCATAATCTGGAGGTTCAAACTCGACATAGCTCATCCACAGCCTGAGTTTGATCCCATGTTTCGAAGGATTGCTGAGTATCACAACTTTGCATCATGGGTGCAATCCTAATCAACAACAGTTACAATGCAAATTCTAGGTTTTGGAGGATCTTATAAATTTTTAGACTTAGTCAAATTTTAGTAATCAGTAGGCTCATGTCATCTTGCAGTTGTTTAAGGGTAGTTGTAAATATTCAAAAGATTAAATTGTAAAATTTAGTTTACAAGTCAAAATTACGTGCCTTCTTTTTTTGAAGGTTAATAATTTTTTTCTTGATCCATTGGAAACGATTTCACACTATTGTTATAAAGTATCATTTTCATTCCAAATTGGACACACCTATGCACTATGTTATAAAGTGCCAAATTCAGGGGGATAAAAATATTAAATTACTAGGGGGTGTATTGTGTCATGTCAAGAGCACTTCTATTGTGTCGTGTCAAGATCACTTTCATTGTGTCGTGTCCAGAACACTTCCACACTTCTTTTTTCATTTTCAATTTAGGGGAGAAATTTGAGAAAATTTTCATATATGCACTAAAAGTATAAAGTGCCCAAATCTAGTGGGGCAAAAAGGCATTTCTACATTGATATTTCCTCATAATTAGATCATGTCTAAAAATTAGAAAATCAAATGTCAATATTATGGGAGTAATCAACATAGGGATGAAATGTGTCCTCACTTCTCACACCAACTCTTTCAACTCCTTCTTAGGACAAGCCTGACATCTCCTCCATCATCGCCTAATGCTTCATATGAATCCAAAGTTTCCTCCTTGAGATCTTTCAGTGATTCATTACACCAGGATATTATCAGTCCTCTTGATCAAAAAGATATAATCTTATCAGACATCCATCATTTGTTTGTAGAATATCTCATTTCAGATCTTGATGATAGAATTGAAGACATGTCTTCTTTTTTATGACATTTGTTTTGCTTATATAGAGTTTAGAGAGGCTTCATAGAGGACTTTCGAATATTCTTTATAGCAAGACTTCATGTGGGATTTGGATTGTAGCCACATGGCGTGTATTGGCATTCCACACATCACTTCTTTGGATCTTGCTCTTCATCAATTTTCACATGACTCTGAGAGGTAACATGCTTCAGTTAGATCTAATTTGGTAGTGACACATTTTAGTATCAACATTGGGAAAGATGAGTAGCTTCCAGAACCATACATCATGATTCCTTGATACATTCCACTTGAGTGGGAATTCAACAGTTTGACAGCTCAGGGTTTCTATCTTCCAAAAGGAAGAGGCGTCATTTCTTACAAAGGGACCTACTACAACATTCACCATGTGGCATTCTATGTTAACATTCTTTATTTTCTTTGTGAAGTCACACATGGGCCCCATCTTGCAGGGATTTCAGGACTATCATCTTCGGATGTTTTGTGTCGTGTCTAGAACACTTTGATTTTTTCTCTCTTTTGGAGGAAAGTTTTTTCCATTGGGTTTTCTTTCTTTCTCCACTTTATGAGAGATTGCATTGTACATGGGTACCTCATCAGGCCTAGTTGTCGGGACCCATCCTTATTTGTTCCATCAACTTCATTTGACTGCTCAAAGTCAAGTTATTGCTCATTTAATGCTTATGATTCTTCAAATTTTCTCTACATGACTTTATCAAGGTACATGAATTCATGATTCAAGTTGAAGTTGGACAACGGGCATTAACAATTGTTTGAAGTTTTTATACATATTCTTCCCATAATACAACCATCTCCTTATCTCTATATTTTGTAAAATCATTAGTGGGAATGCAAAAGAAATGAAAAAATTTCAATTTCTCATTAACCCAATGATCATCTATAAACTCCTCATAATTTCCACCATATCTTTCTTTAATATCTTTATGGTATTCAATGTCTTCTTTCATTTCTTTTTTAGCCATTTGTATATTAGATTTTCTATTTACTCACATAATTTCAAGGTTCAAGCAACTATAAAAAGTATGTGTATGACAATGAATCTAGTGGATTATGCATGATGACATCTTTAAAATAAAAAGATTTATAAACCAAGTCATCTCTAACCTTTTCTTACAAAATTTCTTCTTCATACCCAAGCTCTCTTATTCCAAGTTGATCTTCAATCTTTTCCTCCACTGTACTACTCATTGAGTATTTTTAATGGTTTCAAAGGTGAAGGATTCCATCTTTGGAGAAGAAAAAGACATTAGTGAGGGTTCATTCTTGCTTTCCTCTTTGTTGGTCATGTTGGTGAAATATTGTCCAATGGTCGTCGTTGTTGAAGTGGAACAAGTTGTCACATTTTTTGGTTGAATACATAGTGGTAACTTACATTTTCCCAAGGAATTGAAAAAGTATTGTTTTCTTTATCATTAAGGGATTTCTAATTTATCATCACTATCCTCTTCATTTGAATAAGATTCTTTGGTAGCATATCTACGATGATATTCAATTGATGGTTCCAAAAAGTCAAGTGAACTTGCTAAAAATTAAGAAATTAATATAAGAATGATCATCATTGAAAATATTTGCATTACCAGTGTATCTTGATTCTCTTCTAGGTTGTATTAATTGTTCCTTTTGTGTCTATAGTAGATGTAGTTTTCTTTTAATCTTGTTGAAGATAAAACTATATTTGTAATCATCTGAGGTCTAACTTCATCTTTTCAACTTTCATGATACTCTTTCTAAGTTTATCCCACAAACATAATTTAATCATTATTTGATTCAAGAATTTTAATGGTCTACTCCTTAATTTTAGCATTATTCTCTTGTTATTTCAACATACAAAATCTATGATAAAAATCTCTAATCAAAAGTTTAGACTTATAATCTTGTGAAAGGTTTAACCCTTTCCTCTCAAATTTGGAGATACTTAGGGTAGTGTGATTCTAGAAAGGCCAAAGTACCTCATCATTCATTGCAAGGATTTCCTTAATTAGTGGCATGAGTTGCTTCAGGGGTCTTCAACTGTTTGCTTGATTTGTGTGATACCATACCATTTTTCCAAGTTTTGTATTTGAACAAAGTCACCAACCTCCATTCTAGGTGAGGTAATTTTAGCTTTCTAAAAATCTAAATGTACCAGCAATTTGATTCCCCAGCAAAGTCACCAAAAATATGTTGGTAAACAGATTTGTCGCTATGATATTTTGCCAAGAAGAGCATGACTTGCCCAATGAGCAGTAACAAAGTTCACCACAGTTGGAGAAATTACTGTTAGATTAGTGATTTTCCTTTACTTTTGAGAGGGGCAACTCCCTTGTATGATAAATTTTTGGGTTTTTCAGGGGTATGTTTTTGACTAAAAAGTAGGAAAGGAAAAGAAACTAAAACCAAAACAAAAAGAGAAAACCTTATATAAGGCTAACATGGGGCCAATAACCTAGTTCTTTCCTAGAAAAAGATAACAATAAGTTGAGAAAAGGAGAGGGACAAACACATATATTCATTCTTTAGGAATGATCGTTAGAAAGAAAAACAATGCCACTAGGGTTTTAAAAATGGAATGCTCTCTAACATAAGAAAAATATATTTGCATAAGGTTTCATGACTCACAAATCATAAAACAACCTATTATATCATTCACGTTTCTTAAGTTAAACATGTATATTAAATGAAAAAAATTACAGTCTTAACATGATAGAAAACCATTGAAAGAATGGTTGTAAATTCAACATAAGAAAATTCTGCAGTTTAAATAGATAATACAATGGCTCATAAACTAGCCATATCATTCTTTATTCATTTCAAAAATGAAGAGCTCCAAGACTTTTTTTACCATATGAGAGAATCAATGCCTCCAAAAAAGAAGAATCTTTTTACATTGGAAATGATTACATTTATAGCTTTTCTCCGTGATAACTAACTTGTAACTAACTTGCCCTTTCAAACTTTATAAAATATTATTAAAAAGAATTTTAATGCACATATATAACTCATTAAGATAAATCTGCTTCACGTTAGTAAAATATTTTCATAAAAAATGTTAAGTCTCTTGAAATTTGATGGCTGCATGGTCGTCATAGCATTATGTCGATCAATTCATGTGCATTGATTCTTTCATTTGATTATAAACTTTCAAGTCTACCTCTATGTTTCTATTTCTGTGCATACCCTACAACTTTAATATTTGACAAAATTTCTATCCTTTACACTTTAATGGAGTCCATAACCAGTTGCAGAGCTCCCAAATTCTTGCAAGTATGGAGGGCACTGGCAGAGGTTATGGAATTTATCTTTTATAGCTATCAGTTGTATTCACTCAAAAGTTTCTAAAGTTGTATCAAAAAATCTATTTTATGGATATCCTCCAATCATAAGGCATTATGTTGAAAGGGCTTGTGACTGTATATACTCAAACATTTTGCATACAGAGCTGCATGGGCGCCTACAACTATAATATATGAGAAAATACTTCTATCCCTTCACACCTTTAAAGGGCATTTAAAACTTGTTCAAATCTTTCATTTCTCTTATAAGTCGTGCAAGAGGATTTCTGGCAGCATTATTCAATCTATGTTCAACACACCAGTTAGGCTAAACACGTAAAAAGCATTCTATGTTTGTTGGCGGAATGAAGAGTTCTTGAATAGTTGGAATTTGATGATTTGGAGGTTTAATGAATCGTAAAAGTGCCAACAAAAGTGTATTTCAACCATTTGGAGGTTCAATGAATTGTAAAAGTGCGGACAAAGTGTATTTGGGCCTTTTCAAGAGTTCTTGAACTTGTAAAAGTGTTGACAAATGATAGTCTCAGGTTTTAGAGGTTCAATGAACCATGAAACCACCAAAAAAATATATATTTTGACATTTCGGTGAGTTTTTAAACTTTTGAAGTCACTAACAAAGTTTATTTTAGGGATTAAAAGGTTTGGCGAACCATAAAATGCTAGCATATTTTTTAAAACCTATATAATTTTTCATATATGAGTCGTATAGGCCTTTCTCATTAATCAAAATCTCATGTACTAAAATATGTGATACAAAATACTTTCACCCTATTTTGATGAGTATTGCAATGATCTCTAGACATTTATAGATGGAAGAGTTGAGAAGAATGATTACACCATACCAGGAAAACTCTTCAATAAATCCATGTACAAAGATTTTCTAGAAATAGTTGCAACTTCGTGCAATCAAGATCAAAATGCAGAACCAATGCACCTTCATACCCAAAAATTTCTGCAAATTGAGAAATTTAATAAATTGCACCATTAAAACTTAAACATTTTAAATGAAGTTTCTTTAAAGAATACTTTCAACCATGAGTCGTGAATACATGTTGAAATTCCTAAGAGTAACTTACAATTGAAAAATCCATCTTTATACTCAATCAAAACCTGTATCACCTCCAACAAAACTAGATCAAATGCATTAATATTATTGTACAAATTACCAGGTAGACAAGACACGATGACTTGATGGGGAAAACATGTGACACTTAAAGAGGATGGGATCTAACTATTAATTGGTTGCAATTATGAATACAAATTACTGACTACAATTTGGTGAGTGATTGGACACTTGAGGACAATCGGGGCATTTGTAACTAAAACTGACATGATAGAGGAACTTGACACATGATGACGCTTACCAATTTGACTTGAAAAGTTTAAAAATTACTAAGGTAAAAATGAGGCCAACAGATGGCACTGATCCTATTAGTTGTCTTTATAGAGTATAATACTATTTTAGTCTCCATAATACTTATACAATGAATAGGGTCCCTACTGAATCCTTCCACTTGGAAAAATAAGTTGTCTAATTGTATCTATACTTGAAATCCCATTATGAACCCAATTGGGAAACTTTTGTCAAACAATTTCTAGTTTAGTTTGGCCCTAGTGTCTAAGGATTTTACCAGTGCCCTTGCAAAACTTTATCAAATAGGAATAGTTCATGAATACTAGATGGAATTTTAAAAAATAGCTAATCACACTCAAGGCTTATTTGATTCCTTTTTTATGAGTTTCTTCATCACAGGCTTTAAGGATCCAATTTGTGTTGAGATCAAAATATTAAAACCTAACAACAAGATGGAAGTTTTGGGATTGGCAAAATTAGTAGAGGCTAAGCTCATTGCTCAACATCACTTGCCAAAATTTTCTCCATTCAAGAACACCAGACTACAACTCCCTCTTCTGATATGGCCTTCAAAAATCACTCCCCTTAAATGTCTTACCAAGGTTGAAATGCAATCTCAATAAGAAAGGGGTTATACTATAACCGTGATGAAAAATTCACAAGGGGCCATAAATGTGGAATAAATGCTATATCTCCTAGACATTGAGTCACCTTGAGATGCAAAGGATTGGGAAGTTTCTCTAGAAACCTAAGAAGAAGAACCAACTACCTCTAACTCCACTCCTATGGACTTCCATCCATAAATTTATGTCCATACCCTAGTAAGGGTCACCACTCCTCAAACTATGAAATTCAAAGGGTATTTCAAGAAGACCCCCATTATTATAATTAACTTAGATAGCACATATAAATTAATTGATCCATGAATTTCTAAACAAGTCAATTCCTTTATGTATCCATGCTTTAGCTTTGAAGTTATGGTTGCCAATGGTGGAACGTTGTCTCATAAAGGGAAATGCAATAATGTTCATATTCTTGTGGGTAACTATAAATATCAAATGTCCAATATTTTTGTCTTACCCTTGGGTGGATGTGATGTCATCCTTGGGGTTCAGTCTTATGATATTTCTCTCTAAACTTTGCATGCAGTTCTTTGATAATGGGTAGAAGTACACACTAAATGGTATTACTCCTAGGTCTACTAGTTTTATAAACTCACTTTAGATGGAGAAGCTTCTTAATAAAAAAACCCATGGGATCATTGATCAACTATGCTCCATTCAATTTAGTCCATCTTCATATTTTGGCCCCCTATAGAATTGCAACAAATTTTGGATAAGCATGACATAATGTTTTCCAAGCTAATTGAGTTACCACCTCAATATTGTAAAGACCATTGCATTTAACTCCTTCTAAGAGCATGCCTCCTAACATTCAACCATATAGATATTCATTCCTGCAAAAAATAGAAATTGAGAAGTTAGTATAGGAACTCCTTAAGGTTGGCATCATTCATCCAAGTAATAGCCCATACTCTTCACATGTTCTTCTTGTCTACAAAAAAGATGGGTCTTGGAAACTTTGCATTGACTTTCATGAGTTGAACAAACTCACTATCAAGGAGAAATTTCCTATTCTAGTTATTGATGAGTTACTTGATGAGCTTCATGGTGCCCAATTTTTCTCCAAATTACATCTGTGCATTGGCTATCACTAGATTTGTATCACTGAAGTAGATATTCTAAAGACACCCTTCCACACTCATGATGGTCACTATGAATTTCTGGTCATGCCATTCAATCTCACCAATTCCCCATCCACATTACAAGGATTGATGAACAAAATCTTTCAACTATTCCTTCATAAATTCATCTTAGTCTTCTTTATGACATTTTGATCTATAGAAAAACTTTGGTAGAGCATTTATAGAACCTTAACCTAGAATTACAACTTCCTACTAATAATCAATTATCTTCCAAGTGCTCTAAGTGCTCCTTTGGTAAAAAGGTAATTGATTACCTTGGATATATTATCTCCATAATACCTGTGTTAGCGATGACCCCAACAAAATTCATGTCATGCAAAATTGGCCAAAATCCAAGACACTCAGAAGCCTCCATGTATTTTTTGGTCTCATTGAATACTATCATAAATTTGTCATTTAGACAATGAAAAAAGTGTTGGTCCATTGGTTGCCTTGCTAAAAAAGGATGTCTTTTCATGGACCACTAAAGTAGAACATTCCTTTGAGGTACTCAAATAGGCTATGTTTACAACACCTATTTTAGCCATTATATATTTTTCCAAGCCATTTGTCATTGAAAGTGATTCTTGTAGTAATGCCTGTAACATCAAAAATTGCATACCCTTGCAATTTCAATCTACGTTTGGCAACCGCTTTGGTGTTTGCACCTCCTTTCTGCATCCTAAGATTATGTTTATTTCATTCTAGATTCTTTTTCTCAATTTCTTCAATTTTTTTAATGGTTGTTGATTCTCCTAGATTGAAGAAGATTCATCAAATTCTAAGGTAGATTCACTTGGATGCTAAATCTTAACACATACATTCATGCGTTGCACTAGCATCCCACGATCATGAAATAATTAGTGAACTATTCTGGGACATCTCGAATAATTTACTCAAGTTGGTAAGATTCTCATAATGCCTCTTCGACTATAAAACATCTCTTGGATGACTATTTCTGGTGATTCCTTCCTTTTCGTGGGGATTCTTGGATTTTGAATGGATTCATGCTCAAGCTCTCACAATATCTCATGATCTCTCTGCAACTTTTGAAACTTTTGGTGAACTCCATCTCCACAATAGCTATCTAAATTTATGAAGCCCTCTTATGGTGTGTTATCATCCCTATTTATCTCTTGGAGGTTTTGGTTCGCTTTGAGCTCATTGAAAAGGCTCCCTTTTGTTGGGATTTGAAGTTATGCACCAGAATATAACTCTTCAAGTAGTGCAACCTTTCTTCTTTGTTCAAACTAGTATTATCATTCTATTATTTAGTTTACATTTCATGTTTAAATCTATTTTTCATAATATAGTTATTTGATTTGTGTGTAGACCACCATTATAATTTTTTGTTGAACTGGCTGCATGTTCAAGGGTTTCTTCCTCATAGACCAAGGAAGTAAATATCTTTAGTTTACTTGCTTTGTTATTGTTCTCAATCCCTAGATGCACATATGATAGAAGCACACACATTTTCTTGCTTTGCAATCATCTATATTAATCCGTTGCTCGTTGAGGTAGAAATATTGAAACCGAGGCTTGACTGAGGCAAGCTCCTTAGTAGCACAACCCCTCTCTTCTCTCCTTTTGTAGATATTATTGGAGTGAATGCTTGTCAAATACACATAAGTTTTGGTGGCCTTTTTCTCTTCCTTGTATTGTTTTATTGCCATAGTATAGTTGTGTTATTTTGAATTATGTGTTACCTGGATAATGTTGGGTATGTTATGTATTTGAAAATGTGTTGTGTAGGAGTCTTGGGTTCGTATAGACTTGGACATTTTTATTTTTTACAAGTTTTAAGATACTAGAGCTTAGCGTAGATGTCTCCATAGTGCGCTATCATCTAGGGCAGTGAGCTCCTCCCCTCAGTGCCAAGTTACTCTCTTTTCCCTCTTTTTCCTTCTACAATTTGTTTTTCATAATTATGTACATAGTCATTTATTTCCAGCATTTTGTTCTTCTTTTCTTCATTATCAAGCATCTAGTCTAGTTGTTTTATTTGGTTGGAATACATAGTAGTTCTGTCAATACCTAGAGTAGGTTTTATACATCTAAATATAAGATAGCAGAGCCCGAGTGTAGCATGAGTGAAGAACTCCCTTGATTGAAGACATTCGATCAAGGAGTAGTTTTTCCTACACTATATTTTGGTGAACTTGACGTGTTTCAAACATTTGTAGTTACCTTTTTTCTTTGTTTTGGTTCATCATCTCTCTTTGGTGAACCTGCTTTCCTAAAAACAAAACAAACAAAACTTCTACCTCTTCATCACTTTGCACTATGTGTTGTGTAGCCTATGATCTTCACGACCCAGTCCTCTAATCCTAACCTCTTCTGTTAATCCTACCACGCCTATATGCTCTACTCCCGATTTTACTCGTTTCTCTTATGAACAAGTTAACACCTCTATTCTCCTTTTTCTAGAATGGTGTCGATGACTACTTTTCATGATGCGGAGCAAGACTTCGATCATGAGGCAACTCTTACTTATGTCCCATCATAAAGAATTAATGTCCTAAATCTCCACTTGGCTGATTATCATAACTTTTTGTGTCATGAGGACATATCTAGTTTTGTTGTCCCTTTGGCTGATGCTCTTCGCATTATGCTAACTAATCGTCCTCAGGGTATCACTTTCCTTCATGGGATTTCTCACATAGTGCATAGTGATACGATGCCTTTGGCAAGTTATGTTCCAGATGCTGACAACTCTCATTCCAACATTCCTAGAAATTATCTCTCTTCCTCTACCTACTACAAGTGTTTAGACTTTCACTTCTCTTCATATGGTTACTAGGTTTGCTCAATCTGGTAGCGCAAGATTTGGCTTGTCTATTGGCACGTCAAATTCTATTAATCAATATGGGTTCATTCCACCCTCGAGACCCTTACAATTTTATTTTTCTCCTAGTTCCTCCAGAGTTTCACAACCACTTTCACAACCTCTTGCTTCCACTCCACTTGCTCCACCATTGCACACTATTAATCCCGTGATTAATCAACTATTGCAAAATGTCCTCGTATACTACAGGCATAGCTTTATTTCACTCACTATCCTCTGCATTCAGTGTACTCTATGCAGTGATTTTCAATTTCAGGACACCTTGTTAGTAAAATTTTTCCCATGATCCTTAAAGGATACTGCATTGGATTGGTTTTTCTCATTGTTTGACCATTTAATTGTTTCTTTTGATCAACTTGTTAATCAATTCTTACAACATTTCCAAGCTAATATTGGACCGTAGGTCACATTCACTGATCTTATTCATTTTAAGCAAGGAAGTTATTAGAATTTAATCTTTACTTAGTGAAGATTATCTTATAATTTTTGTATTTATTTATTTTTGGTGTTTTATCCCCACATGTCAAGTAACACATTTTTATTCCTCCTGCAGGAATAAATCTATTTTGGTTGATTCTTCCTTAAGAGGAAACATGTGACACACACCTTATGCAAGGTGGCATATTGGAGTTACATATAACTCCATCCTTCACCTCTATTTAAGAGAGGTTATTTCTCTCTTTCTCCATATATCCTCTTCACGGATATCTTCTTCTTCTTCATTGAGAAGCTTCGTACATCTCTGTAATCTTTCTTTTTGGCGTTATCTGCTTTGCATGTTTGATTAGTACCTTGATCCTGCAATTTTCCTTTCATGGTATCAGAGCTTTGGTGCTAATCTTTTTGTGCAAGTTGTCTGAAGGTTCAGGTTCTGCAATTTGTTACACCTTGGAGGCCTGTTGCAGAGAAAAGAAAGAAGGAAAACAATATTTACATTTGTGTTTTTCCTAATTTAAGGTTTGTCCTAATTTTTTTACAAAAATTGACATAGGTTTAATAATAAATTTTTTTTAGAGTTTAAAATATATATTTTTTAAGTTTGCATGTTACAAATATAAATCTTGTCTTTATTTTCTATTACAAATATATCAATGTTTTAAAAAAAATTTACAAAGATTTTCTAAACATTTATTCATATATATTTTTTTTGCAAATTATAATTTAAAATCAAATTTTAAAAATATTTTGCATTTTTTAATAAAATTTTCTATCTTGTTTAAATCTACAAAATTAATATATATATATATATATATATATATATATATATATATATATATATATATATATATATATATATATATATATATATAATCAAAACTTTTTTTTAAAAAAATTATTACAAACTTTATAATTTTTTTTTTTAAGGCCTTCTCAGGGCTAAACGCCTCGGCCTCTTTTTGCATTGTTTTCAATTTAAAAAAAAAACTAAAATTAAAATATTAAAAAAAAAAACTTTATTCAAAATTCATTTTTTTATAAAAGTTTTTTAGGGCCTCATCGGCCTCGGCCTGCCTGTGGGGATCTCAGCCCGCCCGAATCCTCATATCAACCTATTTTCATATTTTAAGCCCTTTCAAGGTTTATCGTTTTCTTTCTTTAAAAAAGGAAGTTTCTTTTTTAAAACTATAGTGTTTTAAACCGATTTATATTATTAAAAAGATTTCATTCTATATAATTTTTTTTAAAGTTATTATATTATTAGTTTTTTTTATATTATAATTCTTTTTTAATAAGTTTTTAAAATAATTCTTATAAAGCTTTTTAACTAGAATATAAGTTTTAAAATATTGTATTTAATTCATTTAATTTAATTTTTTTTAAAATTTTGCCTTTTAGGGCATTCAATTTTTTTTTTTTTTTGTCTTTTATTAGGTTTTTTAAATTTTTTTTTTGCCTTTTCTTCATCTAATAAAGGTAATTTTTTCAATTTTTTTTTGCCTTTTGTTAAAGTAATTAGGCGATTTTCCCTGAAAGTATATTTTTCGTCGACTTTATTATTATTATTTTTTTGCAAAATGTCGACTCTAATTCTTGAAATTAAACTCAATTCGACTAATTATCATTCCTCGAAGCAACATATTACTTTTATTTTTCGATTTAAGCATCTTTTGGATGTAGCGACCGGATGAAAAAGATAAATGGCTAGCCAAAAACGACGAAGCTCTTAGTCTGATAGGTATCTCGATGTCCCCTGAACTCTATGTTCACATAGGAGCATGCACAAAAGCACATAACGCATGGGACATTCTTAAAAATATTTACGACAGTGCAAATGAATCTAGGAAGACTCAACTTCAAGATCAAATCGAAGATCTCAGGTATACAGTTTTCAAAACCATGGATGAATTTCTTCTTAAATTTAATGATATTAGTGCTCAATTGATTGATTTAGGAGTTGATCTTGAACATCTTAGAGTGATTAATATCATTCTTAAAAAATGTTTACCTAAACCTGATGCAGAGTGGGACGCAACAGAGGCTAACTAACAGGAAGGAGTAGCCAACAATACAAACAGCATGATAAAATTCTCTATCGGCTGAACATTATCATCATATTTCCTAAAGACACCAACAGCATCATCACATTTCAACAGCATCATCATATTTCGGATGATCGCAAATATCCTCCTGTCGACTACTATTTACCTCCTCCGTTTGTCGCCTATCATCATCATCATGATAATCAACGGGCGCAAACATCCTCCGGTTGCACTGTTCATCGGGTGCCAAATACAAGCGGCATCATCATGATATTCAATATCACCTTCGTCTGCAGGATATCCCAAATATCCGGTTGCTCCAAATATCCTGATGACGTTGTACTTCAACAACTTGCCTTCGATGCTCCACTGCCCGACGATACAAGCAACAGCATCACGATATTGTTCATCCGGTTCCTCGAAACCTCCTGATGATGCTAATACAACTTCCTACCTTCGCCGATACTTAACCACTTAGTGACAACAGGATAAACTCGCATTGAGGGATTTCTTAATATCCTGATGACGATGACGTCATATCCTGATGACGATGACATCACACATCATCCTGATGAACTCTTCAACACTTAGCCAAAAAAACTTAACTTTCACACCCGCATCCGTTAGCGATATGCGGATGATGAGCTTCCCCGAGAGATGATCCTGACTGCGATATATACACAGAGTATATATCCAACTCAAAACATCATGATGCACTTGCAACATGCAAACTTCAACAACTTCATGACCCGATCCTGATGGCGATGGATCCGAAGATGATGATGCGGCTTGTTCCGACTGGAAACACACATGCAGACTCCTGTGTATCCTTCCACTGCATGTAAGCACTCCGAACCGCTCTATTTCACAAAGATCATGTGACGACCGGGCCGGATCACCTTCAAACCAAAATCTAACAACTTATCTTCTAGACCTAGCACATGAGGATGCTAGGCTGATTCACAGCATGCTCCTAACTGATCTCCTGAACAATGCAATGCATGAACAGAAACCACAAATGCAAACTAAACTATGATACAGGACCATTCCACCGATTTGCAGGATCAACCGGTGGAAGGGTTGAAAGTGCCCATTAACTTGCAAACAGAAAAGGAAATCAACACAGATACAACTGATCAACTCAAATACTGCAAAAGATGAGATCTTATTCAATTGAGATTCAATGTCCTGAATACAGCTTCACAATGTCTGAACTGCTCTCCTGAATCTCAACTCAACACAACACCAGTACATCTAGCAACATCAATATCAATCTCAATAATCAATCTGAACTATCAATATGAACTGTCAATCTCTAAACCCTAACAGATCGAAGGTATATATAACAAATCCTTCGAGTACTACCAACTTCACTTCCCAGCGGCTGGGAGCTTCCAAGCAGCTGGGAGAGAGGACAACTCAGACTATCTTATCCCGATCTCTAACTGCCTACACATACTCCTAGGCTGAACTAATACATAGCATCGGTCCAATGGACCTTATTACATGATAAAGTCAAACATACTAAAAATAGACTATCCTGTCATCATGCTGATAACTATCCTATATCCTGATCATGTATGTCATCATGCGGACCTATATCCTGATCATGTCCGGGTGCTCCTGCACCAAAACCGTTTCAACAATTTATTACAAATATTCATTCTCAATTAGCTATTCCTACCTTAGCTACTCAGTTAACTTATGATATTTTTCAAAATTTGTTATGACAAGAAGCTAAGTTAATTCAATTTGATACTCTTAGAAATAATGAGCATGCTTTTATGTCGAAATATAATAATTCATCTAATTCAAATCACAATTTCCATTCACAATTTCCCAACAATCATACTTTTGATAATCGCAAGCACACTACTTCTAATAATCGACACAATTTTAAAAAGTCGCATTGTAATTATTGTAACAAAGATGGTCATTGGACTAGTGATTGTTTCAAAAAGCCTAATGCTAGGCACAATTCTCAAAGTTTTTGAATTTTTTTTCCTATAGTTATAACATGTACTTTGTTATTGGACTTGATCAACCCAATAACCTTGAACATGTCTTCTATAATAGAGGATATTCATGTAGTCGCGAATGCATGAATATTGTCTTATTTTGAGTATTTTATACCCGTCATTTCTAACCTAATACTAGGTTCTTGCTTATAACATTTCTCTCAAACCTAAGTCTTGATTTATCTCTATATTTAAAACAAGTCTAGTGCTTCTTCTCAACTATGATTATGTTGTCTTGATAAAGGGAATCTAATTTTTTTTTTGTGCCTCATTTATCTGAGATATTAAAAGATCAATGAAGCTTCTGCCTTCTTGATGGTTTTATCCCATCTATACAATTTTTTTGCGAAGTCCAATGCTTCATCTAGTCTCAATGGAGTTCTTTTTATGCGCAAGATGCATTTGCAGTAATGTTGCATAGGGAGCTCTATTAAGTCTCATTGGACTGTTGTTTGGGCCCCATGGAAAATATTTCCATCCACTTTGATGGTATGCACTTACTTTTATGATGAACTGATCCTTGGAGATCATGTTCCTATACTTCTATTGAAGTCAATATGGTTGTTATACCATCTTTAGGACTATTTTCAAAAGTCCTCTGATATTTTATAAAGGCATTATGGTTTTTATAACTGGATCTATAAGACTATTTTTCAAAGTCCATATTTTTGAATTTTCAAATGAAGGCACTATGATCTTAGGACTAATTTTCAAAGTCCATTATAATTAAACTTGATATAAGTTCCCTTTACAATTCAACAAATGATGTAGTGAGAAAGCAACCTAGAACTTTGATTGCTATGCCTATATGTTGGCATTTTCTAATTTGGGCTATAAGCCATGATTTGTGCTACTCTAGCACTCTTATTCAAGACTTATGGTTATCTACTTTCACTTTTATGTTAGCTAAGCTAACCTTTGCCTTTGTGGCTTCATGACTCAAATTTGCTTCATTTTATCCACAAACTTTTGTTTTGCTATGTATATCTCTTTATATGATTAAACTAATTCAATCTAGGAGATGATCCCAATGATGGGAAATCTATTTGTGGTTATTGTTTCTTTGATGAAACAGGTTCAATATCTTGGCAGTTCATGAACCTTCTATTCCACTTCTCTTGGCTCTAAAGGAGCTCAATGTTGAGATTGTTCAACGACATCTATACAAGCACCTTGGTTCATTCAATTCCTTGAAGACTTCAAGACTTGGCTCTACACCAAGCTACATCTAAACTTCTCTTCTAGCTTCTTTCTTAAATTATATATTCTTATTCATTGTAAGGCTTTTATGCCATGTTGTAATCATCCCATTGATGGGTTTCTTGTAAATCTCCCCAAGTAAAGCTTAGGGGGGGGGGGTATTAGAATTTAATCTTTACTTAGTGAAGATTATCTTATAATTTTTGTATTTATTTATTTTTGGTGTTTTATCCCCACATGTCGGGTAACACCTATTTTATTCCTCCTATAGGAATAAATCTATTTTGGTAGATTCCTCCTTAAGAGGAAACATGTGGCACACACCTTATGCAAGGTGGCATATTGGAGTTACATATAACTCCATCCTTCACATCTATTTAAGAGGTGTTATTTCTCTCTTTCTCGATATATCCTCTTCACGGATATCTTCTTCTTCTTCATTGAGAAGCTTCTTACATCTCTGTAATCTTTCTTTTTGGCTTCCTACCAGTTGCATATTCACGAGGGTTTTTCTTTTCTTTTCCCCCTTCAAAATCTTGGTGTTGGTCTCTGGTGCATCTTACAAATCTAGTAATATCTCTCTTGTGTTGTTTATCTACTTTGCATGTTTGATTAGTACCTTGATCCTACAATTTTCCTTTCATAAGTACTATGAGAAAGTAACATATTTTATTTGTCATTACCAATCTCCGTTCTCTTAGATACCTTATGCCCTGCCTGACTCTTATGTGCAGAGGGTTTTCATCATAAATCTTTAGCCTCAGATTTGGGATAGGATTTTGCTCATGAAATATTCTTCTTTCACTCATCTGTGCACTGCACTACATGATTACTAGCATTTTCTTAGCCAGTTAAAGGGATCTCCCTCGTTGACTCTTGCTGTCTAATCTGGTGCTTCTTCTTCATTCTATAATTATAAGAAAAATAAGATTTTTTATAAAAATAATTCATCAAATGTGATCAGCATAGTAGTGGTTGAAGAACCTTCTCAGGTTTCTTTAGCTCTCTATTTCGAAGACTTCAAATAATCATAAGTTCACTCCTTTAAAGGAGTCTCTCTACACTATTCTCTAGTAGCTCCTGGATAATAATTTGGTGCATCTGCCTCCTATTCGCTCTCTTGACACACGTAAGCCTCTACCACCTTAGTATGACTTGAAGGCCTTTTTGCTAATTCCATAGTGTACTTAGACATGACACTAAGCGATGCTTACATCTTAAGCACATAGTGTAGGACCTCATTGACTAGAACATGATCCAAGTGTTTTGTGCAAATGACAGAATGAATAAGTTAACGGCTAACCCAAACCAGTATTTACAGATTTACACCAATCCTATGCCACGTCATGCTTCCAATCTATGGTGCCAGAGTCAACCTTTGACATTCTCTTGACCTCTTCTTATGCCAAGATGATTGGCATGGTGGATGCTCATTCTCACTTGACTTGAGAGCGTCATATCCCTGAATCGATCATCTCCTTTTCTTCTTCTGATATCCCTATGCACATATATGAGGGATCTCTTTACATTTCCATTGAGGTAAATGGGAAACTTGTCAAAGGTGTTCTCATCGACCTTGATTGCACAGTAAATGTAATAAGAATATCTATATGTTAACTACTTGTATAAGGATGTCTATAAGCAATCTAACATCTTTATACACTATCATGACAGGACTTCTTGGCCTACTTTGGGTTTGATCACCCTTCCTGTCTAGGTGGGACCAAAAACCCTAGACATTCCTTCTTCTATTTTCCCTGCTTCGGATCACTTTCATTTAGAAAGTTGGGCCAACCATGGATAACTTCCATGAAAGTGGTTCCCTCTATATTTAATTAATGTCTAAAGTTTCCTCATGATGGCATTGTGCATACGATCTGCCATAGCGCATTCATACCTCTTGCCATGTGCAAAAAATTATCTCTAGACTACTTCTATCTAGCTTTGACTGAGTTACTTTGACCTTGCAATGACTTTCTATTTCTTTCATATCAGAAGTTTAAGGTGAGTCACAAAGACCATTTGTCTACTGGCCCTTCTTTCTCTTCTTCTATAGTTTCTCCCCTCTTAGTGTCTTTGTCCTCGGAGGCTGCTTATGTTCCTTCCACTACACCTCTAGTAATCCAAGGAAAGCAACCCATACAAAGTACACCTCCCTATTCCTGCACTCCTGGCTTATATTTTTTGGTCCCACCTCCAGCGTCTAATACAAGGCCTCAAGGTCCACCTAGAGTACAACCTCGCGCGTTGTACATTTTTGGGGATCCACAGTCTCCGTTGGCTAGTTTTGTTCCTCCTGCCTCTTCTGTAGAATGAGGAAACCAACCAGTGTTGAGTGCTTCTCCCCCTCCTCCAGTGGCTCCTTGACCTTTGGTGGCTGTCCCAATTCCCCTTACCTCTTTGGTGGCAAGGGGAAGGCAAGCCATGTCACGAGATCATTCCCCTTCCCCCATGGTCTCCCATCCTTTGGAGGTTCTTTCAGTCTACCCACATATCCCTATGATAGTGGATGAAATAAAACCCATGATGGAGACCCCCAGCTCCATTAGCAAACCTCAACCCCCATTAGGTGCAACTAGCTTATGAGGGATCACAAGCTTTGTTGTCGTGTCATGGCCTATGAGCATTGTGCTGATGTGCAACCTGCTGTTGAGAATCCTTCTCCTACATAGATGACCTTTGCTCCTATTTCTTCTTTGTCCTCTCAGCCCTCTACTTCTCAACTATTCTCCCTTTTTCCCTGACCCCTCCTCCTCAATAGTCAGATCTAGAGGAACATCATCCTCCAAGGGTGCAAGTAGTCTTGGCCCCTTCTATGGAGGATCCCATCCGTCCATCCATCCCTGACATCCCACCCTATTCTGAACCCTTGGACCTTGATGTAGGAGCATCCAATGGTGTAAGGGAAATCTTGTATCAGCGAAAAAAATCTTTTATTTTGTTGTTCTGTAGGGTTTTTTAGTTGTGTTGGATCCCAAGTTGATATTCTCAGTATTTTAGGATAGTCAATTTTTTTTAAAATCTAAAAATAGTAACATGTTATTTTTATCAAGTTTGCATTTATACATGTATGGACCTAAAAATTTACCTTGAGAATTGAAATTGTAAATTTAAGCCAATGATGAAGAAATCATCTCAATATCATTTATGGTTTGAGAGATATTAAAGTTTCTGTTTTCAAAAACCCTTGTAAAAAGTTTCAAAGTCAAATTTAAGGCACTTAGAGGTCACGTACAGGCCTAACAATTGGTCAAAAATCAAATATCCTTAAAGGGATATTTTTTGGAAGTTCATTTTTTCATGAGCTTTCCAACGCATCAAACGGTTCGTCAATCGGATGCCTGGTGCAAAAGATATGGCTCCCAAAAGTTGTGCTACCAAATTTCAAAATTTAAAATCTCTAGAGTGTGAAAGATATAGCTAGACTCTTTGGGCACCATAAAGAGATAGACTTTACCAAAAGGAATAGGAGAAGGAAAGCAAAAATTAAGGGGAAAGGCAGGGTGAGGAAGATGAAGGCAATTTTTGAAAAGTAGTTTCAAGCTCCAGGTTGCAAGATTTTAGAGTTAGAAAATATTTATGTTTTCAATTGTAATACAACCAATGTTGCTATAACATGTGATCTTGAGACCCTTTGCATGTTGGTAACTGCATGTTATAATTAAGTTTGTATGAATATAATCTGAAGCAGTTTGTGGCATAATTACTACGTTATTATGTGTAAGTGTTCTTGAGGGGGAGTACCCTTTGTCAAATGGTATCAGAGTAGAAGTTCTTGAGTGTGTAGACAGATTATTGAACGTGAGGCAGTTTACACCAGGACTTGTGGTTGTGGGTTGAATAGAAAAGAAGAAGATCAAGATGCCTCCATGAAGAAACCATGGTGGTGGGAGAAAAGCTTTGACAGAAGAGGGTTTTAAATCCCTAGAAAGACAAATCAATGCATTGCAAGAGGAGTTGTGAAGAGGGTTTGAGCCAAGAAGAAGAGAAGAAAGCGAAGATGAAGTTGAAGAATAAGAGCAATTCGAAGAACAAGATGCTGCAGGATATCTTGTGCAAGTTAGGTTGTTGAGGGTCATTTCAAAGATTAGAAGGAGGCCTAGGATTGGAGTTTCTACCTATTCTGAGGATCTGAATCTGGAAGAGCTTATTGATTGGATAAATAAAATGGAGGAATATTTTGAGTATGAAGAGGTGGAAGATCCAAAATGGGTCAAGTTTGCAAAAATGAAGTTGAAGGGCCATGTTGATATTTGGTGGAAAGAGGTCTAGTTATAGAAGAGGAAAATGAAAGATCACCAAATGGGATTGGATGGTGGACAAAATAAAGAAGTAGTTCATTCCTATGGGATATGAGTTGGAGTTGTTGAAGAAGATGCAAAGATTGAAGGAAGGTAACAAGTTTTTTAAAGAGTATATAGAAGAGTTTTATAAGATTATTATCAGAACATGTCATGCAAAGGCCAACAAGGAAAAGGTAGTATGCTACATTAATGGGTTGAGGCTAAGTAGTCAATAGGATCTATTCCTGGTTAGAATGACCTTCATAGAAGATGCATACTAGTTTTCTTTGAAGATGGAAGAGAAGTAGAATAAAAGATTTGGAAGCAAGCAAAGAGGAAGAGGTCATGGCAGAAGGACTAATGGAAGATCCTATGAAGACTGAAATGAAGATCAAAACAAGAGTAAAGAAGCAAGCACCAATTGAAATTAGGGAGGAGATAATTCCTACCACCCTCGTGACCAAAATAATGATGAGCAAAGATGAAAAGGAAGAGGAAGACCTAGACAAAGACCTGGAAGAGGAGGCTTTAGAGGAACCTATTTCTGATGTGGAGAAGGACATTGAGTCTATGAGTGTGCACAACATCAAGGAAAAATAGAATACCTGAAGCTATTGCACGAGTTACACATGTAGATAAAGCTGCTTAGTCTAAGCATTCTGAAGATCCTGAAAGGGGAGTAACCTTAGTTGCCAGAAGAACCTTGTTAAATGAGGAGAAAGAACTAGATCAGAGGAAGAGTTTGATCTTCACAAGGTGTAAGTGTGAAGGTAAATGTTGTGATATTATTATTGATAGTGGAAGCACTAATAATTATTTCTCAGATGAGATGGTTAACAAGTTGAATTTGAAGAGGAGAAGGCATCCACATCCATATCAGATTTCATGTTTGTAGAAGGACCATCGAGCTTTTGTCAATGAGCAGTGTTTAGTCAAGTTCAAGATTGGAGATTACCATGATGAGATGATGTGTGACATCCTACCAATGGATGCATGTCATATGCTATTGGGAAGGATATGATAGTATGATAGACGTGTTGTCCATGATGGTCATACAAACACCTATTCCCTGACAAAGGATGGAGTTCATCATAAGTTGAAGCCCCTGAAGGAGGTGGAAAAAAGTATGTAGTACTGTTAGAAGTTGCTTCGTAGATGGTAGGAAATTTTTGGATGGTATGAAGCATGAGCATTTGTGCTTTGCATTGATTCCTAAGAACAACTAGGAAAAATGTGAAGATGTACTAGTAAAAGTCTCAGATCTATTGGAATAATTTTAGGACATTGTCTCTGATAATACACCAGAAGGTTTACCACCGGTGAGGAAGATAAGTCACCAAATGGATTTGATACTAGGAGCCATTTTTTTTAATAAGGTAACCCATAGAATGACTCCTGTAGAGAATGAAAAGTTAAACAAAAAAGTTCACGAGATGTTAAGGAAAGGACTAATAAGGGAGAGCCTAAGTCCATGTGTAGTACCTGTAGTATTAGCACCAAAGAAGGATGGAGAATGGAGGACCTTATGGAAGAACTTGAAGACTAAGTTGAAGTTTAGCTCTGCATATTATCTGTAGACTAATGGATAGAAAAAGGTAGTGAATCAAATTTTTGGCAACTTGTTGAGATGCTTAGTAGGAGATAAGCCCAAGGGATGGGATTTGATTTACCATAGGTAGAGTTTGCATATAACAATTTTGTCAATAGGAGAATTGGTAAATCCCCATTCCAAGTTGTATATGGGAGTAGTTCTAGAAATGTTTCTAAACTGAGAAAGATAGACAAAGGAGAGAAGAGTAGTGTTGAGGCTGAAGACTTTGTTGAGCACCTAGATAGCTTGGAAGAAGAGGTATGATAACACAATAAAATAAATTCTTAGTACAAGGCTAAGGAAAATCAGAAGTGAAATTTTAAGGAATTCAAGGTTGTTGATGAAGTCATGGTTCACCTAAGGAAAGAAAGGTTCCCAATGGGGACATATAATAAGTTGAAGATGAATAAATTTGGACCATGGAGGATCTTGAAGAAGCATGATTTAGGAAATGTGTATGCGGTAGAGTTGTTGAGTGGAATCAACATTTCCCCTATGTTCAACATTTCTGATTTAACAAAGTATCATGAAGGTGGCACAGAGGATGGACCAACAGAAGAACAATGGAGTATCCTGGCACCTACTTTGGGGAAGGAGGAGATAGAAGAAATCCTGGATAGCTGTGTGGAAGAAGTACCGGGAACAGTCAATATGAAGAATATCTGGTTAAGTGGAAAGGAAGGCCTGCTAAAGATTCTTCTTGGTTATCTAAGGCAGAGGTTGACCATTTGGGTTTTCCTCAAACGCTTGAGATGTGACAAGGTCACTTCTCAAATTACCCTAGGGTCTGATGCAAGATTATCGTATGGTGTAAGGGCAATCTTGCATCACCCAAAAAAATCTTTTGTTTTATTTATGTAGGGTCATTTAGTTGTGTTGGAGCTCGGGTTGATATTCTCAATGTTTCAAGATAGTCATTTTTTTTAGAAATCTAAAAATAGTGACCAACTATTTTTAGCAAGTTTGTATTTATACATGTATGGTCCTAAAAATTTACCCTGAGAAGTGAATTGTAAATTTAAGCCAACAGTAAATAAATCATCTCAATATCATTTATGGTTTAAGAGATATTAAAGTTTCTGTTTTCAAAAACCACTATAAAAAATTTTAAAGTCAAATTTGAGAACTTAGAGGTCCTGTACAGGCTTGAAAATTGGTTGAAAATCAAAATGTCCTTTAATATTTTGTGGAAGTTCATTTTTTTGCAATCTTTCCAGCACATCAAATGGTTCACCAATTGGATGTTTGGTTCAAAAGTTATGGCTCTCGGAAGTTGTGTTACCAAATTTCAAAATTTAAAATCTCTTGAGTGGGAAAGATACAACTGGACTCTTTGGGCACCAAAAAGGGATAGACTTTCCCAAAAGTAATAGGAGAAGGAAATCGAAAAGTAAGGGGAGAGACAAGATAAGAAAGCAAGACAGGAAAGATAGAGGTAGTTTTCGAAAAGTAGTTTCAAGCTCCAACTTGCAAGATTTTAGAGCTAGAAAATATCTATGTCAATTGTAATACAACCCATGTTGTTGTAACATGTGTGATGAGCTATTTTCCCATAGTGAATTATGCACAACAATTAAAGTGTAGTGTACTATTTTTCCAGAGTAAATTATGGATAGTAATTTATAGTTTTAAAATATAATGATAAATTTAAATTGTCAATATCCTTTGTTTAGAAATTATTTAAAATGAGATAATATAAATGATTCTTCTATAGAGATTAAACAAATAAAAAACACCATCTAGTACTTAATTAATTTCCATAGGAAGAAATAAATACGTATCTTTTGTGTTTGTAAATTCTTCCAATATCCCCGTTGTCATATTTTTCCTAGGTCAAAGTAACCCAAAATTCCCTCCTTCCATAAAAAAATACGATATGAGAAAGCCTAAATGGAAGGATGTTTCCCTTAGAAAATCCCAGATAATCCCAAAAAATTCTAAGTTTTTTGCCCTTTCTTTTGCCTTGTCGGCAAATTCTAAGTTGAGCGAACCTTTGGTTCACCGGTTCGCTGATTCGTCGATTTTCCAACTAAGGAGTGAGCAGACAAAAAGATGGCTAAGGAAAAGAGGGCAGGAAGTAGTAAAGCAAAGGTTTGCCTTAGTCAGCAAAATGTTAGTTTTGCAAACCTTAGTTTCGCCGATCGGCTAGTTCGCTGACTAAGCAACAAAGCTGGAAAATCTTCACCAAAGAGATGTAGCTAAGTTAAAGACAAAGTTTTCCTTTGTTGGTAAACTTAAGGTTTGGGGAACCTTAAGTTCATTAATCAACGGTTTTGCTGACAAAGGATTCACTAACCAAAAGCAAAGGAAAGTGACAATGAAAGAGAAAGAAAGAAGTCGACCAAGGTGTTAGTTTGCAAAAAGGTGATTTCACCGACTAAAGAGGAAAATCAAAGACAACAAGTTCGCAATAGGGAAGGTTCTCTGATAAGGCAAACCAAAGATCGAATAAGAGAGGTCAGGGAATCAACACAATGGAGAACTTGCCAAATAGTTCAAATTTTCCTAGGTTCACCGATAAGGTGAATCACTGACAAAAGTAAAAGAAGAATGAGAACAAAGGGAAGGTTCACAGAAATGAAAGTTTGTCGATAAGGCAAAAGGTAAGTCCAAGAAGTTATTAAAATGAAGAAAACGCTGACTGAAGTGAAGAGAGGGTCAGCTTAGTGGTTATTAAAAGGAAACTTTGCTGACCAAGGAAGATGAGGAGAACAGAGAAGATCGAAAAGGTTCACGAAAGTGAAACTTTACCGACAAGGTAAAGAAAGAAAGGAAGAAGACAACCAAGTTCGTGAAAGTCAGTTCTAGCTGACTAAAGGGAAAATGGGAAAGACAGAGGCAAGCCTAGTTCGCAAAGAAGAGATTTTATCGATAAGGCAAAATAAAGGCTAAAAAAGTGAAAATCAATGTAAAAATAAAGCATGTAATATAATGTAGTGCTTTAAAATATTTTAAAGTGTTGTAAAATCTTTTAAAAAGCATGACTTTTTTGGGTGCCTTAAAATGCGCTTCCACAGTGACGCCATTGCTGCAGGTCAAGGTTGTAGGTAGTTGAAATAGTGGAAAGATTCAATGCACAAGTACCTGAATATTAATGAAGAGGATGAAGTGTCCTTACAACCCATGCTTATACAGGTCCTTTCAAGAATAAAATTAGTGCACAGACTATGGGCAGCCATCTAGGTTGTGGATTTTGGAACATGCCACGTATGGACGTTCCTCAAAATCCGTGGATTTCCTGACAGGCTTCTAGGCCAAATTCAATGCAACATGGGCACAATTTGTTGACTAACTTTCAAATGCCTATGGCTGCATGATGGATCAAATTCTATATATACATGTAAGAAAGATATACAAATTGTTAGTTGTTCTTTTGGGTTGTTACACTGGCTAGATAATTTGTTGTCACAGACCTTGTGACACATTTGCAAGAAACAGTCAGATTTGATACGTTGTGCTTGAAGTTGAGCCTTTGATGTCTCTGAGTGTGGTTCACCTATGAATGTTAATGATTATTTTGTGTCTACCTTTCTATAACAAATTGTCTTTCTTTTGTAATGGCTATTTAGCCTCTATGATTAATACAAGAAACTAATTCTACCTCTCTCATTATCTTCTATAATGTGTCTATTTGAATGCTTCTCATTTATCCTGTGGATAAAAGGGTCCCTCTATAAATTTTAGTATTCTATTTTGGCCCCTGTTAAAGATTGGATGAGTCTATGTTAATTTATTCAACCTTTAAATCATTACTATGTTATGTCAATTCTAGCTAAACATTATAAATCTGGTGCATCACCTCTTTTAAATTCCATTATTCCTCCTTCCTCCTTTCCCCGTGAGTATAGCATTAGATTTAGCTTAATTCTCTAATCCTTAAGCTTAGAAAGAGGAACCAACCTTCTCTAGAGGTTTGGTCTCAACTGCAAGGTCCCACACCTTGAGACCAATCCGATGTTAATTTGAAATTGTTGGAACTATCAAAGCTTCAACAAAAGGGTACAATTTTAGGTGATAATAGTTTTTGGCATGCCCAGTGGGACCAGTTTGATGAGCTTCATCATCCGTTGGAGGATTTGGTGTGTCCTTCAGTGTAGCTTGCCATTTAGTGTAGTCTTCTTTGACACCATGGCAACTCTACTGAACAAATCCATTGGTGAAAGCAACCCAAGTGCTTAAAGATTCATCAAAGATCAGAATTCGGTGATGTTCTTGGTCTTTTCCAGCCTTCAGGGCTCCCAAATCACTTGGCGACTCTCTTTTGGTATGTATCCAATTTTCTCTAGGTACTGACCTATTTTTCTCTATTTCAGACATTTTCTATGATTATCTAGCATTTTGATGCTTTTAAATGTCAAATTATAATGGGAGTTATGGCTACTCCCCTCCTCCTAGATAGAGTACAAATTATTGGCCTTCTTACCAGTAGTATCAGGGCCAAAACACCTATGATTTTATACCATACAACCCTGCAACAATGGAATATCAACATCCTCATAATGCTTGCCTCCCTTCCACCCCTGCTCAATTTTTTTGTAAGCCTAATAATACCTATTATCAAACCCAAGAAAGCCACTTTGTCCCTAATCAATACAAATACCCTCCTAACCCACCTCAAGTGGACTACGATTTTGACAATATGAGTTCCATGGACATACTAATGGACCTTGAAAGGAGGTTGGATAGGGTTTAGGGAATCATGGAGTATGACCAACAACAAGAGGATCTTGCTTTTCAGGCCCATCTTCAATATCATCAGATGGAGGTAGAGGAAAGAGCTTACCAAGAGCAACTCTCTACATAATTGGCAACCTTATCGAACGAGCAATTGAAGCAAATGCTTGCCTAGGTGGAGAGGTGGGAGGCCCAATCAGTTCTCTCCATTCTCAATTTTAGGCAACCCCTCTCTTCTGTCCAAGTTCAACCTGTTGCAAAAATAACCCCTAAATTCAAGATTACAAGATTTAGGCAAAGGAAACCCTTTGAGCCTCCCAAACCACTTTCAAGTTTCAAAATCCCAAGTTTCAGAGGCCATCATCCTTCACGGGAACCTGTTCCTACACAAATTCAATCTATTATTCCTTAGGAATGACCCTCTCAAGAAGCTCTTCCAGTCCCTATTCCATGTTAGCCCTCTTGCCCTAACACTATTTCACTTTTCAAAGGTGGACCCATTGTCTATCGGGCTAATTGGAGAGATGAGCCAAGGAAGGAGGTGCATGTAACTTGGGAGGAGCCACATGCAAATAATGATCCCTTATGCACTATTACAACTAAAGAATCAAACTTTTTGCAAGAAGAAAATAAGTCCAATCAATTGGGGCAGCAATGCATCAATCATAAGGATAGTGTTGATCTAGGCGTAGGGTTGAACCCTATGGACTTTGGCTCATTGGAAGAGTTTTCCCATGCTTTGAACAAGAAGAATGAAAGAAAAATACAGATAAAGCATGGTGAAGAGGTCTAGTTTCAGAGGAATCTCATGTAACAGTCTTAGGATGAGAGCATGGTGGAAGAGAATGCTCCAATTGCTCTAAAGGAGGTTGATGGTGCCACTCTATTTCATGAACTGTTGGGTTATATTAAAGATGGAGAAGGCATACAGATGCCAATATTAATAGCAGCCCTGTAGCAACATAGGGGCATTGAAAATGATTAAAGGTTATTGGAATGTGAGGCCAAGCATGGAAATGAGGTCCCATCCCATGAGGAGGAGCAAATAGGCAGCTCTATATTGGGAAGTGCAAAGGTTGAAGATGCAGACCTGTTTGAGGAGCTCTCATCTTTCATAGAAGATAATGATATGGAGATTGAACATGGGCAAGAACAAATTAAAGATTTGTTCTTGATTATCCAACAGGGATATCAACTTCTTGGTGGAGAAGATTTCTCCATTGAGCATGTGTAGGGCTCATTTTATGAGCCTAATTTAGAAAATCATGAGCATCTTATTTGTGAGGTGGAGGCAGCCATATTTCTAGTTGAACAACAAGAGCTAGAGCATTTAGACCGGCAATAGAATGATGAAGAATCAGAGCATAGGTATGAGATCAACTCTATTGATTTGCATGTCATTTCAAGGGGATGCCCTATTAGGCATCTAGCCCAACTGGAGACAGACCATGAAGGTCACCACTTGTCATGCTCACTCTTGAGCATGAAGTTGAGCATCCAAAGAAGTGGGATCAACCCATTTATCCACTTCTAGGTAGCTTCATCAACAATCAGTTCAAGTGGGTAAGTGAGTTTGTTCCCATTCTTGGGGAAGTGTTTTGTTAATTTGTTGCATGCCCGTCCCTTTCCCACCTCATGTTAACTACCCACTAGCATTTGAAGCATTGTAAATTGTTGAGAAAAGGTGGTTATTTTGAAGAACCAGTCAATGGATTTGTTTGAGTTATTTTTCTGGTTGATTAGTTTAGGTTTTGGTTAGTTTTGTTTCTATTTTAGGTTTCCCTTCAAAAAGTGCTCTTGTACAGGCAACATCCTCATTAGGAGATGGTTTGCCTTATTGTTGGTTTTGTTGTGCTTTCTGGAGGTAATTTTCAGTTCTGTATGGTCATGTTGCTGCAATTTCCTTTTTTGACCTTGTGCCCAATGGATTGTATAAGGCAACTGGATCCCTATGTTTAGTAGGCAAACACCCCTGCATAGTCACCAAAATGTTGTCATATTTTTCCCAAGTCAAAATAGACCAAAATTCCCTCCTTCCATCAGAAAAATCCAATTTGAGAAAGCCTAAATGGAAGGATGTTTCCCTTAGAAAATCCCATAAAATCCCAAAAAATTCTTAATTTTTTGCCCTTTCTTTTGCCTTGTTGACAAATTCTAAGTTGGGCAAACCTTTGGTTTTTCGGTTCTCCGGTTTGCTGACTAAGGAGTGAGCAAGAAGAAAGATGGCTAGGGAAAAGAGGGTAGGAAGCAGTAAAGTAAAGGTTTTCCTTAGTTGACAAAATGTTAGTTTTGTGAACCTTAAGTTCGCTGATCAGCCAATTCGTTGACTAAGGAAAAAAGAGGGAAAATCTTCACCAAAGAGATGCGGCTAAGTTAAAGACAAAGTTTTCCTTTGTTGGAAAGCTTAAGGTTTGGTGAACCCCAAGTTTTTCAATCAATGGTTTTGATGACAAAGGATTTGCAGACCAAAAGCAAAGGAAAGCGCCAAGGCAAGAGAAAGAAAGAAGTCGGCCAAGGTGTTAGTTTGCGAAAAAGGTTATTTTGCCAACTAAAGAGGAAAAGAAAAGACAACAAGTTCACAATACAGAAGGTTCATCGATAAGGCAAACCAAAGACTGAATAAGAGAGGTCGGGGAATCAACAAGATGGCGAACTTGCCAAATAGTTTGAATTTTCCTAGGTTCACCGATAAGGTGAATCGCCGACAAAAGCAAAAGAAGAATGAGAACAAAGGCAAGGTTCCTAGAAATGAAAGTTTGTCGATAAGGAAAAAGGCAAGGCCAAGAAGTTCTTAAAATGAAGAAAATGTTGATTGAAGTGAAAAGAGGGTCGAATCAGTGGTTTGCAAAAAGGAAACTTTGTCAACCAAGGAAGATGAGGAGAAAAGAGAAGATAGAAAAGGTTCGTGAAGTGGAACTTTGCCGACAAGGTAAAGAAAGAAAGGAAGAAGACAACCAAGTTCGTAAAAGTCAGTTCTGGTCGACTAAAGGGAAAATGGGAAAGACAGAGGCAAGCCTAGTTCACAAAGAAGAGATTTTGTCGATAAGGCAAAATAAAGGCCAGAAAAGCAAAAATCAATGTAAAAATAAAGCATGTACTATAATGTAGTGCCTTAAAATATTTTAAAGTGGTGTAAAAGCTTTTAAAAAGCATGAATTTTCTAGGTGCGTTAAAACATGCTTCCACGGTGATGCCATTGCTGCAGGTCAAGGTTACAGGTAGTTGGAATAATGGAAAGCTTCAATGCACAAGTGCTTGAATATTAATGAAGAGGATGAAGTGTCCCTGCAACCCATGCTTCTATAGGTCCTTTCAAGGATAAAATTAGTGCACAGGCTATGGGCAGCCATCCAGGTTGTGGATTGTGCAACACACCACGTTGCATGGACATTCCTCAAAATCCATAGATTTCTTGACAGGCTTCTAGGCCAAATTCAATGCAGCATGGGCACGATTTGTTGACTAAATTTTAAACGCCTAGGGCTGTACAATGGATCAACATGCTATATATGCATGTAAGAAAGATGTAAAAATTGTTAGCTATTCTTCTGGGCTGTTATGCTGGCTAGACAATTTGTTGTCACAAACCTTGTAACGCATTTGCAAGAACCAGTCAAATTTGATATGTTGTGCTTGAAGTTGAGCCTTCGATGTCTTTGAGTGTGGTTCACCTATGAATATAAATGGTTATTTTATGTCTACCTTTCTATAACAAATTGTCTTTCTTTTGTAATAGCTATTTATCCTCTATGATTAATACAAGCAATTGATTCTACCTCTCTCATTATCTTCTAGACTGTGTCTTTTTGAATGCTGCTCATTTATCATGTGGATAAAATGATCCCTTTATAAATTTTAGTATTCTATTTTCTCCTCTGTTAAAGATTGGATGAGTCTATGTTAGTTTATTCAGCCTTTGAAATCATTACTATGTTATGTCAGTTCCAGCTAAACATTATAAATTTGGTGCATCACCTCTTTTAAATTCCAGTATTCCTCCTTCCCCTTTCCCTATGAGTGTAGCATTAGATTTAGCTTGATTCTCTAAACTTTAAGATCAGAAAGAGGAACCAACCTTCTATGAAGGTTTGGTCTCAATTGCAAGGTCCCACACCTTGAGACCAATCCCATGTTACTCTGAAATTGTTGGAGCTGTCAAAGCTTCAACAAAAGGGTACAATTTTAGGTGATAACACTCACTCTATAGAATGGATCAGAGATTCAACCCTTTTCATCTAGTGAACACTCTAGGAGGAACCCAGTTCTTATTCAGAACCAACAAGTTCTTATGCAAAACCTTGCATGCTTTGCAACACACCAGCCTTGGCCAAGAGAATCTCAGGTGTACACTTACCTTGAGTTGGACACATTGTATGCCCCTTCTCCAATTCTCACTACCCTCCAAATCAATAATCCTTTTCTTTCATGATTTCCTACAATGCTCTTTATTTCCTCATTTCTCTCCTTATTCTCCTTTACATTATTCTTCATGGTTTAAGTAATAAGCCAAAGGGTGGTTTCAATGGTCACACCCTTTCATAACAACATTGCAGTTAATCTCTAATTATAACTTCCCATGAATTCTCTATTGGGAATTAAGGTTTCTCAACCTTTACAATTTCCTAGCATTTATTATTTGATTGTATATTTATTTAATTGCCTATATTGTATTTAATATTGGTCATTTGGTTTTGTCACTTAATGTGAGGTGGCATGTTGACATGTCATCCCACATGGAAGGTGACTTGGATGGTCAAGTCAACATTTATAAATGTAGGCATCTCATTTTGAGGTGGCATTAATTGCCTTGTGTTTGCATCTTGTGGGTTGTGTCAAAGGTTATGACATATGATGAATTCTATGATATGTAAGATATGAAAATAGAGATTCTATGACAGGTGTGACAAGTGTCAATCTTTGCATGGAGAAGGTAGGCACCCAAGTTTGACTATGACAACTTTTAATAAATCATTTATTAATAGTTAGTTATGACAGATTCTCTTACAGCTATAAGTGTTGTCATATATGACAGATTTTATGACGATGTAAGAGCATCTGTCATACCTATTTTGGGCAATTTGGGGTGCCCAATTATGGGGGTTGTAAGGGATGAAAGGGAATCTTTGAAAAGTGTCTTTTGCATGTTTTATGGGCTTGGAAATTTGGTCATATGGATTTGGACAAGATTCTTTTGTGGCTTGCTCTAGAAGCTACCTTCATCCTTAGTATTTATCTATATATACATTTGCTTGGAGTTGGAGTTGTATAATTCATTTGTAGGTACCATTATATTTTCAGAATTACTCCAGTATTCAACATTTGTGTACTCTTGGAAGAACTTGCATTGTAAGTGTGTTGTAATCAACTTTTGATTTGATAATACATTGTGCAAGTTTTGGAGTGTGGAGTTTTTCACTTGAAAGGGTTTTCCCCATGTATATCTTGTATTGTGAGCTTTGTATTTGCATTTGAATGTTTGCTATTATCTCTTTGTTAATGTGCATCTCATAATCTATAATTGTAAAAGATAAAAAATTGCATAACTTTCCTCATTAGATCAGTGTAGAAGCTATTTTCACATACCTTTCTTCCTTTCAGTTGGTATTAGAGCTTGATCACCTTTGGTTCTAGTTGTTGGGTAGAGGGTTTTTTGAGCTGATCTTCATTTGAGTGGGAGCTTGTGCAAAGGATTTTAAAATCTTTGTTGTAGGAAAGAGATGGTGAGCACATTTGGGAGGTTTGATATAGAGGAGTTCAATGGAGGCAAATTTGAGTTGTGAAAACTCAAGATGGAGGACTTATTGGTGGATAGAGATCTATGGTTCATAGTATCCAAAACCATGCCATTGGACATGAAACAAGAAGATTGGGATCTAATGGATCAGAAGGCCAAGGGTCTGATAAGACTCTATTTGGTTGATTCAGTGCTCCTGAATATCCATGAAGAGAAGATTGCAAAAGATCTTTGGAAGAAACTTGGAGATGTTTATCAAGCTAAATCCTTGGTGAACAAGTTATTCTTGTGAAAGAAATTGTATTCTTTGAGAATGTCAGATGGAGGATCTATTGATGATCACCTAAATATATTCATTATGCTTGTTACCCAGTTGACCTCTATTGGTGTGAAGATAGAGGAGGAGGATAGATGTGTGACATTACTGTGTTCCTTACCAGATTTGTGGGGCCACCTTGTTATGGCCATTAGTAGTACCACTACCACTTTCATGATGGATGATGTGGTTTCTTCATTTTTATCTAAAAAGATGTGGAGAAGGTCTTCTGAATCAGCTAGGCTCTTGCGGTTCATGGTAGATCTAAAGAGAAGGGAAAGAAAAAGGACAAGAAGAAGGAAGAAAAAGGAAGATCCAAATCCTGTGGGAGATCCAAGTCTCCTGGAAAGTCCAAGGCTCTATGTTGGAACTACGGTAAACCTAGTCACTTCCATAAGGATTGCAAGGAGGAGAAGAAGAAAAAGAAGAACTATGATTCAAATTCTGACAAGTACTCTCAGAATGATGGAGAAGCATTTGTTACTACCTTGGCAATACATGCATCGGAAGATGTGTGGCATATTGACCTTGGTGCATCTTTTCATATGACCTCTCATCAGGGTTAGTTTTTGAAGTATGAATAATATGACAGTGGGAAGGTGTACTTGGGTGATTACTCCCACTTGAAGATTGTTGGCCATGGAAGACTCTTGATTCGATTCCTTGATGGTTGAGTGAAGGGGGTCAATGGTGTTCTACATATCCCTAGTTTGGCATGAAACCTATTATCTGTAAGTTGAATGATGTGGGTGTGCAAGTTGTTTTCTTGAATGGAGGATACAAGATGACTAGAGGAGCTATGGTGCTAGCTAAGGGTGTTCAGATTGGCATTCTGTTTCATCTTGATGCATGCACGGTTCAGTGCAATAGTGCCCTTGTTTCAAAGAAGAGAAATTCAGAGTCTTCGTCCTCACCATTGGAACCAGTAGTGAAGAGGACTATGCATGTACTTCCAATGGTCATGCTTTCTAGGTACCTAAGGGTGCTCATTCTATGGAGATGAAACTTCCAGTTGAGAAGACAATGTTATGGAACCAGAGGCCTTGTCACATTGGTGAAAAGGGTTTGAAGACCCTAAAAAATAAAAACATTGTTGAGGGTATGAATGACTGTAACCTTGAGTTCAATTTTTGCGAACATTGCATTTATGGAAAGAAAAATTAAGTTCATTTTATTCCAGTTCTCACAACTCTTTTGAGGTGTTGGACTTGATTCATTTTGATGTATTTAGTCCTATTAATGTTCCTTCATGTTTAGGGTTGAAAGTGAAGATGGATTGATTTCAATGGTTTATGTTGATCCTCCTTTCACCACTAAACATTTAAGGACATTCAACCGAGTAGAGAACTCTACTACAGATCTCTTGTCACTTAGAACATAGGGGAAGGTTGGAATTGTGTGAATTTATTGTTTAATTAAGCCCAATTATGCTCAAAACCCTTATTTCATAAATTCATAAACAAACAGATAAATTAAGGAAAATGATTACACATAGAGATATCAAATGACAATCAAATGTGTACTAGATTTCAAAGTTCAGAGTGCAGAAAAGTTAGGGACTAATGAGTGGGCGCCCTAGTCTAGTGCCTTAGTTTTTGTCAGGATCTAGAAATGTTGTCTACAACACAATTTTGATGTTCTAGAGATTTTGCTGTTGCAGGATCTGGAGGACTAATGAGCAGGTGCCCGAGTCCAGGTCCCTGTTTTCTTCTCTGATCTACAATTCTGACAGTCTGCATTGCTCTCCTGCAACTCCACTTATTTCACTTTCGCAACCTATAACCTGCAATTACAGAAAGTGGGTTGGGGGTTGTGGTGTTTAGAGGCTTACCTCAATCAAGCTCTAGAGAGACATTCAAGTCTTCCGAACACCATTGTCAAATAAAGAGTGTGTATCCCTAAGAGATAGAGGCAAAATCTAAATGATAAATGATAGAAAAAATAATTGATATCACCTTGTAGTGAAGATCTCATGGAAGGAAGATGCTCTTCTAGCCATGAGGAGATGGATGCCAAATCTGCCAATACAAACACAATAACAATAAAAATATTGTTTTGCAACACAATGAATGCCTTGAATCACTTTCACATAAGCTCATGAATAAAAAATGCCATCTAGTTTCCATCAAGTTTACAAATGAATCCCTCATCATGCTTATATATGCAACTACAAACATTCCCGCTAAGAATTTCATAATTCAAACTTAGGATGTCGGCATAGGACCTAAATAACGTTCATAAACCGACACCCAAAAATAGGTCCTGACCTAAAATAGGGTAGGACTAGGGTGTGGGCTTTCAAGTCCTCTCCCCCTATTTTAGGTAGGGATCATCATAAATGAACCCCTTAAGTCCCATTTGCCATGAAACCCTAGGATTTTCTCATCGGGAGTCATCAAAATTATGCAAGATGTTCTAAATGCATTCTAAAGGACCCGGGAGCTAAACCTTAAGAGGAAAAAGCCCCCAAGGGTACTTTTTCCAACATAACACTACGATTTCAAAATTTGTTGACTTTATTTCATTCATTGATGATTACAGTAGAAGGACATGGATGTATTTCCTTAGAAGAAAATCTCAATTCTTTAATAGATTCAAAGAATTCAAATCTCTTGTAGAGAATTAGAAGGATAGAAAGATTAAGTGTTTGAGGGCTGTCAACAGTGGTGAGTTTTTTTAGTAGATTTCGACAAGTTCTTTAAAGAACATGGATTGAGAGGCATAAGACAACTTCATATACCCCTCAACATAATGGAGTTGCAGAGAGGATGAACATAATGTTGATGGAGAGGACTAGGAGTATGCTAAGTGGAGCTGGCCTTGAACAAAAGTTCTAGGCTAAATTTGTTGCTACTGCTTGTTACCTAGTTAACATGTCTCCTACATCGACACTCATTGATAAGACACCTATGGAGGTGTGGTCTGGTAAAAAGCCTTCATTGAGACACATTCAAGTATTTGGTTGTGAGGCATATGCACATGTGACTAAGGACAATAGGTCTAAGTTGGAGAACAATTTAGTGAAGTGTATCTTCATCGGTTATGGCATCAATGTGAAAGGGTACAAGCTTTGGGATCTAGTGGCTGAGAGAGTTTTGTATAACAAAAGTGTGATCTTCAAAGAGCTCAATCCTTCTTTTGTTGACCTACAGCTAGAGAAAGAAGAGAAGAAAGAGGATGTGGTTCATCTTCCTTCCACCTCTGAGAAAGTTGGACTGAAGACATCCGTTGGACCTAATGATGAGGAGAGCTCTAGTAGCTCTGAAAGTTCAGAAGAAGAACCTTGACCTCAAATTTTGAAAGGTCCATATGGATAAGGCAATAACCTGCTAGGTTTGGTTATTCATTGCATGATTCTAGTTGTACTTTTTCTTTGATTTCTAACACTGATGAGCCTAGGACCATAAGGAAGGCTATGGGTATGAGTGATGTAGTTTCCTTGAAAGAGGTCATGGAAGAAGAGATGGCTTCCTTGAAGAAAAAAAAATACTTGGGATCTGGTGCCCTTGCCTGATGGACGTAAATCTATTAGATGTAAATGGTTGTTCAAGAAGAGGTTTGGTTCAGATGGTAGTGTTGAGAAATTTAAGGCAAGGTTAGTCGTGAAGGGTTATTCCTAGGTTGAGGGAATAGATTATGGTGAGATTTTCTCTCCCATTGCAAAGCTAACATCTATTAGATTCTTGTTATCACTTTTTGTATTATACGATTTAGAAGTTGAATAGATGGATGTGAAGACAACTTTCCTTCATGGTGACTTGGAGGAAGAAATCTATATGTCACAACTAGAGCACTACATGGTAAAAGGTAAAGAAAATTTGGTTTGCAAGTTAAAAAAGTCTTTGTATGGTTTGAAATAATCTCCTAGGACGTGGTATCAAAAATTTGATGCCTTTGTGTTGAGTTTGGGATTTCTGAGATTGAAATCAGATCATTGTGTTTATTATAAAATGGATAATGATCTCATTCTTATTATTGCATTATATGTTGATGATATGTTGTTCATTGGGAATGGTAAAAGTTTGATTTCTGATTTGAAGTCTTAGTTGTCGGCATAGTTTGAGATGAAAGATCTAGGGGCAGCTAGGTATATTCTTGGATTGGAAATCAAAAAAGACAAAGCTAACATAAAACTTTGGTTAGGCTAGAGTAAGTATGTTAACACCATGTTGGAGAGATTCGGCATGATAACTTGTAGACCATTGACTTTTCTTGTTATGTTGGGGACAAAGTTATCTATTGTAGATTTTCCAAAGTCTCCTAATATGGAGGATATGAGCAGAGTTTCTTATGCTACTACAGTTGGTAGCTTGATGTATGCGATGGTTTGTACAAGACCAGACATTGCCCAAGCATTGGGAATCCTTAGTCAATTTATGGCTAATTCTGGATGGGTACATTGGGATGTGATGAAGAGAGTGTTCAAATATTTGTGGGGTACTTTCGAGTATTCCCCATGTTTTCATGGTTATCCTGTAGGATCTCAACATTCACTTTGTATTCAAGGATTTGTGGATTCAGATTGGGAAGGTGACATTAATAGCAGGAGATCCACCAGTGCTTATGTGTTCACTATGTTTGGTGGTGCTATTAGTTGGATGAGTAAGCAGAAACCTATGGTTGCTTTGTCCACTAATGAAGTAGAGTACATGGCAGCAACTCATGCTTGTAGAGAATCCATTTGGCTTAAGAGATTATGTTCTAGTGTTAGGTTTGATGAAGGGAAGATTACTATTTGTTGTGATAGTTAGAGTGCCATATGTTTGGCGAAGAATCCTAGTTTCCATGCGAGGACTAAGCATATTGATGTCCACTACCATTTTGTTTGTGACATGGTAGAGGATGGGAAGGTGAATTTGGAGAAAGTTGACACTTTGATGAATGTTGCAGATTCCTTGACAAAACTTGAGCACGGAGAAGTTCAAATGGTGTTAAGAGTCTATGGGCCTCTTGGCCCTTAGTAGTTAAATCATGTTATTCTATTGACTCTTGTAAGGTGCTTGACAAGTGGGAGAATGTTGGGAATTGAGGTGTCTCAACCTTTACAATTTTCTAGAACTTATTATTTGATTGTATGTTTATTTAATTGACTATATCTTATTTAATATTGGTCATCCGGTTTTGTAACTTAGTGTTGTCATATATGACATATTTTATGATGATGTAAGAGCATCTGTCAAGTATGGGGGTTGTAAGGGATGAAAGGAAATCTTTGACAACTGTTGTTTGCATGTTTATGGCCTTGGAAATTGGGCCATATGGATTTGGATGAGATTCTTTTATGGCTTGCTCTATAAACTACCTCCATCCTTTGTATTCTCTATACATACAGGTGCTTGGAGTTGGAGTTCTATGGTTCATTTGTAGGTACCATTATGTTGCTAGAATTACTCCAGCATTTGACATTTGTCTACTCCTGGAAGAACTTGCATTGAAAGTGTGTTGTAATCATCCTTTGATTTGATAATTTACATTGTGCAGGTTTTGGAGTGTGGGTTTTTTCACCCGAAAGGGTTTTCCCCATGTATATTTTGTGTTGTGAGCTTTGTATTTGCATTTGAATGTTTGCTATTATCTCTTTGTTAATGTACATCTTATAATCTGCAATTGTAAAAGATAAAAATTTGCATAACTTTCCTCATTAGATTACTGTAGGAAGTTGTTTCCACATACCTTGCTTCCTTTCATTCTCTTCAATATAATTTCTTTTATTTATTCTTTAACTTTTAAAGTAACTTTTCATATTTGATTTATTTACATCTTTCATGGGGAAAAATTCCTGTAAAAATTATCCCCTTGTAATTTAGTTGTCGCCCTCAGTAACACGAGAAGCTTTTGTACCAAAAAACACATGAATCAACTTTAGTTAAACAAATGAAGCTTTTTCCCAAGTAGCACTATCAATACTAAAATGACTCCATTTGATTTTAACTTCATCTATAATTCTATTCCTTAAAGTTCTAGATCTTTTTTCAATTATTAGCTCTGGTTCAATTTAAATTCACAAGTAGGCTTAATAGAAATACTTTTCCAATCAATAACATGATCTGCACTATACATATATTTATTTAGTAAACTCACATGAAATACATTATGAATTTGTAATTGAGCTGGCAAAGCAATTCTATAGGTGGCATTGCCTATTTTTTCTAAAATTTCAAAAGGTCCACAAAAATGAGCAGCTATATTAGAATATTTACCAAGTTTTAATGAGCTCCTTTTGGGTTTGAATCTAAGAAAAACTTGGTCACCAACATCAAAATGTGAGATAGATCTTTTGGAATCAGCCCAACTTTTATATCTATCCTAGGTAGCCTTCATGATTTGTTTGGCTTTGTTAATAATGGATTCCATTTCTAATAGGTTTTCATTCTCATACCAAATCTTATGGATAGGGTCAAACCAAGAGATAGGTGTATTACAATTTGACCATACACAAATTCAAAAGGTGGCATCTTAATGGTTGAATGGTATCCTTGGTTGTATGCAAACTCAACTAAGTGTAAATAGTCTTCCCATGACTTAGGCATATCCATGGTATACATTTGTAACATATCTTCTAAGATTCTATTAATCCATTCTATTTGGCCATCAGAATCAAGATGATATGCAGTACTAAAACTCAAATTGGTACCAAGTTCCACAAAAAGAGATTTCCAAAAAGAGGAAGTAAACCTAGGAAGCAATGTTTTTTGGAAGAATATGTAATCTAATAGTCTATTTAACAAAATGTGGGCAATATCAGAAGCAAAATATTTCATTTTGATAGGTAGGAAATGTGCCATTTTGGTTAATCTATCTACCACTATGAAGATAGAATCATGACCTTTTCCTATTCGAGGTAGTCTAGTGATAAACTCCATACTAATTGACTCCCATTTCCAATTTGTGATAGATAAGGGTTGTAAGAGAAAAAGGGGTTTACATTGTTCTACTTTTACTTTTTGGAAAGTTAAGCATTGTTAGACATAGGTATAGAGACTTCATTTGAGGCCAAAAGTAATTTCTCTTTACTAAGAGATAAGTTTTTTGGAATCCAGGATGTCTTGCCATAGGTATATCATGAGAATCCTTCAAAATTTGTTGTTTAAGGTTAGGTAGATTAGGAATACATAATATTCCTTTATAATAGAGGAGGCCATTACTCCATAGAAAATAATGTTCAAGTCAATCATCTAAATGAACATTAGAGGATTTATTTTGGAAACCATTGTAAATTGGTTGGAAATAATCATCAATATAGGTAACTTGGATTTTATATATTTTTCAAATTGGATTCTCTACAGGGTTAAGGCATTAACACATAAATATTTTTGACTTAATGCATCTTCCACTACATTTTCCTTTCCAAGAACATAATGGAGAGTGAAATCATATTTGGTTAAGAGTTCCATCCATATTCTTTGTCTCATGTTAAGTTGAGGTTGAGTAAAAATATGTTGAGGACTACGATGGTCAGTTTTTAATATAAATTTGTTTCCTAATAAATAATGGCACCACAACTTTGAAACATGGACAATGCCTAATAATTCAAGATCATGAATAGGGTAATTTCATTCAACAGGTAGCAAATTTCTCAATTCATAACATACTACTTGATTATCTTGCATTAGAACACCACCTATACCTGTAGCGCATGCATTCGTAATCACAACAAAGGGTTTACTAAAATTTAGAATACAAAGAATAGGTGTAGATGTCAACGGGGATTTTAATGTTTCAAAAGACTTATCACATTTAGGGTCCATTTATAACTTTGTTCTTTCTTAGTTATATCGGTCAAAGGTGCAATAATTTTGGAATAGTTTCTAAAAAATTGATGATAAAAACTGGGTAATCCTAAAAAACTTTTGATTTCGTGAGCATATTTGGGAATAGGCCAATCTTGAATTGCCTTAATTTTAAAAGGATTAGGTGAAATACCCTTTTCAAAAATGACATGATCTAAATAAGATACTTCATATTTAAAGAATTCACATTTGCTGAGTTTGGCATATAATTTATGTTTTCGTAAATTTCCTAGTATCATCCTGAGATGATGTTCATGTTCTTCTTCATTTTTTAAATATATTAAGATATCATCTAGGAAAATGATCACAAACACATCCAAAAATGGACGAAAAACATCATGCATCAAGGTCATAAAAGTTGTAGGTGCATTGGTTAAACTAAAAGGCATTACCACAAATTCCTAATGGCCATATCGTGTTCAAAAAGTAATTTTGGCAATGCCACATTCCTTAATACGAATTTTATAGTATCCCGATCGTAAATCAATTTTAGAGAAGCACTTGGCACCATGCAACTGATCTAGAAGATCATCAATTTGAGGCAAGGTGTACTTATTTTTATGGTTAATTTATTAAGTTGTCGGTAATCTATGCATAACCTCATGGTTCCATATTTCTTTTTGACAAATAATACTGGCACACCCCAAGGAGAGACACTTGGCCTTATTTTCCCTCCTTAATTAACTATGTTAATTGAATTTTTAGTTTTGTTAATTTAGGAATAGATTGATGATAGAAAGCTCTGGAGATATGTTATGCTCTAGGAACTAAATCAATTACATGTTCTACAGATCGTTTAGGGGGTAAACTATCTAATTGCTTAGGAAAACATCTTTGAACTCTTGCACCACATGTTTGATATTAATGTCTAGTTTAAATTTATCACCTATTTGGAAAAGCATAGCACAAAAGATTTTGCAATTTTTTCTAGAACTATGCTTGACTTGCATGGCTGAAATAGTTTTATTGTGAAGAGGTATTTTTGCCCCCTATAAAATATGGCATATCCCCATGTTAGAGTTTAAGATAACTTTATTGTTTTCACAACGAAGGAAGGCATTATTTTTCTATAACTCATACTTAGAATAACATCATATTTATCAAGGTTCAATATATGGAAATGATCATGTGTTACAAAGTTATCTAATTGAAATTCTAGGTTTTTGATAATTGCACCAGTTTGTTTGACTATTCGACCATTAGCCATTTCAACAACTAAAGGTTCAATCAACTTAGATGCAATTTTTAGTTTAGAAACAACTTTAGGAGAGATAAAGTTATGAATACTACTAGAATCAATAGGAAAAACAATAGGGTGGCCATTTAAGGAACCTTTAATTTCAATCAAGGAAGGTTGGCAATGTACTGTACCTATATCAACAGATGCATAAATCTTCATGTTGGAAGGAGTAGAGGCATTATCATTCTTGTTTTGATATTGTTGTGGTTTGCATGGATAATCTTGTTCATGATGGTTCTTACCACACATTCAATAGAATGGAGGCTTGTGAGGACAATATCATGGAAGGTGATTCTCACATGTCGAACATTAAAGTCCTTGTGGAGTAGGTTTGTCTCTATTAGGGTTGATCATATTTGTAGATTGATAGTGAATAGTATTTTGATTAGAATGATGTCTACCCTATTTGAAATCTTTCCTGTATGATCTCTCATTATTTTTTTTGTGATTTTCCCTTCTTTGTTTTGAAATTTGATTGTGTTTCAATTTTTTCGGCAATTTGTATGACTTCATTTACTGAAATTGGATTACCACACCACACATGAGCTTGGTATTCATGTCTTAAACCATTAATAAATCAAACTACTCAATCATGCCCTTCAATGAATGGTATAAATTGATTGAGATTTTCAAAGTTTTGTTTGTATTCATTTACTGTTTGAAGTTTTTGTTTTAACTCAAAGAATTCATTCCTCTTTTCTTGTATAAAATAATCAAAAAGGTATTTTTGTTGAAATAATAGTTTAATTGTGACCATTTTACCTTGTTGACCTGTAATTTCAGGGATCGGATAGTATCTTTCCACCAATTCAAAGTGCTATGTTGTAATTGGTAGGTGGTGATTTGAGTTCTACCATAGCTACTGGTGTCTTGAAGATTGAAATATCTTTCTAAGTTGGTCAACCATTGTTCCACTTCTTCTCCAATACCAGCATTGCCACTATATTCAGGTAACTTAATTTTGTGAGCAAAATCATCTAATTCTTGTTGTGTTTGTTTCCTTATATTGTTTTCAAAGGATTTTAATTTGGAAGTATCAGAAGTACTATCATTAGGAGTTAAATTGTCATTAGATGATTCTAGTTGTTTCTTACTAGTATTTTTTGATTTTCTTTTATTTTTTCTTTTATCTTGATGCCTAGTTGGTTTTAAATTATTTTTCTTGCTATCCAATAGTTCTACTTGTATTTGCCCTTTCCATTCTGAAGCTTCCTATCTAAGTTGTTGTAGTTGGGCAATTTCATTCATTCAAGCTTGATTGGTTTTTTTAATGCATCATAGGTTTTGTGGTCGCTTTCAGTTGTCATTGTTATAGGTCAATCTATATACAATCAAAAGGGCTTAAATTAGAATGCAATTGACGTAAAGTTGTTTCTTATGTACTATTAAACAAGCAATGAAATTGTTTTGGTAAATTCTCACAAAAATAATTTACAAATTTTGTTTTTAAGGGCTTGTTCAATAAAGATTACTAGTTTTCTTTTGTTATTATGAGTTTAACATACAAAATGATATGTAGTCTAGTAGTAAAATTCTTGTTTCCATGCAAGAGGTCTCAAGTTCGATTCTGTTATTATATGGAGCCTAATCAGACTTAGAGGTTAAATTTACCCTTTTATCGGCGTGGTTTCCCCCCAAATTATTTAACGAGGTCAAGGGGCAGTGCCCCTTGACCCCATCTTGGGGGCGATGGTTCTGTTGATATAAACTATCTATTACTCAAATCTCAGAAGATATGAAATACTATCGATTACTCAAATCTTAGAAGATATGATATACTATCGATTACTCAAATATCAGAAAATATATCAACAGAACCAACATCAAACAAATAATTATCATCTCAAATAATATTTACATAAAAAAGAAAATAACCTAAAAGTACAACGTGCAATCGAAGCTCCTTAGATGTATCTCACAAAGTCCTTTCTCTCAGTGGTTTTTGTGTGTCTTCATATCTCCATACAGAAGACTCAACAGTGCTTTATAGAGCCTCTGCTCGTAACACGTTCCACCACTTAATCTAATGCGTGTCATAAATCTTTCTGACAGCATGCAAGTAATAGAAATGATGGTCTTTAATGATCACTCATAACTCGGTCAAAGGATTCTCCACTATCTTCAATCAGTTGAGAATATAAATGGGTCGAATAACCATGCCCTTTATCGGCCTTAACACAAAATTGTTGCACATATGTTACCTAAGGTTGTCATTGTTGTGGTTGTCATTGATGTCAACACTCTGCTTGGATGCTTGTGTTAATGTTATACTATGTTGATGTGCTAACAAAAGATGTTGTTGATGTTCATGGTTGGATGTCATGCCTTATTTAATGTCAATTAAGGTTGTATTGAGTGTGTTTGTTGTCAGTGGAGATGATATCATGATGATATATTAAGATGGGAATTAGAAGCATATCATATCATATATTTTCTAAGAATTGAGTAATCGATAGTATATCATATCTTCTAAGATTTGAGTAATCGATAGCATTTCATATCTTCTGAGATTTGAGTAATTGATAGATTTGAGATTTGAGTAATTGATAGATTTAAGATTTGAGTAATCGACAGATTTAAGATTTGAGATTTGAGTAATCGATAGATTTGAGCCATACTTTTACTGTTGTTTTTGTATAGTTGACAACATTTATTTATCTCTATGTTTGTAGATATTAAGAAGCTCAGTATAGCCTAGTTACAGTAAATTCAAAAGCTTCTTATAATTCTATTATCCATAAAGATGATATTTTCTTGTATGCATCTGTGTTCTTGTAGTCAAAGATTTTAGCTATCTCTATGTTAGGAAACCCATAGCTTGACATTTGTTTTTGCCTGTGAATATGAAGCTGATAGTATTGACTGTATTTTTCTTAAGAGAAGCCTTTAACTGCCATACCCTGTGTATATTTGAGTGTATAGATTCAAAACTATTCAGTGAGAATTTAGAGGCCGAATGGTCATTCACTTGCATATTTTTGGATAGTTTCTGTAGAGCCCAAAACTTTGTGTCTAGAGAATGAAAACTCTCTAAGATATGCTATTATCATTTAAACATAGCAAATGTATTTAGGATGTTAGGCTATTGAAGCATTACCTATGCAGGCCAAAAGGCAATGGATCATAGTAGGTTTTGCTAGAAGCAGTCAGTTAAATTTTATAGTTCAAATTTAGTTTGTATTAAGCATAAGTATTTTTTATTTTAAATTTGATGTATCTCCATCACATATAACTTGTATACAAAGTCAGTGGAGTAACCAGACCATGATTATACTCAGAAATACTCGAGTAATCTAGTTGTCTATATTTATCTTGTATCAAAATAATGAAGGATACAAATGATATTCTATTTCTTTTAAAAATTAGTTAAACCTATCTTAGATATCAATTTAATCCTCTTGAGATCTCTGAGCCTCTCAAGTTTGTTGAGTTAAGTCTTTGAAACTAAGAGTAGAAGTTTGACAACTTAAATATTTCCTTTATATTTTAACTCTTATTAGTTTCATTGTTTATAATACTAGACTTCGAGAAAAGGTTCTCTCATTTTCTAAAAAAGAGTATAGAATGATTGGAATATCATTAGAAGAAATTGAAGCTATGTTATCTATATATATATTAGCATATATGTGTTTATTTAACTAGATTATGTATTACTATTATGCATAGATTATGTTCAATTGTTCTTAATCATAATCGATGAATGAGGAATGACAATTAAGTCAAAGACATCTTTACCTTATTATCCATTTAGACTTATATCCTTTATCAGAATAAAAGATTAAACTTAGTCAAGAATTCTTGTACTCTTGTCAGTATCTATTAAGACTTGATATAGAGAAGCATAAATCTTATATAGTATTATTTTGATAAAAGGTGAATTCGATCAAAGACCAAGCAGTCAAATTTGACAAGACATTATCTTATTCGTGTTACTTTATGGATATAATTTTATTAGTTTTTAAGGGTATTTTGATAATGCAAATTATTGTAATAGGAAATTAAGAATACTAGATTTTACCCCAAAGAGTTTAGAGATCCTTAACTCTTAAGTCAATTATGATATTGGATATGTCCATTCGATACCTTGGTCGATAGATATAGGTCAAGAAATCATAAGAGACTAGAAACACTTTGTTGTTAGATAGTTAATACTAGTTATATAAACCAAGTATGGTTATATTTGAGTTGAGAGTAAAATGATAGAAGTCATAGACCTTGATAAATTGTGAATATGCAGAAAGGAACTCTCAGATTTGATTAAATTATTTAAAATTACATATTGTATGTATATCCTAGATAAGGAATATTTCTAAGTCAGATGGACTAGGAACTGAGTAAAATTTAGACAATTATGTCTAGAATCAAACTGTAGGATGAGATAGTCTTCAAGTCGAGTTAGAGGTGTGTGAGCGTTCAACTACGTTTATTACAAATGTCTATTTATATTGAAACTTTTGCCAAAGTGATGCATTTGTCTCTACATGCATTAGTCGGTTCATAATGTCTAGATTGTGTAACTAGTCAGTATGATCATACAAGTAGCTAGAAGATTGTCTACATATTTATGGTCGATTGAGTTGCATAGGACACAACATTAGGACTCAGATGGCAACTTGTTAGATCCATATGTCTATACTCTTCATGAAGGGTAGGGCCACTTCCAGGAAGGAAGGTATGTTGGGGACTGCCGGTCTGTGGTTGGAGGTAAAACACTCAGATGATGCTCTCCCTCTGTAGTAGAAGACTTGCCAAGATTTGAACGATAGATGTCAAGATTCTAGAGACAATACTTTTTATATAAAATTTCATGTTATGATTATGATGTAAAACTATTCTTTTGCCAAGTGCAATATGATTGTAAATGTAAAGTGAAATGTTTTAACTATAAGTTATCTTTGAATATATTGAATTTCAAGGTTGAAAAATATTTAGAAAAGTATTTATTGATGTTTAGCAAATGATTAGAATAATTAAAAATAATGATTCCCTCTTGTATATAATTTTCTTTTACTTTCCTAGTAATTTGTGTGTGTAATTTCGAGTAATATGAGAAGGCATGTTATATATGGTATCAGAGCTAACCAGGTTCAACACATGGTCCTTGGAGCTCACTATGAGAAAACTAATCAACATTAAGTAGATAGATAATGTTTGAAATTGGTTTTATGTGAGAATGGCATGGAGAACAACCAAGAGAACTGCTAGAAAGTTTGTTCCCCAGTATTTTCCTAAGTTAGTAGTTAAGAAATAACTTATCAAGGAAGTTGAGCTCAAAGAGCATATTAATTATGCGGAGGGTGCATGGTTGGAGGATTCAAAGAATTTGGTTGATGCTCTTAAGCATATACGGCTAGAGAGGAAACAACCTATTAAATTAGCCAAGAATCTTATTATTTCTACTTGTGTAGTTAAACCAAGTAAATCATCTTCTAGTTACGACATGCCATTTGGATGTGGTTGTGATGCTCCTATTCTAGGAAAAGAGGTTATGGAAGAGTACCTGTGTGTACATCCACCCTCTAAGTTTGTTTTATTGGATTTCGATGGGGAAGAGGAACCTGAGGAATATCCTTTAACCGACAGTGACATGTAGTCTTGTCATGTTAATTATCTAAATAAGGATGTAATTATGCCCAAAATAAATTATAATAAAGATGATATTGTTTGCTCAAATTTGAGTTTTTGTGCATGATTTTATTGATGAATTTTGAATTAATGAGGTGCATTATTCTGAATTCTAATTTATAATTTAATACAAATATCAAGTGTGATATAGAGTATCAACATGGTTCAAACTTGAACAACTCTTGAAGATAGTCAAGGAGAGTCAAATCCTTCTAAAAACCCTGTGGCTAAGCTGGATCAGATATTGACCGTGTTAAATGAAACCAAGGAAAGATTGGGAAACTTGGAATAGGAAGTTAGGGGTCAAGGAAAATCTGAAGCAGGACATGAGAATTCACATTAAGGAGATGATGAAAATCTCCACGGATCCAGTATTCATAGTGAGCCAAGGGAGAATGTTGATAAGACTAAGGATCAAGAAGAGAAGAAAAGTAGACTTACCTTTGAACTATCTAGAGGTATGAAGAAAGTTACGCCACACAAGTTCGATGAAAAAGAAAGTGGTAATGCTACTGAAGCTTGGTTGACAGAGATGGAAAAATATTTAGAGATCTAAAATTATTCTAAGATAATCAAGGTAGTTTGGGGTGCCTTTCAATTGGTAGGAGAAGCATCCAAGTGGTGGATGAATAAGAAGATGGAATTAGGGTTAAGTTCTCTGAGCTTAACTTGGGATCAATTTGTGGTTTTATTTTGCCAAAGGTTGTTATCACAACTTTCTTTGACCAAAATTTAACAGATTTCTAGAATTTGAGACAAGGGGATATGTCAATGGTCTAATATTGGGAAAAACTCACCCATCTCCTAAAATATGTGCCTCAATATTAGAAAGATGAAAGGTTTAGAATCAAGGAATTTATCATGGGTCTAAATGCCTAGATAGTAGGAGAAGTGGATGTGCATGGCCCTTCTACTATGGACCAAGTGTTGGAGAAGGCAATCAAGCAAGAGCAAAAATTGAACTCAATTTCTACATATCGCGAGAAGAATCGCAAGAGGTTTAATAAGACACCAATCTCAAAGCCTTTCAAGAAAAGGAATGGCAAGCCAAATGTGGCTAAGAAAAGAAATAAGGGTTTCATAAATAACAAGAGTGGGCCCATGAATGAGAAGAAGAAGAATGGTAATGTTTGAAGGAATGATAATAATTCAAGTAAACCTGTTGAGAAGCAAGGACCTCCTAGAGGATGTTTTACTTATGGTGGAGATCAGTATGCAAACCAATGCCTAATTAAGACCAGAGAGTTCAATAGTGTGGTAATGCTTTACCCACTCAGCAAGCGGCTTTTTAATAGGGGATCCATGCGGGTTTGGACAATCACCAAACGAAGTACTAGATTACTCCTATTGAGACAACAAGTACTTTGTTTTGAGTTCATATTTCTATTTTGATTGATACTGGAGCAACTTAAAGTTTTATTTCTCCAAGAGTATTAAGTAAATTTCCTAGAAGAGCTGGTCATATGGCTGAACCCTAGTCAGTAGAGTATGATAACCACACTAGAGCTCAGGTAGAGCAATGCCTATTTGAAGCTAAGATTGATCTTCCTAGTTTCTCAATTGAGGTGAATTTGTTTGTAGACCCCCTAGGTTCCTATGATGTTATCTTATAAGGAATAAATTGGCTATGGAGGCATAGATCCAATGTTGACTATTTTTCAAAAATAGTGGAGTGTCTAGATGATGTAGGAAACAAAGTCTATATGCAAGGCACCCAGGGAGAAGTTAAGATCAGACCAATCTCTGCTATGCAACTAAAAAGAGCGAGGCAAAATGGTTGTAAACTTTTTGCAGTCAAAATGGAGAAAATAGAGGAAGATCTTAGTAAACAAAGTGTGTCTTTAGAGAACTACACTTTCCTTAGAGATTTTTTTAGGATGGTTTTTCCAGATGAACTCCTAGGATTACCTTCGAAGAGAGATTTCAATTTCTCAATTGATATAATACTTGGATCAGATCCAATTTCAAAAGTGTCCTACCATATGACTACTAACGAATTGATGGAATTGAAGGCTCAACTTTAAGAGCTTTTGGCTAAAGGATTGATTAGACCTAGTGTTTCTCTTTGGGGAGCCACATTGATATTTGTTAAAAAGAAGGATGGAACCTTACATCTGTGTATAGACTATCGTATGCTTAACAAAGAAACAATAAATAATAAGTATCCTTTACCACGTAATGATGATCTTTTTGATTAGATGTGTGGCTCAACAATGTTTTCTAAGTTCAATTTGTGATTTGGATATCATCAACTGAGAATAAAAGATGGGGACATTCATAAGACAACTTTTAGAACTAGATATGAGCATTATGAGTTCACAATTTTACCTTTTGGATTTATGAATGCTCCTACTGTATACATGAATTTGATGAACATTATTTTTTGAGATTGCTTGGTTAAATTTGTTCTAGTATTTCTATATTACATTCTTAATTGCTCTAAAAATGAGGAAGAGCACTTGCAACATCTATGGATAGTCTTGCAGCAGCTAAGAGAACATAAGTTGTTTGAGAAGCTTCCTAAGTGTACTTTATTTTAGAAAGAGATACAATACTTAGGGCATATTATTTCGGTTGAAGGAATATCTGTAGACCCTACAAAGATAAATCCTATACTTGAGTGGTTTGTGCCAAAGAATGTGCATGAAGTGCACAGTTTCATGGGATTAGAAGGTTATTATAGGCAGTTCATTTTGAACTTTTCTAAGATTGCAAGCCCAATCACTTTGCTTCAAATAAAAGGAAAGCATTTCAACTGGACAACAGAATGTCAGGAGGCATTTGACCAATTGAAAGAAAGGTTGACAACTGCTCCCATATTGAAAGTTCCTAATTTGGAAAGTTAATTTGTTGTCATTACTAATGCCTTTGGAGAAGGTTTGGGTGGAGTGCTTATGTAGAATGGGCAAGTGGTAGCCTATGAATCTAGGAAGTTGAGAGCATATGAGTAGAATTATGCTCCTCATGATTTAGAGTTAGCTGTAGTTGCGCATGCTTTGCAAATGTGGTGACACTACTTGCTAGGAAAACCTTTTGAGTTAAAGTCAGATCATCATGGTCTTAAGTACATATTTTCCCAACCCCATCTGAATGCTCAATAAAGAAGATGGTTGGAATTGATATCTAACTATGATTTTGAGATAATTATATCAAGGGTAGAGAGAATCATGTGGTGGATTCTTTGAGTCGACAGAGACATATCTCGTTGATTGTCTGTATCCACTCCAACTTCAAGGATTTGGTTTTGCAAAATTCTACAAGTGATAAATTTTATGAGCAAGTTAAGCAAGCTCTCTCTGTAAATCCTCAAGATTCAAGGTATGGTGGGTTCTATTCTGAAGTAGGTGGACTTTTAAGATACAGAGGAAGGATGTATGTTCTGGATTTGACAGAATTAAGAAACCTTGTATGGAAGGAAGTTCATTCCGCACCATATTTAGGTCATCCAGGAGTGACTAAACTTCTAGCTGATGTGAAACCTCTTTATTTCTAGAAAGGAATGAAGAATGATGTTTCATGATTTGTAGCCAGTTGCTTGGAGTTCCAGAGGGTCAAGGCTAAACATCATCATCCAGCAAGACTTCTATATCTGCATGATATTCCAAAGTGGAAGTGACAGGTTATTAGCATGGATTTTGTGCAAGGTTTGTTGAAGGCACAAGACAACTAAGAGGGGGGGTGAATTAGTTGTATCAAAAACTTCAAACCCTCATAAACATAATCACATCCACATCAGTTCACTTAAACCCTTAATTTGTTATGAAGTTTAAACATTAAAAAAAGATAACAAAAAATTAAACACATCAACACCATGCACAAGAAAACATCAAATTTTTATGTGGAAAACCCTAAAAGGGAAAAACCATAGTGAGGATTAGCTCACAATATAATGTAGTAACTATACCAAATTACAAAAGGCTCACTGCCATAGAGAGAATACTCACTATAGGGGAATCACTGTCCAAGTGGACTCACTGCCCACTGAGAAAGAAAGAAAGAAGATAAGAATGGCTCACTGCCATGCTTTGAACTGATATAATGGCATCTAACCTATGCATGGAGTTCAGTTCCAATGAAGCTTAATATACACCAAAACATACATAACACCTTCACAGCATCACCAAAAATTGTAGACACCTTCTGCTCACTACATCTGGTATCCTAACACATGAAAGCTCTTATTGCCTTGACCAATTTTGCATCACTCACATCATCCCCCTCATGCACACGCATCCACAAATCCTTGACACTTATTTATACCATCATTACCCTTGAAACAATCTTCAATCTTGGCAACACAATCTTCAATCCTTGAAACAATCTCTAAGGTCGGAAAACACACAATATTTGAATTAGGTCTGGACCTAAAATTTCCACGGCACAAAGGAATGAAGGCAAACCAATCTATGCATTAGCTCATACCCAAATCTATCCAGGCACGCTACACAACACTCACCAAATCAAATCCTCAACCAGCGCAAACATTCAAGGTCAGCCAAACAATATAAACATAAGGAATTCTTGATCACATGCTTCCACGATCACAAATTCAGCCACAACAACTTTCACCTGGACACAACAACTTTCAGCTGAACACAACAACACTGTTGAACTCTGCCACACAATAAATTACTTTTTGAAGTAGCAAATCACAAACCTTTTGGAGGGAAGATAGGTAAGATCCTTATGAACACATATCCAGAACCACAACACTTGAAACCTATCTATAGAGGAATGCGGAGCAAAATACTTTCTCCCTGACACCTCTGCACAACTCAGAAACACTATCAAATATTATTCTCAAGCTGTTGAACATAACTTTCACTGCACAGTAATCCAAAGCACCAAATTTTGGATTTAGCATCTTCAAACACTTCTTGACAACATGTCCAAACTATGCACTCAAATATTCAACATAGAAGAAATGTGGAGTAAAAACTCGAGCAGTATTTTATAAACTAGAAGACTCCTTCAACACATTGTTTCCAGTATTAATCAAATTTTCTCAAAAGCACTTGGAAACCCAGCTACATAAGCATATCCTCAACACCTTCAACATCTATGTAAAGCATCCAAATCACCTTTTAGCAAAGCAACTGAATCAAACAATAATACCTTCATCAAAAGACACAGTTGACACCAATGACAACACAAACATGTTGACATCAATGACAACACCGATTAACACATACTTGCAACAATCTCCCCCTTTGTCATTGATGGAAACATATGCTATGAAAAACCATCATGACACAACTCTACATTAATCTCACTCTCCCCCTTTCTTTTATACATCTTACTCTTTTTCTCTCCCTTTGTTTTTCACATGAACTCTCTCCTCCTTTGACATCAATGGCAAAGGGTGACACATCTTTCTCAAGCTTTCTCCCCCTGATTATGATATTGAACATACTTGCACTCTTCTCAATTGATTTGAATACTCCCCCGTAGGAGTACACACCAACCTATACCAACTCTTACTCCCTCTAATTGCAACAATCATCAATGCCACTACCTGCTCCCCCTGAGAGGTAGCCTCCAATCATCAGTCTAGAAAAGAATGAATCTTGAAATCCACTGGATTGATGCATTTCCTTATGCATCTAGTTTAAAGGAGGGGCAATAAACCCTAACTTCTCTTAGAGATACTCAAATGTATCCTTAGGAAGAGCCTTAGTGAATATGTCAGCAACTTGATCCTTTGTAGGCACATACTCTAGCTTCACTTCATTCTCTACAACCTTTTCTCTCAGAAAATAATACCTAATTGAAATATGTTTTGTCCTTGAATGCATCACTAGTTTTTTTGAAATGTTAATAGCACTGATATTATCATAGAAGATAGGAATTGGATCATCATACTCAACTTTGATATGCTTCAAGTTTTGTCTCATCCATAACACCTGTGTACAACAGGATGCAGTTGCAATGTACTCTGCCTCCACAATAGATAAAGACATTGAATCCTACTTCTTGCTTAGCCATGATACAACTCTATCTCCAAGAAGGAATGCACCACCACTTGTGCTTTTCCTGTTATCTACACATCTGACCCAATCTGCATTTGTGTAGGCACTTAGGGTAAAGTCATTGTTCTTAGGATACCACAAACCATGATCTAGAGTGCCCTTCAAATACTTGAATATCCTCTTCACTGCCATGACATGTGACTCTCTAGGATCTTCTTGAAATCTTACCACAAGACAGCCTACATGCATGATATCTGGTCTGGTAACAATTAGGTATAGCAGTCCTCCAATAATTGATCTATATTTGCTCTGATCAACCTTAGGGGATTCATCATTTTTTGCTCATCTTGCAACTAGTTGTCATGGGGGTACAAACTGGTTTAGAATCTTCCATTCCAAACTTTTTCAACAGTTTCTTAACATACTTTGATTGTGAAATAAAAATGCCCTTATCTATCTGATTAAGTTGCAGCCCAAGGAAGAAGTTCATCTCTCCACACATTGACATCTCAAATTCTTTTTGCATTTCATTTGCAAAGTCCTTACACATACCTTCATTTCCACCAAAGATTATGTCATCCACATAGACTTCAATAATCAGGATTTGATCTTTGCTTACCTTGATGTACAAATTACTCTCTTCAGACCCTTTACTAAATCCCTGCTGCAACAAATACCTATCTAACCTTGCATAGCAAGCTCTAGGAGCTTGCTTCAATCCATACAATGCCTTCTTCAATCTGCATACCATATCTAGTTTGTTTGACAACTAAAATCCATCTAGTTTCTCTATGTATACTTCCTCTTCCAATTCACCATTCAAAATAGAAGACTTCAGATCCATCTGATATACCTTGAAATCCTTATGTGTTGCATAAGCCAGTAACAACCTAATAGCCTCCATTCTTGCCACCAGGGAAAAAGTTTCCTGCTAGTCTATTCCTTCCACTTGTGAGTACCCCTTACACATAAGTCTTGCCTTGTTCCTGTATACCCACTTAGTTCCAATCACATTCTTATTCTCTGATCTTGGGACAAGTTCCCAAGTCAGATTCTTCTCAATCTGCATTAGTTCTTCTTCCATAGCCTTAATCCCAATACTCATCCTTGCATGCCTCAACCATTGTTTTAGGTTCAACTTTGGAAAGTAAACATAGATTTACCTATTCTTTAGTAGCTCTACTTCTTATCAATACACCTTTCCTCTTATCACTAATGATATGATCTTTAGTGTGATGCTTCTACACATATTTAGGAATTTTAGGAACTTTTTCCGGAGCTTCTTGTTCTTCAACTTGTACTTCTATTTTAAGAGCTTCTTGTTCTTCAACTTGTACTTATTTTTCTTTAGTTTCTTCTTTTTCTCCACAAGAAGACTCATCTGATTCATATCCATTAATCTCTAAAAACTTCTATATATCTTCATCAACCTTAACATTAGGACTTTCATCAATCTTTCTTAGCCTCTTATTATAGAAATGGTAAGATTTTCTTTTGTTAGAGTATCCAAGGAAAATACCTTCATCACATCTTGCATCAAACTTTCCTAGTTCTTCATCTCTTCTTATATAACATTTGCTTCCAAAAACTTTGAAATATTTAGCAGTGGGAATCCTTCCATACCATAGCTCATAGGGAGTCTTTGTGTCATTTGCTTTCACCTTTACTCTATTCTATATGTAGATAGTAGTATGAATTGCTTCTCTCCAATAGACTTTCAATAGGTTTGCTTCCTTTATCATTGTCCTTGCAGCTTCATGAATAGTCATGTTCTTCCTTTCAATCACTCCATTCTTGTTGAGGAGTTCTAGGTGCAGATAGATGACTCTTTATCCCATGATTCTCACAAAACATGTTAAACTCATTAGAAGTAAACTCTCGACCTCTGTCAGACCTCAAACATTTGATTTTCATATCCAACTCATTTTTAACCATTTCTTTAAAAGCTTTAAACTTATCTAGGGCTTCTAATTTTTCCTTAAGAAAAGTGACCCAAGTCATTCTCGAGCAATCATCAATAAATAACATGAAATACTAGTCACCTTGAAAACTCCTTACTCTGGTAGGACCACATAGGTCTGTATGCACCAACTCCAATAGTCTGATAGATGACTGATCCTTGTTTCTAAAGCTTCTTCTTGTTTGCTTTCCAAACTGACATTCCTTACAAACAACAGTAATATGCTTTGTTAACTTTGGTAGATCTCTCACAGCTTGGACTGAACTTATCCTTACCAGGCTATCAAAGTTTATGTGACACAATCTCCTATGCCATAGCCAACTCTCACTGATCTGAGTCATAAGGAAATAACTAACACCACATTTGAGATGATAAACATTTCCACCTGTCTTCTTTCCAACAACAATTACTATTCCAGACTTTTTTCTAATCTCACATCCATCATTCTAAAACGTAAGATTGTAACCCATGCTACACATCTATCCAACACTCAAGAGATTATGCTTTAAACATTTGACATAAAGAACATCATCAGTGTTATACTTTCCATCAGAACTGATTGAACCTTTTCCACAAATCTTAGTAGCTTCATCACCACCAAACCTAACTACTCCACCATCAAATTTTTCAAGTTTAATAAACTTACTCTTATCACCTATCATATGATTTGAGCATCCACTATCAATGACCCAGTCATCCTTTTCACTCCTAGCATGAAAAGTAGATATTGCAGTGTCTTTAGGGTTAGCACATGCTTCTGGATTCGTTTCCTTCACACAACTTCTAGAGTTAGCAAAACTACTTTTATCTCTTATGGCAATAAATAAGCACTCATTGTCATTATCACTTTCAAAATTAGATTCATCATTAGAAATGCTTGCAGAGTAATTTTTCTTGAGCATCCTTCCTTTGTTTTCTTTATTCTTAATTCTCATAGCTCTATCTAGACACCTTGAAGCATAATGACCTATTTTTTTGCAACTAAAACATTTAAAAGGCAACTTACCACTAAACTTACTAGTACCCTTTTTCATCCTTCTCACAAAGTTGGCTTCCACTTCATCAAAGTCTTCCAGTTCTGATTCAACAATCTTCTCTATTACCATCTTTAAAAGCAGTCTCATCTTTTACAGTTCCACTAGATGTGCCAAACTCTCTTATTTCAAAAGCAGTTAGTGTGCCAAGAAAATGATCTTTGGTAAATTTAATCAAGTTTTGTAATTCTTCAATAGTAGAAACCTTATGACTGTAAGCTTTAGGAAGAGTTCTTAGTACCTTCAATATTACTTCTTGATCATCTATATTTCCACTAAGTCCCCTTATGCCATTGACAGCTTCGTCCATCTTCTGTAAGTAGCTTGTAATGTTTTCATCTTCAGACATACGCATGGTCTCGTAAGTGAGCTTCAAATTTTGCATTTTATCTTGTTTAACCTTCTTATCTCCTTCATAGACACTTTCCAACCTTTTCCAAATCTCATTAGCAGTTTTCAAATTCACAACTTTTACCAACTCATAATTAGTAAGTCCGCTTAAGAGAGCATGTTTTGCCTTACCATCTATTTCAATATCTTTGATTTCATCTTAAGTATTTACACCTTTCTTAGGTATAGTGTAATTGAACTTGATGCATTTCCAAACCTCATAACCAAGAGAAATTAGAAAGGTTTCCATCCTTACCTTCCAGAGTGCATAATCTGATCCATGAAATAAGGGAGTATCTTTCTTGTGCACCATCCTGGATCTACCTCAATTTGTTAAGATTTCTTCAAAGGAACCTTGATCTGATACCAATTGTTGAAGGCACAAGACAAGTAAGAGGGGGGTGAATTAGTTGTATCAAAAACTTCAAACCCTCATAAACATAATCACATCCACATTAGTTCACTTAAACCCTTAATCTATTATGAAGTTTAAATATTAAAAAAAAGATAACAGAAACTTAAACACATCAACACCATGCATAAGAGAACACCAGATTTTTACATGGAAGACCCTAAAAGGGAAAAACCATGGTGAGTATTAGCTCATAATATAATGTAGTAACAATACTGAATTACAAAAGGCTCACTGCCATAGAGAGAATGCTCACTATAGGGGACTCACTATCCAAGTGGACTCACTACCCACTGAGAAAGAAAGAAGATGAGAATGGCTCAGTACCATGCTTTGAACTGATATAATTTCATCTAACATATGCATGGATTTCAGTTCCAATGAGGCTCAATATACACAACATACACAACACCTTTGCAGCATCGTCAAAAATTGTAGACACCTTCTGCTCACTACATCTGGTAGACTAACACATGAAAGCTCTTGCTGCCTTGATCAATTTCACATCACTCACATCACCCCCCTCATGTACATGCATCCAAAAATACTTGACACTTATTTATACCATCATCAGCCTTGAAACAATCTTCAAGGTCGGCAACACAATCTTCAATCCTTGAAACAATCTCCAAGGTCGGTAAACACTTAATATTTGAATTAGGTTTGGACCTAAACTTTCCATAGCATAAAGGAATGAAGGAAAACCACTCTATGCCTTAGCTCAGACCCAAATCTATCCAAGCATGCTACACAACACTCACCAAATCAACTCCTCAATCAACACAAACATTCAAGGTCAGCCAAATAGTGTAAACATAAGGAATTCTTGATCACATGCTTCCACGATCACAACCGTAACTTGTAGACCATACACAAGGCATTAAAACAATCTAGAAACATCCATGAACATCTTGAAGTCACCTAGAAACCAACAAATTCAGCCACAACAACTTTCACTTGGACACAACAACTTTCACCTGAACACAACACTATTAAACTCTGCCACACAATAAATTTCTTTTTGGAGCACCAATCACAAACCTTTTGGAGGGAAGATAGGTAAGATCCTTATGAACACATACATAGAACCACAACACCTGAAACCTATCTGCAGAGGAATGCATAGCAAAATACTTTCTCCCAGACACCTCTACACAACTCAGAAACACTATCAAATATTGGTCTTAAACTATTGAACATAACTTTCATTGCACAGCAATCTAGAGCACCAAATTCTAGATTTAGCATCTTCAAACACTTCTTGACAACATATTCAAACTACACACTCAAATCTTCAACATAGAATAAATGCAAAGTAAAAAATTGAACAATATTCTATGAGCCAGAAGACTCCTTCAACACACTATTTCCAGTATTAATCAAATTTTCTTAGAAGCACTTAGAAACCCAGCTACATAAGCATATCCTCTACACCTTCAACATCTATATAAAGCATCCAAATCACCTTTTAGCAAAGAAATTGAATCAAACAATAATACCTTCATCAAAAGAACCAGTTGACACCAATGACAACACAAACATGTTGACATCAATGACAATAGTGATTAGCACATACTTGCAACAAGGTCTTCTAATGTCTCGAAATAGACATGATGCTATTATAGTGGTGGTGGACAAACTTACCAAGATAGCTCACTTTATACCTAGAAATTTAACAGATGGAGCACCAGTTATAGCTTGCAAGTTTGCGTAGGAAGTGTTCAGATTGCATGGAGTTCCTAAGAAGATTATCTCAGATAGGGATGCACGCATGACTTCAAGGTTTTGGAATTTTTTTTTTCAAATCTAGGAACTCAACTCAATATAATCTTGACTTATCACCCTAAGGCAGATGGTCAAAAAGAGAGGGTAAACCAAGTTCTAGAAGATTTGTTGTGAATGTACTGTATGGATCAACAATACAAGTGGGAAGAGTATCTACCGAGCTTGTGGGGTTTGTTTATGTTTAGGAGGTGGAAAAAGGGGGATAAGTTTTAGTTTATGTTTCAAAGGCAAATCCTCCCTTCTCACCAAACATTCAAGGGCATTTCAACCAAATTGAATCTCCACTAGTAGGAGCATTCACCTATTAGGTTAGGCTACCACTTGGAACGATGCGGAATCTTAGATGTATCAAACAATATCTCAATTTGATGCTTAATTTCACTTAAAACCCTAAATATGCAAAATAGTAAGCAAATTATTGAATTACAACAAAACCCTTTAGACTAACATGAAGGAAAGAGATATTTAACTCACTATTTTTCAAAGTTTGGAAAGCAAAAAAGTCAGGGACACAGGGACTAGCGCCTGAGTCCAAGGTACACTTTTTGTCATGGAATATGGAACTTCTCTCGACACTGATCTACACTACAACTTCTATTTCTACCTTAGGAAAGATGAAGGACATAGGGACTAGTGCCCTAGTCCAGGAATGTTCACGAGAGTCCTCTGCTCCTCAGATCCCAAATTTTTAATGTTTTCCACTCCCTTTCTACAAATCCACTCCGCAAAACTTAGTACATATAACCTGCAATCACCAGGAGTGTGGGAGGGGGTTGTGGTGTTTAGAGGCTTGCCTTGGTCAAGCCTCAGAGAGACATTCAAGTCTTCTGAACACTGTTGTTAGATAAGAGTGCATATCCCGGTGGGATAGAGGAAAAAATCCAAATGATAAATAATTGAAAACACAATAGATATCACCTTGAAGTGTAGATTTCATGGAAGGAAGATGCTCTTCATGCAATGAGGAGATGGAGCCAAATCTGCAAATACAAACACAATAACAATGCTCTGCTCTACAACAGAATGAATATTTTGAATGCTCTATAATCACAAGTATGCATAAAGTTCATCTAATTTGCAAATGAAACCTAATCATGCTTATATATGCAACTACAAAGATTCCCGCTAAGAATTTTGTAATTCAAACTTGAGATGTCGGCATAGGACCTAAATAACAACCATAAAACCAACATTTAAATTTAGGGAAAAACCAAAATAGGGCAAGACTAGGGCACTAGCGCCCAAGTCCACCCCCTTGTTTCTGTTTAGGGATCATTAAAATAGCACCCCCTAGGTCCTATTTTCCATAAGACTTTAGGGTTTTCTCATAGGGAGTCAAAATTATCACACAAGATGCTCTAAATGCAATTTAAGGATCCGGGAGCTAAACCTTAAGAGGGAAAAGCCCCCAAGGGGACATTTTCCAACATAACATTTAGCCCCCACTTTAATGTATGTATAAACACTAGACCAATACATGCATTAAAGTAAGGTCAACAAACACAACAAACATGCCAAGCATGGATAAGACATGCCAGACACATTGAAGACAATAACAGGCACACAAAACATGGAGAAGATAGTTACAGTCACACAAAACATGGAGAAGACAACATTGAAGACACACAAAACATAGTGAATGCAGTGATTATTTTCTTTTTCTTTTTCTTTTCCTTTTTCTTTTTCTCATATATGAAATGCAGAATGTAAGTACAAGGAAAGTAAACACAAAACCTGAAATGCAGGAGAGACTCATCACCACCGGTCTTTAAGACTGCATATGGGGAAACAGACACTCAATACAAATCTCAGAGTGCAGGAGGGACTCATCACCACCAATCTTTAAGACTATGCTTAGGAACAAACATGCCATACACACACACATAGAAGACATTGAGAAAACATGACAGACAAGCAATGGAAGAATCTCAGGCACATTACAGGCAAACACCGAGGATTGGGATTCACCACAAAAATCACTGAAGACATGCTTAAGGGTTAAGATAGTCTCAGATCCGCTCCCCACCTTCATAAAGGACTTTTAGAAAATGATAGGATGTGCACTCTCCTTGAGAAATACACCATCCCTGCCTCTGCAGAGGGCTTAAGATAAAAAGGATATACGTGATATCCCACCTTTGTAGAGGGCTTAGATGATTGCAAATAGATTCAATTTTCACAAACACACTTGCTAGCATCTACATCAGACAACCTACCTTATATATGCCCCCACCTTAAGGTGGTTGATATCGTGTACCGATATCAAGCACATTAAGGTAGGAAGAAAACACACAAGGGAACATGAGCTCTCACAAAGCCCATGCCCCCCGAAGGTGACGTGTACTTTGCGATCACCAAATGTTCCCACAAATGCACAATTCCTTGCAAGAAAAGGTGTTAGTATCCATTTAATCATGATAAACAACAATGCATGTAAAAGAGCTGAGGAAAGCAAGATCCAAGATAGACAAAGTGCACTGAGCAGCAATATTGTTATGTTTTGTAAGTGCGATAAGACAACATCAAGATAGCACACGAAGTGATTCTACTAGCCAAGCGTCAGATAATATATATCAACCCTGTCATCATTTATGGACTACGGCCATTTTTTGATTACTCGCTAAAGGGACACTAGGTCCGCATCAGTATAATATATTTTTCATCATCCACTAGCTAGCTAGAACCACTAGAAGAAGGTAAACAATAAATTAAGAGAGGAGAAACAAGTGCCATAGGGACAGTCACATAGGAGGGCACCCCCAAGTCACCAACCGCAATGCTATGTCCATAAGACACAACACACAACAATGAAAATAGAGGAGAGGCAATATAGAAGAATGATGATACAAATAGAAGAAGGATCACAACAAAAGTGGTCTCCTAGTATCCTTGACCTTACGTGAGTATCACAGGTCATCCTAGGAGGCCTAAACAACACATAACACATCACGAGGGAAACACAACACAGAGGTAAACGGTTAGAAATACTTACCTGCAGGGACAACCGGGATAGCGGTCATCATGGATCTTGATCTTTACTTTAATGGTTATAGATTTATCTCTTCTTCTCTCTTCCACATTTTCATGAGCCTGAGGGTACCCTTGTAGGGAAGGTGTTTATTAATGATGGTAAAGAGGGGATATCATGGTTTTCTGTGTCATTTAAATGTGGTGATATAGGAGCTCTCATTATTCCATTTCTAGTTGAATGAGGTTGTTGAGGGACCGGAAAGGTGCCCATTTCAGTCCATATATAGGGTGTTGGAATATCTTGGTTGTGAGGAATAGGTTGTTCTTCAATGTCATGTGAAATTTTATTATTTTCCAAGGTATGTGAAGGTTTAGGTAAAGGTGTATGATCTGTTTCTTTGTTTAAGATGTAGTTGAGAAGTTCTTGAACGTCGGGTGGTAAATTTTTAGTTTCAGCAGGTTGAAGCAAATGTTCACAAAGGGAATCTGCATCATCCAAAGCATCATCCTGGCTAGGGAGAGCTAGAAGGGATGGCAGAGTAGTGTGAAGAAATGTGTCAATGATATCTTCTTCTTGTGCCAAAATATCCTCACTAAGTGGGGTTATGTTGGGACAAGTCTCTTTGTTTGATGAATCACCCAGTGCTATATCATTCTCATAGGTCTCAGAAAAAATGTCCATTATGTTGTCATGAAATGAGGGTAGAGAGGGAAATATGTTTTCATTACTAATTTCCCCATGATTATTTTCAGAAATAAAATTAGTGAGATTTTCCAAGATCGAAGGGAAACACCCATGATAATGATAAAGCTTTCAAAGTAGGCTATTGTGAGTAGGATATCACAGGTAGTGCTCACGTTCATGTCAATATCGTAGATGTATGCTATTTGGTGCAAGACTTGAGGATGTTTATCAGTGAATTCATAAAAGTTATCATAATTCATAATGTACTCAAATAAATCTTCCAAAGATGAATGATGAGAAGAATCCATGGTGTATGCGAAACTATGTATGAATATGACCTAAAATGCTTGATTTTTCAACTTTTTCCAATGCAAATGAATGAAAGGAAAGGTGTTGTGAAGAATTTAAAGAGGGATAGAAAATAATATTCCTAATAATAGTCTAATTATGCAGCAATATCTTTCACAACATGCTTTTGATGCAAACCTAGAGTGATGACAAGTCAAAACCTAGTGAAAATATGCTACAATATGCAGTTTTTCAACAATTCTCAATGCAAATGAATAAGAGAAAGAGTTTTTTGAGGAAAATTGTGATGGAAAGCATATTATAATAGTAATATAAGTCACCTAATGCAATAAAAATCATCACAACATGCCTATAGTGCCATAAAATGCAGTCCCCAGTCAGAGCCAATGTTACCTTTTGAGTCACCCTTATTTATCTATTGGTAAAATTTCCTAAACAAGAGTCGATTTGCTATGTTGTCTTATTGGTCATACCTTTGTTTCTTAAATCAGCTCTTGATCCTTCAAATCTTACCCATTTATCATCTTTGTGTGTGAAATTACTTAAGGTTTGAACCTGAACTATTCTCAAAGTTCATAGTTCAATGGTTCAATGTGTTCAAAGTCTCTCAAAAAAGCAAGCTGTTTTGTTTTGGGTATTATAAAACGTCTTTTATTTTTTGGGTTGAACTTGAACCCTTTTTGTCAATAGTTCAATGGTTCCACCGTTCAAGGTTCAACATTCAATGCCTTGTAATAAGTCGCGTCATGCAGTTATCTTGTGTAATTAATATATCGTTGAACCATTCGCTTGAACTCTATAGCGAAGTTCGACGGTTCAATGGTTCAAAGTTCAATGATTTACTATCTCATAGTTAAAAGCCTTTTACAAAGCCGTGTGATTGTTGCTCGGTCTGTGTAGTCCTTGCGTCTTTGAACCTTCACATTGAACCATATCCTAACAAGTTCAATGTGTCATGAGTCTAAGTTCAATATTTCTCTAAGTGAACCGTTTGCCCCTTTGTATGATCCAATTGGTATGATTGAACCACCGCATTGAACCACATCCCAAAGGTTCGATGGTTCAATGGTTCAAGGATTCAGTGATTTTGATCTCATTTCTTCCTAAGGCTTTCTAAGTCAAATTTAGCGGGAAAGTTGGAGGAAAATATGTCCGAAACTCATTATGAAACAGAAAGTTCTAATTTGGTGGAGGTTACGGATAAATATTATACATCATGATCATGCGTGAATAATACTTGCTATTAATGAAGATGTCAGAATTCATGTCTTTTCAAACATTTTTGGCAAGTATTGTTTTGGGTAATAATTTTTCAATTTGGTTAGTGCCATTATTAACAAAGAACAAGCCAAATTTAGCAAGTGAACATACTGTGTGACGCAGAGGAGATTAGCGCAAGAGGTATAAGGTTCTTGTTACCCAAATTTCACAGTAATTTTAGATATCTTAAAGGTGAGTTCTGTTCTTCCTATATGCTGTTCCTATTTCTTAGCTGGAAAGAAGAATCTTTTGAGTTTCTGACATTATTTTCAAAATTCAAAGTGTTTTTCATTAGATCCTCCAAGTATGGCTTTGAAATCTGCTTGTCTGGGGAATGAACATGGCCCTGGTCTTACCTGTTCTCATTCTGAATTCGAGGATACTTCACTAGTGCAATATGATTTAGAAGAATTTAGAGAAAGGTCTAGAAACCCTGTGCAAACTCCTATGATGAAGAAAATAGTAGATAGTAGTTTAATTGAAGCTGCGGCCTTTCCCATGGCTGTACAGTGCCTAGAACTGGTTCAGGAATGTATGAATAGGTATGAACCCCAATACAGATGCATCAGAGGTGCAGATGGTGATATATTGTTTCATGTCGACAGACAAACCCTAATGTCTGTGATGAGAATACCGCCTAAAGAGGCATATTCCAGCCTTAACATTACTTCTTCTTATGGGCATTTCTCAAAGAAGAAACCAACTTACAAAAGTGTAATAGCAAGAAATTGGCTGCTGAAGTTTCAAAAAGGTGGTTCAAGGTTGCCTAGACCACTTACTAGGGATCACATGATTAAAGAAGTGAGGGATATTGTGGTGTTATTACATAGACTGAAGGGCAGCCAGCATGCATATTATTGGGAAGATTGGATGTACTTTTTCGTACAAGTTATCCTCCAAGGAGAACAATATTTGGACTGTGCAGAAATTGTAGCTGATTGTTTGCATCAACACCTGAGTAATTGTTTGGGAAATAGAAAATTTTATGTCTTCGTACCTATTTTATTGCCTGGCATCCATAAGACAGTGGTTGGGGCTGCCTCATGCACCTTTAGCAGAAGATAGTAAAATCTATGAATATTATTCACAATTGCAGATGTAGAACTGTTATGAGAATTACAAAAAGGTTAGTGATGTTTTCACTGGGAGAATGACTTATGAACTAGCAGGTAATTTGAATAAGAGAATGTCTAGTGAAGCAATGCAGCTAATTAGCATTTATAGTAGTTTCTTTATTCAATTTTCCAAGTTCACTTACGTCAGGGTTGAAGGATTTGACGGTGAACCTGTTAAGTTACCCAGGTATGCGTTTGACCGTTTTGTGCTGATAGAAGTATGCAGACAGTTAGTACATGTGGATGAAAAGTTCTCAACAAAGAAAGGATCTGGTATCTCTTTCCCCATTGAACTTGGACATTACTCGTGCTAGTCAAAATCCGATGCTCTGAATTTAGAAGTAAACCTTAAAAAGTTCAATTTTCAATTCTTCACCGCCATGTCCCAATTTGATAGCAAAGGCTTTGTCAAGGATAACTTAGATTCTAGAATAGGGCATTCACATATCCCTAAATTGGAAGATTACTGGGAGGACTCCCCAGATGAGTTTGAGGTTAGGAGGAGACTGTGGTGTAGGTTCTCTTTGGGACAGATAATCACCCTTAATCTGAAAATGGACATTTCTGAAGTTATTGATGATCAAGAACAGATGATTGATCCCCAATTTGAACAGATAAAACAATCACCTATTCCAAAAATTGATTGGAGTAAAAAGGAGGAAGATAGGATTGAGGTGAAAACTCTCCCAGTAATAAGGAGGACTGAGAAATGGTTGAGGGAACATAAACATAAAGGGTTCCAGAATAAAGACACCCAACAATGCATGTCAATGATTGAATCACCAGTCCCGATAAGCTCTTCTAATCAGCCTATTTCTATCTATGGTGCAGGTACTTCCAAGTCAATAACTAAAAAGAGTTTTGCTATTAAAGAATCTAGAAGAGCCCTCACAACTATTATGCCTCCTCAGGCCACCAGGTTGAGAACCAAAAGCAAAAGAAAGAAGCAGGTTTTTGAAAGAATAGTTGTGGATTTAAATTTAGAGGAGGACTCGGGAGAAGCCATGGGTGATAAGGAACCTAGTTCACCAAGAACATAGGAAGTTAGTGCTGAGCAATAGTTAGAGGTTGCCCTAGTAACCCCTAAGATAATGATGATTTCTGATGTATCCTCTGATAAACTAAATTCTGGGAAAGAAGCCTCAGCCTTTGCACCTAAATGGCTGGAAAATTCTATCAGCGACAAAAGAAAAATAATTCCTTTTTCTGTGCCTTTAGAAGATATGGTGAGCAAATGTTTGGGAAAAATGCCTAAGTCCAAGAAGCTGAAGATGACATCTGGGGTAAGCATTGACCCAAGTACCGGGAATTGGAGTGCGGTAATAGCCAGGCCAGTGACTGATGAAGAAGTACAGGACCCCACTGTACAGGATTTCACTGTTGAAAGGGTGGATCTTGAAACTGCTTCAAGAGTAGCGGATGTTCATCATCTTGAGACATCCACCCAAAAAATCGTCAGCCGGACCTGGAAGGATGAGAAAGACAAGAAAGAATTGAAGCAGACTTTGCGTTCCATGGAAGAATACATTAACGCCATTCATAATCCCAGCCCGCAGTCGGTCTCATAGTTTTCTCTGTCTTTTGATCCTAAATCGCCAGCCAACCAGAAGATGTTAGACCAAGTTAACAGAAACAGAATGGTGGATAAGGTATTCTATGATTGGTTGGACTGCATTGTGCAAAAGGGTACTGAATATATTCATGAACTTAAGAATACATATGATCAAACTGCAGCCACCATTGAAGACCTTAAGGCACATATTGCTTCTTGGGTGAAAGATGAAGGTAAGTGGATGAATGTACTGAACCAAATTGACGAGGTCCAAAAATATGGGGTAATGAAATTTCTCTCAGAAAATAGTTTAACATGTGTGGATGAAGATCTACTTTACATGAATAAGAAAAACATTGAATGGAGAAATTCGGTATCACGGCAAGGGCATTTTGAACTTACAAAAATGATTAAGGAAATCATCGAGTTCACTCAATCACTGCAACATGATTTACAATGCATTGATGTAAAGTACATAAAAGATGATGGGAAACCAGAGGAGGATGTCGACACAGTGGTTCAATCCTTTAAGAATAAAATTAGCTTTGTCAAAGAAAGTGACGATATCTTAACTAAAGATTTCTCCCAAATTTCTAAGGTGGAGTCACTGCTTTACATCTGTATCGATGCACTCCCAGAACATAAGGAAAAGATTGGGAAAATATGGAGGGAGAAGGATGTCTGGAAGGCAAGGGTGAGACACATAGGCATCCTCAACCTTCTGAAGATTCAGGAGTTTGTTACTGTGTTTCAGGAGTGGAAGACTCAACATGCCTCCTTGACCACTGATAATAAATCTGCAGATTCGAATCCGTTACCACAACCGTGATCTTATTCGCCCAGTTGCCTTTATTCAGTTTTCTTTTTAGTTATGCTATTTTCAAGACTTGATCTTTAAATCAATTTGTTAAAAAAACTAAATCCCGTGTGGGTCAGAGTTACTTTAACTCTGGGTTTGATTTCACTTGATTAAAGAATTAGGGTAGTCATATATATAGGTTTTTAATTGCCAAAGGAAGATATAGAAAATTGGGAAGCTGAACTATGGTGGTTTTGATAAGCATATATGATTTTTGTCTGAAACATCTTTTTCATCTGTGAATGAAAGGAAGAAACAATTGCTGCATTCTTGAATCTGTGCGTTTGAGTTTCTGAAATTGGATTTCTTGTGCGAAGTCTTCTTTCTTATGGTAATTGTTCTTTTAGACAGTTCATTATATGTGTTCTATAAAATTATTGGTTCAGCAACAGTTATATGTTTATGTATCTGATTGATTTGTTAAAAAATAGAATCTGTGTATTCTATCATAAAATGGTGTTTTAAAAAAGGAATATCGCATTCATAACATGGTGATGTATGGATGTTAGTTGGGCCTTTAGACACTTTCTGGTTAAAAGTGTGATTGGGATAATTAACATAGATTGAATTCGTTGAAGATCTTAAAGGGAGTTGTACCTCAATTCAGAGGGGAACTATCTTAGAAAGTTCACCCATTTGTTGATTAATTCATTTGTTCTTTAAGGAAGAAAAGGTGTAGCATCTGAATAGAGTGATTTTGAATAAGGACAAACCTGTCAACCAATAGTTTTTTGTGACTCTACTGGTGATCGAAGTCATTAATTAAAGGATTGGTCGCCTTAATATGAAGCAACAATGGTGCTTCCACATGAAAACATAATTCCTATTCTGCAACCTAATCTTGGTTTTCAGGATGAGCAAGAAGACATTATTGGCCAGTTGAATACCCTTGCTTGGCACACTCGTCGGAATAGTGAAGATTATAGAAGAGCAAGCAAAGTATTGGAAAAAGAAGAGGAATTGACTGATAACCTGAGATTGTTGTTAGCCAGGCAGATTAGAAGGCAAGCACAAAACGCAACAAGAAATCAAGCCCCTGAAACGCAAAGAAATCAAGAACAGCATAAAAATTAATAGCTGCCTATCCAGTTACAATACTTCAAGCTGGATTCTAGACCGTATACAAGGTCTTTGAGAAGAGAGGGAGTTGAGGATTCTACCTTTCAAGCACTACAAAACTTTAATTTTCCTTATATCCCTACTCGTGTAAGAAGAGCTAGAAGTAGACCTCCTAGCCCCACTAAAACTTCTATATCTCCTGTTTGTCAAGCTCTAACTCTTTCCGGTACTATCATCCCCTCAACTATAAACTTCCTACCAATGGCCCAACCTTGGGGAGTAGCCATAGGGCCTCTGAACCTAGGGGCTAACTTGAATCCTTTGCCTAAAAATGCATAAGAGAATTTGCCCAAATTTAATGGAGACGGGAGACAATCACCAGAAGAACATTTATGTGCCTTTGCATCAGCATGTAGTGTGTTAGGTGTACAACACCAAGATGTAGCCATAAGGCTTTTTGTGCAAACTTTGACCAATACTGCAGCACAATGGTTCTATCACCTAACTAACTCCTCAATCACAAACTGGAATGACATGAAAACTACGTTTGAAAATAGGTTCAAAAGCATAGAGGATGAACATTATCTCCTTGCACAGCTCACTCAGCTTAAGAAAGAGATACATGAACCTATGAGGGAATTCGTGGCTAAATTCAACAGAATTGTGAACAAAATCCCTGTTGCTAAAAGACCGACTGGCGAGAATCAGAAATGTTTCTTCATCAATTCTATGCCTCCTGATATTAGCTTCCATCTTAGGAGAGGTGTAATTGCTGATTTACCAGCTGCACAAGCTTTGGCAGTCGGATTGGAGGATGATCTTATTATGGCTGGTAAGTGGAAGAAAGAGGTCCAGGTGCCAAATGCTCACCCCTCATCATCTATTGATCCTGTAGTGCAAAGACTGGTTAATGATATGATTGCCTTAAAGAGACAATTACCTAAAATTGGTGCTTCCTTCCAACAACCGTATCAAGATATTGGCAGGAGGAATTTGAATAAACAAGCAAATACTGTTAGAGCTTTATCCCTGACATTAGCATAGCCAAGGCTGACTATTGAAGCTCCTCCTGGGAGGGGGAACATGTGTATTTTTCATTTGACTACCGACCATGATGGAAATTCTTGCCCAGAGATGCTTAGGTTTGCTCAGATGACCGCTACTCAGGATATGTTAGGGGAGTCCACTGAAGAAGAAAGGAACTTTGAGGAACCTGAAAACTTTGAGATAAACTTCCTTGAATATGAATTTGATTCAGAAAGGGGAGGTGAAATATTGGTTACCCTCGAAGATCCTTCATGTGCCGTGCTCACCAGGAGTCAGAGGAATATGAGATCCTCTAATATGCAAGAAGTACCTGGTAAAGGTAAGGAGCCTTTTATTAGAACTCATGATACTAATTTGAAGGCTCAGGAAATTAAATTATTGCATAAAAATGATCCTGATGCTTCATTTGATATTATTGAATTCTGTAAATCTGTGAAAATTCAAATCTCTCCTTTTGAGTATCTCAAGTTAAAACCTAATGAGCTTGACAAACTAGTCAAACATGTTAAGGGTGGTCCTACACAATCTGAATTTGAGAGTCAACTAGATGTTAATACTGAGTCTCCCATTGCTCGACTATTTGCTTCCTCATATGAGTCATCCACTACCCCTAAAATGACTCTCAATTCATCAAATGATATTTCTTACACAGCTGATTTGAAACCCAACCCTTGCTATGTATCTTTGTTGATCAATGGTCACAAGCTTAGTAACTGCATTATAGATTCAGGAGCCTCTAACAACATTATGCCTTCTTTTGTGGCCAAAGCCCTAGGATTATCAGTTACAAAGACATTTGGTAGGTGTTATTGTATGGATGGTAAATAGGTTTCCTTGATTGGACAGATTAAAGATGCACGAGTTGCTCTTGCAACTTACCCTGACAAAAAAGTGAAATTGACGATTTTGGTAGCAGATATTCTTGCTAGTTATGGGATGCTGTTGAGCAGGACATTTTGCAAGGATTTAGGTGGGCAGATTAAATTGGATTGGTCAGAAGCCACAATCCTAGTGGGAAAGCAGAAAGTAAAGCTGGAACCTGAACCCAAGTGCAAGTTTACTGTCTATCCCTCTGATGATCCCAAGTCCTAGATTTTGTTTGAGGAATGTGAATTTGGTAACTATTTTCTCTCTTCTAAATAGAGTTTTGGAGAAGACCTCAAAGAAGAATTAATCCAGAGGTCTGTACATTCTGATGACCTATGGATTATGGAATTTGATGGCAGTTGTGCTACTGCTGGTTTAGGGGCTAGGGTTGTGTTGATCTCACCAGAAGGTGAAATTTTTTCTTATTCTTTTAAATTAGAGTTCAGAAACACCAATAATATTGCGGAATATGAAGCTCTATTGCTTGGGCTATATGAAGCCAAAGGAAGGGGTGTAAAGGTGCTTAAAGCGAAAGGAGATGCTAAATTAATTGTGAAACAAGTAAGGGGCATCTTTTCTGTTAAGAATGAAAGATTAAAGCATTACAGAAATAGAGTATGGGATGAGATTGAATATTTTGATGCTTTCTCTATCGAGGCAATTCCCAGAGACCAAAACTCCCGAGCAGATTCTTTAGCAGTATCAGCTTCTCTTGTTCTGCCGCATTCGGATTTCAAAAAGGATTCTTATAGAATAGAACTGGTATATCGTCCTAATGTCCCAGACAATGCCGAAAGCTGGCAAGTCTTTGAGAGTGATAATTAGATCAGAATTTTTTTAGAAAATGCTGAAATGGTCATGGGAGCTTATTTTGAGGGCTCCGAAACAGAGTGTAAAGAATTTAGTCCTGACCCAGGGATTAATCCAAAAGATGATGTGATTCAGTTAAAGGGAAACAAAATCCCTAAAGGATTGGTTTCCTTAGAACATTTATTTTCTCAAAGAGATGAATATATTAAAGGCAAACCTTCCCACAATCCTAATAAACTGGAGGATTATGAGAAAATAAACATCGGGGATGAGGCTGATCCTAAATGGATATCCATTGGTAGGTGTTGTTCTTTAGAGGAGAGAAACAAGTTGATCAAATTGTTAATCATGTATAAGGATGTTTTCGCTTGGTGCTATGATGATCTTAAAATTTTTAGACATGGACAGTTTCAACACCATATTCCTCTGAAAGCAAATGCAGCCCCATTCAGGGAGAAGCTGAGGAATTATAATCCGAAAGTTGTTGATGCCATCTTTAAGGAGATTGATAAGATGTTGAAAGCTAGAATTATCTATCCAATTCATCACTCCACTTGGGTGGCAAATATTGTTCCAGTGCGCAAGAAGAATGGAGAAATAAGAATCTGCATTGATTTTAGAAACTTGAACCAGGCTAGCCTGAAAGATAACTATCCCTTACCTGTGATGGACCACATCTTGCAGACAGTTGCTGGGTCTGAAATGATGTCCATGTTGGATGGTTTCTCTAGTTACAATCAGATAGGTGTGGTTGCAGCTGATCAGCATAAGACTACTTTCACTACCCCTCAGGGAACTTTTGCCTATAACCGAATGCCCTTTGGCCTGATTAATGCCAGAGCAACCTTTCAGTGGGCGATGGATTCATCCTTCAGAGATCTAAAGAATATAATTATTGTTATTTATCTTGATGATCTGACTATTTTTTCCAGGAATAGAGAATATCACCTAAAGGATCTGGAGACTATTTTACAAAGGTGTCGGAGTCATGGCATATCACTCAATCCCAAGAAGTCAGTTTTCTGTGTTACAAAGGGAAAGTTGTTGGGGCACCTAGTCTCAAAAGATGGAATCAGAATTGATCCAGAGAGGGTCAGGGTGATTCAACAACTCAGTCTCCCTTCCAATAGGACTGGAGTCAAGTCCTTCTTTGGCCAAATCAATTTTCTCAGAAGGTTCATTCCTAACTTTACTGAGATTACAAAGCATATTGTTGGAATGATGAGCGAGAAACAGACATTCAAGTGGAATGAAGTTGCTAAGAAGGCATTTGAGGATATCAAAGAGGCTATTGCACACACACCCACTTTGGTAAATCCTAATTTTCAAAAGGATTTTATTATTTATTGTTATGCCTCGGAACACACCATGTCAGGTATTTTGTTACAGAAAAATGAATTGGATGAAGAGGTCCCCATAGCCTTTATGAGCATTCCCCTTAAGAAGCATGAATTGAAATATTCTTTGGTTGAAAAACAAGCCTTCGCGGTAGTAAAGGCTGTTAAACAATTTAGATATTATATACTTCACTCTCATTCAGTGGTATTTGTTCCAAGTTCAGCTGTGAAAAGTATCTTGACTCAGCAAGATGTTGGTTTAAACAATAGAGCAACGTGGGTTGCTAAAATCCAAGAATATGATCTGGAAGTTAGGCCGACTAAACTGATCAGAGGTCAAGGCTTATGTAAATTGATTGCTGAGAATGGAAAGGAAGAAGAAGAAGAAGGGCTTCCCACTGTCCTGCTGGTGAGTTTACAGGACCAATGGTTTCTAGATGTAGCATACTATCTTAGTTATGGAGATTGTCCCAGTCACTTATCTCCTAAAGAGAAAAGAAACCTGAAGCTAAAAGTGGCAAAATATGTTATTTGGGGGGATGTCCTTTACAAGAAGGGATTAGATGGGACTTTCCTAAGATGTATAGACAAGGAGCAACAGGACAAGCTCTTGGAAGTTTTCCATAATGAAGCCTGTGGTGGACATTTTTCTTCTTCAGTCACAGCTTTCAAAATCCTCAGAAATTATTACTATTGGCCAGGGATATTTAAAGATGCATATAAATGGGTGGAAAACTATGAAAAATGCAAAATGTTCTCAGGAAGGCCACAACTTGCAGCTTTACCTTTGAGACCCGTTGTTACTAAAGAACCCTTTAAACAATGGGGATTGGATTTTATTGGGCCTATCTCGCCCCCATCAAGTGCAGGACATGCCCACATTTTAACAGCGACAGATTATTTCACAAAATGGGTTGAAGTAGCCCCTGTAAAGAGAACAACTTCGGACGTGGTTTGTAGTTTTCTTAAAGAAAATATTTTGGTACGTTTTGGTGTTTCCCAGAAGATTGTAGCAGATAACGCTACCAGTTTCTCTTCAGTTGAAATGACCTCCTTTTGTTATGAACATAGTATATCTCTCTCCCATTCATCAGATTACTATCCCCAAGGAAATGGACAAGCCGAGTCCAGTAACAAAAATCTGATTGCTATCATGAGGAAATTGGTGAATGATAACCCCAGAGATTGGCATAAGAGACTGTATGAAGCACTTTGGGCTGACAGAATAACTCCAAAAAGGGCAATGGGATGGTGCCTTTTGAATTGGTTTATGGAATAGGTGCCCAGTTATCTTTACCTCTAGAGCTATCTATAGCTAAACTACAAAGTGTAATCAAGGATCAATACTTCCAAGATTCCCTAGAGAAGAGGATTATGTACTTAACTAAGATTGAAGAAGAGAGGAATGAATTGGTTGACCGAATTACTGCTCATCAGGCTAGAGTTAAAGAGATTTTTGACCGGAAAAGAAGACCTAGAAAGTTTATGGAGGGAGATGAAGTATTATTGTGGGATAGAAGGAGAGAACCAAAAGGTACACATAGCAAATTTGACTCGCTTTGGAAAGGACCTTTCAGAATTCACCAAGTGCTGGGTCTAAATTCTTTTAAATTGGAATATCTGGATGGAGCTATTTTACCCCTGTCCTATAATGGATAGGATCTCAAATTGTATCATCTGTAAAATAGGAGTCCCCTGTTTTGTACATAGCCTTCCCTTTTTGTCTGGTTTTGTGTTTTCCTTTCCCATTTTGTTTTGTCTTGCTTCTTTTCCTTTCTTCTCTATGTTCCTTTTTCTGCAAAACTAGAGCTTCTGAGTTCTCTGCATTTTGCCATAAAATGTAGTCCCCAGTTAGAGCCAATGTTACCTTTTAAGTCACCCTTATTTATCTATTGGTAAAATTTCCTAAACAAGAGTCGATTTGCTATGTTGTCTTATTGGTCATACCTTTGTTTCTTAAATCGGCTCTTGATCCTTCAAATCTTACCCGTTTATCGTCTTTGTGTGTGAAATTACTTAAGGTTTGAACCTGATCTATTCTCAAAGTTCATAGTTCAATGGTTCAATGTGTTCAAAGTCTCTCAAAAAAGCAAGTTGTTTTGTTCTGGGTATTATAAACGTCTTTGAGTTTTCAGGTTGAACTTAAACCCTTTTTGTCAATAGTTCGATGGTTCCACGGTTCAAGGTTCAACATTCAATGCCTTGTAATAAGTCACGTCATGCAGTTATCTTGTGTAATTAATGTATTGTTGAACCATTCGCTTGAACTCTATAGCGACGTTCAACGGTTCAATGGTTCAAAGTTCAATGGTTCAAATCCTTTGACAAAGCCGCATGACTGTTGGTCAGTCTGTGTAGTCCTTGCGTCTTTGAACCTTCACTCATATCCTAACAAGTTCAATGGTTCATGAGTCTAAGTTCAATATTTCTCTAAGTGAACCATTTGCCCCTTTGTATGATCCAATTGGTATGATTGAACCACCGCATTGAACCACATCCCAAAGGTTCGATGGTTCAATGGTTCAAGGATTCAGTGATTTTGATCTCATTTCTTCCCGAGGCTTTCTAAGTCAAATTTAGCGGGAAAGTTGGAGGAAAATATGTCTGAAACTCATTATGAAATTGAAAGTTCTAATTTGGTGGAGGTTACGGATAAATATTATACATCATGATCGCGCATGAATAATACTTGCTATTAATGAAGATGTCAAAATTCATGTCTTTTCAAACATTTTTGGCACGTATTGTTTCGGGTAATAATTATTCAATCTGGTTAGTGCCATTATTAACAAAGAACAAGCCAAATTTAGCAAGTGAGCATACTGTGCGACACAGAGGAGATTAGCGCAAGAGGTATAAGGTTCTTGTTACCCAAATTTCACAGTAATTTCAGATATCTTGAAGGAGAGTTCTGTTCTTCCTCTATGCTATTCCTATTTCTTAGTTGGAAAGAAGAATCTTTTGAGTTTCTAACATTATTTTTAAAATTCAAAGTGTTTTTCATTAGATCCTCCAAGTATGGCTTTGAAATCTGCTTGTCTGGGGAATGAACATGGCCCTAGTCTTACCTGTTCTCATTCTGAATTTGGGGATACTTCACTAGTGCAATATGATTTAGAAGAATTTAGAGAAAGGTCTAGAAACCTTGTGCAAACTCCTATGATGAAGAAAATAGTAGACAGTGGTTTAATTGAAGCTGCGGCCTTTCCCATGGCTGTACAGTGCCCAGAACTGGTTCAGGAATGTATGAATAGGTATGAACCTGAAAATAGATGCATCAGAGGTGCAGATGGTGATATATTGTTTCATGTCGACAGAAAAACCCTAATGTCTGTGATGAGAATACCGCCTAAAGAGGCATATTCCAGCCTTAACATTACTTCTTCTTATGGGCATTTCTCAGAGAAGAAACCAACTTACAAAAGTGTAATAGCAAGAAATTGGCTGCTGAAGTTTCAGAAAGGTGGTTCAAGGATGCCTAGACCACTTACTAGGAATCACATGATTAAAGAAGTGAGGGATATTGTGGTGTTATTACACAGACTGAAGGGCAGCCAGCATTCATATTATTGGGAAGATTGGATGTACTTTTTCGTACAAGTTATCCTCCAAGGAGAACAATATTTGGACTAGGCAGAAATTGTAGCTGATTGTTTGCATCAGTACCTGAGTAATTGTTTGGGAAATAGAAATTTTTATATGTCTTCGTACTTGTTTTATTGCCTGGCATCCATAAGATAGTGGTTGGGGCTACCTCATGCACCTTTAGCAGAAGATAGTAAAATCTATGAATATTATTCACCATTGCAGATGCAGAACTGTTATGAGAATTACAAAAAGGTTAGTGATGTTTTCACTGGGAGAATGACTTATGAACTGGAAGGTAATTTGAATAAGAGAATGTCCAGTGAAGCAATGCAACTAATTAGCATTTATGGTAGTTTCTTTATTCAATTTTCCAAGTTCACTTACGTCAGGGTTGAAGGATTTGACGGTGAACTTGTTAAGTTACCCAGGTATGCGTTTGACCGTTTTGTGCTGATAGAAGTATGCAGACAGTTAGCACATGTGGATGAAAAGTTCTCAACAAAGAAAGGATCCGGTATCTCTTTCCCCATTGAACTTGGACATTACTCATGCCAGTCAAAATCTGATGCTCTAAATTTAGAAGTAAACCTTAAAAAGTTCAATTTTCAGTTCTTCACCGCTAGGTCCCAATTTGATAGCAAAGGCTTTGTCAAGGATAACTTAGATTCTGGAACAGGGCATTCACATATCCCTAAATTGGAAGATTACTGGGAGGACTGCCCAGATGAGTTCGAGGTCAAGAGGAGACTGTGGTGTAGGTTCTCTTTGGGACAGATAATCACCCTTAATCTGAAAATGGACATTTCTGAAGTTATTGATGATCAAGAACAGATGATTGATCCCCAATTTGAACAGATAAAACAATCACCTATTCCAGAAATTGATTGGAGTAAAAAGGAGGAAGATAGGATTGAGGTGAAAACTCTCCCAGTAATAAGGAGGACTGAGAAATGGTTGAGGGAACATAAACAGAAAGGGTTCCAGAATAAAGACACCCAATAATGCATGTCAATGATTGAATCACCAGTCCCGATAAGCTCTTCTAATCACCCTATTGTTATTTGTGGTGTAGGTACTTCCAAGTCAGTAATTGAAAAGAGTCCTGCTATTAAAGAATCTAGAAGAGCCCTCACAACTATTCTACCTCCTCGAGCCACCAGGTTGAGAACCAAAAGCAAAAGAAAGAAGCAGGTTTCTGAAAGAATAGTTGTGGATTTAAATTCAAAGGAGGACTCAGGAGAAGCCATGGGTGATAATGAATCTAGTTCACCAAGAACAAAGGAAGTTAGTGCTAAGCAACAGTCAGAGGTTGCCCTAGTAACCCTTGAGATAATGATGATTTCTGATGTATCCTCTAATAAACTGAATTCTGGGAAAGAAGCCTCAGTCTTTGCACCTAAATGGCTGGAGAATTCTATCAGCGACAAAAGAAAAATAATTCTTTTTTTTGTGCCTTTAGAAGATATGGTGAGCAAATGTTTGGGAAAAATGCCTAAGTCCAGGAAGCTGAAGATGACATCCAGGGTAAGCATTGACCCAAGTACCGGGAATTGGAGTGCGGAAATAGCCAGGCCAGTGACTGATGAAGAAGTACAGGACCCCACTATATAGGATTTCACTGTTGAAAGGGTGGATCTTGGAACTGCTTCAAGAGCAGCGGATGTTCATCATCTTGAGACATCCACCAAAAGAATCATCAGCCGGACCTAGAAGGACGAGAAAGACAAGAAAGAATTGAAGCAGACTCTGCGTTCCATGGAAGAATACATTAACAGCATTCATAATCCCAGTCCACAACCGGTCTCATAGTTTTCTCTGTCTTTTGATCCTAAATCTCCAGCCAACCAGAAGATGTTAGACCAAGTTAACAGAAACAAAATGGTGGCTAAGGTATTTGATGATTGGTTGGACTGCATTGTGCAAAAGGGTACTGAATATATTCATGAACTTAAGAATACATATGATCAAACTGCAGCCACCATTGAAGACCTTAAGGCACAGATTACTTCTTGGGTGAAAGATGAAGGTAAGTGGATGAATGTACTGAACCAAATTGATGAGGTCCAAAAATATGGGGTAATGAAATTTCTGTCAGAAAAGAGTTTAACAGGTGTGGATGAAGATCTACTTTACGTGAATAAGAAAAACATTGAATGGAGAAACTCGGTATCATGGCAAGGGCGTTTTGAACTTACAAAAATGATTAAGGAAATCACCGAGTTCACTCAATCACTGCAGCATGATTTACAATGCATTGATGTAAAGTACATAAAAGATGATGGGAAATCAGAGGAGGGTGTCGACAGAGTGGTTCAATCCTTTAAGAATAAAATTAGCTTTGTCAAAGAAAGTGACGATATCTTAACTGAAGATTTCTCTTGAATTTCTAAGGTGGAGTCACTGCTTTACCTTTGTATCGATGCACTCCCAGAACATAAGGAAAAGATTGGGAAAATACAAAAGGAGAAGGATGTCTGGAAGGCAAGGGTGAGACATATAGGCATCCCCAACCTTCTGAAGATTCAGGAGTTTGTTACTATGTTTTAGGAGTGGAAGACTCAACATGCCTCCTCAACCACTGATAGTAAATCTGCAGATTCGAATCTGTTACCACAGCCGTGATCTTATTCGCCTAGTTGCCTTTATTTAGTTTTCTTTTTAGTTATGCTATTTTCAAGACTTGATCTTTAAATCAATTTGTTAAAAAAACTAAATCCCATGTGGGTCAGAGTTACTTTAACTCTGTGTTTGATTTCACTTGATTAAAGAATTAGGGCAGTCATATATATAGGTTTTTAATTACAAAAGGAAGATATAGAAAATTGGGAAGCTAAACTACAGTGGTTTTGATAAGCATATATGATTTTTGTCTAAAACATCTTTTTCATCTGTGAATGAAAGGAAGAAACGATTGCTGCATTCTTGAATCTGTGTGTTTGAGTTTCTGAAATTGGATTTCTTGTGCGAAGTCTTCTTTCTTATGGTAATTGTTCTTTTAGATAGTTCATTATATATGTTCTATAAATTATTGGTTCAGCAATAGTTATATGTTTATGTATCTGATTGATTTGTTAAAAAATAGAATCTGTGTATTCTATCATAAAATGGTGCTTTAAAAAAGGAATATCGCATTCATAACATGGCGGTGTATGGATGTTAGTTTGGCCTTTAGACACTTTCTGGTTAAAAGTGTGATTGGGATAATTAACATAGATTGAATTCGTTGAAGATCTTAAAGGGAGATGTACCTCAATTCAGAGGGGAACTATCTTAGAAAGCTAACCCATTTGTTGATTAATTCGTTTGTTCTTTAAGGAAGAAAAGGTGTAGAGTCCGAATAGAGTGATTTTGAATAAGGACAAACCTGTCAACCAACACAACACAATGAATATTTTGAATGCTCTATAATCACAAGTATGCATTAAGTCCATCTAATTTGTAAATGAAACTTAATCATTCTTATATATGCAATTACAAAGATTCCCACTAAGAATTTCATAATTCAAACTTGAGATGTCGGCATAGGACCTAAATAATGGTCATAAAACTGACATTTAAATTTAGGGCAGACCCAAAATAAGGTAGGACTAGGGTGCTAATGCCCAAGTCCACCCCTCATTTCTGTTCAAGGATCATTAAAATAGCACCCCCTAGGTCCTATTTGCCATAAGACTTCAAAGTTTTCTCATCGGGAGTCAAAATTATCACACAAGATGCTCTAAATACAATTTAAGGACCCATGAGCTAAACCTTAAGAGGGAAAAGCCCCAAAGGGGACATTTTTTGACATAACAGCTTATAATAACTCCTACAATTCTTCTATTAAGATGTCTCCATTTGAAGCATTGTATGGAAGAAGATGTCGAACTCCTATAAGTTAGGATAAGCTAGAAGATAGGATAAGCATTGGTCTAGAAATGTTGGCAAAAATGGAAGAACAAGTTAAGTAAATCAAAAAAGATTAGCGGAAGATAATGATAGACAATTCTCAATTGGAGTGAAAGTTATTTTGAGGGTCAAACCTCAGAAAAGTTCCATAAAGTTTGGGAAGTCTTCCAAACTAGCTCCTAGATATGTAGGACCCCTCAAAGTTCTTGAAGTGATCAATCTGGTTGCTTATAAAATCACCCTATCCAGCTTCTGCAAGGATGTATAATATTTTTCATGGTTCATATTTGAAAAAGTACATAATAGGTGATAATCATATTCTTGATTGGAATGCTTTACAGGTGTAGGACCCAGGAGTGGTCATTATCAAGCCCCTCAAAGTGCTCAAAGTTTGCAAGCTCTACTTGCGTAATGGAGAGGTTACTCAATGTAAGGCCAAGTGGGACCAGTATACAGAGGACAATGCTACATGGGAAGATTATCATGATTTTCATTAGAAATTTCCTAATTTTTTCATGCTTTTCAAAGCTGAACAAAAACCTTATCATGTTCTTAATTTTGATACATTGATTCATCAAGGACAATGAATCTTATGGGGGGAGATATGTCACATCCCTAATTTTTGACTATGTTTTACTTTTTACTTGTATGTAATTAGTAGATAATTTTCACATGATTTAATGATTTGGCGTTACGTGAAAATGTCAGGATAAATCAATGATTTCATGAGTTTGAATTTATATGTTTAGAAATAGACATGTGATTATATGTTATCGTGATTATTCATTCATGATGTATATGAAGTAACTAATGATGCACTAATCCCAGTTTGGTTGATTGTAAGTGTGTTTGGTATGTAAAAGGAGAATGATAACAATTAGAATGAAAATTAGATCAAACCCTTTTTCATATAACATTCAAGGACAAGGCTGAGCCAAATCACTACCAAATGAAGGAGGACTCAATTGCTGACCTTGTGCTCATGTGTGTTATAGATGAATAAGGTTCAACTTAGCCTTTTCCTCAAACCCTAGGTTAACAGTGCATGAATCCCAAGTTCTATAGAGATCTACTTATAATAGAAAAAGTACAATAGGAACCCAAAAACAAAATGCATAGGGCTAATAAGAGGAATGATAGAACCTGTATCCCAAAAGCAAAGGTGTAGGAGGACCAATTCGAGACTGCCCAGGTCCTGACTGGAAGAATATGCCTAAACTACAAACTAGAAAGATGTTGCAAATGTTGTCTTGATGCTAGATCTGAACTGAAAAAAGGCCAAAGGACATGGGTGGTACCATCCAAGTCCTTGATGAGAGAAAACCCTATAACTATCTTTGGATCCTGAAACCCTAATTTGTGCCCAGTCTTCACGTAGCTCTATATTTTCTAGATCTTGCTCATGTAACCTGCACACAATAAGATAAGAAGGGTTTTGGGGGTTATGGTGTTTAGGGACTTGCCTTAGTCAAATCTGTGGATAGCATTCAAGATTCCCAACATTGTTTATTGATAAAGAGTGCATGCCTTCATGGGGGTAGAGCCTAAAAACAATGATAATATGATGATTCAAATGATGATAAACAAATAATGATATCACCTATGTGATGAACCCTTAGAGTGATGAAGATTCTTCAACTCCTAAGGAAGGATAGATGATAGCTCCATATCTACAATAACAACACAATGAAAAAATAGAAATCTACTCTAGAATCACAATGAATGCTCTTGCTTGCTTTACTTCAAGATCTCAAGTTCACTATCTCCATCTAGGTTAAAAATGAACTAAAAAACACACTTATATATGTTTTCCTATTCATAATCATAAATTTAAACCAAAAGAGCCAACAAGGAGAAACCTCTAGAGAGGTGAAAGGCTGACCTAAACTTAAATTACTCCCAACCTAAAATGAGGGACCTGGGAGGTACTACCCAAGTCCTTTAGTCTCATTTAGGTCTAGGCTAAGGTAAATGAAGGGGGCCATATTCCCATTCTATCTCGGTGTTGGGCAATTTTGCATCGGGAGAAACATTTTCAATCTATAATGCAATTAAGAGGATATAGGAGCTAAAAAAGGAGGTAAAAAGACAAGTGGATACTTTTTACTCCATAACATTTAGCCCCCACTTTAATGTGTGTATGATCTTATGATTGGTACATGCATTAAAGTACGATCAAAACACATCAAGCACATCAAACACTAGAGCTAAAAGCACACCCTAAGTTTGGAAGACCATGTCTAGCCTCCAAACTTAGGAAAACATAAGAAGACATGTGATAAACATGTAAAACATGAAGAAGATAGTCAAGAAGCACATAATACATGGAGAAAACATGAACACAGTCATGCAATACATGAAGCATATACGAAGAGGACATGATTAAGAAATTATTCTATACTAATAGGTATCATGGGGGGAGCTCATCGCTATGCACCACCATCAAAGAAACATAAAACACATAGTGTGGGGGGAACTCATCACTACACACCACCACAAAATATGCAAAACACGTAGGGAAAGCACATGGAAAACACATGGAAAACATGAGCACCATAGAGTGTGTCATCGACCCATTATACATCTTATACATAGAAAACACGGGCCATAGGGAGGAAAGCATTGCTACACTCTGCCATCTAAAACACGCCAAACACACCTTACGGTCAAGCTACGCTACCACGACTGCCAAAAACATGCTTAAGGGTGAGTAACTCAAGACCCGACCCTACCTCCCACGAGAGGACTTTTTCAAAAAGGATGTGCAACTAATCAAGGGAATACACAACCCCACCTTCCGCAGAAGGGCTTTCAAAAGCATACAACCCCACCTGCATCACGAAGAGGCCTTACAGTGAAAAGGAAGCATACACAACACAAAAAACAAAGTATACAGCCCAACCTTCATCATAGAGATGCATTACAGTGAAAAAGGTAGTACACACAACACACTTTATCACAATATCCAAGCATTTACCACAATATATGCCCCCAACTTAAAGTGGTTGCTCTCACTTGCCAGTAGCAATCACGTTTAAGGTAAGGTTGCAAACACATGAGGGAATACGAGCTTTTACAAAGCCCATGCCCCAAAGTGACATCTTCTTACAATCATCGAAGTGTTCCCAACAATCACAATAGAAACACATCAATATCATTTGCTAATAACCATTGATCAACAACATGCATGTATATGAAAGATAATCAAAATAGGCTTTGGTTAGAAAATCTAGGCTAAGATAACAACCAAATTATTTCATTAAACTAATGCAAAATTAAGGCAACATACCATTCGAACAAACCAAGGCTATACTTACAGGTTCAGAATCGAGTATAGCCATGAGGTTATACTTTAGGTATCTTAGAACTAAGTGTAGCTACAAGGTGAGACAAAAGCATTCCAAAGTGCATAGAAGCAGATTTAGAGTATTGCAAAGCTTGTTACAATAATTTCACAGTACAATACACGATCACATCACGACATAAAGTGATTCTACTAGTCAAATGTCAGTAACAAATTACTCCCATCTTCATATATGGACTAGGTCCATCTTTTTTTTCTTGTTTGAGGGATGCATGATCCTTATCAGAAGTGTATATTTGTTGTCGTCATTCACCGACTAGTAGAGCCACAAGTACAACGGAAGAATGAAATCACAAAAAAATGAGAAAGGAGACAAAAGTGACTTAGGGTCACACTGTGGGAAGACGCCCCCAATACACCATCAACAATGTTATGCCTCGAAGGCACCACACATAATAATTACAACAAGAGAAGTGTAGAAAAATAAAGAAACAAATAGAAGGAATGTCACAATGGAGGCAGTGTCCTTGTATCCTTGACCTTACAAGAGTATCAATGGTAATTCAAGGAGACCTAAACAAACATTTAACACTACACAAGGGAACACAACACAACAACATATATAATTAAGAGGAGGCCACCCGTGAGAGCAACTCAAAGAGGTGCTACATCAAGTGTGGTTCAATGAGGGAGAAATACTTACCTGATTCATGCAGGATATTTCCTAGCAGATAATCTGTCTATCAACTTACAATATATCACAAAAGTGTTGGACTTATTGATATTGTGTTAACATTAAGAATAGGATGATGGCAAGATTTGGTGGGCTTCAAAGGATGGTATCCAATACTAGTCAGAGAGCTATGTGTAACAGCTTCTAAGGGTACTTTGATTCCTTGTTTTATGCCACAACCATTACCTACGTAATTACAATTTTTGTAAAGGATTTTAAATCCAAGACCATAGAGAGACTTCATCTTTTTAGAAGAAGGTGAGGCCTCATAAGTCTCATATTCTATAGTGTAAGTAAGAGTATTGTCTTTGTTTTCTACTAAAGAAACTTTAAGTTCCTTAGGTACTTCCAAAGATTGCTTGGATGAGATCGAGGCAATTTTTTATGTTTCCGGATTAGGGTTAGTAAGTTTATATTCCCCCATAAAGGAAGGAGTAAAATCTCATGAACCCCAATTGTCACCAAGAAGTGCATTCAATGGTGATTTGGAATCTTGCACAACATTATCTATGGCAAAAAGTATTGATGAATCAACTTTTAAGTTATTGAGAAGCTTGTGATTGATCACTTGTTTTTGTGCCTCAACTTGTAAACAATTTTCTGGATCCGGGTCAGCTTCAATTGTTTGAAGTTTATTTGCATAAATAAACTTTATTGATCGATGAAGGGTAGACAGAACTACCCCCATGGTGTGAATTCATGGTCTACCAAGAATGATGTTATATGAAAGCACAGCGGGCATGACATGGATAAGGGTAGGTAATGTCACAGGTCTAGCCTTTACGGGTAAAGTTATGGTACCTAGTGATTGTCTACCAACATTATCAAAGACACAAATGTTAAGTTTATCTGGTTTGATTGAAGATGTGTCAACCTTAATTTTGCGTAGCAAATCAATGCCACAAAAATTAAGATCCAATGCATTGTCAATCATAGTTTGCTTTATTAACTTTTTATTTATTATGAAAGAGATTAGAAGAGGATCATATTGGTTTTGAACTTCAATTGATGGTAATTCATTTTGAAACAAAATATCCATTTAGTCATATGTACATACAGTCTAACAGAGCTACTACATCATTTGGCTTAACAATGGGTGGTACAATCACCTTCTGTAAAGCTTCTTGGAGCATTCTATGGTATGTAGGTGATGTTTGTGTGAGTTCCCAGAGAGAGATCTTAGCAGGAGTAGCATAAAGCTGCTTGACAAGATCATATTATTTACTAATATGAGTAAGATGAGGTGGTTGAGGAAGCATAGGTTGAGAAGATGGAAGAGAAACAAGAACATGCGATGCTTGCTTACTTTGATTATCGTTATAGGTGTTATATGTGTGAGCAATCGTGTGATATTGTGACACATATTGAACACCTTGATTTCCTTGAGTAATTTGTGTGATTGATAATTTGAAACTACTATAAGAACCTACTAAGATACCACAAATACTCTAGAATTCCTACTCAAATTCAATACATCAATGAAACTAAGAAAAATGCAGAAAACATAAGTTATACCTTATAAACTGATTATCTCGTGCGTTCCATTGTCTCCTATCTTCTCAATGATCTTGTTGAGGATTGATATTGCTCTCAGAAGGGTACTTCCTTGCTTTCCAAGATGACAATGAGAGGAATGGATTTTGTGGATGAATATGCAAAGTGAAGGATTTCAACAATGCAAAGCTAAGATGAAGATGATATGATTGGTATGAAGCCATTGATAATGCTATGGATATTGATATGAAACTAGATGAGATTATGGAGCTAATGATTGTGCAACAATGGAGATTATGAAAATAATGCAAATGGGGGGGGCAAAGGTACGCTTGATTGCTTGATGGAATTTTTGCATCATATAATTACTAAAAGCTCTTGTGATGGAAAATGAGTGTGAGGAACTTGCTTTTATAGGCTAAGGATAAGCCAATTCCAAGTGTCATAAGATCCACAGTGGAGGAATGAGTCATGTGATGTGTACGGTAGAGATTTGATTGGTTGGAATGAGAGAGATAAAGGTGGAAGATGTTCCTATTATGTTTACAAGGTAGAAGAATATGTGGAACCATAAACCACATGTCATGATGCTCACAAAGAGCAGTGAGATAAAAGTGGAAGACTATGAGAAGATCATGGAGGAAGGACTCTTTGGTTGTTGGAATGTGAGAGAGAAAATAGTCTTTGGAAGACAAGTGTCTTTGACCATGGAGATGATTGAGAAATAATAGGACACATGTGGAAAAGAAATAAGGCACATGTTGAGAGGATAATTGCTTAACTAAATATTAAGAATATTTAATTATTGGAGCAACATGGTGAGGTGTCCAATGATGTGGAACAATGACATGGATGAGTGATGTGGAATTTAGACATAAGACTTTGATTTAGAGGAAAATGATTAAATAATTTAGGATTATTTAATTAGATATGACATTAGAGGAATTAGGAATGATTAAATTAAATAAATTGATATTTTATTTAATTATTTGAAATAATGAACTAAATAAATAAATTAGGATATTTATTTATTGATAGAAGAATAAGAATAAAATAAATATTTAAATATTTATTTAATTCGACTTGAGCCATTTTTTAGGTGTATCCATTTTGCCCCTCTTTGATACAATGTGTTTTATCATGTTGTTTCAAAGAATTTTTTTTTTTTATTATGATACATGCCCCAATTTGCCCCTCGTATAGGTTTTGATGACGGTAGTATGCTCCCTCGGGAGATTGGTCAGGTTGGAGTTTGTAAAAGGATGACAAACGATCTCACGACGAAGAAGAATGAACAACATGATCTGCGGGTGAAAAGTTTGGATGACGGAGAATCAAAAATGATGAAAAACATGGTAAACATGTGCAAGGTCAAAACACCTCTAGCTAGGGTTCACTTGGCTATAAATAGGGAAGTGGGGTCACTTTTCTCTTCATTTGTACACTTGTCATTTGAGGAGAGATTATAGGAGACCTAGTGTAGAGCAGAGCAGAGAAGCCAGTGAAGATGCAGCAGATTCTGATAGAGAGTCATAGGTTTGAGAGGATCTGATGATTCGGGCAACCAACAGACTGCGGATCCCCGATATGTATGCATTTAATTTTGGTCAGTGTGCATTTATTGTGGTCAAAATCTAGGGTCAAAAGTCATGTTTTTGTATGCGTAGTAAGATTAGTTCAGCGCATTTGATAATTAAATCCACGCATTTGATAATTAAATCCACGCATATGGCGTGATTCTATGCATATGATAAAGGAATCCATGCATATGCAATTTTTTTACAATTGACAAATAGTTCTGTGCATTTAGTTAGGGTTTCCATGCAAATGATTAAATTAGCGCATTTAGATAACAGTCCCGCACATATAGAATAATGTCACACAGGCAAAATAAAGTAGCGCACATGATTAGGGATTAGGCGCATTTAGATTTTTCTGTGTATTTGCCTAGGGTTTTAGCGTATGTATTGTGATGTTGTGCATCTGAAATAAAACTATGCTTTTGGTTCCTGATTCCACACATATGCCCAAATTTGCACAAAAGATTAGGGCTCTTGTACATATGACAAAAAGCTACGCTTTTGAAAAGTAGAGCGACACATGATAAAAGTAATCAATTACTTAGCTGATTTGGTTAAGTCGGCATCGAGGTCGATGTTGGCCAACTGATAGGTCATCTTTGAGATTGATAGAATCTCAAAAGAGATGATAAGATAAGTTCGATGATAAGATAGCTAAATAACTGGTTTGATAGATGTTGTAGATATGCAGCTTAGTTGTTTTGTTAACACGCTTTGTTATTGATTGTAGGAGGAGCAAGATAATGTATTGATATCGCAAGAGAGATTCCCTGTTATGCAGCTTCTACGACCATACTTGACCGATACCGATCATTTGGTGCTCAGATCAATGGGACTGTGGTATGTCTGCTTTATACCTAAGATTCGGGAGAATCTAGAACTACTGACTGCATTGGGTGAAAGGTTTCACAGTGGGATTGGCACATTCCATCTGCCTACTGGAGAGATGATAGTGACCTTGGAGGATGTGCATCAGATTCTGTGGATTCTAATTCAAGGAGAGCTAGTTGAGTACGAGTCACACTCAGGAGCTGGATTGACAGAGTGTAGATGGGTGTTTGACAACGTTGAGCTTGAGGGCACAGAGATCAGTTGGGTTGATATGGTAGACTATTATGAGGCCATGCCAGCCATACTAGTAGGGTTGATTGAATGGGTTGTTTTCCTAGACAGGAGATCACGCAGATTTTCAATTGGATGGGAGAGGACCTTAGAGAGGATGATATCTGAGGGGACACACTTCACCTGGGCTCCATGCATACTTGTGCACTTGTATGATGATCTTCATCAGTTTGTGTATGATGGAGCTACCAATCTGTCTGCCAGAGTATCACTATTATAGATTTGGGCATGGTTACACATAGCCGTCACACGACTGATAGGCATGGGTGTTAGAGGCCATGATAGACCTTACTCATACAGGTTCCAGGAGACTCTTCCCAGCCCAAGCTGGGAAAGCTTGAGTACTGGCAACATGCATTGGATAATGTCGACACAGTTGAGTGGCAGCCTTATCTGGATTGCGAGGCCTGGGATGAGGATGTTGCGAATCTACCTTACTAATTTCAGATACGATGGTTGATAGGGAGGACTCCCTATATACTTGAGTGACATATCGTTTCTTGTGTGCTTCGACAGTTTGGTAGGGTCTAGGGAATGCTCCAGGGTACTACAATATTTGCTTAGATGCATAAGGAGCATCCATGGTGGGGTCTGATTGCACCTTATGAGACTGTGAGAGCTGACTTTCTACAGATTCCATACTAGATGTGGGATTTGTGGAGAAAGATTGTGGATGCAGGGATGACAGCTAATTTTCCAGCACACTTTACAACTCATCCTGTTATGAGATATTCTAGACCTAGAGAGCAGGCTCTGAGACTAGAGGATGAGGAGGAGGAGTATGACACTCCACGCTAGAGGAGGAAGTGATGACGAGGTGGTAAAGGTAGCCGAGGTGGAGAAGATGATGGTGGTGGGGGTGGTGGAGGTGGCAGAGGCAGAGGAGATGATGGAGATGATGGGGATGATGGTGGGTAGAGGAGAGTGAGACAAAGGGTGGACGGGGTGCCCCAGATACAAGTACAGCCTCAGGTGTAGGCACATGTGCAAGTTTAGGGGTAGCCACAGGTATAGGTTCAGGGGCAGCCACAAGTGTAGGCACAGGTCCAAGTGTAGACACCCAAAATTGACCCAATTTATCATTTAGGCATTTTTCGCTTTTTTCGCTCGCATTTCACCTTGCATGCATCATTTCATCTAATACACTTATAATTAAAACTTAATTATTTTCTCCCTCATCTTCATGATTAATTAAATAAATTTTATTTATTTAATTAATCCTTCTTCATTCTTCTATCCTCCGTCAATAATTAAATAATTTTTAATTATTTAATCATCATACCTTTCTTCTCACAAATAAATAAAATTTATATTTTATTTATTTTCTTCACCCAATATATATAAATTAAATAAATTCATATTATTGATTTCTACTATTATCCTCTCTTGCATAATGAATTAAATAAACATATTTATTTAATTCATTATTTTCTATGCATATCTCCCAAAATTCCCTCCATCGTTGATCTTCTCTTCCATCCTACACCGTTGATCGCCTACTTTCTAAAAATCACTCACCTCCCCAAATAAAATCCCTAATTTTTATCATTTGTGACTCTTGGTCATTGCATTTGCAACACAAGTCTAATTTTTGTGAGTGGAGTCTCATGATTTCATTTTAGTTTTTGAAACCTTCATGTCAATGGGCTGGAAAAATACTTGATTTTCATTCATTTTCATGGAATCCCTCTTTGCATGTATGAAATATCTCTTGCATTCATTATCAAAACCATTGCAGCCTCTTCGATTTGGTTCACATGGAGAAGTAATCCAAAAAAAATTGAGAAATTGTAACACCCATGATGCAGGAGCATCCCTGGTTCAAGAGCAATCTTGCATCAACCAAAAACATTTGCATTTCAGTTTGTTTGCAGTTCAGTTTGTTTCTTTTCATTTTCCAGTTCAGTTCAGGTAGTTCAGTCAGTAGCAGTTTCTGTATTTTGGTCCACATTCTACCACAATATCATTTCAAACCTTGTGGAGTAGGACTTAGCATCTAGAGTCATCCATCTACATCATATCCAAAATTTAGAGCATTTGGATCAGTTACCGAAAAGTTATCGCTATCAAAAGATCGATTATTTTCTCATAACAGAGCATTCTGACAATCTTTGATAATCAGCTAAAGGAGAAGATTTGTGGAGCATTTCTCAACTTGTGGAGATTAATCACACATCATTCAATGATATTTGGTTCATGGCTAACCTTCCCTGAGATCTAGACATCATTCCATTCATTTGCAGAAGTGTTCTATGTATTTAGGCCCAATCTATCCATGTACACACATTACAGCTCTTCATTGGAGTTTGTGATCTTTCTTGGCTGACGTGAAGGAATATTTTGTACCGGAGATGATATATGAGGATGTAATAGATCCCTAGGAAAGAAGATTAGAATAGTTAAAAATAGATTCATAAAATTCATAGTTTGGATTGGCGTGAAGGAACTTCAAAGCTATATCTTGTGTATATTCTATAATCAGGCCTGTAAGCCATAATTGTAAGCCCGCATGTTGCTGACAGATCTGTATTTGAACCTTATGATATATTTAATGATTGAATATGCATTTATTCCATATCTTTGAGTTGTTTCCATTATGTTTTCTCTTGTTGCACGGTCAGGACAGTTCATTCTGTGAACCCTCCTACCGTGACTGCACCAAGTGGTATCAAAACGAAAGTTTGAATCTTTAGGAGTGAATTGAGTGAAGTTGGTGAAGGAATTCCATAAGATCTTTCTATGAATAGATCACCAAATTGAGGCAGGTTACTTGTGTCGCAACCGATCGCTGATTGTGAGGCAATTGTCACCTTGTAGCTCGATCGTCAAACTTGAGGCAGTTTGCACTTGATCCTAGGAAGAATGCTACTGAGGAGAGTTGCTTTTGTTGGAACAATGGTTGGTAGAATGGATGAGATGATGGAAATGATGAAAATAATGTGAATTCTATTGGATGCTATTGAAGAAGATAGGCGAAGAGGATTGACACCTAGACCTAATGTTGAAAGTGATGATGAAGAAGAATTTTAATCTGTTGAACAAGTTAGCGAAACCCTAGGAGGTGATGAAGACGAAGAATTAGATCAAATCAAGATTTTTCAAGCTATTTTGAAGATTGGAAAGAGACCTAAAGTTGATGTACTAAATTACACTGGCAATTTGAACCCTGAAGAGTTGATTGACTGGATAAATGACATAGAAGAATACTTTCAGTATGAAGAAGTTGAAGATCTGGAGAAGGTAGAATTTGCAAAGACAAAGTTGAAAGGACGTGCTGCTATATGGTGGAAAGAAGTTCAGTTGGATAGAAATAGAAGGGGAAAAGAAAAGATTACAAAGTGGGATAGAATGGTGACAAAATTGAAGAATCAGTTTATACCTACTGACTATGAGATGGAGTTGTTGAAAAGATTGCAGAACCTAAGGCAAAAGGAGAAATCTGTGAAGGAGTATATTGAAGAATTTCATAATATGATTATAAGGATAGGACATAGTGAAGCAAGCAAGGAGAAAGTGGCTAGATACATCAATGGACTAAGATTGAACATTCAAGAAGAACTAAGTTTGGTGAGGATGACATCTTTGGAAGAGGCATATCAGTTTTCCCTGAAAGTTGAAGAAAAGATGAATAAGAAACATGATCAGAGACAGAGAGGTAGAGGAGGTAAATTTTAGAGAGGAAGAACATTTTTTGGAGGAGACAGATCACATCCAGAGCAGAACAAGTTTGACAACACATTCAAGGACGATAGAGATTATAGTGCAAACCAGAGAGATGACAGAAACTTCTACCCAAGAGGAAACCCTAGTGCATACCGAAATGAGGGATACATAAGAGAAGGGAAAGGATTTGATAAGATAACATTCAAAGGCACTTGTTTTAAGTATGGAGGTGAAGGACATAGAGCATTTGAATGTAATCAGGGGAGTACAAGCAAGAGAACAAAGAACATTGGAAGAGCAGCTTATGTTGAAGAAGAACCTGTTGGATCACCTAGTTCAGTTGGCAAACTGGAGAAAGGAGAATGACTTGTCATGAGGAGAGCACTATTTCAAGCAGAGACAAATGAGGAACCACTGCAAAGGAAGAGTTTATTCAGAACAAGATGCAAATCAGGAGGTAAATGTTGTAAGGTTGTAACTGATAGTGGTAGTTCTGATAACCTAGTTTTAGAGGAGATGGTGACTAAACTGAAGTTGGAAAGATTGAAACACCCTAAGCCCTATTAGATAGCATGGATTCAGGATGATCATAAGGTACTAGTGAGTGAACAATGTTTGGTGAAATTTCATATTGGATCATATCATGATGAAGTCTTGTGTAATAGTATGCCAATGTATGTATGTCATATCTTGTTGGGTAGACCTTGGCAGTATGATAGAAAATCTATACACGATGGGAGAAAGAATACCTACACTATAACATCAAACAGGAAGAGAATTACCTTGATCCCTTTGGAGGATGATCCTAAGAGTGAAGTATGTGGGAATGCTAGAATCTGCTTGGTAGATGGAAGAAAATTTCTAGATGGTTTGAGACATGAGAATATGTGTTATGCTTCAATTCTTAAGAAGCCTGAAACATTGAAGGAGACTGAAGAATCACAACTGGAGGATATAAGAGATTTGTTGACATAGTATGAAGACATCATATCTGACAATGTACTTGAAGGATTGCCACCAATTAGGAGTATTAGTCATCACATGGATCTTATACTAGGAGCTAGTTTGCCTAATAAAGCAACACATAGAATGACACCAACAGAGAATGAAGAATTGAATAGACAGATACAGGAATTGTTGAGGAAAGGTTTAATCAGAGAAAGTTTGAGTCCTTGTGTAGTACTTGCAATGTTAGCATTGAAGAAAGATGGAGAATGGAGATTGTGTATAGACTCTAGAGCAATAAACAAGAACATAGTTAAGTATAGATTCCCTTTACCTAGGATGGATGATATCATGGATTGTTTGAGTGGAGCAAAATATTTCAAAAAGATAGATTTGAAGAGTGGATACCATTAGATCAGAATCAGAGAAGGAGATGAATGGAAGACTATTTTTAAGACAAATGAAGGGTTGTATGAGTGGTTAGTGATGCCTTTTGGATTGACAAATGCATCGAGTACTTTCATGAGATTGATGAATGAAGTCTTGAAGAAATTATTGGATAAGTTTGTTATTGTGTATTTGGATGACATTTTGATTCTCAATAAGACAAAAGAAGAACATTTGTGGCACATTAGACAAGTATTACAGAGGTTGAGAGAAGAGAAATTGTTGATCAACATCAAGAAGTGTAGTTTCATGAAGGAAGAATTGGTATATTTAGGATTTGTGATTTCTGCAGAAGGATTGAAGATGGACCCTGAGAAAGTAAGAGATATTGTTGAATGGCCTACATCAGAGAGCATTGGAGAGGTTAGATCATTTCATGGATTAGCTAGTTTCTACCAGAATTTCATTAGAAATTTTAGTTCAGTTTGTAACCCTATGACAGAGACAATGAGGGGTGATAGGAAAGACTTTAAGTGGACATCAGGAGCAACTAAAAGTTTTGAACTATTGAAGCAGAAAGTGACAGAGCAACCCGTTTTAGAATTACTAGATATCAATAAGGTATTTCACATTGATTGTGATGCAAGTGGGAGTGCAATTGGAGCATTGTTAAGTCAAGAAGGTAGACCTGTAGCATATTTTAGTGAGAAGTTGAATGATGCAAGGAGAAGATATTTAGTTTATGATCAAGAGTTCTATGCTATAATTCAAGCCCTAAAGAAGTGGAGACATTATTTTCTGCCTAAGGAATTTGTGTTATATATAGATCATCAAGATTTGCAATAGTTGAATAGTCAAGGTAAGTTGAATCAGAGACATATGAGATGGGTAGAGTTCATGCAAAGTTATACATTTGTGTTGAAGCACAAGAGTGGAAAATCAAACAAAGTTGCCAATGCATTAAGTAGGAGAAGAAACATGTTGACAAAGATGAGAGTTGAAGTGTTGGGATTTGATGAATTGAAGCATATGTATGAGGGAGACACTAATTTTGTAGAACCTTGGAAAGCATGTAAGGAACCTGTTGTGATAGATAGGAGTAAGTGGTTGGATTATTTCATTCAAGAAGATATGTTGTTCCAAGGAAATTGGTTGTGCATACCTAGAAGTTCAATGAGAGACAATTTGATCAAGGAGAAACATAGTGGTGGATTGGCATGACATTTTGGGATTAATAAGACAATGGCATTGGTGAGTGAAAACTACTATTGGCCTCAGATAAATAAGGATGTTAGGAAATTTGTGCAGAGTTGTATAGTTTGTCAAGTTGCAAAAGGGAGTAGTCAGAATACTAGATTGTATAAACCTTTGACAATACCAGAGAGACCTTGGGTAGACATAAACAAGGATTTTGTGATGAGATTACCTAAGACACAGAGAGGACATGATTCAATATTTGTAGTGGTAGACAGATTTTCAAAGATTGCTCATTTCATACCTTGTAAGAAGACAACTGATGCAGTGCATGTAGTAGACCTATTTTTCAAGGAGATTGTGAGATTGCATGGATTACCTATGAGTATAATTTCAGACAGAGACACTAGATTTATTGGATATTTTTGGAAGACACTTTGGAAGAAGATGAAGACAAATTTGAAGTTTAGTTCAACATTTCATCCACAGACTGATGGATAGACAAAGGTAGTGAATAGGAGTTTGGGAAACTTGTTGAGATGTTTGGTTGGAGAGCAGGCATGAAGTTGGGACTTGATTCTTTCACAAGCAGAGTTCGCATACAATAATTCAATAAATAGGAGTACCAGAAGAACACCTTTTGAGATTGTTACCGAAGTGAATCCTAGAGGAGTGATTGAACTAAGAGACATGGGTATGGAAGAAAAGAGAAGTGTAGAAGCAGAAGAAATTGCAAATCACATGGAAATAATGCATAATTAGGTGAAGAAGCATTTGGAGGATATGAACAACAAATATAAGGAGCAAGTAGATGAGAAGAGAAGACATAAAGAATTTGAAGTTGGAGATGAAGTGATGGTATACTTGAGAAAAAAAAGATTTGTAGTTTGGACATATAACAAGTTGAAGATGAAGAAGTTTGGACCTTGTAGGATACTCAAGAAATTTGATTTAGGAAATGCATATGAAGTAGAGTTATCGAAGACATTGGGCATATCACCTATTTTCAACATTGCAGACCTATACCAGTATCATGAAGTAGCGTTCAGTGATAGCATGGCAGAGGACTTGAAGAAGCAGTTACCACAACAAGCACCAGAGCAAATTGAAGACATTCTAGATAGAGAAGTTGGATGCATCACTAGAGGAAGACAATACAAAGAATAACTTGTGAAATGGAAAGGTAGACCGAAGAAGATTCATCATGGATTTCTCAGGCTAACGTGAACCTTCTTGGTTCTCCCCTAGCCCCAACAAAGTGAGGGACTCAATTTTTCAATAACCCTAGATGTCTGATGCAGGAGCATCCCTGGTTCAAGAGCAATCTTGCATCAACTAAAAACATTTGCATTTTAGTTCGTATGCAGTTTAGCTTGTTTCTTTTCATTTTCCAGTTCAGTTTAGGCAGTTCAGTTAGTAGCAATTTTTGTATTATGGTCCGCATTCTACCGCAATATCATTTCAAACCTTGTGGAGCTAGACTTAGCATCTAGAGTCATTCATCTACATCATATCCATAATTTAGAGCATTTGGATAAGTTACTGAAAAGTTATCGCTATCAGAAGATCGACTATTTTCTCATAACAGAGCATTCTGACAATCTCTGATAATCAACTAAAGGAGAAGACTTGTGGAGCATTCCTTGACTTGTAGAGCTTAATGACACATCATTCAATGATCTTTGGTTTGTGTCTGACCTTCCCTGAGATATACACATCATTCCATTCATTTGCAGAGGTGTTCAATGCATTTAGGCCCAATCTATCTGTGTACACACATTACAGCTCTTCATTGGAGTTTGTGATCTTTCTTGGCCGACGCAGAGGAATCTTTTGTACTGGAGATGATATATAAGGATGTAATAGATCCCTAGGAAATCAATTTAGAATAGTTAGAAATAGATTCATAAAGTTCATAGTTTGGCTTGGCCCGAAGGAACTTCAAAGCTATATCTTGTGTATATTCTGTAAGCAGGCCTATGAGCCCTAATTGTAAGCCTACATGTTGTCAGCTAATATGTATTTGAACCCTATGATATATTGAATGACTGAATCTACATTTGTTCCATATCTTTGAGTTGTTTTTGTTGTGTTTACTCTTGTTGCATGGTCAGAACAGTTCATTTTATGAACCCTCCTACTGTGACTGCACCAACCCAGGTGAACTTGTTTTTGATTTGCATGTTTTGTATCTTGCCTAGGTTTGATTTCTTGAGGTTTTGGGTTGGATTTTGATCTAAGCTTGCTTAATCTGTATATTTCTCCACCCATCACAGAATGGCACACTCGGTGGGACCAATCGCTTGGTTGGTTTTGGTTTTTAATTGCTAAAAATCATCTTTTTTTAGTCCAGATATAGGATAATGTGCACTTGATCCACATGCGATCGCCTTTGAAGGATAGAAAATTACATTTGGAGATCGTCCGATCACCTTTGAGTGGGGCAAAATCACATATGCATGATTGTAGGTCACCTTCGGTTGATAGAACGTTGCCTTTGGCTCAATGCATGCGCTTTTGGTTTACACTATGGTTTATGGATAGCCTTGTGTCATTTTTGCATTTTTTTTGGCATGTGGGTTATTTAATTAAGGTTGCATATTGATGTAGATGAAAACCCCTATTTTCATGAGTCATCTCCAAGTTGGTTTATTTGGAGATTCCTAGTTTAACATTATCATAATGTTAATCTTTCTAATTTTTATAGAATACAAGCAAAAATGGCAAGATCTAGTCTTAAGGGATTCTTAGGGTTTAGATTTTTCTACATGCAAGATTTTTCTCTGGTTTCTGTGAAGACTTTTTGCAGGTTCCATGGGTGCATGCGCCTTTGATCGACAACTGATTGCCTTTGCACTGTAGAAAATCACATTTGAGTGATCGGACATCGCCTTTGAGGAGCAAGTAATTGCCTATGGTAAACTCATGATCGCATTTGCATTTTAGTTGATCACTTTTGCTCTTGGTCATACGCTTATGGTTTCTACTCAGGAATCTAGGATTTTTATTAGGTACTGATGGGTATTTGTGCAGCTTGTGTTATCTGTATGTCGAAGAATGGAGAGAAAATTACTGACATGTGTCCTTGCAGGTTCAATCAGTCGAAGTCCAAACTATATTTCCCCCTAATTTAGGCATATTTGGAATTGGTGTTTAAAATGAACTTTGCATGATTCATGTTTGTTTTATTTTCTTTGTTTGCTTGTTGAGTCTGTGTGTAACCTAATTTAACAACGAGAGTATCCTCTCCCCCTGCCTAACCAATGGATTTGGGGTGTAAGAGAAATCGTTGTTATCTCTAGAGGACCTGTCACCCCGCTTTGAAAGGTGGGAATGACCCAAGCGGAAATAGGCTAAAGCCAAGCCCTTCCAAGTCACTATAGAAAATAATGTGTTTGTGTCAAAAGTCACAAGCAATGGGTGTTGTTATGTCATATTGACGAATGTCTCCCTCAGTACCTTATGGTGTGTGAAACCCTATAGAGCGTAACCTTTGCAGGTTGGGAGGCCTCCTAATCAGAGCGAATCACCACACGTATGGCCACTTGAATGGAAGCCCTTACTAGAATCCATGTGTAGTAGACAAAAACCCTCTATCTGCTGGTGTAGGAGGTCAAAAGATAGACCTCTGGAGCTGTCCCACACTCTCGCAGTTCATTTGTAGAGATAGAAAATTCCCAGAGATCTTCGGCTCTTTAGGAATTCAAAGTTTGGTATGCCTGAGAAGTGAGTTCCGTGTAAGGGGGAGCTAGTGCTACCAAACTTCTAGGCTATCCACTATGAATAAGTGTGGCTAGAGAAATCCAAGTGGGAACCCAGTAGATACTGTCCTTGCCTAGCCTAGGTTGTTAATGTTGCAAATGTGCTGAGTGTGAGTTCTTGTCACCATGTTTTCTTGTCACAAAAATGCCAAAAACCCAAAACTATCACACAAAAAATCAAAACTCTGTCACACTTGGTTGCCTTTGAACAACAGTCTATCACTTTTGACCATGCAACTAGTTGCCTTTGATGAATAGTAGCTCGCCTCTAGTTATCGTATTACTTATGTCTAACTATCAGCTAGCCGCCTTTAAACAACAACCTATCGCTTTTGACCATCGGCTAGTCACCTTTGATGAACACCAACTTGCCTCTAGTTATCCTATCACTTCTGTCTATTTGTGAGCTAGCCGCCTTTGAACAACAACTAGTCACTATTGAAACATACCCTGTCACACTTGAACAACATCTCACCTTTGATGTGCATATAATCACCTTTGAGTCATACCTAGTTGCCTTTGGTTAGTCACAGACTTCTGTCAATTTTGTGAGCATCAAACCTAGTTTCCAAATCAGTACCTTATCTTTTGGACATCCAATCAGCTAGTATACTGTCTTATCTAGTCCTGGTTGTATCAGTTTGGACAATTGAGCTCTATATCCTTTTGAGACTCCTAATCAATCATCCACCATCAATCAAAGCAAATCAGACTTTTGTCCTTCAATTTCAATCATCCCAACATCATCAACTATCCTTGTCTACCAATCCATCAAACCAGCCAATTAATTAATCTTGACTGAGTGAAGATCCAATCATCAATCAAAACCCAATCAATCTATCCAAGCAAACAAATCAATAAATCAGGCCATCCAAACAGCAATCCATCTAGAAGTCTCAGCTCTATTGCATAAGTTCAAAATATCAATGCCTCAAACCAAAAGCAAGTATAAAGCAGCCATGGAAGCCAACTTCAAATAGTTTCAATCCACTCCCCTTAAGGATGCTTCACAATTCACAACCGGCATGCCTCCTAGTATCTTTGTACTTGAGGGTTACATTGTTGGACCATCATCCTTCCCAATCTTAGCACAACAACAACATTTTGAGCCCTCATCCTCAGCATCGATACCACAATCTACACATGTCTATAATGATTCATTTGATGATCAAGAGGATCTTCAAGATCCCAAAGCCTTGCGACATGCCAATAAAATCATACAAGCCAATCAAGAACAAATCCTCCTACAATTAATCCAAGTCAGAGTCAAACTACCTAGTGACTTTGATGTGTCCACAATCCGTAAAGAAGACCCTATCAATGTTGCTACAGAAAACCCTACGACTATTGTCACTATGTCTACCAAGTCCACCATACCTTCCACACCATCCTTGTCTAACCAACCCACTCATACACCCCAAGTATCATCCGCACCTATGAGACCGGGTGTCTCACATGCCACTATATCCATTGAGCCATTATTGACCCCATCTTATGCCCTCACTTCAACGATATCTAACATGAGTGGGCTCTCTGTTTGAGTGTCATCTCCCATTCCATCTACATCTATGAATTCCATTTCCACTCAAGTCCCTCAAGCCCCATCGGTTTCTAACCTAAATGTGTTGCATGTTGGGCCATCTCGAATACTTAATGCCTCTTCACATATCACTATACCACCTAGTCAACCAATTCAAACCTCACATGTCATATCTAATCCAAACATATCTCTTATAGATCAACCTATCACATCAAATGTACACTCTAACACCTCATATGTTGATCAACTGCTTTCCCTTGGACCATGACCATCTTATGTCACTCCACCCCCCATTTCCTAAGTTCCATTAATTTCCACACAACCCATATCTATACCAACACCTCATTTGGCTCACATGCGATACCTACCTATACCATCAATCCAACGCCAAATTCATACACACCCCCTCCACTTGGTAATCATACCCAAAACACTTTTACCCAACCTCAAAGCACATACTGTCCATCATACGATCCACCACAACAATATTCCTCTAATCAACAATTGACCTACCATATCCCTCCATCAAGCCATCACAATCCTATGCAACAACAATAATCACTTCTATCTGATTATGAAAAATGATTCCACCAAATAGAACAAAGAATGGTGGACATGAGTATGGGCCAAAATAAGAAAACATTTTCCTTTGAGGAGGTATGTCCATATCCCTTTAACAAATCATTACAAATGATACCATTTCCCCCACACTTTGAAATACCACAATTTGATAAATACAAGGGGAAAGGAGACCCGAATGATCACCTTCAAACATTCGATGTCCCCTGTCTCGATGTGGCCTACAATGACACATATCTTTTAGGACTCTTCCCTCAAAGGTCAGGGGGACAGGCCATGGAATGGTTTTCTCACTTGCTACTGGGCATCAAAACCTTTAAAGAATTGGCACACAAATTTGTGTCTCATTTCACATTTAACATAGAACATGAAATCACTATGAACAATCTTGTTACTAATAAAAAATGAAATGGTGAAACCTTTTCATCCTTTATTCAGTGATGGAAAAACATGGCCAACAAACTCTCTTAGCACATGCTTGAAAAACAACAAGTGGACATTTTCGTCCTAAACCTCCATCATGAGTTGTCATTCTAACTACAAATGCACAGTGCAACCTCCTTCAATGAGATTATATCTAAAGGAAGCAACATCGAGAAAGCCTTAATTGCAAAGGATCTTATCAAAATATTCAAAGCAAACAAATAAAATCCGCAGTCCTCCAATGACAAATCTCATTTTTGGAACAAAAATAAAAATATCGTAAATGATGGTATTGTTGATGTAAAGAATGTCCAAACTATGCAAGCACATATCCGTATCCAACCAGCACCTAGTACCCTACCTTTTCTTCCCTGAGATCAAATCAAAACAAATCCATGACATAAATTCACCCCCTTCGGAGAACCCATCGAGGTTGTCCTTAGAAAGCTAGTACAATCAGGAACTATTAATTTGCCTAAAGCTAGACCAAACAAATAACCTCTATTCAAACCAAACTGGTACAAAGACAATGAGTATTGTGAATATCATAGGGTAAAGGGACATAGTACTGCTAGCCGTATGAAACTTAAACACATGATTCAAAACCTCATCGATCAAGGACTTGTTAATGTTAAAGCACCACTGCCAACATCCAACTATAACCTTAATTCTTATAAGGATCCCCTCCCTTTACATGATAAAGAAGTGCTACCAATACTAGGAAGAATATCAATTATACATATGAGTCCACCATCGGCCGTATTGAGCAATCCCAAATCTCCACTATTACCATAAGAGGAAAAGCACCTGATTGTGCTGTGACTACTCATTAGAGCCATGTAACTATCCAAGGAGCACCCTCACCTTTGATCCATTCAAATTATGGCTATAATATCCTTGAACATCTTGGCAAAACCCCTGCTCACATTTCTAATTTAGAGTTGTTTCGTATATCACCCATTCATAAAGCCATCCTGGATAAAGCCCTCCAAGAGTCATTGGTACCAAATGATATAGATACAACACAATTCCAAGCCATGATGGCAAGTATTGCATCTCCCCATCATTTGACCTTCTCTAATCGAGATCTTTCATCCTCTAATCCATCCCATCATGATGCCCTCCATATTGAAGTGTTTATCAACCAACACCGTGTTAAACAGGTACTAGTAGATGGTGGAACTGGATTGAACATAGGTTCTTTGAAGTTAGTAAAACTATTAGGATACTCTGAGGATAGCATTGACACTTCCAAAAGCATAACTATCAAGGCTTATGCCGATGGAGAAAGGGATTCAGAAGGGATCATCCAACTACCTATAAGAGTTGGTCCTGTTACAACCGATACTCGGTGCCAAGTCTTAGATGTTGAGTTGCCCTATAATATTATCTTCGGTCATCCATGGATACATGCTCTAAAAGCCGTACCTTCTACATATCATCAATGTTTAAAATTCCCATATAATGGTGTAGAAATCATGATTCTTGCAGATCCCAGTGCATATAATATTGTTGATCCTTCTAAGCCACCTATTAGATTCCCAATCATATACCTAGCAATACTGAGGCCCATCCATCCACCTCTTATGTGGATCCATCTAACCTGAACAAGCCATCCACTAGTAAATCTATTCCCAAGATTGAAATCAAAGAAAGAGGACTTGGTGAGTATAGTTTAAAGGAATTTTGTTGTGTGGGAGCCATGCCCTTATCTCCCAAATCATATGGTAAACTACCTGTCTCCAAATCCACTTCATCTAAAGCCACTATCACCATGTCTCCAACTGTGTTTATCTAATCAGGACTACTTGACAATGAAGATGTTGATAGTGAGATTTCATCTTGGATCTTCTATGATGAAAATGATCAAGTTTCACTAGAAGAGGAACAATACAACAATGGATTCAGGATTATCAAGAACATGGGCTATAAAGGAACAGGAGGACTAGGGTTGTAGGAACAAGGCCCTTTGGAACCCATTATTGTTACGAAGAGGTTTAATAGATAGGGTCTAGGATACCGGAAGGAGAGTTCACCTTCCTCAGACATTCAGTTTATCCTTGATGAAGTAGCCAAGGCCTTTCCTGCGGAAGAGGCCACTAGTCAGGATACCATTGATGACTCTTCTTTCCACGTCATTGAATTATTTCAAGAAGCTTCCATTTTCATGTTGTCATTTCCCTCATCATCCGCATCCACTGACCTTCAACTTGTCCACCCTAGCCTGATTGATTGTGACCAACAAGGGGCACCAGTCTTAGATGTATTTCAAAACGATGAGGCCATAGCAGAGTTCTTGGGTTTAAGGAAAGGTTTACCTTTGGGGGACCACAAAGTTGGATTCATAATGGACCTCCCTCAATTAGCATACTTTGGTGGAAGTGTCAAATACTCTAGTTGCAAAAATGAAATAAATAAAATAAAATAAGAAAGTTCACTAGTTAAAAATTGTAAGGCACCTTTTGACAAAGAAAAAGTAAAAATAAATGACGTATCCAAGGGTGAAAACCTCTCTAAGGCACCCAAGGATGGAGGATTTGACCTTCCTTTGGCCACAACACATTAAGAGTGGTCATCTTTGTTGGTAGAGGATTCTAAGGAAATCAATTTGGGCACAGTACAAAACCTAAAAATCACATTTCTAGCAGCGTCATTATCAGATGAAGAAAGTGTTAATTTCACAACATTTTTCATGAAAAGAACAATCAATTTCGCATGGACCTACGTAGATATGCATGGTCTAGATCCTTCTTTGGTAGTACACCATCTGGCAGTATCCCCAAATGCCAAACCAGTCAAACAAAAGTTGCAAAAAATGCATCCTCAGATAGCACTTCTAGTCAAAGCAGAAATCCAGAAGCTCTTGGATGTCAAGTTCATTAAACCCATTGACTATCCTGAGTGGGTTTACAATCTAGTGCCAGTTGCTAAACCTGATGGATGGATCTGTTGGTGTAATGACTTTAGAGATCTTAATAGGGCTTGTCCTAAAGATGACTTCCCATTACCAAGCATTGATACAATTGTTGACCTTACAACGGGTCATGAAATTCTCTCGCTCATGGATGGGTTCTCTGGATACAATCAAATCATAGTTGCAGAAGAGGACCAACATAAAACTTCTTTCATTTGTCCTTGGGGCACCTGTTGTTGGGTTGTTATGCCCTTTGGTCTCAAGAATGCAGGTGCCACCTATCAGCGAGCCATGACTGTTATCTGTCATGATCTTTTCCATACAATTATGGAAGACTATGTGGATGACATCTTGGGAAAGTCTAAAATGAGAGAAGGCCATCTACAAGTATTGGAACAAATTTTTGACAGGTTGGAAAAATATCAAGTAAGGTTAAATCCCAAGAAGTGTATTTTTGGTGTAACTTATGGGAAATTGTTGGGCTACATAGTCTCTCAGAGAGGCATTTAAGTTGATCCTGCCAAGGTAAAAGCTATAGTCACCATGCCTCCTCCATCAAATCTAAAACAACTCCGTAGCCTTCAAGGTTGCTTACAATCCATCTACAGGTTCATTGCACATCTCGCAGATAAATGCCATCCTTTTCAGCACTTGCTCCAGAAAGGGGAAACCTTTAAGTTGGATGACAAATGTCAGCAAGCCTTTGATCAGATCAAAGAATATCTAGCAACACCGCCTATGTTGGTACCACCTATCCCTAATCGACCTTTGCTCTTGTAGACTTCCTCAATGATAGTTGCCCTAGGTGCTCTATTGGCTCAGAATGATGACACAGGAAAAGAACATGCCATTTATTACATCAGTAGGACTCTTGTGGGTTATGAGCTCAACTACACGATAGTGGAAAAAGCATGCTTGGCTGTGGTGTTTACCTCTCAAAAATTATGACACTACATGTTGAACCAGTCAGCAAAGCTCATCTCTACATTTGACCCACTTAAATATCTCTTTTGTAAAGAGACACTTACGGGAAGGATAACAAAATGGGTGATCATCCTTAGTGAGTTCAACATTCAATATGTTGATTGAAAAGCTATCAAGGGACAAGTTAGAGCCGATCAACTATTAGAAGCACCAATAACAGACACCCAACCTATCCATTCTACTTTCCATGATGAAGAAATATTTAGTGTCCCTTTTTCTGAAATGTGGCAATTGTACTTTGATGGTTCCTACACCCAACATGGATCTAGAGCCGAAATCCTTTTTATCACCCCTCAGGGTGATTGTATTCTGAAATCTTATAGAATTGCCTTTCCTTGCACTAATAACATAGCAGAGTACAAAGCCTTGATCACAAGCTTATGCATGGCTATCCAATGGGATATAAAAGACCTACAAGTATTTGGAGATTCTCAGCTAGTAATTAAGCAAGTTCAAGAAGAGTACCAAACAAAAGATGAGAAGTTCCTTCCTTATATACTAATGGTTGATGATTTTAAGAAATATTTTTCTAAGATCACATTTGAGCAGATTCCCAAAATTAACAATAAGGCAGCTAACACTATGGCAACCATTGGTTCTCTTTTAGACATGCACGCTAACACACAAAGGTGTGAATTCTTAGTAGAGTAGCTCCTAATCCTAGCATTTGAAGTTCTACAATCAGAGCTTATCTATGAGATCGTTGGTCCTAACTCCCCCTGGTACAAAGACATTTATGATTATCTAAGCAATGATACTTTCGCTATTCAACTTTCCAACACCCAATGTAAAACCTTCCTTTATCGAGCCTCCCGCTATACTATACTTGGTAAAATCCTTTACCATAAGAGTATCAATGGTATCCTCCTTAGGTGTCTCGACTCGACAGAGGCTGAAGTTGCTTTACGAGAGGTACACGAGGGTGTTTGTGGATCACATTCCATCGGTCCTAGTCTTGTCAAAAAACTTCTAAGAGCAGGATACTATTGGCCCACCATGGAACAAGATGCTCAACAGTTTGCCATAAGATGTATTCAATGTCAGAAACATGAGGACCTGATACACGCCCTAGCACACGAGCTCCAGCCGCTTACTGCTCCCTGGCCATTTTCCCAATGGGGACTCGACCTCATAGGGAAGATCCATCTCCCCTCCTCTAATGGCCATAAGTTTATTATCACCGCTATAGAGTATTTCACCAAATGGGTGGAAGCCATACCCATGACCTACATCACTGGCAAACAAATGTCTAAGTTTATTCTTCATTACATCATTTGCTGATATGGCGTCCCAAAAACCATAATCACCGACAATGGGCACCCATTTAAGAATCAGGAGGTCTATGATTTGTGCAACAAGTTTCATATCCAACGCAAATTTTCCACACCCTACTATCCTTAGAGTAATGGCCAAGCTGAGGCCTCTAATAAGACCATCATCAAAATCCTTACGAAGATGGTCAATGAGGTTGGCCATGATTGGCACCTCCAATTGAATCCTGCATTGTGGGCTTACCGCACAAGCGTCAGAGCTCCTACCGACACTACTCCCTATGCCCTTGTCTATGGTACTGACTCCATCCTTCCTATCAAGGTTGAGATCCCCTCATTGTGAGTCTCGCTCTAGCATATTATCTCCGATGAAGAGTACAGAGTAGCTCGTCTCAATGAGTTAGAGCTATTGGATGAAAGACAAATCACATCACTTAATCATCTGCAGGTCTACCAAAATCATCTTCTCCATAGCTATAACAAGAAGATAAAAGAAAGAAGGTTTTAGGTGGACGACCTAGTCCTAAAAGAGAATCAGAGAAATCAGCAACAACGAGAGAAACAGAGAAATTTTGTACCAAATTGGCTGGGGCCCTTTGTGATTACATCCGTATTTGGATTTGGAGCTTACACTCCTTGCCACGCTTGAAGGCATCCCTCTAGATGAACCACTCAACAATGTTCATCTTAAAAAGTTTTATCCTTAATCTTTGCATCCCCTATCTGTAAAAAATACAAAAAAAAAAAAAAAAAAATCAATCCAATAGTGAAAACCACTTGTGTGATGCTATGGGTTATCATCCAATGGTGAAAACTTGGCAAACAAGTGCCTTGGATAAGTACCATAGTGAAAACCTGGTAAACAGGCGCTATGTGTAGAGCTAACTCTCATCATCTACTTGGTTATTTGTTTAACCCCCATCACGCCCTATCATTCCATCTATCCTCTGACAACCTCATCCATCCATGGCCAAACTCTTCCTTTGTTTCCATTGCAATGCTTTACTGCCATCTTGGTCAGGAAATTGTTGGAGTTGATGTACGATTTGTTGTCGTTGGCTAGCAGGTATTGAATTAGCCATGGCCATCCCATTCCATAAATAAGTTCCTATCCCCTTGCCCATAGTTAAATTCTTCCCATACTGGGGGCACTTGCTTGCGCTTCGATTTTGGGGTAGATACTTTAAGCGTCATTGTCTACGCATTATCTCATCAATAACATATCAAAAATACAAAAAAATCATAAAATGTCTTGAAAAATACCAAAAAATCATAAAATGTCCTAAAAAATACAAAAAATCATAAAATGTCCTTAAAAATACCAAAAAAATCATAAGATGTCCTAAAAAAATACCAAAAAAATCATAAAATGTCTTGAAAAAATACCAAAAAAACCATAAACTGTCCTAAAAAAATACCAAAAAAATCATAAAATGTCCTGGAAAAATCTAAAAAATCAAATAACCAATAAAAAATCCAAGCAATAAAATCAATCCATCCAATCACTTTTTTCCAATCAATCACATTCATTTATATAAATCCAATGCACTCAAATCATCATGGCACCAAATCCCATCAATCCATCCACCCTCATCATCACCATCAATAAACCAAACAATAACTACACACCATCTCTATCGTTAAGTGCCTTGATCCTGTGGATACAGGTATGTACGCAGTCTGGTGTATGAAGGAAATACCCAGATTCAGGCACAAGACGATACACCTCCTCTATCTTCCATCTATCTTCTGATCATCTTTCTCTTAATCTTCCATCTCACGCTCTTATTTTATCATCCATCTCCCACATCATCAATAAACACCTAGAACTACATATCATCATGTCTCATCATTCTCGTATGGTGCTTTGATCCCATGGATATAGGGTATGTAGGCAGTCTGGAATACAAAGGAAGTATCCAGTACGCAAGCACTGATGATTCATTCTTCCATTCCCCATCCATCTCTCCTATCTTCCATCTTCTTCTCTTTGACTAACTCAAGCAAAAGCAAACTATGCAACTCACGATAGCTCAAGCACTTATCAAATTCAGGGTAAGCTAAAGACATTTGTCTGCATGCCTTAAACCAACATCTGCTATATCAACTTAACATCTTAGTCTTCAATAGGATATATCTTTCCTTTTAACAAGGCACTATCTAATCTACCCAAGAGCACCCTAATTTGGCAAGAGAACATGATGGCAATGTCTTTTGTTTTCTTTTGATATATCTTTTGTCCCTTTCTAATACCTAATCAAGACTACCTAGATCTATCATATCTTGGTATGTTGAGATGAAGTATGGACTAGGGCATGGTCATTTGCTTTCGTATGCTGTGTTTGTGGGATGATCTTATTCTCCTGCTATGCCTAATGGTATCTTGTACGTATTGGGATTAGCATCTTGTATATCAATATCTTTTGCATCTAAGAAGTTAAACAATCTCTTATGTGCTAAGACTATTCTATGTTAAAACTATTTCCCATACACATAACCAACAAGGTTTCATTATGTTTAGTGGAAATAAGCTCAAACCTTTGCTTGTAGAGTCAAAGTCCATCTCTATAGCTAATATTCATATCTTGTATCTTGACAAGATTGTATTAGTTTGTCACGCATTGGATACTCGACACCTTGGTCTTTATACCTTGGTGCATAATATCTAGTGCTATATCAAACATAAAGATTGCAAATCTCTAATTCATATGCAACTATCTAAAGTTACCTTCATCATTTCTCATTTCGTCATTCCAATTGATCAACAGTTTCATCATCTTCTCTTCTGATCATCATCCTCTTTGTCTGCATCATCATCCATCTTCTTCCTACAAAAATAAGTGTCTTAGACATATTAATATCACTCATTCCCATATAGTATTTGCATTAACAATCTATCACCATACATATCATTTATAAGCATTTATCATATAATCAACATTTATACATCTAGGCATATCATCTATAAGCATTTACCATAAACATTCATTTTCACATCTAGCTATATTTTCCATGATTAGTATAACTGTTGCATAGTCAAATCATCATCATATAATTGAATCATAGTCATAAAGCATCCATAAATATTAACCATATAACCGATATGCATCTAATCATCCATAGCATAACATATAAAAGAACATAATCAATATCCATAACACATGTGCATCCATAATAATAGAAATCACTTATCACCATCCGAATCCATCATCATCATCATATATATATATATAAGCATCATGGGTCAATATATACAAGTGTCTATCATGTACAACTAAATCATAAATACAAATTTGGCTGACAAAGAGCCATCAGAATAATATGTACATTAGGCTCACAGGCCTCAAAACTGATGCAATATACACAAATAGGCTAACCCTGATGTCTTGTAGCACTGCTGGATGAGGCCTCCCCTTGATCTCTGCCTTTGTCTCCTCCTGTCCCCCTGTGTCAAGGCAGCCCCATCACTGAGTCTGTTGACTGTGAACCACCTATCTGACGAGAGACCGAAGCACCTAACCTGCTCTGATAACTTGACTGCCTCTGCTCAGCCATAACTACCCCATGGTAGAGTCCCCCATAGTACTCTGCCTCACCGTGAGCTCTCCCTAGCCCTCCCTATACTTTGGCTACCTTTGTTGCCAGGAATATCATCACCTGATATGTCCCTAATGTAGTAATAGTTGCATCTCTCTGAGGTTGCCCGTTGTACCCTCATGATAGCCGCATCTCTCTCAACAGTAATAACCTATACTCTCTATACCGCGGCATCCCACTCTGTTGTCACCCTCGCTATAATACCATCATCAGGTATGCCATGTGCTACCTTTTGTATCTATGACAGTAGTTGTGTGACCTATGCCTGGTAGGCCTGCACCTATCCTCGGGCATGCCTCATAGCCATTAAGGCCTTGTCCCTGTCTATCTCTATCCACCTGAGTTGGGCCTGTACCTAAATCCTCTGACCCATCTCTCACTACAGCTATCGTCTGAAATGGTATGTTGCGTCTCTATCTCCTCCTCCTCCAATCACTTGTTGTGGCTATGTTGGAATCTGCACATGCCTCAGGATCTGTCCATGCATCTGGTCCCCTCCTGCTGGTGCTACTATTGCTATGGGTGCTGCTATGGCTTGCACTTGCGGAGGCCACCTCTGTCCCCTCTCTCCTCTCCTCCAAGGTGCAAACACCACCACCACTCCCTGCTCTCCTGGTCTTGTCAACCTCGTCAGCCTGTGTATCAGCCAGTATGCATCATGCTTAGGGTTGTGCCTGGATCGACCTGCCTTGTGATCCAATCCCACAACACTGATTATAATGCCTCCACCTCAGCCAATGCCACATCAACAATGATCTCAGGCCCCCAATCCAAAATCTCCCGCCGTGTATGCTCGAAGATAGCCTCTCCAACTGGCACTGTTTGGGGCAAGCCAAACTATCAAAATATCCTCTTTGGAAAATATCTCTCAATCACATATATATACTGCGTCCAAAAAGATAATGCATCTGTCGCACATATAATAGCTTGGTCACATCATCGTCCCAACTCTCACAATCCCTCCACAGTCACTAGGTAAACTAATCAAGCTCATCAAAAGTCCGCCTCCAGTATACCAATGCATGTAGCTGCCTATATGTCATTGCTCCACTATAGATGCATGCATAGGGCTGCCTAGACATCCTCTGTCTCAAACCAATCAGCCTCATCACTGCTATGTGCTTGAAAGCCCAAACATGTAATAATGTGACTCTCGCAGACATGCTGGACCTAAACATGTAAGCATAGTCGTGAAGATAGTGGTAGAGCTATCACAGTACATAGGGACCCCATGCATATCTGACCCCATACTGAAACATCCCCTCCATAATAGTACCCCATCCTATGGGGAATCCTCGCGCTCACGATCTAGAACCAAAAATATGATGATAGCAACCACAACCCTCTACAGCCGATCACATAACTCTCTCATCCTCCACATCAGGATCTCGTGATCATTAACACCTATGTCAAGGGTCCCAAATAACCACTAAAATGTAGCAGGCCCAAGATCTACATCATAATCAATATGCTCGCCCTCGATCGGGATCTGCAAAATGTGCCACACATCCTTTGACCTCACCAGTCGGGAATAAAAATGAATTGTGCTCGCTATACCACCACTCCACCATGGCGGTCATCAACGATGCATGCGCACGAATTGGAGCAATATGGGATACATGCTCGAAGCTAACAATCTCCAAGAATAAGTGCTCATCTACATCTAAAAGCCACACCAGTCCCAAATATGTCAGATGTACCTCTCGTGATAACAATGGCGGCAATGTCGACTGTAATCACGTAATAGACTCAGTATTTATGACCTTTTTTATGCACAAACCATAAAACTGCCTAAACTATACAAAATGCGACACATTTTTACTAGAGGTGACTTAGCCCCAACCATATGCAACTAGCTTTACCATATACGACTTACTGTTGCTCAAATGCGACCTATTTTCTAAACGCGACTTGTTGTTGATCGTATGCGACCTAATTTGCCAAAGGCACATGTGCATAACCAAAAACCCTACAACCTAACCATATGCGCATCAGGAAAGCCATATGCACCTAACCCATGCTCAATTGTGGCTTGTTTTGCCAAAGGCGACTTGCTGTCACTCAAAGGCGCTTTTCCTAAACTCGTGCGCATATGGTCACACGAACCTATTTATGTTGCTTTTGACCCAAATTAAATATGCAAATGGCAAGGTTTTCGACACATACTGGTGCGGGAGCTCCTATCGGTCACCCGTGTGTCCTCACCCTCTCGGCTCGGTGATCCTCGCGTGGAATTAGCATCCTGGAAGCTCACTGTAGCTCTGAAGCGCTCAAAAGCACAAAAGTAAAAGAATTCAAAAGGCAAATGGCACAAATGAGGTGGAATTGACCCTTGAGTCCTATTTATAGGCCCCTAACCCTAATTTTTTCTTCTAAACCAAACCCTCATTCTTTTGTCCATCCCCTTGGTCGACTATCCAAACCCTCTTTTCTTCATGTCAAGTCAGCCTGGTCCATCCTTCTTCTATTGCGAGTCAACCTAGTCTTTTCCCGATAGCCCATATTTCCTCTCAAGGGGGCATCATCTACCAATTGCACTGGGGCATAGTCTATTTATCCGACACATCATATCTTCTTTGAAACAACGCCCTAACGGGCATTGTCTCAAAGAGGGGCAAAATGTAGACACCCAAAATTGACCCACTTTATCATTTAGGCATTTATCGCATTTTTGCTCGCATTTTGCCTTGCATGTATCATTTCATCTAACACACTTATAATTAAAACTTAATTATTTTCTCCCTCATCTTCATGATTAATTAAATAAATTTTATTTATTTATTTAATCCTTCTTCATTCTTCTATCCTCTATCAATAATTAAATAATTTTTAATTATTTAATCATCATACCTTTCTTCTCACAAATAAATAAAATTTATATTTTATTTATTTTCTTCATCCAATATATATAAATTAAATAAATTCATTTTTTTATTTAATTTATATTATTGATTTATACCATTATCCTCTCTTACATAATGAATTAAATAAACATATTTATTTAATTCATTATTTTCTATGCAAATCTCTCGAAATTCCCTCCGTCGTTGATCTTCTCTTCCATACTACACTGTTGATCGCCTATTTTCTAAAAATCACTCACCTTCCCAAATAAAATCCCTAATTTTTCTCATTTGTGACTCTTGGTCATTGCATTTGCAACATAAGTCTAATTTTTGTGAGTGGAGTCTCATGATTTCATTTTGATTTTTGAAACCCTCACATCAATGGCCTAGAAAAACACTTGATTTTTATTCATTTTCATGGAATCCCTCTTTGCATGTATGAAATCTCTCTTGCATTCATGATCAAAACCATGGCAACCTCCTTGATTTGGTTTGAATGGAGAAGTAATCCACAAAAAAATTGAGAAATAGTAACACCTAGGTGAACTTGTTTTTGATTTGCATGTTTTGTATCTTGCCTAGGTTTGATTTCTTGAGGTTTTGGGTTGGATTTTGATTTAAGCTTGCTTGATCAGTATATTTCTCCACACATCACACCAAGGTCAGAATGATGGACATATGGTAGCCTTACGAGCCCAGGTGGCTCAGTTATAGGGACAGGTTACATAGCTGCAAGGGGATGTCAGGACAACTATCTTAGAGCAGGACACTATCATTCAAAGATACACCAGGGCAGAGACCTTACTGCAGCAGGTGTAGTAGACCGCAACACAGGGTCCCCATGGGTAGATTGTTACAGATATGGTTCAATCTGGGCAGGAGATCTTTTTACTGGAGATCCCTGTATGAGTAAGTAGTGCCCCTAGAGCATAGGGTGAGTAGCTTCCACCTGAGCTCACGCAGTAGGTCTAGGCACACATTGTCAAAGAGTGGGGGCCTTATGGGACCACCAGGGATAGGTCCTCAGTCTCAACCTCAACAGCCAACACCTTCTGGAGACAGTACTACATAGGCATTCTTGGAGACATGTATCATGTTACATCATTTTTGTATACACATTATTATTGACAGCTCGAGATAGACATGTTTATGATATCATTGTATACTTGGACATTGTTATTGTTTTGATGATGATCTATATGAGTTCAATGGACTACATACATGTGTACTTGTTTATGGATGGTTAGCTATATGATAGATATCATCTATATGCTTATATTTGATGCTCCTAACATGTTGATTCTTTGATGCATATGACACTTATGATAGGATGTTTCTACGATTTTACATGATGTCTTATATCTATGTGTAATGTTAGGTGCAATGATTCTATATGCTTATAGTTTATGATGACCTAATACATATGTTGATGATTCCTAAATGTACTACATGATGTGTAATTTTCTATGTATGATGATCTAATATGCAAATGTTATGACAAATGATATCTATGTTTTTTATTTTCTTAATGATAAATGTTATGCATGAGACCCATATGACCTCACTATATGAATGATCTAAATGTTTAATTGAATTTAATGCACTTTAAATGATATGAAACTATGATTGGACAATGCCTATGACCTGGTTTTTGTTATGCATAATGATAATGATTTGTTTTTTTGTTATGGCAAGTATACTCAATCATAAATGAAAGATCACATAGAAGAATTAGAAGAATGACTTGGATAGACTTAGAAGAATAATTTGGATAAATAAAAGAAAAGATTTGGATCTTAATTCACTTGGTAAATGGTATTTATGCAATGCTTATAAATGAAATGAAATGCAAACCTAATATGCACAAATGAGACTTTGTCATCTTGTATACAAATATTTGAAGTACTTTTTTCATCATTGAGCTTTTAAAATGTTGTAAGGAAATACAAGCATCTAGGTATAATTAAACCATGATGACTTGAGTATCTCTTACATGGATTTTGATTTAGCAAATTAATACAAGCATCTAGGCAAAATTGAACCTAGATGACCTGAGTATTGCTTGCATGTATCAACAGGCAAGGATTGCACTCTTTCATGCTTAGACCCATAATGTCCTCGATGATCTTTTTGTTGATCATGTCGTTAGACAAGTCATCACATTACTAAAGATTGATCCACAAACAACAAACAAATGAAAATAATCATACCCCTATCATAGCTCCTCTAGTCTTGGACATCCTCGAGTAGCATAGGAAACATGATAACAAAAAATTAAGACCTAAGACTTAAACTTATAACAAGCATCAAATCCTCTTGCCATAGATATGTTTTCTTGCCATGAAAACAGATATAATCATCCTGATAGTTTAGGCACATTATTGTCTAATATAGGTCAATGTCTTGTGTCTGGTTTTTGTTGAAAAGGATTGTCTGTAGTGTTACATGTTGTTGGGAGATCGTGTCGCAATCCTGATTGTTATCCTCTGAGATTGTGACATTCAAGAATCCAATTCTATAACTAGGTTGAAGATTTTTCCCCCAATCAAGTAAAGGATCTAGTTATTATGGATGAAACATAGGGATGAACTAATGGTATACTCGATATAACGGGCCCTAAGGGACTGACCTAGTGCCTCAGGGGTTCATCGATGATGGCCTTGCCTATGTGACGATGCAGGCAATGTAGTTTGGGGATGCAAACTATGGGGAACTATGACCTAGGGGGTGGGAAGCCTCGAGGGCTCATCAATGATGGCCTTGCCTACGTGATAGCTCAGAGGCGACGTAGTTCGACAATGATACTAATGATGGATGAATGGATGAAGGACAAGATGGATAGCCTGATGGGATAAGACGATAAGGGCGAGCGAACAACAAGCCATGATAAGTACCTTTATGTGTTCTTGATGGATGTGGAAAATAATATGGATATAGACTAAAATCCTACAAGATGGAGGAAGCGGTTTATCACAAATTGTGCTTGTTTCTAGATTTTCACCACTTGCTTTTATTTGCACCATTTTTTTGAATGTTTTTGATTCCCTTGCATTGGGGTTTTGTTAAGTATAAAACTTACGAAGATGCATACTATTGATGGGATCATCAAACAACTCACCTTCTGATGTTGCTAATTAATAGGCTCCTAATCCATAGGCAACAATGATTACATAGGGACCAAGCTAGTTCGGTTCAAACTTGCCTTTCTTTTCCCTGTCATGCTGATTTCTGGGATTTTCCTTAAGAACTAGGTCACCAACTTGAAATATCCTGGGTTCCACTCTATGGTTATAGCTTCTTGACATCCTTTGTTGATAGACTTTCAGATGATTAAAGGCATTTTGTCTTCTTTCCTCCAATAGCTCTAACTCCTGAAGTTGGGAAACTCGATACTCTTCATCAGTTATTAGACCTTTTAATGATACTCGCAAGGATGGTAACTCCACCTCTATGGGCAAGATTGCTTCAGAACCATAGACTAGGGTGTAGGGTGTTGCACCTGTGGGTGTGCAGATACTTGTACAGTAGGCCCACATAGCGAGATTTAATTGGATATGCCAATCATGGCTGACATCATTGACAATCCTCTTTAGGATTTTCAAGATGGTTTTATTAGACGCCTCCTCCTGACTATTTCCTTGGGGGTAATATGGGGTGGAGAAACAATGTTGGATATGGAATTTGTCACAAAGCTCTTTGACATCCTAGTTTTTAAATGGTCTTCCATTATCAGTGATAATGGATAGGGGAATGTCGTAGTAGAAAATGATGTAGTTTAGGATGAATGAGGCAATTTGCTTGCCTGTGACATTGGCTAGGGGTACGACTTCAATCCACTTAGTGAAGTATTTAGTGGTGGTGATGATGAATTTATGGCTGTTGGATGATGGAGGATGGATCTTGCCCACTAGGTCGAGACCCCATTGACAAAAAGGACAAGGAGTCGTTAAAAGTTATAGTTCTTGTGTTGGTGCATGTATTAGGTTCCCATGAATTTGGCATTTCTTGCACCTTTTCACAAAATGATAGGAGTCTATTTCCATGCTTGGCCAATAGTATCCCATACGCATGATCTTCTTAGCCAAGGTAGGACCACTAGAGTGGATTTTGCAAATGCCTTCGTGAACTGCCTTCAAGGCGGTTTGATATTCCTCACTTTCGAGACACCTAAGAAGAGTACCATCAAGACCTCATCGATATAGGGTATCGACAATTATAGTGTAGCAAGAGGCTTGGCGAATGAAGGTTCTTTGTTGATTTTTGGATAAATTAGGTGGTGGGGTATTCTCTTTCATATAGGTATAGACATTTCCATACAGGGGGGAATCAAATCCTACAATGTGGCATATGATTCTTGTTTTAGGTTTACCATAAGCTGGATTAGACATTGGCTCCACTTAGAACTCATAACGTGACTAATTTTCTGGTATATCAAGGAGTGATATGATTGTTGCCATGGCATCTGTAGCTTTGTTCTCCAGTCTTGGTATTTGTTCAAAGGAAATCACAACAAAATATTCTTTGAGGTCATCTACCATACACTTGTATGGTATTAACTTCTCATCCTTGGTTTGATAGTCATCATTTGCCTAATTTATGATTAGTTGTAAATCTCCATACACATGAAGCTCTCTGACTTTCCATTCTACAACCATTTTGAGACCAATGACCAATGCCTCATATTCTTCCACATTGTTGGTACAAGGGAAAAGCAGTCTATATGATTTTGAAATTGTATCCCCTTGAGGTGTGACCAACAAAATTCCTGCTTCTGACCCATGTTGTGTGTAGGATCCATCAAAATAGAGTTTCCATGCTTGGGTTGTTATGTTGAAAATGGCTTCATCAGGAAATTCAAAGCTTAATGGATTGTCATCCTACAATGGTGCATCTGCTAACTGATCCACAATGACTTGACCCATTATATCTCTTCTGTCTACATATTCAATGTCGAACTCACTGAGAATCATTACCCACTTTGATAGTCTACCTGTCAAGGTTGCCTTATTGAGCAAATATTTCAATGGATCTATCTTTGCTACCAACTTGATGGAATGTGTGAGCATATAGTGTCTAATTTTTTGGGATGTAAAGACCACAACAAGGCATGCTTGTTCAATAGGCGTGTATTGTAGGTCATAACCAACCAATGTCTGATTGATGTAGTAAATGGCCCTTTCCTTTCCTTCATAGTCCTGTTGTGCCAGTAGAGCTCCTAGAGTTGTTGGTGTAGCGGAAATATAAAACAAAAGTGGTTTGCCTTGGATTGGCGGCATCAATAGTGGAGGATTCATCATATACTCTTTTAGGAGATTAAAAGCTTGTTCACACCTGTCATCCCATCTGAAAGGAATGTTTTTTGTGCAGGAGATGATTAAATGGATGACATTTGTTGACTAATTGAGAGATAAACCGATGGCTAGATTGTAGTTTTCCTTGCAATGACCTTAGTTGACTGATATTTCTAGGTGGTGGCATGTCCATTATTGCTTTCACTTTGGCTGGATCCACCTCAATTCCTTTGGCTGAAAATATGTATCCTAAAATTTTGTTAGATGTGACTTCAAACACACACTTCTTTGGATTCAAGCGGACGTTGAATTGTTCCAGTCTCTGAAATATTTTATCTAATACCTGCAGGTGTTCTTCTCTTGTGAGTGATTTGGCTAGAATATCATCTACATAATCCTCCATGATGGTGTGCATCATATCATGGAAAATTGTTGTCATTGCTCTTTGGTATATTGCTCCTACATTTTCTAGTCCAAATGGCCTCACACACCAGCAATATGTACCCCATGGACATGTAAAAGTGGTCTTGTGTTGGTCATCAGGTGCTATTTTGATCTGATTGTAGCCCGAAAACCCATCCATAAGAGATAGCATAGTATGCCTCATCGTAAGGTCCACAATGATGTTGATATTAGGCAAAGGAAAGTCATCCTTGGGGAAAGCTTTGTTCAAATCCCTGAAATCATTGCAAAGTCTGATCCTTCCATTTGGTTTTGAGATAGGTACAATATTAGAAATCCATTTCGAATAGTCAATTGGTCTGATAAACCCAACATCTAACAGCTTCTTCAATTCTTCTTTTACTAGCAATGCTATGTGTCGATGCATCTTTCTGAGCTTGTGTTTTACTGGTTTAGCTCCTAGATCTAGTGATAAGTGATGCATTCTAAGATCTAGATCCAATCCAGGCATATCTGCAGAGGACCAAGCAAAATTAATCTACCTTTGTTTGAAGAATTTGATGAATTCTGTCTTCTCTTGTTCAGATAATGATTTTGCCATATGGATTATCTTCTGTGCCAATGTTGACAGGTTCTACTGGTTCTATCAAAATTGAAGACCTCTCCTGATGTGTAAGATTGGGGAGAGTGTCAATCCTTTCATCCTTTGGCACCTCAGAGAGGTTTTCACCATTGGGTTCATCTTTTATTTTTTTACTTTTTTCACGATCTAACATTGCCATAGAGTGGTTTTGACCATTAGATCTATTTTTTATTTTTATATTTTTGTGACTAAAAGGCTTGGAACTCTCTCCAAAATAAGCCCCATCATTGAGTTCTATAGAAAATCTAGTTTTATGATAGCCTGATGGTAAGTGATCCCTGAGTTCTAGATAGTCAATGATAGCATCGTCATTTTGAAAGGTATCTAGTTCAGGGGCCTCTTGCAGTTCCCAATGTATAAGTTCGAGATGTACTAAAGGTAGGGGATCATTGGTTTGGTCAGACTCAAGGGAAATGATGGTGAGGATGGAGGAGTTGTCTAGGTTTGTGGGGATATTTACAAGGTCTAAAATAGTACTCTCCTCAATATTATCCATTAAGTGTGACATCTGACCTTCCTCTTGGGACTCACTCTCGGTGTTTTACGAATCAAACTCTTGTGGTCTAGACCTTGAGCTTTGACCCTCATGGCATGTATTTGTTGAGCTATAGGTTTGAACCACATCAATGTCTTTGTCTTCACAAGATAGTTCAGAAAGACTATCCCATTCATATTCATTGGAGTTTGTTTCACTCCCCTCTTGTAATTTGTGAAGTTGCTCAACTAGATTAGTGGTAACCTTTTCCTTGTCTTTTCTTTGGTACCCTAGCCCTGTAGTGTCTTAGACTAATAAGGAAGAAGGTTGTATGGGTTCCATGATGCCTTCTTTTCTCAAGCCTATGGGACTATGACCATCATATCCCATTCTCTGTAAGATAGTAAAACCGGAGCCATATTGATCAGTTTGTAATTGGGGTTGTTGATCTTGTGGCTTGGATTACATATCTTCATCTTTGTATAACCATTGAAGGACATCTTTCGCATCACTTTCATCTAACAGATTACCCCATTTGATAAAAGGACCTTTAGGAGTCCTTTAAGACTATGGTTTAATCATAGAGGGTTTTCCGTAAGACTTGGGTGATAGGGGCAAGCATGCAAGACAAAAGGTTTGTTTAATGGAATATTCTGCTACACCTTTATCTTTGAGGTTGAATTTTAGGTTGGTGGTTTTAGATGTAGAAGGTATTGAACTTGGGTCAACAAGGGTTGTAGAGGATGAACTTGCACGGTTGGTGGGTATAACAACTTCAAGTTGCGATTTGATGGTGTTGTAGTATTAGAATGGATCAGGATCACCTTAGATAGTAATCTCTTTGTCATCATGTGGGAACTTTATATATTGGTGATATGTCGATGGTATGGCCTTCACTGCATGTATCCAAGGTCAGCCAAGGAGAATATTGTAGGCTAGTTCCATGTCAAGTACTTGGCAAACCACATCTTTTTCTACCAGTCCAACTATTATTGGTAAAACAACAGTGTCTTTAGATGTCCTTTCTTCTTCATCATAAGCCTTGATTGTGATCTTCTTCTTTGGATCAATAGCATTCTCAGAGAACCCCGATGCAAGGATTAATTTTATTGTGCAAATATTTAAACTTGCCCCTCCATCTACAAGGACCCGTTTTATTTTGTGTTTATGAATAAGGGCTTCGATGTGAAGGGATGCATTGTGAGGTTAGGTAAGAGATATGTCATCTTTTTCATTGAAAGATAGAAAGTGGGGTGTAGTGATATGTCCTACCATGGCTTGAAACTGCTCTTGGTCAAGGTTGGTTGGCATGGTGGTTTCCAAGAGAGCTTTTTCTAGGATAGCTTTATGGGATGGTGAGAGATGCAAAAGCTCCAAAATAGATATATGTGCAGGTGTCTTATGGAGTTGGTCTAGGATATTATACTGGTTAGATATGGACGATGGTTTAGGTGGAGCCCCTTAGAGAGTAATATTTCCATGACGAGTGGTAATATTACAATCAGGCTTATTATTTATAGTGATCACATTTACATGTGAATCACTTTCAGAGATATAATTAACAGTGTACTCATATGATACATTCGTGTAGTTGGCATTGTTACCACCATTATTATTTTTCTTAGAGGACCTCCCTTCTCATAGTTAGGGAGTGGATTCTTGAATGCCAAATGCTCATCATTGGATGTATGTCCATCTATTGATATGACTCCGTGATCTATCATGTCTTGGATGGTATTTTTCATTCATTGGCAGTTGTTAGTTTTATGACCTTTGCTTCTATGGAATTCACAAAAGCAGAATCTTTCCACCAAGAGGGTTTGGACTTGGGTTCATATTCTCTTACTGTAGGAAGCGTTATGAGGTTGTTTGATATGAGCTTCCTTAGGGCAGATTCGATTGATTCACCCAATGGTGTAAACTTTCGGCTAGGAGGAAAGTTTGTAGGTCTCAGTTCATTGTTTGGAGGTTTGTTGGAAGATGTATTATTGTGTGGACATGATAAGTTGAGAATAGGTTATTTTGGTACATGTTTGGTGTCTACAACTCCATCATTTACAATGTTTTTGTTTTTAGTCCAAAACCTCAATTTGTTCATCTTGTTGTTTGAACTAGGGACATCCTTATAGATTTTGATTTGTCCTTTTGTTATCAAGATTTCTCAATTAGTAATCCCATTTCAATAACCTTACTAAAGGAAGTAGGGCATTGGATTTGTATTTGATAGCTTAAGTCAGTCTTTAGGTTATGGACAAACATCTCAATCATGTGCTTCTCAGGGATGTGGTAAGGACATTTACTTGCGAGTTGTCTCCATCTTTGCAAGAAAGTGACAAAAGATTCTCCACATTTTTGTTTGTTATTGCATAGATCTAACATTGAAATTTCATGTTCAATGTTATAGGAGAAGTGTGTCACAAACTTGTCCAGTAGTTCATTAAATGTTCAGATTCTAGGAGATAGACGGGAGAACCATTCCATAGCTTGACCTCCTAGGCTGTGTTGAAAGAGTCACTTAAGATGTCTCATTATGGATGACCTATAAGCATGCAGTGCTAAATTCTCTAATGTGGTCTCGTGGATCACCTTTCCCCCTATATTTGTCAAATTTTGGAACTTTGAATCTCGAAGGGAAAGGTACCATGACCAAGCTCTTATCAAAAGGATATGGAGATATATCCTCTAATGAGTAATTTTTTGTGGAAGTTCCGATTTGAATGTCCACAAGTTGTTGCTGCAAGACTTGGATTTGTTGCGTTAGTGTATCTAAAGGGTTTAACATATCCTTAGTCTTTTCATTTTTGGGAGCTTCTTTTCCATTTTTGGAAGTTTCTACGTCGTTTGATGAGGTTGTTTCTCTCAATTTTGAAATATCAAAATCAGCAGGTAGTTTAGCTCCTTGTTGTGCTAGCATTTGAAGTATTTTTGGGGTTCCATGGTTATGACCTTATCCATCATTTTTGGAATTTAGGATCTTTCAAGGCGCTAACAATTCTTCATGTGGGATTTCTTCTTCTCCATCACTAGAAGAAGAGGAGTGTACACTATTGTTTGATATATCCATTTATTTTCTTCTCTTGGTTTGGGACCTAGTTTCAACTACAAAATTTTGGATATGGGTGGAGTGGGATGAAATACTTGTGGATAAAATTGATATTTTTGGTGGGTGTAGTTTGAGTGAAAGATTGGATTTGAATGTGTTGATGGTTATAAGGTTTTCTTCATATACTCTTTTAGGAGATTAAAAGCTTGTTCACACCTGTCATCCCATCTGAAAGGAATGTTTTTTGTGTAGGAGATGAGTAAATGGATGACATTTTTGACTAATTGAGAGATAAACCGATGGATAGATTGTAGTTTTCCTTCCAATGACCTTAGTTGACTGATATTTCTAGGTGGTGGCATGTCCATTATTGCTTTCACTTTGGCTGGATCCACCTCAATTCCTTTGGCTGAAACTATGTATCCTAAAAGTTTGTCGGATGTGACTTCAAACACACACTTCTTTGGATTCAAGCAGACGTTGAATTGTTCCAGTGTGTGAAATATTTTATCTAATACCTGCAGGTGTCCTCTTGTGAGTGATTTGGCTAGAATATCATCTACATAATCCTCCATGATGGTGTGCATCATATCATGGAAAATTGTTGTCATTGCTCTTTGGTATGTCGCTCCTACATTTTTCAGTCCAAATGGCATCACACACCAGCAATATGTACCCCATGGACATGTAAAAGTGGTCTTGTGTTGGTCATCAGGTGCTATTTTGATCTGATTGTAGCCCAAAAACCCATCCATAAGAGATAGCATAGTATGCCCTATTGTAAGGTCCACAATGATGTCAATATTAGGCAAAGGAAAGTCATCCTTGGGGAAAGCTTTGTTCAAATCCCTGAAATCATTGCAAAGTCTAATCCTTCCATCTAGTTTTGAGATAGGTACAATATTGGAAATCCATTCCAAATAGTCAATTGGTCTGATAAACCCGACATCTAACAGCTTCTTCAATTCTTCTTTTACTAGCAATGCTATTTGTGGATGCATCTTTCTGAGCTCGTGTTTTACTGGTTTAGATCCTAGATCTAGTGATAAGTGATGCATTTTGAGATCTAGATCCAATCTAGGCATATCTGCATAGGACCAAGAAAAATTAATCTAACTTTGTTTGAAGAATTTGATGAATTCTGTCTTCTCTTGTTCAGATAATGATTTTGCCATATGGTTTATCCTTGGATTATCTTCTATGCCAATGTTGACAGGTTCTACTGGTTCTATCAAAATTGAAGACCTCTCCTGATGTGTAAGATTGGGGAGAGTGTCAATCCTTTCATCCTTTGGCGCCTCAGAGAGGTTTTCACCATTGGGTTTGTCTTTTATTTTTTTACTTTTTTCACGATCTAACACTGCCGTAGAGCGGTTTTCACCATTAGGTCTATTTTTTATTTTTATATTTTTGTGACTAAAAGGCTTGGCACTCTCCAAAATAAGCCCCATCATTGAGTTCTATAGTAAAGCTAGCTTTATGATCTCCTGATGGTAAGTGATCCCTGAGTTCTAGATAGTCAATGATAGCATCGTCGTTTTGAAAGGTATCTAGTTCGGGGGCCTCTTGCAGTTCCCAATGTATAAGTTCGGGATGTACTAAAGGTAAGGGATCATCGGTTTGGTCAAACTCAAGGGAAATGATGGTGAGGACGGAGGAGTTGTCTAGGTTTGTGGGGATATTTACAAGGTCTAAAATAGTACTCTCCTCAATATTATCCATTAAGTGTGACATTCGACCTTCCTCTTGGGACTCACTCTCAGTGTTTTGTGAATCGAACTCTTGCGGTCTAGACCTTAAGCTTTGACCCTCATGGCATGTATTTGTTGAGCTATAGGTTTGAACCACATCAATGTCTTTGTCTTCACAAGATAGTTCAGAAAGACTATCCCATTCATATTCATTGGAGTTTGTTTCACTCCCCTCTTGTAATTTGTGAAGTTGCTCAACTAGATTAGTGGTAACCTTTTCCTTGTCTTTTCTTTGGTACCCTAGCCCTGTAGTGTCTCGGGCTGATAAGGAAGAAGGTTGTATGGGTTCCATGATGCCTTCTTTTCTCAAGCCTATGGGACTATGACCATCATATCCCATTCTCTGTAAGATAGTAAAACTAGGGCCATGTTGATTAGTTTGTAATTGGGGTTGTTGATCTTGTGGCTTGGATTACATATCTTCATCTTTGTATAACCATTGAAGGACATCTTTCACATCACTTTCATCTAACAGATTACCTCATTTGATAAAAGGACCTTTAGGAGTTCTTTAAGACTATGGTTTAATCATAGAGGGTTTTCCGTAAGACTTGGGTGATAGGGGCAAGCATGCAAGACAAAAGGTTTGTTTAATGGAATATTCTGCTACACCTTTATCTTTGAGGTTGACTTTTAGGTTGGTGGTTTTAGATGTAGAAGTTATTGAACTTGGGTCAACAAGGGTTGTAGAGGATGCACTTGCACGGTTGGTGGGTATAACAACTTCAGGCTATGATTTGATGGTGTTGTAGTATTAGAATGGATCATGATCACCTTAGATAGTAATCTCTTGGTCATCGTGTGGGAACTTTATATATTGGTGATAGGTCAATGGTACGGCCTTCACTACATGTATCCAAGGTCAGCCAAGGAGAATATTGTAGGCTAGTTCCATGTCAAGTACTTGGCAAACCACATCTTTTTCTACCGGTCCAACTATTATTGGTAAAACAATAGTGTCTTTAGATGTCCTTTCTTCTTCATCATAAGCCTTGATTGTGATCTTCTTCTTTGGATCAATAGCATTCTCAGAGAACCCTGATGCAAGGGTTAATTTTAGTGTGAAAATATTTAAACTTGCCCCTCCATCTACAAGGACCCGTTTATTTTGTGTTTATGAATGAGGGCTTCGATGTGAAGGGATGCATTGTGAGGTTGGGTAAGAGACATGTCATCTTTTTCAGTGAAAGATAGAAAGTGGGGTGTAGTGATATGTCCTACCATGGCTTGAAACTTCTCTTGGTCAAGGTTGGTTGGCATGGTGGTTTCCAAGAGAGCTTTTTCTAGGATAGCTTTATGGGATGGTGAGAGATGCAAAAGCTCCAAAATAGATATATGTGCAGGTGTCTTATGGAGTTGGTCTAGGACATTATACTGGTTGGATATGGACGATGGTTTAGGTGGAGTCCCTTAGAGAGTAATCTTTCCATGACGAGTGGTAATATTACAATCAGGCTTATTATTTATAGTGATCACATTTACATGTGAATCACTTTCGGAGATATAATTAATGGTGTACTCATATGATACATTCGTGTAGTTGGCATTGTTACCACCATTATTGTTTTGCTTAGAGGAACCTCCCTTCTCATAGTTAGGAAGTGGATTCTTGAATGCCAAATGCTCATCATTGGATGTATGTCCATCTATTGATATGACTCCATGATCTATCAAGTCTTGGATGGTATTTTTCATTCATTGGCAGTTGTTAGTTTTATGACCTTTGCTTCTATGGAATTCATAAAAGTTAGAATCTTTCCACCAAGAGGGTTTGGACTTGGGTTCATATTTTCTTACTGTAGGAAGCATTATGAGGTTGTTTGATATGAGCTTCCTTAGGGTAGATTCGATTGATTCACGCAATGGTGTAAACTTTCAGCGAGGAGGAAAGTTTGTAGGTCTTAGTTCATTGTTTGGAGGTTTGTTGGAAGATGTATTATTGTGTGGACATGATAAGTTGAGAATAGGTTATTTGGTACCACATGTTTGGCGTCTACAGCTCCATCATTTATGATATTTTTGTTTTTAGTCCAAAACCTCAATTTGTTCATCTTATTGCTTGAACTAGGGACATCCTTGTAGATTTTGATTTGTCCTTTTGTTATCAAAGATTTCTCAATTAGTAATCCCATTTCAATAACCTTACTAAAGGAAGTAGGTCATTGGATTTGTATTTGATAGCTTAAGTTGGTCTTTTGGTTATGGACAAACATCTCAATCATTTGCTTCTCAGGGATGTGGTAAGGACATTTACTTGTGAGTTGTCTCCATCTTTGCAATAAAGTGACAAAAGATTCTCCACATTTTTGTTTGTTATTGCATAGATCTAACATTGAAATTTCGTGTTCAATGTTATAGGAAAAGTGCATCACAAACTTGTCCACTAGTTCATTAATTGTTTGGATTCTGGGAGATAGACAGGAGAACCATTCCATAGCTTGACCTCCTAGGCTGCGTGGAAAGAGTCACTTAAGATATGTCTCATTATGGATGACCTCTAAGCATGCAGTGCTAAATTCTCTAATGTGGTCTCGTGGATCACCTTTCCCCCTATATTTGTCAAATTTTGGAACTTCGAATCTCGAAGGGAAAGGTACCATGACCAAGCTCTTATCAAAAGGATATGGAGATATATCCTCTAATGAGTAATTTTTTGTGGTAGTTCTGGTTTGAATGTCCACAAGTTGTTGCTGCAAGACTTGGATTTGTTCCGTTAGTGTATCCAAAGGGTTTAACATATCCTTAGTCTTTTCATTTTTGGGAGCTTCTTTTCTATTTTTGGAAGTTTCTACGTTGTTTGATGAGGTTGTTTCTCTAAATTTTGAAATATCAAAATCAACAGGTAGTTTAGCTCCTTGTTGTGCTAGCATTTGAAGTATTTTTGGGGTTCCATGGTTATGACCTTATCCATCATTCTTTGGAATTTAGGATCTTGCAAGGCACTAAAAAGTTCTTCATGTGGGATTTCCTCTTCTCCATCACTAGAAGAAGAGGAGTGTACACTATTGTTTGATATATCCATTTATTTTCTTCTCTTGGTTTGGGACCTAGTTTCAACAATAAAATTTTGGATATGGGTGGAGTGGGATGAAATACTTGTGGATAAAATTGATATTTTTGGTGGGTGTAGTTTGAGTGAAAGATTGGATTTGAATGAGTTGATGGTGATAAGGTTTTCTTAAGGTTTTGTTTTTGATCTTTTGTTCAACAATAGTCTTGAGCTAAAATAAATCAAAGTGTTGATCCAAGGTGAGTCAAAGTAGAGATGATTTGAATCACTATTGTTGGAGATGAACCTTGTCAAGATGCTTAGTGTAATATCTAGAGGATGATTTGATCCTGATAGAGGAAACTAACCAAGTTGCTTTGTTTTGAAAATGAAGATCTCAATGACACCTTTGGGAAAATTTTGATTTTGTTTGATTTTGGGATGGCTAAGTATGATATGGTAAGTGAAATGTTTGGAAACAGGTATGGAACAAATTTTTATGGTTTAACTGATTTCACCAATTGATTCTAGGCTGAAATGGGTATTTAAAACTCGTATGATTATTTTCTCAAAATCTCAGGAAATGCTCTCTGTTTTGAATGTGCAGGTTTAAATGCACAGAAACAGGGTTTAAATGCACTGGACTGTTGATTGAATGTGCTCTTCTGTATGTGCAACTCTATTTTTCAAATGTGTAGCAAAATGTATGCACTGAAAGAAATAGAAAATGTGCAACATAAAGTTTTAAATGCACAATAGGATTTGTATGTGCAGAAAGAACTATCAAATGAGCGGCAAAAAGTCTCAAATGCGCTATTTTGTTTTTACATTGTTTGAGCAATGTCGCTTGTTCTAGGCATGTTTTTCTATGCAACGCAAATGTTTTTGCTAATGATTTGTTTGTGTTTAGGCAAGAGAACATAACAAGCAGTACAATTTGATGTTTGTTTGTGACAATTGGTGTTTAAAATAATATTGAAAACAAGTACAATCCTAGGTGAGAAAAGATGCTACTTATTGAATCCCAACTTGGATTTCTCTCGCCACTTAAATCAAGGCGGACAACTAGAAACTTGGTAGCACTGGATCCCCTTACACAGCACACACTTCTTGGGCATACCAAGTTTCATTTCCCATAAAGAGTGAATTTTCTGTCTCTACACATGACTAGTGAAAATGTTGGGTGGCTTCAGAGGTCTGACCTCTTGCATCAATAAGTAAAAGGATTTTGGTCTCTAAAATAGTGGTTCTTAATAGCTTTGAGGGATCAACACCTTGCGAGCATGCGACAAGCTACTAAAAGCTTTGACCATTCCTAATAAGAGTATCAAATACTTCACACAATGTGGAAATCATTTCCACAAAGTGCTAGTACACCTCTTTTTGACTTGGCATCGAAAGGCAAGGCTGACGTTGGTTAGAACTTGGCTTTCGCCTTATTCCATTTATAGAGCGGGTCAAAGGAAAGCTCCACTTAAGGTCATCCCTCTTGGATGAATCGCAATCCAAGAGCAGGCCTTGCTAAGGGTAAACAAGAAAAAGGGGAAGTGAGTCTAGCTTTTTGATCACCCAAGATGTTGCAAGGAGAGAGCATATGCCTAACACTTTTTACAAACCAAGCAAACACTTGTTCATTGATCGCTTAGATTAAACTAGATATGACTAATCTATCAACACAAAAGTGCCATATTTGCATGATAACATCAAAAGAAAGATAATCAAATTACTTCCTCCTATTTATGCTAAATTTGGTTTGTATGCAAGTTTGTTATGCAAGATTTGTCCAATTTTAAAATTCCTAGTTAGACTAAGTGAATGATTTGTATGCAAGTTGTATGCAAAATTGTACATTTACCTTCCTATTTTAAACTAGGTGATGATTTGTAATGCAAGATTGAATTACTTCCTCCTATTTTAAGCTAGGTGATGATTGTATGCAAGAACGTATTACTCCTAATTATAAACTAAGTGAAGATTGTATGCAAGTTGTATGCAAAATGATATGATTACTCCTCCTAATTAGAAACTAAGTGAAAATTGTATGCAAGTTGTATGCAAAATGATATAATTACTCCTAATTAGAAGCTAGGTGAAGATTGTATGCAAGTTTTAAAATGATGCCTAAACCAAGCCCTAAAACCTACAAAAATCCATTGTCAGTAGTTCGAATATATTTCTTTGACGATCGATGATACCTGCAACCAAAGTTAGCATAAAAAATTATCAAAAAGACACCCTAAAAACTGACATATTTCATATGCACCGAAATAGATATCATATGCACAGAAAGATGAGTTATATCCATAGAAAGATAGATGCGCAGAAAGAAATTTTATATGTGCAGGACTGTTATTTTCTTCACAGATGCGCAGAATTGGAAATCAAATGTGCAGGAATGACCTGTTATGACTGTAAGGATACTAAAAACTCAAATTTAGAAGTTAAAAATGGGGCAAGGCCCCACAGTGGGCACCAAAATGTGATTGATAATTTGAAACTACTGTAAGAACCTACTAAGATACCACAAATACTCTAGAATTCCTACTCAAATTCAATACATCAATGAAACTAAGAAAAATGCAGAAAACATAAGTTATACCTTGTAAACTGATTATCCCGTGTGTTCCATTGTCTCCTATCTTCTCAATGATCTTGTTGATGATTGATATTGCTCTCAGAAGGGTACTTCCTTGCTTTCTAAGATGAAAATGAGAGGAATGTATTTTGTAGATGAATATGCAAAGTTAAGATGAAGATGGTATGATTGGTATGAAGCCATTGATAATGCTATAGATATTGATATGAAACTAGATGAGATTATGGAGCTAATGATTGTGCAACAATGGAGATTATGAAACTAATGCAAATGGGGGGGGGGCAAAGGCACGCTTGATTGCTTGATGGAATTTTTGCCACATATAATTACTAAAAGCTCTTGTAATGGAAAATGAGTGTGAGGAACTTGCTTTTATAGGCTAAGGATGAGCCAATTCCAAGTGTCATAAGATCCACGGTGGAGGAATGAGTCATGTGATGTGTACGGTAGAGATTTGATTGGTTGGAATGAGAGAGATAAAGGTGGAAGATGTTCTTACTATGTTTACAAGGTAGAGGAATATGTGGAACCATAAGCCACATGTCATGATGCTCACAAAGACCAGTGAGATAAAAGTGGAAGACTGAGAAGATCATGGAGGAAAGACTCTTTGGTTGTTGGAATGTGAGAGAGAAAATAGGCTTTGGAAGACAAGTATCTTTGACCATGGAGATGATTGAGAAATAATAGGACATATGTGGAGAATAAATAGGGCACATGTTGAGAGGATAATTACTTAATTAAATATTAATAATATTTAATTATTGGAGCAACATGGTGAGGTGTCCAATGACGTGGAAGAATGACATGGATGAGTGATGTGGAATTTAGACATAAGACTTTGATATAGAGGAAAATGATTAAAGAATTTAGGATTATTTAATTAGATATGATATTAGAGGAATTAGGAATGATTAAATTAAATAAATTGATATTTTATTTCATTATTTGGAATAATGAACCAAATAAATAAATTAGGATATTTATTTATTGATAGAAGAATAAGAATAAAATAAATATTAAAATATTTATTTAATTTGACTCAAGCCATTTTTAGGTGTATACAATTTGTTTTGCCTAAATGTAACCCAGGGGTTGATGTGGTGTTGGGCATGCACAATGATTTTAGGAACATTAGTACACTTATCCACTATCCCCTTAGTGGGTTGAATAAGTCTATTAATGATGATTGAATTAACATTGTTTTTACTTTGATTAAGCTCAACATCCATCCCCAAAGGATTTAATGTGAGAGACCTTTCTTCATACACCAATGCTTCATCTTTTGGAGGAAGAGCATTGGAACAAAGGGAAGGTAAAGTGTTGTTAAGAGAATTGTTGATGATTATGTCTTTAGTGATGTACAAGGGATTTGAACATGCAACCAAAGGAGAACTATCCATGGTCTTTGAATCCTTAGTGATGTTCAATGTGCTTGAACATTCAATCAAAGGTGGGAGATCCATAGGATGAGCCATAGAAGCCTCATGTACTATAGAAGATTTAAGATTATTAGATGAATGCCCATTATCTACCCATGGAGGATCCTTTTTTAGAGGAGGATCTTCATCCACTAATGCTTCATCTTTCAAAGGGAGAGCATTGGAATGAAGAGAGGGTAGGGTGATGTTAAGGAATGTATCAATGATTTCATCCTCTTGTGCCAGAATGTCCTCACAAGTGGGAACAACTTTGGGAGAGGGATCCAAATCATATGGTGAAATAGATAAAGCTAGGCCACCATCACATGTATTAGAGACTAGATCCATGGCATTATCATAAATTGTGGTATAAGTAGAAGAAGAACTATCACCATCATCTTTCTCATGACAATTCATGGAGATGATTTTAGTAAGATTTTCCAATATCAAAGGATATGCACCCATGAGAGTTATGAAGCTATCAAAATCAGATATACAACCAAGGATTTCATATAAAGAAAATTTAAAGATATCAATATCATAGATGGATGCTAAATGGTCTAAAACATAAGGATGCATATTAATGAATTTGTAAAAACTTTCAAAATCGTTGATATATGCATGCAAAGATACCAAAGATAAACAACTAAAATAAGCCATGATGAGATGACTTGTCTATTGTATGCAAATAAATGATGTACAATAAGATCTATGCATTTATCAAGTAGCACCAATATGATCATGCAAGAGAATTTTTAAAACCCTAATGCAAAACTTTACCAAAATACAAGATTTTGAAGGCCCAAATAATGCACTTTTTTCAAAATTATGCAATATTTTTAATTGAATAAGAGAAATATACAATAAATCAATGCAAGATTTGATTTGAACAATCAAAAAGATGCAAATGCTCAAAGATACGGGTTCACCAAAATGTTTGGTATGAAAAAGGAGAATGATAACAACTAGAATGCAAATTAGATCAAACCCTTTTCCATATAACATTCAAGGACAAGGCTGAGCCAAATCACTACCAAATGAAGGAGGACTCAGCTGTTGACCTTGTTCTCATGTGTGTTATACATGAATAAGGTTCAACTTAGCCTTTTCCTCAAACCCTAGGTTAACAATGCATGAAACCTTGGTTCTATATAGATCTTCTTATAATAGAAAAAGTACAATAGAAACCCAAAAACCAAATGCACAGGGTTGACAAGAGGAATGATAGAACCTATCTCCCAAAAGAAGAGGTTTTGAAGGACCGACTAGGGACCACCCAAGTCTTGATTGGAAGAATCTTCTAAAACTAAAAATTGGAAAGATATTACAAATGTTCTCCTGGTGCCATATCTGAACTCAGAAAAGGTTGGAGGACATGGGTGGTACTGCCCAAGTCCTAGATGAGAGAAAACCTCAAAACTATCTTTGGATCCTGAAACCCTGATAGGTGCCCAATCTTCCTATAGCTCTGTATTTTCTAGATCTTGCTCTTGTAACCTACACATAAGAATGTAACCTGCACACAAGAATATAAGAAGGGGTTTGGGAGTTGTGGTTTTTAGGGACTTGCCTCAATCAAATCCTAGGATAGCATTCAAGCTTCCCAACACTGTTGATTGATAAAGAGTGTGTGCCCTCATGGGGGCAGAGGCTGAAAACAACGATAATATGATTATTCAAATGATGATAAACAAACAATGATATCACCTATGTGATGAACCCTTAGAGTGATGAAGATTCTTCAACTCCTAAGGAAGGATAGATGATAGCTCCATATCTGCAATAACAACACAATAACAAAACACAAATCTGCTCTAGAATAACAATGAATGCTCTTGCTTTCTTTACTTCAAGATCTCAAGTTCGCTATCTCCATCTAGGTTACAAATGAACTCAAAAACACATTTAGACATGTTTTCTCACTCATAAATGTAAATTCAAATCAAAAGAGATGGCAAGGATAAACCTCTAAAGAGGTGAAAGGTTGACCTAAACTTAAATTAGGCCCAACCTAAAATGAGGGAACTGGATGGTACCACATAGGTCCTTTAGCCTCATTAAGGTCTAGGCTAAGGTAAATGAAGGGTCCCATATTCCCATTCTATCTTGGTGTCAGGCAATTTTGCATTGGGAGAAGCATTTTGAATGTATAATTCAATTAAGGCGACCTAAGAGCTAAACAAGGAGGTAAAAAGATAAGTAGATACTTTTTACTCCATAACAAAGTGTAACCAAGAAAACAAAATTTTCCACCCTCTAAGAAGAGAGAGGGAGAACATCATTCGAGAGAAGTGAATAGACGTATGGAAAGAATAGCTTATGGCCATCTAAGTCTTGTGTTTGTTCATTTTTGTGAACCTTTGAGATTGGCAAGTTGAGTTGGACTTTATTGGCCTATGTTGGATTTTGATTCAACAGTAGTCAATTTGACATCAAATTCCTCTAGAATAGGTTTTGTCGTATAACCTAGAAAGTATGGTACAACCATCATCAAGATGTAGTCAATAGTCATTATTTTTTTATTTATATGAGGTGAATATAGTAAATAATCAAGAGTAAATATATATTTGTGATAGTGGTTAAATATCTCATGTTCCTATTGTGATTCCTTTATGGTATCCTATTAGGTTATTTATGTTTGACAATTGTGTTATATTTGCAAGACAAAAGGGGGAGAATATCTCGACCCCATTCTCACAATATTGATAAGTGTTTAATCAAACAACGTAAGTCTACATTGTGCATGTTTCCTTTTCAATGTTATGTATGTATATTATATATATTTGAATATATAATAAGTTAGATATTTGAATCTGACCTTTTTGTGTTAAGGCTGATAAAGGGCGTGGTTATTCGACCCCTTTATATTCTCAATTGATTGAAGATAGTGGAGAAGCCTTTGACCAAGTTATGAGTGGTCATTAAAGACCATCATTTCCATTACTTGGATGTTGTTGAAAAGATTTATGATGAGCATTAATATTAGGTGGTGGAATGCGGTTAAGAGCAGAGGCTCTATATATTACTGTTGAGTCTTCTCTGTGGAGATACGGAGACACACAAAAACCATTGAGAGGAAGGACATTGTGAGAGATGTCTGAGGAGGTCCGATTACATGTTGTACTTTCAAGTTATTTTCTTTTTTATGTAAATATTATTTGAGATCATAATTCTTTGTTTGATGTCAGTTCTGTTGATATACTTTTTGAGATTTGAGTAATCAATAGTATATTATATCTTCTAAGATTTGAGTAATCGATAGTATTTCATATCTTCTGAGATTTGAGTAATAAATAGTTTATATATATTATGATTATATAGCCAAGAGCCATACTTTTACTATTGTTTCTATAGAGTCAACAACATTTATTTATCTTTGTGTTTATAGACATTAAGAAGCTCAGTATAGCCTGGTTACAATAAAGTTGAAAGCTTCTTATAATTCTATGATCCATAGAGATGATATTTTCTTTTAAACATTTGTGTTCTTGTAGTTGAAGATTTTAGCTATCTCTATGTTAGGGAACCCATAGCTTGACATCTATTTTTGTCTATGAATATGAAGCCGACAGTCTTCACTGTGTTTTTCTTAAGAGAAGCATTTAACTATCATACCTTGTGTATACCTGAGTGTATAGTTTTAAAACTATTCAGTGAGAATTTAGAGGTCGAAAGTTTGTTCACTTGCATATTTTTGGATAGTTTCTGTATAGCCCAAAACTCTATGTCTAGAGAATGAAAACTCTCTAAGATATGTTATTATCATTTAAACATAGAAAATATTTTTAGGATGTTAGGATATCAAAGCATTACATGTGCAGGTCAAAAGGTAATGGGTCACAATAGGTTTTGCTAGAAGCAGTCAGTTAACTTTTATAGTTCGAAGTTAGTTTGTATTAAGCATAAGTATGTTTTTATTTTAAAGTTGATGTATCTCTGTCACATATAAATTGTAGACGAAGTCAGTGGAGTAACTAGACCATGATTATACTCAGAAATACTAGAGTAATCTGGTTGTCTATATTTATATTGTATTCAGAATAATGAGAGATACAAATGATATTAAATTTCTTTTAAAACTAGTTAAACCTATCTTCGATATCAATTTCAGCCTCTTGAGATTGTTGAGTTAAGTCTTTGAAACTAAGACTAGAAGTTTGACAAAGATATTTCCTTTATCTTTTAACTCTTATTAGTTTCATTGCTTATAACACTAGACTTCGAGAAAAGGTTCTCTTATTCTAAAAAGAGTATAGAATGATTGGAATATCATTAGAAGAACTTGAAGCTAGATTATCTTTATATATTAGCATATATGTTTTTATTTAACTAGATTATGTATTACTATTATGCATAGATGATGTTCAATCGTTATTAATCATAATCGATGAATGAGGAATGATAATTAGGTTAAAGACATCTTACCTTATTATCTATTTAGACTTATATCCTTTATCAGAATGAAATATTGAACTTAGTCAAGAATTCTTGTACTCTTGTCAGTATCTATTAAGGCTTAATATAGAGAAGGATAAACCTTATATAGTATGATTTTTGATAAAAGGTGAATTCAATCAAAGACCAAGCAGTCAAGATTTGACAAGAGGTTATCTTATTCACATTACTTTATGGATATAATTTTATTAATTTTTAAGGGTATTTTGATAATGCAAAGTATTATAATAGGTTAGTAAGAATCCTTGATTTTACCCCAAAGAATTTAGAGATCCTTAACTCTTAAGACAATTATGATAGTGGATATGTCCATTGTATAACTTGGTTGACAAATATAGGTTGAGAAACCATAAGAGACTAGAAACACTTTGTTGTTAGATAATCAATACTAACTTTATATAAATCAAGTATGGTTTTATTTAAGTAGAGAGTAAAATGACAGAAGTCATAGACCTTGATAAATTGTGGATATGCAAAAAGGAACTCTCAGAAAAGATTAAATTATTTAAAATTGCATATTGTATGTATATCGTAGATAAGGAATTTTTCTAAGTCAGATGGACTAAGAACTGAGTAAAATTTAGACAATTATGTCTAGAATCAAACTGTAGGATGAAATAGTCTTCAAGTCGAGTTAGAGGTGTGTGAACATTCAACTACGTTTATTGCAAACATCTATTTATATTGAAAATTTAGCCAAAGTGATGCATTTGTCTTTGCATGCATTAGTCACTGTTCATAGTGTCTAGATAGCGTAGCTGGTTGGTATGATCATAATTAGCTAGTAGATTGTCTACAAATGTATAGTCGATTGAGTTGTGTAGGACACAACACTAGGACATAGATGGCAACTTTTTAGATCCATATGTCTATACTCTTCATGAAGGGTAGGGCCACTTCTAGGAAGGAAGGTGTGTGGGGGACCGTTGGTCTATGGTTGGAGGTAAAGCACTTGGATGATGCTCTCCCTCTATAGTAGAAGACTTGCCAAGATTTGAATGACTGATGTCAAGATTCCAGAGACAATACATTTTATATAAAATTTCATGTTATGATTATGATATAATTTAACTATTCTTTTTCCATGTGCAATATGATTGTAAATGTAAAGTGAAATATTTGCATTATAAGCTATCTTTGAATATATTGAATTTCAAGGTTGAAAAATATTCATAAAAGATGTACTTTTATTTATTGATGTTTAGAAAATGATTAGAATAATAATAATAAAATATAATTCCCTCTTGTATATCATTTTCTTTTTCTTTCCTAGTAATTTGCGTGTGTAATTCCGAGTAATATGAGAAGGCATGTTACATGAGTTTTTTCTTGAAAGGTTTTCTCAACGTAAACACTGTGTTATGTGTTTGATCTTCTATTCTATTATTTCTTAGTGTTGATTTTGTACTATCTCCATTTTGGCTCTCCATAGTTAAATATCTATATTATAGTTGTAATTAGTTTTTCATTGATAGTTTTTAACCTTCATTTATAACATTTACTAGTGTACAAAATGTTTGTAGGAAATTATTAGACCCTTCCCAAATTTCCTTGTGCCTATTTCCATAATTTTTGTTTGAACAATTACACTCCTCAAAATTCAAATTCCTCTACCTTTCCCACCTTATCTTTGAGATTCAACCATAACCATTTGATCACAAGGAGGAGAGTAAGAAATGATTTATACTAATAATAAATAGCCACCATTTACTAATATATGAGCTACGTATGTAGTGCTCTACACCTAGTGTGTGTTCTTATTTTTCTAACCATTAGAGTAAATTAAGTTTGTTATGTTAATTAGATTAGATTCATTTGCTTTAGATAATTTAGGATTTATATTCCTTTATAGTAGTCTAAAACCATCTTATTTATTACATTAGTTTATATTTTTTTATTATTGTCACCACATCAAAATAAAAGTAATTACCTTGTTTAGAGTTAGTTTTCTTTCTTAAATTGGATTATTTGTTAGCTATTAAAAGCTACATCATTGAAACATATTAAAAATATTGAGGGATCTAAGTTTTGGGCTAGGTCAATTCATGATCCAAACCCCATATTCATTTCCCTTACATACAATATGTGATTATGTAGGGTAATTTCCTTTCAAAATTTAAAATAAAAAATTGTTGTTTCTAAGGAAAATAAATCTTTAAAACCTAGATCATTAGAACACATCATTATTAGAAAAACTTCTCTCCTAAGAGGATCTTCCCCATGGAGTTCTTTTGGAGAACCTCTATGGATTTCTCAAAAGAAACTCCTTTCAAAAGGGGTTTGGGAAATTCTTAGTGGAATTAGACCAAACAAACCCCACATAAAAGATATTAACAAAATATTTTTTACTATGTTTTTGGAGACTTTTACTCTTTGCTTGTTGGTTATTAATTGTGCACCTTTTGTTTTAAAAACATATTTTTACTTTGAGGGTTCTATTTTTTTTTCCATTCTACAATCCAATTTCTAGAAAAGAAAATATTTTTGTTTTCCAAAAGGGGTGAGTTTAGTTGTATGTTGTAGTTAATTAATTAGTTGCATTCAAATAATTAGTCATTTTAAATCAGTTACATTACAGATTTATTTGCAAAAGTACAAAAAGAAAATGCATAATTAGTTTTAGTTTCATTTCCAACAAGCTAGATCAATTTTCATTATTTTATTTCAAGCAATTAGAAACAAATGTCACTTTTTAATTGGAAGCATTGTTATAATCATTTTATCTCTTTCAAGCAAATAAACCATAAAAATACAAAAGAACTTACAAAATTGTAAACCATAAGGAAAAGGCATTTAAACTACAAAAGAAAAAAATTCAACATGTTTAGCTTTCCAAACACATTACCAAGTAAACTTTCAGCCACCCACTTATTTCCAAACATCTTTGCAAAACCCTTGCCACTTTAATGTTGTAGAGCAACTTGACATCAAGTGGGCACATGTGAATATTGACTTGGGATTGAGCTAAGGTATTTGCTTACACACCAATTCATGTCCTCTCATAATCAACCAACTTAATACACTCAAGAAAGAGATTAAGAGCACTTTGGGTCTCCCAGTTTAGAGGGTAATTTCTAAGGCTAGGGAAAGGAGAAGGTATAGATCTCCTCTACTTAGTTTGTCTCTTGACCTTAGTCAACCACACCCCATTCTGCAAAGAAAACCGCCAAGTCACCTAAATCCACCTAAGAGTGCAACTTAATCATATTCTCCTCAACGATCATCTACATGGCTAGTTGACTTTGTACCACCTCAAGAAGTTATTTATACCATGTTTTCATGGAACCAATCATTGAAGGTTGTCAATTGGAACATTGTTAATTTGTTCTTATATTTCGGTCTCAACCCATCCATAAATTCTCTCTTCTTCAAGCCATATACTAGTGGATCTTTTAGTTTTGACATTAATTCTTTTAGTTATCCATTTTGTGTTCATATTGATTCATTATTTCCTTGTTGTGCATTACATATTTCTACTATTGTATTATTTTTGTCACTAAGCAACTTAATTTCTTTCTTTAAATCCTTAATATTTCCTAATCATTCGTGTTTGTCATTCTTCTTATTGCCAATGTACTAATTAATTGAAATTCCTCTTAAGGTTGTCGAAATGGATTTATATCAATGTATTCACACACATGTTACAATGGCTCATGAGGAGTTGGTTATTTTGACTTGTAAACTTTAGAAGGTTTTATATCTCTCCCATTAGTGGTGAAATTTCCATTGTTGTTAAATTACTTGGTGGAAATGTTTGTGGTGCTCTTTTTTAAATCGCCCTACTCACAATTAAATGGTCTTAATTGGCCTCTCTTTTTGGTGTATCCTATAGCTTTTGTCTCACAGATAAACCTAGTCATACATGATCATGTTTGAATACTTCACTGCATTGCCAATCTTGACATATGATTCTCTTATACAAAAAAGGGTATGACCTCTCAATAGATGTAGATCGATAAATAATTATCCTCTTTATGAAGTTCATCCTCTCTCTCAACACACACTATACTTGTACATTCACCCTCACCCTCACCTTAGAATTTCCTCTCTTCGTTGATCCTCCCACTTTCTACCTAGTCAATAACCTCCACTCCATGATAATTTCCATCTAATAAGATAATTCCTTGGCTTACAAATCCCTAAAATGATACTCTCGTCAACTTCTAATTTAATGTTGTTTTCAACAAAGTCTTCCTTAACTTTATCTTTATTTGTCCTTCAAAATATATCTTGCTTTATTTTGTCATGAGATCCTTCCTTATAAAGCTTTATCTATCCTATCTTCATTCTAGCAAAACCTTTAAAGTACCCTTAGCAAAGTCTTCTTCAATATACATAGCAAAACACTATTTCCCATGAGAAACTTGTAGCTCAAAAGAGATTCCAATGCACAACAAATAGGGATTGCTTCAAAACCTTCCTTGTTGATCTTTTTTTCCTCTCCACTTTTAGAGGTAAACTTTAAATAGTCAACACGTAAAACAACTCGACGGTTGAAATTTTATTGACAAACAATAGGGTCAATAAAGTCAAGAGAGGTTGGTTGAACAGGTTGATGAGAAAAATCAACATGAAACGAGGTCTAAAATTTTGAAAATAGTTAGCATGACAATGTGCTAGTTGTTTATATAGGGTGACTTTTATATAGGTAACGGCGAGCCAAAAAAAAGTTGAAACAAAGTTTTGAAAAGTAAGTAGGGTAAACAATTGTTTTAAATAAATAAAATGTGGAGATGCAAGGTATCAAACCACGTACCTCTCACATGCAAAGCCACCGCTCTACCATTGGACATATATTTCCTTGGATCTCATTGAGGGTTTTCTAAGATCTAGAGGCAAATTGGTTCTACTAGTGGTGGTGGTTTCACCTATGCAAATATGCCCTCTTATGCACCTTGGCCCACCGCTACACCTCTTCCACCATAGCCCAAACATTTCTTGACTAAGCCTTTCATCTCCATTGGAGCATACCCTCTTTTATAGTCTCAAAACATGAATCAACATTTACAAACCATTTTTGGAAAGAATTACTCAACCAAACTAGAACATTCAAGATGAGCTTTGGGTATCATCCCCAAATAGATGGTCAAACTAAAATACTAAACAAATGTTTGGAAATATATCTGTGATGTTTTACCTCTGAGTAACAACACCATTGGGTCAAGTAATTACCGCTAGTAGAATGGTTGTAGAGAACCTTGATAGGGTATTGTTAGACCTAGCACTTTAGTTGAAAATTTATCAATTTTGTCGACCGGGTTGTGTCCAAGGTTTTGTGTAATAGGAGAGGAGATTTAGACATTCTAGTTTAGCAACAATTTTCTTGGTTTATAATCTTTAAGAACAGACTTTATAAAGCAAATTCTAACTAAAAAGTAGGGAAATCTAAGCTTAAGGAAAATCTTTGAATGCAACTAAAATTCATTAACTAACATAAATTAATCTATGAACTCAAAAGAAATACTTAATCTAAGAAAGCATGAGAACACCAGAATTTGGACTATGTTACCAACTTTTACTAAACTACGAAAACTTGAATTATGCAAGAACTCCAGAACTTCTCTACTACATAACATAGAAGAAAAAAGCTCTGGAACTCCAAAATATCTCAGTCGACAACACACAAAACTGTAGAACTACAACTTGAATCTATATTCTACTTAAGACAATAATCACAACACAAGCCCTGTAGGTTAACACAATTTTATCACTATACTTCAAAAGGGAACATAATATAACATAACAAAAATGATAATAGAGGCAACAACACATTCACATGACAAACAAAATACTTATCTATCTAATTCCTTATGTTGAGTGGCCAACTCTCCGGAATATCTTTACTAACTCAAATCACATTCAACAGTAACATATTCTAATCCAATTTTGCATAAGCACACATACATAAACTTATCTTGACTCAGAGCAACTTCTATTCATTTCATTCATAGTATATCTTTTTTTGAAAAACATCAAGTTTATATCACTTCAAAATCCCTAAATCTAGGGCAGCCCATCATTGTCGCCAAAAAGTCTTATAAAAACATAACTGAATTTTTTAAACAAATTTGTCTTTTAGTGCCATAAAGAGGGCTTTGAGTGGAGCCTTAAATGCATTAAATGTCTTTTGAATAACAGGAAATAAATGAAAATACCATATGGATGAAAGAGCAGTAGATGATTGAAGTCTTCAATTATCAGTTGCCTTAATTTTTGATGCTCCTAAACCTCCAACGCTATTGACTTCAATCTTCATTAATATCCACTTCCTCTACTCCATAGTATTCCAAACCTGCTTATTACATAACATATCTTTTCATAAAACCTTGTCAACATTAGTGGTCAAAATCAATCAATTTAGGAACAGATATTTATACACTATTCTTTCAAAAATAGATAATATTTATCATAAGATTAATAAATTGGCATAATTTTGAGTTAGCTTATCAGCACAAAAGGGGGTAATTGGGTCAATGCTGGGATGAGGTTTTTACCTCATCACTTCCTCCCCCACCTAAGGATGAGCAGGTCCTCCTGCTCTTTGTTGTGACTACCCCCTATGATTCATCTACCTTTTTATTTCTCTTTTTCTATCAAGTTCCTCAAATAATGCACTGTTGTCATATATTGCATCTGATTTAGGATCCTAGTGTTCAGGGTACTTGATGAAACCCTTATGCAATTTCATTTTCACTCTCTAGGTTTGAAGTTTCCCAGGGGACTATTCTGTGGTTACCAAGACTAAAGGTGGAGGTTAGAGAAATAAAGGAGGCCTATACTTCATACCTACCCACTTGGTTTTCAATTGCTGAAATATTTTTGCTACTGACTCTGCCCTTTTGTATGACCATTTCAAATTGGTGGGAGAAATCATTTCCCTTATTTTCAAATACATGGGCAAAGGGGTGTACCTATCCTCACATTCTACCCATACTTTGTCTATTAATTTAGGTCCATTTATCTTGAAATATTCAAAACATATTCTAAGGATCTCATTGTATTTCTCCTTCATAGCATCATATTTCTTTATCCTTTTGAATTGGGTTTTGAATGCATACAGATTATGATGTTGATGCCTCATAAGAAGGCCCACTATCTTTTTTACTTGTAGGTATTCTTTGGTTCTTTCCTGCCAGTTGATCTGGTTCTATAGATTAGATAGAAAGGACCTTAATTGTACTTCTCCCACAAATAGATTGATGAAAAAGTCAGTATGCTTTTCTAGCAGTAAATTATCGAGGAAAAATTCACAAAGTAGATTCTGCTGGGCAAGGGGTGAAGTCTTGAAGGTTTCTAAATATTGTTTGTCATCAAGGTCATGAGGAAGGTTGCAAGAGATTCTCAAGAGTTTCCACCTCAACACTTTCTCATTTAGAAACATAGAGTATAGTCTTGAAGGTTTCCTACAAGCTAACAATAGTTCTCCAATCTTGTAGGCCTATGTTTTTGCCCCATATAATCTATTAAAAGATTCTTTTAACAACACTAATTCTTTATTTAATCTAACATTTTCTATCTCAACCTTCCTCAAGAAGTAACATCTCTCTATCCATTTTCTTATTAAAGGGGGGATATGAATTTGGAACCATTCCATCTTTGTGGGTTCAGTTTGGATTTCTTTATCTTCCATAGTTGGCTTAACTTTTAACTCTTGCAATTCCTCTTCCAATTCCACTGTTTGACTTATGGCAACATTCAATTATTGCTTATGCTTTTCTTGGTTTTCCTAGAAGGCTTGAAGGAAATATGTTAAGTTATCAGTTAACCTTTTAATTTTCCGATCCTTATCAGATAAGGCCTTTTGCAATGCTAGATTCCCCCGATCCTTCTCTTCAAACTATTTAAGTTGGACATGCAAGTTTTCAATGTTCTATAGTTGCAAACTTATGACTTTTGCTTCCTTTTGTTTTGTTGTTTCTTCAAGTTGAAGTTGCAAGTTTGTAATGAGTTTATCTATTTACTACAATTCAGTTTCTAAGTCCTTCACCTTCTGTTCTTAGGAGCTACTCATTTGTTGTATAACCTTCTCATTCTGGTCAATATTTTGTTTTTGCACTATAATTAGTTCATCACTTTGTTATAATTTACTCTACAACTATACAATTTCCTCCTTTAATTTATCTAACTCCTCTTTTAGCTGATTATCTTCTATAGTGTCTATATCTATTGTTTGTGAAAGTGGTGGTTCAGGAATTTTTATGCTTTGATTGCCCTGTGTTTCTTTATTCACTTCTCTAGTTGGAATTTTCTACTCTATTTCTGTCGGAGTCATTACCTCTACTGTTGATGTATTAGTTTTATCTTGTTCCCCTGCCTCTTTCTTTCTTGTCTAGGTGGGCTAGGTGCTTCCACAGTTTCCTCTATTATTTTTGTTTGGGTTTGTACTAGCACCTAATTGTTTGACTTTCCTTTTCCTTTTTGAGATAATTATGTGTTCAAATGGAGTGGAAAAACTCATATCTGTAGCCAAATGTTTACTTCTCCTTAAAGGAGGGGGATTTTGTAGTTTCTTCTTAGAGTGTTTCTTTCTCACCCTAGGTGGACAAGTCTCCTGTTCTCCCTCGAAGTTGATAAATTCCACCTTTTCTTTATTTTCCAGAGTCTCTTCCAAAGGCTCTGGAACTTTAGGTGTCATAGGTGAATTGTCAGTTTCCATAGGGTTTGGGGAAATTTTTGGCATTGCTTCCTCCGAAAGTCCTTGGGATTGCTGAGGTTCTGAAGAAGGTTCTTTAGGGATTTCTGTGGCTATCCCTAATGATTCCCCTATTTCAAATTGCTTAATGGGTGTTGGGGTTTCAAATTTTTGAAGGAAAAATTTCCATTTCTTATTTGTCTTTCTTCACTTCAAAATTTGATGCATACAGAGCATGGTTATTAGGTCATGATGCTTTAGAGGGCTAGACCCAATTTTGTACCTTTCAACCATATTAACCAAGGAGTTGAACAAAAAGGCAAGAATGATGATCTTAAGTTCAGGGATTACTGTGGCGTGACACAGGTGAGTTAGTCAATGGAAGGGTGGTCCTACAATTGTAGCACATTGGCCATCACAAGTGACCTCTAGGCCCTGTTACTAACTTTGTTTTGACCTCTAGGCCCTGTTACTAATTGTGGTTGGGGTTCCCCCTCCCATATTAAAATCTCAATAATCTTTTGATAAGAGATATTTGTCTCTTCAGCGAAATTTATTCCCGCATTTGCAATGCCAGAAGTTTCAGAGAGGGTTTGGGCACTTACCTTAAATTTCTTTCCCCGCATCACTGAGTGACCCTCTGTGAAGTTTTCCATGAATTCTTTGACTAGTTTTAGGTGATACCCTATAAACTTTTTGAGGAATTCCAACCACCCTTCTGCCTGAAAAAGCTATGTGATGTTCTAAGTTACCAACAACTTTTCTACTAAGGCTGGTTCTAATTTTCTTTTCACTCCCATGCTTGTCACAAATGGAATTGTTCACTGAACTCGTATTGCTTGCTAAGACAATAAAATACTTAGCTTACAGTCAATTGCAATTGTTGTGCATGATAAACAATGAAGTGAGTTTAGGGAAGGTTAAGTAATATGACCTTTCTTCATATACCATCAATGTGCCAGTCTGTACCCTTGTCTCATCATTACTTCTTATGTATGTGGAGTTATGGCACCACTATTTCCTCTACTTGAGGTGAAATCACCACAGAATTCCATTTTTGGGAAAAGAGGAATAATATGCCAATTTATTATATCTTAATAACAATAACTACCTAATTAAGAAAAAGATGTATGTACCTTATGTTCATAAGTTGATGTCAATTCATTCCACTTTGCTAACAAATGTACAACATTTACATTTTTATGAATTATTAATGTGGAGTTGTGGATGGTTTGGTTTAATGATGGTATGGGTGAATTTATTGATGGAGGTAGTGACATAGGTAGATGGGATTATTATGATTTTTGGAAAGGATGGCATTGTTTCTTTCTTTTCAAATGATCATAATAATAATTGCTTATTATGATAGTGAGTGATCATCTTAAGGAGTTCATTAATGAACCCTAGAGTACAAAGGTGTTAGATGGCACGAAATGCTATGAGCAAGTGTGAGTTATGAATTTTGAAGTATTGGTGAAAGGCTATCCTTGGAAGTGAATGGCTAAAAAGTTTCGGAGCATCGTTGTAGGGACGCATCCAAAATTAGGAGGAACAAATTTTTGAAGCATTGAAGGGATGCATTTGAAACTAACATGAACAAAGTTCTAGAGCATTGTTGTAGGGATGCGACCGAAATGAACATGAACAAAGTTCTGAAGCATCATTGTAGGGATGCGAATAAATGAATAGGAACAAAGTTTTGGAGCATCATTGTAGGGATGTGACCGAAACGAACAGGAACAAAGTTCTAAAGCATCGTTGAAAGGATGCGTTTGAAACAAGCAGAAACAAAGTTCTAGAGCATCATTGTAGGGATGTGACCAAAACAAATAGGAACAAAGTTTGGGAGAACCATTGAAAGGATGCATCTAAAATGAGTAGGAACAAAGTTCCAGAGTATCGTTGTAGGGATGCGACCAAAACAAACAGGAACAAAGTTCTGGAGCATTGTTGAAAGGATGCATCTGAAACGAGTAGGAACAAAGTTCCAGAGCATTGTTGTAGGGATGTGACTGAAACAAACAAGAATAAAGTTTTAGAGAACCATTGAAAGGATGCATCTAAAATGAGCAGGAACAAAGTGACCAAAACAAACAAGAATAAAGTTTTGGAGTATCATTGAAAGGATGCATCTGAAAAGAGAAGGAACAAAGTTCTAGAGCATCATTGTAGGGATGCGACTGAAATGAATAAGATCTTGGGGGTACTCCTACAAAAATAAAAGAAGTCCAACTACAATTCAAACATATAATTCAAGAATTTACAAAAAAAAAATATTTTTTATTCTTTTCATAGACTTATTTATGTATCTCCTACCAAGGAAGGTTGGATACATTAGACTTCACCTTAAGTTTCTACCATCTTTGTACATTCATCTCTATTTATCATTTTTGATATAGACATAATCTATGATCATTTTCTAAGAGCGTTCTAATTTCTCCATTGATGGGTTTGAGTTGTATAGCTCCATTTTGGAATACTTCAGAAATTTTGTAAGGTCCTAACCAGTGACTCTGAAGTTTTCCTTTTCAATCCTTATATTTAGAGTCAACTAGTAGTGCCCAATCACCACTATGAAATTTATTTCTTTTATATGTCTGTCATACCATGTTTTTCTCTGTTGTTGTACTAGTTTAGTTTGGTGGATGGATTCTAGACAGAGTTTGTCAAGTTCACTAAGTTGTAGGACTCGTTCTATCTAGGCTTGGCCAAGGTCTAAACCTACTTTCATTATTGTTCTTAGTGTTTGTAATTTGAATTAAATAGGTAGAACATGTTTCTTCCCAAAAACCAACTCGTAGGGGGTAAAACCAGTGGTCGATTTCCATGTAGTATTGTAGGCCTAAACTACCTCATGTAGTTTTCTAGTCCAGTCTTTCCTTCCTAATGAAACTATTTTAGTCAAGATATTTTCAAGTTCTCTATTTGTTACTTCCACTTGATCATTTGCTTGAGGGTGATAAGGAGATGACTTCTTATGACTTACCTGGAAGTGATTAGTGAAGGTTAACAAAACTTTAGACATAAATTGTGGTCCTTGATTTGTGACAATAGATTTGGGGGCTCTAAATTTAAGGAAGATTTTATTATAAGGGAAATCCGCTACCTGTTCTTCTCTAGCAACTTTGAGTGCTTAAACTTCTACCCACTTAGTCAAGTAATCAATACAAACCATGATATATTATTTACCTTGAGAGGGTGGATCTATGGGCCTAATAAAGTCTAGTCCCCATTTTTCAAATGGTTCCAGAACTATTTGTGGTTTAAGGGGCATTTCATTGGATGTGGTAGGTCTCTTTGGCATTCATCGCAATGGAAGATATAATTTTTGACATATTTGTGCATGGAGGGCTAGTAGTATCCTACACCTAAGATTTTATGATAGCTTCTCTTTGTTGATAATGACCTCTTGAGGGGTCATCGTGGCATGCCCTCAATATGCTATATGTTTCATCTGACCTGACACATTGTCATAATACCAGATCAGGTTCACTTTTGAATAACAAACCATTTATCCATTTAAATTGAGCACTCTCTCTAATTAAACGTTTATTTTTCTTGTCTGAGGTGGCTAAATAATTAGCTATGTCTGCAAACCAAGGTGTTTTAATGGAGATGGAAAATAAGTTTTCATTTGGAAATTCATCTTGAACAAGGTCACATTCTCCATCTTCTTATTGTATCATGAATAAAAAGTTTGTTACTATGTTAAATTTTCCATGTTTGTCAATGATGGTTACATTGAATTCTTGGAGTACTTAGTAACCATCTAATTATTGTTCCGTTCACCACATGTTTATTCATTAGGTACCTAATTACTGAATGGTCCGTAAAAACAGTTACTTTGTACCCTATGATGTAGTGTCAGAATTTATTGATTGCATGAACCGCAACTAAAAATTCATTTTCCTTGGTTGTGTAGTTTCTTTCAGTGGGAGTCAAATTCTTGCCTATGAAATATATAGCATATTTTCCTCCATTTTCGTCTTCTTGACCTAAAATTGCTCTAATTGTGTCATTGGAAGCATCCGTGTAAATATGAAATAGTAGGTTCCTGTTGCGTCCCCATAATATTGGAGTGGAAGTAAGTTTTTCTTTAATGATGTTGAATGAATTTTGACATTCTATAGTCTAGGCAAACTCTATGTCTTTCTAAAGAAGAGAGAACATTGGGGTTATGATTTTACTAAAGTTTTCTATGAACCTTTGGTAATATCCAGCACGTCCTAAGAAACTTCTGACATCTATTTTTTTTTTCGAGATTTCTAGTTTTTGTATCACTTCAATTTTTTTAGGATCCACTTTTATCCCTTCTACTGAGATGTGATGTCCTAGTACTATCCCTTGTTTGACCATTATTAAAAAAAAATTGTGACTTAGGGACAATTGGTGTTCCTCACATCATTACAGGATTTTGTCTAGATTTTAAGTGCTTCATCAAAAGTACACCCATATACCGTGAAATCATCCATGTAGAATTCTACACAATCATTGACAAGTTCAATGAAGATTGCCAATACGACTCTTTGGAATGTTGCGGGAGCATTACATAACCCAAAGGAGAGGACTTTGTATGCAAACGTTCCCTAAGGACAAGTGAAAGTCATTTTTTCCTGATCTTTAGCTACCACTTGTATTTGATTATATCCATTGAACTCATCCAAAAATAAGAAATATTTCCTTCCTGCTAGGTTATCCAGGACTTGATCTATGAAAGGTAATGAAAAGTAATCCCTATAGGTTGCTTTGTTAAGTTCTCTATAATCCACACAAACTCTCCATTTTCCATTCTTATTTGGAACAACCACCAAATTCAAGACCCACTTACTGTCAAAGATGGGGTAAATGAATCTTATTTGTAGGAGCTTTTCTATTTCCGTTTTGACTATATCTCTGAGTGCTGGGTTAAGTCTATGTTGTGGTTGGTGAACTGGTTGAACATCTTCCATATAAATGTGGTGAGTACAGACACTAGGATGTATCCCTCACATATCAGTATAGTCCCAAGTGAAAGCTTTGGATCTATTTACCAATAGATCTAATAATTTAAGCTCATCTATTTCTATTAACCAACTATTAATATTAAGGGTCTTTCTTGGCAATAACATTATGGTTTTAGTTCCCAGATGTTTGGAGGTGACAGTATAGACTTCACTCATCAACGTATTAAGCAGACAACTATGTGGTTGAATCCTATAGAATGTTGTTATGTCCTCAAGGAAGTGATCTATTCTTGGAATCATATTAGCCAACAAACATTGAAGTGTTGTGAGGATGTTTTGGTTTCCATCATGAACGCATTTTGTCTCATCAGTTTGGATTAGGTTTCCTAATGTCTCATCAATTTCAAAGACTTCCTCATTGCTTGCATTTATAGTGATATTTCTCATGTTGTTTTCTAGATCGTTCTTTATTTCTTCTCCATGTTGTTTGATAACTACCATTTCTAGGGAAGCCAAATTTTCTTGTTTACCAAGATGATTAGGCTCATCTATCCAAACTTGATTGTGTTTATTAATAGCAGGTTGAGCAGGGGGATATAGGGACAAGTGTTTTCTATTAAGGCCATTTGAAATTGTCATTCCTCCTGCTCTGTAGTCAATTTTAGTTGCTACAATTGCCAACCAAGGTCTTCCTAGTATTAATGGATAGCTATCTTTGGGGGTGTGCGACTGAATCACTTGGAACTCAATTGGATATTCCAATTTTTGACTCTAACAAGAATATTCTCCAAAACTCCTTTGGGGACGGCTATAGATTGAACTACCATTTGTAAAATCACCATTGTGGGATGTAAGTTTGTAAGTCCCAGTTTTTCCATGATGTCTATAGTCATGACATTAATTGTTGCCCCTAAGTCTACTAGTGCATTGGGAATTTCCACCTCATTGATTGTGACCATTATAACAGGGCTACTTGGATCATCATATTTCAGAGGAAAAATTTCCCCAGAAAGAATATTAGCCAAATATCCATTAATCTAGACCATGTTAATTTGTTTCTTTTTCCTTCCTGGTGTTTTTATACATAGTTGTTTAACCAACTGATCTAATTCTGGAATTTCTTTGATTGCTTGTAATAACAATATCTCAATGTGAAGACATCTAATCTCTTGCATTAAAGTAGTTTCAGTTGGCATGGTCATTTCTAGAGGATTCTTCAAAGACACTTCTTTAAGTCACTCTGGAAAAGGTGCTTGTTTTCTCACTTTTGTGTTGGAGTTATTCTCCGAAAAGGATGGTGAATGTTTTTTTTCTATTTTCTCTAAAGGTAATTTTGAAGATTTGTCAAGGAGTTTTCCTAGAGGTCCCTTAGAGGATGAAGCAGACATTTCATAGGAAATTCCTGAAATTCCAATGGACATATCTTGGTTATTCTCTGTGATCTTCTTTGTAGATGTGGGAATCATTTTTGTTTCTTCAACATACATCTCATTTTTTTATTTGTGATTTCAATAATGGTAGGTTATTGAAGTGTTTTCTCTGACCTTAACTGTAGGTTACCACAATCAATATCATTAACCCTAGCCATGTTTTCTTGTTTATTGGAATATACTGGTGTAGTTTGACGGTTATTTTTTGGATTAGCAATAGGCGGGTTGATTGACTTGCTCAGTTTATTGATTATTTTGGGGAGCTGGTAAGAGATTTTGTTGTGGGTTTGGCATTCATCGTGGTCCATGATAGAGTTGATTAGGAGGTGGATTCCATTGTGGTGCAGGGTTTTGAGGATACCATTGTTGTTGTGTTTGATTTGTCCATTAAGGATTCATCCAAGATTGGTTTATCCATTCTAGGTGTCCCCATGAATAAGGTCCCCAGTTAGATGGTGTTGGAGGCTAGGGTGTTGCCCACTAATTATTATTCCAATTATTTTTAGGTCACCAGGATGAATTCAAGTTTTGGCCATAAGAGAAATTTCCTCCTAGTCTTTGTCCCATATAATTGATCTCCTCTTCTGTTTGAGATGTCTTTTTCTTTTAATTTTTAATCACATTGAGTATTTCACATTGGTCGATGGAATGGCTTTTTTCATAAATCTAGCAACTGTCAACTTTATTCAAAGGACACTCCCTTAGTAAATTTTTATTTCTACATCTCAAACAGTAGATGGATAAGGTTTAAGGATTACATGTTTTAGCCTGTATCCCATCTAGGGTGGTGTTTAACTAGACAAGGATGTTAGTTTTTAGGTTTGTGATTTCTTCTCTCAGTTGCCCAATTTCATTTGATCCTCTCATTAGGCTAGACTTTCATATTCCTCCTCAAATTTAAGAAATATTTCTGCATAACTCAAAGATTTCTGTGAGGTCCAGTTTGGCTATGTCTCCCTTTCCCATCAAATCTAAACTTCTTCGAGCGTCCTTGTCAAGACCTTTGAGGAATATGGTTTTGATGATTTCTTGGTTCATTGTTTTCTCTCCACATCATTTTTCTAAAAGGATGAACCTATCTAAAAAGTCTTCTAGGCTCTCATCCTCTTTTTGTCTTAGTTTAAACAATTCTTCCTTTCTATCATTGACCCTGCAATAGTTTTGATATTTTTCCAAAAATATAGTTTCCATCTCATCCCAAGAGGTGATTGATCCTGAGACCAAACCCATGAACCATCTCATCACAGAGTCTCTTAGGGTAGAGGGGAATAGCTTCAGTTTCTGGTTATCAGTTTTGTAATCATATGTCTAACATAGGACTTTAAATTCAAAGAGAAATTGATCTAGATCTTTGGAAGCCAAACCTCTAAAGGTTAGTATGATAGAAGGCAAAATGTTTTTCACTGGTGCATCTTCATCTGGATTGAGAGAAATAGGATAGGTAAATGTTCAATATGTTCTCCTACCATTTGGGTTAATGTCTTGATTGTTTCTAGGTCTCCTTTTGTTCTGGTGATTGAAAGTGTCGTTATCATTATCAACCATTATGTTGAAAGGAATATATTCTTCCTTTGGTTGTTTTTGTGATGGCTGACTATCTGAGGTGTTTTGAGAAGTCTCGGGTTGATCCTTATCAATCAGTTCGTATTGAAAAAGTTCTTCGGCCAAGACTTCTACCTCATTTGATTTGGTTGGAACTACTATTTGGGGGGTTTTTTCTATGAATCGTCCATGTGGACCTCTTTTCCTGACCATGTAGAGAAAAGAGTTTGACAAAATGTTTTTGTTTTTACTAAACAAGAGGTATCTTAGTGTTCTACTAACACAATGAAGGGTCCCCGACAAGGGCACCAAAAAGTGATAGGATGTCATTAGACCTAGTACTTTAGTTAAAATTTATCATTTTTTTAGCAGGTTGTGTCCAAGGCTATGTGCAATAGGAGAGGAGATTCAGGCATTCTAGTTTAGCAACAACTTTCTTGGTTTTTATTCTTTAAGAATAGACTTTATAAAGCAAATTGTTAGAAATGAAGGTGCAAACCACACAACAGAAATCTGATTCAAACCTTATTTATGTCCTTTAAACAATGTAGAATCAATGGAGATTGCAACAAAAATAAAACCCACTAAAGAGAAATAACATGCATTAAGAAATGAACACATAACATAGTATGTAACATGGAGAAAACCCTTTCGGGTAAAAAACTCCACCAAGAAAAGAGGCTCCAAGTTGTATTATCTTCAAATAATATGAGATTACAATACATGCACTTCCTCTTCTTCTCCAATATTCAATCCAACGGTGCCTGTTACTCTCAACGCTGATAAAAATGTAGTACAAATATCCTTATAAAAGGGGGTTGCCTTCTAGGGCAAGAAAACTGTCAAAATATCGATCATCAGATCTGTGACCTAATGACGAATGGTCCAGATTCACAATGATAAAATATAAATAAGATGAGATTTCGGGGGTGTTGCCCCTGAACCCCTGCGGGGGCACGTGTCTCCTAGACCCCCCGCTAAGGGGAGGACCTCTCGTAGGGAGGAAACCCCCCTGCGACCCCTATCATGGACAAATTAGCATCGAGGACCGAATATAAACATGTAGCTGAAACAAGACCATTACTGGTGAAACCTTTCATCCCTTATAGGTAATTTACAAACAATATTAGGAGTAATTAATTACATAGGATTTACAAGGTTGATGGCACCTTAATCCTAACAAAAATTCTAACAAAAAAGCAGGGAAATCTAAGCTTAAGGAAAATCTTTGAATGCGACTAAAATTCATTAACTAACTTAGATTAATCTATGAACTCAAAAGAAATACTTAATCTAAGAAAGCATGAGAACACCAGAATTTGGACTATGCTACCAACTTTTACTAAACTATGGAAACTTGAATTATGCAAGAACTTTGGAACTTCTCTACTACATATAGAAGGACAAAGCTCTAGAACTCTGAAATATCTCAATCGACAACACACATAACTATAGAACTACAACTTGAATGTACAACTTGAATCTATATTCTACTTAAGACAATAATCACAGCAGAAGTCCTGCAAGTTAACACAATTTTATCACTATACTTCAGAACTGAACATAATAGAACCAAACATAAATGATAATAGAGACAACAACACATTCACATGACAAACAAAATACTTATCTATCTAATTCCTTACGTTGAGTGGCTAGCTCTCTGGAATTTCTTTACTAACTTAGATCACATTCAACAGTAATAGATTCCAATCCAATTTTGCATAAGCACACACAGAAACTTATCTTGTCTCAGAGTAAATTCTATTCATTTCATTCATAGTATATCTTTTTTTGAAAAACAACGGGTTTTTATCACTTCAAAATCCCTAAATCTAGGGCAACCCATCATTATTGCTAAATAGTATTATAAAAACATAACAATTTTTTTAAACAAGTTTGTCTTTCAGTTCCATAAAGGGGGCTCTGAGTGGAGCCTTAAATGCATTAAATGTCTTTTGAACAACGAAAAATAAATGAAAATGTCATATGGACAGAAGAGTAGTAGACGACCGAAGTCTTCAGTTATCAGTTTCCTTAATTTTTGGTGCTCCTAAACCTCTGGTGTTGTTGACTTCAATCTTCATTAATATCCACTTCCTCCACTCCATCATATTCAAAACCTGCTTATGGCATAATAGATCTTTTCATAAAACCTTGTCAACATTAGTGGTCAAAATCAATCAATTTAGGAACAAAAGATTTATACACTATTCTTTCAAAAATAGACAATATTTATAATAAGATTAATAAACTGGCATAATTTTGAGTTAGCTTATCTACACAAAGGGGGTAATTGGGTCAATGTTGGGATGAGGTTGTTGTTACCTCATCACACCTCATATCACATGGCCATAAAAATGACCCCATATGAATCAATTTAAAGGAAGAAGCCATCATCTCTTCTCTGTTACATTCTAGGTAGTTATCTAGTAAATACAATGGACAACACCCTTAGCACATAGGATAGTATTCTTTAGATCCTTAGTGAAAATATTGACATGGCTCAAAACTACATGAATCAATAGGCCAACCAATACCATTTTGAATGAGCTTTTCATCTTGGTGTTATGGTTTTCCTTTGGTTGTATCCTTATAAATAGTCCTCATTAAGGATGAAAGGTCACTACAACCTTTCCCCTAAGTTCTATGGCCCTTACAAAGTTCTTCAATAGATTATTCCAATGTATTACAAGACAACTCCCACCTTCCTCTCATGTTCATCCTATTTTTCATGTCTCCTATTTGAAGAAAGTTCTTGGCCAACTTGTGACTACTCAAATAGTTCTTCATTAGCTCAATACCGAAGGATCCATCATTCTCTTGCCAAAAAAAGTATTGGATACACACTCACACCAACTTAATAATTGTACGCTCACTAAGGTCCTAATCTAGTGGCATGGAATGCAACCAAAAAATGCTACTGGGGAGCCCCTTCAAAAAATTCAACAACAATTTCCTGTCATTTATCTTTGAGGATAAAAATATTCAAGGGGGAGGGGATGTTAGGACCCCTTCATCCTAACTCTTTCCTTTCAATTCTTATTGTAACAGAGGATTTGGATGCATATGCTTTGTAAGCTATCCCTTGAGTTGTATCCCACATGCTTGAGAAATAGTAGTTAGCTTGACTAGAACTAGTATAAATATGACGCATAGGCTATTATAAGAACATCCATGATTTATATTATATTGAGCATTGCTCAAAGGAGTTTTCCCCCTCAAAGAGGCTAATGATATATTTTAATGTGATTATGTCAATCAATACAGTGTTTTTCATTGTGTTTTCATTTTCAACACTTATTTTTTGTTTTTCATGTATCTAGCTAATTTGTTGCAAGAAGGAACATAACATAGGAGGGATCATATAAGGAACTATTGAGGTGATATGCCCAATTATAAGGCTGACTAAAGGTGAATCATTTAGTTTTTGGACCATTGATCCTTATCACATCCCTCTACGATGATGTAACATGTCTTCATGTATTGTATATCATTCTACATCCATCTATATAAGGCAGAGTTGGATATGACTTGAAGGTAGCTAGAATAGATCAAGGAAGATTAAAGTTAGAAGGATAGTTGAGATAAAGAATTAGAGATTATAATTTGAAAAGATCTAATAAAATCTATTTTATAATCAAATGATTGAGGCCTTGCATGTATCCAAGTTCATGAAGCTATGTTATACTATATTTTGCATCAATAAGCCAATATTTAGTGTGAATTTTTTCTTTTGATGTGTATTATGTTTGGGTGTTATTATTTTTCTATGTGATTATATGGTCTAATTAGACTTTGTTAGGGTTTAAGCAGATCAAAGCAATAAACATAAACAATTATATGCAGATTAAATAACCCAAATATAACAATGAAGAATAACACAAAAGATATCAACACAGAATTTTAATGTGGTTCACCCAAAATGGGCTACATCCATAGAAAATCAGTCATACCAAGATTTTATTATCCAGTACAAAACATATTACAATCTCGTGAATTCCCCTCCCGCAACATACATCCCAACCGCTTATAAGAAGCTTTTTGGAAGCTTCTAGAATCAGGGTTTTACAAAGTCATTTTTCATTTGTCAGTTAATAACAAATTAACTACCGACCCCCAACCTCGTCAAGGATACGTTACGAGTGTACAGTATTTGCATGATCAGTCACCACATACCAAGAATCTCCCACTTGGAGACTAATCCTGGATGACACTGCTGCACTTGCAGCTCCCACTGGATTACAGGTCTGGCTAGTTTCTTATGTCCACCATTATCAATCGTGAAGGCCAACAAAAATTGATGAGGAAATCAATTTCTCCCATGTAACTACCTTTGTGAACATATCTGCAGGATTCTCACTTGTGTGAATTTTCTCTAGCTTCAATTGTCCATCCTACAAAACTGACCAGATGAAGTGGTATCTCAATTGTATGTGTTTAGTCTTTGAATGCAAGGTAGAATTCTTTGCAAGATGTATGGCACTCTAGCTGTCTGTAAACAAATAATTGTTAGCCTATTGTTTGCCCAATTCTTCCATGAAAAATTGCAGCCATATCATCTCCTTGCTTGCCTCTGTTACAGCTACATATTCTGCCTCTGTAGTGGATAAAGCAACAACCTTTTGCAACCTTGAGATCCAACTCACCGTTGTCCCACCTACAACAAAGACATAACCTATAATACTTTGCCTGGTATCAATATCCCCTACCAAATTTGAGTCCACATAGCCTGCTAAATCAGTATTGGAGCCCCCAAAACATAAATGTTTATTGGATGTACCTCTCAAATATTTGAGAATCCATTTTACTACATTCCAATGCTCTAATTCAGGATTACTCATATACTTGGTTACAATTCCTACAACATGTGCAATATCTGGTCTCATGCATACCATGGCATACATTAAATTTCCTACAGCTGAAGCATATAGTACCTTGGACATTTTGTCTTCCTCCTCTTTTGTCTTTGGACACATCTCCTTAGACAATTTCAAATGACTAGGCAAAGGTGTGCTAATAGCTTTTGCATTCTACATATGGAATCTTTGCAACACCTTTTCAACATAATCAGCTTAAGATAGAGTCAATTTTTTGTTCTACCTATCTCTACAAATTTTCATACCAAGGATTTGTTTTGCTGCCCCCAAATCCTTCATAGAAAATGATTTTGTTAATTGTTGTTTTAACTCACTTATGCGATCCATGTTAGACCCCGCTACAAGCATGTCATCAACATATAAACATAAAATAATGTAGTTGTCATTATCCAACCTCTTAAAATAAACACAATGGTTAGAATTACACTTGTATAGCCTTGTTCAACCATAAAATTATCAAATTTCAAGTACCATTGCCGAGGTGCTTGTTTCAAGCCATATAATCTCTTCTTCAATCTGCACACCAATTTCTCCTTACCTTTGACCTCAAATCCTTGGGGATGTTCCATATATATCTCCTCCTCCAAGTCACCATGGAGAAAGGCAGTTTTCACATCTAGCTCTTCCAAATGCAAATCTTTAGCAGCCACAATACTTAAAACAGTACGAATAGAAGTCATCTTAACAACTGGAGAAAAATTCGCATCAAAATCAATACCTTTTTCTACGCAAATCCTTTTACAACTAACCTGGCTTTAAATTTGTTCTTACCTCCATCTTCCTCTTTCAGCCTATAAACCCATTTATTTGATAAAGCCTTTTTACCTATAGGCAACTTGCATAATTCTAAAGTCTGATTTTTCAACAAGGAGTCCATTTCTTCTTCCATTGCATGCTCCCATTGAACCTTTGTATCCACATGCATAGCTTCATCATACCCCTCTGGTTCACCAGCATCTGTTAACAAAATAGAATACAAAGAGGGAGAAAACATGTTGGGAGGTCTACTTGTCCTTGTTGACCATCTAACATTCACCGGAGTTTGTGGTATTTCCCGTTGTTGTTGCGGAGCATGAGGAACTACTGGAACATTACTATCTAAAGTATCATCCAGCACCACACAATCCTTTTCTTTCTTCTCATGTTACTGCAACTGATCTTTGTACAACACCTTCTCATTGAATACAACATCCCTACTTCTCACAATTTTTAGATTTTCAACATCCCAAAGCCTATAACCAAATTCATCAATGCCATATCCAATGAAGATACACTTTTTTGATTTTGCATCCAGCTTGGTTCTATTTTTAGAATCTACATGTGCAAATGCTTTACATTTGAAGGTTTTGAGAAAATAATAACTTACCTTCTTACCTGTCTATGTTTCCTCTGGAATACCACAACCCAAAGGAACTGAAGGACCTCTATTAATTAAATATATAGCAGTATTGACAACCTTTGTCCACATGTTTAAAGGAAGCCCAACATGCAATCTCATGCTCCTTGCACCCTCCATTATTGTCCTATGCATGCGCTCAACCACTCCATTTTCCTATGGAGTCCCTGGAACTATTTTCTACCTATAGATTCCATTAGAGGAACAATAATCCTCAAACTATTTGTTGCAATACTCACCACCATTATCAGATCTGAGACATTTTAATCTTTTACCCATCTCATTTCAACCAAGCTTCTCCATTTCTTAAAGGTTTCAAATACATCAGATTTCTGCCTAAGGAAATAAATCCAAACCTTCCTAGTTGCATCATCTATGAATGTAACATAATATGGAAAGCCACCGAGAGAAGATACTTGAGCTGGTCCCCATACATTTGTATGCACAATCTCTAACTTTTCATCTTTCTTTTGCTTCCCATCCTTGTGAAAACTAACTCTCTTTTGTTTGTCATACACACAACTTTCACATAAATCCATATTAATACATTTCAGACCTGGTAATTCTTTCTTATAATGAAGTACCTTCATACCTTTTTCACTCATATGTCCAAGTCTATTATGCCACAGTGCAGTCTCAGAACCCTTAGCAATTGTTTCAATCTCTGCCTACGAGCTTGCAACAACTGTTCCTAAACCTGTTTGATTTTTCTCTGCAACAACTAAAGTAGAAGGAATAGTATGACCTGTACAAAGATATAAGGTGCCTACTTTCATACCTTTTGCTACTATTAATGGGCCTCTTGTAACCTTCCAATTTTTATCACTAAAAGTAGCAATGCAACCTTCATCACCTAGTTGCCTTGCTGAAATTAAATTCCTACTCATCCTTGGAACGTGCCTTACCTCTTGTAGTAGCCAATGATTCCCATTCTTCAACTTAATCCTAATTCTTCCCTTTTCAACAATCTGATAGGGTTCGTTATCTCCCAAATAAACTAGCCCAAAATCCCCTTTGACATAATCAAGAAAATAACTTTTATGGGGTGTAGCATGAAATGAGGCCCCTGAATCTAAAACCCATGAATCATCAGCATTATCTAGGGAAAGAGTCAAAGCATCAATTTTAGATTTATTACTTACCACATTTGCCTCCTTATTGCCTTCTTGTTTGTCTCCTTCTTTATTCTTCTGAGACCAACAATCCTTTTTCAGATGACCTGGTTTCCCACAGTACCAGCAATCCTTGTTTCCTCTGCATTGGGACCTCTTGTCTTTTAATTTTCATTGTACCTTCCCATGACCTACAGAACCTTTTTTGCTCTCCTTTGATCTACCCCTACTTTCTGCATTCAAAACACTACCTAATGTGGATCCACCTGAGCTTTTCCTATGAATTTCCTCACTCAGAATAACACCAACAACATCATCAAATTTTAGAATATTCAAACCAGAAACATAGTTACTAGCTGCCATTACCAAACTATTCCATCTTTTAGGTAAAGAACATAATATCAAGATAGCTCTAACTTCTTCATCAAAATTTACATTTACAAAGTCTATTGACTGGTAACTGTGTTAAACTCATTTAAATGATCAGTAACCGATCCACTTTCTACCATCTTCATATTAAATAAACGCTTCATAAGAAATACCCTATTCGAAGCAGAAGGCTTTTCATATAACTTTGCCAATGTCTCCATCAATTCAGTTGTTGTCTTCACTTTTGAGATATTGAATGCGATTGATGGTGCTAAGCACAAACAAATGCTTCCCAGTGCCTTTCTGTTTAGAAGTTCCCAATCCTCATCAGTCATTGTTGTTGGTTTCTTGGCTTTTCCTTCCAACGGCCTCCATAAATCCATCTGATAGAGATAATCCTCCATCTGCATCTTCCATAACTGATAGTTCTGCCCATTGAATTTATCTACCTTCAATTTACCCTCGTCCGCCATTGCTCCCACTTTACCGTGAGACTCCCACTCAACTGTGGGACCTTCCTGTAGACGATAATCGGACACAACCTGCTCTAATAGCACTTGTTAGGGTTCAGGCAGATTGGATCAATAAACATTAGCAATTATATGTAGATTAAATAACCCAAATATAACAATGAAGAATAACACAAAAGAGAACAACACAAAATTTTAACGTGGTTCACCCAAAATGGGTTGCATCCACAAAAACTCAACCATCCAAAGATTTTATTATTCAGTGCAAAATAGATTACAATCTCATGAATTCCCCTCCCACAACATACATCCCAGCCGCTTATAACATGCTTTTTGGAAGCTTCTAGAATTAAGGTTTTACAAAGTCATTTTTCATTTGTCGGTTAACAAAAAATTAACTACTGACCCCAAACCCCAGCAAGGATATGTTACGAGTGTACATCATTTACATGATCAGTTGCCACATACCAACAGACTCTCCAAACATAACTGTGTCACCATTTTTTTAAAAATCTATAATTCCAATTTATAGAAAAGAAAAGAGTTTTATTTTCAAAAATGTTTAAGTTTAGCTACATTTAGTCATTAAGTTGTATTTAATTAATTGGTTGCATTCAAATAATTAGTTATTTTAAATTAATTATATTACATCTTTATTTATAAAAATACAAAAAATGACATAATTATTTTTAGTTTCATTTCCAACAAGCTAGATCAATTTTCATTATTTGAAGCAATTAGAAACAACTTGAAAATTGTCCTAAAAGGGGGTTAGAAGCCACCTATATCATTGTGGCATCACCAATATGCATCCAACAACTTCTATATTGCACCGAGGTGCCATAATTGAATCCATACATCAGTTTTTACCATGGTTACCCTAGTGTAGACAAAATCCATAAAGCCTTATTGGATGAAAAAAATTCAACTTTGACTTGTGAACAAAATTATATTGTGATTTCTTCACCAAGCAGTAGTCTAGATCTAAAGTTTAGAAAAAATAATAGATTTTCCCTAGTTATTAACCTTTGTTGACATGAAGATAGCCTAACCAACATAATTGTTTCCCAAATTGAATCTATGAGACCACCCCTAATGAAATTACTTTATTGCAAGAGTAGAATAACAACAACACATCACAAACCCAAAATATAGTAAAAGTAGAGTGAATGAGTGAATAAAAGCAAAGTAGATCAATACATTGTATGTTAAATAAAAGTAAGTGTCATGTATTAGAATGATTCACTTTGAGGGGAAAGCCTCCAAAATTATTCCAATAGTAAAATAAATTCCAATATAATATCCAACATCTAACCACCACCTCATGCATACATACACACATTAACTAATCTATAAAGTTCACATGCTCCTCATAAACATGGGTAAGTTCAACTTCTAGATCCATATCTTCTTTTGGATGTATTCTTCCTCGATTTTGTAAGAGAATTGTCCTTGGCTATAGTACATGGGATCTCAATGGTGACTGAGTGAAAAATTAGGGTTATTGGTAATTTTTACTTCTATGATTTCCTTTTGGAGATGAATCCAATTACTATTATATTGTGCAAGGGTGCTAAAAAATCTAGACTTGAAAAATGGCCTAAAAGGGGATTGGAAGTCACTTGTATCATTATGACATCACCAATATGGATCCAATAGCTTCTATATTGCACCAAGGTGTGAAAAATAAATCCATAATTAAGTTTATTTTACCACGGTTTCCCTAGTGTGGACAAAAATTCTACAGAGTTGTTGGATGAAAAATTTCAATTTGGACTTGTCAACAAAATTCTTTAGTGATATCCTCACCACTTGCAGTTCAGTCTAGAGTGAAAGCTAAGAAAAAATAATATATTTACCCTAATTTCTAACCTTTGCTTGCATTGAAGATAGCCCAAGCCACATAATCCTTCCTAAAATTGAATCTCTTACACCAGTTGTAATGAAATTACTTTATTACAAGATTATAGTAACAACAACATATCACAAACCTTAAATATAGTAAGAGTAGAGTGAATAAGTGAATAAGAGCATAGTAGATCCATAGAATATAATTTAATAATACAAGTTAATGAAAGTAAACTGTCATGTATTAGAATGAGTCACTTCAAGGGGGAAGTGGTGCAGGAGCACCTACCTGACAGCTGGCCTCCATGAGGCAGTTAGTTTGTTTTAGGTCTTGTTGATGTTTCCAAGAAGGTCTTGTAGACCAATGCATGTAATAAGGTCATGTTGACCAGACTTTACTATTTTTAGCTAGGTTGTTAGGACAGCTGTTATGATGTATGTCCGGTTGGAAGCTCCCAGCCGCTTGGAGTTAGGTCGGTAGTACTCGCAGGAGATCCTATTTATGCATTAGGATCAGTTGTTTTTAGGTAGTATTGCAGATCATCGATCAGACATTGTAGAGAGTGAGACAGAGGGAGAGAGACTGAGCATTGTACTTGCATCTTTTGAAATCAATAAGGAGATCCTGTTTGTGTTCATTTTCTGTTTGATCTCCATTGTGAAATCGAGTTGTTGATCTGGCGGTTTCATGGATTCGCTGATCCATTCCACCGGTTGATTCGTCGAATCGGTGGAATGGCCATGTATAATAGCTTAGGGTTTAGTCTGCATTTTGTGTTTGTTTGCATGCAGGTGTGCAGGATCATGGTCGAGATGTGTTGAGAACCCTAGCATGGGTTTGTGCTAGGTCGTGCTGATAGTTTGAGTCTGGAAGATCGCCCTGAAAGCAGATCGGGTCACCTCAGGAGGTTCGGCGAATCAAAATTCGCTAAGGTTGGAAATTCGTCACAACAGGATATTTCTGTGTATATCCTGCAGTTGCTTCAGGTGTCATCTGAGTAGATGGAGGTGAGCATGATACAGTTGTTTGCATAAGGTGAATGCGTTTCGGGGTGATCATCACAAGGTGTTGCCGAGGAAGAGTATATCGGCATAAGTTAGTCGATCGGGTTGATAAAATTATCGCGGGCCGATAATGTTAAGTTTGGCTGACAGCAGGATATTGAAGGAACTGCATATGACGTCATCGTCATCAGGATAATCGTCATCAGGACATTCCGAAATATGACCCGATAAAGGTTTATCCTGCTGACCCTAAGTGTTTTGGTATCGGCATAAGGCATCAAGGAGTTAAGTGGATCGGGAGGAGGATATTCGGCAGAATATTCGTCATCAGTATAAAGTTGAGTATCATCATCAGGATGTTTCATTTGACCAGATAAGTCATATCCTGATGCTGTTGTTTAAGTAGTCAGATATCGAGGTGACGTAAGCATCGAAGGAAAGGTGCTTGAAGTTGTCGTCATCAGGATATATGGGAGGAACCGGATATTTTATATCCTGCTGATGAAGATGATGTCGAACATCATGAGGCTGCAGATAGAGGTTGGCGGTAAGATGAACAGTGATCGTCAGGAGGATGATTGTGCTTGCCGAATATGATGATGCTGCCGATAGCCGGATATGATGATGCTGCTGATAGGTGAAAGGTCGAAGGTTTGTCTGTAGGAGGATATCGGTCGGCAAGAGAAAATATGATGATGATGATGGGTTGTAGACATACATGCTGTATGTCAAGGTTTTAGTGTGGATGCCTCTGCATCATAGTGGTATCAGAGCTCAGCAAAAGGTCTGGGCTGTTGTGTGTTGATTCTGTCACTGAAAAGACAAAGGTAGAGGAGTGAGAGGTTGACAAAATGCCTCTGAAAGGTAATGGTACTGCAAGGGAATTGCAGGAGATGAAGGAAAAACATGCCAGAGAGATGAAGAAGATGAAGGAGCTTGCTGAAGCACTTCAAGCCAGGCTTGTAGCCCTGGAAAAGAACAAAAAGAGGGAAGTGGAAGACAGTGAGTCAAAAGAAGATGAAGATGCTGTTGAAGAGTATGAAGAGGTAGCTGAAGGTCTGGATGCTGAAGACCAGAGATTTGCAAAACTGTTAAAGGCAGTACAGAGTGATAAACCTAAGGTAAAGGTTGATGTTTCCAAGTATAATGGAAGTTTGAATGAAGATGAGTTACTGGATTGGATTGCTGCACTTGATAATCACTTTGAATGTGAAGATGTTGCTGAGGATCAGAAGGTAAAGATTGCAAAGACCAAGTTAGGAGGTCATGCTTTGGTATGGTGGGATTATGTACAATCCGAGAGAAGGAAACAAGGAAAGTCAAAGATCACTTCATGGGATAAAATGGTAGCAAGGATCAAAGGTAAATTCTTGCCCAAGGATTATGAAATTCAGATGTTTAAGAAGCTGCAATTTTTAAGGCAGAAGGAAATGGATGTGAAGGCATATACTGAGGAGTTTTATAAATTGAGTATGAGATCTGGTCATCATGAGAATGAGGTAGAAAAGGTAGCTAGGTACTTGGCTGGCTTAAGATTGAACATACAGGATGAGTTAGTTTTAGCTAACCCTAAGAATGTGGAAGATTGTTATCAAATGGCAATCAGGATTGAAGAAAAGGTGAATAGAAGACAAGATAAGTCCATGAGAGGAAGAGGAAACAATATGAGGGGAAGAGGATCAGCCCCTACAACAAGGCAAACCAATGAGGGTCAAGAAGACACTGGTAAAGGACAGGGACAGTCTGATTTCAGAGGTGGATGGAAAGGTAATAGAGGCAGATTTGGAGGTGGTAGAGGTTCTACTACATTTTCAGGAAAGTGTTACACCTGTGGTGAGTTTGGTCATCCATTTTTCAAATGTCCAGAAAACAAGGGTTCATCATCCAGAGATGATAGAACGAATGACAAGAGAGTACAACTTGTGCAAGAAGAGAAAGTAGAGCAAAGTGTGCAAAGCTTAAACACTTATCAAGATAGAGTTCCTGACAATTATGGGTATCCTGAGGAGGGAGAAGCATTGATGCTAAGGAGAACTAGTTTGCAGACATCAAAGGATATGATACAAAGAAGAGCTCTTTTCAAGACCACATGCAAGAGCAAAGGTAAAGTATGTAAGGTTGTCATTGATACTGGTTCAACAGACAACATGGTCTCTCAGGAAATGGTGGATAAACTGAATTTGGAAAGGATTCCACACCATCACCCTTACAAGGCATCTTGGGTGAGTGATAGTCAATCACTTTTTGTATATGAACAGGCATATGTTGATTTTTAGATTGGAGCATATCACGATAGAGTTTTGTGTGACATTTTGCCCATGGAATGTTGTCACCTACTGTTGGGTAGGCCATGGCAATTTGATAGGAGGGTACTGTATGATGGGTATGCTAATACCTACACCATCAAGAAAGATGGGAAGACTATTATGTTGATGCCATTGCAGGCAAATGCTACAGCACAGGGGGCAGCCAAAATCATTTTAGTGGGAAAGAAGGAGTTTGTGCATATGCCTATAGCAGCAGGCATAAAGGCAGTTGAGGACACTGCAGGGAAAGGAGTTGTTAAGGACAACAGTTTGAAGACAGTTTCAGTTTTGACTGACAGAGGTCAGCAGCAGGTTCAGAAACAGGTTTACAAACAACCACCAGTTGAGAGGGGTGACAAGGTTGTTGTCATAGTTGGGACTATTGTTTGTCCTATAAGAGTTGAAAGGAAGATAGGATTGAACATTTCAGAAGTTCAAGAGGTAGGTATTCAGACAGAGGTTTTGGTAAGACAACCTGACAAACACAAGGTATGTGTGAGAAGGGCCTACATTGCCAGGCCTGAGGGTTTACTTGCAAGACAGCAAGTTACAGTTCAGAAATCTTGGAGCAGCCAAGAGACAGCAGAGGATAAAGCTAGAACAGGTCAGAACACTGACATGACAAAGTGTAAAGGTGGAGGACTTCCACATCCTAACTCATGGGACATGAGTTCTTTTCTGTTGGGGAGTATGGTGCAGGAGCACCTACCTGACAGCTGGCCTCCATGAGGCAGTTAGTTTGTTTTAGGTCTTGTTGATGTTTCCAAGAAGGTCTTGTAAGACCAATGCATGTAATAAGGTCATGTTGACCAGACTTTACTATTTTTAGCTAGGTTGTTAGGATAGTTGTTATGCTGTATGTCCGGTTGGAAGCTCCCAGCCACTTGGAGTTAGGTCGGTAGTACTCGCAGGAGATCCTATTTATGCATTAGGATCGGTTGGTTTTAGGTAGTATTGCAGATCATCGATAAGACATTGCAGAGAGTGAGACAGAGGGAGAGAGACTGAGCATTGTACTTGCATCTTTTGAAATCAATAAGGAGATCCTGTTTGTGTTCATTTTCTGTTTGATCTCCATTGTGAAATCGAGTTGCTGATCTGGCGGTTTCATGGATTCGCTGATCCATTCCATCGGTTGATTCGTCGAATCGGTGGAATGGCCATGTATAATAGCTTAGGGTTTAGTCTGCATTTTGTGTTTGTTTGCATGCAGGTGTGCAGGATCATGGTCGAGATGTGTTGAGAACCCTAGCATGGGTATGTGCTAGGTCGTGCTGATAGTTTGAGTCTGGAAGATCGCCCTGAAAGCAGATCGGGTCACCTCAGGAGGTTCGGCGGATCGAAATTCGCTAAGGTTGGAAATTCGTCACAACAGGATATTTCTGTGTATATCCTGCAGTTGCTTCAGGTGTCATCTGAGTAGATGGAGGTGAGCATGATACAGTTGTTTGCATAAGGTGAATGCGTTTCGGGGTGATCATCACAAGGTGTTGCCGAGGAAGAGTATATCGGCATACGTTAGTCGATCGGGTTGATAAAATTATCGCGGGCCGATAATGTTAAGTTTGGCCGACAGCAGGATATTGAAGGAACTGCATATGACATCATCGTCATCAGGGTAATCGTCATCAGGACATTCCGAAATATCACCCGATAAAGGTTTATCCTGCTGACCCTAAGTGTTTTGGTATCGGCATAAGGCATCAAGGAGTTAAGTGGATCGGGAGGAGGATATTTGGCAGAATATTTGTCATCAGTATAAAGTTGAGTATCATCATCAGGATGTTTCATTTGACCGGATAAGTCATATCCTGATGCTGTTGTTTAAGTAGTCAGATATCGAGGTGACGTAAGCATCGAAGGAAAGGTGCTTGAAGTTGTCGTCATCAGGATATATGGGAGGAACCGGATATTTTATATCTTGCTGATGAAGATGATGTAGAACATCATGAGGCTGTAGATAGAGGTTGGCGGTAAGATGAACAGTGATCGTCAGGAGGATGATTGTGCTTGCCGAATATGATGATGCTGCCGATAGCTGGATATGATGATGCTGCTGATAGGTGAAAGGTCGAAGGTTTGTCTGGAGGAGGATATCGGTCGGCAAGAGAAAATATGATGATGATGATGGGTTGTAGACATACATGCTGTATGTCAAGGTTTTAGTGTGGATGCCTCTGCATCAGGAAGCCTCCAAAATTCTTCCAATAATAAAAGAATTTCTAGTATAATATTCAACATTTAACCACTACCCTATTTGCATATCTACATTTAGATATATCTATATTCATGTGTGTGTGTGTGTGTGTGTAAAATTAGGGTATGGTGATCCCATAATCTCAATTAGACTAACTACCATGTTATAACTATTATAATCTCTCCAATATCTTCCAATTTAGATCCACCATTTGTGTCATTATTCCTTACCAGCCTTTCTCATACAAAATATATAAAGTTATCCATTTACTACTGTACAAAATGTTTGTAGGAAGTTATTAGACCCTACCCAAATTTCCTTGTGCCTATTTCCATAATTTTTGTTTGAACAATTACACTCCTCAACATTCCAATTCCTCTATCTATCTCACCTTATCTTGAAGATCCAACCACAACCATATGATCACAAGGAGGAAAGTAAGAAAGGATTTATACTAAGAATAAGTAGCCACTGTTTACTAATATATGAGCTACATATGTAGTGCTCTACTCCAAGTGTGTGTGTTCTTATTTTTCTAACCATTAGAGTAAATTAAGTTTCTTATGTTAATTAGATTAGATTCATTTTCTTTAGATAATTTAGGAATTGTATTCCTTTAGAGTAGTCTAAAACCATCTTATTTTCTACATTAGTTTATATTTTTTATTGTCACCACATCAAAATAAAAGTAATTATCTTGTTTAGAATTAGTTTTCTTTCTTAAATTGGATTATGTGTTATCTATTCAAAGCTATAACATTGCAACATATTAAAAATATTGAGGGATCTAAGGTTTGGGCTAGGACAATTCATGATCCAAACCCCATATTCATTTCCCTTACATACAATCTTTGATTATGTAGGGTAATTTCCTTTCACAATGTAAAAATAAATTTTATTGTTTCTAAGGAAAATAAATCTTCAAAACCTAGAACATTAGGACACATCATTATTAGAGAAAATTCTCTCCCAAGAGGATCTTCCCCGTAGAGTTCTTTTAGAGAACCTCTATGGATTTCTCAAAGGAAACTCCTTTCAAAAGGGGGTTGGGAAATTCTTAGTAGAATTAGACCAAACAAACCCCACATAAAAGATCTTACCAAAATATTTTTACTATGTTTTCGGAGACTTTTACTCTTTGCTTGTTGGTTATTAATTGTACATCTTTTTTTTTTTTAAATATTTTTACTTTGAGGATTCAATTTTTTTTGCATTCTACAATTCCAATTTCTAGAAAAGAAAATATTTTTGTTTTCCAAAAGGGGTAAGTTTAGTTGTATGTTGTATTTAATTAATTAGTTGCATTCAAATAATTAGTCATTTTAAATCAGTTACATTACATCTTTATTTGCAAAAAAAAAAAAAAGGCATAATTAATTTTAGTTTCATTTCCAACAAGTTAGATCAATTTTCACTATCTTATTTCAAGCAATTAGAAACAACTTTCACTTTTTAATTGGAAGCATTGTTATAATTATTCTAGTTCTTTCAAGCAAGTCAACCATAAAAATACAAAAACACTTACAAAATTGTACAACATGAGGAAAAGGCATTTAAACATCAAAAACTACAAAAGAAAATCATTCAACATGTTCAACTTTCCAAACACATTACCAAGTAAACTTTTAACCACCCATTTATTTCCAAACATATATGTAAAACCCTTGCCACTTTCATGTTGTAGAGCAATTTGACATCAAGTGGGCACATGTGAATATTGACTTGGGATTGAGGTGATGTATTTGCTTCCAGACCAATTCGTGCCTTCTCATCATCAACCAACTTAATACACTCAAGAAAGAGATTAAGGTCACTTTGGGTCTCCCAGTTTAGAGGGTACTTTCCGAGGCTAGGGAAAGGGGAAGGCATAGATCTCCTCTACTTACTTTGTCTCTTGACCTTAGTCAACCACACCCCATTTTGCAAAAAAAGCCACCAAGTCACCTAAATCCGCCTAAGAGTGCAATTCAATCATATTCTCCTCAACGATAAATGCCTACACATCATCTACATGACGAGTTGACTTTGCGCCACCTTGAGAAGTTGTGCATATCACGTTTTCATGGAACCAATCACTGAAGGTTGTCAATGGGAACACAGTTAATTTGTTCTTATATTTCGGTCTCAACCCATCCACAATTTCTCTCTTCTTCAAGCCATATACTAGTGGATCTTTTAGTTTTGACATTAATTCGTTTAGTTCTCCATTATGTGTTCATATTGATTCATTATTTCCTTGTCGTGCATTACATATTTCCACTATTGTATTGTTTTTGTCACTAAGCAACTTTATATCTTTCTTGAAATCCTTAACATTTCCTAATCATTCATGTTTGTCATTCTTTGTATTCCCAATGTACTAATTAATTGAAATTCCTCTTAAGGTTGTCCAAATGGATTTGTATCAATGTATTTGATTAAGCTATCCTTTCATTATCCATATTGTAACACACACGTTACAATGACTCAAGAGGAGTTGGTTATCTTGTCTTCTAAACTTTAGAAGGTTTTGTATGTCTCCCATTAGTGGTGGAATTTCCATTGTTGTTAAATTAGTTGGTGGAAATGGTTGTGGTGTTCTTTTTAAATCCCCCTTCTCACAATTAATTGGTCTTAATTGGCCTCTCTTTTGGGTGTATCCTACAAATTTTGTCTCACACATAAACCTAGTCATACATAATCATGTTGGAATACTTCACTGCATTGCCAATCTTGACATATAATTCTCTTATACAAAAAAGGGTATGACCTCTCAATAGATGCAGCTCGGTACATAATTATCCTCTTTATGAAGTTCATCCTCTCTCAACACACACTATACTTGTACATTCACCGTCACCCTCACCTTAAAATTTCCTCTCTTCGTTGATCCTCCCACTTTCTACCTAGTCAATAACCTCCACTCCATGACAATTTCCCTCTAGTAAGATTATTCTTTAGCTTACAAATCCCTAAAATGATACTCTTGTCAACTTCTAATTTAATGTTGTTTTCAACAAAGTCTTCATTAACTTTATCCCAACAATCAAAATTTTATCAACAAACAACAAAGTCGAGAGAAGTTGATTGAACCAGTGATGAGAAAAATCAACATGAAACAAGGTCCAAATTTTTGAAAATAGTTAACATGATGGCTGTTTATATAGGGTGACTTTAGATAGGTAACAACGAGCCCAAACTAAAAAGTAGAAACAAAGTTTTGAAAAGTGGGGGTAAAGAGATGATGTAAATAAATAGAATGTGCAGATGCAGGATATCGAACCTTGTATCTCTTGCATGCAAAGCAAGCGCTCTACCGTTTGAGCTACATACCCTTTCTCGGATTTCTGTTAAAATGTATATTTTTCTTTTTATTTATCTTGCAGGCACGTGAAAAAGACTCCCAGTTTAGCGTAAAATGAATATAGAAGGGGAATCCATGTTTAGAATGCTGCAAAAGCAGAAGAAAAAGAAAAAACATTTCATGTCATCTGACCCGAAGCGTCATAAGAATGTGGCTACTGGGATTCGAGCCCAGGTCTTCACGGCCACAACGTGGAATTCTCACCACTAAACTACAGCCACCGCACTGTGAGATTGGTTTACATTTATATCTATAAAATGTTAATATAAAAAGCCTCTTCCCCCAACAGTATAGAACAGGATTGAAACAGTAACCTTACTTAAAGATCCTTGCGCATCCTTTCTCATTTCCCTTTAACAAACTATTTGAACAAAAACGCTGTTCCAATGAATAAGATTAAAAAAAATTAAACGTGGACGGCAGGATTCGAACCTGCGCGGGCAGAGCCCACATGATTTCTAGTCATGCCCGATAACCACTCCGGCACGTCCACTGGGATGCTCTGTCTTCTTCTGCTTGTATATATAAATCTTCTATAAAACAGAAAAACATTTTACAAAAAGTATATTTTGTTTGCTAATATATTGTAAAGATTAAAAACGTGAAAGTCATCTGCGCCTGTAGCTCAGTGGATAGAGCGTCTGTTTCCTAAGCAGAAAGTCGTAGGTTCGACCCCTACCTGGCGCAACCAGTTAGCATGGTTGGTACTTGCCGAAACACCTCTCTTTTCCTGTTTCACGTCCATAGTTTTGCTCATCCCCAAACACTTTAAGTCCTCACTAGGATACATTGGAATGAAGCCTAACCAAACTATTAACACACATTCTCAACTACGATGGCTTCATAAATCTTGCACAGCTCATTTGTCACAACCTATTCATCCTAGATCAATTTCAAATTCAAGGTGTATGCCTTTATGTCATAGTCAAGATAAGCACTTATTTCAATCCGTTTATCTATGTTTTAGTTCTCAATATATCTGATTTAGGGACACATTTAGACTCAACTTCATTTGTCTACTTCCTAGATATTTTGAAGGGTGTGTTTTTCTACTTCCTTCATTTTGGTGAACTCATAACATGCATGTCTAGCCTTTAGGGTTAGATCAAGTGTGATTTTTATCTGCCCTAATTACCTGTCATCTTTCAAATCCTATCCCTGAGGGTTTTCCATTAGGGTTTATCCTCCTACCCTTGTTGATTTCAAATTAGATATTTGTGACTATAGTTACCTTATTTTTGGACATAAAATCAATGCCTATCCTTACTGCTTTGCCTTTTCCTTTCACCTAGGGTTTTGACCTAGTTTGGCCTTTTTATCATCCATTGTTTGTTGATTGTTATATAATTCACCATGGATTCCTATAGACCCTTGTCTTTCACCTCTATCCATGCATGTGTCAATGATTTCACTCATTTCACTTGCTTATGAGTTTCACCTTGAATATACTCTGCTTATGACTAGTTATAGCGATGTTCATGAGGATCAAAATGACGATCATACTCTTTTCATGATTAGTGGTGATGTTTTACCTTTAATCACTTTTCCATCATTTCATGATACACCTAATGATGAGACATGTGATGTGTGCCCATGTGACGTGCATTGCCTATTTTTTCCCCCACATGATATTACTTTGCTTAATAATGGTGGTATTCTTCAAACAACTCATGATGAATCTATTAATATTGGTGTTGCTCCCTTATGTGATGATAATATATTTCATGATTTCCATGATGCATTTAGTGCTTTATCCCTCACTTCTACTGACTATGATTTGTGCAATACTACTTTTATAACTAATGTTGATGATGCTTTATTGCTTGATGATTTATCTAATGGGGAGCTTATTGAGGCTTTCTTACTTGATAGAAACGTTTTATATGGTGTTTATTTGCATAATAATGTTTTAATGACTAATGTTGGTGTAGTTCATGTTCCTTCTAATGTCTTGGGAAGGTGTTACACACCTTGTATAACAATGTTGTTTAATCATGTGGTTTACAGGTAAACATGATGGACATCTTAGCTCATTTACCAAGTTGGTGACTTTAAATTATGAATCATCACCCCCTGTGTGGATATGGATGCCCCATTTGAATAGATTAATACCAAGATACTAGGCATGTTGTGTGGAATGTTGATAGGGTGGTTAAATGGATAAAATTGACATGGGGCACCAAACTCACAATTGGCAAGTTGGTAAGATGTAGATAGATAAAATCTCCCAAATTCTAGCAAGTTATTGAGATGTGCAAGGACCAACTCTTATCACATCTTGAAATAGGCAAAATGGGGCATTAGAATCTATTCCACCTCATGGAGATAAGTTTGGGTGAGGTGTCATGATAACCCATTGTCTTAGAAACCACTGTTGGTTTTTAAGTTTGCCTATTGCCTATATAAATAAGCTATGGGTGAGTGGTTTGAGCATCTTGAAGCATTGCAGTTTTGAAGCATTTAGGAGATGGCTTTATGCATGATTATGTTGTTGAATTATCTCTTAAGAGTTGAAGCATGGAGATCTCCAAAGAAGAGCTTATCTCTGGAAATCTATTGTAATCTTTTTGTTGATAATAAATTGAGACTCTCTTCTTGCTGGGTTTTCACCCTCAACGGGGTTTCCTAGGATATTTATTGTGTTCTCTTCTTCTCTTCTGAATTTCTTTCTAAGTGTCATTACTTCACTAAAATAATAATGGATCTAATTTAATGGTATTACATCCCTCATATAATTAAGTAGCAAATTATTACAAATTGGTGCATTATATCCTTTCATTTGGTATTGGAGCCCAGCTAACTTGTTAGATTTTTGGGGAGACTAGGACTATTTTTTGTACTACTCCTTATCTGAGTGGGAGATTTGCATTCGTGGTCTTGTTTTCTAGGAAATAGATATGGGAATCACTTCTAGAATAGAGGTGGAGGAGTTTAATGGAACAAACTTTCAACTTTGGAATCTCAAGATGGGGGATCTACTTGTTGATAGACTTATTGATTGTAGTTTTCTAACAAGTTCAAGGCCACTTGGAAAAGGGTCAAGGCCACTCACTAGTCTACCTAGCAAGGTCAATACTACCCACTAAGCCATCAATTCTTCATTTCATGCTCAAAATACCAATTTCTCAAGTTCAATTTGTTGTTACTGGTCCATATCAATGTTTGAGATCTGTTATGTCAGAAAGTGTCCTCTTGGGGGCTTTTCCCTCTTAAGGTTTAGCTCCCGGGTCCTTTAGAATGCATTTAGGTCATCTTGCATATTAATGGTGACTCCTAATGAGAAAACCTTGAAGTTTCTTGGCAAATGATAAATCCTACCTAAAATAGGGGAAGACTAGGGCGCCACTAAGCCATCAATTCTTCATTTCATGCTCAAAATACCAATTTCTCAAGTTCAATTTGTTGTTACTGGTCCATATCAATGTTTGAGATCTGTTATGTCAGAAAGTGTCCTCTTGGGGGCTTTTCCCTCTTAAGGTTTAGCTCCTGGGTCCTTTAGAATGCATTTAGGTCATCTTGCATATTAATGGTGACTCCTAATGAGAAAACCTTGAAGTTTCTTGGCAAATGATAAATCCTACCTGAAATAGGGGGGAGGATTTGGGCGCCCGCACCCTAGTCTTCCCCTATTTTAGGTCAGGACCTATTTTTGGGTGTCGGTTTTATGACCGTTATTAGGTCTTATGCCAACATCCTAATTTTGAATTATGAAATTCTTAGCGGGAATGTTTGTAGTTGCATATATAAGCATGATTAATGATTCATTTCTAAACTAGAAGATGATTGTGAACTTTTGGCATACTTGTGATTTCAAGATATTCCTTGTTGCAAGAGCAGAGCTTTGTTATTGTGTTTGTGATTGCAAATTTGGCTTCATCTTCTCATGTGATTGAAGAGCCTTCAATTATGTGAGATCTACACTACAAGGTGATATCAATTGTGTTTTCTATCATTTATCATTTGGATTTTGTCTCTATCCCACAGGGATATGCACTCTTAATCTGACAATGGTGTTCAGAAGACTTGAATGTCTCTTCAGGGCTTGACTAAGGCAAGCCTCTAAACACCACAACCCCCAACCCACTTTCCTATGATTGCAAGTTACAGGTTTCGGAAGAAAAAGAAGTGAAGTTCCAGGGGACCTATACAGACTATCGAAATTGCAAATCTGAAAAGAAAACAAGGACCTGGACTTAGGCACCCGCTCATTAGTCCTCCAGATCCTGCAACAGTGAAACCTCTGGAATAGAAGAACTGTGTTGCAAACAACATTCCCAAATCCTGACAAAAACTGAGGCACTAGACTAGGGCGCCCGCTCATTAGTCCCTGACTTTTCTGCACACTGAACTTTGAAACCTAATATGTATTTGGTTGTCATTTGATATCTTTGTGTGTGATCAATTTCTGTAATTTGTCCATTTGTTTACGATTTTATGAAATTAGGGTTTTGAGCATAATTAGGCTTAATTAAACAACAAATTCACACAATTCCAATCTTCTCCTATGTTCCAAGTGACAGGAGATATGTAGTAGAGTTCTCTACTTGGTTGAATGTCCTTGAATGTTTAGTGGTGAAAGGAGGATCAACACAAACACCATTTGGACATCTTTCCCCCTTTTTCATACTAAACATTTTGGTGAACCCGTGTTCTTTTGAATTTTGCACCTTGTTGATTGTTGTACTTCAGATTTACATTCATTCATTTCATTATCCATCTTATTGTATTTGAAAAATTACAAAAAAATTGAAAATTTTGAAAAAAATGACATTTTTACCTTGCATTTTCAAATAATTTGATTTAGTTGGCATTTAATTTCAATAAATTTCTATCATGATCATCAAATCTGATTTAAAATATAGAAATTCTCCATTCACCATTCATTTACATCACATTTTCATGCTTAATTTGATAAAAATTACTTGAAATTGTGTATTTTTCCATATAACCTAGTTTTGCATTAGCTAGGGTTTGTAGTCAAAATCTTGTTTCAGATTTTACTACCCTTTTCAAACACTCATTAGGGCTGATTTCTAATTTTAGTGTTTCATCATAGTGGTTTTCTTACAAAATTTCATGTCTAGGGTTTGAAAACCTTGCATTTTCACTAGATTTGGCCTTATCGTCTCTCTAGAATTGCATCATAGGCATGTTGTGAAGGAATTTTCTACATGAATTGGTTGTTATTAGGGTTATAATCTTCTACCCCTCCTCAAATTATTTACAACACCCTTTCTATTGGGCCCTTGCATTGAAATTTGGTAAAAAAAATTGCATATTTTAGTGTATTTTCACTAGGTTTTGACTTGTCATCATTATAGGATTGCATCAAAGGTGTGTTGTGAAGGATATTATTCCTTTATTGCATTGATATTGGACATATTATTTTCTGCTCCTGATTAATTTCCTTACAACACCTCTTCTTTCACTTATTTGCATTTTAAAAAAAGTTGAAAAAATCAAGCATTTTAGGTCATATTCATACATAGTTTTGCACTTGTTCTTTGCATAAGCATTGAAAATATTTTAAAATCTGATCTTGCATTCATCTTAGATAACTTGCTTTTCAGATCTTGCACTCATATTCAAGCCTACATTCATTGATAATCTCAAAATTTTGCTTCATTTCGTAGCTTTTTGTGAAAATTGGCACATTTGTTAAAACACACATTGTGTATTTCAACACCAGGTGTTTATACACTTTGTTCACATCCCTTGATCAAAACCTCTAAAATAATCAATTGGACCTTGTTGTGTTGTACTCTTTCCTCCTATCCACTTTGTTTGTTGCAGAATCTATGTGTATTTCTACCTGTTTCCCTCAAACAAGTGCTTTGGTGTGAAACCATCTCATTTATCTTGCCTTGTTATTTACTTGGTTGATTGTAAAATTTGTGAGTTTTACTATTTGAAGACCTAATTTCCTTAATATTTTCATCATGGATACTCCTTGTTATTCATCTTTGGAAACATTGTTTGCATCGTTTAGTAGTGATGACTTCAATATGTTAGACAAAGCACTAGATGACTTTATCTCTATTGGACATTCCACTACGCCTCCTATTGCTAATCCATGTGATGATAACTTAGGTTTACCCTATGATCCCTCTCCCAAAGTCATTCCTCCTTATGAGAACACTTTGATGCAAGAGGATGATTTCATTGGCACATCTCTTAACATCATACCACCATCTCTTCATTCCAATGCTCTCTCTGGCCAAGATGAAGCATTAGTTAATGAAGAGCTCCCACCACCTCTTTATTACAATGCTCTCTCTAGCCAAGGTGAAGCATTGGTGAATAAAGAAGCCTCTCCAACCAAGAACATTCCATGGGTAGACAATGAGCTTTCATCTAACAACAATAAAAACTCTCTCCCTATCATAGTGCATGAAACCTCTATAGATCATACTATCAATCTTCCTCCTTTAGTGGAATATTCAAGTACTTTGGACATTGCCAAGGAAGTAAAGACCCTTGATCCCCTTCCTTTGGGTGAATGTTTAGGTCCCTTAGATATCACTAAGGATGTGAAACACTTGATTGCATATTCTTTGAGCTCCAGTAGAGATACAATCACCAACCATTATCCTCACAACACCTTACCTTCCCTGCATTCCTATGCTCTCTCTCCAAAAGATGTAGCACTAGTGGATAAGGAAAGGTCTCTCACATTAAATCCCTTATGGATGGATGTCTAGGTCACTAAGAACAAATCACTTCTTCCACCTCTTAAGAGGATAGTGAATAAGTGTATTTGTCCCTCTCTAAGCCACACTCGTTGTAGCACCTGTTCTAGTTGCTCTCAAGGGTGGCCTCCTCCTAGATATACATGTTAACATTGGGTTATATCAGGTAAGTATTTCTAACTGTTTACCTCCATGTTGTATTTCCCCATGATGTGTTTGTTATGTGTTGTTTAGGCCTCCTGGGATGACCCTTGATACTCTTGTAAGGTCAAGGATACTGGGAGACCACCTCTGTTGTGACCTTCTTCTATTTGTATCATCATTCTTGTATATTGCTTCTCCTCTATTTTCATTGTTGTGTGTTGTGTCTTAAGGACATAGCGTTGCGGTTGGTGACTTGGGGGCACCCTCCTACATGACTGTCCCTAAGGCACTTGTTTCTCCTCTCTTGATTTATTGTTTCCCTTCTTCTAGTGGTTCTATCTAGTGGGTGGATGACAAAAAACAAATTATACTGATATGGACCTAGCGTCCCTTTACCGAGAAATCAAAAAATGGACCAAGTCGATACATGACGACGGGGTTGGAATATATATTATCCAATGCTTGGCTAGTAGAATCACTCTGTGTGATACTCTTGATGTTGTCTTATCGTACTTACCAAACCATAACAATACATCTGCTCCGTGCACTTTGTTTATCTTTGAATCTCACCTTGGTTACACTTAGTTTTGAGATTTCTGCGGTATAACCCCATGATTATACTTGGTCTCTGAGTCCGTAGTATAACCTAAACTCTCTATGTGAATGATTACATGCATCATTGTTTATCATGATTATATGGATGCTAACACCTTTTCTTGCAAGAAAATGTGTGTTTGTGGGAACATTTGGCCACTGTGAAGTACGTGTCATCTCCGGGGGCATGCGCTTTGTGAGAGCTCATGTTCCTTTGTGTGTTTTCTTCCTACCTTAACATGTTTGATATTGTTACATGATATCAACCACCTTAAGGTGGGGGCATATAAGGTAAGTTGTATGATTTAGATGCTAGCAAAGTGTGCTTGTAAAGCTCAAAAAGTACTGCAATCATTTAAGCCCTCTGCGGAGGCAAAATATCACGCATATCCTTTTTTATCTTAAGCCCTCCATGCAAGGCAGGGATGGTGTATTTCTCAAGGAGATTGCACAATCCTGTCATTTTCAAAAAGTCCTCCAAGCAGGCGGGGAGCGGATCTGAGACTATCCTAACCCTTAAGCGTGTCTTCAGTGATTGTTGTGGTGAAGCCCAATCATTGGTGTGTGCCTATAATATGCCTAAGATGGTGATGAACCTAGAAATAGGTACACTCCATCGCTTGTATGTCGTGTTTTCTCTGTGTCTTCCATGTGTGTGTATGGCATGTTTGTTCCCAAACATAGTTTAAAGACTGGTGGCGATGAGTCCCTCCTATGCTTTGGGATTTGTATGGCGTGCTTGTTCTCAAGTGTAGTCTTAAAGACTAGTGGTGATGAGTCCCTCCTACACTTTGAGATTTGATTTGCATGTCTGTTGCTCTATATGCAGTTTAAAGACCGGTGGCGATGAGTCCCTCCTGCATTATGGGTGGTGTGTTTACTTTCCCTTTACTTGCATTTGCATTTCATATATGAGAAAAAGAAAAAGAAAATAATCACTACATTCACTGTATTCACTGTGTTTTGTGTCTTCAATGTTGTCTTCTCCATGTTTTGCATGACTGTAACTGTCTTCTCCATGTTTTGTGTTCCTGTTATTGTCTTCATTGTGATTGGTGTGTCTTCTCCGTGCTTGGAGTGTTTACTATGCTTGTTGACCTTACTTTAATGCATGTATTGGCCTTGCGTTTATACATACATGAAAGTGGGGGCTAAATGTTCTGTAAAAAAATGTCCCCTTGGGGGCTTTTTCCCTCTTCAGGTTTAGCTCCCAAGTCCTTTAGAATGCATTTAGGTCATCTTGCATGTTAATGGTGACTCCTGATTAGAAAACCCTGAAGTTTCATGGCAAATGGGACTTAGGGGGTGCAATATGATAAATCTTGCCTGAAATAAGGGGGAGGACTTGGGTGTCCGCGCCCTAGTCCTACCCTATTTTAGGTCAGGACCTATTTTGGGTGTTGGTTTTATGATCGTTATTAGGTCCTATGCTGACATCCTAAGTTTGAATTATAAAATTCTTAGCAGGAATGTTTGTAGTTGCATATATAAGCATGATTAGTGATTCATTTGTAAACTAGAAGATGATTGTGAACTTTTGGCATACTTGCGATTTCAAGATATTCATTGTTGCAAGAGCAGAGCTTTGTTATTGTGTTTGTGATTGCAGATTTGGCTTCATCTTCTCATGTGATTGAAGAGCCTTCATTTATGTGAGATCTACACTACAAGGTGATATCATTTTCTATCATTTATCATTTGCATTTTGCCTCTATCCCGTAGGGATACACACTCTTTATCTAAAAATGGTGTTGGAAAGACTTGAATGTATCTTCGGGGCTTGACTAAGGCAAGCCTCTAAACACCACAACCCCCAACCCACTTTTCTATGATTGCAGGTTACATGTTTCATAAGCGAAAGAAGTGGAGTTGTAGGAGAGCAATGCAGACTATCTAAATTGCAGATTTGAAAAGAAATAGGGACCTGGACTCAGGCACCCGCTCATTAGTCCTCTGGATCCCGCAACAGTGAAATCTCTGGAATAGTAGATCTGTGTTGTAGACAACATTCCCATATCTTGACAAAACTGAGGCATTGAACTAGGGCACCCGCTCATTAGTCCCCAATTTTTTTGTACACTGAACTTTGAAACATTGTATGTATTTGGTTATCATTTGATATCTTTGTGTGCGATCAATTTCCATAATTTGTCCATTTGTTTATGATTTTACAAAATTAGGGTTTTGAACTTAATTGGGCTTAATTAAACAATAAATTCACACAATTCCAATCTTCCCCTATGTTCCAAGTGACAAGAGATCTATAGTAGAGTTCTCTACTCGGTTGAATGTCCTTGAATGTTTAGTGGTGAAAGGAGGATCAACACAAACACCATTTGGACATCTTTCTCCTTTTTCATACTAAACAAGATCCATATACAATTAAAAATTATATTTTCATTAGGTGAAAGGGGACTATTTATCTCATTTTCTCTCTTTTTTTGTAACCCTAAAACAAAAAGTCTATTGTTAGATTTTGCACTTTCGTTATAGTTCCTAAGTTAAAATCTGCAGGGATACTCCTATACACTACTACTAGCATCCATGTTTAGTTTTAGGACCATATCATATCATTTGTCAAGTGAACTCATTCTATCTTTCCATCTTACATTGTATTTTCTTGTTAATGTTTATCAACGTAATACAAATTTCCATTTTAAATTACATGCCTTGTGTTCATCTTTGATAGGTGTACATTTTTAGGTGTCTTGAATCACTATTAGGAGCCTCTCTACCAATTTTTAGGATCCCACCATCTTCTAGGCTAGGAAAACCCCTAGTCATTATTACCTTGATTGTTAGGGCATCATGGTTGTCACCCTGGTTGCACACTTTTGAACATCGTTGACCCCCTTGACCATAGGCTCCAAAAACTTCTAGGATTAATTTGTAGACCATTATAAGCATTTTATTATTAGTGAATCAAGTGAGGGGTTATCATTAAACCTCATACTTTAATTCAACAATCAATTTGTCAACCAGGGTGGTGTTTGATGGTGATTTGCGAGAGGGAATTAAATACTCATCCTAGTGATAATTTTTAGGCCTTTTTAGAATAAAACAAAAGCATCAAGGACTAACTAGGAAACCATGTAAAATCTTACTACCAAAGTACTTATCTTTTAGAAAGAAATATATCAAGAAAATAGAGCTAACTACGGAAATGAACAATAACAATTATACTATTAAATTTGAAAGTGAACAATCTTTTCATCAATGATTTGTTTAGCAACTTAGAATAATGAACAAGGGAATAGAACAATCAAAATTATAAAACATTCTTTGGAAAAAAATAATTACTAAATCTTCTTTAGAACAAGACAACAACTATGGAACTTGCAGGTTAGAAATTGTCTACTACCACATGACAAACACAAAAGACTGCATATTTCTTTTCAATGAAACAATTCATAGAATTCATGAAACATAAGAAAATGAACACTTATCTAAAAACAAAGCTTCAATCCAAACAAGTTGTCAGCTCCTCAGAGGTTCACACCAGTAAAAATTCAAGCTAATATATGACATGAAAATTCATAGATTGCAACACAGATAACTCAGATTCAAAAATTACCATAACTTAGGTTTGTATATTTCTCTATATGTCTCTCTATCAAATTAAAGAAATACATTACTATATATTTTCTAAAACAAAATTTAAAATTAAATCCTATGATCTAGTGAATCATGGCTACATGCATTACACCACCTAAGAGTTTTACAACCTAAGTCATTAAATAACATGATGTTTAGTTTTTAGCAATAATAGAGAAATTAAACAATGTTGAAATTGACTCCAAGCAGGAGTCTTCAAAGTATTTATGAAACATATTCATAGCTAGGACTTGAAAGAAAAACAAGTGCATTGCATCTTAGGAATGCAGATAATGTTGAGGCCTTTTCAGAGTTATTTTTGGGCATGTGTTCTAGCGCTACTATTCCATAGCACTTATTCCTTCATGAGTTCTTCCTTTCCAGTGCTATTATAGGCTCTGTTTACCAAAAATGGATGTTTTTGCACCTAGAATCATTAGTCCAAGATTTCAATTTATCCAAAATAGAATTTATAAAGGATTATACATTATTTTTAAGTAAATAAATAATAATTCATCATAAAATCAAATGATATTGGCATGGTAGGTTCAATCAGGCTATAACAAGAAGGTAATTTGGCTGAAATATGATGAGGTTTATTTTTATCTCATCACACTCTCCCCCTCCTAAGATCGAGCAAGTCATCATGCTCTTTGCTACGAGGGTCCTCCTAGTTTGTTTTTCTTCTCTGCTACCTTTTTCTTGTTATGCTCTTCAAACAATGTGTTGTTATCATATACTAAATCTGACGAGGGGTCCAATATTCTAGGGTCACAAACAAAGCCTAAGTTACCCATTCTTACCTTGAGACTCCACCTCTCATATTCCCACTGAAAATCTTCTAAAGTTACATGCACTGGAGGAGTTGGATAGAGTAATAGTGGTGGTCTGAACCTCATTCCAATCCACCTTACTTGCAATTCTTTCATCATTTATGCCAACCCTTGTGCCCTCTTGAATGACCATCTCAGACTAATGGGGGAAATAAATTCTCTTCTCTTTAGATACAAAGGTAAGTGGTATACCTTTGTTCACACACTACACAGGCACTATCTAATAACTAAGGACCAACAGCTTGGAAAGCTTCATGACATATTCTAAGATTGTCATTATATTTTGTCTTCGTTGCATCAAATTTCTTTAACCTCATGAATTCTTTTTGGAATAAGAAGGGCTTATGGTGATGGTGTCTCATCTGTAGGCCATTGGTCTTTTCCACTTGAAGATACTCATTGGTCCTATTTTGCCAATTTATTTGATTTTGCAAAGTGGAGACAAATGATTTTAGTTGAAATTCTCCAACAAATAGGTTGATGTAAAAGTCAGTGTATTTTTCAAGCAGCGAATTCTGTGTAAATAATTCACATAACAAATTTTGTTGTTCAGGAGGGGCTATCTTGAATGCTTCCATGAACTCTTTATCATTTAGGTCATGGGGAATATTGCAAGAGATCCTAAGTAGCTTCCACCTCAAAACATGTTCATTTAGAAATATACTATACATTCTTGACGGCTTCCTACAAGACAAAAGTAATTCTCCAATTCTGTAAGCCTCAATCTTTGCTTCATATAGGTTGTCATATTCTCTGCATAGCATAACAAGCTATGTTTTCAACCTACTATTTTTAGCCCTTGCTTACCTTAGAAAATAACAATGTGCTATCCATGTCTGTAACAAAATGGGAATATAAACCTAAAACCACTCCATTTTGGTAGGTTTAGTTTGAACCTCTTTTTCTCCCATGGCTGGTTTGGCTTGAAGTTCTCTTAATTGTTCTTCCATTTCTACAATTTAACTAATTACAGTTGTTAATTCTTCCTGATCCTTTTTCTATTTTTGTATGAATGCTACTAAGAAATTGACATAATTGTTTATTAAATTTTTAATTTGTTTATTCAAATTCCTTTTCAATTCTATGTTTTCCACTTTTTACTTTAATGATTGATCTTTTGTTCCTATAGGCATCCAATTTCCTTATTCTTTCTAGAAGTAATGCTTTCAATTCCTTAATTTCCTATTTTTGTTCCAAAATCATATGTCCTAAATTAATTCAGTTGCTTGATAGACAATGTTCTAGGTTTCTATATCATTATGCTTTTCCTTGCATGAAAAATGCAATAGATGCAATTCTGGAATAATTTGAGTTTCTTCCAAAAATGTGTGCTTTGTTTCTTCTTCTGGAACCAGGGTTTCCCTAGGTTTTTGATGGAATTATGCCATGACCTCAGGGTTGTCTCCATGAATGACAGGAGTATCTCCATGAATGATAAGAGTATAACACAAGAAGGTTCCTTCTTCCTCTACAAGGGTTTCTTGGGTTCCTATATTTTGAGTTCCTCTCATTGCTTCACTCATTATAGTGTCTTCTAGAAGTCGTTGGTCAACTAGTATAGGATCTTCCATTTTAGTTCTTTGAATCACAGTTTCTTCCACATATTTTTTTCCTATTTCCATAGGTATTCTCTTAGTGTCCATTACATCTCTCGAAGGAGAGATTGATGTTTGTGATAATGCCTCCACTAGGTTTTCTTGAATGATTGGGGCCTATGTTGCAGTAGAATGTTTACTCCATTTGTTTCCTTTCGGAGTTGGTGTGTGATCAAAAATATTAGTGGAACTAGGATCTGTATCCAAGTGTTTACTTATGTGGAGGAGAGGAGGTCTTTGAAATTTGTTATTTGACCTTTGTTTTCTAGTAACCAGTGGCCCTATTTCCCTATCCTCATCAAAGACATCAATTTCAACTTTTTCTTGCTCTTCAGGAGCTTCCTCTAATGGATCTTGGGCTTTTGGTGGTACTTCTAAGGACCGAGAAGGGTGTGGCTCTAGAACCCCCTATTATGTAGGAGAATTTTGGGTCTCCATATTTTCTTGTTCTACCTGGGGTTTTGTAGACTCTAAAATCCCCTGTTCCTAGAGAGGTTCTGAAGAAACTCCTTCCAAAGTTATGGTTGCCACACCTGAGGGTTCCCTTGTTTCCAAATTCTTTTCAATATTTTGGCTACCAAATTGCTAAAGAAACTTATTCCAGTTCTTATCTATTTTATGTTGTTTCAGGATTTGGGGTTTATATATCATGATAATTAAACCATGATGTTTCAAGGGGCCATTTCCTATCTTGTATTTTTCTATCATTCTTTCCAAAGAATGGAATAGATAAGCATGATGGTTTATTTTCATCTCAGGTTTCATTTCCCCATGGTATAGATGGGTCGGCATAAGAAATGTTGGACCAACTACATTGCCATACTAGCCCTCACAGGTGATAAACTTCATAACCCAAGCCACTGCAATCCACCAGGGTTCAATTAGGGTTTTTCTATTAATTCCTTTATTTTCACCCTTTTTCTTATTATTGTTTGGGGAAGAGGCTCCCCTGGCTAAACAAAATTACTAATTATTTCATTATAAGTAGAGTATATTTCCTAAGACAAATATGTTCCCTCCTCTAGAATACCAGTAAGTTGAAAAAGGATTTGTATACTGACCTTAATTTTCTTTCCTCAAGCAATTGCATGGTCTTCAAAAAAGTTTTATACGAACTCTTCCACTAATTTTGTACAATGTCCCTCAAATTTCTTGAGAAAATCTAGCCAACCTACAACTTCAAAAACCCTTGCATCATTCTAAATTTCCAACAACTTTTCCATTAAATATGGTTTTTCTTTTCCCTTTACCCCCATAGTGATTTGTTAATAAGTTGAGGAAGACCTGATGCTTAAATGGTAAGGATAAATTGTTCGACAGGTTCATTGAGTTACAGGTATAGAAACTATTGAGTGACTGTACACTCAAAAACACTATTCAGATGCATGAGGCAGTCGAGTCAACTTTGACGAGCACACGGACCCTTCTCCTTGCCATAGGGAAAACCTTCACGTCACTCTCACTCTCATGGAAGTAGCCAGTCAAGAGGAGGTGAGACACGGGGACGGTCCTGCTCGCTTGAGAGTTGGACTTTGTGGAGAGTGATCAACAAGTCCTGGGGCCTTTCTTGGGTATTGATTTTGATATGGTGTTCTGTGACCATTGTAGTTGAAATAACTATATGACGCAAAGGGTCACTACTTATTGTTCTTCTTTTTAGATTCTGAAGTTTCAAATATTGAGTTGGTTGTCGACTGTTTTCGTTTATGTTTCTTTCAAGTTGGAGTCGCTCTTCAAATCGTTGTATGATGACTCATGTTTGAAGTAACCTTAGCATATGTTATTGTTTATGGCTTGTTAATTGATTGTATTGTGGCCTTGGGTGTACCTCCTCAATCTCTTCAAGGATTGCACTCACCCACTCACCTCTAAGCCCAAGGCACATTCGTGAGCCAAAACCTAGAGAGAGTTGGTTGGAATTAACCTTGATTTGACTTACGTTTGACTTAAGGTTTATGACCTAAGGTTTAACTTGCTTTGCTTTACATTGGTTGACTAGTATTGACCTTGTGATGAAATTGAGGGTTTACCTGAGTTTTTGTCTTGTTTGACCTTGGTTGACCTTTTGATGAAATCAAGCATTTGAAATCTTTGTGCAATGCTTGTATTTTTGTTGTTTTTTTTAATTTTTGAATGTATGCAGCCTATATGTATGCAAGACAATATTTTTGTGCTTTTTGTGGATTTTTATGAAAGGAAAGTACCTTTTTAATCTAAAATTTGAAATATGTATGCAATCTAAAATGGGTTTACCCAATGCAATCTGATCTATGTTTTTTTTTTATTTTTCTTGATATTTTGGATCTAATCACTCTAAGAAATGATATTTCTTTAAAAGAAACTGAGCTAATGATGCAAATTAGTTGAAGTAAACTAAATCTAACAAAAGATTCTATTTATCCTATCAAGGAAATTGCAACATCCAATTACTATTCCCAAGAGTAATTTTAAGATTAGCTAATTACAATCACAATGAAAAAAGCACTTAAAGAACCTAGAATGTGAGATGCATGAGCCTCCACTACCCTCATGAATCCTTGTGTCAGCAACCTCTTCACTCTTTTACAGCAAGGAGGATCTCCTCTTGGCAACAATAGGGAAGGGATGCAAAATAGCTTTAGAAATCTTGAAATGTGAGCTCAATGTGAGGCTCATGTATAGATTGGTGCACGTTTTAGTGTCAGTTTATATTTTTCACCTTCGAATGTTCCTTTTCCTATCATGGGTGACATGATGTGAGGAGTTCTTTCTATGAATGGTGGTTATCATGGTTATTTTTGCATGTATCTTCTTGGAGCACAAAAGCATGTTGAAGTATCAATGGTACATGGTTGGCTAAGGGATGTTTTTCCCTTGTTGATTTTTCCTATGGATATGTATTTAAAATGTATGATGTCAAGTGGGAGAATGTTGGGATTAAGGTGCCATCAACCTTGTAAATCCTATGACATGGTTTCCACTATTCTTGGAAAGTTCCAAGGTTCTTGAGAGTTCTAACATCCTTGGAGATACGATGTTAATTTTGTAAATTTATTCATAAGGGATGAAGGTTTCACCATTAGCAGTAAATTATTTTTCTTGGTATGGTAAATAATTATATGCTAGCCTTAATAATTAATTAGTTACTAGCAGGTTGTTACGAAGTTACTTTTATTGCTCAAGGAATCTCAGTAAATAGTAAATGAGGTGAGGTGGAGAATCTTGCCGCCTATCTTAGGGAAATGTATTTTTGGGCTCTTATGACATGTTTCATAAGTTTGTAAGAGAATCTATGACAACTTACAAATGTTATAAGGTGTAAGAGATTCTATGACATCATATGACATCAATTATTGTCTTGTAACTACCTATTCTTAGTTCTAGGCACCCATATTAGGAAGATGCCTATGACATGTGTAAGGGAATCTGTAAGAAGATGATTTTGGAGTATCCCAAGATAGGAATGTTGGATTTTGTCCATCTCCCATTAATTTTTTTGGTGGGTACTCATTTTGTATAAATATGAGACTTGAGAGTGAAGGTTGTGAGAGGAAAACTTGTTTGTAGGTAACAGGTTGAGTGAGAGAGTTCTTCTATGCATAGGTGCTGTTGGATTGAAGACTGAAGAGGAGATTGGAAGTGGATGTATTGTAGTCTCTATTTTGAAGATAATACAACTTGAGCCTCTCTTCTTGGTGAATTTTTTCCTACAAGGGTTTCTCCACATAAACACTATGTTTGATCTTTTGTTCCATTGTTACATTGTGTTGTGAGAACTTGGATTCTCATGTAGCTAATTTGTGCCTCTTTGTTGCTGCTATATTATGGTGATGTCATTTATGTTATAAGTTCATCTAAGGTGGTCATATCAAGCATGTTAAAGTGGATGATTTTAGCATCATAAAGAAGTTGAACCTCTTCATGGTATTTCAAGGATTGATCAAACTTAATTTTTAGATTTGCATACAATTTTCAGATTTCTATTTTGTAGTAGTCAAAGCCTTATATCTCATCAATTGGTATCATATCTTGGTGATTTGATGATTAAAAATTGGATTAGAGATTGTTCATTTATTCCAACATAAATCATTTATTTGGATTGATGGATTTAAAATCCACGATGTTAAGGCCTTAAACTAGTAGTTGCAACATTGGACTGTGTGGAAAAAAGACAAACTTATTATACACTTCATACCCACCAAAATAGTTTCTCTAGCATGCATTTAGTATTTTTATGGGCTTCATTTTTTAACATATTCTTCTAATCTTCTTTGGTATAATGCACCTATTTGTAATGGGTGGCTATCACCCTACAAAATTAATTGAGTAAGCCTAGAAAGGATAGCTCACCCATTACTAAGAGAATTTTTTATGACTCTTTGACTACATATGTTTAGTAAGATGTTTGTAACTTACTACTTGAAGATATGCATATAATTTGCTTAAATATTTTGTATGACACGTTGTAAACCTACTACTATACCTATTCAAGTAGGAATCAAATTGGATCCTAAACAATCATGTGAAAAGACCAATTCTATTTTGTATAAACATTTATTAAGAAATTTTTTTATTCACCTTATTATTTTGAGGCCTATTATTACCTTTGAAGTAGATAAATTACATCCAAATTTTTTTAGGATCCTTATATGAATCACTAGAAAATGTCTAAAAAAATAGTAAAAATATAATTATTTATTGTCTTTATTATTCCTATACCAAAAAATATATTTAGTTATTGTGATACTGACTATGTTGGTTATTCTATTATAGGAAATACGGTGCATGTGTTATCACATGGATAGAGTAATACATAAAAAGCAACCTACTATAGCTTCTTCATCTACAAAGGTTGAATATAGAAGTACAATAAAATTGGCAAAGGAATCAATGTAGATTATGAGGTTATTGATGAACTTCATATGGGTACTAGTGAAAGTATCACTTTATTACAAGATAGCCAAAATTTGTACTGCTCTTGACAAAGGTTCATGTTCAACATCAAATAACAAAGAAAATTGATGTTTATGTGCACTTCATTCAAGGAAAATTATCATTAATGAAATTACTCTCCAATTTGTTAGACTGATTATCAAATTACATATACATTGTAATGATGGTGGCCTAGGCTTGAATCCAAACAACCACTAAACAAAACCTCTATGCAGTGCCTCTATTACAATGCTTAGCCTCTTGAAAGGAGTTGCCATTGAGGGGGGGTGTTAATGACAATGGCACTTCCTAGTGGCTAACTCTACATGTAAGACCTAGGGGCACTTGTAAGACATATGGGCATTATATATAAGTCCTACATGCACTATATACCTCTTCCTTTGTATTCATTCTTCCATTTGTAAAATCATTTTATATAAGAGCTACAAGCATTGTATGTAAGACCTACAAGCATTCTTATTGTAACAAGAACCTTGGGGGTTGTTTTCAGGAATCCCAAGCTCCAATAAGAAACTCTATAAGACCTCTTGTATCATTTTAAGGAAACTAGAATCTACATTATGACAAGAAGTTTATCATGTAGTCTGGAATACATGATCTTCATCTTGGCATATATTTTATCCCTACGACATGCTTGTCAAAGTAGTCCTGCATTATTGAGGAGCTTTATCTTTTCCTTTTAAAACAAATTGACAGCATGAACTATTGTAAACATTAAGGGAGGGTGTTAGAGCATAATATTTTTTAGGGGATTGCATTTAATATAAGTACTCATAAATAATAAGACTCTAACTTATAAGGTTTATATTTATAATATAAAGTGGGGTGATTTATAAATCTTATCTTTATAAATAAATAAATAAATTGCTAATTAAATTAATAACCAAAAGGTTATAAGGTGAAAGGTTGTGACCTATACAACAACCCCCTGGATTGCCTTAAATATAGGCAATCATATTGAAATAATATATTATATATACATTGTTATATATGTGTTTTATATGCATATGAGGCCATTTGGGAAGAAGGAGATGAGGAAGATATTATCATAAACTAGGTTCTTGATATGTTTGTTACTACAAACATTATTGTAAGATTCCTCAATAATGAATGATCTTTAGTAAGGTTTTTTATCTGTAAGGGTTTTCCCCATATACATACTGTGTAATGTGTTATCTCTATACATTTTGAAACTCTCATTTCATTTATTTTATATTTTGTATATAATGATTTGTTTCCTAACATCCTAATCCTTAACGTGCACTTCATTTAGTAGCTCATCTAGGATGGTGTTCTAACCTTAGAGTAATTGTCTATTGGGAGTAGGTTGCATACATCTTCACTAAGCCTTTAACATCACCTCGTTATCTTTACTTTTGATCAATGCTTGAGGTAAAGGAAGTTTTCCTAGGGGTCATCTTGAGTCCTCCTTCCGTCACTTGTACATGTTTGTTCTCTTGTTTTCTCTCTTTTGGGGAGGAGTTTTTTCCTACAGGTTTTTCTATTTTTCGTTCATGGGTACACTAGGCCTTCTTGTCAAGACCCAACTTTGAGTCTTTTTTCTCTTTTATTTTTCCTCCTTAAGTTACACTTAAGGGGGTGTTGGTGTGAATGAGGATATTGCTTAACCAGTTTCACTTTTGGGTCATATTTGCACCTTGCTAGTTAAGATTGCTTAAGGAATTTAATTTTTGTGTCTCAAGTCATGAGATCATGGCACTTGTCATAATCTCATGTTGTCCTATGTCTAATCCTTGCATATATATACAAGGGTCCCTTATGTACATTTCATTCCATTACATTGAATATTGTTTTATGAGTATTAATATTATAACATTTTCATTTCTTCTCTCTTGTGTGGAAGGTTATTTTGGTGTCGTATATGATTCTTTCTCTTGTGATTCCTTTTGGAAACTTCAATAAGATTTACCTAGGTACCTTGGATAGGGGAGAAGATCTCTCATCACCTGCTCAACTTAATTAAAATCAAGAATTAGGCTTGCAAGGGTACAAATTAGTCTTCTTATACATTAAATTTAGTCCATATAACTCATGTAGTCCAAGAGTGGGTCATGGTAGCAGTAACCAATACATAAGTGGGAAGTAGCTTGACCAAAAGAAATAATTAACAATTAATGTAATCCCACCTAGTAGGTAACACATTAGTAGTAAGGAAAAATAGGACATAAATGACATGGAGGGCTTGCAACAGAGAAAGTTCAACCTTAGAGCACCACAATTGGCATATTGAATGTATTTAGGAAAGAATAGGCACCAAATAAAGGACTACATACTTGTAGACAATTCTTGAGAAGAAATGGAGCCACCTTTTACAAATACACCCCATTGGAGTTACAATACATCTACATATTTGTACTCACATGTTCAATAAGGAAAACTATGCCCATATGTAGGAAAATAGCACCATAATGACATGATTGAATAGGGCACAATCCAACACAGTATATAGGAAAGAAGATGAGCCTACATGACACCTGTGACCAAAGGCACTACCTATGTGTCATAAATAAACATCCACAAGACAAAAAGGTCTACCTGCATCCTCCTTGAGCCCATCACACAACATTTAGGTCAGGACACCAATTATTATGACATATTCTTTTAACACTACATAAGGTAGGCCACAATGTTGACTAATTTAAATTATGCATTAGCCGGACACAACATAGAGATTGTTGGTGAATGTAGTAATGTTGATAAAGGATTCACATAAAATGCCACATAGGCCAAAGAAGCATGGTGAGAGCACATTGAAAAGTTAAACAAAGCCACCATAGAAACCATAACCAACCAAAGACAACATGTGGAACCAATAGTAAGTTTCCACCTAGGAGTACAAGTAACCATGATAGGCACTCATGCCCAATATTACCAAAGACTACATGTGACAGACAAATAAAATGCTACCTGGTCCACTTAAGCCACTATGAGAATCCATGCACCAATGGCTAAGACATAATAGGCCCCACTGTAAACTAGATATGTGAGCATGAGAGAACAATTACACAAATTTTGTAAAAATGGGATTAGGTGCCAATAGTTTCTACTACCACCTATTTGAAATTGACCTCCTCTTCCTGTTTAGTTACTGTTATCCTATTTTGTCCCCTTGGCCAAATAGTCTAAGATCCATGAGATCTTGGTGTTTCCCCTTCTGAGGATGCAAGGAAAAACATCAAAAAATGGTTAAGTCCCAGAAAATTTAGAGTTTTCCTTGTGTTTTTTTGCCTTGTCGGGATGTCAGAGTTTGGGCTTCACCTCTTCACCATTCTCAAGATCAAAGTCTTGAGAACATGTGCTCCAAGTGTTATATCATTAGAGTTTAGAGTTCTCTCCTTTTGCCTTCCTTCCTTTGGATGGCGGAAGGCCCGAAGGCCGAACACTAACTCTTTCCCTTTGCAGAAAACAGTTAAGTGTTTGAGCACCGAACTTTGAGGTTTCTCTCTTCCATGTTCTCTTTTGGAATGCGTAAGGTGGAAGGCTCGACCATCGACACCCAACGAGCCACGTGGCGTGTTTTGGTCCATTTCCACCATTCTACAGAGGATATTTTATTAAGGCAAAACGTGACAACAAAACCATGGAAAATTGCCAGGTGGCAGCGACGTCATCCAGAATGAAGGGTCAGGTACCTGAGTTTCCCTCCTTTTCATTACAAATTCTTCTAAGCATTTGGAGATCAGATTTTGGTCTTTTCATTTTCTCCCTTCCTTCCTTTGAAAGTCAAAAGGCTGAAGGCCTGAACTCTGAACTCTATCAAACCCTCATAAAATACAAACAAGTCTTCAGAACATAGAGTGTAGAGTTCCTTTCTTCTTCCCTCCTGGAAGGCAAAATGCCGATGGTCCAATCTTTGCTATGGTTAAATGTTCTAAGTGTAAATGTTAGGGCTCGGGGATATGGTCTTCTTCCTTCTTTCTTCTACAAGAGATAGGGCGGAGGGCTGAAATCCTGATCTCCAAAACTCTGGTGGCTTCTTTCTTCATGGAGAAAATGCAATTTGACTAGCCAATGACCCTCCTGGTCACCATTAATGCTCCATAAAGGCCTGTTTTCATGCAGCAAATGGTATTCCTACCTCCCCATGTCATTGTTCCTCATCTGCATTGAATTTCTTATACCCATGGCAGGGGTGAACTTCCTATTTTGGTGGATTTCATAGATATGAGCTAGGGCATGCTTCAAAGGATGCCAGTTTGAGTCAATGTAGCATGGTCGATGTCCCTTCTTGTTGACTTCTTACCTTCTACATCATGGTTGCTATAGTGCAATTGTAAAAGTTATATATGCATGATTCAAAGATGTATTTGAGGTTGGTTAGCTATTCTTCTAGGCTTTCATGCTAGTTGGGTAGTTTGCTATCATAGACCTTGTAACAAATTTGCAAGAACCAGTCGGATCTGATGCATTGTGCTCAAAGCTAAGCCTTTGATGTCTCCAATAGTGGTTCACCAATGAATGTAGATGGTTATTTTGTGTCTATCTCTCTGTAACAAAGTACTTTTCTTTTTTAATGGCCATTTAACCTTCATGATCAATATAATCACTGATATTTTGCCTCTCTTATGCTTTCGCTCAGTTTTTAGTTGAAACATGTAACTCAGTTTGTGGATAAAACAGGCCCTCCATTGGTTATAGTTTTCTAATTCTAACCTTTGTTGAAGTTGTAAGTCTGTGTGAGTCTCTTTTGGTATTTGAGGTCATTGTTGTGTTATGTCAGTTGCAACTAAACACCTTAAATCTTGGTGTATCACCTCCCTTTTTAATTTCACTTTCCCTCTCTCCCTTTACCCTGGTGATCATTAGTGTAGGTTTAGTCTATTTCTCTGATCCTTAAGCTCATAAAGAGGAACCAACCTTCTTTGGAGGTTTGATCTCATCTGCAAGGTCCCACACCTTGAGATCATTCCCATTGTGTCATTAGAATGCTTGGACTATCTCCAAGCAGGGTACAATTCTAAGTGATAACAGTTTCTAGCACACTCGGTGGGACTAATATGATGAGCTTTATCATCCATTGAAGGATTTGGTGTGTTCTTCAATGTATTTAACCATTCAAGGTAGTCTTCACAAACACCATGGTGACTCTGTTGAACAAATCTACTAGTGAAAGTAGCCTGAGTGCTTAAATATTCATCAAAGATCAAAGTTCGGTGATACTTTTAGTCTTTTCCAGCTTTCAGAAGCATCTCAAATCACTTGGCGACTCTCTTCTAGTATGTTTCTAGTCTCCCAAAGCAGACCTGTTACCCTTATTTTCAAGGAATATTTTGATATATCTCTACCTTTCAATGCTCTAGTATGTCAAGATATTATGGAAGCCATGGTCTTTTCCCCCATCAAGAATAGCCTTCCAAACACCCATCATAACATTCACACAACTGTCATGGCCCTGCCAAGAAATAGACCCTTTATGGCCTTTAATGGTGGAAGCCCTTTTAACCTTGCATAATATGATGACATCCTAGTTTCAACTCTGAAGGCTATTCCCTTTTTCATTGGTGAAAACTCCACCACACCCGCGGAGCACATCCAAGACATTTCTAGTGTATGCTTCGTTCATAATGTTACCCAAGACAATGTCGCAGTAAGGCTCCTTACTTCTTCCTTGAAAGGAAAATCTCTCTAATGGTACAGGGGGTTACCTCCAAATTCAATTCATGAATGGGATGAGTTAGGAGATAGGCTCTATCAACATTTTGAAGATAACGGTGATCATTTGTCCCTGATAGAGCAACTTGCCACTATTAAAAGAGCTCCCTATGAATTCACGGTGGATTTTAATTTTAGATTTCAAAAAAATTGGTATAGAATTCCACCATTAGTGAGGCCTTCCCCTAATGTTGCCTTCTTGTATTTTTTAAGATCCCTAAATAGTGATATCGTTGTCATGATCCAGTCTCTAGGAGGGGATGTGTTACCTGATGCCTATGAGGTAGCTATTAGGGTAGAAAACTATCTAATTCTGGCTGAAAATATTACCCCTAGGCCTCCAATGCCATTATTTCTAGAAGCCCCAATCTTTCAACCAATTATGACACAAATTCCTACAACTAATGTGCCATACCAAGCTCCTAATCAACCCTATCCATTTAGCGAGCAACTTTGTTAGGGGAACAATCAAAGATAAAATCAACTGAGCCATGTTAGGTCCCTAAACTCCATTAACTCAACTGCTACAAGTACATAAGGTGTACTTGTTCTAATTCAGAACAACCCAACTCAAGGTTATGAGTGGTGCCATCCATGCAATCCATTAGCAGTCCCAAAAGAACAGATTGGATCTAGTCAACGGGCTATGGTGGGACAAAGGCAAATGTAGGCTGAATGTGTGTTTTTGAATTGGCAAGTGGATGATGCTACCCTATTTTATGAACTGTCTGGTTACATTGAAAATGAAGAAGAGAGGCAGGTGACAATGGATACACAACAACATAGGAGGAGTGAAAATGATGGAGAATTGTTGCAGGTTGAGGCCAAGCAAAATAATGAAATTCCGGCCCATGAAGAACATATGAGTAGTCCTATATTGAAGAGTGTAGAGGACTTAGAGGAGGCTCATTTCTAGGATGAGCTTGATGTTTTCTGCTTGAACCTGGTAGTAAATTAGTGCCTCTAGATGAGGTAAACCCTAATCTATTTCGGCAGATTGAGGAGGCAGCCATTCCTCCATTTGACATACAAGGATCAGATCATTTAGACTAGCAGCATCAAGAGCTAGAATCATAGCATAGGCATGTCATTTCAAGGGGATGCCCTATAAGGCATTTGGCCTAGCTGGGGACATATCATGAAGAGTCACCTTTTGTCATTCTCACTCCTAAGCATGAAGTTGAACATCAAATAAGTGCGATCGGCCCATTTATCCACTTCCAAGTAGTTGCATGAACAATCAATTCAAGTGGATAAGTGAGTTTGTCCTCTTTCTAGAGGAAGTGTTTTGTCAATTTGTTGTATGCCCATCCCTCCCCCAGTGTTAACTGTCCACAAGCATGTAAAGAATTGTAAATTGTTGAGAGAGGGTAGTTGTTTTGAAGAACCAATTAATGGCTTTGTTTAAGGTCAGTTCTGGTTGGTTAGTTTAGGTGTAGGTTACTTTTGTTTCTATTTTTGGTTTCCTTTTAATAAGTGCCCTTACACTCTGCTGCATTCTCATTAGGAGGATTCTTGCCTTGTTTGATTTTCCTTGTCATGTTTCCCCGAGGCAGTGTTTAGTTTTGTGTTGGTTTGGCCAACCCCTGTTCTTGTTGCTGTACCCTTTGACTCTGTTCCCAATGGATGGATAGGCCTCTATATCTTAGTGTTTAGGTAGGAAAACACCCCTACATAGTTGCCAAAATGTTATCCTATTTTACCCTCTTGGCCAAATAGTCTAAGATCCATGATATCCTAGTGTTTCCCCTTCTGAGGATGCAAGGAAAAACATCAAAAAATGGTTAAGTCCTAGAAAATTTGGAGTTTTCCTTGTGTTTTTCTGCCTTGTCAGGATGTCAGAGTTTAGGCTTCACCTCTTCACCATTCTCAATCTCAAAGTCCCAAACTCTACCCCTTTCCCCTTGCAAAATGCTCTAAGTGTTATATTTTCGGAGTTTGGAGTTCTCTCCTTTTGCCTTCCTTCCTTTGGATGGTGGAAGGCCCGAAGGCCCAACTCTGACTCTTTCCCTTTGTGGAAAACAATTAAGTGTTCAAGTGCCAGACTTCAAGGTTTCTCTCTTCCACGTTCTCTTTTGGAATGCGTAAGGTGGAAGGCCCGATGACTGACTCCCAACAGGCCATGTAGCATGTTTTGGTCCATTTCTACCATTCTGTGAAGGATATTTTGTTAAGGCTATTATCAACAAAGTATACACCCAAGTGCTAAACTATCAACATAGCTACTTGTTGACACATGGGAACACTCCTAGGCCTATGGGTTGCCTAAAACATGGAGTAAACCTCCAGAGTCTGGAGGTTCCTCAACTTGGGCATTTGTTGTATCTTTGTTTGCTACTCTTTTTGTGCTATCTTTGGGCAGAGATGACTATTGCTCCTACTAGACTGCAACAATGTTTCAATCATTTTCACACATTCTTTAACTGGTACAAGGACTCTTAGGAAGTTTCTATGGGGCTTTGAAAGTTTTCAAGATCAGGACATTTGACAACTTTCTCTTTGCCAAGTGAGGCTCAGTTGAGACCATCTAGAGTGAAAACTAGGGTTTCACACTCTATTCTTGGTTCTGTGACAAAGCTTTTGGATACTACATATCTCTAATGCCTCTTGCATCTGCATTCTTCTTTCTCATGTTTTAATACACATTGAAGTCATCCTCTAATGTTCAACTTTCTCATAGCTCATACCATGTCCAATGCCCTATTGATTGTGTATCTTGATCAAGAACCCCCTTAAATATAAATTTATTGTCTAGTATAGGGTTTTCTTCAATATTGTCGTGCTTTTGTTCAATGTCTTATATCTTGGCACTATCAGATCCTTATTCACTGCATAATATCAACCTTCATTCAAGTATATGCCCTTGTTTTAGGTCTTTATTAAGGTTTATGTGGGTGGTGACTATCTCTTTTGAAACCCTCTGGCTATATTCAATTCCTTTCTTGTCTTATACAACTTCCATATATTCTTTAAGGCTTATTGAACTGCTGACCCATGCAATTGCTACCTCCTTTTTCTAGGACTTCATCAAGCTTGAAACTATCTTCACATGACCTCCTTTAAAACTTTGTCACACTACTATGCATTTGTTGGCAAGAGACACTGCTCTGGTATGAACTTGTATGTTGTCATTGATGGCAACAAGGATTAGAGATCTCTTCAGCATTACAGGGAGACACAACTCTGGAAGACCACATCAAATTTCAGGTCCAATTGGCAGAAGTGGCTAAGTATGAGTATGTACAGAATAGAACAAAGTAAGTGGATCAGTATGCTTCCGCAAATGATGATTTGGTAACGTAGTTCATGTATGATGCTAGTAATTATTTGGTGGTGTCACACTACAGAGATTAAGTCTTGACTTTCTCTAGAAGTCACCTTGAATAAATGAAGTCTGGATAAGAAAAGGTATAGCAGGAATAGTGAATAGGGTATAGTGCAGTGGTCCACATTCCTCTGCAGGTGAGCATTTTGTTATGAGGTTTTGAGGTGTTGTAAACACTTATATGAAGTGTCCAATTCCAGAGTTGGGAGATCTGAAGTCTACCAAAAAGATAGTTGTAAGCTGCTAAGTATCGACATAGTGTTTGATAGAGCTTGACAAAGACAAAGTCTGAGTTTTGATGATCCGCATTTCTCCACAAGATGATATCATGCCTTGCAGTTCTGAGGGTAAGTTTGGGAAGGTGTAAAGAGTCCTTGATATGATTTTGGAGGTGCTTTGAGATCTGTAATAAAAGTTGTAAGTTAGTAGATGAACCTGTTAAGCATGCTCTTGAGGAACAAGTCGACTATTATGATAAATCATTGTGTAGAGAAGAGATAATGTTTGAAAGATCTATCTAAGTGATTGAATGATTAGAACCGACCTATATGAACACGTTTGGGAAAATTTTTGGGTCTGTATAATATATGGTGCATTGGATTAAGCCGACAAGCCACATCTTTCTATGTGCACATTTCATTTCTTGATGCTAACCTGATTGTGGATCAAATCATGATGCGGATATATAAAGGTGATGAGTTTTAGTTGTGAGGTGTGTGTGGGAGTGTGTTTGTGATGTGATTATGTGAGTAGCAAAGTAGAGTTAAAAGATCAACAGTGATGAAGACTTGGGATTTAGAATTCAGTTGATAGATGACTGCACCCTAGCATAGTGACAGATGCCTTTTTGCATTATTCAGTTTTCATGTGCAATTTTCTTTTGAAAGTGACCTTTCTTCATCAAGGCGATGAGCCTAGCAGTGAGCTTCTAGTAGGGTTTAACAACCCTTATTGTAATCTTGCTAGGTTTAGGGTTGAGGCAGTAAGCCTACTAAACTTAGTTGTACTTCATGGCAGTGAGCCAACATGTTCTAGGCCCATGGAGTGACCAAGCCTGAACATCATTATTTGTAAAGATTGCAATATATATTTGAGAGCTAATCCTCTCCGTGGTTTTTCCCATTTTGGATTTTCCACGTAAAAATCTCTGTGTCTATGTGTCATGTTTTTATGGTTGTTGTTCATATGCATGTTATGCTTTTGTTTAATTAATTTTGGAAAATGGTTGATAGTTAAAGGGCATCAAAAGATTTTTAGAACACTGATTCACCCCCCTGTTGGAATCATTTGCCATTGCGCCAAAAGCTTGAGCTATCAACACTCACTACAAACGCTAGACTTAACCCAGATCCACGGGAGGCTCACTGCCATGTCACGAATCCTGAGGTCAGTGTTGAATGCCTCATGACAAGGGGGCAGCTCATTGCCAACAATCCCCCCTTAACACAACCCAAGGGATTCGAACTTGTGACCCATGGCTCTGATACCAGTTATTGGAATCATTTTCCGTTGCGCCAAAAGCTTGAGCTATCAACGCTCACTACAAACACTAGACTTAACCTAGATCCATGGGAGGCTCACTACCATGTCACAAATCCTGAGGTTAGTGTTGAACACCTCACTGACAAGGGGGCAGCTCACTACCAACACCCCCCCCTCTCAGTGTTCCTAACATTTAACAATTGGTATAAGAGCCAAGTTCAAGATATGGGATAGTGCAACCATGGCAGCAAGAAGATATCAGAATTATGAAAGCAACAGTGAACTAGAAGCAGCTCTTATGGATCTTGAAAATTTTGAGGCATAAATCAGGGATCTAAAGGATAACTTGCATGAAGTTGATGACTGCATTGCAAGACTAAAGGGACAAGTCAAGAAATTCAAGGACAAATACAAAGAGGTTAGTGACCAATTAATGTCAGCAAATGAAACCCTGAATCTCCTGGAAGTAGAAAGAACAAAAACGGAAGAAGATCTAAATTCAATTGTGAAAAACAAATCAGAAGATTGTGTCAAACTTGAAAAAGAAATTGTGAGTCTAAAAGCAGATCTAGAAAAGGACAAAAGCTTTGAAGAAAAGTTTAAAATAAGCTCTGCAAAAACTTGAGGATTTACTGGTTAGTCAAAAACTCCCTGCTAACAAGCAAGGCTTGGGATTTGAAAAGGGAGAAAGTTCAAATTTAGGTCAATACAGATCTAGAGAAGGAAGAGGCAGAAATGATCCAGTCAGGAATCAAAAAAGAGGACCCAAAAGACCTCCAGTTAGGCAACCAAATGCTCAAAGGTACACATCTTTTAATGGCTATTGTTTCAAATGCAATAAGTATGGTCACAAGGCTACTTAGTGTAGGAACAAAATAAATCAAAAAGTTCCATCATTCTCTAGTCAATGTTTTAATTGCAAGAAAATTGATCATAGAGCAAATGAACGTAGAAATCAAATCAAGAAAAAATTTAAGAATGGACTCTTCAAAGGTAAATGCTTCACTTGCAATAAAATTGGTCATAGAGCAGTTGTGTGCAGAAGTAAAGTGAGTTAGAATTCTATTAGGTGCAATACGTGTTATAAAATGGGACATAGATCAAATGAATGTAGAAGTTCGGTAAGAGATGTTTTTAAAAAAATTAGGAACAATCAATCATTCAATGGAAAGTGTTTTAGATGCAATAAATTTGGACATATAGCTAATCAATGCAGGACAAATCCAATCAATAAAAGGAATCAAGGTCAGAAGAATGTGTTGTGCTTCAATTGCAACAAATTTGATCATGATGCAAAATTCTATAGAAGCAAGAATGCGAAGAGAAATTATTACGCTGAAGAAAGAAAAACAGAGCAGAGGAAAAATAAGGGAAAAGAAAAGATTGATTCGGTTGAAACCAAGAAGGAAATGGATAAGATCTGGGTCAAGAAAGAAGTAATCAAAGAAGAGGATAGATCCGCACCAATATCCGGTGCAGATACTTCCTCCGGGGAGTAAATTGGAAGCTTTGGCTCAAGGGGAGCAGTGTAGAAAATTCAAACCCCCATGCCAGAAAGTGGGTGCCATAATCCAGCACAAAGGTGCATGATGAAATATGATGCAACACATGTCTCAAGAAAAACTGGAATGAAATGGGTCAGTGCGACATATTGCAGAGCAATCCATCTACAATCCCAATTGATTGTATTCTATAGTAAAGGGTTTTAACAACTTTTTGGGAATAAGCATTTATGATGACTTAGGTGAAATCATGTGAAGGTTAAAAGAGAACCTATTTGGTTTCAAAATCACTTTGCACTCAAGTGACTAAGGTGAACCAAAGCAAAATTCAAAGCAACTACAGTATTCTTTAAAGGATTTCAGATCGAGATCAAGGAAACCCTATTCCAACGAAAGAGGTATTTACAACTTGAAACCCTACTGTGAAAATTAAATTATTCTGGGAAAATGTTTACTCCTCATACAATTGAGATAGGAAAAATGCCTCACCCCAAGTTTAAGAAACAATTCTTCAAAGTGCTGGAAAATGATCCGTTAGGGGCATTCTCAATTACTCAACATGGGGTCATGCATATGGAAGATAACAGGGCATACATTAATACCAGTTTAGAAGAATATGATCATATGAAGTTAGGAAAACTATATTTGGATGAACTAACTACAGTGGATATTGTGCTGAATGATGATTTCAAAGTTCTAGGAGAAAAGAAACTTGACACCTGGTTGGACTTTCCCGCAATTCTGATTGATGCATGGGTCAAGCTTATTCTAAGAAGAATTCATGATGAATCTTTATGGCTTGATGAACCCTATTTGATAACTAAAGAAGCCATTAAATCTGTAACTGGTATGGGCTCCTCCGGAAGGGTTCTAGGCTTAAAGAAAATGAAAAATAATGTGGTAATGCAGCTAACAGGAGCCAAATTTGAGAAGAATGGTCTTACAGTGAATGATATCAAGGATTCAACTGTTAGATTTGCATCGATGATTATTGGATACAAAGTATACTTCTCCAATAAGGAAAATTTTGTGTCTGCATCAGTCATATACATAGCATATGACATGATAAAAAAACAATACGGACTATGACCTTTGTGAATTGCTCCAGAGTGAACTTATGGAGAACTTGAAAAGGACAAAAGAAACAAATCATCCTTTCAAATATGGAACATTGATTACATGTTTACTCTTTACTTCCTAAAAGAGCTACCTAGCCTAGGAAATGTTATCTGGCTTGATCACATACCTGTAGCTTCTCAAATAAGAAATCACTTACAAAGTGGTAATGTAGATATGCAAAATGAAATTATATGGAAATATTTCAAAGATTTTCAATAGAAAATGGTAAGAAGGTTCTGGATACCTAAAAAAGTAGTGATAAAGTATGAAAAGGATATTGTATTCATGGTGGATAAAGACAAATGCTTTATGGAAGCTGTGGAACTAAGAACTGTATGGGTCCCTGCACTAGGCTATGAAGTTGTAGAAGATGTCTTGACTTAATTAGCTGATGCACTACTAAGTAAACCTATTGATCCCAAAGAGGACAGATTTGGGACATTCTCAGAATTATCTTCTAGAATATTGATGGAACCTGAGCAGTTAGAGAGAACATCAGATGAACAATTAAGTAAGGTACAAACCAAATTAGGAGGATCCAAGTTCTCAAGTACTCCAATAGAATGGGCATCAAGCACTCTAGACATGAAAGATAAGAGATCTAAGGAGGAGAGACCATCATCTAGTCCCAGAAAAAGAATAAGGACCTCATCCATTTTAGAAGCCACAATTGAAGGAAAGAAGAAAAAGAAAGTCTCAATTTGTGAAGAAAAAGTTGCAAGAGACTGTTTTAGAAACCCTAGAAAAGTTACAAAATGCATAAATCCTAGGTCCACCCAAGTTTCTTCAAGAACCAATAAATCTAAATTCCTTGTCTCTGGTACAAAATTTTTAACTAGCATCATTTTCCTAAGCAAAAGCTCAAGAAGAGTTGATGAAAACTCACATGCATAATAATAAGCTCATTACAACAGTATCTAATGTATTGGGAGATTTGATGCCTAATTACCAGAAAGATACTTTGACATCATCCACTGATCAACTGAAAGATATGATAAAATCAATCACCAGTCATTTTGAAACCTTTGGAAAATCTGTAGAAACAAAAGTCATGAAAGAATTTGATGAGAAAAGACTAACTGAGTTAAAAATCATGTTGATCAATGATAAAATCTCTTTAGAGGAAGGAATAAGAGATATACAAAGTGCCATAAAAGAAGGTTGAGACCTGTACAAATTTTTTTTATCTTGGCCAAAGATCATGAAGGAGCTAGAAGATAAAATTAAAGACTTGGAATTCAAACTGCTAAATATCTTGGAGACTATAATCTAGTAGTGGAGCCAATAAATGCCAAAGAAACACAAGTTGCAAACATTCATAATGATTTGAACACTCAGATGAAGAAAAGGGGAGAAATCAAAGACAGGTTGTGCCAGTTGAAAGAACTGATAAGTTTGAAAATTGATATCATGACCCATTTGGCAGATGAGGCCTTGAAATCTCAAGCACAAATTGATGCACCATCAGATGTCCAGGAGGCAAAGAAGTCAGTATTTTTAATAAATAGCCACATCCGCATTCTAGAATGTGCAAGGAATAGATGGAACGGTGAGATAGCTCTAATAAAGACTATCTATAGTGACATTTTTCCTTCAGCAACCAATTAAGATGAAGATTGTACTTGTAAATTGTTGGAAATAAGGCTGACAACTGAGAGGGGCGTGAATTAGTTGTCTTAAAACTTTGATGCTTGCTGCAATTAATTCTTCTTTACCACTTCTTAACAGATTAATGATGTAACCATGAAAAGAAACAATCAATAACACATGAGTAGAAACACAAATAACACACTTGACACCAAGATTTTTAACATGGAAACGCGGTTAAGGGAAAAACCATGGTGGGGGTTAACCCACAATGATTATACTTTGTTAAAAGTATTACAAAAGGGGAAGGCACATGCCTTCGGGCTCATTGTCTAGAGCTCACTACTCAAAAGAGGCTCACTACCTACAAGAATGATTACAAAAGGATTACAAATTATTTGAACTGATGAATAGCATCTCCAATGCAAGAATTCAGTTTCAGTTAAGCACAAAATACTGATCTTACACACTTCATCTTTATTCTGCCCTATTTTATTGTTCTGCCATAATCCGGGCCTTAGATCTTGAAAGGAAGCTAGGTGTACACAAATCACTTCCTACACTAATCTAATGAGGGGAGAGATATACAAATTCAATTTAATCCTTATCACTATAGAAACATACAACATCTAACAGAGTTATTACAGCAATACACAAGAACTAGAAAGAAGACAGAAGAAGAGAGACAAAGATATAAGGTGGGGATAACCCTTATCGGGTGAAAAACCCCACTCAAAAACCTGCACAATGTATTAACAAATCTGAAAGTTGTTTACAATACATTTGCAATGCAAGCTTCAATGGTCTTCGACACTCATGTCTGGAGTCAATTTAGTAGCATAACAATACCTGTAAACCTGTGATACAAACTCCATCTCCAAGCACCTGTTTATATAGAAAATACAAGGCAATATTGGACCTATCTTGGGATGGGCGTCCAACTTGGCTTCATGGACCAAAACCCACACCTAAGGACACTTGGTCAACATTGTAGAATGTGCCTGACACTTGTCCAAACCTCCCATCCCAAAGAGGTCACCTATTTCCAAAATGGGCTATAACAGATGCTCTTACGACACTTACGACCGTCATAGAATCTGTCATAGCAGTTACAACTTACAGCTGTAAAAGAATCTGTCATACACATGCTATATATAGCATATTCTCTTAGAACATGTCATAGTCCACCTTAGGGCACCCAAATATGCCTTTTTCAAAGATGCTTCATGACACATGTCCTTACCTGTCTTACATGCTTCTATTTTTTACTCTTACATGTCATAAATCCATCATAGGAATCCGTCATAACCGTTTCGGTCAAACATTCCCTTACACAACAAGGAAGATGCTGACACATGGAAAAATGCTCCTACCACAAAGTGGGACACCTATCTCCTCATGTGAGGACAAAATTACAAGTTGTCATATTCCATGTAGGATCGACACATCACCATGCCACATCCCACAATATGACAATATGGAATTTACAAATATTTACAACATAGGCAATTAATTAATAAATACAAACATAATAAATGAAAGGAATTACCAAGGTTGAGACACCTTAATTCCCAACATTCTCCCACTTGTCAAACACCTTGTAAGAGCCAATAGAAAAATAAGATTTAACTGCTGTAGGCTGAGAGGCCCATAGACTCCGAACACCATCTGAACTTCTCTGTGCCCACTGGTTTCATTAATGCATCTGCAACATTCTTCAAAGTATCTACCTTCACCAAATTTACCTTTCCATCCTCAACATGTCTCACATGAAATGAAACTGAACATCAATGTGCTTTGTTCTAGCATAGAAAGTTGGATTCTTCGCAAGGCAAATTGCACTCTAACTGTCACAACTGATCGTGATCTGACCTGCATCCACACCAATATCGGAACACAATCTCTTAAGCCAAATGGCTTCCTTACAAGCATGAGTTGCTGCCATATACTCAACTTCTGTTGTGGACAAAGCAACAACAGGTTGCCGCTTACTCATCCAACTAATAGCACCACCAAATAGGGTAAACACATAAGCACTGGTGGATCTCATGCTGTCAATCTCACCTGCTCAATCTGAATCCACAAATCCATGAATGTCAACAGAATGCAGAGGTCCTAAAACATTACCATGATAGCATATGGAATACTCAGAAGTACCCCTCAAATATCTAAACACTCGCTTAACTGCATCCCAATGAACCCATCCAGGAATAGCCATAAATCGACTAAGGACTCCCACTGCTTGGGCAATGTCTGGTCTTGTGCAGACCATAGCATACATCAAACTGCCAACAACACTAGCATAAGGTACTCTGCTCATGTCCTCCACCTCACTAGGAGATTTTTTGAATAATCCTCAATAGACAACTTTGTCCCCAAAGAAATGGGAACACACGATGGTCTACAATCTACCATGATGAACTTGTCCAACACGGTCTTCACATACTTACTTTGGCTTAACCAAATTTTTATGTTGGTTATGTCTCTTCTGATTTCCATTCCTAGAATGTACCTGGCTACCCCTAAATCTTTCATTTCAAACTATGCTAAGAATTGATATTTAAAATCAAAAATCATATTCTTACCCTTCCCAATGAGCAACATATCATCAACATACAGTGCAACAATGAGAATACGATCACCATCAAACTTATAATACACACAGTGATCTGATTTTGATTTCACAAATCCAATTGACAACACAAAGGCATCAAACTTCAAGTACCATCTCCTAGGGGATTGCTTCAAACCATAAAAAGACTTTTTAAGTTTGCAAACCAAATTTTCTTTACCTTTCACCATGTAATGCTCTGGCTATGACATGTAGATTTCTTCCTCCAAGTCACCATGAAGGAAAGTTGTCTTCACATCCATTTGTTCTACCTCCAAGTCATAAGCTACTGCGAGAGATAATAGGAATCGAATGGATGTTAGCTTTGCAATAGGAGAGAAGATCTCACCATAATCTATATCCTACACTTGTGAATACCCCTTCGTAACCAATCTGGCCTTATACTTCTCAACACTGCCACTTGCACCAAATTTCTTTTTGAACACCCATTTATATCCAACGGGTTTCCGTCCAGGAGGCAAAGGCACCAAGTCCCAAGTTTGATTATTTTCCAAAGAAGCCATTTCATCCTCCTGGCCTCCTTCCAAGAACTTGCATCTTTCATGTCCATAGCTTCTGATATAGTTCTAGGTTCATCATTGTTAGTAAGCAAAGCAAAAGCAAAACTAGAATCAAGCAATGTAAAACCAAACCTTTTAGGTTGATTTCTTATCCGTGTAGACCTCCTCAAGAGCTGAGGTTGAGGTTCAACTTCTTCATCTAAGCTTTTAAAGCTTCCAGAGATCTCCTCATCATCAGGTCCAACATTGTCTTTTTGCTCAGTCTTCTTAGGGGTAGTAGGAAACTGAACAACATCCTCTTTCTTTACTATTTCTTCTAGCTGCAAAATAGTGGAAGAACGTGTAAGCTCTCTGAAGATGACACTTCTACTATACAACACTTTTTTAGCCACGGGGTCCCAAAGCTTGTATCCTTTCACATCGACACCATAGCCAATGAAGATACACTTAACAGCCTTGTTTTCCAACTTTGACCACTTCTCCCTAGGCACATGTGCATATGCCTCACAACCAAAAACATGAAGATGCCTTACAGAAGGCTTTCTACCAGACCACACATCCATGGGTGTCTTCCCAACAAGAGCTAATGTAAGAGATCTGTTTACCAGATAGCAAGAAGTGGCAACAGCTTCAGCCCAAAACTTTTGTTCTAGGACAGCTCCACTAAGCATACTCCTAGCCTTCTCCATCAGTGTCCTGTTCATCCTTTCTACAACTCCATTTTTCTATGGGGTGTATGGAGTTGTCTTATGTCTTTGAATCCCAAGTTCCTTGCAATACTTATCAAATTCTGTAAAACATAACTCACCACTGTTGTCAGTTCTCAAACATTTAATCTTTTTATCAATCTAATTTTTAGCAAAGGCCCTAAACTCCTTAAACTTGCTATAGACTTCAAATTTGCTTCTGAGAAAATAAATCCATGTCCTTCTACTGTAATCATCTATAAAAGATACAAAATATACAAACTTTGATAATGAAGGAACATTAACAGGACCAAACACATCAGAATGAATAAGGTCCAACACACCAGAAGACTTATGAGAACTCGAGTAAAATTGAACACGGTTTTGTTTTCCATAAATGCAATGTTTGCAAAAGTCAAACTCAAGATTACAATCATCTAACCCCTCAACGAGGTTCTTATTTTTTAGGGTACGTAGACCCTTCTCACCAATGTGGCCAAATCTCTTATGCCATAACCTTATCTTTTCAGTAGGAAGTTTAACTTCCAATGCACGATTACAACCATCAAGAGTAGAAACAACATATTTTTTCACTGCTCGTTCAGATGGTGGGGATGAAGTGACTGCTTCACTCTTCCTTGAGTGGGAAGAACTATTGCATTGTGAAATGCATGCCTCCAGCTGAAACAAAGTACCTCTCCTAGTACCCTTAGCAAGCACCATAGCTCCTCTAATCATCTTGCATCCTTCTTTCAAAAAAAGAACTTGCACACCTGGATCGTTCAAACTACTTACAGAAAGCAAGTTCCATGCTAAGCCTGGGATGTGCATAACCCCATAGATCCCCTTCACTCAACCATCAGGGAATTGGATAGAGACTCTTCCACGACCAACAATCTTCAGATGAGAGTCGTCACCCAGATACACCTTTCCACCATCGAACTCCTCATACTTAGTGAACCAGTCTCAATGCGAGGTCATGTGGAATGATGCACCAGAGTCGATTAGCCACACATCGTCAGATGTATGGGTTGCCAGGGCTGCGATGAAAGCATCACCATCATCATGTGACTTATTAGAATTTGAATCAGGAGCTTTCTTCTTCTTCTTCTTCTTCTTCTTCTTCTCCTCTTTGCATTCATTTTGGAAATGCCCGATTTTGCCACAATTCCAACAAAGAGCCTTGGACTTTCCAGGAGATTTGGATCTCCCATGGGATTTAGATCTACCCTTCTCAGCTTTCTTGTCCTTCTTCTTCCCTTTCTCCTTAGGTCTTCCACGAACTGCAAGGGCCTCTTTGGCTACCTCACAAGACTTTCTTTGCATCTCTTCAGACAATAGTGAAGAAACCACTTCTTCCATTTTGAATGTGGATGTGGTGCTTCCAATAGCCATGACAAGATGATCCCATGAGTCCTGCAAAGAACAAAGCAAGGTCATACATCAATCCTCCTCCTCCATTTTTACACCAATAGATGTCAATTGTGCAACCAACATGTTAAAAGAATTCATATGTTCAGCAACGAATCCTTCATCCTCCATTCAAAGAGAATACAACTTCTTTCTCATAAAAAGTGTATTAACCAAGGATTTTGCTTGATACACATCTCCCAACTTCTTCCAAAGTAGTTTTACAGTAGTCTTTGCATGGACATTTAACAACATGGAATCAGTAAGACTAAGTCTTATGAGACCCTTAGCCTTCTGATCCTTGAGATCCCAGTCATCTTGTGACATTGCAGCTGGTTTAGTTCCATTAACACTTTCCCAAAGGTTTTGGTCTACAAGCAAATCTTCCATCTTGAGCTTCCATAGCTCGAAATTACTGCCATTGAACTTCTCCACTTCAAACCTTCCTGATGTGCTTGTCATCTCCTTGCTGCAATAGAAATCAGAATATTCTACACAGACTCCCACTCAACTTAAGATCAACTCAAAAAACCCCTACCCAACAGCTAAGACCAAAACTGGCCAAGCTCTGATACCAACTGAAAGGAAGCTAGGTGTACACAAATCACTTCCTACACTAATCTAATGAGGGGAGAGCTATACAAATTCAATTTAATCCTTATCACTACAATAACATACAACATCTAATAGAGTTATTACAACAATACACAAGAACTAGAAAGAAGACAGAAGAAGAGAGACAAAGATATACAGTGGGGAAAACCCTTATCGGGTGAAAAACCCCACACTCAGAAACCTACACAATGTATTAACAAATCTAAAAGTTGTTTACAATACACTTGCAATGCAAGCTTCAATGGTCTTCGACACTCATGTCTGGAGTTAATCCAGCAGCATAATAGTACTTGTAAACCTGTGATACAAACTCCATCTCCAAGCACCTGTTTATATAGAAAATACAAGGCAATATTGGACCTATCTTGGGATGGGTGTCCAACTTGGCTTCATGGACCAAAACCCATGCCTAAGGACACTTAATCAACATTGTAGAATGTTCCTGACACTTGTCCACAACTCCCATCCCAAAGAGGTCACCTATGTCCAAAATGGGCTATGATAGATGCTCTTATGACACTTACGACCGTCATAGAATCTGTCATAGCGGTTACAACTTACAGCTGTAAGAGAATCTGTCATACACATACTATAAATAGAATATTCTCTTACAACATGTCATAGTCCACCTTCAGGCACCCAAATATGCCTTTTTCAAAGATGCTTCATGACACATGTCCTTGCCTGTCTTACAGGCTTCTATTTCTAACTCTTACATGTCATAAATCTATCATAGGAATCCGTCATAACCGTTTCGCTCAAACATTCCTTACACAACATGGAATATGCCGACACATGAAAAAATGCTCCTACCACAAAGTGGGACGCCTATCTCCTCATGTGAGGACAAAATTACAAGTTGTCATATTCCATGTAGGATCGACACATCATCGTGCCACATCCCACAATATGACAATATGGAATTTACAAATATTTACAACATAGGCAATTAATTAATAAATACATACATAATAAACGAAAGGAATTACCAAGGTTGAGACACCTTTATTCCCAACAGATCTCTTCTCTTTTGCACTTTAATCTACCTTTTTCACACTTACTCCATTATCACACCTCATTCCTTTACCAAAACACTTGAATCCATCAACTATATATATCCGCATCAACAAATTCAATCAACTGTAGTAGGCTTCAATAAAACTTAGAACATTTATTAAACACTATGCTCTGTCTGTTGAATCCATGCACAAATATCAACATGAACCAAAAACTTATGTTTCTAGATCATCAATCATGTCGGCCAATATCGCTAATTATCACCAATTGTTTATCCAACAACTTTTCTGCATCCAGACCAAGATCAAATACTAGGTTGTCTGGTTCTTCTTCTGACTGTACTGACTGACTGGAAACTGATACTCAGATCCTTATAACTTTTGAACCCTTTATTACTAGAGTTTAAATCTTTGGATTTAGATAGTCCTAACAATCCTTATCACTCCCTTAGATCCACAACACTGTGAATTACCACCGGAGAGATCCGAACCAAGATATCGGACCCTGTCACATGATCTATTCCTGACTACCCGAACTTAACCAAATCTTCATTCTGACTTCCGGTATGAATAGATTATGTAATGCAGATGTGCAAGGTAGACTTAGTTGCCATCAATGAAAACACCTGTCATGCATAATAGTGTCTCTTGCCAACAATCTTCCCCTTTGGCATTGATGGCAACAGTTAGTGAAAATGACTAAGTGTTGGAACACTCCTCCTTATTATGTACACTTGTGCTTTTCACTAATCACCAATGCTCCCCCTTTGTTGGATTCCTCATTTTTCACTACTCTTCACTCCCCCTTTGACATCAATGGCAAAGGGTGGGGTCTGCAAACCAAAATTTACACCAAAATTCTACATACCAGGCTGCATATGTACAAACAACCTTTTAAGTCTTATTTACATAAACTTAAGTACATGACCAAAAATGTTCTTTAATTGTGCCAGCTCACTATCCCAACTCTTCTTCATAGTGTTCAAAATTGATATGTGGCCACTGAATAGAAATGCTTGTGACTCTGTCGTCCGCAGATCAATGGGGTCACTTGACTGAGCTACAGTTTGTGCTTCAGTCAGAGTATTAAAAATTGTTTCCATTTTGGGCAAAATTAGTCCCTGGAGCTCACATATCCTTTTCCTGAATATTGTCTTTTTCTTTTATTAGTTTCTTTATTTCTTCAAACAGGCTGATTGTTTGACATTCTTGGCTCATCATTGAAACTATCAGAGGATCAAAAGATTTGGATACACTAGATAGTTTCTGCTTAGACTCCTTTATTTTATCTTCAATGTCCTCTATAACTTTAGGACAAGATAAGAAAAATTTATATACATTTCCTCCTTGTGTAAGAGCATTCTAAATACTCTTTATACTGGCATTTAGCACCATTCTATCTACTCCAATCAATCCCTTAAGAGTATCAAATCTTTTATCATTGAATTCCTTTTGAACCTTGACCTCTGCAGACTTCTCTAGAGATTCAAAATGAGAACTTACCAAGTTTATTAGATTTTTCAATTGGTTGGATGGAGATGCTAAAGAGTCCTTCTAAAAAGTGGGCATGATCTTCTCCAAAATTCATGATGCCAGGCCAAGTAGCTCACTGTCTTCTATGTGAGATTTCAAAATGTCTTCTCTAGCTTTAGCTTGAGCGATGGAAGCCAACTTTATCTTTTGCACCGGAGATAAGGTATCAAAATTTATTGGATTTTGTATAATGTCCTGATCTTCATCAATTTGTTTGTCTCTTTCTAGAATTTCCTTCACTGCTTCTGCAGTGTCTCTTGCCCATAATGATGATGTATCTTTTTGATCATTTCCGGTACTGTCAACCAGGTTGTCTTGCTTGGGCTCACAATCAATCTTGGCTATCTCTTCCTCTTTTCCATTCTTCTCCTTGACCTTTTCTGCTTCTTTGTCCTTACCTTCTTCTAATTCATGCTACATATTCTTCAATGAATTATCTTCAGTTTGATCATTAGCTTCAATATTCATCTTTGTATCTTCTTTGGATTGATCTGGAGGAGTTTGAATACCTCCTGCATCATTAGTTTCATCTGTCATCTTTTCATCTTCCTTGTTCATTGTTACCATTTTCAGAATAGTGGAGTCATCTAACTTAGTTTGCTGCTCATTGATCTTCAATTCCTCAACGTCTAGAATTGAGGAGTCAATCCCATCATCAATCTCTTCTTCAATAATAGGAAGATTGTGTCCTTTCAATGCATTTAGGAGAATATCCTGAGTATCTTTGACTATATCATTTGTTTCACCAAGCACAAGTTTATTCATTCTCTTCTTGCTCCTGAAGTCATCCTTCACTTCTTTGAATATCATGTTCATTTGATCTGGAGTAATTTGAGGGCACAAATTTATCAACACATGTTCCCTAATCTCAATGTCTTTACCTTTTGCATTTTCTTTTCTTAACTCTAGAATATCTTCAAGACTTCTTGGAATTTCAGAATTTATTTCAATCAAAGCCTTATTGTAGATGTTTAAATATTTGACAGTTGCTTCCTCTAGGACCCTCTTATCAGTATCACTGTAATAATCAAAGAATTTAGTCATTGGTCTTAAGTTCCCATCTATAGTGACTGATTTGATGATGTCATCCACGGAGAGAGTAGGCTTTTCAAAAAATATTTCAGTCTTTTGCCTCTTGCTTGGCCTTTTGCTTCTGGAGGGCTTCTCCTTAGTTATCTTGGCTATATTTGTACCTGAGGCCTTCAACTCTTTGATCTCAATATTAGAATCAGTTTCTTCTTCATCATTTTTCATGCTTTATATGTCTGGGTGGCCTTAGTTTTCACTCTTTTCCCTTCTTTTCCAAATGATTTTCCTTCCAGTTTCTTAGGATTGACAGGTTTTGGGGGAACAGGGGCAGCAATAGAGCTTCTAGTAGTTCTTGATGTGGAGGAGGATTCTACCGGAATACTTCCTTGTTTCTTATCCTGCTTCTCCTTCTCTGCCTTTTTAGTTCTCTCCCTGAATTGCCTCACAGCTTCCTTTGTGAGGCCTAGATTCTCGGCCAACTGCTCAACTTTTTTTCTTACTTTCCTATTGATTTCAGGTTTTCTGAGCTCAACATGCAGTTTTACACTTAGCTCCTCATATGTCCCAAATCTTTCAACTGTTGTGTCTTTTGGCTTGCTCAAAAGGTGTTGAGCATACATATTCAAGATTTTCTCATCTACCTCATACCCCATGGACATGATCCAAATAGTTCTAGGTTCTACTGATTTCATTAAGCACTAATCAGTGTCAACCATAAAACATATTTCATTCTTGTACTTCTCAACAACTAATTTAGGGATTCTTTATCTGGAATGCATCATATTCTGAAAATTCTTGAAGTATCCCCAAATTGTAGTTTTATGTGCTTTATAGTCACCAATGCTATGTAGATGATCTCTGATCTTAATAGCAGCTGGTTTGTCCTTAGTCCTGTGCACACCCTTTACTCCAGGTACCTCATTCATAAAGTAGAAGAATAAACATAGAACCAATGTACCATATTTAAATGTGTTTTTCTTATCTTTCTTGATTTTGTTCAAGTTCTCAATTAGTTGGTTCTGTAATAATTCACACAAGTCATAATCTGCATTTTCCTTGAACATTGTGTATGCAACAAATATGGTTGTTCCGGAGATAGAGTTCTCCCTACTGGAATGATAAATTTTGTAACCAATTACCATTGAAGCAAACTTGACATCCGGATCTATAATATCATTGATAGTCATTGCCCTTTTATTGAATTTGGCACTGGTTGCATCAGTTACAGTCTGGTTCTTCACAAATTTCAGCATGGATAAACCACCAGTAGAATTCAACCCAGTCACAATCCTGATAGCATCCTTTGTAATTTTGAATGGTTTCAATAGCCACAAAAATTCATCATGCATTCAGCGTAGAACATACCGGACCCATTCATCTTCATCGAATGTTGGAAACCCCATAATCTAAATAAAATGTTTATCTTGCAGTGCCTTATACTTAGGTTTAAGATCGTGATTTTCATCCCTTAGATGACTCTCAAACAAATCAACAAACCTTGAGTCCCCAAATTCATCTATGCTTGCATGAATATAAACCCTAATATCTTCAACATGCAGCACACCATACAGAACACTTGAAAATGCACCTAATGGGTCAACTTCTACTGATTTGTGTGGGTGCTTCTTAAATTTGGGTCGAGGCCTTTCAGTAATATCAATGACCAAAGGTGTAGCCATCTGTAAAAGATTACAAGTTCAAAGCTTCGCAAATAAATACCTTTTTCATGAAATTAGGGTTGGCAGGCAAATTCACCGATCGCACTTGAAATCCTTGAAATTTTAGCTCAGACGCTATTCTTCTTGCTCTCTTCGAATGCAAAGTGATTCAAATGAAGAGTGAATGACCTTTTCATGCTCCACAAAACCTAATTTGCCCTTGTAATAAATGCTCTACCCTAACACATCCGGTTACACTGTTTCTACATATAGTTGACCTTCAATTTCTCTCCAAATCGTCATATCCACTTCTTTTCTTCTGGAAATCCTTTCAAATGATTTGTAATAACCCAAATTATTTCCTCTCATCATGCAAGATTCAGGCACCCACTTACTAGCTTGGGGAATTTGATTTTTAATGCTTCTCCCCTTGGGCCAAAGCTCTTAATTCAATTCCCGGAGGAATTGTCAGCACCGGATTCCGATGTGGACCCATTACTATTGTTCATAACACTTTTCTTGACCCATGTCTTGCTGATTTCATTATGGATCTCATTCACATCAATTTTGCCCTTGCATTTGTCTTGTCTTTGCTCATCCAGTTTTCTGTTTACCAGACCTCTTCTTTCATTGTTCCTGCTTCTGCAGAATCTTGCAAAATGACCAGATCGATTACAGTTGAAACACACAACATTTGTTTGCCCATTTGATTGATTTCCTCTTGATCTACATTGATTTTCCATATGTCCAAATCTATTGCATTCAAAGCATTTTCCATCGAAAGAATTGCCATTTCCTCTATTGTTAGAATTATTCATTATTACACTTCTGCATTCATTGGATCTATGACCATACCTCTTACACTTGAAGCATTGACTGGAGAAGGATGGACCATTTTGATTTACTCTGCTTCTACACTGAGTAGCTCTATGACCAAATTTATTAAAATTGAAACAATTTTCGTTGAAAGATGGATACCTTTGAGCATTAGGTTGTCTTACTGGAGGTCTTCTAGGTCTATTTCTCCCATTCCTTGATTGAGAATTTCTTTGTTTGGATCCAGAGCTTTCACCTTTTTCATATCCAAGACCATGCTTATCATCAGCCTTCTTCTGACTCTGAAGCAACACTTCAAGTTTAGCTGAACTTATCTTGAACTTCTCCTTGTATTCATTTGCAACTTCTACATCATGTTTGAGGATACCAGTTTTCCTCTCAAGTTCTTCATTTTCCCTAGTTTCTTGTAGATTAGATTCTAGATGGCCAATTATTTTGTCCAATCTGTAGCATTCTTTAGTTCTTTCTTTCAGAGATTGATTCAATTTTTCTTTAGTCTTCTTTCTTTCTTCAATATCCTTGGTTAGCCTCATCACCCCGGATTCCATTTCATGTTTTAGAACAACAACTTCTTTTGTTGACTTAGATCACATTCTGATGAAGGGGGTAACTCATAAAACACGCAATAAAAAAAATTGCACACTGAAAATAGAATGATATTTTATTAATATGGGTAAAACATTACATTACAGAAGCTCAAATACAATTAGAGAATGAATCCCCTACATTGCAACACATTACAGCGCCCTCTCTCAAGACTATAGAATCTTCAGCCTTCTATAACCCCAAATCAACTAGGGTTTCTATTTTCCCACCTTTTCCTGACTCTACACCTTCCCCCTTAACTCTACTACTCCAAGGGTTCCCAAAAATGGTCATATATAGCCCTTTTTGGAGGCCACCAGCTTAATTTCAAAATTTTCATCTCCCTCCAAAAATAGGTCAAATTTGTGGGGCCATAACTTTCGATCCGACCATTGGATTTTCAATTATAATACCTTTTCAGAAAGCTCTTTTGATCCGACCTTTGGTAGACTGCTTGGGTTTCCCACCAAATTTCGGGCCCATTTGGAGCCTCTAAGTGCCTCAAATTTGACTTTGAATATTTCAATAGGATTTTTGGAATTTGAAATTTTAATATCTCACAAATGACAAATGATATTGAAGTGATTTCTTCACCATTAGCTTTAATTCACCATTCTAGAGGTCTGTGTAAGATTTTGTATCCAACTCCGGAAGACCACATCAAATTTCAGGTCTAATTGGCAGAAGTGGCTAAGTATGAATATGTACAGAATAGAACACAGTAAGTGGGTCAGTATGCTTCCACAAATGATGATCTGGTAATGCAGTTTAGGTATGATGCTAGTAATTATTTGGTGGTATCACACTCTAGAGATTAAGTCTTGACTTCCTTCGGAAGTCACCTTGAAGAAATGAAGTCCGAATAAGCAAAGGTATAGCAGGAACAGTGAACGGGGTATAGTGCAGTGGTCCGCATTCCTCCACAGGTGAGCATTTTGTTATGAGGTTTTGAGGTGTTGTAAACACTTATATGAAGTGTCTAATTCCAAAGTTGAGAGATCTAAAGTCCATCGGAAAGATAGTTGCAAGCTGCTAAGTATCGACATAGTGTTTGACAGAGCTTGATAGAGACAAAGTCTGAGTTCTGATGGTCCACATTTCTCCGCAAGATGATATCATGCCTTGTGGTTCTGAGGGTAAGTTTGGGAAGGTGTAAAGAGTCCTTGATATGATTTTGGAGGTGCTTTGAGATCCGCAGTAAAAGTTGTAAGTCACCAGATGAACCTGTTAAGCATGCTCTTGAGGAACAGGCTGACTAGTATAATAAATCATTATGCAGAGAAGAGATAATGTTTGAAGGATCTATCTAAGTGATTGAGTGATTATAACTGACCTATATGAACACATTTGGGAAAATTTTTGGGTCCGCATAATACATGGTGCATTGGATTAAGCCGACAAGCCACATCTTTCTATGTACACGTTTCATTTCTTGATGCCAACCTGATTGTGGATCAAATCAAGATGTGGATATATAAAGGCAATGAGTTTCAGTTGTGAGGTGTGTGTGGGAGTGTGTCTATGATGCAAGTATGCGAGTAGCAGAGTAGAGTTAAAAGATCAACAATGATGAAGACTTGGGATTCAGAATTCAGTTGATAGATGACTTCACCCTAGCATAGTGACAGATGCCTTTTTGCAGTATTCAGTTTTCATGTTCAATTTGCTTTTGAAAGTGACCTTTCTTCATCAAGGTAGTGAGCCTCCAGTAGGGTTTAACATCCCTCAAGGTTTAGCAACCCTTATTGTAATCTTGCTAGGTTTAGGGTTGAGGTAGTGAGCCTGCTAAACTTAGTTGTACTTCATGGAAGTGAGCCAACATGTTCCAGGCCCGTGGAGTGACCAAGCCTGAACATCATTATTTGTAAATATTGCAATATATATTTGAGAGCTAATCCTCTCTGTGGTTTTTCCCATTCTGGGTTTCCCATGTAAAAATCTTGGTGTCTATGTGTCATGTTTTTATGGTTGTTGTTCATATGCATGTTATGCTTCTGTTTAATTAATTTTGGAAAATGGTTGATAGTTAAAGGGCATCAAAAGATTTTTAGAACACTGATTCACCCCCCCCTCAGTGTTCCTGACATTCAACAGCATTGTGATAGCTCCTACATTTTGTTCACGACCTTAAACCCATAAGGATAGCATGGTATAGGCGCTCTATGAAGAAGATTAGACCACTGCAAACAAGCATAACCTTGCAATTGTCCTCTTTAGGACTGATAAAACCCTCTTTCATTCCCTTTGTCTTCTTCATGCATGCAACTACTCTTTAGCTATGACTGCCTCTTTAGATTTTGTCAATGTTCAAAGAGATTCAGTGGTTTATGTACTAATCTTATCAATCACTTAATGCAAGCTTAGACCTATGGACTGTTGTAAGGTATCCTCAAACATCTTCATATCATTCCTATCTAGGAAACTTCAAGAAACTACTGTCAAGATTGACAAATTTGCATACTAGTTAAAAGGAAGATTAAAGTTATGGAGATAAGCAAAGATCTTTCAATGAAATCTAACCTCCACATGGGGTCCTATCCTGATATATGTGACAAAACTTCAAAAGACTTGACTGACCCCTTTTTGTCATTGTGCCTTAATGATGACTGCTCAAAAATATCTTCACATGATTGTTTGACACAGCCTATAAGACTTCATAAAAGTCTCACATAATGCATCTCTGTCCCTCGGAGATACATGACTACTCTCTTTCCATGGTACATAAAAATAATATGGTCACATCTTATTTGCATTGTCCAACCTCTATTTTTAGGCCTCTGGTGCCATCCCTCTTTAACTGTTTCATGTGCTCCTTAATGTCATATTGTGAAACTACTCCTCTTTGTTGTTTTTGTAGATCTCCTTCATGGCATCTCTGTATAGTCTTCCTTCATAATTTTTCTGCCTTGGTGAAGCATTTGTGGAGCTATTTCACATAGAATCCTGCCATTGTGAAGATGCTTGGATGTATTCCATGCTAATAATGGAAAATGAAACTAATGTGTGCACTGTCCATGTTCCACGCAAGAGGAAAGAAAAGATATCTTCATTTTTGCATTGATCTTCATACTCAAACTCTCTTGATTCTCTACACTGTCACAAATCTTGCAAAAAAATGAAACTTCATCGTCCAATTCTTGTGTTGGACTAGGCAAACTCATAAGCATTTGTGTAGGCCTAGTTCATTTACTATGCATGGCAAATACAGTAAGATCTACACCCAATACACAGTGTGTATTCCATAAAAGGTATATCATAGCTTTTATTCAATCTCATGGCTTCAATTCAGTCTTCCATTTGTGCATCTTCTTCATGACTCTACAAGATAGCAAGCAACAAAACCCTAAACTTGTTGAAACCCTAAAAGACTTGATTTCACCTTCAAGCACTAACTTGACTCAAGTTGCTTTCTATTTACCTTTTCAAAACTATTCCCTCCAAGCATGTACGAAGGTTCTTTGACAAAAAAAAAGGTATTTAAATGCAAAAAGGACACTAAAGTTTGACTTCCTCTTGAAAGAGAACTCTATTCATGAAGTGTACATGAGTTTGGGGTGTTTAAGGCTACTTTAGAGACCCTCGTTAAAGTTTAAATACCTTTTTATGACTTCTAAATGTGACATTTTAACTAATGAGAACACTTTCAATACAATATGCATTACAAGACCTTGTTTTAACCTTGACAAAACTCAAAAACTCTTATGCATAGCAGAAATGATCAAGAAAATTAGCTCATGACCATATCAAAACAAGAATAGGACCTTTAAACCACAAATTGAACCTTTAAACATTCCCTAGGTACCTATGTTGCCCATTATAGCTATGACGGTGCAAATTGGTAACATTTTTGGTTACCTCTACAAAATGCTTGCCTGCTAAGCATCTAAGACCAGTGGCCTAGCATATCCATTGGGCATAGGTGTCAAGAAAGCATATGAGACAAACTGAAAAATCATACTTGACAACCAGTTGTTAACACCTCAACAAAACTAACCAAACACCTAACTACCTGTGCCTCAGCACTTGGAGAAAACCCAACTAACTACATTGTGCAACAACACTTATTTGCTTGAAATAAACCTATCCTAACCTACCCTAACTAGCATCAAGTCTTTCTCAAATGAAACCATTGATTGGTTCCTTAAAGCAGCTCCCTTTTCTCATGAATTTACAATGTTTCACATGTTTGTGAACACCCCAAAAGAGATGGAAAAATGACAAATGTTCAATCAGCTGCTGCAATACTTCTTGGAAAAAGAAAACATATTCACTTACCTCTTCATACTGATTGTGCATACTACTATTTTGAAATGAATAGGTATGTTGAGTATGCTCTTCTTTGGTTGCAATTTCATACTTGGGTGCAAGCATAACTTGTGGTACTTTGGCAGCCTCCATTCTTGCTAGATGTCTAATTGGACATCCTCTTGAAAAGATAACTTTGAGCTCTCCTTGCTGGTTTCTTGTTTGTGGGCTGCTTCTTCATCATCTTGTTGATCTTTGACAACCACCTCTTGTAACTCTTCTGGCAAAAATGTAGAAATTTCTTCCCTTTGTTGTTGCTACTCATGATGATTCTCCTCTTCTATAATTGCTGGTTTGGCATCTAGACTTGAACAAAAAATCTCCAAATCATCCCAAAATAAGTCCTCATCAACCTCTTCTTTACTTTTATGCACAAGAGGGCTGATCTTGGCTTCACATTCATTTTGACCAGCAACCTCGTGTGTATCAACTTCTCTATCTTACAATAAATGACTGTCTCCATTTGTCTCTTCATAAACCAGCATCTTTTCATGCTCTTGCTTATCTTCTATTTGCCCAAAAAATTGTGATGAGGTTGAAACTTGCATACTCTCTTCTTCTTGCTCAATGAAAGAAGGAAGTTCATCATGTAAGAAAATCAAATCTTCACTCGCACCACTCTTTCCTTCCTTACCACCCTGTTGTCCCAACTGATTTGTCAACACAGGCATTGGTGTATTCTCCTCACCTTCGACAAAAAATGGGAACTCATCGAATAAATCAGTTAGAACTTCATGTTCAACACTTTTTGCTTTCTCTTCATACTACTATCCCACCCGATCATGATTATCATTCTCTTGCAACAAGTCTAATATTTTTGATTTAATGTCACAAAAGGGGCTGCAAATAGTTATTCCTTCATCAACTTCACTAGGAATATTCTCCTCTTTACCTACAAAGACCTCATTTTCTCTCCAAATAATGGGTCCACCTTTGAAAAGGGAGATGGTGGGAGGGCAAAAGGGTTCAGCTGATGGAGTGAGGTTAACATGTTCATTACTAAGATAAAAATGAGGTATTACAGGCTGCTCTTGGTTAGGAATCAGCTGTTGGGTTGAAGGAGCACTCCTAAAACTTGGAATCTTGACACAAGGAGGCTTACTTGAGGGTTCAAGATGTTTTTCTTATTTAAAACTAGGAATTTTGGACTTGACAACCTCTTCATTCAAAGGATGATTCATCATTACAGGAAGGGTTGAACTGAGACTAGGAGTGCAAGGGGTTGATTGGGTTTCATACCTTTGTACTTACGCAAGCAAGTGTTTTATTTGCTCTTCTTTGGCTGCAACTTGTTTGGAAAGAAACTCCTCTTCATACCTTTGTACCTCCATCTCCTTCTGATGAGTATGAGCTTGATGAGCAAGCTCTTCTTGCTGCATATTATACTCCTGCTCTTTTGTGATAGCATCTAATTTCCCTTGCAAGTCTAATGATATCTCCCTGATACTCATGATATTAATATCTTGAGGCTGATTCAGAGAGTAGTCATGCTAGTTATGAGAAAAATGATCTCCTTGTAAATGATTATAGGCATGAATAGGCTACCAGTAAGATTGAGTAGGGGTGGGTGGGTGGCAAGCATGATAGGAATGTTGATAACCTGTTGTTAATGGGTCATTTGGGACAAAACCAACAACATATTCTGCTTGGTATGTCTAATAGGAAGTGGTATAAGCAGGATTTTCATGGAATGGAGGGTGATAAAACCTATCTTTACTAAAAGAAGACATTATGTAGCATCAAACTAGTTGAAAATTCATGAGATGTTCTTATAATCAGAATAACAAAGACTAATTTTTTGCAGGAATTTGATAACATACCAGCACTTGGTCTTCTTGAAACCAATAGAATAACTCAGAGTCACTAGGTGTGTGAAGATTTTTTTGCCTCCAAAGGTAGATATTGCTGGCATACACACCAAATACCAATAATTATAGGATGAAATTTGAACTAAGATAGCTCAAATAGTCCCATAGGGCGTGCCAAAAACTATTATCAACAAACTATGCACCAAAGTGTTAAGTTATCAACTTAGCTACCTGTTGACACATGGGAACACTCCTAGGCCTGTGGGTTGCCTAAAACTTGGAGTGAACCTTTAGAGAAGGCTAGTTCCTCAACTTGGGCATTTGATGTATCTTTTCTTGATGCTCTTTTTGTGTTGACTATCTTTTGACAGAGATGACTACTGCTCCTACTAGACTACAACAATGTTTCAATCCTTTTCACACATTCTTTAACTTGTATAGGGACTCTTAGGAATTTTCTATGGGGCTTTGAAATTTTTCAAGATTAAGACGTTTGACAACTTCCTCTCTACCAAGTGAGGCTCAGCTGAGACCATGTAGAGAGAAAACTAGGGTTTCACACTCCATTCTTGGTTCCGTGACAAAGCTTTTGGATACAACATATCTCTAATGCCTCTTGCATCTACATTCTTCTTGCTCATCTTTTAATACACATTGAAGTCATCATCTAATGTTCAACTTTCTCATAGCTCATACCATGTCCAATGCCCTATTGATTGTGTCTTGATCAAGATCTCCCTTAAATATAAATTCAGTATCTAGTATAAGGTTTTCTTCAATACTATCGTGCTTTTGTTCAATGTCCTATAGCTTGGTACTATCAGATCCTTATTCACTACATAGTATCAGCCTTCATTCAAGTATATACCCATGTTTTAGGTCTCTTTTAAGGTTTATGTGGGTGGTGACTGTCTCTTTTGAAAGCCTCTGGCTATATTCATTTCCTTGCTTGCCTTATACAACTTCTCCCATATATTCTTTAAGGCTTATGCAAATACTGACCCATGCAACTGCTGCCTCCTTTTGCTAGGACTTCATAAAGCTTGAAATTGTCTTCACATGACCTCATTTAAAACTTTGGTACACTACTATGCATTGTGACAACTCCTACCTTTTGTTCACAACCTTAAACCCATATGGATAGCATGGTGTATGCCCTCTATGAAGAAGATTAGACCATTGCAAACAAGCATAACCTTGCAACTGTCCTCTTTAGGACTGATAAAACCCTCTTTCATTCCCTTTGTCTTCTTCATGCATGTAGCTACTCTTTAGCTGTGACTGCCTCTTTAGATTTTGTCAATGTTCAAAGAGATTCAGTGGTTTATGTACTAATCTTATCAAGCCCTTAATGCAATCTTAGACATGTGGACTATTGTAAGGTATCCTCAAACATATTCATATCATTCCTATCTAGGAAACTTCAAGAAACTACTGTCAAGATTGACAAATTTGCATACTAGTTAAAAGAAAGATTAAAGTTATGGCATGAAGTAAAGATCTTTCAATGAAATCTAACCTCTACATGGGGTCCTATCCTGAGATATGAGACAAAACTTCAAAAGTCTTGACTGACCCCTTTCTGTCATTGTGCCTTAATGATGATTGCTCAACAATATCTTCACATGATTGTTCGACACAACCTATAAGACTTCATAAACGTCTCACATAATGCATCTCTATCCCTCAGAGATACATGACTACTCTCTTTCCATGGTACATAAAAACACTTTGGTCACATCTTATTTGCATTGACATGCCTCTATTTGTAGGCCTCTGGTACCATCCCTCTTTAACTATTTCATGTGCTCCTCAATGTCTTATTGTGAAACTGCTCCTCTTTGTTGTTTATGTGGATCTCCTTCATGGAATCTCTATATAGTCTTCCTTCATAATGTTTCTACCTTGGTGAAGCATTTGTGGAGCTACTTCACGTAAAATCATGCCATTGTGAAGATGCTTGGATGTATTCCATGCTAATAATGGAAAATGAAACTCATGTGTGCACTGTCCATGTTCCATGCAAGAGGAAAGAAAATATATCTTCATTTTTGGATTGATCTTCATACTTAGACTCTCTTGATGCTCTATACTATCACAAATCTTGCAAAAAAATGAAACGTCGTCATCCAACTCTTGTACTAGACTAGGCAAACCCGTAATCATTTGTGCAGGCCTAGTTCATTAACTATGCATTGCAAATATAGTAAGATCTGCACCCAATACACAATGTGTATTCCATAAAAGGTATATCATATCTTTTATTTAGTCTCATGGCTTCAATTCAATCTTCCAATTGTGTATCTTCTTCACGACTCTACAAGATAGCAAGCAACAAAACCCTAAACTTGTTGAAACCCTAAAAGACTTGAGTTCACCTTCAAGCACTAACTTGACTCAAGTTGCTTTCTATTTACATTTTCAAAATTATTCCCTCCAAGCATGTAAGAAGGTTCTTTGATAGAAAATAAGGTATTTAAATGTAAAAAGAACACTAAAGTTTGACTTCCTCTTGAAAGAGAACTCTATTCATGAATTGTACATGAGTTTGGGGAGTTTAAGGTTTCTTTGGAGACCCTCTTTAAAGTTTAAATACCTTTTTATGACTTCTAAATGTGACATTTTAACTTATGAGAACACTTTCAATATAATATGCATTACAAGACCTTGTTTTAACCTTGACAAAACTCAAAAACTATTATGCATAGCAGAAATGATCAAGAAACTTAGCTCATGACCCTATCAAAACAAGAATAGGACCTTTAAACCACAACTCGAACCTTTAAACATTCCCTAGGTACCTATGTTGCCCATTATAATGCAAATTGGTAACAAAGGCAAAAGGTGACTACAGAACTGCAGAAAATAGCTAGGTGGCAGTGACGTCATCCATAATGAAGGGTCGGGACCCAAGTTCCACTCCTTTTCATTACAAATTCTTCTGAGTGTTCGGGGATCAAATTTTAGTATTTTCACTTTCTCTCTTCCTTCCTTTGAAATCTAGAAGGCCCAAGGCCTGAACTCCAAACTCTATCAGATCCTCATAAAATACAAATAAGTCTTCAGAATGCAGAGCACAGAGTTCCTTTCTTCTTCCCTTCTGGAAGGTAGAATGCCGATGGTCTAATCTCTGCTATGGTTAAATGTTCTAAGTGTAAATGTTAGAGCTCAGGGATATGGTCTTCTTCCTTCTTTCTTCTGCAAGCGATAGGGCAGAGGGTCAAAATCTTGATCTCTGAAACTGTAGTGGCTTCTTTCTTCATGGAGAAAATGTGATTTGACTAGCCAGCGACCCTCCTGGTCACCTTTAATGCTTCGTAAGGGCCTATTTTCATGCAGTAGATGATATTCCTACCTCCACATGCCACTGTTCCTCACCTGCCTTGAATTTCTTATACCCATGGCAAGGGCAAACTTCCTATTTCAGTGGATTTCATGGATATGAGCTAGGGCACACTTCAAAGGATGCTAGTTTGAGTTAATGCAGCATGGTCGACGTCCCTTCTTGTTGACTTCTTACCTTCTATGCCATGGCTACTACAATGCAATTGTAAAAGCTATATATGCATGATTCAAAGATGTATTTAGGGTTGGTTAGTTGTTCTTCTAGGATTTCACACTAGTTGGGTAGTTTGTTATCACAGACCTTGTAATGCATTTGCAAGAACTAGTCAGATTTGATGCATTGTGCTTGAAGCTGAGCCTTTGATGTCTCTGATAGCGATTCACCAATGAATGTAGATGGTTATTTTGTGTCTATCTCTCTGTAACAAAATAATTTTATTTTGTAATGGCCATTTAGCCTTCATGATCAATATAATCATTGATATTTTGCCTCTCTTATGCTTTCGCTCTGTGTTTACTTGAAATATGTAACTCATTCTATGGATAAAATAGGCCCTCCATTGGTTATAGTTTTCTAATTCAAACCTCTATTAAAGTTGTAAGTCTATGTGAGTCCATTTTAGTATTTGAGGTCATTGTTATGTTATGTCGGTCACAGCTAAACACCCAAAATCTTGGTGTATCACCTCCCTTTTTAATTTCAATTTCCCTCTCTCCCTTTACTCTGGTGATCATTAGTGTAGGTTTAGTCTATTTCTCTGAGCCTTAAGCTCAAAAAGAGGAACCGACCTTCTCTAAAGGTCTGATCTCATCTGCAAGGAACCACACCTTGATATCATTCCCATTGTGTCATTAGAATGATTGGACTATCTCCAAGCAGGGTGCAATTCTAAGTGATAACAGTTTCACTTTCTAGTTTAAAATCTCTTGATCAACTCACCTTTAAGGATACCAAACATGCCTCTTTAATTGATTGTAGTTTCATCAAACTTAATTCTTTTTTAATGGATCCTCTCAAAATATTGGTATACCTTATTGTCTTCTCTTGATCAACTTCATGATAACCAACCGTAATTTTTATAATTCCTCAATATAATCCTTAACATTAATATTGTTTTGTCTCAAATGTTGTAATTTATTCAACAATTCCGATTGGTAATCTGCATGGATGAACTCAATTTTCAATTTAGATACCATCATATCTAACCTTTCAATATTTCCTTCCCTCTTCTATTCCTTTCTAATTATTCTTCTTCCCACACTATGGTATCGTGACTATTTTACTCTGTCTTGGCAAACTTCACTTTCACGATTTGAATTTTTCTCACACTCAAAATATTTTTCTGTCATTTTGCCAATATATCAACTCTTCAAGATTCAAACTACTAGCATAACTAGGAACATCAATTATAGACCTTTTACTAATATTAGAAATAGCCTTCAACATCTTTACTTGATCTTAGTCTTCTTCTTCATCTTATAAAACTTGTTTAACAAGTTGTCTATCCTCTCTTAGTTTCTTCATCACTTTCATCGTCTCTAGAGTTATGACCTCTCCTTCTATCTTCTTCGATAACATCTAATCAAACCTAGACATTTTTCATGATCTCAAACATTTCTTCCATTTTTCTCATGATGTTAACAACACTTAGATCTCTACCCACTCTTTGTGGAGGCATTCTGATTTTGGATCTAATGCAAATTGCCTCACAATTTGATGATAAGTTTATAACTAGATTTAAAATTCTCCAAAATGAATAGTCTACCCAACAACTTAGTGCTTAAAGACTCTTCACTCATCTTTCTTCAAGTCTCAATTTTAATCTTTTCTACCATCTAACACAATCACGGTTGGAGGGTCTAATGAAAGACTATCTAACCACACAACAATGATAAATGTAGACACCTAAAATTGACCACATCCTAATGACACCTCTAATTCCACTTTCAACACCATCTCAAGCCATCCTAACCACATTTGAATCATTCATCATCAATTTAATTGAATAAATTATATTTCTTAATTAACCTAAGGTTTCCTACATCCATCTCCACTAATTAATTAAATAATTTTATTATTTCATTAATTAGTCTAAAAGTCATTAATATGTTAGGAAAGGTGTCTCAACCTTGCAATTACAAAAGCTTACTATTTATAGTAAGTTTGTATTTGAGAGTGTATGGGTTGAAAATTTTCTCCAAAGCTATAGAATTGCCCAATAAATATTCTAGGTGAGTTTGACCCAAGGTTATGTCTGGATGTCAATATATTAAAGTTTCCAATTTTTAAACTCCTGAAAAGGTTTTGAAGTCAATTTTGAGGCACTTAGAGGATGTTTTTGGCCCCAAAATTTGTTGTAACTGATGAAGCAGATTATAGCTTGATATATCTCTTCACAATCTTTCCAACACATCAAATGATTATTCAACTAGCCTTCCAGATCAAAAGTTATAGCCTCTGGAAGTTGGGTCTCCTGTATTGGAAAATGTAAAAACGTGTTGGACAAAAAAAAGAGATATAAGGGGGAGTTACATGTGTTGGTGTGTGTTTTCACACATCATAGGGCATCTTTGATTGGAGATAATTTAGCTACCACTTTTTGGGTGGTTTTATCTCATGGTTTTGTAATTATCATTTGACAGTTTCATGTATTGTATCTCCTATATATTAGGTGCTTGAGATGGAGGTTATGTGTGAGACCCTTTTAGATGTTGAGTTGCCTATGGATCTATGGTTGACAATACTCCTATGAAAGTTTGCTCTGTAAGTATATTGTAATCTTGTTGATTTTTAAATAATATATTGGGTGGCTTTGGGAGTGTGGGGTTTTCTATCGAAAGGGATTCCCCACGTAAATCATTGTGTTGTGGTATGATTGCTATTTATGTTTATTTCTATATAGTTTCTATAAATGTTGTAAATATCTAAAAAAATCATAACCCTCCTCTCAAGATTAGTGTAGAAAGTTGTTCAGCTACCTTGGCTTTCATACAAGTGGTATCAAAGCTTGATCACCTTTAGTTTTAGTTGTGGGTTGTTGAGTTTTTTTGAACTAATCCAATTTTGAGTGGAGCTTGTGCAAAAGATAATTTGTGATCTTATTGTAGGAATTCTTAGATGGCGAGAACATTAGGAGAATAGAGGTAGAATTTTTTTTTGGTAACAATTTTGAGATGTAGAAGCTCGAAAGATGGAGGATCTGTTAATTATTTGAGATATGTGGGATGCTATTGATGAGAACATTTGAAGGCCTACATATGCTAATTTGGTTGATGAATATGATTTTATGGACCATAAAGCCAAGGGTCTAATTAGATTATCCCTGGAAAACTATGTTTTATTCCATGTCCGTGAAGAGTCCTATGCGAAGAAACTATGGAAGAAACTTGGTTAGATATATCAAGCCAAATATTTAGTGAACAAGATTTTCTTGAGAAATAAATCATATTCCTTGAAAATGGAAGAGGGTGGACAAATTGCAGACCACCTGAAAGCATTCAATATGTTGGTGGCTCAATTGGCATCAGTTGGTGTAAAAATAGCAAGGAGAGATGTCAAATCCTACTTTGTTATTACCTAATTCATGGGATTCTCTTGTTATGGCTATTGGGAGTACTTTTGTTGTCATGAAAGTTGAAGATGTTGTGGGTTCTTCACTTTCTAAAGAGATGAAGAGGAAGATATCCATCAGTGCCAAAGAAGCCCTAAATGTTCATGGAAGACCTAAAGAAAAAGGAAAGAAGAGTGAGAAGCATGACAAATCCAAGTCCAAGGGGAGATCCAAATCTCCTAGAAAGTGCCAAATTTATTCGCTAGAACTGCAGTAAGCTTGGACACTTCTGTAAGGAGTGTAGAGAAGAAAAGAAGAATAAAAAAAGAAATTTGATTCTGATTCTGAGTCCAAGAAGGAATATGGTGATGCGTTCATTGCAGCTTTGACCACTCTTGCAAGTAATGATGCATGGTTAATTGACTCAGATGGATCTTTCCATATGACCCCTAGTAGAGATTGGTTTCCTAAATATGAAGAATTTCATGGAGCTAAGGTGTACTTGGGTGATGATTATCATTTAAATATTGTTGGTCGTGGTAAAGTTAAAATTGGATTTGCTGATGGTATAGTAAAAAGGATTAATGGTGTGTTGCATATCCCTAGATTAGCACAAAATTTATTATCTGTGAGCAAACTAATAGATGCAGGTGTACATGTAGTCTTTTCTTATATATGATAAAATATGGTTAGACCTGTACTATGGTGATCGCTAGAGGTGCCAAATTTGGCACATTGTATAAGCTTGATGTGTGCACTGTTGAGTGAAATAGCACTTCTATCAAAAACAAGTTTATGACTACTTCATTTGAAAAACAAAGGGTTTCATTTTCAGTGGATGTTCATGGCTTTTGGGTACCTAAGGGTGCTCTTTGTTCTGAATCAAAATTGCCTACAGAGAAGACTGTATTATGGCACTAGAGATTAGGCCACATTGGAGAAAAGGATCTAAGGACCTTGAAAAATAAAAACCTTGTTGAAGGGTTGACTAATTATAATCTTTATTTTGATTTATGTAAAAATTGCATTTATGGTAAACAAAATTGCGTTCAATTTTACTTGAGTTCGCATAAATCTTGCGGTGTATTGGATCTTATTCATTCTGATGTGTTTAGTCCTATAGATGTTCTTTCCATTGGAAAATTGACATATTATGTTCATTTATTGATGATTATAGTAGAAGGATGTGAGTATATTTTCTAAAGAGTAAATCTGATGTTTTTAGTTAATTTAAAGAACTTAAAGAATGGTTGAGTTACAAATAATTGGAAAGAAAATAAAATGTTTCTAGACTAACAATGGCAGTGAATTATCTAATGATTTTGACAGATTCTATAAATATTGTGGCATTCAAAGACAAAATACAACTTTGTATTCTCCACAACAGAATGGAGTTGTGGAAAGAATGAACAAGACATTGATGGAGAAGGTTAAGAGTATGCTTAGTGGTTTTGGTCTAGAACAAATGCTTTGGGGTGAAGCTATTACCATTTCTTGCTACCTGATTAATAGGTGTCCTACATCAACTCTTGTTGACAAAATGCCTATGGAAGTGTGGTCGGGTCACACGCCTTCACTAAGACATCTTAAAGTTTTTGGTTGCAAGGCATATGCACATGTGCCAAAGGAGAAGCAAACAAAGTTGAAGAACAAGGTTGTGATATCTTCACCGAGTACATTTATGGTGTGAAAGGATACAAGCTTTAGAATCCTATTGCACAAAAGGTAATATATAGTAGAAGTGTGATTTTTAGAGAAACTAAGTCTTCTTCTATTACATTGTAGTCAAAACAAAGTGAATAGAAAGATGTCATTCAACTTCTTTCTATGCCTGAGAAAGTTGAATTGAGGCCCCTAGATAGACAAGAAGTTGAGGAGAGCTCATCTAACTCTAAATCTTCAGAAGAGGAGGAAGAACCTCCAACTTAGCTTGCTAGAAGGTCTACAAGGCATAGAAAACTACCTGAAAAGTATTCACCTAATAACTGGAGATGTATTTTTTCTTTGAATACTAACATGGATGAACCTAGATCTATAGAAGAGGCATTAGGTATGAATGATACAGAGTCCTGGAAGATTGTTATGGATGAAGAAATGATAGCTTTGAAAAATAATGATACATGGGACCTAGTACCATTGCCCGAAGGATGAAAACATGTTGGTTGCAAATGGGTGTTCAAGAAAAAGTTTGGTTTAGATGGAGGTATTGAGAAGTACAAAGCACAGTTGGTTCAAAAGGTTACTCTTAGGTTGAGGGTGTTGATTACGGTGAGATATTTTCTCCTATTGCAAAAATTACATCCATTAGATTCTTTCTTTCTATTGCTATTGCTTATGATTTAGAGGTTGAGAAAATGGATGTGAAAATGGCATTCCTTCATGGTGATTTGGAGGAGGATATTTATATGACATGACCAAAGCACTACGTGGTGAAAGGTAAAAGTAATTTGGTTTCTAAATTGAAGAAATCTTTATATGGCCTCAAATAGAGTCTTAGGATGTGGTACCAGAAATTTGATACATATGTGTTGACTTTCGGATTTGAGCATTCTAAATCATATCACTGTGTTTATTATAAATTTGATGGTGATTATTTCCTATTTATTGCATTATATGTTGATGATATGTTATTTATTAGTATAGGGAAGGAATGATTTCAGAACTAAAGTATCAACTTGCAGCTAAATTTGAAATGAAAGATCTTGGTGCAGCTAAACACATTCTTGGGATAGAACTCAGAAGAGAGAATAAACAGAAGACTATGACTTGGTCAGAGTAAGTATGTCAATTTAGTTTTACAAAGGTTAAACATGAAGGATTGTAGACCATTGTGTGTTCCTCTTATAGTTGGAACAAATATATTTGCTTCACAATGTCCAACATCCCCATCGGAGATGGAAGACATGAGATGAGTACCTTACCAAAATACAGTCAAAAGTTTGATGTATGCTATGGTTTGCACTAGACCAGACATTGCCCAAGTAGTGGGAGTTATTTACAGATATATGTCTAATCCTGGTAGAGTTCATTGGGATACAATTAAAAGAGTCTTAAGATATTTGCGGGGTACTGTTGACCTATTTTCCCCTTCCTAGAGTCAAATAGCCCAGCTTGAAGATATTGTTGAAATCCCTTAAAATCTTGATATCCTTCAGTTTTCAGTGTAAAACCTTGCAAACATCCCTAAAACTTCCTATGGAGAATCCTTGCAAAAAATTGAGAAAAACCTAGAATTTTCTAAGTCCCTGCCTTAGGTTTTTGGCCCCTTTTGGTCTTTGTCGGCAAAAGTCTAGGTTTGCGAACTTGCCAATTCACCAACTGGCCGATTCACCGGTAAGGCATGAAAGCTCAAGAAATCAGCTAAGTAAACGAAAGCATATTTCCCTTTGTTAGGAATTTCCATGTTTCGTGAACTTTTCCAAAAGTTTGAAATTTCACAAGTTCGCCGATTCGGCGATTTGCCGACAATGGGCCAAGAGAGCAGGTTTCTTCAAAATTGGACTAAGGCTTAAGGAGACAAAGATGCCTTTATTGGATATTTTCTAAAGTTGTGAACTCTTCAAAAGTTTGCAAATTCTCAGGTTCACCAGTTCGGCGATTCCCCGATAAAGGAGAGCAAAAGAAGACAAAATTCAAGGAAAGTGAACTTTCCTGACAAAGGAAGGATTTGCAAGAAATGGTTAAGGGAAAAGGAAAGAAGAAGTGTTATCTTTATTCAAAAACCTTTGGTTCAGCAAACCTTAAGTTCGTCAATCAGAAAGTTCACCGGTCGGCGACTTTGCTGACAAAATGAAGGAAAAGAGCCGCGGTGCAAGTGAAAGTTCCTAAAGCACAAAAGGAAGCAGAAGATGGATTTGTTAGCAAAATTGGAGGTTCATGAACCTCCGAGTTTACCGACAGAGGTTTGGCTGACAGAGGATTCACTAATAATGCGAGTAGAAGGAAGAGACACACCAAGGATTAGGTTCGGCAAATGGATAATTTGTTGATAAAGCAGAGGAAAGAAAACAAGGCTCTGTCAACGATTTTCAAAAAGCGTGAACTTTTTAGAAGTTCAAAATCTCTATGGTTCGCCAATAAGGCAAAGAGCGGACAAAGGAAAGGAGAAGGTTTGCAAATGGGCAAATGGGTCGATAGAGGGAAATTCGTCCAAGGCATAGTTGGTTTGCCAAAAATGGGTTTCACCGACAGAGATTTTGCCAATAAGGCAAGATAAGAGTGAAGATATCGGCAAAGCAAAGTGGTTTAACAAAGTGAAGTTTTGCCAACAAAGAGGACTTGGTTTGAAATTTGAAGATTTTTCCGATAAGGCATGGAAATGTCTAAGGAAAAGAAAAGAAAGCCTTATCAAGAAATCGGTAAAAGGGCAAACTTTTCACAAGTTCAAAATTCCTCAAGTTCACCAATAAGGCAATTCACTGATAGAGAAGAAAGTGGAAGCGGTCAAGGTCAACAAAGTGACTTTTCACTGACAAAGGTAAAAGCAAGACCAAAAGGCAAAGTTCATGAAAGCGAAGTTTTGTTGATAAAGAGGGGAAGGTTGGCCAAAGGCAGAGTTCGGGAAATGAAGATTTTGCAAATAAGGCTAAAAGCAAGCTTAGTTCATCAAAAAGACATTTTGCCGATAAGGCAAGCTCGATTCAAGAATTGGAGAATTCATCGATAAGGCGAATAGTGGCTAAAGGAAAGGTAAAATTGGCAAATCGAAAAAGGAAAGAACTCATTGACTAGTTCATTTTTCTCATGGTTCACCAATAGGGAAAAAAGATGATAAAGGAGGATAGCAACCAAGAAAAGGTTTAACAAATGAGAAGTTTACCGATAAAGTGAGAAGGAAGAAGAAAGAAAGGTTTGGCAAATGGATAATTTGCCGATAAGGCAAAAAATAGTGCCAAGGAGATAAATGACGAAAACAGGGCCATAATAGTTTAAGAAGGCAGAACTTTGCCTATGAGGAAGGAGCCCAATGGTTCTGTAGGAGGCGAATTTGCTAGCCATAATAAATTTAGCGGCACCATAGAAGAAAAGAGGTACAACACTTTAAAGTGTTGTAAAGGTTTGCCCTCCCTGAAATCATGCCATTTTCTCGGGAGGAGGTACCCAGCATTCAAAGATCTGCAGGCCAGGGCTAGATGCAGGTAGTTGGAACAATAAAGTCTTCAATGTGCCAGTACAGGGAAGGGACATTTAATAGATTTGCAAGCCTTCTCTCATAAATGTGAAAGGAAGCTAGGTGTGTGGAAATCGCTTCCTACACTAATCTAATGAGGGGAGAGCTATACAAATTTAATTTTTCCTTATCACTACAGCAACATAAAACATCTAACAGAGTTATTATAGCAATACAATGGAACTAGAAAGAAGAGAGACAAAGATTTACGATGGGGAAAACCCTTATCGGGTAAAAAACCCCACACTCACAAACTTGCACAATGTATTAACAAATCTGAAAGTTGTTTACAATACACTTGCAATGCAAGCTTCAATGGTCTTTGACACTCGTGTCTAGAGTCAATCCGATAGCATAACAGTACCTATATACCTATGATACAAACTCCATCTCCAAGCACCTGTTTATATAGGAAATACAAGGCAATATTAGACCTATCTTGGAATGGGCGTCCAACTTGGCTTCATGGACCAAAACCCATGCCTAAGGACACTTGGTCAACATTGTAGCACATGTCTGACACTTGTCCAAAGCTCCCATCCCAAAGAGGTCGCCTATTTCCAAAATGGGCTATGACAGATGCTCTTACGACACTTACGACCGTCATAGAATCTATCATACACATGCTATAAATAGCATATTCTCTTACAACATGTCACATTCCACCTTGGGGCACCCAAATATGCCTTATTCAAAGATGCTTCATGACACATGTCATCACTTGTGTTACAAACTTCTATTTCTGACTCTTACATGTCATAGATTCTGTCATAGGAATCCATCATAACCGTTTTGGTCAAACATTCCCTTACACAACATGGAAGATGCTAACACATGGCAAAATGCTCCTACCACAAAGTGGGATGCCTATCTCCTCATGTGAGGACAAAATTACAAGTTGTCATATTCCATGTAGGATCGACACATCACCGTGCCACATCCCACAATATGACAATATGGAATTTACAAATATTTAAAACATAGGCAATTAAATAATAAATGCAAACATTAAAAATGTAAGGAATTACCACGGTTGAGACACCTTAATTCCCAACATTCTCCCACTTGTTGAACACCTTGTAAGAGCCAATAGAAAAATAGGATTTAACTGCTATAGGCTAAGAGGCCCATAGACTCTAAACACCATCTGAACTTCTTTGTGCCCACTAGTTTCATCAATGCATCTGCAACATTCTTCAAAGTATCTACCTTCTCCAAATATACCTTTCCATCCTCAACCTTGTCTCACATGAAGTGAAACTGAACATCAATGTGCTTTGTTCTAGAATGGAAAGTTGGATTCTTCGCAAGGCAAATTGCACTCTGACTGTCACACCTGATCATGATTTGACCTACATCAACACCAATATCTGAACACAATCTCTTAAGCCAAATGGCTTCCTTACAAGCATGAGTTGCTGCCATATACTCAGCTTCTGTCACAAACAAAGCAACAACAAGTTGTTGCTTACTCATCCAACTAACAGCACCACCAAACAGTGTAAACACATAAGCACTGGTGGATCTCCTGCTGTCAATGTCACCTGCCCAATCTGAATCCACAAATCCATGAATATCAACAAAATGCGGAGGTCCTGAATCATTACCATGACAACAAATGGAATACTCAGAAGTACCCCTCAAATATCTGAACACTCGCTTAACTGCATCCCAATGAACCCGTCTAAGATTAGCCATAAATCGACTAAGGACTCCCACTGCTTGGGCAATGTCTGGTCTTGTACAGACCATAGCATATATTAAACTACCAACAACACTAGCATAAGGTACTCTGCTCATGTCCTCCACCTCACTAGGAGATTTTGGACAATCCTCAACATACAACTTTGTCCCCAAAGAATCGGGAACACACATTGGTCTACAATTTGTCATGCTGAACCTGTCCAACACGGTCTTCACATACTTACTCTAGCTTAACCAAAGTTTTATGTTGGTTCTCTCTCTTCTGATTTCCATTCCTAGAATGTACCTGGCTGCCCCTAAATCTTTCATTTCAAACTCTACTAACAACTGAGATTTAAAATCATAAATCATATTCTTACCCTTCCCAATGAGCAACATATCATCAACATACAGTACAACAATGAGAATACAATCACCATCAAACTTATAATACACACAGTGATCCGATTTTGATCTCACAAATCTAATTGACAATACAAAGGCATCAAACTTCAAGTACCATCTCCTAGGGGATTGCTTCAAACCATACAAAGACTTTTTAAGTTTGCAAACCAATTTTTCTTTACCTTTCACCATGTAATGCTCTGGCTATGACATGTAGATTTCTTCCTCCAAGTCATCATGAAGGAAATTTGTCTTCACATCCATCTTTTCTACCTCCAAGTCATAAGCTACTACAAGAGACAACAAGAATTGAATGGATGTCATCTTTGTAATATGAGAGAAGATCTCACCATAATCTATACCCTCCACTTGTGAATACCCCTTCACAACCAATCTGGCCTTATACTTCTCAACACTGCCATCTGCACCAAATTTCTTCTTGAACACCCATTTACATCCAACAGGTTTCTGTCCAGGAGGCAAAGGCACCAAGTCCCAAGTTTGATTCTTTTCCAAAGAAGCCATTTAATCTTCCATGGCCTCCTTCCAGGAACCTGTTCTTTCATGTCCATAGCCTCTGATACAGTTCTAGGTTCATCACTATTAGTAACCAAAGCATAAGCACAACTAGAATCAAGCAATGTAAAACCAAACCTTTCAGGTTACTTTCTTATCCGTGTAGACCTCCTCAAGAGTTGAGGTTGAGGTTCAGCTTCTTCATCTAAGCTTTGAGAGCTACTAGAGCTCCCCTCATCATCAGGTCTAACATTGTCTTTCTGTTCAGTCTTCTCAGGGGTAACAGGAAACTGAACAACATCCTCTTTCTTTACTATTTCTTCTGGCTACAAAATAGTGGAAGAAGGTGTAAGCTCTCTAAAGATGACACTTCTGTTATACAACACTTTTTCAGCCACAGGGTCCCAAAGCTTGTATCCTTTCACACTGACACCATAGCCAATGAAGATACACTTAACAGCCTTGTTCTCCAATTTTGACCGCTTCTCCCTAGGCACATGCACATATGCCTCACAACCAAAAACATGAAGATGCCTTATTAAAGGCTTTCTACCAGACCACACCTCCATGGGTGTCTTTCCAATAAGAGCTAATGTAGGAGATCTGTTTACCAGATAGAAAGCAGTGGCAACAGCTTCAGCCCAAAACTTTTGTTCTAGGCCAGCTCCACTAAGCATACTCCTAGCCTTCTCCATCAGTGTCCTGTTCATCCTCTCTGCAACTCCATTTTGTTGTGGGGTGTATGGAGTTGTCTTATGTCTTTCAATCCCAAGCTCCTTGCAATACTTATTGAATTTTGTAGAATAGAACTCACCACCGTTGTCAGTTCTCAAACATTTAATCTTTTTACCAGTCTGATTTTCAGCAAAGGGCCTAAACTCCTTAAACTTGCTATAGACTTCAGATTTTCTTCTAAGAAAATAAATCCATGTCCTTCTACTGTAATCATCTATTAAAGATACAAAATATACAGACTTTGATAACGAAGGAACATTAACAGGACCAAACACATCAGAATGGATAAGGTCCAACACACCAGAAGACTTATGAGAACTCGAGTAAAACTGAACACGGTTTTGTTTTCCATAAATGCAATGTTCACAAAAGTCAAACTCAAGATTACAATCATCTAACCCCTCAACAAGGTTATTATTTTTTAAGGTATGTAGACCCTTCTCACCAATGTGGCCAAATCTCTTATGCCATAACATTGTCTTTTCAGCAGGAAATTTAACTTCCAATGCATGATTACAACCATCAAGACTATAAACAATAGATTTCTTCACTGCTCATTCAGATGGTGGGGATGAAGTGACTGCTGCCCTCTTCCTTGAGTCAGAAGAACTAATACATTGTGAAATGCATGCTTCTAGCTAAAATAGAGTACCTCTGCTAGTACCCTTAGCAAGCACCATAGCTCCTCTAGTCATCTTGCATCCTTCTTTCGAAAAGACAACCTACACACCTACATCATTCAAACTACTTACAGAAAGTAGGTTCTGTGCTAAGCCTGGGATGTCCATAACCCTAGAGATCCCCTTCACTCAACCATCAGGGAATCAGATAGAGACTCTTCCACGACCAACAATTTTTAGATGAGAGTCGTCACCTAGATACACTTTTCCACCATCGAACTCCTTATACTTAGTGAACTAGTCTCGATGTGAGGTCATGTGGAATGATGCACCAAAGTCGATTAGCCACACATCGTCAGATGCATGGGTTGCTAGGGCTATGATGAAAGCATCACCGTCATCTTTTGACTTATCAGAATCTAAATTAGGAGCTTTCTTCTTCTTCTCCTCCTCTTTGAATTCCTTTTAGAAATGCCCAGTTTTGCCATAGTTCCAACAAAGAGCCTTGGACTTTCCAAGAGATTTGGATCTCCCACAGGATTTGGATCTACCCTTCTTAGCTTTCTTGTCCTTCTTCCCTTTCTCCTTGGGTCTTCCACGAACTGCAAGGGCCTCTTTGGTTGCCTCATAAGACTTTCTCCGCATCTCTTCAGACAACAGCGAAGAAACCACTTCTTCCATTTTGAATGTGGATGTGGTGCTTCCAATAGCCATGACAAGATGATCCCATGAGTCCAGCAAAGAACAAAGCAAGGTCATACATCGATCCTCCTCCTCCATCTTTACACCAATAGATGTCAATTGTGCAACCAACATGTTGAAAGCATTCATATGTCCAACAACGGATCCTCCATCCTCCATTCGAAGAGAATACAACTTCTTTCTTAGAAAAAGTTTATTAACTAGGGATTTTGCTTGATACGCATCCCCCAACTTCTTCCAAAGTAGTTTTGCAGTAGTCTCCTCATGGACATTTAACAACACAAAATCAGCAAGACTAAGTCTTATGAGACCCTTAGCCTTTCGATCCTTGAGATCCCACTCATCTTGTGACATTGCAACTAGTTTAGTTCCATTAACACTTTCCCAAAGGTCTCGGTCAACAAGCATGTCTTCCATCTTGAACTTCCACAGCTTGAAATTACTGCCATTGAACTTCTCCACTTCAAACCTTCCATATGTACTTTCCATCTCCTTGCTGCAATAGAAATCAGAATACTCTCCATAGACTCCCACTCAACTTAAGATCAGCTCAAAAAACCCCTACCTAATAGCTAAGACCAAAACTGGCCAGGCTCTGATACCAACTGAAAGAAAGCTAGGTGTGCAGAAATTGCTTCCTACACTAATCTAATGAGGGGAGAGCTATACAAATTCAATTTATTCCTTATCACTATAGAAACATACAACATCTAACAAAGTTATTACAGCAATACACAAGAACCAGAAAGAAGACAGAAGAAGAGAGACGAAGATTTACGGTGGGGAAAACCCTTATCAGGTAAAAAACCCCACACTCAGAAACCTGCACAATGTATTAACAAATATGAAAATTGTTTACAATACACTTGCAATGCAAGCTTCAATGGTCTTTTACACTCATGTCTGGAGTCAATCCGGTAGCATAACAATACCTGTAAACCTATGATACAAACTCCAACTCCAAGCACCTGTTTATATAGGAAATACAAGGCAATATTGGACCTATCTTGGAATGGGCATCCAACTTGGCTTTATGGACCAAAACCCATGCCTAAGGACACTTGGTCAACATTGTAGAATATGCCTGACACTTGTCCATAGCTCCCATCCCAAAGAGGTTGCCTATTTCTAAAATGGGCTATGACAGATGCTCTTACGACACTTACGACTGTCATAGAATCTGTCATAGCGGTTACAACTTACAACTGTAAGAGAATCTGTCATACACATAGTATAAATAGCATTTTCTCTTACAACATGTCATATTCCACCTTGGGGCACCCAAATATGCCTTATTCAAATATGCTTCATGACACATGTCATCACCTGTCTTACAAACTTCTATTTCTGACTCTTACATGTCATAGATTCTGTCATAGGAATCCGTCATAACCGTTTCGGTCAATATTCCCTTACACAACATGGAAGATGCCGACACATGGAAAAATGCTCCTACCACAAAGTGGGACGCCTATCTCCTCATGTGAGGACAAAATTACAAGTTGTCATATTCCATGTAGGATCGACACATCACCGTACCACATCCCACAATATGACAATATGGAATTTACAAATATTTACAACATAGGCAATTAAATAATAAATGCAAACATTAAAAATGTAAGGAATTACCAAGGTTGAGACACTTTAATTCCCAACAAAATGTGCCTGACACCTATGCATGTAGGCAATCTCTTTTACAGGTTTATAGGCCCGTCAGAGGCATGGCTCTTGTCCCAGCTTGCAAGTTCCATTCCAGTTTGTAGGGCTCCTGAGCTAGAAATTTAATGAAGCATGGGCACGTCTTGGGTCGATTGACTAGAGTTCAATACCTACTATAGTAGAATAAGGATAAAATGTTATATATACTTTTAAAAACAATGTCTTTCTGTTAACTGTTCTTATGGCCTCTTATACAAGTTAGAGAGTTCTTTGTGACTAGAGCTTGTAATGTAATTGCATGAACCAGCTAGATTTGATACGTTATGCTCGAAGGTAAGCCTTTGATGTCTCTAGTTGATAGTTTACCATTGAATGTAATTCGTTATTTTGTGTCTACTTTATCTGCAATAATTCTCTCTTTTGTAATGGCTATTTGGCCTCTATGATCAATATAAACTGATATTTTGTCTCTCTCATTATTCTTGCATTGTGTCTATTCGATTGAAGTGAGTTGTGTATTGTGGATAAAATGGTCCCTTTCATACCTTCACTTCTCTATCCTGGCCTCTATTTGAATTGGTATGAGTCTGTGTGAGTTCCCTTTAGTTTTGAGATCATCACTATGTTGAGTTGATTGCAGCTAAACATCTTTAATTTGGTTCATCACCTCTTATAATTTTAGTAGTTCTTCTCCCCATTTTTCCATGCAAGTATTAGCACTAGATTTAGTTCAATTCTCTGAGCCTTAAGCTCAGAAAGAGGAACCAGCTTTCTCTAAAGGTCTGATCTCATCAACAAGGTCCCACACCTTGAGATCAGTCCCTTCATGTCATTAGAGTGCTTGAACAAGTTTCAAGTAGGGTGCAATTTCACATGACAATAGATACCTCAGAGTATTCCTTGTGTTATCATGGTAATTTGACAGGAGACATGCATTCCCTTGATATTCATGGTTATGTGGATTCAAAATGGGCAGATGATGTTGATAGTAGATGATCCACTAGTGCTTATGTGTTTACTTTATTTAGCGGTGCAATTAGTTGGATGAGTAAGCAACATGATATGGTTGTTTTGTCCATTATTGAAGCCAAGTATATGGAAGCTACTCACTCTTGTAAAGAAGCCATTTGTCTTAAGAGATTGTGTTTAAATATTAGAATAAAACAAGGTACAGTGACAATTTATTGTGACAGTCAGAGTGTTATTTTCCTAGCTAAGAACGTGACATTTCATACCAGGACCAAGCATTAGCACATTGATGTATAATATCATTTTGTCATAAATATGGTCAAGGATGGTAGGGTGAAGCTAGTTAAGGTAAAGACTTTGATGAATGTTGTAGATTCATTAACTAAGCCTATGAGCACAAAAAAATTCATTGTGTTTGAAGTCTATGGGCCTCTTGGCCCCTAGTAATTCAATTAGGTTGTTGATACTCTCTTTCCTCTTGGAAGGTGTTCAATAAGTGGGAGAATGTTAGGAAAGGTGTCTCAACCTTACAATTACAAAAGGTTACTATTTATAGTAAGTTTGCATTTGAGCATGTATGGATATGAAATTTTCTCCAAAGCTATAGAATTTCCAAATAAACATTCTAGGTGAGTTTCAACCCAAGGTCATGTCTGGATATCAAGATATTAAAGTTTCTAGTTTTTGAAACTCAATTTTTGGCCCTAAAAGTTATCAATTTTGAGGCACTTAGAGGTTGTTTTTGGCCCTAAAAGTTGTCATAACTAGCAAAGAAAGTTATAGCTTGACATATCTCTTCACAAGATTTCCAACGCATCAAATGGCTTGTCAATCAACCTTCTAGATCAAAAGTTATAGCCTCCAAAAGTTGGGTCTCTCATATTAGAAAATGTGAAAATGTATTAGACAAAAAAGAGTTGTAAGGGGGAGTTACATGTGATGGTATGCATTTTGACACATCATAGGGAATCTTTGATTGGAGATGATTGGGCTGCCACTTTTTGGGTGGTTTTAGCTCATCATTTTGTAATTACCATTTGACAAGTTCATATATTGTATCTCCTATATATTAGGTTATTGAGATGGAAGTTGTGTGTGAGAGTCTTTTAGATGTTGAGTTGCCTCCAGATCTCTAGTTGGTGATACTCCTATGAAAGCTTACTCTGCAAGTATATTGTAATCTTGTTGATTTCTTAATAATATATTGGGCAACTTTTGGAGTGTGGGGTTTTTCTCTTGAAATGGTTTTCCTCACATAAATCATTATGTTGTGGTATGATTTCTGTAACTGTTGTAAATATATGAAAAGTTTTGCATAAGCCTCCTCTCAAGATTAGTGTAGGAAGTTGTTTTGCTACCTTATCTTTCTTACAAGATCCTAGTTTAATCCACCATTTATCCTAATTAAATCCCATCCTTATCGATTATCCCCAAATAAATGAATTAAAATTCAACTAGTCACATGACCAACTAAAGGTTGTCTAGATTCATTGAACCTAGACACTCCCATAAAAGTCAAACTAATCTTACATATCCACCATTCATTCGCATATTACATCTTTTAATCCTAGCCATTCGCATTAGGATAAGCCCTAGAAGCTTCCACCCTTGCCCTAATTCTTCTCACTCAATATTATCCATACATTCATCTTTAATCTGTACCATCCATCATTTTAGCTTGTCCTATAAGCTTCCATCCTTGCCCTAATTTATCTCATTAAATCCTAGTCATCCATTATAATCAAATCTTAGCCCTCAATCCTATCATCCAAAAATCTATAAATCAAACATCATCCTCAACCATTACAATAGAGGGGAGGAAGGGAGAAAAATATATAGGTACATGTTGTTGATTTGAAGAGCAACCAACATCTCTACATCAAGCATCTAAGAGAACATCCAACAAATCCAAGGTTTGCATTTGGTTAATAGTTTGCTGATTTTTCATTATATTTGCATTCCTTGTTTGCTTTATTTGAGGTATTCTTAGGTTTGGAATAGGGATCTTAGATTTACATTAGTTTCCTACTGTTTTGATTCCAAATTTAGGGTATACAATAACAATCAACACATTCACACAACAAATTACAAAAAATTGTTGGGATTAGGTGTCATTCACCTTACAAATTCCTAGACATGTTTTAATTGTTTTAATTAATGTTGTGGATAAATAATTGTTATGTCTCCAAGGAACATGGAGAGGGTAGACTTGGATGTCCCTCTATGTGGTAAGAAAATTATTTATTATTATTTGTTCTCTCACATGTAATTGTAGTGCCATTTATGTTAGGAGTTACATTTAAGAAGATATTGGAAATCAAGTAAAGATCGAGATGCGTAAGAATATGTAAGCAAATCTTCTACAAATGGATCTTATGAGAGATTTGGTTATTATTCCCATGGAGCACCTAGGATTGGGATCTTGGTCAATTTGATTGTTATGAAAAAATCTATGATGCTTATGATGTGTAAGGTGGGTGTAAGATGCATAAAATGAGTTACTATTCAAGGTAGTTGACTAATTTTGGTGAGGTGTGAGATTCCCCATGAAGGATTTGGATGCCTAGATTTTGGTGAGTTGTATTGGCCACTTGTTTTGGAATACCATTCATAGTATCTTATATTCATCTCTCCAATATATTAGTGCCTTGAGATGGTCTTAAATTATGAGATTGTTATGCATGTCATTTGAGTACCATTATGCTACTGAGATTTAGAGGGATAAACTAATGTATTGTAATTTCTATTATCTTTATGGTTTATCATTGTTTGACAAATTTGTAGCATTAAAATTCAATGTATCTTTCTATTTAGTTACACTATGTTTCAACATTTGGTATCAGAGTCACAATTGGCTTGATTAGAGAGAGAAATGTCTCTTTCAGAGTGTTTGATTGATTTTTTTCTATACTGGGAGTGTTGTTTTTCTTGCAGTTTCAGGTTCTAGGTGATAGAGATCATGGCTAGCTCATCTTAGTTGGAGATAGAAAAGTTCAATGGTACAAGATTTGAGCTTTGGAAGCTAAAGATGGAGGATCTCTTGAAAGAAAGAGATCAATAGATTGCCATGAAAATTGAAAAGAAGCCAAACAATTTATTAGATGAAGAATGGGTAAAATTTGATAAAAAACACAAGGCACTCTACAATTGTGTTTATCTAATTATGTTCTACTAAATTTTTCTAATGAAACTACTCCATAGAAGTTGTAGAATAGAAAGGGAGAGATTTATCAAACAAAGAGTATCATAAATAAGTTGTTATTGAAAATAAATTTGTATTCTTGTAAAATGAAGGATGGGGACTTGATTGTAGAACATTTTAATGCATTTAATCTAATATTGATTCAGTTATAATTAGTAGATGTGAATATAGAGGAAGAGGATAAGTGTATTTTGTTGTTATGTTCATTGCATGAATCTTTGTATAATATGATTCTTGCACTCAATAGTTCTTTGACAAATCCAAAGTTGGATATACCCTTGTTGTCTCTTTGCTTATAGAGGAGATGGGGAGAAAGACTTTTTAGGATGGGTCCAAGGATGCATTGCATATGCAAGGAAGCTCTAAAGAGAGAGGCAAGGAAAACTAGAAAGGTGGTAAGGACAAGTCTAAGGATAAATCTAAGTGCAATAGTAGATTCAAGACACCTAGTAAGAGTAGGTTGAGGTGTTGGAATTGTGACAAATAGGGGCATCTCAAAAAGGAATGTCAAAATAATTTTAAAAAATATGAAGATTCGTCTACTAATAAAACCTATGATCATGAAGCTACTGACACTTGTATTATTTCTACTAACATGACTTCTGATGACTCAAGTGGTTGATAGATTCAAGTGCATCCTACCACATGAATCCTCACAAGGAGTGGTTCTTAGCTTATACAACTTATAATGGTGGGGAAGTTATCCTCCAGGACAACAACACACAAAATATTGTGGGTTGAGGGGAAGTAAAATTAATTTTTAGTGATGGTAGGGTAAAAATGAGCTCACAAATGTATTGCATATCCCTAGTTTAGCTAGAAACTTGATTTTTGTATCTAAAATGAATGAGTCATGGGTGCATGTTACTTTTGAGAAGAGTGGTTGTAGGTTGAGCAAAGGGAACTTAGTGTTGGCTAGGGGCACTTAGTGTGGCACCCTATTTAGGCTGGAAGCATCTACTTTATGTAACTCTATGAATGGAATTGATAAATATATTTCTTGTAAATTGTGGCACCACATAATGGGTCACATTGGTGAGAAGGATCTTAAAACCATCATTCTAAAAAGATGATCGATGGTTTGTTTGGCTACTTTGTTGACTTTGATTTCTCTAAACACTATGTGTATTGCAAGCAACATAGAGTTTCATTAAAATCTAGTAGTACTAGAGCTAAACAAATTTTGGAGGTTATTCATAGTGATGTATTTGGTCATGTGGATGTTCCTTCCGTTGGAAAATCTCGCTAATACTATGTGTCATTTATCGATGACTTCTCTAGATTTACATGGGTTTACTTTTTGAAGCATAAGTCTACCATATTTTCTATGTTTAAAGAGATTGAAGCATTTGTTGAGAAACAGAAATATAGGAAAGTAAAGGTTCTAAAATTAGGGAATGCTAGTGAGTTTTGCTCTAGATATTTTGATGATTAGCGTAGGCATGCAAGGATTGTTAGATAGAAAACAACTCCATATACTCCATAGCAAAAATGTAGTGGCAGAATGAATGAACATGATTTTGATGGATAGACCTAGAAGCATGTTAAGCTTGAACAATATTTCTAGGCTGAAATTGTACATACTACTTGTTACTTGATTAACAGATCTCCCAGTTCTACTCTAGTTGACAAAACACCCTATGAGGTATGGACATGTAAAAGACCATCAGTTTCTCATTTCATATTTTTTAGTAGTGAGGCACATTTTCATTTTCTAGAAGAGAAACATTTTAAGCTTGATTTCAAAGCTAACAAGTATGTTTTCATGGGTTATGGTGAGAACAATAAGGGTTATAAGCCTTAGGATCATGTAGCTTAAAAATGTTATATTCTAAGGATGTTATTTTTAGAGAGCTTAGGGAATTTTAAAATGAACAACCCCATGGGAAACCTACCAAAACAACACATTTTCATATTAAGAGTGAGCCACAGAAAAATGCACATATAGAACAACAACATGATGGACAGAATGAGGAAGAAGGTTCAAATTCAAGTTATAATGATGAACAATATGAGCCTCATGTTACACCTCTCATAAGGTCCACTAGACAACATAATCTAGTTGAAAGGTATAGTCTTTTTGGTTATAGATATGTATTTGCTTTATCATGTATTGACAACAAACCTAGATCTATGAAGGAAACTTTGTCTTCAAATGAGCATGTGCTCTAGTTGGAGGCCATGAAAGATGAAAGAAAGGCTTTGGACAAATGTGATACATGGGATCTAGTTGATTTTCTTAAGCCCTGTGTTCTTGTTGGAGGCCATGAAAGATGAAATAAAGGCTTTGGACAAATGTGATACATGGGATCTAGTTGATTTTCTTAAGGGGAGGAAAGCAATTGGTTGTAAATGGGTATTTAAAAATAAATTCAAAGAAAATGGTGAGTTGGAGTGGTACAAGGCCTGATTAGTAGAAAAGGGTTACTCCCATGTTGAGGGAGTGGATTTTGGTGAGATATTTTTCTATGGCTAAATTAACCTCAATTAGATTCCTTTTATCTATTGCTACTACTTTTGATTTAGAGGTAGAGAAAATGGATGTAAAACAGCTTTCCTACATGAGGATCATGATGAGAAAATATTTATGAAATAATTTGACAATTTTGTGGTGAAGGGACATGAGCACCTGGTTTGTAGGTTGAAGCGATCTTTATGTGGTATAAAAAATTCAATGCTTTCATAGTGGATCATTACTTTATTAGAAGTAAAGTTTATCACTATGCTAATTTTAAATTAATTGATGATCAACTGCTAATCATTGTCCTATGTGTTGATGATATGTTATTTATTGGAAATTATAAGGGGATGATTAGGGAAACTAATGGTCGGTTATCTAGTACATTTGATAAGAAAAATTCAAGGGCTACAAGATATATCTTTGGAATGGAAATTCATAGGAATCAAGTTAACAAAAAAATGTGGTTAAATCAAAAGAATCATGTTGACATGATTTTGCAACATTTTGCCATGTAGGTTTGCAAACCAATTAGTATTCCCTTTTCAATTGGTACTAGGATATCTTTGGAACAATGTCCTAAATTAGATGATGATCTTCAAGAAATGCATAAAATTACATATGTCAATGTTGTAGGAATCCTCATGTATGTCACAGTCTATACAAGACCTGATATTGCCCAATTAGTGGGAGTTCTAAGTAGGTTTATATCGAACCCTGGTAAAGGATAGTGAACTTATGTTAAAAGGGGTTTTGAGCTATTTATGTGGAACATCTAACCATTGCATTTGTTATCATGAGACTGATGATGCCGGTAGGATGGTTTATTTACATGGCTTTGTCTATTTTGATTAGGTTGGTGATCTAGATTGCAAGAGGTCTATAGGTGGTTGTCTTTACTTTGTTTGGAGGAGCAGTTAGTTGGATAAGAAAATTCTGTTGGTATTTTCCCAAACTGGATGCTTATTCCCAGTAATCCCTACAAAATAGCCATCAATGATCAACAAGATTCCCTGACCAGGGGCCAACAGTATAGGAGATAGACTCTATAAATATCTCCTCTTCTTCTTTAGGCTCTGCAGAACCAAGGGGGGTATTCCCTACTCAACATCTATAAAATGCATTTATGAATTTGCTGGGATGTTGACACAAAGCAGATAAATCCTCTCTTATGCAGACCAAAACTGTGAGATAAGTGCAAAGGGGCTAGCTTTGGGCCTATATTCAATTGTAGACAAAGGATTTTGGTCCTAAAACTATTTCTAAAGTCCTAAAGGTTTGTATATGAAGTTTGAGTTGATTTTATAGTTGGATGCAAAACTAGGACTCTAAGTTGTGACCTCAATACAAGACTGGTTCGGTGCCTATCCAGGGCTCAGAGTCAATAGACATACACAAGTGAATGTACACATAAACCCATATTAATGACTGAGTTTCAAGGGGATTGTTTAATATCTGCCTTATAGATATTTCCCAGATTTGGGTATTCAGTTACCTCTGCTTAGAAGATCCTCACTGCAATATATTCTTCTTAACACTTAACCTAAAACATTTAATCTACTCCTTGAGCAGAAGTAAAAGACCAAGCATTCAATATAGCAAATCCATATTCAAGAATCTTAGACACCCCTTAGCTGTCTAAATCCAAAAGAAGAATACATTCAATTTGGAGACAAGTAACAGAACACATGCAATGAAGCATTACTCATTTAAAACAACATGAAACCAGTAGATTTATGCATTAAACATACAACATGAGATTCATAAACTCACAAAAACATCCAAAACAGGGCCACCAATGAAGTTGTATCTCATCACAGCACCAAAATATTGTCCAGTTTTCAACAACACAAATGAGTAACACAACCTGCTTAATATAGCCAGAAAGTGTACTCAGCAAATTAATTACATGGCACATCAAAAATTCTGGCTGACCGTGCACCACAAAAATGGCGCTCAAAAACTACAGGCAACAGGCAGAAGGAATGGCGAGGAGGAACAAAACTCGAGCCCCGTACCGCCGCTTGGGGACATTCCTCATAAAACTGGTAGTTGGCCCGTCACTCAATCCATCACATGTCTCTGTACGACTGCCATTAAAACCTCAACTACCCCCAGAATGCAACAGTAGATGTGTCTGGAGGCTTTCCTGCTCAAAATGGCCATAGACACAAGGAAAAAACCATCGCCGAAGGTTCAAAACCTGACCGTCGATCCAAAATCCATCACTAAGATCAATGGTCCCAAAACATGCATGAAGAGTCGCTAACCAATAATGTCGTGCCACGTAGGCACCTTGACCTTCTATCGCTGACCCTTTCTCCTTTCATTTCACCTTTATCGCACTTGTAGATGCAAACCCAAATGCATATACATCATACAAGGCAGACGTCAAATGTTATAGAATGAACTGGAGTTCGGTTCGAGTCCGGCTTGTATCTCCATCCTGCATCCATCGCATTGTATATTGCACATATACAAGCCCCAAACATATACAAGGCGGACCTCACTGCATCTATCCATCGGATTTGAAAAACCTTCAAGTCTGGGCCTTGTATCCTCATGAGTTTGCATATCGGCACATATACAAGTGCAAATATACAAGTGGTGGGCCCGACCCATTTTCTCTCTCCTTTGCACATTTCCTTGCATATATACATTCTCTTTATACATACAAGGCGGATTTCAAAGTTTATGAAGCTTGCTGAAGATACTTTGAAATCCGGCTTGCATCTTAGCCCTTGTATCTTTCGAATGTACACAGGCGCATACAAGCGCCCAATATACATGTTGCGGACCCCAAATTTTATTCACTGCATTTGACTTTCAATCGGGTCTGGAATGTATATTCCTCATTGTATATTTTGTTTGTATGTAAAATATACAAACACAAACATACAAGCAGGGAATCATTCTAGAATATGCGATGAATGCATAATTCTTGTATGCCGAACATGTTCAAACCCACTTGCACATACAAACAAGGAATCTTCCTCAGAATGCTCCTGTAATGTATCTAACCATTGTATGTGTGCCTGAATGTATAATGCATATACATTTGACCCTATACATCCACGGACCCCACCACATGCATCTCTACCTCGCCACTGTAGCAAACACATATTTACATCTCCCTGTACATTTTATTTTGTATATGACCCGATATACAAAAAGGGAATAATCCTGAAATCTTTCAAAAGATTCCCCTAATGTATATGCAACCCGATACACAACTAGAATGCATATAACTCAAATTTTTCACCATTTTTGGAAGCCGATTGAGATTTCACAGACTTGTCAACAGACTTGATCACTTGCATATAAAGAAACCTAGCACTTTTCTCATGTGTGATGGGAAAAGACAGTAAAACATTGCACTGGGCTGGTCAAACCACAAACATTAAGGCATGGAGATGAAACATAGCAGCAGGGAAGCCGTTACAGGAGGCCAACATCAAAACAAACAAAACAATGCAATAGACCAAGGAAGACAGAAACCTCAAGGTTTGAATGAGAAAACCTGCAAACACCCAAGCTTAAAACCCCAAACATAAATGATTATCAACAGCTTTGTCTATGCTGATTGGGTTGGTGATCTAGATTGCAAGAGGTCTATGGGTGGCTGTCTTTACTTTTTTTGGAGAAGCAATTAGTTGGATAAGAAAATGACAACCTATAGTTGCAATTATGTCTACTACATAAGTAGAACACATGGATACGACACATGCTTGTAAGGAGGTAGTCTGGTTACAAAGGTTGTGTTCAAGTATTGGCTTTCCGATGTAAGCATGTCAAAATTAGATGTGACAGTCAGAGTGTCATATGTTTAGCTAAAAAACTAATGTATCATACTTGCACAAAGCACGATGATGTTCATTTTAACTTTGTTTGGGAAATGGTTGAGGGTGGTAGAGTCATATTACAAAAAGTGGACACCTCAAGGAATGTTGTAGATTCTCTAACTAAGTCAATGAGCACAAAAAAGTTTGATTGGTGCGGAGAGGCCATGGGTCTCTCAACTTGATTTTTTATGTTTCCTTACTATCTTTGCAATGTAAATGTCAAGTGGGAGATGTTGGAATTAGATGTCATTCACCTTGCAAATCCATACACATTTTTTAATTGTTTTAATTAACATTTTTTATAAATAATTGTTGTCTCCAAGGAACATGGAAAGGGTGGACTTGGAAGCCCCTCTATGTGGTAGGAAAATTATTTATTATTATTTATTCTCTCACATGTAATTGAAATAGCATTTAAGTTCAGAGTTACATTTGGGAAGATATTGGAAATTGAGTAAAGATCGGGATGCATAAGAGGATGTAAGAGGATCTTCTACAAATGGATCCTATGACAGGTTTGGTCAATCTTCTCATGGAGCACCTAAGATTGGGATCTTGGTTAATTTGACCATTATGACAGAATCTATGACACTTATGACATGTAAGGTGGATGTAAGGTGTGTAAAAGGAGTTACTTACTATTTAAATAAATTGACCAGTTTTGGTGAGGTGTGAGATTCCCCATGAAGGATTTGGATGCCTAGATTTGGGTGAATGATATTGGCCACTTGTTTTGGAATACCATTCATGGTATTTTATATTCATCTCTCCTGTATATTGGTGCCTTGAGATGGTATTATTATAAGATTATTTTATAGGTCATTCGAGCATTTTATGCTATCAGAATTCAAACAAATAAGAAGATATATTGTAAATCCTATTATCTTTATGGTCTACATTATTAATGAATTTGTAGCATTAAATTTCAACATATCTTGTTGTTTAGTTACACTCTGTTTCAACAAAATTCGCACAATGGAAACAAATTTTATTACTTCAAAATATAGTTACATTATGAACTTCGTGATATTCAACAATTTTCAAGCATAATCCTTAGAATTATAATTTATTTTCTCCAAGATCTCTAAATCCCTTGTTGTTTTTACCCTTCATTGCTTTCCTTCAATTGATTTTCCACCTCTTATAGAGGAATGTTGATGTAGTAAGGTAGTTATATTCAAAAATGTAGTACATCAACCTAGGCACACATGATAAGGATACATAACCCCTCATTACATGATTTCAATGTTGAATACACCTTGGAATTGGGTTCACCTCCCTAAAACATGTAAATTGATCATTTTGGATGGTCATTGAGATGTGAATCTTAAAACTCAATGTGGCTCCTCGAGTGAACCCTCCTAAGATCAATAATTGATTAGGTAACTAAATACTTTGGTGCAAGATTCAAATATTTTGGAACAAAATCCAATTAGTTGTCCTTTTAAAATAGAAACATGCTACAACTTACAATAATGCATTAAATATACAAATTAAACATGTGGACTGTTCATGATGTTGACGAGAGTCTATGTTCAAGCTACCATGTTGATTAGATACAAAAGCATAGTGTACAACTTGATTACTACTAATTGGCCTAAATGCACTAAATTAAAACTATGGTAAGAAAATGTTATTGCAATAATGCTAAATGACAACACCAAATGAAAAATACTTGCAAAAACAACAAATACAAAAACACATATTTTTGGTCAATGCAAGATTGTTCTTTAGCACATCAAATATCATATAATTGGAAAGTAGCTACTCTCATCGACCTTGAAAATTTCTTAGAGCATTATAACATTGATGCTCTTATTCACCTTGGATCCTTTTGAAGATCACATTTTATAATGACAACATGAAGCTTAACTTTTAAAGATCGCATTTTATAATGAGAACATGAAGCTTAACTTTTGAAGATCACATTTTATAATGAGAACATGAAGCATAAGGTACAACACTTGCTGAAGGTTTTGCAAATGGGGTAGCAAGCTAAGTGGGCTTGATCTTGGGGGAAACTCCATGGTTAAGCGCACTTGAGTCAGAGTAGTACTGGGATGGGTGACCTCCTGGGAAGTCCCGATGCTTCACCCCTGTGTGCATCACCTAGATGCAATGAGTGCTAAGTGGACCATTCATTAACATGAGAGATGGGTTCATGTGAACCACTACTCATGAAATATGGGTCATGTGTTTGACTCAAAAACTCTGCAGTTAAACCCTGAAATAAAAATCATAATTTGACATGCTGCGAAAAATACCTCCTACTTATCAATTGATGAGCTAAAGGGGCTCTATAATGAATGGTTCACAAGGCACAACACTTGCTGAAGGTTTTGCAAATGGGGTAGCAAGCTAAGTGGGCTTGATCTTGGGGGAAACTCCATGGTTAAGCGCGCTTGAGTTGGAGTAGTACTGCGATGGGTGACCTCCCGGGAAGTCCCGATGCTTCACCCTTGTGTGCATCACCTAGATGCAATGAGTGCTAAGTGGACCATTCATTAACATGAGAGATGGGTTCATGTGAACCACTACTCATGAAATATGGGTCATGTGTTTAACTCAAAAACTCTGCAGTTAAACCCTAAAATAAAAATCATAATTTGACATGCTGCAAAAAATACCTCCTACTTATCAATTGATGAGCTAAAGGGGCTCTATAATGAATGGTTCATAAGGCACAACACTTGCTAAAGGTTTTGCAAATGGGGTAGCAAGCTAAGTGGGCTTGATCTTGGGGGAAACTCCATGGTTAAGCGCGCTTGAGTCGGAGTAGTATTGGGATGGGTGACCTCCCGGGAAGTCCCGATGCTTCACCCCTGTGTGCATCACCTAGATGCAATGAGTGCTAAGTGGACCATTCATTAACATGAGAGATGGGTTCATGTGAACCACTACTCATGAAATATGGGTCATGTGTTTGACTCAAAAACTCCGCAGTTAAACCCTGAAATAAAAATCATAATACTTCCATTCTTGTGAGAAGAAATCCAAACTTGTAATACATATTTCATTTTTATTGTTTTGATAAAAAGATAGTCTAATGTTGATTTAATTTTAAATGCCATACACATATAATAAATTTTTATTAGAGTGGATGAATAATCTTGCGCATTTGTTAGTTTTGAGAAAGGAAAATATATGGATATACAATTAAAAATATGTATTACTACCATCTAAAAATACAAATTATCTCCTCTAAAAATATGAGTTGTTCTACTTTATGAAACCAACTTTATCTCCTTTGTAAAATGTGAGTTGATCAATTTACTATTTGTTGAATTTAGATTTAGGATTATTTATAGTTGAGGCATTTACTTTGGAAATGATATCTGAATTGACCATTTGTATAGGAACATAAAATAAATTCTTGTAAAAAATTAAAAAATATTTTTTTTTTACTAGAACTATGAATATATGTGTATATATGTGTGTGTGTATATATCACAAGGAAAAAAATTGGTTAGGATTACAAGCTTTGGTGTCATTGGAATCTCCAATGCACTAATTATAATCTAATTACAACTGATCACATCTAAAATATTGTCCCTTCCATTCTCAAAACTCTCCTCCATTACTGAATGCATTTAGGAAATATACACAAAACTTTTCTTTCTTCCTATGGAGATAAAGGCTCACTTATACTATGAGAAGAGAGAAATGGCCTTTCAAGTCCCCATCACTAGGGTTAGATTAAAGAAAGTTTTCATCCTTTAATCTAGGGCCATCCATCAAGTAGTTTTAGATATTCTGGGAGTATATTTCATGGAAGCAAAAATGCGTAGTAGAGTTAACTCTTACATGGCATCACATACCCATGCCAAGGGTGTATGGATTGATAGTATGGGTGCAGACATTATGTAAGTTGTTGAACTTTTGGGTTTGTTGGTTGTTGGGTTGTTTTTTGCAGCAACTTGGTTGTAGTTGTGTTGTGGTTCGACTTGTTTGTTGTTACATCCCTACCTTTGTAAAAGGTTTTCAAGTCCTTTCAAAATCTAATTTTTACCCCTTAATCAAAAACTCTTACATGGCATCCATGTTCTTCTCCACAATGGTAGATTCTATCAATGAAAGGATTTGATAATAAGAATAGTGTGGGATTATGTTAGAGAACAGTTCAAGGGACGCTTGGAGAAAGCTTAGATGTGGTGGCATATTACTATGGTCCCACAAGAAAATAGTGGATTGGTGTTCATGGCATCATTTCATGAGTTGGAGACAAGATTTATGACTCTACTAGGGGAAGAAATTCAAGTGCAAATGAAAAATGAAGTCAATAAAGATCAACACCTTGAAGTGGAACTAGGACAGTGCAAGGGCCACTAGGACAAGTAGTGGCAACAAGGTGGCCTGTGGTAGCAACTCTAATTCTACTCCAAACGAAAATCCTCTTCTACAAGTTGTGGATGGTGATCAAGATTATCACTTGTTTTAGGTTTCATCCTTTAAGCTTATGTGTTAATATCCATCTAGATAAGATATTTTGATACTATATAGATTTAGAGTGGTGATGTAATTTTCAAGAGAGGTTTCACTATGGTAAATGCTAAGAATGATATCTTTTGGAATGTTGTTACACTGCATTCATTCTTTGGATGTAATACTTTTTTTGGGTACTATAATAGAAAGGGTAAGGGACTCATAACCCTCAATCTAACAAGAAAAAAATCATAATTATTCTTTAAAATTGTGGATGTTATGTTATTTAAAATAATATAATATTTGAATTATATTATAGATATGTATTTTACTATATATACAATAATGATATTATTATTATATATAGTATAATATAATAATTATACTATGAATATTATACCCTTTGAAAGAGGTAAATAATTAAGAGGGAAATAATAAATTATTATTCTCTTTCAAACTTCACAAAGGGATAATCAACCTTAGGGTAATCTAATGTTTTTAAACTAAAAATCTAATCCTAATTGATCATCTTACTTCGTTGGGTCGTGATTTGTATGGGCATATGTTACACAATGCTAACTATTGCATTTTGTTTGTATAGGAGAATGCTGCCTAGGACTAGGAAGACCCAATCTCAAACTCAGTCTCATAGGGTTTCTTGTTGAACTCATCATAGAAAACCACTATTAGGAGGTCAAAGTGAGTCACAACATGTTCATGTTGTGTAGTAGGATGTACCATCAAAGATTGGATCACAAATTATTTATGAGCTCCAACATTTGGTTAGACAGATATATGATAACCTAGTTGGAGATCACCAAACCCCACTTGGCGGAGGTCTTGGATGAGATGTTCCCTATCAATTATTAGGATCTTCATCTATTTCCTCAAAAAAAAAAAATTAATCACTAGTTCACAAACAATAGTATATAAAATATATGCAAAGATAACTTTAGTTGTAAACTATTAGTGATCATAATTGTTACTAGTACAAGAACACATAAATAATGATGCTAGCAAATAAAATGGTATACTCAGAGGCACTGCAATATTCAACTCAGTTTTATAATAGGATCATCTGTTGTTTTGGGATTAAAATCATCTCTTTCCTTCAAACAAATTGGTGATGATATTTCTAGAACCTTATGTGAATTCAGGGAGGGTCTGTGCGCATGTATGAACTGGGCGCTTCGTTTATGAATGCTATGAATTGTTGGTAGCTCAAATTTATGGTGCCTCTCCTCTTGAAGAGACACTTGGTGAAGAGCTAACCTCTTGAGTATAATCCCTGAGATGTGCAAGTCGTCGGTTGATATATCTCCACCTGGTACTCAATCACTCTTAGTAAACTGTGACTCCCCTAATTTGCTTAGTCTTTTCCTTCAACATGGCCTATAAATCTTGTTTCCTCCAATTTGATTGATCATAGATTGAAACTTCTCCAATCACCCAAGATAAAGGATTTGCAGACCTAAAAGAGAAGTATACCACAATTTAAAGGTGCTTCAAACACCTGATTGTAAAATTGCATAAGACTGGTAGGGATTTCATCCTACCAGGTCAGCCTCCTAGGGGTTTCGTCCCACTTGGCAAACTTTCACTGTATTCAGTGAAAAACCAGAGTTATTAGATATCCAAAGCATGCCCTCCAAGTGAAAATCAGCCCTTATATATACCCTACTAGATTGTAGCGTGTAGGTCCAAGGTCTGTGCCAAGAGGGAAATTCAAAATTTTAAACTTAACTAATGTTTTATTTTATTAATATTCTTAATTTATTATTTATTAATATTTATATATAATAAGGTAGTGTTGAAAAACACTATTAAAATGATGATAACATCACCTGGATGACATGGAGGGGACATGATAGTCCTCCCCTCCCAAATTTTGTTGGTCCTCAAGCAATGATAGCTTTAGGAACACCACACACCACATGCCACAGTAGCATAATGCATGATGATGCTCTTCAATCTTGGGCATTGCTCTTGTAGACTCAAGAATGGAAAGTAAACTATCTTCTTTAATAGTAATACTCATTAATCCTTTCTTCCTCAATGCCTTTGCTTTCTTAATGATCTCATCATTATATGTGTAAGCTTCAACATCATGTGCAATCACCCCTTCTGGATTGGTGTCATGAAGATTACCTTGGAACCTACAATTTATGATCATGATACACTATGTTGTTCCCTTTGAAAAATGGTCTAAATCAGGTTGTAAGAGTGTAGATAAGAAATTGTAGCAGTCACATATTACCCCAAACTTCACCCTTGACACTACTAATAATACTGGAACATATGTACTTAGTGATCTCCTCCCATGGCACCGCCGACTCACCCCATTAGACCAAAAAATCTCCTTCGAACCTATGGGTCTAAAGTTTCCTGAAAATGATACAATCAACTGAAACATCCTACCATGGCTATCACCTTACTTTTCTTTGCTCAGAAATAAAGATATCATGGTTGGAAACCTTCTTGCATCATTACCAAATACCTCATTAAAGACAAAAGGTAAGGGATGCATCTTCCATGAAATCAACTTCTTCTTTATGGCAGCCCAAAAGGGGTGGGGAAGGCTGAGAATGTAGGTGATAGCAGTTTTGAGATGGAAAACAACACTCATAATGATCCATGTAGTATAGTTCTTGTCACCAAGATTCCAAACAGCCGTGCGGAGTCGATGATTCTTCCCCCAAAGGTCTAGTTTTGACAATACCCCAAAGGGTGGCCATCTTTGGTGTGCCCCCATGAACATATTCAAAATGGACGAAACATTATCATAGTGGAGTATCTTACCTTGGAGGGAATCCTTGACTATCTCCATACATTGAGTGGCTTGGGTTTTTCGAACACTTACCTCCATTCTTTTAATTTCAACCATGCTTGGGGCTCCATTCAAAATGTCTTGGAGTATCACCTCCTTCCCATCTGCCTTGAATTTGAACTCCATTGTTTAGTAGTTTTGAGTAAATTCTCCAAGTGAGTGCTACCATTGCACACCCAAGACTATATTTGTTTCACCCATTCCTACAACGTATAAATTATCCTTAACTTGATGCCTTCCCAAAGATAAGTTGGGCTATTATATTAGCCCCTACAAGAAATAATATGGCCTTTCATAAGCATAACATTAAACCCATCAAACTCTTTCATATCCAAACCTTTCCTAGAAACCAAATCTACATCTATGAAATTATGAGTGGCCCACTATCAATCAGCACTATCACTTTGTGACCCTGCAAGACTCCTCGAACTCTAAAAGCATGGTACTTGGGTGCTCCAGAAAGAGTAGCAAGGGCGCCTTTTGAGATATCTCCTTCTTTGTCTTTGGACTCTATGTTATCAATCATCGCCTCAATCTCGGTTCCCTATCTCTGAATCCTCATTGTGAATAACCTCTATATAGTGTATTTGTCTCTTCCCCAAGAATCTGTCCCGACTCCCATGGCTCTCTACAAGAAAAGCACAACTTCTTCCTCCGAAGCTCACTCTTCATTTCTTCTACCTTGTTTGGTTTTGAAGGTAATGCCATTGGTTGAGGGATATCTTTTTGGAAAGATTTATTATGCTTCTCCGTTGGTGCACCCTCAAGGTAGAATTTGTTCTTGGTCGTTGAATCTTCCAATTTCAAATCACATTGGATAGCATCTTGTAGAGATGTCAGCTCGAAATCTCCAACCAATCCTTAGAGTGACTCTGATAATCTCTCAATAAACAAAAACATGAGTCTCCTCTCCATAACATTTGGCACCATGACCTAAACTTGCTAAAATTTTGCTACATAATTCTCTACTAAACCACACTACCTCAACCATGTTAACTCTCTGAAATGCATTTCTAGATCCTTCTTGTCAAACTTGTCTATGAGTCTCTGCCTAAAATCAGTATATGTCACAATGTGATGATGCCCCTATGTGATTAACCCATGATGCCACCACCCATGTTGTACCCTCCAAATGAAGAATATAAAACTTGATAGCTTCATCTTCTATCATAGGGATGAGTGAGAGATATGCATCCAATTTTTGAACCCAAGCCCATGTAGTGACCTTCCCTAAACCATCAAAAGTTGGAAGAGTCAACTTACTCAATATTTGTTGTAGATCTCTATTGAACTGTTGCGAGGGTTGTCTTCTTTCTCCTCTTGATCCATTCCTAGCATTATGGAATTGTATAAATGGGATCTATCATCTAACATCTAGATCAAGTCTTGAGTACTCATCTATGTAGGCATTAAAATCATCTACTATTGGGTTTGGCTCCTCCTCTTTCTATAGTAACTCCACTCTACAAAAAAATGTGGGCTAGAAGGGTCAAGGTGCTAATCTAATTGGGATCCTACTATTATTTGTGTGATTTCCAGTCCCATTTTGATTTGATTTACTACCTTCTCCCCCATTAGTTTATGTAGGTATGGTGCAATTGCTAGTATTATTCATACTCTGCAATATTTGGATGAGTATTTGTGTCATTTGTTCTTGCCTTTGTGCCATTTGCTATGGTATTTGCATGAAGTTTTTCCACTCATCTTCCTGATCTGCCATCTTCTTCTTACCTCTACCTCCAATTCCACTACTACCCTATTGTGCTTCTGCCTCTAACCTTCATTTTTCTCTTTGCAAAGCTCTCTGATCCCTTTGACTCAGATGCATAAACAAAATTCAAACCCTCAAACTAGCAGGACAATCTTCTTTGATACCACTTAGATGTTCCCTATCAATTATTAGGATCTTTAGCTATTTCCTTCTTCACATAAATCAATCATTGGTTCACAACCAACAGTATATAATTATATGTCGAGATAACTTGAGTTGTAAACTATTAGTGATCATAATTGTTACTAGTACAAGAACACAGAAATAATGATGCTAGAAAATAAAATGTTATACTCAGAGGCACTACAATATTCAACTCAGTTTTATAATAGGATCAACAGTTTGCAACCACAACTAAAAATTACAGTTTAAACAAATCAACTTCTCTAGGTAGTTGGCTCGCGACCTCCAAAGTTGCTGAGTAATCAAACAATAACTCACATTATTCATGCCAAGGCTAAAATGATTGATCGGGTACCCCAACGCAAACTCAGTATGATATATCCAATTGAAGGACTCCCCAAAAACATGTAATCGCGGGATTGAAACAAGGCCACGATTTATGAGATTCACCAGTTGTCTTGGGATCAAAGTTGCATCCTTCCTTCAAGCAGATTGGTGATGATATTTATAGAACCTTATGTGAATTCAGGGAGGGTCGTTGAGCATGTATGAACTGGGCATTTCGTTTATGAATGCTATGAATTGTTGGTAGCTCACGTTTATGGTGTCTCCGACACCCTTAGTGCTAACCTCCCGAGTATAATCCCTGAGATGTGCAGGTTGACGATTGATATATCTCCACCTGGTACTCAGTCACTCTTAGTAAACCGTGACTCCCCTAATTTGCTCAGTGTTTTCCTTCAACCTACGGCCTATAGATCATGTTTCCTCGAATTTGATTGATCGCAGATTGAAACTTCTCCAATCATCCAAGATAAAGGATTTGCAGGCCTGAAAGAGAAGTATACCACAATTTAATGGCGCTTAAAACACCTAATTGTAAAATTACATAAGACTGGCAGGGATTTCGTCCTGCCAAGTCAGCCTCTTGGGGGTTTCATCCCACTTGGCAAACTTTCAGTGTATTCAATGAAAAAATAGTTATTAGATATCCAAAGCTTGCCCTCCGAGTGAAAATTAGCCCTTTTTTATATCCTGCTGGGTTGTAGCATGTAGGTCCAAGGTCAGTGCCAAGAGGGAAATTCAAATATATATATATATATATAAGGTAGTGTTGAAAACACTATTAAAATGATGATAACATCACCTGGATGACGTGGAGGGGACATGACATCGAAAGTCAATTCCTTCATGATATCCACAACAATAGTAAAGAGATCATCTCTGATTGAGATTTTAGAAGCCTAGGGCATAGAGGCTAGTGCCTAACTGATCACAACACATTACATGAGAAGGACTAACACTTGAAGGCATGAAAGACATACAACACCCAACTAGAGTTTGATCAAGTTGAGACCATCACGATTATTTTAATTATGGTGTGGGGACCATTATGCCAGAATGATCCAAGTATGAGATAGGAGACATCTAGATTGATTTAAATGATGGAAGATATTGAGAGGGATTACAATGAACCTACAATGATAGATGGTGGTCCCACAAACTACTTGACCATATGTCTTGAGTTAGTAGGTATAACCCACCACCTTATCATTCATCTATGGTTACTTTTGAGCTATTTTACTTTTTTGTTTTTGTTTAGAGTAGGACGACACAATATGGTGGCAACTAGATAGATGTTGAGTAGGAAGGCCGCCTAACCATGTTTTGTACCTAAATTGTGAGTGAGTCATTCTTAGATTATGAAGATATGTTAACTTAAACCTATGTTCTAACCCTGATTTCTCAAAACCTATAGTTGTTGGAATTAAATTGGACTAAATTAGACTTTAATTTGAAATTTGCTTAAAAGATAGTAATTGTATGTTGGTTGACAGTTGTTGATAATGACTATTATTGGTAATTGTCAATTATGTCAATTTTGAAAGAGAAAATGAATGATACTTTGTGTTTTGGCAAGTGAAAATTGGGCTTAATATTGAATGAAATTGAATTGTGACATGATGTAAAAGAACTAAAATGATGCTTGTGGTAATATTAGAATGAAATTATTTATGTTGTACTAAAATGGATATATAGTGCACTATGTTTTGTATGGGTGAAAAAAATGACTTTTGAAAGGAATTGTTGGCTATTGAGTAGCTATATGTTCTATGAAATTGAATTACATTTTTATTGAAATCTTATGGAAAATTTTAGAAGATCTTGTTCCTTGCATGTCGAAAAAAACTAGCAAGAAGGTTTATTTATATGGTTATCTATGTGTTGTATCCCCTATTATGTTAAAGTGCTCTATGTGTTGCATAAAAGTTGATGGTCATCTTTTTCTGTAACATATGGCCATCAACATAGAGCAGACCAATGCTGGGAATATTTAATATTGGAAGGTGAATGGGCTTGTAGTATGAGAAACACACACCATTGATAGTGACAATATTACTTATTTCTACATTATTGCTTCATTTCTGCTTGTGGTACATAACTTACTAATTGTATTGCATGATTGTTAGTCTATGTTGTTATGGACATCATGGTGATTATTCTATTGGCACTAGACAACAAACTTTGATGGTACTAGCACTTGTCATGATGGCAAGTAACTACCTAACATGTTGACATGTGGTTGTAGAACATTATGATTTATTACTATGATAGATGATTTGATTGTGGTATTCCCCTCCTCTCCTTAGGTGGCTTGATCTAAGTCATGTGGTGCTAGTATTGTGCAAAGATTTACAAGATTGTTATACATTTATGATGTTTTCTCTTATTATGAAACTAGCAATGTTTTGTTTTGCTCTTCCTGTGTGTTGTTTAGCCACTTTCTTTTGAATTATGCTTGATGTCCTAGGAATTTTTCATTGACTTCATGTATTTGATTTTAGATGTTGCATTGACTCTTTTACTCTTGAATTTTGTGCTTTGATCTAATTGTTTATGACTTTTTATGTTTATTTATTTTGCCTTATTGATGTGATTGAATCATTTCACTTTTTTTTTTCTTAGTTATGGTTATTTTCACAATGTTTATGTTTGTTGGTTTATATTGAGTATTGTGCATAGTGTAAACTACCATATCCAGTAGGGGTCTTTGGTAGGTTTACAAAGGAGTAGATGGCTTCTAGAGAATTTTATTGTGAGGATGGGGGTTACAAATGGGAATGGTATGGGATGATCATAATCCATTTCACCTATGTTACTATGTGATTCTCATTTTGTACCTCTCTCTTGGAAGAGCTAACTCCCTTACACAAACAAGAGAAAGGTACATGGAAATGTATGGAAAGGTCCTCAAGGAGGGCCTTGAGACCATCTTGCCAAATGGTTCTTTGGTTACTAATTCTATGGTTCCTAATTTGATTGGCTCTTTTGTAGTATTTGATACCTCCATTGACCAATTTTGTTAATCTTGTGATGTGAAATCATGTGATGTAGCCGTTGAAATATGAGTGTTTGATCTATTTATGTGTAATGTAGAAAATTAAATACCCTCATAGTTTCACATTGTGTTTTTACTCACTTTGTTGTCTGCTCCCGTAGTATGTTTCTAGGGCTACTTAGCCTAACCTTGGCCTATATTACCCCTCGCCAAGGTTTTCCAAATTTTGTATCACATACTTATTTCTATAAATTTTCTAATAACACGTGTTAAATATTGAAAATTTTCTCAGGATGCAAGCATGACACACAGACGTCTATAGACACGCTGGTGTCCTAAAGATTATAAAATTCAAATCATTGATTCTCCCACCTTGTCACTTGATTCCATCAGTGGTAATGTTCATGCGGCAGTGAAACAACCTCTGTAAGCATGCCTAACCTTCTCAGATTCCTCATTCTTTCATGCAACAACAAGAAATGGGAAAACAATTGATCTCTCTCTCTCTCTTTGGCAACTTTAGAGTATTGAGAAAAAGCTCTTTCTTGGCTCTTACAAAAAGATTTTTTGGTGATTCCTGTGCTCTTCCTAGGTTGCAACACCTCTTCTTTCAACTTTTTGGTTTCTTACTTGCAGCTTGATCATTGTGGAGGCTCTCTTCTAAAGGGTTTGGTGTTGTTCACACTCAAATTTGGCCCTCAAGGAGCTTGTAGCCTCCTTCATTGCTTTAAAGCCTAGTAACAGTGCTTACATTGTAAAGAAATAATGTTATTCCTTGGTTTTATCATGCATTGTATTGTCTATATCTTGGAAAACTTGTGGTATAGACCACCAACCTATGGGTAAGTGTACAAAGATGAGGGACCAAAATGGGGTCTTAAGATGCCACTTTTTTTTTCTGAAATCGAGAAACATTGATGTTGGATGAGAAATTGAAGATAGCTACACTCAAAATTTGAAGATGGAACAAAAACAAGAGTCGTACTGCTCTGAATCTAGTTTCTAAACTACTATTTTTTTCCAGGAATGATTGAGATTAAGGGGTTCAAAAAGGGGGAGGACACAAATTGGTCTTGTTTTTCTCAAAAAAAACATAACATAGCGTCTGGTGTGCTCCCCCTAAAATGTTAACTTTTTTTTAGTATTTCAATAATCTCTCCAGTGAGAAGTTAGCTAACACCATGTAGTTTATCCCTAATTTTTCTAATAATTTTTCCATGAATAATTGATTTTTTAGTAATTTTTAAAGTGGACACATCCTGAAAAATAAAAATTTGAGCATGCTCCCCCCTAAAATGTTTGAAAACTAATCAAAAATTGATTTTTTTTTAATACGTGTAGAATGGAGTCTAGTTTCTAAAAATGTAATTTATTTCAAATTTTGATGAATGGTTAAAAAAAGTCAAAATTACTAGACACTGGTTTTTGACAAAAAATGGACACACTAACAAAAGAAATTCAAGACGAAACCCTTAACATACTCAAAATGTGAAAAAAATTATATGGTTAGATAGCTAACAGAGAGCTTAAGATTATGGTGGTATTTTTTTTTAGTTTTCATTGAAAAAATACCATCCTGATGGGGAACACGCTCTAAATTATCTCCAGATTTTGCTAAAAATTGATAAAAACACGTCAAAGAAAGCTGAGCATAACACGAGCGTGTTATAACACTCTCATGTTATGCTCCGCATAACTGGCTATACACATGCCAATTGCATTTGCTTGAAATTTTCTAAAGCCTTTTCAACAAATCCATTTTTTGCATATCTTGCAATCATTGCATTCCATTACAGAACATCTCTTTGAAGTGTTACGCCATACAATTGACATGCCATGTCTATGCTTCCACACTTTACATACATGTCTACAAGGGAAACTACACTTCCTATCGTCTCTCTCACTCTCTACTTCCCTCCCCTCTCTACATCCTACCCTCTCTCTGAGTCTTTGCTTCCCTCCCCTCTCTACCTCCTACCTTCTCTCTCACTCTCTTCTTCCCTCTCCTCTCTACCTTCTACCCTCTCTCTCACTCTCTACTTCCCTCCCCTATCTACCTCCTACCCTCTTTCTGAGTCTCTGCTTCCCTCGCCTCTCTACCTCCTACCTTCTCTCTCACTTTCTACTTCCCTCCCCTATCTACCTCCTACCCTCTCTCTCAGTCTCTGCTTCCCTCCCCTGTCTACCTCCTACCCTCTCTCTCTTCTTCCTTCCCATGTCTACCTCCTACCCTCTCCCACTCTCTACTTCCCTCCCATCTCTACCTCCTATCCTTTCTCTCACTCTCTACTTCCCTCCCCTCTCTACCTCTCCTCATTATTCTTCCCATCCAATGAAATTTCATAAATTATCTTGTTTCCATTTCATCATCCCAATTTATATCCTCATCCTGCATGTCCTAGTTTTCTTGTTTCCATATTCTTTGTCGACAAGGGAGAGGAGAGGGAGGAAGAGGGAGAGAGGATGGAGATGGAGGGGAGAGATAGGGTGATAAGGGGGGAGAGAGAGAGAGAGGGTTGGTCAGGTTTATGAGTTTAGGGTTGCTTAAGTTTAGGGTTTAGGGTTTATGAGTTTAGGGTTGCTTAAGTTTCATTGAAGAGTCTCCTACCATAAGTCCAAGTCAAACCCCATCATGTAGCCATGTTGTCAAACATCCAAATATTATTGATCCCATCCAAGAACCCATCACATCCATCTAAGAAACCCAATAGCTATGTTAAGAGCCTAGTCCAAAGCATGTGGAAACACCAACCACCCATCCTAATCAAAATCCAAACATCCCATCTAATCCCATATCGGTTCCCTTACCATCTCATGGTCAACCCCTCTATACATCAATCCCATCATTGATCCTCCAACATCTCCTAGTGAACCCCTATCACCACCTCTTACTCCCCAATCCAATGAATATCAATGCATCCCACTTACCCTATCCATATCTAATATCGTGCTATCCATGCTTATCCTCCCTATGATCAAGATCTTATCCATGAGCAAGTAACCCACATCACTCCTATCCATCATCCCGTGCTAGTCCTATTCATTATCTGGATCAATATCCCATGATGAGACACTTGGTCCCCAAGAAAACATAGATAATCAAACAAATAATTTGGATGGATATCAAATCACATCCCATTGAGGATAATGATAATCAAGATCCAAGAATTCTACATCCATTTCCCATTGATCCTCCATCATCCCCTATCGAATTATATTTTTAGGTGTTTAGCCTAGTTGCTCGAGTTTAGGGTTGAGGGGTCAAGGGCATTATTTGAGGTTTACATGAGTTTAGGGTTGCTCAAGTAAATAGGGTTTAGGGTTTAGGGTTAAGGTTTAGGGGGGTTATTTAGGCTTTAGGGGTTTAGGGATGCTCGAGTTTAGGGTTTAGGGTTTAGGGGTTAGGGTTTATGGGTTAGGTGTTTAGGGTTGCTCGAGTTTAGGGGTTACGATTTAGGGTTTAGAGAGATAGACTAGAAAGGGGACCAATAGAGATTGGGAGAGATAGGGAGATAGAGGTTTAGGGTTGCTTCCAAGTTTTATGGTTTAGCAGTTAGGGGTTTAGGCTTACTCATTTTTAGGGTTTAGGGGCATTATTGAGGGTTTAGGGTTTATGGTTTAGGGGTTAGGGGTTAAGGTTTAGAGGTTTAGGTTTATGGTTTAGGTAGAGAGGAGAATAGGGAGATATAGAGGAGACCAAGCCTGGGAGAGATATCTCTGTCTTTTCTATCCCTCTCTAACTATACATGCCTCTCAATCTCTCTCCCTATCTCTTTATCTTGCTCTCTTTCGAACCCCTCTCTCTAACTCTACCTTTCTATCTCTCCCTCCCTCACTATCTCACTCCCCCTCTCTATCACTCTCCCAATCCCTCTACCTCAAATTTATCTCCCTATGTCTCTGGAAGTTGTATCTCTTGATCTCTTTCCCTATCTCTTAATCTATCCCTCACTACCTCTCTCTCCTCCTCTTTATCTCTCTCCCCATCCCTCTACCTCCTTAAATCTCTCTCCCTATGTCTCTAGACATCTCTCCATCTCTTTCTCTATCTCTATCTATCTGCATAACCCTATCTCTTAATATATCCCTCTCTACCTCTCTCTGTATTTCCCTATCTATCTCTCCCTCGCTAGATCTATCTCCCTATATCTCCCCTCTCTATATATATGTATCTATATCTTTCTCCCTCTTTAGACCCCTTTGTCTATCTCAATCCCCCTCTCTCCCTCTCCTTGTCTCTATCTCCACCTATCCCTCTCTATCTCTCTATTTGCCCCTCTATCTCTACATTCCAAGGGGTCGACATAGAAAGCGAGAGAGATATAGAGAAAGAGAGGCAGATAGAGTTGTAGAGAGGGAGGATAGAGAAATAAAGAGAGAGAGACTCTCCCATGTAGATACAAGGTTACATTTGTCCCTCCTAGTATATACAAGTTCTATTTCACAAACCACATGGATATTTGAGTCTAGGGATACTCTTGGACCATCACTTGATTACCTATTTGATGCACTACATGAATAGTTACAATATATTTAATGTGAGAGTATGACATCCTAGACCATGATTTTGGCACCAACATTGAGAAGGTTATGATTTTTGCATTCATGACGCTTTATGTTTTCATGCTTCCCAGAATGCGCTCGTGTTATAATGCCAATGCATTATAATGAGAGTGTGTTATAACACACTAGCGTTATGAGAAACATGAAAAATGGGAAAGAACATGTGGGATCCGTGCTTCAGATCCCACATGACTGTTATTCATGATTTTCATGCAGTATATCCGACAAGAAAATGCTTTTCATGTTGTTTGACATATTGAGAATAATGTCCACCACCTTTTTTGTATTTTCAATGTAGAAGAACTAATTTTGCATGTTTTTGGAGAAAATTTGATTATTTAAACTGAAAGTTTCATGTTTCGTGTGTGATATTGTTTGAAAGCTAATTACCATTGATATATAGATTGAATTTGATGATATATGTTTGATTTTTCCATAAATTTCACTAATCATATTTTAGAGCTATATAGAATTCATAATCAAACCTGCAAAAAAGAAAAAATTGAGGATTTTGAAGCCATATTTTGGAGAATTGGTCAACTACAATATCGAATTCTAAGGTATGTTCAAGTTATGTCCATTTTAATTCACACACACACACACACACACACACACACACACACACACACATATATATATATATATTCTTATGTTCTTTATGTCTTTATTTTTTTATGTCTTTATGTTCTTTATGTTCTAAGATATATATGTGTCTAGGTATATCAGTTAGTTTAGTCAAAGTGACTCCAAATTCCTCATGTTTCCACCTTGTTTTGGCCCTTCATGCCTTCATTTCACAAGAGAAAAATAATTTCAAATACTTCATAAAATAATTTTAGTGAACAATTGTTTGTCATACTCATATTCATGATCAATGGAGCCAAAATTGATTTTGGAACTCTTAATATTTGCCCTAGGATGATATAGAAGGATTTATTCCTTAATATGCATAATGATTCATTCAATAGAACCATGCAATGGCCTGAATCTTAGACTATCCTATGCCCCCTATTATGACAATCGTACTTGTCTCTATTGATCATTTAGACATAATTGTTAAGTGCCCTTTTGATAACTTCTCCATGCATGTTTCATAGTATGAATTCTTTTGGAGAAGGTTGGAGGATGTGGAGACCTCTTTAGTGTCTTGGGCTAGGACATTCCTTATGCACCTATTCATGATGATTTGTATGCACATGACACAACAATATTTCAAAATTTCCTAATTGTCCTTTGTTAGCACATGATGGTGGTTACCTTGATCGACTATATACCTTTCAATACCCTAAATTACAGAGATTAGTTTAATGATTTTTATGAGAGTCCTAGGTATGGCTACCCTAAAGAAGTCAAGGATAGTACTCTTTGACCATATTATATTGTAATAATCCCTCTCACTACATATGTAGTTTCCTTAAGGGTTTTAGGGCCTTTAGTAATGTTGTACCATTCTCATAGAGTCCTCACTTAGGAATTTGACAACTTGGGAGACCTTTGTATATGAGTGTCCTAATGGCTTGGGTAGTCTTTGATTATTTTGGATTGTGATAGTCCCTTCTTGAATTGTTCATGACTATATCAGACAACAAAATAGCTCTTCATTTACCCTTTCCATTACCATCATTTAAAACATTTCCTTCTTCCTATGAAAGCTTCCTATTGTTATGGCACCATTTGGATGATCGTATCATGACATTATCTTGACTAATAATAGCCCTTGTTATGGTTGTCATGTGAATAATCCTCCATGAAACCCTCATGTAACTTATTGAAATTGTGAAGACATTATGACCTAACTTGCAACCATAGAAAGAGCCATTAGACTTGTCATGAAACCATGTTAATCGAAGAAAATGTATATGAAATAAGGCTCTTAAATCCTTAGGAAGACAAGGATCTTGAGGGGCATACTTAGTAATAGTCCTATGACACTTTGCAAGACAATCCTCATGGAAGAAGAGTTAAATTAGTGACTGTCCAATATATTAGTGACTATCCAATAGTACAATCATTAGTGACTGTCCATATTATGCTAGGGTCATATTTTAGGTTGCTAGGCAAGTTTTAAAGGACTGTCTTGATGTTATTAAAGTTACAAAGTGTGGTCATCAGTGCAAATGTGGTTATAAGCCTTTGAAATTGTCATTTCTCAATGTTTATCAGTCATTTATGACTGTTATAAATAGCAGTCATGTTTTGAAATTCAAAATATATGCTATATATATATAGGATTGTCATCATGTGGGTTTAGTATCTTCATAGGATTGATTATTGATCCAATGCTTGAGAATTTTCCCAATAAGACCTAATGTGCATGTCTCTTTCTATGACAATGGAAGAGGGTTTGCCACTCAGCAAGAACACACATCATTCATTTTACAAAAGGACTATTATACAAAAGAGTTACCCAACCACTTGGTGAGAGTCCAAGGTCCTATCATTGAGTTGAAGAAGCTATCCTTGTGCAAACTTTAAAGGTGCTAGATCATGCAAATGTTGCATAAGACTGGCATAGATAGTGTTCTTACACATTTCTCAATCATGCTCCTAGGTGCACTTCATTAGGCCTCTAGCATTGACCTTATTGGGGCTTTGAACCAATTTGTTTGAACAAATGCAGATGACATGGTAGACTTGCCTTGGGGCTCAAAAGATCTTGAACATGATCTTGGACACTTCTATGTGGTGATGACCCAACCTTACAACAACTCATTGGCTCGCATCTTCTTGTATTGCTGCTCCTAGTAGAGACAACTTCATTGGATTAAGAATCAACAAGAACAAATGGTTTTTAACACTTAACCACTAATGTGGAAACCCTTACACCTTGCATACAAGTGCTTTCAAGGAGGTTTCAAGGTCTACACACACCAAAAAGGTTCACACTAGACTAGTCACAATTTGAGGGCTTCAATGTCTCATGCAATCTACTTGGGACAGTCTTGACATTTTGTCAAATAATTGCCAAGAAAGCTCAAAAACCCCTTGAATAGATCTGTAAGACCTTCATACACATCCTCCACACCTTCTCCTATCACAAAACACTCTGATCTTGCTTTGATAGAATTCAAACTACCCTTCACAACCCTCACAATCTGATACATTTAGAATATCAGACTTACTATCCATTAGAAGCACAACCTGGGCATCATAAAAATGACTTTTATCAAACCTGCAACAGCCATGAACATGAAGAACAAGTTGCTGATTTGGTTGAGAAAATGGGTATAAATCAAGCTAGTCTTTCACCACAAGGGGAGATGCATGATATTTGTGCATTTGGATGAGTTCAAAAGTATTTTAGAGACCTCCATGATACTGTCCTAGCCTAGGAAATGCTCACACATGAACATTTAAGCAAGAATTAGGGGAGTTTTAGATCATGATCTTGATGTTGTCAATTCAAGGAATTTGAGTGCTTTTTGGGACAGTTTTTTGGTCTATCATATCTTTTAACAATTTTTGTCCTATTTATGATGACTTTGATCATGGTCTATCATATCTTAATAAACAAGGACAATGATGAATTTCATGAAATTGGAGCTCCTAAAGTGATGCAAATCACCAAACATGATAACTTATTAAATGTATTTTTTCATTGTGGCCATTATTCATTGTCATTATAAAGGTTCTAATTATCATTGTCTTTTTCATCATGCTTGAAGAAATCATCATCATGCCGAGGAAACGAGCAAAGACTCTTAACACTAGAAGAACGTGAAGCTGAGAATGAGAGGAAAAGAGAAAGAATGAGGCAAATTTGGGAAAGTAGGAAATTGTCAACCATACAAGAAGACATTCCACCATTGCTAATTGAGGAGGAACACACATCTAATGAAGCTAAGAGAGAGATAAAATTGGTGGCACAAAGGGAATGAACGCAAAACTTTCATGCAATGAGGAAAGCGAATCTCCAAGTTGGAGGCATTCCATCATCCACAGGTCAAGTTGAAGGAACACCATCATTATCTTCTCAAATTGGAGACACTCCATCTTTCACAGGTGAAGTAGAAGGTACATCTTCATTTTCTTCTCAAGTTACTGGCACGCCATCATGCACATGTCAAGTTGAAGGTACATCATTTTTATTTTTTTCACCTCCAATTGAAGGTACATCGTCTATCCCATCTCAAGTACATATTGAAGAAATTCCTAATGTTGAGTCAACTTTACCAATTAAAACGCCTCCTAGAATTTTGCATAGGAAGCCTAAGTTTCTAATTGATATTGATGAGAATGTATTGAAGCCCATGCAGGATAAGATCCCCATGCGCACTTGCCAAATATATGCAAATAAAATATGGAAATTATTCTTTGAGAATTTAAATGAAATCAGAAGATGTCAACTATTTGTTGAATTGATGCAAAATCTAAAATTTAGGCCCACTATGAAGATTCTTGGCCTAAGAACATCGAATGCCTCAATTGAAAAATCAATTGTCAAGAATCTAATGAGTGCATTTGAGAGTGTGGGTTCCACCTCATGCACCAAGGATAGTAATGTCACACGACGTCTCATTACATTGACAATAGTAAGCCAACAAACAAAGAAAGCTCACCTCATTAGAAAGACAAGTCAAGCATTGAAAATAAGTAGAAAAACTCTAATGAGAGCCATTGGAAGACATGAAAGAGTTGAGGACCCAAACACTAATGAATTGTGGGCATTCTCTGGGAGCTCCCATGGAAAGACAGTTGGTATTGAAGCTTTGAGATCACTAATTGAAGACTTTTGGAAGAATTACACAAGGGTATCTCTAAATCAAAGGGATGTGGTAAGAAGAAGAATCGGTAGTTGAAACTGTGAGCCACATCTGAAGCATTTTTGGATATGACTCGAACACAATTTTTTGGTAAATTTCTAGAGATGTATCCTCAAATTAAAATTTCTCAAAGATATTTTGAAATGCTAAAACCTTTCTATGTCAAAATAAATCACACACTCACTACTTGTTGTAGATTACATATTGAATTTTCTAACCATTTTGATGTTTATCGGTCTATATGTTTAGATTTGCATACTAACAATGTTTTGTAGGATTGTGGCATACATGCCCCACCAACTACTTCAAGAGACTTCATATCAATAATTTTATGTGAAAGAGAGGAAGGTCAAATATTCTACAAGAAATTGTGCTTGGATGGCACATATCAACATTGTGGTGGCTTGCAACATATGCCAATATGTGAACATATGGAAAGCTCACATGCAATTGGAAACAAACTAGTAGAGTTCGGCAAGTATGAAACAGTGGCCTACAATACAAAAGATGCTAAAGAAGCGAAGAGGTGCGAATTGGTTATTGAAAATATTCCAGTGTATCAGTTTATGTCTACATTTTGCTACAGTATAGTGTATGAGTATGTAAGGCATACCCATAGAGCTTAATGGTTGGACTTGCAATTCAAGTTATGCAAGGACATATTTCCACTTGGTAGCATTGTTTCAGTCATTGACTTTACAGAGAACTACAGTCTATAGCCACAGCACGAGGTATAATCACAATATTACAACTCGATACAGGTTTCTATATTTGTGCACATTGCATTCATTCATGCGAATGATGGTACAAAGGATGACTGAAAGATCATAAGGGAGTATCATTTTTATATTAGTGATGATCATACACATTCTATGGAGTTTGTGCAAGGTTGCTTTCAGGTGTTCTACAATGATTTGGCTAGAAGGGGCATATCGTTCAATCAGCATATCATATGGTCAGATAACTATGCATCACAATTCTAGAACTCATGAAATTTCTATTGGCTGAGTAGGAGGCATAATATTATAGGTGTTCAGCATATGTGGAACTTTTGTGAGGCTGAGCATGGAAAGGGGGAGCATGATGGTGTAGGAGCATGTATCAAAAGAGCCATAGGATGAGAAGAGTTAAAGTATAAAGACAATGCAAAGTTGACAGATGCAAAATCAACCGTCGAGTGGTGTAATGCTTTGATGGGTCCAGGAAATGAAGGTAAGTCTTCAGTTCATAGATTTTTTGGTTGATAGATGATACTAACATTGTACCATATGAGGGCTATTGTACACTAATAGGATCAAGTGAGCTACAATCTTTCAGAAGCTCAATTGTAGGTTCATGGAGTATCCATACGCGAAAGATGGCATGCTTTTTTTCTTCATGTACAATTCAAGCTTGGGATGAGTGTGAGTGAAAGGAGTGGGTTGATGAATGGCAGTTAAGTTATCTTAACCCACTTGACATGTATCGACCCCCGACGACATTGGAACTGATAGAGATAGTTCAATCATCAGTTGACTTTGACCACATATTAGATCTAGTTCAACCAAGTAATATATCTACTTGCATAGTTTTTGAAATTCTTAATGTTATCTTACTTTGCAGTGTTTTTGTAATGTTGACTAATTTCATCTAATTTGCTACACATATCAATATAGGGCATATTTATGCAATTATTGTAGATGAAGATAATGAAGAGGGAACAGATTATTACTTGTGTCGTTGTGTTGAGGCCAAAAAGAAATTGGAGGCTCCAGTTACAGATGGAGAAAACATCGAATACCCTACAGGCTCAGTGGTTGTTACTGGAACATGGCTTAGAAGGTACCCACATAAGAGTGTTAATGTTTGGCTATTTCAGGACTTTGACACGCATCAAAAGATTCTTCATTACTCGAAACTTGTCATGGCAACCAATGTTCATTTGATACAATTTTGGGGTAAACCTTTGAACAAGACCTTGTGGAAGGTGCATGAGTCTGACCATGAGGCAATACTTGACACAATAAAGAGTAGAGAAGACCCAGATGGTTTGTTGGATTAATTTGTAAGTGTGCATATAACTTTCCTAGATGGTTACTTGTACTTTATTTTGTATATAAATAGTAGTATGAATTTCCTCCCTCCAGTATACATCTGGTAGGTTTGATTCTCTTACCATTGTCCTTGCAGTTTCTTGAACAATCCTATTCTTTCTTTCAACCACTCCATTTTGCTGAGGATTCCTATCCTTTGACCGAGGTATGAGCCAATAACATGAAAATGTCATAATTTTGTATTTCTTGTTTTATCTCATGTCATTTCATGTACATAAATGATATTTATGTTTAGTCAATTTTACTTCTTGATGCTTCTCACAGGAGGTCACAACTCCAACCTATCCAACTACAGACAAAGAAGCTAGAGACAAGATGATGGAGAGTGATCATCGGATGGCGGTAAGTGATTGATTACATATGTAATGTTATATATTTCATACATTTTATATATTAATGTGCATATATTGTTTGATTGTATTAACAGGTGGAGCTGGATGAACTTCTGTCGAAGAGGTCTACTCAACGACAGAGAGAGGATGAGTCACTGATTGGCTCTACATCTAGGAACTACTGATGTATGCTTAGATGGCTTTGTATACATACTTTTGTATGAACTACCGATGTATATTTTTTAATATTTGCCTGTATGGCTTTGTTTAGACATGCCTATATGGCTTTGTATGTAAACTAGATGTTATGTTAATGACATTATGTATATGACAGTTTATATTAAATATTTAATATGAATTATCATTACATAAATTTGGTTTTACACATGCCAATTGTATTTGCTTGAAAGTAAGGAATGCATAATTGTGCAGGTCTATTGGTTGTCTATTGTTTGATGATACCATTATGCTTTTAGGATATGTTGTTGGGTTTTGTGATATAAAGATGCTTCTTCATAGAGTATGTGATGTGATGCACAGAGTTGTAGTGATCCATCATCATCATGTTATGCTTCATGGGGTTAATTCTAAGTGATGGATGAAATTGATCCTTAAGTGTCTTCATCCTATTCACTCATGTTTCACTCATGTCATATCAAGATTGATGTCATAGGGTTTGGATGTTAGTTCATAATATTCATGTTTATCATGTTACAATAGTAGGACATAGTTGCTTATGTCATTGGTTCATGCCATTGGATCATTGGATTTGGTTGTGGTTCTTCATCATAACATGTCATGCTTTTAGGAGTTGGATTAGGTTGTGGTTCTTCATCATAACATGTCATGCTTTTAGGAGTTGGATTGGGTTGTGGTTCTTCCTCATGACAAGAGTTTGTTCATGTCTTCACACTTCTTTGTGCTCCATGTCTTCAGTGTTCTCAATGTCTTCATGTGTCAGATTTCTTCAGTATCCTCATGATGTTGATGTTGATCACAAAATATGGTTTTAAGGTCATGTTGATGTTGATTGATGAGTTGTGGTTGTTTTTGGAAGTTTTGGAAGTCTAAAGGATGTCGTGGGACCAAACGGACTTCACCAATGCATCAGGGTGGGCAGTTAAATGCTAGGGGAGGTCTTGTTTCATGTGCCTAGCGCCCCAATCATTCGGGACAACAGGCTATCGACAAAGTCCTTTAAGATCCCTAAGATGTAAAAACTGCCAAACTTTGACAGAGCAGTTCTCAGAATTCATGGTAGCTGGGAACATTTCATTTGGACCTACAGGTGCACGTGGGGTCTGTCCACAATAACCTCTCTCAATTTTGGTCAACTCGAATCTATTTGACCATGCCGAAATCAAATGCATTCTTGCAAAATGTTTTAGTTTCATGCAGTGGAAAGGTGCCAGGAGTGACATTTTTTATTCCATAGGTCATGGGACCGAACAGACTTCACCAATGCGTCAAGGTGCGTAGGTAAATGCTAGGGGAGGTCTCATTTTGTGTGCCAAGTGTCCCAATCCTTTGGGACAGCAGGCTACCGGTAAAGTCCCTGAAGAGTCCAAAGTGCAAAAAGGTAGCAATCTTTGACAAGTTTTTACTTGGAAACCATGATACTTAGAAACATTTCGTTTGAGGCAACACAATCACGTAGAACCTCTCTACAATAACCTCTCTCAGTTTTTGATATCTCTGAGGCGTTTGCCCGTGGTGAAAGGTTTTATGTTGTCCCCAAAATCGTTAGAAGGAGGTAGTGTAAAGTTGCAAAGGGGTGTAACTTTCATCCTGCTCCTGATGCAACCAAACTAATAGTTCTAATGCATCCAGATGGATATGTTTAGGCTAGGCATGGTACTTTTTTGCACCCAAACATGCCGAAACAGTTCGAGCTACATTGTACTAGAGATATCCCTGAAGAGTCCAAAGTGCAAAAAGGTAGCAATCTTTGACGAGCTGTTACTCAGAAACTATGACACTTAGAAATATTTTGTCTGAGGAAATGTGATCACGTAGAACCCCTCTACAATAACCTCTCTCATTTTTTGATATCTCTGAGGCATTTGCCCGTGGTGAAAGGTTTTTTGTTGTCCCAAAATCATCAGAAGGAGGTAGTGTAAAGTTGCAAAGGGGTGTAACTTTCATCCTACTCCTGATGCAACCAAACTGATAGTTCCAACACATCCGGATGGGTACGTTTAGGCTAGGTATGGTCTTGTTTTACACCCAAACATGCCGAAATAGTTCAAGCTATATTGTACCGGAGATATCCCTGAAGAGTCCAAAGTGCAAAAAGGCAGCAATCTTTGACGAGTTGTTACTCGGAAACCATGACACTTAGAAACATTTTGTCTAAGGAAACATGATCATGTAGAACCCCTCTAGAATAACCTCTCTTGGTTTTTGACATCTCTAAGGCATTTTCCAGTGGTGAAAGGTTCTTTGCTGCCCCCAAAATCGTCAGAAGGAAGTAGTGTAAAATTGCAAAGGGGTGTAACTTTCATCCTGCTCCTGTTGCAACGAAACTGATAGTTCCAACACGTCTAGATGGGTACTTTTAGGCTAGGCATGGTCCTTTTTTTACCCAAACATGCCGAAATAGTGCGAGCTACATTGTACCAGAGATATCCCTGAGGAATCGAAAGTGCAAAAAGGCATCAATCTTTGGCAAGATGTTACTCAGAACCATGACACTTAGAAACATTTCATCTAAGGCAACGCAATCATGTAGAACCCCTCTACAATAACCTCTTTCAGTTTTTGATATCTCTAAGGTATTTTCTCGTGGTGAAAGGTTTTTTGCTGCCCCCAAAATCGTTAGAAGGAGGTAGTGTAAAGTTGTAAAGGGGTGTAACTTTCGTCATGCTCCTGATGCGACCAAACTGATAGTTCCAACGCATCTAGATGGGTACATTTAGGCTAGGCATGGTCCTGTTTTACACCCAAACATGTCGAAACAGTTTGAGCTACATTGTACCGGAGATATCCCTAAAGAATCCAAAGTGCAAAAAGGCAGCAATCTTTGACTAGCTGTTAGTCAAAAACCATGGCACTTAGAAACATTCTATCTAAGGAAACACAATCATGTAGAACCCCTCTACAATAACCTCTCTCAATTTTTGATATCTCTGAGGCATTTTCCCGTGGTGAAAGGTTCTCTGCTACCCCCAAAATCATCAGAAAGAGGTAGTGTAAAGTTGCAAAGGGGTGTAACTTTCATCCTACTCCTGATGCGACCAAACTGACAATTCCAACGCATCTAGATGGGTACATTTAGGCTAGGCATGGTCTTGTTTTGCACCCAAACATGCTGAAACAATTTGAGCTACATTGTACTGGAGATATCCCTGAAGAGTCCAAAGTGCAAAAAGGCAGCAATCTTTGACGAGCTATTACTTAGAAACCATGAAACTTAGAAACATTTCGTCTGAGGAAACACAATCACGTAGAACCCCTTTACAATAACCTCTCTCATTTTTTTATATCTCTGAGGCGTTTGCCCGTGGTGAAAGGTTTATTGCTGCCCTGAAAATCGTTAGGAGGTAGTGTAAAGTTGCAAAGGGGTGTAGCTTTCATCCTGCTCCTAATGCGACCAAACTAACAGTTACAACACATTCGAATGGGTACATTTAGGCTAGGCATGGTTCTATTTTGGACCCAAGGCATGTCAATTGTTTGACCTAACACCTCAAAGAGATCTTCTGTCATGGAATGCAATGATTGCAAGATATGCAAAAAATGGATTTGTTGAAAAGGCTTTAGAAACTTTCAAGCAAATGCAATTGGCATGTGTAAAACCAAATTCCACAACCTTTTCTAGCATCCTCCAAATTAGGATCTTTGGAACATGGTATGGACAACCATCAAAGCATAAAGGATATAGGAATTTTGCCAGATGTTGTAATTCTTGTTGCCCTTGTAGACATGTATGCAAAGTGTGGAAGCATAGACAAGGCACGTGGACTGTTTGATCATACAACACCTCAAAGCATAAAGGATATAGGAATTTCTCTAGATGTTGTAATTGTTGTTGCCCTTGTAGACATGTATGCAAACTGTGGAAGCATAAAGGATATCAGAATTTTGTTAGATGTTCTATTTGCACTTGCCCTTGTAGACATGTATGCAAAGTGTGGAAGCATAGACAAGGCACATGGATAGTTTGACCTAACACCTCAAAGCATAAAGGATATACTAGAATTTTGTTAGATATTGTATTTACAGTTGCCCTTGTGGATATGTATGTAAAGTGTGGAAGCATAGACAAGGCATGTCAATTGTTTGACCTAACACCTCAAAGAGATCTTCTGTCATGGAATGCAATGATTGCAAGATATGCAAAAAATGGATTTGTTGAAAAGGCTTTAGAAACTTTCAAACAAATGCAATTGACATGTGTAAAGCCAAATTCCAAAACCTTTGCCAACATCCTCCAAATTAGGATCTTTTGAACATGGTATGGACAACCATCAAAGCATAACGGATATAGGAATTTTGCTAGATGTTGTAATTGTTGTTGCCCTTGTAGACATGTATGCAAAGTGTGGAAGCATAGACAAGGCACGTGGACTATTTGATCATACAATACCACAAAGAGACATCCTCTCATGGGATGTAATGATTGCAAGATATGCAAAAAATGGATTTGTTGAAAAGACTTTAGAAACTTTCAAGTAAATACAATTGGCATGTGTAAAGCCAAATTCCACAACCTTTGCCAGCATCCTCCCTATCTATACACCAAAATAGAATGTTTGGAATAGTGTATGTACAGCCATCAAAGCATAAAGGATATAGGAAATTTGTCACATGTTGTAATAGCGGCTACCCTTGTAGACATGTATGCAAAGTGTGGAAGCATAGACAAGGCAAGTGAACTATTTGGCTGATGCCCAAAAGAAATGTTGCCTCATTGAATGCAATGATTGCAAGATATGAACAAAATGGATTTTTTGATAAGGCTTTAGAAACTTTCAAGCAAATGCAATTGGTGGGTGTAAAGCAAAATTCCACAACCTTAGCCAGTATCCTCCTTGCCTATGCCAAAATGGATATCCATCAAAGGATAAAACATATGGGAATTTTATTAGATGTTGTAGTTGCAATTGCCCCTAGAGACATGTATGCAAAGTGTGGAAGCATAGACAAGGCACGTGAGCTATTTGGCATGATGCCTCAAAGAAATGTTGCCTCATGGAATGTAATGATTGCAAGATATGAACATTTAATGGATTTTTTGATAAGCCTTTAGAAAGCTTCAATAAAATATAATTGGCGACTGTTAAGCCAAATTTCAAAAACCTTAGAAGTGGTATCTTTGGGACATGATATAAACATCCATCAAAGCATAAAGGATATAGGAATTTTGTCAAATGTTGTAGTTGTAAGTACCTTGCAAGACATGTATGCAAAGTGTGGAAGCATATACAACAAACGAGAATTGTTTGACAGGATGCCTCAAAGAAATGTTGTCTCATGGAATGCAATGATTGCAAGATATGCACAAAATGGATTTTTCATACGGCTTTAAAAACTCTCAAGCAAATGCACAAAAGTAAATTTCAACCAAACGCAAATTTTGGCACGTCTAAAACCAAATTGCACAACCTTATTCAACTTCCTCCTTGCCTATGCCAGAATGGGATCTGGGGAACATGGTGTGGACAACCATCAAAGCATAAATGATATAGGAACTTTGCCGCATGTATTGTATCTGCAACTACTCTTGTAGACATGTATGGAAAGTGTGGAAGCATAGACAAGGCGTGTGAACTATTTGAAATGATGCCTCAAAGAAATGCACAGCCCCACATAATGCAATGATTGCAAGATATGCACAAAATGGATTATTTGAAAATGATTTATAAACTTTCAAGCAAATGCAATTGGCACGTGTAAAACCAAATTCCTGTAACGATAATTGATCATCATATTAAATATTTAATATAAATTGTCATATACATAATGTCATGAACATAACATCTAGTTTACATACAAAGCCATATAGGCATGTCCAAACAAAGCCATACAGGCATATATACAAAAATATACATCGGTTACATACAAAAGTATGTATACAAAGCCATCTAGGCATACAAAAAATATCCCAAAAACTAGTTTCCTATGGACTTTTATGAAATAATCAGCAGCCCTTGCTTGACCGTGAAGATGGAGAGCCAATCCATGACTCATCCTCTCTCTGTCGTTGAGTAGACCTCTTCGACAGAAGTTCATCCAAATCCACCTATTAATACAATCAAACAATATGTAGATTACTATAGAAAATGTACATGAAATATATAACATCACATATGTAATCAATCGCTTACCACCACCCGATGATCACTCTCCACCATCTTGTCTCGAGCTTCTCTGTCCATAGTCAGATGGGTTGGAGTTGTGACCTCCTGTGAGAAGCATCAAGAAGCAAAATTGACTAAACATAAATATCATTTATGTACATCAAATGACATGAGATAAAACAAGAAATACGAAATTATGACATTTTCATGTTATTGTCTCATACCCTGGTCAAAGGATTTGAAGACATCATGGTTGCAGCAATGCCTATCTGCGCTAACTCATGAAGATGAGGAGTCTCCACATTCAACATCTAAAAATCAAGTTCAAGATTATTCAACCAAAATAAATACATAACATTATTTTAAAAATGCATAATGATTAGAAATGGTTAAATTTACCTCCATAAAAGTGGTGGATTTGCATCCAGGGGACCAAGGAAACTATGGAGGTGTCAGTGACTATTGAAATCATCAAATTGTCACAAAATAATATTACCATTGACATATCTACAATAATTATGATCATGTGATAAATTATGTACCTGCTAGCTTGACCTCCTCTCATAACCTGCCAATGGATGCCTAACGGAGGTAGGATGAAGACTCTGACCATGGAATTTCATTGCGCAAACAATTACATACATTATTTTTGAATTATATTATAGATAGTCATATAAAATTAATTACAAATTTAAAATAACAATATATTAAATCAAGATGGAACTTTTTTAAAAAATTACCTGAGAGTCAATACCAAATGTAGTATGTAATATATCATTGGTGAGAACAATATCATCCAATATGGATGTCTCCATCATTGGATGTTGCTTATGCATCACAGCATCTTGTTGAGTGTCCTATCGTGAGTCCTGCGTCCCATAATCACACAAGTTCCCACATGAACTATACAAATGTGGGGACAAATGACACCTACTTCTCTCACCCTCATTGGCCTAGGTAAGATCATCGGCATGCTGTGATAGAGTTTGGGTGAGAGTAGTCAATGAATGTAATGTCTCCACCTGAACACTCTCCTTCAAAGTCAAAGGGAGTGACCTATGTTCTAGCCTAAATAGGGGTACAGGCACACAATTTTCATCTCACTGAGCCCCCACTCTATCTTGGGCAAAGCCACCACCTCTACCCTGGAACTCAAGAATGTCAAAATAATTGGGAATCTTCTTGAGGATGAACTCGCAATGGAGTTTCCTCAAGAAATATTGTGGCACCTCATCATTGTTGCATGGGCGCTCATTGAAGACCATGTACCATCTATCCCAAAAATTTTGGGATATTTTTTCATTCCTACACCAATGAATAGGAAACCGTTTGCAAGTTTCTTCTAATCTTTGGCCGGTTTTGGGATTAATAAAGTGTGCACATAATTGAGATTTTATAATTTTTTCATTCTTGACTTGTTCATATGACAACTTGTCAGCATAATATTGCTGACACCTCTTCCTATAGTCTTGGAATTCGGTGATTTGTTTTGTCACCGAATCAGTGTGGGAAACAATCTCCTCTAGTGACTTTGCAAGCACCCTCCTACAATAGGTACTTGCACTTGGATTGTTTAGCATTTGAATAAGAGTTTGAAGATGTTTCTTGTTTTCTTCTATTATCTGTAGGTAGTTTTCTTGAGTATCCCTTACATTGTGAGGAAGTGAAGGTGGGTTTTGAGGGTTTGGAGGGTTTTGGGGGTTATTTTCACCCTCATTAGCTGGATTTGGGTTTTTCCTTGCCTTAATAACTATAAATGCAATATAAAAACTAATCAATCATTGCAAAATTCAAAAATTATTCTTAAACTAACAAAAATTGATCAAACCCTACCTTCTTCAGCTGCTAGACCCTCCAAATTTGTTGCATGACATCTTTATCAGTGAGGTGGCATCGTGAAAATGATGTTTTCTCTATTGCACGTGCTTGGAGTGGCTTTCGTTGAACGCGCTCGTGGTTTCTTCTCATCTTTTTGGCACACAAACTCCTTTGGTCACAGTGAAATGGTAGAAATAAGGTTTTTTTAAACTTTTATGTCACAGAAAAACATGAGTGCGTTATAATGCACTCATGTTTTTTCTTGTTTTGGACCAAAACGTCCCATGGTGGTGACTTTTTGGTCCCCCATATTTGTGCATACACCCCTATTTTCCTTATGAACACTAGGGTATTCTTCCTTGTAGACCAGGGTTGATACTCATAGATTTTATTTATTGTCGCTACTGTTATTTTTCCTAGATGCACTTAGGAAGTAAGAGCACACACATTTATTTCAATCTTTTTCCATATTGGTTGTCTGTGGAGGTCAAAAGACCAACATAGGGGCTTGACCTGAAGGCAAGCTCCCAATCAGCCCCAACAAATTTTATTCATCTTTGTTGTTGCAAGTGTTAGAAGAGATTCAACCACACGAGGATTTGATAATCTCTTCCTCTTCCTTTCCTTGTTCTATTTTGTATTTTCAATCTTTCAACTAATTATTTCAATGTGCTTATTCATTGATTATGTCACTTGTTATGGTGTTGGGCCCTCATTCTAGTTCCATGTGTAGACTAGGTAACCAGATGAACCTGGACATAAACATACACTAAGAGTTTTCTAGATTTTACTTTCATATTGACAATAGTGTGATGTGTAGACATCCACGTGACATGCCGACATCCTGGGTTGAGGCGCTCTCTTTTTAGTGCCAAGTGCCTCTATTATTTATATTTTTTGTTATGAATTCATTTCTGTAATTTGGTGCTTAGATTCTCATAATTTATAGTTTCATTGATGTAACTTTATGCTTTTTCTTATCAAAAGTAGTTGATTTTAAGTATAAATAAATTGGAGTTATGTTTCTCTTCCTAATTGGATAGCAGTAGAATACACTTCTTTGAAGCTAGTTAAAACCTAGTGTGATATCTTGGAAATTAATTCTAGTTATCTTCAATGTAGTCCTTCTTACAAAGAATTCATTTTTCATCATTAAAATATGTATGATGTCTATTATCACATCAATTATCTATCTGAAAGATATTGTAGAGAAATGTGTTAAGTAATGGAAAATGTGTATAGCTAGGTTAAGATGGGATATTGTTAGAGTAATTCTTACTAGGGTGTGGTTTTCAATGTAGAAATAAATTTAGTAATGAGTAATTATTTTGCCCTTAATATTTCTTATATGATTTAAGAATAACCTCTTGTGTGACTATTGTATGGAAATTGGGGTGACTACTGAGAATATGGAAATCAACATGAAGGAAAACAATAACAAAATGCAAAACAAACAATGCAATACCTTCACATTGATCCACAATTTGTCGATAAGGTGGAGAGTGTTGCACCCAAAACACTCTAGCTTTACCCAAAGAGATGAATGTTGATTGCTCAATTCTGTGCACATAACAATGATATGGAGATTGATAGATGAATGGATGGATGATGATAGATGCAAAATAGATAGATTATGGATTCAAAGGAAAATTTGGCAGAGTAAGGATGCTAGAAGAAGATTCATTACAAACGACTCAAGAGAGGCTACCTTTATAGAAAAGGCAAATTTGAATGGATGGTTGTGATTGAGAGTTATTTTGAATGATATGTGTTGAAGTCCAGGATGACACTGAGAGGGGGGGTGAATCAGTATTGTATAAATTTTACAATTTTTACACCTTTTGAGTTACAGGATAAAGAGAGAGAAAGGCTTTAACATACATATGCACAATTATAATGTTGAAGGCATGAAATATATGCACACATGAAGACACAAAAGATTATGCGAGAGGAAAACCCTCCTAGGGTAGAAAAACCTCTCAAAATTGCCTCACTGGCTTAAGCAAAAACCTCACTGGTTACAATGTTTAGAAGCACCAACTTCAAGGAGCACCAACTCCTAATACATATAAATAGGTCTCACTGACCATACAAGCCTCACTAGCTACAAGATGCCTCACTGGCAAACACAATCACCATTAGAAAAGATAAACAAAATCAAAGGGTTACTCTGTTTCTATTCAATTCATTATCCCATCTCTATATAATACAAAATCCATTTATAATTTCTCCATGTGTATGTCTTCAACCTGCATATGATGCTCAATCAATTCACCTAATTTAGATTATCTTTGCACATTCAATTGAATATTGTCTTCATACTTAATTTGATTCAATCTATGTCATACAAGTTTTGGTTCACATCCATTACAACTGTATCATCAAATTATCTTCATCATTTTATGTTCATCCGCACAACAACTACTTATCCATCAAAAACACCTGTGATGACATTACATTCTTCATCTTCACTATTTTTTTTCAATTTCACTTTCATTTTCCTCTTCTCAAAACTATGTTCCACCTGCAAAAATAAACACATATATGTATTTCTTCTTGCATCCATGTAATAAAAATCTTCCCATATTCCATTTTTATTTTCTCTGAATATCTTTTCATATCTCTGTGCGAACTTTAAAAACCACTTCAATCTTTTCATCTTCTCCTTAAAAAAAATCTCCAGTTAATTTTGCCCTGCATAAAACATATAACAAAGAGATATATATAAAAAATTTCAATCAAAACATTAAATCAAATTCCTTATCACCAAATATTATTCAACCCTTGATCTTTCATTGTCCTCTCTCTATCAAAAATCTCTTCCTCTGCTCTTGAAAATAATCTTTATTTCCTCACAAAAAATTATTTCATTTTATTTTCATAAATCTTGTGCAAAATTCCTTGACCCAATATTTTCCTGCAAGCTCTTTGAAAAATCTTCTCACCTTCTTAATAAAAAAACTTCAAAAGTATTTTATTAGTCTATAAAGAAGAAAAATCTTTCAATCATGTATTCGGATCTCAAAACTCTTAAGCTTCCTTCTCAATTCCTTCTCAAAAAGAAACTTTCTTATTTTTTATAAAAAGAAATAAAAGCTCCTTCAGTATAGATTTTAACACTTCAGGAGGCTTACTATGAAATCTTAAAAATAGAAGGAAATCTCTCCAAAATAGCCAAAAAAAAATCTGCCACCAAACATACTAAAAATAACCTTTTCTAAAACAACTTAACTGCAGATGATGACCATTCAAATGTCAAAGTTAACAAGGAGAGAGGAGGTCTTAGTTTGAACACCGACCATGGATCTTGTAATTCACGCTTAGTCCATTTTTAAACATGGCCATTGATATAAAATTGGCGCATAACTCATTTAAAAACAAACTTGATATATCGGTGAATGCCCTTAGATGCCCAGTCAACTTAATGACCCCAATCCCCTTTAGAAGGTCATCACTTAAGTGATGACCTATAATAACAAGTCACTTTTAATTTATAACAAAAAGCAACATCAATCTAATGACGGGTAGAGAAAGATGATTTAAGGAAATTAAAGGCATTTTGTCATTATGACATATGAGACACAACTCACACATCATATGACTATGATTGTGACAATGACCCAAAAATGAATATGCATATAATGAAGTCACCATTAGATTACTGTGTCACATGTCTATCAAATGTCCAATCAATAAGACTAAGACCTCCTGATTTGGAATGACAACCCTTCCTTCGAACACCTTGCTTCTTCTATCCTTGAGATAGCATGACAACAATCTTTGCATCAAGTAAACCAAGTGAATTCCTTGCTTGAATATGAACACACATCAAGCATGTTCACAAAGTGAACTTTTGTAAACTCCAATAACATGACATCCTGAAATCCTTTGAAGACATCTCAACATGATGAACACCATGAAGCAACTCCACCAAGAATCCTTTTTGAAATCAATGACAACCTAACACCATCAATATGGATGGTTGAGATCGATTAGGGTTGATTAGGGTTTCCTTGCACCTCAAGAAATCGTAGTCATGTGACAAGTGTGTGAAGGAGAATGAAAGGAATCTAATTCAAACATTTTATTTGAATTAGCTTTCACATGTGACTTGTATTAAATGTAAGATGTACTACCCCACATGAGACAAAAGGAAAGTGGACAAGTGTTTGATTGCGATAAAAGGAATCTAATTTAAATAAAAGATTATTTAAATTAGTTTGACATGTGAAGGGATTAAGTGGAGGATGTAACATGTGACACTTGTTTGAATGAGACGAAAGGTGAGGGATTAATTCAAATATTTAATTTGAATTATGCGAGACATGTGATTAGGGAATTAATTAAATAAAGTGTGTTTATTTAATTAATTAGGAATGTGATTAAGTTGGAATTATGAGTGGGAAGACCTAGGATCTAGGGCAAAACATTACAAGGTCATGTCGACTAGGTGATGGACAAATTTATGTGTCTACATTTTGCCCCTCTTTGAGATGATGTTCGAGATGATAAGACTTGTGTCGAGTAACATCATTTCAAAGAAGCTAAGGAAATAGATAGAAGAAAAGGATAGGGTGATGATGCCTCCTCGAGAGGATAGGCGGGTTGAACAAACACAGGTAGGCTCTCGAAATGAAATGGAATTGGTCAAAGAAGAAAGGTAAAGGGATGGATAGAAGAAAGGGAACGATGTGTTATGTTGCAATGAAAGTGAGCAACCATGATGTTTGATATAGCATGAGACATTATGCACTAGTGTATAAGGACCAAGGTGACGATGTGTCTCGTGCCCCAGTGTAATACAACCTTGTCTAGATACAAGATATGAATATTAGCTAGGTTGATACCGATGTGAAAAAAATGCAAGATAAATTGATAACACACACAAACAAGCATGCACAAATGATACAAAAAACAAACAAGGTGTTGCCCCTGTCAAGTTGTAAACTAATGATTGATTAATTCATAATGATGATAGTGTTGTCCTTTCGAGGAACGATATATCCCTAGATCAACACAAGGATGTGGGAACGATATATCTCATTGATGATGATTGATTGATTTGGTTTACAACAAGATTAGGATCAAGACCAAGGATGTGATTGGATAATTTGACACAATTGATTAGCTTGATTGATATGGATTAATGATTGACTTGCATTTGGATTATTGCTTGAAATTGACTTGATGAAGTGACTGGATTGATTTGATTTGATGAAGAATGAGATTTCATTAGATTTTAGGTGTTTATTGATGATGTGGAAGATAGATGATAGAAGAAATGTGAGATGGATGAAGATGATGATGAAAGGATATAATGATTGGATGAAGGATGAAAGATGGAAGAAGGGGTCTATCGTCTATGCATGAATCTAGGTACTTCCTTCGTATCCCAGATTGCCTACATACTTTGTATTCACGGGATCAAGGCATTTAACGATAGAGATGAGATGTAGTTCAGATTTGTGTTTTATTGATGGTGATGAAGGTGGAATATGGATTGATCAGGTTATGGATTGATTGGGATTGATTGAATGATGTTATTTGATTTGCTTTTGATTGTTTGATAGATTGGATGATTGATAGATTGGCTTGATTTGATAATGTGATTGGACTTGTTTTGATGGATTTGATGTGATGGATTGTTTGATGAAGATTGATCTTATTGATTTTGAATTTTTTTTTTGTTGGATATTTAATTTTTTTGTGTTTTTGAAATGTTTTGATTTTTTTGGATTTTTGAGAATATTTAGTTTTTTTTTGTATTTTTTAAGAATATTTGATTTTTTTTTGTATTTTTAGGAATGTTTTAATTTTTTTGGATTTTTGGGATGTTTTTGAATGTCAATGGATTTACAATTTGGGTAGCCTTTTGTGCTATATACCAATGACAAGGGGAACCAAGTCTAGGTGCAAGGAAATGAATGGGATTGGACAAAAGGATGGATGATAGTGGATGGATGAAAGAATCATGATAAATGGATAGGATAAAAGGATAGGCTATGGAATGGAATGGATGTATGTGTAAGAGAGAAAGGATGTGATATCCAAAGGCTATGTCGCATAGGAATAACATGCCCCAGTCTAGGTAGTAAACTTAGGATTTTTCAGGACAATACTTAAGGCAATAGGATGATAGGATTTGACATGACAAAGCTTATGACTTGGATGATAGGGTACATTTGGAAAGGATGAGGTATGTCAAGGGATATCCAAAACACTTCTCAATAGTTGTCCCCAATCTATGTCAAGATCAAAAGAGGAAGGAAGGATGAATGGATGCAATGGGATGGTGTTGTGATGTTCACAACACGCCCCATTTTACTCATTTGCAAAATGAGGACCACTGCTGTGGCCTGCCCCCTTGTTTTTGTGCTCTCGGTGGTAATGGTAAAAGCAGCTTCAGTTAGTATGTATGTGCATCATGTCAAGTGCATTTGTGATCCTCAGGTCTGAGCCCAAAAATTTCAAAGTATGAATCTTGCCTCAAGAAGCCTGCCATGTGAAAGAGTGAAATTCTAAGCAGGTTTGCCTTTTACATCACCCTGAAATTTGACCAAGTAAGAAAGTTATGGTGAGTCAAAGTTCTGGTCAAACCTGATATTCTGGGGGGGATCATATTTCAAACATTAGTCATCTTTTTAGATCACCCTGATATCGGTTTATCACCTGATAATCTTTTGGTCCGCAAAACTCTGGACATCAATTTTAGGTGGTAACTATATTTTCCAGTCAAAACAACTTCATATATTTTGTGGGGGTCATATTCTGAATATCACCTGATATTTCGAAGATCACCCGATCTTCTGAATATCACCCCATCCTATAACATGACGATGACGTCATGGTAGCTGCAGCGATAAAACGAAGACATCAACATGCTGATGTCATCCTGATCTTCTCAAAGGGGGGTCATTTTACACATGGGGGGTCATCTTCCGAATATCATCCAATCTTAAAACGTGCCCTGATATACAAAGCCCGACATGACGATGACGTCATCCTTTTGGAAGGTGATATTCTTTAGGGTTCCTTCCTCAGGGTCATGTTTCTTGGGCTCCGATTTTCTTCAGTATGACCCTAGCGTCATCCTTCCACATTTTAATGAAGCTTGCCCATGATGATGACATCATCATCATATCCTGACTTAATATGAAAGTGCCTGGAAATCTACATGCAGGTGGCGGAACTGAAAGGTTATCAAAAGGAATTAAATACTCGTATGCATGCAGATTTTCACAGAATCATGACATGATATATATATGTTTGCACATTCAAAGCATGATTTAATATAATTTCTGTCCTCCTGCTGGTTATTTAAGTGATGATGCCTAAACTTCTGTATGTCGACTGTAGGTATGCAAGCAAAAGGAGGAGGTGCATCAGCCAGATGGATGAGGTCGATGGGATATTGCTGGCTCACTCTGATCGAGGGTGGTCATGTCGATGGCCATCATAATGTGCAGTCACGATACAGGGCGGGAAATGCAGGGTAGGTGGATTTTGAACCCATTCCAAAACCTGATGGCGTGCAGGTGGAGATATGATGGAGCTTTAATAGCGGGGGACATCCCAGGTGGTGGACCAGATCCCGAGAGGTTGAAAACACACCAGGAAGGGACAATACTTTCAATGCGAAGGTTTGCAGGTAGAGACTTTATTGAGGAAATGGTGCCCTGTCTGGGGCCGTTCGAATTTTTGGTGGGATCCGTTCTCCACCGTCTAATGCTGCATTTCAAGATGTGGACCATTGATTTGCTAGGGTTTCCTAGGCACTGTGTTGGGGGCAAAAATAGAGACATATATTCAGCCTCTGCACTCTGTAAAAAGAGGAGGTCAATCATACAATATCTGACCTATAGGAATTTCATGTAGGAGATCAGATTACTGAGACTACTAAGGACCGAATTGTTGAAATATTCAAGGTTCTCTCCTCAGATAACTGTAAATGTACTTGTTTTATGAACATACTATATGGAGATGAAGCTTCAGATTACATCCTGATTGTAAATCTTAAGTAATCTTCAAGTTGACTTCTGGATATGTACTGGTGAATGTTGTGTTCTATAGAAGCGCTTTCATTTCATTGCATGTTGTTGTCAATTCTCCCTCTAAAGATTTGCACTGGATCATGTTGATTTGTGGAATATCCTGGTGAAGTATGATTCTAGTTTTCTTCTCTTCATTACTATATGGGAACATTTATGTGGATCAGCGATCTCAATCAAGTAATTTTAGGAATCTCTCTCTCTAACCCTTTTTCTCATTTTAATTTCATAGAAATCACTTCCATAACTACATATCATGATAAATATTAAGCAGAACAGAGGAATATGCTGACATCCTGTAGACAACTGAATATCATTAGCATATTTGTTGAGCTAGATGCATGTACTGTTGAAAATATCATGCAAGGAATCACTGATAGGGGTAGAACTCATGCAGATATCCACTTAGACACAGCCTTTGAATGAATATTTTGTGTAGAGTACCCCCCTTTGTAAGAAAGCATTGTTGCAGAGGCAGAAACTACTAATCTACGTAAGACCCCAAAATGGAAAATAGCAATACACATCAATCACTGAGTAACATCAGTAGATTATAAACTAATCATCGGAGACTTGGGATCATGAATTCTATGAATTCATTGTATCTTTCAAGATAAACAAGGGTTGTTGTGTAACTTTTGTTTTGTGTGTTTGTGTGTGACTAATATAACCATAAACACATTAACTGGCGCTAGAAAGAGGGCATGAACAAGGAAACTATAGATTCCTACAAACATTGCTTAAACATCCAGTCAGTTCAAATTCTGACTAGTAAACCAGCCAAGTTCCCTTAAAAAATTTGAGAAATCTTGGCTTTCAGGCCAAATATCAGGTCCAGATCTAGTGGACTCTTTAAAGAACTACCTATCAGGGGATTTAGACCTAGGACTATGGACATTCATCACTCCCTTGATCCCAGTGCGTTCGGAGCTTCACCAGAGCATGCTCCTGTAACTCTTATTGGCTTACAAATACCTACAGAGCCACCTATCACACCTCAAGTCCAATCTCAACCTATTATACCTCAGGTCCACCCTCCACCAGTTCTGATGTCATTCTTTGCTGCAGAGTCACCGTTGACCTTCAATGCATATCATGCTTTGCCTAAGAATCCAAATAAAATCTATCCTAGGTATCATCCATATCAAGATGATGATGATCATATCAGAACATTCAAGGAAGCTTGTTGTAGGGCTAGGTATGAACATGAGGATGTGGTATGCAGGTTATTCCCATTTTCCTTAGGGGAAGAGGCCTATAACTGGTATGTTAGTCTTGGACAAGGTTTAGTTAGTTCATGGGATGTCTTGGAGAAAGCTTTCAAGGACAGAATCAAGGTACTTATAGATCCTTCAATGAACTATCATTTATTTGCCACCATCAAGAGATCTAAAGGAGAATCTATTACAAATTTCAATGCAAGGTTCCAAAAGATGTTATCTAAGGTAGTTGCTCCCTATGTTATAACAAATGAAGCTGCTAGGAGCATTTATTACTCAACTTTGGACCCTTTGACTTGCATGTTCATCAGAAAAACACATCCTGGTGTAACAACTTTAGCACAAGCTTTTGAAGAAGCCATCAAAGTTAGCCAGCAATTAGCTCCTACTCCCACACCAAATGTTGCCTTCCCTACACTTCCAGGCTATCCAACATACCCTGTCCACCAACAGGCCAGTAGGGTCATGATGCCTTCAGCAGTGATGCCAGCCCCTTTGCAAATACCCCCACTCAGTATCATGCCACCACCAAATGGAAATAACTAGATGGTACAATATCCAAGACAAATGCAAGTGCCTCAGTCTATGGAACAATCCAACAATAACAACGGATCTTCTTTTTTCAAGCCTCAGACAGAAAATGTAGTGGCCAAGGTTCAAGAGGAGAAAGAAGAAATCAAGGAAATATCAGCTCAGTTAAGGAAACTTACTACTGAGGTCACCCACCTGAGAAATCAGAACTTCTATTCTCGGCCCAATCAAAATAGAGGCTATGCTAATGACAGACCTAATTATCCTGATAGGGGGTACAATAATTACAATAACAATAATGGCAACAATAATCCTCCTAGATAGCCTAGAGTGTGGAACACTAGGCCAAACAATGGTTCCTTACCATCACCCCTAGACAATCAGCCTCCTGGTGAACCTAAACAGACAACTAGAGTAAACCTTGCAGAGGCAGCACTTACAAACTAGTGCAAGATACATAACACCAATGCTCATGCAGAGCAAGACTGTCCTCAATTCAAGATTGTTGCCAGTATTTTCCAAGCTGAAGTCTAGTACTTCAGGAAATCTACCCTATGCAAAGGGAAATGAGATTGTCCCCTATGAATATGATTCTGCCTTGGTGCTAGAAAGCTTCATGCATCATCCTTATCAGCAGACAATCTCATCACATCAGGATTACACCTCAGCATGTGAGGAATCAGCCATGGCTTTTGAGTCTAACTATGCTTTTCCCTTTGAAGATGAGAATGAGCCATCTACTGAGCATGAAGAAGTCAATGCTTATCAACAGCAACCTCAGGGTAGACACAACTACAACCTGAGGAATAACTCAAATAGGTCTGCTGACCCTTTGACCACCTCCTTGCCTCCAAACAACTTCAATACTCCACCTGATCCCCAGGCAAGTAATAACCCTGGACTTCCCAAAGTCAATGCTCAGTATTTGACACCACAGACCACAGCACCAAAAGCCGCAAATCTGCTTCCTGAATTTGACAAGTTGGTTTCATATCTAACTGATGAAATGAAAAAGATCAAAATCAGCCTACCATTGTTAGAATTGCTTGGAACCCCCACAATCAAGAAAACCTTCATAGGATCATTGGATGATCCTGCTCAAAAGGAAGATAGCCATACCCCAGTCCAATTTGGAAATAAGGATCAGGCTGCCAGGGATGTCAATGTCAAACCTAAAACCTCAGCTATTGTTCAAGCTACAGAGACCTCCCACATGACCCTATACAAAGACAAGAGTGAGTCACCTCCCTTCCTCCTTACCATAAGGATGTTCAGTAAAAATTTGCACAATTGTTTAGTAGACTCAGGAGCATCTACCAATGTAATGCCCCTGTCCATATGCAATGCTTTAGGATTACATCCTGCTAAATCACTAAAGAAATTAACACAACTAGACAAAACAGAGGTAAGTGTCATAGGTGAGCTGACCCACATTCACATGCAACTAGCATCAGATCCCAGAATCCAACACTACATCGATATTCAGGTAGTTGATATACCTGATACATATGGGATGTTGCTTAGTAGAGACTGGTCAAAGACTCTTAATGGATACATGTCGACTGATTTCATTCATATGTGGTTGCCCTGGAGGGGGATACCAAATCAAATAAGGGTAGATGTTGAACCCTGCATGAAGCACATGATCACCAAATATAACAAAACCAATGAGATCATGTATGTGGATGTGGAACCTAGAGTTTACTCCATCAGACCCCAAACTGCCAACATAGAGGAGGTCCTGATGTTTGACGTGCATGATCATGATGATATTCCTCAGGGTGATGAAGTAAAATTGGAGTCTGATTGTGATCCTGAGAGCGAAGTAGGGGTAGATCATTTCAAAAGTTTTGAGTTGCATTTGTCTAAAGAGGTGCAAAGGTGTCAGATGTTAAATGTACCTATTCATGATATTCTAATTGACGACTGGTGCAGGTTGCATAATAAGGCACATTCCGAGAAAACTTGCGATGCATGTTTAGACATGCTAGAGCTGGAACGAGCATACAATGAGGCATCTTCATCATTGTTATCAGTATCATCATCACCCACGGTGAGTTCTGCAGACAGTGATTATGGTACTGATTTTTGTTTGTCTTATGCAGGAACAGGGGAATACACACAGCAGGACGAAAGTTCTATTCAAATGCCAGCAGAGATACTGGTGTGCGACAGGAGTAATGCTAAAAACAAGAAGAAGATCACCCCAGGGAGTGATTGTTTAGTGGAATCAGATTATGAGTTATCTGATGAGGATAGGAGCAGCAATCTGTCCAAATTTGAAGAGTCTCTGTCTAAAGAAATCCAAAAGGTGACATAGCAGCAGAGGCCTCCTCAGGACGTCTTGATTAAAGGCTGGTGCAGGTTACACGAAGCACCTCATTCAGAAATGTCTTGTTCATTATGTCTGCATATTTTGGGAAGGAAGACGCTACCTAGTCTAAAGGATGTTCCTCCTGATGATAAAGGAAAAGAAGAAATATCAACTCCCATGAGACTAATAAGGTGATGTCTAAGAAGGCTGGGATACCAAGGTTAAAGTGGATATCCAGTGGTGTTGTTGCCAGAGTCAAAAGGAAGAAGGAAGCCCCAGACAAGCTTTTAGATGAAGATAAGCCATGGATCCTCAGGTTTGATGGATCCAAGTCAAAACAAGGAGCTGGAGTAGGAGTAGACCTCATTAATCCATCTGGAAAATCCTACTTGGCAGCATACAGACTACAGTTCCCATGTACAAACAATGTGACAGAGTATGAAGCTCTAATTCATGGGATATTGTTTGCACTTAGAAAGAGGGTGAGAATTCTGCATGTCTGTGGAGACTCAGAATTAGTTGTCAGACATGTAAGGGGTATATACTCCTGCAATTACAAAAGGTTGTCCAATTATAGACATCAGGTGTGTGACTTAATAGAAGATTTTGATGCATTCAATATCACCCATGTCCCTAGAGAGCAGAACCATAGAGCAGATGCTCTGGTCTAGGATGCAAGTACTCTAGAACCTCTGTCCATATCAGGTTTAAGAAGATTCTCAGTTGAATTAGTATCAGTGCCTTCAGTACCTGACAATGTAACTAATCTTCAAGTATTTGATGATGATCAGCATATATTGGATTTTATTTCCAACAGAGATGTTTTTGAAGCACAGATCATAGATGAAATAAATATGGAAGATCCTGTCTGGGAAGAAGAAGAAATCCTAGAACTACCTAGTAATAGGATCCCTAAGGGAATGATAGAGCTAGAAAGAGTATTTGATCTGGACAGCATGCTAAAATAGAGGGATCTTCCAAAAGCTGATGAAGGACAGTACTCATAGGTGGACATTGGGCAGGGTGATAAAAGAAGAAACGTTCTGATTGGGAAGGTCTACACAGAGGAAGAATTGAAAGGGATAACCTAGGCCCTCAAAGATTGCATTCATGTCATTGCCTGGACATATGACGAATTGAAAACTTATGACACATCAATCATCACTCACACAATCCCCTTGAAGCTGGATGCCAATCCCTTCAGGCAGAAGCAAAGACCTATCAATGCCTTGCTGGAGCCCATCATCTTTGAAGAAGTTAAAAGGTTGCTTGATGCCAGGATCATATTTCCTATGAGACACTCCACGTGGGTGGCGAACCTAGTCCCAGTGAGGAATAAAAACGGTGACATCAGACTGTGCATGGACTTCAGAAACTTAAATAGGGCTTCTAAAAAGGACAACTACCCTTTGCCTTCCCTGAATGAAGTCCTGCAAATTGTGAACAGTGCCAGGATGATGTCCTTCTTGGATGGTTTCTCTAGTTACAACCAGGTGATGGTGGACAGAATTGATAGATTGAAAACTGCATTCACCACCAAGTGGGGGATCTTCGCCTACAGGCGCATGCCATTTGGGTTGATAAACGTTGGAGCCATGTTCCAGCGAGCAATGGACATAGCCTTCAGAGGCTTAATTGGTCAGTGCATAGTAATATACATGGATGACTTGACGGTGTTCTCCAAAGATAGAGGAAACCATGTGGAGGACCTGAGAAAGGTGCTGAAGAAGTGCGAGCAATAAGGGATATCCTTGAATCCCAAGAAGTGCATATTTGGGATGACCACCGGGAAATTGCTAGGCCACCTAATAACTGAAAATGGGATCATCATTGATCCTGACAGAGTGGAATCCATCATGAAGATACAACTGCCTGGAAGCAAGACAGAGCTCAAGTCTTACTTTGGTAAGATTAATTTTGTTAGGAAGTTTATCACTGGCTTTGCAGAGATAGTCAGACCCTTGAACGTCATGCTCAAGAAGGATGCCGCCAAAATTGAATGGACACCGGAGGCTAGAGCAGCTTTTGAAGACATTAAGAAAGCTATATCAAATGCTCTAGTCCTGACCAGTCCAGATTATGCCAAGGACTTCTACATCTACTCAAATGCTTTAGAACATACTTCTGCAGCCGTGTTGACATAGAGAAATGAAGAAAAGAAAGAAAAGCCTATAGCCTTCATGAGCTGCCCTTTCAGAGATACAGAGCTCAGGTACATGGACATTGAAAGGCAGGCACTTGCTCTGGTTTGAGCAGTCAAGAAATTTAGGCATTACATCCTGAGAAGCAGGGTGATTGCTGTAGTACCTGATGCAGCAGTGAAAATGCTACTAATGCAAAGTGTACAAGGAGAAAAGAGAGCTAAATGGATCACTGTCCTCCAAGAATATGCTATGGACATTACACCCATGAAGTTAGTAAGAGGACAGGCATTAAGCCAAATGATATTAGAGATTGATCCTAATATCATGAGCCAGCAATATGTTGTGAATGCAAAGGAAGATGGAGCATGGTACTCAGACATCAGGCACATCCTGGTCACTGGAAGATGCCCCTTGAGATTGCAGGCCTCACAAAGGAGAGCCCTGAAGATAAGGTCACAGAAGTATATGATGAAAGGAGGAGTCCTTTTCAAGAAAAATTATGAGGGGATATACCTAAGGTGCCTGGAGAGATCAGAAGTAGATAAGGTGCTAGCAGAATTGCATGATAAGTTTGGGACTGCACATGGATCATCCTTAGCCACCACTCATGCTATCCTCAGAGTAAGGTATTATTGGCCCACAATTTTTAGAGACACTGCTAAACACACTAAATATTGTCACAAGCATCAGGTTGTTGCAAACAGAGAAAGATATGTTGCTCAACCTTTGCAGCCAGTGATGGAGATGCACCTGTTTGCTCAATGGGGAATGGATTTCATAGGACCTATCAATCCTCCATCATCCTCAGGCCACAAGTATGTGTTAACTGTCACTGACTACTGTACCAGGTGGGCTGAAGTTGTCAGCAGTAAGACATGTAATGCTGAGGATGTCATTAAGTTTTTGGAAAGCAATATAGTGACTAGGTATGGAGTTCCATATGCTTTAGTATGTGATAATGGATCTGCTTTTGCTTCAATGAAACTGTCAAGTTGGGCTTTTGATTATGGGGTCATCTTAAAATTCTCCTCCAATTACTATCCCCAAGGGAATGGATTAGCAGAATCCACAAACAAGAACCTATTGAACATCATAAAAAAGCTGATAGATAAGAACCCAAGGGAATGGAACACTCAGTTGAAATATGCCTTGTGGGTAGATAGAACCAGGAATAAGGCTGCATTAGGAAATTCTCCTTTCCATCTAGTATATGGGGTGGATCCCATCCTCATTGTCAACTTAAAGATTCCTACACTGCAATTTGCACAAGCATACCTAGGTATAGATAATAAGCAAGAAGTTAGGTTGCTGCAACTGATGCACCTAGAGGAAAAAAGAAGTGTAGCAATTAATCAATTTGCTAAACATCATGCTGTTGTCAAGCGCTGGTTTGATAAAAGAACTAGAATTAAGGCTTTCAGGATCTCAGATCTAGTCCTAATGTGGGACAAAGCACATGAAAGAAAGGGTGATCATGGTAAGTTTGATAAACTCTGGATAGGCCCCTTTCAAATTTCTAAAATTTTAGGAGACAACACCTTCAAGCTTAAGACCTTAACAGGTGAGGATGTTCCATTGTTAGTTAATGGACAGTTCCTCAAACACTATTTTCAGGCCTAAAGTTGCACCATGACAGTCATGTGTATCATAATGTATATTCTTTGTATAGTTGTTTGTACAGTCTTTTGTCTTGTTTGTTTTGTTTAGTTGCTTTGTTTCCTCGGCAGGGATCTTTATTTTGATTTAGAGTATGAAGGAGCAGACTAACAACCATTGAAAACAATGGAAAATTCAGGTCATTCAGGTTAATTGTTTGAAATTTATGCATAACTTGTTGTGACTGTCATAAATGTAGAGTCAGTTGACTTGTGAAATTTTGTATTCAATAAGAATGGGTTGAGTATTCAAGGAATGTTTCTCACAATGACACACCTAAAATCCTTGGGTTTGTTGAACTTACCAGTGTAGTTATTAGGTGAAACATCAGAGGCCACCCTTGCTACCATTACAATTCTCAGCTTAATTTCAGCAAGTGAACACTCCTTGCATCATGAAGTTACAAATGCAATATCTTATGAAGTTCTATCAAATACAAAAAAATATATAAAATAATAAAATGGATTTTATTGAAAATCCAGGTTAAGCCATCTAAGTAACTCTACTGGGGCTATAGACGCTCGCTAGCAGTGGGGCTATACTTAGGAGAATTGTAATGATAACCTTGTCGGGGCTATGGACGCCTGCTAGCAGCAAGGCTCTATTCGGTTGGCTATGAGGGAACATCCTCACCTACGTAGGCTAATGTCAGTCACTGGTCTGTTCAACCGATCTTCAAGATGAGGATAATTAATCACATGCACCCACTTAAACTAAAAGGAAAATTCATGCACCTTATTGAATACATTGAGTCTCAAGTTAGATGATGATTTGCAAGAAAGATAGTTGGAAGTTATGAATCTATTTCTTTCAATTTTCCTTAATGGTTTCAACTTTTGGTTGTTTTGTTTGGTTGCTAATTGTTGTGATGTTCACAACATGCCCCATTTTACTCCTTTGCAAAATGAGGACCCCTGTTGTGGCTTGCCCCCTTGTTTTTGTGCTATGGGCAGTAATGGTAAAAGCAACTTCAGTCAATATGTATGTGCATCATGTCAGGTGCATTTGTGATCCTCAAGTCTGAGCCCAAAAATTTCAAAGTATGAATCTTGCCTCAAGAAGCCTGCCATGTGAAAGAGTGAAATTCTAAGTAGGTTTGCCTTTTACATCACCCTAAAATTTGACCAAGTAAGAAAGTTATGGCGAGTCAAAGTTCTGGTCAAACCTGATATTCTAGGGGGGTCATATTTCAAACATCAGTCATCTTTTTAGATCACCCCGATATTGGTTTATCACCCGATAATCTTTTGGTCTGCAAAACTCCGGACATCAATTTTAGGTGGTAATTGTATTTGCCAGTCAAAACAACTTCATATATTTTGTGGGGATCATATTCCAAATATCACCCGATATTCCGAAGATCACCTGATCTTCAGAATATCACCCGATCTTCCGAATATCACCCCATCCTATAACATGACAATGACGTTGACGTCATGGTAGCTGCAGCGATAAAATGAAGACATCAACATGCTGACGTCATCCCGATCTTCTCGAAGGGGGATCATTTTACTCACGGGGGATCATCTTCCGAATATCACCCGATCTTAAAACGTGCCCTGATATACAAAGCCCGACATGACGATGATGTCATCCTTTCGGAAGGTGATATTCTTCAGGGTTCCTTCCTCAAGGTCATGTTTCTTGGGCCCCGATTTTCTTTAGTATGACCCTAGCGTCATCCTTCCACATTTTAATGAAGCTCGCCCATGATGATGACATCATCATCATATCCTAAATTACTATGAAAGTGCCCAGAAATCTACATGCAGGTGGCAGAACCGAAAGGTTATCAAAAGGAATTAAATACTCGTATGCGGATTTTCGTAGAATAATGACCCGATATATATATGTTTGCAGATTCAAAGCATGATTTAATATAATTTATATCCTCCTGCTGGTTATTTAAGTGATGATGCCTAAACTTCTGTATGTCGACTTCAAGTACGCAAGCAAAAGAAGGAGGTGCATAGGCCAGATGGATAGGTCGATGGGACATTGTTGGCTCGCTCCGATCGAGGGTGGTCATGTCGATGGCCAGCATAATGTGCAGTCACAATACACGGAAGGAAATGCAAGGTAGGTGGATTTTGAACCCATTCCAAAACCCGATGGCGTGCAGGTGGAGATACGACGGAGCTTTAATGGCGGGGGACATCCCAGGCGCGGACCGGATCCTAAGAGGTTGAAAACGCACCAGGAAGGGACAATGCTTTCAATGCGGAGGTTTGCATGTGGAGACTTTATTGAGGGAACGACGCCCTGTCTGGGGCCGTTCAAATTCTTGGCAAGATCCGTTCTCCACCGTCTGATGCTGCATTTCAAGATGCGGACCATTGATTTTCTAGGGTTTCCTAGGCACTGTGTTGGGGGCAAAAATGGAGACATATATTTAGCCACTGCACTATGTAAAAAGAGTAGGTCAATCATACAATATCTGACTTGTAGGAATTTCATGTAGGAGATCGGATTACTGAGACTACTGAGGACCGAATTGTTGAAATATTCAAGGTTCTCTCCTCAGATCACTGTAAATGTACTTGTTTTATGAACATATTATATGGAGATGAAGCTTCAGATTACATCCTGATTGTAAACCTTAAGTAATCTTCAAGTTGACTTCTGGATATGTACTGGTGAATGTTGTGTTCTATAGAAGCGCTTTCATTTTATTGCATGTTGTTGTCAATTCTCCCTCTGAAGATTTGCACTGGATCATGCTGATTTATGGAATGTCCTGGTGAAGTATGATTCTAGTTTTCTTCTCTTCATTACTGTATGGGAACATGTATGTGGATCAGTGATCTCAGTCAAGTAATTTTAGGAATCTCTCTCTCTAACCCTTTTTCTCATTTTAATTTCATATAAACCACTTCCATAACTGCATATCATGATAAATATTAAGCAGAACAGAGGAATATGCTAACATCCCGTAGACAACTGAATATCATTAGCATATTTGTTGAGCTAGATGCATGTACTGTTGAAAATATCATGCAAGGAATCATTGATAGGGGTAGAACTCATGCAGATATCCACTTAGACACAGCCTTTGAATGAATATTTTGTGTAGAGTACCCCCCTTTGTAAGAAAGGATTGTTGCAGAGGCAGAATCTACTGATCTACATAAGACCCCAAAATGGAAAACAATAATACACATCAATCACTGAGTAACATCAGCAGATTATGAACTAATCATCGGAGACTTGGGATCATGAATTCTATGAATTCATTGTATCTTTCAAGATAAACAAGGGTTGTTGTGTAACTTTTGTTTTGTGTGTTTGTGTGTGACTAACATCACCATCAACAGATAGGTATGTATATGGAAATGGTATGAAAATGGTATGATAGTTTGGAAAAGGGATGAGACAAGGTGCCCCCAAATGTAAGTGACATAGAAGATTGACCTACACATGACACCTATTTACTAGGTTTTCATCATGGCACTTATCCAAGGTGCCTGTTTACTAGGTTTTCACCATTGGACGAAAGGATTTCTCTTTACTTTTTTTTTATTTTTCTTTTTTTTTATTTTTCTTTTTTTTTACTTTCTTTTTTATTTTTTGTGACTGTTTTGACTTTTGAATGGGAAAAGGGAGGGGATATGGATGGGTGGGACTCAAGTGTCTAGTTCCATGTAATGTGATAGTCCCATTAGGGAAGGATGTCATCACAAATGGACCATGTCAAGTCATTATGCTCAAGATGTTGGTAAGGTGATTGCATGAAAGTGAGATGGATAAGGTAGATAGTGGATTATGATGTGGATTATGTAAGGGTGAAAGTGGATTATGATGTGGATTATAATGGACTTCTGCAAAACCATGGACCGTAGGAAGGTGATGAGGCAAATATGTAGGATAATGAGTGAATGATGGAGTGATGGAGGTATGGAAAGGAATCATGACCAATGGCTGCACACACCATGTTAAACATGGAATCTTTTGATTAGATGGTGGTGTAGGAAGCAATGGTGATGTTTGCTTAGGAGATGGATGATTTAGGACTTTTGGAACCCACATGGACTTTGAATTTTTCTAATTTTTGCTTTTCATGTGGGATGTTTGAAATGTTTGAATGGAATGGCATTTTTGAATGGAGGGGGATGGTTGGGATTTTTGAGAGGTGGATGCCTCATTTGACTTGTTTGCTTTTTGTTTAGGTACCCATATCATTTTAGTTTTTGACTTTGCTTTTAGAGGTATGGGCTTGGATGGATTTTTGAATGTACCTTGCTTTGAATTTTTGGATTGATTTCCTAAGGTATTAGGACCCTTAGGATTTGTGGCTTTTTGAACAGAGGTATCCACATGTTTATTTTTGAATCCCATGGACATGATGGAAACGGGGTTGGTGGAAGGAGTGGAAGCTTTATGTTTAGACAACATGTGCATTTGTTGGTCATGATTAGGATTGTAAGGGTACTTATGGATAAATGGATAATTAGGTGTTGGTAGAAGTGGAGGCAAAGTAGATGAAGGGATATTAAGAGTTGGAAGGAGTGGAGGTAAAGTGGATGGTGGAAGGTGAATGGTCACATGCTTTTGACATTTATAGGATGAGGGAGGTGGAATGGCAACATATGTTTTAGGAACATGGTGGGGTTTATGATGGAAGGAAGTGGATTTAGAAAGTGTGGAGGAAGTGCCAACATCATTAGATTGTTGACCTTGGGGTGTGTATCCAAGGCCAAATGAGCGAGGAGGGACCTTGACATGGATTGGCTCCAAAATGCCTTGTTCATGAAGGCCTAAGCCTTTGCCCTGATAATTCATGTTTTGGAGAATGTGATGAACGATAGGACTATGTGTGGTTTGGACACTAGACTTGAGTTCATTAGTGGATGGAGAAGGTGAGGTGGAGGACAAAGGTTGTTGCTTTCCTAGGGAAGAACATTCATGGATAAAGGTGGTAAGGCCAAGTAGATATAATGGTGGATTTGAAATGGAGTTGGTGGTGGATGTGGAAGGATGATTAGGATCTTGATCATGTTCATTTAGATCCAAGTTATTTGTCTGATCTTCTATGTTGGCTTGGGGGATAGGTGTCTCATCATGACAAATGGATATTGTGGGATCATGGCTAGGTGGAGAGGTCTCTTTTCTTTGAATGAAGGCCATGAAATGGGGTGAATGCTCAAGTAAGTCAACAAGACTTCCATTAGATGGAGCATGTAGGTCTTAGGTGTCTTGTTCATGGATAGTTGTGGGGGTATGACTAGGATCAAGTTGTTCATGGATAGGTGCTTCATAGGTATCATCTTGATCATAAAGAAGGTACATGTTATGGATATATTGAACGGGTATGATTTGATCTTGATTAGATTTAGGGGCTATTGTTTCTTCATGCTTAGGATCGTGCTCTTGACATAACTCTTGGTTTTCTTGAATGGAAGTGGAAGGCTCTTTAATAAGCTTGATAGCTTGTAGATCACATGGTGGGGTTAGAAGACTAGACAAAGTGTTTAAAGACTCATGGGGAGGCTCAAGAATAGGTGTTTGATGACATGGTGATGCTTTTTTCCTTGCTAGTAGCCAATGGATCGCATCCTTTGCAATGGTATGGGAGAATGGGCAATATAGTGGATGGATGATAATAGTGGAAATTGAAGGCTTAGGATTAGGATTTGTTGGATGGATAATGGGATTAGGATTTGGGCTAGATGGAAAGATAATGGAATTAGAGGGATTGGTTTTATCCAAGACAATCTTACCACAATCTTCTAGGTTCTTGACCAATCTTTGAAATCAGACACAAGTGGATATGGTATGGCCCCTATACCTATGGTAACCTAGATGGAGAATATGCTTTGAATGGGTATAGCTCATTCAAATTTGCTTGGACCAATTTCTCTAAAAGTATCTCCATGAAAGTGATGAAGGCGATGAAGGGCTTGATAAAGGTGTTTGGATAGGAATAGTTGGCTTATGTGTTGGCATATGATTGGATGGTGAAGGTGACTCAAAGGAGGCACTTTCTAGGTTGGTTTCTCCCTTGTCAAAGGATTTTAGGTCTTGCATAAGATGACTTAAGTCTATCAATGATGTTTGTTGCAAAAGTGAACTTGGACTTGCTTGGTTCATGTACATAGGGCCATTTGGACTTGTATGTTGTGCTTGTAAAGACATTTGATTGCCATGTGGATAGGTTTGGTGATGAGGTGGCATGATAGGATTTGTAGTGGAAAGGTTTTGTGAGGTGGATTGTTGTGGACATTGGTTGATGTTGAAAGAAGTAGGGTACAGTGATGTGGCATTGTTATGGAAAGATGTTGGATAAGGTGATGTAGAATGGCCTTGATAGGGTGATGAAGTGGGATTAGGTGATATGGCATGAACGTGATAAGTGGGTGGATTAGATTGGTATGAAGTGGGATAGGTTGATGTGGAATTGATTTGATGTGTGGATGAATTGGATTTTGGATTTGGAGGAGAGGCTCCTTTAATTGTGATCTTTGGTCTTGGATTGTCTTCATGACTTGGATTTGGAGGATAGCCACCTTTAATTGTGACAATGGGTCTTGGTTTGTCTTCATTATTTGGATTAGGAGGAGGGGCTCCTCTAATTGTGATTATAGGCTTAGGTCTTGTCTCATGATTAGAGGGATAACCCCCTTGAATTGTCACCTTGGGCTTGGGATTTGTCTCATGATTAGAGGGATAGCCCCCTTGAATGATTACGACCATCTTGACAAGTGTTGACTAGGACTAGGTTGATGATGATGTGGAGATGATTTGGAATGAGATTTGATGATTGGATGATGTGTGATGACTAGGATGATGTTGATGTGATGGGATAATGACTTGGATATGATTAAGAATGGCAAGATTGTATGAATTAGATTAATTAGGATGATTAGGGGTTGATTAGAAAGAAGGTGGTTTGGAATGATGAAGGTTTGAATTATGGTGACTTGGATATGATTAGGAATGAAGTGGCTAAGAATGGGTGATTAGGATGAATGTGATTAGATTTGAATGTGTTGGAAGAATGAGTTAAATGACTTGTCTTATGTGTTTGGTGTTTAGCTTGATTCGGCAATGTTCAATCAAATGATGACACATGTACAAACATGATTCACTCACGCAAGACACATAAGCAATTTTGAATTTTGAAGTGGAAGAGTGTAATGATAATTAGACAAGCACACATGGAAGACACATCAACAAGCCTATTGTCTAGTTTGAAATAGGGTATGGCCAATTAGGTTTTGGGCTATGTTTACACAAGGTTGACTAGGAATTTGAAAGTGAAATCCTGCCATACAGCCAAGAGAAAGGGGTAACCCACCCTTCACCTTCACTTCCCAAAGGTATAAAGTTCTTTGGGGCTTAGCCAAGAGTGACAAGTTTCCAACTCCCAATGAGGGTGTCTTTCGAATTAGCCTTGATTGAGGTCATCCCTTGGAGTGGTGTGTCTCTAAGCAGGCCTTCTAAGAAGGGTAAACAAAAGCAAACCAAGTGAGGTGTTTTTGATCTCCAAGATCACCTTGTGGTGCGAGGAGAGAGCATACACAGGAAAACTTGATTCACACTTGCACTTGTAAATTGACCCTTAGAAAATGAAATGTGAGGTGTGAATATGAATGGATAAGAGGTGTTTTTGATTCTCAAGATCACTATAGCGCATGATAAGAGCATACACACCCCTAATCACATGAAAATTCACCAAACAATTCAAGCATTGGTTCTTTTTATGTCCAAATCAAAATGTGAATGAAAGAAAATGGTTTGTTTTATGCCCAATTTGATGTGTGAATGCAAGCAAGTTGTTCATTTTAAGCCCAAAGTCCAAATGTGTGGTCAAACAAGATTAAGAGATGAAAGATGAAACAAGTGCACCTGATTATATCTCTTTCCAAGTTGTTGTAGGTGTTGATTCCAATGTTGCTCCAACTCCTTAGATGCTCCTACAAGTCACAAAATTGAAAAAGTCCAAGTAAACTTGCAAAGAAGAATGATTATGCGAAAAAAGATAAATTCTGATAAATTTGGATGAAAATGATCTGACACAGAAAAATGAATTGAATAAACAGAAATTTTAGGAGATTCTAAGCAATTTGAAAAAAAATTCACTGAAAACTGATCAAAATTGCTCAAGTTATGCTCAATCGAAGTTTATATACAAGTTTGACTTTGACTACCAAAAAGACTGGTAAAATGATATGATCACTTGATAAAACCTGCTCCATTGCAAAGTTCGTCCTCTCATCTTTCCAATGAGTGTTCGTTTGCAAAATTTTGCCACCGTATGAGGAAGTTATGCGAGTTTGAAGTTTCTGTGAAAATAGTGGCAATACAGAAAGAAATGGCGCCACTATAGAGGAAAATGGCGCCACTACAGAAGAAAATGACACTAATATAGTGGAAAATGGTGCTAATACAGAGAAAAATGGCACTAATATGGAGAAAAATGGTGCTGATCCCTGTAATAGATGATTTTCACAAAAAACTCATGCAAAAACCAACAAAGGTTAGTAGAATCAGGACTTGGGAGTCCCACCGGGTGTGCCAAAATGTATACTAAAAATTTGGATTAGCTGAAATGATGAAACAAAGACATTCGTTACTTAAACCCAAATCCTCAATATACCTCGAATGATATGCGCAAGATGACGGCTTGATTGATACCTGGAAGATGATGGATGCAATATGAAGAAAGATGCAAGATAGAGATGGAAATGGATGCAAGAGAGAAATTGATGGATATGGTTGAATGTTGGTTGCTCAATATTTTGGGAGCATAATAGTATGAAATTAGATTGCATCCTCCCAAATGGCTTAGAGGAGGCTAGGTTTATAGGAAAGACCTAGTTTGAATGGATGGACAAGATCGATTAGGGTTTAGATGATATGGATGGCTAGGATTGATTAGGTTTCCTTGCACATCAAGAAAGCGTAGTCATATGACAAGTGTGCAAAGGAGAATGAAAGGAATCTAATTCAAATATTATATTTGAATTAATTTGACATGTGAAGGGGGTATATTAAGTGGAAGATGGAGACATGTGACATGTGTCACAAAGTTATAAGAGGTGAGGGAATAATTCAAATTTTTAATTTGAATTATGTGAGACATGTGAAGGGGTATTATTAACTAAACAAGTGGGATTTATTCAGTTAATTGGAATGTGATTAAGTTGGAATTATGAGTGGGATGAGGTTGGATGACCTAGGACCTAGGGAAAAACACACAAGGTCATGTCGACAAAGTGTTATGTCAAGACATGGACATTTTTTAGTGTCTACAACTACTAACTAACCCTTTTAGTAGATGACCTTGTAGCATATATAATGTTCATATTTATTTTACCTTTAATTTCTAATTTTGAGTCCAACTTTTGCATTCATCTTTTTAAAAATTTAATTTGTAATTATTTTTTAAATGTTGTTTGCAAATTTGTTTGTTTTATCATATCACCTATTGTGGGTGTAATCAAGTATGCTAACATAGACTCTCCTAGCCTTGGAGATATTTATAAGACATTTGACAAGAAGTTTGACCAAATTAAACAAGAAATTCATATCAAGGAGCCTAAATTACAATTCTATGAGGAGTATATCAAGTCTATTGTGACACAGAGGTGGAACACAATGAACACTGCACTCCATATGGCTAACTATGCTCTTAACTCAAAGTGGTATGGACCTTGGACTATCATTGTTCCTTGTTTTGATATTATGAGATAAAGGAAGGATTTATGAAGGCCCTTGGAAATATTTACAACATTGAGGATACATCAAAAATTCATGAGCAATGGATTCAATTTGTCAATCTTTGGGGTCCTGCATTCAACAAACTAGAGGCTAGGTTGGATAAAGCTACTTTTGCTCAAAAAGACCCTGTTGGTTGGTGGACATGGCATGGAAAGGAGAAGCAAAGTTGAAGCAATTTGCCATTTTCCAACTCCCACATGGTGCTAGTTGATCTTATGCAAAGAGAAATTAGTCCACTTATAGCTTCATCCACTTAGTCAAGAGGAATAGCCTAAGAAGCTAGTTGTAGTTCACAGTGCCTCACAATTTCAGGATCAACAGTTTCCTGAGTATCAACAAACTCCAATCACACATTGGAATGTTGATCTTAAAGATGCTAGACATATTGATAGGTGGCAACATAGTAGGGATTAGTTGGGGTGGCATAGGATAAGTCACAACTTGATACACAAAGTGACTCAATGTCAAAGGGCTCTTTAGATATTAATAGCCCAAATGAGGCATAGTTGTACTTAGCACTATTTTTTTATATCTATAATCTTAATGCTATGCCTATTATTGTGTATTTGTCATAGATTCATTTATGATTTTGTAGCCCCAAAGCCTTCTGTTACAATGAAAACATTGAACAATGATATTTCTATTTGTTATTGCTACAATACTTGAACAAATGAATTTTAATGTCATGTATAGCTAAACTTGTAACAATTTGAGTTTCCCTATCATCCCAAAATATGGCCCTTGGACTATCATCCCTAAAACATAATAGGTGAATACATTCAATTGGGGACCCATTCTTTACTGTTTTTTCACAATGTTTGATGTGGACATGTCTTGTACCCTTAGTGTTCATCCCTCATGTTCCCTTTTTTTAGAAATTTTCTTACATCCCAAGGGCATTTTAGAATTTTTTTGGTGTTATCAAAACATTGCCTTTTTAAAAATTTATTTTTTGTGGAGGGCATGTACTTGGGGGTGCCTCAACACCCTTAAGACATTGAAGGGCATTCCCAATTTGCTACAAGCATTCCAAGGTTATCAAGATAAATAGTTATTTAAAAAATAAGAAAAACATATTATCAAATTTAAAGAAAATTAAAACAGGGGTATTTTCAAACATTTATTTTCATCGTCATTGATATTATAACAATGAAATATTCATACTTATTATCTTGAATTCATAATATTCAATGTTCTACTCAACAATGTTCAATCTTCATTGTTCAATATTCAATGTTCAATGTCATAAAAGATGTTATTTGAATTTCAATTTTTCAAAATGCTTTATGATGTTTAACAATTTATTCATAAAATTGAAAAGTTACAAAAATATGGTTCTTTTTAATAATTTTCTTGTTTTATATATAATTTGGCATCCCCTCACCAACCCAAAACCTAGAAAATTTCTTACTGGCCTAAATGCTTCCTTGGTATCATTGAAACATTGGAAATTTTCCTCTATGATCAAAGTTCTATCCTTTTTCAAACTAATGTTGAATCCTAATTAAGAGATTTACGCAGTCGAAATCACACGAAGATTGTACATCTTTTGCATGAAACTTGAAAACAGGCACAAACACAACATTCATCTATTATAATGAACACAATGTTGAATAATGGCATGGGTGCTTTTGATTTCTGATGAATAACTTTCTCTCGAGATTCCATATCTCCAATCCCTTAAGTTTTTCATGTGGGCAGAGTGCAGAATCATGAAGCTTATCCTCACTTCTAATTTCTCATGTGGGCAGAGTGCAGAGTCATGAAGCATATTCTTACTTGTATTCCCTCAGAATGAAAAGAGATTGCCACTACAGTTATCTTTAAATACAAATGCAAGGGTTCTCTCGAAAAACCTACCTCGTTTTTTTAAGCACATCTATTCTAGATAGTGTGCATAAAGAAAGAATGTTTTACCAGGGGAGGAAGCTGTCATTTAACTTATAGTACAAAAGCTTCCAAACACCATAATATTTTTATTGGGCTGCAATAGTTAGTCGATAGGCTTTTTTTAAGTGGACTTACAAGTCCACAAAGTTAGCTTGTCTCACGCCGGTAAACAAGTTCTTCCCATCGGTAAACAATTTTCAACCATAGGTTGAAGTCAAATAGTTGTTTTCCGTTCTGCCATGGTTTGTCATTGCTTTCATCTTAATGTTGTTGCAGATGCAGACACACTCTACTTAAACATCATCCACTTCAATGATCAAACAATCAATGGCAATTTTACACCTTATTCCTAACAAAAAATGGTAAATATTTGTCATATTTTTATTGGCCAAAATTAACCTTTAGATATTAAAGTGGATGATGTTTTAAAATAATTGCTACAGACGTAATCATTTTTCAAGGCGGCCCTCCTAGGCCTTGTTTGACTTGGTGACCACAACCCAAGTCCGCTCCCCATGTTGGCCCACCTTCTGTGACATTTTGATGGATTTGCAGGTGGAAAACAAAGAGGTGAAGAAAAATTATAATTTCTTGGCCTCTTCCAATGATCAGACATGACCAAAATGAAAGATATCCTAGATTCCACCCGCATAAACCCTAACTAGCTTTTCATTCTTCGAGCTTTCCACGGGCTTCGAGCATGGATGCGGTTCGAATCTCTTTTTATGCTCATTCACTCAAAGTATACGCACAAAATTTTTGAAAGCACCTCTTAACATATGTAATACTAATCCCACAGAATGGCCAGACTTCAATACTAGTAAAAGAAGAACCCCTACTTCACGTCACCTCACTCATAATGGACGTGAAATATTTATTCTCGAACAAAAGTAAATATTGAATTTGTAATGTTTTTTGAAAAACTCTAGTAGTAAATTTCAGTATCAATGTTTGATTTACCGTACGATAAGGACAACAGTAAATTTTAAATGTTAATATTAAAGTTTATATAATTTTTTAAAACAATGCAAATGTCAAAACTTATATCTTATAAAAGTTTTAAAAATATTATTTTCAAGAGAAAAGAAAGGAAGGAAACGGGTTTAGCTAAGCTTAAAAAATGATGGCTTCAATTTTTTTATAAAATCTTAGTGATTTTTTCATACTGGAAATCAAATTTTAGAATGGATTACGTATATTATCCTTGTACCATTCTTTTTTGCAATTTAGTGACTAATTTTTTTTATTTATATTTAACTTTTATGATGTGAAAACTTATATCTTATAAAAGTTTTAAAAATATTATTTTCAAGAGAAAAGAAAGGAAGGAAACGGGCTTAGCTAAGCTTAAAAAAATGATGGCTTCAATTTTTTTATAAAATCTTAGTGATTTTTTCATACTGGAAATCAAATTTTAGAATGGATTACATATATTATCCTTGTACCATTCTTTTTTGCAATTTAGTGACTAATTTTTTTTATTTATATTTAACTTTTATGATGATTTAATGTCTAAATTTCCCATCAATATATAATTGTTAAATAAATATGTTGAAATGGGGCAAATATAAAAATAAAAAATAGCTATGGGGAGATTGAACCCAAATTTTTATATACAATAGTGTTGTCCATCTTAATTTCTAACTCAATACAATTTTATTTCAAAATTAGGAAAAATCTATTACAATATAAAATATAAGACTATATTAATAAATATCTTTCAAATTTTTTACTTGACCTTAAATTATATTAATTTAGTTCACCTAAAATATTATATAGTTATATCACACTATTTTAATGTCCCTTAAATTATATTAATTTAGTTCACATAAAATATTATATAGTTATATCACACTATTTTAATGTCCCAAATATCAATAACAAAAATGATATGAAGCATAATACTGAAATGAAGGATAATTTGGTTGATAAGCCATTATATGTGAACACATCTTGCAACTACCAAAAATTTGGTACTGCATCTTTAAAAAAAAAAATTAATTTTTTAGTTATAAAAAAAATAGAAATATGAAACATCTTTTTGTAGTCCAAAATTATTTTTTTATCATTCAAATATTATCAATGCTTACTTTATATGTAGCCAATAACTTATTGATAGAAAATGTAACTAAAGGGTTAAGCTAAAGATAGAAAAATGCAGTGAAAAAAGCAAGCCAGTGGCTTCAAAAATAGGGAAATATTATTTCAGAACATCTCATCCTCCTAACGAATCAATCGTGTATGCTTGAGATTTTCAATAATATTAGCTCTTCATTAAATTTAAGTTTTTCTCTCTAATGTTAACCCCATATAACTCACTGACAGTTGTTGGTTCCTCGTGATTACATTGCATGTATGATCAGGACACTGCCAATGGAAAAGGTGACCGGTTGGACACTGAGTGGGCTACTAGTAATCGTAGATAATAAATTTTGATCCTGAATTTTTTCATGTCATGATATTTCTATAATAAATTGCTAGAATTTGCATTATTTCTATTAAGATTGTTAGAAGTTTTAGTGTCATGCCTCATTAAATTTTTATAGTTTATGGTTTCCTGTAAATTTTTAGATATTTCTATGTTAAGGTTTGGTTTTATATGAACTTCTCTGAGAGATCTATTGGGGACATCTCCCTACTAGAGGTAGAAAAGGATACTCTCTAGGATCAACTTATGTCATTGTTGGATGTCTCATACTATAAAAGCCAAGTAAAGTAAGAAGAAATTAATTTAATATCCCAAATAAAATAAGAAAAGGTGAATTTAATATGTTCAAATGATCACATAGGCTAACTTTGACTCATATACAAGAGGAAAACCTAGGATAGCAAAGAAAAACCTAGTAAAGTAGCTATGTTATCATTTATAATTCAATATTTGAGATAATCCATTTCAAACTTCATTTTTTTGTGCATCAGGCATACCTTAAGGCCTATACAAGTGTAAGCCCCATGCTTGAATTTTGAAAATAGTATATGTGTACTCATATAAGTCCTTGCACCCATACTAAAATCCATTTCCCTTAGTGAGCACATAATTTAATCATTTTGATAATGTGTTTCTAATCTTCATTCTTTAGGGATACTTGTAATGTCCCCTTTTAAGATATCCTTGATCTCTCAACCTGCGCACAAGAATAACTACTAGAAAGGGACATTAGTACTATTAAAGATCAATTTAGTAATGAAATCAATACATCATAATCATGATCAATAACAATGAACAAGAATGTAATGTTACTTGCGCATCCATATACTTAATTCCTGCAATCAAAGACATTAACAACATATACAAATACATATATCCATTTATAATCATTGGGGTTAGCAATATCATAATCATAATCAATAATAATGAGCAAGAACATAATATTATTGGAGAGAGTGTATATTTAATATATATTTCTTCATACTTTAATATACTTATACTTGATACATCTTTTGCCTTATGATATACTTTGGGAATGGCGACCATCGTGGCCGGTTGTTAATCTAACCTAATCATCAACCCTAACGGAGATGGGTTATATACTCGTTAAGGGGCTAGATAACAATGCTCCACTGCCATAGGCCCAAGGGTTTCATGCTCACCCAGTAAAACTTCACCACTTGGCTCAAGGGTTTCATGCTTACCCGGCAATACCACCACTTGAGAGTCACCTACTGTGTAAGACATTAATAACAAACTAATCTCCACTACCATAGGCCCAAGGGTTTCATGCTCACCCGGCAATGCTTCACCACTTGGCTCAAGGGTTTCATTCTCACCTGACAATACTTCACCACTTGAGAGTCACCTTTCATGTACGACTTAATAATAATAATAATAATAAACCACCCTTCCCTAATGACCCAATTTCTCACAAGGCTGCTATCAAATCAGAATTCTTTTATGCAATGATGTTCCTTATAGGAGCTATATCAATTTGAGAGCATAATTTCCACCACTATGGAAGGATATCCATATGGCAGATTGCTGCCTCTATATATTAAATCTGATATATATATTTATTTCTGCCTTGCTATTTGTAATATCTGATATATTATTGTGACTGTTGATTGAATATGAATGAATGATGTTGATGATTGTAGGAATGTATGATGTAGGGAGTTGCTTGCTTGATGATTGAATGCATTGCTTGCTCACACCAATCTAAACTTATACCTTAAAACCTCCTCTCAAGAGAGGTATCTCTTTGAAGAGAGATGACCCTTAAAAAAGACATGATTCTTTGATTGTTGTTAGCATTAAACTAACTTAATTTCTGCCATATACTAATCGATGTCCCTTAAGATGCCATTCATATCTCCTTTAATCAGTGATCAATAGTTTCTAATCGCTCCTATATGAAAATAATCACTCCCCTTAAATTATTCCTTATCACTGTCTTATCCTTGGTTATTGGTTGCACCTTATACTAATCTTTGCACTTATTATTTCTTAATGCTTTCTTACATCGTTGCCTTCTGTAGCCTATAATAGTAATTGTTTATTAAGACTTTTGTGTTATAGAGATAATCGTTGACTCATGCGCTATGACTTATATGAAGTCATAAGTATATTTATTTATATATAATATTTAATAATAATTAATTTATAATAAGATTTATATTTATTATTATATGATAATATTTAATTATTAATTTTATTTAATCTTATTTTGATAGTTGTATTTATTAATATTTATTTTTATATTAATAATTATATTTGTTATTTATATTTAATAATATATTTTAAATAAATATATTATATATTATATTTATATTAATTTATAATATTACTTTAAGGATTTATATAATATTTAATTTATTATTCAAATATATTTAATCTATATTATTTTATTGATTTGAATGAATAATGCATAATCGATTCAATTAGAAATCATTAGTATAGGGACATGACAACCCTCCCCACTCAAGATTGCTTGTCCTCGAACAATTACAATGAGTTCTTTATAACGTCTACCTTCTGATGTGTGGAGATGAAGTCATGAACTTGCTTTAGTGAAGAGGAAATGACTGTGATTCCATGAAAGAGAATTTGTGACCAAGGAATACTTGAAAGGTCTAATGAAAGAACAACGATGTGATGCAAGTATCATAGATGAAGATGTGGTTTTAGAAAATGAAAATATTTTCAATGTTAAAGAAGATTTTAAGAGTATTGAGATTCCAAGATTCCATTGAATGATGAAGACATCTTGAGAATTTGTAGAGATGAATCTAACGATGTTGTAGAGAAGGTAATTTCAAGTAGGACTTGATTATTTGACAAGTCGTAGAGTGTATAATGATGATAAGATAGCATGGAGAATGATCCTGAGATTTGTGGGTTGTGGGCCACAATATAACTTAGCATAAGCTTATGTAACAATTTGTCAATTTTATCTAAGTTACTCTAATCATTGATCTAATTTGGTTCATAAATTTACTAGATCAAATTTGTAGTTACAAGGTTGATCCATGTATCATCATTATTTTTATGAGTGTAGAGTTTCATTTGAGAATTGGAAGTCAACTATTATTCATAGGATGGCAGGATGATTGCTATTATACCACTTGTAATGTCCCCTTTTAGAATATCCTTGATCTCTCAACCTGCACACAAAAATAATTACTAGAAAGGGACATTAGTACTATTAAAGATCAATTTAGTAATGAAATCAATACATCATAATCATGATCAATAACAATGAACAAGAATGTAATGTTACTAGTTGTGCATCCATATACTCAATTCTTGCAATCGAAGACATTAACAACATATACAAATACATATATCCATTTATAATCATTAGGGTTAGCAATATCATAATCATAATCAATAATAATGAGCAAGAACATAATATTATTGGAGAGAGTATATATTCAATTATATTTCTCCATACTTTAATATACTTATACTTGATACGTCTTTTGTCTCACGATATACTTTGGGAATGGTGATCATCGTGACCAGTCGTTAATCTAACCTAATCATCAACCCTAGCAGAGACAGGTTATATACTCGTTACTCGTTAAGGGGATAGATAACAATGCTCCACTGCCATAGGCCCAAGGGTTTCATGCTCACCTGGCAATACCACCACTTGAGAGTCACCTACCATGTAAGACATTAATAACAAACTAATCTCCACTGCTATAGGCCCAAGGGTTTCATGCTCACCCGACAATACTTCACCACTTGGCTCAAGGGTTCCATGCTCACCCGGAAATACTTCACCACTTAACCTATCGTGTAAGACTTATTAATAAAAATAATAAACCGCCCTTCCCTAACAACCCAAACGTCCTCATAGGGGCAATAGACAAAGATTAATGATGCGGCAAGACATGCATCATCCCTCGTATATCATGGGCAAGACTAAGTATCCTTATATAAGTATAGATAGATATATAAGTTAGAAATGTCATATCGATTCATAGATTTACTCTCCTCAAGGAAGTATAAGTGATCCTATGGATCACAATGATGATAATTGCCTTAATTTCTCACAAGGCTACTATCAAATCAGAATTCTTTTATGCAATGATATTCCTTATAGGAACTATATCAATTTGAGAGTATTTCCATGACTATGGATGGATATCCATACGGCAGATTGTTGCCTCTATATATTAAATCTGATATATATATATTTATTTCTGCCTTGTTATTTGTAATAGCTGATATATTATTGTGATTGTTGATTGAATATGAATGAATGATGTTGATCATTGTAGGAACGTATGATGTAGAGAGTTGCTTGCTTGATGATTGAATGCATTGCTTGCTCACACCAATCTAAACTTATACCTTAAAACCTCCTATGAAGAGATGTATCTCTTTGAAGAGAGATGACCCTTTAAAAAGACATGATTCTTTGATTGTTGTTAGCAATAAACTAACTTAATTTTTGCCATATACTAATCGATGTCCCTTAAGATACCATTCATATCTCCTTTAATCAACGATCAATAGTTTTTTATCACTTCTATATGAAAATAGTCGATGCCCTTAAATTATTCCTTATCGCTGCCTTATCCTTGGTTATTAGCTGCACCTTATACTAATCGTTGCACTTATTATTTATTAATGCTTTCTTACATCGTTGCCTTTTGTAGCCTATAATAGTAATTGTTTATTAAGACTTTTGTGTTATAGAGATAATCACTGACTTATGGGCTTTGACTTATATGAAGTCATAAGTATATTTATTTATATATAATATTTAATAATAATTAATCTATAATAAGATTTATATTTATTATTATATGATAATATATATTATGATAATATTTAATTATTAATGTTTATAATCTTATTTTGATATTAATATTTATTAATATTTATTTTTATATTAATAATTATATTTGTTGTTTATATTTAATAATATATTTTAAATAAATATATTATATATTATATTTATATTAATTTATAATATTACTTTAAGGATTTATATAATATTTAATTTATTATTCAAATATATTTAATCTATATTATTTAATTGATTTGAATGAATAATGCATAATCAATTCAATTAGAAATCATTAGTATAGGGACATGACAATACTTACAATTGATCACATATATAGTTGTTTTACTTATTAGAAAGTCTTAAACATTGTTAAAACTTTCCACCTATTTTTACTATTAGTATTGTGTTCCTTGTATTTTGCCTATCCCCTTACCTAATTTTGAAATTGAGTCCTTGTTCCTTTAAAAAAAGTGTGTGAATTTCAAATTTGAGTGAGTTCAAAATGCTACAACATTTAGATTCCATGTAAAGTTTTAGATTCCATGCACAGTTGACATCATAATAGAAATACAGTTTAGTATCAAATGATTTTGGCATACCTAAGAACACATGACAAATGATGAAGATCAAAAAGTTGTGAAGAGTTGATTCAAAGAGAAAATGATTTGAGGAGTATTAGCCAAATGATCGAGTAAACTGCCTGAATAGATAGAGTAGAAGGTTGTTATTACTGGGGTACACCCCTATCAATGTTCATTTAGAAATCAATTCAAGGACTTGAGCTCCAATCGTGAGTAAGATATCTCAATTGGGTAAGTGCAAGAAGATGGGGGGCCAAAAAGGGGTCTTAAGTGGCCACTTTTTTTCTGAAATCAGGAAATACTGGCCTTGGATGAGAAATTGAGCATAGTTACACTCAAAATTTGGAGATGCAACCAAAACAATGTTTGTAGTGCTCCGAGTCTACTTTCTAAACTACTATTTTTTTTTTTAAATGACATAGATTAAGGGGTTCAAAAGAGGGAGCCACAGAAATTGGTGTTGTTTCTGTCAAAAAAACATAACATAGCATGTTTTGTGGCTCCCTCAAAAGGTCAACTTTTTTTTGGTATTTTTAAAATTGCTTCAGTGAAAAATTAGCTAATAGCATGTAGTTTATGCCTGATTTTTCTGATAATTTTTTGATGAATATTTGATTTTTCACTAATTTTCAAAGTGGACACATCCTAAAAAATAGAATTTTGGCCGTGCTACCCCTATAAATTTTGAAAACTAATTGAAAATCATTTTTTTCTTTTTTTAATATTTGTAGAATGGAGTCTAGTTTCTAAATATGTTTTTTTTTTTAAATTTCAATGAATAGTTAATTTACAATGAAAAAAAGACCAAATAGTGGTTTTTGCCCAAAAACAGACACACAAACAAAAGAAATTAAAGATGAAAGGCTTAACATTGTTAAAATGTGAAAAAATCACATCGACAAATAGCTAAGAGAAAGCCTAACATTACCCAGGTGTTTGATTTGTTCGACCTTGAAACACGTGCAAATCTGAGGGTTAGCACGAACGAAATTATGTGAAATCTTGAAGAATATGGAAAAACACGTCTGTGGATGTTGAAAAGGCACTCCAAGCCTTTTGGGATGGAAATCCAAAGCAAATCCTAAGCCCAAGGCTTGGGATTTCCAAAGCAAAACATAACACGAGCCCATTATAACGCACTCGCGTTAGTTTTTGCTTTGCATTTTTCCTTTTCCGCAAAAGTTTGTGTTGTTTGTCATGTTTGAAATAACGCGAGCACGTTATAACGCGCTCGCGTTATGTTCCCCTTAAATTTTTTTATGTTCAAGGCTATTAATCATGTATGTATGTATGTATGCCTATATGTATGTGTGTATGCCTATATGTATGTATGTATGTATGTATGCCTATATGTATGTATCTATGTATCTATGTATGCCTATATGTATGTATGTATAGTGTTGAGGGTAGAGGAGGGTAGAGATGGGACTGAGCCAAATAGGGGAGGAGAGGGGTGGATAAGGATTGAGTGATTAAGGTTTAAGGTTGAGGGTTGAGCATTTAGGGATAGGATTTAGAGTTTAGGGATAAGGGATTAGAGTTTAGGACCTTGAGGGATTAGGGTTTAGGGTGGAGGCTTTAGGGATAGCGTTTAGGGTTAAGGGTCGAGGGATTAGGGTTAAGGTAGAGTGTTAAGGGTAGAGGGATTAGGGATAGGGTTTAGGGTTGAGGGATTAGGGTTTAAGGTATAGTTTAGTAGTTCTTGTGGATAGAGCCAGTAAACAATGGGAGATTATTTGCCTATTTCATAACAATATACCTCCCCTAAGTGCAGGGTGGACAGCAAGAAACATAGATGTACCCCAATGCAAAGCTTTTCTCATAATGATCATCCTTTCTGATTTCAACTGTTAATTACTCACTGTGGATGTACCATACACAAAGCTTTTCTCATAGTGTGTACACCTATTAGCATAATGAACCCCAGATGGGCCAGAAAAACATGCCATATAACATTACTAACATTAAAAAAGTTCATAGCCATTTTTCTGACATATTCTTGCAACTCAAATATCTTTAAGAGAAGAGTGTCAAAAATGATGGGTTTAACAACCTAACATAAGGCAAAGCAGTTTTGTTGGGTTTAGGGATAGGGTTTAGGGATTAGGGTTTAGGGTTGAGGGATTATGGTTTAAGGTATAGTGTTGAGGGTTGAGGGTTTAGGGATAGGGTTTAGGGTTTGAGGGATTAGGGTTTAGGGTTGATGGATTAGGGTTTAATGTTGAGAGTTGAGGGTTGAGGGTTGAGGGTTGAGGGTTGAGGGTTTAGGGTAGGGTTGATGGTCAAGGGATTAGGGTTAAAGTAGAGTGTTGAGGGTAGAGGGATTAGGGATAGGGTTTAGGGTTGAAGGTTTAACGATTGAGGGTTGAGGCTTTAGGGCTGAGGGTTAAGGGATTGGGGTTTAAAATATAGTGTTGAGCGTCGAGTGTTTATGGATAGGTTTTAGGGTTTAATTTTTAAGGGTTAAGGGTTGAGGGATAGGATTTAGGGTTTAGGGATAAGGGATTAGGGTTTAAGGTATAGTGTCGAGGGTTGAGGGTTTAGGAATAGGGATAGCATTTAGGGTTTAGGGATGAGGGATTAGGGTTGAGGGTTGAGGGATTAGGGTTTAAGGTATACTGTCGAGGGTTGAGGGTTTATTGATAGTGTTTAGGGTTGAGGGTTGAGGGATTAGGTTTTAGGGTTGATGGATTAGGGTTTAAGGTATAGTGTTGAGGGTTGAGGGATTAGCGTTTAATGTCGAGGTTAGGGTTAGAGTGTTGAGGGTAGAGGGATTAGGGATAGGGTTTAGGGTTGAAGGTTTAAGGATTGAGGGTTGAGGATTTAGGGATGAGGGTTTAAGGCTTAAGATATAGTGTCAAGTGTTGAGGGTGTAGGGATAGGGTTTAAGTTTTAAGAGTTAAGGGTTGAGGGATAGGGATTAGGGTTTAAGGTATAGTGTTGAGGGTTGATGGTTTAGGGATAGGGTTTAGGTTTGAGGGATTAGGGTTTAGGGTTGATGAATTAGGGTTTAATATTGAGAGTTGAGGCTTGAGGGTTGAGGGGTGAGGTTGAGGGATAGGGTTAATGGTCAAGGGATTAGGGTTAAATAAGAGTGTCGAGGGTAGAGGGATTAGGGATAGGGTTTAGGGTTGAAGGTTTAAGGATTTAGGGTTGAGGCTTTAGGGATGAGGGTTAATGGATTAGGGTTTAAGATATAGTGTCAAGTGTCAAGCGTGTAGGGATAGGTTTTAGGGTTCAAGTTTTAAGGGTTAAGGGTCGAGGGATCAGAGTTAAGGGTTGAGGGATTAGGGTTTGATGTTGAGGGTTGAGTACATTGAGGTTCGAGGGTTAAGGGTTTCAGGATAGGGTTGAGGGTCGAGGGATTAGGGTTAAAGTAGAGTGTCGAGGGTATAAGGATTAGGGATAGGGTTGGAGGGTTTAGGGATAAGGGATTAGGGTTTAAGGTATAGTATCGATCCCTTTGAGGGTCTAGGAATAGGGATAGCATTTAGGGTTTAGGGATGAGGGATTAGAGTTGAGGGATGATGGATTAGGTTGAGGGTTAAGGGATTAGGGTTTAGGGATAAGGTTTAGGGATGAGGGTTGAGGGATTAGGGTTTAAGATATAGTGTTGAGGGTTTAGGGATAGGGTTTAGGGTTGAGGGATTAGAGTGAAGGGTTGAGGGATTATGATTTGACGTTGAGGGTTGAGGGTTGAGGCTTTAGGGTTTAGGGTTTAGGGATAGGGTTGAGGGTTGAGGGATCAAAGTTAAGGATTGAGGGATTAGGGTTTGACGTTGAGGGTTGAGTACATTGAAGTTCGAGGGTTAAGGGTTTCAGGATAGGGTTGAGGGTCAAGGGATTAGGATTAAAGTAGAGTGTCGAGGGTATAAGGATTAGGGATAGGGTTGGAGGGTTTAGGGATAAGGGATTAGGGTTTAAGGTATAGTATCGAGCCCATTGAGGGTTTAGGAATAGGGATAGCATTTAGGGTTTAGGGATGACGGATTAGAGTTGAGGGATGACGGATTAGGGTTGAGGGTTGAGGGATTAGGGTTTAGGGATAAGGTTTAGGGTTGAGGGATTAGGGTTTAAGGTATAGTGTTGACGGTTTAGGGATAGGGTTTAGGGTTGAGGGACTAGAGTGAAGGGTTGAGGGATTAGGATTTGACGTTGAGGGTTGAGGCTTTAGGGTTTAGGGTTTAGGGATAGGGTTGAGGGTCAAGGGATCAGAGTTAAGGGTTGAGGGATTAGGGTTTGACATTGAGGGTTGAGTACATTGAGGTTCGAGGGTTAAGGGTTTTGGGATAGGGTTGAGGGTCAAGGGATTAGGGTTAAAGTAGAGTGTCGAGGGTATAAGGATTAGGGATAGGGTTGGAGGGTTTAGGGATAAGGGATTAGGGTTTAAGGTATAGTATAGAACCCATTGAGGGTTTAGGAATAGGGATAGCATTTAGGGTTTAGGGATGAGGGATTAGAGTTGAGGGATGATGGATTAGGGTTAAGGTTTGAGGGATTAGGGTTTAGGGATAAGGTTTAGGGTTAAGTGTTGAGGGATTAGGGTTTAAGGTATAGTGTTGAGGGTTTAGGGATAGGGTTTAGGGTTGAGGGATTAGAGTGAAGGGTTGAGGGATTGGGATTTGACGTTGAGGGTTGAGGGTTGAGGTTTTAGGGTTTAGGGTTTAGGGATAGGGTTGAGGGTCGAGGGATCAGAGTTAAGGGTTGAGGGATTAGGGTTTGACATTGAGGGTTGAGTACATTAAAGTTTGAGTGTTAAGGGTTTCAGGATAGGGTTGAGGGTCGAGGGATTAGGGTTAAAGTAGAGTGTCGAGGGTATAAGGATTAGGGTTAGGGTTAGAGGGTTTAGGGATAAGGGATTAGGTTTTAAGGTATAGTATCGAGCCCTTTGAGGGTTTAGGAATAGGGATAGCATTTAGGGTTTAGGGATGACGGATTAGAGTTGAGGGATGACGGATTAGGATTGAGGGTTGAGGGATTAGGGTTTAGGGATAAGGTTTAGGGTTGAGGGATGAGGGATTAGGGTTTAAGGTATAGTGTTGAGGGTTTAGGTATAGGGTTTAGGGTTGAGGGATTAGGATTTGGCATTGAGGGTTGAGGCTTTAGGGTTTAGGGTTTAGGGATAGGGTTGAGGGTTGAGGGATCAGAGTTAATGGTTGAGGGATTAGGGTTTGATGTTGAGGGTTGAGTAAATTGAGGTTTGAGGGTTAAGGGTTTTGGGATAGGGTTGAGGGTCGATGGATTAGGGTTAAAGTAGAGTGTCAAGAGTATAAGGATTAGGGATAGGGTTGGAGGGTTTAGGGATAAGGGATTAGGGTTTAAGGTATAGTATCAAGCCCGTTGAGGGTTTAGGAATAGGGATAGCATTTAGGGTTTAGGGATGATGGATTAGAGTTGAGGGATGATGGATTAGAGTTGAGGGATGACGGATTAGGGTTGAGGGTTGAGGGATTAGGGTTTAGGGATAAGGTTTAGGGTTGAGGGTAGGGATTAGGGTTTAAGGTATAGTGTTGAGGGTTTAGGGATAGGGTTTAGGGTTGAGGGATTAGAGTGAAGGGTCGAGGGATTAGGATTTGACGTTGAGAGTTGAGGGTTAAGGTTTGAGGCTTTAGGGTTTAGGGTTTAGGGATAGGGTTGAGGGTCGAGAGATTAGAGTTAAGGGTTGAGGGATTAGGGTTTGACGTTGAGGGTTGATTACATTAAGGTTCGAGGGTTAAGGGTTTTGGGATAGGGTTGAGGGTCGAGGGATTAGGGTTAAAGTAGAGTGTCGAGGGTATAAGGATTAGGGATAGGGTTGGAGGGTTTAGGGATAAAGGATTAGGGTTTAAGGTATAGTATCGAGCCCGTTGAGGGTTTTGGGATAGGGTTGAGGGTCGAGGGATTAGGGTTAAAGTAGAGTGTCGAGGGTATAAGGATTAGGGATAGGGTTGGAGGGTTTAGGGATAAAGGATTAGGGTTTAAGGTATAGTATCGAGCCCGTTGAGGGTTTAGGAATAGGGATAGCATTTAGGGTTTAGGGATGACAGATTAGAGTTGAGGGATGACGGATTAGGGTTGAGGGTTGAGGGATTAGGGTTTAGGGATAAGGTTTAGGGTTGAGGGATTAGGGTTTAAGGTATAGTGTTGACGGTTTAGGGATAGGGTTTAGGGTTGAGGGACTAGAGTGAAGGGTTGAGGGATTAGGATTTGACATTGAGGGTTGAGGCTTTAGGGTTTAGGGTTTAGGGATAGGGTTGAGGGTCGAGGGATCAGAGTTAAGGGTTGAGGGATTAGGGTTTGACATTGAGGGTTGAGTACATTGAGATTCGAGGGTTAAGGGTTTCAGGATAGGGTTGAGGGTCGAGGGATTAGGGTTAAAGTAGAGTGTCGAGAGTATAAGGATTAGGGATAGGGTTGGAGGGTTTAGGGATAAGGGATTAGGATTTAAGGTATAGTATTAAGCCTGTTGAGGGTTTAGGAATAGGGATAGAATTTAGGGTTTAGGGATGACGGTTTAGAGTTGAGGGATGACAGATTAGGGTTGAGGGATTAGGGTTTAGGGATACGATTTAGGGTTGAGGGTTGAGGTATTAGGGTTTAAGGTATAGTGTTGAGGGTTTAGGGATAGGGTTTAGGGTTGAGGGATTAGAGTGAAGGGTTGAGGGATTAGGATTTGACATTGAGGGTTGAGGGTTAAGGCTTTAGGGTTTAGGGATAGGGTTGAGGGTCGAGGGATCAGAGTTAAGGGTTGAGGGATTAGGGTTTGATGTTGAGGGTTGAGTACATTGAGGTTCGAGGGTTTAGGGTTTCGGGATAGGGTTGAGGGTCGAGGGATTAGGGTTAAAGTAGAGTGTCAAGGGTCTAAGGATTAGGGATAGTGATGCAAAGCACACGGTGGAAGCATTCAAATCAGGGATTAATATCCATCAAACCCACAGTATAGAAAGATTATTGCTTAACCAACTTTAAATAACTTCCTCAAGGTCCAAATGATACCGAACTACACACACATTCTTCATTATCAGCGAGATTGAACACTGTCGGCACATTCAAAAACTCTTTCGCCGATCTCACTTCTCTCACCGACAGCTCAACACTATGCTCCAACCGTCAGTATGACCTTTACCATCGGCGATCTTGAGAACCGCTCTGCTGATACACACTGATCACTCTGATATACCTTCAAACCATACTTGTCACCTAGACTCCTTTCATCGGTGAATGCCTACGAACTTAGGTCGATGCACCAATGGACACACTCCAGCATCAACCTTGATTTTCTCTGTCAGCAACACAATCACTATTGGCCATACTAGCATTAACTTTGCCAATACACCGATACCAATCGCCTTCGGTGAGACTTTTGTCATCAGCGGACGTTTATACGTTTGGGCCGTTGCGCCGATGATCCTTCTCTTCTTCGGTGTGACGAATGCTATCAGTGGGACTCACTTTAGAGTTGTCGATACACTGTTTCCTTTCGATGGATCGGTGTAAGATACCCCTTGTCTCTCTGATACCTTCGATCCTTCAGCGAGATCTCCTTTCACTTTTCCCTGATACGCCTCCGATCGGCCTAACATCGTTGATCGGTGTAGGTTTCAAAAGCTCCTCCGAGAGGCTTGTTACACCGATGACACTAGAGGTGAGATATAGAACATAAGCTAATGGAACTATAGAACATGAGCTAATGGAACTAGAGGTGAGATATTGTAAAGGTACTATCGAAGGTGAGATAGGTAAAATATTTATGGATCAATCTATAGCAGGACAAAACGCGAGCGCATTATAACACGCTCGCGTTTTGTCTTGCTATAGAAATGGTAAAAAAGTGTTGACCCCCATGATCCAAGCCCACATGCTCTATTTTCATACTGATTCTGTGTGTGCTCCGACAAAAAAGAAGTGCTTTCATGCTATTGGGAGGTTCACATGCACATTTTACTCATTCTACCACCTTTGCATGATCTTTCCACCACCTTTTCTTCTTTGCCAACTTGAGAAGGAGGAAATAACATAGTTTTCACACCAAGTTTGATATATATCTATTCAAGTTTCAATTTTTGTAGTGTTGCAATGTTAATTGTGATTCAATTTTAGGAATTTAACATTATAGATTGGTTAATAGTATTGTTGTTAGTAATTATATTTGAGTGTTATTCAATTTAACATTGAAAAGGAAGCGAGTGGTGAAAAACTCAAATTGTTGAGGAGTTTGATGCAAGAAGAAAAAAACACTACATAATTGGGTACTCTCTCCATTCGAATCTTCATTTTTTAGGTATGTCAAGTCTTTACATGCATGTTCTTTACATTTTCCTTAATTCTATTTGAATTGCTTTATCATACATGTTTAAAATAGACACATTCCCAATCAAGAAAGCAGCCTACAATCTCACATGATGCCATGTATATTTTCTACACTTGAGCTCTTTAATAATTATGTGTAATAAACAGACCTTAACATACCATGATGTCAAACTATACAAGAATAAATCCTTACAACATAATAAAAATACAATCCCACTATTATCTTGTATTCATTTCCTAGGAACTAATATTGGTCTCTTTATCATGCTACAGACAAATTCTCCATCATGCCAAGGAAACGATCAAGAATTAAACCAACACAGGAAGAGATAGAAGCTAAGAATGCAAAGAAAGCAGTGGCTATGAGGGAACTTCATGAGAAGAGGAAATTGGACACGATAAATGAAGACATGCCAATTGAAGAGGAACCACAACCATCACAAAGAGATATGATATTGGCGGCACAAAGAGAAAGAATGCAAAAACTTCGTGCTACGAGAGATTTGACTACCATAGTTGGAGACACGTCCTCTACCGCAAGTTAACATGTAGGGACACCATCTACCACATCTCAAGTTGAGAGTACATCATCACTCACATGTGATGAAGGAGGTACGCCATCGTTCCCACCTCAACCTCAAGGTATGTCATCTATTCCATCTTCGATCGAAGGTATGCCATCTAGCCCATCTCATTTAAATATTGATGAAATTCCTAATGTTGAGATGAATTTACCTAACTTAACACCACCTAGAATTTTGCATAGAAATCCAAAGTATTTGATTGATATTGATGAGAATATTTTTTTGCAGCCAATGGAAGGTAAGATTCCAAAATGCACTTGTAGAAGATATGCTCATAAGATTTGGAGATTGTTCTTTGAAAAGTTAAATGAGACTGCAAAATGTCAACTATTCATTGAAATGATGCGAAGTATAAAGTATAGGTCCATCATGAAGATTCTTGGGTTGAGAACATCAGAGGCTTCAAGTGAAAAAACTATTGTCAATAATCTAATGAGTGTGTATGAGAGTGTGGGTAACACCTCACGCACAAAAGACAGTAATGCAACACGGTGTGTGATTACATCGACTATAGTAAGTAGTCAAACGAGGAAAGCTCGTCTCATTAGAAAGACAAGTCAACAATTGAGAATTAATAGGAAAACTTTATCAAGAGCTATTGGAAGATGCCAAAGAATTGAGGACACTAATGCCAATGAATTATGGGCGTTCTCGGGGAGACTACCACGAAAAGATAAACCAATCGTTGAAGCATTGAGATCACTAATTGAAGACTTTTGGAAGACTTACACAAGGGTATCTCTGAATTAAAGGGATGTGGTAAGAAGGAGAATCGATAGTCAGAACCATGAGCCACATCTAAAGAATTTTTTGGATGAGACTCAAACACAATTTTATGGTAAATTTCTAGAGAAGTATCCTCAAATTAAAATTTGTCAAAGATATTTTGAAATGCTAAAACCTTTCTATGTCAAGATAAATCACACATGCACTACTTGTTGTTGTAGATTACATATTGAATTTTCTAACCATTTTGATGTTTATAGGTCTATATGTTTAGATATGCATACTAAAAATGTTTTGTAGGGTTGTGCCATATGTGCCCCACCAACATCTTCAAGAGACTTCATATCAAGAATTTTATGTGAAAGAGAGGAAGGTCAAATATTCTACAAGAAATTATGCTTGGATGGTGCATGTCATCGTTGTGGTGGCTTGCAACATTTGCCAATATGTGAACATATGGAAAGAACACATGCGGTTGGAAATGAACTAGTAGAGTTTGGCAAGTATAAAACAATGGCATACAATACAAAAGATGGTAAAGAAGCAAAGAGGTGTGAATTGGTTATTGAAAAGATTCTAATGTATCAGTTTATGCCTATATTTCGTGACAGCATATTGTATGAGTATGCAAGACATGCCCATAGAGCTCAATGGTTGGACTTGCAATTCAATTTATGCAAGGACACATTTCCAGTTGGTAGCATTGTTTCAGTCGTCGACTTTGCAGAGAACTATAGTCTACATCCACAGCGTGAGGTGCAATCACAATATTATAACTCCACACAGGTTTCTATATTTGTGCACATCACATTCATTCATGCGAATGATAGTACAGAGGATGATAGAAAGATCATAAGGGAGTATAATTTCTATATTAGTGATGATCGCACGCATTCTACGGAGTTCGTGCAAGGTTGCTTTCAGGTGTTCTACAATGATTTGGCTAGAAGGGGCATATCGTTCAGTCAGCATATCATATAGTCAGATAACTGTGTCACAATTCAAGAACTCACAGAATTTCTATTGGCTGAGTAGGAGGCATAATTTTACAGGTATTCAGCATATGTGGAACTTTTGTGAGGCCGAGCATGGAAAGGGGGAGCATGATGGTGCAGGGGCATGTATCAAAAGAGCCATAGCATGAGAAGAGTTAAAGTATAAAGACAATGCAAAGTTGACAGATGCAAATTTGATTGTCGAGTGGTGTAATGCTTCCGTGGGTCCAGGTAATGAAGGTAAGTCTTTAGTTCGTAGATTTTTTTGGTTGATAGATGATACTAACATTGCACCATATGAGGACTGTTGTACACTGACAGGATCAAATGAGATGCACTCTTTCAGAAGCTCAATTGTAGGTTCATGGAGTATCCATACACGAAAGATGTCATGCTTTTGTTCTTCCTGTACAATTCAAGTCTGGGATGAGTGCGAGTCAAAGGAGTGGGTTGATGAATGGCAGTTAAGTTATCTTAGCCCACTTGACACTTATCGACCCCCGACGATACTGGAACTAACACAGATGGAATCATCAGTTGACTTTGACCACATATCAAATTTAGTTCAACCAGGTAATATAGGGCACATATATGCATCTAATTTCATCTAGTTCAAATAGGTAATGTCATCTTACTTTGTAGTGTTTTTGTAATATTGACTAATTTCATCTAATTTGCTACACATATCAATGTAGGGCACGTATATGCAGTTATTGCAAATGAAGATAATGAAAAGGGAACAGATTATTACTTATGTCGTTGTGTTGAGGCCAAAAAGAAATTGGAGGCCTCAGTTACAGACGGAGAAAAAATCGAATACCCTAGAGGCTCAGTGGTTATTACTGGAACATGGCTTAGAAGGTACCCACATAAGAGTGTTAATGTTTGGTTGTTTCAGGACTTTGACACGCATCGGAAGATTCTTCATTACTCAAACCTTGTCGTGGCATCCAATGTTCATTTGATAAAGTATCGGGGTAGACCTTTGAACAAAATCTTATGGAAGGTGCGTGGGTCTGACCATCAAGTAATACTTGACACAATAAAGAGTAGAGCAGACTCAGATGGTTCATTGGATTAATTTGTAAGTATTCACATTGATTTTGTAAAGTCATGTTATATTGAGTTGTAAGTATGCACATTAATTTGTAAGGTTTGTCCTTTTTTAATTTCCTGCTGCATTTTTACACATATACACATTTTTACATCATCATGTTATGCATTTTTGGTGTTCTGCTCCTGATGCGACCAAACTGATAGTTTCAACATGTCCGTATTGGTACGTTTAGGCTAGGCATTGTTCTATTTTTCACCCAAATATGTTGAAACAGTCCGAGCTACATTGTACCGACGATATCTCTGAAGAGTCCAAAGTGTAAAAAGGTAGCAATCTTTGACAAGATGTTACTCGAAAACTGTGTCACTTAGAAATATTCTGTCTAAGGCAACATGATCACGGAGAGTGCCTCTACAATAACCTCTCTCACTTTTTTATATCTCTGAGGCATTTACCTGTGGTGAAAGGTTTTCTGCTGCCCCAAAAATCGTCAGGAGGCAGTGTAAAGTTGCAAAGGGGTGTAACTTTTGTCTTGCTCCTGATGCAACCAAACTAACTATTCTAATGCATCTGGATGGGTACATTTACGCTAGGCATGGTCCTATTTTTCACCCAAATATGTCAAAACAGTCTGAGCTACATTGTACCGACAATATCCCTGAAGAGTCCAAGTGCAAAAAGGCAACAATCTTTGACGAGATGTTACTTGAAAACCGTGTCACTTAGAAATATTCTGTCTAAGGCAACGCGATCATGTAGAGTGCCTCTACAATAACCTCTCTCAATTTTTTATATCTCTGAGGTATTTACCCATGGTGAAAGGTTTTCTGCTGCCCCAAAAATCGTCAGAAGGAGGCAGTGTAAAGTTGCAAAGGGGTGTAACATTCGTCCTACTCCTGATGCGACCAAACTAACTGTTCCAACGCATCTGGATGGGTATATTTACGCTAGAAATGGTCCTATTTTTCACCCAAACATGTCGAAACAGTCCGAGCTACATTGTACCGACGATATCCCTTAAGAGTCCAAAGTGCAAAAAGGCAGAAATCTTTGACGAGATGTTACTTGAAAACCATGTCACTTAGAAACATTTCATCTAAGGTAATGTGATCACATAGAGTACCTCTACAATAACCTCTCTTAGTTTTTTATATCTCTGAGGCATTTGCCCATGGTGAAAGGTTTTCTGCTGCCCCAAAAATCATCAGAAGGAGGCAGTGTAAAGTTGCAAAGGGGTGTAACTTTTGTCCTGCTCTTGATGCGACCAAACTGACTATTCCAACACATCTGGATGGGTACATTTACATTAGGCATGGTCTTGTTTTTCACCCAAACATGTCAAAACAGTCTGAGCTACATTGTACTGACGATATGCCTAAAGAGTCCAAAGTGCAAAAAGGCAGCAATCTTTGACAAGATGTTACTCAAAAACCGTGTCACTTAGAAACATTTTGTCTGAGGCAACATGATCATGTAGAATGTCTCTACAATAATCTCTCTCAATTTTTTATATCTCTGAGGCATTTGCTCATGGTGAAAGGTTTTCTGCTGCCCCAAAAAATTGTCAGGAGGTAGTGTAAAGTTGCAAAGGGGTGTAACTTTCATCCTGCTCCTAATGCAACCAAATTGACTGTTCCAACGCATCTAGATGGGTACATTTATGCTAGGCATGGTCCTATTTTTCACCCAAACATGTCGAAACAGTTCAAGCTACATTGTACCGACGATATCCCTGAAGAGTGTAAAGTGCAAAAAGGCAGCAATCTTTGACGAGATGTTACTCGAAAACTGTGTCACTTAAAAATATTTTGTCTGAGGCAACGCGATCACGTAGAGTGCCTCTACAATAACCTCTCTTAGTTGTTTATATCTCTGAGGTGTTTGCCCGTGGTGAAAGGTTTTCTACTGCCCCAAAAATTGTTAGAAGGAGGCAGTGAAAAGTTGCAAAGCATTGCTAAGAAATCCTCAATACTCAAACACTCCAATGAACTGAAGCAACTTCTTCTTAGGCACAAATGTAAGGGTACACAAGGGGAAAATAGTGCCTAGATGACTTAGTGCATTTCTATGACTTCATTCACATGTTTAAATGTTTGAGAAACTCTCCTTTACTAAGCGCTTGTCCTCATGTCAATGTTAAGCTTTATACCTCCTAGGCGCTCAATTAGGTGATGTCATTAGATACAACTTACCCTTAGGTGCCAATGTAGCTTCTTCAATCCATCACACTTCTAGATGCTCAAATTTGAGGTCTTGGAGTTGTATCTTATTCCTAGGCGCAATTGGATGATCTTCCTAGATCTAGGCGCTCATGATGGTGGGAAATTACATGAAGGGACGCCTAAGTCCAATTTGACTTTGTATTTGATATTTTATTACTCCAATTGACTAGGAATGGCTCAATTTCTAAAGCGCTGACTCAATAATGTAAGTTTAAGGTCTTTTCCTCCTAGGTGCCAATTAATGAGTTCACTAGATGCAATTTCTCCTTAGGCGCCAAAACTAGATAGTAGAGACAAGAGGAGGCGCCTAGCATCAATTTAGGATCTATTCATTATTTGTAAGACCTTGAATGATTAAACATGCTTGAAGTAAGCCTTTCTCTCTTGGAACTTACTCAATGATATAGATTTGTGATACTTTATCTAAGGCGCTAATCTAGATCTATATGGAGGTGAAAGAGCACCCAACATCATGAAGCTTTATACTTGGCATTTTTTATGCTTTAAATAATTATGAAGGTCTTAGGATGACTTTTCCCCTCTAGGCGCCTACTCTTAGATGTCCTTGGATGCAATTTCAATCTAGGTGCCCATGGAGGTATTAAATGACAAGCAAAGGCACCTTAGCTTACTTAGCCCATTTCTTTGGATTTTGATGATCTTGACTCTTAAATGGCATCTAGTCTCATGCTCTTAATCTCTCCTCTTACAAGGCGCCATATTGAATGGATTTAAACTCTCTTGTTATGCTTAGGCACCAATTCAAGGTCATTCTGAAGGCAAAGAGCGCCTAGAATCCATTTAACTTAGCTTTTAACATTTCAACAAGTTTAAGCAATGGGAGAGATCTCATCAAGGAGTCCACTCAAATGATTGTTTCATGTCAACTCTTCCTAGGTGCCAATGTGTGATTAGATGACAAGGAAAGTGTGCCTAAACTCCAAACATTCTATCAATCTTCATATACATACTTCTCTCCTTCAAGGCACTCAAAGTGGTTAACTCATTCTTTAATTCCTTATTCTAGTTGGTTCTAAGACCTTTAGGCACTATCATTCACCAATTCAAACCTTCAAACACTTTTAAGGCGCTCAAAGTGATGTCCATCACCAATCCACTCCTTAGGCGCTCAAATTTGATTGTAGAAGCAAAAAATTGCGCCCAAGGTTTATGTTGCTCAAGACCTCCTTTGCAAGGCGCCTTAGATGATGATCAAGGTGTGAAAATGCGCCTTACTTGAATTTGGATTATTCCTTGATATTTTAAGGCTTTTAACACATGTTTGCACCCTTGTATGACTACATCACCCTTAGGCACTCATTTTGAGGTGTTATTCATCTACTATGTTGCCAAGGCGCCAAAATTGGTGATATGAAGCATGAAGGGCACCTAAACTCATAATGTGTTTTCCTTGTCAAATTTTCAATGCTTAAGGTCATTTGTATCAATTCCATTCAAGGCGCCATAACTTGGGATGATCAAAGGTTTGTTTTCTTCTCTAGGCGCACTTTGAGGTCTCAACCTTAAGCATTGATTTGAGTCTGCAAAGGTGGGAAAGCGCGCCTAACTCCCTAGAGCAATTTTGCACCTAGAAGTGTAAGTCCCAGTGGATAAGGTATATTGAATATACTTTAAATATTTTTCAATATACCTTTCAGGATGTTTGAGATAGGTCTCAAATCCACATATGTATGTTGCATCAATATACCTTTCAGGATGTTATGTTGCATATTAAAATTAGGTAAGACTCAATGTAATCTCATAACCTTGCCTTATATGCAAGAGGAATTACATTTAATAACCACAATGGTCATCAGGTGCTCATAAGCATATGATTTTGACTATCTCATTTAAAACAACATACTCTTTGCATCCCAATATGGTATAATAATAAGAAATTAAGAAATTTTTTTAATTGACCAACTCATAAAGAATATGGATCAGCATACTCATTTGAATATTTTCAATTGAGCAACTCAAAGAATATTAATATTTTCTGTTCAACATGATGATTCATTTTTTTTTAAATACAACTTTTATCTTTTAGTTCCAAAATGAGGTTTAGGTGATATTTGAATAACAATAGCTAGCTTATTGGATCAACAAACATCCTATGTAATACAATTGGACTTTAAATATTTGAAGTAGCCATCTACAAATATCCATTCAAACGTGGATTTATAATGCAAGTATGGACGCCATCAATAAAAAAGATTTGTATTAACCAAATATCCATATAGGCATACATCAATATCTGTCAATATAAGTATAACATATATATAAAATAACCATATAGGCTTACAAGAATGCCATATAAGCATACAATGTCAACTATATACAGTACAAAATATATGTCCACAAATGCCATATAGGCATACAACAAAGGAACACAATAAAAAGTCATTCCCCTCTGGCTGGTGAAGAGAATAGATCACGAGCAGCCTTTGATCTTCTAGGGAATAGAGACGTGCATGTGGGTGGTCTACTACGAACCCGAGGGCTGCTCCTCCTATTTAGTTATTCCTGCATCTTTAGTTGTTACAATAAAAAGTATAGACATTAATATATAGAAATTACATGTTATAAAAAATGAAATATTTAACAAATTATCACTTACCGCTACCATATAATCTGTCTCCTCACTTGCCTCAGTAGCAGGAATAGGCCGTGATGATGTCATGTCCTATAGAAACCATCCAGATAGAAATTAAACTTCAAATCAATAATCTTTTGATTTTTCAAAAATAAACAACTATAACAATGAATGTAAATTGAAATTTACTAATCTGCCTCATACCCCTGTCAATGCCATGGAGCTATGAATTGCAAAGGTCACACCATGCTCCATTGCCCTATGAACATCAGGAGCTGTCTCCGCAGCCTGCATCATCTAGAAATAAAACAACATTATTCAATTACGAAAACTATAATAGTGATGCAAATCATGGCTCCTAACATACACACACATTCATCTAAACATGGAAGTACACACAATAAAGCACACGAGTCACATACAAAAATCTAATAAGTACAATTCATTCATTAAACTATTTATTTTATTACCTCCGTGAAGCTTTGAAGTCCACCACTGCTGGCAGGTGTTGCCATGAAATCTCCAATATTAACCTATTCAACATCCAAAATCAGATATTAGAATAACATTCATATAACGATGTTATTCACATGTAATATTTATAATTGTTTACTAGTTACGTACCCCGATAGTAGATGATCTAGTGTAATATGCAGGTGAAGAACCACTGAAAACTACATCAACGCTATGACCCTAAAATTTCATTAAAATCATCAATCTAAATTAGTTAATCTTGCATTTCAAAAATAAAATTTAATAAATTAAATTCAATAAACTTTTTAATATTTACCTGAGTATCAAAGCCGAAAGTCTCACTCAAGAGGGTATCTGTCATCACCATCTACTCAGCTACAGATGTAGCCTATGCACCTGCATCCTGACTATCCATGGGGTCATAACCACAGGCTGACTCGCAAGTCTGACAAGTATGGGGTGGGACCCTACTCCTCGTACTATCTCCCAACCCACTGTGTGCTGCAGGACTGGCATGCTCTATGATGCTCTGGGTCAAGGAACTAATGGATTGAAGTGTATCGACCTCAACACTCTCCTTCACAATGGAAGGGATAGAAACATGCTCATGGGCTAGTCTCCTGATTACTCATCTCACTGCCCGCTGTGGGTCAACACATGCCCCTAGTCTATCTTGTGCTGACCCCCCACCTCTACCCTGGAAGTCCCACATATCAAAATAGTTTGGCACTTTATTGAGGACAAACTCGCAGTAGAGTTTCCTCAAAAAGTATTGCAGGACCTCATTATTATTGCATGGAGGATGGTCAAAAACCATCCACCACCTCTGCCCAAAATTATCCCTTATCACTTGGTTGTTGTACCAATGGATAGGGAACCTCTTGCATGTAATGGGTGGAGGTTGATTTGTTTGTGGGTTTGTGAAAATCGAACACAAGTCTAATTTTGTAATTTGTAATTTTTTCACATCTTGGTATGACAACTTGTCTGCATAATAGTCTCTAAACTCTCTCCTTTTATCCATCCAACTAGATATTTGCTTGCTAATTGAATCTACATTTGATAACATAGATTGAAGAGTTTCAGCAAGCATGGACCTATGCAAGGTTGAAGTGGAAGGATCTTTCAACCTTGCGATTATATCTTCAATTTCTTTTTTGTTGTTTTCAATTTGCCTCATTATATTTTCTTATGTTCCAAGGGCATGTTGAGGAATGGATGGAGGAGGTTGTTGTTCCACACGTATTTCCTCCTCAAGATTTTGTGGATTTTGAGGAGGAGGTGCATTAACATTTCCTAACAATTAACAAAATATACATTAAAAATCAACTCAAACCTACCTATTTAGAAAAAAATTCAAACAAAAAAACAAACAAAACTCACTCATTTAGCATGTTCGACATCGTGGTGGCATTTTGGTGACAAATCAGCAAGATTTTGGTCTTGAATTGTCTTTTGCAAAACATGAGCACGCTTCCTAGGGTTTGCAGGCCGCAGGTATTGAGGAGAAAAATAGAAATGAAATGAAATAAGCTTTTTTTTTAATTTATAATAGTTCATAATGCACTCACGTTATGGTTTGGTTTTGACAAGACTTAGGCTCGTCATTACCAAACCATAACGCGAGTGCATTTTGTATTAAATTTTTTTGAAAACAATTTGGCCACTTTTTGGCCCCCCATCTTTTTACACTTACCCAATTGCTAGCTATATCTTCTCTTCCCATCCTACACCTAGATAGTGGTTATGATCTCGGTGCAAAAGGGAAATTACAATAATTGCCTTTAACCCCTCGGGCATAACTTTGGGGTGGATATAGTTGGGTGAGTGGGAGGCTAAAAATTGTAGGGATGGGTGGGAATTTTGGTCAAGGATGGGTAGGGGGTTAAATTGTCCCACTCAACCCAAAATATAGATTGCCCTATGTGTGGGGATGGATGGGGATGGGTGGGGGGATAATGTTCCTCGAGACCCTCTTATATCGGTGCTTCTTATTATTGTGGGGGGCTAAAGTTGGGCAGAGATATTACCACCTTGGCTCTGGTAATGCACTAGATTCGAGAAGGAATTTCTTTCTGAACACCGCTACTCCTATTTCCCCCCATGGGGTGGGTGGGTGGATATAGTTAGGTGGGAGACAATAGAACTGTATCAATGATTAGCCTGATGATTGAGATGTGCCACGGGGATCCCTCAGCTATTTGCTTGCTCGAGTGCTTAGATCCGCCCTTTCAACATACTCTTTATAAGACTCCTACTTGATACAACATATACTAAGATTAGTAGGTGCCATGGGGCTAACCAAGATAATGAAGTGCTTTGGGGTCCTTTTTGAGCCCATTCACCCCACCCACGGTTGTCCTATAGTTGAAGTTCCAGATCTGATTGGAGTTCAAGCATATGGAATTGTATAGCTCCTAGCATCAATCTCTACGAGAAAGTAAGCTTTGCTTCACTTGGTTTCAAATCCACCAGCACCTATAGCAGCAGGGGATAAAGTAGCTAAGGTGATTGAAGTTGATCTAGCTAACCAAGTGGAATCAATAGCTTACCTGCATGTACCACATCGATCAGTAAATTTAGTCAATCCATTTGTTTACACAGATCGAGCAGCAGTTGTTGGTCTGGACCTAGCAGAACAGCTAACATACGTTCAAGGACCATAGCCTTTGGCAATGATAGTTTTAGCATTACACATAGCATTTGACCCGGAGCCAGCATGGGTGGGTTGAGACAATAGCAGAGATTTACACGGTGCATACGAGTAGAAGGAGCAAAGGTAGCATAGGCATAGGTAGCTATGAAAGCAAATGGAGTATAAATAGATGTAGGTCCAATTCCAACAATAGTATATTTCGTAACTACATGGTGGGTGGGAGGTGGGGGGAGCGCCCTACTATTCTATGGGCTAGGAGGTTAAGTCCAATGATTTGCACAATGATAGGGACCCCCCACCCGGCAGGGGTGGGTGGGTGGATGATAGTTGGGTGGGTGGGTGGATATAGTTTCCCCCTCTTTTCTATTATTGATGGGGCTTCAATAGATTAGTTGTGGGGGGCATCAGTTCTAAGGGTTCTAGGCAAACTTGTAAACTAAACGAAGTGAAGATTACAGTCTCCCCTCAGGGGCTATAGTTTCTTCAGTAGATTAGTTGGAAATGGATCCCCTTTTCTTCAATGAATTGTTGTTGTTGAGAGGGGTGAGGGCCCCCAAGAAATTCTAGCCTAGGGAGGTGAGTGGGTGGGCCCCCTGGGAGGTAGATGCCAAACCATAATAGCAGCTGGGGAGGTAGATGTTGTTGTTGTGGGACAACCAGTGCAATTCTAGTTCCTCTTGATCTCAATCTATAACTAGTGGGATTTTCTCTGCATCATATGGATCTAGAACAAGCCCTTATGCCCCTTCTTGTGTCCCACCCCATGCCCCCTTCTTCGCTACCTTCTCCTCCTCTGCTACCACTCCCACTCCCCATGTGGTCCCTACCCCTGCCTCCACTGGATCTTTTACTTGAAGAATTGGGCATGCTCCTAGAACCACATATGCCCTTGCACCCGGAACGGGAGGCCTTGGAAGGATCTACTTCTCATCCATCCAGATCTTGGTCAACTAGAGGACTACTACTCCATCTCCAACTACTCCATATTGATACCAATCTGTATCCACGGCTAGGGCTAGATCTCCAAGACCCTTTATGACTACTGACTATGGCTCTTAAACCATCGTTGTATATCAATCCTTGAATGGAATTTCATACGAGAAGATGGTAAGCCAGGAGGATTGGATCGATGGCTACACAACACATGCCTCTCCCTTCACCCTCAATGGGTTATGGGTTTTCCTTCATGGAATCGAAACAGGAACCAGTTCATATACAACTACTGAAGGTGCCTCTACTGATGCCCTCACTCGATCAAACAGAGTAGCTAGGTACTATATGTATGATTGGATAGGAGCTCGAACACATCAGATCCAGATAGATGGATGAGATGTTTGTAGTCGATCCAACTCAAATTAGCCAAATAAACTTCTTACCTATGCACCTTGGACATAAGACAATTTTCCAAACATAAAATACAACTTAGACCTCTTTAAAACACTTAAAAATCATTTTAAAAGTTACAAGGTTAAATCCCACACAAGAACATAACCATTTTATCACATAAAACTAAAAACAATATTTCTTAACATCATGGCCAATAGACCTTAGGGCCCCATGCCTAGGTCAGACATCACACAGAAAGACATAAAGTGGCTAAATGACCACCATCATCTATTGACATAATAATTCTACATGTACACTCAACAAGAAGTGTTAGTACAATATATAGCCAAAATATATCCATCATAAATAACATATTATCACAAATCCATTAGTAACCATAGTTTAACGCTGAATCAATACACTCTTGATCCAATTGTTAGGCTTCGTCAATTGGATGATAGGACTATCTCCTCTCTACTCTAGGGTCTGGTTAGTGCGTTTACTAGTGTTCAGCGACCTTCCCTTAATTAAATTAATTTAATAGTAGTAATAAAATAATTCATATTCAAACAACTTTAAATAATTATTTGAACTAGGTAATTATCAATTACCAATTTAATCTTATTAAATATTAATAAAAATAATAAGAATATTATATGACCTTATTAAATATTAAAGTGGGTCAAATATTAGTATGACTATATAATGAAATATAGGCATACAACATAACCCACTGAGAAGGACAGCCGTTAAAAGCCAAATCAAACATGTTCACAAGCCAGGGCCAAACACGCACTTAACCAACAAGCTCCATCAAATATCAATCAGTTGCAAGACCTGACATACTAACAGGTTGAACTAGACATGACGTGCATCCTGATCGAGGATGATGACTTGGGATGTGGGACCTTAAGTTATCTTCGAAACAACTTATCCTTTGGGTTCAGGGCATGCTCAGACCTGTTAATTCAGGTGGAGTCGATGTCAGATACCTACATCCTGCAACAAATGACACAGTCAAGCATGTATAGATGCATATAAGCTGACACTAGGTGAAAAAGGAATCACAACATCGGAGGGCACTCGCAAGCGAGTGATGCGACATCGTCCTTTCCACATCATATCAATCTAGATTATATAACACATAATCATAACCAAATCGAATCTACCTCATTATCTGAACAGAACCATGCACTGAACATATAGGTGCATGAAATTGAATAAGTCTCAGAAGTACCATCATAACAATTAAATCTAACAGAATCAGTCCATGAGATCCATTCTAACATATAACAATTGTAGTAAGATTGACATCTTAATCATTAGAATGCAAAACAATGTCAAAGCCTGCATTATCAATGTCGTAATGGAGATTATCAATATTAACTATCGTATGAAACCACACATGGATGAAACATCTATCAATATTGTACAACATCAATTGTTTACCTTACCTTAATTATTCCTGTTATTTTACCTTCGTCTTCATGCACCTTGATCAGTTCACCTATACATCCAAGGTGAGAACAGAGGGGCACTACATCCTCCTCCCCTAAAACTTGACTTACTCCTGGAAGTCACAGACTAGGGTGGAAACATAACACATTAGTATTACATTTTTTTATTGTCAACATACGCATTCATATTAAGCAATTGTTCCCAAGATAAGCACAATCGTTCAATATAGGCATAAAAGACATCAATTCCTTACCTTAAGGTGTATCATGTAATTTACTTATAACCAATTGCACGTATTTTGAGAATTTCATTTGATTCAGGGATCTGTGTTTACATATTATCAAGGAAAATTACATCTCATTTCTTATTTCCACCATGGTTCTGGCTAATTACCAAGCATTCAAGTACAATTCTCCGTAGAGTCCTCCCTTGTACACACTATCAGAGGTTCGAAATGAACATGATAGAAACAACACTTGCCACAATATAGGGCTAACAAAAACAAACATTCGGAATAGTCACCATCAAATTTTTAAAGAAGGTGAAAACCTAAGTGGGAAAATAACCAAATCCAATCTTAAGTCACAAAATGCTGGCAATTTCCAACAATAACTCAAGTATAGAGAAAAGAGTTTTAGTGACCACTCCTGTCATTGGAAATTTCAAAGAAAACAAATTCACTGTTAGCCCCTAACTACACATGAAACAACTATCAAAAATTTCAAATTAACCAAATTGCAAACAACCCACATCACAAAGTAGCTAATTTTAGCCACAAAAAGGGAGTATCTGCTACACAACACCCAGGACACAAGGTCTAGAATGCGTTAGAGAATGTACGCCAACACATAGATAATTAGGTTATCTACATCCTCATACCTAAGCAACTTTTATACAAGGATTTAAGGCAACAAAATAATTACTTATTTACAACAATCTCTACCTTTAATGCAATACAATTTCTTTATGTGAGGAAGAATAGATAATATTGCACACAAGAACATACTTAATCAAGGCTACATTTTACGTAAAGTATCACATTTATATGAGATGGGTCTAACACAAGCTCCAATTTTGATCTCCTACATTTGGTTTTTACATATATACACAATGATAACTTTCATAATCCACAAAAGAACTTCCACATGAAGTCATGGCCACTAAAAAAAATAGATGTCAAACTACTACTTTACGATACCCACACACAACAATACCACTTAACCACATATCTTGTAATGCATGATGCCTCCAAATCATTCCAATACTTACACAAATAATGTCATTAACATAAAGATGGTATGGTGCTTCTACACCCATAACTAAACGTAACCTCACAAGGTATGATTACTTCACCAAACCAGGGAAGACAAACACCACTTTCCTTTTACACTACCCCACATAAAATGGGTTTAGGATATTCACATCACTAGAGGGGCAAATTCCACTCTCTTGATTCCATGCACTATAAGTAACCGTGCCTCTAGCTTCCAAAGCACTAAAGACCACAAGAGGAACTTGAGGTCTCAAAAATCAGCAAGCACTAGTGTTCAAGGAACACATATGGTTAGATATATCATCTCATTTTTGCATAACAAACACACAAGTAGAACAAAGCATGAAGGATTTATTTCTTCTACAGTCAAGAACAAGTCTGTAAGTTTATCATCCTTCTAATACCATACTAAGGCTCTTAGGTGAGAGGTACTATTACCAACTCACCATAAGGAGAAAAACGTCTAACCTAAAACAACAACAAGAACCAGAGATCCCAGTGTTGCAAACCTTTGCTCTGATACCAGATGTAACGCCCCGCCATGAATACCTCAGAGAACATCACATTTATGCTATATGCAACAGGATAATTTTTTTTTAAATTGAAAGAGATAGTAAAGTAACAAAGTAATATTAACGCATCATTTAAACTAATGACTTGTCCTCTAAGATAACATGGTTGCATTACTTGACAAAACAATTAACATAATCTAACACACATCATGAATTAACATTAGTAACTCATTGTAAACCTAATGCACTAAAACAATAAATATTTACATCTACATAACATCATATAAGTATTCATCAGGATCTAGTACATAGTTACAATTTCTCCCGACATATGAATACAACATTACATCGTTACATTATCATCTTCTGAATACATATGAATACATACATAATGAATCATCTGATACACAGGCGAGTACATAAGCATAATAATTGTCTCCATAAACAGGTACACGATTTGAATATGCTACAAGAGTTACAACCTTCTTGCACACGAACAAAGGCAAGGAAAAACCAATGGAGATAAAGCACATCCACCTGACCATGTGGAACCCTGAGGTCCACCCCTCATGCTAGGAGATAACATAAGGTCCCAAAATGTCATACAGTCAGGTAGACAATTGCCTAACAGGAACAAAGACCAAACAAGACTCCATTACAACACATGACAACACCACAAGCAACTCAAAATCACTTCCAGAGGCAACACACTACAAATGGGGAGAGTACAACTAGGGAATGCTAGGCTGCAGTAGGGAGAGTGTCATCGTATTGTCCTAGCATGGGTTACCCAGGCTATCTCTCACTAGAAACCAGCCCCCATCTATGGTTACCCTGGCAGCCTCTCTCTAGGCATCGGCCCCATAGGGTGACATATGCGGATCCGACACACCCTTTCATGGAGACAAGGAGGTCGAACTTGCCAACTAGGCCTTCTCAATCCCATCCTTAGTCTAAACAAGCACTACAGGCATGGGTGAGGAATCTAATTATCTTGTTTAATGTGAATTACTACCCAACCTTCTAACTCATTAATTAGGTTATCACTTGATTACTAACTTTCCATGGGTTACCCTGGCTAGCCACCTTGGGCGCCAGCCCCACATTGAAAGCCACTCCCCTACCTGCATCTAGAAACCCTAACCATCAAGCAAGACAATTACTATCTTAATGATAAGTAAACATGAACAATGCAAGGCATTTACCTTCTTGCATACAAAACATAATCACAGTGACCAACCTATACATCATTGTCCCAAAACTTTCAGTTAATCAATCGCACATGTCTAGAGCAAGGTATGGATCATCTTGCTCTCAAATCTCAACCAAGAACAAAATAATTTCTCATTACTATTTCCAAGATCTCCCCATTACAATACTACACACAAACTCGATATCAACACTTCCTTGGAGAAGATTTAAACCCATCAAAATATATACACAACACAGTAAATACATCATCTCACATTATTGTTTACCAAGACCCACATACATAGACAAAAGACATCATGTTCTTTCAACATCTTCATTTCAAGACACCTATGAATAGAATACATGCCATCAAATCATATTACCTTAAGCCTCTGGAACTTAAACTTGACAATTTACACGCAGACCAACTCACATGAAAATTTTGCTTGCAATAAGCAATTTCAACTAAACAACTAATTGACAACATAAATTTTTCTTAGAAGAGCAATTCAATCTCTTAGTTATCCTGTTACCTATAAGTTTTACTTATAAGGTTAAATTTTCGAGTACATTGTTGTTTAACATAATTCCAAACTTTAAACCCAATTTCAACTTAACAAAAATCATTATAAAAGATCTTTACAAAACCAAATCAACTAGATTAAATTTCATCTACACTAATTATTTTGTCATAACCAATTCCATTTAATCAAATTAGCAACTGGATTCAAGTTATATCTCCACCAAGAATTTCATAAAACCTAGGTCTAGTTTAAATAATATTAATTCTATCTATTATATTAATCACTCATCAATTACATATAACCGTCAATCTAAACAATGCATAGATAATATTAATTACAAATACTTATAACTTAAATGCTAATTTCAACATTTATAATCCAAACCCATATATCATATTTCTACTAACAAAACCATTAAAATAGAATCAATGCCATATTACAATAAATATGCGATCATATCGATTAGTTTAATAAACATTCATATTAAACTATAACAACTACATTTCTTTTGTTTCATACGTTAATATCTATATCATATATATATATACTCCAACAAACTCATCTACTAAATCGTGGATCTTAACTATGCATGAATTCATATTTAATTTATAATTAATAATTGATACCTATACAAATATCCATATGACATAAATGTTTATATACATGTTCATGCACTTGTGTAGGTTATTCCTATCCTCAAGGTAAGATTTGGTCAATCAACCTTCAAATTTTGGATGGTTTAAAAACAACACCACTTTACCTTTGAGTAGCAGCCACACCATTTCCATTTCTTCAAGCGACGACTTCATAGACCACCACACCCAATTTGACACACATTTGTTAAACAAGGCTGGAGTCTCACCTAGAGGATGGAGTTTGACAGACTTAAGGAGTATGCACACCATATTAAATGGGTTATCTAGATTTGGATTATGGTCGATCAAGAATACTGTGAAGATTTGAACAACCAAAGTACAAGACACCCAAAATATAAATTGACTAAATGAAGAGCTAATAAGATGTTTAATACAATCTACTATAAGAATTGGATCCTAAAGAATCTATGCAAAAGTGGGCATTTTTATATGATCCAAAGTCCATATTTATTTGAGACCTTAATGCACATAAGAAAAAATATTTCCATCTAGATCTAATAGAAGGCAAAAGTAAGGAATACTCTAATGGACAAGGTACTTGAACTGTTTGACAAGGTTCAAAGATACTTACGTACACAAAGAACATCATTAGTTTATCTATTAGAGGATATGAACAAACTAACAGATCCTTAGCAAGATGACTTCGTAACCCCTTTTAAAAATAGATAAAAAACCATCGTTTGTAAGATCCAACACCAACATTTAGCAATTATAAGATTATATAGAAATCTTAATACTAATATATAGATAACATATGATTATATGCAAACCTTAATGCCAATATATATGGCGATTACTAGCTTATAATTATAGGAAGATCTAATGTAAAAATCAAAAATATAATTCATGCTATGATGATCTAGGTTTATAACATGAAAATAAGGCAACAAATATGCTTCTTTCAAGATTTACATTGAAATGTTTGCTTTTCCAATTTCACAAGCAACAACCCTTAGAAAAACAACCTTTACATTTAATAAATAAAGGATACATATAATATTTAGAACATACAATATTTACATTTAACCAATAAAGAAAAACATATAATATTTATATTTAATCAATAAAGAAAAACATATAAAATTTACATTTAATCAATAAAGAAAAACATATAATATTTATATTTAATTAATAAAGAAAACATGATACCTCAATCGCAATATCCCACTAATGGTAGAATCCTTGAATGAAAATCATAAAATGAGCAAGTCACCCCCACTCCATGAAGAGTTTTTAAAGAGAAGGAAAGAGTAACTTCCTACCCAAAACTAACTGAACCAACCAACTAACTCAACCACCCAACTAATTCAACCAACCACCTTCCCATTTTCGTCACTTTTGTAAGTGGGGCTTAAAGGAGGGTCTAAAAACTTTTTAAAATATTATAAATAACAAAAATAAACTTCTTACCTATGCACCTTGGACATAAGACAATTTTCCAAACATAAAATACAACTTAGACCTCTTAAAAACACTTAAAAATCATTTTAAAAGTTACAAGGTTAAATCCCACACAAGAACATAACCATTTTATCACATAAAACTAAAAACAATATTTCTTAACATCATGGCCAATAGACCTTAGAGCCCCATGCCTAGGTCAGACATCACACAGAAAGACATAAAGTGGCTAAATGACCACCATCATCCATTGACATAATAATTCTACATGTACACTCAACAAGAAGTGTTAGTACAATATATAGCCAAAATATATCCATCATAAATAACATATTATCACAAATCCATTAGTAACCATAGTGTAACGCTGAATCAATACACTCTTGATCCAATTGTTAGGCTTCATCAATTAGATGATAGGACTGTCTCCTCTCTACTCTAGGGTCTGGTTAGTGCGTTTACTAGTGTTCAGCAACCTTCCCTTAATTAAATCAATTTAATAGTAGTAATAAAATAATTCATATTCAAACAACTTTAAATAATTATTTGAACTAGGTAATTATCAATTACCAATTTAATCTTATTAAATATTAATAATAATAATAAAGAATATTATATGACCTTATTAAATATTAAAGTGGGTCAAATATTAGTATGACTATATAATGAAATATAGGCATGCAACATAACCCACTGAGAAGGACAGCCGTTAAAAGCCAAATCAAACATGTTCACAAGCCAGGGCCAAACACGCACTTAACCAACAGGCTCCATCAAATATCAATCAGTTGCAAGACCTGACATACTGACAGAACTGACAAGTTGAACTAGACATGACGTGCATCCTAATCGAGGATGATGACTTGGGATGTGGGACCTTAAGTTATCTCCGGAACAACTTATCCTTTGGGTTCAGGGCATGCTTAGACCTGTTAATTCAGGTGGAGTCGATGCCAGATACCTACATCCTACAACAAATAACATAGTCAAGCATGTATAGATGCATATAAGCTGACACTAGGTGAAAAAGGAATCACAACATCGGAGGGCACTCGCAAGCGAGTGATGCGACATCGTCCTTTCCACATCATATCAATCTAGATTAGATAACACATAATCATAACCAAATCAAATCTACCTCATTATCTGAACAGAACCATGCACTGAACATATAGGTGCATGAAATTGAATAAGTCTCAAAAGTACCATCATAACAATTAAATCTAACAGAATCAGTCCATGAGATCCATTCTAACATATAACAATTGTAGTAAGATCGACATCTTAATCATTAGAATGCAAAACAATGTCAAAGCCTGCATTATCAGTGTCGCAATGGAGATTATCAATATTAACTATCATATGAAACCACACATGGATGAAACATCTATCAATATTGTACAACATCAATTGTTTACCTTACCTTAATTATTCCTGTTATTTTACCTTCGTCTTCATGCACCTTGATCAGTTCACCTATACATCCAAGGTGAGAATGGAGGGGCACTGCACCCACCCTGGAGGGGCCGAGGGGAGGGGTCAATTCCATCCTCTCGACCTTGAAGATGCAATTAATGCCTTCTCATGTAACTCGATCATGAACTCTTAGCCTCAGATCGAGTAATATGGGAGGGCAAAGAGAAATAAATAAATGAATGAACTCACAAGAATAAAGAATTCTTGAAAGGTACGAAGGACTCAAATTAAAATTCTTTGATCGAGCACCCTTGGACAGCTGCAGAGCTCTTCCAACTCGGGATGCCTTAAGTTGAGCCTCCCACTAAAATAACTAAAGCATATCAGTCCAGTTCTCCAATAGGATGACAAAACGCCCTACTAGATCTAGTCAGGCTATCTATAAGATTTCACCTCATATGACAATGAATAGTAGCCCCCCCACTATTTTTTACCCACCCACTACCGATCGTATTTCACATTGACTGACCCAGTTGAAGCATGATTCTTTCTCTTCATGGACTAGCACCTTGATCAAACATGGGATTGACTTCATTTGTTTCTCCAACCAATATAAGTGTTCTAGGCATTACAATGTGGAAATAGAAGCATGCCAACCTCTGGTTACTCTATTCATGTTTGACAGGTGCATGAGCTCTGATGACTAGTGGTTCCTCCAAACTTTTATTGGGAGAGAATAACTAGCATTCATTCAATTCATTCTCCTCTAAGATCTTTCGAGTAAACCAAATCATTATGGCGGTTCAGTGAAAGAGGATGAGATGGGAAACCACGATGTAGGTAAGCCAAGACAGTGCATTCATAATAAGTTTTGCTTTCACCATCCATTTCTATCGCCACCCCATTCAATAGATCAAGGACGAGGTGTGAGGTGCATGCAAATCTATTAGTTGTTCCACTGAGACCTAGATACATGTGAGGGCAACAAATGGGTAGGTAGTTGATTTCGCACCACTAAACTTGAATGTTGTTTCTTGAACTATATCCACCCACCCACAACTACCTAGCACCCCCCAACTATTGCCTCCCACCCACCCTTGATTAGTTTAGGGGCCCGAGAAAAGCAGAGGCCCCCCTAAGCTAAGGGCTAAATAGGATAGAGGGGGCAAAAGGGGAGAGATAGAATGGTCAGCCATTAAGTGCCTTCTTACTTGCCATTGTGGCCTAGGTAAAGGGAAGGTTGGGCTAATAATCGGGGCAGTGGAACTAGGCCATATTACGTATATAATCTGAATCGATTGATCAAATCCAACTTCCATACTTTCTTTTTCAGATTCTCTACTATCCATGCACACCCCCCTCTTTCTATTCTATTGGTAAGGGTAGGGTGGGCCAGAAAGAAATTGTTATCCTTCCGCCTTCTTTCATTATCCTTCCATCGATCCATCCATCCTTCTTCTGCTGGAGTGATTGCTGCCCTTCCAAGAACCAACCCTAACCCTAAGAGAAACAGATTGGTTTATCCCACCCTAGAGATAGAAGTTCCACCTATAGATAGATAAGGTTGGTTCAATCCACCCTCTAGATAGTCGGTCGAATCAACCCTATAGATAGACAAGGTTGTTGTTGTCACATAGATTTGCACCTAGTGTTGAAGGCTTTTAGGGCTCCAGCAATCTAGTGAATCAACGAGATGACCTCCAGGTGTGGGACCCTACAGGGAGGCCAAATCTCCAAAGAGAGGTTGGTTCCTTCACTAAATGAGAGACTCAACGATTCTGAGACTAAACCTAATCTATCCACATGTTTATGAAAAGAGTAAGAGGGATAAAACTAAAAGTAAAAGGGAGGTGATACACCAGGTTTGAATATGAGAAGGCCCTCTAAACAACCATTTATGCATAGAATAACAATATCCAACAGACTAACATACACAAATCATGAATCACTTGTAAAGGTAAGGGAACTAAATGAAATCCAAGAGGAAAGATGCATTCACAGATGGAGATCAAACAGAAAGATACACAGGGCAAAGAAAAATTTGTGAGAAGGTAAAATTTGATTTCTATTATCAAAGAGGCACGGTTACAATTGCAAGAGATACGGTTTGTAAAACCAAAAGCCAACCTGATATTATTACATTTCATGATTTATATAGCATTACAATGGAGTGCCATTACCTACTGTAATGAATGTGCCCATGGCCCTGTTAGAGATATTTTCCAGCCAGAAGGGAGGTTTACTTACAAGAATTCAATGTAATAAATATCTGGATCCATTGAGCAGTTGAAAGATATTTTGGGTCTTGAATGCAAGCTGCTGGATCATTCACTTGCAATAATTAATGTGAAATATTTGCCTCTGAAAAGCTTTTGCAGCACTTTGAGTCGGTTTCTAATCTGTCTTGTCAACTGAGTCTGCATATTCATCTTCAGTTGGCAACCATCTTGATATCTAAAGGTGCATATCCATATTTGGATCATAATTTCAAAGTGAGAATATTCCTCAAAAGGCCCGCCAAATGAAAGAGGAGGAAATTCTATGTAATTTTGCCTTTTGGATCATGTAGAAATTCCTCAGGATGAGGGAGATATTCGTGGTCAAAGTCATGGTCAATGGGCATATGGATATCCACAAGTTTCTTCAAAGTTTGCATATTCGCAAATATCCGGATGATATACCCCGACCGTACACAAGAGTCTTCATATCCTGATATCCAGATGCACCCGCCAAAATTACCTTCACAGCATGGAGAAGTCATCATCCGCATGGATATCCGATGTTAGGATATTAACTTTTAATAAGCCACCCTTGAATATCATGATGATGTCATCGGCATGAAGAACTTCATTGAAGAAGGGATCTGGATGACATCATCAGGATATTAGCACTACAGGATAATATATCGGTGGTGGAATGTCTGGATGATGTCATCGGGATATGCACATCTTTGAGGAGGGGACCAAATGATGTCATTGGGACATTAACAAAGGACATGGACATTGGGAAAGATCCAAACATTGGAAAATATCTGAATGTTAGGAAAACTTATGAGTATTTACTAAGGTTCGCACATTTGGGAAGCATCCAAACATTGGAAAATATCTGAATGTTAGGAAAACTTATGAGTATTTACTAAGGTTTGCACATTTGGGAAGCATCCAAATATTAGTTAAGATTTGGATGTTAAAAAAACATTCAAATATTAAATAAGGTTTGGATATGGGAGGGATATTAGGATTTTACCTAAGGTCTAGACATTAAGATAATATCCAGATGTTAACTAAGATCCGAATATTCAGACATTAGACATCCATACAAAATGGCTAAGTATGAAGATGGAAAATCCCCACAAAGGAAGACATTGAAGCCAAAAGGTTTCTGGGTTTTTCTAGGTTTTTTGCAAGGATCCTCTAGATGAGATTTTAAGGATTTTTGCAAGGAATATCATTGGGATTTGAAGGATTTAAGGTCTGCAGGGCTATATTCCAAGGGATATCTAAGAGATTTTCAAGGTGAACTATTTAACTCTAGATAGAGGAAAATGGGTCAACATTTTGGTGACCTCTCAGGGGTGTTTGCCTGCTAAACAATTAGATCAGTGGCCTTAAGCATCCATTGGGCATGGAGGCCAAAAGAGGAATGAAAATAGATCAAGACAATGGAAACCTGCCTCCCAAAACACAAAAGGAAGAGGCTTGCATTCTCCTAATGACAATGCAGCCTGTGCAAGAGCACTTAGGGAAAGGAAACCTAAAGTAGAAATAAACTACAACAATATGTACAAGATCCCATACCAACCTTAATGGTAAGGTTTGAGATGGATCCCATTTACTGAGATTGGTAGGACTTCACCATCTAGCCTTGAAAGGATGAATGCATCTACTTGCTTGTTGCTGATGATGACATAAGGCTCACTCCAAATTGCATCAAACTTGGTGTGGCCTCCATATTTGGCTCGGTCTGCATCCCATTTCAGAACAAGGTCACCTTTATTGAAGATCTAGACCTTGGCCTTTTTGTCAAAATATCTTTTGGTCTACATCTAATGTTCGTCTAATGTGATCATGGTTGACTGTCTTTGTTCTTCTAGTTCAATCAATTCAGCCATCCTGACAGACCTTGCATCCTATCCTTCTAACTCCAATTGATGAGCCAAATCTAGTGCAGGAAGATCTAAGGATATAGGCAATCTAGCCTCTCTTCCATACACTAGAACAAAAGGAGAGTTCCCAATGGCTCTCTTGTATGTGATCCTGTCAGCCCAAAGAGCTAGTCTGATCATATTATGCCATTGCCTTTGGTTTGTCTTCATGGTCCTCTTCAAGATTCTGATCTGGTTCTTACTAGTGGATTCAACCAATCCATTACCCTAGGGGTAATAATTGGATGAAGTCTTCAAGAACACATTGTACTTAAGAGCCTAATCAGCAATCCTAAAACTAGTGAATGCTTTAGCATTATCAGAAATAATAGTATGAGGAGCTCCAAACCTTGTCATGATTTCTTCCAAGAAATCCATGATAGATGACTTAGTGGCTTCCTTGAGTAGGACTACTTCAACCCACTTGGTGAAGTAATCCATTGTAGTCAAAACCCACTTGTGACCAACACTAGAAGTGGGACTTATCATGCCAATGAAATCTAATCCCCATTGTGAAAAGGGTTGATCAACCTGAATAGGGTGGAGTGGAAGTGCTACCAATCTTTTCTTACCAGCAAAGAGAGCACACTCTTTGCATCTTCTTACCCACACATGGGCATCATTGAATAATGTGGGCCAGAAGTAACCCGCCCTCATTATTTTCATTGTTGTAGCTCTAGTAGAGAAATGGCCACTAGTTCGGCCAGCATGAAACTCGCCGAGAAGTCTATTAACCTGATTTTCTTCTATGCATCTCAGTAAGACTCCATCCAAATTTCTCTTGAAGAGAACATCATCTACCAAAGCATAAGGGATAGACTGCAGCCTAAAATGTCTTCTATTGTCTCTATCCAGTCCATAGGGATACTCACCAGTGGATAGGAAACTAGCCATACCTGCTTTCCAGGAATTCACAACTGATGGATTTGCTGTAGGTTTCTCCTCATTCAAATGGTGAGATGAATTCACTTCATCTACTGATGTCTGAGCTAGTTGTTCACACAATCATATGCCTCTAATCAACTTAGTGGCTTTGATGATCACATCATACTCCAGGATCTTGGTGACCCAACTAGCTCTCTTTTCACTAATTTCAATCCCCATTATATAATCCCTCACACTAGGATGAGAAACCAAAACTTTAATGTGATTATTTGCTAGCATATATCTAAATTTTTAAATCTCTATCAATGGAAAACACTTGTTTATCCATGGGGTTGTATCTGACCTCATAGTCCTTTAAGGTCTGACTGAAGAAGGCCAAGGGCTGCTCCAGTCCTTATTCATTTTGATAAATCAGGACATCAGCAATACTATTCTCTCCTCCATGCGCATAGAGGACAAAATCCTTCTCATAATTTGGGTTCATAGAGTAGGTGCTTGGGCGATCTCTTCCTTGATCTTCTCAAAACCATCCCTCCCTTCCTTAGTACATTTGAAGACTGTATCTTTCTTGAGCATAAGGGTTAGAGGCTTCACCAAGCCAGCACAATTAGGAATAAATTTCCTAACAAAGTTGATCTGCCCCAAGAATGATTGTAAATCCTTTTTCTGTGTAGGTAGGAGAAGAGAAAGGAGAGCTGATGTCCTTTCAGGGTCTATGGATATCCCATCCTCAGACACTACATGACCCAAAAGCTTACCCTAGGCAACAACAAAAATATATTTCATGGGGTTTAGAGACACCCCAAACTCTCTGCATCTTTGGAAAACCTTTTCCAGATGCTCCATATGGTTCTCCCCCTTCCTAGAGAAGATTGTGATGTCATCTAGATAAATCAGGATGAACTTGTTTAAAAATCCTTTGAAGGCAATTACCATTGCCCTTTGAAATTTGGCGCCAGCATTAGATAGACCAAATGGCATCTTTGCATATGCCAAGGTTCCCCATTTGCTTGTGAATGATGTCTTAAATCTATCCTCTTCTCTGACAACCATTTGATTATAGCCAAAGAAGCCATCCAACAATGAAAACCTTTATGTCCCTGCAACTATTTGAAAAATTTGATCCATAGAGGGGAGAGGATAATGATCCTTCAGAGAGGCCCGATTCAAGTCTCTGAAGTCTACGCAGAGCCTAATATCTCCGTTCTTCTTTCTCATAGGCACTAGATTAGCATCCCAAGTGGAATACTTGATAGGGAAGATAATCCTTGCTTGTATGAGCTTGGAAAGCTCTTTCCTCATGAGTGGCTCAATTTTTGGATTTATAGGCTGTTGATTTTGGTGAACCGGCTTGCAATGAGGATCCAGATCGATGGCATGTTGAGCCACATCTAGATTGAATCCTTTAAGGTCTTCATATGTCCATGCCAAGACATCATTATACTTCTAGGCAAGCTTTATGAACTCTTGCTCCTTCGCATCACTACACACTTTTCCTAGCAGTAGCTCCTTGTCCTGGGCGATGATTACCTTTTGGTAATCTTCCTTTTTGAAGGTCATGTTGTTTCTATCACCCCTAAATTCATCATCATGGTTGAAGATGGCGTCAAGGGTGACTAGACCCTTAGGCAGCTTGTTCGATTTGAGTTGGATGATTTGATCACCATGGCATTTCTGTAACCTAGGCTATGCTATGGAGGAAAATTTTGCTTCATTCTAAATGAAGCTCACAATCTACTCATTGTCGTCAAAGATCTGCCAATGGATATTATTATTAGGAACAAATGGTCTGACAACAATCCTCACATGTTGATCGGGGCCTTGAAACAAGTCTGTAGGTACAGAAAACTGAGCCCCCACCATTGCTAATTGGTCAACATCAGCTTTTAATTACCTTGGGATCACTAGCAAGTTGAGAGTGTCAAAGCTCTCAAACAGGTCCCAAACTCTATGTTTATAAGCTCTTAGAAGTTGGTTTTTTGTTGCACATCTCTCTCTGACTTGGTTCACTACCAATTCAGTATCACAAAAGATCTCCAGATGTTTGATTTTATTCTTTTCTACTATCAACAAGCCATGGACCAATGCCTCATATTCTGATATATTGTTGGTGCAAGAAAAATGCAACCTATGAGAAAAATGCAACTTCTTACCAGTTGGAGAGACGAGCAAAACCCCTGCACCAGCTCCATTTCTGCTCTTTGCACCGTCAAAGAACATCTTCCATGGCCCACTGGAGTCATCATCTGGCATAAGTACTGAAAAGACTGAAGAATTCCCTTCATGGATCATGTAGTTTCCCAAGTCAGTCACTTCAGTGGTAGCATAAGGGTCAAAATTTTCATGATCCCTTGACCACTCATCAAGGAATAGGTCAAGGATGGGAAGAGGTGGATGCTCTACTTCAATAGGCTATGGATCATGCACTTCCTTTCCCTGAATCATAACATGTAGATTCACCAGGCTATGGTCACAATTCTCCACATGATAATATGAAATTGGTTCAGCCTTGATGGTGAACCTTATGCCATATCTGGTCCTTAATAACATATGAGACCAGTCAGAAGAAAGGTAGCCACCTACCTTTGCTATGAAGTCCCTTGACAGATAGATAGCAAAGAAAGGAGGAAGATCAATGACTGAAATGTCTTGTTTGAAAGTCAGGTTTGGACATGCATGCAAAGTCAAATCCAGTCCCTTGATCACTCCTATAGTGTTCACAGAGGTGCCATCCAATTGTAATACTCCTGATGAAACAGGGGTATACTTGATGCCTAATGCATCCGAGCAGGTATCTTCTTGGGCATGACTGAAACACTAGCTCCAAAGTCAATCATACAGTTGTGCACTAAAAACTTGCCAATGATCAAAGACAAGTAGAAAGGAAATGGTTTATTGACCGTACTTACTTGTCCTTCAATTGGTTGTACTAGGCTGACTGGAGCCTTCTCCTTTTTCTTTGATGATGAATCTGATGTTGCTAACTCAGCTGAGGGTAAGTGCCTTAAGGCTTCTTGCAAAAGATCCCTTTGAGAAGGGATGGACATCACATCCCAGATGGAAACATTGATATTCATTTTCTTCATCTGCTCCACAATATTTAATGGAACAGTGGTTGCCTTGTGCATGGAGGGAATACATGTTCCCCTTTTTTTTATTGTTCTGCCATTTGCTCAAGTATTTTTAAGCCTGGTGGAATTTCTTTTATAACAGCAGGTCTGCTATTTTGAATTGGAATTGTGGCACTGGCCACTCTTGCCTTTGGAACAGATTCTTTTTATAATATAGTAGGCATGGGACTAGCCTCCAACTGCCTCTTCTTTGACTTGATGTTGTCTACAATGGGCATAACAACACTGTCCATGGGCTGATTAACAACACAAAAATCCTCTGCAGCCCATAGCATCACACCAGCATCAAGGGTGGTCTCATTTGACGCTTCAGGATTGTTATTTGATGTCTCAAAAAATGATGCTTGTTGAGTATGAAAATTATGCACCATTAAAGCCCTTTCGTGTGCTCCAAAAGCACAAGTGGGCTGATTATGAGGTTGGTTGCAGGGGTAGCACCAATCTACCTCCTGGGCTAGATTATTCAAAGTAGGGACAAAAGCCCGAACTGGATTCACAGCTGGTATTTGTTGGATAGGTCTAATTATTTGTAAAGGTTGTGTAGGGTTAGGATTCTGGTATCTATTTTGTGGGTAGCACTAATTCTAGTTCTGATTTCTATTAGGATTATACTGTTGATTCCACTTTTGGTTAGATGACTGCCCCTAGGTATAATTTTGGTAAGGTTTAGGGGTAGTTTGAATAGCTATACTATTCACCTTGTTGGTCAAATTAGACATTAGGGTTTTAAGATCACTCTCTTCCTGGGAAAGAGAGGATGTTGAAGCCTTATACTCTGGAATGGGAGCAATAATGGGCTACTGGGATGATATGGGTAACTCTGGAAAAAGTGGAACAGGGGGTCTGGGAGCAATTATCTCATCCTGTATTAAACAATTTTTAGCTTTCAGAGCTATCTCATAGCCAGCGGGTAGGGTCTCAGCACCCATTGATTGCACATCACTACAATGTTAGAATTCAAATCTCTTAAAAATACAAGAAAGCACCTTGTGGGGATGGCATGAGGGTAGCTGGAATTCTCTCCCATGTCCTCTAGAATTTGAAGTTGAAATCTGCCAGCATCTCACTTGGAGCCCTCTTGATGATCGTCAACTATTCAAGAAATGAAATATTATCTGCCCTCTCACCAAACTACTTGTAGAGGGCCTCTCCTAGCTCGTCCCAAGAATGTATTGAGGCAGGGGTCAAGCTCCTAAACTATTGAAGAGCTCTCCCTTCGAAAGATGAGACCATGGGTCGAACTACAACATCTTCATGTTGTATATGATGGACCGAGCACACGTTGGATATATCTTTGATATGCTCAACAAGAGTTATAGAACCATCACCTGTGAAGGGTGATACACTCTTCAGGACTATAGCTAGTATATCATTGTATGCAGCCAAATCTAATGGACTTCCTCCATTGAAGGTCACAAAAGGCAAATTCCTTGCCATCCTAGGGATATTCAAATTTAGTCTAGGGATATGCAAGCTTCTTCTATTATACTGAAACCTAATAGGAGGGGGGTGGATTGAGCTCTTAAAAGAGGTGAAGTAAAATTGTTGTCCCTTCTCATAGGAAACCTAGATAGCCTAGACCTTCTCCCTGAAGTAGCAATAGATAATTCAATGAACTGGAAGCTACCTCTTGAAGACACCCTAGTTTGCACAGGCATAAAAGATGGCGCTGATTAGAACCAATAGCCAGTAGAGTCACCAGGTGCATGAAATTTCTGCCAATATGTAGAGTACTGAGAAGAACACTAGATTCTCAACTTGATTCTTTAATCGCTTATGCTTAGAGTCCCACCGGGCATGCCAGAAACTGTTGTCACATAGATTTGCACCCAGTGTTGAAGGCTTTTAGGGCTCCAACAATCTAGTGAAACATTGAGATGACCTCCAAGTGTGGGACCCTACAAGGAGGCCAAATCTCCAGAGAGAGGCTGGTTCCTTTGCTGAATGAGAGATTCAGCGATCCTAAGACTAAACCTAATCTATCCACCTGTTTATAAAAAGAGTAAGAGGGATAAAACTGAAAGTAAAAGGGAGGTGATACACCAAGTTTGAATATGAGAAGGCCCTCTAAACAACCATTTATGCACAAAATAACAATATTCAATAGAACACCATACACAAATCATGAATCACTTGCAGAGGTAAGGGAACTAAATGAAATCCAAGAGGAAATATGCATTCACAGATGGAGATCAAACAAAAAGATACACGAGACAAAATACAATTCATGAGAAGGTAAAATCTAATTTCTATTATCAAAGAGGCACGGTTACAATTGCAAGAGATATGGTTTGCAAAACCAAAAGCCAACCTGATATTATTACATTGCATGCTTTATATAGCATTACAATGGAGTGCCATTACCTACTATAATGAATGTGCCCATGGGCCTGTCAGAAATATTTTCTAGCCAGAAAGGACGTCTACTTGCAAGAATTTAATGTAGAAAATATCTGGATCCATCGAGCAGCTGAAAGATATTTCGGGTCTTCAATACAAGTTGCTAGATCATTCACTTGCAATAATTAATGCAAAATATCTACCTTTGAAAAGCTTTCGTGGCACTTTGAGTTAGTTTCTAATCTGTCTCGTTGACCAAGTCTGCATATTCATCTTCAGTTGGCAACCATCCTGATATCTAGAAGCGCATATCCATATCCGGATCATGATTTTGGATCGTAATTTCAAAGTGAGAATATTCCTCAAAAATCTCACCAAATGAAAGAGGAGGAAATTCTATGTAATTTTTCCTTTTGGATCATGTAGAAATTCCTCAGGATGAGGGAGATATTCGTGGTCAAATTCACAGTCAATAGGCATATTAATATCCATGAGTTTCTTCAATGTCTGCATATTCACAAATATCTGGATGATATAGCCTGACCGCACACAAGAGTCTTCATATCCCGATATCCAGATGCACTTGTCAAAATTACCTTCGCAGCATGGAGAAGCCGTCATCTGCATGGATATCTGATGTCAGGCTATCAACTTTTAATAAGACACCCTTGAATATCCTAAATGATGTCATCAACATGAAGAACTTCGTTGAAGAGGGGATCTGGATGACGTCATCAGGATATTAGCACTACATGATAATATATCAGTGGCGGAATGTCTGGATGACGTCATTGGGATATGCACTTCTTTAAGGAGGGGACTGAATGATGTCATCAGGACATTTGCAAAGGACATGGACATTGGGAAAGATCTAGACATTAAATATCCAGATGTTAGGAAAACATACAGGTATTTACTAAGGTCCACACATTTGGGAAGCATCCGAATATTAGTTAAGATCTGGATGTTAAGAAAAAATTTGGATATTAAATAAGGTTTGGATATGGGAGGGATATCAGGATTTTAGCTAAGGTCCAGACATTAAGATAATATCCAGATGTTAACTAAAATCTAGATATCCGAACATTAGACATCCATACAAAATGGCTAAGTATGAAGATGGAAAATCCCTGCAAAGGAAAACATTGAAGGCAAAAGGTTTCTGGGTTTTTCTGGGTTTTTTACAAGGATTCTCCAGATGAGATTTTAGGGATTTTTTTTAGGGAAGATCACTAGGATTTGAAGGATTTAAGGCATGTAGGGCTATATTCCAAGGGATATCTAGGAGATTTTCAAGGTGAACTATTTAATTCTAGACAAAGGAAAATGGGTTAACAGTTTCTATGCGGTTGAAAGTGAAGATAGCCCAAGGATGCCCCTCTATCCAATCCCTAGAGAGGAAGACCAACAATATTGTGCTTAATATTTCTAGGCTTGGCCTCTCACGTATAGTTGCGTATATCTTGGTACAACCTTGGTTACGACTATTTTCCTATCTAACATCATTCAACTCTTTGATGCAACTATACGAGCTGCTCTATATGAATCGAACCAAATGAAAAGTGAGTCGTCCACCCGGTGAGCCATCCACCTGAGGCCTCACCCTCAATTTTCTCAAGAGAGGGTTAACCAAATGGTTGAAACATCACCCAAAATCTGATGGACTAGACTATAATAAGCTTTGTCTTTTGATGTTACTCTGTTGATGTAACTCTGTCTATCATTGGTTCAAGTATTAGTTCGGGAGTGAGCTATTTATTTGTAAGCCTGCTCACCAAACATAGCTAAAGTAGGGATCCCTCACCATGCTTCGACACATTGGCCTTTCACCCATGGACTCTCCAGCACCCCTATCTATATATCTGGAGGGAAACCACTATGAAACATCCTTGCCAATGCTAAAGTTGGACACTCACCGCAATCCCCCCACTTTATCTTCCTCTTGGAGTGGGTGGGAGGATATAGTAGCCCTTGATAGGGTGTTGTGAGGTCCTAAAACTTTAATTAAAAAATATCATTTTATCGACCGGGGTAGTGTCCAAGGTTGTATGCAATAGGGAGTATTGTTTGGATATCTCATCAAGAAACAATTCCTTAGTTCCTTAAAAAAGACTTAAACATCATATCAAACTAGAAAGCATTTGCATTCCATCCTAGAAAGCATTTGAACTCTATAATAAAAAGCATATGAATTCTATACTAGAAAGCATATAAATTATATATTAGAAAGCATATAAACTCCATATTAGACTATAACTACACACACATTCTAACTTTCAACTAACAGTAAACAATAGTTTAAATTAAAGCAGATGCTCCGAAAATATTTAAACAAACAAAGCTCTCAAAATTAACGTCTTAAACATCACACCCTACAGGCTCATGATAGAAAACTAAACATAAAATAACATTATCTAAAACAAGATATCCGTAGAAATAGAAATACTTATCTACTCTACAATCCCATGAGTGGCCATCTCTTGGGAGAAATTTATCTTTTCACTCAAATCACATTGAATCATTTCCACAGCAACATGGTAACTCCATTCATATCTTCATAACTCAAAAGGAAATAATCAGAACAACACTATTTGCATTCATGAAAATATTGTAGAACATAACTCATCGATTATTTTTCCAAAAAGAGATATATTGATATTCATCTTTCACACAGTATGATATATATCCATGTTTTGAGCAACTAACTAAAACTGAACTATTATAAAATCCTATATTCTAGATGGTGATAAAATGCCATTGAAAAAGTTTTATAACATAAAAATATAATTCAACTACTGATGTCTTTAAAACATATAAAAGGCTCTAAGTGGAGCCATAATGTCTGAGATAACCGACGGAAATAACAAAAATAATAAAAAAAAGTCTTCAATCAATGCATGCCTAAAATTTCTGGTGCCCTCAACTTCTGGCGCACTTGACCTCAGCTGCTTGAAGTCCACTCCTCTCATAGGATATGCATTAATCCTGCACAATTACTCAACTCTACATACCATTATATCAACATTTAATAGCTAATTCCAATCAATTTAGGAAATAAAGATTTCTACAACATTTTATTAAAAATAGATAAATATTGCTTATAAAAACAAACAAATTGGCAAGGCTAGGGTGATTGGGCAATGCAAAAAGGGTTATTTGTTTTATCAAAGGAATGAGGTTGTTTATACCTCATCATCCTCCTCTTCTTAGCCTTGAGTAGGTCCTCCTCCTCTTTGATGAATCCTCTGCCTCTCTGCGTCTCTTTTCCTATTTAACTCATCAAACTTTAAACTAAGGTCATACATTTCCTCTGCCTCCATCAATATGGCTAGGGTATTTCAGAAAGCCTTTGTGCAGTTTGATTCTCATTTGCCATGTATGTAATTCTCTAGGATCCTGCTCTGCAACCACTAAGATTATCGGGGGTGATTGTAAAAGAAGTGGAGGCCTGTAACGCATCCCTATCCACTTAGTTTTAAGTTACTGTAGTATCTCTGTCAATGCATCAACTCTTTTGTATGACCATCTAAGGTTGGTAGGGGAAATCATTTCTCTCCTTTTCAAATACATAGGCAGAGGGGTATATCTTTCTTTGCAGGCACTCCAGGCTCTGTCAATCAATGGTTGTCCATTAACTTTGAAGTCTTCAAAATAGATCCTAATACTTTCATATGTTCATAGCTTTTAACTCTTCAAAACTAAGCTTTAAAAGCAAAAGGCTTCCGATTAGGGTATCTCATTTGTAATCCCACAGTCCTCTCTACATGGAGATACTCCCTAGTTATATCCTGCCACTAAATCTGATTTTGTATGTTGGACATAAATGCCCTTAGTTGAACTTCCCCCACAAACAGATTGATAAAGAAATCATTATGTTTTTCAAGAAATAGATTATGAATGAAGAATTCACATAACAAATTTTTCTAAACAGGAGGTGCTTCTTTAAATGCTTCTAGGAACTGTTGATCATCTGGGTCATGTGGCAAGTTGCAAGAAATTCTTAAGAGCTTCCATCTTAATAGTTGTTCATTAAGAAACATAGAGTACAGTCTGGATGGTTTCCTACATGCCAATAATAGTTCTCTAATTTTACATGCATTTGTCTGGGCCTGATACAACCTGTCATAAGATTCCTTTAACAATACCATTTCCTTTTTAAGCCTAGCATTTTCAGCCCCAGATTGTCTTAGGAAATAGCATTTTTCCATCCATTTGGTCAACATGGGAGGAATGTAGATTTGAAACCACTCCATCTTAGTTGGCTTAGTTTGAATTTCTTTTGACTCCATGGTTGGCCTGACATTGACTTAATGTAAATCCTGTTCCAATTCAATAGTTATGCTCAAAGCTTTATTCAGTTCCAATTTCTATTTTTCTTGTTCCTCTGCAAATGTTTTCAAACATTGCTCCAAATTGAAGGTTAAATTCTTAATTTGTTTATCCTTTTCAGATAAACTGGCCAAACACTTATCTTTTTCTTCAATTTGTTGCAATTGGAACTGTAATTCCTTAATGGTTTGATCTCTCTGTTCCAAAAGTTCTGTTTGTTTCTCTATCTCTTGTTGTTGTCTGTTTATCTGTTCCTCATTCTATTACAATTTATTTTTCAATTGAATAATTTATGCCCTCAATTCCTCTATTTCTGGTGCCATATACTCATTTTTGTTATCCTCTGCATCTGTAGAAAGAGGGGAAATAAAAAGATTTGCTTCACCATCGGACACATGTTCTTCATTAGTTGCTTCTAATGGACCCTGTTATATGTCACTGACATTATGTAAAGGCGACAATTGTCTCTCCTCGGGCACTATATCATTTCCTTGAATATCCACTGATTGTTGTGAGGGAGGAATTATTTTTACATACTCATATTCTTGATCCTCTTCTTCTTCAACTAGGACATAATTGGGCATTTGTTCACTTGTTCCCTCTTGTTCTTTCTCTCTTATTTTTGTTTGCTCTTCCTTAGAGGGTTCAATTCCTTGTTTAGATTCAGGGGGTTTACTGCTTTCCAGGGCTTAAGCTGCATTTACATCTAGCTGGGCTACTTTTTCACAAGGTTGGGTTGTTTCTCCACAAGGTTGCCTCTACCGTCTCCTTTTCTTAGGAATAGTGGGTAATTCACAGGCTACTGCATAGCTAGATTTAGCGGCCAGTTGTTTTCTCCTTCTTGGGGGAGGAGGTTTTTGCAATTTCATTTTAGGCATCTTCTCCTTTTTATGAGGATGAATATATTTCTCCTCTAAATCTACTAAATCCACACTTTCTCATTTCTTTGGGGTTGCAGGCACATTATGTGATTTTGGTCTCTCTTCTGGGTCTGAGCAACTTACTAGATTTTTCGGTGCCTCGCCGCTAAGATCTTGCCTATCATTTTGAGGTATAGGGGAGAGTTCTCTTAAACTTTGGGTTGCCACACCAGATGACTCACCTTCCTCAAATTGCCTTGAGGGCTCAGGGTTCTCAAATTTCTGCAGAAACTTTTGCCATTTTGCATCTGGTTTTCTTTTCTTATGGAAATGATATTTGCAAATTAAATGAACAAGACCATGATGTTTCAAAGGCCCAGACCCTATCTTGAACTGCTCTATCATACTAACAAGGGAATCATGGAGGAAGATAGGAAGGTTAACCCTTAATTTAGGGTTTTCCAAGCCATGATGCAGATGAATGAGCAGTCAAAAGGGGGGACCAACTACAGTGGCGCATTACCCTTCACATGTGAAGTATTTAATAATCCATGCAACTGCTATTTGCCATGGTTCTACAATAGACATTTTGTGGAACCCCTTGTTTTGCCCCCAAGTGCTTGTAAGTAGTAATGGGTGAGGTTCCCCTTTCCGTGTAAAAAGTTCTATCGTTTTCTAATAGGAAATGTTTGTGGTTTCTGACAAATTAACATCTTCATTCCCAATACCAGATAAAACTGCTCAAGCAACTGATAGGCAAATTAAAGAAAATGCAGTTTTTAAGGCCACTTGTACTTCAACAATGTTGATAAGACAAGAATTAATTCAGAGTACTTGGCTTCTCAGCAATTAATTATGACATTGCATGGGACAGAGTGAGCAGGCCGCCACCTTCTCCATTGAAGAAATAGTTCACACATTTTGCCAAATTTGGAAAAGAAATGGGTTCGTGCCAATTTATCTATTTTTATTCACAATAAATTATTTATTTAAAATAAAAGATGTACGTACCTTCTATTTCATCATTGATTTGAAAGTTGTTTATTCCTGCTAACGTAATAGCATCCTAGGTGGTGGTACCATTTGATTCGGACAAAATGAATTTATTATGACATAATAATGGGGTGGCTGAAAGTGTTTACTTATTATGATGATAGGTTGTCATAATAATATTATTTATTATGGTAGGGAATGATAAACTCATGATGGCTTAACATGGTGTATTACGGAGGTGACAATGAGTGTGTTTCAAGTATATAGGAACATTTGCACATAAGGGAATTACAAGCTCACAATGGTGGAGGAAGATGTTTAAGGAATGGATATACAAGATATGAACAAAATTCTGGAGCATCACCACAAGATGCAACCAGACTGAAGGAATGAAGTTCTGGAGCATCGCTGAAAGATGTATTCGGAATAAAGGAATGAAGTTTTGAAGCATCATTGAAAGATGCAGCCAGAATGAAGGAACAAAGTTCCAGAGCATCGCTGAAAGATGTAGTCGGAATGCAGGAACAAAAGTTCCAGAGCATCACTGAAAGATGTAGCCGGAATGTAGGAACAAAAGTTCTGGAGCATCACCGAAAGATGTATCCAGAATGTAGGAACAAAAGTTCCAGAGCATTGCTAAAAGATGCAGCTGGAATGTAGGAACAAAAGTTCTGGAGCATCGCTGAAAGATGTAGCCAGAATGAAGGAACAAAGTTTCGAAACATCGCTGAAAGATGCATCCGGAATGTAGGAGCAAAAGTTTCAGAGCATCGCTGAAAGATGCAGTCGGAATGTAGGAACAAAGTTCCGGAGCATCACTGAAAGATGCAACCGGAATGCAGGAACAAAAGTTCTAGAGCATCGCTGAAAGATGCAGCTGGAATGTAGGAACAAAGTTCTGGAGCATTGCTGAAAGATGCAGCTGGAATGTAGGAACATGATGAGGGCATGGTTCTTATTCAAACAACAAGTTCCAGAGCATCACTGGAAGATGCGTCAGAATTTGTAGTACTCTTCAAAGATGAAGTCCTGCAAAATAGTGATGAAATTTAGACAAGTACAAAGATGAACATATGAACAAATGTTTCCTAAATGCATATACACACACGCAAAATTGTTATGTACATTTTTTTTAATACTCATTTATCTACTCATTATATTGTCTCTATCGAAGCAGAATCAACACATTGAGTTTCTCCTTGCATTTCTACCAGTTGAGTAAACTCCTCTTTGTTGATAGGTTTATGATAGATCTGGAGTTGATGTCCATTGACTAAGAGAGTTCGAGAATCACCATCAATTTGGGTTTGAGTTGCACTACTCTATTTGGGAATACTTCAGAAATCTTGTATGGACCTAGCCAATGAGTTCTCAATTTGCCTTTCTGGTCTTTGTATTAAGAATCAAATAGCAGTGCCCAATCTCCCTCATGGAATTCTCCTTCCTTGATGTGTTTATCATGCCAAGGCTTTCGTTGTTGTTGAACTAGCTCAGTTTGATGGATAGCTTCTAAGCGGAGTTCATCTAGTTCACTAAGCTGCAAGACTCTCTCTACCTGAGCCCGATCGAGGTCTAAATTTAACTCCATTGTTGTTCTTAGAGTTTGAAGTTCAAATTCAATGGGTAGAAGAGGTTTCTTCCCAAAGACTAAATCGTAAGGAGTAAGACCAGTGGTGGATTTCCAAGTTGTGTTGTAAGCCCAAATAGCTTCAGGCAATTTTTTGGCCCAATCTTTCCTTCCTGATGAGACTGTTTTTGTCAGGATATTTTTGAGCTCCCTATTAGTGACTTCTACTTGACCATTTGCTTCTGGGTGATAAGGTGACAACTTTTTATGGCTTACCTAGAAATGATCAGTAAAATCTAACAAAACCTTAGACATAAATTGGGGTCCTTGATCTGTGACAATTGACCTAGGGGCTCCAAATCTGAGAAAAATCTTGTTATACAGGAAGTCTGCAACCTGTTCTTCTCTAGCAACTTTCAATGCTTGGACTTCTGCCCACTTGGTGAGATAGTCCATACAGACCAAAATATATGTTTTTTCCTTGTGAAGGGGGATCTCTAGGACCGATGAAATCCAAACCCCACTTTTCAAATGGTTCAAAAACCACCTGTGGCTGCAGAGGCATTTTGTTGGATGCCATAGGTCTTCCTACTCGCTGGCATTCATCACAACGGCAAACATAGTTCTTCACATCCTTGTGCATAGAGGGCCAATAATATCCTGCACCTAAGATTTTATGGGAAGTCCTCCTGGCAGAGTAGTGTCCACCAAATGGCTCATCATGGCAAGCTCTGAGGATGCTGTACGTTTCATCTGGTTTGACACAACGTCGTAGGACCAAGTCAGGGCCACATCAGAATAAAATGCCATTAATCTATTTGAAGTGAGCACTTTCCCAAATGAGGCATTTCTTTTGTTTTGATGTAAAGTCCAGTGGAAGCTTAGAGGTGGCTAAGTAATTGGCAATGTCTGCAAACCAATGTGTTTTAATGGAGACATTGAATAAGTTTTCATCTAGAAATTCATCCTGTACAGGAGTACAATCTCCATTATCGTATTTTATCGGGGATAGAAAGTCTGCCACTATGTCGAATTTCCTAGGCTTATCCATTATGGTCACATTGAATTCTTGGAGAAGTAATAACCATCTGATTATTCTCCCATTTATTGAGGGTTTGTTCATCAAGTATTTGATAGCTAAATGGTCTGTGAACACAGACACTTTGTATCCTGTAATGTAATGTCAGAATTTGTTTATTGCATGAACTATTGCTAGGAATTCTTTCTCTATGGTGGTGTAATTCTGTTCAGTGGGGCTCAAGTTTTTGCTGATGAAATATAAAGCGTACTTTCCTCCATTCTCATCTTCTTGACCTAACACTGCTCTAATAGCATCGTTGGAAGCATCAGCATAAATATGGAAGGGGATTTTCCAGTTAGGTCCCCGTAGGACTGGGGCCGAGACAAGCTTTTCTTTAATAATGTCAAAGGATATTTGACATTCTTCTATCTAGACAAAATCCACATCTTTCTGAAGAAGAGAGAACATGGGAGCTGCAATCTTACTAAAGTTTTCTATGAAGCTACGGTAATAACCAGCATGTTCTAAGAAACTTCTGACACCAGTTTGATTCTTTGGGGTTTCTAGTTGTTTTATCACTTCAATCTTCTTAGGGTCAACCTTTATCCCTTTGACTAAGATATGATGTCCCAGCACTATACCTTGTTCTACCATTATTAGATACTTCTCGTGGCTTAGAGACAATTGATGATATTCACATCGTTGCAATACTCTATCCAAGTTTTTGAGGCCCTCATCAAAAGTGGAACCATAGACTGTGAAGTCATCCATATAGACTTCTACATAATCATTTACAAGTTCAACAAAGATAGCCAGAATGGCTCTCTGGAATGTGGCAGGAGCATTACAAAGCCCAAAGCGAAGAACCTGATATGTGAATGTTCCCCAAGGACAGGTGAAGGTAGTTTTGTCCTGGTCCTTTGCTGCCACTTGTATTTGGTTATATCCAGTAAATCCATCTAGGAAAGAAAAATACTTCCTTCCTGCTAGATTATCCAAAACTTGATCGATGAAGGGTAGCGGAAAATAATCTCTGTAGGTTGCTTTGTTGAGCTCTCAGTAGTCAACGTACACTCTCCATTTTTTTGTTTTTCTTTGGTACTACTACCAAGGGTGAAACCCATTTGTTGTCTGAGATAGGATAAATTAATCCTACTTGTAAAAGTTTCTCAATTTCTTTTTTGACAATATCTTTGAGAGCAGGATTGAGTCTTCGCTGTGGTTGACGGACCAGTTTAACATCCTCAATATAGATGTGGTGGGTACAAACACTTGGGTGAATTCATCTCATGTCTGTAAAGTCCCAAGCAAAAGCTTTGGACCTATTCATCAAAACGTCAAACAATTTGAGCTCATCTGACTCTATCAACCAGCTATTGATATTTAAAGTTTTTCCTGGTAGTAACATGATAGTCTTGGTCCCAGGATAGTTGGAGGTGACAGTATGAACTTCTTTTGTTAATGTGTTGAGAGGGCAGCTATGTGATATAGTTCTATGGAGTTTGGAAATATCATCGAAGAAGTGATCTATTTTCAGAATGATATTAGCCAGAGGACAAGGTAACACCGTGAAGTTGGTGTAATCATGTTCGTTGTCTTCAATGTGGATTAGATGTCCCAAAATTTCTTCCACTTCTAAAATTTCTTCATCACTTGAGTCTAAGGAAATGTCCTGGATGTTTTCTAATTCATCTTATAACTCTTCACCATGTTGTTTAATAACTACCATAGCAAGTGAAGCTAGATTCTCTTGTTTGTCGGATTCATCTGATTCATCAACCCAAACTTGGTTATGCTCAGCAGGTTGAGCGAGAGGATATAGGCTTAAGTGTTTGCTATTGGGACCATGTGAAATGATCATTCCTTCTACTCTGCAGTCAATCTTAGCTGCAATTGTGGCTAACCACGACCTACCTAATATTACTGGGTAACTGTCCTTGGGTGTGAGGGACTGGATGATTTGGAAATCTACTGGATATTTCCAATAATCAACCTTGACATGGATATTTTCTAAGACACCTTTGGGAATGGCTATGGATTGATTTGTTATTTGTAATATGGTAGTTGTGGGACGTAAATCAGTGAGTCTTAGTTTTTCCATAACATCCATTGTCATAACGTTAATTGATGCTCCCAAGCCCACCAATGCATTAGGTATTGCGACCTCATTTATTGTTATTGTTATGAGTGGACTACTTGGGTCACCATATTTTGGGGTTAAGGTTTTTGTGGAGCCAGAAGGTCAACTAGATATCCATTGATGTGCACCATATTAATATGTTTCAGTTTCCTTCCTGGTGTTTTTATGCACAATTGTTTAACTAGCTGGTTCAGTTTGGGAATTTCTTTAATCACCTGTAACAAGGGAATCTCGATATGGAGTCGTTTAATTTCTTGCATTAAAGTAGTTTCATTAGACAATGGCATTTCCAAAGAGTTCGTAGGAACAATTTCTTTGAGGCATTCCGGAAAAGGCGCTTGAGTTTTCTTCCTTAGCATAGAATCTTTTTCTAGAGTATTTAATGGTCGTTTGGTAACTTCTTCTTGAGGTGATTCTGTGGTAGGTGGTGAAGTTACTTGAACTTGTGTTGGGGATAACTTCTCCTAATTGTTCCTGGGGTCACGCTCTGTAGGTACAAGAAGAGTCTCTAGTTCTATGTTAAGTTCCTCGTTTGGGTCTTCTGTGATTTCAACAATGGTGGGCTGATTAAGTGTTTTTCCTAACCTTAACTGTAGGTTTCCACAATAGATAGCATTAACTCCTACCATGTTATCTTGATCAGCGGAATATACTAGAGCATTTTGATGTGTGTTCTTGGGATTAGGGACATGTTGTGCTGGTAGTGGTGGTTGATTAATTTGTTCATTCTGTTGAGGATTCGGAGGAGCCAAAAGAAGGTTCTGTTGAGGATTTGGCATTTGTCTTGGACCATTATAAAATTGATTTGGCAGTTGAGGCCATTGTGGAGATTGATTGTGAGGGTACCATTGTTGTTGAGGTTGGTTTGATCATGGAGGATTTCCCCAAGCTTGGTTCGTCCATTTAGGTGGTCCCCAAGGTGGGTAAGATCCCCAACTAGGTGATACTAAAGGTCAAGGAGTTGTCCACTGTGTATTGTTCCATTTGTTTGGAGGTCGCCACGTAGGGTTGGAGTTTTGACCATAGGAGAAATTTCCTTGAGGTCTTTGACCCACAAAATTGATCTCTTCCTCAGTGTGAGATGACCCTTTTTAAGAATTCTTGATTGCATTCAGGATCTCACATTGATTAGTGGCATGACTCTTTTCACAAATTTGGCAATTATCAGCCTTATCCAAAGGGCATTCTCTTAACAGATGTTTGTTCCGACACCTAGGGCAATAGATGGATAAAGTCTCAGGATTACGTGTTTGGCTTGTATTCCATCCAAAGTGGTGTTTAGCTGAACAAGAATATTAGTTTTCAAATTTGCTATTTCCTCTTGTAGTTTACCTATTTCATTTGAACCTCTTAAAAGACTAGATTTACAGATACCTCCTCGAGTATGGGAGAAATTCTGGCATAACTCAGTGATATCACCGAGTTCAAGTTGGGACACGTCTCCCTTTCCCATTAAATCTAGACTTCTTCTAGCATCCTCATCAAGTCCTTTGAGGAATATGGTCTTCAGAATTTTTGTACTTATGGCTTCTTCACCACATCATTTGGTTAAAAAGAGGAACCTATCAAGGTAATCTTCCAAACTCTCATCCTCTTTTTATCTTAGTTTGAACAGTTCCTCTTTCTTATCACTAACTCTGCAATAACTTTGATATTTGTCTAAAAAGATAGTTTCTATGTCATTCCATGTAGTTATTGATCAAAAAACTAATCCCATGAACCAATGCATTGCAGCATATCTCAAAGTGGAGGGAAAGAGTTTAAGTTTCTGGTTATCGGCTTGTAATCATAAGTCTGACTCAAGACTTTGAACTCAAAGAGGAATTGGTCAGGATATTCAGAGGATAATCCTCTAAAAATGGGTAAGATGGATGATGAAATGTTTTTCATTGGTGCATCATCATCTTTGTTGAGAGCGATAGGGTAGGTAAAGGTTTGTGCTACTGGTCTTCTCGGGTTATCACCATCTCCTTGGTTTGCTCTCCCATTGAGAGGATCATTATGGTTATTGTTAGCCATGATGTCAAAAGGAATGTTCTCCTCCTCGAAGACTAGGTTTGTTGGCTGAATGATCACTTCCTCAAAGGTCTGATCTATTGGTAGCACTTATGGGGTATTTTGGGAGGTCTCATGTTGATCCTGCTCGATTAATTTGTAACTTAGTTTTTTAGCTAAGACTTATATCTCCCTATTTATGGTTGGAACTACTATTGGGGGGTTTTTGGTATAAATCTTTTGTGTGGGCCTTGCTTCCTGACCATGTAGAAGGAGAGGTTTGGTAACTATTTTTGGGTGTTTACTACAAAAGGTCTCCAATAATTTCCCTAATAACACTTAGAAAAGAATCACATTTCCCCGGCAACGGCACCAAAAAGTGACAGGTTGTTGTGAGGTCCTAACACTTTAGTTGAAAAATATCAGTTTATCGACTGGGGTAGTGTCTGAGGCTGTATGCAACAGGGAGTATTGTTTGGATCTCATCGAGAAATAATTTCCTAGTTCCTTTAAAAAGACTTAAACAACATATCAAACTACAAAGCATTTGCATTCTATCCTAGAAAGCATTAGAACTCTATACTAAAAAGCATATAAATTCTATACTAGAAAGCATATAAATTCTATACTAGAAAGCATATAAACTCTATATTAGACTATAACTGTATACACATTCTAACTTTCAACTAATAGTAAACAACAGTTTAAATTAAAGTAGATGCTCTGGAAATATTTAAACAAACAAAGCTCTCAGAACTAACGTCTTAAACATCACACCCTACAGGCTCACAACAGAAAACTAAACATAAAATAGCACTATCTGAAACAAGACATCCACAGAAACAAAAATACTTATCTACTCTACAATCCCATGAGTGGCCAGCTCTTGGGAGAAATTCATATTTTCACTCAGATCACATTCAATCATTTCCATAGCAACATGGTAACTCCATTCATATCTTCATAACTCAAAAGGAAATACTTTGAACAACACTATTTGCATTCATGAAAATATTGCAGAACATAACTCATCGATTATTTTGCCAAAAAGAGATATATTGATATTCATCTTTCACACAATATGATATATATCCATGTTTTGAGCAACTAACTAAACCTAAACTATTATGAAATCCTATATTCCAGATGGCGGTAAAATGCCATTGAAAAAGTCATAACATAAAAATAGAATTCAACTACTAATGTCTTTAAAACATATAAAAGGCTCTGAGTGGAGCCATAATGTCTGAGATAACCGACGGAAATAACAAAAATAATAAAAAAAGTCTTCAATCAATGCATGCCTAAAATTTCTGGCACCCTCAACTTCTGGCACACTTGACCTCAGATGCTTGAAGTCCACTCCTCTCGTAGGCTATGCACTAATTCTACACAATTACTCAACTCTACATACCATTATATCAACATTTAATAGCTAATTCCAATCAATTTAGGAAATAAATATTTGTACAACATTTTATTAAAAATAGATAAATATTGCTTATAAAAATAAACAAATTGGCAAGGCTAGGGTGATTGGGCAATGCAAAAAGGGTTATTTGTTTTATCAAAGGAATGAGGTTGTTTATACCTCATCAGCCCCCCTTTTCTATTATTGGAGTGATGGATCCCCACATAGATAGAGATGGCCACCCTAGTCTTCTAGTTCGAAGGAGAGTCCATTAGCATGTCAAATACTAAGTTGCATCATCAAATTAGTACGTAACATGCCCAATCATCATATTAGTATGGAACATGCCCCCACCCCAGATAAAATCATCTTCATCTAAAGGAGAATCCCTATTGTTTCTATAGGCATCTCAAATCATCTTCATCAATAATAGGTGTAGAGGGTGAATCCCTATTGTTTCTATAGGCGTCGTCTTCAAATCATCTTCTATCTAACGAGAATCATCGAGGCCCCTCTCTTTTCATAACTAAATTCGCTCCCAAGGTGGGAGGGAGGAGACGAGAAGGAAATATGAGAAACTATAGGCATCGATCAAGGATCATCTTCAATAAAATGGGGGCAGGCACCTTCCCTTTTTAGAAGAGTATACTAGGGGGCCTATGTCTTAAAAGATATCCAAAAGTATCTCAACCGTTGTGTTACCTCCTACTCATTCGACCAGAGAGAAAGAATCTCAAGTGGGGGATGCTACAGACTGAATAAGAAATAGAGGTGGGGAACACCACCTGTACACTACCAGTTTGAAAAAAATGAGAATTCTAAATAACATGCCAAGGAGAATCAACTATCCACCACCCACCCAACATAGGAAAGAAAAGGTGATCTCGGATCTCTTTAGGTAGAATCAATCTCGACATCCTTGGCAATTATGCTCTACCAACAACGATTTGAAGGGGAGCTCCTCTTGATGCTCCTCCTACTAGAGTATAGTAGGCATGTTACGTATAGAATCTGGACGCAACTATCTTTCCAAGCTAGGAGAAGACAAGATCACCGACTGCTAGTTGCCATTGAAACTCGTCGAGACTTTCAGAGATCAATTCAGGGTGGAAGAAATAATGTGCCTAGCTCAGTCCCACCCGGGCTGAGCCTTAGGGTGGGTGGGTGGGTGGGTGGGGGGAGAGGGTTGCCCCCCCATCTTTTCATTATTGATCTATAAGCAATGCAACTATCTCCTCCCTCCCACCCACCCCAATCAATTAATCTACCTCTCGAGGGGGTGGGGGGAACCCAGTTGCCCAATGACAGGATCTAATCTATGTAGAGGGGGAGGGGAGTCCTAATCTCCAATTGGGTCCAGAACTTGGGTAGAACCCCATCCCTATCCCTATCCCGGTACTGGTTATAGACCTAAAACTATAGATAGGTAGGCCCTATATATCTATCTGGGGGGTCGAGTTCTCCGTTATCTAGAATTCATCACTCGAGAACTATAGCTACTCCCACTCTGTGAAGTGACATCTGGAGCTAAGTATCAGCTTTGAGCCTATAGCCAATTCAATGATGAGTATCATCTTTGAGCCCATAGCCAATTTGAGTACATCTATAAAGTAGGGGCAAGTAGGGACCTATACCGGAGCAACCCGCCAGCCACTCCTACCAGCAATGAGCACCGCCCCGATCCCCACCACTAGAGCGAGATCCCCATGGGATACTCCCCGAAAGGCAAGATCACACAAACCTCTCCCCTCTCCCCTTGCAAATGATACCGTCTTATAATTTCACACTCCACCGCATTATCCCATAGTACAAATAGAGTAGGGGAGAGCAGCACCTCTACCCAATATAGTTGGATGGAGAGTGCACACACGGAACCAGACCTAAAAGACGAACGCTTATCCCTATCTGGCCATAAACCTATCCTATGGGGTTGAGGCCATAAACCCTAGAAGATGGAAGGCAAACGATCGAGTCCCAACGCCCCTTAGAATAGTAGGGCCCACCCATAATCCTATATCTGGGTGGGAGGGAATCATAGGGTTCCCCAAAACTATATTATTCCCTCCCACCCAATTATAGGGGTGTGGGGGGAGATTCTAGTTTAAGCGTTTAATTATAGTTCCCCACCCATCCCTAGGGTTGGCATGAGAGATGCCTCTCTAGTCTCTACTTCTCTTGCTCCTGGTTAATTAATAGACCATCCTTGGATAGGGAATAGGGGGCAGGTGCCATCCATCGAACTTGGTGGAATGGAGATGCCTCGGGGTGGGTGGGAGGAGGAGATGCCCGGGGGCCCCCTCTCTCTATACTTGAAATCTTATTAGATTTCAAGTATTAAATAACTTCTAGAATGTCTCCCACCATTTTTTTATTCTTGAAATCATTGACAATTACACATTTTTTGGTATCTTTGTTATTTAAGTTAATATTTTCTAATTGTAGACAATTCACTAATATATCTCTTTTGAATGTATACCATTTGGTACAAGACTAATTTAAGCCAATTTAGGAAATTTGATTACAACATGACTCTGATTCCACTTTGAATGCATATTTCATTAAGTTTCATGATGTTTTAGGTGGGAAAGATAAAAAATTTAAATCTTTTGTTAAACTAGGTATTCTAGGTATTCATCACACTAATTCCTCCTATTCCTTCAATTCCTCCTAATCTTCTTAACATTCCCTTGAATTTCCTATCAATGTATCCCTTACACCCTAAAGTTACAAGTACTAGTAATAAAAAGTATATGCAATCTAATTCTACATCAATTACCTAAATACATGAACAATATCGTTTGTGATTAAGTTTCAGAAATCCTAATTTAATACCTTGATCAGCCTTTAGTCTTACTAACACTAACAATGTAATTGTGAAAAGAAGATGGTCTTCTCTCTAAGTGTCAAATGACTAGATTTGTCTCATTATTGCATTCATACCATATCCAATGTTCCTCAAACTCTCATAAGGGGCATGGAGAAGAGTATCAGGGATGGCAATTTTTTCTCTAGATTTTCGGGATGTTAGGTACATTAGCTTAAAATTCATAGATTAAGTACTCGGCGAGTACTTGCCTAAATTGTGAGTACTCACACTCTAAACAGGGCCAGTGAGTAATTCACCAAAATTCACCGGTGAGTACTTGCCCAAAAAGCATAGGAAAACTCACCAATAATTCGTGAATCTATGAGAAAAAATTGGCTAGCATAAAAAATATCAATCTGTAATCATTTGTAGGCATATTTGTGTGATTTGGAGTGAGGATTGATCAATTTTAGAGAGTTTTTCAGCTGCATTTGAAAACTAGCATGCGCCATGAAGGTCTGTGTGATCTTGAAGACCTTAAAATGGTGTTGCCCTGCTGCCTCAAGACCTCGCATTGGTTTTTGAAAAGAAAAAAACAAAATTGTTTTGGGCCCATCTTTTCCACAAATGAAATCTGTAAAATATTAATATCAATATGTAATTGGATAAATGAAAAGAAAATTCCAATATTTTGTTGAGTTTTACCTAGTCCCAAGTCCGAGCCAAATTTTAGGCCTGCCAAGTTTCCGCCAAGTTTGAATTTTTGAACTATGGTTTTGACATTTTGTTTGCATTGGATAGAAAATTTCTAGCTGTAATTAGCTACACTATGATGTGAATTAAACTTGTTTTTTGATCTATAAATGAAAGAAAAACTACTTATGACCTCTATAAATTCAATTTTATGCATGTTTGTTAAGATTATCTTAACAATTTATGTGTTTTTTAATATTCAGAAATTTTGCTAAGTTTTACCTAGTCCTAAGTCCAAGTCAAGTTTTAGGCATGCCAAGTTTTCACCAAGTTTGAAAGTTTGAAATATGGTTTTGACATTTTGTTTGCATTGGATAGAAAATCTCTAAGTGTAATTAGCTACCATAGTTCTTCAAAATATAAGCATAGTTCCACGGAGTTTCCTGACATGGGGATGGGGGGATAAGGGGCCTGAGTTTGGGGATGTCGTGGGGACGATCAGGGGCGCTGAGGTGCAAATACATATAGTATTTGAAAAATTAGTTATAAAAAGATGTATAAGGAATAAGTATATTGCATTAAGTATTAACAATTTAACATTTAAGTTTTTAACAATGAAATTTGAAGCTTGAACCATTGAACCAATGAACACTGAACATTGAAAATGAAAATCAAAATAACAAATTCCAATTTGATTAATTTCATAATGATGATTCATGATTACAATCAAGTATCAACAATGTTCAAAAACAAAATACTAAATACTCGTTATCACCCAGATTTGCACCCTTTGCTGCAGTTATGAGACCTTAGCAATCTGGGGTAACATGGGAATGATCTCGAAGTGTGGGACCTTGCGATTTGAGATCAGACCTCCAGAGAAGGCTGGCTCCTTTCTCTAAGCCTATTACTTAGAGCAGTGATACTAAAACTAGTGCTAAACAACTTGCAGGGGAAAGAGTTAGAAGGAAAACTGAAAGGAAAAAAAGGGGTGATACACCAAATTTAGTGAGCGATGGTGGTCAAGGTGTGGACACAACAATGAATCTTTTACTGCTGGAGGGGGATTCACACAGACTTATGACTAGTTGAGGCTTCGGTATGAAGGTTAAACCTGCAGAGGAGCCGTTTTACCCACAGAACAGACTATAACTTCAATTAAAACATAGAAATCTAGACATAAGAGAGGCGAGAAATCAACATCTATTAATCATGAAGGTCCAGAAAACTATTACAACACAGAAATATTTCATAGCAGGGGTATACCAACATAGCTAATTACATTCATTGGTGGATAAAAGGAAGACAGCAGAGGCCAGATTCAGGCATAGTGAGTCACATTCCCATACCCTTGCAATTACACTAAGAGGTCTGACTAAAAAAAATCGGCAGCATAACAGACCCAAAATCAACCATCCTCCTCTTGCGAAAGAGTTTACATTGTCCTTTATAGGTCAGACCCTTCCCAGAAGAGCAACGAGTCTCTGATTCATGGAACCCAGGCCATAAATGCCAGAAGCAGGAAAGTATGGGGCAGAGGCATGGTGAAGGGACATGGGCCATGTCGCTGCCAGGACAAAACGCAGAAAAACTGTAGCCAGGACGCAAAAAAGGACAGGACATGGAGAAGGAACCTCCAAAGTCGTCGCTCAACGCGCAAGAAATGGTCCTAAAGGACAAAAAAAACCATATGCCATGAATGCACCTGCAGAAACCACCAACCGGAGCCACTGTGGAGAAGAAAAGTCCCCCGCATCTTCAAGACGGCCGCTGAAATGTCCAATCAACCAAAATATGCAAAGCCAGATCCAGAAAATGAAAACCAGAAAATCCCCTCAAAAACCCTGCCAAATGAAAGAGGCAAAAACATACACTTTTGCCTCTTACAGCATGTCAAAATTCATCAGGACGGAGGAGATATAGGCAGTCAAAGCTTTGGTCAACCGCCTATATATATCACTTTGCATCTGTGTATATATCGGCCTCTAAAAATACCTCTGAGTCTGCCTTTGCATGTATAAAAGCTTTGCATGTATCTCTATTTTTGGCGCCTAAAAGGCTTCTACAGTTGCTTCAGAATATGCATTTGAAAATGCCTCTTAAATCATCTTTGTATGTGCAAGAGCCCTTGTATATGCATTCGCCACTGCCACGTGGCACCCTCTGATTCACCGTTGAGTTGGGTTGAGGAGCGGCTCTAAAACTGCATCTCCTCTTGTATATCGCATTGTATATACAAGCATATAATCGCATGCACACATACAGGCCACGGACTTGAAACTTCAACAGCTGTATTTGATCTTTTCATGAAATCCAGCTTGTATGTAGATATGTATATTTGGTTGTATGTGTACAACCGCAAATATGCAAGCGGTGGGCCCCAGGCCTTGTCTTTCTCTTTGTATCCTTTACTTGTATATCGCCGATATACAAAAGTCCCTTGTATCTTGTGGGCCCCACCTCTTGCACATATTCGACCTTTGTATATTTACTTGTATATATATTTGGTATCTGTCTCTTTGTATGTTGAAACATGCAATCACCTCTTATACAAGGCGGACCTGAAAACGTCATAGAACAAAATGAAACCTCTATCCAGATCCGGGTTGTATATTTCGCTTGTATATCGGCCTTGTATGTTGAACATACAACCCGATATACAAGCCACTGTAGCGCTTTCACTTGTATGTAGAACACATGCAATCCTCCTTGTATATGCGCGAGCCCCACCTCTTGTACATTCGGCCATATACAAACGCCTTTGTATGTTTACTTGTATATCCGAATATACAAGCACAACATACAAATCCCAACATGCAAGCGGGAATCTTTGATGGAATATACTTACAATGTATACTTTTCATTGTATATAGTCGCATGTATCTCGGCCCTTGCATGTATATTTGGTATCTTTGACTTGCATGCTCCCTGCCTTGTACATTGGTGAATGTACATTCCACTATAGCACATGTATGTCCGTCGGCCTTGTATGTTTTTCATTGTATATTTCATTGTATATGCAAATATACAAACCCGATATACAAACCTTTGATATGCAAGCACAAAATATTCTGGGGAATCTGCGAAAGATTCCCCCAATGTATATACAAACCCGATATGCGATTGGAATGCATACAACCATCTTTTCCACCTTTTTGAAAGCCGATTGAGACTTTTTGCTTGCCAATGTACATTTGAACCGCATGTTGACCAAAACTTTGACCATGAATAACTTCTTTATTTGGCCGAATTTTGGGGTGATGTAAAAAGCAAACCTATTTATTTTTTCAAGCTCTTTCCAAAGGTAAGGTTTTTTAGGCAAGGCTCCTAGGAAATTTGGCATTTTAAGCTTTATAGGAACATTTCCAAAGGATTTTCAAGGAAATACTAGGTTAACCATTTGACTCTGGGCAGAGGAAAATGGGATAACATTCTTGGCGACCTCTGTGGGGTGTTTGCCTGCTAAACAAATGATCAGTGGCCTTATATCCATTGGGCATGGGATCAGAAAAGACTGAAACTACCTTGACAAACATCTTGACTTTAGAAACCCAGCATGACAGCAATGAAGGACACAGGAAGACTAGGGGCCAAACAAAATGTCGACAGCAACCTAGAAACTGTGCTAGACAGCGCTTAGGGAAAGCAAAAGAGGCATCTAAACTATTGTGTAGCAGCACTTATTGAAAGCATAGAGACCTATTCTATCAATTTACAGAGCACTCATACCTCAAAACACCTCTTCAGGTGTATCCCATTGACTGGGATAGGCAAATTTTGTCCATCCATATTTGATAACTGAAATGCATTGTGCTCCCTGCATTCAGTGATGAGAAATGGGCTGTTCCACATGCAATCAAATTTGGAGTGTTTTCCTGGCCTGCTTTTTAATTCATCCCATTTAAGCACCATATCACCCTCCTTAAAAGTTTTGGGGATGGCCTTCTTATCAAAAACTCCCTTGGTCTGAAGCTGATGATACTCCACAATCTTCATAGCTTTGTCTCTGATTTCTTCGAGCTCCATGAGCTGAGCATATCTGACAGCCATGGGATCCTCTCCTTCAAACATCTCCAGCTGGTTCATAATGTCAAGAGCTGGCAGCTCTACAGATACAGGCAATCTTGCCTCTTTTCCATAAACTAGCATATATGGAGAGTTCCTAATGGACCTCTTAGGAGTTATTCTATCTGCCCATAAAAGCAGATCTTAAATTAGTATGCCAGGTCCTCTGGTTGTCCTCCATTGTTCTCTTGATGATTCTTATGAGGTTTTTATTTGTGGACTCGGCTAGACCGTTACCCTGAGGGTAATAATTTGATGAAGTGCCCAAATAGATCCCATTCTTCACAGCCCAGTCAGTTATTTTTAATCCAACAAAGTCCAAGGCATTGTCTGAGATGATAGACTCAGGTACCCCAAATCTAGATACCAAATCACTATAAAAGTTCAAAACAGCACTCTCATTGGATTCCTTTAGGGCCACCGCCTCAGTCCACCTTGTGAAGTAATCAGTTGCTGTAAGTATCCACCTGTGGCCTGCACTTGATGGTGGGTTGATGGGGCCTATAAAATCAATGCCCCATCTCATGAAGGACTGCTCTACTTGAATTGGCTGAAGGGGCAGAGCTGGCAGCCGTGATTTGCCTGCAAAAATGGTGCATTTTACACACTTTCTAGCCCATAAGTGAGCATCTTTAAATAAGTTGGGCCAGTAACACCCAACTCTCATTATCTTCCAGGCAGTAGTCCTTGGGGCAAAATGCCCTCCTACTGTTCCATCATGAAATTCACGCAGTACCCTACCAATCTGAGCTTCATCAATGCATCTTAATAATACACCGTTAAAATCTTTCCTGAAAAGGATGCCATTGATCAAAATGTATGGGATAGACTGCAATCTAAAGTATCTCCTCTTGGCTCTATCTAACCCTGCTAGACATTCACCAGTTTGCAAAAAATGAATCATATCCTGCACCCAACTGGTGCCTACTGCTGCTGTATCAGCCTGATGTTCACCTCCAACGGCCATAAACGCCTCCTCTTCCTTGCTTGCTTCATTCTCAGAACAAGCAGCAAGTTGTTCGCTGAGTCCTCTTCCTCTGACGAGCTTGGTTATTTTGATATCGACGTCATACTCCATGACCCTGGTAATCCAACTAGCTCTTTTCTCATTGACATCCTTACTCAGTAGGAACTCCTTTACGCCAGGGTGAGCAACCATTAAATGTATCTTATTGTTAGAAATAAGATGTCTGAATTTCTTGAGGCTCCTCACCACTGCAAGGACGTGCTTCTCAATGAAGCTGTACTTCTGTTCATACTCTTCTAGGCCCTGGCTGAAAAAAGTGATTGACTGTTCAAAACCCTCACTCTGTTGTTGCACCAGAATTGCAGAAATGGTATCCAGACCGCCATAAGCATATAGAATAAAATCCTTGGAGAAATCAGGATTTACTAGGGTTGGCGCAGCTGACAACGCTTCTTTTATGGAATCAAAACTAAGTCTGGCCTCTTTCATCCAACTGAAAACTGCATTCTTTCTTAACATGGATGTCAAAGGCTTCAAAAGATTTGCAATGTCTGGTATAAACCTTCGCAGAAAGTTAATTCTGCCAATAAAACTTTGAATTCCTTTCTTGTGGCTAGGTAAGGGCAATTCCAAAATAGCTCTTACCCTTTCTGCATCAATGGTAATGCCCTCTTTTGACATGACGTGCCCTAGCAGCTTGCCCTCATGTACAGCGAAAATGCATTTTTTGGGATTGAAAGATATCCCAAACTCTCTGCATCTCTCAAATACTTGCCTCAAATGGAATAAATGCTCAAACGCATTCTTGGAAAAGACTGTGATATCATCTAGATATACCAACACCAATTTGTAAAGCAAACCCCTGAAAGCCATGTCCATAGCCCTCTGAAAAGTTGAGCCAGCATTTGATAGACCAAAAGGCATCCTTTTGTAGGCCATGGTGCCCCATTTGGTAGTAAAAGTGGTTTTATACCGATCCTCCTCCTTGACTAATATTTGATTATAGCCAGAAAAACCATCAAGCAAGGAGAATCGCTCTGAGCCAACTACTACCTGCAGGATCTGCTCCATTGAGGGCAGCGGGTAGTGGTCTTTTAGGGAGGCTCTGTTTAGGTCTCTGAAATCGACACACAGTCTGATCTCCCCATTCTTCCTTCTGACAGGGACAAGGTTGGAGACCCAGGAAGTATGTTTGATTGGAAAAATGATCTTTCCCTCAATCAACTTAGTCAATTCTTTAATCATCAGGGGCTCTAGCTTTGGATTTAAGGGTCTTTGTTTCTGCCTTACAGGTTTTGCACCTGGCTCTAATTCTATAGTGTGCTGGGCAATGTGAGGGTCAAACCCTTTTAGGTCTGAATAATCCCAGGCAAACACATCTTCAAATTCATGGCACAGAGCAATAAAAGCCTTTCTATCCTCAGGCGAACAAATTTTACCAATTTTGAGAAGCTTACCCTTGAAAATTTCTAGCCCTTCGTAGTGCTCCTCCTTTATCTGCATGCTAGTTTTGGTCCTCTTCATCTGATCATCAATGCCAAAAATAGACTCCAGTGTTACTAGTCCCTTGGGCAGCTTGTTTGTTCTCAACTGAACAATTTGATCGTTGCCATACTGTTGTCTGAGCTTATCTTGGTTCACCATAGAGAATTCATCCTCTTCTAACAAAAAACACAGGATTTGCTCATCACTTTCAAAGACCTGCCAATGAATGTCATTGTCAGGGATAGAGGGTCTATCCACTATTTTTACATGAGGTTGCAAATTCCTCCTTCGAATATCACTAGAGATGTCAAACTGAGCCCCAATTGCAGCTAACCTATCTACCTGGTAATTCTGATTTCTTGGGATAGATATCAGATTGAAAGCATCGAACTCTTCAATCATGTCCCACACCCTATGCTTATAGCATTTCAAAGTATCATTCTTTGTAGCATGCAATCCTCTCACCTGGTTTACAATGAGTTCACTTTCCCCAAACACCTGTAAACAGCCAATCTTCCTCTTTCTTGCCCACTGCAATCCCTGGATTAATCCCTCATATTCGGCAATGTTGTTGGTGCACAAAAAGGCAAAACAGACAGCAGAATAATACCTGTCACCAAGAGGAGACACCAGCATTGCACCGCCACCAAATCCATTCCTACTTCTAGAGCCATCAAAGTACATTTTCCATACCTGATCTTGCTCTTCTATCTGCGGCTCTGGGCCCCCTACAAGGTTCAGAATTACCAATTCAGGCTCATGCAGTATGTACACTCCCATACCAGTCTCTTGAATGTGTTCTTCTGGACCATCAACAGTATTTTCCAAGGCCCATTCCCTTAACAGTACCTTTGGTATACTTTCGGCTTGCAATTGCTGAGCAGCCACAAGCTCAGGATCATCAGAGATAATGCAAGTTGCATTAACGACACTTGGAGTGTAGGGCTCTATGTGGTGATTTGAAAGCAATTTAGATTTCAGGGTTACTTTGGTGCCATATCTGGTCTTGAAAAACATGTGGGACCAGTCCGAGGATAAGTATCCTCCTATTTTTGCTGTGAATTCCCTTGACAAACACATGGCAAAGTGAGGAGGTAGGTCTATGATGAACACTTCCTGAGTGATGGAAATGTTTGGATAGGTATGCAAGGTGAGGCTCAGGTCCTTTATCACACCTACGGTGTTGACAGCCGTGCCATCGAGCTGGAGCACACCCTTTGTTAGGGGCTAGTATCTCAATCCCAGATGGTCTGCGATCTGTTTTGGCATAACAGAACTACTTGCACCACTATCTACCATGCAATTGGGCACTAGCTTATCTCCTATTATTAATGACACATAGAATGGAAGCGGTTTGACAGTCTTGCTTGGTTGTTTGCTGCTATCCTAGGGTGAATTGGTAAGGACAACCCTATTTGGGTCAATAGTTGTATCTTTGGATACTTTCAAATCAGATAAGGCAGACTGCAGTATGTCCTTTTGACCCGGGATTGCTAAGGAATCCCACATAGACATTGTCACATTTGCCTTCTTCATATTCTCAATAATATTAAAAGGGGTAGCAACACCTACCTTCTGATGTGGCTTAGTGGCAGGAATATCAGCCTGTAAATGGGGCTGCTCTTTGGTAGCTGCTTGAGTATTCCTTTGTAACACATGGGGAAACCGAGATGTAGACGAATCATCGGGTCCTCTTTCTTTGCTTGTTGCCTGATCCATTTCATAACTCCTTTTGGCTCTCATGTTCGCGGCAACTGGAGTGTTATCTCTGTTCATGCCACAAACCTCATTTTCTTGCCAATTTAGGAAGGCAGTATCATTCTGAGGCTGCTCTATCTGCTGCACAGTCCCCTCATTAGATGTGCTTGGCTGTGAAACTGCAACACCTTGCACTGTCAGAGCTTGATTTATGGTTCCATTTGGACATGTTGCTTGACCGTGCGACTGATTACTTGGAGAGCACCATTCATACTCAGATGCTAGGTTGTTCTGAACAGGGACGATGTCATTAACGGCACTGGTGAATGCAGGGTTATAAGGCTAGAAAGGCCTCTGGTTCACATTCTGCCTAGCCCCCTGGTAATTACTCTGGTAGGGTGGCCTATTAGCTTGGTAGCGTTGGTTCTATCCCTGATAAGGCTGGCTTTGTCCTTGGCTATGTGGCTGGTAGGGCTGTCTATTCTGGAATTGCTACCTATTCATATTTGTCAGCTCATTACCAAAAGATTGCAACAATCCCTTGATCTCTTGTAACTCGAAAGACTGATTTGAAGCAGCACTTTCCAGCCTATTTGGCTACACATTAGCTGCTGGTAAAGCTGGAGTGGCAGGTATAACGGATATGGGAGGTACATATGTTGGGAATGGCGGTTGAATAGCGGGGAAAATTAGCAAAGGAGGCCTAGGGGCGATCTTACCAGCCTGAATGAGACTGTTTTCAGCCCTGATGGCTATGGTATAAGCCTGTGGTAAGGAAAATCCTCCCATGGATTGAATCATGATAGAGATGTCGCTATTCAAAGCTCTCAAAAAATATAGGAATGCATGGTCAGTTGTAGGTCTTACCGTTGGTGGGATTTTGTCCCACGTCTTTTGGAAATGATGGTTGAAGTCTGACATTACTTCGTGAGGGGCCCTTTTGATTGTAGACAGCTGCTCCACCAGTGATAGATGGTCTGATTTGTCCTCGAAGAAACTGCACAATTCTTCTCCCAGGCGATCCCAAAAATCTATGCAATTCACTAGCAGACTTCTAAACCACTGCAGAGCCTTCCCTTTCAGGGAAGCTGCTAACAGCCTAATTGCTACATTTTCTTCTGTCACATGATGGACAAGACACAGGTTTGCAATGTCCTTGATATGCTCAGCTAGAGTGGTCTGATCTTCACCATGAAAGAACGGTAAACTCCTTAGGGAAACGACAAGGATATTATCATGCTGAGCTAGATTCAACGGGCTACCTTGATTGAAAGCAACAAAGGGCTGATTTATGGCCGTAGGGATTATCGTGACTGAGGCCCTTGGGGTAGTATGAGCTCCAACTATAGGGGAAGTCGACTTGGCTCTCCTAGACTGGGCACGAGTCCTTTTGTGCTTCTCAACTGTTACCCCTCTTCTCCTAGGTGGGGATAATTGCAGGTATTCGAAAGGTGAGGAGCAAATTCTGGTAGGTATTCTTCTCACAAGCAGAAATACACTGATTCTGCTAGACCAAAGTTTGGAGTCGCCAGATGTGCAAGTTCCAACCTCTTACAGGTCCAGATATCACTGGTTGCACATCAAAACCAGTAATCAAATGTAGTACTCAAACTGTTACTCTTAATTTTGGTCCCACCGGGCATGCTACAAACTATTATCACCCAGATTTGCACCCTTTGTTGCAGTTATGAGACCTTAGCAATCTAGGGTAACATGGGAATGGTCTCAAAGTGTGGGACCTTGCGATTTGAGATCAGACCTCCAGAGAAGGTTGGCTCCTTTCTCTAAGCCTATTACTTAGAGCAGTGATACTAAACCTAGTGCTAAACAACTTGCAGGGGAAAGAGTTAGAAGGAAAACTGAAAGGGAAAAAGGGGTGATACACCAGAGTTAGTGAGCGATGATGGTCAAGGTGTGGACACAATAATGAATCTTTTGCTACTGGAGGGGGATTCACACAAACTTATGACTGGTTGAGGCTTCGGTATGAAGGTTAAACCTGCAGAGGAGCCATTTTACCCACAGAACAGACTATAACTTCAATTAAAACATAGAAATCCAGACATAAGAGAGGCAAGAAATCAGCATCTATTAATCATGAAGGTCCAAAAAACTATTACAACATAGAAATATTTCATAGCAGGGGTATACCAACATAGTTAATTACATTCATTGGTGGATAAAAGGAAGACAACAGAGGCTAGATTCAGGCACAATGAGTCATATTCCCATACCCTTGCAATTACACTAAGAGGTCTGACTAAAAAAAATCAGCAGCATAACAGCCCCAAAATCAACCATCCTCCTCTTGCAAAAGAGTTTACATTATCCTTTATAGGTCAGACCCCTGCCAGAAGAGCAACGAGTCTCTGATTCATGGAACCCAAGCCATAAATGCCAAAAGCAGGAAAGTATGGGGCAGAGGCATGGTGAAGGGACATGGGCCATGTCGCTGCCAGGCCAAAACGCAGAAAAACCGCAGCCAAGACGCAAAAAAGGACAGGACATGGAGAAGGAACCTCCAAAGTTGTCGTTCAACGCGCAAGAAATGGTCCTGAAGGACAAAAAAAAACCCATACGCCATGAATGCACCTACAGAAACCACCAACCGGAGCCACTGTGGAGAAGAAAAGTCCCCCGCATCTTCAAGACGGCCGCTGAAACGTCTAATTGGCTGAAATATGCAAAGCGAGATCCGAAAAATGAAAACTAGAAAATCCCCTCAAAAACCCTGCCAAATGAAAGAGGAGGCAAAAACATGCACTTTTGCCTCTTACAGCATGTTGAAATTCGTCAGGACGGAGGAGATATAGGCGGTCAAAGCTTTGGTCAACCGCCTGTATATATCGCTTTGCATCTGTGTATATATCGGCCTCTGAAAATACCTCTGAGTCTGCCTTTGCATGTATAAAAGTTTTGCATGTATCTCCATTTTTGGCGCCTAAAAGGCCTCTGCAATTGCTTCAGAATATGCATTTGAAAATGCCTCTTAAATCATCTTTGTATGTGCAAGAGCCCTTGTATATGCATTCGCCACTGCCACGTGGCACCCTCTGATTCGCCGTTGAGTTGGGCTGAGGAGCGGCTCTAAAACTGCATCTCCTCTTGTATATCACATTGTATATACAAGCATATAATCGCATGCACACATACAAGTCGCGGACTTGAAACTGCAACAGCTATATTTGATCTTTTCATGAAATCCAGCTTGTATGTAGATATGTATATTTGGTTGTATGTGTAGACATACAACCGCAAATATGCAAGCGGTGGGCCCTGGGCCTTGTCTTTCTCTTTGTATCCTCCGCTTGTATATCGCCGATATACAAAAGTCCCTTGTATCTTGTGGGCCCCACTCTTGCACATATTCGACCTTTGTATATTTACTTGTATATATATTTGGTATCTATCTCTTTGTATGTTGAAACATACAATCGCCTCTTATACAAGGCAGACCCGAAAACGTCATAGAACAAAATGAAACCTCTATTCGGATCTGGGTTGTATATTTCACTTGTATATCGGCCTTGTATGTTTACTTGTATATATATTTGGTATCTATCTCTTTGTATGTTGAAACATACAATCGCCTCTTATACAAGGTGGACCCGAAAACGTCATAGAACAAAATGAAACCTCTATTCGGATCTGGATTGTATATTTCGCTTGTATATCGGCCTTGTATGTTGAACATACAACCTAATATACAAGCCACTGTAGCACTTTCACTTGTATGTAGAACACATGCAATCCTCCTTGTACATGCACGGGCCCCACCTCTTGTACATTCGGCCATATACAAACACCTTTGTATGTTTAATTGTATATCCGAATATACAAGCACAACATACAAATCCCAACATGCAAGCGGGAATCTTTGACAGAATATACCTGCAATGTATACTTTTCATTGTATATAGTCACATGTATATCGACCCTTGCATGTATATTTGGTATCTTTGACTTGCATGCTCCCTGCCTTGTACATTGGCGAATGTACATTCCACTGTAGCACATGTATGTCCGTCGGCCTTGTATGTTTTTCATTGTATATTTCATTGTATATGCAAATATACAAACCTTTGATATGCAAGCACAGAATATTTTGGAGAATCTGCGAAAGATTCCCCCAATTTATATACAAACCTGATATGTGATTGGGATGCATACAACCATCTTTTCCACCTTTTTGAAAGTCGATCGAGACTTTTTGCTTGCCAATGTACATTTGAACTGCATGTTGACCAAAACTTTGACCATGAATAACTTCTTTATTTGGCCGAATTTTGGGGTGATGTAAAAAGCAAACCTGCCTATTTTTTCAAGCTCTTTCCAAAGGTAAGGTTTTTTAGGCAAGGCTCCTAGGAAATTTGGCATTTTAAGCTTTATAGGAACATTTCCAAAGGATTTTCAAGGAAATACTAGGTTAACCATTTGACTCTGGGCAAAGGAAAATGGGATAACAATACTAATGAGTCAATGGCTAATGACCTGATGCCTCTAATCATCCCCAAAGTTCTCGCCAAACTCCTCATCACTAGAACTACTAAACTCCACATGCTCAAGCTCCTCCAAACCAATACCAACCAGTCCTGTCTATATATCATCATCAATTTGTGTTGGCTCCTCTGGCTCTACATCCCATATGGTTGTTAGACTCTCCTTATACGTAAGTGTGTTGCAATCAATGAGACACAAGGCACTATGTACAACCATACAACCACAAGCTTCTTTACCCTCCTAGAGGTAAGCTTGTTCCTCTTAATGAAGTGGATGAAGTTATAAGTAGACCAGTTCCTCTCAGTAGCAGAAGAACTAGAAACCTGGGACAATAAATGAATGGCTAGATCAGTAGTCATAGAAGTAGGCCCATGCATAGTCCACTACAAAGTAGGGTCATTCTATGCCATAGTCTCCCTATCTATTGTGGCCTCCTGTGAATATCCCCTAAGAGTGGAAAAATTTGTCCACTCAGTACGAATGATGCTGGCCTCTATAGAATCATACATTTTCTGAATGGCCTTCATGAACCTTGCCTTCACCTCAGCATCTTGTATAGGTGTAACTCTACCAGAGCTTTGCACGTACCACTTCAAGTTCAATGCATAGGCAACCATGTGCAAGGGTGTGCAAGGGAGTGTTGAGCTTCTCCCATCTGTGATGAATGATCGACTAAATATGTTATGTGTAGAATTGCAATGTGGGTCTTTCTGTCATACAACAATTTTCATTTGATCAAGCATAGTACTAATGCACTCATACACCTATCTTTTTGTCATACAACAACTTTCATTTGATCAAGCATAGTATTAATGCACTCATTCACCTCTCCAAGGGTAGGTGCACTAGCATCCCCATATCTAATCACTCTGAAGCTTGGAGTAATGATGGAGGAAATATATTTGGCATCATCCCAGAAAACATCACTCTTCACCACCTCCACCCTCTTCCCTTGCTCTATCTTTGACTCAGGCCACCGATTCCATTCTACTATCATAACCATTAGTTGCAATGCCTCTAGCAACTCAAGCATCCTCTCCAAGAGAATAAATTATGATGCATACCTAGTCTCTACATGTTTCAAGAATTCCTTCTTAGAGAAGGTTCTGAAGAGTGCATGTGAAGTGTGGTGGTTGTAGATAAACATCTGCACATCTCTAACATCACTAACAACTGCTTTAATCCAACTATTTTTTCCCATGTCCTTGAGTGCATTATTCATGGCATGCACACAACAAGGAGTCCACCAAATATGTCTACATGTTGCCTCAATTAACTTCCCTGCAACTTTGCACACACAAACTACATTTGTCACTACTTGCACCACATTTTGTGGCCCAACCTCCTCTATAGCATCTTTGAGGATCTGGAACTGAAAATCGACATCCTTGTGATGCCCTAAACAATCAATAGCCCTAAGGAAATAAGGGCCAATTGTACATGTAACCGTGATATTGGTGAGTGGACGATGCCTAATGTTCGTCCACCCATCCATGATGATGTTGCATCCACTTGTGACATAAGTATTTTTCATTTTCTCCATTAAAACATTAATCTTGGAATAGTTCTTATCCAATATTGTTGTCCTCAATTTAGTCTCCCCTCGTGGCACATATGATGGTCCGCCATTATTATCTTTGCCACACCTTCCCTATAATATGGAGAGCAAGCCACATGGAATGGAATGCCATTGGCAAAGAAGAATTTGCCAATGGCATCATCTGCCTCATCCTTTGCTTGCACATTGAATAATTCTACCAATGGATTTGAAGCATCACTAGTGACCTTATGTTTCCCCTTAAGCCCTGTTGCCCCTGAACTAGATGAATCCATTGGCCTCTGCAAAGTAGTAGAAGTAGAAATCTGTCTCTGATGACCCCTCTCCCTTGGTGGCAAAGTAACTGATGTAGGTTCATCTTCTTCAGTAGCACCCCATAATATACATATTTCAAGTTTTTTCCAACTTTTCACATACATCTACACCTTTGCCTCAGATAAGGAGGTAAGCATTTATTCTAATCATGTTGCCAAACCATTCAAGGTCACATAGGTTGCACTTCTACAACCTAGTGCCCCCAGATGTCCCAAGCTTGTTGGTATCTTAGTTGCAAATTTTTTTAAAGGTCTCTTCGGATCAAAGGGACCCTTAGCATATTTTTGTAGGGTTTCTAAAGGGCAACCATAATTTGGACTCCCAACAGAACTAGTTTGATTTTCACCCCTCCTTGTTTCTGAACTATGATCATCAAGTGCATAATTAGATTCATTTTCACTTTCAACTTCAACCCCAACCCCTTGCAGTTGACCCTCATCCTCACTCATGCTATGAGAACTCATAATGACACTGCAAAAAATGATAATTTTTTTGTAAGTTTATAATTTAAAAATTAAAATTCAATTATTCAAACCATGCATAATGGAAGGGATTAAGACACAAGGATTTTGTTTTTGTTTTTCTTACTTTAGGTCACATGAAGCGCAAAAGCAGAGGATACACAAATAGGAATCCCTGTTCTTAACCTTTGTCAAACAAGGATTTCACTTTTGTTTTTCTTACTTTAGGTCACATGAAGCACATAAGCAGAGGATACACAAAAGTTAAAGTCCTAATTTTACTTTCAAATTTTATGATTGATTTTATAATTTAATCAAATATTTATGCATTAATTAAAAATTTAAAACCCTAAATAATGTTGTCATAAATTGACAATTGTAAATACTTGGTCAAAAAAGGATTTCACTTTGTTTTTCTAACTTCAGGTCGCACAAAGTGCAAAAGCAGAGAATACACAATGAAATCCTAATTTGATTTCTAAATTCTAATTTTGAAATTGAAAACAAACTTATAAAGCTACAACCTACAAAGCAAAATAAATTTAAACATTTAAACATTTGATTTGAATGAAGATTTAAAAATTAAGAATGTCAAATTGTCAATGAAATTAACATTGAAAATCTTAAATCTATTAATCTAAAGGTTAAAAAATAAATCACAAATAATTATAAGAAATGAATCATGATTTAAAGAACAAATGAAAATCAGAAATTCAAATAATCAAATGCATAGGGTCTACCTTGTGGCTCAAATGATGAACTTGAAGAGTCTTGAATCTTCTTAGCTTCTATATCCTCTTCTTGATCTCACTTTCCCTCTCCTAATGCTCTCTCACTCTTGCAAACTTCTCCCTCTTAGCTTGTTGTCTCTACTTTCAGCTCTCTACTTCACTTAATGAAGTTTTTGTGTGATTTGGAATGAGAGGGATATGGCTTTTTATAAGTTTTTGGGAGGCCTTGGGGGTGGAGGTATGGCCCATTAGTAATTAGGGTTAGGGTAGAGGGTGCAATAACCGAGAGCTTTTTAATTTTTTTTAAAAACCACTTTATGTCATTGATCAGCGTGGGGGATGTTTGCGCATTTCTTGCAGGGTTGAGGGACGGCTAGGCATCCCTTGGATGTCCCAGAGTCCCACAGAAGCCTCCTTTTTTAAGGGACACCCCGAAACTATCCCCTCTCAAAGGGAGATGTCTCGGGGATAGCGAGGGTTCTTGGTTGTGGCGGCGGTGGCAGTGGCGGTGCGGTAGGGGGACGTCTCCTTGGCGTCCCCGGCCTAAAAACATCATGTTTTTTTTTTGTTGAGGGGGGGGGGAGGAACGTCCATGTGGAACACTGAATATAAGTAGAACTCACTAAAATTAATGCAAAATTTATCCAAAGTCAACAACCACACTTCTCCCATAAAACACAGCAGCTGTTATTTTTATAGCATTAGTGTATATCTTCCAATTTAAGAAAAATGCATTGGAAAGGAGGCTCCAAATCTATTCCAACTGACCTCATTAGTCAGGATAACATCTTGGTCATCCCCTTTGGGGAGACTCCAGCAAGCACACCATTCCAAAGAACAGTATGGTAAATACAAATCTCTCTTCCAGCTTGATGCTAATTACACAGGGACCTGATTTGTGAAGATAGAAAGTAAATCTGAAGATATTCTCAACACAAAATGGTTGGACACCGAATTCAGCTTGGATTGTTCATTGAGGAACCGTCTATATACAACTGTATTCTGTACTGTCTCAAGATACTCTCACTTAATATACCTTAAAGTGGGGCCCAGAACCTCTGACCCATAAAGAACTGTGAATTTAAAGATTGTGATGAAGAGACTTCTTTGAAGTCATGTTCTTGAGAGTTTATCTGAAAGGATTGACTCTCCAAAACAGAAAGGGGGAGTCATATATCTCGAACAGCTGTGGCTAAAATGCAAGATTTCGATTGAAAGACAGACTGGTAGTTGAAACCTGAAGTAGTTTAAGCTGTTGTGATCTTAACGAATATAGAAATGAATGGGCGCATATCAATGTTATTAGATATCTATTGATATTAAAACATCAATAGCCAAAACTATACAAGTGACTTATGAATGGGTTGAGGACAAGGCTAGGTTTTTACGTTAGGCCAGTCTGAATATTATTTGAAGAAATAGATTTACACCATGTATGGAGGGCTTTGTTTCATGGATGGGAGTTTGGGGAGCTCGGGCAAGATCGGTTATATATGTGTGCTGAGTACAAGGGCCATGAGAGACAAAATGTGATTGTCATTGGTAGCTTCCATATTATCTTCAGAGGCATACAATAACTAGAGGCCCAGCTCCATGGCAGGAAAGTTGGGGACTCAAGCACAAGTGAGTATGCTTGTGCATCCAATCATCCGAGGCTCAATTCTGTGCTTGGAGATCAAGGGTTCACACAAAGCAGTTACAAGAAGAGTATGGTAAGTACACTATCTGTGTAGTCATGGATGGGTTTGCTGTTTGGTATTCTAACTTGGTGCTGTCTAGACTCTAAATAATCAATCTGTACTCAAAGTTTCATTTCTATGACTAGCACAGACATGAATGAGTACAAGATAAGTGCAGTGAGTATGAAGGTTGTTTATTGATAGAGTTCATATTTAGGATATTTATTATGGTTTAAAGTGTGGGAATGAGATTGCTTATTTAAATGGACTGTGATCCATAAGCATCACGATCAGGTCAGGTTAAAACAAGAACAGCCTGGTCATGCTGGGTTCCAAGCCAAACAGGGCAGGGTGGACACATGGCACGGACAGGAAGCTTCCTTCTTTCTGTTTCTATGACAAGAATTGGATCAGCTTGTGAACCATCACACCTTCACCTCATGCATAGAATAGAGATTTAAAGATGGAAAACAGTAAGAGCAGATGAGGGTCCTAAGTCTTTTCAGATTTTAGAGATGGTGTTGCTGTTGACATCAAATTTAAGTTTGTTAGCAAGTTCACTCCTTGCTTGGCTAAGGTTTCAGGTCCACATCATAAAATTTGATGTCTCAAATATATTTGGTCTTAAAAGGTATTCTTATCAATCTATTTGTCACAATAAACCAAATATCTTTTACCTAATGACAATACATAAAATATGTTTTATTGAACAAGATTTAACCCTAAACCTAATATAGATATACCCATCTAAACTATTTTTACCCTAAACTGCCATGAAAGGACGCTCCTCGAATGTTCATCGGTGGCCTTCCCTCTAAAACAACCCTTATGTCGTCTTCCCTTTAACACAACTGCGCCATGCAACAACTGTAGGTATCTATCTACATCTAGGAGAGGGCGTCCACAAACTCCCTCGAAAAAACTTCATTTGTTCGCTTTACTTCGGTTATGGCAAATAGTTCCTATTTCCTCAGCAAAAACCTGGTTATTGACGTAGTCGATTACCATTTCGATAGTTATTGACAAAGCTGAATGCCGTTTCGCTGGAATTCTTTGAGTAGGGTGTTGGTTATGTCGTCGCCCTCTGTTGAGAATTGCAAGTTAGGGTATATTATTAATTATAAAATGTGTCTTTCAACACCATTAATCGTAAAGGGTTATTGTTACAGTGAGCAGAAGTTTTTTTTTAGGGCTTACAATTTCATAAAACGAAAGATGTTAGGGTTTATTGGAAATCTTAACCTCACTTCCTATATTCGTGTAACTTTGTTAGGGTTTACAGTAAATATAGGAAAAAGACAAATATAGGAAATCTCAACCCTAACTTCGTTACATTTTTTTGTGATTTTCAATTCTAAACTTCTGTTTAATTTGAAGAATTTAGTGTAAATCCTAGTCAAGAAAACTTTTTCTTGCTTTTTCACAGACAATGACCCATCTGTTTGCTAGTACATACCATCCATAAGGCAAACTGTCTCCTTCCAAATTTATTCTGATAATTGAATAATTTAGAGTGAATTTTATTTAGGTTATCTTTTTTCCACGTAAATTATCTAGTTTTTGTCCAGCCAAACAAAACTGTATTTTTTAAATTTAGTTTTTTTTTTTTATTAATTATTTTTAAGAATCTAGGCATGGATTTTATCTAGGTTCGGTTTATTTTTACAGACAAATCACCCATTTATTGTCAATGCATACGGTAAATACCCTTTTCCTGGCAAGGGAAACCTCAAACTTATTCTGTTTAATTTGAAGAATTTAGATCTGAATTTTTATTCAGGGATTTGTTTTTCACATTGAAATACCATGTTTTTTCTGTTTTGCTTATTACCCATATATATTGTAAATAGTATACACTTGTTTAGATAGTTAAATTTTAATAATAATAAATAAGAAAGATATAAATATAACACATGTAGGGGACAATAAACCATTTGTTTGCTCATTATATAGAATTGATATTAATAACATTAAATTTATAAATGGTGTGGCAATCATAAAAAATTAACAGTGAATGTTACATAAAAATGTGGAGGGTTTATAAAATGCTGTGATAAAAGGCTATGATTGGGAGAAAAGTAATTGCTACATACAAATGTAGAGAGTTTACAGAACCACCCATGCAGACACAACTGAGCATTTGTAAAGGTATGTTTTATTGATTGTTCCTCTTATTTATGTTGGGTGTTGTGGAAACAACAAATACATTGAAGTTTTAAACACGTAAAAGGAAAAAATAGAAATCTCAGTGTCAACCATTAATTTAGCTGACATCGATCAAAATAGATTCTCTTAAAATGGATTTGATATGTTCTAAGAGGTATCCAAGAGACTTGAGGTGTCAATCACATTACAAGTTTGATAACATTTGGATTGACACCTAGAAGCTTTTAGACTCCTCTTAACAAATATCAGGTTTATGTTAAGATGGACCTGTGCTCGTCTATGATGTTTTGCAATTCAATGCCTATTTCTATATATTATTCTTTGTTTTATATGTTATGACATGTTCTTGGGTTTGTGCAATCAGATGGAAAAGTAATTGTGTTAAATTAAAACACAAATGCTGCCATAGATGCGATTTACATTCTCCAATATCATAAACAGGCCTGCATTATCTAAGTGGTGATCTTACTTTTCATCATAGGCAAAATTGAATTTCAGTAACATTAGTCCAGAAAGTAGAGCAAAAAATAAAGTCAGTATTGTGAATGGGTATGGTATGAATATGAATGGACTGGACTTGGAATGCAACAAAGTTTGCATTCTTATTGTCTGTAGAATGGTTGGGATCGTGCAACATCTTCTAGATCATTTCTAGTTTGTTTTTCACATTGAAATACCATGTTTTTTCTGTTTTGCTTATTACCCATATATTTTGTAAATAGTATACACTTGTTTAGATAGTTAAATTTTAATAATAATAAATAAGAAAGATATAAATATAACACATGTAGGGGACAATAAACCATTTGTTTGCTCATTATATAGAATTGATATTAATAACATTAAATGTATAAATGGTGTGGCAATCATAAAAAATTAAAAGTGAATGTTACATAAAAATGTGGAGGGTTTATCAAATGCTATGATAAAAGGCTATGATTGGGAGAAAAGTAATTGCTACATACAAATGTAGCGAGTTTACAGAACCACCGATGCAGACACAACTGAGCATTTGTAAAGGTATGTTTTATTGATTGTTCCTCTTATTTATGTTGGGTGTTGTGGAAACAACAAATACATTTAAGTTTTAAACGGGTAAAAGGAAAAAATAGAAATCTCAGTGTCAATTAATTTAGCTGACATCGATAAAAACAGATTCTTTTAAAATGGATCTGATATGTTCTGAGAGGTATCCAAGAGACTTGAGGTGTCAATCACATTACAAGTTTGATAACATTTGGATTGACACCTAGAAGCTTTTAGACACCTCTTAACAAATATCGGGTTTATGTTAAGATGGACCTGTGCTGGTCTATGATGTTTTGCAATTCAATGCCTATTTCTATATATTATTCTTTGTTTTATATGTTATGACATGTTCTTGGGTTTGTGCAATCAGATGGAAAAGTAATTGTGTTAAATTAAAACACAAATGCTGCCATAGATGCGATTTACATTCTCCAATATCATAAACAGGTTAAAGACTAAGAGACCTGCATTATCTAAGTGGTGATCTTACTTTTCATCATAGGCAAAACTGAATTTCAATAACATTAGTCCAGAAAGTAGAGCAAAAAAATAAAGTCAGTATTGTGAATGGGTATGGTATGAATATGAATGGACTGGACTTGGAATGCAACCAAGTTTGCATTCTTATTGTCTGTAGAATGGTTGGGATCGTGCAACATCTTCTAGATCATTTCTAGTTTGTTTTTCACATTGAAATACCATGTTTTTTTTGTTTTGCTTATTACCCATATATTTTGTAAATAGTATACACTTGTTTAGATAGTTAAATTTTAATAATAATAAATAAGAAAGATATAAATATAACACATGTAGGGGACAATAAACCATTTGTTTGCTCATTATATAGAATTGATATTAATAACATTAAATGTATAAATGGTGTGGCAATCATAAAAAATTAACAGTGAATGTTACATAAAAATGTGGAGGGTTTATAAAATGCTGTGATAAAAAGGCTATGATTGGGAGAAAAGTAATTGCTACATACAAATGTAGAGAGTTTACAGAACCACTGATGCAGACACAACTGAGCATTTGTAAAGGTATGTTTTATTGAAATGTTTTATTGATTGTTCCTCTTATTTATGTTGGGTGTTGTGGAAACAACAAATACATTGAAGTTTTAAACAGGTAAAAGGAAAAAATAGAAATCTCAGTGTCAACCATTAATTTAGCTGACATCGATCAAAACAGATTCTCTTAAAATGGATCTGATATGTTTTGAGAGGTATCCAAGAGACTTGAGGTGTCAATCACATTACAAGTTTGATAACATTTGAATTGACACCTAGAAGCTTTTAGACTCCTCTTAACAAATATCAGGTTTATGTTAAGATGGACCTGTGCTAGTCTATGATGTTTTGCAATTCAATGCCTATTTCTATATATTATTCTTTGTTTTATATGTTATGACATGTTCTTGGGTTGGTGCAATCAGATGGGAAAAGTAATTATGTTAAATTAAAACACAAATGCTGCCATAAATGTGATTTACACTCTCCAATATCATAAACAGGTTTAAGACTAAGAGACCTGCATTATCTAAGTGGTGATCTTACTTTTCATCATAGTCAAAACTCAATTTCAATAACATTAGTCCATGTAGTAGAGCAAAAAATAAAGTCAGTATTGTGAATGGGTATGGTATGAATATGAATGGACTGGACTTGGAATGCAACCAAGTTTGCATTCTTATTGTCTGTAGAATGGTTGCGATCATGCAACATCTTCTAGATCATTTCTAGTTTCTTTTTCACATTGAAATACCATGTTTTTTCTGTTTTGCTTATTACCCATATATATTGTAAATAGCATACACTTGTTTAGATAGTTAAATTTTAATAATAATAATAATTAAGAAAGATATAAATATAACACATGTAGGGGACAATAAACCATTTGTTTGCTCATTATATAGAATTGATATTAATAACATTAAATGTATAAATGGTGTGGCAATCATAAAAAATTAGAAGTGAATGTTACATAAAAATGTGGAGGGTTTATAAAATGCTGTGATAAAAGGCTATGATTGGGAGAAAAGTAATTGCTACATACAAATGTAGAGAGTTTACAGAACCACCGATGCAGACACAACTGAGCATTTGTAAAGGTGTGTTTTATCGATTGTTCCTCTTATTTATGTTGGGTGTTGTGGAAACAACAAATACATTTAAGTTTTAAACAGGTAAAAGGAAAAAATAGAAATCTCAGTGTCAACAATTAATTTAGCTGACATCGATAAAAACAGATTCTCTTAAAATGGATCTGATATGTTCTGAGAGGTATCCAAGAGACTTGAGGTGTCAATCACATTACAAGTTTGATAACATTTGGATTGACACCTAGAAGCTTTTAGACACCTCTTAACAAATATCAGGTTTATGTTAAGATGGACCTGTGCTGGTCTATGATGTTTTGCAATTCAATGCCTATTTCTATATATTATTCTTTGTTTTATATGTTATGACATGTTCTTGGGTTTGTGCAATCAGATGGAAAAGTAACGGTGTTAAATTAAAACACAAATGCTGCCATAGATGCGATTTACATTCTCCAATATCATAAACAGGTTAAAGACTAAGAGACCTGCATTATCTAAGTGGTGATCTTACTTTTCATCATAGGCAAAACTGAATTTCAATAACATTAGTCCAGAAAGTAGAGCAAAAAAATAAAGTCAGTATTGTGAATGGGTATGGTATGAATATGAATGGACTGGACTTGGAATGCAACCAAGTTTGCATTCTTATTGTCGTTAGAATGGTTCGGATCGTGCAACATCTTCTAGATCATTTCTAGTTTGTTTTTCACATTGAAATACCATGTTTTTTCTGTTTTGCTTATTACCCATATATTTTGTAAATAGTATACAATTGTTTAGATAGTTAAATTTTAATAATAATAAATAAGAAAGATATAAATATAACACAGGTAGGGGACAATAAACCATTTGTTTGCTCATTATATAGAATTGATATTAATAACATTAAATGTATAAATGGTGTGGCAATCATAAAAAATTAAAAGTGAATGTTACATAAAAATGTGGAGGGTTTATAAAATGTTGTGATAAAAGGCTATGATTGGGAGAAAAGTAATTGCGACATACAAATGTAGAGAGTTTACAGAACCACCGACGCAGACACAACTGAGCATTTGTAAAGGTATATTTTATTGATTGTTCCTCTTATTTATGTTGGGTGTTGTGGAAACAACAAATACATTTAAGTTTTAAACAGGTAAAAGGAAAAAATAGAAATCTCAGTGTCAACAATTAATTTAGCTGACATCGATAAAAACAGATTCTCTTAAAATGGATCTGATATGTTCTGAGAGGTATCCAAGAGACTTGAGGTGTCAATCACATTACAAGTTTGATAACATTTGGATTGACACCTAGAAGCTTTTAGACACCTCTTAACAAATATCAGGTTTATGTTAAGATGGACCTGTGCTGGTCTATGATGTTTTGCAATTCAATGCCTATTTCTATATATTATTCTTTGTTTTATATGTTATGACATGTTCTTGGGTTTGTGCAATCAGATGGAAAAGTAACGGTGTTAAATTAAAACACAAATGCTGCCATAGATGCGATTTACATTCTCCAATATCATAAACAGGTTAAAGACTAAGAGACCTGCATTATCTAAGTGGTGATCTTACATTTCATCATAGGCAAAACTGAATGTCAATAACATTAGTCCAGAAAGTAGATCAAAAAAATAAAGTCAGTATTGTGAATGGGTATGGTATGAATATGAATGGACTGGACTTGGAATGCAACCAAGTTTGCATTCTTATTGTCTATAGAATGGTTGGGATCGTGCAACATCTTCTAGATCATTTCTAGTTTGTTTTTCACATTGAAATACCATGTTTTTTCTGTTTTGCTTATTACCCATATATTTTGTAAATAGTATACACTTGTTTAGATAGTTAAATTTTAATAATAATAAATAAGAAAGATATAAATATAACACATGTAGGGGACAATAAACCATTTGTTTTCTCATTATATAGAATTGATATTAATAACATTAAATGTATAAATGGTGTGGCAATCATAAAAAATTAACAGTGAATGTTACATAAAAATGTGGAGGGTTTATAAAATGCTGTGATAAAAGGCTATGATTGGGAGAAAAGTAATTGCTACATACAAATGTAGAGTGTTTATAGAACCACCCATGCAGACACAACTGAGCATTTGTAAAGGTATGTTTTATTGAAATGTTTTATTGATTGTTCCTCTTATTTATGTTGGGTGTTGTGGAAACAACAAATACATTGAAGTTTTAAACAGGTAAAAGGAAAAAATAGAAATCTCAGTGTCAACCATTAATTTAGCTGACATCGATCAAAACAGATTCTCTTAAAATGGATTTGATATGTTCTGAGAGGTATACAAGAGACTTGAGGTGTCAATCACATTACAAGCTTGATAACATTTGAATTGACACCTAGAAGCTTTTAGACTCCTCTTAACAAATATCAGGTTTATGTTAAGATGGCCCTGTGCTGGTCTATGATGTTTTGCAATTCAATGCCTATTTCTGTATATTATTCTTTGTTTTATATGTTATGACATGTTCTTGGGTTTGTGCAATCAGATGGGAAAAGTAATTGTGTTAAATTAAAACACAAATGCTGCCATAAATGTGATTTACATTCTCCAATATCATAAACAGGTTTAAGTCTAAGAGACCTGCATTATCTAAGTGGTGATCTTACTTTTCATCATAGGCAAAATTCAATTTCAATAACATTAGTCCATGAAGTAGAGCAAAAAATAAAGTCAGTATTGTGAATGGGTATGGTATGAATATGAATGGATTGGACTTGGAATGCAACCAAGTTTGCATTCTTATTGTCTGTAGAATGGTTGGGATCGTGCAACATCTTCTAGATCATTTCTAGTTTGTTTTTCATATTGAAATACCATGTTTTTTTTGTTTTGCTTATTACCCATATATATTGTAAATAGTATACACTTGTTTAGATAGTTAAATTTTAATAATAATAATAATTAAGAAATATATAAATATAACACATGTAGGGGACAATAAACCATTTGTTTGCTCATTATATAGATTTGATATTAATAACATTAAATGTATAAATGGTGTGGCAATCATAAAAAATTAAAAGTGAATGTTACATAAAAATGTGGAGGGTTTATAAAATGCTGTGATAAAAGGCTATGATTGGGAGAAAAGTAATTGCTACATACAAATGTAGAGAGTTTACAGAACCACCGATGCAGACACAACTGAGCATTTGTAAAGGTGTGTTTTATCGATTGTTCCTCTTATTTATGTTGGGTGTTGTGGAAACAACAAATACATTTAAGTTTTAAACAGGTAAAAGGAAAAAATAGAAATCTCAGTGTCAACAATTAATTTAGCTTACATCGATAAAAACAGATTCTCTTAAAATGGATCTGATATGTTCTAAGAGGTATCCAAGAGACTTGAGGTGTCAATCACATTACAAGTTTGATAACATTTGGATTGACACCTAGAAGCTTTTAGACACCTCTTAACAAATATCAGGTTTATGTTAAGATGGACCTGTGCTGGTCTATGATGTTTTGCAATTCAATGCCTATTTCTATATATTATTCTTTGTTTTATATGTTATGACATGTTCTTGGGTTTGTGCAATCAGATGGAAAAGTAATTGTGTTAAATTAAAACACAAATGCTGCCATAGATGCGATTTACATTCTCCAATATCATAAACAGGTTAAAGACTAAGAGACCTGCATTATCTAAGTGGTGATCTTACTTTTCATCATAGGCAAAACTGAATTTCAATAACATTAGTCAAGAAAGTAGAGCAAAAAAATAAAGTTAGTATTGTGAATGGGTATGGTATGAATATGAATGGACTGGACTTGGAATGCAACCAAGTTTGCATTCTTATTGTCTGTAGAATGGTTGCAATCGTGCAACATCTTCTAGATCATTTCTAGTTTGTTTTTCACATTGAAATACCATGTTTTTTCTGTTTTGCTTATTACCCATATATTTTGTAAATAGTATACAATTGTTTAGATAGTTAAATTTTAATAATAATAAATAAGAAAGATATAAATATAACACATGTAGGGGACAATAAACCATTTGTTTGCTCATTATATAGAATTGATATTAATAACATTAAATGTATAAATGGTGTGGCAATCATAAAAAATTAAAAGTGAATGTTACATAAAAATGTGGAGGGTTTATAAAATGCTGTGATAAAAGGCTATGATTGGGAGAAAAGTAATTTCTACATACAAATGTAGAGAGTTTACAGAACCACCGATGCAGACACAACTGAGCATTTGTAAAGGTATGTTTTATTGATTGTTCCTCTTATTTATGTTGGGTGTTGTGGAAACAACAAATACATTGAAGTTTTATACAGGTAAAAGGAAAAAATAGAAATCTTAGTGTCCACCATTAATTTCGCTGACATTGATCAAAACAGATTCTCTTAAAATGGATCTGATATGTTCTAAGAGGTATCCAAGAGACTTGAGGTGTCAATCACATTACAAGTTTGATAACGTTTGGATTGACACCTAGAAGCTTTTAGACTCCTCTTAACAAATACCAAGTTCATGTTAAGATGGACCTGTGCTGGTCTACGAGGTTTTGCAATTCAATGCCTATTTCTATATATTATTCTTTGTTTTATATGTTATGACATGTTCTTGGGTTTGTGCAATCAGATGGAAAAGTAATTGTCTTAAATTAAAACACAAATGCTGCCATAAATGCGATTTACGTTCTCAAATATCATAAACAGGTTTAAGACTAAGAGACCTGCATTATCTAAGTGGTGATCTTACTTTTCATCATAGGCAAAACTGAATTTCAATAACATTAGTCCAGAAAGTAGAGCAAAAAATAAAGTCAGTATTGTGAATGGGTATGGTATGAATATGAATGGACTGGACTTGGAATGCAACCAAGTTTGCATTCTTATTGTCTGTAGAATGGTTGGGATCGTGTAACATCTTCTAGATCATTTGTGGCAAACCATTGTAAATCTGAAAACATGGGTTATTGCCCTTTGTAAATATGAAATATGAAAAGGGGTAATATTTAGAAGCCTAAGAATGCGCTTGTTTTGAACACAGTACCCTTTCAGCTAAGCTCTGACTGTCAGTAACCTGACCCCATCTAGCTCGGACATGGATGTAGTCCTGTTTTTTATTCTCAAAAGCCTTTGAATTTCCTTTACAGACTTTTGAGTGGAATCTACTGAATTGTCACGGTTACTCTGCTCTGTTTTGCTCTTTCTCAAGTCCTCTTTTTCCTTGGCACCGCTCTCACCAGATTTTGTCCTTTTCTCTTTGGATTCTTCAGAATCTGCTGCCAGGATTGCATTTCGTCAAACGAATATAGTAAAATAGTGGACATTAAAGTGTTAAAGGATAAGATCCTTGAAGAGCTAGTAAAATCTTAACATAACCATTCCATAAAAATCTCAATAAAGTTCAAGATGTGCAAAAAATAATTTGCGAAAACTTTCAATTTTGTAAGTGTATGAATAGATCCAAAGTACTGGAGGTCCAGAACGAAAAATTTGAAAATATATCAAAATCTTTACATAAGCACTGTATTTTATGGAAGATTTTTGTAAAATTCGTTAGAGAGGCATAACTTTAGATGGAGGAACAAATAAAAACAGGAAACTCTCAAAGTAGAATATTGGCAGAGAATCTATGTTCAAAATATGGTAAGTCGGGGCTCTCATTTGAACACTTCAACCCTACAAAAGCATTACTCAAATTCAACCAACAATAACTCACAAACATATCCATACATGACCCACAATTTGGAGTCCACAACATCATACCTATTAAAGATTCAAAAACCTTAATTCACATGTTTCTCCAACCACGAATTTCAGTATATATTAGCCCTATAAAAGCAACAGTCAAAGTTCACCCTACAATTACACAGACATTTACATATGTATCTACGGCCCACAATTTTTTAACCACGGAAACTGAACCTACTGCAACATACCCAAAAGATGTAAAGACCCAAAACCCAAAATGGCCACTTATGCTTCTTATATTTATAGTTGTACAATACTGAGCTTTACAGCATAGATTATGTGCTTTAAAGCTGGGAATGAGAATCCTAGAAAGAATGTGGCAAATCTGCCACCTCAAAATTTTTGAAATAGATAAGCTTACATGTATGTACATTTCTAATTTATACTAAGAATCAACCCTAGAAATTACATAGTCAAAACCTTCTGCAGCTCGGTATCCCAAGCAGAAGTGCATGTGCCTGTCATCAGTTTGGATTTCTGTCAATTACTACTTCAACGGGGCTGTGGGTATCAATTGGGTTTATTTATAATGTGAAAAGGAAATTGAAAATGATAAATTTTATCAAGAAATTTGTTCTCACATGGAAATTGGCATCCACAAACATTTCTGTAGGAACAGGTGCAGTAGTTGTCCTATGAAGCGAATTTTTATCTGCTGAGCTTACAATTGTGGGTGTATCGAATCCAGAGCATACTCCTGCTTGCAATGAAGCTTGTTGCTGCTACATTTGGTGCTGAAGATAGGGTAGCAAATCAGGAGACATTCCTCCCAGGGAAGGAAATTTTCCACATGGAGCCATCATCTGCACAATATTTACGAAATAATTCTTAAGTTTTTTTCCTATAAAACACAGAAAAGTGTTCAAAAGACAGAAAAATAAATTTGCCATGAGGTTATTACCTCTTTGGCAAATAAGTTGTCAATGTTCAAATCAAGCCTGGGATTAACCGCTGCTAGTTTTATTGATAGGAACTGTAGTCATGTAATACAGGCCAGAATTCAGAAAAATGTTTCAAAAAAGACCAATTCTGGGAAAACTATATATCGAAGCTCCATGTAAAATCACTTTATGGTGATGATGATTATTAGGGGTGTATTGTTAGTATATCAAATTGCAATGTTCTTCTTGGATCCACTGCATAGTTTGATTGGGGTTGGAGGCTTTGGGCCTCTCTAAGAATTTTTTGAGTTTTTGAAATCCCAATCTAATAAAGTATTTTCCACCTTCTATGTCATTAGAATGCATATTTTTTAGGGATTGAACATACCTCTACTTGTCTTTGCAGAGATTCTTCATAGTTAATGATTTCGTCAAGCATAACAGCTTTGCCTGTAACCTGAAACGAATACAAACAGGGGAAAACATTACTAAATAACTGAAAAATCCCTATATTTTTTATAAGCATTACACTAATATACATACCCGTTGAAAGGGAATGCATTTTCAAATGTTACTTTAGACAAGCATTGCTACTGTCAAAAAGTTAATTTAATGTGACAGCTACCATATTGGATAACAGAAAGGAGCAGAGCAGGGCACACGATAAACTGGGGAATATAAAGAAAAGTCGTACAACTTACTCTATTACAACCAGGCACCAAATCCTGCAAATATTTCAACCTTTCGTTAATCTTTTCTCTTCTGACCTGTACACCAAAACCTTTGAAGTCTTAGAAAAAGCTTACAAATCTCAATCATTATACATATGGGCATGAATTCACAGCACGTGCATTATAGTAAAACAAAACATTAAACAAAGGTGAAAAGTGGCAGGCATTCTAAAAGTAATAATACTTTTTCAGTTTTGCAGAAACTTCAAGTAAAATATTATCCACTAAGTCGTGACAGGAGTGCAACTCCAATAATTTTCTGAGACATTTGTGGCAAACCATTGTAAATCTGAAAACATGGGTTGTTGCCCTATGTAAATATGAAATATGAAAAGGAGTACTATTTAAAAGCCTAAGAATGTGCTTGTTTTGAACATGTTTGTTATGAAGGGAGAAAGGTTAGCGAAAAATCCATACCCTTTCAGCTAAGCTATGCTTATCAGTAGCCTGACCCCGTCTAGCCCGGACATGGATGTAGTCCTGTTTCTGATTCTCAGAAGCCTTTGAATTTTCCTTTACAGACTTTTGAGTGGAATCTACTGAATTGTCACTGTTACTTTGCTCTGTTTTGCTCTTTCTCAAGTCCTTTTTTTCCTTGGCACCGCTCTCACCAGATTTAGTCCTTTTCTCTTTGGATACTTCAGAATCTACTGCCTGGATTGCATTTCAAGATGTGAAAAAAATAATTTGCAACGACTTTCAATTTTGTAAGTGTACAAATAGATCCAGAGTACTGGAGTCCCAGAACAAAAAATTTCAAAACATATCAAAATCTTTACATAGGCACGGTATTTTATGGAAGATCTTTGTAAAATTCGTAGGAGATGCATAAATTTACGTAGAGGAACAAATAAAAACAGGAAACTCTCAGAGTAGAGTAGAATATTGGCAGAGAATCTATGTTCAAAATATGGTAAGTCGGGGCTCTCCTTTGAACACTTCAACCCTACAAAAACATTACTCAAAATCAACCAACAATAAGTCACAAACATATCAATACAGGACCCACAATTTGGAGTCTCAAAACATCATACCCATTAAAGATTCAAAAACCTTAATTCACATGTTTCTCCAACCACAAATTTCGGTATATATTAGCCCTATAAAAGCAACAATCAAAGTTCAACCTACAATTACACAGACATTTACATATCTATCTATGGCCCACAATGTTTTAACCACGGAAACTGAACCTACTGCAACATACCCAAAAGATGTAAAACAAAACATTAAACAAAGGTGAAAAGTGGCAGATTCTAAAAGTAATAATACTTTTTCAGTTTCGCAGAAACTTCAAGTAAAATATTATCCGCTAAGTCATGACAGGAGTGCAACTCCCATAATTTTCCGAGACATTTGTGGCAAACCATTGTAAATCTGAAAACATGGGTTGTTGCCCTTTGTAAATATGAAATATGAAAAGGGGTAATATTTAGAGGCCTAAGACTGCGCTTGTTTTGAACATGTTTGTTATGAAGGGAGCAAGGTTAGCGAAAAATCCGTACCCTTTCAGCTAAGCTATGACTGTAAGTAGCCTGACCCTGTCTAGCTCGGACATGGATGTAGTCTTGTTTCTGATTCTCAAAAGCCTTTGAATTTTCCTTTACAGACTTTTGAGTGGAATCTACTGAATTGTCACTGTTACTCTGCTCTGTTTTGCTCTTTCTCAAGTCCTCTTTTTCCTTGGCACCTCCCTCACCAGATTTAGTCCTTTTCTCTTTGGATTCTTCAGAATCTGCTGCCTGGATTGCATTTCGTCAAAAGAATATAGTAAAATAGTGAACATTAAAGTGTTAAAGGATAAGATCCTTGAAGAGCTAGTAAAATCTTAACATAACCATTCCATAAAAATCTCAAGAAAGTTCAAGATGTGCAAAAAATAATTTGCAAAAACTTTCAATTTTGTAAGTGTATGCATAGATCCAAAGTACTGGAGATCCAGAACGAAAAATTTCAAAATATATCAAAATCTTTACATAAGCACTGTATTTTATGGAAGATCTTTGTAAAATTCGTAGGAGAGGCATAAAGGTAGAGGAACAAATAAAAACAGGAAACTCTCAGAGTAGAATATTGGCAGAGAATCTATGTTCAAAATATGGTAAGTCGGGGCTCTCCTTTAAACACTTCAACCCTACAAAAACATTACTCAAATTCAACCAACAATAAGTCACAAACATATCCATACAGGGCCTACAATTTGGAGTCCACAACATCATACCCATTAAAGATTCAAAAACCTTAATTCACATGTTTCTCCAACCAGGAATTTCGATATATATTAGCCCTATAAAAGCAACAGTCAAAGTTCAACCTACAATTACACAGACAATTACATATCTATCTACGGCCCACAATTTTTTAACCACAGAAACTGAACCTACTGCAACATACCCAAAAGATGTAAAACAAAACATTAAACAAAGGTGAAAAGTGGTAGGTATTCTAAAAGTAATAATACTTTTTTAGTTTTGCAGAAACTTCAAGTAAAATATTATCCACCCATAATTTTCCGAGACATTTGTGGCAAACCATTGTAAATCTGAAAACATGGGTTGTTGCCCTTTGTAAATATGAAATATGAAAAGGGGTAATATTTAGAAGCCTAAGAATGCGCTTGTTTTGAACATGTTTGTTATGAAGGGAGCAAGGTTAGCGAAAAATCAGTACCCTATCAGCTAAGCTATGACTGTCAGTAGCCTGACCCCGTCTAGCTCGGACATGGATGTAGTACTGTTTTTTATTCTCAAAAGCCTTTGAATTTTCCTTGACAGACTTTTGAGTGGAATCTACTGAATTGTCACTGTTACTCTGCTCTGTTTTGCTCTTTCTCAAGTCCTCTTTTTCCTTGGCACCGCTCTCACCAGATTTTGTCCTTTTCTCTTTGGATTCTTCAGAATCCGCTGCCTGGATTGCATTTCGTCAAACGAATATAGTAAAATAGTGGACATTAAAGTGTTAAAGGATAAGATCCTTGAAGAGCTAGTAAAATCTTAACATAACCATTCCATAAAAATCTCAATAAAGTTCAGGATGTGCAAAAAATAATTTGCGAAAACTTTCAATTTTGAAAGTGTATGAATAGATCCAAAGTACTGGAGGTCCAGAACGAAAAATTTCAAAATATATCAAAATCTTTACATAAGCACTGTATTTTATGGAAGATCTTTGTAAAATTCGTAGGAGAGGCATAAATTTAGGTAGAGGAACAAATAAAAATAGTAAACTCTCATAGTAGAATATTGGAGAGAATCTATGTTCAAAATATGGCAAGTCGTTACAGTGATGAGATTTTTGAGATGGAAGAAATTTCTTCACAATTTGTAAAAAGCTGACAGAAGAAAAACTTACAAAACTTGCAAGATTTTGAATTAAAACCCGAAAAATAAAGGAGATGAATAAGGAAAATCCCTGAAAATGGGAGATTCTTCCAAGAGGCCTAATAGTAGACGCAAATCTTTTCTCAATATTTCTTGAAAACAGCACTTGTGTAAGCTATTGGGGCAGATCTTCGGCAAGAAAAGTCCCCATTATCCTCTCAAATGTGAGCTAAAATTCCCAAACAATATGAAAATTCTCAAAAGGAAAAGGAAACCTTCAATGAAGGAAAGAAATTTCCTCGCCAATTCTGAAGATCTCAATAACTCTCTTGTTACTATCTCCCAAATAAAATGCTTGGTTGCAAAAACCTTTTCCTCTCAACAAATCTGTCTTTTGGCACTCAGCAAATTCAGTCCTTTTCTTTTTATTTGTTTGCAGCAGCAAAATAAATCTTTACCCTCCCTTTTTAAACTAGTTGCAGCTTTCCTTGTTTTATATGGCTTCTCTTACCATAAAAACGGTGGCTCCTTTATTTTTTATTTTTTCAAAAACAACACTTTCAGCTTCAGAAATAATCTTTTTCTAGTGGATCTCTCTACTCTTGCTGACAACTTCAACACACTTGAGCTCCTAAACCATGTAGCCACGCCTACGCTATTCACTCTACAAAAAATTTTATTTATTCTACTTTACTCCTATTTTAGGAGGATCAAGTCTCAAGTTGATACCATGATAAAAATTAAGAGATAGTAGCAGTACAAAAATGAAATACATACAATTTGAACCGTCTTTTTTATTCATTGAAAATGATTATATTATATAACTTCAAAGAAGCACAACAAACTTATATAATTATGGAACTAAGTATAATAACAAACTGTGACTTATTGGACACCTAACTATCTTAGACATCTTTAAGAATCCTATTGCCAGCATTATAACCAACACATATTCAATCACTCTTTAAATTATTATAGCTAACACATACTGAATCGCTCTTTAAACCACTCTTTAAATTAAATGACAGGACACTGCCACATGTGAATGTTGGATATACAATTATCTCCAATAGTAACAAGTTAGAATTTGGAATATTACAATACAAAGGAAAAATATGTAGGTATAACAAACATACCAAAAGTTTCAATTCTTGAGGACACCACAAGCGACGAGGAGCTCTGAACTCAAGTGCCATTTCTCTTCCCAAGTCCCTCAAGTGATCATGCATTCTCAATACTTCAACTTTTATATAGGAATTTGCAAACAATTGTGTTTTTTCTTCTTCTACAAGACACTTATCCTTGAGTGTTATCAGTGCATGTTGGGCATTCCATCCTGATCCCTCCCATACTTTTTCGGCTATACCCTTTGGCTTGCCCACAAAAAAACAAGCAATATCCATGAAAACCTGTCTTTCTGCACCATCCAGTGCGTCAAAACTTATTCTCAGTCTTTGCTTTATATCTCGAGGCAGCATCTCCCTAACTTTATTCAATTCTAACAACCAAAATCTGTCATCTCTACCATGAACGTGCTGGCCCAGAACTTGAAGAGACAGAGGTAACCCTCCACACACATCTACGAAGGCGTCAACCATCGCCTTGTACCCGCTACATGGAATGGCTTGGCCGAAGGCATGCCAACAAAAGAGTTCTCTCCCATCATTTCCATTCATTCCTTTTAAATGATAACGGACAGTAATCCCTGCAGTTATAAGCACCCCAGCATCACGGGTTGTAACAATAATCAGAGTATTGCTAAATTTATTTAAGATATCCATGACTAATAGAGCATTCAATTGCTCTACGTCGTCGATGTTATCCACAACAATTAAAAAGCTTGAAGGGGGACTCCTTTGTAGACAATCTTTGAGATAGCTTGTTCCTTCCTCTGACTTCTAAAATTGGGACGAGGATCATCAAAGAGATCTTTGAGAAGCTGAAGTTGCAAATAATGTAATTGGTTTCTCCCAAACGCTTCTCGCACATCAAATAAAAAACTTGATCTGAAGTAATTGAAACTCTTTCGGTATCGGTTAAACAACTCTTTGGCCAGAGTTGTCTTCCCCGATCCACCCATGCCGAAAATGCCAACTACCCCGGACTTAGCCTCACGGTTCCCTTCTTCCAGCCCGCACTGGTATTCAGAATTTTGTACATGTTCCTCAAAATCTTTCACAAGATAGTTAAGCCCCACTGGATGTGTGGCAACATGTAAATATGTTTTGCTTTGTACTTCTTTTCGCACAACCGCTACTATTTTTTGGCAGTGCCAGTCACTGAAACTACATAAAATAAAAGGAGGATTCCATGAGAAAATAGTATACCAGATTTGAATAAAAAAATGAATTATCTAAAGTCTAAGTAGAGCCCGCACGGGTAGTGCAGTTGGCTTGAGTCTTGGGTTTGCTCCCCAAGGTCTTGGCTTTGACTCGGAGGCCCGAATTTAAACATGTGGCTTGTGGGCAGACGCGTGCATCCTCAGGGGATTAGTCTCGCCCCCTTCAACCCCAACTTAGCAATATGTAAGCCCAAGACTGGGTGGTTCAAGGGGATACCCTCAGTTATAAAAAAAAAAAAAAAAGTAGAACTGGCAAAACAACATAAATATCCTAAGGATTAGTCTTGCCCCCTCCAATCCCAACTTAACAAAATGTAAGCCCAAGACAAAGCTAGGTGGGTCGAGGGGATACCCATGAGTTATCAAAAAAAAAAAAAAACTAACAAAACGACAGAAATATTACCTGTTAAATTTTTCCCCGGCTATAAATGAAATATAGTGAAGGGCTTCCTTCCACTCATTAAGCTTCTCCAGGTACCTGCCCTTCTTTTCATATTCAATGAATGCATCAGCGTATAGTCCCTTTTCTATGCGGCGGAGTTCCCACGGCTCCACTTGATAAAACACGGGGATAATTTTGGCTTTACTTTGTAACATGAGAACCAGCTCAACCAGACACCAAGGGGACTGTGCATATCTTTTGGAAAAGATGGCTATGTGTACCTTAGCAGAGCGGATGGCAGTCTCAATAGTACAAGGAAATGAATTTCCAAGTTCCTTCTCTTCGGAATCAAGAAATGCCCGTATTTCCAACTGCTTAAGAGAATCGTAAAGCTGAGTAGCCAAAGTTTGTTTGACATCAGGGCCTCTGTGGTTGATGAACACATCATACAATCTTGAAGATTCACAAACGCTCCTCCTTTTGCAGGTAGGTTCTATTTCAGAGAAAGCACCAAATTCCTGCTTGTGCTTGTGAGAGGAAGCATTAAACGCCATTGATTCCACTTCCAACTCTTAACAACCCGTTAAAAAATAAGATAAAAGGGCAAGACGAATAGGATTTGATTGCAGTCTGCGTAATGAAAGATGAGTTTAAGTGGAAGAGAAAGGCTAGTGTGAATTAAATAGAGCATACAGCAGGCGGGTTCAGTACTTTCCTTGTTGTTTCCTCGAAACATCGAGAAAAAGAAGAGTAAGAAAAAAGCCTAGAAATTATATAAGCGCCGATCTCTACAAAGGAGGAGGCAGGTTCCTTCCTTTCTCCACACATCCAAAGGCAAAAAGAAAAAAGAGAATTAAAATGCTTAGAAATTAAACGATTCCCGACCTGCGCAAAGAATTAAAGTGTATTCGGCCATTTCCTCGAAACACTCCAGGAAAAGATTAGGAAAATGCTTTGAATGTAGACAAATCCGTACATAGATGGAAAGGAGATTGCATTCGACTTGCTTTACAGACGATAAAGCAGATGCCTACCGTCATATTTACGCCGATAGGCGTACTCGTGGAGCGAGTCGAGCTTCGTACAGCGTCAGTCTGAAATCGACGATGTCCTCTTTAGCGCAAGTTCTGGGTAGGTGAATAGGTCGAGTCCGACATTAAAAATTTTCATTCATTCATTCATTGCGAGCCCCCTACTATAGATAGGTTTTCCGGGGAGACGCCCACTAGGTGATGTCGACGAAATAACCAATGGCCTAGTGTCTCACTGAATGACGCTGTTGGTGTGAACCAAAAGAAAGCTCGAGAAAGACGGCCATGTAAAAATCGACAGCTTTGGCCATGTGGGTTTCATCATAAGGGAGGGGATTGAAATGAAATGAAAGTTTTTAATGACATCTACAAGACCAAAACAGTCTATGGGACCCACGGTCACAACATACCCCACAAAAGTGAAGGAACCATCAAGTGGTCCCCATCTAATTCTAGTTGTTGCTCTCAATCTCCTTGTTGATCGCCATTCTTCTTCTATGGATTCTGTCCAAATAATAAGTCACTTTGACTACCATCGTTTCTTCAAACAAGGCCATTAGAGACACAACATTAGGTAGGCGGGGTTCTGCGTAAGTTAATTTTTATTGCCAATAGTTTGTCTTCTCTATTATCAAAGAATGACGAGGAGGAACATTATTTGCATGGGGCTATGATACTGGGTTTGGACGCAAATAAGGTCTTCATTTAGGTCGTTTTACCCTTTCAATTGGGTTTCCATGTGATTCGAATGCTGACCCACTTGGCCCCTTTCAACATTTTTGTAGATGTTGTGGAGATTTTGGCGACGGTTTTAATGGTTGAGGATGTGGCAACTTATGTAAGGAATAGGCCTTGTTTGGAGGTTTTTACTAATTTTAGTTATGGATGATGATTCCACTTTACTGCACAATCTCATCAAAGATTAAGCCAAAGTACCTATGAGGTTTTTTCTTGAATCTTAAATGAAATTTGTTGTTAAAAGTAAAGTGGGGTGAATTTTTAGCTATAAAATTATCACAAATTTATTTATTTCTTTTTTTCCCTAACAAAAATTCTACTAGATTTAGAATTTTATTTGCACTTTTGGATAGTTTTGGGCTACATAACCATTTGTAAACCATGCATAGTTTTTTAAAGATTTGAGCTAATATCTTAGAATAAATCATGGTGAATGAATACCAAGCAAAGGTGATTGGCAAATTCTCTTGAATACATTTTTTTCATCCTTTATTTCATTTGAATGTTCATAAACGAGGAAGAAAACAAAAAAGAATACACAAAAGACCTGTGCAAAATCCCAAAAAGTTACTATTAAGACTAAGAACGTTGAAAGTAATATACACATGCACTGTTGTATAAAAGAAATGCTATGTGTTTTCTCGATATGCCTATCATTCCAAGGTTTCTGCTTTTCCTTGTAAGTTACTGATGCCATAATGTCTTGTATTTGGATTCACCTACTTGAGTCAACATGAAAAGTTTCTTGGAGGAGTCTTATTTTCATCCTAATGAATGAACAGAGCAATTCACAAGGACTATGAACTCCAGTATCAGTGCAATTGTTGGAATGGAGTATATCATGTGGCTTCAATTTGTGATTCGTGTTAACCCAGAATACAATCTTACTTCTATTGTCCAAATCATCTTTTGTATGTTGCATGTTTTTACTAAACATGTGAAATATTCTTTCATAAAAAGATTTAATAGATATTTATGCTTGCAGAATTTACAGTGAGTGTTTATGGTGTTGGGTAGTAAGCTTTGGTAGCAAAATTTAGTGCCCACTTTCACAAAGTGCTTCTCTTGGAGATTAGTTATGGATAATAGACAACAAATTATAGTGACAATGTTCTCATAGATGAACTTTGTCATTGGCTTCATTTTTCTTCGAGAGTTTTTGTGTGCAGCTTGTAAATCGTAGTGAGTTAGTGATCATACAATATGGCTTTTACATTGTTTGGGGTTATGAAGGAGGCTTTGGATTATCCCAAATAAGTTTTATTTGATTTTAGAAAGTTAAAACATTGATTGCATCACATTTGTGAAAGATGGAAAACTAATCACGATGTAATTTTCTTTTTGTTTGGCTCTATGTAGCCGAGAGTCCCGATGTAATTTACATTTTTGTTTTTCAATATAGAATAGGTGCCTTACACCTTTTTTTTTTAGAAAAAAAACTAGTTTTTCTCCAGTTAAGTCCCAAGAATGCTAAGAAAAAAAACACTTCTTTGAATTTTTAAGACCCGAGTTCAAAATTGATGGATAATAAACCGTCGGAAAATGAGAAATATAAATATGTAAGGGGTGGATAATAAAGAACTTGGGTGAGCAGATAATCGCATTATGGAGAAAAGATAGGCATGTAATACTAATAGTAACATTTATGCAATTGATACTGCTTTATTTAAAGATTATATATTTTTAATTTTATAATCAATATAGGTATGTTAGAAAAAAAAAATTGAATATAAATGTAAAGAGAAACATGTTACAAGAAAATATAGGTTTAAATTTTGGTTATTACCAATTAAAAAATTAATAATAATAAGTTCAATAGAAAATTAAAAATATCAATTGCATAAACAAACAAGACTAAAATTTAAACCTATATTTTCTTGTACATTTGCAGAAACGTCTCTATTAGTATTGTGTGCCTATCTTTTCTCCACAATGTGGTTATCTAGTCACCCAAGTTCTTTATTATCCATCCCTTAAATATTTATATTTCTCATTTTCCGATGATTTGTTATCCATCAATTTTGAACTCGGGTCTTAAAAATTTAAAGAAGTGTTTTTTTTTCTTGGCATTATCTAGACTTAATTGGAGAAAAATAGTTTATTCTTAAAGAAAAGGTGCAAGGCACCTATACTGTAATGAAAAATAAAAATGTAAATTACATCGGGGGCTCCGGGCTACATAGAGTCAAACAAAAAGAAAATTACATCATGATTAGTTTTCCATCTTTCACAAATGTGATGCAATCAATGTTTTAACTTTCTAAAATCAAATAAAACTTATTTGTCCTCCTTCATAATGCCAAACAATGTAAAAGCCATATTATATGATCACTGACTCACTACGATTTATAGGTTTAAATTTTGGTTATTACCAATTATGCGTCTTTGGTTCTTGTATAATGAAATTATATTTGATTTATCGCAAGTGTTATTGTTTTATGGAGTACGTTTTGGGGGTTTTATAGTGATTAGTTTTCCATCTTTCACAAATGTGATGTAATCATTGTTTTAACTTTCTAAAATCAAATAAAACTTATTTGGGATAATCCAAAGCCTCTTTCACAATGCCAAACAATGTAAAATCCGTATTATATGATCACTAACTCACTACGATTTATAGGTTTAAATTTTGGTTATTACCAATTATGCATCTTTGATTCTTGTATAATGAAATTATATTTGATTTATCGCAAGTGTTATTGGTTTATGGAGTACTTTTTGAGGGTTATGTTGGATTTTTAATTATTTATTGGGTTTTGGATCCATTTATTATTTATTGGGGTTTTGGATTTTGTTAATTTTGAGAAACTATAGAAAATCTTTATGGAGTTTCATGTCATCTTAAGTGCTCTAAGGTTCGAATTTCTAAGTTGGGCAATGTTGTTTTCTCCTTGGAACTTTTTCTTATAGTGGATTGAGGGATATTTCTGATTCGGTACCCTTTTTCCATTGAGGTTTTAGTCTATTTTCCACACAATTGGGTACCCATTTTATCCACTGGAAACTGAAGGGCTTCATTTTGCTCTGAGAGTTTTTGTGTGCAGCTTGTAAATCATAGTGAGTCAATGATCATATAATACGGCTTTTACATTGTTTGGCATTATGAAGGAGGCTTTGGATTATCTGAGATAAGTTTTATTTGATTTTAGAAAGTTAAAACATTGATTGCATCACATTTGTGAAAGATGGAAAACTAATCATGATGTAATTTTCTTTTTGTTTGGCTCTATGTAGCTCGAAGCCCTTGATGTAATTTACATTTTTGTTTTCAATACAATATAGGTGCCTTGCACCTTTTCTTTTAGGAAAAAAAATCTATTTTTTCTCCAGTTAAGTCCCGAGAATGCCAAGAAAAAAACACTTTTTTGAATTTTTAAGACTCGAGTTCAAAATTGATGGATAATAAATTGTCAAAAATGAGAAATATAAATATTTAAGGAATGGATAATAAAGAACTTGGGTGAGTGGATAACCGCATTATGGAGAAAATATAGACACGTAATACTAATAGAGATGTTTATGCAATTGATACTGCTTTATTTAAAGATTATATATTTTTACTTAAGATGACATGAAACTCCATAAAGATTTTCTATAGTTTCTCAAAATTAACAAAATCCAAAACCCCAATAAATAATAAATGGATCCAAAACCCAATAAGTAATTAACAAATCCATCAAAACCCCCAAAAAGTACTCCATAAAACAATAACACTTGCGATAAATCAAATATATTTAAATCATTATACAAGAACCAAAGACGCATAATTGGTAATAACCAAAATTTAAACCTATAAATCATAGCGAGTCAGTGATCATATAATATGGCTTTTACGTTGTTTGGCATTATGAAGGAGGCTTTGGATTATCCCAAATAAGTTTTATTTGATTTTAGAAAGTTAAAACATTGATTGCATAACATTTGTGAAAGATGGAAAACTAATCACGATGTAATTTTCATTTTGTTTGGCTTTATATAGCTCAGAGCCCCCGATATAATTTACATTTTTGTTTTTCAATACAATATACGTGCCTTGCACCTTTTCATTTAGAAAAAAAAAAAAAGCTATTTTTCTCCAGTTAAGTCTGGAGAATGCCAAGAAAAAAAACACTTCTTTGAATTTTTAAGACCCAAGTTCAAAATTGATGGATAATAAACCGTCAAAAAATGAGAAATATAAATATTTAAGGGATGGATGATAAAGAACTTGGGTGAGCAGATAACCGCATTATGGAGAAAAGACATGCATGTAATACTAATAGAGATGTTTATGCAATTGATACTGCTTTATTTAAAGATTATGCATTTTTAATTTTATAATCAATATAGGTATGTTAGAAAAAAGAAAATAAATTTGAATATAAATGTAAAGAGAAATATGTAATGAGAAAATATATGTTTAAATTTTGGTTATTACCAATTAAAAAAATTAATAATAATAAGTTCAATAGAAAATTAAAATTTATTATTGTGTAAACAAACAGGACTAATATTTAAACCTATATTTTCTTGTAACATGTTTGTCTTTACATTTATATTCAAATTTATTTTCTTTTTTCTAACATACATATATTGATTATAAAATTAAAAATATATAATATTTAAATAAAGCATAATATAGGATAATATTTTTAACTATAATTCTATAAGGTTTAATGTCACAAGAGTATAATGGTTGAGTGATGTATGCTTATGTTGGTTAATTCCAGGATGATAAAAGAGCTTTACATATTAAATTTTGTAGAGCTTCACTATATTAATTACAGGATGATACATGCTTAAATCATAGGTTTATATAGGTGCTTATCCCCGACACCGACTCAACCTATTCTTGGATTGTTTTAAGGCATCTTTAAAAAACAAATCTATCCTAGATTTTATCTATGTTTAGTTTATGTTGCTAAGAATTTCAATGGCTTCTCCTAAAAGCTAGCTAACATTCTTATCTTTGAATCCTAAGTTACATTTGAGCTCAAAATACATTCTTGTAGAAATCCTTATCTCTACACCTTTGACTAATTATGGGGCAACTAAATATGACCTAATTATACTTGGCTCTATATTTAAATTATTAGAATCTTAGTGCCAACATTCTTCTGATGCAATTCTATGTTTTGTCACACTCAAAATTTGCAAACAATAAATTAATACAAAACAAAAGAACTAAGTGAAATCTAACTCATGTTCCCTTAGAAATTTTTAACTCATGCCTACATATCATTTAGGAAAAGGGAGGAGGCACGTCTAAAGGCTCTTGAAGCCTTCACTCCAAAGTTGTCTTGTTCGTTTATGCAATCGATACTGCTCCACTACAAAATGTGTATGTTGCATTATTTTTGACACCCTCTACATTGTTCCCTTCCGTAAATTTTGAAGTGCTCCAAGCAATTGTTTGTATTTGAAATAGTAATACATGACAAGTTTGCTTTTATGTTATTATTCTTCTCCATCTATGAATGCAACACTTTAAAATATATATCGGAGGTCTAACTTGTTGGAGTATTGCTATTTTTTTAGCACTTTGATATTTATTTTTGCTTACATGGCCTGCCCAGAAACTTTGGAATCAATGACATTGATTGAGGCTACAAAGAACTAGAAGTTTAGAGCTTCACAAACAAACCAACAATGGACGAGCCACCCTATCCTTGCAATAGTTCAAGTGAGACCTCGCTTCACAAACATTCTTGCTAGGGGTTTTAAAGCTTTTGTTTCCTTCTGTTGGACTGAGCTCCTCCTATATAAAGAATTTTGTTCCATTGCAGTTGATATTGGCTCCTCCACAAATGAGATTGTCGATAGGTGGGAGCGGCTACAAGGGACTTACAGTGTATGGCATGTTTCCCCATAGAAATATAGATTGTTCATCCAGTTATGATGATGAGGGCCACCTTGGTGAAATAGATGCATTGAATGTGGACACAACTGAAGAGTGGTAACTTCTCTCTTCCTTGTACCTGATGCATGGGCATCATTCCCCATCAATTTTGGTTTTTAATTTTTCGTATTTGTCAATTTTTTATTCCTTGTAATTCAGCGACATGTGGTCATTTCTGTTTAGCATCAAGATTCTGGTATCGGAAGTTACAACGGTTTTGGGAAGCTCAGTCGTCTGTCACAAATAGAGTTTGGGTTTTTGCCAAAGGGGGAGGACCGACGGTTAGAAGGAACCAATTGTTGGAGAGAGAGACTTTGGTCTCCTAGATGGGAGTAGCAAAAGAATTTTTAATTGGGAATAAGAGAAGATAATAGACAAGAGAAGAGGTCGACAGTTTTGGAAGGAGAGGTGGATCTGCCTTGGCAAAGAAAGCGAGAGAGAGAATGTTTTGACTATTGTCAAGGAAGAATAGAAGAGGAGAGGTGATGCTAAGGTAGGGTTGATAGACCAGAGATATCCTGAATGGTAGAAGTTGAAGAAGCAAACTAAATAAGGAAGAAATTGACTAACAAATAAGAAAAAAATTTATTCTTTCATGTATTGGCTATCACTGTAATCCATTCATAGAAATTAATGATTAGTTCTTGTTACATTTTACTTTTGCATGTAAAGTTTGTTTACTGTCATCTGTGTGTAACAGTTGTCTCCTGGCACTTTGTGTGAGGAAAATATTTTACCTCTTTCCTATTGCCCATGACTAAGAATCTAATTGAGCAATATCTTATAGAGTGATATTACTATTTAGTGCAGGCTTATGTTACTTGAAGTGTATCATTTCATCTTTCATTTAGTAGGCTACCATCATTTTAGTATCAGAGAATAAGTGTGTGTGAGATGTTGTCATCATTTTGGTATTAGAGCTCAAAGATCTAGGAGAGCCTAAAAGATCAGTGGATTATATGATTTTCCATAAGTATGCAGTTGAAAGTTTGACAGGTTAATAAGAAGAATCTGGGTACCAAAAGACTAGGCAGAGGAAAATGAGAGAAGCCCTAGGTGAGGTATCAAGAAGCCAAGAAGAAAGACAAAATGAAACTGAATGTGAAGACACAAAATGCAGAGTGGGATAAAGAAATAGTAGAGTTGAGAAGAGATTTAGAGAAGTGTAAACAATGGCTTGAGGAAAGAAGCCAAGAATATGGCCAGTATTGGCCATTAAAAAAGAAGTCAAGAAGTGGCCTATAAGATGATTGTTAAGCACATTAAAAGGCATAAAATGGCTGCCTTGAAAAGAAAATATGAAAGAGGTTTGAAAAGCAAAGAGTTGTCAAATGAGCAACATGAAAAGGTAGTGGAATTTCCCATTGAGCAACATGCACAAAAAGTGGTAAAGGAAGTTCTCATTGTGGAGAAAATAAAAGAAAATGATAAGGAATGAAGAGAGGAAGAAGTGCAAAAAGAAGCACTTGAAAAAGAGACTAATGAAGACAGAATGAAGGAAGCTTGATATCAAGGGTTAGAAAATGAACCAAATCAGGAAAAGAAGCTACTTAGCATTGCAATGAATGAAGTTCAAGAGTGTCTTTTAGCTAAGCAAAAAGTAAAAGTGAGTATAGAACTCATAATAGGAACTGAGATGATGACAACAAATCAAACAAAATGAGAAGAGGATGCAGAAATGGACAATATTAATGACACATACGAACAAGAGATAGAGTTTTGGCATCTAGTAGCTGAGAAAGAGATCAGAAGGAGAAGATACATGAATAAAGAGGCAAACAAACTTGGAGCAAACCGATATAAACATGGAGAGGACGAAGAGCTAAGAATGCAACACAATTGGAAGAAGAGGAAAAAGAAAACTGTCATTTGAGATGGAACTCAGATTTCTCCCACCCGAGGAGCCTAATGTAAGGTCATCGTTCCCATTAATTTTGGTTTTTAATTTTTGATATTTGCTAGTTTTTTATTCCTTGTAATTTGGCGACATGTGGCCATTTCTATTTTGCGCCAAGATTCTGGTATCAAAAGATACAACAATTTTGGGAAGCTCGATCGGTCGCCACAAATAGAGTTTAGATTTTTGCCAGAGGGGGAGGATCGATAGTTATAAGGAACCGATTGTTGGAGAGAGAGACTTCAGTCTCCCATATAGGAGTAGCAAAAGAATTTTTAATTAGGAATAAGAAAAGATAATGGACAACAGAAGAGGTTGACAGTTTTGGAAGGAGAGGTGGATCAGCTTTGGCAAAGAAAGCAAGAGAGAGAGTGTTTTGAGTATTGGCAAGGAAGAATAGAAGAGGAGAGGTGATGCCAAGGTAGGGTCAATAGACCAGAGACTTCAATCTCCCATACAGGAGTAGCAAAAGAATTTTTAATTAGGAATAAGAAAAGATAATGGACAAGAGAAGAGGTTGACAGTTTTGGAAGGAGAGGTGGATCAGCTTTGGCAGAGAAAGCAAGAGAGAGAGTGTTTTGAGTATTGGCAAGGAAGAATAGAAGAGGAGAGGTGATGCCAAGGTAGGGTCAATAGACCAGAGACATCCCAAATGGTAGAAGTCGAAGAAGCAAACTGAATAAGGAAGAAATCGGCTGACGAATAAGAAAAAAATTGATTCTTTCATGTATCAACTATCACTGTAATCCATTCATAGAAATCAATGATTATTTCTTATTTCATTTTACTTTTGTGTGTAAAGTTTGTTTACTGTCATCTATGTATAGAATTTTTTTCTCCTGGCACTTTATGTGAGGAAAAGATTTTACCTTTGTTCCTGTCACCCATGACTAAGGATCTAATTGAGCAATATCTTGTAGAGTGATATTAGTGTTTAGTGCAAGCTTCTATTACTTGAAGTGTATCATTTCATGTTTCATTTTGCAGACTGCCATCATTTTAGTATTAAAGATTAAGTGTGTGTGAGATATTGTCATCAGTACCCAAGCAGTGGTATTGTCTTTGATGAACTTGACTTGCTTGACATGCCCAACTTTGATATTGCCCATAATTGTAGTAGTTGTTCGATACCTCAAAGCCTTCATTTTGTTGCAGTTAATTTCATTAAAGCTAGTCAAACCACCTACCATACTACATCCAATAGGGGAATAGCCTACCACCCTAGAGTAGTTGGTCTATATGTGAGGCAGCATGTTGTGCTTGATATTTTTTGTCGCATTTCTAGAGGGCAATCAATAAACTATTCACTTATAATGATTGTACAAGGCACTGCCGATACTAGAAAGCCATACTTAATTCATATATTGAGCGATGCATTGTCTCCTGCTGCTCCCCCATCTTAGTCACCATTATTGTTGCTTGCTCCAACTGGAGTTGCAACATTCAACAGATCAATGCATCCACGATCCATGGCGCCCTTTGGATACTGTTAAAAGAGATGAACCCACTTGAAGGGAAAGCATTAGCAACATTTCAAGAGAGCATATATTTTGTTAAATACATTTTGATTGATGAAATGAGCTTTATTGGGCCAAGGCTTCTATCTTGTATTGATAGGCACTCGTGTGAAGCGTTCCCGATGTGTAGCCAACTTCCCTTTGGTGGACGTTCCGTTATCCTTGTTGGTGATTTGGGAGAGCTGCCACCTATTAGAGACATTCCCTTATATGAAAGCAACTCGTATGGGGAAACATTGTGGTGTTCCTTTGAAATAGTAGTTACATTGAACAATGTCTTTCATCAAGAAGGTGATGGCTAGGCACAAGTCCAATTTCATCAACTTCTAGCTAATCTTAGGAATGCATATGCATGTTTCACTGATTGGGAACTCCTGATGTCACGAAATAATACATTCCTTGCGGGTGATGAGTTTCCTGTGTTCCACTCCTGCAGGCATGTGTTTCCAACAAATGCCTTCGTTGCTCAACATAATAAACACATGTTAAGGTCATTGGGGTCGCCCACTGCATGGTGCAATTCTAAACAGGCAAGGGGAAGATCTATTGTAGATGTCAAGGATAAACAATTGCCTTCAATAGTTCTTTTGTGCATTGGCCAAACGGTTATGCTCACTTCAATTTTGTGGGTGGTTTCTAGACTTGTTAATGGGGTATTAGGGATTGTTGTAGCTATTGTCTACCCAAATGGTGGCAACCCTCCTTCCTTTCCAAGATTTGTTGTGGTTAGGTTTGACAACTATGCAAGACCTCCTTAGGATTCACATGACCCGCAACTTGTTCTTGTTGCTCCGGTGACACGTGCTCTTTGGCAATATGGCATGGGATCTAACCATCCATAAATCCCAGGGGCTTACACTTGACAAGGTAACGATAGACATTGGGCCTACAGAACACTAGGGTCTACTCTTGTCTGCTATCTCTCATGTTCTTTATCTCTAAGACATACACATCTCTCCCACTTTCACCTTCCAATGGTATGCTTGTATGCAGGACAATGCCTATGTATCTCTTAGGAAAAGGAAGGAGGTGCGTCTAAAGGCTCTTGAGGCCTTCACTCTAGAGTAGCCTTGTCTATTTATGCAATCAATACTGCTCCACTACAAAACGTAAATGTTGCATTATTTTTTATACCCTCTGCATTATTCCCTTCCATAAATTTTGAGGTGCTCCCAAGCAACGGTTCATATTTGAAATAGTAATACACAACAAGTTTGCTTTTCTATTATTATTCTTCTCCATCTATGAATGCAACACTTCTTCAAAATATCTATCAGAGGTCTAACTTGTTGGAGTATTGCTATTTTTTAGTTACCTTAGTTATGATTGTATACTTTAATTTTACTCATTGAAGCTGAAAGTAATTATAATATGCTAATATTGCCACATAAAATGTAGTTTGTATTTTTTTCTGTATTCTTTGAAAATTAGAATTCAAATTGTTGTAAGAACCTATCGGTGCACCCATTGCAAATTAAGTGCGATTTCCAGATAATATTTACGTTGATAAGTTTTCTCTTAGTGAGAAGTATTAGATTAAATACATAGCTCAATGCTATAGATAAAGAAGACTACTATGAATATGAAATGGATCTTGTCCATTGATTTTTTAAAAATTATACCATAAATTATAAAAAAACAAAATAATTAATTTGAAGGCGTTCCCTCTATGAGAGGGATCAACCTAGCATAGAGATCAATGACATAGGGATAGGGAGAATGGTGCAAGACAATTGAAATCATCTTGCCCATTCATCTCGTTGGGCTTTTTTGTCATTTTCTTTTGTTCATTGTTTTCACTGGTCGTTTCATTATCCTTAGCATTTAACCCACTCATCAAAGCATCATTTATTCCCTACATCAATGGAATGCCTACAGACAACAAATTTTCACTTGCATGATGGGGAAACATTGTCAAAATAATATTTTTAAAGATAGCTAATGATGAGAAGATAAAATGGTTCGGAGCCATGAGTTGGCTATGTAGAAATTTTTGCCAGTAAGTATAAGTAATGTTTATAAATCCAAGAGATACCATTTCCATCTGCAAAGGGTTAAATCAAACTTCTTCCACGTGTCTTCCTCAACCTACATCAAATATAACTATAGACACCTAAAAATGTCTTGACCCCTTTAACCATTTTCCTGCATCCTTGCATTACCAAATTAACTCTTTTTCCAATTAATTAAATAAAATCGTAGCTATTTAATTAATTAACCCTAAGTCATCCCTAATTTATCTAGCCATTTATCCCTAATTTACCCTTAGTCATGAATTAATTTAATTAATTCATCACTAGACCTTACAACTATGTCAACAATTAATTAAATAAATATTTTTAATATTTGTTTGATTAATTTACCCACTTTCCTAATCCTGATTAATTAGTAAATCATGCTTATTTAATTAATCTACCCTATCCTATAGCCTGAACATAGCCTAATTGAATAAATACTAATTATTTAATTAGCTACCCTAGCCTATATGACCCCTAGACCTAAATTAACCCTTATTTAATTAATTTTAATCCATCATTAGCCCACTCACTAATTTTGTCCAGCCACATTAATTAAGTTAATCACCGATTAACCTGGTCAAAGCATGCTTAACACCCATTCCCACACCCCACAAATAAAAAATTATCTTTTATTTCAAAGGGTCACATGACTCTTCCAACTCATTTTTCCTCTTTCATGTTAGAGATCTTCTCCATGCAAAGAGCTCACACATGTGTTTGCCAAATAAACACGTGTCACATGACTCACACACTCACCCATAAAATAGAATTTTTAATTCCACCTCCTCCCACACAAAATATTTTTGTATTCCTCACTTATCTTAATCTTCATTAAATACTAAGCTCTTCCCCATGAGAATTTAAAATTCACTTTTAATCTCATCCATAAAATCTTGTTGATGAGATCTCAACCCTCCATCTTATCCTCTCATCTCCACCATTGATCTCAACTTTGAATCTCCATCATTGGATCAAAATACCCTCCAATTTGTCTATAAATACAAGCCTCCACAAGTCATTTACACATCCAAGTTCAAAGCAAATCCATTATGCCAAAATCATTTCTAAGCTCATCTCTCCATAGTTAGATAATGCCAAATTGTGTCCATTTTTTAAAGCAATCCACATTCCAAGAGTAAAGCTAGGAAGCTTGGGTGCACTTCCTCAACCTTATCAAGGAGTGAGGGAGATCTTCAAAGGTATCTTCATTTTGTTGTTTTATGACCTTTGAAATTTTCTCTTATCTTCATTTGGCACGCCCAGTGGGAGCCCCTGATCCTAAGCTAATGTTTTTTGTGAGTTTTTGCGAAGGTTTTTGATGTGCAAGTCTAGTTTAGCACTATCTGTTCTCGCAGTTGTGCTATTGGCTCATGGTTTAGCACTGTCAGGGTCTTCATTAGCACCATTGGGAACTCTGTCAACACTATCAGTGCTTGTTGCAGTGTCTTCAGCGCCTGTTGTAGCACTTCTTTTTGCAATAGTTGCAATTTTTTTTGGCTTGCTAACTGTAACATCCACGTTCTAAAAACATAGTAAAATCAGAAAATTTACCATAAAGTAATTTAACAATGTAAAAATGAGATAGAGAAAAATTTTCTTTTATTCAACATATAATCAAGTGACTACAATTACAAAATTTCTCATTACAATAAACCATATCGTCTTTCTCAAGTACAATGTTTACAAAAGTAAATCAATTACAAATATCTGTATTAGATAATGTTTTACATAGTCTCAATAAACACAAGTCTCAGAGATATACTTCATCCATAAATCTGACATCTTTATCACAAGCCTCAACATGTCTTCTACTAGAGAGAGAGAGTATCTTTCCAGTGATTTACCTCCATCCACATACCAGCGATCTCCCACACATCTTCCACATAGGAAGTGAACCTACCCTTCATGAGGGATATAGACCAAAGGTGACCAGTAGTAATTTGCCTTTCCAAGTACATAGTGTTGTATCCTACACAACTCTATCAATCATAGAACCCTAGATACCCTCTAGCTAAGTATGATTTCCGATAGGTTGTGCAATCTAGATACTGTGAACCGACAATGCATGCAAAGACATATGCATTACTATGGCCATAGTTTCAATATAAATTGGCATTCGCAATGAACGTTTTCATAATATTCACCCACCCCAACTCGACTTGGATACTATCATATTCTTATAGTTCGACTTGGTCAACTACGTTTAACTTATGAAGTCATGACAATTTCAATATTTTAGTCTTCCCGACCTAGACAAGTTTACATTCACTGTCTATATTCCATAGACCTTATCGACTACCTTTCTTTATGAGGATTCTCATTGCATCATTGCAATACCCAAGATCCAAGACTTATCAACTCATAAGAATTTTAAATCAATTTATGACGACTAAGATGGTTACCTTACCCAAGTTAAGCATCATAGTCTAGGAAATTATTTCCTTTCTTACAAGTAAGAATAAATAACATAGTAAGGGCACTTGTCCCTTCAATCACGATCTATATAATGATCACAACAATTTAATATAAATAATTACCTTATTTGGTCGAGTTAAGGTTTAACTAAAGAGTTTTATCTAACACAAATCTAATCTTTTTGACTTATGTGGATTCATAAGACACTGTCATTACTCCATAGACCTTATGGAATGACTATCTATTCTTGGGTATCTCTTTGCATCTTTGGAACATTTGAGATTCATCACTTATTGACAAGTAATAGCTAAGAGAAGTTGTGACCAAAAAGGTATAATAAACTTTATGTTTGACTAACCATTTAATAGTACCTCTTACATGCTTGCAAAACTTAAGGCTTATGACTTATATCTCAAGTCGCCTTGTAACCAAACAAATAGGTTCCTCTACCTAAGGTTTAAACATTATCGACTAATAAAAAATCTCCTTTCAATAAGATAAATGAAACATTATTATTTAGGGTTCTCGACCCTCTATTGTCTACCCCCATAAATAGCTAAAATAGGTTATAACCATGAAGGTGTCATCAAATAATCTTTAACCCTTCTAGGTTAAACTAGGGTTTTATTTAACCCTTGAATCATCCCTTATATCAAAATAACCCTATCTTAAACTTATAAGACTAAGGTTTAAAAACAACCCTTGGGTTAACTCAACCAAGGTTAAGAATAATATGGTTTTGTAATAGTCAATACCTCCTATACAAAGGAGTATGAATACCTCCTATAGAAGGACACATTAACATGGCCATATGGACAAAATAAAATAATATTAGAAGAGAGAGATTGACCTTGAGTATTCATCCAAATACATGGTCGTATAAATCTCTCAGACCAAGACCACAAGCAAGTATATCTTTGTTACGACAAGTCAAAGGATCAAATGTAAATATAAACTTTTTATAAGTTTAGTTTAGCTCCATAAGATGGTGGACTCATTTCCTTGTTATCCACTAGAATCCTATGTCTAGATTTCTCTCATTTAGACATATTTGAGCTAAGATGAAACTAAACATTTGAGTGTTATTGATCTAAAATTTAGTTATCTACTTGAAAGTTCAGAGACTAAGGTTGTTCTTCCTTCTGTATCCTGTGTTAATAATGATCGTTGCTATGAGAGTTATTCATCTCTTAAACTCATACTTGCATATGGATATATCAATAATATCTCAAGTGTTATGACCTTTTTGTTTCATATACTGATACAACTTAAACAAGACTTCATATATGTTTGATGCATAACATCCTTCGAATACAAAGTATAACCTTCGACAATACTTCAAGGATTGCAATCTTCCAAACTTTCTAGTGATGTTTCTAGCATAAATGCTCTAAGGTCGATCTATGTAAAAGGTTATGCTCGACATTACATCTTTTATCAAAAATAAAGGTATAACCTGTATTGAAATACAATCGGATAGGCTCTTACACCACAATGTTAAGGCCAACTAAAATCTTCTCCTAAACTTTAAGCAAGATTGACGACCTTTATACGTTCCAAAATACAACTTAAGAAATCAGAAAGAAGTATCCAACCTAAGGTACAATGGTTCTACATTCCAACGATAATCTCTTATCGTTTCCTATAATTTCTCAGTTTACACTAAATCAACAATTACAAACCATTATCCTATTGTTTCATATTCTCATAAAAAATAAGCTGCAAATGTTTAGATGCTGAGGGTTTACTCATTGTTGTGTAAGACCTCAGATAGGAAACAATACAAAATACTATAAACTTAACTTAGGATGGATATCCTACCTATTCAACCTCAAGGGGTTGCCAGAGATTTCAAGAGCTCACCCACAATAATGATCCTCTTGTTCTTCTTGGTATTTCTTCTTTCAATGTTCTCTAGCTTCCTTGCTCACCGCCAACTCCCTCCTCAAAGCGTACCCATCTATGATAAAGTTTTTGCAAATAACCTCCCACTCAAAAGATGTTGCCAATGACTTAACTCAGTCATGGATAAAAGGACTCGGTAAGACTCATAATGAGTCGTTGCCCTCCTCACCATGACTAACCATCATGGAGGCTCCACTACAAACCGCCAAAGACTAAATCAAAATTTGTTAAAACAAAGTCCTTATGGTTCATAGATATTGACACACAGGAGATAGTATTTTGTATTGTTTCCTATCTGAGGTCTTACACAACAAAGTCCTTATGGTTTTATACAACTTAAGAAATCAGAAAGAAGTATCAAACCTAAGGTACAATGGTTCTACATTCCAACAATAATCTCTTATCGTTTCCTATAATTTCTCGGTTTACACTAAATCAACAGTTACAAACCATTATCCTATTGTTTCATATTCTCATAAAAAATGAGCTGCAAATGTTTAGATGCTGAGGGTTTACTCATTGTTGTGTAAGACCTCAGATAGGAAACAATACAAAATACTATAAACTTAACTTAGGATGGATATCCTACCTATTCAACGTCAAGGGGTTGCCAGAGATTTCAAGAGCTCACCCACAATAACGATCCTCTTGTTCTTCTTGGTATTTCTTCTTTCGATGTTCTCTAGCTTCCTTGCTCACCGCCAACTCCCTCCTCAAAGCGTACCCATCTATGATAAAGTTTTTGCAAATAACCTCCCACTCAAAAGATGCTGCCAATGACTTAACTCAGTCATGGATAAAAGGACTCGGTAAGACTCATAATGAGTCATTGCCCTCTTCACCATGACTAACCATCATGGAGGCTCCACTACAAACCGCCAAAGACTAAATCAAAATTTGTTAAAACAAAGTCCTTATGGTTCACAGATATTGACACACAGGAGCAAGTGCTATTACTTCTCCCATGATGCTCATCTATCCTTATCACTAACAATTCTAAGAGAGTCATGGTTTTATATCACATAACCAAGACTAACTGACACTTGATCAATTAAAACCCCATGATTAGCATTAAATCATTAATAAGTGTTTGCACCCTAAATGCACTTTGAGTTGCGTGGGTTTCTGTTTATCATGTTTTCTTGTACCTTTAACCCGAGTAAGAGGAGTTAAAGAAAACATGGTATTAATTACCACATAACACATAGTAAAGGCTCTTAAATGTATGTGATGGATATAGAAAAATGACAACAAGTTAATAACTTCATTAGCAAGTAATAATATAATGTGACAAATGATTATCACAAAATCGTGATAGGGTCAAGTTCAACTCCCCTTCACGACCACACACACACTTCTTCACGTTGATTTGACTTGATAAGATCGTCATTCGATGTTAAAAGTTGACAATAATCACGTATTCTTAACTCGACGAAATCGTCTTAATGTTAAGAATTGTTTGTAACACGTCAAGGGACTTAATAAAATAAGAGAACCATTTTATGACAATTTCGTCGTAATATTTACATTAAACATAAATAGCTATAGTTCATATTCAAACAACATCATTAACGCTACTAACGACCATGACGACTTTCTATGACTTACAAAGATTCGTAAGGTATCTACTACCTGTTGATTGAGTTTATTAGTAAACTGACAAGTTAAGGCTTACCTTTCACAACACATTGGTTCACACTTTTGTTACACATCATACTCATCTTTGGCAAATAGACCACTCATAACCCAAGGTCTATATCTCTCTCCTCGAAAGATACTCTCTCTCTCTTTTCTCCGAGAGTCATCTGAAAACCTGTAATCCTGTATCAAACTTGTAACCAATAAATTATGATCAGTGCATCATTATTCAAATAATAAACCAAATCTCATAATGCAATATTACATCAATCAACAATAAAATATTCATTTCCATAATTCCATAAATGACATTAAATATAATCTGTCTTTCCTTGGCATTAATATAATCATTATAATAGATTTACTTGTATCCAAGTAAAAGTAAAAAGTATAGCAAGACAAAAATTAGGGATGTAACATATCCTTCCCCTAAAGATTCATCGTCCTCGATGATGTAAGGTATCAAAATGTAACTAAAAGCAAGTTCATTGTTTTCAATTGGTAACAACATTACATAAATGAGGAAACTTATGGTAAAATTCATGGTAATCCTCCCATGAAGAACTATCCTTTGCATATTGATCCCACTGGACCTAGCACTACATAACCTTTACGTTACACAAGCAGTGCTTGTAAACTTCAAGCATCTAAGAAGCTCGATCATAACCATTTATGGGTTCCGTACTTATAAAACATTCTTAGAATATAATATTCGTATATTATATAAATATATTTTTCATAGATGACTCACCAAAAAGCATTATGCCTCTTGGCAATAACTGGTAATAGATTGACTCTTGAAATCAATAGAATTTATAACCTTGAATATTTAGAAGAGTCCTTTATACTTAGGAACTAGTGTAGAAGACATTCCATACTTTATGAAACTTTTTCTGGGGTTTGACCCTCAAAATAACTTTTCTTCTCTAACCAAGAATTGTCTTAGTGTAAGCTTAACATCAACATAACTTTTCTATTTATTATCAATTTCCATTGATCTTTTCTGATCAACTTAATATGTTTATCCATTTCAGACAACATTACTAGACTAATGCTAATCCTATCTTCTAGCTTACCTAGCTTATAAGAATTCGGCATCTTTTATGTCCAATGTTTCAATTCAATCCATCTTAATAGCAAAAAGTTAGGTATTGTTGAAAATTTTACAAGTGATAAGTAGTATCCCCACTTATATTGTTGATCCATGCAATATGTTTGAAACAAATCTTCCAAAACCTGGTTAACTCTCTTAGTTTAAGCATCTGTTCTCAGGATGATAAATTGTACTCTTATTAATTTTAGTCCTTAGCATAGAGAACAAGTTTGCCAAAACCTTGACATTACACGCGCATTTCTATCTGAGATAACCTTCTCAGGAAAACCATGCAATCTAAACACCTCTTGCACAAAATTACAAGCTAACACAGGTGCTCCATCAATCAAATTCCCTGGTATAAAATGTGCTACCTTCATGAGTTTATCAACCACAACTAAATGACATCATGTCTATTCCTAGACATAGGAAGACCTTGAACCAAATCCATACTTAATAACTTGCCATTTCCACTCTGGCATATCACGTGGGTACAACAATCCTACAGGTGTTGATGTTATGCTTTTTACCCTTTGGCATTCTAGACAACTTGCTATAAATCTTGCAACATTGTTCTTCATTCTTTTCTTGAAATTAAGAGGTTTAACATCTGCTAGAAGTTTGGTCACTCCTGGATGTCCGGAATATGGTGCGGTATGAACTTCTTTCCATACTAGATTCCTTAATTCAGCAGAATTAGAAACACTTATACTTTCTCTGAAGCTCAATAGTCCGTCAGACTCAAATTGAAATCCATCATACCTTGAATCTTAGGCTATCACTTGCTCATCATGAATAGGTACACCCGTTAATCCTTCTCCCAAGGCATTAGTTTTTCCCTCAAACTATCCTTCAGGGTTAGGAATTCACAGAATTGGTGCTGTTGTAATTTCTCTTAACCATTGCAGAATCACTTGCACATGTTGGTAATGTTCTCCTTCATTCTTAGAATAAATAAGTATATCTTCCAGAAGGGCTAGAACATCTTGTCTAAACAATCTCTAAACAAACTATTCATGAGATTTATGAATACGATAGAGGTATTTGTAACTCCAAAAGGCAACACTACAAACTCATAGTACCTATTTCTTATCCAAAAAGTTGTTTTATGGTATCCTCATCCTTCAATTTTGACTAATGATATAATGATCGCTAATCAATATTTGAAAACACTGCAGCTCCACGCATCTAATCAAAGAGATCATCAATACATGGTGAAAGATATTTGCTCTTTATCATTTTTAATGAGCATACGATACTAAATACACAATTGTAGAGTTATGTCCTTTTTGTTGACAATGATAACTAGTGCACCCCATGGTGATTTACTGGATCTAATCAAACCTTTAGCCAATAATTCTTGTAATGGGGCTTTGATTCCATTAATTCTATAATTGTCAAACAGTAAGGTACTTTTCTAGGTAACTTATCCCAAAACTCTAGGAGGAATAAAATTTTTAGTTTTTCCAATCACTTGTTCCATCAAGCTTTGGTGAAATGACTTTCTTCCTATCTAGGAAAAATTCTAAGGTAATCCTATCCTTTGCTTCCTTTTAGGGTCTACAGTTTTAGGATTTTCATTACTCACAATATATTCTTGGTGATTTTCCTTTCTCATCCCTTGAGAAATCTCTCCCCCCCTTCAGGGTTTCCTTGATCTCTTACTTTCTTTTTCAAAATACCAAGTATCTCCATGGTTTTTACGAACATGGTTAGGATTGCTCCAATTTGTTCAAGAGATTCACTGAGGATTTATTCTCTTCTAGACTCTCACCCCGGTTTGTTCTTATATGAAACATGTTGTCATTTTTCTCATGCCAGATATATAAGTTATCTTATAGTTTTCTAAATGTAAAGTGACTCAAAACATCAAAACATTTTTAACTCATAACAATCAATAGATTTGTACAAAACATTCCCATTTTTATTATAATTTTTTTTAGGAGTAACTACATCCTTATTTATATAGTTGATAGAATAAGATTACATTGTTGCAAATATGTGCCTGATGCGTTGTCATTGATGTTAACATATCCTTCTTTCAGAAACAGTGAAGATAGTGCAGAGGAGCGATCAATATTTCTAGTAAGGTGAAAATTAGAGTTCCCGAATTAAAGGGTTTGTATAGGGTTGCCTAGTATTGCTCTAGTTAAGATTTGAAAGGTCTGCATGAAGATTTGGCGAAGTATGGCCCTCTGAGTAGAATAGATTTCTGTAGCTATTTTGTTGTGACAAAGTGGCAAGAAGTTGGTCCGGATTGGTCCAATATGAGAATATTGTGATCTGCGGATCTAGAGGCATGTCAGGGAGGTTGGTGTTCCCTCAACTCGAGTGGTTCATGGTTTGGAGATCCGGATGCAATCTTTCTAGTTTGATAGTCATAGCAGTGTATGTTCTTGAGGTTCAGTATGAAGATGCGAGTGATTCTGGTGATGCAAAGTGGTGTGGTTATTCTTGTTGAGTTAATTGTGCTTGTGGTCGTCTCTGGATCATGTGGCTATTATGTTGGTGGTCCACATTGACAAAGGAGCTTGTGATTGAAGGTTTCCTCTTGGTTGTTGTTATTCTTCCCAGTCTTGGTCGACCGGATGTTCCTAGCGTGTTGTAAATGATCCAAAAATTATTTTATGAAGCATGGCGTGTTAATGAAGGAAGATTCAAGTCTCAACTATGATTGGCCAATAGTATAAAGATCTACGTTAAGTTTGGCCAACCTTGTTGATCATTCCAAGATGGATAAAGTATATTAATACTTGTTGAAGAGTTGTCAAACATCATCCTTGTGCAAAACAGATTAAATCTAAGTAAAGGATCAGAATGAGCGAGAGCAATATAGAGTGTGAAGATAGTAAAGAAGAACCTGGGGCAAAGAAGAAGTTTCTAAGCTTTCATTGAAACTAAACCAGGCATGAAGTAGATGTTATTTATTAGTTAATTCATTATGTTCTAAATTAATTTTGTAGGCAGTGAGCCTCCTCTTTTGAGTAGTGAGCTCTGGGCAGTGAGCCTGAAAGCATGTGCCTTCTATTTTTCTAAAGTACTTTTAACAGGGTACAAATCTTTGTGGGTTAACCCCCACCATGGTTTTTCCCTTAACCAGGTTTCCACATCAAAATCTTGGTGTCAAATGTGTTGATTATGTTTTTGCTCTTATATTGTTGATCTATGCTTTAATGGTTACATCACTAGTCTGGTAGTAAGATAATAAAGAAGGTTAAAAGTAGAAAAATATTAAATTATGTGACAACTAATTCACCCCCCCACTCTAAGTTGTCCGATCTATTCCCAACAATTGGTATGAGAGCCAGATCCTCTTTTAAAAGCCTGACCACTTGAGGAGATCCAGGATGTCGACCTACAAGAAGGATAGTCCAAGATCTGATGGAATAAATTATTCTGTTTGGAAGAATCGCATGGAGTGCCATTTACAATGCATGGGCGATGCCTATTGGGTGATAACCAGTGTTGAATATAAACCTTTGAAGAAAGGTCCTTCAACTCTAGATCAAGTCAAAGACACTAAAAATAATCTTTGAGCTAAAGAAGCCTTATTGAGTGCCCTGAATGATTCCGAGATGACAAATGTCTTTGGTCTAAGAACTGCTTATGAAATCTAGAAAAAGTTGGAATATCTGTATGAAGGTGATAAGTATGTCAAATGTGAGAAGCTGCAAAATCTGTGAGGAAAATTTGAAACCATGAAGATGAGTGAAGATGAAAACATCACAATCTACATGTAAAAGATAAATGAACTTGTGTGTGGTATCAAGTGTGCTAATGGAACTTTGGAAGAATCAGAGATTGTATCAAAAGTACTAAGATCTTTATCTGATTCTTACAAACATAAGGTTTCTGCTATAGAGGAGATTAGGACTATCTCAGATGTTACAAGAGATCATCTGGTTGGCAAAATTTTAGCTTTTGAATTAAGTGAGTTTGGTGATTCTCTTCCCAAATCTAAAACTGCATTTAAGGCCAGTGTATATGGAAAACAAAGATATGATCCGGGTGAAAGCTCTTCTGTTAGATCAAACAGATTAATGAAGACAAAGAACGATCTTGAAGATATTGAACTTGAAACTATTGATCTTGAATCTCTTCTTGCCAAAAGATTACCAAGAGGATCTGGTAAGTATGAAGGAAAATTGCCACTCAAATGTTTTGCTTGTAATAAGATTGGTCATTTTGCCTCATGATGTCTGGAGAGGTTTTCAAAACCAAAATCTAACAGATATCAAAATTAGAACAAATGTTACTATGTCTAAGAAACTAGTGAAGAAGGTGTCACAGATGATGAATCTGATCATGGAGGTTCCCCTGAAAATGATTGGGTGTTCATTGCCATTAAAAAAGAAGATCTGGTGTCTACTGAATCTGCTAGCCATGCAAATATGGAAAGTGCCTTGGCTGCTCAGGTTGTTGAGAAAGATGAATGGGTGATTGATAGTGGATGTTCTCATCATATGACTGGAGACAAGAGTAAGTTTGTGAATTATGAAAATTATGAAGGTGGGCTTGTGAAATTTGGAGATAATTCAGCTGGTAGAATCCATGGTAGAGGATCCATCTCTTCTGATGGTAAGAATAACACAAATGATGTTTTGTATGTGGAAGGACTGAAACATAATCTTCTCAGTGTTGGACAGTTGGTTGATAAAGGTTATGATCTTCGATTCAAAGATGGAAAGTGCAGAATCTTGGAAAGTTCTGGAACTGAAATTGCATCCAGTACTCAAATTAGAGGTAACATTTTTCATTTAAGTAGCTTTGGCAAAAGCTATTTGATTGCTCAGATAGATCAAAGTTGGTTATGGCATATAAAGATGTGTCATGTGAATTTTGATAATATTGTCAAAATAAGTACCACTCAGGCTGTGAGAGATCTTCCAAAACTTGTGAAACCTAATAACATGTGTAGAGAATGTCAATTGGGCAAACAAAGCAAGATTTCATTCAAAAGTAAGGAACAAGTCTCAAATGGACGATTGGAACTGGTACATACTGATCTCTATGGTCGTGCTAGAATTAGGAGCGTGCAAGGAGATAGATATTTCATGTTGCTAATAGATGACTACTCTAGGATGATATGGGTAACCTTCCTAAAAGAAAAATTAGAAGCTCTTGAAAAATTCAAGGTGTTCAAAGTGATGGTAGAAAATGAAATTGGTGAAAAATTGAAATGTCTGAGATCTAACAAAGGTGGAGAATTTACTTCCCATGAGTTTGATGCTTTCCGTGAAAAGCATGGCATAAAAAGATAGTTATCTGCTCCTAGGACTCCATAACAAAATAGAGTTGTGGAAAGAAAGAACCGAACCATTCAAGAAGCTACCAGGACCATGATGATGGAAACAAATGTTCCTCAAGCTTATTGGAGAGAATCTGTAAGTACTTCTATCTACACTCTTAACCAAGTGCAGATGAGAGGTAATTCTTGTAAGACCCCTTATGAACTATGGTTTGGTCATCCTCCTACTGTGAGATATTTTAGAGTTTTTGGTAGTAAATGCTATATCAAAAGAGATGAGGATTTAGGTAAATTTGATACAAGAAGTGATGAGGGAATATTTTTGGGATACTCTACTCAAAGTAAAGCTTATCAGTGCTTTAACAAGAGGTTGAAAAAGATTGTTGAAAGTGCTAATGTTAGAGTTGATGAGAAAAAGGAAGGACATTCCAGGTTCTGCGAATATGATTCAGATGATCAAAATGAGAGTCAAAATCAAGCAAGGTCAGTTCAAACTCTGATGCAAACTGATCCAAAAATTCCAAAGACTTGAGGAGTTAATACAGATATTGAGGAACAAGCTCAAGAATCAGAAGTTCAAGCAATTTCCAAAACCCCCAGGTATGTAAGAATGAATCATCTTGAAGATCAAATCAGAGGGGATAGAAACAAAGGTGTTCGAACTAGGAGAAGAGTTGCTGAAGATCAAGAAGAGATTTGCTTGATTTCAAGAATTAAACCTAAATCAGTTGATAAAGCCCGCACTGATGAAAATTGGGTAAAAGCAACGGAGAAGAATTATTGCAAATTGAAAAGAACCACACTTGGGATCTTGTTCCTAGGCCAGAGGACAAAAATGTAATTGGAACCAAATGGGTCTTCCGGAATAAACTAAATGAAGATGGTGAAGTTGTAAGGAATAATACAAGGTTGGTATGCAAAGGCTATTCTCAAATAGAAGGAATTGATTTTGAAGAAACTTTTGCTCCAGTGGCAAGAATAGAGGTAGTTAGATTGTTTCTTGCATTTGTTGCCTTCAAAGATTTTAAAGTGTATCAGATGGATGTCAAATCAACATTCCTGAATGGAGATTTGGAGGAAGAAGTCTACATTAAGCAACCAGAAGGATTTTAGTCATCTGATCAGGGTGACATGGTTTGTAGACTAAGAAAAGCATTGTATGGACTCAAGCAAGCTCCAAGATCTTGGTATGCAAGATTGGATAACTATTTGCTCAAAATAGGTTTTAGCAAAGGAACTACTGATAGTAATCTTTACTTCAAGATTAATCATGATGACATCCTAATTGTTGAAGTCTTTGTTGATTATATCATTTTTGGTGGAAATGAATGCATGTGCAAAACATTTGCTGACCAAATGAAAAGTGAATTTGAAATGTCTATGTTTGGAGAAACGAATTTCTTCCTAGGTCTACAAATTGTTTAGTCAGACAAAGGTATCTTTATATCTCAGTCCAAGTATGTGAAAGAATTACTAAAGAAATTTGGAATGGAAGATTCAAAACTAGTAGGCACATCTATGGCAACCGGATGCTAGTTAAGTAAAGATGATGATTCACCCAAGGCAAATAAAAAAAGGTATATATCAATGATTGGAGGACTGCTCTATCTGACCCAGACTAGACCTGACATCATGAACACCATTGGACTTGTTGCTAGATTTCAATCTGATCCAAAAGAATCCCATGGTGTGGCAGTAAAAGAATCTTCAAATATCTCAAGGGGACAATAGATTATGGATTGTGGTATCTAAAAGACAATGACTTTACTCTTCATGCATACACAGATGCTGATTGGGCAAGAGATGTTGATGAAAAAAAAAGTACTAGTGGTGGTGCCTTTTTCATGGAAAAGAGATTGGTCTCTTGGATAAGCAAAAAATAAGAGGCAATATCTTTGTCTACTGCAGAAGCAAAATATATAGTAGCAGTAAACAATTGTACTCAGGTTCTATGGATGAAGCAAATGTTGAACGACATCAGAGTTGTGTTTGAGGAACCAGTCACAATCTTTTGTGATAATTCTAGTGCAATAAGTATCTCAAAGAATCCAATGTTGCATTCAAAGACAAAGCATATATCTATCAAATTTCACTTCTTGAGAGAGAAGGTAAATAAGAATGAAGTCAAGTTAGAGTTTGTGTCATCCGAAGATCAAATTGTAGATATCTTCACTAAGCCTCTTCCCAAGGATACCTTTGAATATCTCAGAGAGAAGTTAGGGGTCATTACCCCTCCAAATTAGAACTAAGATGCACTAAGGTGCATCAGTCCAGTGGAATTATCAGTCATATCTCGAGATCTGAATTGATGTTGAGAGAATACTACTCCAGGGAGTAGTCAGTATGTAAACATTGGAGATCAGTCTAAAATAAAAAGGGGAAGAGATGATTGCAAATATGCACCCTTTGCCATTGATGTCAAAGGGGGAGAGAAGTCATGTGAAAAACTTGGAAGTAAGTAGTTGCTGGTGAAAGGGGGAGTAGTGAAAATAAGTGGTTGTAGGTGTGGCAAGAGAAAGGGGGAGAAGTTCTTGTCTTGATGGCTAAATGAATTTCACATCATATGTTGCCATCAATGACAAAGGGGGAGATTGTTGCAAATATGTGCCTGATGTGTTGTCATTGATGTCAACATATCCTTCTGTTAGAAATAGTGAAGACAGTGCAGAGGAGTGATCAATATTTCTAGTAAGGTGAAAATTAGAGTTCACGGATTAAAGGGTTTGTATAGGGTTTCCTAGTATTGCTCCAGTTAAGATTTGAAAGGTCCGCATGAAGATTTGGTGAAGTTATGGCCCTCTGAGTAGAATAGATTTCTGCAACTATTCTTTTGTGACAGAGTGGCAAGAAATTGGTCTGGATTGGTCCAGTATGAGAATATTGTGATCTATGGATCTAGAGGCATGTCAGGGATGTTGGTGCATTCCCTCAACTCGAGTGGTTCATGGTTTGGAGATCTGGATGCAATCTTTCTAGTTTGACAGTCATGGTAGTGTATGTTCTTGAGGTTTAGTATGAAGATGCAAGTGATTCTAGTGATGCGAAGTGGTGTGGTTATTCCTGTTGAGTTAATTGTGCTTGTAGTGGTCTCTGAATCGTGTGGCTATTGTGTTAGCGGTCTGCATTGACAAAGGAGCTCGTGATTGAAGGTTTCCTCTTATTTGTTGTTGTTCTTCCTAGTCTTGGCCGACCGAATGTTCCTATCATGTTGTAAATGATCCAAAAATCATTTTATGAAGCATAGCATGTTAATGAAGGAAGATTCAAGTCTCATCTATGATTGGCCAACAGTATAAAGATCTGCGTTAAGTTTTGCCGACCTTGTTGATCATTCCAAGATGGATAAAGTATATTAATACTTGTTGAAGAGTTGTCAAACATCATCCTTGTGCAAAATAGATTAAATCTGAGTAAAGGATTAGAAGTAGAGAAGAGAAGAAAAGGAGCGAGAGCAATATAGAGTGTGAAGATAGTAAAGAAGAATCTGGGGCAAAGAAGAAGTTTCTGAGCTTTCATTGAAATTGAACCAGGCATGAAGTAGATGCTATTTCTCAGTTAATTCATTCTTTTCTAAATTAATTTTGTAGGCAGTGAGCCTGAAGGCATGTGCCTTCTATTTTTCTAAAGTACTTTAACAAGGTACAAACTTTGTGGGTTAACCCCCACCGTGGTTTTTCCCTTAACTGGGTTTCCACATCAAAATCTTGGTGTCAAGTGTGTTGATTATGTTTCTGCTCTTATATTGTTGATATATGCTTTAATGGTTACATCACTAATCTAGTAGTAAGATAATAAAGAAGGTTAAAAGTAGAAAAAAGATTAAATTATGTGACAACTGATTCACCCCCCCTCTCAGTTGTCCGGTCTATTCCCAACATACATGTCACTGTCGATTTAACGATCTTCCAATTAAACAAACTTAGAGGATGGATGTACACACAGGTACTCCTCCAACACCTTTTTCCTAAAATAGAAGCATCACATCAACCTTCAAGTGACATGTTGTGACTGGCTATAGTTTACTAGGTTTTTACTACACAAGTAGAAATAGTAGGATTCTTGGCCAGTTCAAAACGTTGTTTTTTTTCTAGTTGAATATGCTTAAGCACATCAACAAAAGTCTCTGAATCCTCTAGCCATGCACCTTCAGAGAAAATAATATGCTCTTTAATTTCAACCTCCTCGATAGGTTTCTTCTTAACCACTAATTCAGGCAAATGCTGGGGAACAAACTTTCTAGCAGTTTTCTTGGTTCTACTCCATGCCACTCTAGCACAAGAAAATCCAAACATTAGCTAACCACATAATGTTGATTACAGGTAAGCCTAGTGGACTCATAAGCCCTAGTGTCGAACCTGGTAGCTCTGATACCATATGTAACATCCACATTCTAAAAACATAGTAAAATTAGAAAATTTAACATAAAGTAATTTAACAAGGTAAAAATGAGATAAAGAAATTTTTTCTTTTATTCAACATATAATCAAGTAACTACAATTACAAGATTTCTCATCACAATAAACCATATTGTTTTTCTCAAGTACAATGTTTGCAAAAGTAAATCAATTACAAATATCTGTATTAGATAATGTTTTACATAGTCTTAATAAACACAAGTCTTAGATATATACCGCATCCGAAAATCTGACATTTTTATCACAAGCCTCGGCATGTCTTCTGCTAGAGAGAGAGAGTATCTTTCCAGTGATTTACCTCCATCCACAGACTGGCGGTCTCCCACACATCTTCCACATAGGAAGTGGCCCTACCCTTCACGAGGGATATAGACCAAAGGTGACCAGTGGTAATTTGCCTTTCCAAGTACATAGTGTTATATCCTACACAACTTTACCAATCATACAACCCTAGATACCCTCTAGCTAAGTATGATTTTTGATAGGTTGTGCAATCCAGATACTGTGAACCGAAAATGCATGCAGAGACATGCATTACTATGGCCATAGTTTCAATATAAATTGACATTCCTAATGAACGTTGTCGTAATGTTCACCCACCCCAACTTGACTTGGATACTATCATATTCCTATAGTTCAACTTGGTCAACTACGTTTAACTTATGAAGTCATGACAATTTCAATATTTTAGTCTTCCCGACCTAGACAAGTTTACATTCACTGTCTATATTCCATAGACCTTATCAATTACCTTTCTTTATGAGGATTCTCATTGCATCATTGCAATACCCGAGATCCAAGACTTATCAACTCATAAGAATTTTAAATCAATTTATGATGACTAAGATGGTTACCTTACCTAGGTTAAGCATCATAGTCTAGGAAATTATTTCCTTTCGTACAAGTAAGAATAAATAACATAGTTAGGGCACTTGTCCCTTCAATCACGATCTATATAATGATCACAATGATTTAATATAAATAATTACCTTATTTGGTCGAGTTAAGGTTTAACTAAAGAGTTTTATCTAACACAAATCTAATCTTTCTAACTTATGTGGATTCATAAGATATTGTCATTGCTCCATAGACCTTATGGAATGACTATCTATTCTTGGGTATCTCTTTGCATCTTTGCAACATTTGAGATTCATCACGTATCGACAAGTAGTAGCTAAGAGAAGTTGTGACCAAAAAGGTATAATAAACTTTATGTTTGACTAACCATTTAATAGTACCTCTTGCATGCTTGCAAAACCCGAGGCTTATGACTTATATCTCAAGTGGACTTGTAACCAGACAAATAGGTTCCTCTACCTAAGGTTTAAACATTATCGACTAATAAAAAATCTCCTTTCAATAAGATAAATGAAACATTATTATTTAGGGTTCTTGACCCTCTATTGTCTACCCCCATAAAATAACTAAAATGGGTTATAACCATGAAGGTGTCATCAAATAATCGTTAACCCTTCTAGGTTAAAATTTAACCCTTGAATCATTCCTTATATCAAAATAACCCTATCTTAAACTTATAAGACTAAGGTTTAAAAAAACCCTTGGGTTAACTCAACCAAGGTTAAGAATAATATGGTTTTGTAATAGTCAATACCTCCTATACAAAGGAGTATGAATACTTTCTTCTTACCTTTATGTGATGTCATTAGCCATCACTACTTATATACTTGTATATAATTCCATATAAGGTCATTACTAGTTTAGACCTAGTCTAATTCCATCATAATAGAAGAACACATTAACATGGCCATATGGACAAAATAAAATAATATTAGAAGAGAGAGATTGACCTTGAGTATTCATCCAAATACATGGTCGTATAAATCTCTCAGACCAAGACTACAAGCAAGTATATCTTTGTTACGACAAGTCAAAGGATCAAATCTAAATATAAACTTTTTCTAAGTTTAGTTTAGCTCCATAAGATGGTGGATTCATTTCCTTGTTATCCACTAGAATCCTATGTCTAGATTTCTCTCATTTAGACATATTTGAGCTAAGATGAAACTAAACATTTGAGTGTTATTGATTTAAAATTTAGTTATCTAGTTGAAAGTTCAGAGGCTAAGATTGTTCTTCCTTCTGTATCTTGTGTTAATAATGATCGTTGCTATGAGAGTAATTCATCTCTTAAACTCATACTTGCATATGGATATATCAAGAATATCTCAAGCATTATAACCTTTTTGTTTCATATACTAATACAACTTAAACAAGACTTCATATACATCTGATGCCTAACATCCTTTGAATACAAAGTATAACCTTCGACAATACTTCAAGGATTGCAATCTTCCAAACTTTCTTGCAATGTTTCTAGCATAAATGCTCTAAGGTCGATCTCTATAAAAGGTTTATGCTCGACATTACATCTTTTATAAAAAATAAAGGTATAACCTGTATTGAAATACAATCGGATAGGCTCTTACACCACATTGTTAAGGCCAACTAAAAGCTTCTCCTAAACTTTAAGCAAGATTGACGACTTTTATATGTTCCAAAATACAACTTAAGAAATAAGAAAGAAGTATCAAACCTAAGGTACAATGGTTCTACATTCCAACGATAATCTCTTACCATTTCCTATGATTTCACGGTTTACACTAAATCAACAGTTACAAACCATTATCCTATTGTTTCATATTCTCATAAAAAATGAGCTACAAATGTTTGATGCTGATGGTTTACTCATTGCTGTGTAAGACCTCAAATAGGAAACAAGACAAAATATTGTAAACTTAACTTAGGATGGATATCCTACCTATTTGATATCATGGTGTTGCCAGAAATTTCAAGAGCTCACCCGCAATAACAATCCTCTTATTCTTGGTATTTCTTCTTTCGATGTTCTCTAACTTCCCTGCTCACCGCCAACTCCCTCCTCAAAGCATACCCCCCATTAATAAAGTTTTTGCAAATAACCTCCCACTCAAAAGATGCTACCAATGACTTAACTCAGTCATGGCTAAGAGGACTCGGTAAGACTCATCATGAGTCACTGCCCTCTTCTCCACGACTAACCATCATGGAGGCTCCATTACAAACCGCAAAAGACTAAATCAAAATTTGTTAAAACAAGGTCCTTATGGTTCACAGATATTGACACATGGGAGCAAGTGCTATTACTTCTCCCATGATGCTCAGCTATCCTTATCACTAATGATTCTAAGAGAGTCATGGTTTTATATCACATAACCAAGACTGACTGACACTTGATCATTTAAAACCCCATGAATAGCATTAAATCATTAATAAGTGTTTGCACCCTAAATGCATTTTGAGTGGTGTGGGTTTCCACTTATCATGTTTGCTTGTGCCTTTAACTTGAGTTAGAGCAGTTAAAGAAAACATGGTATTAATTGCCACATAACACATAGTAAAGGCTCTTAAATGTATATGATAGATATAGAAAAATGATAACAAGTTAATAACTTTATTAGCAAGTAATAATATAATGCGACAAATGATTATCGCAAAATCATGATAGGGTCGAGTTCAACTCCCCTTCACAACCACACACACACTTCTTTATGTTGATTTGACTTGATAAGATCATCATTCAACGTTAAAAGTCGACAATAATCACGTATTCATAACTCGACGAAATCGTCTTAACGTTAAGAATTATTTGTAACACGTCAAGGGACTTAATAAAATAAGAGAACCATTTTACAACAATTATGTCGTAATATTTATGTTAAACATAAATAGCCATAGTTCATATTCAAACGATGTTGTTAACTCTAGTAATGACCATGACGAATTTCTATGACTTACAAAGATTCGTAAGGTATCAACTACCTATCAATTGAGTTTATTAGTAAATTGACAAGTTAAGGCTTACCTTTCACAACACATTGGTTCACACTTTTGTTAGACATCATACTCGTCTTTGGCAAATAGACCACTCATAACCTGATGTCTGTATCTCTCTCCTCGAAAGATACTCTCTCTTTCTTTTCTCTGAGAGTCATTTGAAAACCTGTAATCCTGTATCAAACTTGTAACCAACAAATTATGATCAGTGCATCATTATTCAAATAATAAACCAAATCTCATAATGCAATATTACATCAATCAACAATAAAATATTCATTTCCATAATTCCATAAATGACATTAAATATAATTTATGTCTTTCCTTGGCATTAATCTAATCATTATAAGATTTACTTATATCCAAGAAAAAGTAAAAAGTATAACAAGACAAAAATTAGGGATGTAACACTAACAACTTTGTTTTTGTTTCTTATTGCTAACCACTGTCTGTAGGTTGGAGCTCTTTGTTTTTTGACAAGGTTATGAATCTTAAGGGGCTCTATTATCACTTTGTTATCATATTTTAGAAGGAGCACTTAGGTTTAGTTTTGGCTTGCATATCTAACCTCATTTAGCTCTATTTTTAAGTATCAACCTGCTATTTGATTCATTAGACTAACCTTGCAATACTCTAACACCTTTTATCTCATTATTTTGTTCAAAATAGATCTATGTTTTTGTGTAGGCTTGTCATTTTCTATGAATTAGCGCTCTCGGGACCCATAATAACATCACTAGTTTTGGACAAGTAACAAAGGTAAAATATTTTTTTACTATTTTAGTGCTATTGGTATTTCTGTTAGCGTTATCAGTTTATGGTTTAGCACAATGTATTCTATTTTAGCTCTATCAGTTGATTGTTTAGTGTTATCAATCTATCTATTAGCACTATCAGTCTCTGTTTTAGTACCATTTTTTTGACAAAAGTTGCAGGTCTGTGTAGGGGTTTGACTAGTTTGTACAAGGGTTAAGAATGTTTGTCCAAGACATTTCATCCAACTACTAACTAATTTGGTGCAGTATCATTTGTCCAAGTTCAACTTTTTATCACTAGCTTAGATGCACCTAAATTAGCTTAGTTGGGAATTAACCATTGTTTGTCGTGTTTGGTTTGCTTGTAGACATATACTCTCCCCTCGCACCTTAGGGTGATCTTGGGGATCAAAAGTCTACTTGCAAACACTTTTATTGCTTTTTAGTGTTATCCCAAAGGGGTTATCCTTTTTGCGTATACTCTCCCCTTGTGCCTAGTGCAATCTTGGATGATCAAAAGCAAGGGATAATTTCTTCTTAGGAGGCCTACTTGGGGATTTCATCACCCCAAGAGACGACCTCTGTTGGCAAGAGACACTGCTCTAGTATCGAATTGTATGTTGTCATTGATGGCAACAAGGCTCAGAGATCTTATCACCATGACAGGAAGAGATAACTCCGGAAGGACATATTGGATTTCAGGACCGGTTGACAGAAAATGGCTAAGTATGGGTATACACAGAGTAGAGGACAGTAAGTGGGTTAGTATGCCTCTGCAGAAGATGATCTAGAAATGCAGCTCAGATATGATATTTATAAGTGCTTAAAGTTGTTATGTTCCAAAGATTAAGTCCTGCCTTCCTCTGAAAGTCATTTGGAAGAAATATCTAAGTCTGGGTGAACAAAGGTATAACAAAGATAGTGAACAGGGCACATTGTAATAGTCCGCATTCCTCTGCGGGTGAGTATTTTGTTATGCAATTTTAAGGTGTTGTAAACACTTATATGAAGTGTCTTATTCCAAAGTTGGGAGATCTGAAGTCCACCAGAAGGATAGTTACAAGCTGTTGAGTATCAGTACAGTGTTTGACAGAGTTTGATAGAGACAGAGTCTGAGTTCTGATGGTCTACAATTCTTCACAAGATGATATCATGTCTTGCAGTTTTGAGGGAAATTTTGGGAATGTGTAAAGAGTCCTTGATATGATTTTGGAAGTATTTTGTGATCCACAATAAAAATTGCAAGTCTACATATGAACCTGTTAAGCATGCTCTTAAGGAACATGCCGACTAGTATGATAAGTCATTGTGTAGAGAAAGGACAGTGTGTGAAGGATCTATTTAAGTGATTAAGTGATTAGAGCCAACCTATATGAATATGCTTGGGCAAAGATTTGGGTTTGCATAACACATAGTGCATTCGATTGAGACGACGAGCTACATCTTTTTATGTACACGTTTCACTTCTTGGATGCCAACTTGATTATTGATCAAATCATGATGCGGATATATACGAGCGATGAATTTTGGTTAAGGGGGTGTGGATGTGTGTGGATGGATGTGAATATGTAAATAGCATAGCAGTGACATAGATTAGTGATAATGAAGACTTGGGTTCAGAATTCAATTGCTAAATGACTGCACCCTAGCATAGTGATAGATGCTTATGCAGTATTTAGTTTTCATGTGCAATTTGCTTTTACTTGGCAATGAGCCTTTTTATTAAGGTAGTGAGCCTCCAATAGGGTTTAACAACCCTTATTGTAATCTTGCTAGGTTTAGGGTTGAGGAAATGAGCCTGCTAGACCTAGTTGTACTTCATGGTGGTGAGCTAGCATGTTCCAAGCCCGTGGAGTGACCAAGCCTGAACATCAGTATTTTTAAAGATTGCAATAAATATTTGAGAGCTAATCCTCTCTATGGTTTTTCCCATTTTGGGTTTTCCACGTAAAAATCTTGGTGTCCATGTGTCATGTTTTTATGGTTGTTGTTCATATGCATGTTGTGCCTTTGTGTAATTAATTTTGAGAAATGGTTGAAAGTTAAAGTGCATGGAAAGATTTTTAAAACACTGATTCACCCCCCCTCTCAGTGTTCTTGATATTCAACAACCTCAATCACGTGTATCAATGAGGTATATCAACCACGTGTGGGGGGAAAGGAATCTTGTACCCCAATCTAATTGCATTGCCATTGGGACAACCTTGGGGCCCCAAGTGATTCCAGACACAAGGTGAAGTGGTGCTTTCTTACTCGCTTGGTGCCACATCCCTTCAATAGAGTAGTGTTCACAATTTTGGGTCTCATGTACCTTATGTATGAAGAGGACTCCCTAGAAGCTTGTGCTATCCTAGCTTAAGATCTTTTGACCGTCTTATCTTGTGGTGCATCGCTGCAATATGAGGGGAAGATTACTCATTGTACCACTATACTTGAGATAGGGTCTACTTTGGGCAAGACAAAAGTCTCCAAAGTAAGGTAGTAATGTGGTCCATGACCTTATTTTCCCTATCTATCCAAGCTATGGCACAAAGGTATTAATGGGGGTGGCAACCTTGGTTCACTTTTGAGTTAATGTTGACCCACAACCATTTTGTGAGATCCACAAGATATGACACTCCCACTTGACTAATTTCTAAGATGTTCATGTGAATGGTGTTTCTTATTTATTGAAGTCCATATAAGCCAATTAGTCAAGTCCACCTTGAGTCAAGCCATTGTGTTTTCTTGCTTGATTTTATGCTTGCCAAGAACCTTTGAAATCCAAAAAACCAAAATTGCCATCAAAATTAATCAAATCCAACCTTTGAACAGTCAATTAACGCTACCAGTCCTCTATTTAGCACTATTGGAACATCTATTAGCACCATCTAGCATACCTTGTTTTAGTGCCTTCAGTCTGTCTTTCAACACTATCAGTCATTCTGTTAGCACCATTGGGCCAGACTTTATCACCATTTTCCTCTGTGTCCAAAAATCACTAAGTGTCCTACAGTTGATTTTCCTAGAAGAAATTAGTTAGCCTTGTTGTTAGAAATGAAAAGAACAACTACACAAATGGAAATTTGATTCAAATGTAATTTCTGTAATCTTAACTGTGTATAACCAGTGGAGATTGTAATATGCAAATGAAAATATGCAAACCCAGAAACATGCAAAATAGAAAACTGAACACAACACACTATTTACGTGGAGAAAAACCCTTACGGGTAAAAAACTCCACCAGGAAAGAGGCATGCTTGTATTAATCTGTAAAAGATTTGTACAATACAATCACTATCCAACCCTCTCCACTAGTCTTCAATCTGATAGTATTCTGGTAGCGCTTGAGTACCAAAAATCCCACATGCATCAACAAATGCAATGGAAAATATTTATAGAGGAGTTTTCCCTCCAATTTGGGTGTCCACTTTCTCTCTCCTCCAACAACCCCACATGCAAGCATTAAAATAGTGTCTACATGCAACCACCAAGTGGCAATAACTTGCCTATGCAAGGTTGGGCACCCAAATCCAAGAATAACATGTAAAAGTATCTTATGACGTGTCATAACCATCATAGATACCACTAACAAAGAGTCTTCCTAATATGGGCACCTGGGTCTAATAATAGCAACCACAACTAATAATGGGTGTTGCATGTGTCATACATGCATGGAATCTTATGACAACTTGCAGCTCCCATAAATCCACTTACACCACATTATGACAAGTTGTCATACAAGCTAAAAATAGTAGATTCTCCAAGGGGAATGCCTACCCTCATTTAGTCATAATTTTTACATTTGTCAATAGTAAATATTGCTTCGTAACTCGCACAGTAACTCCAAAATAACCACTGTCAATGAGACTACCTCATTCCCTTATGGGTAATTCAAAATAGCAAATAATAAATGGGATAAATACAATATTGGAATTTACAAGGTTAATGGCACCTTATTCCAACATTCTCCCACTTGACATTATACATTGTAAATCAACCCATAGGAAATCAATGAAATATAATCAGGCACTAGAAACAAGGCCCATGGCCTCTCTGCACCACACGGACTTCTCTGTGCTCACAGGCTTGGTCAATGAATCTACAACATTCTCCTACGTGTCTATCTTCTTTAGCTCAATCTATCCATTTGCAACCAACTCTCAAACAAAGTGATACTGAACATCAACATGCTTAGTCTGAGCAGGATACATAGGATTCTTAGCCAAACAGATAGCACTCTGGCTATCACAACCAATCTGAATGATCCTACAATCAAATCCAATACATGTACACAGTCTTCTCAACCAAACTGCCTCCTTAGAGACATGAGTAGAAGCCATATACTTTTCTTCTATGGTGGACAAAGCAAGTGTGGGCTGCCTCTTACTCATCCAACTCACTGCTCCTCCAAACAAAGTAAACACATGGCCACTAGTGGACCTTCGACTATCCAAGTCACATGCCCAATCTGAATCAACAAAACCCTATATGTCCAAAGATTTATCAACACTATTAGTACCAGAGTAAACCAAACAATATTTAAACATCCTCTTCACATAATTCCAATGCTATCTACCAGGGTTAGACATAAATTTTCTCAAAACTCCCACTACTTGGGCAATATTTGGCCTATTACAAACCATTGCATACATCAAACTCCCTACAACACTAGCATATGGCACATTAGACATATCCTCAAGATCATCCTTAGTCTTTGGACACAGATCTAATGAAAGCTTAGTACCAATGGGTAAAAGAACTCTACCTAGGTTATAGTCCTATATACTAAATCTCTACAAATTGGTATTCACATACTTACTTTGTGACAACCAAAACTTTATGTTACTGCTGTCCCTTCTGATCTCCATACTTATAATATACCTGGTAGCTCCAAGATCCTTCATATCAAATGCACCTGAAAGTTGGGCTTTAAGCTCACTAATCATACCCTTAGTATTGCTGAAAAATAACATTTCATCAACATACAATGCAATGACTAGTATAGCATCATCAATACAATGAATGTAAACACAATGATCCTCCTCGCTTCTAACAAAACCCACTTTCAACACAAATGAATCAAACTTTTGATACCACATTCTGGGGGACTGTTTCAAACCATAGAGAGACCTATTTAATCTGCAAACCCATTTTCTTTCCCTTTTACCTTAAAACCTGTAGGCTGTTGCATATAAATTTCTTCTTCAAGATCTCCATGCAAGAACACAGTCTTAACATCCATTTGCTCAATCTCCCAATCATAAGTTGCAACAATGGATAAAATAAATCTAATAGAATTCGATTTAGCAATAGGAGAGAAAATCTCACCAAAATCAACTCCCTCTCTGGGAGTAGCCCTTGGCTACCAATCTAGCCTTGTATTTCTCCAATGACCTGTCTACTCCAAACTTTTTCTTGAAGACCCACTTACAACCTATGGCCTTTCTTCCTTTGGGAAAATGAACAATATCCCAGGTGTTACAAGAGTCTAAAGCCATCATCTCCTCTTGCATGGCTAATTGCCAAGACTCGCTATCATCTGAAAGAATAGATTCCATGTAGGATCTAGACTCATCTTTAGTACTCAATAAAGAAAATACACAACAGAAATCTAGTGGGCTATACCTATCAAATGGATTCTGTTGTCTTGTGGATCTCCTCAAGGGTGGAGTAATAGTCTCAATTTGTTCTTCTACATGATCATCTATACCAACTTCTTCTATAACAATAGACTCATCTTTATCAAAACTACTCAAATCTTCTTCTTCTTCAGCCCCCAATCCATCATTCTATTCCTCTTGAGGTGCATCTTGTTGCTTTAACCCAAAGTGCACTCTCTTTACCTTTTCATCTTTTTCTTTTGGCTGCTCAGGTTTAGAAATAGCTCTAAGTTCCCTGAAAATAACATCTCTAGAATAGATAATCTTATGGGTTAGTGGATTCCAAAGCATATAACCTTTGACATTATCACGATATCTAATGAATGTACACTTTTCAACTTTTGGATCTAACTTAGATTACTTTTCCTTAGGCACGTGAACAAAAGACTCACAACTAAAAACCCTTAAATATGAAACATAAGGTTTCTTACCTATCCACACTTCATAAGGTGTTGAATCAAGAGACTTACAAGGAGATTTGTTTAACAAGTAGCAATAAGTACACATAGCCTCTGCCCAAAAGCATTTATCCAACTGTGCATCACTCACCATACTTTTGGCCCTTTCCATGATTGTTCAGTTCATCATTTCTGCAACACCATTCTACTATGGTGTATACGGAGTTGTCTTTTTTCTGATAATACCTGCATGCTTGCAAAACTCATCAAATTCCTTAGAGCAATATTCCCCTCCATTGTTAGATCTTAATATTTTTATATCTTCAACCCTGATTGGTTCTCTATTAAGACTTTAAAATCCTTAAACTTAGTGAAAACTTCAAATTTGTGTTTCATAAAATAAATCCATGTAAATCTGGACACATCATCAATGAAGGTAACAAAATAATGAGATTTTCCAATAGAACCACTATCCATAGGTCCAAACACATCTATATGAATAATTTCTAACTTCTCTTTTGCTCTATTGCTTCTTAAAGGAAATGATTTTCTATTTTGTTTACCAAACACACAATGCTCGCAGAAATCAAAGTGCTCATTACAATAAGAGAAACTGTCTAACAAATCTTTATTCTTAATAGTTTTGAAAACATTATTACTAGTGTGGCCCAATCTACGGTGCCACAACATACATGTATTTTCAATACTGGCCTCAAATACATAGGAGGCATTACAAACTGTAGTGGCTTCAAGCTTGAAAATGTTTCCCAATCTCTTCCCCTTCGCTACCACCAAGTTCCCTCTCACCAATTTGCAGCTGTGCTTGTCAAAAGTCACATGCATTCACCAATCATTCAGCTTTGAAACAGAAATCAAATTTCTAGCTAATCCATGAACATGATAAACATCAGGGAGGGTTTTAATTCTCCCATCACTGAAACACAATAGTACCTTGCATTTCCCAACTACCACATATGTAGAGTTGTCTCAAAGGTAGATATTACCTCCATCATATTCATCATATGTGGAGAACCATTCCTTATGCGGGGTCATATGAAATGAGCATCCTGAGTCAACCAACTAGTTTTCATTAGAAACAATATTGCATGCAAAAAGTAAAACATCTTCACCTACATTCAAGGATTTATCCAAAGCACTCTCCCACTATTTCTTTAGGTTCCTGCACTCCTTCTTCACATGTCCCCTTTTACCGCAGTTCTAACACTTAACTCTATTCTTCTTCCCAAGAGTCTTAGACTAGCCCTTGGACTTTTCATTAGCCCCTTTCTGATCTCCTTTTGGTCCTCTTTCCCTAGACCTTCCCCTAACATTAAGAGCATCCCCTGAACTATTCAAACTCTTCTTCCACAATTCCTGTGATAGTAGAACTGAAAGAAGATCATCGAACTTCAGATCCTCGAGGTTAGCAGTGATAGCAAGGATAACATTCTCCCAAGACTCAGGTAAAGAACAAAGAAGTAAGATACAATTATCTTCCTCGCTAACATCAACATCTACTGAAGCAAGCTGAATCAACAATAAATTAAAAGAATTTAAAGGCTCTGCAACTGAATCACCCTCTCTCATTTTCATGGAAAATAATTTTCTTTTCAAATAGAGTTTATTTACCATACTCTTGGCTTGACAGATTTCACCCAACTGATTCCACAACTTGGGTGTGGTCTCCTCCTTTGAGATATTCAACAGGACAGAATTTGATAGACATAGATGGATGGTTCCCTATGCCTTCTTATCCAACCTTTCCCATTCATCTGAAGAGACTTCATCGGGTTTCTTCTCTTTTTGAACAACCAACCACTAGTTTCTTTCTTCCAACAAATCCTCCATTTTTAGCTTCCACAACTCATACCCCATTCTGTTGAACTTCTCAATGTCCAAACAAGAGGTTGATGCAATGATGGATCCATCCATAATATCAACACAAGATCTGCAAAACAAACACAACCAAATCTCCTACTGTAGGTACAAATTCCACACTACAGCCCAAGAGTCAAAGTTGGACAGGCTCGAATACCAAATGTTAGAAATGAAAGGCACAACTACACAAATAGAAATCTAATTCAAATTTAATTTCTACAATCTTAACTGTGTATAACCAATGGAGATTGTAACATCCAAATATGCAAACCCACAAACATACAAAACAAAAAACTGAACACAACATAGTGTTTACATGGAGAAAAACCCTTGTGGGTAAAAAAACTCCATGAGCAAAGAGGCACAAGCTTGTATTAATCTGTAAAAGATTTGTATAATACAATCACTATCCAAACCTCTCCACTAGTCTTCAATCTGACAGTATTCTGGCAACACCTGAGTACCAAAAATCTCACATGCATCAACAAATACAATGGCAAATATTTATAGAGGAGTTTTCCCTCCAATTTGGGCATCCACTTTCTCTCTCCTCCAACAGCCCCACACGCAAGCATTAAAATGGTGTCTACATGCAACCACCAAGTGGCAATAACTTGCCCATGCAAGGTTGGGTGCCCAAGTCCAATAATATCATGTAAAAGCATCTTATGACATGTCATAACCATCATAGATACCACTAACAAAGAATCTTCCCAATATGGGCACCTGGGTCTAATAATAGCAACCACAACTAATAATGGGTGTTGAATGCATCATACGTGCATGGAATCTTATGACAACTTGCAACTGCCATAAATCCACTTACACCACATTATGACAAGTTGTCATACAAGCTAAAAATAATATATTCTCCAAGGGGAACACCTACCCTCATTTACTCATGATTTTTACATTTTCCAATAGTAAATATTGCTCCATAACTCCCGCCGGTAACTCTGAAATAACCACTATCAATGAGACTACCTCATTACCTTATGGGTAATTACAAAATAGAAAATAATAAATGGGATAAATACAATATTGGAATTTACAAGGTTAATGGCACCTTATTCCAACACTTGTGATGTGGCAACATCTCAAGAGATCATCCTAAAATTATTTACCTAAGTCCATCCTTTGTCCAATTTCCTCATCCCATTTGACCTTAGAGAAAATAATTTGATCTTCACCTTGGACCTTTGACCTTAGTTCGTCCATCTCAATTCCAAATCAACTATTATCCTAATGTTTCATCTCAATTCCATCCAAATCCAAAAGATTTTCATCTCATCCAAACCCTAGTCCAAGTCCATTATCCCACATCTACCCATTTGACCTTAGAAAAACATTTTGATTTTTCACTTTGGACCTTAGATCTTATTTCATCCATCTTACTTTCATTCAAAACTTTTCATCCCAATTTCATCCAAGTCAAATCACATCCAAACCTTAGACCAACCCTAATCCAAATTATCCCAACCCTCACCTAACTATTCAAACCTTATCCCAACCAAATCAATCATCATCTAACATCAATCTAAATCAAATCAAATCAAATCAACATATCCAAAATCATTCCCTAAATCAAATTTGTGCAAGTCTAAATCTAGATCCCATCCTCTAATTTATAGATAGCTTAAGTATTTCCCTACCTTAAGTTATTTTATAAATCAGCCTTATCAACCTTAGGGTAAATTGGTTTAGGAGCCGACACTACTCATAACTTAGTGAATTCTAAGGTTCCCCATTTTGCTTGGAGGTCTTGTCTACCCCAAGAAAAATAACCCCTCTTCCTTTTTTGCTTAAGTGTCTTAGTCTACCTTAATTAAAGAGAGAAATATCCTTGAAATCCATAAGATCTAGATTTATTTTTGGCCTCTTTTTGGTTATCCTTATCAAGTATCATCCAAACTTATCAAAAGTATCCCTCACACCAGTCATCCATAATCATTATCCAAAGTATCCATTGTCATTTGTCATCCAAATTTATACCAAATATCCCCTAATCATCCATTAAAAATCCTCATCCAAATTTACCCAAAGTACCCTTTGATCACACATCCAAAAACCATCCTCAAATCCTATCATAAAATCACCCACACATCCATTTGTCTTTGGTCCAAAAATCTTTTGAAAACATCAATCTCTAAGGTCACCAAAATCACTCATCCATTTACCTTTGGTCCAAAATTTTCCAAAGATCAATCTCTAAGGTCATAATCTTCATCCACCTTAACATCACCAAATCAAACTAATCCATCCCCTTTTCATTGCATGTCACAAACAAGGTCCCAAGCTAGGAAAAACAAAGAAATGGAACCATATAGAGGAATTGGAATGCCAAGCACCAATCAAAATAATGTCCCTATAGTCCAACAAACATCCTTTGGCGCCAATGCTATGATAAACTCTTGGGGAGCCCAAAAAATACAACCACCATCTAACACCAACAATGTCGATCAAGAAGTAATAGATTTTATGCAAGATCCCAACTCCGTGGACTTACTAGATAGAGTCCTAAAGTCAGACCCTAATAAATACCTAGAATTATTGATCCAAAATGGTGCTAATGTACCCAACCAACCTACCACATCACTATTACCTATTTGTGCACCTCAGCCCAAACAGGTAAAGCTGAGACAACACTGTACTTTTACCTCAAGAAAGAGATAGAACAAGGGCTTCTATAGATACAAATGACTACTACAAGATACTAAAACCACCCTAAATCAATGATAAAGATAGTAGTCATGATGATAGTATGCAAAGAATAGAGAAGGGGATATAGATCTACAAATAGAGACCTATATCAAGTGTCTAACACATGAAGAAAGGAATTAGAAGAATTGTGAAGGGTAAGAGCTCATTGTTGACTTCAGAAGGCCTACTACCTAGGTAGGCGGCCATTCCAGTTATCATCTTTACCAGGAACATGCATCAACTCATTAAGAGTTGATGCAGGGTCGAGACAAAGATGGGAAAGACATCCTACATGAGTAGGAAACATTCAGGAGTAAATAGGAGGGTGGAAGTAAGCTACAGTTTCAGATTGTTTCAATTTTATTCATTACAACTTACTTAAGTCCCATATGATAAAGGTACACAATTCATTAAATTAACTCATGATTATAATCAACTACATTAAAAAAAAAAATTAGATGTTATTTCCTTATGCAAATGATAGTTTTACAAAAGAAGAACAACAGACAAGTGATTGCACAAAACAACTGCTTATATTCGCAAGATTTTTTTTTTTTCAAAGTTCCCACACAAGCTATGGGAATTGACTATAAAATGATGAAATGAAAAGAAGACATATACATCTGAAACAAGAAGCATAAAGAAGAGAAGGGTATCTGTCATTGCCTGTGAGACGAATCCCCCCACTTGTAGTTGAACCATCTTCAAGGTTCTCCAGTTCAGCCTCCAGAAGCAACTGCAAGAAGAAGAGGGAAATGTTAGAGCTCATGACATCCTCCACTTATATATGTTAAGAGCATCAAATGTACATGTTCCCTTTTTAGAAGCATCAAATGTAAAATAAAAGAGATAAAGGACTATCCAAATGCAAACATGCAACCACAAGGAGATACAAAGTGAAGATCATATAAACAGAAAAGAGGCTCTTGCCTCTATTATTTATTTCTAACTTTTTTTCTGAGTGTGCAGGTATGTGAAGATACAACTATTGTAGAATGTAAAAGAAAAAAAAATTATCCAAATGAAGCATGCAAGGTTCCTCTGTCAGAGGTGCAAGACAAAGGGTGACAATATTAAAGACAAAATAGTAAACAAGCACCTTTGGAGAATAGTAACACAGACTCCAAGAATAGTCACTAGATGACTGTAAGAGCAACATAATAGGTCATGAAGGATAGTTATAAAGGCAAAGTTGAATGATACCAGTGACATAGGCCTTTAAGGAGCATCAGCAGCAGTCAAGAACAGTCCACATGAAGGCATGAAGAACAATGACTGCATCATCCTATTCAGACCATTCAGTCCAAGAGAAGGGACTATCCTTGACAGAAAATAACAAAGAGTAGTCTAAGCTATTAAAGAGTAGTTTAAGCTATTGAAGGAAAGAGCCAAGCATAATGAGGTTACAATCAATCAATTAAGAGCATCAAAAGTAGTAAAAATCAAAGAGAATAACTATGATTGAGAGATAGAGTTCATATAACAGTCAAAAGGAGGATACAGTCATGAAGGACATCATGACTGTCAACAAAGAATAGTATACAATCATCATGAAACAACATGTCAAAGAGTCAAAGGACCATTGTTTTCCCCTTTTGAACAGTCATATCCACTTTTGAAGTCTTTTAGGTTTGAAAGAAATGGACTAGCAAGCATATACAAAGACTCCACAAATATGTTGACATGCTTGTTGAAAGGAGCAACAAATAAAGCTATAATAGTCATTTAGCAGTCTATAATAGTCATACAATAGTGAATAACAATCATAACACCATGAGGAGATGCCATGAAGGTGTATGGACAGAGGTAAATAAGAGTCAGTCAAGTTCTAGGAAGCCTACCTAGTCTTGAAAAATGACAAAGACCACAAAAGTGAAACAGTATGCAGATGTGAAGGAATAACATTCACAGTGAACTTGAAGACAACATGTGGTCATCTATACAAAGATTAGTGGTCAGAAACAATAGTTAAAATGTAGAAATACTTAGTCAAGAAAGAGGACACATTGTCTAAGATAGTCTACATGCAGAAGATGGGGCATGATAGTGGTAAAATGGATAGTGAAGACACAAGGTAAACAGGGGTTTTGTATACTCTATCATAACAATGCAAAGGTCCTTAACACCTTGTGTAAGGTTTGTATATTCTCTTATAATCCAAGAGAAAAGTGACTCTAGGCTTGTCAGTGTCTTTGTTTCCAATCAGGGTTAAGTCATTCCTTTCATTGTTTTGTGCGAAATTCTATGAAGTTCTATAAAATTTTCAAGTGTTTGAAGGCTATCTAAGAGACTTTGGTGATGCAAAACCCTTGCATGGTTCTTGAACATTTGGGTGACAACATTAAGTTTCAAGGTACCTTGCATAAACTTTGAAGATCTTACACTATAACAAAAATCTATATTTAGACCTATAGAGAGGTTATGATATGATTGCCATACAGTATACAGAAGTTGTTCAAGAGTTATGAGGTCATTCAGAGATTCCTGTATTACTCATTCAAACCCTAAGAAGTTTAACAATGGTTCTCAAAACTCTAGGTAATAGTGAAGAGAGTTTAGTTAGGTATTGACTATGATCAAGGGGATTGGTAAAGCATGCAAAATAGATCATGACTAAATAGAAACAATGACTTTCTCTTGAATTTTTCTCTTGATAGAGCAAGGTACACAGAGCTATTATCTTAAACCTCTACATCTTGTGTATAAGTTGCTGGCAAAAAACCTCTATATTTTTGTCACACATAACCTCTAGAATCCATTGCTATGATTTTAAAGTCTCTATAAATCTCCAAACATCATGAGGGATAGTCCAAAAGGCCTTGCTCAACCTAGTAGAGACTGTTTGATAGTGGGTTAAAAGCATTCTTTCACTTGAATGCTTGTACCTACAGAATAAGCACAATATGAAGCCACCAGATCTCAATATGACTGTCTTGAGTAAGGACAACAAAGAGGTGATGAGGTTTCTAACAATAAAAGGAAAAGGAGAAGGAACTTCAAAACTGGCAGTTCATACAGAGGATGAAGAACCAAAGCACACCAACAGTTGTATCGGGTGTTGATAGGAGGAAGACCCTCACTATGTTTGGGCATGAAGGAGTATGGACAGGTGTTCAAGTTTTGTTCAAAGGATTTTAAAATTTGGCTAGCATATGGGATAACATGACTATCAGTTCATGATAATCATAAATATGGTGAGCAAGGGCATACAAGTTTAACCGGAAGATTATCATTGTTCTCTTTCCAAGTTTGAGAGGCTGTAAGGGGTTTGTAAGAGACCAATACACAAAGTATTACATGGACAGAGATAACAGGGATGATAGCATTCATTCAAAATAAAACAATGTAAGACATAGAGTGTAAAGAAAACCCTAGAGTTCCCAGTATCATAATATAGAAATGAACAGTAACTCTTCACATTTCAGTTTTCCACAGTTTTCTCAAAGAAAGAACATCAGATTGAAGAACTTACCAATCCATAGCTAAAGGAATCACAATATGAGAGTGAACAAATAGTGAGCACAGGTCCATGGTGGTGCTCCAACCTTCATAAAGAGCAAAACAAGAAAATAAAAAACAAAATGATGCTCGTTCTAGGGTTTCAAAACCCTTTTGACAAAAGTGAAATGCCCTAAGTCTTGGTCAACACCGACCAAAGACTATTAAAAGTCTTTCCTTTTATTCCTTATTGAAATTAAAGAAATAACATCACGAGCCCATGGAGAAACACTAATATAGTGTTTGAAATCAAGGAGGGCAATTATCAATATATTATAATTGACTTTAACATCTATTAAGGTAATTGATTATTATGATTTACCTTAATACTTGTTAAAGTAAAAAAATGAGATTATAATTTACTTTAACACTTATTGAGGTAAATTGATAATTATAAATTACCTTAATATTTGTTAAAGTAAATTCATAATTACCTTTAAATCATGCAAAGAGGAGATAAAGACCAAGTTTGACAAGGTGTGTAAGCATGCATTTAGGTAATCACCAGGATGAGTGTTAAAGCATGCAAAGGGGAGATAAGACTTTAGTTCACTTGGGATTTTTAGTCAAATTATGCCATTTTTAGAGGTCCACTTGGTCAAGTGGAAAGATAAGGGGAGTTCAAAGCTAGATTCACTCATTATGGAGTAGTTTGGAGCCCTCAAATATAGGCTTTTTTGCCTTACATGCCCAGCAACTATGAGTTCACAGATTTGGTTGAAGGCATCTTTTCCAACCACCTCATGCATTGGGATAGGAGTTCAGTTCAATGGGAGTTGACTTCCTCACAACTTGGAGAGAGATTTTTATGGTAAAAGAAAAGGCACATGATGCTTTTTTCCTAGTTCTTGCTAGTTGATGCAGTCAAGGTAGGAGGGTCCAATGAAGGACTATCTAGACTTGTAGCCTTAAACAACTAACACCATGATCATAAAAAAGATGCAACAGAAACATACAACTAACAACAGAATGATAAGAGATATTCATGAACACATGACACGAGATATATCTTGGGAAAACCCTCAAAGGGAAAAACCCAACCTTGAAAGATCACTTCTCATTATATTATAATCTCAACCTCAATACATATGCCTCTAAGGATTTTTAGATGCTAGGCCTCAGCCCAGGTTTACAAAAGATTCATACAACATCATATCTTCTTTCCTCTTCTTCTTCTCAATTATTTGCTCTGTAACTTCTACTTTCTACTTTGTTCTACTCCTTCCCCGGATCAAAACAATTCATCTTCTTGCTTCACATCTTCACACAATTTGTCTCTTTTCTTGAAACAATCCTTTATCCCTTATTTATATCTTCCACAATCCTTCATAACATTATCAAGTCGGCATGATTGTAACGTGGAGCAAAAACATGTAGAAACAAATAGGTCAGCCTTAAAACATAGGGTATTGCCCCACAAATGGATGAAACTTGGTGCGATTCTCCATGAAGGTTGGCTAAGTCCCAAATTACCTTGAATGATGTTCCATTAGGCTCTGCAAGTCACAGAATTGCTCTACAAACCCATTAGGCTTCAACTGAACACTAACTGCTCTGCTATGTGAAAATAGGTAATCTTCTAATAGCGATAACTTCCAGGAAACAAATCCAGAAAACCTAAATTTTGAATATGATGTAGATGATGATATGTAGATGCTAAGTCCTTCTCCGTGGCGTCTGATATGTACATGCGGTAGTCTCCAATGTCTCCTCCTTAGCACTCTGCAACTCAATATTAACTTTCCCAATTGATTTGAATTCTTTTGAATGCTCCTGCATCAGACTCTCAGGGTTAATTGAAAAGTGAGCCTCTTCACTTTGGTCTAAAATTTGTCAGAAATAATGTTGTCTCTTAGGGTATGTTTGGTGATTTGTTCATAAGTACTTGCAACTACCTCAAAGTCGGTGGTCTGTTCAAGTCATCCATGCAAACTTCCTCAAGTTCTTCTCATTTCTGGTGATCTAAATTCAGCGCTCTGCTTGCAAGTCTTTGTACTGTCTCAATGATCGGTAGTCTGAGCAAGTCTTCTCTTCAAGTTGCCTCAAATTATTCATTTTGTGGTTTCCTCTCTGCATACACTTTCCTTATACTTTTCTCTATTCTTTCATCCACATTTCCCTTATTCTGGTATACAAACTTCCTCTTCCGGTAGAATATCTTGTCATTCCTTCTTTCTCTATAATATGAACTTCCCTTTCCTGTTATGCTTCACACTTGTTCACACAAACTTTCTCTTGCATTGTTTTCTTAGTTCTACAACACAAATCTCCTTAAGATCAAAGTCTCACCCTCTTCTGGTCTCTTTGTTGAACTTGGTGAGGTTCTTCTTCCTCTACATAACCTACCTCTGCATTGTTTTCCACTTCTCCATCATTAGTCTCTCTGGTAATAGGTCTTGGTGACATTCAACACTTGATGCTTTTCACTTCAAGACTTGAGAATAGGTTCCTCTTCTAGTAAATCCTTTTTCATTACTATGGTATCCTTCATTGTAATAAGAATTATGACTCCTGTCATCTCTCCCTCTGTAGTATGAATTATTGTTCTTGTTTTTCTCTACATAAGGTCATATCTCTCTCTGCATCCTAATTCATATCCTTTTTTCTGTCCAACGCATGAATACTTCAATCTATACAACCTTCTAAACATACAAGTAACATATCTCCATTCCAGTCCATTAGTCCATCCATAATCCTTCTGTATACAACTTGTCCTAGGCTTTCTCCTCCACATTTTATCCCAACACATCTTTTCAGAGTGATTCCTTAATCCACAGAATTTATAAGTGTATAGATCCCAACACAATTCCTTTTCATGTCCATGTCTATTACAATAAGAACAATGCATACCTTTTCTTCCTCGAGTTTATTTGTTTGAACTTGTGACAACATCCTTATCCTCTTTACCTTTGATATTGAAGACATCTAAAAGTGTCCTCGAATTGCAAAGAATTAATCTCTTCCATATTCTCCTATTTTTCCCTAATTTTCCTCTATGGTTAATTAATTAATTATTTAATCATTCACTTTCCTAATGTCCTCTTCACTCAATTTATTCAAACAAATAAATCCTACCTCTCGCTTAATTAAATAAATCTCATTTGTTTAATTAAGGTTCACATGTCCACTTCAAATGAATTAAATAAATTAACCAAGTTTATTTAATTTAAACATTCTCCACCTCATCATATTTGTGAATTTTAAATTCATTTTTGTCCTCTAGTGGAGAGAAACCCTAACTGTTCTCAGCCCTTCATTTTCATCCAAAGTCAATTCTCAATCCTAGCTATTCATTCAAATAGGCTCTTCTATAAAATCACTTTTTCCATCTCATTTTCATCTCTTTAAGCTCTAAATCTCTATATCTGCTATACAATCTCCAAAATCTTGCTAATCACACACATGAGCTTCTCTAGATTGTTGTATAAACTTGCAAATCTGAGAACATAATGCAAGGTTAAGGAGTACAATGGAGATAGGTCAGAGTTAGCTTAGATTCTTAGTTGTTTTCATGTTTGCTTGATTGTTTTCTAGGCTAGATTGCACTCCGTTGGGAGCTAGGGTTAGCTATAGTTTGTTTTCTACATGCTTTTAGCCATTTTCCCTATCTCGTTCTGGTGAGCCCGACATGAAACAAAGAAATTCTAACATTTTTTTGTTGATTTTAGCAACTCAGCTTGTGCAGGTGACTTCCTGGTCTCAAACAGACCTCATTGTTGAGTTTGAGAGGCCCTTTTAGCAAAAATGACTGTAAATTCATCAAATTTGGCTACCAATTTTTTTTTTAAAAAAGTTTCAACCCCTATTGTAGGGTCGTACCGTACAGATTCATACGGAGCCATACGACCTCTACGTATGGGGCCTTGAATCGAATCGTTGATTGATTATTAAGTTTTTTGTGGCTAATAATTCTTCTGGTTACAGGATTTAAAAAATTGTTGATTAAATAACATTCGTTACATAGAGATTTTGTTGCAGGTTGAAATTTTTGTTTGCAGGATTTAAGAAATTCCCTGGCATTGCTTCAACAAACCCTAACCACCACCTAGCATCTCCTCCCTCCACAGTCCGTCAAAACCCTAGATCCACCTCCCAAAGCCTGTCGCTACCTATGCATCCTCCGCTCGACTCTTAGGGATCTCAACCTCTACTTTGAAAATCCATCACCACCCATTTCAAACTATGGCCACTATCATTTTAAGCTCCTCCTCTGCTCGAGCAGTGTCCTTTGCCAGTCGTGACCTCCTTATTGTCATCAGCCTCCACTATCAACTAACCCCCGTGGAGTCTCCCAACTGCCACCGAAAAATCTTGGCACCACCCCTTTAGAATCCCTGCAACCCTAATGTTACATAGTCACCGCTACTTCATATCTCTTGATCTACTAGTTGAGGAATTCTTTACATCCCACTAGCAGTTTAAAGACAACGATCACATAATCTCTACGGGCCTGATCAAGGTCTTCAAAACTCTAATCTCAATCTTCAAACCCCTTTAGAGATATTTAAAATCATTGACTGTGTGATCATTCATGGCTCTTAGTCCCTTAGTACATAGATTTATTCACCTTTGTGACCATGGGGTCGACTGCTAGCCCCTTCCTCTTTTTTTCCACTCCCTCAGCCCCTGGTCATATTGATGACCAAGGGCTAATCTAAAAACTTTAACCATTATAGACTTAACTGCTGGGCCCATAGACCACTCCATGTGAATGCTGAAATTGCTAATCACTAGCAGTTTTTGTTAACTATCAGGTCACCTGCCTTGTGCCTCCTTAAGCCATAAAGGGGCATTGATTTTCTTTTTCTCATAACTGGAGCATACAACATCAAAATTTCATGAACGAGGGATCATCAGAAAGATGATTCAGTGAACTTCACAATAATATAGGTTTCATCAGGTAATGACATCATTTTAGTAGGTAAATTTTTGGTCAAAGTCAACCCTAATTTTAAACTTCAAATGAGCATAAATAGTGCAAATTTGGTCCAATTTCAGTGATTTTTTTTAAATTGCTTAAAAATTCCTAAATTTTTTGATGTCACTTTTAGTTTTGTTGTGATTGATCTTCATTTTCAGATATTTTCCAGATTGCATATTACAACCTTTTTGTCTTGGTGGCTTTCAAAAGGGGGTGTCTACTTGATGTTTTATGTTTTTCACATTTTGATGAGGGATTATATGCTACTAATATCTAATTTTCAGCTTGTGGCACTCATTGGGAGAAGACTCTCATTTGAAACTACTAACACATTTTGATGCATGGTTCCTTTCATTCTCATGTGTGTGTTTTGATATCATAGAAACATTTGGATTTTGGTGCACTAAAATGAACATTATCTTGTTGTTCTCATACTTATCTTGGGTCTTAAAAAGAATTAGTGTTTACTTTGCTTGGTGATTTTGTTGGTGTTTTGAGGTGTGTATGCTCTTCCCTTGCACATTTTATGATCTTGGGAATCTAAAATACTTCTTAACACTTTCATTATCACACCACACATCTATTTTCTAAGGGTACATGAACATTGTCTAGAGTGGTCAAACACATGTGTATGCTCTCTCCTCGCATCTTTGCATGACCTTGGAGATCAAAAACATGTGTTTGTACCACTTTTGTGCAAACCTTTAGAGGGTCTGCCTCCCAATTTGTGAGAGGGAATGACCCAAGCGGTACTTTTGTTTCGGTCCGCTATACAAATAATTGTGGTTGTGACGAAAGTCATCAATCACCTGGTGTTGTTCTATACCAACAAAAGTCTCCCTTAGTATCCAAGTGATGCTTAAAAACCCTTTCTAAGCATTGGGAGGCCTCTTAAATGAGTAAACTACTGCATGTATAGACACCAGTATATCCTGAAACACTGATTAAGAACCATTTGTGCTACTTGCCAAAAACGCTTTTTACTTGTTGGTGCAAGAGGTCGAACCTCCCAAGCTACCTCGTGTGTACTATTCATTATGTTGGGTGAATATTTTGTCATTTAGCTAACCAACAACAAAATGGTTATATTGCCACAACTATAATTAGACTAAGTCTCTCCTCTTAGCAAGGGGAGGTTCCCTTTAGGTAATGAGCTCTTTCTAACAAGAAACTTTTGATACTCAAAATGAACTAAAAACTATATTGGGGTGTTATCACTTCATCCTATTCTCTTCTTTCAGAATAGATGCTTTTCTCTTCAAAATAACAACTTCAACAAAAAACAATGTTTAATAACTTACAAATCAAGACAAACTATAGAAACACAAAGTTTTCTATTGCTTCACTTATCTTCTCCAAATAAACCTTATTGAACTCAAGTGTAGCCCAAAGTCTCCACTTTCACCCAATATGATATGACTAACTTGCACACAATAGTTTGTAACACAAATTCTCTAAACAATTGTATCTTCACAAACATAAGCACAAACTCCCGCAATGAGAAAATAACACAAAGTCTATTTAACCAAAACAAGAACACTTCTCTCAAATTTCAATAAACTCCACAATTCCAGTAATGCTCCAATATAATATAACACCAATGATATAAGAACACTGATCTCATAATGCAATGTGATTCAACTCAAAGTTTGATACTCAAGTTGCTTGCTTATATTGATATTCACTTGAAAACTTGATAAACATAAAAAGCTCAAAGTCATGAAATGTTTTCCAATCCGGCAGAGTTTCTTTGCAATAGATAAAAGATAAATATTACAATGAAGGCCCTCTTTATTTATAGGGAGAGGCCTTGAGAAAATTTAGGAAAAACCTAACTACTTTGACTTATTCAAAAATAGGAGTCCTTATTGACTTGGGACTTCCTTTGTTTACACATGTAATTACATTTTGGAAAAGTACATGTGAAAATGTCCAAAACTAAAAATAAAGTACATATAAAAACTAATTGAAAAATATGCTAAGGCATGATGGCTTTTATCAACTCCCATTCCCTAAAATCTGCACACATCTTCATAACAATCAGTCCACAAACCCAATTCAAGAGTAACTTGCTAGGTTTGATGACTCAGCGTCTTTGTGTGCCACTCCCATTGTCACTGCTATCTGTTCTCCAATGTCTATTGCACTATTCATACATGATTGCACCTTTAACTGTCCACTTCATCCTACTATCTTATGCTTCATTACTTTGACTTTCTTAGGAGATGGGTCAGTCATTTGAAAAGAAGACTCCTTCGGATGAATTGAAGACCTTGGCATCTTTGCAGGAGAAACTATAACAAAAACTCATGATCTTACAATTAGGGAAAAAAATGGGCAACTTTGGGAAACTACATGTCGTCGATAATGACCAGAGGAATGAGCTTGAAAGTGCTAAAGAGTGAGTGAGGTGAAGAAACAGACGAAAGCGGGCTCAGGGTAGCTTTTTGGAAAATTCTCCAGAGTTAGAAATTTTTTGAAAAGTGAATGCATGGGCGGCCAGAATGATCACTCTTGCATGTGGGGCAGGTCATTAGCATGCACAGTCGGTGGTTTTGACCGTTGTTGCGTGAGGAGAAATTGAGTTTGATGCAAGGGCGGTGAAACTGACCACCCTTGTATGACAGAAAAAATTGCAAGTCACTGTGTGCATAGGTGGCGAGAATGCCCGCTTAGGCATGTTGGAGGAAAAACAAATGTTTAGATGTGAAGTCAGTTCAATGACATGTAATGTCGGTCCTTCCCACCGATCAAGCATATCTTTGCAAATCATTGAACTATAGTGACATTAATGTCACTCGTGTTGGCATTAATGTTTATGTTTTTAACCTTTTAAAACATTTTTATTCATTTTGTTTAGTTTGTTTTCCATTTTCAAAACCTCAAACAACTGGCGATACCTCCTGGAGATCATCTCTCTCATGCAAATCATGGATTTTGGATTTCTTGCAGATTTTGGTTCTCAACCTCACGTTTAGGGTTTCCTGTTTGAGGTAGGTCCTTGTTTCTCTTTCATGTTTTATTTTTCTTTTAGGGTTTTTGTTGTATATAATCAAATGAATGTTTAAAGTTCTTTGCAAAGAATGTTGTTGCGTTTAGAATCTTGTGTGAGTCGTTCTTAGCAAAACCCTCATTTTCGTAAATTTAGGTTTTTGTTTACTTAGGCAAATTTCATCATTTTTAATAAATCTTGAGTTTGTTAGTGTTAAATCCCGTGTCTTAGGTTTTTAAACTTGTTTGTTTTTCCTATTTAGTCAGTGGTTTCTACCGATTGTTCTTCAGACTTTTAACCTGGATGTCGTGGCAGTTATTTCTGCTACCTTCACATTTTTTACCCAATTGATTGATATGTATTATCAACACAAATCATCGATACTACATCTACCTTGTCTTTCTACCTAACATGTAGGGGCAGTTAAAACCGCCACCTCTACATTGAAATGAAACCTCAATACACATACTTAAGTGGATAAATTCACCGCTATTACATATGTATTGATTTTCAACATAAGAGATGCTTAAGCAGTCATTTTGACCGACTTCGCATTTTAACACTTGATCTTTCCTCAACGTGCATGGGCATGTTTTTTTTTACTGCTTGTGCATGCGCATTAAAACCTTGCATTCTTCCCTCATGTAAGGGCGGTCATTTTGACCACCCCTACACCAAATTGCAATTTCTCCTCCATATGCAATGGCGGTCAAAATGGTCGACTGTACATGATGAATGACTACCCTACATGCAGGAGTGGCCAAAATCGCCACTCATGCATGTCACCCTGCAGTTTTTCCTAACACTAATTTTTTTTTTCATTTCAATACCTATTGGCCTGCTTTCTCCTATTTCCTTGATTTGCGCACTTTAAAGCCCTTCAACGCACATTCCTGTGTTCATGATCATCAATTCATAGTAATCCCAATTTGCCCATTTTCCCCCTAACTATGAGATCATAGATTTTTACAGTTTTCAACAAACATCTGTGGTAGACACCATTTCCAGTTTTCTTCACAAAGTTGATGTCAGAGTTGTCCCCATCGAAGGCTAAAATCATGAAGTATAAGTACCGAGGGGTTTTCCCAGTGACTTCATTGCAGTCCAATGTGAAATAGATCAGAGATACAGAGATTGGTCATGTGGACATGGCCGATTTTGTGAATAGAACAAAATAGTCAAATCCTCCTCAGTACTTGTAGAAGATTATCGACAACAACATTCACTTGGTTGCCTCTTTTCCTGTTGCTGCCTGCAATCCTGAGTTTGTTCTTCAGGTAGCTAGTCATTATAACAGGGATACTAGGACTGTATCTAATTCCCAAGGAAATGTTATCCTGAGATTAGATGTTGAGTTTCTAGATAAAATCTTTATGTGCCCTCCTATTGAAAATATTGGAGAAATAGATTTTGCTCAAGGGCAAAAGGATTATGATGAAGATGTTGAAGCTGCAAGGAAATATATCAACAATAAGTGATTAAAGACTCCTTAGAGTAATTTGACCAGATGGCCAAAAGACCTCCTGAGAAGTGACTTTGTCGATGAGGTAGGTGATTTGATTACATTGTTAAGTCAAATAAGAGGCCTTCCTTCTTCATCTAAGTTTCAGGAATGGATGTACACATATATCAAGGTGATTCCTAGGGGTACATAGAAAATATTTTGGGGATAACAAATTAGCAATGCTCTGCATGATCAACTGGTGAAAGTTAACACAACTTTCAAGTTTTATATGACTTCATATCTTGTGTATGCTGTTGCAAGTATGAGAAGCTTTCTTGGTCTGACTCAAGTTGGTGATAGGAGATTGGTTCCAGTTTACGAGTATTATCCAAAAATTACTTTAAAGGGATCAATCCGTCATTTTCGTAGGGTTAACAATACTTTCTTTTCAGTATTTATGTGTTTGTGGGATAATGAATTTGTTCAGAAGAGAGTATCAGATGAGGCCTGGGAAGTGGTGAACTCTTTTGGCTGTTTGTTTCTACAATTTCCAACTTTAACTTATCTTAGAGTGGGATATTATCCTGGTTATCCATATATACTTCCATGGTATCCTAGTGATAGAATTATTTTGATGGAACTGTGTAGGCAATTGATTGTTGTGCACAATAAGCAAATGAAGCTGAAAAAGTTAGGAATTAAGTTTCCTGTGGAAATTGGGAGGTACTCTGTTCAATTAGCTACCAAGGCCAAAATAGTTGAAGTAGAGATGCAACTGGTCACTATGAAGACTTTCAAGAAAAGAGATCATTTTGATTTCAGAAGGGTACAGGATAAGATCAAGAGAAATTCAATGTTCATATGCCAATGGTTGAAGATATTTGGGACGATCTCAGAACATAGAATGAGATTAGAAAACTAGATTATTGCAGATTGCACTTGAGTCAGATTAAAGAGTTGGGCCTTGTAGATATTCCAGAGGGAATGGAAGATGATGAGAATGTTTTGGATCCCAAATACAATATTGAGAACATTGATGCCTTACCTCTTCCAGAGGTCAAATGGTCCGTCAAGGAGGAAATTTCAATCAGGAAAAGGTTTCGGCTAATTTTGGCTAATACAAATGTATGATTAGAAAGCAAAGGAATTAATCTGAAATAATTCCTTACTGGGTCAGAAACTGAAATTCAGGAGCAAATAGGGAAAAAGATGGAAAACCGAACAAAGAACAAAAGTGACACTCCTTCTAAAGTGCATAAACCAAAAATCAAGTTTGTATCTAATGGAGGTAAGAATGAGGTTGCAGGAACTTCAACTATCATAGAATCAGGTGTTGAGGATACAAATGTTGATAAAATGGAGATTGAAGATATTGAGATTGAACAGCAAGATGTTGAGGAACCCGATGATGTTGATGAAGTAGAAATGCCTGAGAAGCTAGATGAGGAAAATGAAAAAGAACAAGAGAAGGAGGAGAATGTAGAACATAAACAACTTGGTGATTCACATCAGTCTCCTCAGAAGGATCTTCTACCAGAATCACAATTTTCTACACCCCTTCCTCATGCTCCTGTTTCTGGTAGTTTTCTAATAGTTTCCAATGTTCCTATTTCACTTATTTTTGTTATGTCTTTTGATAATACCCCTATCTCTGTAAGAACAAGTTTTGGGACCGTGTTTGATTCCTCTGGTTCCATTCCAAGTTTATCTTCCCCATCTTTTTATATTGGTGAACAATCTATTCTGGAGCATCTTCTGGATGGTGCAAAGAAAGTTGTTGACACAGGTGCAGTTTTTACCAACACTAGTCCTATTGTTACTATAACAGGTGTGAGAATGGATCCAACAAAATAGGTAATTGACTCTTCTCCAAATGTTGGTGCCTCAACACTTCCTCCATGGTTATCTACATACACTCCCAAGAGGAAGAAATAAGAAATTTCACCTAATGAAATTGATATAGAGAAGTTACTTTCTGCTAAGCCAAATGCCTAGAAAAAGAAACCTAAAACTGTTTCTAGGCTTATTAATGAAAAAGGAGTCAGATATGCAGAAATTGCTAAGCCACCAGATGATGCCACTACAGATACTTTTGATATGAATGATTATATTGTCTCCATAGTTGAGTTAGGTAAGCTAACTCATGAAGGTATCAAGGTAGATTTTCAAGATACTGTAAGTTCATTGCTTGAAAAATATGATGAGGTCAAGAAGGAGAAAGAGCAGTACAAAGAAAAGGCAAAACAACTCGCTGCTATTCTTTAGAAAATAGTAAAATCATTTGAGATTGTGGAACCTATGGCAGTGACTGTTGATGACCCTCTTATTCAAAACGTTGAGAAGGTTCAGGATAGAGGGAGAGTAGTTGGTGACATTGTGGAGTGTTTGTTGGCACAAGGAAGAGTTCTATTGCAGACCACAGTGGAAAGAAAAGGAAAGATGGACAAGGCAAAAGTTGAGCTTGATAACCTTATTGATTTACTTTCTCAAGAACTACAATATAAAGAGGGAAGCTTAGAGGAGTGGATTGAGATGAAAAAGATCAAAATAAAGAATCTGATAGCCATTGGGGTCATCTCAAACTGAGAGTCTTATCTTAAGACTAAGGACTCTCTTGTCCATCGCATCAATGTAATAAAGGGTTTACTTTATGACTTGTGCCAAGTACATGTGAAAACAGTGAAGACAGTAATATCTTGCTTCTACACACTCTCGTGCACTCTGACAGGTGAAAGTCACAAGTTTCTCTCAGTAGAGGAAATGATAGATGCTTTCGAGAAAATGGTGCAACAAAAATTTGAAGATGAAGTGCCTACAGTGGTTTCGATAGATAGCCTTTATGATCATCACTCAACTTTTGAGAATCTAAAGGATAATCTTGAGAAGCATGAGAAAACAATAAAGGCTATCAGGGATGCAATTCTCAGGACTCATATTATCTCAGAGAATATAGCCAAGTCTGATGTATGTGAAATGGTAGTGGTGCAAACTATGTATAAAAACTTTTTGAAGAAGAACGATGGTGGCAGCTAAAGTTCCTTTTCAATGCCTTAGTTTATTTTCAGTCTTATAGATGTAATTTGAATTTTGTTATGGACATACTCACGTGTAATTTTCCAAAATGTAATTACATATGAGACAAAATAAGTCATAAGTTAAATAGGACTTTTTTGTTTGAATAAGTCAAGGTAGTTAAGATTTCCCTATTTTTGCTCTAGGATCCTCCCTATAAATAAAGAGGGCCTCTATTGTAATCTTTATCTTTCATCTATTGCAAAGAAACTCTGTCGGATTGGAAAACATTTCAAGACTTTGAGATTTTTATGTTTATCAAGTTTTCAAGTGAATATCAATATAAGTAAGCAATTTGAGTATCAAACTTTGAGTTGAATCACATTGTGTTATGAGATCAATGTTCTTATGTCATTGGTGTTATATTATATTGGAGCATTGCTGGAATTGTGGAGTTTATTGAAATTTGAGAGAAGTGTTCTTGTTTTGGTTAAATAGACTTTGTGCTATTTTCTCATTGAGGGAGTTTGTGTTTATGTTTGTGAAGATATAATTGTTTAGAGACTTTGTGCTATAAATTGTTGTGTGCAAGTTAGTTATATCATATTGGGTGAAAGTGGAGACTTTGGTCTACACTTGAGTTCAGTAAGGTTTATTTGGAGAAGATAAGTGAAGAAATAGAAAACTTTGTGTTTCTATAGTTTGTCTTGATTCGTAAGTTATTAAACATTTTTTTTGTTGAACTTGTTATTTTGAAGAGAAAAGCATCTATTCTGAAAGAAGAGAATACGATGAAGTGATAACACCCCAATATAGTTTTTAGTTCATTTTGAGTATTAAAAGTTGCTTGTTAGAAAGAGCTCATTATCTAAAGGGAATCTCCCCTTGCTGAGAGGAGAGACTTAGTCTCATTATAGCTATGGCGATATAAACATTTTGCCGTTGGTTAGCTAAACGACAAAATATTCACCCAACATAATGAATAGTACACACAAGGTGGCTTGGGAGGTCCGACCTCTTGCACCAACAAGTAAAAAGGGTTTTTGGCAAGTAGCACAAATGGTTCTTAATTAGTGTTTCAGGATATACTGGTGTCTATACATGCAGCAGTTTATTGGTGTCCTAATAATCATTCCTAATCATTACACATCATCATCCTCATCCAATCAACATCATACTAATCATTCTCCTAATCATATCCAAGGCATCCTTACCAAACCCTAATCACCTCTTTCATCTAATCACCATCATCTTAATCATCCTAGTCAAAACCCTAATCATCTTCATTCATAATCCAATCAACTTCATCCCAATCCATCGAAGTCATCTAATCTCATCACTACACATCATCATATTCATTCTATTCTAACCAATCACATCCAAATCATATCCTAACCATTCATTCCAATCCAATCAATTTCATCCTAATCATTCCCCTACACAATACACCACAGTCGTAGGGAAACCTTTGAGCGTCTACTCTCCCTATCAAATCTGACTACAACTGTGTCAAACCATTATAGACCTACTAGTTTTGTTCACCCACTACATATTCAATTTCATTCCACTACATATTCAATTTCATTCCTTTAGGAGTAGGTTGCATTGAACATTAGAATTCAGCCCTTGACATCTATCGAGGTTCCCAAAAATAGTCTTCCTAAGGTTGAAACATAGGGAGAAACTGTCGAAACTTGACTGTATCACAAGTACAAATTTGGACCAAGAGACCTTGACATATTTTTCAAATCAATCATAACTAGGCTTAATACTCCAAGGCTAGTTTAAGTCCATCCTTCCAAGTGAATTCTAAAACTGATGGGTTCACTTTAATCAATCATTTCTTACACTCCTCAAGGTCTCGATAAATCTAATTTATATTTTGACAGGGTCATTAGTAGATGAGAGTACCCTCTTGGAGCTAAAATTTTCAAAGACTAATATCCATTAGCCTCTATCATAGTCTGGCCTCATCACCTTGCATTGACATCCCCATAGCATCCCAAAATTCACAAGTCTTGTATGGTAAATACATGGTTGCAAAAAGAGGAGAAAAGGAGTAGGTCCTCCTAGTCATCCCTATAGCAAACATATCAACACAACATTCTCACCAACACATTCATCCTTTTCATTCCACATCATCCTTATCATCCGATCAACATCATTCTAATCATATCCCAACCAATTTTCATCCTAATCATTTCTCGTGTCATTCTACATCATATCATAATCACATCCTACTCATATCTTCCTCATTCAACTTTAACATCCTAATCACCCTTTCTAATTACATCGTTCAATCAAATTCATCCTAGTCCTCTCACCTCTAATCATATCCTAAACATATCCTAATAATTCCAAGTCATCCTAATAAGAACCCTAACCATACCCTAATTATCCCTAATCACCCATCTAATCATCCAATTAATCTCATACTCTATCACATTCCTAGTAATTCCACCTTATCATTACCCTAATCCTAGTCAAGCACTTGCCAACATGGTCCTAATCCTTGGCGATCCTATGTCCAAACCAAAGCCCAAAATCATACTTAGATGTGGTCCTCTTAATCTTGATGATAAGACCAAACCAAGACCTAAGCTTGTATTCCAAGGAGCCCCTCCTCCTAAGCCCAAGTTCATACTTCGAGGAGGCTATCTATTTAATTATGAGGATGAGACAAGTCCAAAACCTAGTCCATCCACATGTAAAATCAATGCCACATCAACATATCCATTCACACCCCAACAAGAACATGTGAGCTTAAGTCACCCCTTGAAACAAAATAAAGTGCCTTTGAATCCTAATGCCACCTTTGACAAGGGAGATTTCAACCTAGTCCATGCAAGCCATTCACTATCATTACCATCCTCTAATCCCCCATTAACTCCATGCCCTACATTTAAACATTACAAAAGTAAACATGTGGAGTCATCCAAATCTACCACTTCATCCAATACTTTTGACCCTTCATCCAACCAAAGTCCAATCCCTAAGTCTAATCCATCCAATACCCCTCTTGTCCTTCCACCATGGGACCTATCCACTAATAGTCCTAACCCACCTAATCCTAAGCCCTCAATTTCCATCACCCATCCACCTACAAAGGATGTGATCCAAGGGTTACTAACAAGGAACAACCTATCTCCATGTCATCCAACACATATGCTTGAGCCTATAAAAGAACCTCTGAATGCCATGTCTATTCCTCCAACTCCATCATGTGGTCCACAACCTATTGATCCTATATGTCTAAGTCAAAGTCCATCATGCCCTCATGTTGTTGATCATAAAGAACATACCAAGCCTCTTCTAGAGCTTTCCATTTCCACTTAAATTAAAGAGCAATGTCAAGAGCATAATCCTAAGCATATGAAATCATTAGCTCCTAATTCCAATCAAGATCAAACCTCTTCCATTCCACCCATCCATAATACACTTTATCCTTTCCATGATCAAGCTCCCATATATGATCAAGATCCCCTCTATGATCAAGAAGACCATGATGATTCTCTTAGTTAACTCTATGCATTCCATGGTCAAGAGCTTGCCACCTCACCCATTCATGATCCCACAACATCCACTTGTCATGATGAGACACATGCCGCCAAGCAAAAATAGAAGATTAAACAAATAACTTGGATCTTAACATGCATAAGGATACTCAAAATCCTAATGATCCTTCTTCATCCACCATCGATCCCATTTCAAATCCACCATCATATCCACTTGGTCTTACCACCTTCATCCATGAGTGTTATTCATTAGGACAACAACAGCCTTTGTCCATCACTTCACCTTCACCATCCAATAAAGAACTCAAGTCTAGTGTCCAAAACACACCTAGTCCCATTGTCCATCGCATCCTCCAAAACATGAATTATCATGGCAAAGGCCTAGACCTTCATGAACAAGGAATTTTGGTGCCCATACATGTCAAGGTCCCTCCATGCTCATATGGGCTTGGATATACACCCCAAGGTAATCAATCTTAAGATGTTGGTACTTCCTCCATGCCTCATAAATCTCCCACTTTCCATCACAAATCCTATCATGTACCCAAAACATATGTTGCCATTCCACCTCCATCATCCTACAAATGTCAAAAGCATGTGACCATACACCTTCCACCATCCAATTTGCTTCCACTTCTTCCAACTCTGCATATCCCTCCATCCACTTTGCCACCATTGCTCCCAATACCCACTTATCCACTTATCCAAAAACACATTCATAATCATGACCAACAAATACACACATTGTCTAAACATGAAGCTTCCACCATGTCCACGGGATTCAAAAATAAAAATTTGGATGCCTACACTCATAAAGCTAAAAATCCTAAAGGTCCTAATGCCTTAGGACATCAATTCAAAAAGTCAAAGCCCATACCTCTAAAAGAAAAGTCAAAAACTACAATGGTTTGGGTCCCTAGAAACAAAAAAGAAAGTCAAATGAGGCATCCACATCTCAAAAATCCCAAGCATTCTCTTCCATTCAAAAATCCCATTCCATCCAAAAATCCCACAAGCAAAACAAAAGTCATAAAAATCCTAAGTCTATGTGGGTACCTAAATCACTCCATCATTAATCTCCTAGACAAACATCTCCATTACTTCCTTCACCACCTCCACATCAAAAGCTTTAATGTTTATCAAGGTGTGTACCATTGGTCATGGTCCCCTTCCATTCCATGACATTTCCACATATCTCCATCTCCCCATCTTTTAGCCATTATCCTACATATTTCACCCATCACCTTCCTATGGTCCATGCTTTTGCATAAGCCTTTCATCCATCCTTATGCATAAGTCCTCCATAATCCACTATCCCCCATCCATCCATGCATAAAACTTCCATAATCCACTATCTACCTCATCCATCTTACTTTCATGTGATCCTCTTATCGACATCGATGAGCATAAGAACATTTGACATGGTCCATGCGATGACATCCATCTCTAATGGGACCATCACCTTCATGGAACTAGACATTTGAGTCCCTACTTTCCATATACACCTATCCCATCCAAAAAAGAAAAAAAAAATAGTAAAGAGAAATCATTTGTCCAATGGTGAAAACTTGACAAACAAGCATCTTGGATAAGTACCATGATGAAAACTTGGCAAATAGGCCTCATGTGTAGATTGATCTTCTATGGCACTTACACTTGGGGGCATGTTGTCTCATCCTCCTATCATTTTCCATCCTATCATATCCTACCATTTCCATATCCTATCTTACAATACTCTTCTTACCATCCTTATCCCACATACATATGCCTATCCTATTGAATCCATCCTACCTTCCTTCTTTTGATCTTGATAAAGATTGGAGCAAAATTGTTGAAACATGTTTTGGATATCTCTTGTATACCTCATCCTTTCCAATCCATCCTATCACTATCTTATCATCATAAATCTTGTCATGTTAAATCCTAAGTTTTCCACCTAGAATGGGGCATGTTATTCCTATGTTACATAGTTCTTGGAGATCACATCCTTGCTCTCTTACGCATACATCCATCCATTCCACTATCATCCATCATTTTATTCATCTAATCCCATCTACCTCCTTGCACCTAGACTTGGTTCTCCCTTGTCATTGGTATCTAGCACAAAGGCTATCTAAATTGTCATCCATTGACATTCTAAAATTCTCCAAAAATCCCAAAAAATAAAAACATTTCCAAAAACCAAAAAAAAATCGCAACAATAAAAAATCCAAAAAAATCACAACACTTCAAAATACAAAAAAAATCACAACACTTAAAAAAAAATCAAAACATTCCAAATGCGAAAAAAAAAAATTAAAACATATCAAAAACACAAAAAAAACCAAATATCCAACAAAACTCCAAGCAATAAAATCAATCCATCACATCAATCTCAAGTCAATTCTTCCAATCATTTCAATTCATTCTATCCAATCATCAAAATCAATTCTTCCAATCATCAATTCAAATCAATTTCTCAATCACATCATTCAAATCAATCAAACAATTCCAAGCCATCATCCAAATGCAAGTCATTATCAATCCATACCAATCAAGTCAATCAATTGTGTCAAATTATCCAATTGCATCGATGGTCTTGTCCTAATCTTAATGTAAACCAAATCAATCATCATCATAATCAACCATCAATCAATCAATCAATCAATCATTGGTTTACAGCTTGACAGGGGCAATACCTTGTTTACTTTTGTATCATTTGTGCATGCTTGCTTGCTTGTGTGTGCTATCATTTTCATCATGCATTTTGATCAAACATCAAAATATTCCCAAAATCCAAAAAAATCACAACATTCAAAAACACAAAAAAATTAAAACATGTCAAAAATCCAAAAACATCGAATACCATCGAAAACCACAAAAAATCAAATAACCAACCAAAAAATCCCAAGCAATAAATAGTGTCAAACCCCATGGTCGAACTACGGTGCCTCTGAGCTTTCATGTAAGCAAGGCCATCTTCGATGAGCCCCTGAGGCATTAGGTTAGTCCCTTAGGGCCCGTCGAGTCAACTGTCATAATAAGTCATCCCTTAACGAGATGGACACTTTGATCAAACTAAAGTAATTAGTATTTCTCACCTAAAAACAATCCCAAAATCAACAAGACAACTCATCAAAATAGCCAAACAATCAATCCTCATCACTCGCATGGTGACAATCAAACATTGCCATGACCAATCTGAATCAACAACCACATGGAGCATAGTTGAAACCAGGCTTTATGCCTTAGACAATATGTTTCATCTTTCAAACATCATCAAATCTTAATATAACAATCATCTCACAACTTGCGACATTCTCAAAACTAGACCACATGTCTTATACGGGATGTCCCAATCATATCACTTGCCTTAGACAGGTAGGGGCATTGTTGAACCTAGACTAGGCATCTTATATGACATGCTTCCTATCTTGAAACCAAGCCTCCTTCATCGAATCATCGTAATCAATCAAACACATATCACTTGGCAAAAAGTCCAAATGGTTGTTGGTCTAGTCTATTTTATTTTATTGGATCATTTTGCACTCTCATTCTTATGCTTCTCAAGGTAGTCCTTAAGTGATGAAGAGAAGTGAGGATAGAGTGAGACCTTTTTCTTTGATTGTTGTTTGTGGTTTGTCTTGGAAAAATGACTGGGGCAACTTGCTGCCTTGCGTGTGATTGGGATTCCATTGAGTGTGAATCAAAGACATTCTATGCATTGGAAAGAATAACTACTTCCTTGCATAAGGACTTGCACACCTTACAATTATCTCATCGCATGTTCTAACAAGGTACTGCAATTACTAGTCTGAGTCAGGCATTCCTTGTCTTTCATGTGCCTATTTTGCAAGAGATCACATTTCTGCACTTTGGCCTTTGTGATGCCATTTTGATTGTCGTCCCTTGATATAATAAGTTCTATGATGATAAGCAAAAAATGCAAGTGAGAAGCTCAAAAATCTCTCAAAGAAAGATCTCCTTCCATTCTTCTAGCCAATCTTTCATTCTTTGACCATCTCTCTCTCACATCTTCATTCCTCCACCTTCATTGCAGCTTAATGTATCATTCATTTCTTCTATCCATTCTCCTATCTTTCTTCCTTCACCAATCCTTTTCATTTCAAGAGCCTACCCGTGTTTGTCCAACTCGCTTATCCTCTCAAGGGGGCATCATCATCCTATATTTCCATCATCATCCTTTTCCTCTATCCATTTCCTTAGCTTCTTTGAAATGATGCTACTTGACATAAATCACATCATCTCAAAGAGGGGCAAAATGTAGACACCTAAAAGTGTCCTTAGATTATAAAGTATTAATCTCTTCCATATTCTCCTATTTTTCCCTAATTTTCCTCTATGGTTAATTAATTAATTTTAATTAATTATTTTTTTAATCATTCACTTTCCTAATGTCCACTTCACTCAATTTATTCAAACAAATAAATCCTACCCCTCACTTAATTAAAGAAATCTCATTTGTTTAATTAAGGTTCACATGTCCACTTCAAATGAATTAAATAAATTAACCATGTTTATTTAATTTAAACATCCTCCACCTCATCTTATTTGTGAATTTTAAATTCACTTTTGTCCTCTAGTGGAGAGAAACCCTAACTGATCTTAGCCCTTCATTTTCATCCAAAGTCAATTCTCAATCCTAGCCATTCATTCAAATAGGCTCTTCTATAAAATCACTTTTTTCAGCTCATTTTCATCTCTAAGCTTTGAATCTCTGTATCTACTATACAATCTCCAAAATCTTGCTAATCACACACATGAGCTTCTCTAGATTGTTGTATAAACTTAAAAATCTAAGAACATAATGCCAGGTTAAGGAGTACAATGGAGATAGGTCAACGTTATCTTAGATTCTTAGTTGTTTTCATGTTTGATTGTTTTCTAGGCTAGATTGCACTCCATTGGGAGCTAGGGTTAGCTGTAGTTTGTTTTCTACATGCTTGTAGTCATTTTCCCTATCTCAGATATATCCAAGGTCTTCATTTCTTGATCTCATTATTGGTTTAATAAGCTCTATAATTCCTTGTTGATATTTTCCCAATCCTTTTCCTTCATATCCCATTCTTTTCATGATTTTGTAACCAACATTGTCAACACCATCACTAACAATTTCAGATTCAGTTACACTATTATCTTCAACCTCACCTTCTAAAAAAACTTTTGCAATATCACACAAATCATTAGTATCACAAGAAACATCACAAAGCTCAATCTTAGATCTTAGACTTTCATTCTCTTTCCTGCATGCTACAAGTGACTATTCTAATTGATTAACATGTTCTTGAACAATCTAGATATTTCATTCTTTTGTAAACTATTTTCCCTTTTCAACTCTTCCAAATTTTCCTCCAGATCTTTGTTCCTCTTTTCAATCTAACCAAACAACTTGCATCCTTCTTCCAATTCTTCAAAACTCTTTTTGACATACTTAAACAACTTCATCTCTTCTTCTAATTCTTCATTCCTCCTTTTTACATTTTCTAATTCTTCTTCAAGACCATCATATTTTTCTTCTCCCATTTCTCTTATCCTCTCCATCAACTCTGAGTTACACCTTTTGATTTCACACAATTCTTCTTCTAGAATATCATTCTTGCATGTTAGCTTTTCATTTTCTTTCTTCAACCTCTTTCCAATCTTCCCCATTGAAATAAATCACACAAACAACTTAATATGAAAAGCTTACATGGATCTTCCTTGCCTTCATCTTTCTTCTACAGTGATTCATGTTATACTTTAGAGTTTCACACTTTCTTCCAACACTTTCTATCTTCCCAATATATCCACAACCATCCCAATAGGTTTGCATCTAGCTCTCCAAATTTGTAACCAGCTTTGATACCACTTGATGCAATCAAGGTAGGAGGGTCCAATGAAGGAATATCTAGCCTTGCAGCCTTAAACAACTAACACCATGATCATAACAAAGATGCAATGGAAACATAAAGCTAACAACAAAATGATAAGAGATATTCATGAACACATGACACAAGATATATCCTGGGAAAACCCTCAAAGGGAAAAACCCAACCTTCAAAAATCACTTCTCATTATATTATAATCTCAACCTCATTGAATATGCCTCTAGGGATTTTTAGATGCTAGGCCTCAGCCCAGGTCTACAAAAGATTCATACAACATCATATCTTCTTTCCTTTTCTTCTTCTCAATTCTTTGCTCTGTAACTTCTCCTACTTTCTGCTCTGTTCTGCTACTTCCCCGGATTAAAACAATTCATCTTCTTGCTTCACATCTTTGCACACTTCATCTCTTGCCTTGAAATAATCCTTTATGCCTCATTTATATCCTCTGCAAGCCTTCATAACATTATCATGTCAACCTGATTGTAACATGTAGTAGAAACATGTAGAAACAAATAGGCTAGCCTTAAAACATAGGGTATTCCTTCGCAAATGGATGAAATTTGGTGCAGTTCTCCATGAAGGTCGACTAAGTCCCAAATTACCCTGAATGATGTTCCATTAGGCTCTGCAAGTCACAAAATTCCTCCACAAACCTGTTAGGCTTCAACTGAACACTAACTGCTCTACTCTGTGAAAATAGGTAATCTTCTAATAAAGATAACTTCTAGGAAACAAATCCAAATGACCTAAATTTTGAATATGATGTCGATGATGATATGTATATGCTAAGACTTGCTCCGCAGCTTCTGATATGTAAATGTGGTAGTCTCCAATGTCTCCTCCTTGGCACTCTGCAACTCAATATTAACTGTCTCAATTGATTTGAATGCTTCTTAATGCTCCTGCATCACTAATTTTCCTTAGAACATAGAAAATAAAACTTCTGTATTGTAACTCATTAGTATTTTGATTATAGAGAAGCAATATTTTTACAACATTTTCAGATATTCTTGTAAGGACACTCTTATTATTTCTCAAATAAAGCAATGTGTTACCTTCTCAAACATATATGTGTTATGTGATTTATTGAATGATCTTGATGAGAAGTTTGTCTGTGATTTTCAACAAATCCTTTTAAATTTCATGTCTCATTCTTTGAAACTTAATACAAAGAACAATTAATTCATATAGGTTGTAGGTTGAGTTAGTCATTTTTTCAACTTTGGTAGTTGTGAAAGTTCTTAGTGTTCCTTCAAAGAAGTAGAAAAGGTTCAAGCCTTCCTATGAAATATTAATGTATGAGCATTGTTTAAGTTGAGTTGTGTAACCAAGCCCTTTTGAGTAAAAATTGTGAGTCAAGATAGCAAGAATAGAACTTATAAACTCGGTGCATCACCTCCTAGGATCTAATTTTTTAGTTTTATAGCAATCCTTTTATCTCTTTTCCTCGCCAATATAGAAGATTCAGGAGATTTAATAGGGAACCAACCCTCTCTGGAAGTTCATCTTCACCATAGGCAACCCATAGTCTAAAGGTGATCCCATGTTTCACAGGATAGTTGAGTTTAAAGCTTAACTATAGTACAATCCTCGTGACAACAATTTTTGGCACACCTGTTGGGACTTTGAACTAAGATTCAAGCCACTAAATACCAAATTTTCATTTCTATTTTGGTATGAACAATAATTTTTTTAACATTTTGCGATGAAAAAAGAATACCTAGTGACTCTATTCTTTTGGTTTATAGTAGATCTAGTGCAAACAACACATGAGAAGAATACAAACAAGGGGAAGTTCAAATCCTTTTGAAAACTTGTAGCTGTCACCACCAAAAAGAAGAGGGAGAACAATAAGAAGAGGTCCTAGTCCACCTAGAAGGACACGTTCTGTTGGTTCCCAAATCTGAACACATCCAACTCTAAAGATTTGCCAATTCTTATGCTCAAGTTCAATGGAAGACTTGGCCAACAGAGTGGGAGATTGTCTTTTATCTCCCCTTCACTTCAGGTTCTACCACACCTAGGGGGTATCCCTCATTTATAATCCATAAATATAGCTTTTCAATACCAGGCAGAATGTTCCCATATATGTACCAAGATTTGTGAGATAAACCCAGATTGGCAATGTTCTTGGATTATCTAACTTATTTATATCAAAGAACATGTAAGAACTAAACCTAAATAAAATAAAACATAAAATAGTTGATTTGAATGATTTATATTTAAATTCTTTGATTTCCTAGACCCTTTGGGCAAACAAATCCTGGACCGGTGCTTTATCAGGGCAATAGAGTCAGACCCATTACTGCAAATGTTCCCTCATGACAATAAAACTCCCTATCCAAAGGACCCAACTTAAAATATTACTACCTTGTAGTAATATGTCCAAGAGAAAGTATTATCTATGACTCTATGCTTCAATAATCCCTTGATATAACACATTTCCCCTTATATCTGACCTAAAGCAATTTAATCCATTCCTTTAACAGATGCAACAAATCAGACACAACACATAGAAAATGTATATGAATGAGTTTAGAAACCTTTAACAACTTCACTCAAAAGAAAAATGCTCATACCCAAGGAGAAAAACATAGATAACACACACAGAACATGTTTTTCATATAACTCAATATGGAAAGAAAATTGTCATTAAAAAATTTATAAATTTACAAAACATAAAATACCTCTGCACCTAGACACAAGAGTCGAGTTTGCAATAGAAAATACTCCCCAAAGTGTGGATACCTTGTATCCAAAGCCCAGAAAAATCCCCTAGGATATTGTTTTTCCCTGGAATCCCCTGTAGAATGGCCCTAAATTCCTTTTTAAAGGAACAAAAAGCTTTCGGCAACCTACATTCTGACAAACCCTTTAATGAAACAATCAGATCCTTATAGATTTTTTATGAAACAATCAGATCCTCAATTAAGAGAGTAGATGAGGTAGTTAAATTTCTTGGTGAAGACCCATCAACGAAACAACTTGGACCTTGAATAGATGAGCAAATTTGATATCTTGTCCTTACGCTGAATTCTCATTAACTGTACAGTAGAGGTGCACAGGAATGGTGCTGACAGATAGCCATTTCAAGTTTAAATCTCAGCCATTGATTTAGGGTTCCTTATGTGACCTCGACGCCTTGAAATGCCTCGAGAATCCACATCGACGATGTTGAAAAGTCCTCCGCTAATGAAAACATGCCAACTAGACGCGTGGCATCCGGTCGTAGCATTGCGGATGGAAGTAGGCCATCACCCTTTAGGCTCTACGCACATGTGCTAAACCTCCACATAAGTCTCTGTGTACATTCCCTCCTTAAAAGTTGGCCATGTGTCACCTCGTCGCAACCACGTGGCAAATATTCTCCTTTGACAAGATCCTCCTGCATGCATGCACAATCATTGGATCTCGGCCTTTTAGATCACCTCCCATCACAACACTTGGCAACACATGATTCCTTAGCTCTAGGTTTTCTATTGAGTGGCAACAAGCCCTACCACTTGGACAAATGTCCTCACATCGCGGTCGCGCAGGAGGATGATGGCATCACCCTTGATGTTATGTGATGCTGTAAAATGCGACCGTATGACAAATTTTACCCTTGTGAAGACCTTAGACTTAAGCTTTATGATGCAATGGGTTACAGAGGGTAAGACTAGGTAAAGGGATTTAGCTAGCCTATGACTTAAAAGGCTTAAGTTTGTGACTTAGATGATTGGGAACCTAGGATAGACGATCAATGACAGAATAAAACATAAAGTGAAAAGGGACTGTGGGACTTAAGGTTTAAGAGGAAATGAAGCTAAACACTTGTGGAGTAAACTTAAAACCCTAGACCTAGGCAAGCACCACTACGTTCTACACCTCCAAATCATAGATCTGCAAGCTTCATCCCAAGAAATCAAGTACAAAACACTCAAGTACCAACGAATCCAATGGCAAGGTAGTTTGCCTTTGTGCCATTTAATGATGGCATCCCATTAAATCTTACCCAACATGATGATATACATGTGGCAACCCATAGAAGCTTGCCTTTCTTCACTGGAGAAGATCAAACTACACCTATTGAGCATATCAGAGATGTGGCTACACTATGTTCAGTCCATAATATAATAGGTGAGAATGTTGCAATCAAACTTTTGGTTGCCTCTCTAAACGGAAAAGCACTTTAGTGGTTCAAGGGTTTAGCTATGAATTCAATCAATACATGGGATCTATTAGGTGATGCCTTAAATAAGAAATTTGAGGATAAATTAGACAATCCATCACTGGTAGAACAACTGACCATAATCAAGAGAGCTCCATAAGAGCATATGGCTGATTTTAACTTTCAGTTCAAGAAGACTTGGAACAAAATTCCACCCACAATAAGGCCTTCAACTCAACATGCATTTTTGTATTTCCTTAAAGCCCTTAATAGTGATATATTTGTAATGATTTAGTTAATGGGTGGAACTACACTTCCCAAAGCTTTTGACATCACCATAAGGGCTGAAAACAACCTAATACAAGCTGGTAAAATAGCCCCAAGGTCCCCAATGCCAGTTTTCCCAGAGGTGCAACCACTTATCCCATTGTAAGTCCCCCTATAGCTATTGTACCTATTGTACCAACACTAAATTATCAAGTAACTACCCAAACAAAAGTTGTCCAAGCCCAATCTCAAGAGCTTCAAGAGATTAAGGGCCTATTACAAACTTTTGGCAATGAGTTAGTGAACATAAAAAAGTAGCAAATCCAAAATTTCAGACCTTACCAAGCTCCTTATCAAGCCCAGCATCAGTCTAATCAGCCTAATAGGCCTCCTTACCAAGCTGATAATCAAGGTCAAAGAAGGAAGTTCAATGCAAGACCATATCAACCTTACAATCAAAATGCTACTGGAGCACTTCTAGAGAGATAGTTCCAGTCCAAAACAATTTGGCATAGGACTATGGATGGTGTTTCCAATGTAACCAACTACATAAGCTCAGTTATCCATTTGGAAAGAGTCAAGAGACTTTATGATGTGGTCATTAGGGTCAAAGTTTTAGGTTTTTTCATATCTGATTTGGGAGTGTTGTAGTTAGTTAAATGATTGCAAAAAGGGGCTCTACTGGAAGGATCAACCTAGAAAGTTGATTGATATTTTGTCCTCTTTGAGAGATGGTGACTCTAAACTTGTTTAAGGCTACAATATAATCCCAGGTACCGTACTTTACTTGCATGTTCAAATTAGATATCAAGATGAATTGTCTAGTTGTTAACAGATACAAAGCCCTAAATTCTGATGGTATTCATGGGTATCCAAATACTATTCCTGGTGACATCAGAAAGTATTTTCCCAAATATGATAGAAAGAACTATAAATCAACAAATAAGCACTTGCAAAACTTTTGTGATTTAATGGCTGATTATGAGATTGAGAGCGAAGATGTTGTTATGAGGCTTTTTGTGCAAACTTTGCAAGATGATGCCAGAGGCTAGATTTCATATTTACTTAAGTGTTCTATTTCTTCATGGTTTGAGTTTAAAGTTGTATTTGTAGAACACTTTGGTGAAAGAACTGATATGGTTTCATTGGTTACAAAGTTTATGCAAATTCAAAGAAAAGAGGATGAATCAATTCCAGCCTTTAATTTAAGATTTTCAATATCAATAAGAAATATCCTAGAGTACATACTTCCAAGTGATGCATTTTGTTTATTTGTTTACTTGGGGGCATTAGGGAAGGAAATGAGTTATATGTTATAGGATAAGGAACCTTCTACACTTCATCAAGCTTTTGTAGGTGCGATGGACATAGAGAATAATCAAAATTATGGGATGATGAAAGGACAAGTGATTGCAGATGAAAGGTACTACAACAATTCTAGTATAGGTATGCAAAGCAGACCACTGGGTATGTTGTCTTTGTGTAAAGAAATCAAACCATCACAAAGTAAAATGAAGTAAATCCACTTAATTAGAACATCACAAGTAAAAAATAAATCTCATAAATATGAATCAATAAAAGTCATTAAATCTTACAAAATTATGTGCTCAATCTAGGTGATAGCACTATAAAATAATATACAAAGTCCATTGGCTTTCATGCCATAATACATCCAATTACAAGTTACAATAAATATGTACAAGAAGTATAATAAATCAAAACACTCTCCAGTTGCCACAAACCCATATGGTTCTCCTGTGAGCCGAGAGACGAGAACATGGCTCAGGCACTTTTCCACCCAACCATGAAGAAATTACACTTCCCTAGATCCCTTCATAACACGAAGGAAACCCAACCCTACATGAAATGTTTAGCTACCTGGAAACAACTGGTAGGAGGGAACACCTGATGCAACCTGATGTCTAATGTGCAATTCTAAAAAAATTAAATGTAGATTGTCTCACAACAGGATGTGGCAGAGATATATATCAATAAATTTTGCTAGACAAAATATTTATCTTTTTCAATGACTGCTCATTTAGATCTAAACATTTAAATCAAATACTTACGAGTTCAATTCTTGAAAAGAGGAAAAGCCATCTTTGATAATCCACATTCGGCATCCTATCCCAAAAGTAACCCAAACACTTCCTAGATAAAAATATACTTTCTTTTCCCATAATAAATAAATAAAATAAATAATAAAAATAAGATAAAATAAATAACAACCCCTATTCACATATAGACCATCTTTGATCCCCTTTCCAAAGCATCACTCATCCAAATAATCTCTAATCCCCTTTCCAAAGCATCACTTTTGAGAAAGTAGTAAACAAGAACATTGCACATTCATTTAAATGCTTTAATAAATTTAGATTCTATAATTTGATTAGATTCACAATCCATGTTTCATTTGTTCTGATAGTTTGTAGAAGGACTAATGTTAATTACTATTTCATAATTTAAGCAATTCGTTAAAATAAGAGTTGATAATAGTGTATGATTGGTTTCAATATCTCACAACTAATTTTAAAAGCATAGTAAAATCAGAAAACACACTACCTCTGTTTGAATATTAACATAACTATTTTCAGAGAGAGTTTAAAAAGAAGCTACAGAAACTTTATATATCAAACTATAGATATCTATAAATCAGCTACAAGAAGTATTAACAATCAAGCTACAAAAGATATTAATTGGGCTACAAGAATTTATAACAAGATACAAAAATAGAGGATGATGGTTTAGGAATTTTATAAATCAACCAATAGGTGCCTATAAATATGCTATAGGAACTCTTAAGATGTCTACTACAACAATAACAAGATTGCGACATGATAATTAATCCATAACTACAAATTTAAATCGCATTTTGCTATACAAATTGACCTAGAATGTTACATGAACAACAACAAAGGTAAATAAAACAGGTCTACAACAATGATTTTTAATTACTATTATCTAAGTTTTTAAGAATTGTTCTCCACAGAAAGGCTGATTCACTTTATAAATGGAGACCAATAAGGCAGAAACAACTCGACCAAGGTATAGAGGCTGACGCCTATCAAAGAATAATTTCTAGTAGCAAGAATGCAAAGGTAGACACGAGTTATACCAAGGCAGGTTGTTTCCCATAGCCAGGTCGCCAACCAAGAAACATGCCAAAGAGATACTAGGTTGATGTCAAACATAGCAGAGGCTGATCTAAGCATAAAGTTGAAAGAAAAGCAAGTAAAAATAACCACAAATAGTTGCAAAGGGAAACACAGTTTGATACCAACAGAAAATGGAGGGTCGATTCCAAAAGATTAAAATAGAGGATGAAAAATTGGTGATAGGAATGAGACAAACAAAAATCCATAGCAAACCTGAGACTTAATAGATTTTACAATAATTCTCTGCAAAAAAAAACTCAAGATAAATACCTGATTCCTTTGTTATTAAGGGCCGAATCTATTTCCTACTGTCATGCCTATTCTTCTCTCATGTCACTGCTTTGTTTTCTCCTTTGGTCTCTCAAAAAAAGAATGGTGATGTCTTCCTTCTGTTGCATCTTGTTTTATTAAAAATCTCTGCTCATTTTGGCGTTGGATTTTAAGTTTTTTTGGGTTGCCTTTGGATAACTAAAGTTTGCATGAGATTTGGCTTTTCAAAAGCCTCTAAAATAAAATAGAATAAACTTATTCATTTCCTGTTGCTGCATGCCAGAATTATTATTCTTTTAATTCTGCTATTTAGATTTCTAAATATATTAGGTATTATAAATATGATTTATTTATTTTCAATATAACATAATCACTTTAAATCAAAACAAGAAGTATTTATAATAATAATAAAATTATATATATATCTATTGTAATTTAAATATAATTGTTTTAAGTTTAATTTAGATATTGTCTTCCAAACAACACTATTTATATAAATAGGAAAACATTTATTATTTATTATTAAATAATATAAAATACACCATTTAAATATAAATCGAAAGAACATTAATATTTATGACTAAATCAAGCATTCAAAAGGAACTTACTGTAACAATTAAAATACAATATTTTTCTAAGTATCTAACCATCAATCACATTTTATTGTCCATACAATAATGCATAATAAAGCCATTCAAAATGCAATATGAGACTATGTGAGTGTGTGAGTGCATCAGGGTTAACCAGCCCAAACAGTTCTTGCCAAGTGGCTAGAACATCTCTACCTCAAATATGTTCTCATCTTCAATGAGATCTTGCATTCATTCACACTCAACTTGATGTCAATAGGTTAGTTCCCAAAAACATAACTAAAGCAAAACATTATAGTCACATCAATATTATTTAATATTAAATCAACTTTCTAATTCACACAATTATTGTTGAAATGTGTTGGACAACTGAGAGGGGGGTGAATTAGTTGTCCTAAAAACTCAACCTCTTCTGCACTTTAAACATTAACCACTTGTCCACAGTTACTATGATTAAACAATGAATGCATGAAATTGAAAACTTAAACACAGATGCAACATTAAACACAAGAGACACCAGATTTTTACGTGGAAAACCCCAAGGTGGGGGAAAACCATGAAGAGGATTAGCTCTCAATATATATTGCAATCTTTGAAAAATTATGTTCAGGCTTGGTCACTCCACGGGCCTCGAACATACTGGCTCACTGCCATGAAGTACAGCTAGGTCTAGCAGGCTCACTGCCTCAACCCTAAACCTAGAAAGATTACAATGAGGCTTGTTGAACTCTGAGGGCTGTTAAACCCTACTAGTGGCTCACTGTCAGGCTCACTACCAAGATCAACATCTTCTTCATGTCTGAGATTAATACATTGAAGTACAACAGTTCCTCTGCTCTGCACTGCCTTTTCACTTCTTTCCTTATCTTCGCATCTTCGCACAAGGACATCTTTTCCATGACTCAATTACAAGTATTTATACACTTCATCAACCTTGGAATGATCATCAAGGTCGGCATTACAATCATCAACCTGTTGATGGTGTTTTTAACACGTAGCAACATAGATATGATTGTTGGGATCACACTTCTCTTGAAAAGTATCCTACCCAAGGTAAGACTACTCAAAGGATAATAAAGCTAGGTCTTAGCTTGCTTAGAATAACTCCAGTGGAATTTACCAGCTGTGCCAACAAGGGGACTTACATGAAATGCAGGGTTTATAAAATATGGCAGCAATGTATATGGAACAACCCTAGATAGTTTAAACTGTGAAGTCTGAAATTTTAGCAAATGGGCAATGAAATGCTGCTCAAACCCTAAATCTACCAAACTTGATACAAAGAAAATGAAAAAGGAAAAGGGAGAGAGAGAAGAAAATGAAATCCTAAGTGACAATCACAAATGGGTAAAATGTTGCAGATAGACAAATACTTTTAATAAACCATTCCCTATTTCACCAAGATAGGAAAACCCACAATGTAGCAAGAAATGATGCAATCTTCAAAGGATCCTTATGTTTTTTAAATTGCATTCACTTATTAAACACCCAGACAATGGTGCAACTTAACTAGTGGAGTGCAATCAAACTATATTCGATGACAGGGCCCAGGCTAACTAACACAACAACTTACAATCAATAAGCACTAATAGTATGGACCAAAGCATTCATCAGATATCTTAGCATTTACCCATCATTGCAAAAGCACAACTAATTAAATTCAGATTGATATGAACCATGAAAACCAAAATGAGACAACACATAAACACAAATTCCCAGCAACCTATAAAAATTGCTTTGTAATGATCACAATTTGGCAGAGTCTCAACAATTCATTATCAAATCTTACTTGTTACAATGAGAGAATGATGGCCCTTTTATAAACAAGGCACCATACCAAGTTTTCCAATAGACGGTGGAGATTAACTCAACACCAATGGTCTTGATTACATGGCATTTAATGAGATACATCAGTTTGTTGCATTTTTAGATTTGTATTTGTCCTTTAGGAAAAAGACAAATTGCAGCTTGCAAATACATTAAATCTGGACAAAATAGATACCCATTTGGTTGTACATTGGGAAAAGCCAATTTGTAAGGTCTAATAGAGCCAAAATAGTCACATGACACTTGAAAACTTGAGCTGATGTGGATTCATGGGATTCCAAGTGCTGACTGGATCAAAAGGAGTATTTTGATGAAGGTATATGCAATCGGATGGTTGCTAAATTAATTCTTGATGACTGGACCGCTAGGACATCTATGAACATGTCCTATGCATTGAACCGGATCTGCAGGAACAATAGTGATGTAGGCATGATCTTCAATGTCTTCAAACTTTAGGGACTTATTTCCATCATCTTCAACATCATACTGACTTCCTTTTGCATGTACAACAATAATTTGGTTGATAGAATGTCGATTCTGCGTCTCTGGGTCAATAAGGTATCTTTGTGTGTTCACCTTCCAAGACAGATCTAGTTTGCTCCTTTGTCCTCTTAGACCTACAATCCATAATGCAAAGCATCAATTTCATCATAAACAATCATTTTCCATCAATTTGAAACCAACATATGTCCATTTGCAGTCATGGATTGGTCAAAACAAGCTCATTGTCAATGTCACTTTTCTATGAACAACCTCTTAAATCTAGTGATTTTCACATGATTTTCTACATTTTTTACCATTTTCAAGTACCCATTTGGCCTATATATTGATTTAGGAAGTTTTTGTGGTCATTAGAATCCATTTGGAGACATTTATTTCATGTTTTTCTAGCATTTTCTATAAAAAGCGAAATTTTTGGGGGTCACAAACTTTTCATGTGTAGTGGCATTAATTGTCGTAAAACATGCCCAAAATCAACACAAACTTGGTAAAATGTTCATCATGATGTGACAACTAGTTGTGCAATTTGAATCCACCAAGAAAATCCACTTTGCACTTTCAAAAACTCAAATTTCAGGCCAAAATACCCAAAAATGTGAATTTTGGGTGTCTCGAACTAAAGTCGGTGAAGGTCAAATTTAGCGCAGGTCCGTGAAGTCTGTTTTTAGCACAAGTCCATGGTCATCAATTTTGGTGCAAGTTGGAGGATTATGAATGTAGCGCAAAGGCAGTGAGAGGGACATTCAACGCTTTTTGCAATAGGAGGTGTTTTTAGTGCCAGATTTTGAATTGGCCAGGGTGAAAGTATATTTAAAAATATATTTAAGTATAAGTTTAGATATTGATTAAATATACTTTCAGGATGTTTAAGATAGGTTCTAGATCCATAGAATTTCATATGCAGATTCTAGAATTTTGAGGTTCCACCAGATTTCAGACTTAGCCATTTTTCAGGGTTTTCAGGGTTTCAGACTTAGCCAAATCAGGGCTTTAGGACCATGTATCAGGGTGAAAGCATATGGACCCCTTAGTGAGATCTAGTTGAATTTGACATGATTTTTCAATTCTAAGACCTGGAAACTAGGAATTTCAACTTGATACATCCTGCAGTAGCAATTTCAAAGGCAATATCCAGTGACATGAGATTTTGGAGCAAAATGCAATAACACCTAATTTTAGTGCATAAAGCAACAAATGGCTATTTTTCAAGCACAAGACCACTCAAGATACTCCCAAGTCAATCATGAAAGACATCAAATGACTCCAAACATGCAAAATACCCAAATCTGGAACAAATCATGCACTCTAAGTACAAATTCACCTTATCATCATCATAAGTAACAAAGGTTGAGACTCCAAGCCAAAGCAAAAGAGGGTCTCCATTTGGTAAAATGGGGAGTGTGTGCAAGGCACAACACAACAATTGGAACAATCTCCAAGGTCGGCATTACAAATATTTACAAAATAGGTCTTGACCTAATTCAAAATTACGCTAAGGAAACATAGTATAGATGTGTGCAGATCATGGCACGCCTTAGATGGGACTCAAACATGATCGTCCACACCACAACACGCTTCTATAATCTTCAAGAGATCTTTGTAATCACTAGAATTAACCAATTCGGCTAAGATTGGTTACACACTATGTTATCTAGGAATAATCTTCAAATACGATCTTAATTCCTTAATGCAGACCAATGTTAAGGTAGGAACATGATCATGAGGCATCCTCAAGCATGTTTAAATCAACAGGAGCAACCACACAAAGTCAACCCACTTTATGTATGAGATTCTTCACACCGGAGCACATGAACTTCATTATCTTCGATTGACATAAAATAAAGATATCTTGTAGACCACCGAAACATGAACCATTGCAATTGTAGGCACTTATAATCATCCTAGACTTCCCTTTAGAACTATAGAGCAAAATACTTCAATGCGGAGTAAAATACTTTCTCTCTGGCACTAGTGAATAATCAGAAAGAACAATGTTTACTCTGGTAAATGTGACTTACTCAATTCTTTACACTGGAGGCTCAAACTTAGGATTTAGCATCTTCAGACATGTCTCTGAATAACTTCCAATCTGCAGATCAAGATCTACAACCAACAAGAAATGTAGAGCAATCTTCTAGACTATTCTTTAGCATGCAACTCACTGTCTTCACCACAATTCACTGCAACTCATAGTTTCTTCCAGAGAGGCAAATTTTCTCAATATCATCAACATATAAAGCTTTTAAACAAATTACAAAATAGGATATAGTTGACACCAATGACAACAAAGATATGTTGACATCAATGACAACACCGATTAGGCACATATTTGGAATAGTTATAACTTCACGATAATTACCTTCACACACTTGTAATTTACTCAAAGTAAAATAATCATAGCAAATGTTCATTAATCTAGAATAATAATATAGTCCATAAAATGAGATGTGGCACTTTGCCTTAGGATATTGTTGATATTTTGTCTCAAAATAATGGTAATCATAATTGCTTGATTAATAAAGGTAAGGAATGACTTGATATGAGGAATAAAGAAGAAGAGTTCTGTTGATAGTAAGGAATACTAAGAGGGGGAGGTGAATCAGTATTCCAAAAAAAAACTTCTCAACAAGTTTATTAATCTAATTTCCAAAATTAATAATATGAAAGCAGAATAAGCATAGGAACAACAACGACAAAGACATAACACATGGACACCAGGATTTTACGTGGAAAACCCAAAAAGGGAAAAACCACGGTGAGTGTTAGCTCACAATATATTATAATAGCACAATACTAGATTACAAGAAGGCTCATTGCCTTAGGGCTCACTGCCCAAAGAAATGCTCAATGCAAGAAAGGCTCACTGCCAAAACAGGCTCACTGCCTTGAGAAAGAAAGAAGGAAGAATGGCTCACTGCTAGGTTGAACTGCTCAGATTGATCTACACATGCATGATTACAGCTCCAATGAAGCATAGAAATTCTGTCTCATAACTCTTCATCTCTGACTGCTCTATTTTGCTACTATGCTTTTACATGGGAATAAGATCTCTCTTCTTCTACTCTTTATTACTTCCACAAGATTGCCTTACTCTGCATGTCACACACACATAATATTCACATTTGCATCACTACACCCAAACACCAAATTTGATCCCATATTTATATCCGCAACACTTAAAATCTTCATATTAGGCCGGCCTACTATGATGTAACATGTAGTCATCCCTTAAGTAGCTTGTCAGCCAAATCCACTCACCAAAATACATAGTGGACCTAAATAACATTTGAAACACCTTCTCATATGTTGGCTCCAACTATAGAACCACTTAGGATAAGGTTCTAATCAATGGAACTTACTGCACACAAATCAAACTATCATGTCAGCCTCAAACACAGACTGTTACTGACTTAGTCTAACTATCAGATCACAAATTACAATACAGACCACAAGACTTGCTCAAAATCATATCAAAGACTTCTTAGACATCATAGACCATATCTCCAGAACTACAGAACATAATATCAACATGCGGCAAAATGCAGACTGCTGGAATATAGACTGTCACTGCCAATCACTGTCAAACCATGTAGCGATACTCAATGGCTCATAACTATCTTTTCGGTGGACCTCAGACTCTGCAACTCTAGATTTAGACACTTCATACAAGTGTTTACAACACCTCGAAACTACATAACTAAATATCTAACACTAGAGGAATGTAGACCGAAACAAATGTGTGTTCTACTTCAATTGGCGCTGTATTCCGTTCTACCAGACTTAGGCCATTTGAAGATATACTTCCAGAACTGATCAAAAGCTAAAACCTTGGATATAAGATCATTTGAGAGTTAGGAACATCATACCAGAACCACAATACTTAGTCTTCAACTGCGGACCAATGCCAATCAAAACACTATTTTTCAGTCGCTGCCTCTGTACACTGCCAACACTTAGCCAAAATGACTAAGTCTTCTTCACCAAATCAAAATCTTTTATCCAACCTTGTTCCTTTTCTTGTTTCCATCAATGACAACACTCAATTATTTAACATAGTAGTGTCTCTTGACAACAATCTCCCCCTTTGGCATTGATGGCAACACTCAGTGAAAAATGCTTGTGTTGCTCCCCCTTACTTTGTACACTCTATTTTTCTATTCTCCTTTAGATGTATGCTTATTTTTCACTAGTTTTTCTCTCCCCCTTTGACATCAATGGTAAAGGTGTGTGTACAAGAAAAATTGTGTCAAAAATTCTTCAAGACTATTATATTTTGCCGCATATATATATACAGGTCCACATTTCTATCTCAATTTATGGCTGAGAGTAGAATATTGTTATAGATAGTCTTTATTAGAGCTATCTCTCCTTTCCATCTATTCTTTGCACTCTCCAAAATATGAATGTGGCCATTTACTAGAAAAACTAGCTTTTCTGCCTTCTACACATCTGAGGGTTTATCAATTAATGCTTGTGATTTTAAGGCTTCTTCTATCAGATTAGTCATGGAGTCTATTTTTTGATTATAAGCCCTCTTAGCTGGCACAATCTATCTTTGACTTCTTCCCTTTTCTTCATCAAAGTGCCCAAATAATTATGAATATTTGCAACCTATGTTTTTTTGGCATTTGTTGACTCAACTACTAGATTATATGTCTCAGAGATATTAAGCAGTTTGAGTTCCAAGTCCTTGATTTTATCTTTTAATTATTTTTAACTTTTGGCCAAGATAAGAAAAATTTGTAAATTTTACATGCTTCTTCAATAATACTCTGTATGCCTTTTATTCCATTTTCTAACAGAGTTTTATCTTTTGCTATCGTAGTTTTTAACTCAACCAATCTCTTCTCATCAAAGTCTTTTCTAACTTGTGCTTCTACAGATTTTTCAAAAGATTCAAAATGTGTACTTACAAAGTTTAATAGGCCCTTAAGTTGATCAGTAGAGGATAATGATGTATCCTTTTGAAATGTCAGCATCATCTTCTCCAAAATGTTGGATGCATCATTGATCAACTTACTGTCTTGGATATGTGATTTAAGCATTTCTTCCTGTGCTTTGGCTTGAACAATTGATCCTAGTTTGAATTTATGCATAGGTGACATTGAGGCAAAATTAATTGGTCCTTGAAGAAGTTCAGTCTCATCCAGATCTTGTTGTCTTTTAGAATCAACTGAGACAGCTGTAGTGTCTCTTTCTCTGCTAGATACTTCTTCTTGACTTTGTTCCGAAGGATCTATGTCTATGTTCTCTTGTTGATCAATGTTTTGCTCTGGTGCAGGGCTCCTTGCCTATTCATTATTCTTTTCAATTTCAGATTTGACTTGATTTGTCGTATCCAATGTCTCAATGTTAGGGGCTTGATCAGTTTTATCTTGTCCTTGATCTTGGCTTATCTCCAGTCCAGATGTATCTCCATCATTTGCTCTTTCGTTGTCATAAATGGTAGGGAGATTAAATTCCTTCAATGTGTTCAGAGTGATTTCTTCAGTTTCCTTAACCACCTCTTCAATATCTCCTCCCATAAGAGCATCCATTCTCCTTTTTGACCTGAATTTGTTATGAATTACTTCAGAGATTTTCATTTTTCCTCCGGAGTGATTTTCGGACATAGTTTTATTAATGAGTGTTCTCTAAGCTCAACATCCTTTTCCATGGCCGCTTCCTTTCTTGCAGTCATTATACTTGCTAGGGTATGTGGAAGATTAGTAATTATCTCTATGAGGGCCTTGTTGTAGATGTTTAGGTATTCTACAACAATAGTCTCAATGATCCTCTTATCTGGATCATTATATTCATCATATAATTGTGCAATGGATTTCAAATTGCCATCCACTGATATGGCTTTGAGAACATCTTCAAGGCTTATAGTTGCTTCCTCTGTCTGAGGCACATCTTTCTTTTGCCTTTTCTTAGGTTTACCCTTATTGGATGGTTTATTTTTGCTGGTTTTGAAGGCTTTTGTAGCCTCAGTTTTCATCTTATTTACTTCTTCATTTGATTATGTTTCTTCTTCATCAACTACAATGCTTACATGCATTCTTTTAGCTTTGGTCTTCTTTCTTTTGTGATTGGTGGCAAGAGTTTCCACACTTGTAGATGGTGTGGGACCAGAGGGAATAGATGCAGCTTCTTCAGAGGTAGATCCTCTGGTTCTCATTCTTGATGCCTCTAGTTTTTCTGGTTTGTCCTTGGGTTCTTCTAGAGCACCAACTAGTTCACCTTTTCTCTTTTCTCTTGCTTCCTTTTTAGATTGTGATTTTTCCCTTACCTCTGTCACTTGTTCTTTTGTGAAGCCTTATTTTGTGGCATAATCCTCCACCATCTTCCTAGCCTTTCTTGAGATTTTAGGTTTTCTTGTTTCAATATGCATTTTTACCATTAGTTCCTCATAAGTCTCAAATCTTTCTTCATTGGGATCTCTAGGCTTACTTAACATATGCTGGGCATAATTTTCCAATATTCCTCCATCTACCTCATATCCAATAGGCATGACTCATACCATTATAGGCTCAACGACCTCCATTAAACATTGATCTTTTGTCACAATAAAGTGGATAGTATCCTTGCATTTTTCAACAATTGCTCTAGGGATTCTTTCCATGGATTGCATTGACTTCTAATTTTTTTTGAAATAGCCCCATAGGGCTATCTTCTGGGCATCAATACTACCTATGCTACTAAGATGATTTCTAATTTGAATTGCAACATATTTTTCATTTGTCTAGAATAGATTCTTCATACTTGGCAACTCTTGCATGAAGTAGAAGAATAAACAGATAATCAACATACCATATTTGAGTGGATATTTTTTCTCTTTGGTTTTCCTTAAATTTTCCATTAGCCATTATCGGAGTAGTTCACAAAGATCATACTCTGCATCTTCTTTAACCATCTCAAATGCTGTGTAGATTGCTATATCGGAGACTAAATTTTCTTGGTTTGAGAAATAAACATTGTATCCAATACCATGGATGCAAATCTTACTGCATGGTCTTCAATATCATTGATTGTTAGCACCCTTTTGTCAAACTTTGCTTCAGTGGCTGCCATTACTTTATCATTTTTCATGGCTTTCAACAATGGTATCGATCCGATGGAGCTTAATCCAGTTACTGCCCTTATAACATCTTTTGTGATCTTAAAAGGTCTCTCAGGCCACATGAATTCATCATGAACCCTGCTCAATACATACTGAACCAATTCATCCTCAGCGAATGTCAGGCAATCAATGTACTAAATGAATTTCTTTGTTTCCAATGCCTTGTATTCATTTTTCAAATCATAATCCTTGCCGCACAAGTGATTGAGAAATAAATCTATGAGTTTTATTTTTCCATGTTCTTCTAGGGCAACATGAATATAAGCCCTAACATGCTCTGCATGCAAAAATTTGTGTGGAACATCTGAAAATGCACCCATCTGATCGACTTCGATTGATTTAAATGGGTGTTTCTTGAATCTTGGTTGAGGTCTCTTAGTGATATCCACTACTTGTGGTGTTGCCATTTCTATGAATAATCGAGCAAATTTGAGAAAGGGTTTCAAACAGAAAATACCTCATTGATCGGATTAGAGTTGAACTCGATCTAGCCTTGAAATGCTTTGGAGAACACTGTAGTCATTTTTGAATTTTGCTTTGGTTTGATTTGGACACTTCAGATCTTGGAATGCAAAATGATTTTTCCTTCGGATACAACTCCTTTTAACCCTTGCATGATGAAACCTAAGTGTCATTAATGTTACCTTCCAAAAAGCTGTCAAGCACTTCTCTGACACTCACAATCAATCCAAATTGCTCTGCAATCCTTCGCATTGGATCTTCTTCTACCAAAATTTCTTTTAGAAGTTTTATCATAAGATTCTTCACAACATACCTTAGTACTAGATTCCAGTACTAACTTGCTGACTAGGGGTTTTGGATTTTCAACATAGCTCCCCCTGAGCCAGAGCTCCCAATTTACTTCTTGAAGGAAGTATCTGCACCAGATGCTAGTACGAATTCATCCTTGACTTCAATCACATCTTTCTTGATCCAAATCTTGCTCATTTCTTTGTTAGTTTCAACCGGATCAACTTTTTCTTTTCCTTTAACACTCCTTTGCTCTATTTTCCTATCTTCAGCATGGTAGTTTCTTTTGACATTCTTGCTTCTACAAACTCTTGCAATATGTCCAAACTTATTGCAATTGAAGCATACCATAGTCCTTTGTCCTTGATTCCTTTTATTAATTGGATTTGATCTGCATTGATTAGCCATATGTCCAAATATATTGCATGCAAAACACTTTCCATTGAATGATTGACTATTCCTTGTATTGTAAGAACCATTCCTTACCAAGTTTCTGCATTCATTTGATTTATGACCAATTTTCTTGCAATTGAAACATTGACCAGAGAATGTTGGAACATTCTGATTTATTCTACTTTTGCATTGAGTAGCTTTATGACCAAACTTATTGCAATTAAAATAGTGGCCATTGAAGGATGGATATCTTTGAGCATTTAGTTTTCTGATCAGAGGTCTTCTAGGTCTTCTTCTTTGATTTTTGAATTCGTTCCCTTTGTTTTTCTTTAACTCAGTGTTTGTTTGACCAGATTTTGAGCTTTCTCCTTTCTCAAATCCCAAGCCTTGCTTATCATCAACACTCTTTTGACTAGCAATCATTTCATCAAGCTTTGTAGAACTTACTCACAATTTCTTTTTCAAGTTTGACATAATCTTCTGACTTGCTTTTCACCATTAGATTCAGATCTTCTTCTTCTTTAGCTCTTTCTATAACTTTCACTTCCAAATCATTCAGGGTTTCATTTGCTGATATTAATTATCACTAACTTCTTTGTATTTTTCTTTGAATTTCTTGACTTGTTCTTTTAACTTTGAAATGCATTCATCAGCTTCTTGTATGTTATCCTTCAAATCCCTTACTTCTGCTTTAGACTTTTCAAGATCAATAAGAGCTACTTCCAGTTCAACATTGCTTAAGAAATTTCCAAATCTTCTGGCTGCCATGAGTGAACTCTCCCAGATCTTCCTCAAGTTGTTAGGCTTCTTCTAAGGAACCTTGATCTGATACCAATTGTTGATAGTAAGGAATACTGAGAGGGGGGTTGAATCAGTATTCCACAAAACCACTTCTCAACAAGTTTATTAATCCAATTTCCAAAATTAATAATATGAAAGTAGAATAAGCATAAGAACAACAACCACATAGACATAACACATGTACACTAGGATTTTATGTTGAAAACCCAAAAAGGGAAAAACCACAGTGAGTGTTAGCTCACAATATTTTATAATAGCACAATACCGGATTACAAGAAGGCTCACTACCTAGAGAAATGCTCACTGCAAGAAAGGCTCACTTCCTTGAGAAAGAAAGAAGAAAGAATGGCTTACTACCAGGTTGAATTGCTCAGATTGCATCTCCACATGCATGATTACAGTTCCAATGAAGCACATAAATACTATCTCATAACTCTTCATCTCTGTCTGCTCTTCTTTTACATGGGAATAAGATCTCTCTTCTTTCGCTCTTTATTGCTTCCACAAGATTACCTTACTCTGCATGTCACACATATATATACACATTCTCATCACTACACCCAAACATCGAATTTGATCCCATATTTATATCCGCAACACTTAAAATCTTCATATTAGGTTGGCCTACTATGGTGTAACATGTAGTCATACCTTAAGTAGCTTGTCAGCCAAATCTACTTACCAAAATACATAGTGGACCTAAATAACATTTGAAACACCTTCTCATATGTTGGATCCAACTTTAGAACCACATAAGATAAGGTTATAATCAATGGAACTTACCACACACAAATCAAACTATCATATCAACCTCAAACACAGACTGTTACTGACTCAGTCTAACTGTCAGATCACAACTTACATTACAGACCACAAGACTTGCTCAAAATCATATCAAAGACTTCTTAGACATCATAGGCCATATCTCCAAAACTATAGAACATAATATCAACATGCGGCAAAATGTGAACTGCTGAAATATAGAATATGTCATAGCTAGTCACTATCAAACCATGTAGCGATACTCAATGGCTCATAACTGTCTTTTCGGTGGGCCCCGGACTCTACAACTATGGATTTAGACACTTCATACAAGTGTTTACAACACCTCAAAACTACATAACTAAATATCTAACACTGGAGGAATGCGGACCGAAACAAATGTGTGTTCTGCTTTAATTGGCACTGTATTATGTTCTACCGGACTTAGGCCATTTGAAGATATACTTCTGGAACTGATCAAAAGCTAAAACCTTGGATATAAGATCATCTAAGTGTTAGGAACATCATACCAGAATTGCAATACTTGGTCTTCAACTGTGGACCAATGTTAATCCAAACACTAATTTTTTGTCGCTGCCTCTATACACTACCAACACAGCCAAAATGACTAAGTCTTCTTCACCGGACCAAAATTTTTGTTCCAACCTTGTTCCTTTTCTTGTTTCCATCAATGACAACACTCAATTATTTAACATAGCAGTGTCTCTTGCCAACAAGTTCATAATGCAACATGAAAATCAAACTTGTAATAGAGAAAATGAAGTTTGTGATCAACTCATTAGAGTAGAATGTGTGGACAACCATTGCAAAGATATACATGAAGTTACTTCTTGTAATAATGTTGTCACTAAAAAACCACAGGAGCACATGGGTATTAGGTTTGATATTTCCACATATAATTCTTGTTGATAGTAAGGAATATTGAGAGGGGGGGTGAATCAGTATTCCACAAAACCACTTCTTAACAAGTTTATTAATCCAATTTCCAAAATTAATAATATGAAAGTAGATTAAGCATAGGAACATCAACCATAAAGACATAACACATGAACACCAGGATTTTTACGTGGAAAACATAAAAAGGGAAAAACCATGGTGAGTGTTAGCTCACAATATATTATGATAGCACAATACTGAATTACATGAAGGCTCGCTGCCTTAGGGCTCACTGCCCTAAGAAGAAGTGCTCACTACACAAAAGGCTCACTGCCAAGAGAAAAGAAAATAGAAGAGAAGGTTTGGCTCATTACCAAGATATGACTGTTGTAAATGCATCTAAGAATGCTAAAGTGCAATTCCCTTAAGCTCAGTAAATAGACTCAAAAGTCTTCATCATGTTAATTCTACTATCTCCTACTCTGCTTCACATATGCTCTATTTTTCCTTGCCCACTGTCTTCTTTGGATCACAATGTTGCCTTAGATAGAATTTCCACTCTTATCGCAACACAATACCTTCTCTTTTCACCTAATGATGAAAATCCATCAAGTATAAATATCTGCAACTAGATTCACTACACAAGTAGGTTAGCCACTTAGACATGAAACATGTAGCCAATAATTTCACCTTGTCGGCTCAAACTTAAACACAAACAATAATGCAGATTCAAAAGATCATACAATAGTCTTCATATGGGTTGGAATTAATCATTCAATCACTTAGATTGATTATTCAAACAATAGAGCTTCTTCACATAAAGATCTGTCATGCCTGTCAGCTTGTTCCTCATGAACATACTTGATCAGTTCAACTGTCGCAACATAACTTCCATTATGGATCAAATGAGATTCTAAAAATCATATTAAACATTCATCATTGATCTCTTATCATACCTTCAAAGTTGCAAAACATAATAATCAACCGCTGAGAAATGCGAAATTCAAAATTGTTGTCCTATCACTAGGAAACACCATCAAACTACAAGCTAGTAAAGAACATCTTGTAGGATGAGACCAAAAGAACTTTAGACGCTACAATTTTTGATTTAGGCAGTCATGATATGTATTTTTCTTAATCTAGAACTGCAAGATAAGGTATGCACTAGCGGAGGAATGTGGACCTTGACTCTTTGGTACTATACACTGTCCTTGACTTAGGTTTACTTGCCGGACTTAGCTAAATCATGGTATGTCTTCTGGAGATCTTCAGAACTTGAAAACTTGGATATCACACCTTCAAGCAATGAAAAACAACATACTTGAACCGCATCTAATGATTTTCTATTGCGGAGACATACTAACCCAATCTCTATCATTTGCTTTGTTTACTACCCATACTTAGTCATTTTAGCCTTCCAAACCAGAAGCCTTGTATGCCTTGATGCCAAATCAATTGGTCTACCGGAGTAAAGACTCTTTGCCTTGTTTCCTTCAATGACAACACTCAATTATTTAACAGAACAGTGTCTCTTGCCAACAATCTCCCCCTTTGGCATTGATGGCAACACTCAATGAAAAATGCTTGTGTTGCTCCCCCTTACTCTATACACTTTGTTTTTCTATTCTCCTTTAGATGTATGCTTATTCATTGGTTTTCCTCTCCCCCTTTGACATCAATGGCAAAGGTATGTGTACAAGAAAATTTTTACCATATTCTACCACATATATATATAGGTACACATTTCCATTTCAATTTATCGTTGAAGGTAGAATATCATTATAGATAGTCTTTATCAGAGCTATCTCTCCTTTCCATCTATTCCTTGCACTCTCCAAAATATGGATGTGGCCATTTATCAGAAAAACTAATTTTTCTGCCTTCTGCACATCTGAGTGTGTATTAATTAATACTTGTGATTTCAAGGCTTCTTCTGCCAGATTAGTCATGGAATCAATTTTTGGACTTATCAACCCCCTTAGCTGGCACAACCTATCTTTGACTTCTTCCCTTTTCTTCATCAAAGTGCTCAAATCATTGTGAATATTTACAACCTATATTTCTTTGGTACTTATTGACTCAACTACCAGATTATGTCTTGGAGATATTAAGCAGTTTGAGTTCCAAATCCTGGATTTTATCTTCTAATTCCTTTGTAACTTCTGGCCAAGATAAGCAAAATTTATATATTTTACAAGCTTCTTCAATGGCTCTCTATATGATTTTTATTCCATTTTCTAATAGAGTTTTATCTTTTTCTATCATAGTCTTTAACTCAACCAATCTCTTCTCATCAAACTCTTTTCTAACTTTTGCCTTTGCAGATTTTTCAAAAGATTCAAAATGTTTGTTGATTGACTTTATCATACCTTTGAGATGATCAAGGGATGACAAAGATGTATCTTTCTTGTAATTTGGCATCAACTTCTCCAACACACCAGATGTTGCTCCAATAAGCTCATTATCTTGAATGTGCATTTTCATCAACTCTTCTCGTGCCTTGGCCTGAACAATTGATATAAGTTTAAATTTTTGCACATGCGACATGGCTTCTAGGTTTATTGGTCCTTGCAAAATTTTTGACTCATACAAGACTTGTTTATCTTTTTCTAAGGATTCTGTAGTATCTCTTGCTGAACCAGAGATTTCTCCTTGGTTGAGTTAAAGACAAGCATTAATTGATACACCCTCAGATGTGCAGAAGGCAGAAAAGTTAGTTTTTCTGATAAATGTCCACATCCATATTTTGGAGAGTGCAAGGAATAGATGGAAAGGAGAGATAACTCTGATAAAGACTATCTATAATGATATTCTACCTTCAGCCATAAATTTAAATGGAAATGTGTACTTGTATATATATGCAGTAGAATATGACAGTTTTGAAGAATTTTTGACACAATTTTGCTTGTACACACACCTTTTCCATCGATGTCAAAGGGGGAGAGGAAAACCAATGAAAAATAAGCATACATCTAAAGGAGAATAGAAAAATAGAGTGTACAGAGTAAGGGGGGGCAACACAAGCATTTTTCACTGAGTGTTGCCATCAATGACAACACTCAATTATTCAATAGAGAAGTGTCTCTTGCCAACAATTCTAACATTGGTGATCATTTTACAACTATAGATGATAATTTGTATGAAATAGATATGGAAATTTTTATTCTGGATGTGGGAGATATTGATTTGCATGATAACAAAGAATTTCTTGATATCTTTCAAAATTTAGATCCATGTGCGAATCTCTCAAGTGATGAAGTATGTATGCATGTTGAGTATGAGTATTTCTTTGGCAATGATGATTGTTTGTGCAATGCTGAAATGGAGACATTTACTTTCAATGATGAATACATTAACAAGGATACCTACTGTGTCATGAATAAGCAAGTTTCAAATGCTCATATTGGTACAATAGAGAATAGTATTGATACACGTGGTAAGGGTTATTTGAAGTTCTAAATTCTGGGATATATTGTGAATTTTTCAAACCTTTGAAGCATTTCAGTTAGAGTTTAATAATGAAACTGTTGAGCATAATAATGGGGAATATGAGGATATTTCTAAAAGACAGCTCTCTCAACTTGCTGGTTATGAAGACTATATGACCAGCTCTTAATTGACTACGATTACTTGTATGACCAAGCTTTGTAAGTCTTTACTTTAGGATGGAAAGGTTTGTATCAGTATCCAACAAAGCAAGTTGAAATAATGCCCATATATGAATACTCCCTTTTTATAGAAGAAGATTTCTTGCTCAAAAAGGGCCAAAATCCAAATGTGAAATCACTAGTTGTTTAAGAGTCTTTTATTTTCTCTGATTTGGAGAGGATGTGTGACAAATATAACCTACAATAGGGATTATCAGAGACACCTTATGAGTTCTTCAGATTTGGTAATGGAGTAGAAGATGAAGCCAAAATTTATGACAACAGTGATTTGGTAGGCAATAAAACAGTCTATTTCTCAGACCAACATGTTGAATATCTAGATAATCTGTTTGGCAGTAGAAAAATTAGAAATTTGGTGCTATGTTTCCTTGATGGTAAAGGTGCATAAAGTGTCTCTACATTTGGCTCAAGATTATGTGCTGAAAACATAGTATTTGACTGAGGTAAGTGGTGGATTTTTATTTTTGGGGCCCGAGGGCCACCAAATAAAATTCAAAAGTATAATTGAGAATATACAAAATGTGAAACAGAGTGATACTTGAGTTAGCTTTCAATCGGTCATCAGTTTCAAGGAATGAATTGCTTTGGCAATCCCTAAATTACATCATGTTTCTGGCTTTCATGAATGGGTTAAGTATCATTGGAGAACTAGGTTAGTTACACAATAGCCCAATGGATTTGGCATGTATGGTTTTCTTCTTAGAGGTATGTGGTTCTCGTCATGCCTGAGTCAACCATGCATCCTTGACCAAAGCCGCTGGTGGAACCCCCCACAATTTCCATGCTCTCTATCCTAAAACCCTTGCAATTGGCTAAGTCTGCATGTAAAAATCCTTAAACACTAAATCCTTAGTACTTTGGTCTAAGACTACGTTCTAATTTTGAGTTGACTTGTGATAGGCATGTTAGAATGCATAGGACAATTGAGGGGGGGGGTGAATTAGTTGTGTATTAAAACAATTAAATATTCAAAGTAATTCCAACCATAAACCTCTTAACATGCATTAGTTGAATGTAAACATATGAAACATTAATGTAAACACATCTAAACTCATAAGAACACCATATTTATGTGGAAATCCCAAGAAGGGAAAAACCATAGTGAGGATTAGCTCACATATATATGAATAACAACATCGAAAATCAAATAGGCTCACTGCCCAGGGTTCACTACCAAAAGAACTCACTGTCCAGAAGAGAGAAGAATAAAAGAAGACTGTTATAGAGAGATTCACTATATCAAAGCAACAAGAGAGATCCCCCACTACTACTTATTACCATCCGCAACCTTTGGCTCACTGCCTTTAGTAACTTCAAGCAAACTAAAAATGTAGACACATTCTGCTCACTGCATCTAGAAGTCATAAGCATTTAAGATCACACTCAATTCACCACCCTTGATTCAAATTCACATCATCTTCTCTACTCAACTTCATCTTCTATTTATACCAGCTACAACCAAGACCTATCTCAATTAGATTGGTCCTAAAGAAGTGTGTGCACCTCAAACATGCAACACCAATTTGGTTGGCACTAAACACTTCCATAGTGGAAAGAAGTGAAAGTGGACCATGTCAAGGATTAGCTAGGACTCAAATTTGTATCACCAAGATGCTCATCACATCCACAATCCATGAGGTACCTCCGCAAATGGTGCAAGTAAGCCAGGTCGGTGAAACCTGAGCTAATGACTATATTCACACTTCTCCAAGTCCAAAATCATCATGTGGACCAGAGAGAGACACTCCACAACATTTACACACCTTCCTAGAACATTCAACACCATCAAAATCTTCTGCAATACTACCGCAACCACCTGAAATAAGAAATGTCTTCATTATGCACATCAGGATGCACTGCCACTGAATACCAACACAAGAACTGAACTCATGGAGCAATCTTTCATGAGAAACTTCAAGGGAAGATAGGTGTAGATTATATAAGCACATTCCAAGATCCATAGGACAAGAAACCTTAATGCAGAGAAATATGAAGCATTCTCATTTCTCTTAGACAACCTTCTTCACAGTCAAATACTCTGTCAGACACATTTTCTACTTCTACATAATCTAGAACCTAAAAATCTAGACATAACACCTTTAAACACCTCTGATCAACACTTCTAAATAGCACAAGCATATCTTTAATTATGGAGAAATTCAGAGCACAACATTGAACACACGTCTGTCACACTGTACACCTTTTTATTCAAATTTTCCCAAAAGCACTTGGAAACCAAGTGAACCCTTTGCTGGAGGTTGACATCAATGACAACACCAACAAGTTTCCAAAAATCTCCCCCTTTGTCATTGAAGGTAACACCAACTATTTGAAAAACCATCAAGACCTAAAGTAATCAATCAACAAACCTGTAACCAATAATACTCCCCTTGACAAAAGCAACTCTTACTCTTCATGCACTTCTCTATACAATGGTTTTTCAATCACTTCAACTCTTTCCCCCTTTGACATCAATGGAAAAGGGCAACAACTACAACACCAGCAAGTACCTGCACTATCTCCACTACTCTCACTTTTATGCACTCTCCCCCTTAGTATCATAAAATAGGCTCCATCTGACTGCACCAACCAATAGTATCACTACCTACTTCCCCTGAGAAGTAGCTTTCAACATCAGTCCAAGACCAATAATGTATCTTGAAATGCTTCCCGGATAGATGCACACTTATGCATCTAGTTAAGAGGAGGGGCAATAACCCCTAATTTATGCTAGAGATACTCAAAAGTATCCTAAGGGAGAGCCTTTGTAAAGATGTTTGTAACTTGATCCTTGGTAGGCACATATTCCTATTTCACCTCATTCTCTGCAACCTTCTCTCTTAGGAACTGATACCGGATTGAAATATGCTTTATCCTTGAATACATTACCAGATTCTTTGAATTGTTGATAGCACTTGTGTTATCACATAAGATAGGAATAGGTTCATCATATGACACTTTGATATCCTTCAATGTTTGCTTCATCCACATCACCTATGTGCAACAAGATGTTGCAATGTACTCTACTTCTGCAGTAGATAATGACACTAAGTCCTACTTCTTACTTAACCATGAGACAAGTTTGCTTTCAAGAAGGATTAACCATCACTTGTACTTCTTTTTTCATCTGTTGATCCTACCCAATTTGCATCTGTGTATGCACTCAAGGAGAAATCAATATCCTTGGGCTACCATAGGCCAAACTCTAGAGTGCCCTTCAAGTATCTGAATATCCTTTTTACTACTAAAACATGTGACTCTCTAGGATCAACTTGAAATCTAGCCACAAGACAAACTACATGCATGATATTCGGTCTAGTAGTAGTTAGGTATAACAGTCCACCAATCATTGATCTATACTTGCTCTAATCAGCCTTAGGAGATTAATCATCTTTGCTCAATTTACAACCAGTAGTCATGGGAGTACATACTGTATACGCCTAAAAATGACACAATTCAACAAAATAAATATTCTAAATATTTATTCTGTTCTTCTACCAATTAAATAAATATTCTAAATTTATTTAATTGATTCACTATTCCATAATTAAATAAATTCAATTTATTTAATTAAAATGCTCTAAATTCTTCTAAATGTCCTACACAATTAAATAATCATAAATTATTTAATTAATCCAAATTCCTCTATCCTAAGTTCTAATTCCAAAAATCCACCTCACACTTACACCTCACTTTTCCACCTCACCTTGTCCACCTCATCGGGTTGCACATGTAATTAAATATATTAAATATTTAATTACCTATTTTCCCCCTCACCCACATGTCCTATTTCTTCTCAAATCAGAAGTTAGTTAACTAATCAATCAAAAGTGTTAACTAACCAGTCAATTGAGTTAAATCCTCAATCAATTCAGTCAATTCCATAATTCATTCTTCCAACTGACTAATCAAGTTTGTTGACTGTTTAGTTAAAAGAGTTAACTCTCCAATCAATGTTGTCAAGTCCCCTCTTTCATGATGGAGATGAGACACTTGTCATATTTCTACTGGTTGCACATTCCTCAACCATCCTCAGCCATTGATCATCACACTTCTTCTCAACCATTGATTCTCATTCTTCTGAGTCTATAAAAGAAGCTTCATCCCTCCATTCTATTCATCCAGGTTATTTGTATTGTTACTCTGCAGAAATCCACCAGCACGCCTTTGGCACCCCCAATACAATCTACTTGAGATCGCCATTTGCTTTGAAGCTCTACTTCACAGCATTATTTATCAACACAACCATTTACTACCGACATCCTACAACACAGCTAAAAGAGTGCACTCACTGAGGGCCCACTTCATCAGCAAAGGACGGTTGTAATAGGTGAACAATAGAAGCTTTGAAACAGGAAAGGTTTGCATTGTGTTATTCATTGCTCTTTCCATTAAATCTTTCTTGTTTTCATTATTCTGTTGATGTTTGGGTTTGATATTATTCATTTGATTAATCCACATTTTACCCTAACACATACTAGTGTGGAGTCTTCCATTCCAAACTTCTTCAACATTTCCTTAGCATTCTTTGACTGTGAAATGAAAAACCCTTTTTTGATTGACTGATTTGTAACCCAAGGAAGAAATTCATTTCCCCGCACATTGACATTTCAAATTCTTTTTGCATCTCTTCTACAAATATCTCGCACATACCTTCATTTCCTCTAAAGATTATATCATCAACATACACTTCCATGATTAGGATTTGATCTTCTTCAACTTTGAAGTATAGATTGCTATCTGTGGTGCCCTTTTTGAATCCTTGCTGCAGCAGGTACCTATCCAACCTTGCATACCAAGCTCTAGGAGCCTGTTTGAGTCCATATAATGCCTTCTTCAATCTGGAGACCATATTTGGATCATATGATAACTTAAAGCCTTCCAGTTGCTCAATGTATACCTCTTCTTCCAACTCTCCATTTAAAAATGCATATTTCACATCCATCTGATAAAGGTTGAAGTCCTATGAGCTACAAAGGCCAAGAACAATCTAATTGTTGGGAATTAAGGTATCTCAACCTTGCTAATTCCTTGCATTATTTATGTTTGTATTTATTAATTCATTGCCTATGTTGTAAATTAATTGTAAATTCCATATTGTCATATTGTGGGATGTGGCACGGTGATGTGTCATCCTACATGGAAGATGACAACTTGTAATTTTGTCCTCACATGAGGAGATAGGTGTCCCACTTTGTGGTAGGAACATTTTTCCATGTGTCAGCATCTTTCATGTTGTGTAAGGGAGTGTTTGACCGAAACAGTTATGATGGATTCCTATGACAAAGTTATGACATGTAAGATTCAGAAATAGAAGCTTGTAAGACAGGTAAAGACATGTGTCATGAAGCATCTTTGAAAAAGGCATATTTAGGAACCCCAAGGTGGAATATGACATGTTGTAAGAGAATATGCTATATATAGCATGTGTATGACAGATTCTCTTACAGCTATAAGTTGTAACCACTATGACAGATTCTATGATGGTCGTAAGTGTCGTAAGAGCATCTGTCATAGCCCATTTTGGAAATAGGTGACCTCTTTGGGATGGGCATTGTGGACAAGTGTTAAACACATTCTACAATGTTGACCAAGTGTCCTTAGGTGTGGGTTTTGGGCCATGAGGCCAAGTTGGACGCCCATTCCAAGATAGGACCGATTTTGCCTTGTATATTCTATATAAACAGGTGAGTGGAGGAGTAGTATGTGATTTACAGGTACTGTTACTCTACCAAATTGACTCCAGATACGAGTGTTGAAGACCATTGAAGCTTGCATTGCAAGTGTATTGTAAACAACATCCAGTTTTGATAATACATTGTGCAGGTTTCTGAGTGTGGGGTTTTTCACCCGATAAGGGTTTTCCCCACGTTATATCTTTATCTCTCTTCTTTTGTCTTCTTTTTGGTTCTTGTGTATTGCTGCAATATCTCTGTTAGATGTTCTATGTTGCTATAGTTGTAAGAATTAAATTGAATTTGCATAGCCCTCTCCTCATTAGATTAGTGTAGGAAGCGATTTTTGCACACCTAGCTTCCTTTCACTAATGGCCTCCAATCTTGCCACTAGAGCAAATGTTTCTTCATAATCTATTCCTTCCACTTGTGAGTAGCCTTTACACACAAGCCTAGCATCTCCATTCTCATTCAATTTGTTTTGGAAGACCCATTTAGTTCCTATCACGTTTTTGTCTGCTGGTCTTGGGACAACTTCCCAAGTCTCATTCTTCTCAATTTGCATCAATTCTTCTTCCATAGCCTTGATCTAGTGCTCATTTTTACATGCTTCGGTCATTGTTTTGGGTTCTATTTGAGATATAAACACAAATTAACATGTTCATCTACCATAACAATACTTCTCCTTGTTAAAATACCTTTGTTTTTATCTCCTATGATCTAATTTTTTAGAATGATTTTTCTGCACATACTTGGGTGTCTTAGGAATCCTCTCTAGAGCATCTTCTTCATCAACCTGCTTCTCCTTTTCCTTTTCTTCTTCTCTTTCTTCTTCTCTACAAGGGGTCTCATTCAATTTATATCCTTCTATTAGCATTGAACTTTGATATTGTTCTTTACCCACTTTAACATTTGCACTTTCCACTAATTTCTCCAGCCTCTTGTTGTAACACCTATAATCCTTTCTCTTTGTCGAATATCCAAGGAAGATTCCTGCATCTGATCTACTATCAAACTTTCCCAAGTTTTTTTCATCTCTCCTAATGTAACACTTACTTCCAAACACATTAAAGTATTTTACAGTAGGAGTTTTTCCATACCATAGTTCATATGGAGCCTTTGAACTATTGGCCTTTGCTTGCACTTTGTTTTGTATGTAGACTGCAGTGTGAATAGCTTCTCTCCAATAGATATTTGGTAGATTTGCTTCATTCAACATTGTCCTTTCTACTTCCTAAACCATCCTATTCTTCCTTTCCACAACTTCGTTTTGCTGAGGAGTCCTAGGGGTTGACAAATGCCTTTTTATTCCATGATCTTCACAAAAGAAGTTAAATTCATTGGAGGTGAACTAACCACCTCCGTCAGACCTCAAAAACTTGACTTTCATATCAATTTCATTTTCAACCATGGCCTTAAATACTTTAAACTTATCTAGAGCTTCTAATTTTTCTTTGAGAAAAGTTACCCAAGTCATTCTAGAGAAATCATCAATCAACAACATGAAATACCTATCACCTTGAAAGCTTCCTATTCTTGTAGGTTTGCATAGATCTATAAGCACCAACCCCAGAGATCCAGTGGTAGAATACTCTTTCATCTTTAAATTGTTTCTTGTTTGCTTCCCAATCTGAAATTCCTTGCAAGTTGCATTGATAGGCTTTGTAATTCTTGGTAGATCCCTCATAGCTTGAGTAGAGTTGATCCTTAGTAGGCTATCAAAATTGATGTGACACATTCTTCTATGCCATAGCCAACTTTTACTAATTTGAGTCATGAGGCACATACCATTAGCACCTTTGAGCTTATATATATTTCCTTTTGTCCTTGTTCCTATAGCAATAAGAGTTCCAGAGTTTTCTTTTTTGATTTCACAACCACCATCCTGAAACACAAGATTATATCCTCTGCTACACATTTGTCCCACACTTAGAAGATTATCCCGAAGACCCTTGACATAAAGAACATCATCCGTATTATGTTTTACATCAAAACTAATTGAACCTTTTCCACAAATCTTAGCAGATGCATCATCTCCAAACTTGAAAAAACCTCCATCAAACTTCTCAAGCTTCACAAATTTATTCTTATCACCTGTCATATGATTTGAACACCCACTATCAATTAACCAATCATTCTCCTCTTCTCTTGCATGGAAAGCAGTTACCAAAGTTCCTTTAATATTGTGCTTTGTTTTTGGAGTAGTTTCCTTCATATCCCTTTTACAATTAGTTCCAACATTCAAAGCCATGAACAAGCATTCATTACCATCATCATTTGGATAGTCAGAGTCATCATCAGAAATACTATCATCTTCTTTAACATAATAACTTCTCTTGAATGTTTTACCTTTGTTTTCCTTGTATTTGTCATTTGAAATTTTGTTTGGACATTTAGAGGCATAATGACCTATCTTTCTACAGTTGAAACATTTGAAGAGAAACTTACCTTTGTATTTTCTAGAGCCCTTTTTCAACCTGCTTACAAAATTTGCTTCCACTTCATAAAAGTCATCTGAATCAGATTCAACATTCTTTTTGGTCTTGCTAGCCTTAAAAGCAATTTCTTTTCTTGAATCATCTTGACCAACCTCTCTTATTTCAAAAGTAGTTAGAGTACCAAACATTTGATCTCTAGACTACTAATTCAGAACTTGAGTCTCTTCAATAGTAGGAACTTTAGCACTATAAGATTTTGGAAGAGTTCTTAGTACCTTCTTTACCACTTCACTTTCCTCTAGCTTCCCACCAAGACCATTGATGGAATTGACAACCTCATCTACTCTCTGCATGTAGCTTGCAATATTTTCATCCTCTAACATCTTTAAGGTTTCAAACTTGGTCTTCAAAATCTACATCTTTGCTTGCTTGACCTTGTCATCTCCTTCATAGGTACTTTCCAGCTCTTTCCATATCTCATGAGCAGTTTTGTAACTCATCACCTTCACTAATTCAGAATTAGAGAGATTATTTAGAAGAGCACTCCTTGCCTTGCCATTGTTCTCATATTATTTAATCTCATCTTCATCCTTTGGACCATTAGGAGGTGTAGTATACTTTTTTTCAACTATCTTCCATACACCATATCCTAATGAGACAAGAAATCTTTCCATCCTGGTTTTCTAAAAAGAACAATTTGTTCCATCAAACACTAGAACATCCATACCTTTCATGTGTGCCATCTGAATCTACCCCAAGTGGTTATGCTTCTTCAAGGAACTTGGCTCTGAAACCAATTGTTAGAATGCACATGATAATTGAGAGAGGGGTGAATCAGTTGTGTATTAAAACAATAAATCTTTAGAGTAATTCCAACCATAAACCTCTTAACATGCATTAGTTGAATGTAAACATATGAAGAATTAATACAAACACATCCAAACACATAAGAACACCAGATTCACATTGAAAACCCAAGAACAAAAAAACCACGATGAGGATTAGATCACATATATATGACTAACAAGACCAAAAATCAAATAGGCTTACTACCAAGGGCTCACTGCCTAGAAGAAAGGCTCACTGCCAAGAGAAAGGCACACTGCCAAAAGGATTCACTGTCCAAAAGAGAGAAGAATAAAAGAAGATTGTTATGAAGAGATTCACTATCTCAAAGTAACAAGAGAGATCCACCACTGCCACTTCTTTCCATACGCAACCTTTGGCTCCCTGCCTCTAGTAACTTCAAGCAAACTAAAAATGTAGACACCTTCTATTCACTGCATCTAAAAGTCATAAGCATCTGAAAGTCCTAAAGAAGCGTGTGCACCTCAAACATGAAACACCAATTAGGTCAACACTAAACACTTTTGCAGTGGAAATAAGTGAAAGTGGACCATGTCAAGGGTTAGCTAGGATTCAAATCTATATCACCAAGCTACTCATCACATCCATAATCCAAGAGGTACCTCCACAAATGGTGCAAGTAAGCCAAATCAGCCAAACCTGAGCTAATGACCATATCCACACTTCTATAAGTCTAAAATCATCATGCGGACTAGAGAGAGACACTCCACAACATTTACACACCTTCCTAGAATATTCAACACCATCAAAATCTTCTGCAATACTGTTGCAACCACATGAAACAAGAAATGTCTTCATTATGCACATCAGGATGCACTGCCACTGAATACCAACACAAGAACTAAACTTGGGGAGTAACCTATCACAAGCAACTTCAAGGGAACATAGGTGTAGACTGTATAACCACATTCCTAGATCCACATGACAAGAAACCTTAATGTGGAGAAATGTGAAGCATTCTCATTTCCCCTAGACAACATTCTTCATAGTCAAATACTCTGTCAAACACATCTTCTACTTCTACATGATCCAGAACCTAAAACTCTAGATATAACACCTTTGAACACCTCCAATCAACACTTCCAAACCACACAAGCATATCTTCAATTATGGAGAAATGCAGAGCACAACACTGAACACACCTTTGTCACTCTGCACACCTTTTTATTCAAATTTTCTCAAAAGCACTTGGAAACCAAGAGAACCATTTGCTGGAGGTTGACATGAATGACAACACCAACAAGTTTCCAACAAGGTAGTCACCCCAAGCTTAAGTTACAACCTAATGTCTTGATTCTCATCTGAAATTGGCCCCTTGAGCCTAGTTACTGACTTTCCCAATGCGTGAAAAATATCTCCTAAGTTTGAGTCTAAGGTTCCTAGAGACAAATCAATGGTTATCATAGCATTGTGGGCTCCAAATCTGTCAGATCTATCAGAGTCATGCTAGTCTACTAGCTGTAGATCTTTAATCTAGTGGGCCCAAAGTCTTATTAGTTGAATGCCTAAGCTGTTCTTGCTCCTCATTAGATCACATGAGCACACAATAGGAAGATGCCAAAGAATATACCTTGTGATGCTATGACGGAGTGACAAGTGTCAAGTAGGTCTCGTTCTGTCCAAGCAAGCTGAAACTAGCACTTAATGCATTAGCACAAGGACGGTGTGTGGGTTCCTTTTGGGCTTGCACTGCCATGATAAGGTGACACATGGCATGGTCATAACTCTGTTAGTTGGGAGGACTTTATCCGCTAGCACCTTTTGATTGGCTGATGAGTTTTCAACGCTCCTGATTGATTTTTATTTCACTTTTGGTTGTTGATCTTTTTTTGATGTATCTTAAATTAACGATCCAAGTTTAAATTCTAGATTTGATTTGTAAACAGTCTAGTCAAGTATGCTGGCATGAATAATAGAGCAACTGTAGCATGATAGGTTCTGCCTAGTTTTTGAGATTATCAACTATGATCTGGTGTGAGCTGAAGGGTACCGCTCAAGTATAGAGGATTATGATTTGACAAGAAAGACATTTCCATGATCTTCAGTTGGATCTTGGTACACAAGCTAGACATTTGTTGTATGTGCGAGAAGTGTTTGTAGTTAGGTTTTGTTGAGCTATCACTAGTGTGCATTTCCATTTCCTACTTTAGAGGTCTCAATTTGGTCTTCAAATATTTCCAAATATGGATTCAAGTGTGTGAAGCCCTCAAACACCTGGAATGGGATTATGGAGGTTGTTGGAAAGTGGAAATTGCTTGGACAAAGGGCCTTCTTCCATTTTTTCTATAAATAGAAGTATTTTCATGAACTGTTTACACTAATTTTTGCCATGGGTACTATGCAGAATATTTCCCTGTCACTTTTATCCTTTGTTTCCCAAAGAAGAATGCCTCTATACTCCTGGTTGCACGTTTTATCATTCCAAATTAAGGAAGGAGTGAATGTTGACTAAGGGATGGGAGGATTTGGAAAGAATAGGAGACTTTGGCTTCCGTAATCTTGATGCTTCCTTAGGACCACTATTGCCTAGTGTTATTTTGGTGAGGAACTGGTCAGATCATCCAAAGCCTCCAATTGAATCTAGCTACCTGGCGGGGTGGACCAACTGGGTGAGATTGCAGCAACCTTAGTCAGAATTGGAATGCATATCCCAGGCAGATATGCATCATTTTGTTGTCTCCCCTTCCTCATGATTGATTGTACTCATCAAAGATACAGATGCAACAGAGGAAGGTTGTTGCATTTGGGTGGCCTGATTGGTGATAAAGAATTAGGACTCTATTCACAAAGTTAAAGAAGTTCCTACCTGATTGTTGGAGACATCTGCAGGATCTCCCTCATGAGAGCAATTTTGATTGCCTTTTGGTTCAAATGTTGGTAGATAGCTCAGCAGTACCGGGATCCTAGATATTCAATGAATGAACATTGAAAGATGGGGAGTCATTCTGTCAACTTGGTACCCCATACTCTGAGTCTAAATTTGAAGCAAAAAGGGGGCCTCTATTTCTAATTGCTCAGGAAGTTCTTAGACCTACTAGAATATTCTTTCAAACTAGAATATTGTTGTAAATATTTTGAGTAGTACCAATCTCAGTTCACGTTATAAAGGGATTGGTTAAAAGGAAATTGTCTTAAAGTTAGTCAATCAAGAAGAAAATACAAGTTCCTAAGTCATGAATATTAAATGAAATGTAATTAAGAAATTTGTACTAAGGAAATCCCAGCCAACATAGTTTGCCTCTATATATGGAACTCGAAATGTCATAGTGTGTTGGTTGGAACATTCTAGGCTTTGGATACAAGACATCCACATTTTGGGGAATAGTTTCTATAGCAAAGTAGGTGCATTTTGTCAAGATTGTAGAGCAGAATTATGCCTACATATGAATAAATTCTTGTATGATAATTTTCAATCCAAATTGCAATATCTAAATAACACTATGTGTGTGTATTTCTTGCAATTGTCTCCTTGAATGTATGCATTTCTTTTGTGAATGATGGAATCAAGGGTTTTGGATTTCACCTATGTACATTTGTTGTATTGAATGTCTTATCCACTGTTTCTATTCAAGGAATAGATTAAATATGCTTTGAGTAAGATATAGGAAGTGGTGTATTACATTAGGGATTATTGAAGAAGAATTGCATGACATACTTTTTCTTGGACTGTTACTGTAATGCAATAATATTGAATTATTATAAGTCCTCTAGATATGGGGTTTGTATGTCAGAAGAGAAACATTTGCAGTGTATGATTTTGACTCTGTTACCCTTGATAAAGCATCGATACGAGGACCTATTTTCCCAAAGGGCCAAAAAGGATAGAAAATTTAGAGATAAATCATTTAAAACATTTTGTTTTGTTTTGTTGTAGTGTAGGTGGGGTTTTAATATATGTTCTCCAAGCCAATAGTTGTAAAATCTCCAAGAACTTTGCCAATCTTTGGATAATCTTACATATTTTGGTGCAATCTATGAGAACATTTTTGCTTGTCATAGTGAAAGACAAATTTGTTGATGTTAAAGTAAGGGAATACCCCCTAGGTTTGGCAGAGCCTAAAGTGCAGGGGAGATAGGTGTGAAGAATCTCCCACTCTATTGGCCAAGTCTTCCATCAGATTTGATCATAAGAGTTGGAAAATCTTTAGAATTTGATGCATGTAGATTTGGGCACCAACAAAATTGGTGACTTTTTGGGGATAATCTCAGTTATCCATTTGGAAAGAGTTAAGAGACTTTATGACCTAGTCATTAGGGTCAGAGATTGAGGGTTTTTCATATCTAATTTGGGAAGTGTTGTAGTTAGTTGAATGATTGTAAAAAGGGCTTTGCTAGAAGGATCAACCAAGAAAGTTGACTGATATTTTGTCCTCTTTGAGACGTGGTGACTCTGAACTTGTTTAAGGCTGCAATATAATCCTAGGTACCATACTTTTCTTGCATGCTCAAATTAGATATCGAGATGAATTGTCTAGTTGCTAAAAGACACAAAGCCCTAAATTTTGATGGTATTCATGAGTACCCAAATCCTATTCCCAGTAAAATTAGAAAATATTTGCCAAAATATGATGGAAAGAACTCTAAATAAAAAGAAAAGCACTTGCAAAACTTTTGTGATTTAATGGTTGATTATTAGATTGAGAGTGAAAATGTTGTTATGAGGCTTTTTGTGTAGACTTTGCAACATGATGCCAGAGATTGGATTTCATACTTACCTGAGTGTTCTATTTCTTAATGGTTTGAGTTTGAAGTTGCATTTGTTTAACAGTTTGGTGAAAGAATTGATATAGATTCATTGGTTACAAATTTTATGCAAATTCAAAGAAAAGAGGATGAATCAATTCCATTATTTAATTTAAGATTTTCAAAATCAATCAGAAGTATCCCAAAGTGCATAAGGCCAAACGATGCATTTTTTTTAGTTGTTTACCTAGGGACATTAGGGAAGGAAATGAGTTATAGGATAAGGAACCTGCTACAATTCATCAAGCTTTTGTAGGTGTGATGGACATAGAGAATAATTAGTAGTATGGGATGATGAAAGGACAAGTGATTGTAGATGAAAGGTACTACAATAGTTCTCATACATGTATGCAAAGCAGACCACTAGGTATATTGTATTTGCCTTAGGGTATTGCTAATATTTTTTTGTCTCAAAATAACGATAATCATAATTGCTTGATTAACAAAGGTAAGGAAAGACTTGATATGAGGAATAAAGATGAAGAGTTCATCATGCAACTTGAAAATCAAACTTGTAATAGAGAAAATGAAGTTTGTGATTAGATCATTAGACTAGAATGTGTGCAGAACCATTGTAAAGATATACATGAAGTTACTTCTTGCAATAATGTTGTCACTAAAAAACCACAGGAGCACATGGGTATTAGGTTTGATATTTCCATATGTAATTCTAACATTGATGATCATTTTACATTTGTAGATGATGGTTTGTATGAAACAGATATGGAGTCTTATTCTAGATGTGGGAGATATTGATTTGCATGATAACAAAGAATTTCTTGATATTGTTCAAAAATTAGATCCATGTGTGAATCTCTCAAGTGATGAAGTATGTATGGATGCTGAGTATGAGTGTTTCTTTGGGGATGATGATTGTTTGTGCAATGATGAAATGGAGACATTTAATTTCAATGATGAATATATTAATAAGAATGCCTACTGTGTTGTGAATAAGTTTCAAACACTCATATTGATACAATAGAGAATAGTATTGATACCTGTGGTAAGGGTGATTATGAAGTTCTGAATACTAGGCTATATTCTAAATTTTTCAAACCTTCATTCGAAGCATTTCAGGTAGAGTTTAATAAAGAAACTATTGAGCATAATAATGGGGAATATGAGGATATTTCTAAAAGAGATCTCTCTCAACTTGTTGGTTATGAAAAATGTGAGTATGACCAGTTCTTAATTGACTATAATTACTTGTATCAACAGGATTTACAAGTCTTCACTTCATGATAGAAAGGTTTGTATTAGTATCCAACATAGCAAGTTGAAATAATGCCCATATATGAACACTTCCTTTTTATAGAAGAAGATTTCTTTCTTAAAAAGGGCCAAAATCCAAATGTGAACTCATTAGTTGTGTATGAGTCTTTTATTTTTTGTGATTTGGAGATGATGTGTCACAAATATAACCTACAATAGGGATTACTAGAGACACCTTATGAGTGCTTCAAATTTGGTAAGGGAGTAGAAGATGAAGCCAAAATTTATGACAATAGTCATTTGATAGGCAGTAAAATAGTCTGTTTCTTAGACCAGCATGTTGAATATTTGGATAATATGATTGACAATGGAAAAATTAGAAATTTTGTGCTGTGTTTCCTTGATGGTAAAGGTACATATAGTGTCTCCACATTTGGCTTAGGATTATGTGCTAAAAATAGTGTATTTGGAAGAGTTAAGTGATGGCTTTTTATTTTTGGATCCCCAGGGCCACCAAATAAAATTCAAAAGCATAATTGAGAATATGCAAAATGTGCAACTGAGTGATGCTTGAGTTAGCTTTCAACTGGTCATCAGTTTCCAGGAATGACTTGCTTTAGCAATCGCTAAACTGTATCATGTTTTTAGCTTTTATGAATGGGTTAAGTATCATTGAAGGACTAGGTCAATTACATAATAACCCAATGGATTTGGCACATGGTCTGCTTCCCAAAGGTCTGTGGTTCTCGTCATGCCTGATTCATCCATGTGTCTCCAACCAGACCACTAGTGGAACCCCCCATAATTTCCATGCTCTTCAGCCTAAAACCCTTGCAATTGGCTAAGTCTGCAAGTAAAAAGCCTTAAACCCTAAACCCTTAGTCCTTTAGTCTAAGCTTGCATTCTAATTTTTAGTTTACTTGTGATAGGCAGTCACCCTGGACTTAAGTTACAACCTCATGTCTTGATTCCCATTTGAAACCGACCCCTTGAGCCTAGTTACCAGCTTCCCCCATGTGTACAACATATTTCCTAAGTCTGAGTCTAAGGTTCATCGCAGGCTCCAGATTAGTCAAATTTGTCAGACCCGTGCTGATGTGCTAGCCATCTAGATCTTTAGGCTAGTGGGCCAAAAGTCTTATCAGCTGAATGCCTAAGTTGTACTCACTTATTAGATTGCATGAGCATGCAACATGAAGATGCCAAAGAATATACCTTGCAATGCTGCGACAGAGTGACAAGTGTCAAGTGGGTCCCATCCCATCCAAGCAAGTTGAAGCTAGTGCTCAGTGCATTAGTGCAAGGATTGTGGTGTGGGTCCCTTTTGGGCTTGCCTTGTCATGATAAGGTGACACGTGGCATCATTGTAACTTTGTTAGTTGGGAGGACTTTCTCCGTTGGCACCTTTTGATTGGCCCATGAGTTTCAAGCTCCTAATGGATTTTATTTCACTTTCAACCATTGATCTTATTATGATGTGTCTTAAATTGACGGTCCAAGTTTAAATTTTGGATTTCATTCATAAGAAGTCTAGTCGAGTATGTTGGCATTAATAATAGAGAAATTGTAGCATGACAGGTTCTGCCTAGTTTTGGAGATTATCAACTATGATTTGGTATGAGTTGAAGGGTGTCGCTTGAGTATAGAGGATTATGATTTGACAAGCAACACATTTCTTTAATCTTCAGTTGGATCCTGGTACATAGGTTGGATATTTGTTATCTACGTGAGAAGCATTTATAGTTAGCTTTTGCTAAGCTATCACTAGTGTGCACCTCCATTTCTTGCTTTGGAGGTCGTAATCTGGTCTTTAAATATTTCCAGATATGGATTCAAGTATGCAAAGCCTACAAACACCTGGAATGAAATCATGGAGGTTGTTGGAAAGTGAATATTGCCCGAGAAAAGGGCCTTCTTCCATTTCTACTATAAATAGAAGTATTTTCATGAATTATTCACTAACTTTTGCCATACGTACTGTGCAGAATATTTCCCTGCTACTTTTATCCTTGTTTCCCAAATAAGAATGCCTCTGTACTCTTGGTTGCAGGTTTTCTCATTTTGAATTAAGGAGTGAATGCTGACTAGGGTATGGAAGGATTTGGTAAGAATAGGAGATTTTGGCTTTGGTAATTCTGCTGCTTCCTCAGTACCACTACTACCTAGTGTCATTTTGGTGAGGAAATAGTTAAATCATCCAAAGCCTCCAATTGAATCTGGCTACTTGGCAGGGGTGGACCAATTGGGTGGGATTGCAGCAACCTCGATCAGAATTGGAATGCATACACCCAAGTAGAGAGGCATAGTTTTGCTCTCTCCCCTTCCTCATGATTGATGACACTCATCAAAGATACAAATGCAACAAATGAAGGTTGTGTTTGGGTGGTATGATTGGTGATAAATAATTAGGACTCTATTCATAGAGTCAAAGTCCGTGCCTGACTATTAGAGACATCTGTAGGATCTCCCTTACGAGAGTAATTTTGATTGCCTTTTGGTTTAACTGTTGGTAGATAGCTCAGTAGTACCAACATCTTAGATATTCAATGAATGAAGATTGAAAGATGGGGAGTCATGCTATTAACCTGGTACCCCATGCTCTGAGTCTGAATTTGAAGCAAAAGGGGGGATCCTTTTCCAATTGCTCAGGAAGTTCTTAGACCTATGAGAATATTCTTGTAAACCAAAATATTGTTGTAAATCTTTTGAGGAGTAGTATCAATCTTAGTTCATGTTATAAAGGGGTTGGTCAAAAGGAAATTGTCTTGAAGTTAGCCAATCAAGAAGAAGATGCAAGTTCCTAATTCACAAATATTAAATGAAATGTAATTAAGAAATTTGTACTAAGGAAATCCTAGCTAACATAGTTTGCCTCTATATATGGAACTTGAAATTTCATAGTGTGTTGGTTGGAACATTCTAGGCTTTGTATACAAGATATCCACATTTTGGGGAATAGTTTCTGTAGCAGAGTAGGTGCATTTTATCAAGATTACAGAGTAGAATTATGCCTGCATATGAATAAATTCTTGTATGACAATTTTCAATCTAGATTGCAATATATGAATAACACTATGTGTGTGTATTTCGTGTAATTATCTCCTTGAATGTATGCATTTCTTTTGTGAATAAAGGAATCAAGGGTTTTGGATTTCACTTATGCACATTTGTTGTATTGAATGTCTTATCCACTGCTTCTATTCAAGGAATGGATTGAATATTCTTTAAGTAAGACACATGAAGTGGTGTATTACATTAGGGATTATTGAAGTAGATTTGCATGAAATACTTTTTCTTGGACTGTTATTGTAATGCAGTAATATCATTATTATCAGTCGTCTAGATATGGAGTTTGTATGTCAAAAAAGAAACATTTGCAATATATGATTTTGACTTTGTTACCCTTGATAAAGCATCGATCTAAGGATCTACTCGCCCAAAGGGCCAAAAAGGATAGAAAATTTAGAGACAAATCATTTGAACCATTTTTTTTTTGTTTTTTTTAGTGTAGGTAGGGTTTTAATATATGTTCTCCAATGCAACAGTTGTAAAATCTCTAACAACTTTGCCAATCTTTGGATAATATTACATATCTTGGTTTAATCTATGAGAACATTTCTGCCTGGCATAGTGAAAGACAAATCTATCGATGTTATTAAAGTAAGGGAATACCCTCCTAGGTTTGGTAGAGCCTGAAGTGTAGGGGAGATAGGTGTGAAGAATCTCCCACTCTGTTGGCAAAGTCTTCCATCAGATTTGCTCATAAGAATTGGAAAATCTTTAGAATTTGATGCATGCAGATTTTGGCACCAACACTAACATCAATTCACATCACCCTTGACTAATAATGGTTGTATCTATATCTTTCCTTCTACTTCTAACCTGTTATTGGGTTGGTGCTCCTTAATATCTCCTTACAATAATTTGATAGCCTCATATGGGTATTCTTTCCACCAACCAAGACCTAGCTTTCAAATTAACCCCTTGATTGGATACCCAATCAAACACCTTGTTCCCTATTCTACCAATATGAGAGTGGTGAACTCTATCAAAATTATCTATCATAGACCTGGCTTCTTCAATGATCACCCCCAACCTCTAATTTTGCACTTCATTTCCTTTAATAGCTCCCATCACTAGTTTTGAATCTCCTTCCACCCATAATTTCCTCCATCATTTATCCCTATCTTTCATTAAACCCTACAACATAGCTCTAGCCTTTTACATATTGTTTGTTTCACTAGCAAAATCATATGCATACATACCAATTGGATGTCCCTCTTGATTTTTGAATACTACCCCTCCTCTAGCTTCACCTAGATTACCCTTTGGCACTCCATCAAAGCTAAGCTTGATCCACCTGATTTCCAGAGGTTTCCATAAACATCTCCTCTCCCCATTCTTAGCCCCCAAATTCTCGTTACCTAACCATCTCAATCTAGGCCATGCATTATCCCATCTTAATTCCTCTTTCTTAATGTACCACTGATTTTCCCCATGAATTTATCCTAGTTCAGACACAACACTTTCCACCATATCCCATATTCTCTCCACCTCTATTTATTGTCTTGAAGAGTCTTCTGTTATGCTCCAACCACAAATTCCAAATAACCAAAGCCGGTGGAACTATCTAAATGAATTGCAGGCCAAGGATTTTGATCTTAAAGGTCCATCTCTCCATCAAGTTGGTTAAGTTATCTAGCAAAACCCATTCTAGCTCCCACCTCCTTAGGAAATTATTCCATAATTGTCTAGCTACATTACAATGTATGAACATATTGTCATTATCCTCGTCTTCATGCTTGCACATGAAACATCTTGAGGGACCCTTCTTCCCCAAAATTTGTAATCTATCCCACATAAGTGCCCTACGCTTCCAAGAAATCCATAAAAAGGAATTAGCCTTAGGCAACCCTTGCTTGTTCCATATTCTCTTGTAAGATCTAGAATTATCCTCATTACCTTTATTAAAATATGCACTAAAGGCAACACTAACCAAAACTCTACCATCACTTTGTCCACCTGATAGCATTTGATCCTCTCTTTATATCACAAAAATAGCCCACCTCTCTAATTTATCTTGTAGTTGATCACATATCTCCTTCAATTCTTCCATTGGAGCAACCAAGGTTTTCCAATGTCTCTGGTTGTTCCTTCCAATTACATATTCTTTCACCCATTCCCGCTCCACTTCTACAAAATGTGAAATTAGAGGGTAGTAACAAGGATGATCCTTCAATGGCGTCTCTTCAAGCCAACAATCCTACTAGAATTTGATTTTTTCCCCATTGCCCAATTTCCACTTAATATCTGGAGAAAATATTTTTGCACAAGTTCTAATAAAATTCCATACATTGGATCCCAAAGGGAGGTCATATTTGAAAATATTATCTATGTCATTATGTAGGTATTTATCTTGAATAGTCTTTCTCCATAATCTATGATTCTCCTTGTAAATGTGCCACACCAACTTGGCCCCTAAGGCTTTATTCATACTTTTACAATTTCTAAAGCCCAATCCACCATTCCTTAGAGCTCTACATATAGTTGCCCATTTGATAAGATTGAATTTAAAAAGGTTTTCATTACCACTCCATAGAAAGATGCATTGAGTAGACTCAATCTTCTTGGCTACTTTTCTTGGTACTTGGAAGACTGATATAGTATACATAGGAACCACAGCTAGTGAAGCCTTTATCAGAGATATTTTTCTAGCTAAATAAATCCACCTACCTTTCCAAGAATCCAACATCCCCTAAATATAATCTACCACATTCTTCCATTCCACCTATGAGGACCTCTTGTCTATTAATGGCATCCCAAGGTATTTGCTAGGCAATCTATCCACTTCATAACCTAAGATTCTTTGGACTTCTAGTCTCTCCAAGCATGTACCTTTAAGAAAAAGATCCTTGATTTAGAAATGTTAATTTTTTTTCCAGCTGCCATCTCATACTGCTCCAAGAAGTTTTTGATGCCTCTCACTTCTCTAGCTATAGCTTCCTCAAAAGTTAGGTTGTCATCTATAAATTGTAGATGATAAATATTGTTGATCCCTCTTGATACTTGCAACCCATTAATATTCCCACCCTTGACCTCCTTCTTTGAAGCTCTAACAAAAACCTCTGCTATAATGAGAAATAAGAAAGGGGACAAGGGACCGTCTTGCCTCAAGCCTCTTTTGGCTCCAAATGATTATGTGGAAAAACCATTAATGAGGATGAAATATGATATAGTCAAAATACAACTGTAAACCCAATTACATTAGGCCTCACTAAATCCAAACTTGCACATAACCTGAATTAGGAATCACCAAGAAACCTTATCATATGCCTTTTTCTTATCCAATTTAACCACCATACCTTCCTTCTTCCTCACCTTGATAGAGTGAATAGTTTTAAGAACTATAACTATCCCATCTAAAATCTACCTCCCTTTGAGAAATCTACTCTCCTCCTCAAAAATAATATTCTCCAAACACCTCTTGAGTCTGGAGGACATTACTTTCATTACAATCTTATATACAATGTTACATAAGGCTATTGGTCTGTATTCATCGAAATACTTTGAAGATTTTTTCTTTGGTATACAAGCTATACATGTAGAGTTCCATATTTTCAACATTGTTCTTCTGCTTCTACATTCATCCACAACCTTCCATATGCCCTCCCCCTTAGTATCCCAATATTTGTGAAAAAATTCAGCTTGAAACCTATTAGGGCTAGGTGCTTTCCTAGTCCCTAATGAAAAAGAAGCTTCCTTAATTTCCTCCATTGAAAAAGGGGCTAACAGTTCCTTATTCTTTAACATCACTAACCAAATTAGGGATATTACCAAGTAACATCTCCTACATCATTTGATCCACCACCAGGTCAGTATCTAACAATTACTGAAAGAAATGTTTACCCTCTTTTCTTAGTGCCTCCATATCATCCATGAAAAAGCTTGTAGGTAGTTGTATGCTTAGGATTCCATTGTTTTTCCTTATCATTTTTATGGTTAGATGAAAAAAATTAGTGTTTTGATCACCCTCCCTTAACCAATTGCCCTAGATTTTTGATGCCATAATATCTCTTCCATTCTTGATATTCTTCCTTGTTCTTCTAGTAGGTCCTTTTCTTTTTCCCTAAGGTCTCAAGTGAATCCTTTCTCCATGATATCCTTTCCCACTTATTTAATTCAGATTCAACCCTATTCTTATTCTCAAAAAGATTCACCATAGTCTCCTTATTCCATATTTTAGCTTGTCATTTGGTTTCAAACAATTTTTTGTATACAATAAATATCTTACAACCCCTCAGCTCTTTACTCCACCACACCTTAAGGGCATCCTCAAAACCCTAGTGCTCATACCAGAATTCCTCCATTTTGAAGGTAATTCCTTTTGGATTGTGTGATAGGTAAAAAATTAGGTTAATAAGATCAAGCATAGCCATGAAAACCTAACCCTACCATCATCAAAGAATCTAATCTAAATGAAACCAAAAGTATGCAATTCAAGCACAATATCACCTAGATTGTATGATTCCTTGTTTATGATGTGGATTGCTTCTTCAATAATGAACAATTATGAAGATAAAATCTACCATGATGGATGAATGATAAGCTCAATGGATGTTATAGATGCTCAAATGCTCAATATGCTCAGGATGATAATGTAGACGCTATATGAATGCTGGATAGATGTAGTATGGGATGAGAGGGTGTTTATATAGGACTCAACCAAAATCAATCAATGGTGGAGATTTGGTGACTATGTGAATGGCTAAGATTGAAAGATAGACATAGGTGAATGTGAAGATGACAAGTGGCGAAAATATAAGGCTTAGGTGTGCTTGTGTACATAGAAAAGTACTACATGTAAAAGATATTAAATAAAAGGATGTAGTACCACTTATCTTTTTTTTTAAATGAAAGAGGCACACATGTCGGCTAAATGATAAGTTAATTAAATAAATAAAATTTATTTAATTAATTAGAAAGTCGGCTTATGAAAGGAATCTTTAATTAAATAAATAAGATTTATTTAATTAAAAATAGATAGAATGAAGATAATTAAAGACTGCTTAATTAAAGCTTAGAGGAAATAGCTAATGAATTAATTAAATAAATTAGAATTTGTTTGGTGTAACATCAGGAAAACTGTTGGGATACATTGTGTCTCGACGAGGGATAGAAGTAGACCCAGCTAAGGTAAAAGCTATCATGAAGATGCCTCCACCAACAAATCTCAAGAAGCTCCACAGTCTACAAGGCAGATTATAGTCCATTCACAAATTTATCTCACAACTAGCAGATAAATGTCATCCTTTTCAGTATCTTCTTCATAAGGGTGAACCTTTTAAGTGGGATGAAAAGATAAGGCTTAGGTGTGCTTGTGTACATAGAAAAGTACTACATGTAAAAGATATTAAATAAAAGGATGTAGTACCACTTATCTTTTTTTTTAAATGAAAGAGGCACACATGTCGGCTAAATGATAAGATAAGTTAATTAAATAAATAAAATTTATTTAATTAATTGGAAAGTCAGCTTATGAAAGGAATCTTTAATTAAATAAATAAGATTTATTTAATTAAAAATAGATAGAATGAAGATAATTAAAGATTGTTTAATTAAAGCTTAGAGGAAATAGCTAATGAATTAATTAAATAAATTAGAATCTATTTAATTAATAAAAGAAATATGTGTGTTAAAGAAATTGCTCAAGTGTGTTAGACAAATACATATGTGTGATAATGCAATATTTGAATGTTAATGATAATGAGTCAATTTTGGGTGTCTACATTTTGCCCCTCTTTGATACTATGTTCGATAGAGCGTTGTGTCAAAGAAGATATAATATGCGTTCGATAAATAAGGTTATGCCCCAGTGTAACTGGTAGGTGATGCCCCCTCGAGAGGTAAGCCAGGCTAACCAGGAAGGGCTGGGTTGGCTTGCGATAGAAGAAAAGGCTAGAAATAAGGCTGACACGAAGAAAACAGGACTGGAATGGGATAAAAGGGGATGCTGTAGAAGAAAATAGGCTGTGGCATAGAAAAAATAGGGCTTGGATAGGGCTATAAGTAGGTTCTTCAATGGCAAATAGGCTCATTTGTGCTCAGAAAACTATAGAAATCCAGAGCTCCTAAGAGTTAGTTTGCGATGAGAGTTGGAGAGCTGTCAGGATGGTTATTCCATGTAAGGATCATCATGCTGAGCGAGTGAGGACACATGGGTGACCAGAGGGAGTAGGCGTACCGGTATGTTATGAAACTTTTCCTGAAAGCGTGAATTTAATAGCCTAGAAGCGTCATTAATGCACACACTTCACCAAAAGTGACTAGGTCTTAGGATAAGGATTTCAGGTCGCTTCTGTAAGAAAATAGATCGCTTACAGTAGTTCAAATCACTTATAGGCACGGTTTGGTTGCTTTCAAAAAAAGTAGATCACTTGGAGTCGGCTAGTAAAACATAGGTTGAAATGCGCATATGAATAAGAATGAATCGCTTATGGTGAAACAATAGGTGCATACAAGGTTTTAGCTCGCAGAGAAATAGTAAGTGCTTGCATATGGTAGATAGCTTGCGTATAGGGCAAAAAGAAGCACGTAGAGAAATAGAGCTCGCATATAGTATAGCAATAGTCGCATATGCAAAAGAGATTGCATGTAGGCAGGATAGAAGCGCATGTAGTAAAAGTAGTCGCTATTGAGAAGAAAATAGGTGCATATGGTAAAATGAACTGCTTATGGCAGATAGAAGCCAAGATAGCAATAAATGGTCAGATTTTGATAGAAATGAAGTAGTGAAATGGACTGACAATGATGAATGGAATGATGCAGGATATACTATCGCCTTTGTTATCACAGGAGCCACATCCTAGGGATTTGCGGTTAGTTAGATTGCTAGATGCGGAGGAGTGACTATTGCTAGAGATACTCAGATTGGAGAATGTTTCATGATTGGATCCAGTGCAGGCACATCGGTGACTGATGACGGTGATGGTAGAGAGATGGATGAGTGAGCACAGTTCTTTCTTGTTACCGATAGGAGAGGCTGATCACATTGGAGGATGTGTTTCGGATTTTGTGGATTCCGATAGATGGGGACCATGTTGATTATGATCCTAATATGGGTCCAGCTACTTTTAAGAGATTATTTGGGACACTAGACATTGGGGTAGAGGGCTCAGAGATCTCGATGGCGAGGATGGAGGAGCTATGTGATAGATTACAGCGAGTTGTAGTGGCTATCATCAAATGGTTGGTGGGAGATAGGCGAGCGAGAGGCTTTCTGGTAGGATGGGGGATAGTTATGGAGGGGATGTTCTTGTATGGTATGAGGTATGCATGGGCAGAGTGTGTACTTGAGTAGCTTTATCATTTCTTAACTGATTACGCTTATATGTTTGGAGGTAACATATCAGCAGGAGTTACAGTTTTGCATGTGTGGGCCTATGAGTACATTCCAATTACTAGACCAGAGGGATGGGTGGTGAGAGCAGCAAGAGAGCCATATGCATGGATGTACAGAGGAGCTTTGACATATCGACATCGTCGAGGGGTGATATACTGGAAGAGGAGATTGGATGAGGTTGACAGGTTTGTATGGAGACCATGGCTAGGGTGTGAGCGATGGGATGAGGAGGATGCAGAGCTTGTCTATGCTAGACAGGTGAGATACATTTTTGGACGTGGCATTTATATTATAGAGCATTATTTGCCAGAGAGAGTTTTGAGACAGTTTGGGGTAGCACAGGTAGTACCAGTTGGTGATGCCATTTTTGGGAGGACGAGACAAGAGGTTTTTGATTGGGGTCCAGAGGTTGTGGTTGACACAGCATTGGTGGAGAGAGATGGATTACAACCAGTAGTATGGCAGTGGGGACAAGGTCTTGCAGATCTGGGCACATTGCCAGATTATGATGTATACTGGGCGACAGCTAGACCAACTCGGTTGACACGGGTTGGAGAGATTGGGATGGAGAGACCGATTTAGAGGAGACGACGATAGGATCCACCAGCGTAGGCTATTGTGCTAGAAGTGCCAGGGATACAGATGTAGGGTGATCCAAAGGTGGCACAAGGGAAGCAACAACACAATGTTTACTATTCTCTTTTGCCCACTCACCCACTTCACCTAGCCTTCGACCAAACAAAGTCACTCACCAAGTGCAAATTATGGATTTGTGGTCTAGGCTGTTGTCCAACTCTTGAGACTATTTCTACACCTTATGGAAGGTCTACAAACACCTTTCCAACAGTTGGTTTGGTTCCCAACTTCACTCGATTCTCCAATCTACACTTGGACTAGTAAGGCTTCTAGCCCTCCAAATCTAGTTTTCTTCACACAATTTGACAAAATCCCAAATGATTAGGCTAACCAATGGTGGATTTGAGTACCCTCTATGGGACTCTAACAAACTTCCAAATCTCCAATCCCTACTCTATTCCTGCAACTCAAAACTCCTACTAGGTCTCTAGGCCTAATTGATCATTTTAGGTCTAGGTTACAAAGCAAAGGGTTTTGGTTGGGTTCCTAGATCAGGGATAGGAACTTGTATTACTTCTACCATACCCAAACAACTCAAAAACACCATCCATCCATTCACCTTGTCTGGATTCTGTCACCTACAACAGCAAATAGCATAAAATTGGCCAAATACATGGTACTACTTGACCTAGGGCATCACTTTAAAAATCGAAGGCTGTCTCTCCCAAGAAAATACTTTTGGAATCCTAGAATACACATCCCTAGTCTGAATTTCACCGATTTGTAGGTGATTTCACCGGTGGGAATGCATTCTAGGGCCGGATTTGTGTGACAAACCCTAGAAAACAGGGTTTTAGAATAGTCTGCACTAAAATGACAATATCTCCCTACTAGAATCACTTCAAAACCTCAAACTAGAAGCATTTGAACCCTGACTCAACCTACTTTTAGAAAAAGTACATTGATTTGCTCTATCAATCTGTACCATCCGTACAATAGGAGAAAAATAGGGAAAAAAGTCTAAAATCTTGTTTTCTGTGTTCAAACCACCGTACAAAACCTCTTCTATCATGGAGTAAGAAAGCCATCATATCCACCGCTCCAAGTTGGTATACAACTTCTACAAATAGTTTCAACTGTCTAAAACTGAGTTGCAACCGGTCAATGTGTCATTAACACTATTGACAACCCTTGAAACTATGGCATTTTGCCCTAGCACAAAGACACCGATTGATTTCACTTGTCTAATGGAGTCTTAACCACTATCCTAGTCTCCTAAACATGACAAAACATCAAAACAATCCAATAGACTTCAAAAAACATCAATAGACCTTCTATGCCTAAATGACATAACAAGGGTCCAAGTGGACTAAGAATGAGTGAGGTTTATATGGTCACCTCAATCTGACCACACAAATAGACCTTCCATCCATGGCTAAAGCCTTATTACAACACATACAGAACAAAAAAGACACAACTTAGCAAAAAGCATCAAAATGCTCTTGGAAATCAAAATGCTACTCTTAGGTGCCCTGCACCATACACCCACTGTCAAACAGAACTCAAGTCTCTTGAGTTAGGAATGTTATCAAATGTGAAACTTGCCTTCTCAATGTCTGCTCTACTCATCCAAGTTGCATCCTCCTGAGGTTTATTGAGCCACTTCACCAAGTACTCATAGTATGTGTGCCTCCTAGTTTGTTTTGCAATCCTCTTATCCAAAATGCACTCAATCTGATTAGTAGATGAAGGAATCAGTTCTTGGAGTGTCTGATCAAATTGGTCTTCTTCATCAGCAGTCTGAGGATCAGATCCTTTATAGGGATAAAGGTCTGAAACATTAAAAATTGGAGACAAGGCAATGCCATTCAGAAGTCTGATTTTATATGCATTTTCTCCACATTTCTTGAGCACTTCACAAGGCCTAATCTTCTTCATGAGTAGCTTAGTATGTTTACCTGTAGGGAGTCTCTCCTTCTTCAAATCGACCATGACCAAATCCCCTTCTTTGAACTGCAGATCCCTTTTTTTTCTGTCAGCAAACTATTTATATTTCTGAGAAGTGGACTGCAATTTTTGTTGCACTTGTTCATGGACATCTTTCATCACTTGAACGAAGTCTTCAGCCAAGGCATTGCTATTTTCTAGTCCTTTAACCTCCCTAAGTTCCAAAATACCCCTTGGGTGAGTGCCATAAACAATTTGGAAAGGAGACAGGCCGGTGCTTCTGTTGACAGTGTCATTGTATGAGAACTCTGCCTGAGCCAAAACTGAATCCCAACTAGCACCCTGCTCCTTTGTCAGGCATCTTAGGAGGTTGCCAAGTGACCTATTAATCACCTCTATTTGTCCATCAAACTGAGGGTGATAGGTAGATGATAATGACAAGTTTGTACCTAGTCTCTTCCAAAGTGTCCTCCAAAAGTGTCCTATGAACTTGGGGTCTCTATCAGAGATTATGGACAAAGGTAAACCATGTAACCTGACTATTTCCTTGAAGAAAAGGCCTGCTATGTGTGAGGCATCATGTGTGGTTTTACATGGGATGAAGTGAGCCATTTTTGAGAACATATCAACAACCACAAAGATGCTATCATGTCCATTCTTGGTCCTAGGCAAACCAAGTACAAAGTCCATGCTTATGGAATCCCAAGGCTTTGAAGGAATAGGTAGTGGAGTGTACAAACCTGCATTTGATGTATGCCCCTTGGCTCTTTTGCAAATTTGACAAGTTTCAACAAACTTCCTTACATCGGTTGGCAACTTTGGCCAAAAATAGTATCTCCTAACCAATTCTAGGGTCTTATCAATGCCAAAGTGGCCTGGCATGCTGCCATAGTGCTTTTCCTTAATAATGTTCTCTCTAATAGACCCTCTTGGGATACACAACATTCTACCCTTGAAAAGATATCCATCTTGTATCAAAAAATTAGAAAAATTAGTGTTATAACTTGTTGTCATGGCCTTGCAAGATAGGTACGGTTCTTTGAAGTCTTCATCTACTGCATACTGATCTTTGATGGCACGAATACCTGTAATTTCCAACTGAATGGTCTGCACAACAAGATTTCTCCTACTTAAGGCATCGGCTACCTTATTGGCCACTCCTTTCTTGTGTTTTATTGAGAAGGTGTATGCTTGGATGTACTCCATCCACTTGACATGTCTGTGGTTTAACTTCTGCTACCTGTTCAAGAAGCTCAATGCATGGTTATCAGTAAAAACTATAAATTCCTTAGGCAATAAATAGTGTCTCCACTTCCTCAATGATTGAACCATGACATATAATTCTAGATCATAGGTGGAGTAGTTCTATTTTGCCTCATTTAACTTCTCACTAAAGAAGGCTACAGGCCTCGCATCTTGACTTAGGACTCCCCCAATAGCCCTCTTACTTGCATCACACTCTACCACAAAGACCTTGTCAAAATCAGGAAGAACAAGGACTGGTTGTTCTAATATTTTTTTCTTTAACAGTTCAAAGGCTTGATTGGCCTCATTTGTCCACACAAATACACATTTCTTGCCCCCTTTTATGGTGTCAACAAGTGGAGCACAAATACCACTAAACCCTCTAATGAACTTTCTATAAAAGCTACACAAACCATGGAAACTCCTTACCTCAGAGGCTGTTGTAGGTGTTGGCCAATTAAGAATGGCTTCCACCTTACTTGGATCCATTTTTAGGCTACCCTTAGAGATGACAAACCGCAAGAATATCAACTCTTCTTGTAGGAAGACACATTTGTCAAGGTTGATTCTCAACTTCTCCTCTTGAAGCCTCCTGAGCACTTGATGGATATGCCTTATGTGGTCTTCCTTTCTGTCACTAAAAACCAATATATCATCCAAATACACAACAATAAACTTGTTAAGGAAAGGTTTTAGCACCTCATTCATCAATCTCATGAAGGTGCTTGGTGCATTTGATAAGCCAAAAGGCATGACAACCCATTCAAATAGCCCTTCATTGGTTTTGAAGGCAATTTCCCCCTCATCCCCCTCCCTTATCCTGATTTGGTGGTAACCACTTTTTAGATCTATCTTAGTAAAATACTTAACCCTACCCAAGCAATCCATTAGATCTTCTATTCTAGGCATTGGAAATCTATACCTGATAGTAATCTTGTTGATGGCCCTGGAATCAGTGCATAGTCTCCATGTACCTTCCTTCTTGGGTGCAAGTACTACAGGTACTGCACATGGACTAATACTCCTCCTTATAAGTCCTCTATCCAACAAGTCTTGGATTTGTCTTGCCACTTCAGCATTTTGCTCTGGGGTCAACTTGTAGGCTACTTGGTTTGGTAGGGTGGATCCAGGGATGAGATCAATGCAATGACTAATCTCCCTCTTTGGTGGAAGGGCAGCCTTACTCTCATCGGCTATCACATCATGGAACCTTTCCAATAGTTCTTCCACTTCCTTTGGTCCAATCCTCCTAAGAGGTTGCTGCACTTTGACCTTCTTGGGATTTACATCCTTGGGCTTGATGACTACTGCAAAACATGGCACTTTCTCTTCCTTGAGGTTAGCCAAAAACTCCTTTTCACCTACCAACATAACTGAACTAGAAATGACCTTCTCTTTGCAATCATCAATCAAAGGAGTCATTGTGAAATTTTCACCATTTTTGGATAAATGAATCACATTTTGCTTACCATCATGTTGGGCACTTGTGTCATGTTGCCAAGGCCTTCCAAGAAGAAGGTGGCATGCATCCATATCCACTATCTCACAAAGAATCCTATCATGATATTCACCTATCTTGAATTCAACCCAACATTGCTCCTTCACCACAATTTGTTGTTCCTTGGTTAGCCAAAAGAATCTATAGGGGTTAGGATGGGGTATCCTTTCCAATCCTAACTTAGTCACCATTTCATTAGAAGCCAAATTTTTAGAAGAACCTGAATCAACTATTACCTTGCAAACTTTTCCTTTCACCTTGCAAGTGGTTCTGAACAAGTTGTTCCTTTGGGGCTGCTCCTTGGTGGCTGGCATGATGAGGGATCTGTTAAACATGATGCATTCTCCACTCTCTAGTGCTGCAAACTTGGAAGAGGTTTTTTGATAACTTGTGGTGCTTTAACAGTCCTCTTCCTGAAGGAGTTGCACCCTTCTATCTTTCTGATTTGCAGCAATGTTTCCCATCTTCTCTGGGCACCTAAAGGACTGATGTCCTATTTGATTGCAAGAGAAACACCTTCCAGTAAACACATTAGGACCCCTACCCCCACTTCTTCCTCTGCCATTACCTCTCCCTCTAAACGGACCCTGATTAGCACTATTTTTATCAGCCTGCCCTTGGCTGCCTTCTTGTGATCTACTGTCTTGGGGTCTAGAGAAATTATCTCTGTTTTGAAATCTGCCTTTGCCCCTAGAGTTCAGATTTCCTTTGCCTCTGCTGTTGCTGTTTGAATCACCTTTTCTCTTCTGCTTATCCTTAATCCTTAGTGCCATTTGAAAGCACTTATGGACTGTCTCCGGCTTAAAGAGGGTTAATTCATCTTGAATGGAGAACTTAAGGCCATTGAGATACCTTGCAAGCTTCTATTTTTCATTCTCAGGCATCTTGGCTTTCAATGTCATCTTGTGAAACTCCTCTGTGTAGGTGCTCACGTCCATGTCCTTCTGTCTCAAGTTGTGCAATTTCTTGTTTAAGTTGACCTCATAATCTTCAGGGACAAATTGCTTCTTGATTTCAAGCACCATCTTCCTCCATGTAGAGATAGGGTTCCTATCATCTTCTATCCTCTGATTTTGAATAAAGTTCTACCAACTCAAGGCTGGCCCTTTCATTCTTGATTTGGCAATCCTCACTTTCTGATTTTCTGCCACTTCTTCACATTCAAAATAGTTCTCCATTGCCTCAATCCAATCAAGGCACTCCTCTAGGTTCATCTTACCAGGAAACATAGGTAAGTCTGCCTTAGTGTCCTTCCTACTCAACTTTCCAAGTGCATCTAGGAATTGTCTCTTTGACATGCCTTCTTGTGGCTCTTCCATTGGCACTTCTTTTTCTTCATCTTGATCCTCTTCATTTGAATCTAAGATGACTTCTGGCTTCTTCTTCTTGTCCTTATCTTTCTTCTACTTTTCTATCTCAGCCTCCATCCTTTTGTTCTTGGCTGCTTGCTCTCTCACTATCTTTGCCAATTCGGCATTAGTCACCCTTGTAGGAACTTCCTCCTCTTCTTCTCTATCTCCCATCTCTTTGATGGCTCTGATACCACCTGATGCAGAGGTGGCACAAGGGAAGCAACAACACAATGTTTACTATTCTCCTTTGCCCACTCACCCACTTCACCTAGCCTTCGACCAAACAAAGTCACTCACCAAGTGCAAATTATGGATTTGTGGTCTAGGCTATTGTCCAACTCCTGAGACTATTTCTACACCTTATGGAAGGTCTACAAACACCTTTCCAACAGTTGGTTTGGTTCCCAACTTCACTCGACTCTCCAATCTACACTTGGACTAGTAAGGCTACTAGCCCTCCAAATCTAATTTTCTTCACACAATTTGACAAAATCCCAAATGATCAGGCTAACCAATGGTGGATTTGAGTACCCTCTATAGTACTCTAACAAACTTCCAAATCTCCAATCCCTACTCTATTCTTGCAACTCAAAACTCCTACCAGGTCTCTAGGCTTAATTGATCATTTTAGGTCTAGGTTACAAAGCAAAGGGTTTTGGTTGGGTTCCTAGATTAGGGACAGGAACTTGTATTACTTCTACCATACCCAAACAACTCAAAACCACCATCCATCCATTCACCTTGTCTAGATTCTATCACCTACAACAGCAAATAGCATAAAATTAGCCAAATACATGGTAATACTTGACCTAGGGCATCACTTTAAAAATTGAAGACTGTCTCTCCCAAGAAAATGCTTTTGGAATCCTAGAATACACATCCCTAGTCTGCATTTCACTGATTTGTAGGTGATTTCACTGGTGGGAATGCATTCTAGGGCCGGATTTGTGTGACAAACCCTAGAAAACAGGGTTTTAGAATAGTCTGCACTAAAATGACAATATCTCCCTACTGGAATCACTTCAAAACCTCAAACTAGAAGCATTTGAACCTTGACTCAACCTACTTTCAAAAAAAGTACATTTATTTGCTCTATCAATCTGTACCATCCATACAACAGGAGAAAAATAGGGAAAACAGTCTAAAATCTTGATTTCTATGTTCAAACCATCATACAAAACCTCCTCCTCTGTCATGGAGTAAGAGAGCCATCATATCCACCGCTCCAAGTCGGTATACAACTTCTAAAAATAGTTTCAACTGTCTAAAACCGAGTTGCAACCGGTCAATGTGTCATTGACACTATCGACAACCCTTGAAACTATGGCATTTTGCCCTAGTACAAAGACACTGATTGATTTCACTTGTCCAATGGAGTCTTAACCACTATCGTAGTCTCCTAAACATGACAAAACATCAAAACAATCCAATAGACTTCACAAAACATCAATAGACCTTCTATGCCTAAACGACATAACAAGGGTCCAAGTCGACTAAGAATGAGTGAGGTTTATATGGTCACCTCAATCATCTTGACCACACAAATAGACCTTCCATCCATGGCTAAAGCCTTATTACAACACATACAGAACAAAAAAAACACAACTTAGCAAAAAGCATCAAAATGCTACTCTTAGGTGCCCTGCACCACAGGGGCAGATGCCAGGATAGCCTCCTATATTAGCATAGCCTTAGGGGCAGATTTTAGCGGGTGATGATGTTGGTATTCAACAGCTACAGAGATGGATTAGAGAGGAGAGGAGATGGAGGCATTGAGCACAGATGAGGTTGAGGAGGGTGGAGATAGATAGGCATCAGGTAGAAATTAGCTTGTGGCATGCGAGAGCACATGCACAGACCTATCAGGCTCAGCTACAGTTGAGAGCACAGGCGGGAGATGGACATGATGATGGTGCATAAGCTAGGGTGACTGGACAGAGAGATGCTGCAAGACAAAGTGAGCAAATGATGAGGCTAGAGTGGGATACTGCGATACAATAGGTACAGGTTATGAGGGCAGAGAGGGATGGTCTACGAGCTGAGAGAGATGGTATACGAGCGGAGAGAGATAGGACTGTGCAGAAGCTATAGGGGATGACCAGTGAGTGAGATAGAGGAGTGGCTACATTGGGGACTGATGGAGCTATGATGTACTTGGCCACATAGTTGACACAGGTGTAGGCAGAGCTTCATAGATTGTAGGGTGAGGCTAAGTATTACAGAGGCTTGTACTATGGGGCTATGCTAGCAGAGCAGAGGCAGCCTAGCTTCAGGAGCAAGTCAGGGGCTTCAGGTTCATGGAGGTCAGGTGGATCTTGATCAGTAGCTTCAGTGATGGGGCCACCAAGAGATAGAGGACCAGGTGCATGACCTAGTGGTAGTGGTGATGGTTAGGGCGAGGGAGCTGCCAGTAGTCACTAGGGCTACCTTGTATAGGTTGTATTATATTGTATCATGATGAGGCCTAGAGTCGATTGTACATACATTCTTTTATGGCTCAGCTTGTATTGTAGACACTTGTATATTAACACAAGTATATATATATATATATATATATATGATGGCAGATTGGTGAGCTATATGATGTTGTAATGGTTACATTGTTGATATTATGAGGGCTATGCATGTTGTATTTATATGGTTATGGATTATATATGGATGTTTATGCAAATGATATGAATGGAAATGTAAATATGTAAGTATGTAAATGGTAATGATATGGATGGACTCATGTATATATATAGATGGTAATAAAATGATATATGATGGACTTATACCTGTCTAACACACTTGTTTTGCAAGAGAGAAAATATGGACATAAGATGATGGAGAGGATTGATCTTGGATGAGTACGATATAGGATGAATAGATGAAATGAATAGATAGGATGATGGGCAACTTTTTAAGTAATTGCTCAAAATGAAAGGAAATGCAATCCTTATGTTTGATATAGCATATGGATGTTATGCACCAAGGTATAGAAGACCAAGGTGTCGAGATATCCAATGTGCAACTAGCATGCTACAATCTTGTTTGAACACATGAAGTCAAGATGTGGAGCCAACATGCACAAGATATGAATAACAGCTAGTGTTTTGAGATGGACTTTGACACTACAAGCAATGGTTTGAGCTTATTTCCCCTACACATAGTGATAGCTTGTTGGTTATATGTATGGAGCTAGTCTTAACATAGAATAGTCTCAAGTGCATAAGAGATTATTTAGCTTCTCAGATGCTAGAGATATTGATATGTAAGATGCTAATCCCAACACATACAAGATACCAATACGCATAGGAAGAGAATAAGATCATCCTGCAAACATAGCATACAAAAGCTATATGACCATGCCCCATTCCTTACTTCATTGCAACATACCAAGATATGGTAGATCAAGGCAGTCTTGATTAAGCATAGAAAAAGGACAAAAGATAAATCAAAGATAAAACAAAAGATACTGTCATCACGTTCTCTTGCCAAAGTGAGGTGCTCTTAGATGGACTTAAGCTGGCGCCTTGTTGAGAGGAAAGCTACATCCTGTTAAAGGCTAAAGTTGTTGATAAACTGCTATAGCAAATGTTGGCTTAAGGCATGCAGACAAAATAGCTTCTGGCTTATGCTTGATTGGTTAGAATGCTTGGGCTTTCAATATACACATAATTTGCTTCCTGATTGAGCTAATCAAAGAGAAGAAGATGGATGAGGAAAGAAGATGAAGAAGATGGGGTGGATCATCTGTGCTTGAGTACTGGAAACTTCCTTCGTATTCCAGACTGCCTACATACCATGTATCCACGGGATCAAAGCACATTTACGATGAAGATGAGACATGATGAATATGTAGTTCTGGGTTTTATTGATGATGTAAGTGATAAGAGATAGAAGAATGTGTAATGAAAGATTGAAGATGATTAGAAGAAAGATGAAAGATAGATGATGAAGAGAATGGGCTATCATCTTAGCCTGAATCAGAGTGCTTCCTTCGCATCTCAGATTGCCTACATACCCTGTATCCATGGGATCAAGGCTTTAATGATAGAGTTGGATGTAGTTCTTATGTATGACACTGATTGCTTGGATGCTTGAGCTGGTGATGTTTTTTCAATTGTTGGATGAATGTGAATAGATTGTGAAGATATGAATCTTGGTTGCAAGTTGTTAGGTCACATTTGTTGTTGGATGAACGCTATGGTTGAAGTTAAAAAAATTTGCTGTGTTATAAGATAAGTTGTTTGATGTGTTATGAGCTAGAGATAGTGGTATCCACTTCCAAATAAGACTCAACAAATGCCCCCAGTGCAGGATGAAGTTTATTATGCAGAAGTGAGAATGTAGAAGGCGTGTGGTCAAGATGCTAAGGTGCCAAAAGATATAGTTACTGCGACAATGTCTCAAATATGATAGCTAGCATTGACAATAATGGAAATGGAAAGGCTATTTATGGTGATGCTATGTGGATTATGATATGGGCTATGTAGGATGAGATGGTGAAATATGATCAAATGAACCAAGTAGATAATGGAAGCTGGTCACTACACATAGTGCATGTTTGCCAGGTTTTCACTATGGTACTTATCCAAGGCATCTGTTTACCAAGTTTTCACTAGAGGACAGATTATTTATCTTATATTATTATTTTTTGTTATCCAAAGTGCCACAAAATGGTTTTCACTATTGGATGGATTTTTTTTTTAGGATAGCTAAGATTAATGGATAAAACTTCTTGAGATGAACACTGTTGACTGGTTCATCCAAGGGAATGCCTTCAGGTGTTGAAAGAGTGTATGCGTGATCCATAAACTGCTATGATGATGAAAGGACCAAGCCAATTCAGTTCAAACTTGCCCTGTTTCTCCCGATGTTGTTGATTCCTTTGATTTTCTTTAAGAACAAGGTCACCAACTTGAAATCTACGTTCTCTGATCTTCTTATTGTAGCTGGGGCATAGCCAGTTTTGATAGACTTGAAGATGGTTAAGTGTTGTAAGATGTCGTTCATCTAGAAGCTCAAGATCATGGAGTTTGGATACTTGATATTCTTCATTTGAGATAGTATACTGTAGAGATATTCGCAAGGAGGGGATCTCAACCTCGATAGGTAAAATAGCTTTAGTGCCATACACAAGAGCATAAGGTGTGGCTCCAATGGGAGTTCTAATACTTGTTCTATATGCCCATAATGCAGGATGGAGTTGTAGATGCTAATCTGACCAGCTCATTAACCGTCTTTTTGAGGATTTTGATGATTGTTTTATTAGAAGCTTCAGCCTGGCCATTGCTCTGAGGATAGTAAGGTGTAGAGAATTGATGTTGGATATGGAACTTGTTGCAAAGATCTCTAACCTCTTGGTTATTGAAAGGACAACCATTATTTGTGACAATAGCTTGAGGAACTCCATAATGGCAAATGATATAATGTAGAATGAACTTAGATATTTGTTTGCCTATGATATAGGTCATTGGTATGGCTTCTACCCACTTTGTGAAATATTTAGTGGCGGTAATAATAAACTTATGACCCTTGGATGAAGTAGGATGGATTTTACCTATGAGATCAAGTCCCCACTGTGAAAAAGGCCATGGAGTGACAATAGGCTGAAGCTCATGTGTTGGTGCATGTATTAGATCTCCATGTTTCTGACACTGTAGACATCTCTTTGGAAATTGCTGTGCATCTTTTTCCATAGTTGGCCAATAGTATCCTACTCGTAGAAGTTTCTTAACAAGGCCAAGGCTAGCGGAATGCAAGCCGCATACACCTTCATGTACCTCACGTAAGGCCACTTTCACTTCCTCAGCATCGAGACATTTGAGAAGGATACCATCAAGACTCTGGCGATAAAGGGTGTCTCCCAAGATAGTGTAACGAGACATTCGATGGATAAAGGTTTTGTGTTGGGTGTTGGATAGTTGAAATGGAAAGGTTTGATTACGGAGATACTCGTATATATCCTCATACCACGGTGAATTGGGACCAACAATTTCACATATAAGCTCAGATTGTGGAATTTCAAACGCTGAAATCAAAAACTGTTTGACAAAAAAATCACATTTATGGGTGTTAGATGGCATGTTTAGAAGAGACCCAATCATAGCCATGGCATCTGCTGCTTTGTTTTGTAGTTGTGGGATTTGCTCAAAAGTAATATTGTTAAAATATTTCTTAAAATCATCAACCATTAGCTTATATGGAAGAAGCTTCTCATCTTTTGTTTGATATTCATCTAAAACCTGTATGATAACCAGCTGAGAATCACCAAAAACTTGTAACTATTTGATAGCCCATTGTACTGCCATGCGCAAACCTATGATTAAAGCTTGATACTCTGCTATGTTATTGGTACATGGGAATGCTATTCTACATGATTTAGGTATACAATCTCCTTGAGGGGTAACAAACAAGATGCCTGCTCCAGATCCATGTTGTGTGTATGATCTATCAAAATATAGCTGCCATCGTGTTGGAGCAGTTAGATTAAACAATCCTTCATCAGGGAATTCTGGGTACATTGGATGAATATCTATGATAGGTGCTGCAGCTAATTGATCAGCAATAACTTGTCCTTTGATAGCTTTGCAATCAACATATTGTATATCAAATTCACTTAAGATCATGACCCATTTTGCTAATCTCCCTGTGAGAATTGCTTTAGAAAGAAGATATTTGAGGGGATCCACATTAGAGATGAGCTTTGTTGTTTGGTTCAACATATAGTGTCACAACTTTTGGGAAGCAAACACTAATGCTAAACAAGTTTTTTCCATAAATGAATAATTGAGTTCATATCCCACAAGAGTTCTTCTAATGTAGTAGATGGCTTGTTCTTTTCCTAAATCATCATGTTGAGCTAGAAGGGAACCCAATGCTGCGGTTGTTGATGATATATACAGCAATAATGGATGATCAAGTATAGGATGTACTAACACAGGAGGTGTTGCCAAATATTCTTTTATCTTATCAAAAGCCTGTTGACACTTTTCATCCCACTTAAAAGGTTCACCCTTACGAAGAAGATGCTGAAAAGGATGACATTTATCTGCTAGTTGTGAGATAAATTTGCGGATAGACTGTAGTCTGCCTTGTAGACTATGGAGCTGCTTGAGATTTGTTGGTGGAGGCATCTCCATGATAGCTTTTACCTTAGCTGGGTCTACTTCTATCCCTTGTCAAGACACAATGTATCCCAATAGTTTTCCTGTTGTTACACCAAATAGTTTCTAATTTATTTAATTAATTCATTATCTATTTCCTCTAAGCTTTAATTAAACAGTCTTTAATTATCTTCATTCTATCTAATTTTAATTAAATAAATATTATTTATTTAATTAAAGATTCCTTTCATAAGCCAACTTTCCAATTAATTAAATAAATTTTATTTATTTAATTAACTTTGTTAGATTCAGGGCAGACAACTGAGAGGGGGGGGTGAATTAGTTGTCCAAAACTTTCTTCTTTTTAAACACTTATGTTCACTTAGTAGTATAGCAATAAATCAAACATGAAACATAATGCATTTAATCAAGAGCAGAAACACATCAACACATGAGACACCAAGATTTTAATGTGGAAAACCTGGTTAAGGGAAAAACCACGAGGTGACTTGTTGGCAAGAGACACTACATGGATCCATGAATGTTGTCATTGATGGCAAAAAAGGTTATCCCACACATCCGCAAGACATGATAACTCTCTACCAGAAGTCAGATTGAAGAAGTGTTATGATTCGGTAAGCAAGAATAGAGCAGTCAGCAAGGTCTGACAGTCAGGTCCGGATCTCTTAGAGGAAGTATTTCAGTGAAGTGCAGATCTGGGGAAGTCAAGATGAGTACCTTGACTAATAGGTTCCAAGGATTTAGCCTCTGGTGATGGAAGGGTGAAGAGATATGAGCACTTGAGTGTTGGGTTCTGGTTTGACAAAGTAGACAGAGGAAGTACTGTATCGACAGAGTGTCAGATCCAAATCTGGAAGAGATATTGCCGATGACTAAGTTTCCTGAGGTATCATTCATGATTGGCTGACATGATTGATGACTTCTACAAGCATCTCCTAGATCTGCATCACTTGGTAAGCAAGGATCCAGCTGACAGATCAAAGCTTGGGAAAATATTGACTATTCTGGATGCCGACTAGAAAGGTGATGAAATCACTTATGCGGATATATATACAAGATGGATTTAGATGTGAAGGTGTGTGTGGTGTGTTGTGTGGTATGAAGAAAAGTAGAAAAGTAGAGTGAAAACAGTAAGACAGGTCCAGAATGTGACAATACAGCAACATCAAAAGAGAGTAAGAATGAAGTGCATCAGATTAGTTTATTGAGCTCAACTGGAACTAAACCTCAGCATGAGTAGATGCTTCTCATCAGTTCAAACATTGAGTTACCTTTCTTTCTTGTAGACAATGAGTCTCTTGTAGGTAGTGAGCCTCTTGTGAGCAGTGTGCTCGGGCAGTGAGCCCCAATTGGCAAGTGCCATTTTATTCTATCTATTCTTCTAACCGAGAATAATATCTTGGGTTAATCACCCCGTGGTTTTTTCCCTTAACAGGGTTTCCACGTCAAAATCATTGTGTCATGTGTATTGGTGTTATTTCCATTTTCATGATTATGCTTGTTTATTTGATTTGATGTTGCATTAACTGTTAAGAAAGTTCAGAAAGTTGAAATATTATGATAATTGATTCACCCCCCTCTCAGTTATCAACAATTGGTATCAGAGCCAAGTTCCTCTAAATAGATCCTAACAATTTGAGGAAGAACTAGAAATTTAAATGGATATGTATGGTTTGAGGGAACAACTTCAGTCTACCCTAGATGATCTTGAACATTCCAACTCTGAAGTCAATGAATTGAAGGAAAGACTTAAACAGGCTAATGATTTCATAAATGAATTAAAAGGGAAACTAAGCATCTCTATGAAGAAGAGAAAGGAACTACTTCAGCAATTAGCAAGTCAAGGTGAAGCAAATGATACAAATGAAGACCTGAAGGAGAAAACTAAGTTATGTGAAAAATTGTCAAAAGAGGTCATTATGGTAAGACATGAAATGGAATCAGGAGTTATGAAATTCACCCAAGAAATTGAAGAAAAAAGAAAGACTGAAGATGATCTAAGACAATCTCTCAAGGAGAAATCAGAAGACTACCATAAGATGGATAGAATAATCAGACATCTTGAATTTTATCTTGAAGATGCTAGAGATAATGAAGAAAAACTTGAGGATCAAATTGACACTCTTAAAAAGGATCTTCAAATAGCAAATGAATACAAAGAGAAATTCAAGATAAGTTCTGCTCAACTTGAAGTTCTTCTTGAAAGCCAAAAGAGGGTAGATGACAAGTGTGGTTTAGGATATGAGAAAGGTGAAAGCTCTGGATCTAGTCAGAAGAATTTTGGATTAGGAAATCCAAGGGACAAGCCTAGAAGACCTCCGGTAAGGCAGCCCAATGCTTAAAGATATCCATCCTTCAATGGATACTACCACAACTGCAATAACTTTGGTCACAAAGCTAATCAATGCAGAATGAAAATGAATTAAACTAATTCATCCTTCTCTGGATAGTGCTTTAACTGCAAAAGGTATGGTCACAAATCTCATGAATGTAGAAATATGCAAATGAACATTTCATTCAATGGCAGATGCTATGCATGCAATAGAGTAGGTCATATGGCTAATCAATGTAGATCAAAAGGATATCAGTCAAATATGCAAAGAAATGTTGTTTGCTACAATTGCAATAGATCCGGTCATATTGCCAAATTCTGTAGAAGCAAGAATCAGGACAGAAGGGGTCTGGTGCATCATAATCAGAATCAAGACAGAGGAAAAGGAAAAGTGAATACGAATGAAGTTAAAAGTGAGATGAACAAGATTTGGGTGAAGAAAAGTACAGAGAATGTAGCAGATGGATCCTCACCAGAATCTGGTGCTGATATTCCTTCCAGAAATTAAAAGGTGAGCTCTGGCTCAGGGGGAGACACAAGGAAAAACATTTTCCCCCAGCCAGTCAATTGATGCCTGAAATTGGCACTTCAAAGGTTGTGGATCAAAAGGGTTTTCAGAGAAACATCAAAAGAAGGCTTGGTTAATATTGGGAAGATCCATAAGAAGATTTGAAAAGTCTAATCTATCAAGATTGATCCGGTTTAACAGTCATTCGGTATGAACAGGATTTTCACAGTTAGATCCGGTACGATTCAAAATTTGAGATACCTTGATCTGTGGATAGATCAAATGTTTGAGGAAAGGAAGATAGATTGTCATCAACCATCAAGAATAACTCTAAGCACATCTCAGTTATCCGGAAAAGACTTTTCTCAGAACAAGGAGAACATGGCAACCAGAATAACTTAAGTTGCACATTTATTGCAATGGGGAATTAGGTTTCTTTTTCAGAAATAAAAGGGTTCATTCACACGACATTTGCACATTTACACTTGAGAAGAAGAAGAAAAGAGCTCTGCAAATAGGTTTGCTTCATCTCTCTCAAGGATCATCTGCAGAATTCAAGTCAATCGGTGATCTTTTCAGCTCACTCCGTAAACCCTAAAGGTGTAAGAGGTATTTTCTATCCTTGAAATCTATTTCTGAATCTTCTATAAAATGGGGACTCCAAATGTTGTAAAGATTTCTGATAGACCGTGTCCTAAATTTAAAAAACATCCCTACAAATCCTTAGAAGTGGTCCCTTAGGAGCATTCTCCAGTATTTTGTATGGGGTTTTACATGTAGAAGATGTTAGGGCATATATTCATGCGAGCATTGAAGAATTTGGGGAATCAAAGTTGATGGATATTTACCACAAACAGTTGTTAGATGATTCCTTTGAACTCAAACCACAGTACAAAGCCATCCGGGACAAGCACTTTGCACAATGCATCCATTTCCTCTGTTTTGCTAAAGATGAATGGGTTCGGTATGTCTTGAGCAGAATGCATGACAACTTCATATGGTTGAACAGGCCATTTAAGATCACCAAGGATGTCATTAGGGTAGTAACTGGATTACACTCAACCGGAGGAATGCCTACTCTCAAATCTACCAAAAACCAAATTGTGAGTGAGGCTACTAGATCAAAATTTGATAAAAGAGCCATGACAATTGAGGACATAACAGATCTGGATATCAAGTTTGCATCAATGATAATTGGCTATAAGATATATCACTCCAGCAGGGAGAATTTAGTATCTGGAACTGCTGTATATACTGCCTATGAAATGTTAAGGAAGAATGCTGACTATGATCTTTGTGAACTTTTTCTGAGCCAACTGATGGAAAACCTTCAAAAGATCAAGAAGGACAAAAAGAACTCCTTCAAGTATGGTGGGCTGATACTGTGTTTGTTCTTCTACTTCATGAATGAACTTCCTGGATCTAGTGGTTGGGTGTGGCAAAATGATAGACTAGTGGCCATCCAAATCAGAGATTATATACATGGGCTTGGTGATGCCAAGGCACAGAATACAACACTCTGGGGCTATTTCAAGAATTTTCAGAGTATGGTGCAAGAAAGAGAGAGAATTCCCAAATCTTTAGTTGAAAAGTATAAAGATACAGTTTGCCTTATGGTAGAAACTGATCAGTGCCTAATGAAGGTAGTGGAGCCAAGAGTAGTCTGGATCATGCCTATGGGGTATGAAGTTGATGAGAAAATTGTAGAGCTGCATGTTCAACACATGCTAAGTCAGCCAAAGGATCCTAAGGTAGAAAGGTTTGGAACCTTTGAAGAGTTGAGTGTGAAAATCCATGTGGAGCTTCAACAATCGGAAATGAAGAGAAAAGTGAGAAAATAAGTTGAGAATATTGCCAAAAGTTATGGCATCTCAAAAGAACACTTGATGCAAACAGAGAAAAAGTGGAAAGAGCAAAAAAAGAAAAAGAAAAAGCAGAGAAAGAAAGTGCTCCGGTAGAAGCCTCCTCCCAGACTAGATCCTCTAAAAGTTCTGCTCCTAAAACCTCAAAGGCATCAAAACCGGAAGCAAAATCATTCAGTAAAGGAGTAAAGAGAACCAAGTTAAAGGCAACAAGGTCTTACACAAGCCAAAAGGATGAAGAGGAGATAGAATTAGATGAGGAAGTAAAGAAGATGAAAAAGAAGAAGAAAGTATCCAATGAAACCAAGGAGGTAGAAGCAGAAGAGTTTGTTGAAAGGGCCACCCTGTCCCTAGATGATGTAGTTAAGGCAATCACTGTGGATGGAAACCTGAAGCCATTAACATAATTCTATGATGAATGTAGTGAAACTGATCAGAAGATTCTGCAGGATGCCACAGTTAAGTATTTGAACATTTACAACAAGGCTTTCATTGAGATTGTATCTTTAATTCCTAAAAGCCTTGAGAAGGAACTTGAATTGAGGAAGAATAATGCCAAACAGAAGGATATGGAGACCCAGGAACAGATAGCTATTAAGCTCTATCCCTCCATCACTTCTAAACAGAAGAGCATGATCTTCAAAGATTGCAAGGATGAATTCCGGAGCAAAGCTAGAATGAATCAGCTTATGCTCGGAGGAACTGACGAAGTAGCAAAAGAGACAAAAGAGATCCTTTGGAATGCATACAAAAGATTCAACATTCCTATTATAGAGGACTTAAGTGATGATCCCTCGGCTACAGATATTGAAGAAGAATCTACTGAGACAGTAGCAGAAGAGGTTAAGGAGACAAGGGAAGATAAAGATAAGGACTTGGAATTCTCTACTCTGGAAGAGGTGGCCCATGAACAAACAAACATTACTCCTCCAGTTTCCCCTGTTGACTTCGGATCCAAAGGAGAAGAAAGAATAGAGGAGAAAGAAAAAGAAGTGAAGGAAAAAGAAGATGACAGCTCTAAGACTGCAGAAGAAAAGAAAACTCTGTCTCTGGCAAGAGACACTACAGAAATTGTCAAAGAATTCTTAAACAAAGAGACAATGGAGATTGATGAACCGGAACTTCTACTAGGACCATTTGATTTTGATTCTCTTTCTTTGGTACAAACAATGAAGATAGCTTCATTTGCTAATGCAAAGCCAAAAGAAAAACTCTTGAAGTCTCACATGGAAGATTGTGAGCTAATAGAAGCTGCATCAGGTGTTCTTGAAAAGATCATGCCATCCTTTCTGAAGGATTCATCAGCTTCCTTAAGTGAGAGGGTTAGTCATGTTGATAACTGAGAATACATATTTGCTGCTCCCCCTGAGTAGCAGCTCCCCATCATCAATCCAAACCACAAGATGTGACTGTGATATGCACCAGACTGATGCACCTCAGTGCACCTTAGTTCATCACTGGAGGGGCAATAACCCCTAACTTCTCCCTTAGATACTCAAAAGAGTCCTTAGGCAGATGTTTAGTAAAGATGTCTGCAATCTGATCCTTGGAAGGCACAAACTCCAATCTGACTTCTTTCTTGTTTACTTGCTCTCTCAAAAAATGAAACTTGATGGATATGTGTTTGGTCTTTGAGTGTAACACCGGATTCTTAGATATGTTTATTACACTTGAATTATGACAAAAATTGTGATAGGCTCCTCATACTCCACTTTGATATCTCTTAACATCTGCTTCATCCACAACACTTGAGTGCAACTACCTGCTACTGCTATATATTTTGCTTTAGTTGTAGACAGAGATATTGCTTCTTGTTTCTTGCTTAGCCAAGAAACCAATCTCTTTCCCAAAAAGAATGCTCCACCACTGGTACTCTTCCGGTCATCCACATCTCCTGCCCAATCTGCATCTGTATATGCATGAAGAGAGAAATCATGATATCTAGGATACCACAGACCATACTCAACTATCCCTTTTAGATATTTAAAAATCTTCTTGATTTCCATGACATGAGATTCTCTAGGATCAGCCTGGAATCTAGCAACAAGACTAAATGCTTGCATAATGTCTGGTCTAGTTTGAGTGAGATACAACAATCCTCCAATCATTGATCTATATTTTTTTTTATCTATCTTAGGGGAGTCATCATCTTTGCTTAACTTACATTCAGTTGCCATGGGAGTGTTCATTGGCTTTGAATCTTCCATCCCAAATTTCTTCAATAATTCTTTTGCATATTTGGTCTGAGAAATGAAGATACCTTTCTTTGTTTGAGTTATTTACAGACCCAAGAAGAAACTCATTTCACCAAGCATGGACATCTCAAGCTCACTTTTCATTTGATTTGCAAAAGTTTTACACATATTATCTCTTCCTCCAAAAATGATATCATCAACAAACACTTCAACACCTAAGATGTTTTCATGATCAATTTTGAAATATAAATTACTATTAGCAGTACCTTTGTTGAAACCAATCTTCAAGAGATGTTTATCCAGTCTTTCATACCAGGCTCTTGGGGTTTGCTTTAGTCCATACAGTGCCTTTTTCAACTTGTAGACCATATCACTATTTTCAGATAGTTGAAATCCATTCAGTTGCTCAATGTATACTTCTTCTTCCAAGTCACCATTCAGGAAGGTAGACTTGACATCCATCTGATATACCTTGAAATCTTTGAAGGTAGCATATGCAAGGAATAATCTGACTGCTTCAATTCTTGCCACCGGAGCAAAAGTTTCTTCAAAATCAACTCCTTCTATTTGAGAGTAACCTTTGCAAACTAATCTGGCCTTATTTCTGATTACTTCACCAACTTCATTCAATTTGTTCCGAAAGACCCATTTGGTTCCAATCACATTCTTTTTTCTAGGTCTGGGAACAAGATCCCAAGTGTGATTCTTCTCAATTTGCATTAGTTCTTCCTTCATTGCCTTAGTCCAATTTTCATCATTGCAGGCTTCATTTACTGTTTTAGGTTCAATCTTTGAAATCAGACAATACTTATCTGAATCTTGAGCAATTCTTCTTCTTGTTTGTACACCTTTGCTTTTGTCACCTATGATCTGATCTTCAGAATGGTTCAGTTTCACATACCTTGGAACTTTGGGGGTTTCTTGTATTTCTAATTCTTGTTCAGGCTCATTTAAACTTGTCTCTTCTTCCTGACTTACCGGATCACCTTGAATATGTTTTTCAGGAGGGATTTGGGCACCTTGAACCAGAGCATTATTCTGATCATCTTCATCATACTCATAAAACCTTGAGGGTTTTTCAATTCCTTCATCAACCTTCACATTTGTACTTTCTATAATCTTTCTCAATCTTTTGTTATAACACCGGTATGCTTTGCTTTGAGTAGAGTAATCCAAAAATATTCCTTCATCACTTCTAGCATCAAACTTGCCTAGATCTTCATCTCTCTTGATGTAGCATTTGCTACCAAACACTCTGAAATACCTGACAGTAGGTGTAATACCAAACCAAAGTTCATAGGGAGTCTTACCGGTATTGCTTTTGATTTGAACTCGATTGAGAGTATAGACTACAGTGCTGACAGCTTCCCTCCAATAGATCTGGGGAACATTTGTTTCCATCATCATGGTCCTTGATGCTTCCTGGATGGTCCAGTTCTTTCTCTCAACTACTCCATTCTGCTGTGGAGTCCTAGGAGCAGACAACTGTCTCTTTATTCCATGTTTCTCACATAAATCTATAAACTCACCAGATGTGAATTCTCCACCTCTATCACACCTTAGATATTTCAATTTCAATCTGGTCTCATTTTCCACCATAGCCTTGAATTTTTTGAATTTCTCAAGAGCTTCTGATTTCTCTTTCAGAAAGGTTACCCACATCATCTATGAATAGTTATCAATTAGCAACATGAAGTATCTATCACCTTGCACACTTCTGATTCTTGCCGGACCACATAAGTCAGTATGAACCAAGTCTAATAATCCAGTAGAAGATTGTTCCTTACTTTTGAATGAGATTCTGCTTTGTTTTCCCAACTGACATTCTTTGCACAAACTATTTGTAGGTTTTACCAATTTTGGAAGATCTCTTACAGCCTGAGTATTGCTTATCTTGATGATATTATCAAAATTCACATGACACATTCTTCTATGCCATAACCAACTCTGATCAACTCGAACAACAAAACAACTTTTACTAGTACGAGCCAAGTGAAAGATGTTACCTTTTGTTTGGGTACCGGATGCAATCTCTATTCTGGAACTTTCAAAAATTTTGCACTTTCCATTCTTGAATCTGAGATCATAGCCTTTGTCCACCAACTGTCCAACACTAAGAAGATTGTGCTTCAATCCTTCAACATATAATACATTACCGGTTTTGTTCTTTCCATCAAAAGAAATAGTTCCTCTACCTCTGATTCTACCAGGAGAGTTATCACCAAACTTTACCACTCCTCCTTCATAACTTTCCAAATCTATGAACTTATTTTTTTCACCTATCATATGGTGAGAGCAACCACTGTCAATGACCCAATCATCCTTCTCTTCAACTTGGACAGCTAGGGCTTTTTCTTCAACTTTATGATTGACAGATTCAGAGGGCATTGGATCTTCTTCCTTGATGGCAATGAACACCTAGTCACTTCTGGATTTGTCTCCTTTCTCTAATTCATCATCTGTTACTCCTTCATCATCTCCTTCATGAGCATAGTAACAATTCTTCTAAAATCTTGGTCTATTAGTGTTTGGTCTAGAAAATCTTTTCGGACACCTTGATGCAAAATGACCAATCTTATTGCAATTAAAACACTTAAAAGGCAATTTCCCCTCATACTTATCGGATCCTCTTGGCAGTCTTTTTGCAATAAGAGCTTCAAGATGAGCAGTTTCTTCTTCTTCTTCTTCCAAGTATTTTCTTGCATTTTCATACCATGATGATTTCCTTGAAGGTTTTCTCCTAGATCAAACCTTTGTTTTCCTTTTACAGAGGCACTGGCTTTGAATGCAAATTCAGTCTTTGGGGGATCATCTCCAAACTCGGCCATCTCAAAAGTAGCCAATTTACCAACCAATTGATCTCTTGTGACAGTTGTGTGAGCTCTGAATTCTTTAATTGCAGCAGCCTTGATTTTATAGGAAGCAGGAAGGGATCTGAGAACTTTGCCAACAATCTCATCTTCACTCAAGATTTCACCTGCATTTCTAATTCCACAAACCAGCTCATTCACTCTTGGCATAAAAGTGGTAATATTTTCATCATCTCTCATCTTCAGTTTTTCAAAATTCCCTTTTAGACTCTGTAACCTTGCACATTTAACATACTGGTCTCCTTCATGCAAAAGTTCCAATTTTTTCCAAATCTCAAAAGCAGTTGGAAGTTCAATAACATTTGAGAGCTCTGAGTCACATAATGCACTTAGAAGAGCTTCTATGGTCTGCAGATTATTTTCAGCATCTGTGATTTCATTTAGGGTTGTCGGACCACCTTGTGGAGGTACATACGGTTTTGTAACGATAGACTAGTATGCTATTCCCATACACTATAAGTGACATTTCATGTGACCTTTCCAAAGAGCAAATTTGGTTCCATCAAACTTCGGACTATCCTTCTTGTAAGATGACATCCTAGATCTCCTCAAGCGGTTAAGCTCCTTTTAAAGGAACATGGCTCTGATACCAATTGTTAGATTCAGGGCAGACAACTGAGAGGGGGGGTGAATCAGTTGTCCAAAACTTTCTTCTTTTTAAACACTTGTGTTCACTTAGTAGTATAGCAATAAATCAAACATGAAACATAATGCATTTAATCAAGAGCAGAAACACATCAACACATGAGACACCAAGATTTTAATGTGGAAAACCTAGTTAAGGGAAAAACCATGGGGTGACTTACCCAAGATTGTATTCTCTATTAGAAGAATAGAAAGAACAAAATGGCACATGCCAATTAGGGCTCACTGCCCGAGCACACTGCTCACAAGAGGCTCACTGCCTACAAGAGACACACTGTCTACAAAGAATAAGTATCACATACTTGAATTGGTAAATAGCATCTTCACCATGCTTGAGTCAGTTCCATTTAAGCCCAAACCTTCTGCTCTGCCTTTCGCTCTTCTCCTTGCTACCACACACTCATCTTTTTCACCCACACTTGAAATGACCTTGCAATCCCTTATTTATAAACTACATCAACTTAGGAATGATCATCTAAGTTGGCTAACAGTTATAAGAATATCCGCAAGATGTATAATTCATCTGGTCAGCCAGTCACAGAAAGAACACCATCATCCGGAAGTTATTCTTCATTTCTGGGCCCCAACTCTAATGCGGACCATCAACATGAATTGAACATGATCCAAGGACCTCCATAAGCTTGCCTGAATCACCAAGAACATCCGCACTTCCTCTTCTTACTGAAATCTTTCTCTCCTTCATCCAGAACCTCAAGAACATAGTCTGCCATTACTGTCACAAAGGAATAGATGCTTGTAGACCTTTAAACCATGAACCAATTGAGTTGAAACATCATAAGGACTTCCCAAACACTCCTTCAAATCTGTAGAACAGGACAAGCATTTCTGAATCTCACCGGACCTTTCTGTAACACTCTGTCACCTCTGAACATCTACCAGAACCGGTTCTACTTGAGCATTTCACAACTTCTTCATATCTTCATGCGGACCTCTGAAATCTCTACTGCAACATCTTAAGATTCATATCTTCGAACCCTTTAATCCACATCCTCTGATCTTCAACCTGTCTTGGACTTTTATACCTTATGATATCACTGTTCTTCACTGTTCTTGATTGAGACTAATTTTCTCAATATCCTCAGCACATAACTCATCCAATCCTTATCATTAATGTATGTTGACATCAATGACAACACTGGTTAGGCCCATACTTGCAACAAAATTATCTTATCATTTAGCCAACATGTGTGCCTCTTTCATTTAAACAAAGATAAGTGGTACTACATCCTTTTATTCAATATCTTTTACATGTAGTACTTTTCTATGTACACAAGCACACCTGAGCCTTATATTTTCATCCCACTTAAAAGGTTCACCCTTATGAAGAAGATGCTGAAAAGGATGACATTTATTTGCTAGTTGTGAGATAAATCTGCGGATAGACTGTAGTCTGCCTTGTAGACTGCAGAGCTGCTTGAGATTTGTTGGTGGAGGCATCTCCATGATAGCTTTTACCTTAGCTGGGTCTTTCTATCCCTCATCGAGACACAATGTATCCCAACAGTTCCTAATGTTACACCAAATACACATTTCTTTGGATTTAGTCTAACTTGGTATTTTTCTAATCGATCAAAGATTTGTGCTAATACCTGTAGATGTCCTTCTCTTGTCTTAGATTTTCCCAGGATGTCATCAACATAATCTTCCATGATAGTATGAAAAAGGTCATGAAAAATAACTGTCATGGCTTGTTGATAGGTAGCTCCAGGGTTCTTAAGACCAAAAGGCATTACAACCCAGCAATATATGCCCCATAGACAAATAAAAGATGTTTTATCTTAATCTTCCTTTGCTATTCTGATTTGATTATATCCTGAAAATCCATCCATTAAAGATAGCATTTCATGTCCTGCTGTAAGATCTACAATTTTGTCTATGCTTGGTAGTGGAAAGTCATCCTTAGGACATGCTTTGTTAAGATCTCTAAAGTCTATGCAGCAATGAACTCGTCCATCTGGTTTTGCTATAGGTACCAAATTTGAAACCCATTCTAGATAATCAATAGGCCTTATGAATTTTGCTTCTAACAATTTTTGAATTTCTGCTTTGATCAATAAGGCTACCTATGGATGCATTTTGCACAGTTTTTGTTTGATAGGTTTTGCATTAGGAGATACTGCTAGATGATGTACTACAAGTGATGGATCTAGATCCGGCATGTCAACATAAGTCCATGCAAAATTTATAGCTCTTCTCATAAAAAATGCTATGAAGTCTCTTCTTTCTTGCTCTGATAGTGATGCTGCCAAAAAAGTGATCTTTGGATTTTGCGCTATTCCCAAGTTCATGTCTTGGATTGTTCAACTAGTACAGTTGATTTCTCATGATAATTAGTGGCAATAGGAAGATCAAATCCCCCATCCTTAGGCGCCTCAGAGAGGTTTTCACCTTCGGATACATCCTTTATTATTACTTTTTCACTGTCAACAGGCACCTTTTAGTTTTCACCTGGTGACCTATTTTGTTTGATTTTGTTTATTTCACTTTTGCGACTGAAGGATTTAATACTTCCACCAAAATATGCTAGTTTAGGTAGATCCATCATGAAACCTGCTTTATGATCACCCAATGGAATACCTTGTTGTAAACCCATGAATTCTGCAATAGCTTCATCATTTTCAAATGTATCTAATATCGGTGCCCCCTGCTGGTCCCAATCAATGAGGTCAAGATATACGAGTGAAAGATTAATGGAAGAATTATTATGGCTAGAGGAGGTTGTGGAAAACATGAAGATGGAGTGTTCTTGAAAAAGGTCAGTGATATGAAGGGAGGAGTCATTGATAGTATCCAAATTAGAAGTCTCTCCTGCCGAAGAAGGTCCAACGTCAATATCGGAAATACACTTAATGTCTTTGAGTTGCAATACCTCCGGCTGATAACCAAGGCCTTGCTTATTAAACTTCTTAGACACAATACTGGGTTTAGTAGGTCCTTGTTCCTATGATCCCAATCCACCATGTCCTTTATAGCCCATGTTCTTTATGATGCGGAACCCATTGTTGTATCACTCTACTTCAAGTTGGACTTGGTCATTTTCATCAAAAAATATCCAAGAGTCTATATCATCAATGTCTTCATCATCCAAGAATCCACCTTTAATGAATACTGTAGGGGGGCTTTGATAATAACAGAGGATGAAGTTGGTTTGGATGTAGAAGGCTTACCATAGGATTTAGGAGACAATGGAAGGGTGCCAACACAACAAGATTCTTGCAATGTGTACTCACTAGGGCCATGTTTGGTATACTTGATACAGAGGTTAGAGGCAGCTATGTTAGATGAGGGCTTGAGGAGGTTAGATGGGTCTACATAGGATGAAGATGGACATGCTTCGGTGTTGATAGGAATGCAGTTTAGACTTTGATATTTAGCTTGAAAGGCCCGACAAAATTCAAATGGATTGGGATCAGCTTGAATAGTAACCTCAACACCATTATAAGGAAATTTAATGTATTGGTGGTATGTCGAAGGAACTGCCTTGAGGGCATGTATCCACGGTCGACCAAGGATGATGTTATAGGGAAGGTTAATATCACGGACTTGACAATAGGTTTCTATAGTAACTGGCCCAACTTGGATAGGCAAGAAGATAATCCCTTCAGTATCTCTTTCAACATCATCATATGCTCTTATCGTAATAACCTTGGAGGTTTCAACATCTTTCTCAGAATATCCCAATTGTTTTATGAGCTTCAAAGAACATATATTAAGACCAGCTCCACCATCTACCAAAATTCATTTGATGCGGCATTGTTTAACAAACACTTCAATATGGAGGGCTTCGTTATGTGAAGGATGGATGGAGGGCTGAAGATCTTTGTTGGAGAAGGTTAAGTGACAAGGAGTTGCAATGCTAGCGACCATAGATTAGAATTGTGTGATATCAATATCATTAGGCACTGAAGACTCTTGTAAGGCTTTGTCAAGGATAGCTTTATGAGCAGGGGATATGCGAAGCAACTCAAGAATGGATATGTGCGCAGGTGTTTTGCCAAGGTGATCCAAGAGGTTATAGCTAGAGAGAGATCAAGGAGGATGAACAGGTGCTCCTTGGATGGTAACTCAACCTCTTCGCATGGTTACAACACAATCAGGTGCTCTGCCTTGGATGGTAATGGTAGAAATGTGAGCATGGTCAATGCGGCCAATGGTAGACGATTCATAATTACACTAAATAGCATCTCCAACATGAGAGTTATTTGTCTTATCATGAGATGGAAGTGGATTCTTGAAAGTCTCTAGATCATAGTTCGATGTTGATTGCTGTGCAGGCTGAGTTGCTGAAGGTGTGACCTTGATTAAACCTTGATCAATGCATTCTTGGATAACATGTTTTAAGCGCATACAACCATTTGTTTTGTATCCTTTAACTCGATGGTAATCGCAATACTCATTTTCTTTGTACCAAGGGGCTCTGAAGAGCAGTTCACCATTTGGTGGTGCATTCGGTAAGATAATATCACCCGCTTGGAGAAGCTTTAGAAAAAAAATGTCCATAGGTTCTGCTAATGGTGTAAATTGTCAGCGTGGATTAGAAGTTTGTCATTGTCACATTCATTGAAAAGGTTGCATTGGTGTAGAAGCTACTTGAATGTTGATGGGAGCTTTCATAGTTTGAATGTTCTTTGCATCTACAACACCATCGTTGACAACATTCTTATTCTTGTTCCAAAAGTGAGACTTATCATTGGAGTTTTGAGGATAGTCTTTGTTATCACGAAAGATCTTGATAGTTGCCTTAGCAATTAGAGCTCGTTCAATGATGGTTCCTTTGGAAATAAGTTCATCAAAGGTGCTAGCACTTTGCAATTGTAATTGGAATGACAGCTTAGGATGAAGATTTTGAACAAAGATGTCAAGTTGTTGTTTCTTAGGTATTTTTCATGATAGTTTGCTAGCCATATTACGCCATCGTTGAGTAAATGAAGAAAAGGCTTTGCCGTTACATTGTTTATTGTTAACAAGGTCATTCATGTTTACCTCATGTTCAATGTTGAAAGCAAAGTGTGACAAGACTTGTTTGCCAATTCCGAAAAAGACTTAATTCCTGGAGGTAAATGAGAAAACCATTCAAGAGCTTGTCCTGCTAAGCTTCGAGAAAATAATCTCAAAAGATATGTATCATCATAAGCGACATCAAGACATGCCACAAAGAATGCTTGAATAAGGTCTTCCAGATTTCCTTTTCCTTTGTACTTATCGAATTGTGGAATTTCAAAATGTGATGGAAAAGGTATCATATTAAGAGACTTGTCAAATGGATAAGCACAGATGTTTTTGAGAGAGAAAGGTTTCTTGCCTTGTCCTATTGCTTGATTGATCATTTGTTGAACATCCGCTGAAGATAATTGCCGTTGTTGTAAAGGGGGTGAAGTATGGTATGAGATGTATTGTGGTTGTTGTTGGGGAATATATGGAGCTATGACCATTTGTTGAGGTTGTGTACTCACAATATATGTCAAAGGATTGGTATGTGACACAAAAGTGTTGGTGGATTGTTGTCCTTGAGACAAAAGCAGTAGTTGGGTATGCATCACATGGGAAGTGGATAAAGGATTGACAGTAGTGAATGGTTAGGAAATTGGAGTTGGATTTGTGACATGGTAAGTAATGGACGGATTGGTAGATACGAAAGAAGGATGAACATTTGGATTTGTATTTTGGACAAGATGGGGATTGGTATGTGTCATATTTTGGGTTATAATAGGCAAGCCTTGGGTGGCATAAGATGGATTGATGGTGTGCGAATAAGTGGAAGAATATGACGGCATGGATGTAAGTTGCTCAACATAAGTGACCGTATTGCTAGGATTGGCTTGAGAAATGATAGGAGGATCACTCATGTCAATGAGACTAACATTGGGATTATATGATAAGGTAGAGGGACTAGCAGTTGGTGTATGGGATATGGTATTCATATGAGATATAGTAGATTGCAATGGATGCAAAGCTTGGGCAATAGGTGTTGTTGGAATAGTTGGAGAGGCTTGCACACTATGAGACATGGGAATAGATTGTCATGCTTGGAGCGTTTGCACTTGAGTTACATGGACAACTTGTGTTACTTGAGGCATGGAGACGGTCATGGTAGAAGGAGGGATATGTTGAGGAACATGGAAAGGTGGAATGTTGAGATTTTGTGACATGGGAGGGAGCACATTGGTCAGCACTATCAATAGTTCTAAAGTATGTCCTGAGCATGATAGATCAAATGAAGCAACAATAGGCAATGAGGATGATGTATTGGAAGATGGAGCTTGCGATATGATGGAAGATGATGTGACTATAGTGGATGGTCCCTTTGCAACAATAGCGGAAGTATTTGGATCTTATTCTTTAATAGTGGATATATCAAAGTCTTTTGGTAATTTAGCACCCATGTGAGCAAGTTGCAAGAAGTAATGATTAGGCTCAGATATAATGAGTCTCTCAACTTGGTCCCATACATGGGTATCTCAAAATTTCGATGAGTCGTCTTGAGATTGTTCTTTGAAAGTTTCCAAAGATGTTGGAGGTTGCATTTGTTGTGAAGATGACTCGCCAATAGTGTATCCTTGAGGTGTAAACATATGAGGAGGCATACCAGTTGTGAATTGAGTTGCGTCCTTAAGAGGTGTTGATTTGAATTGTTGTATCTCAGCTTGCAATTTGGCTTCCATTTCAGCTCTATATTGGCTCCTAGTTTGAGGCATGATGTTGATGATGAAGTTTAGCTTGTCAAAGTTTTGAGACCCAAAAGATGATAGTTTGCTGGTTGGCTGATTGGTTGTTGTTTTGGTTTACTAGTTTTGCTAATTTGCTTGGTTGGTTTGCTTTGGTTGATTTGTTGTTGGGTTGTTGTTGGTTTTCCCTAGAGAATAGCTCACACACTCAAGGGAAAGATTGTTTGCTGAAAGCTGCTAAGTTGTTGATGTTTGCTGAACGATTGGTTTGATGTTTGATTTGTTGGTTGAGGTCTCAAAAAGATAAAAAGCTTATGAATTGCGATTGATTGGTAAGCTCAAAATAGGAGACAAGGTCAAAGTATCTGCTAATGATCAGAGGCAAATCTGAAAGCTGATGCTGAAGCTTAAGCAAGTTGGATCTGTGGCTAATTCAACTAAGGCAATAAGATTTGCATGTATTTAACCACAGGCGACAGGTAATAGCTCATATGCGACTCAAAGGATACCAAAGGTGACTAATAATAGCTCAAATGCGGTCTGGTTTAGAGGTTGATAACAAGTTACAGTATTAACCAGAGGTGATTAGATTGTTCACACGCGACAACTGTTGGCTAAGAAGTGATTTTTAGCTAATTGAAAGTGACTCGAGTTACGCTAAAGGCGACGAACTCTTGTTTAAAGGTAACCTGATTTAGATAAGAGGTGACTGACTATTGTTTAAAGGTGACCTAGTTTACGCAAAGGGTGATCAACTGTTGTTCAAATATAATTCAGTTTAGGCAAAAAGTAGCTAACTGCAGTCCAAAAGTGATTTCTACTGTCTGTATGCAGGCAGTTTAGGTTTAAAAGTGACTGTGTCTGTCAGAAAGGTGTTTGATTTGTGATTTTTGACAAGAAAACAATAATTGCAGTCACTCACACTCACAACAATCACAAACTTGTACAACCTAGGCTAGGAAAGGATTGTATTTGTTGAATCCCCTAGCCATGCTTATTCAAAGCAGATAGCTTCAGGATCTTGGTAGCACCGTCTCCTCTCCATGGCGCTCACTTCTCATGCATACCAAGATCTAGGTTTCTTGTAAGGCTTGTCCCCCACCAAACCTTAGGATTGTCCCTGCTATCTCTTCTAAGAACCACGTGAAATGGGGGCTGCTTCAAAGGTCCCATCTTTTGCATCAACAAATAGAAGGTTTTTGGCTACTACACAAATTTGCTAATAAGGGCATCCGTTCAGGTGGCTATACATGCGGTAGTGCTACTCTTCGTTATGGAGTCTCCCAGCCTTCAAGGGTTACGCCTTAGAGGGTTTTGGGGAGGTTCGCTGTTGGTATAACACAATAACACCCATTGTTTGTGGCTTTCGACACAAACACTTTTCTTATATAGCGGTTCGGAAGGACTTGGCTTTAGCCCATTACCGCTTGGGTCGTATCGCTTCTCACACTGGGAAGGCAGGCCCTCTAAAGATAATAACAAGTTCTCATACACCCAAGATCCATTTGATAGGCAAGGGGAGAGGATACTTTTGTTATTAAATTTGGGTTACAATCAATCACATGCAAGCAATCAAGAAAGATAAATCAAGCACGGAGCAAACAATGATTCATTTTAAGCACCAAGCCCAAATATTCCTAATTTAGTGATAAATTACAAGTCTTGGACCGATCGAAGCTGCAACAGATGTATTAGTAGTTTGATAACCTCCTTTTCTTGGACAAATTGATAAGATGCTACACAAATACCCAATTAGTAGCCAGGAAAACAAACTAAAAATAATATAGACTGAAAGTGACATAGTTTACCAGAGGTGATTCATTGTCTGTTAAAAGCGATCTCTGTTCTATCACAAGCGAACCTCTGTAGATCAAAAGCGACTCAGAAAATACCAGAAGCGAATTCTTTTATCTTATAGGCAATGCAGAAAAGCATGAAGTGATTAGTTGTAGTTCATAAGTGACCTAGATCTGCAAAACAAAAAATATACAACAAAAACCCTAATTCTGTGAAAAGTGATGCGGTTAGCCAAAAGTGATTACTGTCAGAATAAAAGTGATCAAGTTATATGCAAAAGTGAGCACTGTTAAGTCAAAAGCGATGCAAAACAGTTGAAAGGCGATTACTGTTAGCATAAAAACGATCCATAAATCACTACAGGTGGTAGATTTTAGTGCATAAGCGATGCAGATATGTAGGCAACGACAGATTTTTGCTCAGAAGTGATTGGAACTTTCCGTAAGCACTCGAAAGATCTGATCTTCATAAAAACAACTTCAAATAGCAAAGTTAATCATGGACATGAGTCCCACCGGGCGTGCCAAAATGTGATGGGTAAAAAATTAGGTTAATAAGATCAAGCATAGCCATGAAAACCTAACCCTACCATCATCAAAGAATCTAATCTAAATGAAACCAAAAGTATGCAATTCAAGCACAATATCACCTAGATTGTATGATTCCTTATTTATGATGTGGATTGCTTCTTCAATAATGAACAATTATGAAGATAAAAGCTACCACGATGGATGAATGATAAGCTCGATGGATGAATGATAAACTCAATGGATGCTATGGATGCTCAAATGCTCAATATGCTCAGGATGATAATGTAGACGCTATATGAATGCTAGATAGATGTAGTATGGGATGAGAGGGTGTTTATATAGGACTCAACCAAAATCAATTAACGGTGGAGATTCGGTGACTATGTGAATGGTTAAGATTGAAAGATAGACATAGGTGAATGTGAAGATGACAAGTGGCGAAAAGATAAGGCTTAGGTGTGCTTGTGTACATAGAAAAGTACTACATGTAAAAGATATTAAATAAAAGGATGTAGTACCACTTATCTTTTTTTTAAATGAAAGAGGCACACATGTCGGCTAAATGATAAGATAAGTTAATTAAATAAAAGAAATTATTTAATTAATTAGAAAGTCGGCTTATGAAAGGAATCTTTAATTAAATAAATAAGATTTATTTAATTAAAAATAGATAGAAAGAAGATAATTAAAGATTGTTTAATTAAAGCTTAGAAGAAGTAGCTAATGAATTAATTAAATAAATTAGAATCTATTTAATTAATAAATGAAATATGTGTGTTAAAGAAATTGCTCAAGTGTGTTAGACAAATACAGATGTGTGATAATGCAATATTTGAATGTTAATGATAATGAGTCAATTTTGGGTGTCTACAGTTTGAAATTCCTATTGATGTCAATAGAAATCGGCCAATGAGCCAATCCTTCATATAGAATTACTTCAAAGTGAAAGTTGTCAAGCTCTAACAACCATTCTGTTAAAAAAAATATCTATCCAATTGACTTAAAATATTCTCTTCACTAGTTCTCATATTATTCCAAGTAAACCATCCTGATTTGGGCTTTATATCTGCTAAGGATAAATCTTCACAGTCTTATGAATTCCAATGACCCTGAATTAGATAACAATCTTTCAACTTTCTTTTCCTCTAGGGTTAGAGTGGTATTAAACCGCCATACAATCCATTTTATTTCTTCATGGACTTGCCCAAAACTTCTAATATATTCCTATGTCCTAACTCTATCCCCTTCTATGTTGGGACCATAAATATTGGATATTATAATGTATTAATTATCCCATAGATTCCTAAAGCCAACAAAAAGACAAGATGGAGTACCTTCAATGAGTATACCTAAGAAACATAGCCTTATAAAGAATAGCAAGACCACCACACATGCCTTCGGTGTCTATTGCAATGTATTCTCCATTCTTCAAAAGTCTTGGGAGAAATTCCTTGAGCTTGACACCTTCTATCTTCGTTTCCTGAATCAGTAATACATCTAGAACCTTAGACTCTATAAGCCATTTTAATAAATGACATTTCTTTGGGCCATTGAGGCCTTGGATGTTCCAACTTATAATCTTCATTGATTTTTCCCCATAGGCATGTGCTCACCTGTAGACTTGACAAACTTTCTCATTGAAGCCTGAGTTCCATTCTCTAATTCCTCTAGGGCCTTTGATTTTTCTTTTGAAGCATTTGTCTTCCTACCTTTGACATTTGATCCTCCAACATACATTATTATTGTGTTTCTTCCTCCAATTTTTTTGTTCTCTTGGTGACCATGTTCCAAGAGTTTTCTTTGTCTTTAGGATCAGTCAGCCTAGTTTCAAAATTGCTCTCTCCCTCCTTTAATATTTGGACCCTTATTCCTGGGGAGGGATTTTTTTCCTCAGTGAGCTTCCCTTAGTTCCTTTTCTAGGGAACAAAGATTTTCTATACCTGGAGGGTCTCCTATCCTTTCCCTTCTACTCTACCCTTATTCTCCAGGTCTCTCTATGAAGAATGGGTCTCCTTTACCTCATCCTTTTTAGGGTTTTGATTCTCTCTACCCAAACCTAGTAGATCTAGGTCAAATGAGTGCCCCACCTCCCTAGTAGAATACTTTCTTTAGGGCAAAGGTGATTTACAACTGATTCTCCTTTTTCGATTCCCTTTGCTTCACAATTCCTAGCAATATGCCCTACTTTCTAGCATCTAATTGGAAGACATTCATAATCTAGTTCTTGATTCCATTCACCCAAAATGGAGCTCAACATAATGGTATGCCTAATTGGTTTGCTTAGGTAAACCCTAACACAAATTCTTTGTGTATGTCGTAAGACACATACCCCTTATAGAATTGAGCAATGCACATACTTTCGTAACGAATCACCAATTAAGTGAAAAATTTATTCACTCCAAAGTTCTAAAGGTAGTTTATACAATCTTATCCATAGAGGAGCATCTTGGATTAATTTTTTGTGGGGATCAAACCCTGGTGACCATGCTCACATTGACTACTTCAATATTTATTTCATAGACTATTTTAGTATTTATTCAATGGACTATGTATGTATATGTTTTTATCTTCTAGACTCTTTACTTAAAATCATGCATCTATTGTAAAATTTCAAGTACTAATTCTAATTCTAAAACAAAATTACAATTACATGTCCTAATTGTGAGTCCTAATCAAAATTACAATTAAACATTTGAAGTCCTAATTCTAATTCCAAGTCAAAATTACAATTTCATGTCCTAATTGCAAGTCCCAATTCTAATTTGGCAATCAAAATCACAATTAAACATTAAATTCCCAATTACAAGCCTTAATTACATCTCTAAGACAAAAATACAACTACATGTACTAATTGCAATTCTAAGACAAAATTACAATCATATGTCCTAATTGCAAGTCCTAATTCTAATGTGGCAGTCAAAATTACAATTAAACATTGAAGTCCTAATTGCAAGCCCTAATTCTAATTCTAAGTTGAAATTACAATTTCATGTCCTAATTCTAATGTGATAGTCAAAATTATAATTCAACATAAAAGTCCTAATTGCAAGTCTTAATTACAATTCTAAAATGAAATTACAATTACATGTCCTGATTGCAAGTCCTAATTCTAATGTGACAGTCAAAACTACAATTAAACATTGAAGTTGATGAAGGGTGTAAATCATAAAACACACAACAACAAAAATGGAACATAGAAAATAGAATATTTCTTTATGGATCGGGGCAACTCATTACATTACAGAAGCTCAATTACAATCAGAGGAATCAATTACCCACAAGCTGTAACACATTACAGCTTCCTATCACAAGACTCTAGAATCATCTGCCTTCTGTAACCCCAAATCAACTAGGGTTTCTATTTTTTTGCCTATTCTTGACTCTACACTTCCCCCTTAACTCTACTACTTCCTAGAGTTTCCAAAAATGGTTATTAATAGCCTTTTTGGCAGCCAACAACCTAATTTCAAAATTTGATTCTCCCTCCAAAAATAGGTCAACTTTCGGGAGCCATAACTTTTGATTCGGGTGTTCGATTGATGAACCATTTTATGCATCAAAAAGCTCATAGAGTGCTCTACACTCTAAGATCCCGCTCTACTAGTTCTGACCAATTTTAGGCCAATTTAGTGCCTCAAACCTAAGTTTGAATAATTTTTAGACATTTTTCAAGAAACAAAAACTTTAATATCTTTCAGCTCGCAAATGATCTTTGCGTGATTCCTTCACCAAAGGTTTAATTTTTCAGTTATGAAGCTTCTTGTAAATTTTCACTTCATTCCATGCCCAAATGTAAACTTTCTAAAAATAACAGGTTGCTATTTTTAGTAGTTTGGAAAAACTGAAAGTTCTACATCATTATTCAAGTGATTATGGAACCAGAACCATAATTTTTGAAAAGAAATGGGAAGAACATCAACAATTTTGAAACACATCTTTTTTTGGGTGATGCAAGATTGCCCTTACACCATTGGATGCTCTTGCATCAGACACCCAAGGTAATTTGAGAAGTGACCCCATCACTTCTCAAGTGTTTGTGTGAGGAAAACCCAAACAGTCAACATCTACCTTAGACAACCAAGAAGAATCTTCAAGAGGCCTTCCTTTCCATTTCACCAGATATTCTTCATATTTCCTGTTTTGAGTACTTCTTCCCACATGGCTATCCAAGATCTCTTATATCTCCTCTGTTGAAGTAGATGCTGAAATACTCCATTATTCTTCTGTCGGTCCATCCTCTATTCCACCTTCATGATATTCTGATAAATCAGTAATGTTGAAAATAGAGGAAATGTTGATCCCACATGGTAGCTCTACCTCATATGCATTTCCTGAATCATGTTTCTTCAAAATTCTGCATGGTCCAAATTTCTTCATTTTCAACTTATTGTATGTTCCAATCAAGAACCTTTCTTTTCTCAAGTGAACCATGACTTCCTCTCCTACCTGGAACTCCTTATATCTCCTCTTCTAATCTACCTTAGCCTTGTACTAAATATTCATCTTATTAATGTGCTTCCTCACCTCTTCATGCAAATTCTTTAGATGTTTTGCAAAGTCTTTAGCTTCAGCACTTGTCTTTTCTCCTTTGTCCAGCTTCCTTAACTCAGAAGCATTTCTTGGGCTATTGTCATATACAATTTAGAATAGTGATTTACTAGTACTTCTATTGACATAATTGTTGTAAGCAAATTCCACCTGTGGTAAAATCAAATCCCATCCCTTGGGCTTATCTCCTACTAAGCATTGTAGTAGGTTACCCAAACTCCTATTCACTACTTTCGTCTATCCATCAGTCTATGGATGGTGTGTAGAATTGAACTTCAAATCTATCTTCAACTTCTTCCACAATGTCCTCTAGAAATAACCAACAAATTTGGTATCTCAATCTAAAACTATGCTCTTTGGTAGTCCATGTAATCTCACCACCTCTCTAAAAAATAACTTTGCAATATGAATAGCATCATTAGTCTGTAGGAATACACACAACACTGAGAGGGGGGGTGAATCAGTGTTGTTAACAATTTTAACACTTTTTACTACTCTTGATTAATCTAATTTCACAATTTAGAATTCTTCAGAAGGAACAAAGTAAATATGCAGAGTATCAACACACAGATTTGACACAAGAAATTTCCCGAGTGGAAAACCCTCCTGGGGTATAAAAACCACTCAACTGCCTCACTGGCTTAACACAAAATTCAGATTACAAATGTCTCACTGACATTACAATTCTGCCTCACTGGCAAATTTTATCGCTCTGCATGTCTCACTGACATCATCAACATTCAATGAAAAATTATAACTCAGGGGATTTCCCTGTTTCAATAAAAACCAAAACCTTATTTCTCCCTTTTAAGATATACAAAATAAATTTTTCAATCAACCTTTAACTGTCTTCAACTCCTACAGTCAATCAATTTTGATCTTCAATATATTTCATACCTCTGCAACACCATTTCAAACTAATTCACCATTTTGAGCTTTCTCTCTCTGCAAACTGAACAATTTATCTTCTCTGAAAAATTATAGTCTTTTATCACCTTCACTTTCTCTGACAAACATTACTCCATCATGATCATTGAAGAATCTCAACATAAATCCCTGAAGAATGATTCTCCATTCCTGCAAGAATTACATAACAATTCCATTCTCCAAAAGAACTTCTTCAAAAATTCTCATTACATATCTCTCATCTGCAACTCCTCTTATATCTGCCATTCCAAAACAAATCACTATATGCAAAAAGAATTTCAATCAAAAACCTAAATCTTCAAAAACCGGTTCAACTTCAACATTACATTTCTTCTCAAACTTCTCATCTTCTCTCTTACCAAAAACAAAAAAAACATAAAACAAAAAATGAAATCCCTTCGTAGAATTCTGCCTTTTCATCTTCTTATTATTTAGAAACCTTCTAAAAACTTACTCTTTCCTTTTCATAAATTTCTATGTTCAAAAATCTCTTAAACTTCGGTGAGAGAAGATAGAAATAGAGGCTTTATTGCCTTTTAGAGCAAGGAGGACGTCAAGTTTAATCGGGCTGACTGACCGTTTGTCAAAACTTTCCATTTAAAAACTGACCTTTCGATCTTCGGTGCCCGCCAACTGAGGATTCAAAGACAGTCGTTGATTTGTGTTTCCTGCGGACCATACAATGCCGACCTAACCGGCAACCGGGCATCCTAACCAACGGGGCCGGTAAACTCACGACCCGATACCCTTCACATCATAACTTAAAGCCCCAATGACCACTTCTATCGGTCAGTTTAAGTTTATAACATAAAGTGCATAGACTTATGACGGGCAATAAGGTAATGAATAAGAAGTGTTAAACACAAAGTTTATAACTTGTTAAGTGTTAAGGAAAAAACATATTTACCACTTACATTTTTCTAAACCTCAACATATGTAAACACCTCAACACATATTTAAACCTCAACCTTGTAAACCAAGCTTCAACTGATCTGCCACTGTCATCAACTTAATATGATGCAAGTTAACTTTTATTAAATGACATAAGCCCTCCTCCTGATTCAATATTGATGCAATGAGTGTCATCTTCTGAAATGACTAAGTCAGAACAAACTCACATAGAATCAACACTGATGTGTCACTGATGTCATTATCATGAAGGACCACTTGTAAGAGTTTTACAACTTGAAAACTGAGAAGGTATCAAACCACTGTGATTACAACAAGTCACATTCAAAAGTGTGTCATAATTGCATGAAGACCACTCATAATGCCAACCTTAGCCACTTTCACTGAAAGCATAACTTAAACTTTCCTATGAAGAATCCTTCTGAAATATAATGTGATCAACACATCTGTCAACTGCATCTTCTGAAATATAATGTGATCAACACATCTGTCAACTGCATCTTGTGAAAACTGTGTAATGCAACATCCTGATTTCCTGATATTTTGACATCAATGAAAAGACAATATACTCAACTGTGAAATGTGCTACATAGTCTTCTTGCAAGGAATGAAATATGCCATCTTTAAGAATCTGTCCACCACCACAAAAATGGACTCATGTCCTCTCTGTGTCCTTGGTAAACCAAGAACAAAATCCATACTAATATCATCCCATGGATTCTCGGGTACAGGTAGTGGTTGATACAACCCCGTATTCTGACTTGTTCCTTTTGCCATCTGACACACTCTACAACTCTGTACAAATTTCTGGACATCCTGCTGCAACTGTGGCCAATAATAATTTTCACCAACAATAGAAATGGTCTTATCTCGACCAAAGTGTCCAACCAATCCTCCACTATGCTTCTCCTTAATCAGGTTCTCTCTCATGGAACTCCTTGGAATGCACAACTGGCTTCCTCTAAACAACATGCCAACTTGGATTATGAAATCTAACCATTTTGTCCTATCCAAAGTAACAGGTTCCAAACAAGCTTTCTAGGCCTCTACAAAATCTAGATCTTCTGGATACAAACTCTTGAGCTCATCGAACCCAACAACCTCTATATTTATTTCTGTCAACAAATATTGCCTTCTGCTCAAGGCATCTGCAACTTTGTTGGACTTCCCACTCCTGTGCTTCAAAACAAAAGTATAACTCTACAAAAACTCAACCCATTTTAAATGTCTTTGGTTCAACTTTCCTTGACTACTAGGATACTGCAAAGCCTGATGATTAGTATATAAAATAAACTCTTTTGGCAACAAATAATGTCTCCATTTCTTCAAAGCCTGAACTATTGCATAAAATTCTTGATCATAAATATAATACTTTTTCTTGGCATCATTAAGCTTCTCACTAAAATAGGCAATGGGCTTACCTTCTTGACTCAAAACAGCTCCTATAGCACTAGCACTAGCATCACAATCTACCTAAAATACCTTATTGAAATCTAGAAGTGCCAAAACAGGTTGCTCTGTAACTTTCTGCTTCAATGTGTCAAAACATTTGTCTGCTCCTTTAGTCCATCTAAACTCTTTTCTATCCCCTCATTGTCTTAGTTAGGGGTACACAAATGCTACTAAAATTTCTAATAAAATTTTTGTAAAAACTTGCCAAAGCATGAAAAGATCATACCTCCATTGCATTCTTTGGCGTAGGTCATTCAATGATAGCCCTTACTTTTTCTGGGTCCATCTTAAGACCTTCCTCTAAGACAACAAATCCCAGGTATACCAACTCCTTTGCAAAACTACATTTCTTCAGATTAATCAACAACTTCTCCTCCCTTAGCTTCTCTAGAACTCTTCTGATATGCATTAGATGCTCATCCCAAGTCTTACTGAAAATCAAAATATCATCTAAATAAACAATAACAAAAATTTCTAAAAATTCTTTCAGAACCTCATTCATGAGCCGCATGAATGTGCTCGTGCATTGGTTAGCCCAAATGGCATGACTAACCACTCATACAAACCCTCCTTTGTCTTGAAGGCTGTCTGCCATTCGTCTCCTTCTCTAATTTGGATATGGTGATACCCACTCTTCAGATCAATCTTCGTGAAATACTTGGCTCCACTCAAACAATCCATTATGTTATCCATTCTTGGAAATGGAAACCTATACTTGATCATGATCTTATTTATGGCTCAAGAATCTGTACACATTCTCCACTCTCGATCTTTCTTTGGTGCTAGTACTATAGGTACCGCACTTGGACTCAGGCTCTCCCTTATCAATCCCTTCCTTAACAACTCGTGAACTTGTTTGTTCAACTCTTCATTCTCTGCTGGAGTCATTCTATGGGCTGCCTTATTTAGCAAACTGGCTCCTGGTATCAAATCCATTTGATGACTTATCTTCCTCACCGGTAGTAAACCTTCTGGTACATTATCAAAGATAATGTCTTGAAATTCTTCCAACATATCTGAAACTTCTTCTGGTACATCTTCACATTTCTCTTGACTAATCTTAGGAATCAATGCAAAGCAGTGACGCTCATGCTTCATACCCTCCAAAATTTTTCTACCATCTACCAAGCAAATTTTGGCAGTACTACATACCTTTTCTTCCACCTCCTTCAAGGGCTTCAACTTATGATGAACTCCATCCTTTGTTAGGGAATATGTGTTTGCATAACCATCATGGACAATGCTCCTATCAGACTGCCACGGCCTCCCCAATAGCATATGACATGCATCCATTGGTATGATATCACACAACACCTCATCATGGTAGTCTCTAGTCTTAAACTTCACTAAACACCGTTCATTGACCAAAGCTCTATGGTCCTTTTGCAACCATGCAATCCGATATGGATGTGGATGCTTTCTTCTTGTCAACTTCAACTTGTCAACCATCTCATCTGAAACAAGATTGTCAGTACTTCCATTATCAATAATAACGTCACAACACTTACCTTCACATTTGCACCTTGTGTGGAATAAACTCTTCCTTTGATTGGGTTCTTTCTCCTCATTCAACAAAGTTCTTCTGACAACTAGGGTTTCTCCCCTTTCATCATCTTCGGAATGCTCAAACTACACATCTTCATCTACATGTGCAACTTGTGCATTACCTTCAGGTCTTCTATTTGTCTTTCCTTGATGTTGCAGACACTCATATGCTCGATGTCCTTCTCCACATTGGAAATAGGTTCCTCTGAAACCTCCTCTTCCGGGTCCTTGCCCAGGTCTGCCTCTTCCCCTTCCTCTTTGCTCACCATTATTCTGGTCACGAGGGTGGTAGGCATTATCCCTTCTCTGATTTCGACTGGTGCCAGCTTCTTCATTTTTTTTGATCTTCATTATGGCCTCCATAGGGTCTTCCACCAGTCCTTCCACCTTAACCTCTTCCCCTTTTCTTCCTAGCAAATCTTTTATTCAGCGTCTCTTCCACCTTTAGGGAAAACTGGTATGCATCTTCTATGGTGGTCATTTTGACCAAGCTCAGCTCCTCTTGAATACTCAACCTCAACCCATTAATGTAACAGGCTACCTTCTCCTTGTTGGGCTCTGCATGACCGGTTCTAATAGTAATCTTATAAAACTCTTCTGTATACTCCTTAACACACTTGTTACCTTATTTCAATCCTTGCAGCTTCTTCAACAACTCCATCTCATAGTCCACAGGAATGAACTATTTCTTTAGTTTCTCCACCATTTGATCCCATCTGGTGATCTTTCCTTTTTCTCTTCTGTTCCTCTCTAACTGGACCTCCTTCCACCAAATACTGGCGTGGCCCTTCAACTTTGTTTTGGCAAACTTGACCCGATCTGGGTCTTCTACATCTTCATACTCGAAATACTCCTCCATGTCATTGATCCAATCAATAAGCTGTTCCAGATTCAAATCTCCAGAATATGTAGAAACTTCAATCCTGGGCCTCTTTCCAATCTTAGAAATGGCCCCCAACAACCTAACTTATGCAGGATCTCCTGCAGCTTCTTGTTCTTCCTCAGATAGCTCTTCTTCAGCCTCATGTTCACTTTCTTCTCTTGTTCTCGGATTAAACCCTCTTTGTAGCTCCTCTTGCAATGCATCGATTTGCCTTTGCAGGGCTCTAAAACCCTCTTCTGTCAAAGCATTCCTCCCAATATGATTTCTTCGTGGAGGCATCTTGATCTCCACAGCAAACCCACAACCTCAGTCCTAGCGTAAACTATCACATGGTCGGCAATCTATCTACACACTTAGGTACCCTTGCTCTGATACCACTTGATGAAGGGGGTAAATCATAAAATACACAACAGAAATGGAAAATAGAAAATAGAATATTTCTTTATTGATCTGGGAAACTCATTACATTACAGAAGCTCAATTACAATAGGAGGAATCAATTCCCCACAGGATGCAACACATTACAGCTTCCTATGACAAGACTCTGGAATCATTTGCCTTCTGTAAACTCAAATCAACTAGGTTTTCTGTTTTCCTACCTATTCTTGACTTTACACTTCCCCTTAACTCTACTACTACCCAGGGTTCCCAAAAATGGTTATTAATAGTCTTTTTGGCAGCCAACAACCTAATTTCAAAATTTTCTTCTCCCTCCAAAAATAGGTCAATTTCTGGGAGCCATAACTTTTGATCTGGGTGTTCAATTGATGAACTGTTTTATGCGTCGAAAAGCTTGTGGAGTGCTCTATGCGCTAAGAACCTACTCTGCCAATACCGGCCATTTTTGGGCCTGTTTAGTGCCTCAAACCTGAGTTTGAATAATTTTCAAGTATTTTTCAGGAAACGGAAACATTAATATCTTTTAGCTCGCAAATGATCTTTGCGTGATTCCTTCACCAAAGGTCTTATTTTTCAGTTATGAAGCTTCTTGTAAATTTTCAATTCATTCTGTGCCCAAATGCAAACTTTCTAAAAATAGTAGGTTGCTATTTTTAGCAGTTTGGAAAAACTGAAAGTTCTACATCAATATTCAAGCGATTATGGAACCAGAACCACAAATTTTGAAAAGAAATGGGAAGAACATCAACAATTTTGAAACACATCTTTTTTGGATGATGCAAGATTGCCCTTACACCAGAAGTCCTAATTACAAGTCTTAATTCTAATGTGACACTTGACAACTATGTTAAGGTTATCATGGACTCATGGCCTAACAATTTGACACCTCAAATAGGAGACAATGAATGTCTACTTTAGTTACCATTTACTTTGAGATATCTTATATTTATAATGTATGTTGCTGTGATTAGATGAAGTTGCATGGAAAAAATTACTTGTTGTTTGGTATACTTGTATAGTGAATTATAAGTATGAGTTTGAAATAGAAAAATAGTGACATGGTGAATTGTGACATAAATACTTGAATGTGAAACTCTAGAGTAAATGATATTGCTTATTTTTATTTCAAGGTTTAGACTTAATTACAATTTATCCAAGATGCTTAAGTGAAAATTTCAATGTATTAAATTTAATGAACATAGTCAAAGAGATGTAGTATGTAAGAGTAAACACTAATTCATTCTAGTATTTTTATTTAAAATTGGGACAACAATTAAATTTGTATTGTTAACTAAAATGGTCAAGTTATTGATATTTACATTGTGACAATGGTTGATATTTCTTGAACAAGTTAATTAAGAAAGAATGGTGAATGGGCAAAAAATATATGTCTATATTATGATGGGTAAGGCTCTTTGAACTATCAATTTAGTCATTCTAATTTTAAACATCATCTGCAAAGAGTTAAAATAAATTACAATAAATGTTATCAAAGAATCAATAATACCATTAGAACATCCTAGAAGTAAGAAAATTACAATTATAGGAGTCCTAATTCTAAATCAAAATTACGATTACATGGGTCCTAATTCTAAGTTTTGGATTCCTAGATTATAGTAAATTGTAAAATAAAATTTCCCTACTTTCAAGTGATGTCATCACACATAGAATGTACAAGTAGTGACAATCATGTTATCTAGTTGTAGGAGACTTGAAAAAAATGATAAGTATAATGAACAAGTAAATATGTATATAATCAGTGCAAGTAAATAAATTAGATATAAATACATGAGTCCTAACTATAAGTTAGGTGAGAAAATTACAATTAATCAAGTTAGAAAATTACAATAGAAATTCCTTACATTCAAGTGATGTCTAGCATAGGTATCCAATGTTAGGGTTAGCCAGTAGAAGATATCAATTAAATGCAAATAAAGATTCAACATAGGAATAAAAATACACAGAAATAATAACAGCAAGAGACAATTTTAACATGGTTCACCCAAACTTAGGCTACATCCACTAACAGAGAGTCCAATATTATTATCCAATAAATCAAACCGATTACAACTAGCAATCCCTACAACTCAATACCACTGCAAAATGATACAATACATCAATGGAAACCCTAACCCTTAGCCGCTTTTATCAAGCCTTATGTCGGCCATTAGAAAAATAACTCCTGACACCTTTATAAAATAATAAAAAATCATGTGAGGTTTTGGGGCGCTGCCCATCGACCCCGCCCTATATCCTGACAGGGAGTGCTCCAAGGGCATTGCCCCTGGATCCCGCAAGGGGCATTACCCCCAAACCCCCACAAGGAGCACTGCCCCTTGCCCCCGTTAAATGATTTGGGGGGAAACCGCATCGACAAAAGTGGGTTAAATTTAACCTCTGAATCTAATTAGGCTCCATATAACAACAATCTCCCACTTGGAGACTGATCAGACTCCACACCATATCATCTCCCACTTAGAGACTGATCATAACACCGTTGACCCTATAGCTCCCACTGGAAATAAGCACTCTGGACTATGTTGTTCTAATTTTTTGTTTTCAGTCTTGAAGACCAACCGAAGTTGAAGAGGAGCTCAACTTCTCCCTTATCACTGCCTTCATAAACATATCCACTGGATTTTCATATGTATGTATCTTTTCCAGCCGTAATTATCCATCATCCAACACCGATCAAATGAAGTGATATCTCAACTGTATGTGTTTGGTCTTTGAATGTAAGGTAGAATTCTTTGCACGATATATGGCACTCTGGCTGTCTGTATACAAAGAACTATTAGCCTGTTGTTTGCCCAATTCTTCCATGAAAGAATTTAGCCATATCATCTCCTTGCTTGCCTTTATTGCAGCTACATACTCTACCTCCGTGGTGGATAAAATAACCACCTTTTGCAACCGTGAGATCCAACTCATGGCTGTCCCACCCATAGTAAAGACATAACCTGTAGTACTCCGCCTAGTATCAATATCCCTTGCCAAATCTGAGTCTACATAACCTGCTAAATCTATATTAGAGCCCCCAAAACATAAGTGTTTATTGGATGTACCTCTCAAATATCTAAGAATCAATTTTACCGCATTCCAATGCTCCAATCCGGGATGGCTCATATACCTTCTTATGACTCCTACAACATGTGCAATATCCAGTCTTGTGCATACCATGGTATACATTAAATTTCCTATAGCTGAAGCATATGGTACCTTGGACATTTTTTCTTCCTCCTCTTGTGTCTGAGGACACATCTCCTTAGTCAATTTCAAATGACTAGGCAAAGGTGTGCTGACAACTTTTGCATTCTCTATATGGAACCTTTGCAACACCTTTTCAACATAATCAGCCTGAGATAAAGTCAATTTTTTGTTCTTCCTATCTTTGTAAATTTTCATAACAAAGATTTGTTTTGCTAACCCCAAATCCTTCATAGCAAATGACTGTGCTAACTTATGTTTTAACTCTCTTATGTGATCCATGTTAGACCCAGCTACAAGCATGTCATCAACATATAAACATAAAATAATGTATCTGTCATTATCCAACCTCTTAAAATAAACACAATGGTCAAAATTATATCGACTGTAGCCTTGCTCAGCCATAAAACTATCAAATTTCAAATACTATTGTCAAGGTGCTTGTTTCAAGCCATATAAACTCTTCTTCAATATGCACACTAGTTTGTCCTTACCGTTGAACTCAAATCCTTGGGGCTGTTCCATATATATCTCCTCCTCCAAATCAACATGGAGAAAGGTAGTTTTCACATCCAACTGTTCCAAATGCACATCTTCAACAGCCACAATACTTAAAATAGTACGAATAGAAGTCATCTTAACAACCAGAGAAAAAAGCTCATCAAAATCAATACCCTTTTTCTGTGCAAATCCTTTTACAACTAACTTGGATTTAAATCTTTTCTTACCTCCATCTTCCTCTTTCAACTTATAAACCCATTTGTTTGGTAAAGCCTTTTTACCTGCAGGAAACTTACATAATTCCCAAGTCTAATTTTTCAGTAAGGAGTCCATTTCTTCTTTCATTGCAAGCTCCCACTGAACCTTTGTATCCACCTACATATCTTCATCATACCCTTCCAGTTCACCAGCATCTGTTAACAAAATAGAATACAAAGATGGGGAAAACCTTTCAAGAGGTCTACTTATCCTTGTTGACCATCTAACATTCACTGGAGTTTATGGTATTTCTTGTTGTTATTGTGGAGCATGAGGAACCAATGGAACATCATTATTTGGAGTATCATCCAGCACCACATAATCCTTTTCTTTCTTCTCATGCTGCTACAACTGATCTTTGTACAACACCTTCTCATTCAATACAACATCCCTGCTTCTAACAATTTTTAGATTTTTAACATCCCAAAGCCTATAACCAAATTCATCAATGCCATATCCAACGAAGATACACTTTTTTGATTTTGCATCCAGCTTGGTTCTATTTTCAAAATCTACATGTGCAAATGCTTCACATCCGAAGGTTTTGAGAAAAGAATAACTCACCTTCTTACCTGTCCGTGCTTCCTCTGGAATACCAAAACCCAAAGGAACTGAAGGACCTCTATTAATTAAATATACAACTATATTGACAGCCTCTGCCCACACGTTTAAAGGCATCCCAACATGCAATCTCATGCTTCTCGAACACTCCATTATTGTCCTATTCATGCACTCAACCACTCCATTTTCTTGTGGAGTTCTTGGAACCATTTTCTGCCTACGAATTCTATTAAAGGAACAATAATCCTCAAATTCTTTGCTGCAATACTCACCACCATTATTAGATCTGAGACATTTTAATCTTTTACCCATCTCATTCTCAACCAAGCTTCTCCATTTCTTAAATGCTTCAAATACATCAAATTTTTGCCTAAGGAAATAAATTCAAATCTTCCTAGTTGCATCATCTATGAATGTAACATGATACTGAGAGCCACCAAGAGAAGATACCTGAGCTGGTCCCCATACATCTGTATGCACAAGCTCCAACTTTTCATCTTTCTTTTGCTTCTCATCTTTGAGAAAACTCACTCTCTTTTGTTTTCCATACACAACTTTCACAAAAATCCATATTAATACATTTCCGACCCAGTAAAACTTTCTTATAATGAAGTACCTTCATACCTTTTTCACTCATATGCCCAAGTTTGTTATGCCATAGTGTTGTCTCAGAACTTGCAACAACTATTTCAGTCTCTTCCTGCAAACTTGCAGCAACTATTCCTGAATCTATTTGTTTTTTCTCTGCAATAGCTAAAGTAGAAGGAACAGTATGACCTATACAAAGATATAAGGTGCCTACTTTGACACCTTTTTCTACTATTAAGGCACCTCTTGAAACCTTCTAATTTTTATCAGTAAATGTAACAATGCAACCTTCATCAGCTAGCTGCCCTGCTGAAATTAAATTCTTACTCAGCCTTGGAATGTGCCTTACCTCTTGTAGTAGCCAATGATTCCCATTAGACAATTTAATCTTGATTCTTCCCTTTCCAACAATCTGACAGGGTTTGTTATCTCCCAAATAAACCAGCCCAAAATCCCCTTGGACACAATCAAGAAAATAAATTCTATGGGGCGTAGCATGAAATGAGGCCCCTGAATTTAAAACCCATGAATCATCAACATTATCTAGGCAAAGAATCAAAGCATCATCTTCAAATTTATTACTTACCACATTTGCCTCCTTATTGCCTTCATGTTTGTCTCCTTATTTATTCTTCCGAGACCAACAATGTTTTTTTCAGATGACCTAGTTTCCCATAGTAGCAGTAATCCTTCTATCCTCTAGATTGGGATCTCTTGTCCTTTGATTTTCCTCATGACTTCCCATGACCTCCAGAACCATTTCCTCTCTCCTTTGATCTACCCATGCTTTCTACATTCAAAACACTACCTGATGTGGACCCTCTTAAGCTTTTCTATTATATTTCCTCGCTAAGGATAACACCAACAACATCATCAAATTTCAAAGTATTTGAACCAGAGACAGAGTTACTTACAACCATTACCAAGCTATTCTAGCTTTCTGGCAAAGAACATAAAACCAAGAGATCCCTCACCTCTTCATCAAATTTCACTTTTACAAAAGTTAACTGACTAGTAATCGTATTAAACTCATTTAAATGATCTATCACAAATCCACCTTCAATCATTTTTAGATTAAAGAAATGCTTCATGAGAAATACCTTATTTGAGGGTAAGGGTTTTTCATACAATTTAGCGAAAACTTTCATCAATTCACTTGTTGTCTTCACTTCTATTATATTGAATGCCACATATGGTGCCAAGCACAACCAAATGGTTCCTAGTGCCTTTCTATCTAGAAGTTCCCAATCCTCATCAGTCATTATTGCCAGTTTCTTGGCTACTCCTTCTAATGGCCTTCATAAATCCTTCTGATAGAGATAATCCTCCATCTACATCTTCCATAACTAATAGTTCTGCCCATTGAATTTATCTACCTTCAATTTACCCTCGTCCGCCATTGCTCCCACTCAACTGTGAGACTCCCACTCAACCGTGAGACTTCCACTCAACCGTGAGACCTTCTTGCAAATGATAATTGAATACAACTAGCTCTAATACCACTTGTTAGGGTTAGCCAGTAGAAGATATCAAATAAATGCAAATAAAGATTAAATAGAGGAATAAAAATACACATAAATAATAACGAGAGACAATTTTAACATGGTTCACCCAAACTTGGGCTACATCCACCAACAAAGATTCCAATATTATTATCTAGTAAATCAAACTGATTACAACCAGTAATCTCTACAACTCAATACCACTGCAAAATGCTACAATACATCAATGGAAACCCTAACCCTTAGCTGCTTTTATCAAGCCTTATGTCGTTTACAAAAATAGGGTTTTTTGTATGTCATCCAATAGAAAAATAACTCCCGACGCCTTTATAAAATAATAAAAATCATGTGAGGTTTTGGGGGCGTTGCCCCTTGACCCTACCCTATATCATGACAGGGAACATGCCAAGGGTGCTACTCCTGGACCCCGCAAGGGGTGCTTCCCCTTGACCCTGTCTTGGGGGCGCTGCCCCCAAACCCCCGCAAGGGGCATTGCCCCTTGACCCCATTAAATGATTTGGGGGGAAACCACGCTGATAAAAGTAGGGTAAATTTAACCTCTGAGTCTAATTAGGCTCCATATAACAACATTCAATATGTTGTCACATGTTAAATACATAAGTAGTGACAATCATGCCAACTAGTTGTAGGAGACCTAAAATCAAAATGATAAAAGGTATAATAAACATAGGAGCACAAAGCCAAAAAAGAAATATTTATCTACAAAAAAAGAGTGAAGTATTCTATTGCAACATGTTTGATAGTTAAGGGGATGACTTAAGGGGACGTTCAACCAATTACTAATTGGATAAGGGCATGGTATTAATTATCAATTCACTATAAACTTACTTAATCTTAAACAAGTTACTAAACCAAATCCCAAAGTTATTAATGTAAATTAAACTTACCTAATTTTTGGAACATAGTTAGGGGGTGGCTTAAGGGAAGTTAAAAGGATGGATTAAGGGGACATACAATAAATTACTAATTTGCTAAGTGTGTGCTAGTAAATCAATTAACTATAAATCTACTTAATCCTAATCTTACTAGACCAAATTCTAAAGTCATTAAACTAAATCGTACTTACCTAATTTATGGAACATAGCTAGGGGATGGCTTAAGGGAAGTTAAGAGGATAGCTTAAGGTGACATGAAATCACTTACTAATTTTATTAGGACAAGCTAGTAAATCAATTAAATATCAAGTAAATATATACAACTACATATTAATCAAAAAATAAAGATTAAAAGTTTAGAAATTTATACATACCTACTAACCATTTAAAAAAATTATTCCATTGTACCATCTGCATCCTCTCTTTTTTGTAATTCATCTATGATTGCCTCATGCTCTTCCATATAAAATGTCCATAACTTTTTTGTGACATGTCTCCCTTGATATATCACTAATTGTATATTTATTGCCACAACCAGATGCAAGTAGTGCAAAATTTTCTTAAGTCTTTCATAATCTTCAAACGCAATTATACTATTCCTACATAATTTGGTTAGTATGCAAAGTACATTGTATATATTGAAAAACATCATAATAATAATTCAATTGCACATGGGTTTTCCAACAAAAGATAATTGTTGTTTATTAATTTTGACATACCAAGGTTTGGATTTCTCAAATGACCTTTGACTTATGCTAAATTTTTCTATAATTGAATCATCTAGAAATTTTTTGTATAATTTTGTTTGAGTCATGTCTAATAGATGTTTTGGATGAGGATCATGATTTTTTGACCCTACTCTTAATTTAAAAATATCTCTAGCATTAGACAATACCCTTTTATTATTATGCCAATATTTTTTAATTAAAGACCTAATTTTGTTATTTAACTTTATGTCAAACCTTGGGAGTCTACCACTAAAATCCCAACATTGGTTAACTAGATCATCTTCAATACTTACTCTTCTCTTTACTACTCTTCTCAAAGTTTTAGAATTTACATTTAATAATCCACTTGTCTTATCATTCTTTTGCTCAAAAATAATTTATTAACTAGAACAATTGTTATTTCTCATCATGTTGCATTCCTATATTTAGACTGACTCTTTTTTTCCAATAGAATCAATAGCATTAGCAACACTAGACATAACTTGTTTTATTGATTCATATTTTTTAAATTTTTACAAATATGCTTCATTTTTCATTACTCTTCACATTTTTGACATTTTGATTAATTGCATTACGAGTTGACAATGAAATCCTAGACTTTTTCTATAAAAAATAGTTTATACAATTTGTTTGCATGAGTTCAAATTTGTTTCCAAGATATCTTACCATGGAGATTATCCAATACATTTCTTTCAATTTAAAAATATATATTTTCATTTTCACTCATACAAGGGCTTTCATTTTCATTTCTTGTTGTGTTATTCTAATAGTAGAACTTATACCAACATTGCTATATCCAGCTTCCTTTAAAAAACTAATATCATTATCACTGAGTGAAATTTAAGACTTACCTAGATTCATTTCTATAAACACCTTTTCCATATTCTTGAACTTTTCCACATTTGCATATTCTACATTCACATCAACCATGTTGATCTCTTCAATGTTCTCCTCTTCAATAGTCATCAAATTGGATGCTTCAACATTCTTGATTTCACAAATCCTCTCTCTCCTATCTTTTTGTCATTTTTCCTTCTCTCGATGTGTTTCAATCTCTTCAAGTGTCACGAGCTTCCTTTTTATTTTTTGTTGACATTTATTTGATCCCATAATTATCAAAATAATTTGATAAAATTACCAAATGATCTTTAATTTACTTTGAGATGGATCTGTCCTTGAGCTTTTTGAAGTATAAGTAGATGTAGATCCTATGTTTAATATATCACGTGCTTTATTCCTCTAAAAAATAATTCCTTTTCTTGATTCCACTTGAAAATGCTATGTATGATTGAATCTAGTTAAAAATTGAATATGATATAGCTTGCTAAGAGATTGTAACAAATAATAGGACCCAATCTAAACATTTCCAAATCTACCTAAGCCCTTTCTTATTTGGTGAATTTTTCCTTTTTATTTCCTTCATGATCCTTTAATGTGTCAAGAATGGCAAAATCCAAAATATTCTAAGTCCATAGGGTTTTTGCTTTTCTTTTTCTAGCATTTTTAGGGTTTCAAGGGTTACAAAGACATTGGAACATGTTCTTGGATCCTCATGTACTCTAATCCTCTAAATTCCCTAGTTCCCTTGTTCGCATCAAACCTCAAAGTTCCCCTATTACCTAATCCCTCAGAAACTTGAAACCCCAAAGTCCTTGATTCTCATATTCCTCATGTTCCTTTCTATCCTAGAACCCTGAAACCCCAAAGTCCCTAGTTTCCCTATTCCCTAATCTCACAAAACCCTGAAACCCTAAAGTCCTTGTTTCCCCTATTCCCTAGTTCCTCATTCCCCTAGAAGTTTGAAACCTCAAAGTTCCTTATGTTCCTCCAAACCCCACCAACCCAAAAATGTTTAAAGTGCTCAAAATCAAGTGGGTGATCAAAATTTTAAAGGATCTTCACCCTTTTGCACCTGGTTCCCATAATATTAGGTTCCCTAGTCACTTGAAAGTTTGAAATCCTGAAAATCCCTCAAATGTTCCAAAATGATCTAGAGTCAGCCAACAACTTTATGGATCATTATTAATGGTCAATTTGAGCTCTGCAACTACTCATTTTGAGTGGGAACTCATCCTCTCTTCAAGTCCAATTCACCTAGCATGCATTTTAGGTATATTTTTGGAGATTTATTCCTATTGGCATTCAATGTGGTGGTTGTGCTTGTGTTGGAGCCTGGCTCCACAGGACCCAAAACCTCATGGAAAATCATATGTTTCCTTGTCCTACTTTGCCCATCATTTATATTCAATCTAAGATATTTTCAAATGGGCCCTCATCCTTCAAATCCTCTAATTCCTTCATTTCCCCTAGGTATGATAATCCTTTAAATGTTTACATTTTGATAGGTTCGTGAGTTTGTGAACCTGTCAAAAACCTGAAAGCATTATGTTTTGGCTTTCTAGTAGGTTGGCAAATTCAGAAACCTACCAAAAAGGTTCATTAGTTCATTGATTCACTAAAAATCTGAAATGGTTCTTAAGTTCACCAAATGTCCAAATGCCTAAAAGAAGAATGTTGATAGACAAAGAAAGTAAGCTTTTTGACAAGTTTCTTAGTTTGTGAACTTGCTAAATCATTGAAATGAGAAATAAAGATGGATGTTTCGGTAAGTTCACCAATTCATGAACTTGTTGAATTATTGTAGATGAATAATGAAGCAAGGAGAGGAGAATGAGGATGAAGCAAGAAGAAAGAACATTGAAGAAAGTGGCTTTTGACAAGTTCACCGATTAAAAAACTCATCAAAATACCAAAAATGGTTCATAGGTTTCCAAATTACTTGAAATGTTGAATGAAGAAGACAAAGATAAATTGATTCAGCAAGTTCATGAGTTCATGAACTTTTTGAATTGTTGAAAAAGGAAGGAGAGAAAGAGGAAAGAGAAAAGAAAAGAAAAGATATTTCGACAAGTTCACTAGTTCACGAATTCATCAAGATGCTGAAAAGACTTTAACAAGAAGTTAAAAAGGTTGGTGTGATAAAGAAAAGTAAGATTTAAAATTAAAATCCCACCAAGAATATAAAAGATAGTCCGACTAAAAGGAAAAGGGTAGCTATAACAATATCAATCATTTGAACACCCTAACCACCCAAGACACTTCAACGACTCTCAAGACAACCATTAATAATCCTTTTGGATCTAGATGACTTAGTAGGTGGATTCCTTACAACCTAGGACTCTTGTAGGTCCTTTTGTGATGAATTTTCAATACCAAGGCATGGGTAGGCACTCCAAACTGAGGATTTTTTGACACCAACCTACATCTAGACATGATGCAACAAGTAGGTGTAATTTTCAAATGTGTTGACTACTCAAAATTCACATCCAAACAACATGACTAAATGAATTCTATATATATATATTTGTAAGAGGTAATATGGGTTAGTCATTGAACCAATTTCTTCAATGCAAGTGTCTCAATAGTGTCTAGGGCATCAAATAATGCAGCCTGGCTTGTAAAGAGATGAAATGCATTTTGTAAAGCATGGGGAGGATATTTAATGAACATCATGTATGTAAATGGTATGTCTCCAAGCTTGAGTAGTTTGTAACTATTCAAGGAAATCCTCAAATTGATTGTGTTTCCTCTTGCCACATTTGTTGGTATGAGTGCATCAAGAATTTGACTAATGTTGTAGCATTATAATGCATTGAAAGTTTTCTTGCAATGGTCTTTCTCTTATTTCCCATAAGGTAGATAAATGAGTGATAAAATTTTAATTCATTACAAAACTTTTGTAATGGTCTTCCTTATGTTGCACATGGGTAGTTGTAATATTGCTCTAAATTATTAAGTATGTTTATTTACATGAAATGTTATCAATGATTTGGATGATAATGCACATCTAGTTCTAGTTATATTTTTTGGATGCATTTCCTTTGCTCCATGTAATTCATGACTCTATTGCTTAACAGAGTAGGCAACAATCTAATTGGTGAAGGACTAACATCTTCTAAAATTAGAACTCTCTCCCTAGTTAGTTATAGGAGTAGGTTTAGGTTCCATTATGCTTGCATGATTCAATATTATAAACTCATTCATAACTTATGTGATGCTAAAATTGAACATCATCATAGAATCATGTATGTGTGTTCTTCCCTCTTATCCCTATGTATGCAGTGTTAAGTGGATTCATCTATTGGGGAAATACAATATAGCTATCATCTTTGGGTGTAGAGTAAGGGTATATTTTCATCTATTTATATGAGGTCTTTTAGGTCTATATGTAGCTAGTGTTGACACGAACTTAGTGACAATTATAGGGTTTCATAGCACATTGGGTATAGTTGCTAAATGACACAGTGTTGAAATTGTTGGTTATGTTGTTGAGACCTTGTAGAACACCCCCTTAGCATTGCTAACCCTAAAGATGAAGGTGAGTTTACCCACTCACAACAATTCATCCATTCATGCCACTATTTAGGCATTAGTCTTGCCCATTATGTTTACACATATCCATGGCCTTAGGTTTTGGTGCAAGTCTTTAGGATTCGTGGACTTGCATGTTTGTGCACCAACAATTTGAATCTCTTGTCGTGCAACAAATTCTTATGGGTGGATTAGGGAATTGTTAGAACAATCTAATATACTGAGAGGAGGGTGAATCAGTATATGCCAAAACTTAATCCAATTCAACTTTATCAAGAAAAATTTATACTTCCTTAAATATATGATAAACAAATTAAGAAATTCAAAGCACAACACACAATTACACAACCATAACACTAGATTTATGTGAAAAACCCTAGAAGGGAAAAACCACAATGAGCAAGCTACTTGGATCTACTATCCAAATCCCGCCTCACAAATAATTATATAGATTTACAAGTTGTATGGGCTACAACCCAAAGGAAGCTACAACTCCCTGAATCATAGTTTTTATGGCTTCAACCAAAGGAAGCTACAACTCTCTATAGTCCTACAACACTTACAGAAAGAGGCTACAACTTTTGTACATAACCACTAGTAGAAAAACATAAATAAATGACTAAAAAAATACCAAAAGTTGGTCATGTGACCATTAGTTTGGTCACGTGACCATTGGTAGTTTATTGCCGGTCATTTATCTCGTGACCAAATTTATGTCAAACAAATTTTAGTCATTAATTTGGTAATATATTTAGTCATCAATTTGGTAGTATATTTAGTCATCAATTTGGTAGTATATTTAGTCATTGATTGTTGTTAACTGGTCATTGATTAAAAAATAATAAATGACTAAAAAAACTAATAAAAATTGCAGTCATTTATTTAGTCATGGTTGTCATTTATTTAATCATTGTAGTCATTTATTTAGTCATTGTAGTAATTTATTTTAGTCATGGTAGTCATTTATTTAGTCATGGTAGTCATTTATTTAGTCATGGTTTAGTCATTTATTTGGGTGAATCAGTTATTCAAGTTACAAATCAAATCTAACTTAATTAATCCTCACAAATTTATGCATATAAACTTCAAGTATCATAGATATTCAAATATTGAGAGAAGCACCATGAAATGAAGACTAAAATGCTTGAACAAATATTATGAAAATTTATTTCATTAAGTCTCACTGGTTACATTCGATGTCTCACTGGCAAAGCAAAACCTCACTGGATAAACAAAAATCTCACTGATTTCAGCCTCACTAGCATCACTGGCAACTTGTCTCATTGACTGTCTTACATCATTTATTGAACATTCATCTCAGCTCATTTACATCATTTATTAAACATTTATAAAATGTGTTTCTCCTTATTCAAAAAACCATTATCTCAGCTCATGCACTGTTAAACAGTGAATTTGTATCAGAGCATTTCACATTCAAACTCTTCCTTGCTAGTCTTCACCTTTCACCTCCAAGATTCATCCTTTTGTGAATTTGATACATTCTGTGTACCATCAAAAGCTTGCAAATCAAAAAAAGGTAAAAAAACAATAACACCATTAGGTATTTTAATTTCATTAAACATGTGCCAAAGTTTTGAAACTTTTTGCTAGGTCAAGTTTCGAACCCTTGACCACATGACACATAATTTAATGTATAGAGAGAAAAGACTACAAAAAGATAAATGCCTTAAAGGGTCTAACTATTTTTCAATATAACAAAATAGAGAACAAAGAAGACATTAACACAAAACTAAATACATGATTACACATAGATTTCTCTAGATGATATATCTGTAAAGTTAAAAAAATGGTTTAATTATCTTTTGTGAGAGATCTGTTAGAAATAAACTAAATGTTACACAACAGAACCCAGTTCAATCCAAGCCTGGAAAATATTTTCTATTCAATCCACCTACAAAATAAGCATCTCACTTGTCAGATTAATACTCATAAATAATTCTAGCAAATGAATGGCAATTGTTAAGGGAAAATTGGATCTAAATGAATAATAAATATATAAATATCAATGATACCAAAACTCAATGAAATAATGAACGAAGAAGGTCAATTAAACAATGAACAATACAAAAGCAAACCTCCTTTAATTCTCAGCTTCCATTGATCGCCTATCACAAATGATCTTGTGTAATGAATATGACCCTCAAAAGGTGCACTTCCTTTCTATGATTCTAGGATGTTCAAATGGGAATGGCTATGATAGTTTTTCCATGAAGATGAGCTTCACAACAATGATAGTAGTGTGTAGTAACAAGTTTGATTGCAAGCAATAAAGGAATTGGTGCCAAAGGCGCACTGTAATTCCTGCAAAGTAAGTTTACTTAAAGCTTGGACGATTGAAATGGAAGAACAAGGTTCAATTTATAGAGTTGGGAAAGAGAAGATCAACGGTTTAGAAAGAATGAGAAGATCAACAGTATAGAACGGTTGAGGAATGTGCGTGAATAGGAAGAAGACAAGTGTCTTGCTCTATTTTGCATGAGAGGAATTAATAAAATAGAAGAATGAGTTAACTGAAGAGATCAATCAATTAAAGAATAGATTAATCAGTTAAGAGAATAGAACTAGAAGATGGAAATTGCATGAGGATGAGAAGATATTTTAGCTCAATTAAATATTTAGAATATTCAATTGCATGTGCATATTTGATTGACTTATATTTAGAGATAACTCAATTTAGAAGAAATGGACAACTTAAATAAATATTTGATTTATTTAAATTTAGAGAAGATATTATTGAAAGAAACAATTAAATAATTGGAATTATTTAATTTAGAATGATTTTGGGAGAACTAATTAAATAATTGATATTATTTAACTTGTTGGAGGAATTAGAAGAATTTTAATAAAATAAATTGATTTTATTTAATTGTTGGGAGAATATGAATCAAATAAATAAATTTGTTTATTTATTTATTGATAAAGGAATTTGACTTAAATAAATATTAAGAATATTTATTTGGGTAGAGTCATGCCCATTTAAGACGTATACATTTTGCCCCTCTTTGATGCAATGCAGTTTACGACGTTGCTTCAAAGAATAGAATTTATGATAATGATACATGCCGTAGTTTGCCCCTGGTATATGTTATGATGATAGGATGCCCCTTCGGGAGATTGGACGGGAAGAATTTTGAGGGACATGAGACAGACAATCTCACGATGAAGAAGGTGAAAGACATGTTAGGTTTAAATAAAATGGAAGAAAGAGATGAATGATACATGATGCAAGATAAAATGATAACACACACAAGCAAGCAAGAAAGTATGCACAAATGATACAAGAACAAACAAGGTATTGCCCCTGTCAAGCTATAAACCAACGATATACAACAGTGTTGTCATGGCGGTGAACGATATATCCCTAGACCAACACAACAGGCGTGTTGTCATGGTGGGGAATGATACATCCCTAGAGAAAACACGAAGGATAGTGTCTGGTCTCAGGAAATGAAGCATGTTGTGTAAGACATGTGTGTTGGTCTAATTTCGCCAATGTGACATCCTGTATAAGACAATTGATTGATTAACTGATCGAGTTAGTTTATGACCAGACAAGGATCAAGACCACTGATTGTGATTGGATCATTTAACAAGATTGACTTGACTCGACTGGTATGGATTAAGGACGGACTTGCATTTGGATCACTGCTCGGACTGATAGCTAGAACTATAGATGAGAGAGACAATGATAGATAGAAAGTTGATCGATAAGCTTTTATTTGATACTTTGCGGTTTTGATCTTTATTGCATGGGATATGGTATGGATGCTTTGTGGATGTTTTTAGATGCGAATGGTTTTTCCATCTTGATATTGCAAGTATTTTGAAGTGCTTATTTCATCATTGGGCAATTTTTTTGGTACTTTTTCTAAATGTTGCAAGTTAATACAAGCATCTAGGTATAATTGAACCAAGATGACCTAAGTATTGCTTACATGGATTTTGATTTAGCAAGTGAATACAAGCATCTAGGTATAATTGAACCGAGATGACTTGAGTATTTCTTGTGTATCAACAGACAAGGATTGCCCCTGTTCATGTTAGACCTCTAAAGTCCTTGATGATCTTTTGCTGATCATGTCTTTAGACAAGGCGTCACATTATTAAAGTTTAATCCACAAACAACAAACAAAGAAAATAATCATGCCCCCATCATAGCATCTCTAGCTTTTGGCATCCTTGAGTAGCATAGAAAGACATGATAAAAAAATCAATATGTTGTAACCTAACCTGATCATAACCACAAAACATTTTTACATTTATATGTGTTTGTTTCTTGCCATAATTTAGGTAAAATCATTTAGAGTTCTTTAGGTACTTGCTTGCTTTGCTTAGGATAGGTTGAGGTTTTGCATCAAAATTTCTGCTTGAAAGCAGGTTTTTTGCTTGCGCTTGCTTGCCTTGTGAAAGGTTCCACCATCCTTATTGGGGAAACAGACCCTAAGGGATTGACCTAGTACCTCGGGGGTGCATAGATAATGGCCTTGCCTACGTGATGATACAGAGGCAACATAGTTCAAGATAAACTCTAATGGACCTAAGAAAGTGGTGCAGACTCAGATAGATAGAAGGACTAGACACATGATGGATGGGACAGTGGAGCCTCAAGGGCGCATTGAAAATGGCCTTGCCTATGTGATGATGCAGAGGCAACATAATTCATGGACTCTGACCATGGATGGACTAGAGGATATATGACAGGATATGGGATGGACAGGGAAGCCTTGAAGGTGCATTAAAAATGGCCTTGCCTACATGACGACGCAGAGGCGATGTAGTTCATGGACTTTGGACTATGCGGATACTGGTGATAGACACTATGCTAGGATGACACTATGGATAGGATACTTGACAAAAACCTTGGTTGACAAGGCAACAAAGAGATAGAGTATCGAGCCATGATAGGTTATCGTTAGGTATTTTTATTATGGAACAGATGTAGATCAAATGGGACATGAGTGAAGGAAGAATGGACATAAGGTGATTGGTTTCCCAAAGATGGAGGAAGCGGTTTATCACAAGTAACACCTATTTATCAGGTTTTCTCCACTTTCTTTTATTTGCATGAAAGCTAGAAAGTATGCATGATGCTTGTTTACCAGGTTTTCATCATGATACCTATCCAAGGTGCCTGTTTGTTAGGTTTTCACCGAAGGACAATTTTTTTGTATTTTTTGATTTTTTTTGTATTTTATGCCCCCCTTACATTGGGGTTCTCTTAGGTATAGAACCGGCGAAGATGCATGCTGTTGATTGGTTCATCGAACAGCTCACCCTCTAATGTTGTTAATTGATATGCCCCTGATCCATAAACTGCTATGATCATATAAGGCCCAAGCCAGTTGGGTTCAAACTTGCCTTTCTTTTCCTGATCTTGTTGATTGCGGGGGTTCTCCTTAAGTACTAGATCTCCAACTTTAAAGACTCTTGGGCAGACTTTGTGGTTGTAGCTTTGTGACATCATTTGTTGATATGCCTTGAGATGATTGAAGGCTTTTTTGTCTTCTTTCCTCTAGTAGCTCTAGCTCTTGTAATCTGGAAACTCTATACTCTTCATCAATTATGAGACCTTTTAACAACACCCTTAGAGATGGTAGCTTGACCTCGATGGGTAGAATGGCTTCTGAACCATAGACAAGGGTGTAAGGGGTAGCACCTGTGGGAGTGTGTATACTGGTTTGATAGGCCCACAGAGCAGGATTGAGTTGGATGTGCCAATCATGGCCACATCGTTGACTATCTTCTTGAGGAGTTTCAGGATGGTCTTGTTGGATGCTTTTGCTTGGCCATTGCCTTGGGGGTAATAGGGCGTGGAGAAATGGTGTTGGATTTTGAATGAGTCACAAAGTTCATTGACATCCTAGTTCTTGAAAGGTCTTCCATTATCCGTGGTAATGGATGAGGGAATTTTGTATCTGAAGATGAGGTAATTAAGGATGAATGAGGAGATTTGTTTACCTGTGACGGTGGTGAGGGGGACGGCTTCAATCCACTTGACAAATTAATCAGTGCCAGTTATTATGAATTTGTGGCCGTTGGATGAGGGTGGGTGGATTTTGTCTACAAGGTTGAGTCCCCATTGACAAAAGGGCCAAGGTGTTGTTAAAGGTCTAAACTCTTGAGCTTTTGCATGTATCAAGTTCCCATGTATCTGGCACTGCTTGCACTTCTTCACAAACTGATATGAATTTGTTTCCGTGTTCAGCCAATAATAACCCAAATGCATGAGTTTCTTAGCTAAGGAAGGACTGCTAGAGTGTGTTCCACATATCCCTTCATGTACGTCTTGTAAGGTGGTTTGGGATTCTTCTTATTCTAAACAACAGAGTAAAGTACCATCTAGACCATGTCGGTATAGGGTGTTGGCAATAATGGTATAACAAGAGGTTTGGCGTATAAAGGTTTGTTGTTGGTTTGAAGATAAGTTAGGTGGGAGGGTGTTGTCCTTGAGGTAAGTGTAAACCTTACTGTACCAAGGTGAATCAGTTCCAACTAATAGGCATATGGAATGGGTTTTAGGAAGATCAAAAGTTGGTTGCTAAATTGTCTCCACCAAGAACTCCTACTGTGACTCATTCTCTGGGATCTCGAGGAGTAAGGCAATGGTTGCCATGGCATCTGCTGCTTTGTTTTCAATGAGAGGTATCTACTCAAAAGAGATGATCACAAAGTATTCCTTAAAGTCCTTGATCATCCGTTTGTATGGGACAAGCTTCTCATCTTTGGTTTGGTAATTGTCATTGACCTAATTGATCACTAGTTAAGAGTCACCATAGACATGTAGCTCTTTGATTTTCCATTTTGTTGCCATTTTGAGACCAATGACTAGGGCTTCATATTCTGCTATGTTGTTGGTGCATGGGAATAACAAATGATAAGACTTCAATATGGTGTCACCATGAGGAGTTACAAACAAGATTCCTACCCCCGATCCATGGTTTGTGTAGGACCCATCAAAGTAGAGTTTCCAGGAATGTGTTGATATATTGAATAAGGATTCATCTGGAAACTCAAATTACATTGGTGTGGTGTCCTGTAGTGGTGCATCTGCTAATTGACACACAATGACTTGTCCCTTGATAGCCTTTTTGTCTACATACTCAATGTCGTATTCACTTAGGAGCATTACCCACTTAGATAGGCGACCTGTTAGAGTTGCTTTGCTTAGTAGGTACTTCAGTGGATCTATTTTTCCAATAAGTTTGACTAAATGTGCTAGCATATAATGACAGAGTTTTTGGGAAGCAAAAACTACCACAAGGCACGATCTTTCTATCTAAGAGTATTGCAACTCATAGCCCACTAATGTGCGACTGATGTAGTAGACGACTCTTTCTTTACCTTCATAATCTTGCTGGTGCAGGAGCACCTACCTGACAGCTGGCCTCCATGAGGCAGTTAGTTTGTTATAGGTCTGGTTAATGTTTCCAAGAAGGTCTGATAAGACCAATGCATGTAATAAGGTCATGTTGACCATACTTTACTATTTTTAGCTAGGTTGTTAGGACAGCTGTTATGCTGTATGTCCGGTTGGATCCTCCCAGCCGCTTGGAAGCTCCCAGCCGCTGGGAATCAAGTGGTAGTACTCACAGGAGATCCTATTTATGCATGAGGATCGGTTGGGTTTAGGCAGTATTGCAGATCATCGATCAGACTTTGCAGGGAGTGAGACAGAGAGAGAGACAGAATATTGTATTTGCATCTTTTGAAATCAATAAAGAGATCCTGTTGTGTCAATTCTCTGTTTGGATTCCATTGTGTGATCGATTTGCTGTTCTGGTGGTTGCATGGATTTGCTGATCCATTCCACCGGTTGATTCATTGAATCGGTGGAATGGCTATGTACAGTAGTTTAGGATTTAGTTTGCATTTTTTGTTTGTTTGCATGTATGTTTGCAGGATCGCAGTCGAGATGTGTTGAGAACCCTAGCATGGGTATGTGCTAGGTCGTGCTGATAGTTAGAGTTTGGAAAGTTGTCCAGGAAGCAGATCGGGTCACCTCAGGAGGTTCGGCGGATTGAAAATTCGCTAAGGTTGGAAAATCCATCGCAACGGCATCATCAGGATATTTCTGTGTATATCCTGCAGTTACTTCGGGCGTCATCCGAGTAGATGGAGCTGAGCATGATGCAATCGTTTGCATAAAGTGAATGTGCATTAGGGTGATCATCATCAGGTGTTGCCGAGGAGGAGCGTATCGGCATAAGGTAGAAGATCGGGTTGATAAAACCATCGCGGGCTGATAATGTTATGTTTGGCCGACAACAGGATATTGGAGGAGCTGCATGTGACGTCATCGTCATCAGGATATCGGGGTGATGTAAGCATCGAAGGAAAGGTGCATGAGGTTGTCGTCATCAGGATATATGGGAGGAACAGGATATTTTATATCCTACTGATGAACATGATGTTGAACATCATGATGCTGCAGATAGAGTTTGGCGGTAAGATGAACAGTGAACATCAGGAGGATGTTTGCGCTTGCCGAATATGATGATGCTGCCGATAGCCGGACATGATGATGCTGCTGACAGACGAAAGGTCGAAGGTTTGTCTGCAGGAGGATATCGGTCGGCAGAGAAAATATGATGATGCTGACAGTGTTAAGGGAAATATGATGATGATGATGGGTTGTAGACATACATGCTGTATGTCAAGGTTTTAGTGTGGATGCCTCTGCATCACTTGCTATGCTAGGAGGGCCCCAAGAGCTATTGGTGTAGTAGATATCTAAAGTAGCAGTGGCTTTCCTTGGATAGGAGGCATGAGAATAGGTGAATTCATCAGATATTCTTTCAGTTTGTTGAATGCCTCTTCGCATTTCTCATCCCACCTAAATGGAATGTTCTTATGTAGGAGATGACTGAATGGTTGACACTTGTCTGCCAGTTGTGATATGAACCTACGGATTGCTTGTAGCTTGCCCTATAGAGATCTTAGTTGAGTAAGATTCTTGGGTGGTGGTATGTCCATAATAGCCTTGAATTTGGCTAGATCTATTTTAATCCCATTGGCTGATACAATGAAGCCTAAGAGCTTGCCTAAGGTGACTCCAAACACACATTTCTTTGGGTTCAACCTGAATTTGAATTGTTCTAGTCTCTGAAAGACTTTCTCCAACACATCTAGGTGTGATTCTCTTGTGAGTGACTTTGCAAGGATATCATCTACATAGTCTTCCATTGTGACATGCATCATATCATGGAATATAGTGGTCATAGCACGTTGATATGTGGCTCCTGCATTCTTTAGCCCAAATGACATGACATTCCAGTAGAAAGTGCCCCATGGACAAGTAAAAGCTGTCTTATGCTAGTCTTCTGGTGCTATCCTGATCTGATTGTATCCACAAAAGCCATCAATGAGAGATAACATGGTATACCCCACTGTTAAGTCAACTATGATATCTATATTTGGCCATGGAAAATCATCCTTGCAGCAAGCTTTGTCTAGATCTCTGAAATCAGTGCATAGTCTGACTCGACCATTAGGTTTGGATATTGGTACTATGTTGGAGACCCATTCTAGATAGTCTATAGCTCTGATGAACCGCACATCCAATAGTTTCTTGAGTTCCTCCTTTACTAGCAATGCAATGTGCGGATGCATCTTTCTAAGTTTCTGTTTCACTAGTTTTACTCCTAGATCTAGTGGAAGATGATGTAGAATCAAATCTGGATCTAACCTTGGCATATCTACATATGACCAAGCAAAATTGACTTGCTTTTTCTTGAAGAATGGTACAAACTTAGTCTTTTCTGGTGGGGTTAGAGACTTAGCAAAGTGAATGATCTTAGGTTGTTCCTCTATTCCAATGTTAACAGGTTCTGGAGGTTCCACAACAATCTGAGACTTCTCCTGGTGCATTTCCTCAGGGAGAGTGTCAAGCCTTCCATTGTCAGGTGCCAAAGTTGGGTTTTCACCATCGGATGCATCCTTTCTTTTTACTATTTTGGGATTTAACACTGCCATGGAGCGGTTTTCACCATCAGATCCATTTTTTACTTTGATATTTTTGTGACTAGAAGGCTTGGCACCCTCTCTGAAAGAAGCCACAGTATCAAGTTCAATGGCGAAGCTAGCTTTATGATCTCCTTCAGGTAGGTGGTCCCTAAGTTCCATGTAGTCAATATAGGCATCATCATTTTGGAACATATCTAGTTGTGGGGTTCCTTGCAGATCCTAGTCAATAAGTTTAAGATGCACAAGGGGGAGGGAGTTGGAGGATAGATCTGATTTGTTGATAGTTTGAATGAATATGATAGGAGTATTGGTAGGGAGAGTGTTTGGGATGGTACTTTCCTCAAAATTGTTTATGGTGATAGAACTCAAACCTTCCTCGAAAGTTGTATTCTTAGGGATAGGCAAATCGCACTTTAACGGTCTATGCGGTAGCATTCGTCCCTCACGGTAGGGGCTATAAGTTTGAATGGTGTCAACCTCTTTGTCATAATAGGAGTGCTCTATCAACTCATCCCACTCATACTCATTGGAATCTGTGTCACTATCCTCTTGAAGTGTATGGATCATTTTCACAAAACAAGCATTTGCTTTAGCTTTGCCCTTATCCTTATAACCTAGACCTTTTGTAGTTCTAGCCAATGAGGATGAAGAGGGTTGAATGGGTTCTATAATTCCTTCTTTTATTAGGCCAATGGGGCCTTGTCCTTCATAACCCATTCTGTGTAAGATGGACTCACCTCACCCATAGATTTTTGTTGGCATCTTAGGTGGTTCTTGTTGTGTGTTCTCTTCTTCTTCTGTGTAGAGCCGTTGTAAGGTAGCTCTTTCCTCTGTTTCATCTAATAGGGTCCCCCATTTTACAAAGGGAGCTATGGGAGGTGCAGGAGGAGTAGATGGCTTTGGAAAATGCTTGGGTCGCCCAAATGATCTAGGAGATAAAGGCATTTTGGCCAAGTTGAGGCTATGCTCGATGGAGTATTCCCCTACACCTATTTCTTTGATGGTAATTTTCTACTCTTTGGGCTTAGATGAGGAAGCTGTAGAGGTAGAATCATGTTGTGGGGTAGGGGATGTAGATGCTCTATTGTTGGGTATGATGCAATTAGGTTTTGAGAGGACAAAGTTGCAATGTTGAAAGGGGTCGGGATCACCTTGGATGGTGACTTTCTTGCCGTTATGAGGGAATTTTATGCATTGGTGATAGGTAGAAAGCACAACTTTCATGGCATGAATCCATGGTCTACTTAGGAGAATGTTATAGGCTAGCTCCCTATCTAGGACTTGGCACACATCATCTTTTATCACTAGTCCCACTTGTACGAGTAATACCATTGTTCTTTTGGTAGTTCTTTCCTCTTCATCATAGGCTTTGATAGTAATCTTCTTCCTTGGATCAAATGAATTTTTAGAGAACCCCAATGTAAGGACTAGCTTGAGCGTGCAAATATTTAAACCAACTCCCCCATCAATGAGAACCCTCTTGATGTGGTGCTTATGAATGAACGCAACGATATGTAAGGGGGTGTTATGAGGTAGAGACAGTAAGAGATCATCTTGTTTGGTAAATGATATGGTACTAGAGGAGGTCAGATTTCCTGCCATGGATTGAAACTTCTTTTGGGCCAAGTTTGTGGGTACAGTTGTTTCCACCAAGGCTTTATCAAGAATCTCCTTGTGGGAAGGAGATAGACGCAACAACTCTAAGATAGAAATGTGGGTAGAAGTCTTCCATAGTTGGTCTATGACACTATACTGATGGGAATTGGTCTGAGAAGGTGATGACCTTGGAGGGAGGATATTCAACGTGACCTTACCACTACGGGTGATGATTCTACAATCAGTTTTGTTGGGTCCTGATTGTTGGTTAGATGTAACCACATTGAATTGTGGCACATGCTTTGACACACAATTGATGGTATAATTGAATGGCACACTTGTGTAATTGGCATTACTATTCTCATTATTATGATTTTGCCTATTGTGGTTATTATTGTTGTTGTCATTGTTGTTGTTGTTGTTGTTATACGGCTTGTCGTGATTGAGAAGTGGATCTTTGTAAGTCACATGCGTCTCATTAGAGGTATGTTGATGAGTACCTCCTTGATTTTGATCTAATATGTCTTGAATAACATGTTTGAGACAGATACAATTGTTGGTTGTATGTCCTCTTCCTCTATGATACAAAAATTAGTGTCTTTCCAATAGTGAGGTTTGATTTGAGGTTCGTAGTCGCTAGTGGGCGGGAGAGTGATCTCATTGTTAGCCAATAGATTCCTTAACACAGATTATTGGGACTCACGCAGCGGTGTGAACTTTTGCCTTGGATTTGAGTTGAACCATGGTCTTGGCTCCTGAGAGAATGTTTTGTTGGGCATAGCATTGTTTGTCTCTCCTTTGAGAGAGAATATTGGTTGCTGTTTGGGAGCCACCGCCTTGGCATCGACTACTCCATCATTGACGACATTTTTATTCTTGGTCCAAAACTTTGACTTGTCCATAGTGTAGTTGGAGTTAGGGGTGTCCTTGTACAACTTAAGTGAACCCTTGGTGATCATAGCTTTCTTGATGAATAATCCCATCTCAGTGACCTTCGAGAATGAGGAAGGGCATTGAATTTGGATTTGATAGCTAAGATCGGAGTTGAGGTTAGGGAAAAATAGCTCCATCAATTACTTCTTTGGTACATCATATGGGCATTTTCTTGCTAGTAGTCTCCACCTTTGTAGGAAGGAGGCATGTGATTCACCACTCTTTTGTTTGGTATTGCATAGATTGAGCATGGAGACTTCATGTTCAATGTTGTATGTGATGAACTTGTTGACTAACTCATCAAAGGTCTTGATACCTGGCAGAAGTCGTGAGAACCACTCCATGGCTTGACTACCTACAGATCTAGGGAATAGTCTCATTGTGAGCTACTTCCATGCACATAGCGGTAAATTCCCTAATATGATCTCTTGGGTCTTCCTTTCCTTTGTACTTGTGAAATTTAGGAGCTTCAAACCGAAAGGGGAAGGGGACCATGTCCAAACTTTTATCAAAAGGGTAAGGTGCAATGTCTTCCAAAGAGTAAGTTTTAGTACTTGTTCCCGTCCTGAGATCTGTCATTTGTTGTGTTAGACCCTCAATTTGTTTCCTCATTTCTTCCATAGGTATATTCGGGTTAGCGACTTTCTTTCCTTTATCACCCTTAGTGTGATTTTCATGTGTTTTCTCTATGATCTCTTTTAGTGTATTGAGATCAAAGTTAGAGGGGAGTCTGAGTCCTAGACTTGCAAGATGCATAAAGTACTTGTGAGGGTCCTTGTGGAGCACTTTTTCTAGTAAGCGCTAAAATTTCTGATCTTGGAGGTGCCCTTGATAATCTTCATGAGAGATATCCTCATCACTATCATGAGGAGTAACAATGCGATTGGATGATCCAACCATTTCAAGTTGTGCTTTGTATTGAGATCTAGTAAGAACCATGCAAGGCGACGTGGGGAGTGGTGGGATAGAACTAGATATTTTAGTAAGATTCTAGTGGAGACTGCTAAAGATAGGATACTTATGACAAGATTTGGACAAGGGACTTTCTCGATCAATGATTCCAAGCAAGACAACTGATACAAGACGATAGCCACAAGTAAGGGTACTCGATACCTATCTTATTATGTAGGGGCTAGTCATGCACCAAGACCACTAGCGAAGTTCTGCGACTTACTAGGGTTACTTGAATACAAAATGATCCGATATGGAATATTTTGACTTTAGACTAGGGAGACCTGACAAAAGGTGAATGAGATGACTAATGAAAGAGAGACTTTGACGTGAAATGGATGAAAAAAGTGACTGCAAGGTAAGATCTGATCTCATAACTTGGAACTAGGCTGAAATGGGTACCCAAATTATGGAAGTACTCACTATCATGCATGCACCGGAACAGATGTGAAACATAAACTGGTAAATGCATAAAAAGTCGGTATAGATGCACAATACTGGTAAACTTCATATGCGCAGCAATAGGTGTTAAAAGCACAATAAGTCAGTATACATGCACAACAAGTCGGTATAAATGTACAGTTTCATACAGTAAATGCGCAACTCTGGGTTTTTCAGTGTTTTTTGCAAAAAAAATAGCAATTTTTCTGATGTTTTGGCATTTTTGGTTGCAAAAAAGGTCTCTTTTGATCTGATTTTCTTTATTTATGGCAAGAAGACACAACAAACACAAAGAATGTTTTCATGTTTTTCTATTTTTTTGTGATTTTTTGACTCTTTTTGGACTAAAAGGAAAAGCAAGTACAATCCTAGGCTTCAAATGGATTACATGGGTTTTTGGCCACTAGAACAAAAGGTGTTTAATGAAGGCAACCGTTTGAGTGGTTATACATGCGGCAACACTACTCTCCATTGTGGAGTCTCCTAGCCTGCAAGGGTTGCACCTTGGAGGGTTTTGGGGGAGGTTGGCTGTCGGTTTAACACAATTGCACTCATTGTTTGAAGCTTTCACTCCAAACACAATTTATTTATAGTGGATTGGTAGGGCTTGGCATTTAACCTATTACTACTTAGGGTCATTCCTACTTGGATGAATGGTATCTAAAAGTAGGACCTTCTAAAGGAAAAACACATGCGAAAATGATATGTATGGCATTTGGTCACCCAAGATAGGGGAAAGCATAGGCCTGGTATCATTCCTAAAACACTGAAGATAGTGGTTCTTTTTCCCCTAGTTAGAAATAAAAAAAACTAAATGAGCTATCTACTTGGGCAAGCACAGAAGTTTAACTTTGAAGTGATAACAAGATAGCAATGGTTCAATTTTACCCAGATAGCAATGATGTGTTCAATTTTACCTAGATAGCATGGATTTTTTAACTTTGAAGTGATAACAAGATAGCAATGGTTCAATTTTACCCAGATAGCAATGATGTGTTCAATTTTTACCCAGATAGTATGAATTTGTTAACTTTGAAGAGATAATGAGATAGCAATGTGTCTAACTATGAAAGATATCAATATAGCAATGATTCAATGATATGCAAGATAGAAAAGATTCAATTACCACCTTCCTAGTTAAGAATATGTGAGATTTGTATGAGCATCCATTTACTTTCTCATTAGAAATCAAAGTGTGAGTTAACAAGTGCAACTATATGATTCTAAACCAGTACCTAGCCTGTAAACAGATCAAGAGTGTTCCTGTAAAAAGACGTTAGCATTAGTCAAAAACTTCAAGGAAAACTCTAAAAATCACTACCTAGATCAAATGCGCAGCTTCAGAGCTTGAATGCACAAAAATAGAGCTCAAAAGCGCTGCAGTACACATGTGCTAAGACAGAGATCAAAAGCGCAGGAAAATAGTACATATGCACCGAATTGATAGATGCACCGTATCAAAGGATAGATGTGCTAGAACAGAGTCTGTATGCACTAGAATAGATAGCAGATGCGTGTTAGGATGTGTCAGATGCGCGGTTTCCTCCTGTGTACGGCTTTCTAAAACACAAAAACTCAGTTTTTGGGTTAAAAATCAGGTCTAGGCCCCACGGTGGGCACCAAAAATGTTGAGGGAAAATTGGATCTAAATGAATAATCAATATATAAATATCAATGATACCCAAAACTCAATGAAATAATGAATGAAGAAGGTCAATCAAACAATGAACAATACAAAAGCAAACCTCCTTTAGTTCTTAGCTTCCATTGATCACCTATCATAAATGATCTTGTCTAATGAATATGGCCCTTAGAAAGTGCACTTCCTTGCTATGATTCCAAGATGTTCAAATGGGAATGGCTATGATATTTTTGCCTTGAAGATGAGCTTCACAACAATAATAGTAGTGTGTCGTAACAAGTTTGATCGCAAGCAATGAAGGAATTGGTGCCAAAGGTGTGCTGTAATTCCTGCAGAGTAAGTTTACTTAAAGTCTAGATGATTGAAATGGAAGAATAGGGTTCAATTTATAGAGTTGGGAAAGAGAAGATCAACGATATAGAAAGAATGAGAAGATCAATAGTATAGAACTGTTGAGGAATGTGTGCGAATAGGAAGAAGACAAGTGTCTTGCTCTATTTTGCACAAGAGGAATTAATAAAATAGAAGAATGAGTTAACTAAAGAGATTAATCAATTAAAGAATAGATTAATCAATTAAGAGAATAAAACTAGAAGATGGAAATTGCATGAGGATGAGAAGATATTTTAGCTCAATTAAATATTTAGAATATTCACTTGCATGTGCATATTTGATTGAATTATATTTAGAGATAACTCAATTTAGAAGAAATGGACAACTTAAATAAATATTTGATTTATTTAAATTTAGAGAAGTTATTATTGGAAGAAATAATTAAATAATTGGAATTATTTAATTTAGAATGATTTTGGGAGAACTAATTAAATAATTGATATTATTTAATTTGTTGGAGGAATTAGAAGAATTTTAATAAAATAAATTGATTTTATTTAATTGTTGGGAGAATATCAATCAAATAAATAAATTTGTTTATCTATTTATTGATAGAGGAATTTGACTTAAATAAATATTAAGAATATTTATTTGGGTAGAGTCATGCCCATTTTAGGCGTATACAACAATAGATTTGAACCTAGATTCATAAAGATCATAAGAAAGGTAGGATAGTCCAAAACCCTAGAACCTACACGCAAATATGATGCCCAATAGTATATGGAGCCCAAGCATGATTCAACATCTCATCTGGGTCACCATGGCTTATCAACAAATTGAAAGCTTAAGCTCACCCACCTACTGCAATTTGATACATGACCCAAAAAGTACTAGAACCAAATTTTGAAAGTCATCTAGACAATAAGTCCATTTGTCGTAATCTAGAGCTCATGGCTAGAAATAAAGTCTAGATAATTAGCAGAAAAAGAAAATCCATTGTGGAGAATGTCAGGAAAGACAAAGAAATCAATCAGTATTGATCAATGTTTGGATACCTAGATCAAATAAGCCTCACAAGGTAACAAGGAAATGTTTAAAAGATGGAAGCTAATCAAGATGCCCAATGATGTGTTTAGTGGAAATGGGCTGAGAAAGCCTAAATACGCATGGAAGAAATCCCATCAAGGTTAAGTTACATCAATTTTTTATGTAGCAACAAGTGAGAATCCAGATGAAGCAAGTGGAGAAGTGGATGATGGTCAGTCTTTGCTCATCTTCTCAATCGATTTGGGATTGAAAACTAATAATAACCCACAAGCTACAACCCTCCTAGAAGGTGGTAAGACTAGCTAAGAAGAATGAATGGCAAAAACTTCAAGTGGATGGAGACTCGATGCTAATAATTGAGGTTGTCAAAAAAGAGCAATGCAAAGATTGGAAGATTAGCAATATTATTCAAGATATCAAGATGTAAATGGAAAATTTTGATTCATGACCTGACATATTGGGAGGACAGGTAATACAGTGGTAGACATGGTGGAAAAAGTCTGGAGATCAGTCTATATCATTCCATTTCCATATGAAGCAATGAAGCTAATAATATAGGACTGTACAAAAGTGGGAGAGAATAGCAATGAATAAAAAAGAGGAACGAAGAAAAAAATTTAAGGGAAAAATATAAAAACTAAAAATAAAAATAATTTAAATTTGAAAAGTGAAAATGAGTACAAGGGAGACATGATGATGAATAAGTATGCGAAATTAAATAAGGAGTTCTTCATTGCTTCTGGTTTTGCATTGATGCATCCTTTATCCTTTTTGTTGGACTGAATGAATAGAAAAGTGGGTGAGCAGTGAGATTAAGGGTGGTGGTTTGGATATTTATCAGTTTGAAAAGAATCCAAAGAATAAGCTCCAATATGATAAATTGTCTTATGCTGAGAAGGATTTGAAGATCTCTATGTGAAGGAAGTCATTTTTTTTAAAATAGTGGAAGCAGATTTCCTTCAAAAAGTCTAGATCCAGTTTTGGGCCATATTCTCTTCTTAAAGAGAATTCAGCATAGGGTGAACTTTTTTGTTTTTATTGTATGATTGCATGAAAAGGAAAGAGGAGAGATAAGTGAAGGAAAGGGCAAAGGTTGTTATGTTGTGGTATGAGAAAAAAGCCTTTAGTTTTCACTGAATCTTTGCTCTTCTATCAATGTGGCACAAATAAAATCAAGAGAGCAATTTACAAAAAAAGTAAGGCCTATGTTTGTTGACAATCAATTAAAATGGTAAGTAGATAGTGAATGAGAGAAAGGAGCCCATGTCAATTGCATTCAATAATGCTAGTTTTGAATTGTCAGATTATTAAGCCTGACACCATGGTTCAAACCTGATAGCAGGAGGTTCCTTCAGCTTCACTATAAAAGAAATTTGCTTCTCTAGTGCTTGATATTGCATTAAAAATGAGGAAAGGATGGAATTTTGCTAAAATTTGTTCCATTGATTTTCATATTCCTTTCCCAAAATGTATAATTAATAATAGTTGGGTGTTGACACATATCAAACTTTTTAGGTCTAGGGTCCCTTAACCCTAGCTACTTTTAGCAAAATGACAATTGGTTACATATAGGAAAGGAAAGTAATAAACATGAATTTTATTTTTAGTATAGCTACAACAATCAGTACAGCTGTTGCTAGTCCAACAATCTAGATCTACTATAATAAAATTTATTGAAGGCACAATAATGGTAAATTCTAGTTACAAAACTTAAAAGCAAATATTTTTAATCACCTTCAAAAAAAATTTTATTTTTATTTTTGTTTTAGAAGAGTGCAGTCTAATTTTTATTTCTTAATTGAATTAGGGTTATTTTAAGGATTTTCCCATCTAGTCAATAACTGTTGATAAACATAGTCAATGACTTTTGATCGGAATGGCCAATTGTTAGGCAGTCAACCATGGGCCAATGCCAAATGGAAAATGGCCAAATTTATTTCATCAATCATACACTCAGGAATGAAATATTTTAGCATCTACTCACCTGTAAATTAATTACCTATTTTTGAAGATTGAGGAGTGTGAGAATCTCCTTTCGCAGCTCCAAATGTTCCATACAAACTTCTTTGGTTGGGACTTTTGGTTTCACATGAACCTACATAGAAATATTTAGAACACATACAATCAACTTTGAGTTTCATAAACATAATTGCAACAGTTCATTTTTAAATGTAAATTTCACAAATTCTTGAACATTATATCACACCAAAATACCTGAAAAACACCTATATACAGAAACAAGTATTAAAGCTTGTCTAGGAGCTTTCTATTTCAGGTAATTATCAGAAACCAGGCCAGCATCTAGGCAAGGACTTTTTCACAACTACAATTTTTCTAGGCTATGTAAAGTACAAACAACATAAACCTGAGAGAAAAAAATTAGACATTCACTGAGTGACAAATTTAAAAGCCAAATCGACTTCTTCATTAGCATATGCTATATTTGATTTTAAAAGGGGAGCAGTATGCAGAAATTCAAAATCAATGCAATATAACTAGATATCATTCTGACAAAGTTAGAAATAAATCAGTACCTACAAAAGCATAAGACCAACCAAATGTAGAAATATTTTGAACATGCCCCAAGAGAAACAATAAAATAAAATGTAAAGTCAACCCATCCATATGGCTGGCCAAAAACATCGTTGAAATTATAGGAGAGACACTTTCAAAAATTACATTTCTTAGGATTAAGTTTTGAACAACTCAAGCACTATCACTTCAGGATCACCTTCACAAAATCCCATTGAGAAAAGAAGCTAGAAATTATGTACAGGAGGTTTTAGTGAGCCAAACTTCCTATTATTGCACCATGTATACTGACAAATATCATTGAAACTTCATCTTGCAGAGAATTCTACTATCATTCAAAATGTTCCCAACAATTACCATAATTACCAAGTGTGCCCTGATTAGAAGAAAAATGTATACTCAAAGCACATTTTAGATCATCTCAATCCTATCAATATACATACTTTTACATGCATGTCTGTCAAGCACTAAATTAATGTGAGAAAACAAACCTAATATTAATTTTAGTGCATTTTTTGAAAAGTTTTTCTTTAATTCTTGGCTCTGGATTGCTATATATTTCCACTAAAATTTTTAGATCAACCATCACCTATATATGAGGCATACTACTACAGATTTTTCTGAGTCATGTACAAGCAAATAGAGTTTAATTTTTTACTTGTCAAAAATGCAAAATTACAAGGGTAAACGACAAGTTCTAGCTAAATATTTATTTGAGGGAGAAGAAAAGTTTCAGTAATGACTTCAGTGATGAACACATAAAAAATTAAAAGAGATAAACAAGGAGTTTGTGGAAAGTCCTCGGAGACTATTTTTCTTTAGGAAAAGTTCTAAAAACATAGAAACTCAAAAGCTCTTTATAGATATTTTGAAGCATTCCAAAGTATCCAAACCATACTTATTCCTGTATAAAGCATGTTTTCCTAGGTTTTTTTGTTTTTAAATGTGGCTTTTCCTACATCTTTTATTTTTTCTCCAGTCACTACTTGTAGTGGGAACCATGTCAGGAATAGTAACTTTTTTAGAACAATTTTTTGATTAACAACATTCAAATTCAATCCAATAAAAACATGGAAATCAGAACCTCATATCATAATAATCCCCAAAAAGCCTAGTAACCCATTCATTCTATGTTAACTTTGAATTTGACCTATTCAAACATAGACACTCTCCACTTTCTAAAGATGAACATCTAACAACATTATTGCCCTTGTATTTAATTTTTTTTGTAATTGGTTTAATGCATTCAAACAATGCATCCTTATCATTCACTTCTTCCTGAATAATGTCAAAAAGAACAACCCATTCATCCAATAATATCCAAAGCTTCAGAACTCACAGAGGACACAAATTACAGAGGAAGTGCATAGACAATTGTAATAGTGCTCTTGTTCCTAATGCTTTGTGTGTTGATTTTGATAACTTCTTTCAAATTTGCATTGCACTACCAATGGGAATTTTTCTACAGAGCAATCTCCTGTCTGGCTTTTGTTACATATGGAGTTCTGTTTGTGGCTACCGGTTAAAATAGTACAAAATATCTGAATCATATAAAGGTGTTATTTGGAAGAAAAGTAAAAATGAACATACTCTCTTAAAAATTGTCTGTATCAATTTTTATTTGGATTAAGTTGTAGGATATGTTTCAAGACTCTCTGACATGGGGCCTGTTGGTTTTTTCCCAGACTAGATGCTTTTTCCCAATTATCCCTACAAGGTAGCCATCAATGATCAACAAGATCCCTGGGCCAGGGGCCAACAATACAGGAGATAGACTCTATAGATATCTCCTCTTCTTCTTTAGGCTTTATAGAACCAGGGGGGTATTCCCTATTCAACATCCATAAGATATGCTTGTGAACTCAGGGATGTTGACACAAAGCAGATAAATCCTCCTTTATGTAGACCAAAACTATGAGATAAGTGCAAAGGGGCTAGCTTTGGGCCTATGTTCAGTTGTGAGACAGAGGATTTTGATCCTAAACTACTTCTAATGTCCTAAAGGTTTGGTCTTGTAGTTTAGAGTGTGGTTTTTGGTATTTGGATGCAAAACTAGGACCTGGGGTGTAACCTCAATACAAGACTAGATTGGTGCCTATCCAGGGATCGGAGTCAGTAGACATACACATGTGAATGGTCAGCATAAACATATACCAATGACTGGATTTCAAGGGGGTTTGTTTAGTACCTGCCTTACAGATACTTCCCAAAAACTAGGTACTTAGTCATTCATACTTAATGGTATCCCTGCTGCAACATACTTTCTCAATGATTAACTTGAAACATTTAATTTGTTCCTTGAACAAAGGTAGGAGATTAAACATTCAATACAGAAAAACTATATTCCTGAATCTTAAACAACCCTTAGCTATCCTGATTCAAAAGAAAACATGACCACATCTTGGAGACAAATAATTAAACACATGAAACAAAGCATTTCTCATATAAAATAGCATGAAACCAGTGAATTTATGCATGAAACATACAACATGAGACTCATAAACTCACAAGACATCCAGAACAGGGCTACCAATGAAGTTGTATTGTATCACAACACCAAAATTTGTCCAGTTTTCAACAACAATAAATGAGTGACAAGTTTTGCATATATAGCAAGAACCTGTACTCAGCCATTATATACATGAGTGGCTCAAAATTTTCTAGATACAGTGCATCATGAGAAATGGCGCTCAACATTGAATGCAGCAGGAAGAGGAGGAGATAGGGAGTGGTTGGTCTCGAGCCCTACGCCACCGCTCGGGGATTCACATCATAAATCGGGTACCTGATCCGTCCATGCCTTCGCCCATACCCTGTAACATCTGCCATTAATGGCATACCAACCCGCGGCCTTGGGAATGCAGTGGACTATGCGTTTTGCAACTTTTCCCGCTAATAAATATGACCCTGATTATTCAAACTATGTGAGAACAAATTATCCCACATTCACCCCACAGTGACCTCCTCAACACTTTATAAACTAGGCCATGAGCATATATGATGTCGGTGATTTTGCTCCCGATGACACCAGTTTAAACCTCATCATCATGACCCGCACCAACGGTGAGCCCCCTGCATGATAACCTGATATGCAATATCACCCTAATATTTCATATCGCCCTGATGACCACATCACCTAATAAGAAACATCACCTTGTGGGAAAAATCATCCCCATAAGAAATATCATTGGACCACATCACCTGATATTCAATATCATCCTGATGACCACCCTCATCGGCGCAACCTGATGCATCGGAGAAAGATCCTCCTACTCATATGTATATGAAATACTTCACCGATGAACCTCCTGATCATATTCATGTCATCATCATATTCATATCTCATCAGCAATCGGGGGGATCCTTAGCAAAGCTGCTGATAGTAACTGTCATGCCAAAGATCTCATGATGCACCCCACCGATCCTAATGACGTCACCATCATGTTGGCAATATTAGGGGGATCTTCGGCGGCAAGGGTGATAATCGTAAGATCACCTGATATTTGAAAAACCACCCTCCCGCAAAATATCAGGGTGATGGACAAGTAGATATCACCCCCCACAAGAATATCAGGTCGAATTGTAGCTTCGTTGTAACATCGGGGTGATCTTTGAATATGACTGATATTTGAAAATATCACCCCCCGGGTAGAAAATCAGGTCATATTCGAAATATGACCCCCTGCAAGAATATGAGGCTGATAGAAACTTTGCCTTAACACAACTTCAAACTTAAAACCTAGGTGATCACACAGGCACCAACACTGGCTTTAATTGGGGACGTACATGCACAAGGTTGCAGCAAGAACCAGATCACCTTCGGGCAGACCAGGCAAAACACTAACTATACAGAGTATTTACAGGCAATTTACACATAATTTACAATTGTGCACAGAAGATCACTTATGAAAAATAAAGCTTAAGGAATTGACTATGCGCAGGCAATTCCAATACTTCACCATCTAGGGCCTAGAGAAAGTAGGAGTCCTCTCCATGAGTATTGCTGATCTAATAAGGGCCCATCCATAAGGGCTCAAACTTACCATGCTTACCCTTATCCTGACCTTTTGCATTCCAAATAAGGACTAAGTCATTGATCTGAAACCTTCTTTCTGCAGTCCTTCTATCAAACAGATATTTAACACCTTGTTGTTGCTTGATGTTTGTCTTGTGTGCCTCTCTTCTGACTTCATCTAATGCAACCAGCTGATATATCCTTTCAATCATTGGGTCTTCAATCTCCTCATCATTTTCTTGTATGAATCTATAGATTGGCAAGAGATTGTTCACAGGCAACCTAGCTACTGTGCCATATACTAGCCCAAAAGGTGACCTTCCAATTGCTCTCTTTACAGTCACTCTATCAGCCCATAATGCCATCTTCAAATTTGAATCCCATGCTCTTTTGTTCTTGTCTACCATCCTCTTGATGATTTTCATGAGTCTCTTGTTACTTGACTCTGCCTGATCGTTTCCCTGTGGATGATATGGTGATGTATATGACAAATTAATCCCATATTTGTTGCAAAAATCATCAAACTCACCAGATTTGAAGCACATGGCATTATCTGTGACCACTTTGAATGGTACTCCAAACCTGATAATAATGTTTTCTAGAATAAAATCCATCACCACCTTTCTTGTAGCTTTCTTGGTTGGAATGGCTTCAATCCATTTGGTGAAATAGTCAGTAACAAGCAAAATCCAACTATGTCCTCCACTTGATTTTTCTAAAATCTCCCCTATAAAATCAATTCCCCACTACTGAAATGGAGCCTCCACAGTTACAGTTCTAAGGGGTAATGCACCTTCATACTTTAACTTTCCTGAGAACCTTTGGCAAGGATCACATCTCCTCACCAACTTTTATGCATCTGAGAAAAGAGTTGGCCACCAATATCCTGCCCTAAGAATTTTGTGGGCTGTTGTCTGGGCAATATAGTGCCCACCACACACTCCTTTGTGCATGTCATTTAAAACATTCTTAGCCTCATTTTCATCCACACACCTAAGTAGCACACCATCAGGATTTTTCCAATATAGTTCTCCCTGCATAATAATGTACTTGATTGCACATAGCTTCAAGGTCCTTTTCTGACTATCACTGAAATGGGAAGGACAATTCAAATTCTGCAAGTAGTACACAATGTCCTTGTACCATTTAGATTTTGACACATTAACAATTTCATTCTGAACTACATTTACTTGGCATGCCTCTAGATTTGACTGTGCCATCATCTTATCTAACCCCTGTCCCCTTACCAGTTTTGTGATTTGTATGTCTATGTTGAATTATTGTAATTTGTTTATCCACCTGCATCTTCTTCCTGTTTACCTCCTGTTGAGTAAAAATATCCTTGACTATTGCATGGGGCACATATGCAACTATCTAAGAGCCTACTAAATATGGCCTAAAGCTTTTGACTGCTCTAACCAAAGCATATGCCTGCTTTTCCATGATATCATATTTTAATTCGGCAACCTGCAATGACATGCTAAAGAAAGCAATAGGCTGCTCAAAACCATCCTTATTTTTCTGTAGTAGACATGCAGCAATAGTATGGAAAGATGCAAATGAAAACAATTGAAACGGCTTAGAAAAATTAGGAGATTTTAGCATAGGAGCCATCTTTATAGCCTCTTTGATGTTTTAAAATGATTCAATTGCTTCACCTTCCCATTTGACAGTTGCACCCTTCTTCAGCATCTTAGAAATATCCTTTGTGATTTCTGCAAAGTTGGGGATAAATCTTCTAACAAAGTTGATCTGTCCAAAGAAGGACTGGATACCTTTCACTATTTTGGGAACTTGAATCCTATCAATTGCAACAACCCTTTCAGGATCTATCCTAAATCCACTTTTGGAAACAATGTGTCCCAAGAGCTTTCCTTCAACTACCCCAAAAGCACATTTCTTTGGGTTAAGTGAGATGCCATATTCTAACGCTCTAATAAAAATCTATTCCAAGTTCATGCAATGTTACTCTTTCTTTGAATAGGCAGTTAAATCATCTTGATATACAACTAGAATTGAGTCAATCAATCCTGTAAAAGCAACATCCATAGCTCTCTAAAATGTAGCACATGCATTTGTCAGTCCAAATGGCATTCTTACATATACATAGGTTCCCCATGGGGTGGTGAAGGCAGTTTTATATTGTTCAAATTCTTTTACCTTCACCTGATTGTATCCTGAAAATCCATCCATCATGGATAAAAGTTCATAGCCAGTTACCTTTAGCAACATAGCCTCCATGTTGGGCAGTGGATAATTATCCTTCAAGGAAGATACATTCAGATTTCTAAAGTCAACACAAAGTCTTATATCACCATTCTTTTTTCTAACTGGGACAAGATTAGACACCCAAGTTGAATGTCTGATAAGCACAATTATTCTAGCCTCCCTAAGCTTCTTGAGTTCTTCCTACATTTTTGGAGCCAGAGTTGGGTTGATAGGTCTTTGCTTCTGCCTGAATGGATTAGCTCCAGGCTTCAATGGGATCTCATGCTAGAATAGGTCTTCTCTATAAGCCTTTAGGTCCTCATATGACTAGACAAAGACATGCTTATACTTCTTCAACAATGCAATTAGCATGTTCCTAATGTGTGGTTTGAGCTGTTTGCCAATATATACCTTTTTGGGGGCATGAGATGTCCCCAAGTTTATCTCTTCCAAGTCATCCTTGTTTGTAGGAGATGCCTTTGTAACAAATTGGTCCCTATTGTCAAAAAATCTTTCTAAAGCAACTAACCCTCTGGGGATTTTGTTTGTCTTTAGCTGAATTACTTCCTTCCCCAAAAGAGTCTCTTTTCCATCTACAATCTCTACAAAATTCTGAAAGTCAATTTCTTGGTTCTCATATTCATCTATGCAGTGTAAAAATCTTAACAGATCCTTATCATCATCAAACACTTGCCAACTGCATACATTATCTGGTACTGCACGTCTAAGTTTAACCTTAACATTTGTAACATCTGATAGAGTTATATCATCTGGCCTTATGGCCACATTAGCTAAAAAATCTGCTATGACATTCTTTGATCTTTCAATCCAACTTATTGAAAATGCCTCAAACAATTCAATTATGTCCCATACAACATACTTATATTGTTTTAACCTCTTATTTTTTGAAGCATACTTATCTCTAACCTAGGAAACAATCAACTCTGAGTCTCCAAACACGCTTAACATCTTAATTCCATGTTTCAGAGCCACATTCAATCCTAGTAACAAAGCTTCATATTCTATAATATTGTTTGTGTAGGCAAACTTCAACAAGAAAGAGAACTTTAGGAGCTTACCAGCTGGAGACAAAAACACAACTCCAGCACCAGAGCTTTCCTTTGTACAGGCTCCATCAAAGTACATAGTCCAAAGACCCTGTCGGTGAAGCTCTTGAATGCAAATGTCTCTCCCTTTACTTCCCCGATCATCAGAGACAACTTTGAAATTATCACAGTCAGTATCAACAAAACACACATGCTCATCTGAATCTTGATCCTCAACTGTTTCTAGTGATCTTTCTTCTCTGACTAGTTTGACATCTTTTCCATTCATTGGAATCATGGCATATGATAGGTCTAGTTGCATACTTCCACCAATCAATGCTGCCCATCTTCTTGACAACAACATACCATATTGTGGCTTTATATCAACCACTGTTATGTTCATTCTATATGTTTTGTCTGGATATGCTGCTAACTTGAAATCCACGTCCTTCATGATTCCAATAACTGGCACTTCTCTAGCATCCATTGAATAGCATCTTCCACATGCCTTGTCTATTTTCAATCCAACTTGTTGCATGATAGCCAGAGGCATGATATTTGTTGATGCTCCTGAGTCAAGCATACAATTCTTAATCACTTTTCCATTGATAATAAGGGAGACATAAAATGGTTCAACCTGTGAAGGGCATTTTGTCATGGTCACCCCTAGATACACTTCAGGAACATCATCTTCTTCATTATACAAGGCTTGCTTCTTACTTTCAGCCTCAATATTTTGCTTGGCTTGACAAGGCACTCCTGAAATTAAGGACACTACCTTATTCCTGATTTCTTCAACCTTCATCAGTTCCATCAATGGAACATAGATCTTTACTTGGGAGAGGACCTGAGTTATATCAAAGGGAGCATAATTTTGTATGGCAGTTGTAGCCTGTGCTGTGGTTTTATTTCTATCTTGTACTGATCCAGCCTTGATTTGAGTGGTCTTCTGACTGTCATCCATGACCTGAGAATTCTTGTTTTGATCCTCAACATGGGGAACTTCATTTTCTGGTCTTTGAAAATCATGACCTATTTTTTGCTTAAAGTTTTTCTTATTGTTGTTCCATTTTGTCTTATGCAGTTTAGTCCCTTTATGATTATGCACTGGCTGATTTACAAAAGTGTCTTCTGGTTGATGTGGATTACCAACCTGAGCCTTACCTCTAAGGTTATAATTGCTCCTGACCTAAGCTATTGCCGCAGCTGTGAGAGCTCCAATCTCTTCATCAGAAGGTCTCCTTAGGTTATTCAAAAAAATGTGTGAGTCTTGAGCATATGCATAGTTATCTTCATCATCATCATCACAAGGAAACTGCTGGCAAACTTGAGTCCCATTACTTGTGCCTTCATCTGCATCATAGGAGGAATACTCCCTGTTTGTGGACAGCATATTGACATTATCATCCTGCATGTAATGCGGTTCGTTGCACTCATCACAAGCAACAACATTATCATATAGAGATTGAGCAATCGTACATTGTGATTAGGAATGAGGTATTTGACATATTATGCACCATGGAGTATCATCAACAATATTAATAGCTTTCTTCAAAGGATCAGGAGTCTCCTTGGCATGTTGAGCTCTTTGATTAGGGTTGCTATTTGGAAGAACTGGTTTACCATTATGCCAGTTTGTGTGATATGGCATATCATGCAATGATGGTCTTTTTTCTGTCTTTGGTAAACTTGCCTATCAGGACCTATCCCTTTTTCATTTCTAGCAAGTCTGTAACTTAGGTCTTTAACAACATTTGTCAATTTATCTATTTTATCTTCAGGGGTAGATGCATTACCTTGAGTATTTTGAGGCTTATTTGGATTTTGCAAAATCTTCACATCATCCCTTCTATTTGTCTTACCATATGCTTTCCTATTATTCTCAATATTTGTTGTAATTCTGAAAGCATCCCTGAGGCTATTTGGACCCTTATCTCTTAACCCATATACTATTTTAGCATCAAAAGCATTTATATAGAGCACCACACACATTGGTTCATTAGGTCTCACGTGAGGTGGCAATTTGTTCAACACTTTAGTGAATCTAGCATTGAAATCTGCAATCTACTCATTTGACCCCTTAGTGATACTAGTGAATTCATTTACAAAAAAACTTGGGTCAGTTTTGTCACCATACTGCTCCTTAAAGATCCTTTTAAAATCATCCCATGATGAGATACTCCAGTCAGGTAGACCTTTATACCATTCCCTAGCTTCATCAACCAAGGACTGCATAAATAACTTCATGAAAACATCCTCATGTTCAACCTCAAAGTTGTCCATGACATTCTGAAAAGCCTTCAAGTGGTCCTCACCTGATACAATATTATTTCCTAAAATTTTTGGCACATGTGGCCTTACATGTTTGTCAATGGGATTAGGGTAACTAGGAATACCATAAAAATAAGCTGTCTGAATCTATCCAGTTGCATAGGTTGTCTACCAAACTGATTAACATTGACATTTCTATAAGCATTTTGATTTCTCACATTATTTAATGATACTCTAGCATTGTTTGCATTCTGTCTTTGATCATTTTGCTGATGCTGGTTTTCATTTCTATGCTGGTTTCTCAAGACATCTGCATTTTCAAGGATGGGGATTGAATCATGTTAAGTGGTTCTCAGAGCTTGCACCTTCTGTCTCATGTCGTCCCTAATTTTCACAGCCTGTAGATACTCAAATTCAGCCCTCAGGCTCTTGATCTCTTCAGCTAATTATTCATCTCTTGGCATAGAAGAGGATGGTCTCATTCCATTCTAGTCATCATCATCATCATCCCTTGGGGATTCAGCCTCTTCAAATCTGTCACTGGGATCTAAGAAAGGGCGTTCTTGAAACACTTCTGACCTCATTCTCAGACTACCACCTTGTTGCCTTTCATACATATCTTGAATCTCAGCCTCTGTATTTGAAAAATAAGGTGCTTGTTGCTCTGAGGATCTTGGATTATCTTGAATATTATCATTTCTTCTGGGAGAACCTTCATGACTGGCTAGGATGGTCCCCTTTTTCCTGTACATCATCTTTCTGGGTAATTCTTCAAACAGAGGATTACACAGGGATCTTCTCCCTTGCATACAAATTTTTATTTTACCAGTTGGGAGATTTCTCGAAGTTGCCACCTACTACCAGGAATTATTTTCTTTTAAATCAGGGTTCACACATAAAGAGTTCCCCAGCGGATTCACCAAATCTATTGGTTTTTTCCTAGACTGGATGTTTTTTCCCAGTTATCCCTACAAGGTAGCCATCAATGATCAATAGGATCCCTGGGCTAGGGGCCAACAATATAGGAGATAGACTCTATAGATATCTCCTCTTCTTCTTTAGGCTTTGTAGAACCAAGGGGGGTATTCCCTATTCAACATCCATAAGATATGCTTGTGAACTGGGGGATGTTGACACAAAGCAGATAAATCCTCCTTTATGTCGATCAAAACTGTGAGATAAGTGCAAAGGGGCTATCTTTGAGCCTATGTTCAGTTGTGAGACAGAGGATTTTGATCCTAAACTACTTCTAATGTCCTAATGGTTTGGTCTTGAAGTTTAGAGTGTGGTTTTTGGTATTTGGATGCAAAACTAGGACCTGGGGTGTAACCTTAATACAAGACTAGACTGGTGCCTATCCAGGGCTTGGATTCAGTAGACATACACATGTGAATGGTTAGCATAAACATATACTAGCATAAACATATACCAATGACTGGATTTCAAGGGGGTTTGTTTAGTACCTGCCTTACAGATACTTCCCAAAAACTAGGTACTTAGTCATTCATACTTAATGGTATCCTTGCTGCAACCTACATTCTCAATGATTAACCTAAAACATTTAATTTGTTCCTTGAACAAAGTTAGGAGATTAAACATTCAATACATAAAAACTATATTCCTGAATCTTAAACAACCCTTAGCTATCCTGATTCAAAAGAAAACATGCCCACAGCTTGGAGACAAATGATTAAACACATGCAATAGAGCATTTCTCATATAAAACAAGATGAAACTAGTGAATTTATGCATGAAACATACAACATGAGACTCATAAACTCACAAGACATCCAGAACAGGGCCACCAATGAAGTTGTATTGTATCACAGCACCAAAATTTGTCCAGTTTTTAACAACAATAAATAAGTGACAAGTTTTGCATATATAGCAAGAACATGTACTCAGCCATTAATTACATGAGTGGCTCAAAATTTGCCAGATACAGTGCATCATGAGAAATGGTGCTCAACATTGAATGCAGCAGGAAGAGGAGGAGACAGGGAGTGGTTGGTCTCGAGCCCTACGCCGCCGCCTGGGGATTCACATCATAAATCAGGTACCTGATCCATCCATGCCTTCACCCATACCCTGTAACATCTGCCATTAATGGCATACCAACCCGCGGCCTTGGGAATGTAGTGGACTGTGCGTTTTGTAACTTTTCTCGCCAAGAAATATGACCCTGATTATTCAAACTATGTGAGAACAAATTATCCCACATTCACCCCGCAGCGACCTCCTCAACACTTTATAAACTAGGTTGTGAGCATATATGATGTCGGTGATTTTGCTCCCGACGACGCCAGTTTAAACCTCATCATCATGACCCGCACCAATGGCGAGCCCCCTACATGATAACCTGATATGAAATATCACCCCGATATTTCATATCGCCCTGATGACCACATCACCCGATAAGAAACATCACCTTGTGGGAAAAATCACCCCAATAAGAAATATCACTGGACTGCATCCCCTGATATTCAATATCATCCTGATGATCACCCTCATCGGCGCAACCTGATGCATCGAAGAAAGATCCTCCTACTCATATGTATACCAAATACTTCACCAATGAACCTCCTGATCATATTCATGTCATCATCATATTCATATCCTCATCAGCAATCGGGGGGATCCTTAGCAAAGCTGCCGATAGTAACCATCATGCTGAAGACCTCATGATGCACCCCACCAATCTTGATGATGTCACCATCATGTTGGCAATATCAGGGGGATCTTTGGCGGCAAGGGTGATAATCATAAGATCACTTGATATTTGAAAAATCACCCCCCCCACAAAATATCAGGGTGATGGACAAGTAGATATCACCCCCCACAAGAATATCAGGTCAAACTATAGCTTCGTTGTAACATCGGGGTGATCTTTGAATATGACTAATATTTGAAAATATCACCCCTCAGGCGGAAAATCAGGTCATATTCGAAATATGACCCCCCACAAGAATATGAGGCTAATAAAAACTTTGCCTTAACACAACTTCAAACTTGAAACCTAGGTGATCACGCAGGCACCAATAGGGCCTATTGGCAAATTCTCTACTAGTTGACATTCACCAAAAACTGGGAAGAAAGGGTAAAAAAAAATTATGTAAGCCAATTTGGACAAGGGTATTCCAGACATAATTCGTCAACATAGCTAACTATAAACACTGCCATACAAAATTATAATTCTCACTAGGCAAGGACCCAACAAAGTTGAAGATGGGAGAGTATGACTCATCCTCACAATGAAAAAAATTAGAGGATATATATTCTTTGAAAATAAGATATTTCTCATTACATAAACATTCCACTTAATATACATCAAAATAAACATAATATGGAGAAAAAAGGGAACTACTATTGTAATCAAGATATGTTCATGGTCTACACTTCTCCAATTTCCTTATTGTCAATAAAAAATTACATAAATACTATTCTCCACATAGCAGATTCCTTATGAAAATGCTCACCATTTTCTAACGATAAAATGTACAATATGTTAACAAATTCACCACAATTTACAAATATTATTAGCACATACTATATTCTTCCTCAAGTATTAACCTAAAATACATATATTACTATTTTTAAATGGAAAGCCTCACCTACTATTGTACACTGATAGAAAAGTTTTATCAGTTAAGATTTTACCGGACTATAATAGACCGCACATGTCAATTGAAAAGTAACCCATGAATCTCGGACATAGATACATGGCTTATCAACATCTCATCTAGGTCATCATGGCTTATCAACAAATTGAGAGCTTAAGCTCACCCACCTACTGCAATTTCGTACATGACCCAGAAATTACCAGAACCAAATTCTCAGCAAAAAAGAGAAGCTAGGACTGATAAGAGTAAGAAAATAAAAAGGAGATGAAACAAAATAGGTTAGGGTTTTGAGCCTTTCTGAGTTAGGGTTTACCTTTAGGGTTTCAAACAATCACCCACCTGTTGCACCCGGGAGGAGGTCTGCATATGAAGGGTGAGAGAGGAATCAAGAGTACCTTGAGGCCTATCATTCAGACTCCTAATCTGATAGCTCAAAAAGTGAATGGACTTGGGTGATGTGAATCCCTATCTCAGGAAAGGCTCGGTCAACGAACTGAGTAAGAAAATAAAAAGGAGATGAAACAAAATAGGTTAGTTTTGTGCCTTTCCAAGTTAGGGTTTACTTTAGGGTTTCAACGAATGGGCACGAAAATGAATTAAAAATTTTGGCGCCCATATTATAATATATTATAATATTATAATATATTATAATATTATAATATATTATAATATTATATTATTTTATATTATATAATAATATAATATAATATTTATATTATAATACAATATAGTATTTATAATATAATATTATACAATATTTAATATAATATAATATTATAATATATTATATTATAATATAAATATTATATTATATTATTTTATAATATAAATATTATATTGTATTATAATATAAATGTTTTTGATTATATAAGCTGGCAAAAACTAGGGGCCGAACCCTTACATTAATACAAAAAGAGACCGCAGAGGCTCAAGCACAAAAAGAGCCACAAGACCACTATCACATAAACATCATAAACAACTTATAGACAACAGTTAGTAAGTAGCAGATGATAGACAACATATAAAGAAACAGAACTAAGGAGATACATTCTCCCAGTCTTTAGCCAGAAATTCAACAAATTCATCAAGTTTTTTGAATTTCTCCTCCTTCTCTTCATTAGTATGAGTCCCAAGATCCTGTAATAGAGAGAGGTTAAGCATTGCCATACGACTGAGCATGCTTCTTATCAGCTCTCCCATGGAAGAAACCTTCTACTCCAGATCCTCCACACGACCCCTTAGGACAGCAAGATCATGCCTATGGTCATCCCCTTCCTCAGTCTCATCACCAACCTCCTCCATGATCATCTTCTCCCTTCGCTAGCATTGGCCACAGGATCCCCATCAGCACCTCCCAAATCATCAACCTGTTTCCTTTCATTCATACCTGCATCATCTTTAGAGATATCTTAAATATAAAAATCTTTAGAATTCAGTTGATCATCCCCTTGCGTGGAGGCATCAGAAGCACTTTCAAAGTAGTCAATCAGTTTGGCTTGCAGTGCAGGCTTACCAGCAATCCTACTTGACCTCCTTACCCCAAAAGAGAATCCCTCCTTATCTTTAGGAGACGAATTAGCCTTATGTTTATTGCTAGGTCCCATAGGGTCAGTGATCAGATTTTTATGGGTCCCCACAGAGTCCCCCACAATATCCTCATCCAACTCCCTAATTTTTCTCTTCTTTCTTTTCACACTCCCTTTAGAAGCTGGAGAATGAGTAACCTTCACCATGGTGGTCTCCTCAGTGGTCATAGAGAAAGAAACCCCTTTCATTTTGTGGGAAATAGGGGAAGGCCAAGGTTCCTTAGAGGCAGCAAGATCAAGGGGGTCGGGGTTGGCAGAAACCTCACCACTAGGAGTCTGAATTGTCTTAGGCGACTCCAAAGCAAGATGAAAATTATAAAGACAAAGGATAAGACCTTGGTGCAAAGGGACAAGCTTTTTAGAGGGTTTCTTATCCGTCTTAGCTTTAGCCCTAAAAACAAAGTGTTCAAGGGACGACAATAAATAGAAAGAGAAACTGATAAGAGCATTACGCCTGAAATGATTAAGCAAAGGGAGGTGGTAATTATAAAACTTGGTAAACTGACCCTCCAATGTGAAGTATTTCATGAGAAGGAAGCACATTTCAACCCACGACTCTGGTAGCTTGGCCCATTCCCCCAAAAAATAGCTTCTGGTTTGAATGATTAGCCACTTTCACCTTCCTTTGCAACTTAGTCCCCTTAGTAGACAGACCAGTCACCATGGCAATGACTTGCTCAGAGATCTCAAAACCAATTCTCCCTACAGTAACTCTGTGATTTTTCTAGGACTGGGCAAATTACATAGACAAATTTTCATCAAACCCATTAAGGCGTTCCATAAAAGGGTTGATTCCACCTTCCTTGCAATAATGCCAAACCATAGCGTTATCCTTGAATTCACAGCAGGAAATTGTCTCTATGCGAATCCTATCTCCCCCATTCTCTCCTTTCTCTCAAAGACACAGAAAATACAAAGCCAAGAATTCACAAAGTGTTTTTGAATGGTAATTGTAACAACTTGGGAAGGAATAATGAAAATGAGGTTGCACAGGTCATCATTATTCAGGAGCGCCTTCCTAAAAATCAAATGATTCTAGCCCTTCCCATGCTCAAGAATGATAATCATAAATTTCCTATGATTACCATATAACCAACTCACCTTAACACTGGTGATAAATAATGCTGAAATGACATTAAACAAAGAAATACAATAGGGCCCGTACTTCAAAATACACATCAGCAACACCTAAAAAAGCTGACTGAACAGGTTGGCACCCTCTATATGATGAGTCATCCTTGACAAGTCATCTCTTTTTGAATCAATTCCCTTATATTCATAGGAATATTTTTAAATTGGCGCCAACATCGCCAATTCAAAAATTGCTGACCATACTCAGCCAGGGCATCAGCAACCCCGTTCCCCTCTCTATAAATATGAGAGAGTTCTACTCTAGCAATCCTCTGCATAAGGATTTGAATATCCACAATAATGTTATATTATATTATATTATAATTTTATAATATAAATATAATATTGTAATATATTTTTTTAAAAGATAATGCGCTTGGTAAACTTTTTAACGTGGCCGACGACACTGGTGCAACACGCCCTCCAGCTCGACATGAATGCTTTTGCCCGGAGCAATGAACCGGTGAGGCCACAACACGGGGGACCTCATCCCCTAGCAAGAACACTTCAAACCCGCAAGCTCGTTGGCCCAGCCGGGGTTTGAACTCTAGTGGCCGCCACTACAACTGAACAACTTAACCACCGAATCACGCCCTTATCGGCTATAATATTGTAATATTAATAATATAATATTATATAATATATATAATAATAATATAATAATATAATATTATATAATATATTATATTATATTGTATTGTAGTATAATATATTATTATTATATTATAATACAACCCACTCCTTCAATTTGAAATATTTTTTTTAATTATCAACTTTAATATCACATTTTCTAATTTTTATTTGTGTGACTAACTATTTAGTCAGTTTTATTTGTGTATAAGTTATAAATTATACAACTTAAGTTATTAAATTATATAATTTAAATTAATTTTACTTAAATTATACTTGTGCATACTGGACTTGCAAAATAAATAATTTATCAATATTATAGTATATTTAAAAGTTTTATAATTAATAATTTTGTCTTTATTTTATTTGTATCTATTTAGTTTGTCTATTTTCTTGTCTTATTATTATTATTTTTTTAATATTTCCTATTGTATGATTTGTCTTTTTTCTTCTTAAACCTTTGTTCAATCCTTTCTCTCCCTTTATTCCTTTGTTCCAAGCAGACATTTATTGCCTTGCCTTGTATTGTCTTTGAATTCATGGATTATGATCAAATTGGAAAGAAAAAAGAATAGAGGAGTAATAGTCATTTATTTAGTCATTTTAATTTGTCTGACCAATTATTTAGTTGTGTTTTTTGCCCGATGACCAAATTAGTCATTTATTCAATCATTTATTTGGTCATTTATTTAGTCATTTCAACTGATGACCAAATTAGTCATTTATAGCTGTGTTGCAAAAAATTAGTAGAATTTTAGTCACCTAGTCATTTATTTGCCATATTTCTGCTAGTGAACTCTTGACAAATTACACTGATCAATCATCTTCGTAGCATCAACACTCTTCACATAGACAATTATTTTCAACTCCTCTACTCAACAAACTTTGCTACCTTCAACACACTTCCACACACACACACACACTTATAGTCACACTTGCACATACATCCTCACATTCTTACAGACTCTTTTTCTTTGAAACAAACTTGATCTTTTATTTATATCCTCTACAATCTTCAAAAACTTTCTCCTTTGTCAGCTAAGATGAAACGTATAGCATGAAAAATGTAATGGCCACAACAAGTCAGCACCCAAAGTCATATAGAGATCCAATGTGGTTCAAACCAAGTGATAAACATGACCTATTTTATCTTAGCACACATCTCAAAGTTGGTGTACACTTCTAATCACATGGCATAATCACCTAGATATATCAAGTTGGCTTCACAAACATTTATCCTTCCACATATTAGCTCTAAACCTAAGGCAGTGCCAAAGAGACAATATTACATCATGTGGATCACTTCACAAACATTATATGAATTACAAAACCATTCTTATACATTCCTTTCTCTGAATAGATACTGAACCCAACATCTCTTGCAAACTCTGAACACAGAGTAATGGAATAGAACATTGAAAAATAGACTTGCGGTACACCTCAACATCTAAAAATTGAAATGAGAAAATATACAGACACTCTAAACATATATTCCAAACAGCAAAGCCAAATATTGTAATGTAGTGGCTTTCACTTTCTCCTTCTAACAACCTTAATTAGCAACATTATTTGTCTTTACTCTACTGACTCTGAAGAACCTCTATGGTACTTCTTATCATTTGAAACTTGAATATATCATGACTCTCATTTGTATTTGATTATCCTCAAAGCCCTAAGATCACATCTTCAAATGCAGAGAATTGCAGAACATTTCTCTGACTCATTCTGTTTGCAACAACTCTAAACCACTATCATCACTCTACATGCCTTGGAATCTTCTGCAGTAACTTCTATGCTCTGAAATCAAGAACATACATACTTCACACCTGTCTCTGTCTAACTTCTAAACTATAATGCCATACCTTCAAATGTAGAGGAATGTGGAGCATTCTCTTAAGCTTCTTCAATGCAACTTCCTGTGCCTTTGACTGTTTGAAACCTTTTACACTCTCTTTCAAATCTTATGCAATGTTTTTCATCAAGAAACAATGAATGAGACATTCACAACACTAGAGACAACAATCACAACTCTTTTCATTACTCTTCAACTTCTTCACATCAATATACTCTTCAACCTATCAATTTTCACCTGTTCATGAACTTCAAAAGATAAGGTACAAATGTGTACATATGATAGTAATCTAATAGTATGCTCATGACTTTTATCACCTTATCTTTTACCTCACAACCTCTCTGATCACCATTCCTTTGTATGCTCCTTTGGACTCTTACTGATCACCACACTATTGACATCACATGCAACATTTCACAACAAAACTCTATTGACATCAATGGTGACACATATGCAACAATCTCCCCCTTTGACATCAAGGACAAAGGGCTAGTGGTCTTCTTCTATTCCTATGAAAACACATAAACTCCCTTCGTCTGCACAATCCTTGTCATCTTCCTTAGTCTCTTTCTGCCTGTTCCCTTGAGAGGTAGTCTCCATCAATCCAGGGATGAAAATATATCTTGAGTTGCTCTCCCTGGACAGATGCACCATCTATGCATCTAGTTAGAAAAAGGAGGGGCAACAAGCCCTAACTTTTGTCTGAGATATTCAAATATGTCCTTAGAAAGTGCCTTTGTAAAGATGTCTGCAACTGATCCTTTGTAGGTACATATTGCAATTTTACTTCTTGATTTGCAACCTTCTCTCTCAAAAAATGATACTTGATAGATATATGCTTGGTTCTAGAATGCATCACTGGATTCTTTGAAATATTTATGGCACTTGTATTGTCACAATGAATAGGAATGGGCTCCTCATACTTTACCTTGATATCCTTCAATGTTTTCTTCATCCACATCATTTGAGTGCAACAGGATGTTGCATCTATATATTCTACTTCTACTGTTGATAAGGACATTGCATCCTACTTCTTAGTAAACCATGAGACTAATCTGTCTCCCAAAAAGAAAGCTCTGCCATTGGTACTTCTTCTATTATCAACACTATCAGCCCAGTCAGCATCAGTATATGCACTCAAAAAAAGTCATCACCTTTTTGATACCATAATCCATATTTTGAAGTTCTCTTCAAATATCTGAAGATCCTTTTGACTGCCTTCACATGTGTTTCCCTTTGATCAACTTGAAACCTTGCAACCAAGCAAACAACTTACATAATGTTATGCCTTGATGTTGTTAAGTATAGTAGGCCTCCAATCATAGACCTATATAGATTCTGATTAGCCTGAGGTGACTCATCATACTTATTCAAATGACAACCTATTACCATGGGAGTACTCACTAGTTTGGAGTCCTCCATACCAAACTTCTTCAACATCTCCTTGACATACTTTTCTTGAGAGATAAATATACCTTCATCTGATTGAGCAATTTGGAGTCCAAGAAAGAATGATAACTCACCTATCATAGACATTTCAAATTCCTTATGCATTTCTTCTTGCAAACTTCTTGCACATTTCATCATTTCCACCAAATATTATATCATCAACATACACAACAACTATTAAAATTTGTTCATCCTCAATTTTGTTATAAAGATTACTATCTGTGGTACCTTTCTTGAAGCCTTACTGGAGTAAGTACTTGTCTAACCTTGCATACCAAGCCCTAGGGGCTTTTTTGAGACCATACAAAGCCATATTAAGTCTACATACCATGTTTGGGTCTTCTGATAACTGAAATCCATCAAACTACTCTATGTAGACTTCTTTTTCTAAGTCACCATTCAAGAATGCAGATTTGACATCCATTTGATATACCTTGAAACCCTTATGAACTGCAAATGCAAGAAACATCCTGATTGCTTCCATTCTTGCAATTGGAGCAAATGTCTCCTCAAAATCAATTCCTTCTACTTGTGAATAGCCTTTACAAACCAACCTTTCTTTGTTTCTCACTTCTCCATCTTCATTCAATTTTTTTCTAACACCCATTTTCTTCCTATCACATTTTTGCTTGCAGGCCTTGGCACCAACTCCCAAGTTTGATTTTTCTCTATCTGATTTAGTTCTTCTTCTATATCTTATATCCATCCTTCATCCTTGCTAGAATCAACAAAAGTTTTAGGTTCTACTATTGATAGTAAAGAAAAGTTTACCAGTTCATTTGCTCTTGTAAATCTTCTTCTTGTTTGAACTCCTTCATTCTTGTCTCCAATGATCTAATCGTCTGAATGATTCTTCTGAACATACCTGGTAGGAGTCTTGGTGACCTTCTCTTGTGTTTCTTCATTTTCTTCAACTTCTTCTTCTTCTTCTTCTTCTATGTAGGTAGGTTCATCTGACCATCAATCCTGTTACTCATATGTGATTTGATGTGACTCTTCATCAACCCTAACATTTGCACTCTCAACTATCTTCCCCAACCTTTTATTATAGCACTCATAAGATTTTCTCCTAGTTGAGTATCCAAGAAAGATTCCTTCATTAGACCTTGATTCAAATTTTCTGAAACCTTCTTCAACTCTTTTGATGTAGCATTTGCTTCCAAAAACTCTAAAATACTTGACAGATGCCAGTGTTTCATAACACAACTCATATGGTGTCTTCGTGTTGTTCACTCTTAATTGTCCTCCGTTGAGAATATAGACAATGGTATGGACTGCTTCTTTCCAATATACATTAGGCAACTTGGCTTCACTCAACATTGTTCTTGCCATCTCCTGAACAATTTTGTTCTTTCTTTCCACTACTCCATTTTCATTAGGAGTTCTTGCAATAGATAGATGTCTGTTTATCCCATGTTCTTCACAAAAATATTTAAACTCATTTGATGTAAACTCTCCACCTCTATTAGACCTTAAACACTTGATTATAGAACTCATTTCATTTTCTACCATGGACCAAGTGAAAATATTAAACCTACTAAAAGCTTTTGATTTCTCTTTCAAAAATGTAACCCATGTCATCCCAGAGAAATTATCAATGAGAAACATGAAATACCTCTCACCTTGTAGACTCTTTATCTTGGTAGGTCTACACAAATCAATATGAATAAGTTCCAATGGCCTTGCAGAAGAGTACTCCTTGGACTTGAATCTTATCTTTGTCTACTTCCCAATTTGACATTCCCTACATAAGGTGCTTGCGGGCTTGATGATCTTTGGCATATCTCTTACTGTTTACATGGAGCTGATCTTCACAAGATTTTCAAAGTTGATGTGCCCCATCCTTTTGCACCACATCCAACATTCATTTGTTTATCCTAGAAGACAATCTCTTCCATTAACACCTTTTAGGTTATACAAGTTATTCTCTATCCTAGAACCTTCTGCCACCAATTTACCAGACTTTGCTCTTCTGATTTTACACCCTTGATCATGAAATATGAGATTGTATCCTTTTCTACACATTTGACTTACACTCAGAAGATTAATCTTGAGACCTTCTACATAAAGAACATCTTCTGTCTAGGACTTTCTATAAATACTTATGGTGTCTTTTCCACAAATCTTTGCAGATGAATTGTCTCCAAACCTGACTGATCCACCATTCCACTTAACCAGATTGATGAATTTGCTCTTGTCACCTATCATGTGGCTTGTACATCCATTGTCTATTACCTAGATATTTGTTTTCCCTTGAGCATGAAATTTTGTTTGGATAATCATTAAATTTTCAACTTCATTGTTTGTCTCCTATCTTTTGGAAGAGTCACTCTCCTTGTCTTGCTTAGCAACATCTATCAACTGAGATTCTGATTTTGTTAATCCACTCCTGCAATATCTTGCTATATGTCCAAAATTGTTGCAAATATGACATACCACATTAACATCCACTAGTGAAGCAAGAGGATTCCTACTTACAACATTTCTTCTATTCATTTCAGACTTGCAATCCATAGCTTTATGACCAAGTTTATTGTAGATAAAACAATAACCAAAGAAAGCATGACTGAGCCTATTTATGGAGAATTGTCTTGCATAAAAAGGTCTTCCTTGAGGCACGATGAGATCTGTTCCTTCAGGATCATCCAGACTTACAAACCTTGCTTTTTCCAATTCCTTTTTGATTGACATAATTTCTTTCTTATGCCTTGTGTATTCTTCTGTCTTATCTTCAATCAGAGCTCTTTGTTCTTGATTCTCTTTCCTTACACATTCTAAGTCTTCAAGAGTAGAAATAAGTTCACCTTAAAAATAAACTTCACATTCTTCTTCATCTATATTCTTATCTGAATCATTAGAGATCACCATGGCCATGAATAGGGATTCTCCTCTTTCATCATCTGATAAGTAGTGGTCTACTTCTTCTAAGGAGCTGTAGTCTTCTTTGGATAGGAGGTTCCTCTTGAAGTTGTTCCTTTTGAAACCCTTGCTACTATTTTCATTTTCTTTAAAAGGATGTTTAGAAGCATAATGACCAACTCTTCTACATTTAAAACATTTTTAAGGTAACTTACCTTTATACTTGCCTGATCCCTTCTTTAGATTTCTCACAAAGTTTGCTTCTTCTTCCTCAGATTCACTATATGGACTAGATGTTCCTTCATTCTTCACATCTTTGAAAGCAACTTCTCTTTTGTATGTACCTATGACTTCATTTCTCATCTCATAGGTAGTGAGGGACCTGATCAACTATTCCATGGTGAGTGTCTTTAGACCTTTGGCTTCTTCAATAGTAGAGACTTTTGAATCAAACTTGTGAGTGAGAGTTCTCAAAACTTTCTTTACTACCACTGAATCATACATAGCTTCACCTAGCCCTTTGATTCCATTAACTACTTCATCTACTTGGAGCAAATAGCCAGCATTGCTTTCTTCTTCTTTCATCCTTAGATTCTAAAACATTGTTTTGTAAGATTATACTTTTTCTTGCTTCACACTGTCATTTCCTTCATAGGGATTTTTGCACTCATCCCATATCTCCTTGGTTGTCTTGCACTGCACTACCTTGAAAAACTCTAAACTAGTCAAACCACTTAATATGACATTCCTAGCTTTAGCATTATTTCCATGAGCCTTCTTCACATCTGAATATGTAATAGAATGTTTAGGTTCAGTATACTTGCATCCATTGCAACTCTTCAAACATAATACCTAGTGAGGTAAGATAGGATCCCATCCTTACACTGTAGAAAAAATAGTTACTTCCATCAAATATCAATGCTTTAGAAGAGAACTCTTTCTAAGCCATGTGTTCTACTTTTAGATCTACCTTTAGTTTTTAGGCTGCATCAAGGAACTCAACTCTAATATCAATTATTAGAACACTTTGATATACTAAGAGGGGGGGTGAATCGGTATATGCCAAAACTTAATCCAATTCAACTTTATCAAGAAAACTTTCTATTGCCTTAAATATATGATAAATCAAATTAAGCAATTCAAATCACAACACACAATCACACAACCATAACACCAGATTTACGTGGAAAACCCTACAAGGGAAAAACCACAGTGAGCAAGATGGTTGGATCTACTTTCTAAATCCAACCTCACAAATAATAAAATAGATTTACAACAAGTTTTATCGGCTACAACCCAAAGGAAGCTAGAACTCTTTGAATCACAACTTTTATGGCTTCAACCAAAGGAAGATATGTAACTCCCTATAGTGCTACAACACTTATAGAAAGAGGCTACAACCTCTATATAGAATGTAATATCCCCAATTGGAACGATACTAATTTTACCCTAAAAATTCAAATCCCACAAGTTTAGGGTTAGGGTTTCTAATTCTTGGAACAAAATGGTTTGATAGGGTGCCCAAGAAACCCTCTACCCTAGGCCCAAGAGTAGGTGCTTCACCCCTCTTGGCCCCATGTGGCCTCTTGCCATCCATATGGGGTGGTGTGCCTAGTGAGGCGTCCTATCACCGTTCCCCGTATAAAAACCATTCTGAATCCTCTTATGATTCAATTAATTTCCATGATGGAAGGTCAGGGGTGCAACTACAGCAGGGTGTCCTGGAAATCATTCCTTCTAAGCCCAAGGGCAGCCTCTCATACCCGCTTGGCCCACATGTGGCAGGCCTCAACTATCCACCATGGGGTAGCGTACTTAAAAGATGATCCCAACGCTGTTTCCCCTCCTTGTAGGTCCTCAATTACCCCATCATAGAAATCATGACATTCATACAAGAATCCACATTAATGCATAATAACTAATCATACTCATAGTTGCAAACAATCATATTAGATGTCTTGGGAATTTCATTTGCACGATATTAATGATAACTTTTCAATTATATGCATTTGTCATTATTTATCATATGATCTTTATCACAAGAAACATAGGGTTAGATACATCATACCAAGTATATAATTCTTGCCTTTGTATCTTTAGAGATCTAAGGAGTTGTCTTCCTTTAGTGTTGATTATATTCTTCTCATACTATTCTTCCAATCTCTGAATTGTATATCTTATTCCTTTTTATTTTCATAATCATGCAAATCTAAATATTAATTCATATATTATTTGTTCATTTCTCAATCTCAAACTACATATTAAATCACTACCAATGATGCTGTCCCTTTAATATTATTTGCCTTTGTTTGATCGCTGATTTCTGTAGATCCCAACTCAGAAATTTTGATCTGTTTTTCCTGTCTTCGATGCCTTTCCTATTGCCCAGCAATATCCTCTTATACCCCCGATCTCATTCAAGGGTTGCAACTTTTAATAGTTGCTGTCCCAAAAAGGGACGTGGCTTTTGGGATATGGATCACTTCTTTATAAGAATTAATATCTCTTATTTAATAAAACTTGTCTTATTCATGTCAGTCCATTCACCGCTGACTTAAGAGATGTATCTTTATTATATTAAAGATTTATATTTATATTAATTAATTTATAATATTTTATTTCTATTTATATAATATGATAACATATTATAATAACATTTAAATCACTTATATTTATATTAGTAATCATATTTGTTACATATATTAAATAACACAATTTAAATAAATATATCATATATATTTAATTATATTAGAATATATAATAATATTATTTATTATATTTCAATAATATTATTATTAAATATTTCGAAACTGACTTCCGTCTTTTATCAAGATGTTTAAATCTTTAATGTAAACAATGTCTTAATATGGGGACATCACATAGAACTCTTGACAAATTCCACTAATCAATCACCTCCATAGCATCAATACTCTTCACACAGACAATTATCTTCAACTCCTCTGCTCAACAAACTCTTCTACCATCAACACACTTCCACACACACACACACACACTTACATTCACACTCGCACATACATCCGTACACACTCTTTTTCTTTGAAACAAACTTGATCTTTTATTTATATCCTCCACAAGATTCAAATACTTTCTCCTTTGTTGGCCAAGATGAAATATGTAGCATGAAACGTGCAATGGCCACAACAAGTCGACAACCATAGTCATGTAGAGATCTAATGCAGTTCAAACCAAGTGATAAGCAAGATGTATTTTATCTTAGCACACATCTCAAAGCTGTTGTACACTTCCAATCACATGGCGTAATCAACTAGATATATCAAGTATCCTTCCACATATTAGCTCCAGACCTAAGGTGGTGTTGGAGAGACAATATTACATCATGTAGATCAATTCACAAACATTATATGACTTACAAAAATATTCTTGTACATTCCTTTCTCTGAAAAAATGATCTCTTTCCTGGCACAAACAAATAGATACTGAACCCAACATTTATTGCAAACTCTGAACACACCATCATGAAATAGGACATTAAAAAACAAACTTGCAGTACATCTCAACACCTAAAACTTGAAATGAGGGAACATACAGACACTAATGCAGCACGCAACATACACTCAATAGAATTGTGCCATTAAACATATAAGAGCTAAAGATTTGGAAGTTGGAACACAAAAAAATTCTATTCATCAACTCTGCTGCTATAATGAGAGAAAACTCTCTTATATCCAAGAAAAACAAAAAAACCAAAAAAAACCAAAAAATTACCTTTTTTGGCAGATTTCGACAATTATCAGATTTTGCCATTTTAGGTAATTTTACAATCATATCTTGAGAATCCTATTTTTTCCCAAAAGCTTCCAAAAACTAGGGTAGGACGAATGACCAACTAATATTCTAAATTCGAAACATGAGTTTCGAGTTATTACAAAAGCAACTTTTTAAAAATCTAGAAAAAAAACACTAAATTTCCATTTTGAGGGCCAAGATGAAATTTTCAAGCCCCAAAAAAGTGCCAAGACGAAGTCCAACCTCATAACACATCCACCTGTAAAATTTCATAGAAAACCCACATCCGAGTCAAAAGTTATGACTTCTGGAAGTCCCCACATCAGACACTCTAAACATATATTCCAAACAACAAAGCCAAATATTGTAATGTGGTGAAATGTGGTGACTTTCACTTTCTCCTTCTGACAACCCTAATCAACAACATGATTTGTCTTTACTATGCTGACTTTAGAGAACCTCTATGATAGTTCTTATCATTTGAAACTTGAATATATCATGATTCATCTATATCTGATTATCCTCCAAGCCACAAGATGACATCTTCAAGTGAAGAGAAATGTAGAGCATTTCTCTGACTCATTCTATTTGTAACAACTCTGAACCATTGTCATCACTTAGCATGCTTTGGAATCTTCTACGGTAACTTCTATGCTCTGAAATCAGGAAAATACATACTTCACACTTGTCTCTGTCTAACTTCCAAACTGCAATGCCATACCTTCAAATGTGGAGGAATGCACAACATTCTCTTGAGCTTCTTCAGTGCAACTTCCTATGCCTTTGACTGTTTGAAACCTTTTACACTTTCTTTCAAATCTTATGTAATGCTTTTCATCAAGAAACAATGAATGTGACATTCACAACACCATAGACAACAATCACATCTCTTTTCATTACTCTTCAACTACTTTCAACCTATCAACTTTCACCTGTTTATGAACTTCAGAAGATAAGGTACAACTGTGTATAGATGATACTGATCCAACAGTATGCTCATGACTTTTATCACCTTATCTTTTACCTCACAAATTCTCTGATCACCATTCATTGTTTTTCTCTTTTGGACTCTTACTAATCACCACACTATTGACATCACATGCAACCTTTCACAACACAACTCTATTGACATCAACGGAAACACATTTGCAATAGGAATGATATTTCAAATGCTATAAAGGCAAGGTTGTTTCCTATTGAAAGGGTTAGTCATTTTGATTTCTAGATGCCTAAAGGTGCCAAGTTTCTTCTAGGGTTTCAACTCCTATTCTTCCAGTTTGTCCAGAAAGTGAAGTACTTGTGATTCATGGGAAGATTGTAATCATAAAAATGATATTTGTAATCAAATATCTCCATGAATTTATGTAGATATTTAGGGAGACTCCAAACTATGTTAGGGTTTCCTATTTCTACATTGAATGTGATAGTATTTTTAATACATTACATGGCATGTAATGGTCATTTTTGTGTTTCATATGGATGTTTATATTATGATGGAGGATTATTAAGTATGTTCTTATAGTTGATATCATATCTTGATGTATGCTAATGCTTGGATCAACTCATGTTATGCTTTCACCTCATCGTTCTTTCTGGTAAACCATGACTCTTTTATTTGCTAGATAGGCACCCATCCTAAAGTTGTGATCAATCATATTTCTCAAAATGAACAACATTTTTAACCCATAGTTTCGAATTAGGTTCTAGTTTATATGTAGTTCATGATTCAATGTTATAACTAAGAAAATATCTTTAGCAAACTATTTCAAGTGTTCAGCCTAGGGAATCATATGTGTATACCTTCATCTTACATCTCTTGCAATTATGTTTTCATTAGCTTAATAAGAGGTTTTAATTGTAGTTGGTTAGTCTGTGACCTAGTCACAACTTTAGGAGTCAAGCATAGTTTGGATACAACTATGAAACTTCAACCTATTCAATATTTTGTTATTTTTAATCCTATTTAAGAATACCTCTAGGAACACCCTCATTGTAGGAGAGATTATCCACTTTCATCAATTGGCCTTTAACCACTCACATTCTATTTATAAGTTGGTCGATTCACCATCAAGATGACAACTCCCTAGCTTTGAGGTGAGTTGATCCCTATAGGAATATGAGTTGCAATTTTAGGACCCAACATAATGGCATCATTGTTGGGGAGACAGTAAAGGGTTGAAGAATTTGAAGACCCTATTGGTGTGTAATGAACCCACTGGCTCAGTTAAAAATTTTCTCCCTAAAACAACTTGTATTTTTTTAATTAAAATAATGATAATAATGGAAATACCATAACCATTCAATATACAATAGTTCATCTGAACTTGTAAAACATTCTTCCTTGTTTTTAATAATGCATTTAATAAGAGGATTTTAATAATCAATACATTTTGATTCTAAAATTTACAATCTCATAAATGAATAAATCATTTCAATCTCTTAGATAACTGTCTAAGTACATCTTATTACATAGAAGTTTGATTTTATTTTCATTATCAGATATATATTTTATTACAATAAAATAATAGAATATAATTTTTTAACTTTTGTCAGCTCAAGATTTAGGAAACTAATTGATCTACTTGAGGGAGAGCATCACCAGAGTGATTATCGGCCCAACCACGAAGCTTTCACTTCCTCAGTACTCCTCTTACTAGAGAAACCTGACCTGTCATGAGAAAAATAGATAAAGAATATATTTATGGAACCATGCCCTCTGAGAACTAGTGATGTGATTTTTACATACAATTTGTTATACAACTATAGATTCTTTCTAAGTATAGCAATCTGAATGAAATGTAAATCAAAGACACAGTGATTCGACAATGCATGCAGTCAATGCATTACTTTGGCTAAGATTCATCTATAAAATGTATTCTATATTAGATATATGCGTTGATCTATCACAAACACCTCAATCTCAATCTTTCCTTTAGAGTTTCACAAAATTCTCTATACTGACTTACTAAGTCATCTTCCATTTAATGAAACAACTTTCCTTCAATCTAATAAAGAAAAAAAAAAGATTATTTACAACTCTACTCCACATAACCTCTTGAGTTATTGGTTAACATGAATTGTTTTAATCATTCAAGATACAAGAGAACCATTCCCAATCATTTTCTAACTATTTTGTTAGACTAGAAGACTATTTTGTTTCTTCATAGTCAGAATAAATATGTATATATAATTGAATGTAGTCACAATAGCTAATTTAATATATAGATATACAATCCAATGGAGTTACAACCACTAGTTTAAACATATAGATATAGAATTCAATAAAGTCTCAAAAACCAATTTAAACATATATGTTTTCCATTCCAAAAGAGTCCTTTAAGCATTATCAAGCTATCAACCTAAAAATATGGCTGAGGACTATTGTAATAATGATATATGTATCCTTATTACAAAAGATATCCATGTCAATCGACTACATCTTATACGTATACCTATGAATGTATATAATCTTATATACATTTACATGTATATAAAAAATTTTATTTATTGTTAAATAACACCGAAACAAAGATCCCATTCATATAAATAATTCATCACATTGAAGCCCACTAAAATACTCTATGATTTCTAAAATTAAAGTTCAAAACCCCTTTTTGGGTCGACCAAGACACAGACCAAGATGGTCACAACTTCATTCAACATTTTTTCAAGTTGAAACCTCTTGGTAATCGACTACCACACAGACCTATTATGGTCAATACTTAACATAAAATAAGTATAAAAATATAACAATTGACTGTAGTAGTCCACTAAACCCCTTGGCTTAGCTACAGTGGTATAATGATATCAATAATCCTCATTGATTTCTTAATATTGTTGAGTCCTTCATAAGGTACTCTGTTAATCAAACGCATGGTTGTGCACACATACCTATGTATGTATAGATATGTTGTTCTCACATACAAATAGTTTAGTAATGAAATGAAGCTTGTAGACACTAAAATTTGTCCATGACTTGACCATCCCCTAGTCGACATGACCTTGTAATGTTTTGCCCTAGGACCTAGGTCATCCCACTCCTAATTCCCACTTAATCACATTCCTAATTAATTAAATAAATGCATTTATTTAGTTAATTCCCCCTTGTCACATGTCTCACATAATTCAATTAAAATTTTGAATTATTCCCTCACCTCTCATCACATTATGACACATGTCACATGTCTCATCTTCCACGTAATATGCATTCACATGTCAAACTAATTCAAATAAAAAAATTGAATTATATTCCCTTTATTCTCCATTGCACACTTGTCGTATTGCTACAACCTCTTGGAGTGGGAAAACCCTAACCAATCTTGACCGTCCATAACATTCAAACCCTAATCAACATCCATCCATTTGATTTTGCATTTTCTATAAAGGAAACACCTCACAAGTCATTTTCAAACATCAAATTGCAAGTATTGTTATGCTGCCAAAATCTTGAGCAACCAACATCCCTCCATAATCAACCTTTTGAAATCTGCATGCCTATGCATGATTGAGAAGAGCCATGGAGGTTAATCAACACTAGTTTGGATTCAGTTTGCATTTCATTTATTATTTGCATTTTCAAGCTAGGTTGTGCTTCATGGTGCTAGTTAGGGTTTGATTTTCTGCAATTTTGATTTTTGCCCTGATTTTGCCCTATCTACATTTCGTGAACCCGACATGAATCACATGCAAAACTAACATTTTTTTGTCAATTTTAGGCACTTGACTTTTGCAAGTTGCTCCCAGGCCTGAAACAGACCTCACAGTTGTGTCTAGGAGGCCTGAGAGATGAAAAATAACATAAAATACTCCATATTTTGCTGCTGGAAATTTTTTGAAATTTTTTTAGTTTGGCTCCTGTCACAAGGCCATATCATACAGATCTGTACATATCTATACGAACCTTGCGCATGGACCTCTGTGGAATTCCTGGTTCATCGATTTGCAATGGCTAATTGGTCATTATTTTTATGTGTTGCAGGATTTAAGAGTCTCTATTGTCATTGGCTTTTAGCATTTCATCTTGTTACAAGTGGCAAATTGTGTTTGCAGGATCTATGGAAATTCTTTGGTGCCTACGTTAAAGCCCTAGAGACACCCTCTGTTAGTATCTCTGCACTGCCTCTAATGTAGCAGATATTCTTGATGCTACCTTATATCTTTCGAAGCCCTAATGCCACCTCCTGTAGTTGCTGCCTCGCCATAGCACCACTACCTGCAATAAACCCTTATACTTAGTCATCATTACTTTAACCTCAGTTACCACTTCAAAGGAGTCATCACCACTTTGGAACTCTTGTCACCACTAGTGTGCCACTACATGACTGGCTCTATAACCTGGTCGACACTCAACCCTCCCCTTAAAGCCTTTCCTCTACCATTTGTTCAACCGTTGTCGCCGCCCAGGACTCCATTCGACTCTACTATCACCTCCTAGCAAAAACCAAGTCACCACTCCCCTCAGCTAATCATCGGCTCCCTTCTTCATGCTTAGTGCCCATTTGAAACCCTAAGCCACCAGCCTTCATCGTAGTTTCTTAACCTTCATCGTACCCTTCAAACCTCTGGCATTATTTGCTCTAGCTTCAAGCCCTGGTCGTATCAAATAGTTCTTGCAGTCTTGAATGGTAATGGTCAATCATGTTTTGGATACCTGTGGTCACATACATGGTTGACATCCTTGGCCATTGGTCACCTTGGTGACATGAACCCTTATCCATTGGCCCCCATTTATTTTTTAATTCCTTTTTTATTTTTCTCCACGGCTTGCCCCTAGTCATATGAGTGACTAGGGGCTGGTCTAAAACCTTAACCATCCAGCTAACTACAAGAAACTATCTGTCACATGAGACCAGGAGGGGTTTGACCACTAGCGGTCAATTTTCAAATAGTCAAGCCTATCCTTGCCTTCTACATGCCCAAGAAGGGCAATTTTTTTCATTTCATCATAACTTTCACATACGGAGGCCAAATCACACAAACAAAGACTCATTGGAAAGCTGGGAGGAAGAACTTCGTAGCTGTGAAGAAATTTTCAGGTGAATATACCATTTTGACCAATTTTTTAAGTCAAAGTCAAACTTCAATCAGTCATAACTTTTGCGTTTTCATCCTTTTTTCGTGATTTTTTTAAAAAATTAAATAGAATTTCGTCTAGAATCTGTTGGTGCCATTCATTTTTCTATCACTGTTCATCTACAACAGATTTTTATCAGATTTCTTATTTTTGCATAACGGTCCTCTTCTCTAGTTTACTTGCTTCTTTCTTGCTTTGGTGGCTTGCAGGTGATCTCACAAGGCTGGAACAACATTAGGATCAGCAAACACAACAACTTGGACAACAATATAATTAGGTGTACATATTCTAATCTTTCATTTCATAATCAATCTTTCTTGTCTTACACTTTGATTTGGGCTCATAAAACAAATATTTGTCTTCATCACACATCAAAATTGGGGATAAAATAAACAAGTGTCTTCCTCACATTTTGACTTGGGCATAAAAAGAACCAGTGTTTGAACTGTTTGATGAATTTGATTATGATTAGGGGTGTGTATGCTCTTCTCATGCACTTCATGTGATCTTGAGAATAAAAAACACCTCTTATCCATTCATATTCACAACTCACATTTTGATTTCTTAAGGGCAATTTACAAGTGCAAGTGTGAATCTAGTGCAGGGGCACCTAACACAAGTCATTTAAGTTCATGTTTTGGGTTTTAATAAGGTCTATTTGACCAATGCATGTAATTTCTATTTGTAAGTCCCAAGTACTTAGGTTGCAATTGTCAAATTGAAAATAATAAGACAGTGGGTTTTCTCCCAGCCACTTGGAGATAGTTTTCTCCCAGCCGCTTGGAATCGATCTCCCAACCGCTTGGAGTCAGTTTGGTACTACTCTAGGCAAATCTATAAAAACCAGGGGAATGAACAAGATCAGGCATGATGATTAGTATTGTAGTCAGATAGATTGAATGTAAATGCACATTGTGTTAAGAAGAAATCAACTATTCTGTGTCGTCAATTTGCTTTCTATTCTCTGTAAATACGAAATTGCATAACTATAGTTTTACTTTCCTTTTTGTTTTCCCTTTGCTGCAAAATGTCAATTTGAAGCATTCCATTGATAAGATTTTTGTCGAAATCAGTGGAATGGGTTCGTTGTATCATATTTATTTGTTTTCCTATGTGTTTCATCATTTTGCGGTGCAGAGAATCCAGACAGTGCGAGGTGCACAGTAGATCGCTTAGCATCTCCATGTGCTAGGGTTCGATGAAGGTAGACTATGCAACGACGTATAGGAGCATCATCGTAGAAAACCCTAGCACAACCGATAGTAGTTGTTATGCCGACGATGGTTGTATCGGTGTATCGACAAAGTTAATCTTACTGTGGCTGATGAGAAGAGTCTAGGTGACAAATATGGTCTAAAGGTATATCAGAGTGATCAGTGTGTGTCGGTGGAGTGGCTCTCAAGCTCACCGATAGTGAAGTTCATACCGATGGTTGAAGTATATCAGTGTATTGGAAGAATGGTTATTGAGGTTGTCGATGGTAAATGGTCTTGTCGATAGTGAATCCAAATGGTTCGATGGGGTCAAAGGGATCTAAAGTTTGATAAGTGTAGGTTTCCGTTGTATTCTCTACATCATTTTGGTATTAGAGCCAGCGAAAGGTCTACAGAAGTGTTGGTGTTGTCTACGAATGTTTATGTCAGACAGAGAAAGCGAAGGAGGGGCTAGCGATATGCCTCCAAAGGGAATGACCACTGAAGTGGTCAAGAAATTCAAGGAGATAGAGGAGATGATCAAGACCAAAGTCAAGGAAGCACTCCAGGTTGAGTTGAAGACCTTAGGAAAATGTAGGAAAGCAGATGAGGAGTCTGATGAAGAAGGAGATGGGGAAGAGGAAACAACCCCAGAATAGACAAGTATATTTGCAGACCAGAAATAATTTCTGGAGGCCATAAAATCACTCGGTAAGGAATCATCTGAATCAAGAATGGAGATTCTGATGTTTAGCGGAAAGATGGACTCAGAAGAAGTCATTGAATGGATCGAGGCTTTGAACAATTACTTCGAGTACAAGGAGGTACCAAAGAATAGAAGAGTCAAGTTTGCAAAGATGAAATTGAAGGGCACTGCACTCACATGGTGGAACTACACCCAAGGAGAAAGGGTGAAGAGTGGCAAGAGCATGATCTCATCCTAGAGTCGGATGGTAGAGAGGATCAAGGCTTAGTTCCTACCAGCAAATTATGAAATACAGATATACAAGAAAATGCAGAACCTTAGGCAGAAGGATATGGATGTATCCACCTATATAGATGAATTCCATAAATTGTCTCTAAGGTGTGGACATTGCTGAGGATGAGAAAGGAAGAGTTGCTTGGTACATTAATGGCATGAAGTATAGTATACAATATGAGATTACCATCTTGACACCAGAAACTGTGGACAAATGTTTCCAGGTGGCACTGAGAGTAGAAGAGAAGTAGAAAAGAAAAGGAGAACAGTAGAATAGAGGTAGAGGTGGAAGAAATTCTAGGGATAGAAATAGCTTTGGTGGCAAAAATCAGTTCCAGAAGACTCAAGGGGAGTCTAGTCAGTAAGAACACAGTGGAGAATCTAGTTCTAGAGATGGTTTCAGAGGAAGGAGACCCAATGGGAGAGGTAGATTTGGTGGACCAAGTAGAGGTCCTAATGTCTTCACGAGAAGATGTTATAATTGTAACCAAGTTGGGCACACAACAGGCAAGTGTCCGGAGAAAGCCTCAAGCTCCCATGGAGCAGAGAGAAGGAGCCAACTGATTCAAGAGGAAGATTGTCAGAGTGTGAACTCACCTATGGGAAGCGCAGCTCCAACACAAGATGGAGAGAGTCTCATGATGAGAAGAACAATGCTGAAGGTACCACATAACAGGGAACCACCCTAGAGGAAGACACTATTCAGAACTTTGTGTAAAGTTTCTGGAAAAAATGTGTAAGGTAATTGTTGATTCTGGTTCAACTAAAAATTTAGTTTCAGTAGAAATGGTAGAGAAATTGAATTTGAGAAGATTACCACATATGAGTCCATACAAAGTGTCATGGCTGAACAAAGGGCAGCAAGTCTTGGTTGATGAACAAGCTTGGGTCAAATTTTAGATTGGGGAATATAGGGATAAACTTTTGTGTGATATAATTCCCATGGATGCATGCCATTTACTGTTAGGTAGACCTTGGTAGTATGATGTACAAGCCCAGCATGGTGGTAAATCTAATTCTTTTGTGATCACCAAGAATGGTAGACAATATAAGATGGATCCTTTACCAGAAGAAGGTGTAGACAAGAATGTAGGCTCAAGTATCATGTTAATGAGTGGGAACAAGTTTCTCCATACTCTGAAAGAAGAGGAAACCTAGGGGTATGCTCTGATTTTGAAACCTAAAGACAATTCTGATTTGTCTAAAAACAACAAGGAAAAAGTCCCTAAGGAAGTTTAGGAATTGTTAGACAATATAAGGGTATCATGGTGGAGGATATGCCCAATGTACTACCCCCTGTAATAGACATAAGTCATCAGATTGACTTCATCCCCGAATCCACATTGCTAAATAAACCATCTTATAAAATGACACCTAATTAGAATGAGGAGATTGCTAAACAAGTACAAGAACTGTTGGATAAAGGCCTGGTGAGGAAAAGTCTTAGTCCATGTGCTGTACCCACAGTCTTAGCTCCCAAGAAGGATGGCAAATGGAGGTTATGCACTGATTTGAGAGCCATAAATAAGATCACCATGAGATATAGGTTTCCTATGCCCAGAATAGAGGACCTCATGGATTGTTTGGGTGGAGCTCAGTATTTTTCTAAAATTGATCTCAAGAATGGATACCATTAGATCAAGATTAGACAAGGGGATGAATGGAAGACAGCCTTTAAGACTAATGAAGGTCTTTATGAGTGGTTGGTGAATGCCATTTGGTCTGTCCAATGCTCCCAGTACTTTCATGCGCCTAATGAATGAGGTATTGAAGGATTTTATTTGTAAATTTGTTGTTGTCTATCTTGACGATATTCTAGTTTTCAGCAGGACAAAAGAAGAATATCTACAACATTTGGAATAGGTGTTGAAGAAGCTGCATGAGGAGAAACTGATGCTCAATATGGAGAAGAGTATCTTCATGAAGGAAGAACTCACATACCATGGATTTGTGATATCCCAGGGCAGTTTGAAAATGGATCTAGAGAAGGTAGATGCTATTTTGTCTTGGCCAGCACCTAAAACAGTAAGTGATGTAAGAAGTTTTCATGGGTTAGCAACTTTTTATAGGAAATTCATAAGAGGATTCAGTCATATTTGTACACCCATTCTAGATACCATAAAAGGAGGATATAAATGTAAGTTTGTTTGGAATAGAGCAGCTGATGAGTCTTTTGAGATTCTCAAATAGAAAATAGTAGAGAAACCCATTTTGGTTTTGCCTGATTTTAATAAGTTGTTTACTATGGAATGTGATGCCAGTAACCTTGCCATTGGTGCTGTCTTGAGTCAGGAAAGCAGACCTGTTGCTTTCTTTAGTGAAAAGCTAAATGATGCTAAATGAAAGTATTCCACATATGATCTAGAATTGTATGCGATGGTTCAAGCATTGAAAAAATGGAGACATTATCTCTTGCCCAAGGAATTCATTGTTTATACTGACAACCATGCTTTGAGTTTTCTGAATTCACAGGAGAAGCTAAATCATAGGCATATGAAGTGGGTTGAACAACTCCAGATGTATACTTTTTCCATCAAACATAAGAAGGGACAAGCCAACAAGGTGGCAGATGCTCCGAGTAGAAGAGTGTGCACTATACAGGAAATCCAATTGCAAAGTGTGGGAATGGATTCTCTCAAGAATATGTACTAGGATGATGAGGACTTCAAGGAGATATATGCAGTTTGTTCACAATTTTTAGATTCCTATCATTCTGATTTTTCTAAATTTTTTCTATAGCAAGGGTTACTGTTCAAAGGCAGCCAACTGTGTGTACCTAGGTGTTCCATGAGGGAGAACATCATAAAAGAGAAATATTGCGGTAGTCTTGGAGGTCATTTTGGACTAGACAAGATGTTGGAACAAGTGAAAAGGCATTACTTCTGGCCTAAAATGCAAACAGATGTCAGGAAATTTGTAGATAGTTGCAACATTTGCCAAAGAGCAAAAGGGACTTCATCAAATGCAGGTCTCTATCAACCACTTCCAATTCCTCAAAGGCCATTGGAGTGCATCAGTCTAGATTTTGTTTTGGGTCTTCCCCAGACTCAAAGAGGTTTTGATAGTGTATTTGTTGTAGTTGACAGATTTAGTAAAATGGCTCATTTTGTACCATGCAAATGTACCAATGATGCTTCACACATTGCTAGTCTATTCTTTAAAGAGATAGTTTGAATTCATGGTCTACCATTGAATATTATCACTGACAGAGATCCCAAGTTTGTGGGACATTTTTGGCACACATTGTGGAAGAAGTTGGGCACTCAATTATCTTTCACATCAGCCTATCACCCTCAGACAGATGGACAAACTGAGGTGGTGAATAGATCACTGGGTAATCTTTTGAGGTGTTTGACTAAACAACATGGAGAAGCATGGGATATGATCATCCCACATGCAGAGTTTGCATATAACAATCCTATTAATAGGAGCACAGGAAAGAGCCCTTTTGAAGTTGTATATGGGATTCATCCTAGAGGAATTTTAGAGCTTAGGGATCTCTAGAACCTGGAGAAAAGGAGTGCACAAGGAGAAGATTTTGCAATCAACATGAAGGATATCCATGATGCTGTAAGGGAAACTATCAAAAAGAACATAGGGAAATACAAAGAGAGAGCTGATTAGAGGAAGAGGGACGTATAGTACAAGGTCAGAGATTTGGTAATGGCTTATCTAAAGAAGGAAAGACTTCCTAAGGGGCAGCCAACAAAACTTCTCATGAAGAAGATGGGTCCATGCAGGGTTGTACACAAATTTGGACCTAATGCCTATGAGATTAAACTTCCTCCTAGATTAGCAATTTCACCCATCTTTAATGTGGTAGATTTGTTTCCATTCAGAGAAGCCAATGCAGTAGAGATAGGCATAGAAGATGCAGAATGGATTTCTGATCTTCCACCCAGCCAGCCAGTTCAGTTGGAATGTATTTTGGACACCAAAGTTTAGAAGAAGACTAGACATAAAACCTACAAGCAGTATTTGGTCAAATGGCATGGTTTGCCTGATGAGGATGCTACCTGGATGAGCGAGGAAGACATCATCAAGCATGGGGTTAATATTTCAGACTTAGTTCCTTAAGGGACTTGAGTTCTTTTAAACCCTAGAAGTATGGTGCAGGGGCACCTAACACAAGTCATTTAAGTTCATGTTTTGTTTTAAATCATGTTTTGGGTTGTAATAAGGTCTATTCGACTAATGCATGTAATTTCTATTTGTAAGTCCCAAGTACTTAGGTTGCAATTGTCAAATTGAAAATAATAAGACAGTGGGTTTTCTCCCAGTCGCTTGGAGATAGTTAGTTTTCTCCTAGCTGCTTGGAATCGATCTCCCAGCCACTTGGAGTTAGTTTGGTACTACTCTGGGTGAATCTATAAAAACTAGGGGAATGAACAAGATCAGGCATGATGATTAGTATTGTAGTCAGATCGATTGAATGTACAAGCACATTGTGTTAAGAAGAAATCAACTGTTCTGTGTCGTCAATTTGCTTTCTATTCTCTGTAAATATGAAATTACATAACTGTAGTTTTACTTTCCTTTCTATTTCCCTTTGTTACAAAATGTCAATTTGAAGCATTCCACTGATAAGATTTATGTTGAAATCAGTGGAATGGCTTCGTTGTATCATATTTGTTTATTTTCCTGTGTGTTTCATCGTTTTGCGGCGTAGAGAATTCAGACAGTGCGAGGTGCACAGTAGATCGCCTAGCATCTCCATGTGCTAGGGTTCAGTGAAGGCAGACTGTGCAATGACGTATAGGAGCATCGGTGTAGAAAACCATAGCGCACCTGATAGTAGTTGTTATGCCGACGACGGTTGTATCAGTGTATCAGTGAAGTTAATCTTACTGTGGCCGATAAGAAGAGTCTGCGCGACAAATATGGTCTAAAGGTATATCAAAGTGATCAGTGTGTATCAGTGGAGTGGCTCTCAAGCTCGTCGATAGTGAAGGTCATACTGACGGTTGAAGTATATCGGCGTATCAGAAGAATGGTTATTGAGGTTGTCGATGGTAACTGGTCTTGTTGATAGTTAATTCAAAGGGTTTGAAGGGGTCAAGGGGATCTAAAAGTTGATAAGTGTAGGTTTCCACTATGTGCTCTACATCAGAATCAAGTGTATGTGTGTATGCTCTCTCCTCACACCACAAGGTGATCTTGGAGGTAAAAAACACCTCACTTGATTTTCTTTTGTTTACCCTTTCCTAGGAGGCATGCTAGGGGATTTCATCACCCCTAGGGATGACCTCAACCACGTGTTCTAGTGGGGTATATGAAAGGGGAGGGAGCAAAAGCTGTAGCTCAATCTAGCTACGTAGTCATTGGGATAGCCTTGTGGCCCCGGGTGTTTTTGGACACAAGGTGAAGTGGTATTCGCTTACGCTTATGCCACATCCCTTCAACATGTTAGTGTTCACATATTTGGGCCCCTCGTACCTCGTGTATATTGGGGACACCCCTAGTTAACCCTTGTGTAGCCTAGCTTAAGACTTATTGGTCATACCCCCCTTGACTAATTCTAGGGCTTGTTGATGTGTCTTCCATGTGTGCATGGTTAATCATCATCATATTCTTCAATTTCAAATTTAAAATCACTTATGTGTCTTACGTGTGTGTACATGTGTGATCATTTGATTAAACATTGCCAAATCAAGCTCTAAACACCAAACATATAAACACAAGTCACTCTACACATTCCTACCAACACATTCAAATCCAATCACTTTCATCCTAATCACCATTCCTAGCCACTTCATATTCTAGTCATATCCAGGACACCATAATTCAAACCCTAATCATTCCAAATCACCTTCTTCCTAATCAACCTCTAATCATCCTAGTCATCATCCTAATCAATCCAATTCATACAATCTTGCCATTCCAAATCACATCCAAGTCATCCTAAATCAATCCTAATCATATCCTTGTTATTGTACATTATCTAATCACACCATTCTAATCATTACACCTCATCATTATCTTCATTCTCATCAAATCAACCTCAATCCCAATCATCCCTAATCATATCCTAGTCACATCTTCATCATTCATCCTCATCCTATCAACACCATCCTAATCATTCTCCTAATCATATCCAAGTCATCTAGTCATATCCTAATTACCTCTCTCATCTAATCCACATCATCCAAGTCATCCTAGTCAAACCTTAATCACCTCTTCCATCTAATCATCATCATCTTAATCATATCCAAATCATCATTGTAATCCAATCACCTTATCATAATCATACCCTAATAATTCCTAATCTCCAATCAATTCATTTCACTTCATCTCAACATCATCATCAACCTAGTCCTAATCAATAATAGTCAAAATGGCCCTAATCATAAGCAAGCCTAATCAAAATCATAAACCCAAAATCATGGTCCAAAGGGCTACCCTTCTAGTTCAAACAATGAGACAAAACGTAAGCCCAAAATCACAATAAAAGGAGGCTCCCTCCGTAGTCCTACTCATGAATCAAATCCAAGACCTAAACTTGTACTTCGAGGGGCCCCTCATAGTTCTAATGATCATAAGAGCCTTGTAAATAATGTATCATACCTTGAGGGACAAGATGACATGCCAAGACTTAGACACATGTGTGACACCATGCTGACATTTGAGAACAAAGTCCTAGCACCTCAACTCCAAAACCTCATCCAATCACTTCACCAAATACCCCAACCCTTCGATCAATCAACCATACAAAGACTCCAAGCCATCTTCCAAACATTCCAACACATCCAATCACCTCAAATCCAACACCTTCTAGCCCAAGCTAATCAATTCATTGCCACTTGTCAAATTCAACCAACACAACCACCTCACCCATGTCCACTTCAATCTTATGTGTCAACCCCTTTCACTTCATACCAACCTAGTCCATCCATATGCCAAGTCAATGCCACATCATCTAATCCAACTTCTTCCCATGTCAATGCTACACCAATAAATCAATCCAAATCACAACAAGCACATGTGAGTCTAAGTCACCATTTGCAACAAGTCCAAATGCCTTCATGCTCTAATGCCACCATTAACAAGGGGAACATTAGTCTAGGTCATGCACCCTATAAGTATATCATACCACTATCCAATCAATAGCCTATCAAAAATCCACCATGTCCTAGTCCAAATCCATTGGTCCCTACACCTTCCAACCCATCAACCACTCCGTTAGCCTTACCATCCTCTAATCCACTTGCCACTACATCAACTCCACGTCCTAAGTTCAAACATTTCAAAAGAAAACTCAAATCCACTCCTACACCTATAAAGGATGTGACCCAAGGGATACAAACAAGGAATCAAACATCACCATGTCATCCAAAACATATGCTTGATCCTACCAAAGAATCCTTAAACACCATGCCAAGTCCTTCAATCCATTCATGTGGTTCACAACCCCTTGAGCCAAGTCAAGAATCTCCCCCCATGATCCCAAGTCAACCTCCATCATGCCCTCATGTGGTTGACCATCAATAACATGTCAAAACTATCCAAGAGCCTTCTACATCCACATCCACTGCCATTTCAAGTCGAGAGGTATGTCAAGAGCAAAATTCTAAGCATGAAGAAACATCTAACCCTCACTCTAGTCAAGATCAAATCATTTCCCTTCAACCAATCCATAACATCTACCTTTTCTATGATCAAGACATTATGTATGATGAAGAACCTAGCCATGAGAATCCTAATCATATTCATACCTCCACAACCATTCGTGAACAAGACACTCAAGACCTACATGCAAGTCTTGTCGACCAACTTAAGCATTCTCCCCGTTTCATGGCCTTCATTCGAATCAAAGAAACTTCTCCACCAATCCATGATCCAACCACTGCCACTTGTCATGATGAGAATTGTGCCTCCCAAGAACACATAAATATAGAAGATCAAACGAATAAATTGGATCTTAGTGAACACAATGCTAACCAAGATCCTAATTCTTCCACATCATCCACCATCAATCACATTTCAAATCCACCATCATATCCACTTGGCCTATCCACATTCATTCATGAGTTTTCCTCCTTGGGACAACAACAACCTTTGTCCATCACTTCACCTTCTCCATCAAATAATCAACTCAAGACTAGTCTCCAACCTACACCAAGTCCCATAGTCAATCGCATGCTCCAAAACATGAACTACCAAGGTAAAGGCCTAGGCCTTCATGAACAAGGAATTTTGGATCCTATCCATGTCAATGTTCCCCCTCACTCATATGGCCTTGGATACACACCCCAAGGTCAACCATCTAACGATTTTGGTAATTCCTCCATCCCCCCTAAATCAACCACTTTCCATCACACATCCCATCATATTCCTAAGACATATGTCCCCATTCCACCTCCCTCATCCTACAAATGTCAAAAGCATGTGACCATACACTTGCCACCATCCAATTTGCCTCCACTTCTTCCAACTCCTAATTTCCCTCCATCCACTTTGCCACCATTGCTTCCAACACCCAACATCCCTATCATCCATAAATACCCTTACAGTCCTAATCATGACCAACAAAAGCACACATTGTCTGAACATATAGCTTCCACTCATTCCACCCACCACATGGGATTCAAAAATAAACATTCGGATGCCTCCTTTCATAATGTGAAAAATCCTAAGGGTCCTAAAAAATTAGGACTCAAATGCAAAGAATCAAAGTCAAATACATTCAAAAATCAATCAAAACCCATACCTCCAAAAGCAAAGTCCAAAACCAAAATGGTATGGGTCCTTAAACAACAAAGCAAGTCAAATAAGGCATCCACCTCACAAAAATCCCAACCATCCTCTTCCATCCACCCCATTCAAACATTCTAAAAATCCCACAAGTCAAGCAAGCATCATAAAAACACTAAGTACATGTGGGTCCCTAAGTCACTACGTCACCCATCTCCTAAGCAAACATCACCATTGCTTCCTACACTATCATCCACTCAAAATTTTCCATGCTTAACACAATGTGTTAAACCATTGGTCATGATTCCTTTGCATGCCTCCCTCACCCCATCATTCAATCATTACCCTACATATCTACCTTATTACCTCCCTATGGTCCATGCTTTTGCATAAGCCTTCATCCATCATTGCATAAGTCCAATATAATCATCATAATCCACTTTCGTTCCCTACATAATCCACATCATAATCCACTATCATTCCCTCCATAATTAACTATCTACCTTATCCATCTCACTTTCATGCCATCACTTACCAACATCAATGAGCATAACGACAATTAACATGGTCAATGCGACATACCTTTGGGACTATCACCTTCATGGCACTAGACACCTGAGTCCTTCTCATCCATATCCCCCTATATGATTTTAAAAAAAAAGTTAATCTTCTATGCCACTTACACTTGGCAGCACATTGTCTCATCTTCCTATCATTTTCCACCTTACCATCCTTATTCATACACCCGCATGCCTATCATATCTCACCCATCCATCCTCCCTTCCTCTTTTGATCTTGATAAAGATTGGGGGCACAATGTTGACAAATGTTTTAGATATCTCTTGACATACCTTATTCCTCCAAACCAAGCAAATCCTTCATTATCCTATCACCATCCTTTGTCACTAGCTTTGTCATGAAAAATCCTAAGTATCACACTTAAACTGGGGCAAGTTATTCTAATGTGATAGAGTCCTTGGAGATCACATCCTTGCCCTCTTACACATACATCCATTCCATCCATTATCACCTATCACTTTATCCTACCTTCCACCCTTACACCTAGACTTGGTTCCCCCCCTTGTCATTGGTATCTAGTGAAAAGGCTACCCAAATTGTCATCCAATGCCACCTCAAATATTCTCAAAACACACAAAAAAAATCAAAACATGTCAAAATCCAAAAAAATCAAAACATTTCAAAAAACACAAAAAAATCACAACATTCTAAAAACACAAAAAAATCAAAACATGTCAAAAATCCAAAAACATTCAAATAGTCTCAAAATCCCAAAAACATCAAAATATCATCAAAAATGCAAAAAAATCAAATATTCAACAAAAAATCTAAGCAATAAAATCACTTCCCCAATTCAATCAAACCATCAAATCATCTTCAAATCTCATCACAACACAACATCATTTTCATCCTAATCCATCCTAGTCATCATTCCAAATCATTACACATCCTCATTCATAATCCAATCAACTTCTTCTTAATCATTCCCCCAATCATCCTAATCATCATCCCAATCCATCCAACTCATTTTCATCTCATCGCTACACATCATCATCCTAATCTAATCAATTTCATTCCCAATCACAATAAACCAGAACCATAGGGAAGCCTTTGAGCATCTACTCTCCCTATCGAATCTGATTGCAGCTATGTCAAATTACACCCATTACATATCCAATTCCATTCTTTGACGGTCACATTTCATCGTACCATTTCATTACCATTCAGCCCTTGACATCCATAGAGGTTCCCAAACATATTATTCCTAAGGTTGAAACAGAGGGAGAAACTGTTGAAGCTTAACTGTATCACAAGTACAAATTTGTGGACCAAGAGACCTTGACATCTTTTTCAAATCAATCATCCACTTGGGCTTAATACTCCAGGGCTAGTTTAAGTCCATCCTTCCAAGTGAATTCTAAAACTCATGGGTTCACTTTCATTAATAATTTAATCCACACCTCGAGGTCTCAACAAATCCAATTTGTGCTTTGAAAGGTAATTAGTAGATGAGAGTACCCTCTTGGAGCTAGAATTTTCAAAGACTAATATCCATTAGCCTCTATCATAGTCTGGGCCTCATCACCTTGCATTGACATCTCCATGGAATCCCGCACTTCACAAGTCTTATATGGTAAAGACATGGTTGCAAAGCGAAGAGAAAAGGGAGTAGACCCTCCTAGTCATCCCTATAGCACACACAACATTCTAAACATTCATTCAAACACATCAATCCAATCCATATCATCCCATCAATAAAACGTTATCAAAACTACATCTCATATCCATCGTTGTGTGCCTTGATCCCGTGGATATAGGGTATGTAGGCAATATGGGATATGAAGAAGTACCCAGATTCAAGCACAGATGATATTCCTCTTTCTTCTGTCATCATCTTCTTCTATCTATCTTCATCAATTCATCAATCTTTCAAATCAATTCTTCCAATCCATTCACTTCAATCAAAATAATTCTTCCAATCAATCAACTCATCAATTCACTTCTTCTAATCAAATCACATCATCATTAATCCTTCAAATCACTTCTTCTAATCAACTCCATCATTTCATCATTCAAATCAATTCAATCACCTCTTCCAAATCATCACTTCTTAAAATCAAATCAATTCCAAGAAATAAACTCAAATGCAAGTCAATCCTTTATCCATACCAATCAAGTCAATCAATCATGTCAAATATCCAATCACATCAATGGTCTTGATCCTAATCCTAACATAAACCAAATCAATCATAATGAAACCCTGGTGTTGCTTGCATGGCCAACAACACTAGTGTCAATCAATCAATTCTCTTAGATAGGATATTGCATTGTCGAAACCAGACCAGGCATCTTAGACGACATGTTTCATTCCTGAAACCAGACATCATTCATAATCAATAAATCAATTAATCAATCACTAAATCATTGGTTTACATCTTGACAGGGGCAATACCTTGTTTGTTTTTGGTATCATTTGTGCATGCTTGCTTTCTTGCTTGTGTGTGTTATCATTATTTCTTGCATTTGTTTCAAATCCGAATCCAACCTAGCTAATAGTCATATCTTGTATCTAGGCAAGGTTGTATTACATTGGGGCATGAGACACATTGTCACCTTGGTGCATAATGTCTCGTGCTAAATCAAACACCATGGTTGCTCACCTTCATTGCAGCATAACGCATCCTTCCTTTTCTTCTAGCCAAGTCCTTATCTTCCTTCCTTGACCACTTCATTTTCATTTCAAGAGCTTACCCATGTTTATCCAACCTGCCTATCCTCTCGAGGGGGCATCATCAGCCAATCATTATCCTTTTCCTTAGCTTCTTTGAAATGATGTTACTTGACACAAGTCTTATCATCTTAAACATCATCTCAAAGAGGAGCAAAAACATTCATCCTTATCTTCCTTATCTTCCTTATCACCTCCCTATGGTCCATGCTTTTGCATAAACATTCATCCATCCTTACATAAACCACACATAATCCACATCATAAACACTTTCGTTCCCTAAATAATCCACATCATAATCCACTATTGTTCCCTCCATAATTCACTATCTACCTACTCCATCTCGCTTTCATGCAATCCTTTACCAACATCTATGAGCATAATGACTTGACAGGGTTCATGCGACAACACCTATCTTTAGCGGGACTATCACCTTCATGGCACTAGATGCTTGAGTCCCTCATATCCATAGCCACCTATCCCATTCAAAAAGTCAAAAAAATAAAAAAAGTCGAAAAAGTCAAAAAAATAGTAAAGAGAAATCCTTTCGTCCAATGGTAAAAACCTGGTAAATAGGTGCCTTAGATAAGTACTGTGATGAAAACCTGGCAAACATGCATCATGTGTAGATTTATCTTCTATGTCACCTACACTTGGGGGCACAATGTCTCGTCTATCCAAACTATCATTTCCTTCTTATCATATCCTATCCATTACATACACATTCTTATCACATTACAATCATTCATCCTCCCTTCCTCTTTTGATCTTGCTAAAGATTGGGGGCACAATGTCAACAAATGTTTTGGATGTCTCTTGACAAACCTCGTCCCTTTCAAACCAATCCTATCATCATAAGCATTTTCATGAAAAATCCTAAGTATTCCGCCTACAATTGGGCATGTTATTCCTATGCGACATAGTCCTTGGAGATCACATCCTTGCCCTCTTACGCGTGCGTTCCTTCCATCCACTATCGCTCACCCCTTTTATCCATTCATCCAATCCCCTTTCATCCTTTCCACCTAGACTTGGTTTACCCTTGTCATTGGTATCTAGCAAAAAGGCTACCCAAATTGTCATCCAATGCCATCCCAACATCTCAAAAATACAAAAAAAATCACAACATTCAAAAATCCAAAAAAATCAAAATATTTCAAAAAATCCAAAAAAATCAAAACATTGTCAAAAATTTAAAAAACTCAAAACACTGTCAAAAATTTAAAAAAATCACAACATTCCAAAAATACAAAAAAATCAAAACATGTCAAAAATCGAAAAAATAAAAATATTCCCAAAATTTTAAAAAATCAAATAACCAATCGAAAATTCAAGCAATAAAATCAATCAACCCATCATATCAATCCATTTATTCCAACCAATTCAATTCATCACATCACTCCAAACAAATCAATTCTTCCAATCATTCAATTCCTCAACTAAGTCACTCAATCAAATTTCTTGGTGCATAGACCACCATAGTTAATTTTGGTTTGTATGCTCACAAGGAGCCTTAAATTTTGGATTTTATGCTCATTATGAGCCTAGGTGGAGTCATGTATTAATTTATTATTGTAATAAGGTCTAAGTTAGACCACTCTCTCTATTTTAGAAACCACTCCTACAAGTCAACTAGTAGTGGAACTCCAAATAGCATGTGTTATGTTTGGAAAAAAAACAATCTTGAGGCTAAAATTAGTGAAATTAGTGGGAAATTAGTGAGTTTTTTTGCCTTTTTAGATAGGAAAAGAATCTTGCACGAAATAGTGATGAGTTTGAATTGTATTTACCCCCTAGAGGTCATGGAAAATAGATCATTGAAGTTGGAAAAGAGAAAATACAAAAAAGAAGACTGTTTGCTGTTTTTTTTTTTTTTTTTCTGTGTAATTTGCTGCTCTTTGCTATAGTACTCACCCATACAGCCATTTCAAAGGCTCTCACATTTTGGATGTTGTAAATGAATGTTTTACCTTTCATTTAAATCATATTAGCTGCCTTGATATTGCAAGAGAAGAGAGAACAATTTGTTGTCCCAGTTTTGTTGTTTTGAAGAGGGTTTGGTAGGATTTTAGGAGTTTTATGGGGTTCTGACCCAAATCTTTGAGTTAGAGCCCCAAAATAGATTTTTTGGGTCTATATAGGTATATGCTACAATGAGTTTTGTGTGCAGGTGCAAGGGAGCAGTCCAAGACAAGATTTGAGGAAGATTTGGCTTGATATCTCTATGTATTAAGCCATTGGTGATAGCTAGAGGAAGATTTAGTTGGAAAACTTGTTTCTAATGCCCATGGAGGTCCAAAAACTATTGAATCCATCCATTTTAAATCCATCCTAACTTCTAGAATTGGTTAGAAAGTTTTGGGTCACTCTGGTAGGGTACTTCCTTTGTAAACCTAGGGCTAATTGCCCCTTGGAACAACATGAACAGTCATTTTTAGAAGCTTGTGTTCCAAAACAATGTACCCTACATGTCAAGTATGTTATATAGGGCTGTAATGGGTATCTAAAAAACTAAATAGTTCTGGGAGTTGTTTGGAAAGTTTTGGTGTTAAGCCCTCTAAACCGCATTTTTAGGGCTATAAGGAAAATAGGCCATTTGTGAAGGAACCTTGGGTAGGACAACTTGCTAGGCTAATTTATGAGTTTGATAAGCCTCCATTGGTCAAATGAACATGTCTCATGCCCTCCTCAAATGTTGGTAGTCATCACATTTGTCCAAACCAAGTTAGGTCCAAAAAAATGGAGTTTGTAGGTGTCTTGATAAGCAAGTTTGCTGTCCTTCTTCCCTCCAAGATTAGTCACTCATGTTTGTGAGACTTGATAAGTGTTCCCCTGCTCTACATCAAGTGGTATCAAAGCACAAGCTCTGATTTAGGAAAGTGTGAAGGAGTACAAAATGCCTCCTAAAAATAGTCCAGTCCTCACTAAAGAAGTGAGATTGATGAAGGAATCTCAAGGAGTCCTAACCAGACTTGCAACCATTGAAGCAAACCTAAGAAGAGGTGGGATCATTGAGGAAGATAGTGACCAAGAGTGTGAGGATGAGAATGTAGACCCTCAAGAGGGATCCAGTGAGACAGAGATGGATCTAGATGCAAAAAGGTTTATGAAGATGCTACAGATTGTGAAAGGAGAAAGCATTGATGTCAAGATGGAGTTGCCCATGTATGAGAGTAAGATGAATAGTGAGGAGGTACTAGACTAGATTGATGCTTTAGATAACTAATTTGAGTACAAAGAGATGCCTGAAGAGAAGAAAGTCAAACTGGCAAAGACCAAGTTGAAGGGAGCATCACTGACATGGTGGAACTATGTTCAGTTAGAGAGAATAAGACAAGGAAAAACCAAAATCAGTTCATGGGACCGGATGGTGTCCAAGGTGAAGGGTCAATTCCTTCCAAAAATTATGCCATTCAAACCTTCAGAAGGTTGCAAAACTTGAAACAGAAAGAGATGGATGTAATGGCCTACACAGAGGAGTTTCATAAGCTCAGTATGAGAACTGGCCAGAATGAGGATGAATTTGAGAAGATTGCTAGATACAGAATGGGCTTAGGTTTAATATCCAAGATGAACTAAGTCTCACTACACCCAGGAATGTAGAAGAATGCTTCCAATTGGTAGTAAGAGCTGAGGAGAAGATCAAGAGGAAACAAGAATAAAATGGAAGGGGTAGAGGAAAGAACTTTCGATGAAGGGGAAACTTTGGTGGAAGAGGACAGAAGCAACAAGGAGAAACAAATGATAGCAACAAGGAGAACCATGAACCAAGAGGAGAGTCAAGTGAAAGAGGCAGCTTTAGAGGAAGGATATCAAATAGTAGAGGTAGGTTTGGAGGCCATGGTAGAGGGTCAAGCACCTTCACAGGCAAGTGCTACAACTATAATCAAGTTGGACATCCTGCATTCAAATGTCCAGACAAACAAGCATCAAGTTCACATGGAGGTGATAGAAGAGTCCACATAGTGCAAGAGGAGGACCAAGAGAGTGTAAATTGACATTCCGTGCATGCAGGCCCAGAGGCAGGAGAATCCTTAATGATAAGGACATTGCTAAAGGTACCATCAGCCAAAGAGCCTCCACAGAGAAAGGCTTTGTTTAGAACACTCTACAAAGCACAAGGAAAAGTATGTAAGGTGATTGTTGATTCTGGTTCTACTGACAATCTTGTGTCTCTGGAAATGGTAGAAAAGTTGAAGATAAAGAAGATTCCTCACTCTACACCCTACAAGGTACCATGGCTTAACAAGGGTCAGCAAGTACTTGTGAATGAACAAGCTTGGGTGGAGTTCAACATTGGTGGCTACAAGGACAAGATATTGTGTGATATCATCCCTATGGATGTATGCCATTTGCTCTTAGGCAGACCATGGCAATTTGACCAAAAGGCCAAGCATGATGGAGAAGAGAATACATACATGATTGTGAAGGATGGGGTGACCTACAATCTTACACCCATAAAGGAAGATGGTGCAGCAATCCATGAAGGACCAAGTGTGATGATGGTGAAAGAGAAAGAGTTTTTGAAGACACTGAAAGAAGAAGAGGTAGGATATGCCATCATTGGCAAGCCTATATCAGCCAAGGTAGAAACAGAGGTAGAAAACATACCAGAGGAGGTGCAGGTCCTATTGGGATGTAAGCCATCATATTGATCTCATACCTGGTGCAAGTTTGCCAAACAAGGCAGCATACAAGATGACACCACAACAAAATGAAGAGGTCAAAAATCAGATCCAAGAGCTATTGGACAAAGGGCTGATCAAGGAGAGTTTAAGTCCCTGTGCTGTTCCAACTGTCCTAGCACCTAAGAAGGGTGGAGAATGGAGACTTTGCACTGATTCCAGAGCCATCAATAGGATAACCATCAGTTATAGATTTCTAATACATCATATAGAAGATCTAATGGATAGTTTGGGTGATGCATGTTACTTTTCTAAGATAGATTTAAAGAGTGGTTATCATCAAATAAGGATAAGAGAGGGTGATGAATGGAAAACAATATTCAAGACAAATGAAGGTCATTATGAATGGCTAGTTATGCCTTTTGGGTTATCAAATGCCCCAAGTACATTTATGAGACTCATGAATGAAGTCTTGAAGCATTTCATAGGCAAATTTGTGGTGGTCTATCTAGATGACATTCTTGTGTACAACAAAACCAAAGAAGAACACTTGCAGCACTTGGACATGGTGTTGAAAAGATTGAATGAGGAGAAGCTAATGATCAACCTCAAGAAGTGTGAATTCATGAAAGAGGAGCTTATCTATCTTGGGTTTGTGATCTCCAAAGGTACACTAAAGATGGAATCATCCAAGGTAGAAGCCATACTCAGCTAGCCAACTCCTAAAACAACAACAGAAGTAAGAAGTTTCCATGGTTTGGCCACATTTTATAGAAAGTTTATCAAGAATTTCAGTCACATTTGTTCTATTCTAGATACTATCAAAGGAGATAAGAAGAGAAAGTTTCAATGGATAGAGAAAGATGAGAAAAGCTTTGAATACTTGAAGACAAGGGTGGCTCAACAACCTATTCTTGCACTCCTTGATTTTAGCAAGGTGTTCACAATTGAATGTGATGCAAGTGGATATGCCATAGGTGCAGTCCTAAGTCAAGATGGGAGACCGGTTGCATTCTTCAGTGAAAAAATCAATGAGGCCAAGAGGAAGTACTCTTCCTATGACCTTGAACTCTATGCTATGGTACAGTCACTCAAGAAGTGGAGGCACTATCTATTGCCTAAGGAGTTTATTATCTTCACAGACAACCATGCTTTAAGTTTCTTGAACAACCAAGATAAGCTAAGTCACAGACACATGAAGTGGATGGAGTATATGCAGGTCTACACATTCACCATCAAACACAAGAAAGGACAAGCAAATAAAGTTGCTAATGCTTTGAGTAGAAGGTCCATGATGGTGTAGGAGATCAAGTTGCAAAGTGTAGGTATTGAAGCACTCAAAGGTATGTATGAGAATGATGAAGATTTCAGTATTGTTTTTGCTATTTGCAATCAGTCCCAAGATTTTTTCACAATGAATTTTCTGAGTTTGTGGTACAATATGGTCTACTGTTCAAGGGAGCTTAGTTGTGTGTGCCAAGATGCTCCATGAGAGCAAATTTGATCAAGGAAAAACACTGTGGCAACCTAAGTGGTCATTTTGGTTATGACAAAACTTTGGAGTAGGTCAAGAGGTTTTATCATTAGCCTAGGCTACATAATGATGTGAAGAAGTTTGTGGAGAGTTGTGTGATATGCCAGAGGGCTAAAGGATCAAGTTCTAATGTAGGTTTATATCAACCTTTACCAATACCCAATTAGCCATGGGAGTCTATCAGCATGGACTTTGTTCTAGGTCTACCCAAGACACAAAGAGGTTATGACAACATTTTTGTTGTTGTAGATAGATTTAGTAAGATGGCACATTTCATTACTTGTAAGTCCACTAATGATGCCTCTCATATTGCTGGTCTATTCTTCAAGGAAATTGTAAGAATCCATGGATTGCCTTTGACAATATTGTCTGACAGAGATTCCAAGTTCATCGGTCACTTTTGGAGAACTTTGTGGAAGAAGCTAGGAACAAATCTAAATTTTAGTTCTGCCTACCATCCCCAAATAGATGGGCAAACTGAGGTTGTAAATAGGTCTTTGGGAAACCTATTAAGGTGCTTAACAAAGGAGCATAATTAGTCTTGGGATCTACTACTGCCCCAAGCCGAATATGCCTACAATAACTCTGTTAATAGGAGCATTGGAAGAACACCCTTTGAAGTAGTATATGGCATGAAGCCAAGAGGCATTTATGAGCTGAGAGACTTAAGGGGAGTAGACAATAGGAGTGCACAAGGAGAAGACTTTGCCACAGCCATGAAGGAGATACATCACCAATTAAGAGAAACTCTTGAAAAGAGTGTTGCCAAGTACAAGGAGAAGGCTGATCTAAAAAGAAGAGATGTTCAATACAAAGTAGGTGACATGGTGTTGGCTCATTTGAGAAAGGAGAGACTTCCCAAGGGTAGATATACAAAGCTGCTGATGAAGAAGATAGGACCTTGCAAGGTGGTCCACAAATTTGGTCAGAATGCCTATGAGATAGAACTCCCTCCTGGAGTTCCTATCTCCCCCATTTTCAATGTTGCAGACCTGTATCCTTTCAAAGGATCTAATGTTGCAGATGAAGAAGTTAAAGATGTTTCTTATGAGGATTGGATAAGGGATCTTCCACCTAGTCAGCTAGTGAAACTTGAAACTATCTTGGACACAAGAGAGGTTAAGAGGACAAGAAACAAAGTCTACAATGAACATTTGGTGAAGTGGCATGGTTTGCCAATTGAAGATGCTACATGGATGATAGAAGAAGATATCAAATAGCATGGAGCCTCCATCCAAGAGCTCATTTCATCAGGAGATTGAAATCTTTTCACTCCGGTTGTATGGTGCAGAGACCACCATAGTTAATTTTGGTTTGTATGCTCACTAGGAGCCTTAAATTTTGGATTTTATGCTCATTATGAGCCTAGGTGGAGTCATGTATTAATTTATTATTGTAATAAGGTATGAGTTAGACCACTTTCTCTCTTTTAGAAACCACTCCTATGAATCAACTAGTAGTGGAACTCCAAATAGCATTTACTATGTTTGGAAAAAAAAATAGTCTTGAGGCTAAAATTAGTGAAATTAGTGGGAAATTAGTGAGTTTTTTTGCCTTTTTAGATAGGAAAAGAATCTTGCACGAAATAGTGATGATTTTAGATTGTATTTACCCCCTGGAGGTCATGGAAAATAGATCATTGAAGTTGGAAAAGAGAAAATACAAAAGAGAAGACTGTTTGCTATTTTTTTTTCTGTGTAATTTGCTACTCTTTGCTATAGTACTCACCCGTACAACCATTTCAAGGGATCTCACATTTTGGATATTGTAAATGAATGTTTTACCTTTCATTTAAATCATATTAGGTGCCTTGATATAGCAGGAGAAGAGAGAACAATTTGATGTCTCAGTTTTACTGTTTTGAAGAGGGTTTGGTAGGATTTTAGGAGTTTTATGGGGTTCTGACCCAAATCTTTGAGTTAGAGCCCCAAAATGGATTTTTTTGGTTTGTATAGGTATATTCTACAATGGGTTTTATGTGCAAGTTCAGGGGAGGAGTCCAAGACAAGATTTGAGGAAGATTTGGCTTGGTATCTCTCTGTATTAAGCCATTGGTGATAGCTAAAGGAAGATTTAGTTGGAAAAATTGTTTCTAATGCCCATGGAGGTCCAAAACCTATTGAATCCATCCATTTTAAATCTATACTAACTTCTAGAATTGGTTAGATAGTTCTGGGTCTCTCTGGTAGGGTACTTCCTTTGTAAATCTAGGCCTAATTGCCCCTTGGAACAACAGGGACAGTCATTTTTAGAAGCTTGTGTTCCAAACCAATGTACCCTGCATGTTAAGTATGTTATAGAGGGATGTAATGGGTATCTAAAAAGATAAATAGTTCTAGGAGTTGTTTGGAAAGTTTTGGAGTTAAGCCCTCTAAATCGCATTTCTAGGGCTACAAGGAAAATAGGCCATTTGTGAAGGAACCTTGGGTAGGACAACTTTCTAGGCTAATTTATGAGTTTGATAAGCCTCCATTGGTCAAATTAACATGTCTCATGCCCTCCTAAAATGTTGGTAGTCATCACATTTGTCCAAACCAAATTGGGTCCAAAAAAATGGAGTTTGTAGGTGTCTTGATAAGCAAGTTTGATGTCCTTCCCTCCATGATGTTTGCTATCCTTCTTCCCTCCAAGATTAGTAACTCATGTTTGTGAGACTTGATAATTTTTCCCCTGCTCTGCATCATTTCTTAATCAATCCATTCAAACTTTCTAATCAATCATGTCATCATATCAGTTAAATTAGTTCTTCCAATCATCCACAGTCCACATGGTCAAACTACGTCACCTCTGAGATTTCACATAGGCAAGACCATCTTCAATGCACCCCCGAGGCTTTAAGTCAGTCCCTTAGGGCATGTCCTATCAACTCTCATAATAAGTTATCCCTTCACGAGATGGACACTTCGATCGGACCAAGCAATTAGTCTTTCACACCTGACAACAATCACAAACATCAAACAAGATAAGCTATCCAATCAGTCAAATAAATCAATCACCTCATGATAATCATATGTCACTATCTCAACCATTTCATACCTTGTACGGAATGGGGCATCGTCAAAACTAGGATTTTGTTCCTTATACAACATGCATCATTTATCAAACATCATTAATCAAACCCTAGTGTTGCTTGCATGGCCAACAACACTAGTGTCAATCAATCAATCACTTGCCTTAGACAGGTAGGGGCATTGTCAGAACCAGACCAGCATCTTATACGACATGCTTCCTATCCTTAAACTAGGCCTCCATCATTCAACCTATCACAATCAATCAAGCACATATCACTTGGCAAAAGTTCCAACTGGCTATTGGTCTAGTTTGTCTTATCTTTTACTGGATTGTTTTGTTGTCTCGTCCTTATGCTTCTTGAGGTAGTCCCTAAGTGATGAAGAGAAGTGAGGATAGAGTGAGACCTTTTTTCTTTTATTGTTGTTTGTGGTTTGTCTTGGCAAAATGATTGGGGCAACTTGGTGCCTTGCATGTGATCGGGATTCCATTGGATGTGACTCAAAGATATCTTATGCATAGGAAAGACTAGATGCTTCCTTGCATAAGGACTTGGACACCTCACAGTTATCTCATCACATGTTCCAACAATGTACCAGAGTTACTAGTCTGAGTCAGGCACTCATTGTCTATCATGTGCCTATTTCACAATGGATTACACTTTCCACCTTGGCCTTTGACATTCCATGGTGATTGTCATCCTTTGACATAATAAATTCTATGATGATAAGCAAAAAAATTGCAAGTAAGAAGCTCAAAAATCTATCAAAGAAAGATCTCATTTCCATTCTTCTAGTCAATCTCTCATTCCTCCACCATCTCTCTCTCACATTTTCATTCCTCCACCTTTATCACAGCTTAACGCATCATTCATTTCTTCTATCAATTCTCCTATCTTTCTTCCTTAACCAATCCCTTTCTTTTTGAGAGCCTACCCATGTTTGTTCAACCCACCTATCCTCTCAAGGGGGCATTATCATCATATCTTTCCATCATCATTCTTTTCCTCCATCCATTTCCTTAGCTTCTTTGAAATAATGTTACTTGGTTGCAACATCATCTCAAAGAGGGGAAAAATGTAGACACTTAAAAATGTCCTCCTGTCGCAAATGTGACATGACAATCTTCTCCTACAAATTCCATGATTCAACTATTAATTAAATAATTTTAATTATTTAATTAATTCAATTTCATCCTTTCTAATCAGTTGTCCATATTTCTTCTATAATTAAATAATTAATTTTAACTGATTATTTAATTATTCATGTCCTAATATCCCTTTTCACTCAATTAAATAAATTCCATTTGTTTAATTAAGGTTCACATGTCCCCCTCATTTGATTTATTCAAACAAATAAATCAAACCCATCACAAAAACCCCTTTCAAATAAATTAAATAAATGCATACAATTTATTTAATTTAAATCACATTTCCCACCTCACAATTTATCCCAATTTAAAATTCATTCTTGTCCACTAGTGATGAGAAAACCCTAATCAACCTCCACCCTTGATTTGGCTCCAAAGTCAACTCTTCATCACAACCATCCATTCAAAATCCCTCTTCTATAAAACACCTTTTTCTAGCTCATTTTGCCCCCTCTTAGTTCATTTTTTCTTCTCTCCCAACTGTAAACCCTCCAAAATCTTGCTTAACACACCCATGAGCTTTCAAGATGTTGCATGGACTTGCAAATCTGAGAACATAATGCAAAGATGGAGGAGGAAAATAGAAGTTAGTCAATGTTAGCTTAGATTTTTACTAGTTTTCATGTTTACTTAACTACTTTCTAAGCTTTCTTGCATTCTATTGCAGTTAGGGTTTGATAGTTTGTTGTTTTTTACTGTAAACCTAGTTTTTCCCTAGCACAAAGCTAACAGAGGTTTCTCAACTATTATACTTTGTTTTCCCATTAAACCCTATATGTATCCCAATACAGAGATAAAACCTTTATGAAAGCTTACCATACAGGGATTCACTTCAAGATAAGTTGTGAAGTTAGAAGCAAGGTCTTAAAGGTTTTGGTTTAGTAAATGAACAACAAAACAACCCTTCAAAATTGTAAAAGAACTTCTATATGCTCTGCATACGAATTTCCATAATAGATAATAGAATGAACCTACATTTCCTCTAAATCAATACATTTTCTTATTGCACAATCTAATGCAACACTAAGATTTTCCTCATTTTAAAAAAAAGAAGAATTTGTTTTCTTAAACTTGTTCATGCTAGCAAAAGTGTTCATAATAATGCAAACTAAATTTTCACTATATGCAACAAAATAGTAAACATACCATTTGAGAAAATATAGTCCAATGAAAAGTGCAGAGCTCTAAAGCCACCAAGCACCAAAACTCCACTTGCTTGTGTTCTCCTTTCTCCACAATCTTCTTCCTTTCTTTAAAGTCTACCCAGACTTCCTCAAAATCAAAACCATTATGTCTATTAACCCCCAAAATGACCACCAAAACAAGTGTCTAAAATGTACAGGTTGAACTCAATCTCCTCTGTTCGAGAGATTTCTTCTCTCACTCCAGTTGGAATTATGAGACATTCACTCCCCTTGTACTTTAAGCGGTGATTGGGGTTGCCAACTCCAACGCATGAGCTGCCACTCTTAAAAACTTTAATGGAACTCCACTACATGGATTTAACTCTTCAACATGCCATGCAACTACCCAACAATCAATAATTCTATACTATCAAAAAAGAATAATATTATCATTATTATTAATAGTGGTAATATTAATAATATCTATTATTAATATTATCAATGTTAATATTAATAACATTCTAAATTAAAAACATACGTTCATAGATGATACTAATGTTCATTATTGTTATGCAATAATAATAAGTGTTATTATCCACATTTATCGATTAATAATAATAACGTATCTATTAACAAATTCCAATATTAATAGTGATGGTACTATTACTTAGATCTATAGTTCCAAAAGTAATATATTTTTAACCAAACATTATTTCCATAAAACTATCATTTACAACCATGAAAACATTTCACTCACATGGTAACACAGAAAGTAGATTAATCTATTATGATAAAACTTTTACGATCATTCAAAATAAATCATAAATTGCATTCAATGTGAGTGTGTGTAGTTCTCATAATGTCATGGTTCTATAAGAATCTCATCTCAATCTGCATTTCTCTCCCCGGTGATACTCTCCCTCAATCTCGGGAGGGTACACTGTACTCCTGTATTCACCTCACAGTAGACAAAATGTAGCTAGTTAAAATATTATTTATTCAAATAGGAATAATCATAATAATCATTAAAACAAAATCTCATGACAGATCATTATACAAATATCACCTTGTTATCAACATTACAAAATGTATTCTCATGTTTACAAAACATGGCATCACATAATATATTCAAATTCTAAACATGATAAACATAAGTAATTCATTTCCTTTTGCAGTCTTGTTTCATAAAATAGTGACAATAGTAAAATAAAAGCATGTTTTAATTGTTCATAAGTTTGACATCATTTTTGGGGAAACATTAAAGGGTTGAAGAATTTGAAGACTCTATTGGTGAATGGACCTAGAAATATTTTAACCTTGGCAATTCTATCTACTCCAAGGATTTCCTCAATTTATGAGGTGGTGACTCTATTTCTATAATTCAAAGTTTCTACTACTGGTGGTCTAGCAAATCTTCTTCCATTGATACAATAGCAAGTTAAGCTACATAAAGTGTTTCTTCTTTTCCTTTATAGAAGCAAGATTTATTATGTGAAGAATTACATTTGGAATGAGGATGTAGTTTCATTCCAACATGTATATTTTATAGTAATGAATCGTTGGTTTAAAGAAGAGTCAAGATCTAAACATTGATTTGATTCATATCAGATCAATGTGACACTATGCAATGTTGATGAATATAATATTAATTATTATAGTGATACCTCATCTGAATGCATAAGTGATTGTGCATATGAACTTCAAAATGATAAACCTATTGTGCATTCCCTAGACCCATATGAACAAGAGCTTGTTGATTTGGTAAGCCACATAGACATGTTTGACTTAGGAACCAAATAATCCCATAGTCACTTTGCATCTATGAGTGTACAACAAGTTACAATAGTAGTGTTTGATGATGAGAATGATGAATTTATTGATGATCTCAATGAGTTAGATGCACATGTCTATGATCCTTCTTCCCTTGCCCAATATTTAGAAAACCTTAAGAGGTAGGATGGTCAATTAGTATCACAGTTTCATTGTAGGTTTGTTGTTGCAATCAATAACCTCTGAGATGAACACAAACCTGATGAAAGTATGTGCAAAGACTTGTATTGTGAGACTTTCTATCTTAGTGTAATCTAACTTCCCCTTGAATATAAACCAAGAAGTATAAATGTGGCTTTTGAGTGGGCCAATGTTATTTAGTCAACACTTGCCATTGTTATTCCACCTTCGAATATTAAAGGGGATAAACTAGTAACTCCTTTGGTTCAGACTAGTGGGTAAAATCATGAAGATGGTGGTATTGATGCAACATGGGACTAATTTGATAGTGTGTTCAGGAGGATAGAAATTGATGATAGTGCATCACCATGTGACAATAATGCAAACGATGAAGATTGTTGAACACACAGTGATGCTGAGAGGGGGTGAATCAACATATATTAAAACTTAACTACTTTAATTGTAGATCAGATCCATTTACTTAGAGAATATAAAGTAAAACAAACAACACATTCATCAACACATTAACAACAAGATTTTTACACGAAAAACCCAAAACTATGAAAAACCACGGTGAGTGTTAACTCACAAAATAATGCTCACTACTATATAAAAGTTTACAACATTATTTTAGGGATACAACCTAAGGAAGCTACAACTCCCTGTTGACTTTGTTTTAGGGCTACAACCCAAGGAAGCTACTACTCCCTATAGAAAGCTCACTACTACAAAGAATTACAATGATAGACAAAAACTGTGAACTGCTATGGAAGAAGCATCTATCTCATGCTAATATTACAGTCCTCTTTTTTACACAAATACTCAATCATACTGATTCTACACACTTCATACTTCTCATTCTACTTTTTTCACTTTCACATCCTCCTCTTTCTTTCACCAATGACTTTGATCTCCTATAAATATCCTCTGCAACACTTTTGTAATATGTCATCACTTATTAACCCAAAATTGACCAACTTAATCATCATTAAGTCTAAAGTCATGATTAGCATTATCATAGTTAATCAAATAATAATCAATATCTAATGAATCAAATCATTATGCATATTTATTTTGAACATTTCAAAAGAGTTTTTCAACATTCCAATATATCATAGTAGTGATTTGCCTTTGTTTTACATTTGCAATGTCTTGCTCATTGCATCAATAATAAATTACATATAAGTTGACCAACAAGTCAAACATAGGTAAGTATTGTATCTGGAACCTTGACATCTGTCTTCATAAGCCTCGGCATGTCTTATGCTTAGAAGGAGAGCATCACCCGAGTGCTTTTCCTCCAACCACAGACCGGTGGTCCCTCACACAACTTCCTACCTGGAAGCGGCCCTACTCTTCATGGAGGGTATAGATATAAGGAACCATTAGGTTTTCCATCTGAGTATCTAGTGTTGTGTTCTTCATAATGTTTCTCACTCATACAACTATAGATCTACTCTAACTATGCATGACACTACTGGAAACATTATGCCATTTGGAGCATAGTGAACCAACTAATGCATGCAAATACAGATGCATTACTTTGGCCAAAGATTTACATACATATATGTTTCATAGTGAATGTAGTCATTTGTTCACCACCTTGACTCGAATAAGAAGTTGTCTCATCCTACAGTAATCAAGATTGACCCCTCTAGGTCTTGGAAAGATAGTTTCAATTCATTCTTAGTCCATTTCTTGGATATTCGACTCTTATTTTGGGAGTACAATCATTAATGTTATGTTGCCTTTGCAACAAGGAACCTATGAATCCACATCACTCTTGTTCCCATTCCTTCTTTCTAACAAAAGCATAATCATGTTTTCAAAATTTATGACCTTTCCCAATTCAAGATTTCATGTTTACCTTGTCATAAGGTTTACGTTCTAATTCATATAAACAAGACTCATATTATAATAGTCCAATGGTTTGGTCCTCTCGAATAGACCCCAACTCAAAGAATCTACATGAGTTCTTGATTCCCTATACTTCATTTGTGAAGTATCGCCATTCAAAAAGGATGGTATTCATACACCTTTAAACACAAGAGTTTCATGATAGACATTGTATTTGTTCCCATCAGAAAATAAACATCAAAGGAGATTTTACTTCTCTGACAAACAAGGCATGCATTGAAAAACTGTCCAGGTAACAATATTAGTTACCTATTACCATTTTTCCTTCAATAATGATGAGTCACAATACCCTATTATACACATAGGATTACACCATAGATAACATAATATTTTTCATAATAGTCGAGCACTATTTCCACAGCACCCATTTATTCACATAGATTGCAGTATAGATAACATAATACCTTTATAAACAGTCGAGCACTGTTATCCCCAATACCCTATACCTATTTACTAAGTTCCTAAGGCACAGTCAAAACTTAAAGAATTATCAATAAAGATAATATGGCCCGAACACTTCTCTCGGCCTACGTCCATAATAATCTTCTTTAACATTTAGACAATCATAATTATTTGATACTACTTAGTCTTTGAGCATAGACGGCTCAAATAATAGCCAATAGAGTATTATAAGTATATCATGTAGTCTACAGACCATGCCATATAGGTATTCAAGATTCTTGCAAGCCATAGTTGTGTTTGATGTTCGGCCTCATGGCCTTGACCAAGTGATATGTTTAAACATTGCTTTCAAATTATAACACAGTGGTGTCAAATATGGCCTCGATGCCCTCATAAGGAATTCACAGGGGTAACAACTATGGCCTTATCAGCCTCTACACAGTAATACATTGTTGTGTATGAAAATAACACAGTCGACACCATTTAAATAGCAGTAGAGATATCTACTCACGATTCAAGTTCACATCAAAATCTAAGATTCATACCTGTATATTAATTATATAGTTGAGTTGGCTTTCAAGGATAATTCTTGTATATCTGTCGATGGCTCTAACCATGAGCTACACACACCAACCCATGCTACTTTTGTAGCAATTCTTCTTCTTGCAATCCCCTTTTTCAAACTTCCTGTTCCTCTCTCTTGAACATCAAAAAAAAACATGTATCCAAGAAAAATGATACCTTCTCTATACCTTTGCCAGCTCACAGGGTCTTCCTATGGCCCACTAACTCCATTATCATGTGGGCAGCAAAGTTGAAGCTCATGATAGCTTCTACTTGGCCTCCGACCACTCCACTTATCATGGATGGTGGTTGGCCGACTGGCCAAGGATAAACATAAATATGTTTTAATATTAATATGGGTGCTTGACCTCTATGGAGGTTGAAATAATTATATCACACACATAATTTCCCCTACCTCTAAATGATGTTTAAGGGTTATCAAATAATCCAAGGTGTCACCAAATGATAACATCATTGTTAGGGTGGTACAATAACAAAATTTGACCTTGGGGTCAAGTTTTTTTACTCCCTCTTGTCACCATTATAACCATTATATATATAACGATAATCACCAAACCTAATAAGGAAATAGATAAGAAAATAAGGAAATACTCAACAACTCAATGAGATTACTTATCAACCAAAATTGACGTTCTAAGAACATTGTCTAGTCGAATTGACGTGGATGACGTCGAAATAACTCAAATTGTCATGCCAATACATCTGGACTGGACTAAAAATGACTAACAAAGGAAAGATGATAACTCACTCTGCCTTGCATGGGTTCACAAAAACTAATTTCGATACTCAGATGGCAATCTAACCTTTTCCCAACATCTATCTCCTCCTCCCAGGTGATACTCTCCTTCTGTCCTTGGAGGAAGATTTTTTCTTGATTACACTCACAACCATATAACCATGATTAGTGTATCGTCATTTGATTCGTAAAAGGTTATATTGAAACAATCTTATCAACATGTAATTCTCATGTCTAACTAAACATTAATCAATTTTCATATAATCACTGATTCTATTTGATATTTTCCACAAACATAAAATCATTAAACTATGACTAATCATCCTATTTACCACATAAAAGAAAGATTAAACTAAATTATAAGTTGGGGATGTAACAGCTTCAAACCATTGATCAGGTAGGCACCATAAAAATCTTTAGATGAAACATGTAACTCTTCAAGGGTCAGCTTCAATACATACAATATGTAAGGAAACTTGTTGTGGACCTCAGGACTTCATGAAATGATTCAAGGAACATCACTTCATATATTTCAAAATCAAAACAATTGATCAAGATCCACCACATATAATAGAAACTAGTCTATATGCCCAAATTGTACAAACACTACTAACTATTTATCTTCATACCACCGGGGAGAAGCCAAAAACATCATGCGACCCAAGAATTCAACATTGTACTACATTAACATCATTCTATTGGGATATGTTGCCATTAACTTGTAATCCTAACCAATTCACATGTCTCCAAAGTTCTTGGAATGTGTTCCCCAACACATAAGGACTTTGAGAGATTAATTATTTATTAATTATATCACTTTGACTTTTGCAATCAATTCCTAATTGATAAGGTCAATCTTGGGTGTCCATTTTTAGAGTGGGGGCCATGAAGACTTTGTTGACTTCTCCTAAGTCTATTTTGAGAGTTTGATAACTCATAGTAAGTGGGAGTTAAACTTGGGCATCCCCTTTTGATGGGGACTTATATTTAGACTTGGAGTTGTGCTTTTTTTATGTACATGAGTGGATAATGTTGAGATACCTTGGATGGATATTTTATTGGAGTTAACTAAAGTGTTAGAGATGCATGAATTGGATATTATTTGCATGATTTCATAAAATCTTGCATGGACTTGCATATTTTTGCATGTCACTTGCATGTACTTGCATGTTGTTGCATGTTACTTGCATGTTATTGCATGTTGCTTGCATGTACTTGTATGTTGTTACATGTCACTTGCATGTGCTTGCATGTTGTTGCATGTTGCTTCTATGAATTTGCATGTGCTTGCATGTTGTTGCATGTTGCTTCTAAAATTTGCATGTGCTTGCATGTTGTTACATGTCACTCCAATGGACTTGTATGACCTTGCATGTTGTTGCATGTCACTTGCATATGCTTGCATGTTGTTGCATGTCACTCCTATGGATTTGTATGACCTTGCATATTGTTGCATGTCACTCCTATGGATTTGTATGACCTTGCATATTGTTGCATGTCAGTTATATGATCTTGCATATTGTTGCATGTCAGTTTTGAGAGATTACTTGTAGAACACTCCAACTCTAGAAACTCGCAAGTTGGTACATCTTAATGTTTCATATAATGGGTATTAGCTGCATGTTGAATCCAGTGTTTGAATGTCACTTGCATGTACAAAACATGGTAATTCAAAATAACTTTGGGGACATCAATCTTACATGTTGTTTGCATGAGATTGGTGTGTGTTGATCACTTTTGTTAACACAAAGTGATTGGGCAAACTTGGATGCCCAATTTGACGACTTTCTGTTGTTGCTTTTATTTGGAAATGTATTTGATGTTGGCAAAGTTAACTTGGACAAACTTGGGTGCCCACATCAAGGACATGCAGTTAATAGAAGGCTTGACTTTGTTTGACTTCAGTCTTCTCTATTTGGAGCGCTTGGTTTTTGCATGAGCATTGGTTTCTATGTTATCAATTACAATTTATTGTAATTTGAGTTTCAAGCTTTCAAATTAAGATGCTCTTGAATAAAATAATCTTTTGAATTAATTAAGAGCCCTATATATTTTCTAGAGAATTGAATTGTGAAAAAGACTTAGAAGAAAAAAAAAAGAAGCTTTTGAAGTTTTTTATAGGTTTGAAGATTGAAGAAGCTTTTGAAGTGCATCAAAGAATCAAACAATTTCAGTATTGAATGTAATCTTTCACAAGAGATTTAATACAAGCATAAACACCTTTGGTGTGGAGTTTTTTCCCTTAGCGGTTTCTCCACGTAAATACTCGTCTTCTCTTTGCAAGCTATTTTCTTCTACTACACTGATTAAATTGGAGAAACACTCTAACATCTAAATTGAAAGTAATTTTCAGATTTACACATGCTTTTAATTTTAGATTTGAAAATATTTTAAAACTACATAGCTGTATCTTTACCTTGTTCTCTCTCCCTTTTTCCAACACATTCAACCACCTTTTTACTAAAGTATCAGATCAATTGATACATTTGCAAGAAAAGAGATATGATGAACTACTGGAAACAGAGTATTCTAGACTAACTGTGATACTCCACTATTCAGGATAAGGCATTGTGGTACATCAAAAACCCTAAAACCTTTAGATATGAACTTAAACATCATTACATGCATACTCCTAGCTATGCACATCCTCATCTATCATTTCCAGAGAAAAACAAATGCTAGACCAAGGTATACTAGAGTCTGGGAAACAAGGATATACACTTCATTAACTCACTTACATATCTTGTGTGGTATTGGAAATAAGAGATATATGTGTGTGGTTAAAACCTAAGGTATATTAGATCATGTAGAACCTCCACACAAGCTTTTATGGCTGATATGTATGTATTTCATCTTCCGCAAATACTCAAACATGTGTTCTGAGGCTTCTGAAATAGTCTATATAACCTTTGTTACTTGAATGATGACCTTGCAGACCACCAAACCACTTGAATCTTCAATATAGCATACCTTATACATCCTTGAGACTATCCTCAAAACTACATGACCAAACAATTTCTTCCAGAGGAATGCGGAGCATTCCAATAGATGTCCACCATTGCTTTGTGTTGTCTAAGTAGTAACCAGTACTGTATCACTTGTAACTTTTTATGCTAAAGGTGTGGTGACTTGAAATCTTGAATATATCATGTTAATATCAGGGTAAACTTATCTTCTAAACCGCAAGACTAAATATTTCTCAATGGAGAAATGTGGACCAAAACATTGTGACTCTGCCTTAGGATATACACTGTGAATGCCTTAGTCAAATTTCTCTGACTTATTACTAAGTGCGGTACTCCAAGTTGATGAGATATACATGTAGGAATATAGGAAACATGTTAGGACATAATTTTTACCTCCGCATCATGCTTAGACAATTTTCTCTTCTTCTGCTAAGTCATCTGGACTGGTTTTCCTCTAACTTGCCTTAGACATGTCGACCCCTTAACTTTAACTAAGTCAAGTCATCTCTTTCAAATCTTCCATTTTTCATTAGCTTCTCCTTCTTCTGTACACAACCTTTGTACAAGTTTGTCCTTATATTGCCATATACTATGTTGACATCAATGACAACACATATTGCCGACAATATCCGCCTTTGTCATTGATGGCAACATATACTCCCCTTTAGATATATATTTCTCTCTCTCCCCTTTGACATCAAGGACAAAGGGCTTGATATTCTCTTCTTATATCAATTCAAAAAATGTATAGACTCCCCCTTACAAAATGCTTTCTACAAACTAAACTCCCCTTAAGATAGAGATACCTCCAAAATAGATGCTATGTATATAATATGACACTACTGTCCTCCGCAAGACTATATACATCAAAATTTGTCTTATTTATATTACTCTTACAACTCATTTAGAAGGTATAATGGCTTTGTAAATTACCTTGAGTTGTGTAAGATTGGATGTCCAGTTGGTACTTTCTAAGGCAAGCATATGATTCTCGTATTCACATTGCATGTATAGTACTTCAACTTCTTCTATGTTGCTCAGAGTTTTCATCTTTTGATCAACCTTTTCTGCTAGCCCTAGCAAACCAGACAATGAAGCAAGTCTCAAATTTACTACCTCCCTTAATTGACCAAATTGTTTCTTCAAGTTTTCTCTTTGGTCCTATAGTTGAGATAACTGTGCATGAAGATTTTCAACTTGTGCCCTTGTTACCCCATTCTTGTGTTTTGACAACTCATATGTTCCAGCCAATTTGGAGATTTGTGACTTAATGGAGTCAATCTAAGTTTCGATATTCTTTGTGGAACTTGGCCATTTTAGGCAAAATAGATACAATGTTGTGGCTTCATCAATGCAGCGCTTAAGCTTCTTCAAGTTTTCTTTCAATTTATTATGTGCCTTAGCACATTTATAAGTCATCTCAGCCATCCTCTTCTCATTTATTCTTGTTTTTGCCTCTTGTTCTACTTTCTGCTCAATGTAGGAAGAATGGTCTTTGAAAGAATCCATTAATAACTTAAGCTTTTTCTCTGGAGGTAGAGAGGAGTCAATGATTACCTCTGATAACCCTTCTTGAATTACCTTTACAACATCCTCAACCACACTAGATTTCTTCAAGTTTTCTTTCAAAAATTCTTTCCTTACTAAGGCATGCAATATGTCACCAAGTTGCAGTTTATGAAGGGGAGAAATATTTGCCAAATCAATTTGTCCTTCATTAGTGGGAATTTGCAGTAGTTGAGGGGTAATTATTGGTTGAAATTGTATTTGCAAGTCCAGTAGGTCCTTGAAAGAATCAGTCTCTAAAACACCTTGACCTCTGTCTTCTATTCCTTCTGATTCATCCTTGACTTGCTCTTCCTCCTCTGTTTCTTCCTTATCCTCTTTATCTTTTTGTTTCTCATCACTCTTTTCCTCTTCTTCCTGCCTCTCCTTATGATTATCTTCTTTCTCTTCTTCCTCGTTCCCTCTATTCTCCAAATGAGAATTAACATGCTCTACATTGGAATCAGTGTTCCTTGGAGGAGAAGTACTGCCTTTATCCAGACCCTCTGTGTTTTGTGACTCAATATTTTCCAGAGGGGGAGAATCATGTCTTGTATCAGTGTTATCTGGAGGAGGTACATTTTGTTCTACAAGGGTACCCAGAGGAGGTGAATTTATTTTATATTGACCCTCTGTGTCTGGTGCTTTAGTATCCTCTGGAGGAGCAATCTCCTCATCCTCATTACGTTTAGAGGCAGACTAATCAGATATATCTTCAATAATTCCCACATCAATTTTCATCCCCTTAAGAATTTCAGCATTTAGTGTTTCCTTTTCCAATCTCTTTATTTCATCCTTGTCTTTTGTCATCAAAATATTCAATCTCCTTTTAGTCTTGAACTCTTTTGCTAGAATTTTAGATACTTTGACTTTTTCTTCCTTAGCGATGGAGGGACAAACTTTTTCAACTGCTCTTTTCTTCATCTCATCGTCCTTACCCATAGCTTCATTTCTCTTTTTAGTAAGAACATCACTAGGGCTTTCAGGTAGTTGACCTATAATCTCAATTAATGCCACATTGTAGGTGTTACATCCCTCTTTTTGGACAAATTTTTACTATTTACTTTTACTTATTTTATGGATAGAATAGACATGTGAATATGTTTTAAGTTCATGGGAAAAGAGAAATGTTATGATTATATTATGCTTTGACCGAGATACCAGTACATTGACCACAATTTTTATGTGAGAATATTTTGACAGGAACAGGTTGATCGGACTCTCCATGAAGCAAAGGGGAGAGAAAGTATCTTCAAGGAAGAAGGATATAGACCTTTGGTTACCAACTGATATTTGCTAACTAAGTACGATGTGTAATTGATAGTGGAATTTAGTATTGAGGTAAGTCTCATTTTGTGGCCAATTCCTAGATTGTTTCAATAGGATTGTCGATGGTCAATGGGCGTTATCTTTTGAGTATGTTGCCCTTCAGTTGTGTCACTTTGTGAAAATGACATTGTTGATTAGGACATTGTCATTTGCGACTAATGCAACTTTTGACAAATATGTCATAATCAATTGTGTTCACGTCATCAAATGTGGATGGTTAAATTGCCCCATCTATCTTCGCTTGCATGTTTGTTAGCAAGTCAAAAACTAACACGAAATATCAATGCGTTGTCAAAAGGGGGAGATTAAAACTTGACCCTAAAATATCAACCATAAACTTCGTTGTTGCGGTTGTGTATTTACCCTATCGTCGTCGACAACGTTATCAATGTCGTAACATCTGATGTGCGTGCGACGTAAATGCAGTATATTCAATAGGAATGATGTCGAGAAATAGGTTGTCATTGTGAAACTAGAAAAAACAATGCCATAAATTTATGTGATTTGCATAGTGTGATATCATCGATTAAAAATTGTAATGATAATGTATAATAAACTATATAGTCATATATTGATCACTAAGTGAGAAGTAAAGGTTTCCAAGTGTTAGTAGTGGTCAGGCTAATTCTCAAAAAGATTTGATATAAGTTATTATTCATTATAGTCACTATATACCATAACAATATAATCATTATCAAGCTCGAGCTAGAATGATAACGTAAGCTGAGCATAAAAGCATCTCGTGATATTAACAACTAACCTCAACAAGGATGTTGTGTCTTGAAACTAATCTACTATCTTTTAGAAAATGTCACCACCTTTCAAAAATCCATGACAACAAATGTGTCATGAGCCCGAAAAATTATGCTACTGGGCTATCGTGGAAGGCCGAGAAAGCTTAATGCCTATCGTTAGGGATAAGACACGAGTTAGGGTTAATAAAATCAATTTTTCTCTTCTTTCTATCATTAAGAGTAAGGAAGAAGTTTTAATGGAGATAATCAGAGCACAACAAGATTAGTTTTCATGGGGGCACAATAGCTGAAGAGGAACAACGCGACTAAAGAGCTCAGGAGGATGAGAGAATTGAGTGGAAAGCTAAAACAAGAAAGACATCATCCATGTTCTTTCCTTGCCAATGTCTCATAATGGCACAAAGGCCGACATTTCTAAGAAAAATAGCCTTCATGTTTGGTGATTTCATTGTCTTTTAATAGTACTAAATACTTATTACGTTTCAATGAAAACTTGATAGAGAGATATTAACACTATCGTATATTTATTAGTAGATATTATAACTATGTCTGTGCATAGACAAATCATAGAATTTGACAGTGATGTTAAGAGTGTAATTACTCAGATAGGGTTGTGTCAACTATATACATATATTCATGCAAAGAGATTTGGAATGACACTATACAAATGGAGTATATGTGTCTTTATGATCTGGTATGTTTTAAGTTTTAGTATAAACTATACATCCAATCAATGAAGATCTTGTAAAATGTAGGACAATATGATAATAGTATCGTATGCTCTTTATTAAATAATTGTATTATCAATATGGATTACCTTCTAATAGATGAAAAGGGTGAAATGTTCCCTCATCACTTGCTTATTAATTATTCAAGATCACTAGTTGTGGAAGAGAAAGAGAAACTTAACTTTGAATTCAAAAGGATCAATGCTATCCTTTCTAAACATTTAGATTATTTACATTATTAATACTATTATGTTATTTTGGTTTAAGGGAAATGGAACCCTAACATATTTCTTTTAATTATTTAAACCTACGTTATTCGTAATCAGTTTAAGTCTCTTTTTCAATCTTTGTGACTTTTTTGAACCTAGTCAACCAATCTAGGTTGTTATCAACTTAATCTATGGCCAATATAATTTAAGTATTATATCATGGGAAATATTTTTACTAGTCGATAAGACTTGAATAATCTCTTAGGGGATAGATCATCGATAAATAATATTCTTTCTAGTTTAGAGTTGGGTAAACTAGTAATAATAATCTATTAGTCAATTATAAGACCTAGTAGGTCAAACTTAGTTCTTTTATCTCCTTAGCTTAAGTCAGTCGACTTGAGAAGACCTAGAAGGTTGATAAATTTATCACAGACCTAAACTTGTCAAGAATTGATTAAGTTGTAAGTATTTATCCTCGCTAGAACCATAGATGTGTTCTTCCTTTTGGAATCAATTGTTTGCTATCCTTCGAAATAGAGACCTTGGTGAGATAATGTCATTATGAAATTAAAATGACTATGAGATGACATAGACATAGATTTCCTTTTGAAAATTATGATTCTTCTTGTCATACAAATCCAAGGTAATCGGTGAGCCAAGAATGTGGACTTCGATTTGCTTTTGATTAGAAACTATTATTTTATGTTGATTTATTTTGAGATAAAATATACTCGAAGACATATTTAACTTCTCCTATGTTAAGATTAAAACTACTAAACCAACTCTAGGGTATAGGAGTACTGGGAGATAGAAGTTATAGTTATTATATGATTAATAGAACTTATTTTGGAACTACTTGTGCATAGAAGGCAAACGTTATCCAAATATTGCCTAGCTATGTTTTCATCTATTTCAAGTTGGGTATGTTGAGAGATTTAAAACTTAACCCCATATGATTGTTATGAATGTTGTTAAAGGTTTATGGGACATGTATGCAAAGGATGTTATATATGTGTCCATAGCCTATGGTAAAATCGGAAGTCAACAAAATTAAGGAGGCCAAGAGGTTGGAAGTAATTCTTATCTTTTATGATTCAAACCTTTTAGGGTTGATAGATTGAACTTAGTCGAAAGATTAGTTTTGAGAAAATATAGTATTCTTTTAGATATTATATGGGTGAAGGTATACCTTGATTACTATGTTTATTCATGTTACGTGAAATGTGAATTTAAGCAATGCCAAGTGGTTAGAGAAGTTAAACCCTAGAATCATAACATGAAGTATTTAGGAAACCTATAACTCTTATGTCAGATATGACATTGCCTCTACTTGACAGTATATGGTTGAGTAACCATGGAGTCAGAAATTAAGAGTCTAGTAGTACTTGTATAAATCCTAAAGTGAATCTTGGATAAAAGTCAAAACTTAGTAAATTGTTCAAGGATGATAGTATGAAGACAGATAATAAAGGGAAAAGAGGTCATAGACCCTAGAGATTGCAAGTACGCAAAGATGGACTCATATTGTAAATATATTCTAGATTAAGGATTGATCTGAATTAGATTGATTGGAATGGATTTACCGTATAGACAAGTTTGTGTCTAGAATAACTAAATGAAGGGGTAAGGACCCTAGTTAAGTTTATTTGATCTTATTTGTGAAAAGAGATAATTGTCTTGACTATAATGCTTAACCTAGGTAAGGTAACCATTTAGCTATAATGAATCAACTTAAACTCCTTTAAGTGTTGATAAGTCTTGGATTTTGGGTATTGCAAGTTGCAATGAGAATCCTAGTATGGAGAGTTAATCTGTAAGGATCATAGAACCTAGACAATATTTGGAAACTTGTGGAAAATGGAAAGATTGAATTAGAATTGATAAACTATAGATATGAACATAGTTCACCATATCCAGGATGACGCAACCTATTGGGATGATCATACTTAGCTAGAGGGTATCTAGGGTTGTATGATCAATAGTGTTATGTAGGATTCACCACCAGTACTTTGTTGGCAAATATCATAGGACATCTTAGGTCTATACTCTTTGTGAAGGGTAGGGCCACTTCCAAGGAGGAAGGTGTGCGGGAGACTGTCAGTCTGTGGTTGGAGGTAAAGATCTCCAAAGATACTTTCTCTCTCTTCAACCAGAGGTTAGCCGAGGCTTGTGATATAGAAGTCGACAATCGAGATGAAGTAATATTTTGGTGAGTTACTTTATGTAATCTTCTTTCAGTATAATTTAACATGTTATCAATCATTTGGAAATGAATAGACAAATTGTGTAATATGATGCAATCATGTTTCTTAATAAGTTGTTGATTAAACTTCAATGTTTGCTAAAGAAAAATAAAAATTTATCACCTTTTACTTCTTTGAATTTACTTCATGTAATTACTTGAATTTAGAGTTATTGAAAATTATGGATATTACAGTAGGCTCCCATATATCTGATTATTGCTTCCTCAATAGTAGATTTGTCATTGGAAGGACTTTCATCATAAAGTTCTACAACTTCCTTTAAAGCACCATATTCTGTAATTGCATTTACTATGGCCTCAAGTTGCAAGGGAACATAGTCAGGTTTCTTTACCTTCTTTTCTTTTCCTTTTCCTTTTTCTTTTGAAGACTCTCCCTTTTCAACCTTTTCACATGTTCTTTTCTTCTTACTCTTTAGTAATTCAACTTCTTCTTCTTTGTCTTCTTCAACTTCAACATCTTCAACGTTCACAGGATTAATCTTTCCTCTTCTTACCTGACTTTTTTGTCTTGGCTTCTTCTTTTCTGTGGTTTGATTCTACATTGGGACCTCAATAGAACTTCTTTTGATAGGTAATTGTGATGATCCAAAGGGGACAAAAGATGTAGCAATAGCAAATACTGATCTACTTGTTCTTCTAGGCATTTGTACAATGGGAAGAGTTTGTGCTTCTCCTAAAGAGCCTTCAAGAGATCTGAGCATGTCTTCTAGGTTAGATTGTTGGCAAGAGACACTGCTAGGCATGATAGGTGTTGTCATTCATGGAAACTAAGATCATCCCAATCATCCACATAACACAATTTGTTCACACCAGAAGTTAGAATAAGAATTTATGTAAGTTCAAGCAGTCAAGAACAAAGCAGGTGACATGGTCCGGTATCTTGGTCCGGATCTCTCTGGTGAAAAGGCATGGTTTGTTGTGGATCTAAGGTAGTTGTAGTCATTGTCAAGACACTCTAAATCTAGAATTTTGTCCTCCAAAGATGAAGGACTCAAAAGATATTATCTTCTGAGTATCAGGTTTCAATTTGATAGAACAGACAGAACAAGAATAGGCCAACCTTGCAAATGATCTTAATTTTGGATGTATAGAAGTTGTTTCTTGGGCAATTGGTGATGATAAGTGATGGTAACTGACTTGATTGATGATTTTCAAGTGTATGTTTTGGTATGCATCTCATAGTATGTATGGACCTAGCCGACAAAGCTCTAAATGTTCATGAAGCTGACTAGTAAAATGATTGTAGATCATGTTGCGAATATATATATTTGATGGAATTAGATGATTTTGGAGTGTGTGTGTGTTGCAAATATGGAGTAAAGGTGAAAGAGTAGAGATCTAAGAATCAGATGAAAATAGAACAGTAAACAAGGTAGAGTGAAGATGAAATGTGTAAGATTAATATTTTGTACTTAACTAGAACTAAATCTATGCATTAGTGGATGCTATTTATCAGTTCAAAATCTCTGTTATTCTCTTGTAATATTTCTGTAGGTAGTAAGCCTCCATTTGAGCAGTGGGATCTGGGTAGTGAGCCTGAATGCATGTGCATTCCCATTTGTAAAAATACTTTTAACAGGGTATTAATTTTTGTGGGTTAACCCCCACCGTGGTTTTTCCCTTAACTGAGTTTCCATGTAAAAAAAATCTTGGTGTCAAGTGTGTTATTTATGTTTCTGCTCATGTGTTATTGATTAATGCTAAAATATTTATATCATTAATTTGATTATAAGTTGTTAAGGAAGACTAAAGGTAGAAAATATTGAAATATGTGACAACTGATTCACCCCCCCTCTTAGTTGTCCAAACCTAAACCAACAATTGGTATCGGAGCAAGGTTCCTTTCGAAAAGTTTAACAGCTTAAGGAAGATCTGGGAAGTCAGTAAAAATGGATGAATATAACCTTTAAGGGCAATTGAATCTTGCCTTAGATGATCTTGAGAAGTTCAAGGCAGAAGTCCAAGAGATGCAAGATAACCTCAAAAAGGCTGAGAACTTCATTGAGATTTAAAAAAAAAACATTGAGCAAATCCAATGCAAAAGGAAAGGAGCAACCTTTTCAATTGGAAGACAAGGCCCTGAAAGAGAAGACAAAGGAATGTGAAAAGTTAGCTAAAGAAGTTGTTGTCCTAAAACATGAGATGGAAACTAGGGTGATTAAACTTACCAAGGAAATTGAAGATAAGAAGAAAACTAAAGAAGAAATGAAGCAAAATATGAAAGAGAGAATTGAAGAATGATGCAGATTGGATGGAATAGCTAGTCTCCTAGAATCTAATCTACAAGAAAGCAGAAACAATGAGAGAAAACTTGAGAGATAGATTATCACTCTTAGCCATGACCTAGAAATTGCAAATGAGTATAAGAAGTTCAAGATAAGCTCAGCTAAATTTGAAGCACTAATTGAAGAACAAAAAAAAGATGATGAAAAAAAGATGACGACAAGCATGATCTTAGATATGAGAAAGGTGAAAGCTCTGGATCTAGACAAAGAAAATTTCAACCAAGGAATAAAAGAAACATAACTAGAAAACCTCTGGTAAGACAACCTAATGCTCAAAGATATCCATCATTCAATGGAAATTGTTTCAATTGCAATAAATTTGGTCATAGAGCTACTCAATGCAGAAGAAGAGTAAATTAAAATGGTCCATCCTTCTCCAGTCAATGCTTCAAGTGTAAGAGGTATGGTCATAGATCAAATGAATGCAGAAGTATGATAATGAATAATACTAACAATAGAGGAATTGGCAATTCTTTCAATGGCTACTATTTTTCTTGCAATGGGTTTGGACACATGACTAATCAATGCAGATCAAGAGGAAATCAAGTTCATAAGCAATAAAATGTTGTGTGCTTTAATTGCAATAAATTTGGTCATATTGCAAGATTCTACAAAAGTAGGAACAATGGAAGAAGAGGTTTGGTAAACAAAAAACCGGATGAACAGAGACAAGACAAAGGCAAAAGAAAAATTGATGTGAATGAGATATGAAGCGAAATGAACAAGATCTAGGTAAAGAAAGATACAATAAGCAATGGTGATGGGTCCGCACTAGAATTAGGTGCTGACAATTCCTCTAGGAATTAAGTCAGGAGCTATGGCTCGTGGGGAACTGCATTGAACATCAAATTCCCCCTAGTCACTAAGTGGGTGCCTAAATCTGGCACAATAAAAGAGAATATTTTGAATTGGTTCAGAACCTTTAGAAGGATCTCTAGAAGAAAAGATGTTGATATGAAAACTTGTGGAGTGATTCATGAAGAACTGTCAAAAATAGAGTAATTGGATATAGTTAGGGCAATGCATTTATTACAATGCCAAATTAGGTTTTGCAAAAGATAAAAGGTCACTTGGTCACTCATTTGAATCATTTTGCATTTGGAGGAAACAAAAAGAAGAGCATTTGAGCTACAAATCTAGAGATTGAGGCAAAGAGCGAATTCAACTGGCAACTGATCAACCCTAACCTCGTGAAAGAAAAAGGCCTCAACCCAAATTTAAGAAGCATCCTCACAAATTAATTGAAGTTGATCCATTAGGTGCTTTTTCAAGTGTTTCATATGGTGTGCTACATGTTGAAGACATTAGGGTTTATATTCATGCAAAAATAGATGAGTTTGGAGATTCAAGGTATGTAGACTTGTTTGAGAAACAACTTAGGGATAAAAATCATGAAATTAAACCTGAGTATAAGGCACTACAGGATAAACACTTTATTCAGATTATGGGATTTCCAACATTTAATGAGGATGAATGGGTCTGATATGTTTTGAGTCGGATACATGATGAATTCATTTGGTTGTTAAAACCATTCAAGATTACCAAGGATGCTATCAGAATTGTAACTAGCTTAAACTCAACTGGAGGACTGCCCATCCTGAAAGCCGTGAAAAACCAGACAATGACTGATGCTATCAGTGCTAAGTTTGACACAAGGGCAATGGCCATTAATGATATTAGAGAACTGGATGTCAAATTCACCTCCATGGTGATTGGGTACAAGATTTACCACTCGAGTAGAGAAAATTCTGTTTCTGAAACAGCCATATATGTTGCATACAAGATAATAAAAGAAAATACTGATTATCACTTGTGTGAATTACTACATAATCAACTAATTGAAAATTTAAACAAAATCAAGAAAGATAAGAAAAACACTTTCAAGTATGGTACATTGGTTCTATGTCTGTTCCTTTACTTTATGAATGAGGTACCTAGGGTAAAAGGTGTGCACTAGAGTAAGGATGAGCCAAGTTCCATTCAAATAAGAGATCATCTTCGCAGCATTGGTGATTTCAAAGCTCAGAAAACTGCAATATGGGGTTACTCCAAGAATTTTTAGAGTATGATGCACTTAAGGGAAAGAATCCCTAAATCAGTTGTTAAAAAATACAAAAATGAAATATGCTTCATGGTTGATATTGATCAATGTCTAATGGAAGCAGTGGAACCCAGAGTTTCTTGGATCATGCCCATGGGGTATGAAGTAGATGAAAAAATCTTGAATATGTATGCTCAACATCTTCTAAGAAATCCTAAAGACACAATGGTTGAAAGATTTGGAACTTATGAGGAGTTGAATTTAAAATTACATACTAAATTCAGAGAACCTGAAACCAATAGGAAAGTAAGAAAAGAAGTTGAGTAGTTAGCTAAAAATCTGGTCCTAACTAAGGAGGCTGTGAGGAAACTCAGAGAAAGAATTGAAAAGGCTGAGAAAGAGAAACAAGATAAGAAAGAAACAAATGCTCCGGTGGAAATCTCTTCCACTTAAAGAACTACTAGGAGCTCTGCCCCTGTTCCTTCCAAGACTGCAAAACCAGAAGCAAAATCATCTAGAAAATGGGAGAAAGGGAAGAAAACAAAAGCATCCTAGACCTATGAAAGCATAAGAGAAGAAGAAGAAGATACATATTTTGACATTGAAATCAAGGAAATAAAGGCCACGGAACAAAAGTTACAAAAGTAACCAAAGAAAAGACCTCTGAAAGCAAAAGGGCTAGTAAGCAAAAGGGCTAGTAAAAGGAAAAAGACAGAAGCATATGAGGAATATGTTGAGAAGCCCACACTTTCCCTAGAGGATCTAATAAAGTCAATCACTGTAGATGGTAATCTAAAACCCATGATTGAATTCTATGATGAATATAGTGATGTGGATAAAAAGTTGCTAGAGTAAGCAACTATCAGATATCTCAACATCTACAACAAAGCACTAATTGAGATAACTTCTGAGTTGCCACAAAGTCTGGCAAATATTTTAGAGTTGAGAAAAGAAAATTCCAAGAGCAAGGACATGGAGATCAGGGAAAATGAGCTAATAAATTTGTATCCTCATATTTCACCTAATCAAATAGATATGATATTCAAGGAAGTCAAAGATGACTTTAAAAATAAAAGGAGAATGAACAAACTCATGCTTGGAGAAACAAGTGAAATTGTTAAAGAAACTCAAGAAATTCTTTTGAAAGCATTAAAAAAGCACAATTTTCCCATAGTCACAGAAGAAGTTCTGAATGGTGAAGAAGAGATCATTATCGAGCAGCAATCTGAGTTGGGTGAAGCCTCTATTTTGAAAGTGGAAAAAGTAAATCAGGATGATATAGAAATGATGGATAAAGTAGTTGATGCAGGAGATACTCCTAATCCACCTAACCCATCAGGAAAAGAAGATAATATTACTACTCCACAAAGCCCTTCGGATCAAGTAGCAAGTGGTGAGTAAACATGAAAGAGTCCCTCTATAGAGATCACAGAGAAGAGTAAAGCAGAGAAAGAGGAAGAAAAAGGAAAGAAAGATAGAGCAAAAGAAGATGGTGCAAATATTGAAGCACCTAAAGTAGATATTGAGAAATCTAATGAACAAAAGGATGGTTCAGAAATTGTTGCAAGAGATGCTATAAAAATTCTTCTTGAAAAAGAGATGATTGAGCTTGATGAGCCTAAACTACTCCAAGGTCTAACCAATCCAGATGCTCTCTCTCCAATTCAATTGATGAAAATAGTGTCATTCACCCAAGTAAAGGCTAGAGAAAAGATGTTAAAGTTCCACATGGAGGACAATGAGCTACTGGGGCTTGCAACCAGGATCTTGGAAAAGTTAATGCCTTCCTACCTGAAGAGTCCATCTGATTCCCCCTCTAGACATCTAAAAAATCTTGTAAGTTCTGTAAATACTCATTTTGAGTCCTTTGAGAAGTCTACAGAGACAAAAGTCAAAAATGAGTTTTTAGATAAGAGATTTAGTGAAATTAAGAGTCTAATAGGGTATGATAGGACTATACTTGCTATTAGTATAAAGAGTGTTCAAAATGCTCTAAGTGATGGAAGTGATATGTACAAATTATGTCTATCATGGCCCAAAGTTAGTGAAGATATTGAGAAGAAGATAAAGGAGCAAGAACAGAAGTTGTCAAATCTCTCTCAAATTTTTGATCCTCTAACAGTTTTGCCTATAAGTCAAGATTATCAAGTAATTAGCTTGACAGATGAGATAAAGAGGCTTGTTAAAGAAAAAGGCAACATTATGAAGAGAATGTGTGAGCTCCAGGGATTGATTGCCCCTAAGTTAGAGACAATGTATAATGCCCTATCTAAAGCTCAGACTGCAGTTCAAACTAGTGATCCATCAAATTTATCAAAGGCTGAAGCATATTCATTTTTGTTAAGTGGGAACATCTCTATTTTGGATGGAATGAAGAGTACTTGGGCCTCTAAACTTGTGCAAATAAAAACTAGCTTTGCAGACATTCTCAAGTTCATGTAAATAGAACTTAATGATTAGTTGTACATATGCAGTCCTATATACAAATTTTTGGAAAATTTTGGCTTGTGGACCCCACCCTTTTCCATTGATGTCAAAGGGGGAGTGAAGATCAGTGAAAAATGAGGAATCTAGCTAAGGGGGAGTATCTGAAAGTAGTGTGAACAACAATATGGAGCACAAGCTAAGGGGGAGCTATTCCAACACTTAGTCATTTTTCACTAAGTGTTGCCATCAATGCCAAAGGGGGAGATTGTTGGCAAGAGACATTGCTAGGCATAATAGGTGTTGTCATTGATAGCAACTAAGATCATCACAATCATCCGCATAACACAATTTGTTCACACCAGAAGTCAGAATCAGAATTTGTCTAAGTCCAGGCAGTAAGGAACAGAGCAAGTGACAGGGTTCAGTATCTTGGTCCAGATCTCTCTGGTGGAAAGACATGGTTTGTTGTGGATCTAAGGTAGTTGTAAGCATTGTCAAGACACTCTAAATCTAGAATTTTGGACTCAAAATATATTAGCTTCTGAGTATCGGGTTTCAATTTGACAGAATAGACAAAACAAGGACAAGCCAACCTTGTGAATGATCTTAATTCCAGATGTATAGAAGTTGTTTCTTGGGAAATTGGTGATGATAAGTGATGGTAGCCGACTTGATTGATAATTTGCAAGTGTATGTTTTGATCCACATCTCATATTATGTATAAACCTAGTTGATAGAGCAAAGTACTTGACAAAGTTCTAAATGTTCTTGAAGCCGACTGGTAAAATGATTGTAGATCATGTTGCGAATATATATATCCGATGGAATTGGATGATTTTGGATTGTGTGTGTGTTGTGAATATGGAGTAAAGGTGAAAAAGTAGAGATCTAAGATTCAGATGAAGGCAGAATAGTAAACAAGGCAGAGTGAAGATGAAATGTGTAAGATCAGTATTTTGTACTTAACCAGAACTGAATCTATGCATTAGTGGATGCTATTTAACAGTTCAAAATCTCTGTTATTCTCTTGTAATATTTTTGTAGGCAGTGAGCCTCCATTTGAGCAGTGAGCTCTAGGCAGTGAGCCCGAATGCATGTGCATTCCCATTTATAAAAATACTTTTAACAGGGTATTAATTTTTGTGGGTTAACCCCCACCGTAGTTTTTCCCTTAACCAGGTTTCCATGTAAAAAAAATCTTGTTGCAAGTGTGTTATTTATGTTTTTGCTCATGTTTTATTGATTAATGCTAAAATATTTATATCATTAATTTGATTATAAGTTATTAAGGAAGACTAAAGGTAGAAAAGATTGAAATATGTGACAAATGATTCACCCCCCCTCTCAGTTGTTCGGACCTAAACCAACACAGATTTCATTTTCTCTACCTTAGATTTTACCTTTTCTACATTCTCCTCTACCTTCCTTCTAACTGATTTATTAATAATTTCATCATAAGTGCTAATCCTTCTAGTAGAGAGATCCTTTTTCTTGTTGAGTAACATGTCAGCATATCCCACCAAATCAAACTCAAAAACCTCATATGGTAAGGTTGTGATCCAGAATGTTTTTGGCTCAACAACCTCCATATAATAGTTATCTTTATCAACCATGAATGTTATATCTTTTTTACATTTATTGACAACCTTTGATGGGATTCTCTCCCTCATCTGCATATTCTTTTGAAAGGTCTTGAAGAATCCCCAAAACAGTGTGTCATAGTTCTCATGATCATGAAAGCTAAGCATATAATCCTTAACTTGATGGGCAACTAGAGTATCTATTTTCTAGACCATACCCTTCATACCATACAATTCTTTCAAAAAGTAAAACATAAGACATATGATCAAAGAGCCATACCAGAATTTGTATCTTGATTATTTAGTTCTCTTTAGGTTGTCCAAAAGTTGTTGCTGCAGAAGCTCACATAGGTCATAATCTTTCCCTTCTTTGACCATTTGGTAGGCTGTATAGATTATACTGGTGGTGGCAGAATTTTTCTCTATTGGTGTAGTAAATCTTGTATGCAATGTTCATTGTTGCATACCAGACCCCCAAATCCTCCATATCATTCATTGTTAGTGTCCTTTTGTTAAACTTGCTCTAGTTAGTTTCATCACTTCCTCATTCTTAATTGATTTCAAAACTAGCACCGGTCCAGAGGAGCATAATCCAGTCACAAATTTGATAGCATCCTTGGTGATCAAATATAGTCAATCTAGACAGAAAAAGTTTCCATGGATTTGACTTAGTGTAATTTTAACCCATGCTTCCTCGTATCGGAAGTTTGGAAAACCCTTCCAGATATTAAGTCCTTTTGCAGCAATGTTGTCAAATTCTAGTTTTAGTTGAAAGTCATCTCCTAGTAGGTTGTCATTCCTAAACAGTTCCATTTTAGACTATCATATTCATCTATTTATAAATGGATATATATTTGAACATTCTCAGTGTGTAATACATTTGCGGGAACATGTGAAAATGCACCATATTTATCTAGTTCGGTGGATTTGAATAGGTGCTTCTTGAATTTTGGCTTTGGCCTCTCAAAAATATCTATAACAACTAGTGTTACCATGTTACAAACTTCATAAACTAGGGTTATACCAACAAAAATGAGAAATACCTGAAAATGCAGTGAATAGGGTTTGCACAAGTGCCTTGTTGAAAATCTTTTGCGCTTCTTTTACTCTTCAACACACTTAGCTTCGATCAAATGAGATTAGAAATGATCAAAGATTGCCTATATAGTCTTCTAACCAACCAAATTTTCTCTGCATTAAATCCATTCTCTATTTTGAACTAATCTACATTTTCTTATGCGAAATCTCATCATCACTTAGCAATCCTCTGCGAATCATTCAATTGCTCTAGAAATTTGATCAAACCTCTTCATATCATTATCTTAACATATTCATATCATTTTTAGCCAGAATGTTGAGGATTTCAGCATCTTATTCTTTCAAGGGTTTTGAAGAAACTTGCAATGTAACTTCCCCTGAATTAGTACCTTAACCTTTTAGTTACTGAAAGATCCATTTGCACTAGGAAGAGGTCTGAAAACTTTACATTCTTCCTTATTCTTCCATACTTTTCTCATTTCCTTCTTTTACTGAACAATATCAATCATCTTCTAAATAGTAGAGGGCCTTGCACTCTTTCCCCTACAAAAGCTTGCAATGTGTCCTATTTTATTGCAATTATAGCAGGTGGTATTGGACTACGAAGCATAATCACCTCTTATTACATTAGATCTATAGTCAATAGCCTTATGACCATACTTGTTACATGTGTAATAATAACCATAGAAGAATTGAGAGGTCCTAGCATTGTTCTTATTCATGAAACTATTCTTCATCATTTTTCTTCTGTATTCATTAGCCTTATGATTAACTTTATTGCAAGCATGACACTGACCATGAGAGCTTATAGCATTGTACCTAGGAGGCCTGAATGAATTCTGATTCATCTTGCTTCTACATTCAACAGCCTTGCGACCAAATTTATTACAAGCATAGCAGATACCATTGAAATCTTGAGGATGCCTGATAGGAGTAGTTTGTTTAGGTGTAGGATTCTAAAATTCTTCTTCTTATTCTTCCTTTATCTCTAGACAGCTATGAATTCATCTTATTTTATATCTCTGGACGCATTCTTCTTAGGATCTTCAGTGCATGCCTCTTCTTTCTTTGTTTCAGATTTTCCTTATGATTGAAAGTTATCATATAAGTTTGCAGAAGCATTGATTATAGGACTTTTCCCCTTTTCAAAACCAAGGCTTGATTTTTCTTTTGTAGGCTTTTGAGAGTTAATTATCTCATCAAGAATTTCATATCCTCCTTTTAGTTTTAGTCCCTTGTCAATCTGTTGTTTTACCTCTTCCAGTTCTTTCCTTAGAGTGACAACTTCTTCGTCAAGTTTTGAACATTCAACTGCTTGCTCATTGAGCTTCATGTTTAGGCAATCTCCAATCCTTTTTTCTTCTTCAACCATGACTTTAAAATTGGAGATCATATCTTTTGTCTCCTTAATCTTGATGTCACCTCCTTTATCTTCTTTTATTTGAGCTTTCAATTTGCCAATTTCTTATTTTGATTCTTTTGATTTTATCTTCAATTTGTCAATTGTCTCCTTTGCTTTCTCAAGCATATTTTTATATTCTATGTTTAGTTCTTTTGCTTCATCCAGATCATCAAGGGATGACTTGACCTTGTTATGGGTAGCCAATAGAAGATATCAATTGAATGCAAATGAAGATTAAATAGAGGAATGAAAAATACATAGAAATAATAACGAGAGACAATTTAAACATCCAAACTTGGGCTACATCCACCAATAGAGAGTCCAATATTATTATCCAGTAAATCAAACCAATTACATCCAGCAATCCTTGCAACTTAATACCATTGCAAAATGCTACAATCCGTCAATGAAAACCCTAACCCTTAGTTGATTTTATCAAGCCTTATGTCGGTTACAAAAATAGGGTTTTTTTATGCTACCCCTTGATCCCATCTTGGGGGCACTGTCCCCAAACCCTCACAAGGGGTGCTACCCCTTGAGCCTATTAAATGATTTGGGGGGAAACTGCACCGATAAAAGTAGGGAAAATTTAACCTCTGAGTTTGATTAGGCTCCATATAACAACAATCTCCCACTTGGAGACTGATCAGACTCCACACCATATCATATCCCGCTTGGAGACCGATCATAACACCATTGACCCTATAGCTCCCGCTGGAAATAAGCACCCTGGACTCTACTATTTTGTTGTTTGTTTTCAGTCGTGAAGACTAACTAAAGTTGAAGAGGAGCTCAGCTTCTCCCTTGTCACTGCCTTTGTAAACATATCTGCTGGATTTTCATCTGTATGTATCTTTTCTAGCTGTAATTGTCCATCATCCAACACTGACCAAATGAAGTGATACCTCAACTATATGTGTTTGGTCTTTGAATGCAAGGCAAAATTCTTTGCAAGATGTATGGCACTTTGGCTATTCGTAAACAAATAATTGTTAGCCTGTTGTTTGCCCAATTCTTCCATGAGATTGCAGCCATATCATCTCCTTGCTAGCCTCTATTGCAGCAACATACTCTGCCTCCATGGTGGATAAAGCAACCACCTTTTGCAACCGTGAGATCCAACTCACTGTTGTCCCACCTATAGTAAATACATAACCTGTAGTACTCCACCTATTATCAATATCCCTTGCCAAATATGAGTCTACATAACTTGCTAAATCAGTATTAGAGCTCCCAAAACATAAATATTTATTGGATGTACCTCTCAAATATCTAAGAATCCATTTTACCACATTCTAATGCTCTAATCTGAGATCACTCATATACCTACTTACGACTCCTACAACATGTGCAATATCCGGTCTTGTGCATACCATGGTGTACATTAAACTTCCTACAACTAAAGCATATGGTACCTTGGACATTTTTTCTTCTTCCTCTTGTGTCTTAGGACACATCTCCTTAGTCAATTTCAAATGACTAGGTAAAGGTGTGCTGACAGCTTTTGCATTCTCCATATGGAATCTCTGCAACACCTTTTCAACATAATCAGCCTGAGATAGAGTCAAATTTCTGTTCTTCCTATCTCTACAAATTTTCATACCAAGGATTTATTTTATTGCCCCCAAATCCTTCATAGCAAATGACTGTGCTAACTGATGTTTTAACTCTCTTATGTGATCCATGTTAGACCCTGCTACAAGCATTTCATCAACATATAAACATAAAATAATGTAGTTGTCATTATCCAACCTCTTAAAATAAACAGGATGATCAGAATTACACTAGTTGTAGCCTTGCTCAGCTATAAAACTATCAAATTTCAAATACCATTTCAGAGGTGCTTGTTTTAGGCCATGCAAACTCTTCTTCAATTTGCACACTAGTTTCTCCTTACCTTTGACCTCAAATCCTTGGGGTTGTTCCATATATATCTCCTCCAAATCACCATGGAGAAAGGCAGTTTTCACATCTAGCTATTCCAAATGCAAATCTTCAGTAGCCACAATACTTAAAACAGTACGAACAGAAGTCATCTTAATAACTGGAGAAAAAATCTCATCAAAATCAATGCTCTTTTTCTGTGCAAATCCTTTTAAAACTAACCTGGCTTTAAATCTGTTCTTACCTCCAGCTTCCTCTTTCAGCCTATAAACCCATTTGTTTGGTAAAGCCTTTTTACCTACAGGCAACTTACATAATCCCCAAGTCTATTTTTTCAGCAAGGAGTCCATTTGTACTTTCATTGCAAGCTCCCACTGAACCTTTGTATCCACCTACATAGCTTCATCATACCCTTCTGGTTCACCAACATCTGTTAACAAAATAGAATACAAAAAGGGAGAAAACCTTTCGGGAGGTCTACTTTGCCTTGTTGACCGTCTAACATTCACTAGAGTTTGTGGTATTTCTTTTTGATGTTGCAGAGCATGAGGAACCACTGGAACATCACAAATTGGGGTATCATCTAGCACCACATAATCCTTTTCTTTCTTCACATGTTGCAACTAATCTTTGTACAACACCTTCTCATTGAATATAACATCCCTGCTTCTCACAATTTTTTGATTTTCAAAATCCCAAAGCCTATAACCAAATTTATCAATGCCATATCCAATGAAGATACACTTTTTAAATTTTGCATCCATCTTGGTTCTATTTTTAAAATCTACATGTGCAAATGCTTCACATTTGAAGGTTTTGAGAAAAGAATAACTCACCTTCTTACCTGTCCATGCTTCCTGTGGAATACCACAGCCCAAAGGAACTAAAGGACCTCTATTAATTAAATATATAGCAATATTGACAGCTTCTACCCACATGTTTAAAGGCAGCCTAGCATGCAATCTCATGGTCCTTACACGCTCCATTATTGTCCTATTCATGTACTTAGCACTCCATTTTCCTATGGAGTCCTTGGAATTGTTTTTTGCCTACGGATTCCATTAAAGGAACAATAATCCTTAAATTCTTTGCTTCAATACTCACCACCATTATCATATCTGAGACATTTTAATCTTTTACCTGTCTCATTATCAACCAAGCTTTTCCACTTCTTAAATGTTTCAAATACATCAGATTTCTTCTTGAGGAAATAAATCCAAACCTTTCTAGTTGCATCATCTATGAATGTAACATAATACTGAGAGCCACCAAGAGAAGATACTTGAGCCGGTCCCCATACATTTGTATGCACAAGCTCCAACTTTTCATCTTTCTTTTGCTTCCCATCCTTGAGGAAATTAACTTTCTTTTGTTTGTCATACACACAACTTTCATAGAAATCCATATTAATACATTTCAGACCTGGTAAAACTTTCTTAGAATGAAGTACCTTCATACCTTTTTCACTCATATGCCCAAGTCTGTTATGCCACAGTGTTGTCTCAGAACCTGCAACAACTGTTTTAGTCTCTTCCTGCGAACCTACAGCAACTGTTCCTGAACCTGTTTGTTTTTTCTCTGCAATAGCTAAAGTAGAAGGAATAGCATAACTTGTACAATGATATAAGGTGCCTACTTTCACACCTTTTGCTACTATTAAGGCACCTTTTGAAACCTTCCAATTTTTATCAGTAAATGTAACAATGCAACCTTCATCAGCTAGCTGCCCTGCTGAAATTAAATTCCTACTTAGCCTTGGCATGTGCCTTACCTCTTGTAATAGCCAATGATTCCCATTCTGTAACTTAATCTTTATTCTTCCCTTTCCAACAATCTGACAGGGTTCGTTATCTCCCAAATAAATCAGCCCAAAATCCCCTTGGACATAATCAAGAAAATAACTTCTATCGGGTGTAGCATGAAATGAGTCCCTGAATCTAAAACCCATGAATCATTAGCATTATCTAAGGAAAGAATCAAAGAATCATATTCAAATTTATTACTTACCAGATTTGCCTCCTTATGGCTTTCTTATTTGTCTCCTTCTTTATTCTTCCGAGACCAACAATCTTTCTTCAAATGACCTGGTTTCCCACAATACCAGCAATCCTTCTATCCTCTGGTTTGGGACCTCTTGTCCTTTGATTTTCCTCATGACTTCCCGTGACCTCCAAAACCTTTTCCTCTCTCCTTTGATCTACCTTTGCTTTCTGCATTCAAAACACTACCTAATGTCGACCCTCTTGAGCTTTTCCATTGTATTTCCTCACTAAGGGTAACACCAACAACATCATCAAATTTTAAAGTGTTTGAACCAAAGACAGAGTTACTTACAACCATTACCAAGTTATTCCAACTTTCTGGAAAAGAACATAAAACCAAGAGAGCCCTCACCTCTTCATCAAATTTCACTTTTACAAAAGTTAACTAACTGGTAATCATATTAAACTCATTTAAATGATCTATGACAGATCCACTTTCAATCATTTTTAGATTAAACTAATGCTTCATGAGAAAAACCTTATTTGAGGCTGAGAGTTTTTCATATAATTTAGCCAAAGCTTTCATCAGTTCACTTGTTATCATCGCTTCTGTTATATTGAATGCCATAGATGGTGCCAGGCACAACCGAATGGTTCCCATTACCTTTCTGTCTAGAAGATTCTAATCCTTATCAGTCATTCCTACCAATTTCTTGGCTACTCCTTTTAGTGGCCTCCATAAATCCTTCTGATAGAGATAATCCTCCATCTACATCTTCCATAACTAATAGTTATGCCCATTGAATTTATCTACCTTCAATTTACCCTCATCCGCCATTGCTTCCACTTAACCATGAGACTTCCACTCAACCATGAGACCTTCCTGCAGACGATAATTGAACACAACCCACTCTGATACCACTTGTTAGGGTTAGCCAGCAGAAGATATCAATTAAATGCAAATAAAGATTAAACAGAGGAATGAAAAATACATGGAAATAATAACAGTGAGACAATTTTAACGTGGTTCACCCAAACTTGGGCTACATCCACCAACAGAGAGTCCAATATTATTATCCAGTAAATCAAACTGATTACAACTAGCAATCCTTGCAACTCAATACCACTACAAAATGCTACAATCCTTCAATAAAAACCCTAACCCTTAGCCACTTTTATCAAGCCTTATGTCGGTTACAAAAATAGGGTTTTTTTATGTCGTCCAATAAGAAAATAACTCTCTCAAGGGGCATTGCCCCTTGACCTCATCTTGGGGGCACTGCCCCAAACCCCTACAAGGGGTGCTGCCCCTTGACCCTATTAAATGATTTGGGGGGAAACTGTGCCAATAAAAGTAAGGAAAATTTAACCTCCGAGTCTGATTACGCTCCATATAACAACAGAGCTCCCCTTCAAGGTCCACTTCACACTCATATGGATCAAAGTCCCAACCTTTAGGTTCCATTGCTTCAAGATCTAGTTTAGGAATAAATACATCATTATTCATAGCTTCAAATTCCATGTGTTCAAGTACAGGATCTACCTCAACTATTAGGCTTCTCAAAGGCACTTGGCTCTGATACCAATTATTGAACACACAGTGATGCTGAGAGGGGGGTGAATCAGCATATATTAAAACTTGACTACTTTAATTGCAGATCAAATCCATTTACTTAGAGAATAAAAAGTAAAACAAACAACACATTCATCAACACATTAACACCAAGATTTTTACGTGGAAAACTAAAAACTGGGAAAAACCATGGTGAGTGTTAGCTCAAAAAATGATGCTCACTTCTATATAAAATTTTACAACATTGTTTTAGGGATACAACCCAAGGAAGATACAACTCCTTGCTAACTTTTTTTAGGGTTACAACCCAAGGAAGCTACTAATCCCTATAGAAAGCTCACTGCTACAAAGAATTACAATGATAAATAAAAACTGTGAACTGCTATGGAAGAAGCATCTATATCATGTTGATATTGTAGTCCTCTTTTCTGCACAAATACTCCATCATACTAATTCTACACACTTAATACTTCTCATTCTATTTTTTTCACTTTTGCATCCTCCTCTTTCTTTCACCAATGACTTTGATCTCCTATAAATACCCTCTGCAACACTTCAAAACATTGATCAGGTTGACACCATAAAAATATTTATATGAAATATGTAACTCTTCAATGGTCAGCTTCAATACATACAATATGTTAAGGAAACTTGTTGCAAACCTTAGGACTTCATGAAAGGATTCAAGGAACATCACTTCACATCTTCCAAAGTCAAAACAATTGAACAAGATCCACCGCATATAACAAAAACTAATCTGTCAGCCCAAATTATACAAAAATTACTAACTGATTATCTTCATACCACCGGGTAGAAACCAAAAACATCATGTGGACCAAGAATTCAACATTGTACTACCTTAAGATCACTCAACCACCTTTCTACTAAAGTATTAGATCAATCTATACATCTGCAAGACAAGAGATATGATGAACTGTTGGAAATAAAGTATTTCAAACTAACTATGATACTCCACTACTCAAGATAAGGCATTGAGGTACATAAAAAACCCTAAAACCTTTAGCGATGAACTTAAACATCATTACATGCATAGTCCTAGATTTGCACATCCTCATCTATCATTTCTAGAGAAAAACAAAAGATAGAGTAAGGTGTACTTGAGTCTGGGAAACAAGGATATACAACTATTCATTAATTGACTTACGTATCTTGTGTGGTACCAGAAACAAGAGATATTTGCATGTGGTTAAAACCTAAGGTATATTGGAGCATGTAGAACCTCCGCACAATCTTTTATGGCTAATTTGTTTGTATTTCATTTTCCACAAATACTCAAACATGTGTTTTGAGGCTTCTGGAACAGTCTGTATTACCTTTGTTACTTGAAAGTTGACCTTGCGGACCACCAGACCACTTGAAGCTTCAATATAGAATAAGTCTTACATCCCTGAGCCTGTCTTCAAAACTACATGAGAAAACAATTTCTTCTAGAGGAATTCAGAGCATTCCAATAGGTCTCCACCATTGCTTTGCCCTGTCTAAGTAGTAACTGAAACTCTGTCACTTGTAACTATTTTTGTTGAAGGTATGGTGACTTGAAATATTGAATATATCATGTTAATATCATGGTAAACTTATCTTCTAACTGCAAGACTAAATCTTGCTTAGTGGAGAAATGCGAACCAAAACTTTGTGACTCTTCGTTAGGATATGCACTATGAATGCCTTAGTCAAATTTCTACTACTTATTACTAAGTGCAGTACTCCAAGCTGATGAGATATACATGTAGGAATATAGGAAACATGTTAGGACATAAGTGTTTACCTCCACATCATGCTTAGACACAAGACTAATCACCGCATCATACTTAGACAATTTTCTCTTCTTTTTCTAAATCATCCGGACTGGTTTGCCTCTGATTTGCCTTAGACATGCTAACCCCTTGACTTTAACTAAGTAAAGTCATCTCTCAAATATTTCACTATCCATCAACTTCTCCTTCTTCTATACACAACCTCTGTACAAGTTTGTCCTTATATTGCCATAAACTATGTTGACATCAATGACAACACATATTGCCAACAAAGATAGTGTTTGCACTAATTTATGCTTAGATGGGCTAGTTCATGGTTTTGAAAATGATGATAATTGTTTTCTTGATCATGAAATCCTATGGTTTGTCCCTCTTGATAGTGATCTTGATGTTGCTAAGGTAAGGGAGTTGAAGTACAAGATCTTTGTTATTCATTAGGTGTGCTTCATTGCTTTGTTGATCTTGAGGATGATTCTTACACCTTGCTTGTTGTAAATGAGAAAGAGGAATATGAAAGTGTGCATGATCTAGTTGTTCTAGGTGATGAAGTTCTCAACCTAGATGAATTTTTAGAACTTGGGTTGGAGCAGTTGTCTTCTATTGATGATGAATGTATTGTGGACTTCTAAACTTGTTTATTGAGCATTCTCATGTAGAAGTTGTCTTAAATGGGTCAAGATGCTTATTTGCAAAGAGAAGAAGAACAAGTCATAAATCACTTTCTTAGTAGCAATATTTTTACAGTAGGTTGCAATGAAGGATATGGAATAGAGAGACAATTTGAAGATGTTGAGAGTGAAAAATGGATTTGAATCAAATCTTTGATTCAATCATGGAATAATACATCAACATCTGTGGAACAAATGGGTTGTAAACTTTTAATGAATTTGATCAGTCACATGATACAACCCATCTTGAATTTGTACCTATGCTAGATAAATTTCAGTTTGAAGTTTAGAAGGATGTTTTTATTCATGATGGTTTGTGTGTGGCTCTAGACATGCATCATGCTACCATAGAACTTGAAGATGAATAGTTCCATGTGGGTCAACATGATGATGGTTCCTATTATTTGTGGCTGCCATGTCCTTTTGACAATCATTTCCACTTCCATCATGATGATCTCAACATTGGCAGTTTACATGCACATGCTTAGAAGAAATATTATTTGTTGTTGCTATGTGATGAACACAATTTTGGTTTGAGGGAGATTAACTCTTTTATTTATCTTACCTTTGATAGAGGTAAGAAGTGTGCAACAGTTTGTCTGTGGACCTGCTCTATGGATCTCCTTTGCATGGTCTGACCTACAAGTACCTGTAATTTTTTACTATAGCCATCCTCAAGTTTATGTATGCTTCATGCCTTTGCTTGTAGGTTCTTGTCATGTACATATATTTGTCCTTGTGTTTGTTTCCCCCTTTTCTCTCCTCATTATGGTTTGCCTTTTTGGTTTGCTTCCTAGAGATAGTTGGATTCTCATTGTACCTGAAAGAGACACGTGTCCCCAACTAGAGCCAATTTTGGGACACAATCTAAAAAATTTTAAATCTACCTAAGTCCTTACTTATTTGGTATTTTTTCCTAAATGTTACCTTTTTGTTTCCCTCATGATCCTTTAATGTGTTGAGAATTACAAAATCTAAAATATTCTAAGTCTAGAGGGCTTTTCCTTTGATTTTTCTGGCATTTTTAGCTTTTCAAGGGTTTCAAGGACATTGGAACATGTCCCTAGATCCTCATGTTCCCCAATTCCCTAATCCCCCAAAACCCTAAAGTCCCTAGTTCCCTTGTTACTCATGTTCCCTGGTCCCCTAGAACCCCAAAACCCTGAATTCCCCAATTCCCTAGAAACCTGAAACCTTGATTCCCTAATCACTTAGAAGTCTAAAACCCCAAAGTTCCTTAAATGTCCCTCTAAGCCCCCAACCCAAAAATGCTCAGAGTGCTCAAAATCAAGTAGGCAATTAGAATTTCAAAGGATCTTCACACTTTTTCACTTGGTTCCCATGTCCTTAAGTTCCCTAGTCGCCTAGAAGTTTGGAATCTTGAAAATCCCTCAAATGTTCCAAAATGCTATAGAGCTCACCAACAACTTCATGGATCATTATGAATGGTCAATTTGAGCTCTGTAACTACTCATTTTGGGTGGTAAACTTATCCTTTCTTTTTCTAGTTCACCTAGCATGCATTTTGAGGCATATTTTTAGGGATTTTGGCATTCAATGCAATGGTTGTGTTTGAATCTCCTATCATGCAATAGATTCTTGCAAGTAGATTAGGGAACAATTTTTCAAATGCTATAAAGGCAAGGTTATTTTCCATTGAAGGGTTGGTCATTCTAGTTTCCATACACCTGAAGGTGCCAAGTTTCTTCTAGGGTTTCAACTCCTATTCGTCTAGTTTGTCTAGAAAGTGAATTATTTGTGATTCATGGAAAGATTGTAATCATGCAAATGATATTTATTATTGAATGTCTCCATGATTGTTAGATCTTTAGGGAGGCTCCAAACTCTATTAGAGTTTCCTCTTGCCACACTTTTTGGTATGATTGTAACACATATTTGATGAATGTGATGGCATTTCAATTCATTACGCTTCATATAATGGTCATTTTGTTCATATGGATGTCTGCATTATGATGATGGATTATTAAGTATATTATAATAGTTGATATCATATCTTGATGTATGCTTATGCTTGGATCAACTCATGTTATGCTTTCATCCGATCATTCTTTCTGATAAACTATGACTCTATTAGCCACTAGATAGGCATCAATCCTAGAAGTTATGATCAATCATATTCCTCAAAACAAACAACATTTTAAACCAGTAGTTTAGGATTAGGTTTTGGTTTATGTGTAGTTCATGATTCAATGTTATAACTAGGAAAATATCTTTATTAAACTATTTCAAGTGTTGGTCCTAGTGAATCATGTGTGTATACCTTCATCTTGCATTTCTTGTAGTGATGGTTTCATCAACTTAATAAGAGGTTTTAAGTGCAGTTGGTTAGTCTGTGACCTAGTGACAACTTTAGGGGTTAAAGTGTACTTTAGATACAACTACAAAATTCACTCTATTTAATCTTTTGTTGTTTTCAATCCTATTTAAAAATACCTCTAGGAACACCCTCCTAAGTTTAGTTGAGCTCAAAGTGTGGAAGAGATTATCCACTCTCATTAATTTCCCTTTAACCACTCACAATATGTTGATGAGTTGCTTGATTCACCCTTAAGAGGAAAAGTCCCTAGCCTTGAGGTGAGTTGATCCCTCTAGGAATGTGAGCTATGGTTTAAGGACCCAATAGGTTCTTTGACAAACCAAAGATGTGCAAAACTCTTGAGAGGCCTTTAATCCTCCCATCACTAAATTTGATCTTGACTCTACCACATCTAACAATACTTAGGAATGTATTTTCATCAAGGTAGACTTTTCCATCATCAACCTTATTATACTATGAAAATCACTCCCTATGGGGAATCATGTGAAAAGAAGCTCCAAATTTGATCATCCATGCATCCTCAAATATATGCATAACCAAGGGCACAATGAATAGATTTCTACATTCATCTTGAGAAGTCCTCAAATCAAAATAATCATTTGATTCATTCTTGTCCTTATTCTTATCCTTGTAGTCCTTCCTTATGTGGTATTTCTTACCATTATGCCAACACTTTACCTTGGATTTACCAAGAGACTTAGATCTCCTCTTATACTTAGATCTTCTATATTTCTTTTTGTTCTTTTCCTTGCCTTTCTCCTTTAATCTACCATGAACCATTAATGCATCCTGGATGAAATCCAAAATTTTCCATCTCAACTCCTCCAAGAGTAGACCACCCACCACTTCTTCAAGGATAAGCTTGGTGGTAATACTATTGATTACCATCACCAAGTTGTCCCACAAGTCTAGTAAAGAACATAAAAAAGTAATACATTGATCCTCATCATCCATTTGCATGCCCACATATTATAACTCTCTCACAATGATGTTGAATGCATTTATGTGCTTTGCAATTGAGTCCCCATCACTCATACTTAAAGAACATAGTTTCTTCCATAGAAAAATCTTATTTACTAGGGATTTAGATTGGTACATGTTACCCAACTTCTTACAAAGGCCCTCTGTGGTGGGTTCTCTCAATACATTCAAGAGCATTGAATTTGTCAAATAAAGTCTAACTAAGCTTCTATATTTTTGATCCAACACCTACTAATCTTCATTAGCCATAGATGCAAGTTCCTTTCCAAATACCACAATCCATAGATCTCAATCTATGAGTAGATCCTCCATTTTAAGCCTACACAAATCAAAATTTGTGCCATTGAATCTATCCATCTCCAACTATGATGTGCTTGCTATCTTTCATGAAACAAGATCTCTCCTATATGTAGCTCCCACTAAAACCAAGATTAATAGAAAAATGATTATCCCTAACCTAGGATCTCACATGCTAGCTAGGTGCTAATATAAAATGAAAGGAAGTTAGGTGAAACTTCCTACTTGATTTATGAGTGGAGTAGTGCTAAATAGTTAAAATAACACAGTTTTAGAAAGATATATCATACATGAAACACATTTGACATAGTAGTACCCTAGGAAATCCCTTTCAAGTAAAACAACAATGAAGAAGTCTCAATGTATTATTTAGTAATCAGAACAATGTGGTTACAATACACTCTTCAAAGTATCCACCCCTCTATACAAGCACCAAATATGCCTATAGAAATTGTAGCAATATGATATTATTGCAAATACAAGTACTACAATCTCCATCCTAGGAATCCAATTTATAAACAAGGTCCAACTAGGAAACCACAAATGGATTTCAAAAATTATGAGCTAAAACCATGGACAAACATAGCACCCAAAATGCATGGACTAGGTTCCAATGCTCCCCTCCATGATGGCTTGACATGCCAAATCTAAAATGTAACTCCCATTAAATATTCTACCCACCAAACTAGGGCACTCCACCTTGGACTTATTCCTCCTTTACAAAGATGTTTTATGATGTGTCATTACTACATGTCATAAGTTGGTCAATTTACATGATCCACTTTGTAATTGCCTTTTTACATGATCTTATATGTGTCATAATACAACTAACACATAGCATAGAGTGCCACCTCAAGTGAGATGACCTTTTCCATGTGGGCACATAAATTTAATACAAAATAAATAAATAATTTGAATGTTGGGATATGAAAGGTTATGACACATAATCCTAACATATCTTTTGGGATTGTGGAAAGACCAAAAATGTACTTGGCATGGGGATCTGGATTGAGAGTTCTCAAGTCAATCCCTTTGCAATGAACATCTATTCATTATCTAAAAACAAAACTTAACTTGGTTCAATACATAACCACATCATATTTTTTTAAATAAAAATAAGGTTCTAATGAAATCATTTCATAAAATTAAGATTGAGAAAGAATTATTACAAATCCATAATTCATTACAATGAATGATCAATCTAACATTTATAAAGTACTTATTACATCTGCATCATCATCTTGATGCTTAAAGTACTATTACTCAAATAAATACTATTACAGTAATCTAAATGAAGTACAATATACATGATTGTAAATTAAAGTCTTCGACATAATCAACTACAAGAGGGAGAGCATCACTTGAGTGCTTTTACCTCCAACCCCAAACTGGTGGTACCCCACACACCTTCCACCTAGAAGTGGCCCTACCCTTCACAAGGGAAGTGGATTAGGAAATCGACAAGATCCAGCATGCCATCTAAGAACTAGTGCTATGTCTATTACAAAAAATCTATTATACAACTCTAGATCCTTCTAGCTAAGTATAACATGATACTGATTATTATGTAATACTAATGAGACACTATGAACTGACAATGCAAGCATTGATTTTGCATTACTTTGGCCAAATATTCTAATAATCATACACATTCCTAAATGGATATGTGTGTCGTATGTTCACACACCTCTATCTCAAACTGGTTAACACATGGCTTTATTTCTCATGTCATAAATTATTAAAAGTGTAACTCTAGTCACAATCATATCAATTCAATTCATTCATTGATACTATTCTAGGCTTGGCTAGGTGATTTGGATAGTTTCCTTCATCTACAATTTCATCTGGTCAAGTATTGAATGACATAGTGTATGTTGCAAGTATGAGGTGAACCAGTGTTGTCATTGATGTCAACATACTCATATTGCATTGACAAGAAGGATTCGATGAGCAGTGTGCTGAGGATATTGAGAAAATTAGCCTCAGTCAGGAACAGTGAAGAATAGTGATGAGAAGAAGGCAAATGTATTGTATAGGATGCGAACCGGAGGATGTGGATTAAAGGGTTTGTAGATATGAGTCTTGAGATGCTTCAGTTAAGATTTCAGAGGTCTGCATGAAGATCTGAAGGAGTTGTGGCTGTCGGTGTGGAACCGGTTCCGGCAGGTGTTCAGAGGTGACAGAGGATCATAGAAAGGTCCGGTGAGGTCCGGAATTGTATAATCCTAATCTGTAGATTGGAAGGAGTGTTTGGGAAGTCCTTTTGATGTGTCATCTCGAGTTGTGTATGATTTGGAGGTCCAGAAGTACCTTTTGCATTGTGACAGTGGCGACAGACTGTGTTCTTGAAGTTTCAGATAAGGAAGAGAAGAGATTCCAGTAAGTAGAGGAAGTGCGGATGTACCTGGTCATTCAGATAGGCTTGGAAATGTCCGTGGATCATGTTTAGGTTGTGTTTTTGGTCCGCATTGATGGTAGAGCCCGAAATTGAAGATATTCTTCCGGATGAAGTTCTTGCTCTGATTAGCCGACCGAATGAGTTGTTCATCCTGCGAATGTTCTTGTGATGGCCGACCGGATGTGTTATTTATCTTGCAGATATTCTTATGGTTGATTGCTGACTTAGATGATTGTTCCTAAGTTGATGTCTTGTATAAATAAAGGTTTGTGAGTTCATTTCGAAGTGTGGATTGTGTGGATGAGAGTGGTGTAGCGAAGAGAAGTGCAAAAGGCAGAGCAGAGGTTTTGGGCTTAAATGGAACTGATCCGGACATGGTAGAGATGTCATTCTCCAGTTCAAGACTGTGATTCTTATCACTTTGTAGACAGTGTGTCTCCTTGTAGGCAGTGGGCCTCTTTGTGAGAGTGTGCTCGGGCAGTGAGCCCTAATTGGCAAGTGCCATTCTTTTTCTTATTCTTTTAACAGAGAATAATCCTTGGGTTAATCACCCCGTGGTTTTTCCCTTAACCAGGTTTTCCACGTCAAAATCTTGGTGTTCAATGTGTTGATGTTTATCTGCTCTTGTGTTTGTGTGTTTTACTTTCATGGATGATTAATTGATATGATGTTAACTAACAAAGAAGAATCAAGTGTTTGAAGTAGAAAGCAAGTTTTTATACAACTGATTCACCCCCCCTCTAAGTTGTATGCCCTAGATCCAACAATTGGTATCAGAGCCAAGTTCCTCTGAAAGGAGCTTAACCGCTTGAGGTGATCCAGGATGTCGTCATACAAGAAGGATAGTTTGAAGTTCGATGGAACCAACTTCATTCTCTGGAAGGGTCGCATGAAATGTCACTTGGAATGTATGGGAAAAGCATACTTGGCCATGGTCTCAAAACCATATGTACCTCCACAAGGTGGTCTAACAATTCTGAATGAAATCACAGATGCTGAAAACAATCTGCAGACCAAGGAAGCTCTTCTAAGCGCATTGAATGACTCAGATCTCTCAAATGTTATTGACCTACCAACTACATATGAGATCCTGACTAAACTGGAACTTCTGTATGAAGGAGATGAGTTTGTCAAGAGTGCAAGGTTGCAAAGTCTGAAAGGGAAATTTGAAAGATTGAAGATGAGAGATGATGAAAACATCACTACTTTTATGCCAAGAGTGAATGAGCTGGTGTGTGGAATTAGAAATGCTGGTGGAACTCTAGATGAAAATGAGATTGTTTGCAAAATCCTTAGATCCCTTCCTGCTGCCTACAAAATCAAGGTTGCTACAATTGATGAATTCAGAGCCCACACAACTATCACAAGAGAACAATTGGCTGGCAAACTAGCTGCATTTGAAATGACCGAGTTTGGAGATGATCCTCCCAAGACTAAATCTGCTTTCAAAGCCAGTGCCTATGTGAAAGGCAAACAGAGATTTGATCCGGGAGAAAACTCTTCAAGGAAGATGTCACGGTATGATCAAGCAAGAAGAGACATGGAAGAAGAAGAAGCAGAAATGGCTCAACTTGAAGCCCTCATTGCAAAAAGACTGCTAAGAGGATCTGGCAAGTATGAAGGAAAACTACCCTTTAAGTGCTTCAACTGCAATAAGATTGGTCATTTTGCCTCAAGATGTCCAAAAAGATCTGCAAGGACTAATACTAACAGACAAAGGTTTCAAAAGAACTGCTATTATGTTCATGAAGAAGATGACAATGAAGGAGTAACAGATGATGAATCAGAACTAGGAAGCAAATCCGGAAATGAATGGGTGTTCATTGCCATCAAGGAAGAAGATTCAATACTCTCTGAATCTGTCAATCACAAGGTTGTGGAAAAATCTTTCGCTGCTCAAGTGGAAGAAAAGGATGATTGGGTTATTGACAGTGGATGTTCTCACCATATGACTGGTGACAAGGATGAGTTCTTGGATTTGGAAAGGTATGAAGGAGGAATGGTAAAGTTTGGTGACAATTCTGCTGGCAGAATCAGAGGTAGGGGAACTATTTCCTTTGATGGAAAGAGCAAAATAGGTAATGTACTATATGTTGAAGGATTGAAGCACAATCTTCTCAGTGTTGGTCAGTTAGTAGACAAAGGCTATGATCTCCGGTTCAAAAATGGAAAATGCAGAATCTTTACAAGTTTTGGAACTGAAATTGCATCTGGTACTCAGACAAAAGGTAATATCTTTCATCTGGTTGGTTCAAATAAAAGTTGTCTGTTTGTTCAAATTGATCAGAGTTGGTTATGGCATAGAAGAATTTGTCATGTAAATTTTGATAACATCATCAAGATAAGCAATACTCATGCTATAAGAGATCTTCCAAAATTGATGAAACCTACAAATAGTTTGTGCAAAGAATGTCAGCTAGGTAAACAGAGCAGAGTCTCTTTCAAAAGCAAAGATCAGTCCTCTACCGGATTATTGGAAATAGTACATACTAATCTCTGTGGTCTGACAAGCATCAAGAGTCTGCAAGGTGATAGATATTTCATGTTGTTAATTGATGACCATTCCCGGATGATGTGGGTTACCTTCCTAAAAGAGAAATCAGAAGCATTTGAGAAGTTCAAAATCTTCAAAGCTATGGTAGAGAATCAAACCGGATTGAAACTGAAGTGTCTAAGGTCTGATAGAGGTGGTGAATTTACATCTGGTGAGTTCATTGACTTTTGTGAGAAGCAGGGTATAAGGAGACAGTTGTCTGCTCCTAAGACTTCACAGCAGAATGGAGTAGTTGAAAGAAAGAACCGGACCATCCAGGAAGCTACCAGGACAATGATGTTGGAAGCAAATGTTCCTCAGATGTTCTGGAAAGAAGCTATCAGCACTGCAGTCTACACTCTAAATCGAGTTCAAATTAGAAACAATACCGGTAAGACCCCCTATGAACTTTGGTTTGGCATCACTCCTACTGTGAAATATTTCAGAGTATTTGGTAGCAAGTGTTATATTAAAAGAGATGAAGATCTAGGAAAGTTTGATGCTAGAAGTGATGAAGGAATTTTCTTGGGTTAGTCCACTCAAAGCAAAGCATACCGGTGTTATAATAAGAGACTGAGGAAGATGATAGAAAGCACTAATGTGAAAGTTGATGAAGGAATTGAGAAGCCCTCAAGATTTTATGAGTTTGATGAAGATGACCAAGACGGTGTTTAGGTTCAAGGAACTCAATCCTCTCCGGTAAGTCAGAGTCAACCTGATCCGTTAAATCAGGAAGAAGAGATAGGTTTGAATGAGCCTGATCAAGAAGCAGCAGTGTAGGATACTCCCAAAATTTGAAGGTATGTAACACTGAACCACTCTGAAGATCAGATCATAGGTGACAGAAGCAAAGGTGTGCTAACTAGAAGGAATGTTGCTCAAAATTAGGATGAATGTTGTATGATTTCAAAGATTGAACCTAAAACAGTAAATGAAGCCTGCAATGATGAAAACTGGACTAAAGCAATGAAAGATGAATTAATGCAAATTGAGAAAAATCATACTTGGGATCTTGTTCCCAGACCTAGAGACAGGAATGTGATTGGAACCAAATGGGTCTTCCGGAACAAATTAAATGAAGCTGGTGAAGTAATCAGAAACAAAGCTAGATTGGTCTGCAAAGGCTACTCTCAAATAGAAGGAATTAATTTTGAAGAGACCTTTGCTCCGGTGGCAAGAATTGAAGCAGTCAGATTATTTCTTGCATTTGCTGCCTTTAAAGACTTCAAGGTATATCAGATGGATGTCAAGTCTGCCTTCCTAAATGGTGATCTGGAAGAAGAAGTTTACATTGAACAACCGGATGGATTTCAATTGTCTGACAATGATGATATGGTCTGCAAGTTGAAGAAAGCATTGTATGGATTAAAGCAAGCCCCAAGAGCATGGTATGAAAGGTTGGATAAGCATCTTGTGCAGATTGGATTCAGCAAAGGTACTGCTGACAGTAACTTATATTTCAAAATTGATCATGAAAACATTTTGATTGTTGAAGTGTTTGTGGATGATATCATTTTTGGAGGAAGAGATAGTATGTGCAAAACTTTTGCAAATCAGATGAAAAGTGAGTTTGAAATGTCTATGCTTGGTGAAATGAATTTCTTCTTGGGTTTGCAAATTACTCAAACAAAGAAAGGGATCTTCATTTCTCAGACCAAATATGTGAAAGAATTGTTAAGGAAATTTGGTATGGAAGATTCAAAGCCAATGAACACTCCCATGGCAACCGGATGTAAGTTGAGCAAAGATGATAACTCCCCAAAGGCAGATCAGACAAAGTATAGATCAATGATTGGTGGATTGTTGTATCTCACTCAGACCAGACCAAATATAATGCAGGCTGTTGGTCTTGTAGCAAGATTCCAGGATGATCCTAAAGAATCTCATGTTATGGCAATCAAAAGAATTTTCAGATACTTGAAAGGAACAGCTGAGTATGGTCTATGGTACCCTAGAGATCTAGATTTCTCTCTTCATGCTTACACAGATGCAGATTGGGCAGGAGATGTGGATGACCGGAAGAGCACCAGTGGTGGAGCATTCTTTTTGGGGAAGAGATTGGTTTATTGGCTAAGCAAGAAACAAGATGCAATATCTCTGTCTACAACTGAAGCAGAATACATTGCAGCAGCAGGTAGTTGCACTCAAATCTTATGGATGAAGCAGATGCTAAGAGACATTAAAGTTGAATATGAGGAGCCTATCACAATTTTCTATGATAATTCAAGTGCAATTAATATTTCTAAGAATTCGGTATTGCACTCTAAGGACTAAGCACATATCTATCAAGTTTCACTTTTTGAGAGAACAAGTGAACAAGGAAGAAGTCAGGTTGGAGTATGTTCCCTCCAAGGATTAGATTGCAGATATCTTTACTAAACCTCTTCCCAAGGACTCTTTTGAATATATCCGAGAGAAGTTAGGGGTCATGGCCTCTCCAGTGATGAACTAGGATGCACTGATGTGCATCAGTCCGGTGGATATCACAGTCATATCTTGTGATCCGGATTGATGATGGGGAGCTGCTACTAAGGGGGAGCAGCTGGTATGATTCTGATGTGTTAGAATTGCAAGTATGAGCCCTTTGCCATTGATGTCAAAGGGGGAGAGAAGACATGTGAAAAACAAGTAGCTGATGATCAAAGGGGGGGCAGTAAATGAGGAGAAGACATGTTGCTGATAGGGGGAGCTGTGACAGAAAGGAGAAGTTCTTGTCTTGATGGTTTTTCACATCATATGTTGCCATCAATGACAAAGGGGGAGATTGTTGCAAGTATGAGGTGAACCAGTGTTGTCATTGATGTCAACATACTCATATTGCATTGACAAGAAGGATTCAATGAGCAGTGTGTTGAGGATATTGAGAAAATTAGCCTCAATCAAGAACAGTGAAGAACAGTGATGAGAAGAAGGCAAATGTATTGTATAGGATGCGAACTGGAGGATGTGGATTAAAGGGTTTGTAGATATGAGTCTTGAGATGCTTCAGTTAAGATTTTAGAGGTCCGTATGAAGATCTGAAGGAGTTGTGGCTGTCGATGTGGAACCGGTTCCGGTAGGTGTTCAGAGGTGACAGAGGATCACAGAAAGGTCCGGTGAGGTCCAGAATTGTATAATCCTAATCTGCGGATTGGAAGGAGTGTTTGGGAAGTCCTTGTGATGTGTCATCTCGAGTTGTGTATGATTTGGAGGTCCGGAAGTACCTTTTGCATTGTGACAGTGGCGACAGACTGTGTTCTTGAAGTTCCGGATAAGGAAGAGAAGAGATTCCAGTAAGTAGAGGAAGTACAGATGTACCTGGTCATTCAGGCAGGCTTGGAAATGTCCGTGGATCATGTTTAGGTTGTGTTGTTGGTCCGCATTGATGGTAGAGCCCGAAATTGAAGATATTCTTCCGGATGAAGTTCTTGCTCTGATTAGCCAACCGGATGAGTTTTTCATCCTGCGAATGTTCTTGTGATGGCCGATCAGATGTGTTATTTATCTTGCAAATATTCTTATGGTTGATTACTGACTTAGATGATTGTTCCTAAGTCGATGTCTTGTATAAATAAAGGTTTGTGAGTTCATTTCAAAGTGTGGATTGTGTGGATGAGAGTGGTGTAGCGAAGAGAAGTGCGAAAGGCAGAGCAGAGGTTTTGGGCTTAAATGGAACTAATCTGGACATGGTAGAGATGTCATTCTCTAGTTCAAGACTCTGATTCTTATCACTTTGTAGACAGTGTGTCTCCTTGTAGGCAGTGGGCCTCTTTGTGAGCAGTGTGCTCGGGCAGTGAGCCCTAATTGGCAAGTGCCATTCTTTTTTTTATTCTTTTAATAGAGAATAATCCTTGGGTTAATCACCCCGTGGTTTTTCCCTTAACCGGGTTTTCCACGTCAAAATCTTGGTGTTCAATGTGTTGATGTTTATCTGCTCTTGTGTTTGTGCGTTTTACTTTCATGGATGATTAATTGATATGCTGTTAAATAACAAAGAAGAATCAAGTGTTTGAAGTAGAAAGCAAGTTTTTATACAACTGATTCACCCCCCCCCTCTCAGTTGTATGCCCTAGATCCAATAGTGTACATATAAATTTAATATTCTTAACAATATTGTTGTGCAACCTTGCATTCTCAGCTATATAATTTAAAAACTGACTCTCAACAACTGTCTAGAGTGGAACACTATCTCACACAGAGATCAATGATAATGTAGAGATATTTACTCTTTGTTGCCCACAATTTTAGGATGAAATATCTCAAGTATTCCATAATCATGATTTGTCATCAACAATTAAGATTGATCAAAATGAGTCCTTACAACTATATCGCTTTTAATAATAAGTTAAACTCGTAACTCTTATCTACTCTATCTGAGCTTGTTCAACATATATATAAATCAATGGAATAATTGTTTTCATACTTGAAAGTAAACATATATTTATAAATTCCTATATGTAACTACATATGGTCATTTAAAAATATATACAAATATAAAACATATTGTTTGCATATTACTTATAATGGTTTATGAATAAGAGTCATATATTAACTCTATTTCAGGATGACTTGTTTATTCAAAAATAAACTAGTTTATAGAACAAAAATATTTCCACATTGTATCTTAATACTTCATTATCATATTTGATTCTTATCATCATATAAAATAAACTATGATATTCACTATATAAGAAATTGATACAAGTTCAAGTTTAGCAACACTTAAATCACAAAAGCTCCACACTCAAACCACAAGGTTTTCAAAAACAAATTGATAAAAAAATTCTTCAAAAAGAACAAAGCTCATTTCACCAAATTATAAACTTAACTCTGTTGTTTCATAAGGTGCTCGAAATCTTTACTATGAAAGGTATTACAATCATTATTGTGGGTAAAATTGACAGTCAACATGTACAGAGACATGAACATTCTCCTACAATATTAACATTGTAACTATATTCACATTAACATAATCAACTCAAAAGACAAGATCCGTCTCATTCAATATCATAGAATAGATTATGAGTATATTTAACACAGTCAAGTCAAAAGAGACATGAGCAATCTCATATATATTGTAGCATAGTTGTGATTATATTTGACATAGTCGGCTCAAAACATCATAATGTTATAATAACAAGCTTTAGGTTATAAACAATTTTCAAACAAAATTTGATAAAAATCTAATATGGTACTTACACATTCTACTCACTATATTACAAATGGGCAACCAAGTAATTATCACTGCCAAAACATACAGCACAGTCGAGCTACAACTTAGCATAATAATGACTATGTAATATTTAAACATAGCCAAGCCAAAAATTATTACTACAATGGCTATAAAATGATGATATCAACAAGTCATTCTTTAACATCAATAGTTATATATGAGGCTTCACAGTTGAGCCACAAGGTATTATAGACATAGAGTCTACAGAAATTAACACACAGTCGAAAGTATCATAAAACTCTAATGACTGAGATGAGTTTACTCCAATGACAAAGGTTTATCAAACACATTGTCCTCATAGAGAATCTCTTATAAATAAAATGACATTATATTTCATAATAAACCCTTGAAATATTTTACTCAGAATCAATCACAATGAAATCTCTTTAAGTAAACAATAAAGAAAACTACATCTCTGTTCAGACATTTAAAATTAACTCTTATATCTTTGAAGAAACATTGTGAAAACATATCATTCACTTCTAGATTCCCTTCAGATTTGCAAAATCCCCTACTTCACTGTTGCCTCCTCTTTTTCCAGAAACCCCCAAGTTCCCCTCTTTTATTTTCTTTGTATCTCCCTATGGATTCGAATTCCATGATCAATTGAAAATCCCTCTAACAAACACTAGATTCTTGCCTGCAATTTCTCTATCCAATCTCTATTCTTATTTCCACAATCACTAAAGTATATTGGGCATTGAAGTGGATGCGATGGGGTGTCCTTCCACTCCAATCCATAGTCCTCTTCACACTTAATGCATTAAATGTAGATTAAAGGCTCTTAACTCCACTTTGTGGAGTGATCTCATTAAACTTCAAATTCAAATATTTCAAAATAATACAACTTAATACTATTGTGTTAACAAGCAATATATATATCAACCATACTTATGTATGGTTATGTGTACGTATATATATATATATATATATATATATATATATATATATATATATATATATATATATATATATATATATATACATATATATATATATATGTATATATATATGTATATATATATGTATATATATATGTATATATATATGTATATATATATGTATATATATATGTATATATATATGTATATATATATGTATATATATATGTATATATATATACATATACATATATATATACATATATGTATATATATACATATATATATGTATACATATACATATATGTATATGTATATATATATATACATATATATATATATATGTATATGTATATACATATATATATATATACATATATGTATATACATATACATATATATATACATATATATATGTATATATATACATATATATATGTATATATATACATATATATATACATATATATGTATATATATATGTATATATATATATATGTATATATACATATATATGTATATATATATGTATATATACATATATATATACATATATATATGTATATATATATGTATATATATATATATATATGTATATACATATATGTATATATATATATATGTATATACATATACATATATATATATACATATATATATATATATATGCGTATACATACATATATCTATATATTTATATATGAGTATATTCACATATATATATAGATATATATATATGTGTGTGTGTGTGTGAATATACTCATATATAAATATATAGATATATGTATGCATATGCATATACATATACATATATATATACAAAAATAAATTCACACACTCTAAGAAAATGATAAATATAAACATAAATATCTTAACTTCTCAAACATAGGATGATCTAAAGCACAAACAACCTTTCTGAATTGGAGAAAACCAAACAAAAGACTAGGTATACTCTAAACCTAATCATAATACCAACTACATTATCAAATCATGACAATATTACTAAGGAGGTTACTGAAAAACTCATGACACCTAAAAGTATCCAAACACAAAGAACAACACATTACTTGTGTGTGAGAGAGAGAGTTCTCAAGGCATAATTTCCTGTTCATTTTCCTAATCCAATTCCCTCTCTCTAGTGATATTCTCCCTCCTCATTCAAGAGGGGGAAATAAAACTATTTTCTTGCATCCACCTCATGAACATTTGAAGTAGTTAGTCCATTAACCACGTTGTATATAACAAGAATAAATAATTAATCAGTCAAATTATGAAATAATTCCCTTTTATCTTCATTAGAAATATATCCATTTCAACATAATCACAAATCAAAGATAATCTATCTCATCAAATTTATCAGCTAGCACATCATAATAAACATAGTTCATAATGCTTAATCAAAGCATCTAACTAATCATTAGTTTAAAATGACATAATTAAGTAGACCAAAAATGGGATGTGACACCCTTTTCTCTCCAAGTGGGAGTTGGGAGGAGTGCACTCAACTTCTCTACTCCTTAGGAAGAGAAAACCAATTTGGGTTCACATGGAAGGTATGGTGCATTAATGGGGTTTGTAAGAGGAGAATTGAGTGTGTTGAGAATAGAATTGATATGTGGTTCTATCCCATTGCATTGAGGGGACTGACATGGCACTCCCATTTATACCCTCCTAATTGATTTGGAAAATGGATGGTCATTCATTAGTTTTTAAATTTGAGTTCTAGAAAGAGAATTGGAGTGGAGAAGAAACACATCAGATTTTTGGGAGAAGTATAGAGGAAGAAATATGAGGTTTAGAAAGGAAAGACACTCCTCACAAGACAGAGAAGAACTCCTCACAATTGTTCAAGCTTGAGTTGGGGAGGTAGTCTTCCACATCTTATTATTTTACTTTTGGGTCTTGGTTGTATGCTTTAGATTGAAAGAAATGGGGTTTTACTTTCAAATTATGTTAGTAAGTGTTTGTGAATGATTCTAGTTTGTGCTTTATTTTGTTTATAATGTCACATGTTTTATATTTGTGGATTTTTTGAAAGAAAATAGGTTTTGGGATGATTTTGTTTGAGGGATTTTATCGGTAAAGGGAGTGGGAGGGATTTGAGATACCCCACCCTTATTTTTAGTATTGTTGTGGTCTCTTTCTTTTGTTTTGATCTCATGGTTGGTATATGAGTTAGTTGTAATGTATTGTGCCCTCTTTCCTTTCCCTTTAGAGATCAAAGAGTGTTTGGTTCTTAGTGTAAATCTCTTTTATTTTTATGTGTAAATGTGATTTCTTGTGTTGGCCTTGTAATGAAACTTGGGTGAGTTGTATGTGTGTGATACACGATCTTTAGACAATGGTCCCAACCTAGGGGTTTACTAGAATATTAGGAATTCCCATGGCATTCAATAATGTTGATGTAGTCTTAGTTGCAGGGTCTAATAATAGCCAATCAGACACATTCACATTATAGTGTATTAAAAAGATTCTTATAATGGAAATAGATTTATTATTAAAAATACAGTTACATCATATATTTCATCAGCTTCAATAGTATTGAGGCATAAGCCTTAGAATTGAATCTCTAACTCCCTTGCCACAACTACCCCTCACGGCCTTCCTTTAATTGATTTGCCACCTTTATATTGGAATGATGATATAGTATGTAACCTCATTCAAAAACACAATACATCACCCTAGGAAATGTGATAAGGAATAATGGCTCCTCATTAAATGATTTCAACCTTGAATCCACCTTGGAATTGGACACATCTCCCTAAAATGTGTAAAATAACCATTTTGGATGTTAATTGAGATGTGGATCTCAAAACTCAATGTAACTCCACATATGAAGCCTCCTAATATTAATAAATAATTAGGTAACCTTATGCTTTGGTGCAATATTCAAATATTTTAGAGCATAATCCAATTAGGTGCCCTTTTATAATGGAAACATGCCACAACTTACAAAATGACATTAAATACACAAATTAGACATGTGGACATGTTCATGGTTCTCATAAGATGCTATGTTCAATTCACTATGCTAAGTGGCTACAATAGTGGTAACACACAACTTGATTACTACTAATTGCCCTAAATGCATTGAATTGAAACTATGGTAAGAAAAAGTAACAAGGGTAACTCCAAATAACAACACATGAAAAATAATTACAAAAAAACAACACAAAAACATGTATATTTTTGGTTGATGCAAGATTGCTCTTTGATCTAGGATGTTCCTGTATCATATACCCTAGGTAACTAAAAAGTGAACCTCTCACTTTTGGTCAAGCTTTCAACTAAAGGAAAAGAATAAAAATCTACATTAGCTATGTATATTCATGTAGAATTTTCAATCATTCTACCTTTCCACTTTACTAGATATTCTTCATAACTTTTATTCTTGGTCATTTGCACAACTCTCTTGCTCAAAATTTCTTCTATATCCTCAACTTATTGTTCTAGTATATTTGGCATTCAATCAACTTCTATACCAATCCTTTAGTACTCTCCCCATGATAATCATTCAAATATGAGATATTAAATATGGATGATATCCCAAAAAAATTAGGCAACTCAATTTCATAAGTTATACTTGAAATTTTCTTTACCATCCTACATAGTCCAATTTTATTTTTCTTCAACTTGTTGTATGTTCCTTTTAGAGGTATTTTCTTCCTTAAATAAACCATAACTAAATATTTAATCTCATTTTCCTTATACCTTCTTATATAATCAACATACTCCTTATACTTACCATTCATCTTTTCTAACTATTTTCCCACCTTTTGTCATACTTCATATGCTTTGCATAATATTTAATTATTGTACTTATATTATGCTCTCGTGTCAATTATCTCAACTCTAAAATATTTCTTAGACTCTAACCATACACCTTTTGAAATAATATTCTTCATAAACTTGTATTTATTGAATTATTGTATGAAAAATTAGCTTGTGGTAAAACCAAGTCCCAACTACCTATCCTTTCACTTGACAAACAACTTAATAAGTTACTAAAAATTATATTTGGTGCTTCAATCTATCCATCAGTCTACAGGTGATATGTTGAACTAAATTTCAAATAAATACTCATATTTTTCTTCAATGTTCTCCAAAAATGACCGACAAATTTAACATCTCTATTTGACACAATGCTCTTAGGTAACCCATGTAATCTCACAATTTATCTAAAGCATAAACCAACTACATGCACAACATCATTAGTTTTCTTAAAATCTATAAAGTGTGTCATCTTTGAAAATATGTCAACTACTACATAAACTAAATAAACTCCTCTTTGATTTCCTTGAAAACCTAACATAAAGTCTATACTAATATCATCCCATGGTCTCTCTAGAATAGCTCATGACCACATTTTGACTACTTCATTTTGTTACTCGACAAATTCTATGACTTTGGCACAAATTTAATAACATCCACATATAACTTAGGTCAATAATAATTTTCACTTACCAAAACCATTGTTTTATCAATGCTAAAATGACCAACCAATCTACCACTATGTTTCTCCTTGATCAAATTTCCTCTCATAGAACTTATTGGAATATATAATTGATTTCCTTTAAACAAAAAATAATCTTGGATTAGATAATCTAATTGGACTTAGTTCCATCCATACTTATTGATGCTTTGTATGCTCTCCATACCTTAGCAAAATCAACATCATTCTCATACAAATTCTTCATCTCATCTTGAAATTGATAACTTCAAATCTTATTTAAATCAACAAATTATGCCTTTTAACTTAACAAATATTCCACTTTATTGGACACATCACTTATATTCTTCAATACAAGTGAATATTAAATAAATTCAACCCATTTAACATGAATTTGAATCAACTTACCTTGACTATTCAAATATTGTAGTGCGTAATGATCCGTGTACAAAACAAATTCTTTGGAAAATAAATTTAATGTCTCTAATTCTTCAATGTTTGCACAATTATGTCAAATTTCTAATCATAAACAAATTGTTTCATTTTAACATCATTATATTTATCACTAAATTAAGAAACAAGTCTTCTTTCTTGACTCAATTTTGCCCAGATTGTTGTATCGCTTGCATCACAATCTACTTAGAATAATTTATTATTAAATTCTAGCAATGCCAAACCAATTGTTTTATCAACTTCTCTAGAAACTCAAGTTTGTTGGCTGAAATAGTTCTCTAAACTCCATTTTATCATCTCTCATTTTCTTGGTAATACATACCCATATTCCATTGAAATTTCTAATGAACTTCTTATAGAAACTTGTTAAACCATAAAAACTTTGAACTTTTGGAATACATAGTAGTGTAGGCTAGTTTGCAATAGCTCTAACCTTCTATATATCCATCTTTAATCAATTTGTAGAAATAATAAAAGCCAAATAAGCTCTTCTTTCATGAGGTCCTACATTTCTTCACATTCATCAACAATTTTTCTTTTCTTAACCTTTTCAACACCAATATGATGCATTCCAAGATAATGATTCAATACTTTATTCATTAACCTCATAAAAGTACTAGATGAATTAGTCAGCCCAAATGGTATAAAAAACCATTTTTATAAACATTACTTTATTTTAAAAATTAATCTTCCACTCATCTCCTTCTCTAATTCTAATCTAGTGATAACCACTTTTCATCTTGCTAAAATACTTCACTCCACTCTAGAAATCCAAAAGGCCATCCATCCTTGGTAATGGATATCTATAATTTATAGTGGTCTTGTTAATATATTTGGATTTTATACACATCCTCCATTCCCCTTCTTTCTTTGGTGCTAGTATAGTTGGTATTGCATAGAGACTCAAACTCTCTCAAATCAACATTTCTTCAACAACTCTTCAAATTATCTGTTTACCTTCTCATTTTTAGTTGGTGTCAATCTATTAACAACTTTATTAGGAAATATTTCTCATGGGATCAAATCCATGTGATGACTTATGTTTCTTACATGTGGTAATCCTTCTAGTAAATTATCAAATACATTATTATTATATTCTTTCAATATTTCAACTGACTTTGGTTGTAGGAACACATTTACATCTGTGGCTTCTCCTATATGCATACACTTGGGAATACCAACAAAAAAAATATTTTCTTGTTTGATTTCACTAAAAAATTTCTTACCATATACTAGTAACACTCTTGTAATACTATTCACTTCTTTTATTTGATATGATGATATCTACTTTTCAAATCTATCTTACTAAAATATTTCAATCCACTCAATAAATCCATAAGATCATCCATCCTTGGAAATAAAAATGTGTACTTTATAGTGATCTTGTTGATATCTCTAGATTTTGTACACATTCTCCATTCTCCTCATTTCTTTGGTGTTAGTACTTTTGTATTGAACAAGAAATCAAACTTTCTAGGATCAACCTGTTTCTTAGTATCTCTTCAACTTGCCTATTTGTAACGAACCCTCCCTTTTGTTGCGTTGGTGTGGAGAGTGGTGCTTCGGCTATGATATGTATATGGGAATTAACTTTGAGGTTGAATGGGTTAGGTCTACCCTCTTGTAAATTTGAATTATGATATGTGTTGTAAGAATTGTTTTTTTTGAATTTTTATCTTATTTTTGAATTTTAAATTTTGAGCCCCTTTTCTTGTGTTTTAACTTGACCCTGGGTGTCCTAACTAAGTTTAAATTGACCCTGGATTATACTCCATGGGTCTAGGGTCACTTTTGACTTCAGTAACCCTTGGTTAACCTCCGTATGGTCACCTTGACTTCACAGTGAAGTTAAGTGACGAATTTGGAGGCATGGGAAGGATAGGATAGTGGGGATATTTTATTAATTCCACTTGGGATAGTGGGGATATTTTTTAATTCCACTTGGGATAGTGGGGATATTTTATTAATTCCACTTGGAAAGTGGGGTTATTTAAATATTACAATCTTAAAAAATTCATAAATATTACAATCTTTAATTCATTTTTATCCTCCACTACCCCATGAGTTGAATTAAAAATTCAACTTGTCATAATCCACTCTTTCCAATAAAATGAATCTTTAATTCATTTTTGTCCTCACATGTGAATTTAAAATTCACAAAGAATGAGAGCCCTTGATCTCATCTTTTGATCCTCACCTTCCATTCCATTTTCAGAAAATCTATAAATAAGACCCTTCTCTAAGCAATTAGGGAAGACAAGATTTTTGTAGGGGAACTTGATTCTTGCAGGGGAACTTCATTCTTGCAGGGGGACTTCATTCTTGCATTCTTATCATGCCTAATTTCCTCTAGGAAATCTTCTTCTGGCATCCTCATAATGCCCAATTCCTTCTCTATTCTACTCTTCATAGCCTCATAATGCCAAAATTATTCTAGCCATCCTATATCCTCCATTCATCATCCCTTGCTTGTGATCATAGAGAGATTGTTTTTTTTGAGAAGGGAGATTTGGAGAGGAGGCTGGAGAGGAACTCTACATCAACTTCATCCATTAAAGGGCTTTGAAGGTTGGATTTCATGGCTTTTCCTTTGTATTTCTATTTGTTGCATGAAGGATGTGTGAAAATTATTTATTTGCTTGTGTTGTAAATTTTGTTATTGTGGGGAAATTTTATTGGGATGTTGACAAAGCTTCTTCCACTTGGGAGAAATGCTCATCAAATGTGGGGTAGGGGAGGAGTGATCCTCCTCGAGTGCATGCCTTATTTCTTTTGGGATGTTGAAAGCCTTGAGGGCATTTGTGTGACTTTGAGAAATTGTGTTATTTGGCTTGAGAGTCAAAATATGAACAAGGTCTAAGCATTAGAGTGGTCTATTGGAGTGGTTCTCTATGGGCCCAGGGCCCGCAAGTGGCTGCCAGGGGAACTAGTAGCAGAGTTACATTAATAAGTGATAACTAAAACTAAAACATTGGGGTTAAAACAGTAATAAGATAATTAGACCTCGTGCATGGCCTTGAGCGCTTGTAAAGGCTAAGGATGCAATGAGAAGGCCTATCTGTCTGCGGGGCGTTGAGTTATCTGTCTGCAGGGCGTGGATTTGGGCACGATTGAGTCTCCTTGTCTGTATGAGAGGTACTTGGTCCCGTATGTGCCATCCCTTCGAGCACATATGATGACACTCCATATGATTACACTCTAGTATCTAGCACCTTAGGAGTCATGAGTAGTACCCAACTTATGACTATTCACTATTCACTATTCACTTTTACTATTCACTATTTACTTTTACTATTCACTTTTCACTATTTACTATTCACTTTTCACTATTCACTATTGACTATTCACTTTTACTATTCACTATTTACTTTTACTATTCACTTTTCACTATTTAAAATATTATGACTTTGACTGTAAGCAATGTTCTCTGTGTCTGCTCTATGTCTGATGTGTGTGTTGGCCATCCTGTATCCCTTTGTTGTTGTTTATCTGTTTGGGCCTAGTGACTAGCTCTGAGCATGGTGGGGTGGTCTCTTAGGAGTCCACATGGTTGGGAGGCGTTGCCACCGCCATTGAGGACTGGTGTACAGGTTTTGGAGCACCAACTCGGAGATGTTCTCTTTCTTCCTGTTACCTTATCAGTCATGTACCTGTTTTGTTATTGTATCATTCATGGCTATGCCATTGTCCTTGTTTATTCCTTTATGTAATTTTGTACTCTCTTGCGAGAGATGATGTAAATTATAGTAATGAGAAGATATGTGATGTCACCTCTTATTTGACTTACGGATTCTGATGTGGGTATCAGATCCGCTTGTAATATGGTGTTTATGGATTCATGTTTATATTTAGAAACGGGATTAGGAACATTTGAATTGGTGTTTAAAAGGAATGTAGTTATTAATGTTTTTCTGGAGAGTGATTTAGTCCTCTCCTGTGGGTTGTACATTTCGCTAAATCTGTGTATGTTGTTTACTTATGTAAAAAAAAAATTATCTTGCTTCCTTTTGGCTCTTACCCTTCAGGGTTCATAGGGCGGGATGTTACACTATTTAACTCCTCATTTTTAGTTGGCATCAACTTATGAGTAACCTTCTTAGGTAAATTTTCTCTTGGGATTAAATCCATGTGATGACTTATGCTTCTCATTAGTGGTAAGCCTTCGAGTAAATTATGTGAGATTATATCACTAGACTCAATCAACAACTTATTTCTAGATGCAATAACTGTTGGTAGGTGGCGACTGATCAGGAAAGTACTGTACACTAGCCATGTATCCTTGCCGAGGTTCGGGGCTGGGCCGGGCCCCGAGTGGGGGTTCAGGGGCGGTAGCCCCCGAGAAAATTTTTTTAGGGCCGACTTAAAAAATCCTATTTTTATGACTGACATAAGAAAACCCTAATTTTTGTAACCGACAAAAAGGCTTGATAAAAAGCGGCCAAGGGTTAGGGTTTGAGTATTGTATTGTAGAATTTGTAGCGGTATTGAGTTGCAGGGATTGCTGATTGTAATCGGTTTGATTTACTGGATAATAATATTGGACTCTCTGTTTGGTGGATGTAGCCCGAGTTTGGGTGAACCACGTTAAATCTTGTCTCTCGATGTTATTAATTCTGTGTATTTCCATTTCTCTGTTTAATCTTTATTTGCATTTAATTGATATCCTCTACCGGCTAACCCTAACAAGTGGTATCAGAGTGGGTTGTGTTCAATTATCGTCTGCAGGAAAGTCTCACGGTTGAGTGGGAGCAATGGCGGATGAGGGTAAAATGAAGGTTGATATATTCAATGGGCAGAACTATCAGTTATGGAAGATGCAGATGGAAGATTACCTCTATCAAAAGAATTTATGGAGGCCGTTGGAAGGAGTAGCCAAGAAACCGGCAACAATGTCTGATGAGGATTGGAATCTTCTTGACAGAAAGGCACTGGGAACCATTCGGTTGTGCCTGGCACCATCGGTGGCATTCAATATAACGGAAGCGAAGACAACAGATGGTCTGATGAAAGCTTTGGCTAAATTGTATGAAAAACCCTCAGCCTCAAATAAGGTATTTCTCATGAAGCAGTTGTTTAATTTGAAAATGGTTGAAGGTGGATCTGTGACAGGTCATTTAAATGAATTTAATACAATTGTCAGTCAATTGACTTCTGTAAATGTAAAATTTGATGAAGAAGTTAGAGCTCTCTTGATATTATGTTCATTGCCTGAAAGCTGGGATAGTTTGGTAATGGCGGTTAGTAACTCTGTTTCTGGTTCAAATACCCTAAAATTTGATGATGTTGTTGGTGTTATTCTGAGTGAGGAAATTCGTAAGAAAAGCTCAGGTGGATCCAAATCAGGCAGTGTTTTGAATGCAGAAAGCAGGGGTAGATCAAAGGAGAGAGGAAAAGGTTCTGGAGGTCATGGGAAGTCACGAGGAAAATCAAAAGACAGAAGATCTCAAACTAGAGGACAGAAGGATTGCTGGTACTGTGGAAAACTAGGTCATCTGAAGAAAGATTGCTGGTCTCAGAAAAATAAAGAAGGAGACAAACAAGAAGGCAATAAGGAAGCAAATGTGGTAAGCAATAAGTCTGAAGATGATGCTTTGATTCTTTCCCTAGATAATGCTGATGATTCATGGGTTTTAGATTCAGGGGCCTCATTTCATGCTACGCCCCATAGAAGTTATTTCCTTGATTATGTCCAAGGGGATTTTGGGCTGGTTTATTTGGGAGATAATGAACCCTGTCAGATTGTTGGAAAGGGAAGAATCAAGATTAAGTTGCAGAATGGGAATCATTGGCTACTACAAGAGGTGAGGCATGTTCCAAGGCTCAGTAGGAATTTAATTTCAGCAGGGCAGTTAACTGAACAAGGTTGCACTGTTACATTTACTGATAAAAATTGGAAGGTTTCAAAAGGTGCCTTAGTAGTAGAAAAAGGTGTAAAAGTAGGCACCTTATATCTTTGTACAGGCCATACTGTTCCTTCTACTTTAGATTTTATAGAGGAAAAACAAACAGGTTTAGGAACAGTTGCTGCAGGTTTGCAGGAAGAGACTGGAAAAGTTGCTGTAGGTTCTGAAACAACATTGTGGCATAACAGACTTGGGCATATGAGTGAAAAAGGTATGAAGGTACTTCATTCTAAGAAAGTTTTACCAGGTTTGAAATGTATTAATATGGATTTCTGTGAAAGTTGTGTGTATGGAAAACAAAAGAGAGTCAGTTTTCTCAGAGATGGGAAGCAAAAGAAAAATGAAAAGTTGGAGCTTGTGCATACAGATGTATGGGGACCAGCTCAGGTATCTTCTTTTGGTGGCTCTCGGTATTATGTTACATTCATAGATGATGCAACTAGGAAGGTCTGGATTTATTTCCTTAGACAGAAAACTGATGTATTTGAAACATTTAAGAAATGGAAAAGCTTGGTTGAAAATGAGACAGGTAAAAGATTAAAATGTCTCAGATCTGATAATGGCGGTGAGTATTGCAGCAAAGAATTTGAAGACTATTGTTCTTTTAATGGAATTCGTAGGCAGAAAATGGTTCTAGGGACTCCACAGGAAAATGGAGTGGCTGAACGCATGAATAGGACAATAATGGAGCGTGTAAGGACCATGAGATTGCATGCTGGACTACCTTTAAACATGTGGGCAGAGGCTGTCAACACTGCTGTATATTTAATTAACAGAGGTCCTTCAGTTCCTTTGGGCTATGGTATTCCAGAGGAAGCATGGACTGGCAAGAAGGTGAGTTATTCTTTTTTGAAAACCTTTGGCTGTGAAGCATTTGCACATATAGATTCTGAAAATAGAACCAAGCTGGATGTGAAATCAAAAAAATGTACCTTCGTTGGATATGGCATTGATGAATTTGGTTATAGGCTTTGGGATTTTAAAAATCAGAAAATTGTGAGAAGCAGGGATGTTATATTCAATGAGAAGGTGTTGTACAAAGATCAGTTGCAGCAGCATGAGAAGAAAGAAAAGGATTATGTGGTGCTGGATGATACTCCAAATAGTGATGTTCTAGTGGCTCCTCATGCTCTGCAACAGCAACCAGAAATACCACAAACTCCAGTGAATGTTAGACGGTCAACAAGGGTAAGTAGACCTCCTAAAAGGTTTTCTCCCTCTTTGTATTCTATTTTGTTAACAGATGCTGGTGAACCAGAAGGATATGATGAAGCTATGCAGGTGAATACACAAGTTCAGTGGGAGCTTGCCATGCAAGAAGAAATGGACTCCTTGCTGAAAAATCAGACTTGGGAATTATGTCAGTTACCTGTAGGTAAAAAGGCTTTACCAAACAAATGGGTTTACAGGCTGAAAGAGGAAGATGGAGGTAAGAAACGCTTTAAGGCCAGGTTAGTTGTAAAAGGATTTGCACAGAAACAGGGCATTGATTTTGATGAGATATTTTCTCCGGTTGTCAAGATGACTTCTATTCGTACTATTTTAAGTATTGTGGCTGCTAAAGATTTGCTTTTGGAACAGCTAGATGTGAAAACTGCCTTTCTCCATGGTGATTTGGAGGAGGAGATATGCATGGCACAACCACAGGGATTTGAGGTCAAAGGTAAGAAGAAACAAGTGTGCAGATTGAAGAAAAGCTTGTATGGCCTGAAACAAGCACTTCGGCAATGGTATTTGAAATTTGATAGTTTTATGGCTGAGCAAGGCTACAGTAGGTGTAATTCTGACCATTGTGTTTATTTTAAGAGGTTGGATAATGACAGCTACATCATTTTATGTTTATATGTTGATGACATGCTTGTAGCTGGGTCTAACATGGATCACATCAGAGAGTTAAAACATCAGTTATCACAGTCATTTGATATGAAGGATTTGGGGGTAGCAAAACAAATCCTTGGTATGAAAATTTGCAAAGATAGGAAGAACAAAAAATTGACTCTATCTCAGGCTGCTTATGTTGAAAAGGTGTTGCAGAGATTCCATATGGAGAATGCCAAAGCTGTCAGTACACCTTTGCCTAGTCATTTGAAATTGACTAAGGAGATGTGTCCAAAGACACAAGAGGAGGAAGAGAAAATGTCCAAGATACCCTATGCTTCAGCTGTAGGAAGTTTAATGTATGCCATGGTATGCACAAGACTGGATATTACACATGCTGTCGGAGTCGTTAGTAGGTATATGAGTCATCCCAGATTTGAGCATTGGAATGCGGTCAAATGGATTCTCAGATATTTGAGAGGTACATCTAATAAACACTTATGTTTTGGGGGCTCTAATACTGATTTAGCAGGTTATGTAGACTCAGATTTGGCAGGGGATATTGATACCAGGCGGAGTACTACAGGTTATGTCTTTACTATAGGTGGAACATCAGTGAGTTGGATTTCTAGGTTGCAAAAGGTGGTTGCTTTATCCACCACTGAGGCAGAATATGTCGCTGCAACAGAGGCAAGCAAGGAGATGATATGGCTACAATCTTTCATGGAAGAATTGGGTAAACAATAGGCTAACAGTTCTTTGTATACAGACAGTCAGAGTGCCATACATCTTGCAAAGAATTCTGCCTTGCATTCAAAGACCAAACACATACAGTTGAGGTATCACTTTATTCGGTCGGTGTTGGATAATGGACAGTTAAGGCTGGAAAAGATACATACAGATGAAAATCCAGCGGATATGTTTACAAAGGCAGTGACAAGGGAGAAGCTGAGCTCCTCTTCAGCTTCGATTGGTCTTCTAGACTGAACACAATAAAAATTAAACAGTAGAGTCCAAGGTGCTTATTTCCAATGGGAGCTGCATGCGCAGCGGTGTCGTCCAGGATCAGTCTCCAAGTGGGAGATTGTTTTGGTGTGGAGCCTGATCAGTCTCCAAGTGGGAGATTGTTGGTAGGTGGCGACTGATCAGGAAAGTACTGTACACTAGCCATGTATCCTCGCCGGGGTTCGGGGCCAGGCCGGGCCCCGAGTGGGGGTTCAGGGGCGGCAGCCCTTGAGAAACGGGGGTTCGGGGGCGGTAGCCCCCGAGAAAATTTTTTTAGGGCCGACTTAAAAAATCCTATTTTTTATGACCGACATAAGAAAACCCTAATTTTTGTAACCAACAAAAAGGCTTGATAAAAAGCGACCAAGGGTTAGGGTTTGAGTATTGTATTGTAGCATTTGCAGCGGTATTGAGTTGCAGGGATTGCTGATTGTAATCGGTTTGATTTACTGGATAATAATATTGGACTCTCTGTTTGGTGGATGTAGCCCGAGTTTGGGTGAACCACGTTAAATCTTGTCTCTCGCTGTTATTAATTCTGTGTATTTCCATTTCTCTGTTTAATCTTTATTTGCATTTAATTGATATCCTCTGCCGGCTAACCCTAACAATAACACATTTTCCTTTATGGAATCTCCTACTCACACACAATTAGGAGTAACAACATAAAAAACCTTTTCCTAAATTTATTTTTGAAATTTCTTACCAATCACTAGTACAAATTTCGTAATACCATTCACCTCTTCACCTTGGTCCTTCAAAGGTAAAATTACATGGTTTTCTCCACCCTTTGTCAACCCATAAGTATTCTCTCTACCATCATGTATGGATTTCTTGTCAAACTACCATGATTTACCAACAAAATGTGGCAAACATCCCTAGGCATGATATCACATAAAACTTCATCTACATAAGCTCCAATATTAAACTTGACAAGACATTGTTCACTAACCAAAGATCTATGATCTCTTTGCAACCAAAGACAATTTATAAGGGTTATGATGCTCTATCTTATTTAGATTCAAATTTTCTACCATCTCACTTGAATCTAAATTATTAATAGTACTACTATCAATAATGACCTTACAACATTTACCTCCAAACTTACATATGATTTTGAACAATTTTTTCTTGGTTCATTTTGATCTACTACAAGTTTCAAAAAATCTTATCTCACTAACAATGACTCACCTTATTTAGTCCATGTGTTCTATAATGGATGAAACTTATTCATCTACATGTACAAATATTGTAGTTCTCTTTAATATTCTACCATGGCCTCCTTGTGATTGTGAGCACTCAAAGGTTACGTCCTTAAGCTTCACACTTGAAACATTTACCATGGAAAATTCCATCTCTTCTACCATATCTTTCTTAGCCGCATTGATAACCATCAAATCTTCAATTATAGTAATGGTTTGGATTCTCCTTTGGTTTTATATCATTAGAAATTTATCCCCTATCTCTATTTACTTGGTTTATGTTGTCTCTCAAAACTATGGGCTCCCAAAACCCCAAAGACAAGTTCAACTCCTAAGAATAGAGAATGTCAACTCAAGACAATGAGATAGGACTTATGATCAAGCATGGACAACTAAGAAATAATTCATGAGGAAGAGTAACTCCTTATTTAGGCTCTACTAGGCTAAGGATGGTGTTCCATAAGCTTAGATTACATGACAATTAAAGAGAAATAGTTTAGACACAATGAGCCTTGAGTACAAACCATACCCTATGAATCATAGAACTCCAAATGTTTTCACTAAGCTTAATTGTGTTGGTTCATAACTCTTAAAACTACTAAACTAATCTAGAATTAGATAACACTTTATGCATGAGACCAAAGATATGCCACTTGTTTCCCCAAAATATGTATTCAATATATGATTACACTTCATGCATGACTACATGAAATGACCACAAAGCATACCTCACAAAGGATAACACTTGAATAGCCCTCTTAACATTGTAATATTGTTAAAGTACTAAGATATGTAGAGCGGGTCCGAAGAACAACTAACACTAAAAAAACTAGAAATTTATAAGTTTTGATGAAAGATTGATTACTTGTCCTTCTAAACCAATGCCTACTTTGATGGGGAAAATAAAATCAAGACTAGAAAAGGACATAAATTTTGCATAACGTTGCAATAAATCTTGATGTATACTCATGTATAAACAATAAAGATAATAAACCCTACATATCAAAGCATAATTACACATCCATTAACAATATGAATAAATCACATGCATTAGAGGGTTGTTGAAAGGAGCCTTGGAAACACTTTACAACCCTATCTAGTAGACCAATCCCCATAGAAAAGTACTAGAAAATGTGGTACTTGAAACATAATAGCGTTAAGATTCTTAAGAATTTATAGCTGATAATAGAGAAACTTATTAGCACATAGAATCACATATATAATAAACAATCCTACAACTACAAACATAATCTTGCCTTCACAAAATTTAACTTTTCATTAGTTGAATCCCTAAAACATGCTACATCACCTTTGCATAAAAAATTGTTCATGAGACCAACACTTAATACATATTACATCCATGTATTTTTAGTGCTATAACTTACAAGTAGCCACATGGGCATAGGAGACAAGTGACTTAGCATATCATATCAACATTAAGCATAGTCAAAGTCAAGATACAAATTGTAGGAAAAATGATTAGATATGCATTAATGAATAAATCCACCTTCAATCAATTGGTGTGAGTAGAGCAAAGTTAACTAATCAAATTCCCTTTTCAACCTAGCTAGATAACCCCTACTCACATGGGCAAATCAACCCTTGGTCACACCCAGCCCCTGGAAGCTTAAATTCTTAGTGCTACATGTGTTTTTTGGCATAAGGATGCACGTTTTTTTTCAAGAGCCATAAATTTTTCCCATGGTGTCAAAATTTTAACTTTTTATAGGCAACAAAAGGCTCTTTTTGAGGACTCTGCAATGTGTAGGTGATTTTTACATTTTTTTACAACATGCATAACTTTTTCTAATGGAGTCATTGAAATTTATCCAAAATTTGCAAGGAACCTATTTGTAACCTCCAATTTTATATTTGGCAAGCATTTTTTAAAATTTATAAAAATCATGTGTTATAAATAGTCGATTTAGGCTTGTCCGTTGTGCAAATTGCATTTAAGTGCCAACTGTTGAACACACCAAGATACTAAGAAGGGGGGTGAATCAGTATCTATACAAACTTCAAGTTCTCCGGAGTAGATTATAACTTAAGCATTACAAAATTAACATAAACATGAAAGATCAACACCATGCACATCAATACATAACACCAGATATACATGGAAAACCCAAGAAGGGAAAAACCACAGTGAGGATTAACTCACAATATATGAAGGTCAAAATAACAACTTTGTTTTAGGGCCACAACCCAAGGAAGCTGCTACTCCTTGAAAACTTTGATTTAGGGACAATCCCAAGGAAGCTACAACTCCCTGAAGACTTTGTTTTTTTTTATATGCACTAGAACACTGAGAGGGGGGGTGAATAAGTTGTCCCAAAAACTCAATCACTTCTGCACTTAAACATTAATCACTCATCCACAATTATTATGATTTAACAATGAATACAAGAAATTAGAAACATAAACACAGATACAACATTAAACACAAGAGACACCAAATTTTTATGTGGAAAACCCCAAGGTGGGGAAAAACCATGGAGAGGATTAGCTCTCAAAATATATTGTTATCTTTGAAAAATGATGTTCAGGCTTGGTCACTTCACGAGCCTAGAACATACTGGCTCACTGTCATGAAGTATAGCTAGGTCTAGCAGGCTCACTGCCTCAACCCTAAACCTAGAAAGATTACAATAAGGGTTGTTAAACCCTAAGGGCTGTTAGACCCTACTGGTGGCTCACTACCAAGATCAATATCTTCTTCATGTCTGAGATTAATACATTGAAGTACAATAGTTCCTCTGCTCTGCTCTGCCTTTGCACCTCTTTCCTTATCTTGCCATCTTCACACAAGGACATCTTTTCCACGACTCAACTACAGGTATTTATAAACTTCATCAACCTTGGAATGATCATCAAGGTTGGCATTACAATCATCAACCATTGGAACAATCTCCAAGGTTGGCATTATAAACATTTACAAAATAGGTCTTGACCTATTACAACACTATGCAAAAGAAATGAAGTAAAAGTGTATGAAGATCATGCCATGCCTTAGCTGGGACTCAAACATGATTTTCCACATTGCAACACACTTCCATGATCTTCAAGGGATCTCCACAATTACTGAAATTTACCAAGTTGGCTAAGACTGGTTACACGCTGCGTTATCTGGGAACAATCTTTAAACACAATCTCAATTCCTTAATGCGGACCAATGTCAAGATAGGAAGATGATCAGGAGGCATCCACAAGCATGTTATAATCATCATGAGAAACTGCACAAACCTTAACCACTTTAACCATAGGAATCTTCACACCGGATCACATTAACTTCACTGTCTTCAACTGTCATAAAAGAAAGATAGACTGCAGACCACCAAAACATGAACCATTGCAATTGTAGGCACTTATCATCATCCTAGACTTCCCTCTAGAACCGTAGAGAAAAATACTTTATTATGGAAGAATGCAGAGCAAAACACTTTCCCCCTATCACAAAGAATAATCAGAAAAAATAGGTTTTACTCTGGTGAATGCAACTCTCTCAAATCTTCACACTGGAGGCTTAAACTCAAGATTTAGCATCTTCAGACATCCCTTCAAATAACTTCCAATCCGTGGACCAATATCTTCAAGCAAAAAGAAATCTGGAGCAATCTACCAGATTGTTCTTCAACATACAACTCATTGTCTACACTGCACTTCACTATAACTCACTTGATTCTTCCGAAGATGCCAATTTTCTCAATATTCTCAACATATAAAGCTTCTAAACAAGTAATAGAATAGGATATAGTTGACACCAATGACAACAAGGATATGTTGACATCAATGACAACATCGATTAGGCACATACTTGCAACAATCTCCCCCTTTGTCATTGATGGCAACATATGATGTGAAAAATTGCAACAACCATCAAGACAAGATTCTCCCCTATCTCTTTACACATCTGCACTCTTTATCTACCTAAGTTTTTCACATGACTTCTCTCCCCCTTTAACATTAATGGAAAAGGGCACATACTTGCACTCTTCTTCTCTGATCCAATCTCTCTTCTAAATTTTCTAACTACTCCCCCTAAGAAGTAGCCATTAAAGCATCAATCCAGATCTTGATGTAGAACTATAAGCACCACTGGACTGATGCACTCTTGTGCATCTTAGTTTAGAGGAGAGGTGATAACCCTTAACTTTTCTCTGAGATACTCAAAAGTATCCTTAGGCAGAGGCTTGGTAAAAATGTCTACAATCTGATCTTTTGTAGATACATACTCCAACTTCACTTCATTCTCTGTCACTTTTTCACTCAGAAAGTGATATCTTATGAATATATGCTTTGTCCTTGAATGCATTACTGGATTATTTGATATGTTTATGGCACTTGTATTATCACAAAAGATTGCAGTTGGGTCTTCATACACAACACTGATGTCCTTCAATGTCTGCTTCATCCATAACACTTGAGTGCAACTGCATGTTGCTACAATATACTCTACTTCTGTAGTAGACATAGATATTGATTCTTATTTCTTGCTTAACTAGGATACTAGCCTTTTTCCCAAGAAGAATGCACCTCCATTGGTACTTTTCCTGTCATCCACATCTCCAACCCAATCTGCATCTGTGAATGCACTGAGAGTGAAATTACTATCTTTTGGATACCACAATCCATAGTCTGTTGTGCCTTTTAAATATCTTAGTATTCTCTTGATTGCCATCACATGTGATTCTTTAGGTTTTGCTTGAAATCTTGCCACAAGACAAACTGCATGCATTATGTCAGGTTTGGTTTGGGTCAAATAAAGTAACCCTCCAATCATAGATCTATACCTCTTCTGATCTACCAAAGGTGAGTCATCATTTTTGCTCAACTTACAACTAGTTATCGTGGGAGGGCTTACCAGTTTTGAGTCCTCCATCCCAAATTTCTTTAACAATTCTTTCACATACTTAGATTGTGAATGAAGATACCTTTATCTAATTGATTAATTTGTAGACCTCAAAAGAAATTCATCTCACCAAACATTGACATTTCAAATTCATTTTGCATTTCTCCAGTAAAAACTGTATACATACCTTCATTGCCTCCAAAGATGATGTCATCAACAAAGACTGCAACAATTAGGATTTGTTCATTATTGATCTTGAAATAGAGATTGTTGTCGGTAGTACCCTTGCTAAATCCTAAATGTATCAAATACTTATCCAACCTAGCATACCAAGCCCCGAGGGCTTGTTTTAATCCATACAATGCCTTCTTCAATCTACATACCATGTCACCCTAATGTGATGACTGGAATCCTTCAGGTTGTTCAATACAAACTTCTTCTTCCAATTCTCTGTTCAAGAATCTAGACTTCACATCCATATGATATACCTTAAAATCTTTGTAGGCTACAAATGCCAAGACCATTCTTATAGCTTCAATCCTTGCCACTGGTGCAAATGTTTCCTCAATATCTATTCCTTCAACTTGAGAGTATCCTTTGCATACCAACCTTGCTTTGTTTCTTACCATTTCACCATTCTCATTCATCTTATTTCTAAAAACCCACTTAGTACCAATTACATTTTTATCTATTAGTTTGTGAACAAGATCCCAAGTCTGATTCTTCACTATCTACATAAATTTTTCTTTCATAGCCTTATCCAATTCTCATCATTGCAAGCTTCATTCACAGTCTTAGGTTTAATCTTGGAAATCAGACAGAAATTTACTTGTTCTTCTACAACTCTTCTTCTGGTCGGGATTCATTTGCTCTTATCTCCTATGATTTGATCTTCAGAATGATTAAGTTTCACATACCTTGGTGTCTTGGCAGCACTTTATGGAGCTTGTTCCTCTTCATCTAAGTTGTCTTCATACTGCACCACTTCTGAAGCATCTGGTTTATCTGATTCATATCCACTTGATTCTGGAGACCTTTCCTTGCTTTCATCAACTTTAACATTTGCACTTTCAATGACCTTATTCAGCCTCTTATTATAGCACCGGTAGGCCTTACTCTTGGTGGAGTAACCAAGGAAGATTCCTTCATCACACCTAGCATCAAACTCGCCTAGATCTTCTTCTCTTTTGATATAACATTTGCTACCAAAAACTTTGAGATATTTTACAGTAGGAACTTTACCATACCACAATTCATAAGGAGTCTTAGAACTGTTACCTTTGACTTGGACTCTATTTAGGATATATACAGCAATGTGAATTCCCTCTCTCCAATATGCTTCAGGAAGATCAGCTTCCTTCATCATGGTTCTTGCAGCTTCTTGAACTATTCTATTTTTCCTTTCAACAACTCCATTTTGTTGTGGAGTTCTAGGTGTAGATAACTGTCTCTTTATCCCATGTTCTTCACAAAATAAATTGAATTCATTTGATGTAAACTCTCCTCCTCTATTAGACCTCAAGCATTTGATCTTCAAATCCATCTCACTTTCAACCATTACCTTAAATGCCTTGAACTTATCTAGAGCTTCAGCTTTTTCTTTCAAAAAGGTAACCGAAGTAATTCTAGAATAATCATCAATAAGCAACATGAAATACATGTCTTCTTGCAAACTTCTTACTCTAGTAGGTCTACACAAATCTATATGCACTAGTTCAAGTAGTCCATCAACTGATTGGTCCTTTCTTTTGAAACTTGTTCTTGTTTATTTCCCAAATTGACACTCCTTGCAAATAGGATTAGCAAGCTTTACAAGCTTAGGCAAATCTCTAACAGCCTGTGTAGTACTTATCTTCATAATGTTATCAAAATTGATATGACACAGCCTTCTATGCCATAGCCAACTCTTATCAGTCTAAGCCAACAAACAATAATTATCAATTCCTTTCAAGTGATAGATATTACCTCTGGTCTTCTTACCAGTTGCAATGACTATTCTGGAGCTTTCCCTAATCTTACATCCATTGTCCTTGAAGCTTAAATCATAACCTTTGTCACACATCTGACCCACACTCAAAAGATTGTGCTTTAATCCTTTCACATACAAGACATCTTTAGTATTATGCTTGCCATCAAAAGAAATAGATCCTTTTCCACAAATCTTACCAATTGTATCATCTCCAAACCTAACTAGTCCACCATCATTTCTTTCCAAACTCACAAACTTACTTTTGTCACCAATCTTGTGGTGAGAGTAGCCACTATCAATAACCCATTCATCTTTTTCTTCAACGACCTAAGCAGCCAAAGTACTTTCCACTGGTTTTTCTTCCTTCACATAGCTAGCAGGATTAGTAGACACAGGTTCTTCCTTAATAGCAATAAACAAGCATTCATTACCAAAAGTACTAGAATTATCTAGTTCATCATTACCTGATACTCCATCATCATCAAAATCTTCAACATAATAACATTTATTTTGGATCCTAGGCCTGTTCTCATATCTTTTTCTATTTCTTTCAATTCTTTCAGGACATCTGGAAGTAAAGTGACCTACTTTACCATAGGAAAAACATTTGAAAGGTAATTTTCGTTTAAACTTACTGGATCCTCTTTGCAGTCTATCCACAAAGTTGGCTTCAATTTCATCAAACTCATCACCATATTCTACCTTGTACTTTTCTAATCTGGAGGTTTTCCCAGAAGTACTGGCTTTGAAGGCAGTCTTGACTTTTGGTAGAGCATCACCATACTCTCTCATTTCAAATGTAGTAAGCTTACCAAGTAGCTGATCTCTGTCAATAGTTTTTACTTGCATAAATTCTTCAATTGCAACTACCTTGTGACTGTAGGATTTTGGTAGTGATCTAAGAATTTTTATCACTTCCTTATCACCCAAAGTTCCCCCCATACCTTTTATCCTGGTGACAATTTCATCAACTCTCTGCATAAAAGTTGTTATGTTTTCATCTTCATTCATCTTCAAACTCTCATATTTTACTTTTAGACTTTGTAGCTTGGCCTCCTTCACAGAATCATCTCCTTCATATAGATTTTTTAGCTTCTCCCATACCTCATTTGCAGTTTCAAGATCCACAACTTTCATCAATACTGAGTCATTTAATGAACTTAATAGAGCATCTTTTGCTTTGCCATCCATCTCATATTCTTTGATTTCATCTTCATTCGTCAGACCATTTTGAGGCATGGTGTATTTTGTTTCTGCAGCTTTCCATACTTTGTAACCAAGACAAAGAAGATGGCTTTTCATTCGCGCCTTCTAAAGAGCATAATTCGTCCCATCAAAATGTGATGTTTCCTTTTTATAAGACATTTTGGATCTTCCTCAAGATGTTAGACTTCCTTTAGAGGAACTTGACTTTGATACCAATTGTTGATATGCATCGGACAACTGAGAGGGGGGTGAATCAGTTGTCCCAAAAACTCAATCACTTCTGTGCTTAAACATTAATCACTCATCCACTCAGAAACTTAAACATAGATACAACATTAAACACAAGAGACACCAAATTTTTACATTGAAAACCCCAAGGTGGGGAAAAACCACAGAGAGGATTAGCTCTCAAAATATATTGTAATCTTTGAAAAATGTTGTTCAGGATTGGTCACTCTATGGGCCCAGAACATACTGGCTCACTGCCATGAAGTAGAGCTAGGTCTAGCAAGCTCACTGCCTCAACCCTAAGCCTAGAAAGATTATAATAAGGGTTGTTAAACCCTGAGGGCTATTAGATGCTACTGGCAACTAACTGCTAGTCTCAAAGCCAAGATCAACATCTTCTTCATGTCTGAGATTAATACATTGAAGTATAATAGTTCCTCTGCTCGGCTCTGCCTTTGCACCTCTTTCCTTATCTTGCCATCTTCGCACAAGGACATCTTTTCCATAACTCAACTACAAGTATTTATACACTTCATCAACCTTGGAATGATCATCAAGGTCAGCATTACAATCATCAACCATTGGAACAATCTGCAAGGTCGACATTACAAACATTTACAAAATAGGTCTTGACTTATTACAACACTATGCAAAGGAAATGAAGTAAAAGTGTATGTGGATCATGACATGCCTTAGCTGGGACTCAAACATGATCTTGCACACTACAACACGCTTCCATGATCTTCAAGGGATCTCCACAATTACTAGAATTTACCAGATCGGCTAAGACTGGTTACACGCTGCATTATCTGGGAACAATCTTCAAACACGATCTCAATTCCTTAATGCGGACCAATGTCAAGATAGGAACATGATCAAGAGGCTGTAATATCCCGCTTAGGATATTCTCTAAAAATTTTAAATGCTCTGATACCACTGTAATATCCCGCTGAGGATATTCTCTAAAAATTCTAAATGCTCTAATACCACTGTAATGTCCCACCCAGGTGGAATATAGCCAAACAAATTTTCTGCCTTAAATATGTTCTGCTTTTTCTGAATTTTATGTTTTTTGCATTTACTAGCACACATGCATGGATATATTTTGCCAATAATAGAAAATACGAAATATGCATAAACTGCTGAAATTTCTAGATTTTAATATCTTCTAAAATATTCAATGTTTTGATAAAATAACAAAGACCCAGTTGAGAAAATATACTGTAATATTTAAATCACAAATACCCAGAAAATTGTATTGGAAAAATATGAAGATTGTTTACATACTCAGTTTGTTGTTATGAAAAGTACAGGCCTGATATGAATGCAACAGCAGCAATAAAAGCTTGAAATCTGATATAAATGGCTACCAAGAATGAAGCTACAGGTCTGCAATTAATTATTCTTCATTAATCTTCAAACCCTTGATGATATCTTTCACCTTCAAGCACAAATAGAACTCTAGAATGAAGCTCTCCTCAAGCAATGATTCAGCTGATCTTTCACAGCCTCAAAATTGTAAAAACATTGAAGAGTTTTCATTCTTCAATGGCTGATATACTGAAACCCTTGTCTTCTCCAGAAAACCACAAAAGCAAATTCAAATGATCATTCAATAATAATGACGTTGATTTGCTTTTTGAGTCCTTTTATAACCTCAATCTCCTTAATAGCTTTTAAATCCACTTTCAAATCCACTTTAGGTTTTTAATAAAACTTTATTTTAAGTCTCATAAATGGGTGCTCCAATCCATGAAATTTAAATGTACTTTAAGTGATTTTAATGATGGGTCATGGCCCCATTGAATATAAAGTGACTTCAAAAACTTTATAATATAACTTCACTTAGCACGTTAATCCATGACTTTAATATCATTATATGACCCCCACCTTATAATAATAATTAATTATTATTAAAGATTACCTTTAATAATAATCAAAAATCACTTATCTCCATAATTAGACATCATTTCTTAGTCCTGTCTAAACCTGGGGTTTCACCATAACACCCTCTATGCATCCAACCATCTTACCAAAAATAACAGGGGTCCATCTCTATCAACCTCTGTTGGCTAAAAATAGCAAGAGCCTCCAATATGGGACTAGAGACCTCTAAACAACCTTATCACTAGCTGAAACTGGGGAACAACACTGAAATCACCACATGACCAAATACCTTGCTATAAATAGAAACTCAGGAAAGATGACTTACTATAAATAGTAAGTGTGTATAACTGAGTCCAACGAAGGCCAAACCTGAACCCATACCAAGCTCTGATGGAGAAAACACACTGATCTCTGCCAAAAGGGACCCTCTAACCATCTAAGTTAGCCTACAAGGGCCAGTGATAGGCTAAAACATCATAAAATAGGATCATGCTAAAAAGGGGACATTACAGTCCGCCCTCCTTGAAATTGCTTGTCCCCGAGCAATCTCTACTACTAAAAAACATCATTCCACTGGAGGTCCAAAAGAAAACTATGAAATGTCCCTCATGGAAACACAATTGCTGCAGCACTAGCATAAACTCAACCGTGCAAACATAGACAACAGACCAACTGTCCAAACCATGCGCACTGAAACTGTGCATCAAACTCCACTCATGTACATGAGAACCCAAGGTGAAACTGCAAACAATCCACACCATGTACATAGTGCAATACTCACCAATGAACTCCGGTTGGAACCCTGATGCACACGAAGGATCCCAAACTCTGCGGTCACTACTCAGCTGAATGCCGGGATCCTAAATCACTCTGCAGAATGCCCAACTACTTGTCCACTGCACCCGCTAGATAAAGACTGTACCATGCTCAGTACTGCGGTGAACAACTACCACCACATAGAGCAATCTACTAAATAGAAGGATTCCTAAATCCCACAACTAGATTGGAAGTCCGCTATACGAATCAACCTCTAACTTCCACTATTCTAATTTGATCCCAACCTCACCATGCTGAAAAAGGTGAAGCAAACCATTGGGACCCATCCAAACCACAGTGCCAACTCTCTCACCACCTGGATCCCAATGCAACTAAACCTTACATCCATCCGCAATGAAAAGACAAAAATATCTAGAAGCCTCCACAACACAATATCTCTCTACAACCTCTACGAAACTCCCATGGATATGATAACTAACCAAGCCATCATGCCCACTGACAACATAATCTCCCTGAAACCCAGAAGTAGCAAACTCTGTAAGGTACTCATCCGCATGATGGTAATCCAACCTTTGATCGCGCAAGTAATCTCCCGCAAACAACTGAGTCAGGTACTTGCAGCCACTAGTCCCACCTTCTGAAGATGGCAACTCTCCATCCCTCAATGGATGGTACAAACCTTGAGCCAATCCACACCGATGCATCAACAAATCCTCCATGTGCGAACTAAAGGAGAAGTGATGAGCACTCCTCATCATGCAGCCAAGATAAAATGCTCCCACCTCTGTCAATGGCTGACCATCATAGTCGTGGGGAACACCCTCCTCGTCAGTCTCATCACTCATGACACTAGAATCAGAAGATGGCTCATGTCCCTGATCCTCAATGGCTAATTGGGTAGACACTCTGGCAACTCTCTCTGCAAAATCAACCACCTCATCACATGAGCTATCAATAACCTGCTCTGTATCATCTGTAATGGGACTATCCTCAGTAACCCCTGAAGTAACATATAGTTCTCTGCTACTCTCACCCAATGCACTAAATCCATCGATGTCACCTGCACCAATAAGAGTAATGGATGTAGCCACATCCTCAATGTGCCCCTCACCACTATCCGTGGGTATATGCTCCTCACCAACTGCTGCCATAGAAACCTGAACTGTATCTATAGGTGGTGAAGAATGTGTCAGTCTTAGCGCCATAGTAAGCTCATCTATCCACAACTGTGCCTCTTGAAGGGCCTCTTGAGTGCTCTTCAATGAGTCCATGGCAATCTCAAGCTCATAGGTGAGCTCATCAACCTCATTTTCTTTCTCCCTAAGAACTCCCAAGTAAATCTTACCCAACTGAAGGAGATGATCCCTATCTAAAAGTAACTGCAAGTAATTGGATTTCATTGCCACCAAAGCTTCTTTGAGCACCTGCAAATTTGCAAGAGATGATTCTCCTTCAATTCTTTTATGTCTCTTTTCAAGCTGATCTTTCCATATCTATTTTTTAATCAGCTTGTGGGTATCATCAAGGTGAGACAAGGCTGCCACAATCTGATCTTCACCAACTTTGAGTTGGTTCTCCAAAGTATGTGAGCATTCTGGCTTATTAATCTCACACGATGCATCATCATTATGAACTTGAACAACTTCACTCACACATGAGTCATCTCCTGTGATAGATGCTAAACAATCATCCTGGTTTGGAACTGGGGCAGTGGTAGACCTAAACTGAAAATCACTATCTGATAGTAGCTGGTCACAAGAGAGCTCATCATGTTTTTTGTCCCCATCCTCCAAACCAACCAAATCAATAGATTGTGCATTCAATTCCTCATTCTGGTTTGGAACTAGAGCAGTAGTAGTTCTCAACCCAAACTCCTCATCATCACTCCAAAAAGTAGTCTCAATGGATGATGAATTGCTAACCTCATGCAGAGTGGTAAGATCACTCCTAGGACTATCAAAAGAGTCCCCAATCATAACCTCCATGTCACCAACTAAGAGACTCGTGCAACCTTGTCCTGTAGGATCCACTGTTTCTTCCTCTCTACCTTTTGTAACATCAACTGGGTGAAGATCAACTGAAACAGACCTGGTCTCAATACTGCTGGTCAACACTTCACCTGTTACCTTTCCCTCTAGATTTTCGTGAGTGCATTTAACATCAGCCCCAAAGGAATCATTAAGGGACTCATCATCTTTGTCCATTCTATTCTCCATAGGATCAGCTATATGCTGGTCACTAACTGCTAAAAATTCATTGTAGAGGTTTCTAGATACTTCACCTATAGAGACCTCTTATTCATCTTTCTTTTTGTTTTGTGATGTAGACCCCTTAAAAAAGGATGCCATATACCATGCTGCTTTGTCGATGTTTACAGGGTGTGAAATCAATTCATTCATCATTTTCTGGTTTTCATCCAACTTATTCAAACTTTGTTTAAGCTTCTCCATATTCTTGTCCCACTACTTTTGGGTACTTGAAGTAACCATGATTCTATAGCTGATTCAATTGAATATTTTCTTAAAAACCCTGCAACCATTAAAATTGACATGCAAGCATATGGGTGCTCTCCAAACTGACATGCAAGTACTCGGTACTAACATGCAACTGCAAAAACTGACATGCAAGTGCTGATCAATAACATGCAACCCTCAGAATCGACATGCAAACATCTGGGTAGTCTCAAAACTAACATGTAAGTGAAAATCTCTGACATGCAACTGAATAAATTTTTGATTTCCCAACAGGATGGCAGGAAACCGCTCTTATACCACTGTAATATCCCGCTTAGGATATTCTCTAAAAATTCTAAATGCTCTGATACCACTGTAATATCCCGTTGAGGATATTCTCTAAAAATTTTAAATGCTCTGATACCACTGTAATGTCCCACCCAGGTGGAATATAGCCAAACAAATTTTCTGCCTTAAATCTGTTCTGCTTTTTCTGAGTTTTATGTTTTTTGCATTTACTAGCACACATGCATGGATATATTTTGCCAATAATAGAAAATACGAAATATGCATAAACTGCTGAAATTTTCAGATTTTAATATCCTCTAAAATATTCAATGTTTTGATAAAATAACAAAGACCCAGTTGAGAAAATATACTCTAATATTTAAATCACAAATACCCAGAAAATCGTATTGGCAAAATATGAAGATTTTTTACATACTCAGTTTGCTGTTATGAAAAGTATAGGCCTGATATGAATGCAACAGCAGCAATAAAAGCTTGAAATCTGATATAAATGGCTGCCAAGAATGAAGCTACAGTCTGTAATTAATTATTCTTCATTAATCTTCAAACCTTTGATGATATCTTTCACCTTCAAGCACAAATAGAACTCCAGAATGAAGCTCTCCTCAAGCAATGATTCAGTTGATCTTTCACAGCCTCAAAATTGCAAAAACATTGAAGAGTTTTCGTTCTTCAATGGCTGATATACTAAAACCCTTGTCTTCTCCAAAAAACCACAAAAGCAAATTCAAATGATCATTCAATAATAATGACGTTGATTTGCTTTTTGAGTCCTTTTATAACCTCAATCTCCTTAATAGCTTTTAAATCCACTTTCAAATCCACTTTAGGTTTTTAATAAAACTTTATTATAAGTCTCATAAATGGGTGCTCCAATCCATGAAATTTAAATGTACTTTAAGTGATTTTAATGATGGGTCATGGCCCCATTGAATATAAAGTGACTTCAAAAACTTTATAATATAACTTCACTTAGCACTTTAATCCATGACTTTAATATCATTATATGACGCCCACCTTATAATAATAATTAATTATTATTAAAGATTAACTTTAATAATAATCAAAAATCACTTATCTCCATAATTAGACATCATTTCTCAATCCTGTCTGAACCTGGGGTTTCACCATAACACCCTCTATGCATCCAACCATCTTACCAAAAATAACAGGGGTCCATCTCTATCAACCTCTGTTGGCTAAAAATAGCAAGAGCCTCCAATATGGGATTAGAGACCTCTAAACAACCTTATCACTAGCTAAAACTGGGGAACAACACAGAAATCACCACATGACCAAATACCTTGCTATAAATAGAAAATCAGGAAAGATGACTTACTATAAATAGTAAGTGTGTAGAACTGAGTCCAACAAAGGCCAAACCTAAACCCATACAGAGCTCTGATGGAGAAAACACACTGATCTCTGCCAAAAGGAACCCTCTAACCATCTAAGTTAGCCTACAAGGGCCAGTGATAGGCTAAACCATCATAAAACAGGATCACGCTAAAAAGGGGACATTACAGAGGCATCCACAAGCACATTATAATCATTAGGAGCAACCGCACAAACCTTAACAACTTTAACCATAGGAATCTCCACATCGGAACACATGAACTTCACTGTCTTCAACTGTCATAAAAGAAAGATAGCTTGCAGACCACCAAAACATGAACCATTGCAATTGTAGGCACTTATCATCATCCCAGACTTCCCTCTAGAACTATAGAGAAAAATACTTTATTGTAGAGGAATGCGGAGCAAAACACTTTCCCCCTATCACCAGAGAATAATCAGAAAAAGCAGGTTTTACTCTGGTGAAGTATCTTCAAACATCCCTTCAAATAAGTTTCAATCCACGGACCAAGATCTTCAAGCAGAAAGAAATGCAAAGCAATCTACCAGATTGTTCTTTAGCATACAACTCACTGTCTACATTGCACTTCACTGTAACTCACTTGATTCTTCCGGAGAGGCCAATTTTCTCGATATTCTCAACATATAAAGCTTCTAAACAAGTAATAGAATAGGATACAATTGACACCAATGACAACACTGATTAGGTACATACTTGCAGCATTTTTAGGGTAACTCCCAAGGAAGAAACTACTTGAATTGAGAACAAACTCAAAAAAATTACAGTATGACAGTCCTTCTACTGCCTAAAAATTGACAATGAAGCTCACACCTTTGATGATTGCAATTCTACTTCTTCTATTAATTGGATCAATTAGGAAAACTCTTCACTTCCTTCCTATCACACAAATGCCTTCAAGATGAATCAGGACAACTTCTTACACGTCTGCTCTTTCTCCTTCAGTCACACATCATAATGCATTCATTCTACTCCTTTTCTTTCTTGCAAACCTTATCAATCACATTGCAATAACACCTTGCCTAACTCAATTTGATTTACAATTTATACATGATATTACATTGATTACATTTCTTGTTGGCTAAAGAAAACATGAAAAATACATTTACAAGTCAGCTAGACTACAGACAACATGAAACATGTAGAAGCCAAGTCCTAAACAAGATTACATGCTACACTAGCAGAAGACCCATGCCTTGTGGACATAAAAACTTGCTCAACCAGGTCCAAAACATCCTTCACAACATCAAACATTAAGTAATTACATTCGTACACTCCACTCATTTAAAAATAGGACAGCCTTAAGAAAAGACATATGAAACTTGAAGCACAACGGCCACAACAACTTGAAAACCTTGAGCGGTACTAGAAACAAGAAAGATCTTCATGGAAATCTTCTAGATGAGTCTACAAGACTCATACAACATCTCCAAACACTCCTTTACCTATGCACATCAAAGATTATATGCCACACATCTTCAATCATGAACTTTGAGAACAACAAGTCATCGAGAACACATTGCAACATACTATCATTGAAAAACTGAGCTTGTAGATCACCAATAAACTTGAAACTACAACAAGGCATGAAATGCATGTCCATAAACATGTCCACAAAACTAGAAAGACAAACATTCACATCTAGAGGAATGTAGAACATTCCAACAGGCCTTCAACACCACCTTACTCTGCTAGAAAACATGCTGGTACTCTATCATGCATAACTTTCATAGTGGAAGGACGAATAATCTGAAACATTGGAATTATCACCTTCACAACACCCTAAACATAGTTCTAGAACTGCATAGCCATAACTACAAATGCAGAGGAATGTGGAGCATTCCATTATTGTATAGTAAATGTCTTCTTTAGAACCAACACTATCTTCAAATTGTCAACTGCAAAACACCCTTTCGATAATCCAAACACTATGAAACTTGGAACATACATGCTTTGACACTATATGAAGCTATCTTCTAATCTACAAAGGCACAACATCAAAATAATGAAAATGTGGAGCAATCTCTTGGATAGTCTTCGAAGGAACTCATCCTATACTAAAAAATTTCACCAACTTCTGGAGGCCAAACCTTCTTTGTATCAACACATGCATTCTTAGGAATAGTAGGAGAGATCATACAATATGCTTCAGGCCACCAGTAACATCTTCTCAACATCAATAACACATCTGACCATTTTAGTGCTTCTGGTTTCCCTATTAATGTATCTTCTCGATGCTTCTAATTCCCATCTTAATATGTCTTCATACTCAACTCTGCATTGATCAAGGCATGACATCCAACCATGAACTTCAGTAACCACATTCTATTCAACATGACATCCAACCATGAACACTATTAGACATCCATGATAGTGTTGACATCAATGACAACCTTAGGAACCATATGTTTAACAATGTCCCCCTTTGGCGTTGATGGCAACACATACCTGCACATTCTCACCCTTTGACATCAAAGGCAGAGGGAAACTTCTTCTCCCTTAGGGCATAACTTCTTCTTGCAACAAACAAACTCCCCCTATCATCAGTAACCACTACCTACTTCCCCTGAGAGGTAGCCACCATCAGTCCAGGAAAAAGATATAACATGAACCACTCCCCTTGGATAGATGTACCACTATGCATCTAGCAAGAAGGAGGGGCAATTACACCTAACCTCTGCCAAAGATCCTCAAAAGTGTCCTTTGTAAGAGCCTTTGTGATTATATCTATAATCCGATCCTTTGTTGGAACATATTCCAACTTTATTTCCTTATTTACAACCTTCTCTTTCAAAAAGTGATACATGATTGCTATATGCTTGGTTCTAGAATGCATCACTAGATTCCTGAAAAATATTGATAGCACTTGTATTGTCACACAAAATAGGAATAGGCACATCATACAATACCTTGATATCCTTTAGGGTTTGCACAACACTTTTGTTGCAATATACTCTGCCTCTACATTTGATAAGGACACCGAATCTTGTTTCTTGTTCTTCCATGAAACAATTTGCTTCCTAAAAAGAAATCACTACCACTTGTACTTCTATCATCAACACAACCAGCCCAATCAGCATCAACATAGGCACTCAAATCAAATTCATTACCTCTTGGATACCATAAGCCATAATCCAGAGTTCCTTTCAAGTATCTAAATATTCTTATTCACTGCCTTCTCATGTGTTTTCTTAGGATATATCTAGAAAACACACATAATGAATGCATAGTATCAAGTCTAGAAGCAATTAGGTACAATAATCCTCCAATCATAGATCTATAGGAAGTTTGATCCACCTCTGGAGACTCATCATCCTTGCTTAAGTGACATCCAGTGACCATGGCAGTAATCATTGGTTTTGAATCCTCCATACCAAACTTCAACAACTCTTTGACATATTTAGCTTGAGAAATAAAGATACCATCATCTAGCTAAGTAATTTCAAGTCCAAGGAAGAAATACATCTCACCAATCATAGACATCTCAAACTCTTTTTGCATCTCCTCTCCAAATCTCTTACACATATCATCATATGCACCAAAGATGATATCATAAACATATACTGCAACTATCAATATCATATCTCCTTCTTCCTTGATGTAAATATTGCTATATGTAGTACCTTTATTGAATCCATGTTGAAGTAAGTACTTGTCCATCCTATCATACCAAGCCTTAGGTGCTTTCTTGAGACCATACAAAGCCTTCTTGAGTCTACACACCATACCTGGATCTTCTAATATCTGGAAATCATCTGGTTCCTCTATGTGAACCTCTTCCTCTAGATCACCATTCAAAAATGTTGACTTGACATCCATCTGATATACCTTGAAGTTCTTATGAGCAGAAAGGGTAAGGAACATTCTAATTGCCTCCATCCTAACTACTAGAGCAAAATTCTCCTCAAAATCAATGCCTTCAACTTGAGAGTAACCCTTACATACCACGCTTGCTTTATTCCTTACAACTTCGCCTTCTTCATTTAGCTTATTCTGGAACACCCACTTTGTTCCTATAACATTCTTATTGGCTGGTCTAGGAACCAATTCCCATGTCTAATTCTTCTCAATCTAATCCAATTCTTCTTCCATTGCCTTTATCCATCCATCATCTTTTCTAGCATTAGAAAATGTTTAGGACTCTACCTTTAATAGTAAACATAAGTTTACTTGCTCACTTGCTTTTTCAAAAATTCTCCTAGCCATCACACCTTTATTCTTGTCCCCAATGATCTGTTTTGCTGAATGGTTCTTCTGAACATTTGGAGTCTTCGGCATCTGCTCTAGTTCTTGTGAGATTTGATACAAGTCTTCATCTAATTTAACATCTATGATTTCAACCATCTTTCCTAATCTCTTGTTGTAGCATCTATAGGCCTTGCTTCTGGTTGAGCAACCAAGAAAGATCCCTTCATCACTTCTTGAATCAAACTTTCCTAGGTCTTCTTCATCTCTTCTGATATAACATTTTCCACCAAAGATACTGAAGTATTTGACAGTGGGTGGTCTTCCATACCATAGCTCATAAGGGGTCATAGTGCTATTGACCCTTAGTTGCACTCTATTAATTTGATAGACAACAGTGTGAACTGCTTCCTTCCAGTACATATCAGGCAAATCTGCATCTTTCAATATTTATCTAGACATCTCTTGTACAATCCTATTCTTCCTTTCAACTACCCCATTTTGTTGAGGGGTCCTAGGAACTGACAAATGTCTCCCAATACCATGATCTTCACAAAACCTTTCAAATTCATTTGAAGTCAATTCACCACCTCTATCAAAACTTAAACATTTGACCTTAGTATTCATTTCATTCTCAACCATAGCTTTGAAAACATTAAATTTATCAAAGGCATCTAATTTTTCTCTTAATAAAGTAACCCAAGTCATTCTAGAATAATGATCAATAAGTAACATGAAATACCTTTCACCTTGCTGACTCTTTACTCTTGTAGGACCACAAAGGTTAGTATGGATCAACTCCAATGGCATTGAATAAGAGTACTCCTTTGTTTTTAAATTTCTCTTTGTCTGCTTTCCCATTTGACATTCCTTACATACTGTTACATCCCCAATTTTTGTCTTGCTAATACTTTTTACTTTTACTTGGACATAAATCTATTATGATGTTTAGATTAATATCAAGGAAAGATAGATTCTATTGAATGTCATTTATAGAATTATGGAAATGAATATGTTATATCGATTTAATAATTGCATTATGAGAATTAGGTTTATTATTTGAATAATGATGCACTTATCATAATCTATTGATTTCAAGTTTTATACAGGATTACAAGTTTCAGATGACTCTCAGAGAAGAGAGAGAGAGAGAGAGAGAGAGAGAGAGTATCTTTCGAGGAGAGAAACATAGACCTTGGGTTATGAGTGATTATTTGCCAAAACGAGTATAAGTGTTTAACAAAAATGTGAACCAGTATCGATAGAGGTAGGTCATGTTTTGTCAGTATACTTTTGGATCTAATTGACAAGTAGTCGATATATTTTGATTCTTTCTAGGCAAGTCGTGTGTGTGTCGACATTGTCGTTTGTAAAGAAAATGGCGTCTTCTGGGTAGAACGGTGTCCATTTGCGATTAACATAAATATTACGTCGATATTGTTGCAAAATTATTGAGTTAGTATACTTGAGTCATATAAGGTTTTATTGTTGACATTAAACATCATGTGATGATCTCATCAAGTCAAGTTAATGCAATTTAACAAAAGTCTGTGAAGGGGAGACAAGCTCAATCCTTTCACATTATTCGTAAGCCTTTCAAGTTATTATTATTATTATTATCATATATTGATCAAAGCATAAATGATCAAGTAGGGTTGATGTCATTTTAAACCATATTTAATTATATAAACATATTTATGTATGCATCAATTTGAGGTTAACACCTCATAATTATTAAATGTTTGATTATGGAGCAGCCGTAGGCTTGTAAATAGGAATGCCTTCCTTCATCTCAAGTGATGGATCGAACCACACAAGGTGATCATTAAATGATCAAATAGTGGCGTTCATGATATGTCAACCTCTATTGAGAGGAGTTTGTGGTGTTACAAACCACATTTGATATACCTCCCTGCGAAGGACGTTTTCCATTGACATTTATAAAGCCTTGCATCTTTTGTGGAATTTGGTTGTAACCGCAATATACTTGGACTGTAGTTGTATTCATTGTGTCTCTAACTATAGTAGTGGAAGAGAAATGATAGGATGACACATTAAGATTCATGTTTGAGTCTTTAAAGGAACAACTTAGTAAGAGTCGACGGAAATCTATTTTATGCTTTAGGGATGATTGCAGTAGGCAGCAAGGAATAGATAACAGTCCTGAGAGGAAGTAAACGTTGGTTTTTAGGCATCCATTGGAGTATTCAATCTGCAACTCTTCTTAACTTTGAAGCTATTGCTCCCAGGTATCTTCTACCTTGTATGCAATGTAAACAATATTGAATTGAATGTTCTTCTATGTTATCTATTGTAGTGTCTGGTTGTAAACATTCGAACATGCCAATGAGGCTAAACCATTCAATTCCTTGTGTATTTGTTGAAATCCAATGGTGTCAACTATATTAAACTGCTGATAGAGTTGATAGTTAAACTATTTAGTTACCTTCAAGAATTTTGATAGCATCAAATAAGCCTGGTTGGCCGATGCATGATAATATCATTGAATTCTATACATTAGTACCCTGAGCTGAAAACATACTTATTGTTTGAGAACTAATAAACATGTCATCCTACTATATGGTTACTGAATGAACATTACAAATCGCATACCTAAAGAAGGTTATTTCTATAGTTATCATGTGCCTTGTATGATCGAACCATTCGCCTTGATGATTGAGATTCATCATGTAGCAGGTCAATTATGTTGTTATAAGTTTAACCATACAAAAGTGATATTAGTGCAAATTAAACTTTAATAGGTATACTCTTTAGCTATGAGTAATACGGTTTAATCATTAAGCTAGAATAATATCATTTTAAACTATTCTTTTTTTAGTTTATATATCTATATATATATCAAAAATGATTTCTATTTAAAAGAACTTAGATTCTTAGTAATCTTTGGAAACTATTGTATATCCAATCGAGTGATAGAAAACTAGGAATGTTTTGATAGAAGAAATAAGGTCTATAGGACAATCCTTATTACCAATTTTATTACTCTTGTTGAAGATATTCTTTGTAAACCATTATGATGGAATAGACTAGTCTAAACTAGAAAATGACCTAGTATGGAAACATATATAAGTATATATTGTGATTGTCAATGATATCACGTTAAGGAAAGTAGAAAGTACTCATACTCCTTTTTGTAGGAGGAGATATCTATTCCAAAACCATATTATTCTTAATCTGGATTGAGTTAACCCAAGGGTCATTTTTAAACCTTAGTCTCATAGTTATGAGATATGGTTATTTTTGAAATATCAGTTTAATAGAGGTTGTAATGAAAACCCTAGTATCGAATATAGAAACAAATGATTAGTTATATTCATATGAACTTGTCTAAGTCAAGTAGACTATTTCCATGAAAAATACTATACTATTTATGTAAACATATTGGGTGAGGATAAACTGCAAGAATATGATAGTATCCAAGTTGAGTTGGGGTGGGTGAACATTTCGACCATGTTCATTACGAATGTTATTGATATTAAAACTTTGGCCAAAGTAATGCATTTGTTTTCTGCATGCATTATCGGTTCACTGTATCTAGATTACATGACCTATCGGGAAATCATACTTAGCTAGAGGGTATCTAGGGTTGTATGGTTGATAGAGTTGTGTAGGATACAACACTATGTACTTCGAAGGCAAATTACCACTGGTCACCTTTGGTCTATATTCCTCATAAAGGGTAGGGCCACTTCCTATGTGGAAGATGTGTGGGAGACCGTCAGTCTGTGGATGGAGGTAAATCACTAGGAAGATACTCTCTCTCTCTAGCAGAAAACATGCCAAGGCTTGTGATAAAGATGTCAGATATTCAGAAGTAGTAATTATTCCAAATTTGTTTATGAAATTGATTTACTTATGTAGATATTGTAATTGAGAAAGACAATATGTTGTATTGTATTATGTAAGAGAATCTTGCAAATTGTTGTTATTTGATTATATGTTAAATAAAAGAAAAAATTTCTCTCATTTTTACCTTGTTGAATTACTCTATGGTAAATTCTTGATTTTATTATGTTTTTAGAATGTGGATGTTACATATGGTATTAGAGCTATCAGGTTCAGCACTAGGGCTTATGAGACCACTATGCTTATCTGTAGTCAACATTATGCGGTTAGCTAATGTTTAAAAATTTATGTGCCAAGATGGTACGTCTTAAGAAGACAGCGAGAAAGTCAGTTAATATGAGTAAATGTTTCCTTAAAGCAAAAAGAGAACGTGAAGCCATTATCAAAACTTTTGAGGCAACTAATGATGAAAGTGACATATGGTTAAGTGATATTGAAACCCTGGTGAATGCCTTAACTCGAATCAAGCGAGTGAGAAAGGAAAACATTGAAAGAGTTAAGATCACAACTAGAATCATAGCATATATGTCAGATGAAGATACAACTATAGTTAGGTGAGATCCCCGCATACTCCCATCTATTGAGATCATAGAAGTTAGGTTTGATAGTGAATCAAAAGGTTATATACCTCGAGATTATGTATCTGAAAATGAATCTGAAGGATATACTCCTCTTGAGCATGACTTTTGAAGTCATTTCTTGTATAAATGAAGAATATTCTATACTCTTGAAATGAAATAAATAAAGAAGAGTTGTTTTTGTACCAAACTATTGTTTGATTTGAGTTTATTATGTTTTTATTTAATGAGATGCATTATAATCATGAACTAATAGACAACTCAATATTCTCATGTGTGAGAAAAACAACAAACATGGTACAGACAAGAACTAACCAAGGAGGAAGTCAAGAGGAAAACCACCTGCCAAATAATAAGTTCAACCAAATCATAACCATGCTTGAGGAAACTAAGAAAAGACTAGGTGATTTGGAAAAGAAGGTGGATGATAAAGGAAATTCTGAGGGAGGAGGTGAAAACTCTCATGGAGAAAGTGGAGAGAATCATGAAGAACAAAGTAAAAGTACGGAACCTTAGAAAGGGGATAGATTGACCTCGGAACTCTCTAAGGATATGAAGAAGGTCACTCCACCAAAATTTGATGGAAAGGTGATTGGAGATGTAGCCAAAGCTTGGTTGATAGAAATGGAAAAATATTTCAAGATAAGAAATTACTTGGAAGTGACCAAGGCAGTTTGGGGAGCATTCCAACTAGCAGGAGAAGCATCCACTTGGTGGATGAATAAGAAGATGGAATTGAATTTAAGTTCTTTAAGAGTAACTTGGGATGAGTTCATGGAACTTTTTCACAAGAAATGGCTACCACAACTTTATTTTGATCAGAAATTGATTGATTTTCAAAATCTTCGTCAGGGAGACATGACAGTGGTGGAATATGGAGAGAAATTCACCTGACTTCTAAAATATGTGCCTCAATATCAAAAAGATGAGAGATTCAAGATCAAAAAATTCATCATGGGTTTAAATGCTCAAATTGGTGGAGAAGTGGATGTACATGGTCCCACAACAATGGATCAAGTGTACGAGAAGGTGATCAAGCAAGAACAAAAGTTGTAATCCATCTCAACTTATCATGATAGAAACCACAAGAGATTTAATGGAACTCCTGCTAAACAACCATTCAAGAGAAGAAATGATAAGAGTTATGAGAACAAGAGAAAAGATAAAAGATCTCAGAAAAATAGGGGTGGATCTAGAAATGAGAAGAAGAATGGTAATTACAAAAGGAATGAAGATAACAATGGAAAGACTTCAAATAAGAGATGGACCATTGGAGGATGCTTTACTTGTGGAGGCGACCATTATGCTAATCATTTCCCAAACAAGAATCAAAATGGTCAACAAAGAGGTACTGCACTACCTACTCAACAAGAAGCATTCCAACAAATGATTCATGCAGCTCTTGACAATCGTCAAGCAGAGTATCAAATCACACCAATTGAAATGACAGGGACCTTGTTTGTAGTCCCTCTATCTATTTTGATTGATATAGGAGCCACTGAAAACTTTGTTTCTCTTGGAATTTTGAATAAGTTTCCTATAAAAGCTGGGTACATGTCTAAACCTTGGTCTGTAGAATATGCTAACCAATCTAAGGCTCAAGTAGAGCAATGTTTGTTTGAGCCCAAGATTGATCTCCCTAGTTTCTCAACGGAATTAAACCTGTATGTAGCCCCCTTAGGTTCCTATGATGTAATCCTAGGAATGAGTTGGTTATGGAAGCATAGAGCTAAGGTTGACTATTTTTTAAAAATGGTTGAATGCTTAGATGATTTGGGAAATCAGACCCAATTCCAAGGGATTCAAAGAGAAGTTAAGATCAAACCTATCTCTGCTAAGAAATTAAAAAGGGTTAGATGAAAAGGTTGTCAGTTGTTTGTAGTTAAAATGGAACAAGTGGAGGAAGGGTTAGAAAGCCCTAGTTCATCTTTTGGAGAAAAGTATCCCTTTCTTCAGAATTTTTAGGATGTTTTTCTAGAACTTCTAGAACTGCCTCCCAAGAGGGTTTTTGATTTTTCAATTGATATTAAACCAGGATTTGAGCCTATACCAAAAACACCCTACCGAATGACAACTACAGAGTTAATGGAATTGAAAGCCCATTTACAAGAATTGTTGGCAAAAGGTTTGATTAGACCCAATGTTTTACTATGGGGTGCTCTAGTTATTTTTGCCAAGAAGAAGGATGGAACTCTTTGGTTATGTATAGATTATCATATGCTTAATAAAGCAATGGTAAAGAACAAATATCCTTTACCACGTATTGATGATCTCTTTGATCAAATGAGTGGAGCTACAATATTTTCAAAGATCGATTTGCGATTAGGGTATCATCAGTTAAGGTTGAAAGATGAGGATATCCATAAGATAGCTTTTAGAACCAAATATGGGCACTATGAGTTCACAATGTTGCCATTTGGTTTGATGAATGCCCTTGCCACATTCATGAATCTCATGAACAGTGTATTCAGAGATTATTTAGACAAGTTTGTTCTAGTCTTTCTGGATGATATACTCATTTACTCTAAGAATGAAGAAGATCATCGACATTTGTAATTAGTTCTGCAACGGTTCAGAGAACATAAGCTATATGGAAAACTGTCAAAGTGTACATTTTTCCAAAAAAGAGATTCAATATCTAGGACATATTATATCTGCAAATGGAATATCTATTGATCCTGCAAAAATCACAACTATTATGGATTAGCATGTACCCATAAATGTGCATGAGGTGCGTAGTTTCATGGGCTTAGCTAGCTATTATAGAAAGTTTGTTCTAAATTTCTCCAATATTGCTAGTCCAATCACTTCCCTACAAAGGAAAGGAAAGAGATTTGAATGGACAGACAAATGTCAGGAGGCATTTGATCTCTTAAAGGAAAAGTTCACTTCAGCTCCAATTTTAAAAGTTCCTGACCCCAAAGGACAATTTGAGGTAATTACAGATGCCTTGGGAGAAGGATTAGGAGGAGTGCTTATGCAAGATGGGAGAGTTATAGCATATGAGTCTAGAAAATTGAAATCCTATGAGAAAAATTATGCACCACATGATCTGGAATTGGCAGTAGTAACTCATGCTTTGCAAATGTGGAGGCACTATTTGTTAGGGAAAACTTTTGTACTTAAGTCAGACCATCAAAGTCTTAGGTATATTTTCTCCCAACCACATTTGAATGCTCGACAAAGGAGATGGTTAGAATTGATATCTGACTATGACTAAGATAAACTACATCAAAGGAAAAGAGAATAGAGTAGCTGATGCTTTGAGTTGTAGAAGACATATATCTTCTATTGTCTCTATTCGTGGAAATTTCAAAGATTTAGTGCTGTAAAATTTGTCTGGTGATGAATATTATGAGCAGGTAAAGTAGGATCTAGAGGTTAATCTTAGAGACCTAAGGTATGATGGGTTTCTATTTGAGTCAGATGGACTATTGAGGTTTAGAGGTAGAATGTATGTTCTTGATTCAGCTGAATTAAGGAATCTAGTATGGAGAGAAGTTCATACTGCACCATATTCCAGACATCTGGGAGTGACCAAACTTCTAGATGATGTTAAACCTCTTTATTTTTGGAAAGGAATGAAGAAGGATGCTACAAGATTTGTAGCAAATTGTTTAGAGTGCCAGAGGGTAAAAGCAGAACATCAACATCCAACAAGATTGTTGTACCCACATGATGTACCAGAGTGGAAATGGCAAGTCATAAGTAAAGATTTTGTTCAAGGTCTTCCTATGTCTAGTAATAGACATGATTCCATTTTAGTTATGGTTGATAAACTCATGAAGGTAGCTCATTTCATACCAAGGAATTTGTCTGATGGAGTACCAGTGTTAGCCAGCAAATTTGTACAAGTGTTTAGATTGCATGGTTTCCCTGAAAAGATTGTCTCAGATAGAGATGCGCATATAACATCAAGGTTTTGGCAAACCTTGTTCTTTGTGCTAGGGACTAATCTCAATGTGAGTACATCTTATCATCCTGAAACTGATGGGAAAACTGAGAGAATGAACAAGGTTTTGGAAGATTTGTTGCAAATGTATTGCATGGATCAGCAATATAAGTGGGAAGAATACTTACCACTTGTGGAATTTGCTTACAATAATTCCTATCATTCTACTATTAAGATGGCATCATTTGAAGCATTGTATGGGAGAAGATGTTGAACTCCTATAAGCTGGGATAAGCTAGAAGATAGGATTAGCATCGGACCAGAAATGCTAGTTGAAACGGAAGAAAAAGTTAAGCTCATCAGAAAAAGACTGGTAGAAGCCAATGATAGACAAAAGAGTTATGCAGATGCCAAGCATGTACCGAGATAATTCTCTGTTGGAGAGAAAGCTCTCTTGAGAGTCAAAGCTCAAAAAAGTTCTATTAAGTTTGCGAAGTCTTCTAAACTAGCTCCTTGTTATGTGGGACCCTTTGAAATACTCGAAGTGGTCAATCTGGTTGCCCACAGAATTGCTCTACCACCAGTTTTGTCTAGAATGCACAATGTTTTTCATGTTTCTTATTTAAAGAAATATATTGCAGGTGACAATCATATTTTAAATTGGAATTCTTTATGGATGCAGGACCCAGGGGTGGTCACGATCAAGCCACTCAAAGTGTTAGAAACACACAAGCTCCGCTTGCGTGACAGAGAGGTCTTGCAGTGCAAGATCCAATGGGACCAATATGGTGAGGAAAATGCTACATGGGAGGACTACCATGAATTTTATCAGAAGTTTCCTCATTTATTTAATGCTTTTACTAGTTGAAAACATTGAACTTGCTTTTAGTTACATTTTGATACTTTATATCATTGAGGACGATGAATCTTTAGGCGAAGGATATGTTACATCCCCAATTTTTGTCTTGCTAATACTTTTTGCTTTTACTTGGACATAAGTAAATCTATTCTGATGTTTAGATTAATATCAAGGAAAGACATAGATTCTATTGAATGTCATTTATGGAATTATGGAAATGAATATGTTATATCGATTTAATAATTGCATTATGAGAATTTGGTTTATTATTTGAAAAATGATGCACTGATCGCAATGTGTTGATTTTAAGTTTTATACAGGATTACAGGTTTCAGATGACTCTCAGAGAAGAGAGAGAGAGAGAGAGTATCTTTTGAGGAGAGAAATATAGACCTTGGGTTACAAGTGATTATTTGCTAAAATGAGTATAAGTGTTTAAAAAAAATGTGAACTAGTATCGATAGAGGTAAGTCATGTTTTGTTAGTATACTTTTGGATCTAATCAACAAGTAGTTGATATCTTTTGATTCTTTCTAAGCAAGTCATGTGTGTGTCGACATTGTCATTTGTAAAGAAAATGATGTCTTCTGGGTAAAACGGTGTCCATTTACGATTAACGTAAATATTACGTCGACATTGTCGCAAAATTGTTGATTTAGTATCCTTGAGTAATATAAGGTTTTATTGTTGACATTAAATGCCATACGATGATCTCATCAAGTCAAGTTGACATGATTTAATGAAATTCTATGAAGGGGAGACAAGCTTGACCCTTACACATTATTTGTAAGCCTTTCGACTTATTATTATTATTATCATATATTGATCAAAGCATAAATGATCAAGTATGGTTGATGTCATGTTAAACCATATTTAATTATATAAACATATTTATGTATGCATCAATTTGAGGTTAGCACCTCATAATTATTAAATGTTTGATTATGGAGCAGCCATAGGCTTGTAAATAGGAATGCCTTCCTTCATCTCAAGTGATGGATTGAACCACTCAAGGTGATCATTAAATGATCAAATGGTGGCATTAATGATATGGCGACCTCTATTGAGAGGAGTTTGTGGTCTTACAAACCACATTCGATATACCTCCCTATGAAGGACATTTTCCATCGACATTTGTAAAGCCTTGCATCTTTTGTGGAATTTAGTTGTAACTGCAATATACTTGGACTGTCCTTGTATTCATTGTCTCTAACTGTAGTAGTGGAAGAGTAATGATAGGGTGACTCATTAAGAGTCATGTTTGAGTCTTTAAAAGAATGACTTAGTAAGAGTCGACAGAAATCTATTTTATGCTTTGGGGATGATCGCAGTAGGCAGCAAGGAATAGATAATAGTCCTAAGAGGAAGTAAACGTCAGTTTTTAGGCATCCATTGGAGTATTCAATCTACAACTATTCTTAACTTTGAATCCGTCGCTACCAGGTATCTTTTCTACCTTGTATGCAATGTAAACAATGTTGAATCAAATGTTCTTCTATGTTATCCATTGTAGTGTCTGGTTGTAAACATTCGAACATGCCAGTGAGGCTAAACCATTCAATTCCTTGTGTATTTGTTTAAATCCAATGGTTTCAACTGTATTAAACTACTGATAGAGTTTATAGTTAAACTATTTAGTTACCTTCAAAGATTTTGATAGCATTGAATAAGCCTGGTTGGCCGACGCATGATAATATCATTGAATTCTATACATTAGTACCCTGAGCTGAAAACATACTTATTGTTTGAGAACTAATAAACATGTCATACTACCGTATGGTGACTGAATGAATAATTACAAATCACATACCTAAAGAAGATTATTTCTATAGTTATCATGTGCCTTGTATGATCGAATGAGTCACCTTGATGATTGAGATTCATCATGTAGCAGGTCAATTATGTTGTTATATGTTTAACCATGCAAAAGACTTTCAGTGACATTAGTGCAAATGAAACTTTGATAGGTATACTCTTTAGCTATGAGTAATACGGTTTAATCATTAAGCTAGAATAATATCATTTTAAACCATTGTTTGTTTATATATATATATATATATATATATCAAAAATGGTTTCTATTTAAAAGAACTTAGATTCTTAGTAATCTTTGGAAACTATTGTATATCCAGTCAAGTGATAGAAAACTAGGAATGTTTTGATAGAAGAAATAAGGTCTATAGGACAATCCTTATTACCAATTTTATTACTCTCGTTGAAGATACTCTTTGTAAACCATTATGATGGAATAGACTAGTCTAAACTAGAAAATGACCTAGTATGGAAACATATATAAGTATATATTGTGATTGTCAATGATATCACGTTAAGGAAAGTAGAAAGGACTCATACTCCTTTTGTAGGAGGAGATATCTATTCTAGAACCATGTTATTCTTAATCTAGATTGAGTTAACCCAAGGGTCATTTTTAAACCTTAGTCTCATAGTTATGAGATATGGTTATTTTTGAAATATCCATTTATTAGAGGTTGTAATGAAAACCCTAGTATCGAATATAGAAACAAATGATTAGTTAGATTCATATGAACTTGTCTAAGTCAAGTAGACTATTTCCATAAAAAATGCTAAACTATTTACGTAAACATATTGGGTGAGGATAAACTGCAAGAATATAATAGTATCCAAGTCGAGTTCGGGTGGGTGAACATTTCGACCATGTTCATTACAAACGTTATTGATATTAAAACTTTGGCCAAAGTAATGCATTCATTTTCTGCATGCATTGTCAGTTCACTATATCTGGATTACATGACCTATCGAAAACTCATAGTTAGCTAGAGGGTATCTAGGGTTGTATGGTTGATAGAGTTGTGTAGGATACAACACTATGTACTTCGAAGGCAAATTACCACTGGTCACCATTGGTGTATATTCCTCATGAAGAGCGGGGCCACTTCCTATGTGGAAGATGTGTGGGAGACCGCTGGTTTGTGGATGGAGGTAAATCACTGGGAACATTCTCTCTCTCTAGCAAAAAACATTCCAAGGCTTGTGATAAAGATGTCAGATATTCAGAAGCAATAATTATTCCAAATTTGTTTATGAAATTGATTTACTTATGTAGATATTGTAATTAAGAAAGACAATATGTTATATTGTATTATGTAAGAGAATCTTGTAAATTGTTGTTACTTGATTATATGTTAAATAAAAGAAAAAATTTCTCTCATTTTTACCTTTGTTGAATTACTCTATGGTAAATTATTGATTTTATTATGTTTTTAGAACGTGGATGTTACACATACTATGTTTGCAGGCTTGGTTAACTTGGGCATATCTCTCACCGCATGAGTAGAGTTGATCTTTACCATATTGTCAAAGTTGGTGTGTCCCATTCGCTTGTTCCATAGCCAGCACTCACTGGATTGAGCCAATAAGCATGTTCTTCCATTTACCTCCTTCAGATGATAGATATCACCATATGACTTGATGCCTTTTGCAACTAGTTTTCTGGACCCTGCCTTCCCGATTTCACAACCTTTGGCATGAAAGGTAAGATTGTATCCTTTACTATACATCTTACTGACACTAAGAAGATTATGTTTTAGTCCTTTGATATAGAGAATATCCTCAGTCCTATTCTTCCCATCAATAGTTATAGCATCATTTCCATATATTTGTGCTAACTCATCACCACCAAACTTAACAGCTCCACCATTCCACTTCTCAAGGTTGATAAACTTATCCTTGTCACTAGTCATATGATTAGAAAAACCACTATCAATTACCCAAGCTTTGGCATCTTCTCTTACATGAAAAGTAGTCCACACCACCATTGATCTATCATTGTTTTGGTCAACTTTCAATGTATTAGTCTTTTCACAATATCATCCTTTTTCTTACCAATATTCAAGGCCATGAAAAGTGTTTCATTATTTTAATCATCATGATCCTCATCTTCTGAAGAACAACTCACCTCTATGGAATACCTGCTTTTTTTGAACTTGTATGTCTTGTTACTACTCCTTGATTCTTTAAAAGGACATTTAGAAGAAAAATGACCAAATTTTCCACAATTGAAACATTTAAAAGGTAACTTACCTCTATATTTACCTGTGCCTTTCTTCAATTTCATAACAAAGTTTGCTTCTTCCTCATCAAGGTCATCATCTTGATCAGCTACTTCATCTTCAGTCTTCTTACTTGCTTTGAATGCAACTTCCTTCTTTGGAGCACCTTTGTCAAATTCTCTTATTTCAAAAGTAGTGAGAGAGCTAAAGAACTAATCTATTGTGTATTTATTCAAATCCTGAGTTTCTTCAATGGTGGACACCTTATGACTATAAGATTTAGGTAGAGATCTCAAGACCTTCTTCACAACCTCATCTTTTTTCACCTCTCCACCAAGACTTCTAATGCCATTGACAATATCATCCACCCGAAGCATGTAACAAGCAATGTCTTCATCTTTTGTCATCCTCAGGATTTCAAATTTTCTCTTGAAGATTTGCATCTTCGCTTGTTTCACTTTACTATCTCCTTCATAAATACTTTCAAGTTTGTTCCAAACATCCTGAGAAGATATACAACTCATTATCTTCATAAGTTCAGAATCAGCTAGTCCTTTCATGATAGCACTCTTTACCAAGGCATTGTTCTCATACAACTTAATCTCATATGCATCCTTAGGTTCACTACTAGGAGCAGTGTAGCCGTTCTTGACTGATTGCTAGATGCCATACCCTAGAGAGGTCAGATAGTTTTCCATCCTTAGCTTCCAAAAGGAAAAATTCATCCCATCAAACATGGGTACCTTGAGAGAACCATTTCAAGTCATCCTGGACCTTCCTCGAGTGGTTAAGCTTCTTCTAATTAACCTGGCTCTGATACCAATTGTTGAACACACCAGGATACTTAGAGCGGGGGTGAATCAATATCTATACAAACTTCAAGTTCTCCGGAGCATATTATAACTTAAGCATTACAAAATTAACATAAATATGAAAGATCAACACAATGCACATCAACACATAACACCAGATATATGTGGAAAACCCAATAAGAAAAAACCACGATGAGGATTAACTCACAATATATGAAGCTCAAAATAACAACTTCATTTTAGGGCTACAACCCAAGGAAGCCACTAATCCCTAAAAAATTTGATTTAGGGACACTTCCAAGGAAGATACAACTCCCTAAAGACATTATTTTAGGGTCACTCCCAAGAAAGCAATTACTACCTAAATTGAGAACAAACTCAAAAAAGATTACAGTATGATAGTCCTACTGCCTAAAAATTGACAATGAAGCTCACACCTTTGATGATTGCAATTTTACTTCTTCTAATAATAGGATCAATTAGGCACACTCTTCACTTCCTTCTTATCACACAAATGTATTCAAGATGAATTAGGAAAGATTCTAACACATATACTCTTTCTCCTTCAGTCGCACATCATAATGCATTCATTATGCTTCTTTTCTTGCTTGTGAACCTTATCAATCACGTTGCAATCACACCTCACCTAGGTCAATTTGATTTACAATTTATACATGATATTAAATTGATTACATTGCTTGTCATCTAGAGACAACATGAAAAATACATTTACAAGTTGGACAAACTACACACAACATGAAACATGTAGAAGACAAGTCCTAACCAAGACTACACGCTACACTAGTAGAAGACCATGCCTTATGGAAATCAACACTTGCTTAACCAGGTCCAAACCATCCTTCACAGCATCAAACATCAAGGAATTACATCCATACACTATTCTCATTTGAAAATAGGACAATCTTAATAAAGACATATGAAACTTGAAGCATAATGGCCACAACAACTTGAAAACCATGTGTGGTACTGGAAACAAGAAAGATTTTCATGAAAATATTCCTAATGAGTCTATAGGACTCATACAACATCTCAAAACACTCCTTTACCTCCACACATCAAAGATTTTTTGCCACACATCTTCAATCATGAACTCTGAGAACAACAAGCCATCTAGAATACACTGCAACATACTGTCATTGAAAAACTGAGCTTGTGAATTACCAAGAAACTTGAAACTGCAAGAAGGCATGTAATGCACATCCATAAACATGTCCACAAAACTCCAAAGGCTAACATACACATCTAGAGGAATGTGAAACATTCCAACTGGCCTTCAACACCACCTTACTCTGCCAGAACACATGCTGGTACTCTGTCATGCATAACTTTCATAGCAGAAGGACATATGATCTAAAACTTTGGAAGGATGCAGAGGAATGCAAAGCATTCCATTACTATATGTAAATATCTTCTTTAGAACAACACTGTCTTCAAGCTGTAAATTGCAAAACACCCTTCCGGTAATCCAAACACCATGAAACTTGGAACATACATGCTTTGGCACTATATGAAGCTATCTTCCAATTTGCAGAGGCACAACATCAAAAGAATGAAAATTTGGAGCAATCTCCCAAATAGTCTTCAAAGGTAGTCAGCTTGTAGCAAAGGCTTTCACCAACTTCTGGAGGCCAAACCTTCTTTGTATCAACACATGCATTCTTAGGAATAGTAGGAGAGATCATACAATATGCTTTTGGACACCAGTAACATCTTCTCAACATCAGCAACACATTTGATCATCTTAGTGCTTATGATTTCCATATTAATGTATGTTATTGATGCTTCTAATTCCCATCTTAATATGTCTTCATACTCAACTCTGCATTGATCAAGGCATGACATCCAACCATGAATTATATATTCTTTGTTGGATAGGACATGACATCCAACCATGAACACCATCACACATCCATGATAGTTTTGACATCAATGACAACTTTGTGACAATGTTGACATCAATGACAACCTTAGGAACCATATGTGTAACATTGATTATTATTTTACAGCGAGACAATACAATTACAATGTTAATGCATTTTGAGGGGTGTTACAAGGAGTGATTTAAGTGCCCATTATCTTTTTCTCTCTCTTGGTGTTTGTTTCTAATCATGAAAAAACTAGGTAGGGCTATTTAAATCCTCACTCTACACTACTATCACATGTGGAAACTAAAAATGAGACTATTACAATCTAAAGGATAGTGGAAAATATTGGTTGACAAGTCTCTAGAATTCACTAAGGAGTTTGAAAATGTTGCATACTTAAACAAGTTAGATGAAGCCATGTGGTTAATTGGATTGCATGTATTAGATAATTTTTTGTTTCACATCACAGCTCTGTGCACTACCCCTAAACAAGTATGGGATATTTTTTATGATTTATTTGCACCACTAATGAGTTCCACACTTTAAAATTGGAGGAAGATTTAACATCACTCTCTCCAAATGATTTTCCTTTTATTGAGGACTCTGTTGTGAATTTCAAGTAGTTATTATCATAGTTAAAAGGTTTTGGATAACATAAAACACATAAAGAAAGTATTTGTCTAAGTTGAAGGGCCTATTTTAGGTGTTCTCATATATCTTTTACTCCACCATGGATGCCTTAGGGATTGATTATAAGATGCTCATGTTTGAGTTGTTTTCTGAGTGTCTTACTAGGGAATAGACCAATCTTATTCAATTGCATGCACCTCTAAGTTCTAAGAGCCAAGCATTGATGGCTCAATCATCCAAGGGCAAAGGTAAAAATTAATGAAATCCTAAGATAGAATCTACTTTGGGTGGTGATTCTCCCTCCAAACTAAAGTAGAAGAACACTTAGAGGTCCACACCTCCCTCCAATTCTTCTATGTTAGGTGAGTCATTCTCCGAGATAAAAAAGATAGGTGATCCTTATACTTTTGTGGCAAGCATGGACAGGATGAATCCATATGTTGGTAAGGTTAAGAGATTTGGTGGAAGACATGTAACGTCATAAGATTTATATTTTCAATCCCTTTTCCATAAATAAAGGCCAATCCTTTTCTACATGAGCTTTGCAAGGTTCACCCTCACATTATTGGATACTTAATTCAGTTGCTACTTGCCATATGACACATTCACATGGTCTACTTAGTTCACTTTCTAACAATAGTACTTCTCATATTGTAGTTAGAGACTCTTCAAAAATTTTGGTTTTATGATCAAACATAATACAATTAGTAGATGGGTGCATTAATGATGTTCTCTTGGTTCTAGAGATTTCTATTAACCTTATTTCCATGTATCAAATTTTTCATTTTGGTGAAGGAAAGACCTGTAGTTGAGTTGACACCACATGATGTAGTCATTCAAGAGATACAAGAGCTTGAGATTTTATTAATGGAAGGAGTGTTGATCATGGATCTTGTTTGTATAGGTTTGATGCTTTTGAGTCTTCTTCAAGATCATCCCTCATTTCACATGCCAATTCCTTGAGCAAGCTCAAGGCACAAATGGTTTAGTCATCTAAATTACAAGTATCTTCAATAGTTGAGCACATAGGATATAGAGATTGGTCTTTGTTAGTGTAGGTTTTTTATTCCTTTTTATAAGGTTTTTCCTACACATTTATTTAAGAGTGATTAGGTTAATAGAGCATGTTTTATTACGTGAGAGGATTATGAGGTGTCACCTTCCTACATGTGAGCAACCATTAGCTATCTTAGGAATATACTTTACTATCTTTAGTCTGATAGATGGTTACTCCTCATTGGTCAATGTTGCCACCTCCTCCCTCTCCCTGGTCTATATAAGCATGCTACCTAGCTTGTATTTTCATATATTTTATATTGGAGATAGTTATTTGATGCTATTTTGCCATTTGAGCATTTCACATCAATATCTTGGTATCGTTGTTATGCTATTTCAATTGCTTTTGCATTTACAATTTATGTTTCTAACTCTTTCAATCGATTCTGGGTTATAATCTATTTTATGAATTCTAACAATGTATCAGAGAAAGTTTTGTAAGGTTATATTCTTTGTAGAGATCTTACAAAATCCCGTATGCTCTTCTCTTGTGTTTTTTAACGATCTAGACAATCAGAAAGGATTTATGAAGATCCAGTAATATTGTTTTTGCATGTATGAGATGTCAGTGATTGCAGCATCTTCAAGTAGTCTGATAGCATTTTTTATTGTCCCATTGCATTCAGGAGGCTCTTGAAAGTCTTTTGTAGCTCTCATTTCACTCATTTTGGAGATCGTTGGCCATACCTACAAACAAGGGTTTTGAAACTTGCATATTTTGTGTTTTAATCAATATTGTAGGTTGCAATATGCATTTTCTTGTCTTAGGTAGCTGATTTAGCCTTTGTATGTCATTTTTTGGTTGCTGGGGTCATTTTTTGTTGCTAAAGGCATCTATTTTACATTAGATCCATATCTTTTGTACATCAACAAGAAAATGCCTTATGGGTTTTGTTCACAACATAAACAAACTATCTAGGTATCTTTTAGTTTTTGCATGCAGCTTATATATTTTGTAGAAATGAACTTAGAAAGCTACATTAGGACCCCTCTTCATTGGCAGTTGTAGATTTGAAGACAATTTTCAAACTCTCCATTCTTGCTCATACAGACTCTGTTTCTCAAGAACTTTTTTTTATTTTGGCTATTTTTTCATGCTCTATGCACTAGTGTAGACATTTTTTTATTTTGATGCAGAGAATTTTCATAAATTACATATTCTCAGTCATGACACTACATAGTTCTCATTTTGGGAACTTCGAAGAAGCATAACTTCTGTAGAAAACCTTGGGTTGAGGTGATTCTCTTTTTGAAACTGGATTTTTTTGTGTACCTTGCAGTGGTGTTGTTTATTTCACTAGTTATTGTGCGTAAGTTGTATTTTTTAGCATATGCTCTTTTTTGAGGATTTGTAATAGCATTGAGATCAAATCCACTTAATATTTCTTGCTAGTGGCAATTGTAAGCACACTAAATATAAAGTTCCAAATCAAATTTTCTTGGGGGGGTTCTTTTATTGAGTGGAAAAGGGGGGCTGTCTTGTGTGTTCTTTCTTGCATCTTTTCTTTCCTCACAACAACAACAACAACAATCTATTTCTACATTTAAGATGGATCAATTAATAGTGCCTATTCTAACACCCTATAACTACTATGAGTGGAAGTCCAAGATGACTATCCAACTTAAGAAGTTAGGACTATATAGAGTAACTATGGTTTTAGAAACTGAACCAACCTTAATTGCAAAAAGGCCTAAATTTCATAACAGGCTAGATGAAGCTTTTGGAACTCTATGCATGTTTGTATCTCCTGATCTTCTTTTTCATGTTGAATCTACTACAACACCAAATGATGTATGGACTATTTTGGAAAATCTCTTTGGTAAACAAGATGAATTAAGGGGACATCAATTGGAGAATGAGCTAATAGGGTTAAATCCATGTAATTTTGATACAATGCAAGACTTCTTCACAAAGCTAAAGACCATTAGATTATAGTTGAAAGAATGTGGGATTGAGAAGAAAGACACAATTGATCTTAAGTATTCTTTCTAAGCTTGGTCCTAACTACTTAGTGTTTGTTTCTACATTTTATGCCACTAAAAGTGCTCTTGGGACTACCTACAAAATGCCTGCTTTAGATGAATTTGCCGCTAAACTCACTAAAGAATAGGATAAATTGGTTCACATGGGCACTATTAAGCCTTCTAAGTCTCATGCCTTGGCTGTAAATTAGGGCACTAAAGATCAGAAAGGCAATGGCAAGCAAAATAAGAAACAAAAGGATCAAGGAGAGAAGAAACAAGGTCCAAAACAAGTTGCAACCAATGCAGCTCCTAAGTCTTCCTCTAAAGACAAGTCTAAAAAGGAGAAGACAAAGTGTGCCTTTTGTAAAAAATCTAGTCACAATGAGCATAAGTGTTTGAAAAAGCAAATAGCTTATCTCACTTATCTTCTTGAGAAGAATAATATCAAAGTGCTAGATTTAGCTAAGGAAGATTCTTCAAAACCCTCAAAGGATACAGAAAATAGTAAGGGGAAGGGCAAGGCCCTTGTTGTAGTTGCTACACCACCAAATAGTTAGATAATTGACTTAGGTGCTTCTCACCACATGGCCAATACAAAGGAAAGTTTCTCATCCTTGGAGTCATGTTATGTGCTTGATATTCTTATGGGTAATGATACACCAAAAGAAGTTCTTGGGAGAGGGTCTATTGATGTTGGTGATGGGACATTCCATGATGTTCTTTGTGTATCTTCTTTGTCAACTAATCTCCTATCTATATACCAGATCACCCATACAGGTTCTGGCAAGAGAGTTGAATTTACACCTAACTCAGTGGTTATCAATGATTTGCACAGTGGTTCTACAGTTGTTGTAGGAAAAGTTGATAATCATTCATGGATCTATCACTTTTCTCATTTTGTTCTTGATTCTCCTTCACTTGCATTGCTCACTCACTTAGATGAGGTGAGTCATTTGTGGCATCAACGGTTTGGCCACTTGAACTATCGCTACTTGCAGCAGCTCAGTCAACATGACATGGTTATAGGGTTGCCTTTTGTTTGATTTTCTGATGGAGTTTGTCAAGGTTGCATTCTTGGTAAGCATCCTAAAGAAAAATTTGATAAAGGCAAACCATGGAGAGCCACACAGCTCTTGGTGTTAGTACATAGTGATTTGGCTGGTCCATTTCAACATCCTTCATTCAGCAGAGCTAGATATGTATTGACCTTCATTGATGATCTTTCCTGATACACCTTTATATACTTTCTCAAACAAAAATCTAAAGTCTTTGTCTTTTCAAGACTTTAAATCTTTTGCAAAGAAACAATCTAGGAAAGTTGTCAAGATTCTGCACACCGATAATGGCAGAGAATATGTCAACCAGAGGTTTAAGTAGTTTTGTGCCTCAGAGGGCATTGATCTTTAGCACACGGTTCCTTATAGTCCACAGTAAAATGGAGTTGTAGAATGAAAGAATCAATCATTGAAGAAAATGGCCAATTGCATGATTCACTCCAAATCATTGGTACCTCAGTATTGGCTAGAGGCCATCAACTGTGTGTGTTATATCCAGAACTGAGTTCATCATTGAGCTGTGAAGGGGGTAACTCCTTTTCAAGCTTGGACTGGTCAAAAACCCACAGTCAAGCACTTTTGAGTGTTTGGGTCTCTTGCATGGGCCCACATTCTAGTAGAGAAACGTAAGGCTATGGATTTGCAGAGCAGGCCTTGCATATTTGTTGGCTATACATATGGCGTCAAAGGCTACAGGCTATTCCACCCTAGCACACATGAGCTCTTCATTGAGAGGAGTGTTCATTTTGAGGAGGATACTTCTTCTACCACTTCTCCATCATTCATTCCCATGGAGACACTACGACTTCATGATGATGGTTCTTCTGAGGATTTTAATCCTCCTGAGGATTCTTCTTCCTTCACTTCAGATGGTGATGATGAGGGTTCATCTTTCTCCTCCCTAAGTCATCATTCAGAGGATGTTGATTCTCCTCTAGATTCTCCTGCCATTGGGCCTCTTTGGGCTCGTCAGACTTTGGAGTTAGCAGGGGATTGGGTTGGTGATCCTTCAAATGCAAAAAGAACAAGGTCACAGTTCAAGCAAGTTCCTCATCTCTTCTTTGCTTCAGCTTCTAATCCACAGTCCTTTAGGGAAGATTCTAGTGTCCCGAGTGGGATTCTGCTATGCAGGAAAAGTTCAATTCCTTGGAAAGGAACCATACTTGGGATTTAGTCCCACTTCGGGAAGAAAATTTGTTCGATGCAAGTGGGTCTATCGAACAAAATTTGTTACAAATGGGTCGGTCGATAAACATAAGGCTTGCTTGGTCGCTATGATCAATGAAATCTAATGAAGATTATACTAATCTAATGCAAAATAACATGATTATACCTTCATGAAGACCTCACGAATCCATGCGGGAAGGAGTGCACCTCTGTAGCTCCTCAAGATTATTCCCGTGATTAGAGTGCAGATGTGGATTGCTCAAGTGCTCAACACAATGCAAGATGAGAGATAAACTGATTCAGATGGGGATTGGATGGGATTGAGAGAAGATTTTGGCAGAGGTTTGATAGGATGAGGAGATTGGGGAATGATTCTGACAGAGGTTTGATACCTGGATTGGTCTTTCTGTAAATGGCTTGGAGAGGGTCCAATTTATAGAAATTTGGAGATGAGGATGGAGGGTCAGGATTCATCTGACAAGATCAAGGGCTAGGAATAAAAGTGAATCTTTTATTCCTAGTGGAGGAATTAAATATTCCCATTTTGGGAAGAGTGGGGAACATATGAATTTAAAATTCAGATAGTGGGAGACATCTGAATATTAAATTCAGATAGTGGGAGACATCTGAATATAATATTCAGTGAGCGGGAGACATCTGAATATTAAATTCAGATAGTGGATGAGTGGGGGACAAGGTTAATTAAGTGTCATCTTAATTAACTTAAGTCTAGATAATTAGATAATCAGGGTTTATCTAATTAATCAGGGATTAGGAATATTCATTCAATTAAATGAATATTAGGAATAGGATAGGGTTGTAAGGTTAAATGAATCAATTAGGTGAATTAATTGATCATCAGGGACATACAGATTGGGGAATTGGATTAGTGTGAGCTAAGGAAAATCAGTTTGCAGAGCAGTCCAATTTTAGGTGTCTACATTTTCCCCTCTTTGAGATGGTGTTGCGGCTAAGCAACATCATTTCAAAGAAGTTAAAACATAGAGATGGATTGGATAGAAAAAAGGTTTTGGTTTGGAAGAATAGGGTAAGGTTTGGGGATAATTGGTAAGGGTGATGCCCCCTCGAGAGGATAGGCAGGTTGCGAGAACATGTTTGTGCTCTCGAAATGGATGGGATAGATTGGCAGATGTGGTCAAAGGATAAGTGGTGGGATGAAAGGATGATGATGTTGGGAGATGATTGGTGGATGATCATTGTGCTGAAACTAAATTTGAGCAATCCTAGGTTTGATATAGCAAATTGGATATGTTCACCAAGGTATAGAAGACCAGGGTGATGATGTTTATCCAACGTTTGCATGGACTAGACACGCAGACAAAGGGATGATCCCATGCATGCCCAAGATAGTACAACCTTGTCTAGACGAGGGAAGGGGACTCATAGCATAAGCCCTTAGTACAAAAAAGGTATGATTAACCTTAGATGCATAAGGAGATCAATATGCTAGAACCGACCCTATGATCAATCAAGATATGAATACTAGCTTGGAGTAATGAAACCAGCCCACAAGCACAGCATACAAAATCAAGACTATGCCCCATTCTAGATGTTTTCACCACATACCATGATATAGTAAGATCAAGGTAGCTTTGATGTGATCTTCGAATAGGACAAAAGATAAAAATCAAAAACCAAAAGACCAACGAACCAAACAAGTAACCATTGTATCTTTTGCCAAGATGGATGATGATGTGATAGATTCTACCTATCGTAGGAAAGACATATCCTAAGGCAGGAATCAATAAATGATTTGATGATGTTGGAAAATTGGCTCAAGCTATGATGGTGACAAGTTGTGATTGATGCTGATTTGATAGTTGATGATTTTGATTAAGGACAATGCTTTGATAGGTGATGCGATGCTTGGATCTAGTGTAATCTTATTGATGATAGATGTGATGAGGATGCAGGATGATGATAAATGTGATGATGATGAGAGTGTGATAGAAAGTTTTATTTGTGATGGATAAATTATTTTTGGAATTTTGTGTTTTCTATTGTTTTTGTATTTTTTAATGATATTTGCGATGTTTTTGGATTTTTTGATTTTGAAAAAGAATTATGAGATGGTGTCTTAGATTTCGTGTGGATAGCCTTTTGTGCTAAATACCAATGACAAGGGAAACACCAAGTCGAGAGGTGAAAGTGATGAGGTTGGATAGGGGGGTTGGCGATGAAAGGATGATGGATAACTGATTCATGATAGATGAATGGACAAGTGATAGGGATGTATGTTGGATAGATGGAAGATAGGGATGAGGATTTTCTCCAAGGGCTAGGTTGCAAGGAATCATATGCCCCAATGATGCCCCCTCGAGAGGATAGGCGGGTTGCGAGAACTCAGTTATGCTCTTGAAATGGATGGACTTGAGAGTAGATGGATGAAGGATATACTGTAAAAGGGAGTATGCCAAGAGGTTTCCAAAGCATGTTGTTGATATGTTGCCCCTTGTCTTTATCAAGATCTAGGGTGAGAGATGGTTAAAACAAGATATGATGGATGGCGAGTGATAGGAGACATAGGAGATGGGGGATAGGAATATGAGTGGATAAGATGTGCAAGGATATTATGGATGCGGATGAAGGATACGTTTTGCCCCCAAGTGTAGTGATACAAAATGGATGGAGAAGTGATTACGCATGACACCCACAAGGGGTTTTCATCATGGTACTTGCCCAAGGCGCCACGAGAAGTGGTTTTCACCTTTGGACGGATTTTTCTCTTTACTTTTTTCTTGATTTTTTGATTTTTAGTTTTTTTTTTGCTTTTTTGACTTTTTTGATTTTTGGAAGGGGGACTTTAGTGTCTGTTTCCATAGTAAGGAGAAGATGGTCCCATGTTGGATAGCATTATGGATTATGATTGCATGGATTGTTGGAAGATAGGAGAAGATGGAAGGGATGTGAATTATCTGGACTATGCGGATTATGATGTGTACTATGCAGATTATGATGTGGACTATGCAAAAGCATGGACTAGAGGAATGTGACGGGGAAGATATGTAGGATAGTGAATGAAAGATGGAGAAACAGGGGTATGAGGGAATTGCAAGTGGTGGAGAGGAACCAAGACCAACGGCTGCACACACCGTGATGTATTTGGAAGCTTGTATTTGGGATGTGGAGTTGGGAGTAATGGGGATCGGGATGGGAGATTTTTAGATGGTCGATTTGGGGTTTTGGGGACCCAAATAGACTTAGACTTTGGGGGATATTTAGATGGGGAGCGGGAGGTTTGGGATTTTGCAGTAGATTGGGATGTGGATGCCTCATTAGACTTTGGTGCTTTGCTTTTAGGGACCCACACCATTTTTGTTTTTGCTTTTGCTTGTGATGATGTGGGATTGGATAGCTTTTTTGAATTTGCATTTTGATTGGAAGGGAAAATATCCTTAGGTTTTTGTGCTTTATGAGTTGAGGCATTCAAATATTTGAATCCCATGGATTTGGGGGAAGCTTCATGTTTGAAAGATGTGTGCTTTTGTTGGTCTTGATTCAGGGTTTTAGTAGACTTATGGATAAATGGATGAGGAGATTTGAGGATGGGGATATTAGGAGTTGGTAGGATGGGAGGATAAGAGGATTTGGGGATAGGGATGTGGGGAGTTGGTAGGATAGGAGGTAAAGTGGATTTGCGGATAGGGATGTGGGGAGTTGGTAGGATAGGATGTAGAGTGGATTTGATAGGGATCTTTGGAGTTGGAAGTAGTGGAGGTAAATTTGATGGAGGGAGATGGATGGTCACATGCTTTTGCAAATGGTAGGATGATGGAGGAGGGATGGCGACATATGTGTTGGGAGTGCGATGAGATGCACTATGTGTGGGATTGGATGAATGGATTTTGGAAGGTGAGTGGATGGTATCGACATGTTTAGGTTGTTTGGTTTGAGATGGATAACCAAGGCCATGCCAGGATGGATGGAAGGTGGTGTGAATGGGCTCCAAGATGCCTTGTTCGTGAAGGCCTAAGCCTTTGCCTTGATAGTTCATGTGTTGGAGCATGCGGCATGCAATGGGATGTTTGGTGCTTCGGAAACAAGACGCGAGTCCATTATTTGATGGAGAAGAATAGGTGATAGAAGGAAGTTGTTCGCCTCCTACGAGGGAGTCACCACGGATGAAAGTGCTTGTTCCAAGTGAATAGGGGCATGGATTTGGGATGGGATTGGTAGATGGAGGTAAAGGATTCACGGGGGATGGTAAAGGGGTGTTAGAAGAAGGTGTGAGATTGATAAGTTGACCAATAGACGGGAGGGGATCGGGGATGGGATTAGACGGGATGGTTAGATCTTGATTAGGAGAAGAGGTTGATGTTTCAACATGCTTCAGATTTGTTTCTTGACATAGCTCATGTGCTTGCATGGGAGTGAAAGTGACTTGGATAGAGGTGATGGGTTCTTGGATGGGTGTGATAGGTGTTTGACTTATGTGTTCTTGAACATGGCTACATGGTGGGTCTTGACTTATGATAGAGGGTTGTTCAAGAGAATTGGCGGATGTTGGATTGTATGAGGGGGTTTGATTCCTTGCTACTAACCAATGGATGGTATCCTTCATGAGTTGATGGGTTGAAGAGCAATATAATGGATGGATAATGATGGCGGATGGTGTAGAAATAGGATTGGGATTGGATAGGGGGGTGATGGGATTAGGTTGTGATGGTTCGTGGATGGGCTCAAGGATAGGTAGTGGACTAGATGATGGTGTTGGAGGGCACTCTAGAATGGTATTTCCCTTGTCAAAGGTTAGTAGATCTTGCCTAGGAGAACTTGGACTCATGTGATTTATGGACAAGGGACCACTTGGACTTTCATGTGCTTCTTGTTGCAAAGGTGGATGTGGGCTCACTAGTGCTTGTTGTGGAGGCCATTGACAGTCTTGGGGGTGGGTTTGATGATGTGTTGGAATGTTAGAATGAGGAATTGGATAATGTTGAGGTGGAGGTTGAGTTGTTGTTGTGGCATTGACATGATAGGTGGATGGATTAGGTTGGTATGAAGTGGAAGGTTGATATGAGGATGATGGGGATTGATAGGATGGAAGTTGTTATGAGGTTGAAGGTTGATATGAAGATAATGGAGGTGTTGCATAGGATAATGATTGTTGTGAGATGGATTGATATAGATAGGGGTTGTGATAAGTTGATAAGGGGTTGATAGGACATGGGGATGAATTTGGTTGGTAGGATGTGGGATAAGTTGATGGAGAAATGGTTTGATGTGTAGATGAATATGATGGGACAAGTACGAGATAGGATGGTTGTTGGACTTTGCAAGTGGCCATGAGGTGTTGGATTTCGTCCAAGAGGTATTGTATGTGTGAGGATTGGCTTGTTCGACATGTGTGAATCAATTTTTGAATGCCTTGAAAGGTTTGCGGCTCTAGAGGGGATTGACTTGCATGCATGTGGTGAAGCATATGAAGGAGGTTTTGGAGGTCCTCTAAGTTTAACATGATGTCACAAAAGTAGTTAAATCTTAAGTCCTTTTTTTTGGCAAGTGTTTGGTTTTGATGCGATGATGATGTGGATTGTTTGGATGAAGTTGATTTGTTCTTGGCAAGTAGACAAACAATCAAGCATGAAGACACAATGGTTAAAGGTTTGATTTATGAAAGATGTGACAATCAAGCATGTACAACCTTAGAGATTTGGGCCACTAAAACAAAGGTTTGTAGTGGGGGAACATCCGAGGGATCGGCACCTTACGAGCATCCGATAAACCACTTAAGGTTTTGACTAGCTCTACTAGGAGTTTAATATACCTCAAGGGTACTACTTCCTTTCAAACTAGCACCGAATGGTAAGCACTCATACTGATTAGACTTGGCTTTCACCTTATCTTCAATTTACATATAGCGGACCGGATGAAAGTACCGCTTGGGGTCGCCAATGAGTTCTCTGAATGGATGTGTCTCAAGGGCAGGTCCACGTCCTAAAAAAAATAGAATAGAACCAGTTCTCTTCACCCAAGATCCTTGTGAGGGCAAGGGGAGAGGCTACTTTGATTCTACCCTATGGGATAATAGAAACATGCAAGTGCACAAGACACGGCAGAGAAGAGCTAATGTTCGTTTTAAGCCCAAATTGAAAATGTGCCTAAAGTTGTTTGTTGTAAGCAATGATTAATTTTAGTTGCACCAAAATCAAATGTTCTTTACAGTAGGCACACAAGGATTCGTTTTAGATGCACCAAAGATAAATGTTCTTTAAGCTAAGAAATCCCTGCAAAAAAGATGTTAGTATCTTTTAAAAGGATGATTAAAGAAGGTATGTGAAAATGCCACTGCGGGCAGAACAACCCAACTTACAGAAAAATGGCGTTAATTAAAATTATGATGCTATCTTTAAATAATATAGGAAAACAAACTGTATGAACAGATTCTTTAGGAGATTCCATGTGATTTGAAAAAATTTTTTGCTAAAGCCTGATCAAAATTGCAAAAGATATGAGGGTTTGAAGTTTGATTGCAAGTTTGACTTCGACTGTGAAAAAAGACCAGAAAAAGGTACCGCCACCTGATAAAAACCTCACAATTGCGAAGTGTTCAGAGTCATCTTTCTGATCAGTCCTTGTTTGCAAAAATCTGCCTCCGTATGTGAAAGTTATGCCTATTTGAAAAAAATAGCCTCCTTCGGTGTATAGAAGACACTAGAGGTGGGCTTGACTGTCTACCAGAAGGTTAACTGGTACCGCCAGTGCTGGTCACATGGACTGTTTGTTCACCGGCAGTTAGGGTTGGAATTGGGCAGTTAGTGTGGAGCGATGCCCCTGGTCGCTCATATGACCAGGGGCTAGGGAAAGTGAAAAATAAAAAAGAAAATCCCCACAAAGGGATGCGAAGGGGGCTTGGTGGAACCCTAAGTTTTTAAATAGAGGTTTTTGGAGGGAAGGCGCAGGGGACAGGCTGCGGGTGGAGTTCTGTGGGGAGGTATAAGGGTTTGGGAACACGTAGGGGAGGAGATCGAGATGCAGGGAGGAGGTTGTGGGAGGCGCAGGAGATGGTGGAAGCTATGGCGGGAGTGTGGCGCGGGAAGCGGTGGCTGGGGATGATATGCAGGTGTCGACTAGGGGAACTCGGGCAGCGGTTGTTGGAGAGAATGGTCGAGGTTGGTGGTGACTGGAGAAAGGGGTGTTGACGGGGTGCAGGTGGCGGCGACGGCGGTGGCTGAAGCGGTGGATAGGGTTTCAAAACCTACAAACAACCTCATTAAACCTACAAACTAAATACATATAACCTGCAAACAAACGTCGTAAGGAAAGATTTAAACTACCACAACCAGATGAACAGCCTAGGGGTTGTGGGATCTGTACGGTACGGCCTAGGGCCCCTAAAAAATTTTCAAGAAATTTTCAAAAAATATATTGAATTTTATAGTCAAAATTCATGGAATCAACGTCCTGAGCGCAAAAATGATGTTCGTTTTCACCTAAGATGCAACCTGCAACAGGTTAGTCGCAAAACTTGCAAAACTTGTTAGAAAACAAAGATTTTGACAACAAAACCTTCACAAAATGACGAGTAGATTCGCGACCGGGCGTGCCAAATGTGATCAATGAAATCTAATGAAGATTATACTAATCTAATGCAAAATAACATGATTATACCTTCATGAAGACCTCACGAATCCATGCGGGAAGAAGTGCGCCTCTGTAGCTCCTCAAGATTATTCCCGTGATTAGAGTGCAGATGTGGATTGCTCAAGTGCTCAACACAATGCAAGATGAGAGATAAACTGATTCAGATGGGGATTGGATGGGATTGAGACAAGATTTTAGCAGAGGTTTGATAGGATGAGGAGATTGGGGAATGATTCTGACAGAGGTTTGATACTTGGACTAGTCTTTCTGTAAATGGCTTGGAGAGGGTCCAATTTATAGAAATTTGGAGATGAGGATGGAGGGTCAAGATTCATCTGACAAGATCAAGGGCTAGGAATAAAAGTGAATCTTTTATTCCTAGTAGAGGAATTAAATATTCCCATTTTGGGAAGAGTGGGGGACATATGAATTTAAAATTCAGATAGTGGGAGACATCTGAATATTAAATTTAGATAGTGGGAGACATCCGAATATAATATTCAGTGAGTGGGATCTGAATATTAAATTCAGATAGTGGATGAGTGGGGGACAAGGTTAATTAAGTGGCATCTTAATTAACTTAAGTCTAGATTAATTAGATAATCAGGGTTTATCTAATTAATCAGGGATTAGGAATATTCATTCAATTAAATGAATATTAGGAATAGGATAGGGTTGTAAGGTTAAATGAATCAATTAGGTGAATTAATTGATCATCAGGGACATGCAGATTGGGGAAATGGATTAGTGCGAGGTAAGGAAAATCGGTTTATAGAGCAGTCCAATTTTAGGTGTCTACATTTGCCCCTCTTTGAGATGGTGTTGCAGCTAAGCAACATCATTTCAAAGAAGTTAAAACATAGAGATGGATTGGATAGAAAAAAGGTTTTGGTTTGGAAGAATAGGGTAAGGTTTGGGGATAATTGGTAAGGGTGATGCCCGACAGAGTGATGGTAAGATGGGGAGATTGGGAACTGATTCTGACAGAGGTTTGATACCTGGACTGGTCTTTCTATAAATGGCTTGGAGAGGGTCCAATTTATATAAATTTGGAGATGAGGATGGAGGGTCAGGATTCATTTGACAAGATCAAGGGCTAGGAATAAAAGTGAATCTTTTATTCCTAGTGGAGGAATTAAATATTCCCATTTTGGGAAGAGTGGGGGACATATGAATTTAAAATTCAGATAGTGGGAGACATCTGAATATTAAATTTAGATAGTGGGAGACATCTGAATATAATATTCAGTGAGTGGGAGACATCTGAATATTAAATTCAGATAGTGGATGAGTGGGGGACAAGGTTAATTAAGTGGCATCTTAATTAACTTAAGTCTGGATTAATTAGATAATCAGGGTTTATCTAATTACTCAGGGATTAGGAATATTCATTCAATTAAATGAATATTAGGAATAGGATAGGGTTGTAAGGTTAAATGAATCGATTAGGTGAAATAATTGATCATCAGGGACATGCAGATTGGGGAAATGGATTAGTGCGAGGTAAGGAAAATTGGTTTGCAGAGCAGTCCAATTTTAGGTGTCTACAGTCGCAAAAGGATTCTCCCAGGTTCCTAGGATTGACTACTATAAGACTTTTGTGCTAGTTGCTAAAATGAATTCAATCTAACTTGTCCTTGCCATTGTTGTAGCCCATCGCTCAGAAGTTCATCAGATGGATGTGAAGAGTACTTTTCTTCACGGTGACCTTCAGGAGGAGATATATATGGAACATCCACAGGGTTCATCCAAGATCCTTCACTTGTCTGTGAACTTTGGAAGCCTCTCTATGGCCTTAAACAAGCCCCTCAAGCTTGGCATGCCAAGATGGACTCCTTCCTTCTATCAATTGGGTTCACTCGAGGCCATTCTAATCCAAAGGTCTACATTTTGCATTAGGATGAAACTCTCACTCTCCTTGTTCTCTATGTTGATGACTTGTTGATTGTAGGGAGTTCCTCATCCACCATCAAGGTATGAAAACTTCCCTTCATGATCAGTTTCTAATGTCTAACTTGGGTCTTCTTTATTACTTCTTGGGCATTGAGATCACACAGTCTTCAATTGGTATCTTTCATTCTCAGCCCAAGTATGCTCTTGATATGCTCTCCAGATTTTGCATGGTTTATTGTAAGCATGCGCGACTCCATTTCTGTCAGGGGTCAAACTTGTGGCTTCTTGTTCTTCACCTTTGGCAGATGCTACCTTGTATCGCCAATTGGTTAGGAGTCTCATATACTTGACTAACATGAGGCTTGATATTTCATATGTCGTGGGCCTGGTCTCTAGGTTCATGCAAGAGCCACATGAGCTGCATTAGAAAGTAGCTAAGTGGATTCTTCACTATGTACAAGGCACTCATAGTTATGGGATTCATTATACAATAGGTGTGGATATTGACTTGGTGGGATACATAGATTTAGATTAGGCAGGCGATTCTCAGGATCATGAATCTACTTCAGGGTATTGCTTCTCTCTTAGTTCTAGTCTGATTTCTTGGTCGAGTAAGAAGCAGCCTCCTATTGCTCTTTCATCTACAGAGTCTAAGTATCGAGGAGCAGTTAATGCTGCTACTGAAGCCATTTGGCTTCAACACATTCTCAGTGAGTTTGGTATTTCCTTCAGGAAACTTACAATCATCTTTTGTGACAACCAGAGTGCTATTCAGATCTTTCGCAATCCAGTCCATCATTAGTAGACCAAACACATTGAGATTCACATGCACTACATTCGGCAGCTGATTCATAAGTAGGTTCTTAATCTTCAGTATGTTTGACATTAGATCAAACTACAGACATCTTCACCAAATCCTTCACTGAAATCAAATTCATTCATTTGCGAGCTTTTCTTGGGGTGCAGTAGGTGTTCTCCATTGAGGGGGCTTCTTAGCTCCTTCTTTCTTTCTCTCTCTATTCTAGGGGGCGTGCTCTCTTTTGTCGGGGGGGCTACTCCTCTTTTGGGGGGGGGAATTCATTGTACATGGGTACCTAATCATCAGGCTTCATTTTTCGGGACCCATCTCTTTACCCACCTAAGCTATGCTTAAGGGGATGTGTTAGTGTAGGTTTTTTATTCCTTTTTATAAGGTTTTTCTTACACATTTATTTAAGCTTGCTAGGATAATAAAACATGTTTTATTAGGTGAGAGGATTATGAGGTGTCACCTTCCTACATGTGAGCAACCATTAGCTATCTTGGGAAGATACTTTACTATCTTTAGTCTAATAGATGGTTGCTCCTCATTGGTCAATGTTGCCACCTCCTCCCTCTCCCTGGTCTATATAAGCATGCTACCTAGCTTGTATTTTCATATATTCGATATTGGAGATAGTTATCTGATGTTATTTTTCCATTCAAGCATTTCGCATCAATCTCTTGGTATCATTGGTATGTTGTTTTAATTATTTTTGCATTTACAGTTTATGTTTCTAACTCTTTCAATTAATTTTGGGTTATAATCTATTTTATGGATTCTAATAGTTTTCCTAGGATTTCAAGCACTGAGGGAGTTTGTCAAGGTTACATATTTGAAATACATCATTAGGATCCATTTCCCAAGGGTAAGGCCTCTCATGTCAAGGAACCCCTCAAGTTGGCTCAGAGTGATCTTATGCCATTTTTTTACTCCAATTTTAGGGGCCAAGTATGTTCTCACCTTTATTGATGGCTTCTCACAACACACATGGGTATACTTTTTGAAGTACAAGAGCAAGTTTTTCACCACTTTGAGGATCTTCAAAGTATTTATGGAGAAGTTGTCTGGTCATTCCATTTGATGGATACACATAGATAATGGGGGAGTATGTGAACCAGATATTTTAGGATTTTTCAAGTCAGCATGATATTCAACATCAACACAATTCTTTGCACTCCTTAGAAAAATGGTGTGGATGAGAGGAAGATTGGGATTTTACAAGAGATGGCCAATTGCATGAATTAGTCTAGGAACATGGCACCCACCTTTTGGGATAAAGCAGTCAATTGTGGTAATTACATTTAGAATCGTAAGCATCCCAAGGTAATGTGGACTATGACTCCCTAAAATGCATGGTCCCATGTCAAGCCTAACAAGTTTTCCTTTTTAGTATTTGGTAGTGAGTATTGGGCATTCATTCTGGATGACCAACCTAAGGTTATGAAGAAGAAGAGTCAACTTTTGATTTTTTTTACAATTGTGAGGATGTCAAGGGTTACAAGTTGTTTGATCCTATCACTCGAGATGTCTTCTTTTGGTGAGATGTCTAGTTTGAAGAGCACTTCACACAAATGGATATGCCATCACCTACTTCTCCCTCACTACCTACTCTTACATCTAATGAGGACACTTTTCTTCTCAAGATGATGATCATGATATGGTCCTGATCCACCACCTCCTAGTGCACATGCTTTGCCCTATTAATCTTGCACTACTCTTGAGGAGGTTGGACCTTTGATTGTTTATCCTTTAGATTCTTACCACACTCATTCCCAAAAATATGTGTCAATATTTTGAGTCATGCACTTTTAAATAATCCTTACAAGTCTTTAGATGTTGTATGTATTCTAGAGTGGGACAATGCTATGACCAAGGAGTATTCTTAGATTTGATGAAGAATCACACATGGGATCCTGTACTTGATGCAGGAGCATCCAGTGGTGTAAGGGCAATCTTGCATCACCCAAAAAAAGATGTGTTTCAAAATTGTTGATGTTCTTTCCATTTCTTTTCAAAATTTGTGGTTTTGGTTCCATAATCGCTTGAATAATGATATATAACTTTCAATTTTTCTAAACTGCTAAAAATAGTAACCTGCTATTTTTAGAAAGTTTGCATTTGGGCATGGATTGAAGTGAAAATTTACAAGAAGTTACATAACAGAAATATAAGACCTTTGGCAAAGGAATCACGCAAAGATCATTTGCGAGCTAAAAGATATTAAAGTTTTCATTTCTCAAAAAATGCCTAAAAATTATTCAAACTCCGGTTTGAGGCACTAAACAGCCCCATACGGGCCCAAAAATGCCTAGAACCAATAGAACGGGTCCTTAGCGCGTAGAGAACTCTGCTAGCTTTTCGACGCATAAAACGATTCGTTAATCGAACACCCGAATCAAAAGTTATGGTTCCTATAAGTTGACCTATTTTTGGAGGGAGATGCAAATTTCAAAATTAGGTTGTTGGCCACCAAAAAGGCTATTAATAACCATTTTTGGGAACCCTGGGTAGTAGTAGAGTTAAGGGGGGAAGTGTAGAGTCAAGAGTAGGCAGGAAAATAGAAGCCCTAGCTGATTTCGGGTTACAGAAGGCAGATGATTCTAGAGTCTGGGAATAGGAAGCTGTAATGTGTTGCAGCCTGTGGAGGGTTGATTCCTTTGATTGTATTTGAGCTTCTGTATTGTAATAAGTTGTCTAAAATCAATAAAGAAAGTTCTATTTTCTATGTGCAATTTATGTTGTGTGTTTTATGATTTACCCCCTTCATCAAGTGGTATCAGAGCAAGGGTTCCTGAGTGTGTAGACAGATCGCCAACCGTGAGGCAGTTTGCATCAGGACCTGAGGTTGTGGGTTTGCTGTGGAGATCAAGATGCCTCCACGAAGAAATCGTATTGGGAGGAATGCTTTGATGGAAGAGGGTTTTATAGCCCTGGAAAGGCAAATCAATGCATTGCAAGAGGAGCTACAAAGAGGGTTTGATCCGAGAACAAGAGAAGAAAGTGAGGATGAAGTTGAAGAAGAGGTATCTGAGGAAGAACAAGAAGTTGTAGGAGATCTTGCAGAAGATAGGTTGTTGAGGGCCATTTCAAAGATTGGAAAGAGGCCCAGGATCAAAGTTTCTACATATTCTAGAGATTTGAATTTGGAACAACTTATTGATTGGATCAATGACATGGAGGAGTATTTCAAGTATGAAGATGTGGAGGACCCAGATCGGATCAAGTTTGCAAAAACAAAGTTGAAGGGCCATACAAATATTTGGTGGAAGGAGGTCCAGTTAGAGAGGAATAGAAGAGGAAAAGGAAAGATCACCAGATGGGATCGGATGGTGGAGAAACTGAAGAAGCAGTTCATTCCTGTGGACTATGAGATGGAGCTATTGAAGAAGCTGCAAGGATTAAAGAAAGGTAACAAGTCTGTTAAGGAGTATACAGAAGAGTTTTATAAGATTACTATCAGAATTGGTCATGCAAAGGCCAATAAGGAGAAGGTAGCCTATTACATTAATGGGTTGAGACCAAGTATTCAAGAGGAGCTAAGCTTGGTCAGAATTACCACTATAGAAGATGCATACCAGTTTTCCCTGAAGGTGGAACAGAAGCTGAATAAAAGATTTGACAAGAAGCAAAGGGGAAGAGGTCAAGGTGGAAGGACTGGTGGAAGAACCTATGGGGGCCGAAATGAAGAATCAAAGAAAAGTGAAGAAGCTGGCACCAATCAAAATCAGAGAGGAGATAATACCTACCGCCCTCATGACTAGAACAATAGAGAGCAAAGAGGAAGAGGAAGAGGCCGACCTGGGCAAGGACCTGGAAGAGGAGGTTTTAGAGGAACATGTTTCTAATGTGGAGAAGGGCATCAAGCATACGAGTGTCTACAAAATCAAGGAAGGACAAATAGAAGACCTAAAGGTAATGCATGAGTTGCACATGTAAATGAAGATGCACAGTTTGAGCATTCTGAAGATCCTGAAAGGGGAGAAACCCTAGTGGTCAGAAGAAACTTGTTGAATGAGGAGAAAGAACCAAATCAGAGGAAGAGTTTATTCCACACAAGGTGCAAATGTGAAGGTAAGTGTTGTGATATTATTATTGATAGTGGAAGCACTAATAATCTTGTTTCAGAGGAGATGGTTGAGAAGAAGAAAGCATCAACATCCGTATCGGATTGCATGGTTGCAGAAGGACCAGAGAGCTTTGGTCAATGAGCAGTGTTTAGTGAAGTTCAAGATTTGGGACTACCATGATGAGGTGATGTGTGATATCATACTAATGGATGCATGTCATATGCTATTGGGGAGACCGTGGCAGTATGATAGGAGCATTGTCCATGGTGGCCGTGCAAACACATATTCCCTAACAAAGGATGGAGTTCGACATAAGTTGAAGCCCTTGAAGGAGGTGGAAGAAAAGGTATGTAGTACTTCCAGAATTTTCTTGGTAGATGGTAGAAAATGTTTGGAGGGTATGAAGCATGAGCTTCATTGCTTTGCATTGATTCCTAAGATTGGTCAAGAGAAATATGAAGATGTAGCAACAGAAGTCTCAGAAATGTTGGAAGAGTTTCAGGATATTATCTCTGATAATGTACTAGAAGGTTTACAACCAATAAGGAAGATAAGTCATCAAATGGATTTGATACTAGGAGCTAATTTGCCAAATAAGGCAGCCCATACAATGACTCCGGCCGAGAGTGAAGAGTTGAACAGACAAGTTTAGGAGTTGTTGAGGAAGGGATTGATAAAAGAGAGCTGAAGTCCATGTGTGGTACCTACAGTACTAGCACCAAAGAAAGATGGAGAGTGGAGAATGCGTACAGACTCTCAAGCCATCAATAAGATCATGATCAAGTATAGATTTGCATTGCCCAGAATGGATGACATAATGGACTGTTTGAGTGGAGCCAAGTACTTCACGAAGATTGACCTGAAGAGTGGGTATCACCAGATCTGAATCAGAGAAGGTGATGAATGGAAGATAGCCTTCAAGACCAAGAAGGGTTTGTACGAGTGGTTAGTCATGCCATTTGGGCTAACCAAAGCATCGAGCACATTCATGTGTCTTATGAACGAGGTACTGAGAGAATTTTTGGGAAGTTTTGTTATTGTTTATTTGGATGATATTTTGATTTTTAGTAAGACTTGGGATGAGCATCTAATGCATATCAGAAGAGTTTTAGAGAAGTTGAGGGAGGAGAAGTTGCTAATTAATCTAAAAAAATGTAGTTTTGCAAAGGAGTTGGTATACTTGGGATTTGTTGTCTCAAAGGAAGGTCTTAAGATGGACCCAGAAAAAGTGAGGGCTATCATTGAATGGCCTACGCCAAGGAGTGCAATGGAGGTACTCTCTTTTCATGGTTTGGCAAGTTTTTATAGAAAGTTTATGAAGAATTTTAGTAGCATTTGTGCACCCCTAACTGAGACAATGAGAGGGGATAGAAAAGAGTTTAGATGGACTAAAGGAGCAGAAAAGAGCTTTGATACATTGAAGCAAAAAGTCATAGAACAACCTATTTTGGCACTTCCAAATTTTAATAAGGTATTTCAGGTAGATTGTGATGCTAGTGGTAGTGGTATAGGAGCTATTTTGAGCCAAGAAGGTAAGCCCATTGCCTATTTTAGTGAGAAGCTTAACGATGCCAAGAAAAAAGTTTGTTTTATATACTGATCATTAGGTTTTGTAGTATCTTAATGGTCAAGAAAAAGTTGAACCAGAGGCACTTAAAATGGGTTGAGTTTTTGCACAGATATACTTTTGTTTTGAAGCACAGGAGTGGGAAGTCCAACAGAGTTGTAGATGCCTTGAGCAGAAGGCAAAACTTGTTGACAGAAATGAAGATAGAGGTTGTTGGGTTCGATGAGCTTAAAAGTTTGTATCTGGAAGATCTAGATTTTGGAAAGGCTTGGAAAGCTTGTCTGAAACCTGTTACTTTGGACAGGACAAAATGGTTGGATTTCATAATCCAAGATGGCAATTTGTTTAAAGGAAGCCAATCGTGCATTCCGAGGAGTTCCATGAGAGAAAACCTGATTAAGGAGAAGCATAGTGAAGGATTGGCTGGACACTTTGGTTGAGATAAGACCATTGCTATTGTTGGTGAAAATTATTATTGGCCACAGTTGCAGCAGGATGTGAGGAAATTTGTGCAGAGTTGCAGAGTATGTCAGATGGTGAAAGGAGCAAGTCAGAATATAGGTCTATATCTATATCAACCACTACTTGTACCAGAGAAGCCATGGGATGATATTAGTATGGATTTTGTTCTTGGTTTACCACGGACACAGAGAGGACATGATTCCATTTTTGTGGTGGTGAAAAGATTCTCAAAGATGGCACATTTTATTCCTTGTAAGAAGACTAATGATGTTGTCCATATTGCAGAGTTATTTTTTAGGGAGGTGGTGAGATTACATGGTCTACCAAAGAGCATAGTTTCAGATCAAGATACCAAGTTTGTTGGTTATTTCTGGAGGACATTGTGGAAGAAGTTGAAAATAGATTTGAAGTTCAGTTTTGCACACCATCCACAGACTGATGGACAGACAAAAGTGGTGAATAAAAGTTTGGGTAACCTGCTGTGATGCTTAGTAGGAGATAAGCCCAAGGGATGGGATTTGATTTTACCACAGGCAGAATTTGCTTACAACAATTCTGTCAATAGGAGTACTGGTAAATCACCATTCTAGATTATATATGGGAATAGTCCAAGAAATGCTTCAAAGTTAAGGAATCTGGACAAAGGAGAAAAGACAAGTGCCAAGGCTGAAGACTTTGTAGAACATCTAAAGAATTTGCATGAAGAGGTGAGAAAGCACATTAATAAGATGAATATTCAGTACAAGGCTAAGGTAGATTAGAAGAGGAGGTATAAGGAGTTCCAGGTAGGAGATGAAGTCATGGTTCACTTGAGAAAAGAAAGGTTCCCAATCAAAACATACAATAAGTTGAAAATGAAGAAATTTGGACTATGCAAAATCTTGAAGAAGCATGATTCAGGAAATGCATATGAGGTAGAGCTGCCGAGTAGGAAGCTTAATGATGCCAAGAAAAATTATTTTGTTTATGATCAGGAGTTTTATGCAATAGTTCAAGCTTTGAAGAAATGGAGACATTATTTATTGCCAAAGCAGTTTGTTTTATATACTGATCATCAGGCTTTGCAGTATCTTAATAGTCAAGGAAAGTTGAACCAGAGGCACTTAAAATGGGTTGAGTTTTTGTAGAGCTATACTTTTGTTTTGAAGCACAAGAGTGGGAAGTCCAACAAAGTTGTAGATGCCTTGAGCAGAAGGAAAAACTTGTTGACAAAAATGAAGATAGAGGTTGTTGGGTTTGATGAGCCTAATAGTTTGCATCCGGAAGATCCAGATTTTACAGAGGCTTGGAAAGCTTATCTGAAACCTGTTACTTTGGACAAGACAAAATGGTTGGATTTCATCATCCAAGATGGCATGTTGTTTAAAAGAAGCCAGTTGTGCATTCTGAGGAGTTCCATGAGAGAGAACCTAATTAAGGAGAAGCATAGTGGAGGATTGGCTGGACACTTTGGTTGAGATAAGACCATTTCTATTGTTGGTGAAAATTATTATTGGCCACAGTTGCAGCAGGATGTGAGGAAATTTGTGCAGAGTTGCAGAGTATGTCAGATGGTGAAAGGAGCAATTCAAAATACAGGTCTATATTAGCCACTACTTGTACTAGAGAAGCCATGGGATGATATTAGTATAGATTTTGTTCTTGGTTTACCAAGGACACAGAGAGGACATGATTCCATTTTTGTGGTGGTGGACAGATTCTCAAAGATGGCACATTTTATTCCTTGCAAGAAGACTAATGATGTTGTCCATATTGCAGAGTTATTTTTTAGGGAGGTGGTGAGATTACATGGTCTACCAAAGAGCATAGTTTCAGATCGAGATACCAAGTTTGTTGGTTATTTCTAGAGGACATTGTGGAAGAAGTTGAAAACGGATTTGAAGTTTAGTTCTACACACCATCCATAGACTGATGGATAGACAGAAGTGGTGAATAGGAGTTTGGGTAACCTGCTACGATGCTTAGTAGCAGATAAGCCCAAGGGATGGGATTTGATTTTACCGCAGGCAAAATTTGCTTACAACAATTCTGTCAATAAGAGTACTGGTAAATCACCATTCTAAATTGTATATGGGAATAGTCCAAGAAATGCTTTAGAGTTAAGGAATCTAGACAAAGGAGAAAAGACAAGTGCCAACGCTGAAGACTTAGCAAAACATCTAAAGAATTTACATGAAGAGGTGAGAAAGCACATTAATAAGATGAATATTCAGTACAAGGCCAAGGCAAATCAGAAGAGGAGGTATAAGGAGTTCCAGGTAGGAGATGAAGTCATGGTTCACTTGAGAAAAGAAAGGTTCCCAATCAGAACATACAATAAGTTGAAAATGAAGAAATTTGGACTGTGCAGAATACTGAAGAAGCATGATTCAGGAAATGCATATGAGGTAGAGCTACCGAGTGGGAAGCTGAATGATGCCAAGAAAAAGTATTATGTTTATGATCAGGAGTTTTATGCAATAGTTTAGGCTTTGAAGAAATGGAGACATTATTTATTGCCAAAGGACTTTGTTTTATATACTGATCATCAGGCTTTGCAGTATCTTAATAGTTAAGGAAAGTTGAACTAGAGGCACTTAAAATGGGCTGAGTTTTTGTAGAGATATACTTTTATTTTGAATCATAGGAGTGGGAAGTCCAACAAAGTTACAGATGCCTTGAGCAAAAGGCAAAACTTGTTGACATAAATGAAGATAGAGGTTGTTGGGTTCGATGAGCTCAAAAGTTTGTATCCGGAAGATCCAGATTTTGCAAAGGCTTGGAAAGCTTGTCTAGAACCTGTTACTTTGGATAGGACAAAATGGTTGGATTTCATAATCCAAGATGGCATGTTGTTTAAAGGAAGCCAATTGTGCATTCTGAGGAGTTCCATGAGAGCAACCTGATTAAGGAGAAGCATAGTGCAGGATTGGCTGAACACTTTGGTTGAGATAAGACCATTGCTATTGTTGGTGAAAATTATTATTGGCCACAATTGCAACAGGATGTGAGGAAATTTGTGTAGAGTTGCAGAGTATGTCAGATGGCAAATGGAGCAAGTTAGAATACAAGTCTATATCAGCCACTACCTGTACCAAAGAAGCCATGGGATGATATTAGTATGGATTTTGTTCTTGGTTTACCAAGGGCATAGAGAGGACATGATTCTATTTTTGTGGTGGTCGACAGATTCTCGAAGATGGCATATTTTATTTCTTGCAATAAGACTAATGATGCTATCCATATTGCAGAGTTATTTTTCAGGGAGGTGGTGAGAATACATGGTCTACCAAAGAGCATAGTTTCAGATCGAGATACCAAGTTTGTTGGTTATTTTTGGAGGACATTATGGAAGAAGTTGAAAACAGATTTAAAGTTTAGTTTTGCACACCATCCACAGACTGATGGACAGATAGAAGTGGTGAATAGGAGTTTGGGTAACCTACTACAATGCTTAGTAGGAGATAATCCCAAGGGATGGGATTTGATTTTACCACAAGGAGAATTTGCTTACAACAATTCTGTCAATAAGAGTACTGGTAAATCACCATTCTAGATTGTATATGGGAATAGTCCAAGAAATGCTTCAGAGTTAAGGAATCTAGACAAAGGAGAAAAGACAAGTGTCGAGGCTAAAGACTTTGCAGAACATCTGAAGAATTTGCATGAAGAGGTGAGAAAGCACATTAATAAGATGAATATTTAGTACAAGGCTAAGGCAGATCAGAAGAGGAGGTATAGGGAGTTCCAGGTAGGAGATGAAGTCATGGTTCACTTGAGAAAAGAAAGGTTCCCAATCGGAACATACAATAAATTGAAAATAAAATTTAGACCGTGCAGAATCCTGAAGAAGCATGATTCAGGAAATGCATATGAGGTAGAGCTGCCGAGTGGGATTAATATTTCGCCTATGTTCAACATTGCTGATTTAACAGAATATCATGAGGGTGGCACAAAGGATGGAACAACAGAAGAACACTGGAGTATTCTGGCATCTACTTCAACGGAGGAGATAGAAGAGATCTTGGATAGTTGTGTCAGAAGAAGTACTCAGAATAGACAATATGAAGAATATCTAGTGAAATGGAAAGGAAGACCTGTTGAAGATTCTTCTTGGTTGTACGTGACAGGGTCACTTCTCAAATTACCCTGGGTGTCTGATGTAGGAGCATCCAGTGGTGTAAGGGCAATCTTGCATCACCCAAAAAAAGATGTGTTTCAAAATTGTTGATGTTCTTTCCATTTCTTTTCAAAATTTGTGGTTCTAGTTCCATAATTGCTTGAATAATGATGTAGAACTTTCAATTTTTCCAAACTGCTAAAAATAGTAACCTGCTATTTTTAGAAAGTTTGCATTTGGGCATGGATTGAAGTGAAAATTCACAGAAAGTTACATAACAGAAATATAAGACCTTTGGCGAAGGAATCACACAAAGATCATTTGCGAGCTAAAAGATATTAAAGTTTTTGTTTCCCAAAAAATGCTTGAAAATTATTCAAACTCAGGTTTGAGGCACTAAACAGCCCCGTACAGGCCTGAAAATGGCTAGAACTAGCAAAACAAGTTCTTAGCGCATAGAGCACTCCGCAAGATTTTTGACGCATAAAACAGTTTGCCAATCAGACACCCGGATCAAAAGTTATGGCTACCAAAAGTTGACCTATTTTTGGAGGGAGATGTAAATTTTGAAATTAGGTTGTTGGCTACTAAAAAGGCTATTAATAACCATTTTTGGGAACTCTGGGCAATAGTAGAGTTAAGGGGGGAAGTGTAGAGTCAAGAATAGGTGGGAAAATAGAAACTCTAGTTGATTTGGGGTTACAGAAGGTAGATGATTCTAGAGTCTGGGAATAGGAGGTTGTAATGTGTTGCAACCTGTGGAGGGTTGATTCCTCTGATTCTATTTGAGCTTTTGTAATGTAATAATTTGTCCAAATCAATAAATAAAGTTCTATTTTCTATGTGCAATTTCTGTTGTTGTGTGTTTTATGATTTACCCCCTTCATCAGTACCTATTCCCAAAGGAAGAAAGTTGGTTAAGTGTAAGTGGGTGTACAAAACCAAATATGTAAAAGGGGTCCATTAACAAGTACAAGGCACGTCTTGTGGCTAAGGGGTTTTAACAAGTTGAGGGCATTTATTATACATAGACTAATCTTTTGATACTTGTTTCATATGTGGATGACTTGATTCCCATAGATAACTCCACCTCTAAGATCCAACTTGATCAAAGAACGTTGATGGAGTAGTTTGATATGATTAATCTCAAGCTTATGCATTTCTTCCTTAGTCTTCAAATTCTTTAGTCATTTGAGGGGATTTCCATTTTTCATTAGAGGTATACTCTTGATTTGCTTCAAAGATTTGGCATGATTTATTATAAGCCTATCCCCACTCCATTTCAATCAAGTGTTACACTTTCCACTAGTTGCACTACATCCAATGTTGATGCTACATTATATCGATAATTGGTTGGCAATCTTTTGTAATTGACACACAATCATCATGATATTTCCTTTGTAGTTGGTCTTGTCTTTTGTTTCTCTTAGAATCCTCATGAGAGTCACTGGAAGGCAACCAAACATATCTTGAGGTATATCTAAGACACTTCACATTTTGGCATTCACTACACACCAAGAGCTTCTTGAATTGTGGGCTTCACTAACTCAGATTGGGCTAGCGATTCTGGTGATTAGAAAGTCTACCTCTCATTTTTTTTACTACCTTGGTTCTAGTCTAATTGCATGGTCTTACAAGAAGAAAACTCCTATCGCATTATCATCTATAGAGGCTAAATATCAATCTGTTATTTTTGCTATCCGGGAGGTGCTTTGGATTTTTCCATTTGATGATGAAGTTTGGATATTACCCTAATCACCCAAATACTCTATGTTGTGATAATAAAAGTGTCATACACATTTCACACAATCCAGTGGAGCATCAATGGACTAATCATATTGAGATCTACATGCACTATTAGAGCTAAATAACATTTATAAGACTAACTTATAAGGTTTATCCTTATAATATAAAGTGAGGGGTGATTTTAAAAGTTTAACTACTTCTAATAAATAATTTATTTATTAATTAAATTAATAACAATTAGGTTATAAGGTGAAAGGTTGTGACCTATACACCAACCCTTTGGATTTCCTTAAATATATGCAATCTATTGAAAGAATATATTACATATACATGGTTGTATATGTGGAGGCACTTGAAAAGCATAAGAGTTATATTTATGAATGCATTCTATATGCATATGAGGCCATTAGGGAAGAATGAGAGGAAGAAGACATTATCAAAAACCAAGTTTTTGATATGTTTGTTTATACAAACATTAATGTAAGTTTCTCCAATAATGAATGATCTTTAGCACAGGTTTTTTTACCTATAAGGATTTTCCCCATGTACATATAGTGTAATGTGTAATGTGTTATCTTTGTACATTCTGCAACTCTAATTTTATTTATTTTCTATTTTAAATATAATTATTAGTTTCCTAAAATCCTAATCTTTAACATTGTATTAGAGTCAATTTAGGATGTACTAATCATTTTTACATGGTCCCTATTGACACCAACTTTTTCCTGTCTCAAGTCTTGCAAAACGTTGTATTAAAATCATGTAACATTCTTATGTTTTCCCCCTTTTTGTTCCATATGCTAATATCCAATCTAAGAGTATTATAATGTGGGTCAATGTCCAAAATTTTTCTTAAGTATGAACCCTAAAATATAAGTGTAAAAATCCCTAAGTGTTACTTAATGAAATTTTTTCTAAGTGTAAAATTTATGGAGATGGTCCTCCCAGTGCCTCGATGGAGCTTTGCAAAGGGAGGGGAGGTTTTGAGGTTGCATTGGCATGCTAGCATGGCTTTGATCCCACACACTTAGTCCCAAGGTTGTGTTGGCATTCTAACGCGCCAACATGGCTTTACCAATCACAATAATATCAAAGTTGCACCCATGCGCTATTACCTTTAAAGGAAGACTATTGTGTGCCATCACAACTTCGTTAGGGGATGGAAGGTTTCAAGGTTGTGCCTATGTGCTATAGTGCACCAACATGACTTGGCTGAGTCAAAGGGATCGCAAGATTGCGTCTGTGTGCTAACCTTTGCTAGGAGGAACTCATGACGTGCACCAGTACAACTTCATCCTTAGCTCATGATTTTGAAGTTGCACTCTCATACTAAATAATTGAGAAGGCTTTTACATGATCTTTTTTTTGAGTTTCTTAATTGAAAGGCCTGAACACCATGAATGCATAGTGATTATGGTTGGTGGGCTTCAATGTAGCCAAGACAATGGTAGATGGGTGTTAAGGGTTTTCCTACTGAGGGTGCAGAGGAAAAAATGATGCTATATAGACGTTGATGGGGAGTATTACAAGTTGTTCACTTTGGCATTTTTCAAGCAAATGGTGTAGTGCGACTAGGATTGAACTAACATTGTAGAAATTGTAGAACTTCAAGGGTAGTATTTTTAAATCATATTGATGAATCAATGCAAAATTTGTGAGTAGAATCTTATGTCTCCATTGCTACGAATATTTATTTAGGGATTTCTTGATTTTGCATGATTCCTCTTGCCACGATTTGTGGTATGATTGTAATCACCATTTGAGGGATTTGACATATCTATAATATATTACATATTGTAATAGTCATTTTTTGATTACAAATGAATGAATGTTGTGTGGGAAGGGATAAATAAATATGTTTGGTTTTGTTTCAAGTTTCAAGCATCTCAGTGTTCTAGTTAGGTGACTCAATATTGTTTATATGTTGTTCTCCCTTTGATAATCTGTAGACTCTATAACCCATTGAAGGCACCAGTCTGAGAAGTGTTTTGATCACCCAAACGCTATACAAATCAAACAAATCAATTTAGTGTGAGGTATAAATAATAAAATCTATGTGCCTTGTGTGATTTACATTATAACCAGGGAATATAAATAGTGAACCATTTCAAATGATATTTAAAACAAATCACAAGTGCCTACCAACAACTTGGAGTCATGCAAAGTTTCTCTGATTGGATTAAATAGAGGTTATTATATGCAACACGTGTGTTTTAATTCAGTGACAGTATTTAGGATTAGGACAATGACTTGGGTATTGTTGTAAAGTTATAAATTTGAAGATATATTGTGTAGTCTTCAATCCATGTTAAGGGATACCTCCAGGATTACCCTCCTAAGATTAGTTGAGATTGAAGTGCAAAGGGGTCTACCCACTCTTATAAGTTGGCCAAAATTACCATTAACCTATTGATAAACCTCTTTCAACTACCTTGATGACATCCCTAGCTTGGGTGGTTGTGAAATGTTTTAGGGTTTTGGGTTGTAGTCATTTTGGGAACCAACATTCTAGCATCATTGCTGAGGACAACTAATTCTGGTTGAGTTTTATTGCAATCTTTCAACATAAATAAATTTCAATTATTTCTTCCCAAAAGGGAAGTGGTGACTATTTAACCTTACCCAAAAATTAGTTATAGTTGAAGTAAATCAAAATGGATCATAGAAGAAGACTAGAGGATCTGTCAGTACAATGAAGCTCATTAGATCACTCAAGGAGCCAACATAATAGATGGAGAGCAAGAAATGCTAGTGAGTCATATAGACTGAGTTCTCAAGATCAAGTGAGAACATCAAAGAGAAATGATACCTTTATAGATCCGTTAGACACATTTCAATGCACATCGGATGATTCTATTGATAACTGAGCTAGAAACAATAAAAGAACAAATATGGATCAGTATGAAGTCAGAAGGAATGAAAATGTTATTAGTAGGGTAAATAGGTATAGATTCTAGGATGCAAACATGAAGGAATTTGAAATTACAAATGAAAATGAAGAGACACATCAAAGCACTTAGCATCCCACTTCACCTATGAGATCACTCAAAAATGAGCATGAGAATATTCCTAATAATGATGGTTAGTTTGGACAGCTTGATGCTAATGAAAGGGAAAGGACTCTTGATGATGAGCTAGACTTACTTGACCATATCAAACAAAGGCAAAGGGAAGTATAGGATTTGCTAGATGCACAGCAAGCTCAACTTGTCTAGAAGGCCCAGATAACTCAAAATACCTAGCAGTAGAGTAGGAATCAACATCATGATCAACAACAACATCAGCAATGGGGTAGCAGGGTATGAATCATGTTAATGTTCGTAACCAGCCACCACAAAATTAAATGAATCAACAGTATGGAAATGTTCAAAATCCTAGAGTTGCACAAAGAAGACAAGGACAAAGGTTCCCTCCACCTTAGCAACCTTTGGGAGTAGAAAGGTACAAGTAACATGACTTCTTTGGTATTACTAATTTTCCTAATCATGTTCCTAATGGTATTAGAGGGAAGATACCTAGATTTTAGGGTAACAATACAATCACAAGTGAAGAGCACCTTAGCCACTTCATAAATGTTATCGATGAATATGAGATAGAAGATGAAGATGTCATGATGAAATCATTTGTGCATTCATTAGAGGAAAGTGCAAAGGAATGGTATAAGGGCCTCCCAGATAATAGTATTGATTTATGAGATGAGTTCATGAGAGTATTTCGAATGTAATATGAGGATAGGATTGACCGCAAGTTTGCCATCCATGAACTCATAGCTATCAAGAAGGAAATCAATGAAATAGTAGTTGATTTCAATAGCTACTTCATCATGGCTATGAAAAAGTTACCTCCTCATCTTAGGCCTAATGAGTCAATGTGTTTAATGTTCTATTGTGGTGAATTTGACTCCAAAATTAATTATTGTTTGAGGGACAAGAGTCCACAAACATTAAGGGTGGCATACGCTACAACCATTAACATTGAAAGCAACTTGAGGGCTTCATTGAAGCACATTAGAAGATTAGATGTAAAATTGTCCTAACTAGATAGGGAAGCTTTGAACAAAACTTTAACAATAGAAGATAAGTTAGATAAACTCATGGGATTTATGAAGGATTTATCCTACAAAGAAGCAAGAAATGAGAAGGGGTTGTCACCTCACAGTGCAGTGACATATTTCAATGAGAGATAAAGATTACACAATAGACCTTATAATACTAATTGGTCTAAAAGACCACAATAAAAATGATAGACAAGCTATCCCAAAACATGTCAATTTCTAATAGCAGAGTGACAAGGAGACCCCTGATCCTCTTAGGAGAGACCATGAGAATTTTCAAGAGACATCATCATGGTGCCAAGTGTGTTTTCTTCCCCATGATCCAACCAATTGTGTAGTGGCTCATTCAATGAGCAGAGAGGAAGAGTTTCCAAATAGAGAAGGTGTAGCTGAATATTATGAAGAGGATGAGATAAATCTTGACACCAATTACTATAAGTAGTTTGATAGAGATGATGAGTTTGACAGCCTTGAAGAGGATGAATATATCTTTCAAATGAATTATAATGGAAGTCCAAAGAAATATTAATTGCTAGCTCATGATTTTGAGCATTTGAGGGACCTTATGGATGACAAATACAAACAATCCTAGAAATCCAAAGAAGATATGAAGGTGTTAACTGATGTTGTTATGCAAATCTAGGGTGGGTGCCAAATCATAAATAGGCATGTCCCTATGCAAGGTGCTATTGTTATAAACCTTGTTACAAATAAAGAACTTGGGAGCAGAGTTGAAAACAAAAAGGAGAAAGATAAGGTGAATACTGAGGTAAGAAATGGAGAAGTCCCAAAGAAAGCATTTGAAAATAAGAAAGTTATAATCCAATAGCCAATAACCACCAAAAGGAAATATGTACAAAAGGCTCCAATACATGTGGTACAACCAGCTATTGTACCTATTGTTGATACTCACAACCCAAAAAGCGATGCCAAAGAGAGCCAACCTCAAGCATCAAGTGAACAACAAAAGAGAAAAGATAAGAGGGAGGTAAAAGGTATGGATATTTCTTCCAATCAGTTGATACATTATATTCTTTATGTAAATGATGTTATAGTTAGTTGTGATACACCTCTACATCCCTTTGACATGACCCAAATGTTAAGCCAAATTAGTGTTAATATGTGGTGAATGATCATGCTACAGGGGTTGCAAGTACACACAGCAAGGTAAATTTTGGTGACTTTGTCAGCCACAGTTTCCCTCCGAAGCAAAAATTGGCCTATATTTATTGATAGTTTGTTATTGGCTGACATGTAAAAACCCACTTTTGTTAACCACTAAAGAGGCTTGATAAATAACAGCTAGAGAAGGCGAAAAGCCAAGAGGCACGAATGAGATTGTAATGCATTCATGTAGCATAGCAGCGAGATTGAGCTATGAAGATTGTTGGTTGTAATCAGTTCAATTTACTAGATAATAATATTGGATGGTTGTGTTTTGTGAATGTAGCCCACATTGGGTGAACCACGTTAAATCTCTGTTGTAATTGTTATTCCTCATTATTTTTTCTGTGTATTGTTAATCTGCATTTAATTTGTAATGTGTATTGCTCTAGTATGCCTAACATAATCCTAACAACTAGAATCTCATTACCTTTAGGGAAAGCTCTTAGGATACCTAAACATAGAGATAGGGTTGTCTCATTTATCATAGCTACTAATGCAACTACATATCTCATTGTTGCTCCTTGTAATGAAGATGAGACAATAGAGGTCTACTTAGGGTTTTCCATGGTGAATAGTTGGATGGGTGTAGATCCTTTCTACACCACATTGATCATAAATGGATGGCTGGTACATAATTGTATACTCGATTCTGGAGCATCTAGGAACATCATGCCACTTGAAATCATAAATGATTTGGGGTTGAAGGTGTCCAAGTCTTTTGGTAAATGCTTCATTATGGATTCAAGAGAGGTAAATGTGATTGGCCTTGTCAAGGACATAGAGATTCAGCTTGCTGCATATCTAGACAAGTCCTTTTTATTGGATGTAATCATTATGGACTGCCCTACTAAGTGGGGTATGTTGTCTAGAAAGTGGGCAGCCTCCATGGGGGGTAGTATCCAAATGGATATATCTTATGCTACTATCCTTGTCCATGGAGCTGAAGTAAATCTTTATAGGGAAAATAAAGTAGAAGACTAAAATATAGAAGACCATTACAAAACTCATGAAGAAGTGACCTTCTTTGATACTGATATTTTTGAGAATGATGAAAAGCTAGCAAGTAGTGATCTTCCTCTTCCTATTGCCCATGTTTCTAATGTTAGTGATTTGTGGACTATACACTTTAATGGCACATGTTCTAGGGATGGCTCGAGTGTGGGCATAATTTTGATCTCATCGGATAAAGCATAATTTGGGCTTTCTTTCAAGCTTAAATTCCAATGCCCAAACAACATAGCTAAGTATGAATCATTGTTGTTAGGTTTAAATGTTTCTCATAAGCATGGAATCAAGTTTTTAAGGATTTATGGTGATTCAATATTAGTGGTATAGTAGATCACAAATGTTTTTGCAGCCAAGGGCAGCAAGTTAAGAGCATACAGAAATGCAGTATGGGATACTCTTGAACTATTTGATGCTATTGGCATTGAATGGGTGGAAAGAGTTGAGAATGAAAAAGAAAATGCCTTTGCTATAATTGCTTCAAAGTATCAGCCTTGGTCAAAAATTTCTTATTGTCATTATGTTGTTGAAGTGCTTACAAGGCCAACAATCCCTGGTAACATATACAATTGGCAGGTTTTCAATGACAATAATCAAATATACAATTTCCTCAATTGCTTAGATGAATTTGATAATCAAGTTATTGATTGGCAACCTATAATAGAGATAGAAGATGGCAAGGAAACATTGTTTGGGACTAAAGTGGTACAACTGAAGACCAATACAATTCCCAAGATTTTGGTGGTACTTGAAAGGATGTTTGATAATACTAATCATTGGAAGAGTAAAGGTAAAGCAGTTGAAGAGGACAACATTGAAGGTGTTAACCTCATAACTAAAGAGGCACCTAGGATGGTTTGTATTGGTAAGAGGCTCAAACCCCATGAAAAGTAAATTTTGATTGCATCGTTAAATTTAAAAAAAGTGTTTTGCATGGTCCTATGATGAATTAAAGGCATATAAGGAGGATTTAATTTAGCATACCATTCCCCTTAAACCTGATACAAGACATTTTAGGTAGAAGCAAAGGCCTATAAATCCCATGATAACTCCTAAAGTGCAACAAGAGTTGGCAAAGCTAAAAGATGAAGGTATTATAAGATGTTGATCAGACATTCTGAGTGGGTATCTAATCTTGTCCCAGTGAAAAAGAAGAATGGGGTGATTAGATTGCGTGTAGACTTCAGAAGTTTGAACATCAAATCCCTTAAGGAAAAATATCCTCTTCCAAGTATGGATCACCTTTTACAAAGGGTTGTTGGCTCAAAACTATTGTCTATGATGGACAGATTCTCAGATTATAATCAGGTGTTGGTCAATGAATCAAAACAATATAAATCAACATTCACAACTCCTTGGGGCACATATGTGTATGTGAGAATGTCATTTTGGTTAAAGAATGGGGGGTCAACATTTCAAAGAGCCATGGATGTTGCTTTTGCAAGCTTTATAATCATTTTGGTTAAAGAATGGGGGGTCAACATTTCAAAGAGCCATGGATGTTGCTTTTGCAGGCTTTATAACTAAAATCATGGTGTATCAAGATGACCTAACTACATTTTCAGAAGATAGGAAAGACCATTGCAAGCATTCAGAATTGATCTTTGAGAGATGTTTAGAATATGGGTTTTCTTTGAATCTCAAGAAATGTCACTTTGGGGTTGAGGAAGGAAAGATGCTAAGACATATCATTTCAAAGGATGGGGTAAGAATTGATTTGAAAAGAGTAAAAGTTATTGACCTCATCCCTCAACCTAAGTCAGTCAAAGGTATATAGTCTTTGTTTGGGAAATTTAATTTTGTAAGAAGGTTTATATCTAATTTTGTAAAGAAGACTAAGGCTATATCAAAGATGCTCAAGAAGGGGCAATCTATTGCATGGGGTGAAGAACTAGTTGAAGCATTCAAGGACATCAAGGAGGATATCAAGGAAGCACCTGTAATGATAAGTCCATATTATTCTAAGCCCTTGCAACTATATTCTTTTGCTTCATATTATATTGTTGCAGCTATTTTACTTCAAAAGAATGAAGAAGGTTATGAGTAGCCTATAGGATTTTTTAACAAATTCTTGCAAGCAGTTGAGTTGAAATGCTCCATAATGGAGAAACATGCTTCTGCCTTGGTTAAGGCTATGAACATTTTTAGATCATATGTTATAGGTGTTAATTTTATGGCATATGCACCACACACAACAGTGAAGGACATATTCATGCAACAAGAGGCTTTAGGTAAGAGATGTGGATAGATAAACAAGATTCAAGAATATGACATGGACATTCAAGTTACAAAATTGGTTAGAGGACAAGGTTTAGCAAAATTAATGGCTAATTCCAATTTAGAGGCAGTTGATGTGAATGAAGTAGATGTTCTTCCATCTACTAATGTTTGTGCATTGGCAAATGATCCATGGTACCAGGACATCATCTTTTATCTTGTCCACATGTGTTGTCCTCCAGGTATGAATTTGACTCAACAAAGAACAATTAAGCTTAGTCAAAAAGTATGTTTTGACTCAAGGTGTTCTAGTGTGGAGAAATTATGAGGGACTGCTATTGAAATGCTTGGACCAACAACAATCTAAGAAAGTCATTGAAGATTGTCATCATGGGATATGTGGCGGACACTTCCATGCTAAAACCACAATGCATAAAATCATTAGGAAAGGTTATTGGTGGCTGAGCCTCTTCAAAGATGTTTCAAAATAGGTCAGAAAATGTGATGTTTGTCATAGATTTGCAAGTAAGTTGAATTTTGATGGTGCTCTTCCCCTTATTGAAGCACCATTTCAACATTGGGGCATTGACTTCATAGGGAAAATTCAAGAAAAATCAATCAATGTATATAGATGGGTTTTGGTGGTGATTGATAATTTAACAAAATGGGTTGAGACTATTCCAACTTGTAATGCCATGTCCAAGGTGGTGATTGAGTTCCTTTTGAACAATGTGATAAGCAAATTTGGTGTGCCATCCATGATTGTTGTAGATAATGTCATGTGCTTTAGGTCTCAAGACATTTTAAGTGTGTATTCTAAGTATGGGGTAAAGCTAATACATTCATCATCATACCATCCATAGAGCTATGGACAAGCTAAATCAAGCAATAAAAGCCTCATCAAAATTTTGAGGACTCTGGATGTGAGCAAGAAAAAAGTGGGATGACAAGTTGAAATATGCAATTTGGGTTGATAGGATTACTTATAAACATGCTATAGGTAAAAATCCTTTTGAGCTTGTGTATGGATTAAAGGCTAAAATTCCTATGTCATTAGAATTACCTGTGTATCAATTGCTGCAACAAATTGAAGAGGATGGAAATGATGCATTGACCTTGAGGATGCATGAATTAACAAGATTGGATGAAGCTAGAAGGGTTACACATGATAGAAATTTGCTACAGCAGCAGAACATGGAATGTTTGTTTAACAAAAGAAGTGTTAAAAGGTGATTTCAAATAGGTGACTTGGTTCTTTATGGAGTGCCAAATCAAAGGATAAGGGTAAGCATGGCAAATTTGAAGTATTATGGGTAGGCCCATACCAGATTGATGAGAAGGTTGGCCAAGACACCTTTTATATCAGAAATGTGGAAGGAGAACTTTTGGAGCTACCTATTCATGGATAGCATTTAAAACATTACTTCTCGTAATGTAACCCTTCAAATTTCGTGGTAGAATCATGATATATCTATTTTCTTTTGACCCTTAGTAGTCTTGACCACTGTTGGTCTTGATGGTGATTGTGTTTCCATTCTTGGTGTTTTGTTGTTTTGTTTTTGTGTTTTGGTCTGCCTTAGAGATTTGTGATTCTCATTGTGCCATTGTTACCACACATCCCTAACCAGAGCCAATGTTGGCACCAGGTTTTTCCTATCTTGGGTCTTGCAAAAAATTGTACTAAAATCATGTAAAATCCTTTTGTTTTCCCCCTTTTTTCCTTTATGCTAATACCAATCTAAGATTATTCTAATGTGGGTCAATGTCCAAAATTTGTCTAAGTCTGAACCCTAAAATATAAGTCTAAAAATCCTTAAGTGTTACTTCATGAAAAATTTTCTCTGTAAAATTTATGGAGATGGTCCTCCCAGTGCCTCAATGCAACTTTGCAAAGGGAGGGGAGGTTTTGAGGTTTCACTGGTAAACTAGTGCACTAGCACGGCTTTGACCCAACGCACTCAGTCCCAAGTTTGCATTGGGGCAACAACGTGGCTTCACCAAGTCACAGGAATATCAAAGCTACACCCATATGCTATTACCTTAAAAGGAAGACTATTGCGTGCCAACACAACTTCATTAGGAAATGGAAGGTTTCAAGGTTGTGCCCATGCACTAGCGCACCAGTGTAGCTTTGCAAAATGTGTCGGGACCAAGGTTGCACTTGTGTGCTATAGTGTGCCAGTACAACTTGGTTGAGTCGAAGGGATCTCAAGGTTGTGCCCATGGGCTAACCTTTTCTAGGAGGAACTCATGGCACATCAGCACAACTTCATCCTTAGCTCATGATTCTAAAGTTGTGTTCTCACGCTAAACTATTGAGAAGACCTTTGTGTGGACTTTTTTATGAGTTTCTTAGTTTGAAGGCATGAACACCATGAATGCATAGCAACTATGGTTGGTGGGCTTCAATGCGGCTAGGACAATGGTAGATGAGCATTTAAGGTTTTCCCACCTAGGGTGCAGAGGAAGAAATGATGTTATATACACATTGATGGGGAGGTATTATAAGTTGGTCACTTTGGCAATTTTCAAGCAAATGATGCAGTGCAACTAGGGTTTCTAACATTATAGCAGCTGTAGAACTTTAGGGGTAGTATTTGTAAATCATATTGATGAATCAATGTAGAATTTGCTACAAATGTTTATTTAGGGTTTTCATGATTTTGTAAGATTCCTCTTGCCATGATTTGTGGTATGATTGTAATCACCATTTGAACAATTTGACAGATCTATAATGTATTACATATTGTAATAGTCATTTTGTGATTGCAAATGAATGAATGTTGTGTGGGAAGGGATAAATAAGTATGTTTGGTTCTATTTTCAAGTTTCAAACATCTAAGTATTCCAGTTAGGTGACTCAATATTGTTTATATGTTGCTCTCCCTTTAATAATCTATAGAAGTGTTTTGATCACCCAAACACTTTACAAATCAAACAAATCAATTTACTGTGAGGTAGAAATAATTAAATCTAGGTGTGCCTTGTGATTTGCATTGTAACCAGGAAATATAAACAATGAACCATTTCAAATGATATTTAAAACAAATCACAAGTGCATAATAGCAATTTGCAGTCATGCAAAATTACTCTCATCAACTTAAACAGAGGTTATTCTATGCAACAAGTGTGTTTTAATTCAGTGACAGTATTTGGGATTTTGATAGCAACTTGGGTCTTGTTGCAAAATTATAAATTTGAAGATATATTGTGTAGTCTTCAATCCATGTTAAGGGATACCTCCAAGATTACCCTCTTAAGCTGAGTTGAGCTTGAAGTGCAAAGGAGTCTACCCACTCCTATAAGTTGGTCAAAATCACCCTTAACCTATTAATAAACTTCCTTCAACCACCTTGATGACATCCATGTCCTTGGTGATTGTGGAATGGTTTAGGGTTTTGAGTTGTAGTCATTTTGGAAACCAATGGTCCCTAAGATGTAACTTCAAATTGTTGATTGCCTCCCTATGACTTCTAGCTTGTTGTGCACTTTGGTGTATACTAAAACTTTGTGGCACACTAGAATTAGTATGAAAGATTTACATTGCCAAAAAAAATTGATATATACCTGAAACATTTTGCATATCTTTCTCATGTCACAATCATCCAATTATACCAATGGTGTAGCCTTATCTCAATTATGTGTACCATCTATCTTATTCAAAATAATTCTACACATCATCTTTCTTGTGTTGTGCCATTGGAAACTGTCTACATTTTCTGGACTATAGGGAAGGCAATCTGATATATCTCGTGCAAGAATATTTTTTTAATGAGGAAGAGGATAGTTGGGCCAGAGAATCATTTATAAGGTAGGCTTTCAAACTAATTTTCCTTATATCTTTTGATTTACAACTTGTTTTTGTAGAGAAAATAAAGGCGGTCTATCCAAAACAATGTCATTTGTATAATCTAGGACATTGTTACCGCTATAATAGCGCAGGTTCAAATCCAATGGGCATCTCCTTATGATAATGCATAGATTAGATTATACTTCAGTGGTGTATAAAGTGCTATTATACAATTAAATATGTTAAATGATGAATGTATTACCCTTCATGGCAATAAATCAGATCGAGTGCTGACAAAATTATCCTACGTAACATTTGAAAGGTCATGCTCATGGGTATCAAGTTTCTTATGCTTCATGCTCCTGACATGGCACCGCGTATCCCTAGGGATGCCTTGGATGACCCTGAGGAGGAGATCAAAGCTGGTACTACTGCGGAGCTGGAAGTGCAGAATATCCCTACTGCCAGCCCCATAGCTTGAGCGTGGTTGCAGTTCCTAGTGCAGCAGGTGATGGAGCCTCGTCTTCTGTCTTGGTTCTCTCTTCTGATCTGGGCTGACATTTGTTTTTTGTTGCTTGTTCTTTTGTCTCTTCAAGTCTATTAAGGGCTAGATGTTTTGTTCTTATTGCTATATTTGGTCATCTCAAGACCTTGCTATAATTTTTTGTTTATCTTATGGGCTTCAAACCCTAGATCTTTATGTATAAATTATTTTATTAATTTATGGGTGCTCTGTCACCTTTTCGTGTTTAAAAAAAAACATTTGAAAGGTCACACCTATTTGATTGCAAGAAGCAATCTGAAAAAACCAAAACAGTAATTATGAAAGTATACTTGAGATGCTATTTAGATGTCAATAGGAATATCTGAGCCATCTTAACTTGAAGTCTTCTAATAAAAACTAAAGCATTGTGTGTTAGTTCACTCTACTTAAATATCATCCATCTCAATACTAAAACAATCAATAGCAATTTTACACCTTGTTACCCTCCTTATTTGTTTTTGGGTCTTGTATTTTTCACTGTCCATTCTCATGCTTCATCAATTAATTGCCTAAGTCCAAAGGTTTTGTGTTGCCCTTTGTCATCTGTAAAAATCCTTAAGAGTCACGTGCATTGAAGTTTTTCTAACTTAGTTGCTAGTTTTCCAAAGTTCATAACCTTGTAGCGTGGTTCTGAAGTTATCGAACCCGCTGACTTCTTGACTATGCGCTACTTTGTTAAGTCTTTCCTCTCAGTGGTTTGTCTTTATAGTCACCAAGTTAGAGGTTTTTGAAACATCAAAACTCCTGACTTGAGGTTTTGAAGTTTCAAAAGATAGCGACTCCGCGACATAAAAGTTGTGGGCTAAATTTCAAGGCTCATAATGATCATTTAATAATGGGTAATGCACATGAGGCAAATGTCTTTTTAGTATTTTTGGAGGTTGAGCAAATCTCAAGGCACAAATTTAATGCAACCTCAACTCAGCATTTAAAACATATCATGGCATTCCTCCAACGTACATATTTGCTCTTAACTACATATTTTTCTCTAAGTTATGCAGCCACCATCACTCCTGTACTATGCCATTGTTTTTTTAGTATTTAGCCATTTTTCTCTCTGCATCCAGCAACAGTGATGAAATTCAAATATCAGGGAGCTCCTCATAATTCTAGTATCGAAAGCATCTGGTCTTGTATAAGTGACACCAAGCTTGGTCATATTAATTTGGAGGAATTTTGGTCCCATTTGCAACAGGAAGACAAATCACCTTTTGTAGAAAAGATATTGCAGAGTGGTTTAACACGTGCAGGATGTTTTCCTATCTCTATGTAGAGCAAAGATTTGGTTGTGGCTTGTGTGAGGAGATACATTCATGAGACCCTCAAAATTAGAGCTAAGGATGGGATAGTGGTAGGAAAGATTGATCTTGAAACTATCACTCGTGCATTAAGGATTCTAGAGAGGTAGGAGTTCAAAGATATGTCTGTGGTCATTAGAATGGAATTCTTCCGAGCAAATGAAGACTGGTGCAAAAATTCCATTGCATGGAACTGGTTAAAGTCTAAAAAAAGAGGTAAGTCTCAGTTTCCCTAAAAGCTAAAGAGAGCCCATTTTAAAGATGAAATTTTAGACATTATTACTTTGTTGCATCGTGTAGTGGGAAGTGAAAACATAGATTCTTTTGAAGATTGGATGTGTCATTTTATTCTGTTAATATTCAATGAAGATATGTTTATAAATTGGGCTGAAATCATTAGCTTTCATTTGAATGAACAACTAATTAAGTTTCAAGAGACTTTAACCTTCCACATGTGCTCATACTTAATATACATTTTAGCCAGTCAAGAGGTTGTTTGGTCTGGGTTGAGACCACATGGGTCTTTAACTCCAAGTGCACCTGTGTATAGTTATTTTCCCCAGCTCAAGAGGGATGTGGAAATGAAATATTATCATCATGTAATTGATGCATTTTTAATGTCTATAGTGAGAAAGTTGGATGGTAACCCTGAGTTAAGAATTTCACCTAAAGTCGCTTCCTTAATTATGGAGTTTGGAAGTTTCTACATCCAGTTTAACAGATTCACTTATTTGAGAGTAGGGGGTTATGAAAATGCCCCAACCAAATTGCCCAAGTACCCCAATGATTTTGTTATTTTTCTGGAGGTTTGTAAATAAATGTCTGTGGTGAATGTGAAATACCGAAACATGAGGAAGAAAGGGTACGATTTCCCACAAAATCTATCCTCCTATTCATGCAAAACAAATGATATTGCTAAAGGAGCAGAGCATGTTTTGGTTGAGTTTAATCTCCATTCTTTGTCAATGAGGCCTAATTTTGACAGTAAAAATTATGTGAAACAAAACTTCCACAGCTCTGGTTCTTATGAGCATCGTCCAAGTTTGGAGGATTTTTGGGAAGATTGTATAGACGACTGGGAAGTCCACATGAGAAATTGCATGAGACTCACCTTGAGTCAAATTCAAGCTTTTGGTCTTTCTATATATATCCCAGATGGGATGGAAGAAAACTTTGAAATAATTGATGAGGAATATCAAACCCTAGTTTCTAAGCCCCTTCCTCGAGTTAATTGGTCGAAGGAGGTTGTGGATCTAAGAATTCATTCTATTGTTGTGACAAAAAGGACTGAGGATTGGTTAGCTAGGAGATGGCGTGGATGTGCTAGCTCCCTTCATGAACAAGGAAATTCCATGACCAATGAACAAAGGCCTATGCAAAGTTTTGGTGTGCGTATTTCCTCTAGGAGACAAGAGACATTGCCATCTAATTCTAATTCACAATCTGGAGGTGATAGAGAAAGACCAGAGGAGATTCTGAAATTGAAGTCAATTTGTGAATTGGATAGCCTCCCCTTGCCTGCTTTGAAAAAGAAAAGTGTCCAAGCTAAGCCTGTGCCTGTAGTTTCTAATTCTATTTTCCAACAAATTGTTGATGATGGTTCATTTCCTCCATTGATGGAAATTCCTTCTTCTACCATTGCTGAGGAAGTATCTATTTCTATTTCAGTTGATAATCAAGTTAAAACTATTTCTAGCAATGTTGATACTGGTACGGTGTCATCTTCACCAGGGTGGTTAAAGAAAGTTGTGGATAAGAAAAGGAAGGTTGTGCCTACAATAGCATCTGAGATAGATACATCTACCAAATTACTACAAACTACCTCCAAGCCCAAAAAGGCTAGAAGAATGTCTAGGATGATAAATGACACTACTTCTAGGCATTAGATGCTAGAGATTTTCAATCATGTGAAAGACCTAAATGAAGATGAGATAATTGAAGCGGATTACAAAATAAGTCACATAGATTTAGGTCCTTCTACTCTAGAGGGAGATTCTTATCATGCCAATTTTTCTATAAATGTTTTGATTAAGAGAGCCAAGGAGGAGAGGAAAGAAAACATAAAACTTCAATCTCAAATTTTATCTTTGAGCAAGTTATCCAATCTATAGTTACACCCACGCCTTAGGAAGCATCTAGTTCAAAAGTTATAGGAATTGATGTAGGCACTGTACAACAAATCAAAAAGAATTTGAATTTTTCCAAAGCTATCACTGAATGGGTAGAAAAATTGTTCTGTGAAATTTTGTTTTTCTTGACCAAGGCAATGCAATGTTATACTCAAGTGCTTAATAAAAGGAAAGAGTTAATCAGTGAGCTTTAGCAGGTGAGAAAAGAACAAAGTAGTACTTATGTACTCTCAAAAGAATTATCTGATCTAGTAGCCTTGGATCCTCTAACCCTTATGAAAGAGAATTTGGCTAGTGATCCCTAAGAAATTGATCCATCTTGGGCTAACTCGTTGGATTGGAAATTGATCTCGTATGATAACCTCATTGAACATATTAACAAAGCTTTGTGGGATTATCTTGATATAATGGTTGGCATTTAGAGAGATTGTAGAGCACTAGAAGTAAATATTTTGGATGAGTTTGGAGAGAACCTGTGGGATCCTAAAGAAATTATAAAGGAAGCTAAGGATATGCTTTGCAAAGAACTCACAGATCCTAAAGTTTTCACTGGGGAATCACTTGGAAAAATGGGCCTTATACAAGTTTACCTTAATGGTTTCAAGAATAGAAATGATGGCATTCATGAAGCTATTACGGGGATAGGTAAGACATTGGTAAGATTAAAAACCAAGCTGCAGATTACCACTACACCAGGAAGCAAGAACATCACTGTTGTCATAACTAAATATCGAGAATATAGGTTAAGGGTGAAGGTACGAGATGCCATGGTGGAAGATCAAGGTGGAGAAAGCGTTGCAAACCCAAAGGAAAGTGAAGGGGTGGCAAATTAGACTTTATTTCTTTTATGCATTTCTTGATATTTAGCTCTTGGACTACTAAAAACTTTATTTTTAAACAGTTGTCTTCAAGAAACTATTCTATTTTCTAAAGACAGATATTATGTGGACATTATAAATATGTTATGCGAGACATAGTATGGATCTTCTTTTTGGGCAAACTTTGATTTACTCATCAAGTTAGATATTTTTTGATATGTTTTAATTTCAGTTATCTTCAATATAGAAAGAGAAATATTGTTGGATGTTTAGGTAGATATAGTCTTTGTGTTGTGGTGTTTGACATATCGTTCTTCTTACGTTGAATGTGTTTCCAGTGGTTATCTTTATTTATATTGGAGAATTAAATGTTCATTATCTTTATTACTGTGAATGTTTATCTTTGAATGAATATGTCATTATGATGGGAATTTAAATTCTTTTTCTCAAACAGTTACTATCCGAGGTCTTTGTACTTCTTTAAATTTTAGTTATTGTAGATGTGTGAAATTTCCTTTCAAAGCTTTTAGGTCAAAAGCATTACCTTTCCTTTGCTTTCTGGTTAAAATCAATACATAGTTTAATTCATTGTATATCATTCAAAGGTAGCTACCACCTTGTAAAATAAGTAGAGAGTTGGTTATAAAATACTATTGTAACTGACTCAACTGTGGTTACATTTGTCATTGTTTGGGCAAGAGAATATAGAGTTGAATGACAAATCTGTAAACCAATAGATTTTTAGTGACTCTACTAGGGATTCTGTCAGATATGTGTTGTGAGTTACTGGCTTAAGATTGCTCAGATGGCAACATAGAAGAACCAATTTGCAATATAACCAAGTTAACAAAGTGTTAGAAGAAGAAGAACTTGGGGAAATCATAAGAGATCACGCCAAGCATTTTGGAGATGCCTAAGAAATCATCTTTATTAAAGCTGTAGTGCCTGTACCACAAAGAGAGAGTTTTTCTTGTTCAAGCACTTCCCAATAATAGACGTAGAAATCAAGTGGCTAATCAAAGGAACCAGTTGAACAACCAGCAAAATCTTCCACGAATCAATTAGTAAGTGAAGTTGGAAACTCTGTAACTTAAGCTTTTCGTTGTTTAAATCTGGCTTCCAAAAGATATACTACAGGAGATAGAAAGAAAGGGATTTGGGACGAAGATTTTGCATTATTAGAAGCTATAAATTTCTCTTCTTTCCCACTTAACCAAAAGGTTAAGTCTGTTAGCATACCTTCATCCCCTCCTCCTAGTCAAAGCTCTACAAATACTCCAACCACATTTTGTCAATCCCTTCTTTTGCATGGGGTTACTCTCCCTTTACAAGTAAATTTCCCTATCCATAATCCTCTTGTCATGGCTCAGCCTCCACCTATCCCATGGGGAGCTACAATAGGTCCACTCAACCTAGGAGCCCAACTACATGACCTACCCAAAGGCTCAAGGAAGATTATACCTAAGTTTAGAGGAGATGGAAAGGTTACTCCAGAAGAGCATATGAAAGCTTTCTTTGCTACCTCTTCCATCCTTGTTGTACAACATGAAGATGTTGTTGTGAGGCTTTTTGTAGAATCTTTAACTGATGCTGTCACTGATTGGTTTTACTATCTCCCAAATGGTTCCATTAATAACTGGGATACTCTAAAAACAAAGTTTGAGAGTAGGTTCAAGTCTACAAAAAATGAGCAAGCTCTTGTCACACAATTGGCTACAATGAAGAAAGAAATACATGAACCAATGAGGGAGTTTGTTGCTAAATTCAATAAGTTATATAATAGAATACCTGAAAACATGAGGCCTGGAGAGGATTTATTGAAGTGTTTCTTTATCAATACTCTTCCCCTAGAGGTTAGTTTCACCATTAAGAGAGAAGGGGCAACTAATTTAGATGCAGCTCAAGAAAGAGCTATATCCATAGAAGACGACTTAATCATCGCGGGGAAATGGAAGAATAACTTGTAGACTGGTAAACCTTCAACTATGAATTCTACTAATCTAGTCATACAGAGGCTAGCTAATGATATAATCACATTGAAAAGCCAAATGCCAAAAGGAAACTTTCAGTCACCATATCAAGACATACCAAGAAAATACTTTGGCACGCTGGATGGTTATAACAAAACTTTGCCTTTGGCTGGTCTTGCTCAGAGGTTGGCTATCAAAAATGGACCTTCTGCTAATAAAGCTAATATGATGTGTAGTTTACATTTGACTTCAGAGCATGATGGGTCCACCTATCTGGAAATGGTCTGATTCTTGCAAATGTTTTCCACCAATGAACATGTTGAAGTGCCATATGTGGAAGAACCTGGTCCATCTCATGATGTTAGTGTAAATTTCTTTGAGTATGAGTCAGATGTTGAGACAGGAGATGTGTACATAGAGATAGATCCTAATTGTGTAGTCTTCATGAGGGGACAAAAGGCTCAAAAAGGCTCAGACTCTAAAGGCCAAGTGAATGGTTCACCTTTCACTCCAAAGTACATTTTGTCAAGGCAAGTTGCTTCCAGTTCCAAGAAGCTTGAGAATACTATGCCCAAGAACATATCTGCTAAGGTACCATCTATTCCTTCTTCTGATGCAATTATTACTAGTTCATTTCATATAATTGAGTCATGTAAGAATACTAAGATCCAAATCTCCCAAGCTAAATACCTTAGACTCAATCTGTTTGAATTAGACTGGTTAGTGAGATACATCAAACGAGAACCTTCTCTATCTCAGAGTAATGCTCAAGTGTCTAGTGACATTGAAACGCAGTTGAAGAGCAAGTGTGCTTGAATTCCCATGATAAAGAGTCAAGTCAGCAGAATCCTTTTACTAAACCTGAACCATTCTATGTGTCTCTTTATATAGTTGGTTTTAGACTAAGCAATTGTGTTATTGATTCTGGTGCTTCTAACAATGTAATGCCAACTGAAGTGGCTAAGCCTTAGGAATATCTTACACTTCCTCCCATGGTAAAGTTTTTTCTATGGACAGTTCACCTGTCCCAATCCTAGGAAAAATAAAAGATGCCCATGTCACTTTAGCTGCTTTCCCATAGAAGAGATTGAAGTTAACTATCCTTGTTGTTGATATTCCTGGTAGTTATGGGATGCTTTTAAGTAGGAGATTCTGTAGAGATCTGGGTGAGGAGATACAAATGGATTGATCTCATGTTATAATACCACTACATGGAAAGAAGGTACACCTCAACCCAGAGCCCAAAGCCAAATTCATAGTGTTAAAGTCTGGGGATCCAAGGGCAGATATTTTATTTGTAGAAACTGGGCTAGGTACTTACATGTGCACCTCCTTAGAAGAAGAGTGTTCAAGCCTAGCCATCCCTAACTTGGTGAATGAGTTATGGACACTGGAGTTTGATGGAAGTTAATTTCCCCAGATGGTTACAATTTTCCTTATGCTTATAAATTAGAGTTTGAAAACACCAACAATATAGCAAAGTATGAACCTCTTCTACTTGGACTAACCCTAGCTAAAGAAAGAGGTATAAAATAGTTAAGAGCTAGGGGGGATGCAAAATTAATTGTCAAGCAGGTCAGGAAATAGTATATTGTAAAAAATGGCAGATTGAGGCACTATAGAAATAGGGTATGGGATTGCATTGAAGATTTTGATGCCTTTTTCATAGAAGCAATGCCTAAGGATCTTAATACAAGGGCATATTATTTAGTAGTATCTACATCTTTTTTGTTACCTCATCTAGATTTTAAGGATAAACCTTATAGAATTGAAGTAGTATACCGCCCCAGCATCCCTGACAATGTAAATCACTAGCAAGTATTCAACAGTGATAGATAGATTATTGCATTCCTAGAGAAAGTTGAAGCCTTTGCTAATATTTTTTTTTAAGGTAGTGATGATACAAGCAATGATGTTTTAGAAGGTGTTAGTAATAATTTATGTTTGGGGTAACATGCAGGAACCCTCCCAAAAAATTCAAAAAGGTTCTAAGTCTTTGGGCCTCCTCAGCATATTTTCAACAGCAGCATCATATTTTTTTCAAGGAGGGGGTCATCGTCATCATCATCATGTTCCTGGACATCCCCCTAATGTTTCTTGCATGGGTCATTTCTCGTCATGACCGGATATCCTATGGGGGCTTCATGTTTTTGCCAGCCGACATTCTGCCTGGAGGTGATATTTTAACATCGGGTGATCTTAGTTCAAGATCATCTTGATGTTGGTGTTGAGAATTTGCTAAGTATGACCCGATGTCCCAAAGTCATCATATTTGAACATCGGGTGATCTTCGTTAAGATCACCCTGATGTTAGTTTATCACCTTATGTTTTAACTTCCCCGATGTTGCTGATGTCTTGATCTTGTAGAGGTGATCTTGATCTTGTAGAGGTGATATTTTCTTATCAGCAGCATGATTTTCATTGTCGAGGCGATATGTCTTTCAGCTTCATCATTTTCTAAGGACGGGGTGATATTTCCAAATATTAGGTATGTTCTAACATCACCCTGATGTTTCATGGAGCTACAGTGCTACCCGATATTCTTGCGGGGGGTGATATTTCAAACATCCAGTGATCTTCCAAATATCATCCTGCCCCAATATGATGATGATGTCACCCCGATCTTTCGAAGGGGTCATTTTCTAAGTTGTTCAATCCGACCTGATATTTCTTGAGTTGAGGAGGTCATCATCATCATCCAGTCTACAGTGCACCCTCATATTTCTGTGTCGGGGTGATATTCCAAATATCGGGTCATCTTCTGGATATCACCCTTGTTCTAAACATGACGATGACGTCATCAGGACGTTCATATATCAGGGTGATCTTTTATTTGGGTGACGTTAGCAGGATTTTTGAGCATCCGAAGGGTACATGAAGTAGAGGACGTCGGCGTGACTTTGGTTATCGGCATGATCAGAGGGTATTCTTCCGATGTGTTGGGTCTCCCCGACAGAGGTTTCTATGATGAGGGTGATATTCCTGCATCGGCATGATATATAATGGCGAAGAGACATTTATGAGGTTCACCGATGAGGATGGTATGGCCGATGGAGATTATGATGCAGATGATGCTGACGTCAGGGTCATTTTTGGGCATCCGGATATCCTACTGGAGGATGATGAGGAAGGGTTAGGATGGTACTGTCGGGAGCAAAATCACCAACATTATATGTGCTCGCGGCCATGCTTATAAAGTGCTAAAGAGATCTCCGCGGGGTGCATGTGGGATAAATGGTTCCTGCATTTTTGAAATATCAGCATAATGTATTTTGGCGGGAAGGTTCTCAAACATGCTGTTGCTGCGTTTCTCGATGGCCGCGAGTAGGTCGACATTAATGGCAGGTCTTATAGAGGTATGGGCAAAGGCATGGATGGATCTAGTACCCGACTGAAGATGTGAATCCCCAAGTGACGGCGTAAGGCTTGAGGTTTCTTCTTGTCTCCTCCCCTACCTGCTGCATTCAATGCGATGGGTGCCATTTCCTCATAATGAACTGTATCTGGCGGACTTTTGACGTTTTCCATGTAATTAATGATGAGGACCTTCTTGCTATATGTAGTAGGTTGTGTTGCTCATTTGAGGTTGTTGAAGGCCTGAGGCATTTTTGTGTAAATAACGAAGAACAGGGCATGATCTTGGCTGTTGTATCCCATTTTGGAGTTTATGTGTTGCAGCATGTATGTATTTTGCACATATTTTCAGTTTCAGTGTTAATGTTATATGAAAAATACTTATTGCATGTGTCTATCTGCTTGTCTCCATTTGCTGCATGTCATCCTTCTTTTGAATCTGGTTGCTAAGGGTTTCATAGATTCTAGGATACAGGGTTATGTATCACATGCCTGATCTCTAACTTCCATTCAAGGAGTGGATTAAACTGTTTTAGGTTGAGCATGGAGAAGGTTGTATGTCTACAGGGATATCTGTAAGTAGAGGCAGTTAGATACCCATTCTTGGGTGATGTTTGTAAGGCAAGCATTAAGTCCAACCCCTTGAAACTTGAGTGAAAGTTGCAAACCATCTGTTGTATACGTCTAGTTGACTCCTTGCCCAATGGATAGGCACCAGTCTACTCTTGGGTCAGTAGTTATGATCCAAAACCCCTTGTCTTGCATCCAGGACATTATGTCCACCCATTTCATCACTTCCACCTGTTAGTTGTAGGAGTAGGATTAGGACCCCCCTGCATGCTCTCATACCCACCAGATAAATATGTCCAAGAATGTTGCCAACTTTGTGATCTACCATGCAGATCTTGGTCCAAACATGAGAGTATTCTACCTATTGCTGTCAAGCTAAATCTATCAGTCATTAAGCAAGTCAAGGTCACATCTTGAGTTATAGGGATACCCCCCTTGGTGCGGCAGAACCAAAAGTGAAGGGGAGGCAGCTCACGCAACCTCCTGTATTAGTTGGTTGAATCTGCCTGTGCATTAGAACTGGCAAACCCTAATGCTGATTCAGAAGAAAAACCAACAAAATGGTGAATCTGCTGGGGAAGGATTGATGAAAAAAGAATGTACTTGTGGCCCATCCGAGTCACCAACCAAATGATGCTCTGCTGGTGGAATGAACCTGGAAAAGTAGCTTTCAAGCTGTTGAAAATTTTGTCCTCTCTGGAGAGGTGGCGACTCTGCAAAAAAGATCTGAATGCACATGAAAGATAGATGTATGTGATGTGACAAAGATGTTCATATTTCTGCATCTAAATGAGAAAAGGTACTTAGCTTCTTCCCCTATATTTGTTGTTCTACTGCATAAGTTAGATGCCAGGGGAAGCCTTAGGTCTTAGGCAGACAAAGGATGTCTAAGATGGAAAATTTTATGAATCCAAACATGTATTCACCCATACTCAGTCAAAGGGGGGATGATATGTTGACAAAAAGAATAGAAGAGATAAGAAATAGGTTGATATTCTTAGAGGCTAGGCAGGCTCAGTTGAATAATGATAACCCTGTTGTGTCTACCAGTCAGAAAGCTAAACCTCTTGTCAGCCCTTTTGATCCTTTGTATGACCAACTGGATTTGTCATGGGTTGATTATAAAGTAGAAAGTATGCCTGCTAGGATATACTGTCAGATGCCTAGATTTGGTGGTCATAGTGTATGTGATGGGGGTACACATATCCAACATTTTCATAGCTTTATGGGAAAGCATTCATTCAGAGATGAGGATATGTGGATGAGGTTTTTTGTTAGATCCTTTGATGCAAAAGCAAAAGATTGGTATTTGAGCTTTCCAAAGAGATCCTTTGCCTATTGGGATGAACTTGCTGACTGTTTCAAAGAAGAATTTGCAAGAGAACCTGCTGATCTTGTTGCAAGATTAATGGAAATCAGAAAACAAGATAAAGAGCCCTGTATTGATTTCAATCATAGATTCGCAGTAGCCCTTTCACAAATCCCAGAAGCCTTCAGACCTGATACTTTAGCCTGTGTTGGCATATTCTTTGAAGCTTTTGAGGAGGGCTCTAGTGCACTACTGAGGGATTTCAAGGTGACAAGTATGTAGATGGCATACAAGTTTGTAGAAAATATAGAAAAATGAGAAATCTGCATATGCTGAATTCCCTGTCCACAGGTTTTGGTGTGAATAGTGGTTATGAAGCTGTAAATGACCAAATGATTATGGCATCATGTGAAGATAAAAGTGAAAATGAAAAGATATCAGTTGAGGATGCTGGTGAAAGGACTAATAAGGACTCCCATTGAAATGTTGAGGCATCCAACCATGAAAATAATGATGTGGTTGTGGACAACAATGAACATCTTTTTGAATGGATTTGTGGAGATGACTAGGAGTATTGTACTCAAGATAGAGAAGATATAAGCAAACAGAGAAACAGTTCCATGTGTGAACCATTGCCTTCTTTTCAAACACATGGGGATCATGAAGAGCAGTTAGAGATTGAAACAAGTGCTAGTGCAGAGCATGATTGTTCTTCATTTGATGATTGTTTTCATTATGACACACAAGCTAATACCCCTCCACAAAATGGATCCATTGGTGGTGAAGATACATGTTCTGCTGCCCATGAACCAATGGCATACCATGATGAGGCTGAGACACCTGGATCACCCATTTATGACACATGTGGTGATGAGGATCTGTCTGAGTATGGTGAGGATCTAGACATTATTTTTTATTTGGATTCTAGTTCTCATCTTGATGAGAGAGAGACCAACATGCATCAGGTAAGTGATTGTGAAAATGTGCCTGAATGTAAAGAGGTGCCAGAGCCTGATCTCTTCCAGTTTGGTGATGCTAATGGTTGTGTGCATGATGTGCACAACTATGATTTTGAAAGCTTTTCTTTTGATGTGCCAGCATATGAAATGAGCCCTGATCTTCCTAGCTGTGTGGTGGACTCTGACTGTCTCCTGTTTTCAATCCAGTTAGGAGATCACTTTGCAATGCATACTGCTGATGCAGATGATGATAGGTGCTATATGCCATATGAATATGGATTGCTTGATGAACATTGCACCCACATGCTACCTGATGCTGAAGGTTGCTTGCATAAGGTTGAGAGGAGCCAGCTAAATGAGATAATTGTTTATGCAAGTAACAAGGTTTGTTTGTGGGCAGATCATGACAGTATCTCCAGGCTTGACCCAGTGCATGCAGATGAAAATAAGATATTTGACAAGGGGAGATACAGGTATTTCTTTTCTTGGTGCCCTTAGGCCATCAAGTGTGTTTGGTGATGCAGGTTGGTGCAAGTATGACTCTGTGCCCAATGGATAGGGACTAGTTTGCATCCCAGAGTTCTGCAGTTCTCGCCATGCCTACAAGAGGCATGCGTCCCCAGACAGAGCCTATGTTAGTAATAATTTATGTTTGGGGTAACATGCAGGAACCCTCCCAAAAAATCCAAAAAGGTTCTAAGTCTTTGGGCCTCCTCAGCATATTTTCAACAGCAGCATCATATTTTTTTCAAGGAGGGGGTCATCGTCATCATCATCATGTTCCCGGACATCCCCTTGATGTTTCTTGCATGGGTCATCATGATCGGATATCCTGTGGGGGCTTCATGTTTTTGCCAGCCTGACATTCTACCTGGAGGTGATATTTTAACATCAGGTGATCTTAGTTCAAGATCATCCTGATGTTGGTGTTGAGAATTTGCTAAGTATGACCCGATGTCCCAAGGTCATCATATTTGAACATCGGGTGATCTTCGTTAAGATCACCCCGATGTTAGTTTATCACCTTATGTTTTAACTTCCCCGATGTTGCTGATGTCTTGATCTTGTAGAGGTTATCTTGATCTTGTAGAGGTGATATTTTCTTATCAGCAGCATGATTTTCATTGTCGGGGCGATATGTCTTTCAGCTTCATCATTTTCTAAGGACGGGGTGATATTTCCAAATATCAGGTATGTTCTAACATCACCCCGATGTTTCATGGAGCTACAGTGCTACCTGATATTCTTGCGGGGGGTGATATTTCAAACATCTGGTGATCTTCCAAATATCACCTTGCCCCAATATGATGATGATGTCACCCCGATCTTTCGAAGGGGTCATTTTCTAAGTTGTTCAATCTGACCTGATATTTCTTGAGTTGAGGAGGTCATCATCATCATCCATTCTATAGTGCACCCTCATATTTCTGTGTCGGGGTGATATTTCGAATATCAGATCATCTTCTGGATATCACCCTTGTTCTAAACATGATGACGTCATCAAGACGTTCATATATCAGGGTGATCTTTTATCTAGGTGACATCAGCAGGATTTTTGAGCATCCGAAGGGTACATGAAGTAGAGGACATCGGCGTGACTTTGGTTATCAGCATGAGGTTATCAGCATGATCAGAGGGTATTCTTTCGATGTGTTGGGTCTCCCCGACAGAGGTTTCTATGATGAGGGTGATATTCCTGCATCGGCATGATATGTAATGGCGAAGAGACATTTATGAGGTTCACCGATGAGGATGGTATGGCCAATGGAGATTATGATGCAGATGATGCTAATGTCAGGGTCATTTTTGGGCATCTGGATATCCTGCTGGAGGATGATGAGGAAGGGTTAGGATGGTGCCGTCGGGAGCAAAATCGTCGACATTATATGTGCTCGCGGCCATGCTTATAAAGTGCTAAAGAGATCTCCGCAGGGTGCATGTGGGATAAATGGTTCCTGCATTTTTGAAATATCAGCATAATGTATTTTGGCGGGAAGGTTCTCAAACACGTTGTTGCTGCGTTTCCCGATGGCTGTGAGTAGGTGGACATTAATGGCGGGTCTTACAGAGGTATGGGCGAAGGCATAGACGGATCTAGTACCCAACTGAAGATGTGAATCCCCAGGTGACGGCGTAAGGCTCGAGGTTTCTTCCTGTCTCCTCCCCTACCTGTTGCATTCAATGTGATGGGCGCCATTTCCTCAGAATGAACTGTATCTGGCAGACTTTTGACTTTTGCCATGTAATTAATGATGAGGACCTTCTTGCTATATGTAGTAGGTTGTGTTGCTCATTTGAGGTTGTTGAAGGCCTGAGGCATTTTTGTGTAAATAACGAAGAACAGGGCATGATCTTGGCTGTTGTATCCCATTTTGGAGTTTATGTGTTACAGCATGTATGTATTTTGCACATATTTTTAGTTTCAGTGTTAATGTTATATGAAAAATGCTTATTGCATGTGTCTATCTGCTTGTCTCCATTTGCTGCATGTCATCCTTCTTTTGAAACTGGTTGCTAAGGGTTTCATAGATTCTAGAATACAGGGTTATGTATCACATGCCTGATCTCTAACTTCCATTCAAGGAGTGGATTAAACTGTTTTAGGTTGAGCATGGAGAAGGTTGTATGTCTGCAGGGATATCTGTAAGTAGAGGCAGTTAGATACCCATTCTTGGGTGATGTTTGTAAGGCAAGCATTAAGTCCAATCCCCTGAAACTTGAGTGAAAGTTGCAAACCATCTGTTGTATATGTCTAGTTGACTCCTTGCCCAATGGATAGGCACCAGTCTGCTCCTGGGTCAGTAGTTATGATCCAAAACCCCTTGTCTTGCATCCAGGACATTATGTCCACCCATTTCATCACTTCCACCTGTTAGTTGTAGGAGTAGGATTAGGACCCCCCTGCATGCTCTCATACCCACCAGACAAATATGTCCAAGAATGTTGCCAACTTTGTGATCTACCATGCAGATCTTGGTCCAGACATGAGAGTATTTTGCTTATTGTTGTCAAGCTAAATCTATCAGTCACTGAGCAAGTCAAGGTCACATATTGAGTTATAGGGATACCTCCCTTGGTGTGGCAGAACCAAAAGTGAAGGGGAGGCAGCTCACGCAACCTCCTGTATTAGTTGGCTGAATCTGCCTGTGCATTAATTGGCAAACCCTAATGCTGATTCAGAAGAAAAACCAACAGAAGGTAATATCAATACTCCTGATGGTGATAAGTCTGAAGTTATTCAGTTGAAAGGCAACAAGATACCCAAGGGTTTGGTTTCTCTAGAAGATTTATTCAATAGACATGACCAGTATTTGAAGTGAAAGAATAAAATCACTATTGAATCATCAATTGATTATGATCGTGTCAATATTGGCACAAATGAAGATCTTAAGATTGTCTGTATAGGGAAATGTTGTTCCCCTCAAGAAAAAGAAAAGCTAATTTCTTTGTTGATGCACTATAAAGATGTTTTTGCATGGTGTTATGATGATTTGAAAAAATTCAAAAATGGAGAACTACAACATAAAATCCCATTGAAACCTAGTGTTGCCTCGTATAGGTAGAAACAACAAACATACGACCCAAAGATAGCAGAGGCCATTTTCAATGAAATAGATAAGATGTTAAAGGCCAAGATCATCTATCCCATTCATCATTCTACATGGGTAGTGAATATAGTTCCTATTAGGAAGAAAGATGGAGAAATAAGGATTTGTAGAGACTTCAGGAACTTGAATCAGGCCTCATTGAAGGATAACTACACATTGCCTGTCATGGGCCACATTTTACAAACTGTTGCTAGTTCTGAGATGATGTCAATGTTAGATGGTTTTTTAGGCTATAATCAAATTGAAGTAGCCCTAGAAGATTAGCACAAGAGGACATTCACCACTCCCATTGGTGTATTTTCTTATAACAGAATGCCATTTGGCCTCATAAATGCAGGTGCAACTTTCCAAAGGGCCATGGATCTTTCCTTTGGTGATCTAAAGAACAAAATCATTGTGATATATTTAGATGATCTAACAATGTTCTCAAAGAAAAGAGCTAAACATATTCATGATCTAGAGATTGTACTACAACGTTGCAAAGAACAAGGGATCTCTTTAAATCCTAAGAAATCTATCTTTGCTGTCATAGAAGGAAAGCTTTTAGGACACATCATCTTGAAGGATGGGATCAAAGTTGACCTTGAGAGGGTAAAAGCTAGCATGCAATTGGGGTTACTTGCAAATAAAGATGGCACTAGGTTTTTCTTTGGCTAGATGAATTTCTTGAGGTGGTTTGACCTGAGTTTGCTGAATTAACAAGGCCCATAGCTGATATGATGAAAAATTGTCATGTATTCAAGTGGCGTAACAAAGGAAAGAAATCCTTTGAAGATATAAAGGTTGTTATTGCCAATACACCTACCCTAGTATGTCCAGATTTCAGTAAAGGTTTTATTGTGTATTGTTATGAGTCTGAACATAAAAACATGCTTATGCTGTTGTAAAGGCTTTAAAAAATTTTAGGTTCTACATTCTACATTCTAATACTATTGTCTTTGTGCCTGAAATTGTTGTCAAAAGTATCCTCACTCAACAAGAGGTTGGATGTAAAAAATGAGGGTCTTGGATAGTAAAGGTGCAGGAATATGATGTAGATATTAAGCCTACCAATCTAGTCAGGGGAAAAGGTTTGTGTAAATTGATTGCAAAAAATAAAACTACTGAAGAAGAACAGCTACCTCTAGTTCTCTTTACTAGTACAACTGATGAGTGGTTCTCAGATGTCTCATATTTCTTGACCTATGGTGACTGTCCATCGCACTTGTCAACCAAAGAAAAGAGAGATTTAAAGCTTAAGGCAACTAAGTATGTTCTTTGGGATGGAAACCTATATAAAAAGGGGTAAGATGGAACATTCCTCAGGTATGTCAATGAAGAGCAACAAAAAAGATTGTTAAAGGCTTTTCACGATGAAGCTTGTGGTGGGCATTTCTTAGCCTCAGTAATAGCCTTTAAGATCCTACACCAATGCTTTTATTGGCCTAGTATGTTTAGAGATGCTCATGAATGGGTATCTAAATGTGAAAAATGTTCAAGGTTTGCTGGCAGACCTCACCTTGTAGCTCTACCTTTGAAGCCTGTGGTAATTGATGAACTATTCCAACAGTGGGGATTAGATTTTATTGGCCCTATTAATCCCAATTCAAGTGTTGGGCATACACACATTCTTATTGCTACTGATTATTTTACCAAGTGGGTAGAATCTATTCCAGTAAAATAGACTACCTCAAAAGTTGTGTGTAATTTCTTGAAGGAAAATATCATAGAAAGATTTGGTATCCCAAAGAAGATAGTTGCTGATAATGCTAGCTATTTTTCATCTTCTGAAATCACTTTGTTCTGCTATGAGTATGGTATTAGTTTGGGACACTCATCTAATTATTATCCTCAAGGCAATGGACAGGCTGAGTCCAGCAACAAAAATTTGATTTCTATTGTTAAAAAGCTAGTAGATGAAAACTAAAAGAGTTGGCATAAGAAGTTGAATGATGCTCTATGGGCAGATAGAATTGCTTGTACAACAGCCATAGGTATCTCACCTTTTCAGTTGGTATATGGGGTTGATAGTACTATACCTATTTATTTAAATCTCTCAACATTGGATTTACAAAGGGCTATTCAAAACCAAGAATTTCAATCTGCACTAAAAAAGAGAATCATGTATTTGAACAAGCTAGATGAAGAGAGGGATATTGTTGTGGACAGAATAGCTAAACATCAACAGATGGTTAAAAAGGTCTTTGATAAGAGATAAAAACAAAGAAACTTTGTTGTTGGAGACTTTGTACTTCTTTGGGACAGGATGCGAGAACCGAAATATGCACACAAAAAGTTTGATTCTCTGTGGAAAGGGCCTTTTCTAATCAAACAAGTAATTGGTGACAACTCTTTTTTGTTGGCTTATCTAGATGGTACTCCTTTACCTCTTGCCTATAATGGGCAAGATTTAAAAATGTTCAATTGGTAATAGTCTTGGGTCATTCCCCTTGTATTATAGTTTCTTTCTGTTTTATGTTCTTTTGTGTTGTTTTTCCCTCTGTTTGCCCAATGAATAAGGCTTTGTTCCATGGTGTTTTGGATTCTCTGCATCCCTTTGGTCCTTGTCCCCATTTAGAGCCAATTGTTACCCTCATTTATTTCTGGGTCTTGTATTTTTCACTGTCCATGCTCATGCTTCATCAATTATTTGCCTAAGTCCAAAGGTTTTGTGTTGCCCTTTATCACATTTGAAAATCCTTAAGAGTCACATGCGCTGAAGTTTTCCTAACTTAGTCACTAGGTTTCCAAAGTTCATAACCTTGTCGCATGGTTCCAAAGTTATCGAACCCGCTGACTTCCTAACTGTGCGCTACTTTGTTAAGTCTTTCCTCCTGGTGGTCTGTCTTTATAGTCACCAAGTCGAAGGTTTTTGAAACTTTGAAACCCCCAACTTGAGGTTATGAAGTTTCAAAACTTAGTGACTCCACGACATAAAATTTGTGGGCCGAATTTCAAGGCTCATAATGATCATTTAATGATGGGTACTGCACACAAGGCGAATGTCTTTTCAGTATTTTCAAAGGACAAGTAAATCTCAAGGTTGTTTTCTCAAGGCAAGAATTTAACTCCACGTCAACTCAGCATTTAAAACATATCATGGCATTCCTTCAATGTACATATTTTCTCTTAACTATGGATTTTTCTCTAAGTTATGCAGCCACCATCACTCATGTACTATGCGATTGCTTGTTCAGTATTTAGCCATTTTCTCTCTACATCCAGCAATGGTGATGAAATTCAAATATCAGGGAGCTCCTCACAAATTTGGTATCGAAAGTGTTTGGTTTGGTATAAGTGACACCAAGCTTGGTCATATTGATTTGGAGGAATTTTGGTCCCGTTTACAGCAAGAAGATAAATCACCTTTTGCAGAAAAGATATTGCAGAGTGGTTTAGTGCATGCAGGAGGTTTTCCTATCTCTGTGCAAAGCAAAGATTTGGTTGTGGCTTGCACGAGGAGATACATTCCTGAGACCCTCAAAATTAGAGCTAAGGATGGGACGGTGGTAGGAAAGATTGATCTTGAAAATATCACTCGTGCATTAAGGAATCTAGAGAGGCACGAGTTCGAAGATATGTCTGTGGTCATTGGAATGGAATTCTTCTGAGTAAATGAAGACTAGTGCAAAAATTCCATCACACAGAACTGGTTAAAGTCTAAAAAAAGAGGTAAGTCTCAGTTGCACCGAAAGCTAAAGAGAGCCCATTTTAAAGATGAAATTTCAGACATTATTACTTTGCTGCATTGTGTAGTGGGAAGTGAAAACACAGATTCTTTTGAAGATTGGATGTGTCATTTTATTCTGTTAATATGCAGTGAAGACATGTTTATAAACTGGGCTGAAATCATTAGCTTTCATTTCAATGAACAACTAATTAAGTTTTAGGAGACTTTAACCTTCCACATGTGCTCATACTTAATATACATTTTAGCCAGTCCAAACATTGTTTGGGTCGGGTTGAGACCACATGGGTCTTTAACTCCAAGCATACCTGTGTATAATCATTTTCCCCAACTCAAGAGGGATGTGGGAATGAAAGATTATCGTCGTGTAAATGATGCCTTTTTAATGTCTATAGTGAGAAAGTCAGATGGTAACCCTGAGTTAAGAATTTCACTTGAAGCCACTTCTTTGATCATGGAATTTAGAAGTTTCTAAATCCAGTTTGGCAGATTCACTTATTTGAGAGTAGGGGGTTATGAAAATGCCCCAACCAAATTGCCTAGGTACCCCAGTGATTTTGTTATTTTTTTGGAGGTTTGTAAACAAATGTTTGTGGTGAATGTCAAATACTGAAACATGAGGAAGAAAGGGTATGATTTCCCACTAAATCTATCCTCCTATTCATGCAAAACAAATGATATTGCTGAAGAGGAAGATCATGTTTTGGCTTAGTTTAATCTTCATTCTTTGTCAATGAGGCCTAATTTTGACTGTAAAAATTATGTGAAACAAAACTTCCACAGCTTTGGTTCTTATGAGCATTGTCCAAGCTTGGAGGATTTTTGGGAAGATTGTATAATTGACCGGGAAGTCCAAAGGAGAAATTGCATGAGACTCACCTTGAGTCAAATTCAAGTTTTTGGTCTTTCTATATATATCCTAAATGGGATGGAAGAAAACTCTAAAATAATTGATGAGGAATATCAAACCCTGGTTTCTAAGCCCCTTCCTCGAGTTAATTGGTCAAAGAAGGAGGTTGTGGATCTGAGAATTCATTCTATTGCTATGATAAAAAGGACTAAGGATTGGTTAGCTGGGAGATGGTGTGGCTGTGTTGGCTCCCCTCATGAACAAGGAAATTCTAGGACCAATGAACAAAGGCCTATGCAAAGTTTTGTTGTGTGTATTTCCTCTGGGAGAAAAGAAACATTGCCATCTAATTCTAATTCACAATCTGGAGGTGATGGAGAAAGACTAGAGGAGATTCTGAAATTGAAGTCAGTTTGTGAATTGGATAGCCTCCCCTTGCCTACTTTGAAAAAGAAAAGTGCCCAAGATAAGCCTATGCCTGTAGTTTTTTATTCTATTTTCCAACAAATTGTTGATGATGGTTCATTTCCTCCATTCATAGATATTCCTTTTTCTTCCGCTGCTGAGGAAGTATATGTTTTTGTTTCAATTGATAATCAAGTTAAAACTATTTCTAGCAATATTGATAATGGTACGATGTCATCTTCACCGGGGTGGTTAAAGAAAGTTGTGGATAAGAAAAGGAAGCTTTTGCCTACAATAGCAGTTGAGATAGATATAGTTGCCAAATTACTGCAAACTACCTCCAAGCCCAAAAAGGCTAGAAGACTATCTAAGATGATAAATGACACTACTTTTGCGCATCAGATGCTAGAGATTACCGATCCTATGAAAGACCTAAATGAAGATGAGATAACTGAAGTGGATTACAAAATAAGTCACATAGACTTAGGTCCTTCTACTCTGAAGGGAGATTCTTATCATGCCAATTTTTCTATAAATGTTTTGATTAAGAGAGCCAAGGAGGAGAGGAAAGAAAACATAAAACTTCAATCTCATATTTTATCTTTGAGAAAGTTTATCCAGTCTATAGTTACACCCACGCATCAAGAAGCATCTAGTTCAGAAGTTATAGGAATTAATGCAGGCACTGTACAACAAATCAAAAATAATCTGACTTTTTCCAAAGCTATCACTAAATGGGTAGAAAAATTGTCTTGTGAAATTTTGTTTTTCTTGACCAGGGCAACACAATGTTATACTCAAGTGCACAATAAAAGGAAAGAGTTAATCAATGAGCTTCAACAGGTGAGAAAAGAACAAAGTAGTACTTATGTACTCTCAAAAGAATTTTCTGAGCTAGTAGCCATGGATCCTCTAACACTTATGAAAGAGAATTTGGCTAGTGATCCCCGAGAAATTGATCCATCCTAGGTTGACTCTCTAGATTGGAAATTGAGTATGTATGATAACCTCATTGAACAGATTAACAAACCTTTGTAGGATTATCTTGATATAAGGGTTGGCATTCAGAGAGATTGTAGAGCACTGGAAGTCAATATTTGGATGAGTTTGGAGAGAACCTGCAGGATCCTAAAGAAATCACAAAGGAGTCTAAGGATATGCTTTGCAAAGAACTTGTAGATCCTGAAGTTATCACTAGGGAATCACTTGGAAAAATGGGCCTTATACAAGTTTACCTTAATGGTTTTAGGAATAGAAATGATGACATTCATGAAGCTATTGTAGGGATAGGTAAGACATTGGCAAGATTCAGAACCAAGCTGCAGATTACCACTACACTAGGAAGCAAGAACATCACTATTGTCATAACTAAATATTGGGAATACAGGTTAAGGGTGAAGGTACGAGAGGCCATGGTGGAAGATCAAGGTGGTGAAAGCGTCGAAGACCCAAAGAAAATGGAAGGGGTGGCGAATTAGACTTTATTTCTTTTATGCATTTCTTGATATTCAACTCTTGGACTTCTTCTAAAAACTTTATTTTTAAATGGTTGTCTTCAAGAAATCGTTCTATTTTCTAAAGACAGTTATTATGTGGACATTATAAATATGTTATGCGGGACATAGTATGGATCTTCTTTTTGGGCAAACTTTGATTTACTCATCAAGTTAGATATCTTTTGATATGTTTTAATTTTAGTTATCTTCAATATAGAAAGACAAATATTGTTGGATGTTCAGGTAGATATAGTCTTTGTGCTATGGTGTTTGACATATCGTTCTTCTTATGTTGAATGTGTTTCTAGTGGTTATCTTTATTTATATTGGAGAATTAAATGTCTGTTAGCTTTATTACTGTGAATGTTTATCTTTGAATGAATATGTCATGGTGATGGGAATTTAAATTCTTTTTCTCAATCAATTACTATCCGAGGTCTTTGTACTTCATTAAATTTTAGTTATTGTAGATGTGTGAAATTTCCTTTCAAAGCTTTCTAGTCAAAAGTATTACCTTTCCTTTGCTTTCTGGTTAAAAGAAATACATAGTTTAATTCATTGTATATCATTCAAAGGTAGCTACCACCTTGTAAAATAAGCAGAGAGTTGGTTATAAAATACTATTGTAACTAACTCAACTATGGTTACATTTGTCATTGTTTGGGCGAGAGAATATAGAGTTGAATGACAAATCTGTAAACCAACACACCTCATTCACAACAAAAGGTGGTAAATATTTATCCTATTTTATTGGCCAAAATTGACCTTTGACTGTTGAAATGGATGATATTTAAAAAGAGTCGCACCAGTTTGGATTTGGTGATTCTCAAGTTTTGAGCAAGTCATTTCGTTTTGTTGCAACACTATCTTTCTCTGGCCATGTGAAATAGTTTACTAAAATAGTTATTGTTTCTTACTCTCATATCTTCACTTTAAGAAGTTGGTGATCAAATATTTCTTAATTCGTATGCCAACATGGTAGTGGCACCATCTATGGCTCTACCCTAGACCACCTCTTAGAAAACTCAACCTAGTTTTTATTTAGTTTTATCAAGTAGTCTATTAGTTAAAAGAAAGAAAAAATGCATGGCTTATGACATGGCTCCACTTGGAAGGTAAACAAGGTGAATGATTTTGTTTGTATTAGAATTATGGTTAATAGTACACTACTTAAATATCATCTGGTTTAATGGTCAAACAGTCAATAGCAATTATACATATCATCTACACCAAAAAATGGTAAATATTTGTTCTATTTTTATTGGCTGAAATTGACATTTGACTATTAGAGTGGATGGTGTTTAAGAATAACCCATTAATAGTGCTCAAGATGTGTAACTAAATGTAAGGAAAAGTTTTTTATTAGACTGATATAACCATGAACTCAAAGTAAGTTGCCCTGCTAGAAAGGGCTATTCTTAAACATCATCCACTTCAATAGTCAAAAATCAATTTTAGCCAATAAAAATAGGACAAATATTTACTTTTTATTGTGGATGAGGTGTAAAATCGCTATTGACTATTTAATCATTGACATGGATGATGTTTAAGTAGAGTGGTTAGAAAGGACAAAAAAATTGCCAAGCAATATGTCACATAGAGATCAACATGGCATTGAAAATTGTCAAAGTTGGACTTTTATAGCCCCACCAATGCATAGTACAAAACATCACACTATAATCAACACCTGAAAAGAGATTCCTGAACAAATTGATAGATACCCAAAACAACAAAAAAAAAGACATCCTTATGAACCAAACTAAACATTGCAGCTCACAAACAAATGGAACCAATAATAGAACATAGTAAACCAGTAAACTTAAAATAATAAAATTACAACATAAAAATGTGTTCCTCTTATAATTAATACAATTCAATGTGACTACAACAATTAGAGGAATCATAGACTTTTTATATTAAAAAAATACTCTTGATGAATTCATCAATCCTATAGAACTTATTTATTGCATTTTATCCCTACCACATACATCTACAATGATCGATAAGGAAACCATCAATTCTATAGAAATTATTTATTGTATTTTATCTCTGCCACATACATCTACTATGATTGATAAGGAAACTAGTCTTTTTAAAAAATCAGAAGAATGTAGGAATTCAGACAAGAGGTCTCAAGTTTGATCTTATGCCTTGACCGAGAAAACACACATTTTTTTTGTTGAGATTATAACATGTGTGAAGCCTGCTGACTTGTCAAAAGTGCTATGTATTTATCATCCTTAATCAGAGGTGATGGGTAGACTTGGGATTCTTAGTTTTTCATTTAGAGGTAAGGTGTTGGTAATATAACATCTATGGTGGGTTTCACTCATTTGCTCATTTGAAGAGAAATATGGCTACCTTGTCATTATGTTTGTTTCCTCTATTATTATAGAGGAATAAGAGCTTGATTTTTTTCTTGTTTTCCAAAAATTGGTGGATCTGCTTTGCAAGACAGTTTAATTGTTTCACTTGAGAACTTGTCAGCACCTTGTCGATAGCTCTCTATTGATGTTGATGTTTGACAATTAAAAATTTAGCAAATTTTTTATCTTAATAGTAAATTTATTGCATCATTTAATTGGAAATTGAAATTTCTTGAGAAAATAGTTATATAAGCATAAATCAAGCCCTCTTTTGATATTGATACTTTGAACATTCATAATAAGGTCAATAGTTTCTTTGAATGATCTAATAATGTGCAATAGCAATAGTTCTTTTGTAAATATTAACAACAAAAATAGTTAGAAGATTAGAAAGTCTCTGCCAAAAAATGTAAATCATTTATTAATTTTGGGGATTTCCTCAACTAAGGTAGATTTTGGCAATTTGTAAGGTTTGATGAAATCCTTAAATATCTTGGGAGAACTTAGGGCCATTGCAAACTTTAAAATGTTATTATATGAAAACACTAAAAACTATAATATGAGTCAGTTGTAATGCTAGGAACTAAGGTTACTACAGAAAGTCAATCTATTACTTCATGTAAGTTAGAGAGTGGATAAACTTACTCAGCCTGTTGTGTTGGCTTTCAAAGGGTTATGGGGGTGATCAAAACACATATATATGCACTCCAAACACTCAACATTGAGAGGTTTACATTTATATAATATTTTTTATGCTTTCCTTGTAATAAACTCTTTTAGTTTCAAGGCAAGGAATATCTCTCCCTAATCCATATAAATGATTTAGTTGTCCAACAATGCTTTGAGATGAATTGTGTTGTAATGGTGAAAAAAACATCCCATTTCTTTTTCTATTTTGTATTTATTTTGAGGTAATATCTTGAAACATGTACATGATGACAAATGACATAATTTTATGCAAAGTTGGGCCTATGTACATTTTATTTTCTTTAAGATTACACCTTTTGTTACACAAAGGTTGTTTTTTTATTATAACTAAAAATATATTGTACAAATGTTGGTTAACAAATGCATAGTGCATACATTGTGAAGTAATTTGTATGTGTACAAACAAGGCAAGGAATATAAATCAATTTTATATCTGAAGTATGGATTGTGATCATAATTTATTAATACTAGAACCTTCAAGTTCATGAGTATAATATAATCAAGACAAATTTCATGTTAAAGCTAAAGTTGATGCCATGAATTACTTTTAAAGTCTTTTTGATCAATTAATCTGAGGATCTATTAAAATGCATTATGGAGAAATACATCTTACCATGTATTTGATACCTACTATACTTGGGTTGCTCATTGAGTCACTAGCAAAATTGAGGATTTTGTTTATTTACTAGGGGGTCCATCTTGTTGACCAATTTGGGCATACTTGTAGTGGAATGAAACATTCCATTCTTTGCATATTTTGTTTTATTTTGTTTTTTCCATGTTAAAATCTTGATAGATAAAATGTGAGTGAAACTCTATTATTCTAGTGCTATCAATGATTTGTTTTCCAGAAATTATGTGATAGATTGGTTCTAGCTCTATTTGTGTGTCATAATTTATTTTGAAGAGTGTAAATGAACTAATCATCTTGTCATTTCTTATTTGGGATCCCTATAGCTATAAATAACACTTTTTAATAAATTTACAAGATTTAAGATAATTGCATTGAATATCCTAGGTAAAATTCTTAGTCATCAATTCTACATAAAATGATGTTTGAATCCTTCATTTTTTAAATTATTTATTTGGAATGATGGATTGAAAATACACAATGTTAAGGCCCTAAACTAGTAGTTGCAACATTTGGATAGTGTGGAAAAAGACAAACTTATTATACACTTCATACCCACCAAAATGGTTGCTTTAGCATGCACTTAGTATTTTTGTGAGCTTCATGTTTTGACAAAATCCTCTAATCTTCTTCGGTATAATGCACCTATTTATAATGGGTGGATATCACCCTAAGAGATTTTCTGAGAAGTAAGCCTAGAAAGGATAGCTCACCCATTACTAAGAGAATTTTTTATGACTCATTGACTACAAATATTTAGTAAAATGTGTGTAACTTACTACTTGAAGATATGCATATAATTTGCTTAAATATTTTTTATGGCACGTTGTAAATCTACTGCTATACCTATTCAAGTAGGAATCAAATTAGATCCTAAACGATCATTTAAAAGCCCAATTCTACTTTGTATAAACATTTAGTTTACAAGAAATTTTTTTATTCACCTTATTATTATGAGGCCTATTATTACCTTTGAAGTAGGTAAATTACATCCAAATATTTTTAGGATCCTTATATGGATCACTAGAAAATGGATAATTAATTAATTATTGTCTTTATTATTCCTATACCAAAATATATATTTAGTTATTGTGATATTGTGACTATGTTGGTTATTTTATTGATAGGAAATACACCGTTGGCTATGTCTTCAAAATATGGTGCATGTGTTATCACATGGATGGAGTAATACATAAAAAGCAACCTACTATATTTTCTTCATCTACAAAGGTTGAATATAGAAGTACAATACAATTGACAAAGGAATCAATGTGGCTTATGAGGTTACTGATGAACTTTGTATGGGTACTAGTGTAATGCCCTGCAATGAACACCTTAGACAACAACACATCTATGCTATGCAATGCAGAATAATTTTTTTTTTTATGTATAAGATAACAAAGTAATGTTTAACAAATCAATACACATCATTAAACTAACAACTTGTCCTCTAAGGTGTTCATTGTGGGGCGTTACTCATGGTATCAGAGCCAGGCCCAGGCTAGGAGCCCCAAACACACGAGAGGTATGGGTACTAGTGTTCAAGTATCACTTTATTACGAGATAGCCAAAAGTTGTGTTTCTTTTGCCAAAGACTCATGTTCAACATCAAATAAAAAAGCACATTTAAGTTTATGTGCACTTCATCAAGGAAAATTATCAATAATGAGATTACTCTCTAGCATGTTAGACTAATTATCAGGTTGTAGATATATTGTTTGTGATCATGGTGGCCTAGGCTCAAAATCCTAATCACCACTAAATAAAACCTCTAGATGCAGTGCCTCTATTACAATGCTTAGCCTCAAGGAGTTGCCATTGATGGGGAATGTTCATGACAATGACACCTCCTAGTGGCTAAATCTGCATGTAAGACCTAAGGGCACTTGTAAGACCCGTGGACATTGGATAAGACCTAAGGCACATGTAAGACCTATGAGCATTATTCATGCATTATATATAAGTCCTACATGCACTATATGCCTCTTCCTTTGTATTCCTTATTCCATTTTTAAAATCATTTTATATAAGACCAACCTAGAAGATTTGTATGTAAGACCTACAGGCATTATTATTGTAACAAGAACCTTGGGGGTTGTTTTCAAGAAGCCCGAGCTCTAATAAGAAACTTTATAAGACCTCTTGCATCATTATAAGGAAACTAGAATCTAAATTATGAAAAGAAGTTTATCATGTAGTCTAGAATACATGATCTTCATCTTGGCATATATTTTATCCCTATGGCATGCTTGTCAAAGAAGTTCTATGTTATTAAGGAGATTTGTCTTTTCTTTTTAAAATAAATTGACAGCATGAACCCATATAAACATTAAGGAGGGGTGTTAGAGCATAATGTTTATTAGGGGATTGCATTTAATATAAGTACTCCTAAATAACATTTATAAGACTCTAACTTATAAGGTTTATCTTTATAATATAAAGTGAGCAGTGATTTATAAATTTTAGCTTTATAAATAAATAAATAGTTTATTAATTAAATTAATAACCAAAAGGTTATAAGGTAAAAGGTTGTGACTGAAGAACAAGAAAATGAGATGAGTAAAATACACAAAGATAATACAATAAACAAGATTTTACCTCATATCATCCTTTCTCCTCTAATAGAGCGACAATGGGGTGCACCCTAGCTCCACTAGATATGCTCTTGATAATGATTGATATGTTGATTGCTCATTCCAGCAACATAACTTTACATTCTTGTGTGATCTCTTTGTAAAAGTGACTTTATTGATGTTTGATTTATAGATTTTTGGGTGATATGATGGATGGCTAGGATTAGGAGGTGCAATCAATGGTTAGGATTTGATGAGACAACATTAGGGAAAGGATGGAGGCTTCTAGGGCATATCCTTATGTGAACGGTTAAGATTTGGAGATGTAGTATGAAATGGATGGTTGACATATAAAGCTAGTTTGACTTTTGTGCCTCTCATTTATTATTTGTGGAAAGGGGATGAGGATGAGGAAAAATGGAAAATAATTATTTAAATAATAAAATTATTTAATTAATTATTGGAGAAGGATGATGTGGGAGGATAAATTAATTAAATAAATAAGATTTATTTAATTAATTTGACTAGAGGGTAAAATGGATTAAATTAATTAAATAAATATAATTTATTTAATTAATTTTGGAAATAGATAAAATGGATTAAAGTTAATAAATAAATAGATATAATTTATTTAATTAATTTGGTGGGAGGGATAATCTTAATTAATTAAATAAATATAATTTATTTAATTAATTGGCTAATGGAAGGGGGAATGATAAAGGGGGCTCCTAGGATGAATAATGTCAAAGGGTGTCGAGAGTGGGGTTAGGAGGTGTTGTAAGATGGATATCTAGGTGATGTAAGAATATGGTCAATTTCAGGTGTCTACAGTTACCTATACACCAACCCCCTGAATTTTCTTAAATATAGGTAATCATATTGAAAGAATATACTACATATACATTGTTATACATGTGGAGGCACTTGCAAAGCATAAGAAGTATATTTATGAATGTGTTTTATATGTATATGAGGCCATTGGGGAAGAAGGAGAGGAATGAGATATTATCAAAAACTAGGTTCTTGATATATTTGTTAATACAAACATTATTGTAAGATTCCTCAATAATGAATGATCTTTAGTGAGGTTTTTTACCTGTAGGGGTTTTCCCAATGCACATATTGTGTAATGTGTTATCTCTATACATTTTTCAACTCTCATTTCATTTATTATCTATTTTGAATATAATGATTAGTTGTCTAAGATCCTAATCCTTAACATGCACTTCATTTAGTAGCTCATCTAGGATGGTGTTCTCACCTTGGACTATTTGCCTATTGAGGAAGTTATCTTCACTTAAATCGATTCTTGGGGTGAAGGAAGTTATCCTAGGGGGTCATCTTGACTCCTCCTTCCTTCACTTGTAGATGTTTCTTCTCATGTTTTCTCTCTTTGAGGGAAGAGTTTTTTCCTATGGGTTTTTCTCCTTTTATCCATTTGTGAGAGATCTTTTGTTCATGGGTACCTCACTAGGCCTTCTTGTCAAGACCCATCTTTGAGTCTTTTTTCTCTTTTCTTTTTCCTACTTAAGTTACACTTAAGGGGGTGTTAGTGTGAACAAGGTTGTTCCTTAACCAATTTCCCTTTTGGGTCCTATTCACGCCTTGTTAGTTAAGATTACTTAAGGCAATTACTTTTTGTGTCTAAAGCATAAGATTATGACACTTGTCATAGTCTCTTGTTTTCCTACGTCTAACCCTTGCCCATAATACAAGGGTCCCTTATGTACATTTTATTTCATTGCATTGAATACTATTGTATGATTATTAGCATTATAGCATTTTCATTGCTTCTCTCTAGTATGGAAGGTTATTTTGGTGTTGTAGATGATTCTTGTTCCTATGAGTCATTTTTGCAACTTTAATAAGATTTACCTAGGTACCTTGGATAGGGGAGAAGATCTCTCATCAACTACTTAAGTTTATTACAATAAAGAATTAAGCTTGCAAAGGTACAAATTAGTGTGCTTATACATCAAATTCAATCTATATAGCTCATGTTGTCCTAGATCAAGTCATAGTAGTAGTAACCAATCCATAAGTGGAAGTATCTTGACCAAAAGAAATAATTAATATTTAATGTAACCCCACCTAGTAGCTAACACATTAGCAATCAGGAGAAACAAGGCACAAATGGCATGGAGGACTTGCAACAGAGAAAGTTCAACCTTAGAGCACCACATTTGGCATATTGAATGTATTTAGGCAAGAATAGGCACCAAATAAAGGAATACATACCTGTAGACCATTCTTGAGAAGAAATGGACCCACCTTTTATAGACACGTCTCATTGGACTTACAATACATCTACACACTGATACTCACCCATCTAACAAGGAAAACTATGGCCATATGTAGGCAACTAGAACCACAATGTCACCATTGAATAGGGCACAATCCAACATAGTCTATAGGTAGTAAAATGAGCCTACATGAAACATGTGACCAAAGGCACTGCCTAAGTGTCATAAATAAACATCCACAAGATAAAAAGGTCTACTTGCATCCTCCTTGAGCCCATCGCACAACATTTAGGTGAGGACACCCATCATAATGACATATTCTTTTAACATTGCATAAGGTAGGCCATAATGTTGACTAATTTGAATTATGCATTAGATCCATAGCATAGAGATTGTTGGTGCATAGTAATGTTGATCAATGATATACAAAAAATGTCACATAAGCCAAAGAAGCATGGTGAGAGCGTATTGAAAAGTCAAATAAAGCCAGCAAAGAAACCATAATGCACCACAAAGAACATGTGGAACTAATAATAAGTTGCCATCTAGGAGTATAAATAACCATGATAGGCATTCAAGCCCACTATCACTAAAGACTACATGTGATAGGCAAATAAAACGCTACCTAGTCCACCTAAGCCACTGTGAGAATCCATGCACCCATTGCCAAGACATAATGGGCCCTACTATAGAATAGATATGTGAGCATGAGAGAATAATTACACAAATTTTGTAAAAATAGGATTTGGTGCTAATAATTTCTACTACCACCTCTATGAAATCGGCCTCCTCTTCCTCTTTGTTTACACTGTCTAGTCTAAAATATCTTGTCAACTTGTCTTCAATGGTCTTTAAGGAAAACAAACATGCCTATTCAATTAATTGTAGTTTCATCATACTTAATTCTTTTTGAATGGATCCTCTCAAACTATTAGTATACCTTGTTATCTTCTCTTGATCAACTTTATGATGACCAACCCTAATTGTCAACTTTTAGAATTCCTTAGTATAATCCTTCACATTCATATCATTTTGTCTCAAACGTTGTAATTTATTCAACAATTCCAATTGGTAATCTCCATGGATGAACTCAATTTTCAATTTAGATAGCATCATATCTGGCCTTTTAATATTTTCCTTCCCTCTTATATTCCTTTCTAACTATGCTTCTTTCCACACTATGGTAGCATGAACAATTAACTTTGTCTTGGGAAAATTCATTTTTAGGATCTAAAATTTTCTCATATTCAAAATATTCTTCTATGTCATTCATCCAATATATCAACTCTTCAGGATTCAAACTGCTAAAATAACTAGGAACATCAATTCTAAAAATTTTACTAATTTAGAAATAGGCTTCAACATATTGATTTGATCTTAATCTTCTTTTTCATCTTATATAAATTGTTTAGTAGGTTGTCTATCCTCTCTTAGTTTCTTCATCATATTCATCATCTCTAGAGTTATGACCTATCCTTCTATCTTCTTCAACAACATCTAATCAGACCTAGATATTTTTCATGATCTCAAACATTTCTTCCATTTTTCTCACAATGTTAACAACACTTGGATCTCTACCCACTCTTTGTGGAGACATTATGATTTTGGATCTAATGCAAACTACCTCCCAATTTGATGATAAGTTTATAACTAGATTTACAATTCTCCAAAAGGAATATTCTACCCAATGACAAGGGTCATTGTACCTTGGCATTTAATCATGTTTATTTGTCAAATTCAGGGTTGTGTCCATGACAGTCTGCAATTGAAACTAGTAATTAACAGTCCTAAAACTACCTACTGAAATGAAACCTACTTATTCAATCAAATTCATATTTTTAACTAACTGTTGTGAAAGAAATTTAATCTAGGAATTGGAACAGTACAATGCTAAAATGATTTATCTGATTATAAAAATTGGAAAAGACATTAAAACAAAATTAACAATATTTTGATTTATTTCTATGAAAGTAGGAAAACTAAGTTAAGGAATTTGTAGTAATGTAGGAAAGCAATAAACTAATACTAGCCTTCCTTCTATTAGTGGGAGTGGGCCCTTGTTCCACACCTCCAGAATTGAAGACTAAATAGAAATTTCAGAACACACAAATAGAAGAACCCCCTTCCTTTAATCCAGTATTTCCAAAATAGAGTATAACAGGGTAACAATTAAATTATATTTGCTTCTAAAAATAATATGAGACTATTCTATCCTATTGCCTCCATACAATATATATCAGATGTTGATATCATATCTTTGGAGTTTATTAGTTTAATCCCATTTCTGCTTTAGATATAAAAGATCTTTATTCTAAAGACTAAACATGCAACTACCTATATCAAAATATAATCATGCAGAATTGAAAGAGACTTAAGTGACATTGGAGATGTCCTTAAATCTAGATTTTTGACTATGATAAAATAGGTCATAGAGGCCCTGATAAAAAGGAATCAACTTTAAAAATAGCATACTACTATAAGTTCTTAATTCATGCAAAAATCAAGTGACATGTGTCCTTTGTCTCTCATGAGCTACTATATCTATCTTCTGCAAAAACTTTGGCCTTCACATGGGGAACTCTAGAGCTCTACAGAAGCTCTAGAGATTCTGTGTAGTAAAAAAGCTCCAGAGATTCTATGCAGCTCCAGAGACTCTGTGCAATCAAAAACAACTCTGGAGATCACTAGATAGCTCATCAGGACATAGCTCCAGAGGTCTCATGATCATCAACCCTTGTTGTCCTGACAATCTATCTCTGGAGATCCTCCAACCATTCTACAAAACGTTGGAGTTCTTTGTAATGTGTCTTCTACTCAACTCTAAAGATAGTTAGGAACATCTCCAGAGTCTTCAAAAACCTTTCCTTGCCTGATAGATGGACCCCTATGATCAAAAGAAGACATTTCTACATAGTTTTGTCAGTTCAAATCCAAAACATGAGTCCTTTCATCACAATAGCAACTTCATTATTTCATCTTTAATTAACATAATTTAAACAAGGTTTTACAGTTTTCATAGTGCAATCAACAGAGAAGATGGTGTATGAAATAGAAAAAGGGAGCATAAGGATGTGTTTTTATGAGTGCTACCTACTACTCATCATCCCCCTGAGATTGAGGATTTGCAAGTCCTCCTGCACTGTTCAAAGCCTAGATTTGTTTAGCTTGTATAATATTTCTAAGATGTTGTATTCTTGTTCATAGGTTGTCCAAGTTTTCATGTTGGTATCAGCATTTCCTCTAAATTCCTCAATCTATTTTATCCATACCTGAAATCTTGTAACAAAAGACACCTGTCACTTGATTTTTTCATTAATTAAGGACTTATAGTAGTATGTTGTTTTTAAAGTTGGTTTTTTTAACCAGGCCCTATATAGCCAATTTTATCAAAGTCAAAACTCTAGATTTAAGGACACCTCCAATGTCACTTAATTTTCTTTTAGTTCTACATGTTTATATTTTTATATAGGTGGTTGCATGTTTAGTCTTTAGAATAAAGATCTTTTGTATTTAAAGAAGAATTGGGAGTAAACTAATAAACTCTAAAGATATGATATCAACAACATCTGATATATATTGTATGGAGGTAGTAGGATAGAATAGTCTCATATATTTTTTAGAAGTAGATATACTTTTAGTACTGTTACCCTGTTATACTCTATTTTGGAAATAATGGATTAAAGGAAGACGCTTCTTCTATTTGTGTGTTCTAAAATTTCTATTTAGTCTTCAATTCCAAAGGTGTGGAGCAAGGGCCCACTCCCACTAACAAAAGGAAGGCTAGTATTAGTTTATTGCTTTCCTACATTACTGTAGATTCCTTAACTTAGTTTTCCTATTTTCATAGAAATAAATCAAATTCTTATTAATTATGTTTTAATGTCCTTTCCAGTTTATATAATTAGATAAATTATTTTAGTATTGTCCTGTTCCAATTCCTAGATTAAATTTCTTTTACAACAATTAGTTAAAAAAATAAATTTGATTGAATAAGTAGATTTCATTTCAATAGGTAGTTTTAGGACTGTTAATTACTAGTTTCTATTGTAGACTTCCATAGACACAACCCTAGATTTGACAAATAAACATGATTAAATGACAAGGTACAATGACCCTTGTCACCCAACAACTTAGTTCTTAAATATTCTTCACTCATCTTTCTTCAAGACTCATTCTTAAGCTTTCCTACCATCTAACACAATCATAGTTGGAGGGTCTAATGAAAGACTATCTAACCACACAACAATGATAACGTAGACACCTAAAATTGACCACATCCTAATGACACATCTAATTCCACTTTCAACACCATCTCAAGCCATCCTAACCACATTTGCATCATCCATCATCAAATTAATTAAATAAATTATATTTATTTAATTAAACCTAGTTTTCCACATCCCTCGAGCCACTAATTAATTAAATAATTTCATGATTTGATTAATTAGTCTAAAAGTCCTAAATCCTAGTCTAATCCCCCATTTATCCTAATTAAATCCCATCCTTATCCATTGTCCCCAAATAAATGAATTAAAATTTTAACTAGTCGCATGACCAACTAAAGGTTGTCTAGATTCATTGAACCTAGACACTCCCACAAAAGTCAAACTAATCTTACATCTCCACCATTCATTCACATACTACATCTTTTAATCCTAGCCATTCACATAAGGATAATCCCTAGAAGATTTCATACTTGCCCTAATTCTTCTCACTCAATCTTATCCATCCATTCATCTTTAATCTCAACCATCCATCATTTTAGCTTGTCCTAGAAGCTTCCATCCTTGCCCTAATTTGTCTCATTAAATCCTAGCCATCCATTCTAGTCATATCTTATTCCTCCATCCTATCATCCAAAAATCTATAAATCAACCATCATCCTCAACCATTACAAGAGAGGGGAGGAAGGGAGAAAAATTTATAGGTATGTGTTGATTTGAAAACCAACCAACATCTCTACATCAAGCATCCAAGAGCATATCCAACAAATCCAAGGTTTTCATTTGGTAATAGTTTGTTGATTTTCCATTGTATTTACATTCCTTGTTTTCTTTATATGAAATATTCTTAGGTTTGGAATAGGGATCTTAGATTTGCATTAGTTTCCTATTATTTTGATTCCAAATCTAGGGTAGACAATAACAATCAACACATTCACACAACAAATTACAAAAATTTGTTGGGATTAGGTGCCATTTACCTTGCAAATCCCTAGACATGTTTTAATTGTTTTAATTAATGTTGTGGATAAATAATTTATGTCTCCAAGGAACATGGAGATGGTGGACTTGGACACCCCTCTATGTGGTAAGAAAAATATTTATTATTATTTGTTCTAGATCACATGTATGTCAAGAGTTACATTTGAGAAGATATTGAAAATCAAGTAAAGATCAAGATGTGTAAGAGGATGTAAGAGGATCTTCTACAAATGGACCTTATGAGAGATTTAGTTAATATTCCCATGGAGCACCCAGGATTGAGATCTTGGTCAATTTGACTATTATGATAGAATCTATGATGCTTATGATGTGTAAGGTGGGTGTAAGGTGCATAAAAGGAGTTACTGTTCAAGACAATTGACTGATTTTGGTGAGGTGTGAGATTCCCCATGAAGGATTTGGTTACCTAGATTTTGGTGAGTGGTATTGACCACTTATTTTGGAATACCATTCATGGTATCTTGTATTCATCTCTCTTATATATTGGTGCCTTGAGATGGTAGTATTATGAGATTGTTTTGCAGGTCATTCAAACACCATTATGTTGTTGAAATTTAGAGGGATAAACTGATGTATTGTAACTTCTATTATCTTTATGGTCTATCACTGTTAACAAATTTGTAGCATTAAAATTCAATGTATCTTTCTGTTTAGTTACACTATGTTTCAACATTTGGTATCAAGCCATAGTTGGCTTGATTAGAGAGAGAAATCCCTCTTTCAGAGTGTTTGATAGAGTTTTTATTGCAGTGGGAGTGTGTTGTTTCTCTTGCAATTTTAAGTTCTAGGTGATAGAGATCATGGCTAACTCATCTCAGTTGGAGATAAAAAAAGTTTAATGGCACAATCTTTGAGGTTTGGAAGCTAAAGATGCAGGATCTCTTGGAAGAAAGAGATCAATGGATTGCCATGAAAAATGAAAAGGAGCCAAACAATTTATCAGATGAAGAATGGGTAAAAATTGATTAAAAAAAACACATGACACTATACAATTATGTTTATCTAATTATATTCTATTGAATGTTTCTAATGAAACTACTCCATAGAAGTTATGGATTAGAATAGAAGAGATTTATCAAACAAAGAGTATCATAAATAAGTTGTTCTTGAAAAGAAAACTATATTCTCTTAAAATGAAGGATGGGAACTTGATTGTAGAACATTTGAATGCATTTAATCTAATCTTGATTCAATTTCATTAGAAGATGTGAATATAGAGGAAGAGGATAAGTGTATTTTGTTGTTATGATCATTGCATGAATCATGTTATAATATGATTCTTGTACTTGATGGTTCTTTGACAGATCCAAAGTTGGATCTACCCTTTTTGTCTCTTAGCTTATAGAGGAGATGAGGAGAAAGGTTTTGTAGGATGGTTCCAAGGATGAATTGCATATGCGAGAAGATCTAAAGAGAGAGGCAAGGACAAGGAGAAAGGTGGTAAGGACAAGTCTAAGAAAAGATCTAAGTCCAATAGTAGATTCAAGACACCTGTTAAGAGTAGGTTGAGGTGTTGGAATTGTGGCAAACGGGGGCATCTCAAAAAGGAATGTTAGAATAAGAAAATAATATGAAGATTCGTCTACTGATAAATCCTCTGATCATGAATCTATTGATGCTTTTATTATTTCTACTAACATGACTTCTTTTGACTCAAGTGATTGATAGATTCAGGTGCATCCTATCACATGACTCCTCACAAGGAGTGGTTCTTAGCTTATACAACTTATAATGGTGGGGGGTAAAAGTTCAAAATTGTGTCACACTTTTATAAAGAAATGGCTAACACACATACTGTTTTCCAACTTGGAGTGCCTAAAAGTGACATTTGTGTTTTGAATTTTAAAATGATATAAACTAATGAAATATAGAAATCTTAATGTAGTTTATATTTATAAATTTTTTTATTTTTTAAAAATTAGTTGGAAATATTTTTTTATAAATTTAAGAGCATAAATTTAATTGTTGAAAAAATGAGATTGACGAGACATCACAAAATTTAAAGCAAATTTATTCTTTTTTTTTTTTTCCCCACTTAGGTAACTTGAAAATCTAGTGTCTAGAGAAAAAATTTAATTTTTGATGAATAAAGATTTTTTAATAATTTTTTAAAGTCAAATTTACTCAAATTGGCATAGTTTTCATGGGAAGTCAACTTTTGTCTAAATTTTTTACCATTAAAAAAAATTATACCCTCTTAGAGGGAATTCTCTCCCCTAGTGTGTTGTATATATTTTTAAAAAATTAAGTATTTATTTTTTATTTTTTAATTTCTAATCAACCGCATGTTTGATTATAATAACCTACTTGCAATAAATTTAAAATTAATCATAATAGAACAAATCAAAATATTAAAAAAATATATTTCCAAATTCTAGACTTCGAGATCTACCAAAGAGTATTTTTTATTTTCATGAAAATACCCTTTGGTTGGAGAAATTTGGAGTTGAATTTGAAGTTTTGTTTAATTTGTGGAAAATGGGGGGGTTGGTTGCCACATGGGATACCACATAGGCAATTTCGAGTGAGACAATATTGCTAGGAAAAGTTTTAAGAAAAAACTATCTTGCCTGAAACTTTCTATGTAAATAAATACCCTTTTCAAATTCAAAATAAGATTTTATAAATTTAAAAAATTCAAGCAAAACTCTTCATGTCGCATAGGAGCTACATGGTTTCAAGTGAAACTGTTTCACCCAAATTTGTTTATGGTGAAATGGTTTCAATAGAAACTATTTATTTGGCTAAAAGTGTGACATAGCTCTAAACTTTCACCCTAGGGAAGTTTTCCTCGGGGACAACAACACACAAAAGATTGTGGACCGAGGGGAGGTAAAATTATTTTTTAGTGATGAGAGGGTAAAAACTCTAATAAATGTATTGCATATCCCTAGTTTAACTAGAAACTTGAAAATGAATTATTCAGGGGTGCATGTTACTTTTGAGAAGAGTAGTTATAAGTTAATCAAAGGAAACTTGGTGTTGGCTAGGGACACTCAATGTGGTACCCTATTGAGGCTGGAAGCATCTACTTTTTGTAACTCTATGAACGGAATTGATAGCTCTATTTCTTGTAAAGTATGGCACCATAGAACGGATCACATTGGTCAGAAGGGTCTTAAAACCCTAGTTCATACAAATATGGTCGATAGTTTATTTGGCTACTTTGTTGACTTGAACTCTTTGAACACTATGTGTATTGCAAACAACATAGAGTTTCATTTAAATTTGGTAGTACTAGAGCTAAACAAATTTTGGAGGTTATTCATAGTGGTGTATTTGATCTTATGGATGTTCCTTCCATCGGAAAATCTCAATACTATGTTTCATTTATTGATGACTTCTCTAGATTTGCATGGGTTTACTTTCTAAAGCATAAGTCTACTATATTTTATATGTTTAAAGAGGTTAAAGCACTTGTTAAGAAATAGACAGATATGAAAGTAAAGGTTCTAAAATAGATAATACTAGTGAGTTTTGCTCTAGATATTTTGATGATTATTGTCGACATGCAAGGATTGTTAGATAGAAAACAACTCCATATACTCCATATCAAAAATGGAGTGGTAGAGTATATGAACATGACTTTGATGGATAGAACTAGAAGCATGTTAAGTAGTGCTAAGCTTGAACAACATTTCTAGGTTAAAGTTGTACACACTAGCATTTATTACTTGATTAACAGATCTCCCACTTCTACTTTAGTTGGAAAAACACCCTATGAAATATGGATAGGTAAAATACCATTGGTTTCTCATTTTAGATTTTTTGGTAATGAGGCACATGTTCGTATTCCAAAAGAGAAACATTCTAAGCTTGATTTTAGGGCTAACAAGTGTGTTTTCATGGGTTATGGTGAGAACATTAAGGGTTATAAGAGCTTTGGAATCATGTAGCATTAAAAATATTATATTATAAGGATGTTATTTTTAGAGAGCTTAAGGAATTTAAAATTGATGAACAACCTCATGTGAAGCCTAACAAAACAATGCATTCTGATATTAAGAGTGAACCACGAGAAAATGCAAATATAATACAACAACATGATGGATAGAATGAGGAAGGAAAAGGTTAAAATTTAATTTCCAATGAGAAAAAATATGAACCTCGTGTTACACCTCTCATACGGTCCACTAGACAACATAATCCAGTTGAAAGGTATAGTCTTTCTAATGACAGTTGTGTATTTGCTTTATCATACTCTACAAATGAACCTAGATTTGTGAAGGAAACTTTGTCTTCAAACAAACATGAGTTCTGGTTGGAAGCCATGAAGGATGAAATAAAGGCTTTGGACAAATGTGACACATGGGATCTAGTTGATCTGCTTAAGGGGAGGAAATTCATTGGTTCTAAATGGGTATTTAAATATAAATTCAGTGCAGATAGTCAGTTGGGGTGGTACAAGGCCTGATTAGTAGCAAAGGGTTACTCCCAGGTTGAGGAAGTGAATTTTGGTGAGATGTTTTTCTATGACTAAATTAACCTCTATTAGATGCCTTTTATCTGTTGCTACTTCTTTTGATTTAGAGGTAGAGCAAATGGATGTAAAACAACTTTCATACATGAGGATCTTGATGAGAAAATATTTATGAAATGGCTTGAAAATTTTGTGGTGAAGGGACATGAGCACTTGGTTTGTATGTTGAAGTGACCTTTATATGGTTTGAAGCAATCGCTAAGAATGGTATCATAAATTCAGTGCTTTTACATTGGATCATGACTTTATTAGAAGTGAAGCTGATCATAGTGCTTATTTTAACATAAATGATGATCGACTGCTAACCATTATCCTATGTGTTGATGATATTTTATTTATTGAAAACTATAAGGGGATGATTATTTGGTACATTTGATAAGAAAGATTTAGGGATTGCAAAGAACAAGGGAATGGAAATCTATAAGGATTAGGTTAACAAAAAATTATGGTTAAATCAAAAGAAGTATGTTGACACTATTTTGCAGTGTTTTGCCATGTAGGTTTGCAAACCAATTAGTATTCCCTTTTTGGTTGGCACTAGGCTATCTTTGGAACAATGTCCTAAAAAAATGATGATCTTGAAGAGATGCATAAAATTTCATATTCCAGTGTTGTAGGAAGCCTTATGTATGCCATGGTATGTACAAGACTTGATATTGTCCAATTAGTGGGAGTTTTAAGTAGGTTTATGTAGAACCCTGGTAAAGGACAATGGACTTATGTTAAAAGGTGTTTTTAGATATTTACATGGAATGTCTAACAATTGCATTTGTTATCATGAGACTGATGATGTGTGTAGCATGGTTGATTTACATGGCTTTGTTGATTCTAATTTGGCTAGTGGTTTAGATTGCAAGAGGTCTACGAGTGGATATGTCTTTACTTTGTTTGGAGGAGAAGTTAGTTGGATGAGCAAATGACAACCTATAGTCACATTGTCCACTACATATGTAGAGTACATGGTTGTGACACATGCTTGTAAGGAGGTAGTGTGGTTACAAAGCTTGTGTTCAGGTATTGGCTTTCAGTGTAAACATGGAAAATTGGATGCAATTGTCAAAGTGTCATATGTTTAGCTAAGAATCCAATGTATCATACCTGCATGAAGCACATTAATGTTCAGTATCAATTTGTTTGGGAAATGGTTGAGGGTGGTAGAGTCACAAAAAGTGGACACCTCAAAGAATGTTGTAGATTCTTTAACTAAGCCAATAAGCACAAAGAAGTTCAGTTGGTGCAGAGAGGCTATGGATCTCTCAACTTAATTTTTTATGTTTCTAACAATGTCTTTGTAATGTAAATATCAAGTGGGAGAATGTTGGGATTAGGTGCCATTCACCTTGCAAATCTCTAGACAGGTTTTAATTATTTTAGTTAACACTGTCGATAAATAACTATTATGTCTCCAAGGAACATAGAAAGGGTGGACTTGGATACCCCTCTATGCGGTAGGAAAATTACTTATTATTATTTGTTCTCTCACATGTGATTGTAGTAGCATTTAATTTGAGTTGCATTTGGGAAGATATTGGAAATTGGGTAGAGATCAGGATGCATAAGAGGATGTAAGAGGATCTTCTACAAATGGATATAATGATAGATTTGGTCAATCTTACCATGGAGCACCTAGGATTGGGTTCTTGGTTAATTTGACTATTCTGACAGAATCAATGACACTTATGATGTGTAAGGTCAGTGTAAGGTGTGTAAAAAGAGTTACTATTTAGAGCAATTGACCAATTTTGGTGAGGTTTGAAATTCCCCATGAAGGATTGGGACACCTAGCTTTGGATGAGTGATATTGGCCACTTGTTTTCGAATACCATTCATGGTATCTTATATTCATCTCTCCTATATATTTTTGCCTTGAGATGGTAGTATTATGAGATAGTTTTGCAGTTCATTCAAGCATTTTATGCTATTAGAATTCAAACGGATAAGTTGATGTATTATAACTCCTATTATCTTTATGGTCTACACTATTAACAAATTTGTAGCATTAAAATTCAACATATCTTGTTGTTTAGTTACACTCTATTTCAATAAAATTCACATAATGGAAACAAATTTTATTACTTCAAAACATAGTTACATTATGAAATTTGTGAGATTCAACAGTATTTAGGCATAGGCCTTAGAATTATAATGTATTTTCTCTAAAATATCTAAATCCCTTGTTGTTGCTACCCTTCATTGCTTTCCTTCAATTAATTTTCCACCTCTTATAGAGGAATGTTGATGTATTAAGGTAGTTAAATTCAAAAACATAGTACATCACTCTAGGAACATGTTATAAGGATCAATAGCCCCTCATTAAGTGATTTCAATGTTGAATCCACCTTGGAATTCAATTCATCTCCCTTAAACATGTAAAATGACCATTCTGGATGGTCATTGAGATGTGGATCTCAAAACTCAATGTGGCTCCTCAGGTGAACCCTCCTAAGATCACTAATGATTAGATAATTGTATACTTTGGTGCAAGGTTCAAATATTTTGGCACACAATCTAATTAGGTATCCTTTTACAATAGAAGCATGCCACAACTTACAATAATACATTAAATATGAAAATTAGACATATAGACATGTTCATGATGCTCATAAGAGTCTATGTTCAAACTGCCATGTTGATTAGATACAAAAGCATAGTGCATAATTTGATTACTACTAATTGGCCTAAATACACTAAATTAAAACTATGGTAAGAAAATGTAATGACAACACCAAATGAAAAATACTTGCAAAAGACAACAAATACAAAAACACATATTTTTTATCAATGCAAGATTGCTCTTTAGCACATCAAATATCATAGATTTGGAAAGTAGCTACTCTCATTGACCTTGAATATTTCTTAGAGCATTGTAACATTGATGCTCTTATTCACCTTGGAGCCTTCTGAAGATAACATTTTATAATGAGAACATAAAGCTTAAGGGGTTAACATACTTCCATTCTTGTGAGAAAAAAGCCAAACTTGTAATACATATTTCATTTTTATTGTGTTGATTAAAAGATAGTGTAATGTTCCCCCATTAATGGGGATGGGGGTGTTGTGGCTCGCCAAAAGCGATTGGAGATAAAATGGACCCCACCACCAAAAGGATGGGTGAAGATGAATTTTGATGGCACCTCCAAAGGGAATGCAAGAGCTTCAAGTCCAGGCTATTTGGTGCAGGATCACAAGGGTGACATTCTTGGAAAGGAAGCAAAAAGACTCCCCGAGGGCACTAACAATAAAGTAGAGCTACAAGCCCTGATTTTGGGCCTCAATCTATGTTGTTCCCTCAAGGCTAAAAATATAGAAATAGAAGGGGATTCTTTAGTAGTTATCAATGCCCTAAGAAAAAAGGGACTATCTAATTGGAAACTAAATGGCTTTCTATTGGAGGCTCTAAAATTAGCAAAAAGATTTGAAAGTATAACTTTTAATCATGTGCTACAAGAAGACAATAGAGAAGCTGATGAGTTGGCTAACCATGCAATAAATTCATAGCATGCATTGAGATGGGAAGTAAGGTGTAATGAAGGAGCCAACTTTTGAGACTGACATCCAGTCTCATCCTTGCGAGAGAATGATGGCAGCGAAGTGTGTAGAAAGGTTTTTAGGGTGGTTGTATGGGCATTGGCACATTTGCAATTATTTTCATGGATTTTGGAGTATTTGGCTAGTTGTCAACCACTTAGAATGAACACCCCAATTAGGCTCACATGCAAGAAATGGTAGATTACCTTTTTGGGGTGCATTACAGAAAAAAGGATGAGACAAGTGTTCAAACCTAAGAGTGGTATTGTGTTGTCCGTAGTCCAATGGGTGTTGGGAGAATGGTTTATTGTGGCAGAACACAAGCATAGGGTGAATTCGATGTTCCTCACAATTCTCCTGGACGCGGACAGAGACAAGGCATCCATTAAAACCCTAATGGAGGCCTTCATTGAGAAGGAATTCTATGGCAGTTGATTGGAGGTATTGAGTGTGGCCAGACCATGAATGGGCATCCCAAGGGCAAATGAATTTCATAGAGTTAATGTGGCTGGTGATGCAGTGTCTTGGCTACCATTTGTGGAGGAGGTTGGAGACGAATACATCGCTAGGAGAAGGAAGAAAGTAGCTCGTGGGATCTCCTTCCTAAAAAAACTTGCAAGTCTTGATGCTGAAGATGGTTGGATGATGAAAGTGTTGGAGGCTTACTATGCTTAAGATAGTAATGCTTAGTTGGGTTTGGTTGTAGGTCTCTTTTTGTATTTGGGTGTTCTCCTGTTACTGTTTGATAAATACTAGCATAGGAAGGTAGATAGGGTATACTATTCCAGGGCTTTTGTCGATCCCCTACTATAAGCTATTTGGGACCTTTTATGTAATGTTCAAATACTTTGTTAAACTTTTCTATTAATATTTCAATATAATGGGATCAGGCCCCAAGCCTGCAATTTACCAAGCAAAAAAGAAAATAGTGTAATGTTGATTTAATTTTAAATGTCATACACATATAATAAGATTGTATTAGAGTGGATGAATAATCTTGTGCATTTGTTAGTTTTGGGAAAGGAAAATATATGGATATACAATTAAAAATATGTATTATTTATATCTAAAAATACAAATTACTTCCTCTAAAAATATGAGTTCTTCTACTTTATGAAACTATCTTTATCTCCTTTGTAAAATTTGAGTTGATCAATTTAACTATTTGTTGAATTTGGATTTAGGATTATATGAGTTGTTCTACTTTGTGAAGCTACCTTTATCTCCTTTGTAAAATTTGAGTTGATCAATTTAACTATTTGTTGAATTTGGATTTAGGATTATTTATAGTTGAGTCATTTACTTTGGAAATGCAATCTGAATTGATCATTTGTATATGAACATAAAATAAATTCTTTTGAAATAAATAAAAATAATATTTTTTACTAGAACTATGAATATATATGTATATGTGTATATATGTATGTATGTGTGTATGTGTGTATGTATATATACATACATGTGTGTGTGTGTGAGTGTGATTATATCACAAGGCAAAAAATTGGTTAGACTTAGAGGTTTTGGTGTCATTGGAAACTGAAGTGCATTGATTATAATCTAATTACAACTAATCACACATCCATGATTGTCTTAGCAAAGCTTTAGAAAAGGGGAACCATTGGTGATGTAGAGGCAAATTGGATGGGAAAAGATAGATAAACTTGACAAGGTTCAACTACACCTATTAGCCCAAAAACAGGGATCTTTATGCAAAAGTGGGAACAGCAGAAAGGAACTCCAGTATCATCATGGAAATGTTGGTTTGGGATGTCAGGGGACCCATTCCATCCATTGTCCAAGGTAGATTGGACTTCGGGTTGGTACTTCCTTCACAAACCACCCAAAATGGCTCGTAGCTCTTCAAAAAGACAACAGACCTAATAACTTTTGACTCAGACCTCCAAACCCAAATCTTAGACACTCATTAGATACCCATTATGGAATTCTATAACATATCCCAAACTTGGCATGGGTTTTTTTGGACGGACTATCTCAACCAATAACCCCTGTCAGTGGCGAGTGCGCCAATTAGGCCAAATTTACAAAGAGACTACAAAAGAATGCAAGCCCAAAACTTGAACAAAGGTTTAGACACTTAGAATACATGCTAAAACAAAGGAATTTGTGTGTTTTAGACTTCTACTAACTGCTGTTCCCAAAATCACACCTTTGGTTCCTTCAATGTGCTCTTAAAACTACACCTAACACATGGTTTTGTTAGGTTCTTCAATGACACAACAACAAATCACCTTCTCTACCAAAACCATTTATGAAATGCATTAAAAAAATACTACAACAATCCATTCCACTGATCTATGGGGTCTTACATCAGTGGAATGGAAGAGAATTCATGAGTTGTAACCAAAATCCTTGTTAGATTTGAAATGGACTGTTTTTAAGCAAAACCTTATATCTCCCTTATAATGTAGTTTCAAAACATCAAACTACTTTCAAATGATGAATAACTCTCTATATTAGTTGATCAAAACATGAGAGATTAATGACAGTCCTGTACCTTTGTACTGTACGGCCTGCAATGGTGTTCCTCTTCAGAAAATCAGAATTTCACAATGGGCAGTCTCAGGTCAAACACTTATACTTTGCATCCCCTTCAGTATCATAGGCTCAAACTAATCTTAAATGAAAGATACTTCACTGCACTTTATTTCCAAACCACTTAGGTTTCATAACAGAGCCGTACAACTGAAAGGTACGGACTGTTGCAACGTGCAAATTCAGAAAACAGTCACCACAAAAGCAGTTAGAGGAAAATGTGAATATCTTTCCTTATATCTACTGTCAAGACCTCAAACCAACTTGTTTGGAAGTTAACTCATCTCCCTACATGTGCCACAGAACTAGAGATCATGACTGTTCCGTACAGGAGTACAGGACGGCCTTATCCTACAAAAAACTCAGAAAATGACAGAAAACAGCAAGAGGATGGTATTTTGTTTATATAGAACTTCTTCACTTCTTACAATCATCATGTCAGGCTTTAAAAAGCCTTATACATTCACCGTTGATCAGGTAGGAGGTAGTTGAGGTCGATGGGATTGCATAACCATCAATTTTATGCAACTACTTTATGTTTTGGACAGCAACTACCTTGCTTTTGGCATTTCAAACTAATTACAAAGTTTCACCATAATGACATCGATGGTTATGTCTTGTTTATGACTTGTCAACACTTTTGGCAATGTCATCAAGACTCTAACAATCCTACCACCCTTGGATACTTGCCACAAAGGCTTACAACAGGAAAAATCTATGACTGCCCTATCTGCCTTAATCAAAGGCTTACAATTATGAAAACTGCCTCAACAACATGAGGATAGATTTTTTTTTTTTTTTTTTTTGACAAAGTCCTTATTCCTTACAATCATGGACGGTCTTCTAGGACCTTATTACATCAAAACATGACATCAAAACAAAATATGAAGTTAAATGCCTCATGGAGGCCACCTTGTGTTAGGTGCTCCTGCACCAATTGGGAAATGAATCCTCCTAGCCTTGTGCTAGATGGTACTAATCACACATGGGAGTGACCTTCATCAAGGTAGTAGCCACCATGCCTAGTATTTGACATTTCCATTGCAAACCATCTATTACTAAATGCCTTTAGGAGGAATACACAAAAAATTTCTTTCTTCCTATGGATCCAAAAGTTCACTTAACTATGAGAAGAGGGAAATGACCTTTCAAGTCCCCATCACTAGGGTTAGATTAAAGAAAATTTACATTCTTTAATCTAGGGCCATCCATCAAGTAATTTTAGATATTCTGGGAGTAGATTTCATGGAAATGAAAATGTGTAGTAGACTTAACTCTTGCATGGAATCCCATACCCATGCCAAGGGTGTGCGGATTGCTAGGATGGGTTTAGGTGTTGTGTAGGTTGTTGAACTTTTTTGTTTGATGGTTTTGGGTTGTTCTTTGCAAAAACTTGATTGCAATTGTGTTGTGGTGTGGCTTGTTTGTTGCCATAGTCCTACCTTTGTAATAGGTTTTTAGTCCTTTCAAAACCTATTTTTTACCCCTTAATCAAAAGCTCTTACATAGCATCCACATTTTCTCCACAATGATCAATTCTATCAATGAAAGGATCTGAAAATAAGAATAGTCTGGGCTTATGTTAGGGAACAATTCATGGGAGGCTTGGAGAAAGCCTTGGATGTGGTGGAATATTACTATGGTTCCTCACTATCAATTAGAAGACAAGAAAACAATAGGTTAGTGTCCATGGCATCATTTCATGAGTTGGAGACAATATTTATGACTCTAGTAGGAGTAGTGGAAGAAATGCAAGAGAAAATGAAAAATAAAGGCAACAAAGATCAACACCCTGAAGTGGAACCAAGATAGTGCAAAGGCCACTAGGACAATAGGACAAGTAGTGGCAACAAGGTGGCTTGTGGTAGCAACTCTAATTCTACTCCAAAAAAAAATCCTCTTCTATAGGGTGTGGATGGTGATCAAGATCATCACTTGCTTTAGGTTTCATCCCTTAAGCTTATCTATGTTAATATCCATATAGGTAAGATATTTTGATACTATATAGATTTAGAGTGGTGAACCCTAATTTTCAAGGGAGGTTTCACTACAGTAAATGCTAAGAATGATATCTTTTGGAATGTTGTTACATTGCATTCATTCTTTGAATGTAATAATTTTTTTGGATACTATAATAGAAAGGGTGAGGGACCCATAAACCTCAGTTTAACTAGAAAAAAATAATTATTATTCTTTAAAATTGTGAATGTTATGTTATTAAAAATAATATAATATTTTAATTATATTATAGATAATATATATAAACATATTTGTGGGCGGTAGGGAGGGAGCCTTGTCACACCATTATGGGTGGCAAGGCCGAGACACTCATTGCAGGGTGTCGATCTGTGTTGACACGAGCCAATGGGAATCAGTAGTTAAGACCCCGAAGTGATGACAGTTAGCATAGCAGGGCCATCATTTGGTGAACGCCTTCAAGATCCTTCGACGTTCGGCTATTAAAGAGGGCGATCTCTAGAGTATTGCAAATCCTTTCTCTGTTATTACAAATGTCGTCACACTTTGCCGTAATCATCTCAGCCTATGCCATATGCTGTGGAGGGATGGACACTCCCATTCGCCTGGTCAACAACAAGCGGCAAATGGCTTTCCTGGGAGGCATAATTGATCTACGCTTGCAGAGGATGTTGAGACGGTCAGATGGGTTGTTGGTGGATGCGGTGAAACTGCTACTAGGAAAGGCATTTTTGGAAAATGACGAGAGATACCGCGTTGATACGGATATCTCATCGCGGGTCCTGGCTATGCTGATGGAACTAGAATAGGCGAAGGCAGAGGCAGAAACAATTATGTGAGGACTATTCTATCTTGAGCATCTAGGGGATCTGGGAAAGACTCTACAGTTTGCTCACCCGGGTGTCAGTGTCCCTCGCCCTAAGGACTGGAAACTCATGGTGGATCCTGGGGCAATGATCAAAGTTTACCACTTCATCTTGGATGCAAAAGGCTTTGACCTGCTCGTGCTGAAGGACCGGGCTACGACCGCAGTGGAGTTCATCAGGAGGCTGTTGGGGCTGGTGGAGACCGAGGACTTCTAGTGGATGGAAGAGTTCAAAAGGAAGATGGCAAAGTATGCCAGTTAAGTCTCACAGGGGATATAAATGTATGGCCTCCTTTTGGTTTTTTGAAGCTGCTAGTTATAGGGTCCAATCGTGGTTTTAGTATATGTTTTACTTGGAATACCTATATATATCTCTGACCCTGCGTGGTCACCTGGTAGAAGTTTATAGGTAAGGATAGTAATGGTCTGATACTTTTTGGCCAGCCATGGAAGGGTTGTGGACTGTAAACTTTTTTAATTAATATAATAATATCTCTGATTACGTAGCAAAATATATATATATATAAACATATTTTACTATATATTATAATGATATTATTATTATATAGTATAATATAATCATTATACTATGAATATTATACACTTTGAAAGAGGTATATAATTAAAAGGGAAATAATAAATTATTATGCTCTTTCAAACTTCACAAAGGGATAATCAACCTTATTGTAATCTAATGTTTTTAAACTAAAAATCTAACTGTAATTGATCGTCATACTTCTTTGGGTTGTTATTTGCATGGGCATATGTTCCACAATGCTAACTATTACATTTTGTTTGTATAGGAGAATGTTGCCTAAGACTAAGAAGACCTAATCTCAAACTTAGTCTCATAGGGTTGCTTTCGAACTCATCATAGAAAACTACTATTAGGGGGTCAAAGTGAGTAACAACATGTTCAATTTGCGTAGTAGGATGTACCATCAAATATTGGATTATAAATTATTTGTGGGCTCCAACATTTGGTTAGATGGATATATATGATAACTTGATTAGAGATCTTCAAACTCCACATGGAGGAGGTCTCGGACGTCACAACAATAGTAAAGAGATTATCTTTGATTAAGATTTTAGATACCTAGGGGATAGAAGCTAATGCCTAACTGATCACAACACATTACATGAGAAGGACTAACACTTGAGGGCATGAAAGACATACAACACCCAACTAGAGTTTGATCAAGTCGAGACCTTCACCATTAGTTTGATTGTGGTGTGGTGGGCCATTATGCCATAGCATGCCCACAAAGATATGATCCTAGTATGAGATAGGAGACATCCAGATTGATTTAAATGATCGAAGATATTCAGAGGGATTGTCATGCACCCACAATAATAGATGGTGGTCCCACAAACCACTTGACCATATATCTTGAGTTGGTAGGTATAATCCACCACCTTATTGGTGTAGGAGCACCTAATGGACTTTATGCCTCCATGATGCCATTTTGTAAATATTTGATTTATGTTGTGTTTTGAGTCTTTTTTCATGTAATAAGGTCATAATAGACCATCTGTGATGTAATTGGAGTCAATTGAGTCATTAGGGATCAAACTTGTAAAAATTGTCAAATTGTCAAATTGTCAAAAAGTTGTCATTATGAAACTTGTCAAAAAGTGCACTAAAGTTGCAACCTTGATTAAAAAGTTAGTTGTGGGTGGTTGGTAGTTGGAAAATGATTTGGAAATCATAAATACATATTGTAAACATGAATCCCAAGGGGGGAGAAGGTTGGAGAAGGTGGTTTGTTACATTTTGATGTGATATCAATAAAAGATACCCTTGTTTCTACATTTCTGAATGTTAAATTGTTGTTTTAGAGTTAGGTATGGATTTGTATGGCCTGTATATGACCTAAATGTGGTATGGTTGGAAATATTATTGAGTCTAATTTTCATTTCTTTTTGTTGCATCAAATTTCATTAATATTTGAATAAGTTATGGCATTTTTATTGAGGGTAGGTCTATAGAGTTTAATTTTATAAAAATACAGTCTAAAAACATGCATGGTACGGCCTGGTAGAGCCTCAGATTGATGCATCTAATAGATGGATGTAAATATAAGTGTTTATAGTTTACAATTAGTTTAGTTTCATGTAATTACATTATATTTTGCATGAGTTATGCCATTTTTTTATGAAAGTAGTTTTATAACAATCCTAAGGTTTGCACAGGAACAGTCTTGTTTTTGTCCTATTCCATACAAAACAACCCTAGCCCATTTTGAGATATGTTAAATAATGGCCAAAAGGGTATCTAGAACACTGATTGATTTGTGGGTTTGAGGAGTATTCAGAGAGTTATGCTCAAAAAATTGTTGTTTGGAGGGTTACAAAGCAGTATGAAAGCTTATGTGAGATACTAACAAGAATTTCAAACTTGTAAAGTGAGTTCTTTTGGAGTTTGTGTTGTTTTGAACCCTTATCTTGCATCAATTGGTATCAGAGTTCAGAAGGCTTGGGCAAGAGAGTTTGGTGTTTATGTGTTTGTGTTTGTTCTTGTGCAGGTTGAAGAGAGAACCTGGTTACCAAAAGACTAGGTAGAGGAAAAGAGAAGAGACCTAGGTGAGGCAAAGACAAGGAGAAGCAAGGTTAAAGGGACTTGCTTGAAGGAAAAATGGATTTGTTGAAGAGGTATTTGCTGGCTGGGAGTTCACAAAATATGAAGCAAGAAAAGAAAAGGGAAAGTGAGAAGATGAAAAGAGAGGAAAAAGAGATGAGAAAGAAGGAAAAGGAAATGGCAAGACAAATGGAGTTTGAACAAGAGACAAGAGAGATAAGGCAAGCCTTGGAAGGAATGAACAAAAGTATGGAACTTGACATGCAACGAATAATGGAATTTGAAGAGAGAGCACGATAAGAGCAAAGTTGGCATTTATCACCAAGAAAGAAGGTTAGGTGGCCTATTAAGAGGATTGTTCAAAGAAGAAAAAGGCAAGCAAGGAGAGCAGCAATAGAAAAGGTAAGCAATGAAATGGTAAGTACACCTATGATTGTTTTGACATCTAGCATTGAGAAAGTTCAAGAGGACAAGGTAGACATAGTTGTGGATGAGTCTTTATACCATATGCAGTGGTTTGAATCAAATGAGCAAGATGAACAAGTAGAGAAGGTTGTGGAGGTTGATGATAAATTTGGTATTGATACTCAAGTTGCTGATGATAAGGTTGTTGATAATGTTGGTGTTGATATTCAAGATCAAGTTGTTGTTGGTAGTGAAATTGCTAATAAGAATGTTTCAGATTTGTTTGCTAATGAGGTATATGAAGGTTTTCAAGAGTATGATGCAGGTTACACTATTCGTGAATATGTTGTCATGTGGTGTTCCAATGATGAGGATAAAGACATGGATGATACTACTGAGGTATATACACAAGAAATGGAATTTTGGAAACTGAAAGCTGAGAGGATGCTGGATGAGAGATGGTATAAGAAAAAGAAGAGGAAGGACCCAGGAATAGTTGCAAAGATGAAGGACAAATTTCAAAAGAATTGGAAGACTAGGAAGAAGGAGCAAACCAGCATTCAGTGGGACTTGAATTTTCTTTCCTCCTGGAGTATGGTGCAGGAGCACCTAATAGACTTTATGCCTCCATGAGGCCATTTTGTAAATATTTGATTTATATTGTGTTTTGAGTCTTTTGTCATGTAATAAGGTCATAATAGACCATTTGTGACGTAATTGGAGTCATTTGAGTCATTAGGGATCAAACTTGTAAAAATTGTCAAATTGTCAAAAAGTTGTCATTATGAAAGTTGTCAAAAAGTGCATTAAAGTTGCAACCTTGATTAGGAAGTTAGTTGTGGATGGTTGGTAGTTGGAAAATGATTGAGAAAGCATTAATACATATTGTAAACATGAATCCCAAGGGGGGAGAAGGTTGGAGAAGGTGGCTTGTTATATTTTGATGTGATATCAATAAAAGATACCCTTGTTTCTACATTTCTGAATGTTAAATTGTTGTTTCAGAGTTTGGTACAGATGTGTATGGCCTGTATATGACCTGAATATGGTATGGTTGGAAAGAGTATTGATTCTAATTTTTATTTCTTTTTGTTGCATCAAATTTCATTAAGATTTGAATAAGTTATGGCATTTTTATTGAGAATAGGTCTACAGAGTTTAATTTTCTAAAAATGTAGTCTGAAAACATGCATCGTATGGCCTCATATTGATGCATATAATAGATGGATGGAAATATATGTGTTTCTAGTTTACAATTATTTTGGTTGCATCTAATTTCATTATATTTTAGGTGAGTTATGTCATTTTTGGTGAAAACAATTCTGTAACAATCCTAAGGTTTGCACAGGAACAATCTTGTTTTTGTTGGGAATTAAGGTGTCTCAACCTTGGTAATTCCTTGCATTATTTATGTTTGTATTTATTATTTAATTTCCTATGTTGTAAATAATTGTAAATTCTATATTGTCATGTTGTGGGATGTGGCACGGTGATGTGTCATCCTACATGGAAGATGACAACTTGTAATTTTATCCTCACATGAGGACATAGGCATCCCACTTTGTGGTAGGAGCATTTTGCCATGTGTCGGCATCTTTCATGTTGTGTAAGGGAATGTTTGACTGAAACAGTTATGACGAATTCCTATGATGGAGTTATGACATGTAAGAGTCAGAAAGAAGCTTGTAAGACAGGTGAGGACATGTGTCATGAAACATCTTTGAAAAAGGCATATTTGGGTGCCCCAAGGTGGACTATGACATGTTGTAAGAGAATATGCTATTTATAGCCTATGTATGACAGATTCTCTTACAGCTGCAAGTTGTAACTGCTATGACAGATTCTATGATGGTCGTAAGTGTCGTAAGAGCATCTGTCATAGCCCATTTTGGAAATAGTCGACCTCTTTGGGATGGGAGTTGTGGACAAGTGTCAGGTACATTTTATAATGTTGACCAAGTGTCCTGAGGCATGGGTTTTGGGCCATGAGGCCAAGTTGAATGCCCATCCCAAGATAGGTCCAATATTGCCTTATATATTCTATATAAACAGGTGCTTGGAGAGGGAGTTGGATCACAGGTTTACAGGTACTATTATGCTATTGGATTGACTCCAGATACGAGTGTCAAAGACCATTGAAGCTTGCATTGCAAGTGTATTGTAAACAACTTTCAAATTTGTTAATACATTGTGCAGGTTTCTAAGTGTGGGGTTTTTTACCCGATAAGGGTTTTTCCCATCGTAAATCTTTATCTCTCTTCTTCTGTCTTCTTTCTGGTTCATGTGTATTGCTGCAATATCTCATTTAGATGTTCTATGTTTCTATAGTTGTAAGGATTAATTTGAATTTGCATAGCCCTCTCCTCTTAGATTAGTGTAGGAAGCATTTTCCGCACACCTAGCTTCCTTTCAATTGGTATCAGAGCCTGGCCAGTTTTGGTCTTAGCTGTTGGGTAGGGGTTTTTTGAGCTGATCTTAAGTTGAGTGGGAGTCTATGCAGAGTATTCTGATTTATATTACAGTAAGGAGATGGCAAGCACATCCTGAAGAATGGAAGTGGAGAAATTCAATGGCACTAATTTTGAGCAGTGGAAGCTCAAGATGGAAGACATGCTTGTTGACTGAGACCTTTGGGAAACTGTTACTAGAACTAAACCAGTTGTAATGCAACAAGCTGATTTTGGATCTCAAGGATCAAAAGGCTAAGGGTCTCATAAGACTTAGTCTTGTTGATTCTGTGTTGTTAAATGTCCATGAGGAGAAAACTGTAACCTTACTTTGGAAGAAGTTGGGAGATGTGTATCAAGCCAAATCCCTAGTTAATAAACTTTTTTTCTGAGAAAGAAGTTGTATTCTCTTCGAATGGAGGATGGAGGATCTGTTGCCAAACATATGAATGCTTTTAACATGCTAGTTGCACAGTTGACATCTGTGGGTGTGAAAATGGAGGAGGAGGATCAATGCATGACCCTACTTTGTTCTTTGCTAGATTCATGGGATCATCTTGTCATGGCTATCGGAAGCACCACTACCACCTTCAAGATGGAAGATGTGGTATCTATGTTGTTATCTGAAGAGATGCGGAGAAAGTCTTCTGATGCAGCTAAAGAGGCTCTTGCGGTTCGTGGAAGACCCAAAGAGAAAGGGAAAAAGAATGACAAGAAAGGTGAAAAGGGTAGATCCAAATCTCCTAGAAAGTCCAAGGCTCTTTGTTGGAACTGTGGCAAAACCAGGCATTTCTGAAAGGAATGCAAAGAGGAGAAGAAAAAGAAGAAGAAAGCTCCTGATTCAGATTCTGACAAATCACAAGATGATGGTGATGCTTTCATCGCAACCCTGGCAACCCATGCATCTAATGATGTGTGGCTGATTGACTCTAGTGCATCATTCCACATGACCTTGCATCAAGACTAGTTTACTAAGTATGAGGAGTTCGATGGAGGTGTGCTTTGGTGACGACACTCATCTAAAGATTGTTGGTCGTGGAAGAGTCTCTATCTGATTCCTTTATGGTCGAGTGAAGGGGATCTCTGGGGTTATGCATATCCCAGGCTTAGCACGGAACCTGCTTTATGAAAGAAGGATGCAAGATGACTAGAGGAGCTATGGTGCTTGCTAAGGGTACTAGGAGAGGTACTATGTTTCATCTGGAGGCATGCATTTTATAATGCAATAGTTCTTCTAATTCAAGGAAGAGGGCAGTAGTCACTTCATCCCCACCATCTAAATGAGTAGTTAAGAAATCTGTTGTTTCTAGTTATGATGTTTATAATCATGCCTTGGAAGTTAAGCTTCCTGCTAAAAAGACAATGTTATGGCATAAGAGATTTGGCCACATTGGTGAGAAGGGTCTCCGTACCCTGAAAAATAAAAACTTTGTTGAGGGGTTAGATGATTGTAATCTTGAGTTTGACTTTTGCGAATACTGCATTTATGGAAAGCAAAACTATGTTCGGTTTTATTCGAGTTCTCACAAATCTTCTAGTGTGTTGGACGTTGTTCATTATGATGTATTTGGTCATGTTAATGTTCCTTCGTTATCAAAATTTGTATATTTTGTATCTTTCATAGATAACTATAGTAGAAGGACATGGATTTATTTTCTCAGAAGCAAATCTGAAGCCTATAGTAAGTTTAAGGAGTTTAAGGCCTTTTCTGAGAATCATACTTGTAAAAAGATTTGACAATGGTGAGTTCTGTTCTACAGAATTTGATAAATATTGCAAGGAACTTGGGATTAAAAGACATAAGACAACTTCATACACCCTGCAACAAAATAGAGTTGTAGAAAGGATGAACAGGACACTAATGGAGAAGGCTACGAGTATGCTTAGTAGAGATGGCCTAGAACAAAAGTTTTGGGCTGAAGCTATTGCCACTGCTTGCTATCTTGTTAATATATCTCCTACATCAGCTCTTGTTGGAAAGACACCCATGGAGGTGTGGTCTGATAGAAAGCCTTCAATAAGGCATCTTCGTGTTTTTGGTTGTGAGGCATATGCGTATGTACCTAGGGAGAAGTGGTCAAAATTGGAAAAAAAGGCTGTTAAGTGTATCTTCATTGGCTATGGTGTCAGTGTGAAAGGATACAAGCTTTGGAACCCTGTGGCTGAAAAAGTGTTGTATAGCAAAAGTTTCATCTTCAGAGAGCTTACACCTTCTTCCACTATTTTACAGCTAGAAGAAAAAGAAAAGAAAGAGGATGTTGTTCAGTTTCCTCCTACCCCTGAGAAGACTGAATAGAGAGATAATGTTGGACCTGATGATGAGGAGAGCTCTAGCAGCTCTGAAAGCTCAGATGAAGAAGCTAAACCTCAACCTCAGCTCTTGAGGAGGTATACACGGATAAGAAAGCAACCTGAAAGGTTTGGTTTTACATTGCTTAATTCTAGTTGTGCTTTTGTTGTGCTTACTAACAGTGATGAACCTAGAACTGTATCAGAGGCTATGGACATGAAAGATGCAAGTTCCTGGAAGGAGGCCATGGAGGATGAAATGGCTTCTTTGGAAAAGAATCAAACTTGGGACTTGGTGCCTTTGCCTCCTGGATGGAAACCCGTTGGATGCAAATGGGTGTTCAAAAAGAAATTAGGTGCAGATGGTAGTGTTGAGAAGTATAAGGGCAGATTGGTTGCGAAGGGGTATTCACAAGTGGAGGGTATAGATTATGGTGAGATCTTCTCTCCTGTTGCAAAGCTGACATCCATTCGATTCTTGTTGTCTCTTGCAGCAACTTATGACTTAGAGGTAGAACAGATGGATGTGAAGACAGCTTTCCTTCATGGTGATTTGGAGGAAGAAATCTACATGTCACAACCAGAGCATTACATGGTGAAAGGTAAAGAAATTTTGGTTTGCAAACTTAAGAAGTCTTTGTATGGTTTGAAGCAATGCCCTAGGAGATGGTACTTGAAGTTTGATGCCTTTGTGTTGTCAATTGGATTTGTGAGATCAAAATCAAATCACCGTGTGTATTATAAGTTTGGTGGTGATTGTATTCTCATTGTTGCACTATATGTTGATGATATGTTGCTCATTGGGAAGGGTGAGAATATGATTTCTAATTTTAAATCTCAATTGTCAGCACAGTTTGAAATGAAAGATTTAGGGGTAGCCAGGTACATTCTAGGAATGGAAATCAAAGGAGGCAGAACCAACAAAAAACTTTGGTTAAGCCAGAGTAAGTATGTGAAGACCGTGTTGGACAAGTTCAACATGGCAGATTGTAGACCAGTGTGTGTTCCTATGTCTTTGGGAACAAAGTTGTCTGTTGAGGATTGTCCAAAATCTCCTAGTGAGGTGGAGGACATGAGCAGAGTACCTTATGCTAGTGTTGTTGGCAGTTTGATGATGATATGGTCTGCACAAGACCAAACATTGCCCAAGCAGTGGGAGTCCTTAGTCGATTTATAGATAATCCTGGATGGATTCATTAGGATGCAGTTAAGTGAGTGTTTAGATGTTTGAGGGGTACTTCTGAGTATTCCATATGCTATCATGGTAATGTTACAGGACCTCTACATTCTATTGATATTCATGGATTTGTGGATTCAAATTGGGCAGGTGATATTGACAGCAGGAGATCCACCAGTGCTTATGTGTTTACATTGTTTGGTGGTGCTATTAGTTGGATGAGTAAGCGACAACCTGTGGTTGCTTTGTCCACGACAAAAGCTGAGTATATGGTAGCAACTCATGCTTGTAAGGAAGCCATTTGGCTTAAGAGATTATGTTTAGATATTGGTGTTGATGCAGGTCAGATCATGATCAGTTGTGACAGTCAGAGTGCAATTTGCCTTGTGAAGAATCCAACTTTCCATGCTAGAACAAAGCACATTGATGTTCAGTTTCACTTTGTGCGAGACATGGTTGAGGATGGAAAGGTAAATTTAGATAAGGTAGATACTTTGAAGAATGTTGCAGATGCATTGATGAAACCAATGGGCATAGAGAAGTTTAGATGGTGTTCGGAGTCTATGGGCCTCTCAGCCTATAGTAGTTAAATTATGTTATTCTATTGGCTCTTACAAGGTGTTCGACAAGTGGGAGAATGTTGGGAATTAAGGTGTCTCAACCTTGGTAATTCTTTGCATTATTTATGTTTGTATTTATTACTTAATTGCCTATGTTGTAAATAATTGTAAATTCCATATTGTCACATTGTGGGATGTGGCACGGTGATGTGTCATCCTACATGGAAGATGACAACTTGTAATTTTGTTCTCACATGAGGACATAGGCATCCCACTTTGTGGTAGGAGAATTTTGCCATGTGTCGGCATCTTTCATGTTGTGTAAGGGAATGTTTGATCGAAATAGTTATGATGGATTCCTATGATGGAGTTATGACATGTAAGAGTCAGAAATAGAAGCTTGTAAGACAGGTGAGGACATGTGTCATGAAGCATCTTTGAAAAAGGCATATTTGGGTGCCCCAATGTGGACTATGACATGTTGTAAGAGAATATGCTATTTATAGCCTGTGTATGATAGATTCTCTTACAGCTACAAGTTGTAACCGCTATGACAAATTATATGTCGTAAGAGCATCTGTCATAGCCCATTTTGGAAATAGGTGACCTCTCTGGGATGGGAGCTATGGACAAGTGTCAAGAACATTCTACAATGTTGACCAAGTGTCCTTAGGCATGCGTTTTGGGCCATGAGGCCAAGTTGAACGCCCATCCCAAGATAGGTCCAATATTGCCTTGTATATTCTATATAAACAGGTGCCTGGAGAGGGAGTTGGATCACAAGTTTACAGGTACTGTTATGCTGTTGGACTGACTCCAGATATGAGTGTCGAAGACCATTGAAGCTTGCATTGAAAGTGTATTGTAAATAACTTTTAGATTTGTTAATACATTGTGTAGGTTTTTGAGTGTGGGGTTTTTCACCCGACAAGGGTTTTCCCCACCATAAATCTTTGTCTCTCTTCTTCTGTCTTCTTTCTGGTTCATGTGTATTTTTGTAATATCTCCTTTAGATGTTCTATGTTGCTGTAGTTGTAAGGATTAATTTGCCCTCTCCTCATTAGATTAGTGTAGGAAGTGTTTTCCGCACACCTAGCTTCCTTTCAGTTTTTGTCCTATTTCATACAAAACAACCCTAGACAATTTTGAGATATGTTAAATAATGGCCAAAAGGGTATCTAGAACACTGATTGATTTGTTGGTTTGAGGAGTATTCATAGGGTTATGCTCAAAAAATCGTTGTTTGGAGGGTTACAAAGCAGTATGGAGGCTTATGTGAGATACTAACAAGAATAGATTTTAAAACTTGTAAAGTGGGTTCTTTTGGAGTTTGTGTTGTTTTGAACCCTTGTTTTGCATCACTTATCATTCATCTATGGTTACTTTTGAGGCATTTTACTTTTTGTTTTTGTTTATAGTGGGATGACACAAGATGGTGGCACCTAGATAGATTTTGAGTAGGAAGGCCATTTAACCATGTTTTGTACCTAAATTGTGAGTGAGTCATCCTTGGATTATGAAGATATGTTAACTTAAACCTATGTTCTAACCCTAATTTCTCTAAACCTATAGTTGTTGGAATTAAATTAGACTAAATTAGACTTTATTTTGAAATTGCTTAAAAGATAGTAATTGTATGTTGGTTGGAATTTGTTGATAATGACTACTATTGGTAATTGTCAATTCTATAAATTTTGAAAGAGAATGAATGATACTATGTGTTTTGGCAAGTGAAAATTGAGCTTAATATTGAATGAAATTGAATTGTGATGTAATGTGAAAGAACTAAAATGATGCTTGTGGTAATATTAGAATGAAATTGTTTATGTTGTACTATATTTTATATGGGTTCACAAAAAAAATGACTTTTGAAAGGAAATGTTGGCTTTTGAGTAGCTATATGTTCTATGACATTGAATTACATTTGTGTTGAAATCTTATGGAAATTTTTGGAAGATCTTGTGCCTTGCATGTCAAGATCAACTAGCAAGAAGGTCGTGTATATTGTTATCTATGTGTTGTATCCCTATTATGTTAAAGTGTTCTATGTGGTACAGAAAATTTAATGGTTATCTTTGTCTGTAACATATGGCCATCAACATAGAGCAAACCAAAGTTGGTAATATTTGATATTGGAAGGTGAATAGGCTTGTAGTATGGGATGCACACACCATTGATAGTGACAATATTGCCTATTTCTACATTATTGCTTCATGTCCGCTTGCAGTACATAACTTACTAATTGTATTGCATGATTGTTACCCTATGCTGTTCTAGACATCATGGTGATTATTATATTGGCACTAGACAAACTTTGATGGTACTAGCACTTGTCATGATGGCATGTAACTACCTAACATGTTGACATGTGGTTGTGGAACATTATGATTTTTAACTATGATAGATGATACATGATTTGCTTTTGGTATTCCCCTCCTCTCCTTAAGTTGCTTGATCTAAGCCATGTGGTGCTCGTATTGTGCAAAGATTTACAAGATTGTTAATTATTTATGATATTTTCTCTTATTTTGAAACTAGCAATATTTTGTTTTGCTCTTCTTGTGTGTTGTTTAGCTACTTTCTTTTGAATTATGCTCAATGTCCTCGAAATTTTTCATTTGACTTCATGTGTTTGATTTAGATGTTTCATTGACTCTTTTACTCTTGAATTTTGTGCTTTGATCTAATTGTTCATGACTTTTTATGCTTATTTATTTTTGTCTTATTGATGTGATTGAATCATTTCACTTGCTTTATTTTCAATTTTCTTAGTTATGGTTATTTTCACAATGTTTATGTTTGTTGGTTTATATGGAGTATCGTGCATAGTGTAAACTACCATATCTGGTAGGGGTCTTTGGTAGGTTGTAAAAAGGAGTAGATGGCTTGGAGGAAGCTACAAATGGGAATGGTATGGGTTGGTCATAATCCATTTTGCCTATGTTACTATGTGATTCTCATTTTGTACCTCTCCCTTGGAAGCTAACCCCCTTACACAAACAAGAGAAAGGTACATGGAAATGTATGGAAAGGTCCTCGAGGAGGGCCTTGAGACCATCTTGTCAAATGGTTCTTTAGTTACTAGTTCTATGGTTCCTTGGTTTCTTGGCTCTATTATAGTATTTGATGACTTTGTGGACCGATTTTGTTAACCTTGTGATGTGAAATCATGAGATGTAGCCATTGAAATACGAGTGTTTGATCTATGTATGTATGATGTCTATTATCACGTTAATTAAAGATTTTGTTGAGAAATGTGTTAAGTAATGGAAAATGTGTACAACTAGGTTAAGATGGGATGTTGGAGTAATTCTTATTGGGGTGTGGTTTTAAATGTCCTCGAAATTATATATGCTACATGGTCATCTACTGAAGGGTTAGTTAGTAGTCACCCCAATTTAATTGTATGGAAATTGGGGTGACTACTAACTAACCCTTCAGTAGATGACCATGTAGCATATATAATGTTCATTTTTATTTTACCTTTAATTTCTAATTTTGAGGAACTTTTGCATCCATTTTTTTAAAAAAGTAATTTGTAATTATTTTTTAGATGTTGCTTACAAATCTGATTGTTATATCATATCACCTATTGTGGGTCTAATCAAGTATGCTAACATAGACTCTCCTAGCCTTGGAGATATTTATAAGATGTTTGACAACAAGTTTGACCAAATGAAACAAGCAATTCATATCAAGGAGCCTAAATTACAATTCCATGAGGAGCATATTAAGTCTATTGTGACACGGATGTGGAACACAATGAACACTACACTCCATATGGCTAACTATGCTTTTAACTCAAAGTGGTATGGACCTAGGACTAACAGTGTTCCTTCTTTTGATTATGATGAGATAAAGGAGGGGTTTATGAAGGCCCTTGGAAAGATTTACAAAATTGAGGATACATGAAAACTTCATGAGCAATGGATTCAATTTGTCAATCTTTGGGTCCTACATTCAACAAACCAGAGGCTAGGTTGGATAAAGCTACTTATGCTCAAAAAGACCCTATTGATTGGTGGACATGGCATGGAAAGAAGAAGCAAATTTGAGGCAACTTGTCATTTGCCAACTCCCACATGGTGCTAGTTTCTCTTATGCAAAGAGAAATTGGTCCACTTATAGCTTCATCCACGTAGTCAAGAGAAATAGGCTAAAAGCTAGTTGTATTTCACAATGCCTCACAATTTCAAGATCAATAGTTTCCCGAGTATCAACAAACCCCAATTGCACATTGGAATGTTGATCTTAAAGATGATAGACATATTGATAGGTGGTGACATGGCAGGGATTAGTTAGGGTGTCACAGGATAAGTCACAACTTGATACACATAGTGACTCAAAGTCAAAGGGCTCTTTTGATATTGATAGCCCAAATGAGGCATAGTTGTACCTAGCACTATTTTTTTATATCTATAATCTTAATTCTATACCTATTGTTGTGTATTTGTCATAGATTCATTTATGATTTTTGTAGCCTCCAAGCCTTTTATCACAATGAAAACATAGAACAATGAAATTTCTATTTGTTATTGCTACAATACTTGAACCGATGAATTTTAATATCATGTATAGCTAAACTTGTAATAATTTTAGTTTCCCTCTCCCTATCGTCCCCAAAAATGGCCCTTGGACTATTGCCCATAAAACATATTAGGCAAATACATTCAATTGGGGACCCATTATTTACTGTTTTTCACAATATTCTATGGGGACATGTCTCTGACCCTTAGTGTTCATCCCTCATGTTCCTTTTTTAAAAATTTTCTTACATCCCAATGACATTTCAGAATTTTTTTGGTGTTATGAAAACATTGCCTTTTTAAAATTTTATTTTTTGGGGAGGGCATGTACTTGGGGATGCCTCAACACCCCTAAGACATTGAGGGACGTCCCCAATCTACTGCAAGCATTCCAAGGATATCAAGATAAATAGTTATTTAAAAAATAGGAAAAACATAATTGTCGAATTTAAAGAAAATAAAAATAAGAGTATTTTCAAACATTTATTTTCATCATGATTGATATTATAACAATGAAATATTCATGAGCGTTCTACTCAACAATGTTGAATCTTCATTGTTCAATATTCAGTGTTCAATGTCATATAAGATGTTATTTGAATTTCAGTTTTTCAGAATGGTGTATGATGTTTAACCATTTATCCATAAAATTGAAATGTTAAAAAATATGGTTCTTTTTAATAATTTTCTTGTTATATATTATATATAATTTGGCATCGCCTCGCCAATCCCAAAATCTAGAAAATTTCTTGCTAGCCTGAATGCTTCCCCTAGTACCATTGAAACATTGGACATTTTCCTCTATGATCAAAGTTCTCTCGTTTTTCAAATTAATGTTGAATCCCAATTAAGAGATTTAAGCAGTCAAAACAACAACAAGACTGTACATCTTTTGCATGAAACTTGCACACTCTACTTAAATATCATCCATTTCAATGCTCAAACACTCAATAGTAATTTTACATCTCATTCACAACAAAAAATGGTAAATATTTGTCTTATTTTTATTGGTCAAAATTAACCTTTGACTATTGAAGTGGATGATATTTAAGAATAACCAAACTTGCAAACAGAGACAAACACAATATTCATCTATTATAATGAACATAATGTATAATAAAGGCATGGGTGCTTTCAATTTCTGATGAATAACTTTCTCCCGAGATTCCATATCTCCAATCACTTAAAATTTTCATTTGGGCAAAGTGCAAAATCATGAAGCTTATTCCCACCTTCTAATTTCTCATGTGGGCAAAGTGCAAAGTCATGAAGCATATTCTCACTTCTATTCCCTCAGCAAAGAAAAAGAGCTTGCCACTACAATTAGGTTTAAATACAAATGCAAGGGTTCTCTCAAAAAACCTACCTTGTTTTTTTTAAGCATGTCTATTCTAGATAGTGTGCATAAAGAAGGAATGTTTTACCAGGGGAGGAAGGCGTCATCCAACATATAGTACAAAAGTTTCCAAACACCATAGTATTTTTATTGGGCTACAGTAGTAATAAAAAAGTATATGCGATCTAATTCTACATTGATTACCTGAATACATGAACAATATCATTTGTGATTAAGTTTCAGAAATCCTTATTTAATACCTTGATCAGTCTTTAGTCTTACTAACACTAACAATGTAATTGTGAAAAGAAGATGGTCTCCGTTCTAGGGGAGAGGACCCAGTAGTTGAGCACCCTAACTTCACGCCTCTCAAAATCATATGTGGCAATTTTGAATCACTCCAAAAAATTTACAACGGCTTATTTGGCAAGGCCCCTACTTATAACTAAGGTTTCAAGCCCACATCATCAAATATGATGCCATGTTTTTTGTTGAAGTGTCCAATAGTTCCCAAAAAAGGGGGTAGACCAATAGTTGTGCGTTAAGTCATATTTTGTTGGTATGCTCATGTGCATCACATGATTGGTTGTTTTTAGAATTAAAGGACACATTTCATTCAATTATAGGTACTTATAATCAACACTAACAACCTTAAAATCACAACTACTAATGCTAAACAGTTATTGAAACATGCTCTGGGTCCTCTCCCCAGGGCTTAAATTTGACAGTTGTATAGCTATATTTAGGCATTTTAGCTGTAAAATACAATTGAAATTTTGAAAAGACTGTATCATATGAAAGGAGAGATTTTGGACAAACTGTCAAAATTTATATAGGATTATGATGATATATATATTTGATTTTTATATAATTTACTTATACTAAAATATATCATAGTGTTTTAAAGGCACTATTGAAAAATAACTGTCATTAAAAAATTGCTTGACAGGGAAGGTTGACTGTCAAATTTAAGCCCTCCAGGCTCTCCCCTATTAGCTATATCATATCCAATGTTCCACAAAGTCTCACAAGGGGCATGGAGAAGAGTTTCAGGTATGGCAATTTTTCCCTAGATTTTCGGGATGGTGTGTACGGTAGCCAAAAATTCATAGATTAAAAGTACTCACACTCTAAACAGGGTCAGTCAGTAATTCAACAAAATTCGCCGGCAAGTACTCGCCTAAAAAGCACACAAGAAAACTCACCACTAACTCGTGAATCTATGAGAGAAATTTGGCTGGCATAAAAAAATATCAATCTGCAATCATTTGCAGGCATATTTGTGTGATTTGTAGTGAAGATTGATCGATTTTAGAGAGTTTTTCGGCTGCATTTGCAAACTGGCATGCGCCATGAAGGTCTGTGTGATCTTGTGATCTTGAAGACCTTAAAATGGCGCTGCCCTGCTGCCCCGAGATCCCCATTGGTTTTTGAAAAGCCAAAAATAGAAATTGTTCTGGGCCCATCTTTTCCACATAAAAAATTTGTAAAATATTAATTGGGATGTGTAATTGGAGAAGTGAGAAAATTTCGAAAATTTTGCTGAGTTTTACATAATCCCGAGTCCAAGTCAAATTTTAGGAGGGCCAAGTTTTCACCAAGTCTGAATTTTTGAACTATGGTTTTGACATTTTGTTTGCATTGGATAGAAAATCTCTGGTTGTAGTTAGCTATACTATGATGTGAATCAAATTCTTTTTTTAATCTATAAATGAAAGAAAAATTACTTATGACCTTTGTAAATTTGGATTTATGTATGTTTGTTAAGATTATCTTACAAATTTATTTATTTTTCAATATGTAGAAATTTTAGTTCTAAATCCAAATCAAATTTAGCCCTGTCAAAGTTTTCACCAAGTCTGAATTTTTGAACTATGGTTTTGACATTTTGTTTACATTGGATAGAAAATCTCTGGTTGTAGTTAGCTATACTATGATGTGAATCAAATTCTTTTTTTAATCTATAAATGAAAGAAAAATTACTTATGACCTTTGTAAATTTGGTTTTATGTATGTTTGTTAAGATTATCTTACAAATTTATTTATTTTTCAATATGTAGAAATTTTAGTTCTAAATCCAAATCAAATTTAGCCCTGTCAAAGTTTTCACCAAGTCTGAATTTTTGAACTATGGTTTTGACATTTTGTTTGCATTGAATAGAAAATCTCTAGTTGTAATTAGCTAGCACAGTTCTTCAAAATATAAGTAGAACTCACTCAAATCAATGCAGAATTTATCCAAGTCAACCACCACACTTCTCCCATAAAGCACAATAACTGTTATTTTGCAGCATTAGTGTATATCTTCCAATTGAAGAAAAATGCATTGGAAAGGAGGGCCCAAATCTATTCCAACTGACCTCACTAGTCAGGATAACATCTGGTCATTGCCTTTGGGAGACTCAACGAAGTAACCCATTCCAAAGAACAGTATGCTAAATACATATGTCTCTTCCAGCTTGATGTTACACAGGGACCTGATTTGTGAATATAGAAAATAAATCTGAAGATATTCTCAACACAAAATGGTTGGATACTGTAATGGTCTAAATTTGATTATGCAATAATGATGAAAGCAATACAAAACAATACAAGTTACCTTCCAAGCACACAAACAAACCACATTGATGGAGCGTACCGAGGTAGAACCCAAACCTCAAGTTGATTGCTTTTTGCCTTTTGCTATGTGGATTGCTCTATTGTCAAGCGTAAGTTCGTGATCTCCCAATGATGAATAATAATAGTGACAACGTAAGTTTACTTAGATGAGAGATGCCGAGAAATGGAGAATGACGTTCAATTTATAGACTTGTTGAAGTACAGATCAATGGTGGAAAAAGACCAGAAAGCTCAATGGTTGAGTGTTAGGAACCCGTCTTTAACCCTTCTATTTACTTTGTTAGTATATTACATTTGGACTCATATGCTTTGTAAGTCGTCCCGTGAGTATATTGTATTATCCCACATTCATGGGAAGTAATAATTGTTTAGATTAGACTTAGTATATAAGTACGTGTTGAGGCCAATGAAGGCATCCACAAGTTTATTGTATTGAGCTTGCTCAAAGGAGGTTGCCCCCTTGAAGTGGCCTGTGATCAATAAATTCCTTCTGTGTTCTGCTATTTCTGTTATTTTGTGCATTTTTCATTATATTGTTGCAGGAGGTTCCTCTCATATGGTATCAGAGCGCTTTCTTAGGCTCGCTGGGTGGAATTTCTACCAAATTTTTTTTGCAGTCCAGGCACTATGATTATTGCAATAGTTCTTTTTTCTTTGCATCTGTATTGTTCATTTCAATTGCAGGTTTGGATCAGGGAATAACCCCTATCCACTTAACTATGGGAAGTGCCTGGGCATAGCCCTAAAACTCATTGTGAGGAGTACCACAGGAACCCCGAAGTAGCTGGCCCATTGAGAGGACCTGCCAGCGAAAAGGGCAACAGTCCCTACCTAATTGACTAGTTCCCATCTGTGAGGTAAACCAAGAGTTGTCGTTTGTGGCAAAGCGGTTATCAGTTTTACCTAAGCCGTGGAGTGAGGGGTACTGCCCCAATACGCAAGCTGTTAGACAACATTGGTAATCGAGTGAATCATCTGAACCTTTAGGAAGCCGAACACACCTGGGGTCCATATCTATTGCCAGTTGCCAAATTGCATATTGAATCTGCTCAGGGCCATTTGCAGATCCCGTTGCAGATCATTTCCAAAAAAAAGTAAAAAAATTTCTATTTTTTCGCCATATCTTCCTTGCTTTACCTCTGTTTCCTCTAAAAATTCACTGGAAACCCTGAAATTCCATTCTGCATATTTCCTTCCTTAAGGACCCTATCCCAAATTCCACTTATCGAAGCTAGAAATCTCACATTTGTCTATTTTTAGGGTTTTCCATAACTTCTTCGATTCTCACCCAATCGCCTTCAAATTTTGCCACAATGTTCATTTCCTATTTCTTCTCCTTTGTCCATCTTGGACAAATTTTCCCATTCTTTCACCCCGCTTCTGAAATCTCCATTTTCTGTTTCCCTATCCCTCAGAAAGTGTCCAAAACCTAGTCAAACCCCAATTACCCATCAGAGTTTTTCCCAAATCCAAATTTTCCTTTACTAAAAATGTTTTTGTTTTTGTTTTTCTACCCATTCCAAAAAAAAAATCCTAGTTATGGTTGTCACTCGCACAGGAGCAAAAAACATGGAGGAGAAACTTGCAGCCTTCAAGACCAAACTCCAAGATCTGGATGAAAAAATTCTCGGGCTCAATCTTCAGCATTCAGCCATGACCAATAGACGGCAGCCAGAGTCTTCTGCAGATATAGGGTTTTCTTCTTACAGCAATTTTCATGGACCGAAGCTTGATTTTCCTTGCTTCAATGGCAATGATCTGACTGGATGGATATACCGGGCAGAAGAATATTTCAATCTGCATAATACTTTTGATGTCAACAAAGTCCCACTTGCCTCCTTTCATTTGGAACATGAAGCCCTTCAATGGTTATGTTGGTACATCAAAGCTCATGAAGAGCCAAAATGGACAGATTTTTGCAAACTCATTTTGCAACGATTTGGCCCTAGTGCTTTTGATGACTTCACAGGAGCACTAACAAAACTGTGCCAAACAGGCACTGTGAGAGAATATCAGACAGAATTTGAAAAATTGGCCAATCACACAAAGGGATTGTCTAATGAATTCTTCAGGAGTTATTTTGTCAGTGGTTTGAAGGATGCAATTCGCTCTGAGGTTAAAATGTTCTGTCCAACACAATGATGGAAGCCTTAGGGTTGGCTAAGTTGGTAGAGGAGAAGATCACAGCTCAACAATGCTCCAAATCCAATTTTGTTTCATTCAGAAATATGGATCCCCAAAGCCCTCAAATAATGTTAGCTCCTAGAACAACTCCTATCAAGCATTTGATTGAAGCAGAGATGCGGGCACGTAGAGAAAAACGGCTTTGTTATAATTGTGATGACAAATTCACTCAGGGACATAGATGTGTTGAGCAAAAGCTCTATCTCTTGGATGTGGATTCTCTACCTAAAACTGAAGTTTATGCAGATGCTTAGGATATAGTAGCTGATCAGGTTGAAACTTAGTAGTCACCTGTTGACCCTACTTCTCAAGAAGACCACCCAGAGATCTCTCTCCATGTCGTAGCAGGAGTCACCACCCCACAAACCATGCAGGTCAAGGGTTACTTCAAGAAGCTCCCTCTTACAATACTCATTAACTCTGGTAGTACTCATAACTTCATTGACCCTTGAATTACCAAACAGGCTGATTGTTTTGTTCATCCTTGCTCGAACTTTGAAGTCATGATTTCCAATGGGAGCACATTACCTTGCAAAGGGAAGTGTCGCAATGTGCGTATCTGTATTGGAGATTATAACCTGCACTCCGACATGCTTGCCTTTCCCTTAGGCGGATGTGATGTGGTTTGGGCGCCCAATAGTTATGCACACTTGGACCCATCTTATGGGATTTTGCTGAACTTTGGATGCAGTTTTCAGACAATGGGCACAGGCACACATTGAAGGGCTTACAACTGGGGTCTCTTAGCATCATAAGTTCACATCGCCTGGAAAAGCTTCTTAAGAAGAATTCACATGGTGTCATCACTCAGCTTCACTCCATTTAGATAAAACCATCCGTGGTCTCCACTACTCCTTCGGCTCTACAACGAATGATGCCTATTTTGCATGCAGTACAGAAGTGGCGTCCATAACTACTAGGGAATCATTTTTGCATCAGGGCTACTCAACAGAGCTTGAAATATTTCTTGGCACAATGGGTCTCCTCCCCAGCACAATAGAAATGGATCAGTAAACTCATGGGTTATGACTATGAGATCACTTACAAGAAGGGTAAGGACAATATTGTGGCAGATTCTCTTTCTCGCACATGTGATGACCAAGCTTCTCTTTCATCTATTTCTATGTATGTTCCAAATTGGTTGGAATCTGTCCCGCAGGCTGTCATCTATGAACTCTATGTTTCTCCATCGGTAGGGCACTCTGGGTTCCTCAAAACTTATGAGCGGGCATGGCGTCACTTCTTTTGGAAGGGTATGAACAGGGCAATTCAATAGATTGTAGCTACATGTGATATCTCAGAACAACATCAGTGGGCAAAGTGGCTCCCTCTCACTGAATGGTGGTACAATACCTTCTACCACACTGCATCTAACATGACACCATATGAAGCAATCTATGGTCAAGGACCGTCAGCACTCCTTCCATACTCCCCCAGCAGTTCATGAGTTCAGGCAGTCGACACGATTCTCCACACCCAAGATCAAATTGGGGATTATAAGCTGGCTCCTCTTCCTGCGTTCATCCAATATTTCATGTCTCTTGTCCAACGAAATTTCTTGGCGCCAACAACAGAGCACAAACTTTTTTACCACAACTAGATAATGAAGGATCCATCCTTTTGGAGCTAGAGTTAATCCTCGACAAGGGCACTCATCCTCTTCACTCCCGATCCATCATAGAGGTATTCATTCAGTGGCATGGAATGCACCCAGAGATTGCTACAGGGGAACCACTCCTTTAGATTCAGCAACAATTTCCACATCTTACGCTTTGAGGACAAAGCTTTTCTAAGAGAGAGGGGATGTTAGGAACCCGTCTTTAACCCTTCTATTTACTTTGTTAGTATATTACATTTGGACGCATATGCTTTGTAAGTCGTCCCGTGAGTATATTGTATTATCCCACATTCATGGGAAGTAATAATTGTTTAGATTAGACTTAGTATATAAGTACGTGTTGAGGCCAATGAAGACATCCACGAGTTTATTGTATTGAGCTTGCTCAAAGGAGGTTGCCCCCTTGAAGTGGTCTACGATCAATAAATTCCTTCTATGTTCTGTTATTTCTGTTATTTCGTACATTTTTTATTATATTGTTGCAGGAGGTTCCTCTCACTGAGAATGGTTGAGAGAATGTGTGCGAATGAGAGAGGAACAAGTGTCTTTGCCCTCTCATAGATCATGGAAGTTAACAGACTTGATTGAGAAGTTGACTAGATTGATTGATTTGTTAACTGGATTGATTGATCATTTAACAAATTTGATTGATGAGTCAAATCAATTGATTGATCTAATAACTAACTTGACCAGAGGAAATTATGGTGGGTGAGGATAAATGGGAAATTAAATAAATGATTTATTTAATTTCATGAGCACATGTGGTAAATGAATAAAATATTAAATTTTATTCATTTGGAGGAAAATAGATTATTTAAATAAATAATTTGAATTTATTTATTTAAAGTGGAGGGAAATTAAATTAATAATTTTGATTTGATTTATTTAAAGTGGAGAAAAGATGATTTAATTAAATAATTTGGACTATTTAATTAAAATAGAGGAATATGAAGATTATTAAATTTCAAAAAAAAATGGGCGAAGTAAAAAGCAGAGCAGAGAGAAGCAGTGAAGTCTGGGCAGATGTGGCAGACAAAGAACTACCAAAGGCCCCGCGGGGAAATCATCAGTCAAGCAGTGGTGTGAATCATATCCCGCAGTGGGTGTTTGAGAATGGGAGATGGGTGGATAAATGTCTTGGGGCTTCCTTCACAGAGAGGAAACATGCATCTATAAATTTTTGGGTGGAGAAACCCTACTGGCCAAATTGGGGTAGGGAAAAGGAAAGTCGCCTTGAAGGAAATCATTGGGAGAGGCAATCCAAACCTTTCAATCAGCAACCCTCGAGGAAGAGGTCCAGACAATCACATAATCCAACACAGAGGTATGGGTGGCTAGGGAATAGAAACAAACAGAGTCCAGCAGGCAACGCAAAAGGAAGATTCAGATGTTTTAGGGCAGAAAATATCTACAATAGGGAAAAACCATGGTTCAGCAACTCAAAGTCAACGAGCAGAGGTGCTAGCGAACGCGGTAATGATAAATGGGTACCGAAGAGGACTCTTCAAAATGGCATACCCTACACCCCTCCGATAGGTAGAAGCAGAGTAATGACAATCTCTTCCAGTTTTCTTCAGCCTCAATGGGAACATCTGAAAGCATGTGGGATTTTAGTAAAGTGGACTGGTGGGGATGTCTAGAAAAAGAGGATTATCGATTGGTTCTTTGATTTCTTTGAAGGATGGGTATGTGCGAAAGCCCTAGCTAGAAATTTCTTTCTGCTTGTTTGTGTAGATCAGAATATGAAGAAGAAAATTATTTTTGGTGAACCAATGTTTTTTGAAGGTTTTTGTTTCTATAAAATTGATTGGGAACCCAATTTTAATCTAGAAACTCACATCCCTCAAAAATTTTCCCATTGGATTAAACTGGCTAACCTACCCTCTGAATATTGGAGTGAAGAAACCTTAGAGAAAATTAGGGAAAATCTTGGGACATTTATCGGATTTGAAGAAGAATTCTTCTTTGGTAGATCTGAAGAAGTTAAAATTCTGGTAGACCTAAACACAGACATGAGGTTCCTAGATAATTTGGAGATCCTATCTGAGAAAGGCAGTTGGTTTCAAAAAGTTGAGGTGTCCAACAAGGGAGGCAAATGCATTTTGAGCAAAGGTTATATTGCCATTTGTTCAAGTGGATCGGGTAAAGCGATAGATTTTACTATGGAAGGTATTAGCGAAAATGTTCAGAATCTGGATGACAAAAGACTAGTGGCAAATCCCACTTCACATATCGATACCTTTAAAAACCCTTGCCTTTAGAGGGTACCAGCAGATACCAATGTAATTCTCATGACTGGTGATAAGTCAAAACCCTCAGAGCAAGTAGAAAATAAGAATAATCAGGTCAAGCTAAGAGATCTAATGGTAGAATTTGATGTGTTGAGAAAAGAAATTAATGACACTTTGGTGGCCCTATCCATACAAGAATTGAAGGGCTCAGAGAATACCCTAATAAGGGATGTGGTCATTCCCTCACAAGACACCACTGTAGCAGAGAGGAATGATGTGGATAATGCAAATCTATCCTAGGGTCTCACAATAAGGGAATCAGAAAATGAGATATTAGTAATCAATGAATGCCTGGGTATCTCATCTTCCTAGAGTGCACCAAGGGAAGAGGATCATTTGGAAAAGCAGAGATTAATACAAAAGATTTTGGAAGTGGAGGATCGGGATCAACAGGAAGAGGAACGAAGAGACTTTGAGATAGATCAAGTTGAAATAGAAGCAGACGCAAAAGTAGTGGAGTTAGTGTTGTGATGTTCACAACATGCCCCATTTGACTCCTTAGCAAAATGAAGACCCCTGCTGTGGCTTTTTGCTTTTTGCTTGTGTGTGTCATTCTGCTTGGTGGTAAAGGGAAAAAGAGAGTGAATAATACAAACCTTGTTGAAAATAGAGAAAATTTGCATTAATTGCCAGGGCAGAGTACAAGTGAATTCCTTGTCAAAAATGAACAGGGGTTGCTTTTTGAACCATCTTAAAATTCCCTGTATTTTGCAAGTTCTGAGTATTTTGGTAAAATGTACAAGGGAAGGGTTTGATGTTGCATATACAATGTCTTTTGTATATCGGCTTGCATATACAAGTCCCTTTGTATATCGCTTTCCATATACAAAGTCGTTTGTATATGCAAGGTCGTTTTTATACATAGTCGCAAGGGTTTGTATATTGGATTGCATATACAATGGTCTTTGTATGTTAGGTCATTGTATGTTGCACATACAAAGTTGTTTGTATGTTTTTATACTTGTATGCATTTGCTAACATTCTATTTGTACATGCAGGTTGGACCTAACGCAGTTATAAGTCAAAATGAATATTTTGTTAGGTCTGTTGAATGTATGTTTTTAGTTTGTATGTTTGAAAGTGCTAAATATACAAAGTGGATATACAACAGGTTATATACAAGCTGCGGACCCGAAAAGTTTGTAAAACAGGGTTAATTCCTTGTATGTATGCGGGTTTGTATATTGGTGAGATACAAAGGATATATACAAGCCTCGGACCCGAAGAGTTATTAAAATGGTTAAGTCATTGTATGTTTTGCGCAATGTATATATATTGCATACATTGCGATATACATTGCTTTGTATACAAGCGTCGGAACTAAAAAAGTTATTAAGTAGGAAGTAATGCTTGTATATTCCACGCCTTGTATGTATGTTTAGAAACATACATTGCTTTACATACAAGCCGGATTTCAAATGGAATTAAAACCCGATATATGCAATGCATCATATCCGAATGTATATCAAAAAATGTATTGCATTATATACACATCCCGAAATCAAAAAATGAATAGACTACGGTTTATAAAAGCGACAAGTCCGAATATACATACAAATGTGTTTGTATGTATTGAGCCAAGATACAAAGCAAAATATACAAAGGTTGGATGTGAATGGAATTTTAAATTTTGGGAATGCTTTGTATGTTTGTTGCGACTGTATATTCAAAACATACATTCACGATATATAAGGATTTAAGCATGCGAAACGGTGAGAAAGCAAAGCGAAGGGATTTTAAAGTTGTTTTAAGCACCTGATGCATGTTTTGGTCAACAATGGTTGACTCGGCCATTGTTGACAATGTATATGCATTCAGACATGCGTTTGCTCACAGATGCTAAATATTCATAGCCCGATATCTGTGTTTGCACATTCTGGGCCTGATTTAATATAAATGTTTATTTTCCTGCTATGTTTTAAATATGATGATGCTTAATTTATGTCTGTTTGCAGGCTGTAGGAGGTGAAACTTAAAGGCAGATCAGATTACCAGGTGAAACTTAAAGGCGGACCAGATCACCAAGCGAGTGAAAAGAGATAAGGATGGTGATGAGAAGTGATATGCAGGTGAAACTTAATGGCGATGACATCACGAAAGGCGGATCAAATCACCAAAGAAGCAACAGAAGATATTTCGGTGGTTATTAGGGTTTCCAAAGCAGGATCTTTACGCAGCAGTAAAGATATGCTGCTCAGAGTTTTTTGGGCGAGGATTTATTTTCCACCGCCAATTGACTACGGTTTTAGGCACCGTATTGGGGATAAATCAGAACTATATATTGAGCCCCTTTATTGTACAGAAGAGAGGTCAATCATTCTAAATTTGACCTGTAATAATTCCATGTAAGAGATCAGATTACTAAGACAATAAGGACTGAACTGTTGAAATGTCAAGGTTCTTTTCTTAGATCATTGTAAATATAGTTGTTTTAAAGCATACTGAATGGAGATGAAGCTTCAGATTACATCCTGATTGTAAACTTTACGTAATCTTCAAGTTAATTTCTGGATATGTACTGGTGAATGCTGTGTTCAATAGAAGCGCTTTCATTTCATTGCATGTTGTTGTCAACTTTTCCTTTGAAGATTTGCACTGGATCATGCGGATTTGTGGAATGTCCTGGTGAAGTATGATTCTAGTTTTTCTTCTCTTCATTACTGTATCGAAATATGTATGTGGATCAATGATCTCAGTCAAGTAATTTTGGGAATCTCACTCTTTAAACCCTACCTTTGTCTTTTCTTTTTTTTAATTTCATTGAATCACTTCCATAACTGCAAATCATGATAAATAACAAGCATAACAGAGAAATATGCTGATATCCCGTAGATAACTGAATATCATTAGCATATTTGAGCTAAATGCATGTAGTGTTGAAAATATAATGCAAAGACTTGCAAATAATGGTAGAAATCATGCAAATATCAATCTATAGGCACATTATTTGAGTAAGTTCATAGTGTAAAGGTAGAAATTACTGATGAACGTAAGGCCCCTGAATGGAAAACAACAACACACATCAACCACTAAGTAACGTCAATAGATTATGAACTAATCAACGAAGACTTGGGATCATGAATTCTTTGAATTTATTGTATCTTTCAAGATAAATAAGGGTTGTTGTGTAACTTTTGTTTAGTGTTTGGTTGTGATTAACATCACCATCAATAGAAACTAGTGCTAGAAGGAGGGCCTATTCAATTCATTAGCAGGTTTTGTCTAATTTGATGATAAAGACAGAAAGGTAATACTTGTGTCGATCTGTATTTTAAGTCACATATGCAAAGTTTTGTTGTTTTAAGTTTGTGCACGCTAATCCTTCCCAAGTTTTGACCATAAATATAGCCTTTACAGGAGTATTTCAACTGATCTTTCCAGTAAACCTACCAATTTTCCTTAAAATTAAGAAATCCTGGCCCTCAGGCCAAGTACCAGGTCCAGATCCAGTGGACTCCTTGAAGAATCACTTGTTAAGGGATTTAGACCTAGAACTGTAGACATTTATCACTCTCCTGGTTCTAGTGCATCAGGAGCTTTGCCGGAACGTCCTCCTGTAACTCCTATTGGGTTACAAACAACTACAAGACCACCTGTTACACCTCAGGTCTAACGTCAACTAATCATACCTCAGGTCCAACCTCCATCGGTCACAATGTCATTCTTCACAGCAGAGTCACCTCTGACCTTTAATGCATATCATGCTTTGCCTAAGAATCCTGATAAAATTTGTCCAAAATATCATCCATATTAGGATGCTGATGATCATATCAAAACTTTCAAGGAAGCTTGTTGTAGGGGTAGAATTGAGCATCAAGATGTAGTATGCAGGTTATTTCCATTTTCCTTAGGGGAAGAGGCTTATAACTAGTATATTAGTCTTGGTCAAGGTTCAGTCGGTTCATGGGCTGCCTTGGAAAAAGCTTTTAAGGATAGGTTCAAAGTACCTATAGACCCTTCAATGAACTATCATTTGTTTGCCACAATCAAGAGATTTGAAGGAGAACCTATTTCCAACTTCAATGCAAGGTTCCAAAAGATGCTATCTAAGCTAGTTGCTCCTTATGTTGTAATAGATGAAGCTGCCAGGAGTATATACTACTCAGCTTTAGATCCTTTGACTTCCATGTTTATCAGGAGAGCACATCCTGGTGTCACAACTTTGGCAGGAGCTTTTGAGGAAGCTGTCAAAGTTAGTCAACAGCTAGTTCCTACTCCAACACCAAACATTGCATTTCCAACACTTCCTGGCTATCCTACATATCTTGCTCAACAACAGATTAGTGGAGCCATGATGCCAGCACCTTTGTAGATACCTCCACTCAGTATCATGCCACCACCAAATAGAAATGGCCAAATGTTACAATAGCCAAGACAAACACAAATACCTCAGGATGTGGAACAATCCAACAATAACAATGGATCTTCCTTTTTCAAGCCCCAAACAGAGAATGTAGTGGCCAAGGTTCAGGAAGAGAAAGAAGAAATCAAAGAAATATCAGCACAGTTAAGGAAACTTACTACTGAGGTCACTCATCCGATGAGTCAGAACTTCTATTCTCAACCAAATCAGAATAGAGGCTATGCTAATGACAAACCTAATTATCCTGATAGGGGGTATAACAATACCTACAATAACAATAATGGCAACAACAATCCTTCAAGACAGCCTAGAGTGTGGAACTCTAAACCAAATAATGGTTCTCTGCCATCACCCATAGACAACCAGCCTCCTAGTGAACCTAAACAGACCACAAGAGTTAACCTTGCAGAGGCAGCCCTTACAAATTGGTACAGGATACATAACACCAATGCTCATGCAGAGCTGGATTGTCCTTAATTTTAGATTACTGCCAGTATATTCCAAACTGAAGTATCCAATACTTCAGGAAATCCACATCATGAAGAAGGAAGTGAAATTGTCCCTTGTGGATATGATTCTACCTTAATGCTAGAAAGCTTCACTAATTAGCCCTATCAGCAGACAGTGTCTTCTCACCATAACTATATCTCAACATGTGAAGAATCAGCCATGGCTTTTGAGTCTAATTATGTGTTTCCCTTTGAGGATGAGAATGAGCCATCAAATGAACCTGAAGACGTACATACCTATCAACAACAATATCAGGGTAAGCATAATTACAACCTAAGGAATAACTCAAATAGAACTGTTGGTCCTTTGACCACATCCCTGCCTCCAAACAATGTTAACACTCCACCTGATCCTAAGGCAAGTAATAACCCTGGATTCCCCAAGGTTAATGCTCAATATTTGGCACCACAGAATACAGCACCAAGAACTGTTAATCTACCTCCTGAGTCTGATAAGTTGGTCACTTATCTGACTGATGAAATGAAAAAGTTCAAAGTTAGCCTGCCATTGTCAGAGTTGCTTAAAACCCCTGCTATCAGGAAAGCTTTCATGAAATCATTAGATGATCCTACTCAAAAAAAGGATAGTCATACCTCAGGCCAGTTTGGAAATAAAGATCATCCTGCTAGGGATGTTAATGTTAAACTCAAAGCTCCAGCTATTGTTCAAGCTACGGAGACTTCCCACATGACCTTATATAGAGACAAGAGTGAGTCACCCCCTTTCCTCCTTACCATAAGGATGTTTGGTAAAAATTTGTACAATTGCTTAGTAGATTCAGGAGCATCTACCAATGTAATGCCCATGTCCATGTGCAATGCTATCGGGTTGCATCCTGCTAAGTCATTAAAGAAAGTGACACAATTAGACAAAACAGAGGTGAGTGTGGTAGGAGAACTAACTGGCATTCATATGCAACTGGCATCGGATCCCAGAATTCAGTATTACATTGAGATTCAGGTAGTTGATATACCTGATACATATGGGATGTTACTCAGCAAAGACTGGTCAAAAACTCTTAATGGATACATGTCAACTGATTTTAATCATATGTGGTTGCCCTGGAAGGGGACACCAAATCAAATAAGGATAGATGTTGAGCCTCGCATGAAACACATGATCATTGAATATAACAAAACTAATGAAATCATGTATGTGGATGTGGAACCCGGAGTTTACTCCATCAGACCCCAAACTGCCAGCATAGAGGAGATCCTGATGTTTGATGTCCATGATCATGATGATAACCCTCAGGATGATGAAGTAAATTTAGTTTCTAATTATAATCCTGAGAATGAAATAGAGGTAGATCATTTTAAGAATTTTGAGATGCATTTGTTTAAAGAGGTGCAACGATGTCAGTTGTTAAAAATGCCTGTTCATGATATTCTAATTGATGGATGGTGCAGGTTGCATGATGAGGCACATTCTGAGAAGACTTGTGATGTCTGTTTAGACATGTTGGAACTGGAACTGGCATACAGTGAAGCATCTTCATCATCATCCACGGTAAGTTCTGTAGACAGTGATAGTGATATTGATTTTTGTTTGTCTTCTGCAGAAATAAGAGAATGCACATATCAAGATGAAAGTTCTATTCAGATGGCAGAAGAGATTCTGGTATGCAGCTAGAGTAATTCTAAAAGCAAGAAGAAAATCACCACAGGGAGTGATTGTTTAGTAGAATCAGATTATGAGTTATCTGATGAAGATAGGGGCAGTAATCTATCCAAATTTGAAGAGTATTTATCAAAAGAGATCCAAAAGATGACACAGCAGCAGAGATCTCCACAGGATGTCTTGATTGAAGGTTGGTGCAGGTTACATGAAGCACCTCATTCAAAAACTGCTTGTTCATTGTGTCTGCATATTCTCAAAAGGCAGACGTTGCCTAGTCCAGAAGATTTTCTTCTGAGGATAAAAAGAAAGAGGAAATATCAACTTCACATAAGGTGGAAAAGGTGAAGTTTGAGAAAGCTGAGACACCAAAATTAAAGTGGATATCAAATGGTGCAGCTGCCAGAGCGAAAAAGAAGAAAGAAGGCCCAGGAAAACCTTTAATTGAAGACAAGCCATGGATCCTCAGATTTGATGGATCCAAGTCAAAGCAAGGAGTTGGAGTAGGAGTAGATCTTATTGATCCATCTAGAAAATCCTACTTAGCAGCATACAGATTGCAGTTCTCATGTACAAACAATGTGACAGAGTATGAAGCTGTAATTCATGGGATACTGTTTGCACTTAGAAAAAAAGTTAAAATATTGCATGTCTATGGGGACTCAGAATTGGTTGTGAGACAGGTAAGAGGTATATACTCTTGCAATTATAGGAAGTTGTCCAATTACAGACACAAGGTGTGGGACTTGATAGAAGATTTTGATGCATTCAATATCACCCATGTACCCAGAAAATAAAATCACAGGGCAAATGCCTTAACCCAGGCTGCAAGTACTCTAGAACCACTGTCCATATCTGGTTTAAAAAGATTCTCAGTTGAATTAGTATCAACACCTTCTATGCCAGATAATGTAACTAATCTTCAAGTATTTGATGATGATCAGCATATATTGGATTTTATTTCCAACAGAGATGTTTTTGAAGCACAGATCATAGATGAAATAAATACAGATCGCGTCTGGGAAGAAGAAGAAATCATGGAGTTGCCTAGTAATAGAATTCCTAAGGGAATGATAGAACTTGAAAGAGCATTCGATCTAGACAACATGCTGAAATGACAGGATCTCCCAAAGGCTGATGGAGGACAGTACTCACAGGTCAATATTGGACAAAATAATGAAAGAAGAAACGTTTTGATTGGGAAGGTCTGCACAGAGGAGGAGTTGGAAGGAATAACCCAGGCTCTCAAGGATTATATCCATGTCATTGCCTGGACCTATGACGAGTTAAAAACCTACGACACATCAGTCATCACTCATACAATACCTTTGAAGCCAGACGTCAAGCCTTTCCGACAGAAACAAAGACCCATCAACGCTTTACTGGAGCCCATTATTTTCAAAGAGGTTAAAAGGCTGCTTGATGCCAGGATCATATTTCCTGTGAGACATTCCACATGGGTGGCAAATCTGGTCCTAGTATGGAAAAAGAATGGCGACATCAGATTGTGTGTAGACTTCAGAAACTTAAATCGAGCTTCTAAAAAAGATAATTATCCTTTGCCTTCTTTGGATGAAGTCCTGCAAATTGTAAATGGTGCCAAGATGATGTCATTTCTAGATGGTTTCTCTGGTTATAACCAAGTGATGGTGGACAAAATTGACAGATTGAAAACCGCATTCACCACAAAGTGGGGGATCTTCGCCTACAGGCGCATGCCGTTTGGATTAATAAATGCTGGGGCAACGTTTCAACGAGCAATGGACATAGCCTCCAGAGGCTTGATTGGTAAATCCATAGTCATATACTTGGATGACTTAACATTTTTCTCTAAAGATAGGGGAAACCATGTAGAGGACCTGAGAAAGGTGCTAAAGAAATGTGAGCAATACGGGATATCCCTAAACCCTAAAAAGTGCATATTGGGGTAACCACAGGGAAGCTATTGGGCCACCTAATAACAGAAAGTGGGGTCATCATTGACCCTGATAGGGTGGAATCAATCATGAAGATACAGCTTCCTGGAAGCAAGAAGGAGCTCAAATCTTACTTTGGTAAGATTAATTTTGTTAGGAAATTTATCACTGGCTTTGCAGAAATTGTCAGACCCTTGAACGCCATGCTCAAGAAGGATGCTAAAATTGAATGGACACCTGAAGCTAGAGCAGCTTTTGAAGATATTAAAAAATCCATATCTAATGCTCTAATTCTGGTCAGTCCAGATTATACCAAAGACTTCTACATTTACTCATTTGCTTCAGAACATACATCTGCAGCAGTATTAACACAGAGAAATGGGGCCAAGGAAGAAAAGCCTATAACCTTCATGAGCTGGCCTTTCAGAGATGCAGAGCTCAGATACATGGATGTTGAAAGACAGGCGCTTGCTCTGGTTTGAGCAGTTAATAAATTCAGGCATTACATTCTGAGAAGTAAGGTGATTTGATGTAGTACCTGATGCAACGGTAAAGATGTTATTAATGCAAAGTGAACCAGGTGAAAAAAGAGCTAAATGGATCACTGTCCTCCAAGAGTATGATATGGACATTACACCCATGAATTTAGTGAGAGGACAGGATTTGAGCCAGATGATATCAGAGATTGATCCTAATATCATGAGCCAGCAGTATGTCGTAAATGCAAAGAATGATGGAGAACGGTACTCAGACATCAGACACATCCTGATTACTGGAAGATACCCTTCAAGACTGCAAGCCTCACAGAGGAGAGCCTTGAAGATAAGGTCACAAAAATAGATGATAAAAGGAGGAGTCCTTTTCAAGAAAAACTATGAGGGGATATACCTAAGGTGCTTGGAAAGATCAGAAGCAGATAGGGTGCTAACAAAATTGCATGATGAATTTAGGACTGCACATGGATCATCCTTAGCCACCACTCATGCTATCCTTAGGGTAGGGTATTATTGGCCCACAATTTTTAAAGATACTGCTGAACACATCAAATGCTGTCATATGTGTCAGGTTGCTGCAAACAGGGAAAAATATGCTACTCAACCTTTGCAGTCGGTGATGGAGATGCGCCCATTTGCTCAATGGGGAATGGACTTCATAGGACCTGTCAATCCTCCATCATCTTCAGGCCACAAGTATGTTTTAACTATTACTGATTACTATACCAGGTGGACTGAAGTTGTCAGCAGTAAGACATGCAATGCTGAGGATGTCATCAGGTTTTTGGAAAGTAATATAGTGACCAGGTATGGAGTTCCATATGCTTTAGTATGTGATAATGGGTCTGCTTTTACTTCAATTAAACTATCAAGTTAGGCTTTTGATTATGCGATCATCTTGAAATTTTCCTCAAACTACTATCCCCAAGGGAATCGATTAGCAGAATCCACAAACAAGAACCTATTAAACATCATAAAGAAATTGACAGAAAAGAACCCAAGGGAGTGGAACACTTTATTAAAGTATGCCTTGTGGGTAGATAGAACCAGGAACAAGGCTACATTAGGAAATTCTCCTTTTCATCTAGTGTATGGGGTGGATCCTATCCTCCCTGTTAACCTAAGAATTCCTACATTATAGTTTGCACAAGAATACCTAGGCATAGATAATAAACAAGAGGTCAGATTACTTCAATTGATGAACCTAAAAGAAAAAAGAAGTGAAGCAATTGAACAATTTGCCAAACATCAGGCTATTGTCAAACGTTGGTTTGACAAAAGAGCCCGAATTAAGGCTTTCAAAATCTCAGATTTGGTCCTGATGTGGGACAAAGCACATGAAAGGAAAGGAGATCATGGTAAGTTTGATAAACTCTGGATAGGTCCCTTTCAAATTTCTAAAATTTTGGGAGACAGCACCTACAGGCTTAAGACCTTAACTGGTGAGAATGTTCCATTACCAGTTAATGGACAGTTTCTCAAACACTATTTTCAAGCCTGAAGTAGTGCCATAACAGCCATGTGTATCATAGTGTACATTTCTTGTATACTTGTTTGTACAGTCTGCTTGTTTTGGCTTGTTTTGTTGTTTCCTCAGCAGGGATCTTTATTTTGATTTAGAGTAAGAAGAAGCAGACTAACAACCACTAAAAACAATAGAAAATTTAGAACATTCAGGTTAATTATCTGAAATTTATGCATAACTTGTTATGACTGTCATGAATGTAGAAAGTTTTTTAACTTTGTGAAATTTTGTATTCAATAACTGTGAGTTGAGTGTTCAAGGAAGGTTTCTCACAATGACACGCCTAAAATCCTTGGGTTTGTTGAACTTACCAATGTAGCTATCAGGTGAAAAATCTGAGGTCACCCTTGCTACCATTACAATTCTCAGCTTAATTTCAGCAAGTGACCACTCCTTGCATCATGAAGTTACAAATGTAATATCTTATGAAGTTCTATCAAATACAAAAAAAAATGAATAAAATAGATTTTAATGAAAATCTAGATTAAGCCATCTAAGTAACTCTATTGGGGCTATAGACGCTTGCTGGCAGTGGGGCTCTACTTAGGAGAATTGTAACGATAACCTTGTCGGGGCTATGGACGCCTGCTGACAGCAAGGCTCTATCCAGTTGGCTATGAGGGAATGACATCAACTATGTAGTCTAATGTCAGTCACTGGTTTGTTCAACTAATTTTCAAAATGAGGATAATTAATCAGGTGCACCCACTTAAACTGGAAGGAAAATTCATGCACCTTATTGAATACATTGAGTCTCAAGTTGGATAATGATTTACAGAAAAGATAGTTGAAAGTTATGAATTTATTTCATTTAGTTTTCTTTAATGGTTTGAATTTAATTGTTTTGTTTGGTTGCTAGTTGTTGTGATGTTCACAACACGCCCAATTTTACTCCTTAGCAAAATGAAGACCCCTGCTGTGGCTTTTTGCTTTTTGCTTGTGTGTGTTGTTCTCCTTGGTGGTAAAGGGAAAAAGAGAGTGAATAATACAAACCTTGTTGAAAATAGAGAAATTTTGCATTAAGTGCCAGGGCAGAGTACAGGTGAATTCCTTGTCAAAAATGAACAGGGGTTGCTTTTTGAACCATCTTAAAATTCACTATATTTTGCAAGTTATGAGTATTTTGGTAAAATGTACAAGGGAAGGGTTTGTTGTTGCATATACAATGTCTTTTGTATATCGGCTTGCATATACAAGGCCCTTTGTATACAAGTTCGCTTGTATACAAAGTCCTTTGTATATCGCTTTCCATATACAAAGTCGTTTGTATATGCAAGGTCGTTTTTATACATAATCGCAGGGGTTTGTATATCGGGTTGCATATACAATGGTCTTTGTATGTTAGGTCGTTGTATGTTGCACATACAAAGTTGTTTGTATGTTTTTATACTTGTATGCATTTGCTAACGTTCTATTTGTACATGCAGGTTGGACCTGACGCAATTATAAGTCGAAATGAATATTTTGTTAGGTCCGTCGAATGTATGTTTTTAGTTTGTATGTTTGAAAGTACTAAATATACAAAGTGGATATACAACAGGTTATATACAAGCCGTGGACCCGAAAAGTTTGTAAAACAGGGTTAATTCCTTGTATGTATGCGGGCTTGTATATTGGTGAGATACAAAGGATATATACAAGCCACGGACCCGAAGAGTTATTAAAGATGGTTAAGTCGTTGTATGTTTTGTGCAATGTATATATATTGCATACATTACGATATACATTGCTTTGTATACAAGCGTCGGAACTAAAAAAGTTATTAAGTAGGAAGTAATGCTTGTATATTTTGCGCCTTGTATGTATGTTTAGAAACATACATTGCTTTACATACAAGCCGGATTTCAAATGGAATTAAAACTCGATATATGCAATGCATCATATCCGAATGGATATCAAAAAATGCATTGCATTATATACATGTCTTGGAATAGAAAAATAAATAGACTACGGTTTATAAAAGGTGACAAGTCCGAATGTACATACAAATGTGTTTGTATGTATTGAGCCAAGATACAAAGCAAAATATACAAAGGCCAGACGCGAATGGAATTTTAAATTTTGGGAATGCTTTGCATGTTTGCTACGACTGTATATTCAAAACATACATTTGCAATATACAAGGATTTAAGCATGCGAAACGGCGGGAAAGCAAAGCGAAGGGATTTTAGAGCTATTTTAAGCACCTGATGCATGTTTTTGGTCAACGATGGTTGACTCAGCCATTGTTGACAATGTATATGCATTTAGACATGCGTTTGCTCACAGATGCTAAATATTCATAGCCCGATATCTGTGTTTGCACATTCTGGGCCTGATTTAATATAAATGTTTATTTTCCTGCTATGTTTTAAATATGATGATGCTTAATTTATGTCTGTTTGCAAGCTGTAGGAGGTGAAACTTAAAGGCGGATCAGATTACCAGGTGAAACTTAAAGGTGGACCAGACCACCAAGCGAGTGAAAAGAGATAAGGATGGTGATGAGAAGTGATATGCAGGTGAAACTTAATGGCGATGACATCACAAAAGGCAGATCAGATCACCAAAGAAGCAACAGAAGATATTTCGGTGGTTATTAGGGTTTCCAAAGCAGGATCTTTACGCAGCAGTAAAGATATGTTGCTCAGAGTTTTTTGGGCGGGGATTTATTTTCCACCGCCAATTGACTAGGGTTTTGGGCACCATATTGGGGATAAATCAGAAATATAGATTGAGCCCCTTTATTGTACAGAAGAGAGGTCAATATTCTAAATCTGACCTATAACAATTCCATGTAAGAGATCATATTACTGAGACAATAAGGACTGAACTGTTGAAATGTCAAGGTTCTTTTCTTAGATCATTGTAAATATAATTGTTTTAAAGCATACTGAATGGAGATGAAGCTTCAGATTACATCCTGATTGTAAACTTTACGTAATCTTCAAGTTGATTTTTGGATATGTACTGGTGAATGTTGTGTTCAATAGAAGCGCTTTCATTTCATTGCATGTTGTTGTCAACTTTTCCTTGGAAGATTTGCACTGGATCATGCGAATTTGTGGAATGTCCTGGTGAAGTATGATTCTAGTTTTTCTTCTCTTCATTGTTGTATAGGAATATGTATGTGGATCAACGATCTCAGTTAAGTAATTTTGGGAATCTCACTCTTTAAACCCTACCTTTGTCTTTTCTTTTTTTTAATTTCATTGAATCACTTCCATAACTGCAAATCATGATAAATAACAAGCAGAATAGAGAAATATGATGACATCCCATAGATAACTAAATATCATTAGCATATTTGAGCTAAATGCATGTAGTGTTGAAAATATCATGCAAAGACTTGCAAATAATGGTAGAAATCATGCAAATATCAATCTATAGGCACATTATTTGAGTAAGTTCATAGTGTAAAGGCAGAAATTACTGATGAACGTAAGGCCCCTGAATGAAAAATAGCAACAAACATCAACCACTGAGTAGCGCTAGTAGATTATGAACTAATCAATAGAGACTTGGGATCATGAATTCTTTGAATTCATCGTATCTTTCAAGATAAATAAGGGTTGTTGTGTAACTTTTGTTTAGTGTTTGGTTGTGACTAACATCGCCATCAACAGTTAGGCGTATCCTAGAATGCAATCAATCTTAAATCTCTTGATTGTGGGAAAACAATTGGAAACAAAAGAGGAAGGAAATCCTTGCAGGAATTGAGATTGAAGGATGGAGAGGTGGAAGGTCAGACTAAAATTGCGTCACTGTTAGCATCTGGGAAGGGAGTTCCCCTTCTCTAGGAGCCATGAGGCTCTTATCGTGGAATGTTAGGGTCCTAAGTGCCCCTAACAAGCAATGCTTGGTCAAGCATCAGTGCTCTGTGATCAATGCAGATATGGTATTGATTCAGGAAACCAAAATGACCAAAGAAGAACTACAATCTTTTGTTAAAAAGCTCAGTAATTGGAAAGGGGAAGCTTCTCAAGCGGAAGTAGCTTCAAGAGGCTTGGCGATCCTATGGAAGAATAGTGTGATAGGCTTTGATTTGTTGGTTGAAAGCAGATTCTGGATAGCTGGAGGAGTTCAAAGTGTGAATTCCAATCTGAAATGCATCCTAATAAATGTATATGGCCCCACCCCCATCCAAAAAAAAGAGAGAGGTATAGGAAGAACTAGATAACTTCATTTATAACAATTCCTCATCGCAAATAATCATTGGGGGAGATTTTAATGCAATTTTGCATCCCTCAAATAAATTTGGAGGCCTTTTAGGACTGGGACAGTCTCATATGGACTATAAGGATTGGGTTAGAAGAAATAACCTTTTTGAAATAGTAACGGACCAAGGGAAATATACTTGGAATAATAGAAGGATGGGGTTCAGCTTCATCCCTAAAAATTTGGATAGATTCCTTTTATTTGGGGACCTTTCAGTATTTAAAGGTGGCTATTATTCCATGCTCATGCTTAGATTATTACCCAGTGGCCTTGGATATTATTGGGGAATCCAAACTAGTGGGAAGTCCATTCAAATTCGAAAGGATGTGGATGAGGGACAAGGATTTTTTCAACCTCATTAATCAGTGGTGGTCGGAGGAGTAGTTCTCAGGGTCCAAACTATTTTGTGTAGTATCCAAGTTGAAAGCCGATAAGCAAAAGTTGTTGAAATGGCATAGGGAGCATTCAAAGACATTTTTTCTAAAAAGCTCAAAATTGAGGATGAATTAGATCAGCGTAATACTCAGGTCATAGCTGAAGGCATGGATCAATCTAGCTTCTTGGATGAAAAGCGGTTGCTAAATAAGTATGAAGACATTCTGGCCAACGAGGAAACCTTTTGGAGACAAAAATCTCGAGAGTTATGGCCGAAGGTAGGGGACAATAAATCTAAATTCTTTCATAATGCTACTAAGCAGAGATGTTCCTTCAATCGGATCCTAAAGGTCACAAGTAATGATGGGAACTTCATTGAAAACCCAAAGGAAATTTGTAACACCCACTCATATTTAACAGATTATAAACTTACATTTAACAAAATTTCAGCAAAAAGAATAACTAACTATTATAGTATCGAATGAAATAAAATTCAAATATTACAACTAACTTTCATTTTCAGCTGAAATAATCTTTCTAACAAAATACATATAATTAAAATAAATTAACTAACTTCCTTTAACGAAATTCAAATATTAAGGTAAGAAGAGAGATTAATAAAAGTCCAACTTGAATAGTTTCCTACTGATTTGTTTGCAGATCCTCGCCTGGATTTTGGAAAAAGGAATAGCAACAAGGGTTTTATCCACCCAACCAAGACCAACTAGTCTCCCATGCTTCTTCAACTAAAGAAACCCGACTCTTCATGAGGGTGATTAACGAGGAATCTAATAACATCAATATTGCCTCTAAGCCTGGTGTCAAGAACATATACCTCCTGATCGATCTTTTCCCTATAGGTACCTCCTAACTAGAAAGATCACTCTGACCAGTGGTATATCTTTACTTGATAGCTGACAGATGCCTATACTGCATCGTACCTTGGCCAAGGATTTCTAATATATATATCTGACACTACTATGTCATCAACATTCACATTGACATTATTTGATATGTTTCTTTTTGTTTACAGGTTTGGACAAACATGTATAATCCGCTTGACATGCTTACAGATTTATAAGAGATTCAACATATGAACATTTAGATAGAAAAGGTATCCTTTAACTTAGTGACCGAAGTCAAACCCCACAATGAGAGCATGGTATGTATATTTATGTATATAGGTGCGAAGGCAAATACTTCTGCAGTTTTCAAAGATTTGGAATTAAAAGACACATACGGATTCAGGAGATTCATGCATGAATCGTAGATTAGAAATTACAAAGAAACATAAAGAATTATAATCTTGAACAGCTACGGCCATCCAAAAATGTATTTCTATCCATCACATGATCTATAATATACTGAAAGGAGACATTGTCTTACCCAATTAAACTTTTGCAAGTCGAAGTTGAGAAATAAGTGACTGCAAGGATAGTTTCTTATTGACAGACTGGTTCTTGCTATCGCTCCAATGATATTAATTCGGCAGAGTAAGTAGAGTATGAAGCTCATGCACAAGGAAAATATGATTTGGATTTCTAAGTTGCAGCGACGAGATCACTCAAAGAATGCTATCAATCACTCCCTAAACCTGCAAATGATTTCTTGAAAAAAGGTGCGAATGCTCTTATGAAAAAGGTGTGAATGCTCTTATGAAAAAGGTGTGAATGTTGTGCTTCAAGATTGAGTAAAGAATGCAATGAAAAGGATGAAATCCAACAATATATGCCGCCCACTCCTTTCCCCGTCCACATGCAAGAAGGAACATTTCCTTCTTGCGTGCAGACGGAGTGGGGAGTTACATACAAGACTCTAGCTCGCACACCACTAAGCGCTCCTCATGAGGTAAGTTGACAATACATAATATTTAATATACATAAGGAAATAATTCTTACCAACTTGAAATATATACTTATAGGTATGTGCCTTGGTCAAGGCTACGATGATATAGTCATCTAAACTTAGACTTAGACAATATTGATGTTTTCCAATTCTCGTAACCACTCTCTCCCTGTTGATATCCCTTTTTCCTTGTCGCTTGATTTGTCCTGCAACACTTCGACAATTAATTAAGCTTAAATTATTTCCTTGATACGAACATTTATATATATAATATTCATACATCCATTCTCACATATAATTGAAAAATATTTGCATATAAAAGAGAATCATTCTCACATAATTATATACCTTATTCAACGAATAAATTCATATTCGCATGAAAGCTGTTATACACAACTAACAACATAAACAACATTTCATTGTTCAGTAGAAGGGGATGTAACATATTCTTCCCCTTAAGAATCATCGTCCTCGATGATTATTTATTAATATATATATATCAAAATTTAACAACATAGTCTCACATAAGTCTTAATTGTTTGGGAATAAATAAGGGAATTTTTTATGAATCTCATCATAATCTTCCCAGGTGGCATTCTCTTCTAAATACTGGTCCCACTAGACCTTACATTGTACCACCTCGCGATTACGTAAGTGCAGCTTACATATCTCGAGTACTCAGAGTGGCTCTATAGTGATCACCCCAGGTCCCGTACCTGGAATGATTTCCAATCAATCATATGTTCAGAGTCTGCATAATATTTCTTGAGATAGGAAACATGAAATACATTGTGAATTCTGGCAAGAGCTGGAGATAGAGCAATTCTGTATGCCATAAAATTGATAATTTCTAGAACTTCAAAAGTTCCCACATATCTTGGGGCTAACTTAGAGGCTTTCCCAAATTTTATAGAGCTTTTCTATGGTTTTACCCATAAAAGAACTTTTTCTCCCACTACAAACTGTCTGGGAATACGTTTTACATCAGCATAACTCTTTTGTCGATCATTGGCTTCTTTCAATCTCTGCCTGATTATTCTTACCTGCTCTTCCATTTCTTGAAGCATTTTAGGTCCTAGAATGATCCTGTCTTCCCACCTATTCCAACTTATAGGGGTTCTACATTTCCTACCATACAGGGCTTCAAAAGGTGCCATTTTTATTGCTGATTGATATGAGTTGTTATAAGCAAATTCTACGAAGGGTAGACATTCCTCCCACCTGTATTGCTGATCCATACAGTACATTCTAAGTAGATCTTTTAAAATTTGATATATCATTTCTGTCTAACCATCTGTCTCGAGATGATAAGTTGTACTAATATTTAACTGAGTCCCCAAGGCTGAAAATAAGATCTGCCAAAATCTGGATGTCATTCTGGCATCTCTATCTGATATGATCTTTTTTGGTATTCCATGGAGATGAAAATTTTCCTATACAAATTTTCGTGCGATCACTGGTGCCCCATCTGTCAAATTCCCTGATATGAAATGTGCCACTTTGGTGAGCTTGTCCACTACCACCAATATGGCATTATGTCTATTCCTAGTCAAAGGTAAACCTTGTACAAAATCCATGCTAATAATTTTCCATTTCCAATCAGGTACGCTATGAGGCTAAAGTAATCCTGCTGGATGCTGATGCTCTACCTTGACCTTCTGACATTCTAAACATCCTACCACAAATCTTGTTGCATCCTTTTTCATTCCTTTCCAAAAATACAACGGTTTGACGTTGGCCATCATCTTGGTTACTCCTGGGTGTCCTGAATATGGTGCAGTGTGTACTTCTTTCCATATTGTTTTCCTTAACTCAGAAGACTTTGGAATATACATACTACCTTTAAATCTCAAAAGCCCATCTGCTTCAATGTGAAAACTTTCATATTTAGGCTCCTATGGATTTGACTGCAGAGCTTCTCAAACTTGCAAATAATATTCATCTTCATTTAGTTTCTTAATCACCTATGTTCTAAAATTAGTGTTGATTGACGCCATTGCCGTTATATGCTTCCGTCGACTCAATGCATCAGCTACCCTATTTTCCTTGCCCTTAATGTAACTGATCTTGAAATCATAATCTGCAATTAACTCCATCCATCTTCTCTGGTGAGCATTTAGATTGGGTTGTGTAAATATGTACTTTAAACCTTGATGATCTAATTTAAGTTCAAAAGTTTTTCCTAATAGATAATGTCGCCACATTTGCAGGGCATGAACAATAGCTGCTAACTCTAAATTGTGGGGTGCATAATTTTGCTCATATTGTTTCAATTTCTGAGATTCATAAGCCACTACCTTTCCTTATTGCATTAACACTCCGCCTAATCCATCTCCTGACACATCTGTTATAACTACAAAACGACCATTATGATCTAGTACTATCAATATTGGGGCAGTTGTTAATTTTTCCTTTAATAGGTTAAACACCTCTTGACATTTTTCAGTCCATTTGAATCTTTTTCCTTTTCTTTGAAGAGAGGTAATGGAATGAGCAATTCTAGAAAAATGTCTAACAAATCTTTTGTAGTACCCATCTAATCCCATGAAACTTCTAACTTCAAGAACATTCTTCAGTACTAGCCAATCCACTATAGCTTTTATCTTAGCAGGATCCACTGCAATTCCCTTAGTTGATATTATATGCCCCAAATACTGTATCTCTTTCTGGAAGAAGGTATATTTTGACAATTTTCCATGTAGTTTATGCTCCCTTAACCATTGAAGAACTATTTGAAGGTGTTGAAGGTGCTCTTCCTCATTTTTGGAGTAGATAAGAATGTCATCTAAGAATACCAATACAAACTTATCCAAGCAATCTCTGAAAACACTGTTCATTAAATTCATGAACACGGCTGGGCCATTGGTGAGCCCAAATGGTAGAACTGTGAACTCATAGTGTCCATATCTAGTTCTGAATGTCGTCTTATGAATGTCTTCCTCTTTTAACCTGAGATGATGATATCCTGACCTCAAATCTATTTTTGAGAATACTGCAGCCCCTTTCATTTGATCAAATAGTTAATCTATTCGAGGTAAGGGATATTTGTTATTGATAGTGAGCTTATTTAACATTTGGTAATCTATACATAAACAAAGAGTCCCATCCTTCTTTTTAACAAAAATCACTAGGGCACCCCATGGTGAAACACTCAGTCGTATCAAACCCTTATCCAGTAATTCCTGTAATTGTGCCTTTAGCTCCACCAGCTCTAAGGTGGTCATACGGTAAGGTACTTTTGAAATAGGTTTGGCCCCTGGTACTAGATCAATGGCAAAATCAAATATTCTTCTAGGTGGTAACCCAGGTAGTTCCTTGGGAAATACATCTTGATATTCCCGAAGATAAGGGTATTTTTCAATGAAGGTCCCTTCCTCATCTTTAATTTCCATTTTCCTCTTCCTATTATGGGAATGCTCTATTCCTTCATTGACCGCTTCCATCTTGATGACAAACAATTTGCATCCTTTCCTTCTATGTCTTTTCAGCTACATAGCCAAAATTTATCGCACCTTAACTTCTTGTTGTTTCCCTTGAATCCTCACTGGGTTCCCTGAATCATCCATACATTCTACTATCTTAGCATAACAGTCGACCTTAGCCCTATGTTCTTTCAACCAATTCATTCCAATGATCACATCATAGGAACCCAGAGGTGCTACGTAAAGGTTGACCTCTGTAGTGAAGTCTGGAAATTCAATCTTGGCTTCAACCAGACATTGCTCTACCCGAGGTCTCGTCTGATTAGCATATTCAACCATCCATGATTTAGCCATATACCTAGTTCTTTTAGGGAACCTTCCCAGTAACTTAGGTGATATAAAACATTCCATGGCTCTAGTGTCTATTAAAATAGTTATTGGGTTACCATAAAGCATACCTGGAGTTTCTATGGTAGCAACCTGGTACTCTGCTTATCTATTGTCAACTGCTGCATGAATTATTTGTTGAAAAACGGTCTGTTGAGGTGGTAGAGGCTTCCGCTGCTACTATCCTTACTAGTTCTTAGAGGGACATTGATTTGCGTAGTGCTCACCTCTACAATTGAAACATCCTCCGAGCGATCCCTTCTTTTCAGTACTTTTACTAGTGTGGTTTTCTTCCTTCTGGGGGTTGTAATTATTCTTTTTAAACTGGTTATTCTTGTACCCCTTCTTTTTGAAATTTTGCTGTGACTGTTCCCACTTACCCTTGTTATGCTTCCTGTCCCTGAAGGAATCATCTTTCTTCAATCTCTGTTCTTGCCGAACAGCTTTCTCGTAAGCCTCATCCATAGTCTGAGGCGCCAAAAAATCTACTGGTCCTCCAACATGATTGTTTAGCCCAATTATGAACTTTCGTACTCAAAAGTTTTCATCCTGCTAGTATTGTGGAACATATTTGAGTAAACAGGTATATTTCTCCCAATACTCATTGACAGTTAGGGGTCCCTGCCTGAGGTTTTTAAAATCTAACAGTTTTTTATCATAAAATAACTGCAGGAGCCATCTTTGTTGGAATATCTTCACAAATTGATCCCATGACACATCAACCACTGCCAATCCCATTTCATCCCTTTTGTTTTCCCACCATGTGGCAACTTCTCCTGCCAACTGGTAGGCTTCCCATGTTGCTTTAGAGTTATCAAAATAATCTCGAAGTTCAAAATACTTGTCCATGTCCGTCAGCCATGCCTCTGCAGCATCTCCCGAAGTAGAGCCTTCAAACTTAGGAGGTTTTATCTTTTTCATATCTTTGGCTAACTCATCGGCCAGTCTACTTCTCTTGTATCCCATACTTAAGGTTTTTAAAATATCTTCATGCGGGTCACTTTTATTTTTAGACCTCTCATCTCTAGCTTCAGATTGCCCTTCTACCTTTTTCTCTAGGTGGGCTAATCTAGCCTGAGTTGCTTTCATCATACTCAATATATGATCTAGTTTATCCATGGAGTTATTGTCCTGATCTTCTCTGAACTCATTTCCAGAATTTTCCATTCCAATGAAGTTCCTAAAGAAATTAAGAGTTTTAATTAGTTTTTGGTTATTTTTGGTTGTCATCCAGTAGTTTTCACAATGAATTAAGGAGTCTTCCTCTTTGCATAAAATTATTTTTAACTCAAGTCAAATACAAATAGCTCAAAAAAAAATTTAATTCATTTGAAGAAAAAGACTATCACTCCCTGTGATAGATTCATTAATAATCACAAAATTTCTATCACTTCCTGTGATAGAATTATTGCATAATACAAAATTTTTCATCACTCCCTGTGATAGATTTGTTTCAATTCAATACAAAATGGTCATCACTTTCTGTGATTAGTTTTCTGAATCTTTTTCATCATCAGTGATAGGTTCCTCCTAATCACTAAATTCTAAAAATGGAATAAATCTGTATCCAGGAGTCGAAACTCAATCTCCTTCAGATGTTTCTGGTTTAGTGTGGTCTTTAAATTTGGTCTTGTTTATGTCTGCAATTATGGCAGACTTCACCTTCTCTTTTCGAGAGACTGTCCATTCTCTTCTCTCCTTCCGAAGTCTTTTTAGAGCTTCGGCTATCGTTTCTGAATCTGCTAGAGGAGAACAACTTGAATAATCATAACGAAGTCTGATCTTCCATAGTCAAATAGATATAGGGTCACAAATCTTTTTCTGGGGTGTTTTTCTTATCAAAACCATCCTGAAGAAAATATCAATAACTATTTTCAATGTTCTAAGCATGATGAGCCCCAAGGTTCAATGTGGAACTTGGTAGCTCTGATACCATATGTAACACCCACTCATATTTAACAGATTATAAACTTACATTTAACAGAATTTCAGAAGAAAGAATAACCAACTATTATAGTATCGAATGAAATAAAATTCAAATATTACAACTAACTTTTATTTTCAGCTGAAATAATCTTTCTAATAGAATACATATAATCAAAATAAATTAACTAACTTCCTTTAATGAAATTCAAATAGTAAGGTAAGAAGAGAGATTAAGAAAATTACAACTTGAATAGCTTCATGTTGATTTGTTTGCAGATCCTCCTCTGGATTTTGGAAAAAGGAATATCAACAAGGGTTTTATCCACCCAACCAAGACCAACTGGTCTCCTGTGCTTCTTCAATAGAAGAAACCCGACCCTTCACGAGGGTATTGCCTCTGAGCCTAGTGTCAAGAACCTATACCTCCTGATCGATCTTTTCCCTATAAGTACCTCCTAACTGGAAAAATCACTCTAACCAGTGGTATATCTGTACTTGATAGCTGACAGATGCCTATACTGCATCATACCTTGACCAAGGATTTCTAATATATATATCTGACACTACTGTGTCATCAGCATTCACCCTTTCTTGGCATTGACATTATTTCATATGTTTCTTTTTGTTTATAGGTTTGGACAAACAACATGTATAATCCACTTGACATGCTTACAGATTTATAAGAGATTCGGCATATGAACATTTAGACAAAAAAGGTATCATTTAACTCAGTGACTAAAGTCAAACCCCACAATGAGAGCATAGTATGTATATGTGTGTATATGTATATATATAGGTGCGAAGGCAAATACTTCTGCAGTTTTCAAAGATTTGGAATTAAAAGACACATACGGATTCAGGAGATTCATGCATGAATCGCATATTAGAAATTACAGAGAAATAGAAAGAATTATAATCTTGAACAACTACGGCCATCCAAAAATGCATTTCTATCCACCGCATGATTATCTATAATATACTAAAAGGAGACATTGTCTTGCCTGATTAAACTTTTGCAAGTCGAAGTTGAGAAATAAGCGACTGCAAGGACAGTTTCTGATTGAGGGACTGGTTCTTGCTATCGCTCCAATGATATTAATTTGGCAGAGTAAGTAGAGTATGAAGCTCATGCACAAGGAAAATATGATTTGGATTTCTGAGTTGCAGCGACGAGATCACTCAAAGAATGCTCTCAATCGCTCCCTAAACCTGCAAATGATTTCTTGGAAAAGGGTGCAAATGCTCTTATGAAAAAGGTGTGAATGATGTGCTTCAAGATTGAGTAAAGAATGCAATGAAAAGGATGAACGCCAACAATATATGCCACCCACTCCTTTCCTTGTTCGCATGCAAGAAGGAATTTTTCCTTCTTGCATGCAAACAGAGTGGGGAGTTACATACCAGACTCTAGATCGCACACCACTAAGCACTCCTCATGAGGTAAGTTGACAATATATAATATTTAATATACATAAGGAAATAATTCTTACCAACTTGAAATATATACATATAGGTATGTGCCTTGGCCAAGGCTACGATGATATAGTCGTCTAGACTTAGACTTAGACAATATTGATGTTTTCCGATTCTTGTAACCACCCTCTCCCTGTTGATATCCCTTTTTCCTTGTCGCTTGATTTGTCCTGCAACACTTCGACAATTAATGAAGGTTAAATCATTTCCTTGATATGAACATTTATATATATAATATTCATACATCCATTCTCACATATAATTGAAAAATATTCGCATATAAAAGAGAATCATTCTCACATAATTATACACCTTGTTCAACGAATAAATTCATATTCACATGAAAGCATTTATACACAACTAACAACATAACCAACATTTCATTGTTCAGTAGAAGGCGATGTAACAAAATTGCAGAAAGTACGGTTAGGTACTTCCAAAACATCCTGAATAATTATGAAGGATCAGATCTTAGGAATCATAACGAAGTCATAAGAAACATCCCCAAATTGGTCAGCGAGGAGCAAAACAAAATGCTTACTGAGAAGTTCTCTAAGGAGGAGGTCAAGCTAGATTTGAATCAAATGCATCCGAACAAAGCCCCCGGGCCGAATGGGTTTCCTACATGTTTTTTTTAGAAGTGCTGGCAAACAATAGGGTAGGAGGTGTTAGAGGCCTTGGAGGCAGCTTATCATTCAGGTAGATTCTTAAAGGAGATTAATAATACCTTTATAGTCCTCGTCCCAAAGAAAAAGAATCCGAGTTGCTGGGATGACTTCCAGCCCATTTCATTATGCAACACTTTATACAAACTCTTGGCCAAAACCACAGCTAATAGGGTCAAGAAAATTCTACCAATGATCATTTCAAAGGAGCAAACGGGCTTTGTCCCCAATAAATCAATACTAGACGGTGTCATCATAGCCCAAGAAGCAATACAATTAGTTCAAAACAATAAGATCCTGAGCATGCGTCTCAAGTTAGATATCAAAAAAGCTTATGACAAAGTTGACTGGAGATTTCTTTGTAAATGTTTGGAGGCATTCAATTTCAATAAACAATGGATTAGTTGGATTTACCATTGTATTTCGAGCCCCAGATTCTCGGTTCTGGTAAATGGAACACCAGAAGGCTTCTTTGAAGCCTCCAGAGGTTTAAGGCAAGGAGACTCGCTCTCCCCATTTCTCTTCATAATCAAGGCAAAGGCTCTAGGAAGATCAATCACTCTATCCATATTATATGGAAGGCTAGAAGGCATCAGGATCTCTAGTGAAATGGAACCCTCTACTCATCAGCAATTCGCAGATGACACATTACTTCTTGGGGCTAGGAAAAGAAAGGAGGCAAGGCAATTTAGGGCACTCCTTATAAAATATGAAAGAGCATCAGGACAAATGGTAAGCAAGGAAAAATCAGCAATTTATTTTTTCAATACTGATGTTAGAACTTAATCGGATATTGCTAGGATCTTAGGCTTTGGTATTGGCAAGCTTCCCTATCCTTATCTAGGGATTCCATTAGACAAAGGTCTTAGGAATACAAAGTTGTGGGATCCTCTCAAAGAAAAAATGGAAAAATGCATGTCCTCTTGGAAGGGTAAGTGGTTGTCTTGGGCAGGTCATTTAGTTCTGTTAAAATCTGTTTTATTAGCATTGCCCATCTACTTGTTATCATTTTTAGCTCTTCCCTGTGGAGTCAATCAAAGCTTAACACAGTGTATGTGAAAGTTCTACTGGCAAGGGCTTGAAGAAAAGAAAAAATTTGCATTGATTTCTTGGAATAAGATGTGTAGGGCCAAGGAAGATGGAGGAGCTAGAATTCGCAATCAGATCTGGCAAAATAAGGCCTTAGGAGCAAAGTTAGTATGGAAAATGTACACACAACCTCACCTGAAATGGGTAAGAATCTTACAATGCAAGTATCTTGCCAATAATGATCCCAGCAGCATCTTCAGGACAGAGTCTCCACCAAAGGGATCCAAAGTTTGGAATTTCATCTTGGATTGCAGGTCAGTGTTACAAAAGCATATTTCTTAGGATATTGCTGATGGCAAAAGTGCCTTATTTTGATAAGACTCTTAGGGGGTTACCTAGCGATAGATAAACTCATCAATATAGAATGACTCAAACCTTATTTCAAATAGATTTGGGGATCATATGTCAGAGACTATGTACTTTTTTAGGATGATTCATTTACCTCGAGATGGAAATGGAAGGAACTAGAAAATTCTCAAATGAATGCAGTTGATTTGGATAATCTGAAGCAGATTTTGAAAATAAGATTAATAAAATTTAGGAAGGGGTCAGATCAGTTGGTTTGGGTGAAATCTAGAAATGGCCAATACAACACCAAAGATGGCTACATGACAATAAGTAAAGATAATCAAATGGAGGCTCTGAGACTACCGATAAAATTATGTTGGGACAAACAGTGTCTCCCGAAGGCTGGAGTTTTCACTTGGGCAGCCATTCAAGGAAAAATTCTCACAGAATTTTTTTTTTTAAAAGTAGGGTTTGAGGGCCCCTTTAGATGTGCCCTCTGTTTGAGGGAAGAAGAGTCAGTCAATCACATCTTGTTGGGTTGTCCCTATGCCCAGCAATGCTGGCAGTGGCTGTGTGCCAAACTTGGATGGGCTTCGGCCCTTATGATATCCTATCATTGTTTAATAGTTGGCCTATTCTCAAAAGGCAGAGCCTCTTTCAAAACCTGTGGATATGCCTGCCCCTCAATCCTTATTTGGGAATTGTGGAAGAAGAGGAACAGGCGGATCTTTAAGGAAGTGCATATGGACTTATAGCAGCTTTGGGCTAAAATTGAAGCCTCAATTGTAGAAGTGGTGAACAACAGGAATAATACTCACATCAATAAAAATTGCAACTTCTCAGATTGGGATAATTAGATGAGGAAAAATTGTTTGTTTTAAAGTTCCCACCTTTCTTTGCACCAGGAGGTTCGGAGAGCAAAATGAAAAGAGCTTTGGCTAGCTGGACCCTTCCTAGGCATGGGTGGCATAAACTAAATTTTTATGGGGCTTCCCGTGGGAACCCAGGGGTGCCAGGTGCCAGTTGCATTGTTCATGCATGGAATGGTCGAGTTGTGACAAAAATTGCAGCTTCTCTGGGTCTTGTAACCAATAATGTAGCAGAATTCCAAGCCCTTATTAATGAACTTATTGTGTGTAAGCAAAAAGGAATCATTAAACTTGAGATAGAGGGGGATTCGACATTGGTTGTTAATGTATTCAGACCAAAAGCATCCGCAACTGGAAATTAAATAGTCTTCTAGACCGAGCATTGGACTTAATTGGAAGCTTTGAAGATTTCACCATCAATCATATATATAGAGAGAGTAACCTTAACCCAGATAAATTGGCTAATATGGGAGCAGATGGGTTGAATTTAAAAGAGTTATAAAGATCAAATGGCCAGAGTGTAGACAAAGAGTGTGGGCATGATATAAGGGTTCCTAGGGGTGTCTGCTGTGAAGGTAGGAGTGTAGTGAAGTGCCCGATACTCTCCATGAGAGATTGGAAGGCCTTTGAGGAAAGAAGGCCAATTATCATCAGAAATATCATTTTCTGGCAGAAGCTTCTAGGGCAAAGGCGATTGAAGGTGCAGGGTGGTGGAAAAAACCCCCCTCCGCTACAGGTGGAGAAAAGTAATCACTCCAACTATGCTACGAATGCCCCTGCTAAGCGCCCACAGCTCCCTTCCCACGGATACAAGTATGACAATGTAGGTCTCTATGTCATAGCTATAGTTCACATGGTTATGAAAATATCAAATTTAGCATGGTTAGAAATGAAGAGCAGGTCTGCGTTATGCAGAATTTTGTAACTATGATATATGAATTTGGGAGCAATAGGTATAGTAGCTCTGGAGTGATAAGACGATCTGCTTCTAGCAGAATTTTGTAACCTTATGAGGAACACTTCTTTGAAGTCATGTCTGGAGAGTTTATCTGAAAAGATTGACTCTCCAAAACAGAAAGTGGGAATCATATATCTCAAACACCTGTGGCTAAAATGCAAGATTTAGATTGTAAGACAGACTGGTAGTTGAAACCTTAAGTAGTTTAAGCTGTTGTGATCTTAAGGAGTATAGAAATGAATGGGCTCAGACCATTGTTATTAGATATCTATTGATATGAAAACATCAATAACCAAACTATACAAGTGGCTTATGAATGGGTTGAGGACAAGGCTAGGTCTTTATGTTATATATGTGTGTTGAGTACAAGGGCCATGAGAGACAAAAGGTGATTGTCATTGGTAGCTTCCATATTATCTCAGAGACATACAATAACTAGAGGCCCAGCTCCATGACAGGAAAGTTGGGGACTCGAGCACAAGTGAGTATCCTTGTGCATCCAATCATCCGAGGCTCAATTCTGTGCTTGGAGATCAAGGGTTCACACAAAGTAGTTACATGAAGATTATGGTAACTACAATGTCTATGTAGTCATGGATGGGTTTGCTATTTGGTATTGTAACTTGGTGCTATCTAAATAATCAATCTGTACTCAAAGTTTCATTTCTATTACTAACACAGACATGAATGAGTACAAGATAAGTGCAGTGAGTATGAAGGTTGTTTATTGATAGAGTTCATATTTAGGATAGTTATTATGGTTTGAAGTGTGGGAATGAAGATTGGTTTTTTAAATGGGCTGTCCAGAAGCATCACGATCAGGTTAGATAAAAAGAACAACCTAGTCATGCTGGGTTCCAAGCCAAACAGGGCAGGGTGGACACATGGCACGGACAGGAAGCTTCCTTCTTTCTGTTCTATGACAAGAATTCAACCAGCTTGTGAACCATCACACCTTCACCTCATGCATAGAACAGAGATTTAAAGATGGAAAACAGAAAGAGCAGTTGAGGGTCCTAGAGTTTGTTCAGAATTTGGAGATGGTGTTGCTGTTGCAGAGAATTGAAAGGCAGGCTTAGATGCATCCTACTCCTTTGATGCTAGCATTTCTTCTGTGCCCAGCATATGTTACTGAGAAATAAAGTTATAAACTAATATTTTAGCTTCGCTCTATGGAAGCCTTCCTACACTGGGTTTTAGTCCACATTAGATCTTGTGTCACAATTTTTGTGTGATGCTGTTACTTCTCTTCTTTTTTTTCAGGATATCCGATTTTGTTTTCCCATGTTCAGCTTGAAAATCTTTTCCAATTCTGAAGCTTTTAATTAACTTCTTCTCAGCATATTCACACCCAAGATTTAAATGAAAGCTTGGGCAAATGCGGCATATTAGACAACATTCAAGAGTATGGAATTATAGAAATCGCGTCACATGTAGTGTTGATTATCCATTTGTAAGGAAAACAACATTAGAGAAACAGCCAACTCTTTGAGGAACCTAAAAACAAATAGGGTTTTGTATCAGAATTAAGAGATAAGGATTTTACACTATAGTGGAAAGGTCCCTAAATGGAAAAGATAAAGATTTTCAGTTAATCGTGAAAAAATCAGGTTAGGGTTAGGGAAAAATAGCTGTAGAAATGAGAAAAAAATACCCACAAATGTAATTTTTTGACCAAAAAATTGTGATTTAACTGCCAAAATATCGCAATATTTGGTCAAATTTTGGTTTGACCTATTAATTGCAATAAAAAGCATTTTTTTCAGCAAGAAATTGACATCAGGGCCGAGCGGCATTTAATTGGAATAAATTGCAATTTTTTATAGATTTCTGCCAATAATATGGGAAAATTTTAACTGAAACTCATCAAAGTTGGCCCCCCACCTGGGTCTTGCTTATGATAATCTGGGCTTGATATTTGCCTATATGCATTCATACCATTGTGTTCTTGTTGTTATATGGCGCCTAATCAGACTCGGAGGTTAAATTTTCCCCACTTTAATCAGCGCGGTTTCCCCCCAAATTATTTAACAGGGGAGTGCAAGGGGGGAGAGCTCCCCCTGCGGGGCTGGGGGGGACCATCCCCCCGACGAGGGCCTGGGGGCGGAGCCCACGGTAAGGGTCTGGGGGCAACACCCCCAGTGGGGGTTGCTGGGGGCAACGCCCCCGAAGCAAAAATTGCCTATTATTTTATAAAGGCGTCAGGAGTTATTTTTCTATTGGCCGACATTAAAAAAAACCCTATTTTTGTAACCGACATAAGGCTTGATAAAAGCGGCTAAGGGTTAGGGTTTTCGTTGATATTGTATTGTAGCATTTGCAGCGGTATTAAGTTGCAAGGATTGTTGGTTGTAATCGGTTTGATTTACTAGATAATAATATTGGACTCTCTGTTGGTGGATGTAGCCCGAGTTTTGGTGAACCACGTTAAAACTTGTCTCTCGTTGTTATTATTTCTGTGTATTTATATTCCTCTGTTTAATCTTTATTTGCGTTTAATTGATAGCTTCTACCGGCTAACCCTAAAAGTTCTATTGCAAGTAAAGGACATATGATAGAAAACAATGGGGATATATGCCTATTGTCAAATATCTCAATCTTATTCTAGTCTGAAACAATTCCCATTGTTTGAGAGAGCTGGATGCTAAAGGTTAAAGCTATACCATTTCTTCCAAAGTTCGAAGACTCAAAACAACTCACTAAGCATGAATGACGCTTCATTTTCCGATGTAAGTTGTTATGTTGCCAAATAAGAAATCTTCCAATAAACTCAAACATAACAACTCAAACCTAAATTGATATTCTGAAATATAAAACTTGAGCTTTAGAAATGTAGCTATTATTTGAAAAAGAAACCTTGAGAAAACTATAGGACTTTGTAACTGAGAATGCTTTACAATCTAAAACATCTATAAAATGAAAATCTCAAATCTCAAAATTGCCATGCGGCTAAAAATCTAAAAACTTCTAGAACCTAAAATCTCAAACTTTTGAATCTGAAATCCATAACTACTGAAGAGCTAAGATGTGGCTACTCAACTATTTGTTTTTTCTTCAAGGGAAAAGAAAGGTAGAACTTGAATTGGTGGAGAATATTTCAAACAGTACATAAAAGAGAGCTTTTCAAAGATGGTATAGATGCCAACTTGGGTGGCTGGGCCGAACTATCCAAACAAGGCTTAAATTTGACAATCAAACTTAACTGTCAAACAATTTTTTTACGACAGTTATCTAGTCAATAGTGCCTTTAAAATACTATGACATACTTTAGTATAAGTAAATTATATAAAAACCAAATATATATATATCATCATAATCCTATATAAATTTTGATAGTTTGTCCAAAATCTCTCCTTTCATATGATACGGTCTTTTCAAAATTTCAGTGGTATTTTACAACTAAAATGTCTAAATACAGCGATATAGTTGTCAAATTTAAGCCCTATGTCCAAAGCTAGGTGGATGTTTTCCTTGGCCCAAAATAGTCATTATATAGTTGGGTGTAACTTCTATCCAAAAGATAATGATTGCACTTTATCCATGTAGGATATTAACTCTTTCAGCTTCCTACCATATCCCGCCAAATAGATACATTGAATCTTACACATTAACCATACGGGCGAGTTGGTGGACCAATTAACTAAAAAGTTCGATAGACCCATTGCTTAGAAAGGGGTCCCATGGAGTTGTTAGAGGATCTATTTTTGTGGAGCAAGGGGTCCCAAGAAACCCAAAAATATTGCTACGGCATAAATTATAATTTTTTCCTACAAAATATGAGTAGTTATTTTTTAGGTAATTGATTTTGAGCTCGTGCATTTGAGGTGGGGCTGAAACTTTCTTCCACCAATTTAGGGATTTTTCTACTAGTTTTTAAATTCCATTTTGGAGGGAAAATTTTGTATTTGATGATTTTTAATTTTTTTATTTGTAGGTCCTAAAAAATCTCTACTAAATCAATTAGCATTAAATTAAAAACCTCATGAGACCACCAACTTCCATAAATTTTGGAGCTTAAAGTTTTAATTCTACTTACAACTACAAAATTCATGGGATCACTTGTTTTAAAATGCTCCTAAAAATTTTCAGCAACACTGCTAAGATACTTTAGGAATCCCCCCTCCATTGGGTCACTTCCTTAAAGAGGTTGGTTGCTGGACCCACAACCTAAAATGGTGCGTTGTTAAGCCCAATGATGATTGTCTTTAGATCTAGATGGTTGGGAAGACACATAACCTGGAATGCATCTAGCTATGTAAGAAGATGGGATGGGCCTACTAAGTGACGTAGAATAAAAGAGATCAAAAAATACACCTAAATTTTGAGGAAATACAATAGAGGGGAGGATCTAGCAAGTGTTATGTCTAATTTTGTAGACAACATTTATGTGGTGTTTCAAATGACTCTTATTAGTATCTATCTCATGGGCCAGGGTTCAACCTCACATGGCACCATCAAAGCAGACACAAAACTTGTTCAAAATGACCAAGTTGTTCCATAGTGTGGGCTATGCCTTACTTCAAACCACAATTGAACTCACTCAGAAAACATTGCAATAATGTGGAATTAACACATACACAGCAATGCAAATAACAACTACTCTGAAATACCTATGTACAACAAAGCAACTCGACAATTTTGGGGAAAATGATCCAACTCCATTTTATTAATATCAAGCTACACAATCCGAATGTACACTTAATTACAAGCCCCTGGCCCAACAATAAACAAAGCGTACCCAGATCTTGTTGTACTTGAGTTGAACACCACTAATATTGCTCAAACCAACTTTACAATGCTCACAATATCTCATTGAGGAACCCTTAAGTTCTTTATGCCAGAGTACTAAGACTCAACACTTCACACTTAGTCAAAACCCCTTAGCACATCTAACAATATTGCGACTAGATACAACTCCTAGAACTTATACTCCAAATCCCAATAATGCAATGCCAAGCTCTACAAAAATTAGATTACAGAATGCAGAATGAGATCCAACAATAACGGTATCAACTCGTATATAGAGCTAGGCGTCATAATGTTATCGCCCAAGCTTACATTCGAGCACAACACATGTTGCGTGATCGTGAGTTTAAACTGTCACTTCATGATATCGCAATCCAAATTCAATTTGATTTCCTAGCTTAGCAAATCCAATTCGACGCATTCCAATCCCTACACGTTGTAGAGCGCAAGTGTGACAAATGTCAAGTCAAGAACCAACGCAACCTTTTCTAGTAAACCACACTTTGCAAGCCTTTGTTATTCTACAACGTTAAATTCCTTTGATACCATGCTATGAAGACTTCCAAATCCTCTTTTTAATGCTCAAGCAACATTTCAGAACACCATATAACACATTCAAATCACAAAGCATACTCAAGAAAATCTAAACTATAACTTGACCTCAATGCAACATTTTCAACTAACAACACCCCCTTACATCATCCCCCACTCTATTTCAGTAATGCGCTCAGCATCGATGCACTACCCAAAATGCAAAGGAGTCCTTCCTTAGAATATCTCAATTTCAAACTAAAGAGTGCATATGTAGGAACTCTAAAACCTTGTCTTTAAACCTCCACAAAGTTTTTGCTCTTTCCTAGCTTGCTTTGTGGTGCGATTAGCCTTGGTAGACCACAGAAAGTCTTGTGTCTTGAAATCCCCATATTCGCGTTCCCTCATAACAAGTACCTCCTACACTTGGTGCTTTGTCTCAACAATATTCACAAGACCCCTAATTGGGATGTTTCATAGGGGGTCATCTTGATCTGCATGGTGAGGCTTTAACCAGCTAACATGGAACACTAGGTGAACTTTTGAACATGAGGCAGCAACCTCAACCGATATACAACCTTCCCAATGCATGAAGCAACTTTTAAGGGATCATCCTACCTCCACACCATTGCCTAACTAAGTCCTTTCGGTGGCTGAAACTAATTGAGATCTATTCTAACAAGCACTCTATCTCTAATTACGCTGAACTCCAAAGGCCTTCTCTTTGTATTTGCATACTTTTTCATATGGTCTATTGCCTTGGTGAGATGATACGAATCCAAATCCACCATTTCATTCCACTCCCTTAAGTAATCTGACGTTGTAAGACTCTCACCCAAATACCCTCGCAATATCACACAATGTGGAGTTAATGATTAATGTCCCATGGCCAACCAGAATGGTGAATGCTATCTCAATGCTAACTTATGTGGGTTATAACTAAATTGAGTTGCATCCAACAAGAATGACCAATTTGTTTGGTCTAACTAGACGAAATGCCTCAAGTAATCCTTAAGCATTGTATTGACCCCCTCCATTTGTCAATCTGTTTGTGGATGATGACTTGTCTATCTCAATATTTTAATGCCCATCAATTTGAATAACTCAAACTAAAAGTTACTTGTGAAACGAGGATCCCAATCCAAAATGATACTCAGTGGAACTCCCCAATACTTGACAACATATCTAAAGAAATATTTGATCATGTTCTCAGCTCTATAAGGAGTCTTGCAAGAAATGAACGTGCCATACTTGGAGAATCTATCTACAAAAACCATGATGCTGGATATCACATTAACAAGAGGAAACTGTGTGATAAAAACCAAGTTTACACTTGCCCAAGGCTATCGGATGGGGAGGGGCTACAAAAACCCCCCAAGTAACCTAGTCTCCACCTTATCTTACTAATAGATTAGGCAAGTTTTGACATATTCTTGCACATCTTCTTTCATCTTCAGCCAGTACAAACCCTACTACATCAAAGCCAATGTTCTTTTTATCCTGGATGCCCATCCCATGCTGAGTCATGGCATTCTTACATAAGCTCCCTTCTCAAATCCTTCCATTTAGGTACATAAACTCTATATCGAGTGAAGAATAGAAGTTCATCCTTCATATAGAACAACCTTGTCCTGTTTGCCCTACCATGTCTTACTAGTTCCACTACTTGAGAATCTACCTCAAGACCCTCCTGGATCTGGTCTAAGACCTCCTTGGCAAGTCCTATCTGTTAGATTCAAGACAAACAACTGAGAGGGGGGGTGAATCAATTGTCTCAAAACTTTCTCTTATTAATCACTTAAATCTTTCTTGTAATTCAGCAGCATAATAATGAATTAATCATGGAAACATAATGCAATAATTCAAGAACAGAAACGTATTAACACATATGACACCAAGATTTTAACGTGGAAAACCTGGTTAAGGGAAAAACCATGGGGTGACTAACCCAAGATTGTATTCTCTATTAAAAGAATAAGAAGAACAAAATGGCACATGCCAATTAGGGCTCACTGCCCGAGCACACTGCTCACAAGAGGCCAACTGCCTACAGGAGACACACTATCTACAGAATAATAAATATTACATACTTGAACTGAAGAATAGCATCTTCACCATGCTTGAGTCAGTTCCATTTAAGTCCAATACTTCTGCTCTGTCTTTCACTTCCCTCCTCTCTACCACACTCTCATCTTTGCCACACTTTTTGAAATGACTTCACAATTCTTATTTATATAAGAAATTGACTTTGGGATAATCATCAAAGTTGACACAATACATATTTTACTTTATTATAGAGCAAATACACAAATACAACTTGTCTTATTACAAAAGACTTCATGCGAATCACCACACAGTCAACTACACAAATCTGAGACTTCAATCTTCTTTGAGGAACATGCCATGCTTCATAGAACATCTTCAAGATCATCTGCAAGATGTGTAACTCATCCGGTCGGCCATGATTATGAAGAACTTCATCATCTAGAAGTAAATCTTCAATTACGAGCTCAATCTTCAATGCAGACCACCAACACGAACTGGATACAATCCAGAGACCCCCACAAGCTTGCCTGAATCACCAAGAGCATCCTCACTACTTCTGCTTACTGAAATCATTCTCTCCTTCATCTGAAACCTCAAGAACATAGTTTGTCATCACTGTTATATTGGAATAGATGCTTGCGGACCTCCAGACCACGAACCAATCAAGTTGTCAATTCACATTTTCTTCCTAAACACTCCACCAAATCCGCATAACAAGATATTGCATTTCCAGATCTCACTGGACCTATTTGTGTCACTTTGTCACCTCTAAACACCTGCTAGAATCGGTTTCACTGAAGTGGCCATAACTTCTTCAAATCTTCATGTGAACCTCTCAAATCTTGACTGGATCATCTTTAGACACATATCTACAAACCCTTTGATGTGCACTCCCTGATTTCCACCTTAGCTAGAATCTTTACTTCATAGAGCTTCACTGTCTTCATTGTTGTTCTATGTTTCTGATAGGACTAATTTTCTCAATATCCTCACCACACAGCTCGTCAAATCCTTGACATCAATGCAACAGAAGTATGTTGACATCAATGACAACACCGATTAGGCCCATACTTGCAACAATCTCCCCCTTTGTCATTGATGGCAACATATGATGTGAAAAACTATTTTAACCATCAAGACAAAAACTCCTTCTCACTGACTGACATAGCTCCCCCTATCAACAGCAATCATTCATATGTCTTCTCTTTCTTTACTGCTCCCCCTTTGATCATCAACCACTTTATTTTTCACATGTCTTCTCTCCCCCTTTGACATCAATGGCAAAGGGCACATACTTGCATTATTCAAAATCATACAAACTGCTCCCCCTTAGTAGCAACTTCCTATCATCAATCTAGATCACAAGATATGACTATAAGATTCACCAGACTAATGCATATCAATGCACCTTAATTCAGAACCAGAGGGGTAATAACCCCTAACTTCTCCCCGAGATACTCAAAAAAGTCCTTCAGTAGAGGTTTAGTAAAGATGTCTGCAATCTGATCCTTAGAGGGCACAAACTCCAATCTGATTTCATTCTTGTTCACCTGCTCTATCAAAAAGTGAAACTTGATGGATATATATTTTGTCTTTGAATGCAACACCAGATTTTTTGAAATGCTTATTGCACTTGAATTATCACAGAATATTGTGATAGGTTCCTTATACTCTACTTTGATGTCTCTCAGCATTTGCTTCATCTATAATACTTGAGTCAACTACTTGCTGCTGCAATATATTCTGCTTCTATAGTGGATAGAGATATTTCCTCTTGTTTCTTTCTTAGCCAAGAAACCAATCTTTTTCCCAAAAAGAATGCACTACCACTGGTACTCTTCCAGTCATCCACATCTCCTACTCAATCTGCATCTGTATATGCATGAAGAGAGAAATCATGATCCCTAGGATACAATAATCCATGCTCAATTGTTCCTTTTAGATATTTGAGAATCCTCTTGACTGCCATGATATGAGATTCTCTAGGATCAGCTTGGAATATGGCAACAAGACCAACAACATTCATAATGTCAGGTCTAGTTTGAGTAAGATACAATAGACCTCCAATAATTGACCTGTACTTTTTCTGATCAGCCTTGGGAGAGTCATCATCTTTGCTCATTTTGCATCCAATTGCCATGGGAGTATTCATTGGCTTTGAGTCTTCCATCCCAAATTTCTTCAACAATTCTTTCACATACTTGGTCTAAGAAATAAAGATTCCTTTTTTTGTTTGAGTGATTTACAGACCCAAGAAGAAATTCATTTCCCCAAACATAGACATTTCAAATTCACTTTTCATTTGATTTGCAAAAGTCTTGCACAAACTGTCTCTTCCTCCAAAAATGATATCATCAACAAACACTTCAACAATTAGGATATTTTCTTGATCAATTTTGAAGTACAAGTTATTGTCAGTAGTACCTTTGTTAAAACCAATCTTCAAAATATATTTATCCAGTCTTTCATACCAGGCTCTTGGGACTTGTTTGAGTCCATACAGAGCTTTCTTCAACTTGCAGACCATATCTCCCTGATCAGATAATTGAAATCCATCCGGTTGTTCAATGTATACCTCTTCTTCTAAGTCACCATTCAGGAAGGCAGACTTGACATCCATCTGATATACTTTGAAATCCTTGAAGGCAGCAAAGGCAAGAAATAATCTGACTACTTCAATCCTTGCCACTGGAGCAAAAGTTTCTTCAAAATCAACTTCTTCAATTTGAGAGTAACCCTTGCAAACTAATCTAGCTCTATTTCTAACTACTTCACCTTCTTCATTCAGTTTATTCTGGAAGACCCATTTAGTTCCTATCACATTTTTGTTTCTAGGTCTGGGAACGAGATTCCAAATGTGATTTTTCTCAATATGCATCAACTCCTCCATTGCTTTAGTCCAGCTTTCATCATTGCATGCCTCACTTACTGTTTTTGGTTCAATCTTTGAGATCAGACAATACTTCAATTTTTCTTCTTGTTTGAACACCTTTGCTTTTATTTCGTATGATCTGGTCTTCAGAATGATTCAATCTTACATACCTGGGAGTTTTGGGAACTTCTTGCACTTCTATTTCTTGGATAGGATCATTCAAACTTGTTTCTTCTTCTTGAATTTCAGGATTCTTCGGATCAGTTTGGTTCTGAATTTCAGAAGGTGATTGAACTAGAACATCATTTTGATCATCTTCTTCATATTCATAAAACCTTGATGATTTTTTAATGCCTTCATCAACCTTCACATTTGTACTTTCTACAATCTTTTTCAATCTCTTGTTATAACATCGGTATGCTTTGCTTTGAGTAGAATAACCCAAGAATATTCCTTCATCACTTCTAGCATCAAATTTGCCAAGGTCTTCATCTCTTTTAATGTAACATTTACTACCAAAGACTCTAAAATATTTCACAGTAGGAGTGATGCCAAACCAGAGTTCATAGGGAGTCTTACCAGTATTGCTTTTGATTTGTACTCTATTGAGAGTATAGACAGCAGTGCTTACAGCTTCTCTCCAGTAGATCTGAGGGACATTTGCTTCCATCATCATGGTTCTAGGTGCTTCTTGGATGGTCTGGTTCTTTTTCTCCACTACTTCATTCTGCTGTGGAGTCCTTGGAGCAGATAATTATCTCTTTATCCCATGTTTCTCACAAAAATCTATGAACTCTCCAGATGTGAATTCTCCACCTCTATCAGACTTGAGACATTTTATGTTTAATTCGGTTTCATTCTCCACCATAGCCTTGAATATTTTGAAGTTCTCAAGTGCCTCAGATTTTTCTTTCAGAAAGGTCACCCACATCATCTGGGAGTGGTCATCAATTAATAACATGAAGTAGCTATCTCCTTGCAAACTTCTGATTCTTGTCGGTCCACATAGATTAGTATGTACTAAATCCAACAATCTGGTAGAGGATTGTTCCTTACTTTTGAATGTGACTCTGTTTGTTTACCTAACTGACATTTTTTGCACAAACTATTAGTAGGTTTCACTAGTCTTGGAAGATCTCTTATAGCCTAAGTGTTGCTTATCTTGATGATATTATCAAAATTCACATGACACATTCTCCTATGCCACAACCAACTCTAATCAATTTGAACAAATAAACAACTTTTGCCAGTACCAACCAAGTGAAAGATATTACCTTTTGTTTGAGTACCGGATGTAATCTCTGTTCTGGAACTTTCAAAGATCTTACATTTTCCATTTTTGAATCGGAGATCATAGCCTTTATCCACCAACTGTCCAACATTGAGAAGATTGTGCTTCAGACCTTCAACATACAGTACATTACTGGTTTTGTTCTTTCCATCAAAAGAAATGGTTCCTCTACCTCTGATTCTACTAGCAAAATTATCACCAAATTTTATAACTCCTCCTTCATATCTTTCCAAATCTATAAACTTATTTTTGTCACCTGTCATATGGTGGGAGCATCCACTGTCAATGACCCAATCATCCTTTTCTTCAACTGGGGCAGCCAAAGCTCTTTCTATCATTTTATGATTGACAGATTCAGAGGGCATTAGATCTTCTTCCTTGATGGCAATAAACACCCAGTCACTTCTGGATCTATTTCCTATCTCTGATTCATCATCTGTCACTCCATCATCATCATCTTCATGAACATAGTAACATTTCTTTTGGAATCTTGATCTATTAGGATTTGGCCTTGAAAATCTTTCCGAACACTTTGAGGCAAAATGACCAATCTTATTGTAGTTGAAACATTTGAAGGGCAATTTTTCTTCATACTTACCAGATCCTCTTGGAAATCTTTTTGCAATAAGGGCTTCAAGTTGAGCAGCTTCTGCTTCATCTTCTTCCAAATCTTTTCTTTCTTTTTCATACCATGATAGTTTCTTTGAAGAGTTCTCTCCTGGATCAAACTTTTGTTTGCCTTTTACAGAGGCACTAGCTTTGAATGTAGATTCAGTCTTGGGGGGTGCATCTCCAAACTCGGCCAATTCAAATGGAGCTAATTTTCCAACCAATTGATCTCTTGTGATGTTTGAAAAAGATCTAAATTCTTCAATAGCAACAACCTTGTATTTGTAAGAAGGAGGTAGTGATATGAGAACTTTGGCAAAAATCTCATCTTCATCCAAGATTCCACCAGCACACCTGATACCACAAACAAGCTCATTTACTTTTGGCATAAAAGTAGTAATGTTCTCATCTTCACCCATCTTCAGGTTTTCAAATTTTCCTTTCAGACTCTGTCGCTTCGCACATTAACATATTTGTCTCCTTCATGCAGAAGTTCCAATTTTTCCCAAATCTCATATGCAGTTTTTAGATCTATAACATTTGTCAACTCTAAATCAGATAAGGCACTTAGTAGAGCTTCTTTAGCCTGAAGATTGTTTTCAGCATCTCTGATTTCATCTACAGTTCTTGGACCATTTTGTAGAGAAACATACTTCTTTGAAGCCATGATCCAATATTGCATTCCCATACATTGCAAGTGACATTCCATGCGGCTTTTCCAAAGGGTGTAATTGGTTCCATCAAACCTCGGACTATCCTTCTTGTAGGAAGACATCCTGGATCTCCTCAAACAGTTAAGCTCTTTTAGAGGAACTTGGCTCTGATACCAATTGTTAGATTCAAGATAGATAACTGAGAGGGGGGTGAATTAGTTGTCTCAAAACTTTCTCTTATTCATCACTTAAATCTTTCTTGTAATTCAACAGCATAATAATGAATTAATCATGGAAACATAATGCAATAATTCAAGAGTAGAAACGTATTAACACATATGACACCAAGATTTTAACGTGGAAAACCCAGTTAAGGGAAAAACCACGGGGTGACTAACCCAAGATTATATTCTCTATTAAATAATAAGAAGAACAAAATGGTACATGCCAATTAGGGTCCACTGCTCGAGCACACTGCTCACAAGAGGCCCACTGCCTACAAGAGACACACTATCTATAGAATAATAAATATTACATACTTGAACTAAAGAATAGCATCTTCACCATGCTTGAGTCAGTTCCATTTAAGTCCAATACTTTTGCTCTGCCTTTCACTTCCCTCCTCTCTACCACACTCTCATCTTCGCCACACTTTTTGAAATGACTTCACAATTCTTATTTATACAAGACATCGACTTTGGGATAATCATCAAAGTTGGCACAATACATATTTTACTTTATCACAGAGCAAATACACAAATACAACTTGTCTTATTACAAAAGACTTCATGCGGATCACCACACAATCGACTACACAGATTTGAGACTTCAATCTTCTTTGAGGAACATGCCATGCTTCGTAGAACATCTTCAAGATCATCCGCAAGATGTGTAACTCATCCGATCGGCCATGATTATGAAGAACTTCATCATCTAGAAGTAAATCTTCAATTACGAGCTCAATCTTCAATGCGGACCACCAACACGAATTGGACACAATCCAGAGACCCCCACAAGCTTGCCTGGATCACCAAGAGCATCCTCACTACTTCTGCTTACTTAAATCATTCTCTCCTTCATCTAGAACCTCAAGAACACAGTCTGTCATCACTATCATATTGGAATAGATGCTTGCGGACCTCCAGACCACGAACCAATCAAGTTGTCAATTCACATTTTCTTCCTAAACACTCCACCAAATCCACAGAACAAGATATTGCATTTCTAGATCTCACCGAACCTATTTGTGTCACTCTGTCACCTCTGAACACCTGCTAGAACTGGTTTCACTGAAGTGGCCATAACTTCTTCAAATCTTCATGTGGACCTCTCAAATCTTGAATGGGTCATCTTTAAACACATATCTACAAACCCTTTGATGCGCACTCCCTAATTTCCACCTTAGATAGGATCTTTACTTCATAGAGCTTCACTGTTTTCACTGTTGTTCTTTGTTTCTAATAGGACTAATTTTCTCAATATCCTCACCACACAGCTTGTCCAATCCTTGACATCAATGCAACAGAAGTATGTTGACATCAATGACAACACCAGTTAGGCCCATACTTGCAACACTATCTTGCTTTCCCCTATCTCTATAACATACTCTTGTAGTGCAGCGAGTTGAACTTTTTAGCTCAACGCATTTGTTACCACATTCTACTTCCCTATATTGTAATTAATTTCTATACCAAACTCCTCAAGAAACTCCTACCAACTAGCCTGCTCGGGAGTCAGCTTCGCTTATGTTTTGAAATAGGTAGATGAGATGTTATCAGTCTTCACTATGAAGGGCACTCCCAGCAAGTAGTGCCTCTAAACCCTTAAACAATGAACAATTCTAGTCATCTCATTTTCATGGGTTGGAGAGTTCCTTAACTTACTTGACTCGAAAGTGATGAGATGGTTGTCTTGGATCAAAACACCCCTAACTGTAAAATCTAAGTCATCCGTTTACAGTTTCAATGGCTTGTCGAAATCAAGTAACACCAGTACTAAACATGTAACTAACCTCTCTTTCAATAGATCGAATGCCTTTTAATGTTTCTCACGTCATCCCCATGCTCTATCTTTCTTGAGCAAGTCTATGAGTGGGGATGCTATCTTAGAATAGCCCTCTACAAACTTCCCATAATAGTTCACCAATCCTAAAAATAGGTGCACCTCATGGACAAACCTAGGTGGCTCCCAGTCTTCAATGGCATGCAACTTTTTAGAATCAGGCTTCAAAATTCCCTTCCCAACAATATGTCCCAAAAATTGAACTTCTTATTGAGCAAAGGAGTATTTCTCTTTCTTCACATACAATTAGTGCTCTCTAAGCAACTCAAAGACATGTGTTGAATGCGACTTGTGCTCCTCAAGTGACTTGTTGGATATTAGTATATCATCCAAATAAACTACTACACACTTGTCTAGTAAAGGTCTGAATACATCATTCATAACAGTACAAAATGATGTAGGTTCATTGCACAAACTAAACGACATGACTAGGAATTCAAAAGACCCATACCTAGTTGTGATGATTGTCTTCTCTTTGTCCACAACTGTAATCTGAACTTGGTAATATCCTTACTTCAAGTCCAATTTTGTAAAGTACCTCATCTTTGTGAGATGGTCAAAAAAATATGTTATCAAGGGCAGAGAGTATCTTGTTCTTTATTGTGAGCTTATTCAAAGCGTTAAAGTGTAAAGTACTCAAACCATCACAAAAGTTACATGAAGTAAATAATCCACATGTAATTACAACATCTCAAGTAAAAGATAAATCTCAAAAATATGAATTAATAAAAGTCATTAAATCTTACAAAATCACGTGCTCAATCCAGGTGATAGCACTATAAAATAATATACAAAGTCCATTGGCTTTCATGCCATAATTTATACAATTACAAGATATAATAAACATGTGTGACAAGTATAATAAATCAAACAACTCTCCAGTCGCCACAAACCCACATGGTTCTCTTGTGGGCCGAGAGATGGGAACATGGCTCAAGCACTTTTCCACCCAACCATGAAGCAATTACACTTCACTGGATCCCTTCAAAACATGAAGGAAACCTGGCCCTGCACGAAATGTCTAGCTACCTGGAAACAACTGGCAAGAGGGAACACCCGATGCAACCTGATGTCTAATGTACAATTCTAAATAATGAAATATAGATTGTCTCACAATAGGATGTGGCAGAGATATATATAAATAAAGTTTGCTAGACAAATATTCATCTTTTTCAATGACTACTCGTTTAGATCTAAACATTTGAAAAATAGTTACATGTTTAATTCCTAAAAAAAGAAAAAGCCATCTCTGATAATCCACATTTGGCATCCTAGCCCAAAAATAACCCAAAACACTCATAGCTAAAAATCTACTTTCTTTTCATAATAAATAAATAACAACCCATATAATAAACCATCTGTAATTCGCTTTCCAAAACATCAATCATGAAAACACACTTTTCAAGCAAGTAATTCATCATTTGATCATACAAATTGCATTTATAATGCTATTAAATTGAGTTTATTTCCTAGTTTATATTTCATTCAAATATTCATAGTGTGATAAGTTTTATAAGTCATTCAACAACATTATTGTCAAAACTATGACAGGAACTGTGACAATAACTATTTTGACAGGAACTGTGACAGGAAGTTAAAAATAAAGCAATAGAACTCACAAACAGGTTTATTGTCACACTAACGACAGTAACTAAATAGATCTGAAACAACATTAAAATAAATATAAAGACAGCTTACAACAGAAACTAAAATTTGAGATAGGAAGGTTTTAAAATTTGCTAAGATGAAATCTTACAAGTAGTTTTAAATCAGCATTAAATAAATGGTGAGTTGTATTCAATTTGCAACTAAAAGAACTTCTGATATAGCAATACAAGACTGGAACAGGAACCTATTACTGTCACCTAAATTTAAGAGTTGTTTTCAGCAGTAATACACACAATTCAACAAGAAGTAGAGGCCGACACCAAGCAACAGAGTGACATGTTCTAACAACAAATATAGAGAAAGAAAGAATTTAAGATTGCCAGAGAATAATAATTAGCATTCTAGATAACTTGTTAACTATGGTTTCAATGGATGCTTCAAGATCAAGAAAAGGGGTCGATTCACTTAACATGCAATCCAGAAAGCAAATAAATGCAGGGGAGAAACAAGAATGCAATGAGAAGCTAAGTGCAAGTAGCAAGTTGATAGGAACAACCACCAAACTTACTAATTCGCTTGGTAGGCCAAACCAACTTCAAACACCGTGGGTTAAAGGGAAAAGCAGCATAAAGTTTTAGGTCCTAACAAGGAAGACAACGAATAGCAGACCGCTCAACTTCTTAGCAGTAGCAAGGTTAAAATCACAGGCCTAAGTAAATATTTCAGCAATCAAGGAATAAAAAATATAGGCTCAATAATTTGTTTTGCAAGCTATAAAATAGCAGGTCGATCACAAGGTGGAAGCAAAGGGATAAACAACAATAACAAAGATAAAATGAGCTAGCGCCAGGAACATGTCAACACAAAATAGGAGAGGGTCAACCCAGACCAAAACACAGTTTAGAAAGAGTAGTTCACAGGCTAGTTTTGCCATAGTTCTAACAGTCACATACAACCATAAATTATTGCAATTAAAACAAGGAAAAATACCTGGTTAAATTCGTTTGCTAAAGGGTCGAATTCTTGCTATTGTCATTGATCTGTCTTCTCTCTTCTCTCTGTCACTGCCCAGAATGAACGAACTCCTTCTATCTTGTCAACACTGATGATCATTCCCTTCCTGGTGTCTTTTGTTTTTATTAAATCTATTGCTAAACTTGGCGTCCCATTTTTAGGTTTTCTTTTCCTTTCTGAAAACTCCAATTTACTCACATTTTGCATGACATTGGCATTCCTAAATGATTCAAATTTCCTTTTTAAATAGAATAAAATAACTTATTTATATTTCTGTCACTTGCATGACAGTAACTTCTTTTAATTCTCTTTATTTAGATTTATAAATATAATAATAATATTAATGCAATTTATCTATTTTTAATAAAGTATAATCACTTAAATCAGCTTAAGAAGTATTTAAAATAATAATAATAATATATATCTATAGTAATTAAACATAATTGTTTTAAGTCTAAATTAGATATTGTTTTTCAAACAATAATATTTATATAAAAAGGAAAACACTTATTGTTATTTATTATTAAATAATATAAAATACACCATTTTAAATATAAATCACAAGAACATTAATATTTATGACTAAATCATGCATTCAAACTGGACTTATTGTAGCAATTAAAACTTATTATTTTTCTAAGTATTAAACATAAATCACATTCATTATCCATACAACAATGCATATTAAAGCCATAAAATGCAATATGAAACTACGTGAGTGTGTGAGTGTATCAGGGTTATCCATCCCAAATAGTTCTTGCCAAGTGGCTAGAACATCTCTACCTTAACCATGTTCCCGTCTTTGACGAGTACCTGCATTCATTCGTACTCAACTCAATGTCAATAGGTTAGTTCCCCAAAACATAGCCAAAGCAAAACATTATAATCACATTGAAAATATTTGATATTAAATCAACTTTCCAATTCACGCAAATATAACATCATGATAATTACCTTCACACACATGGAATTTACTCAAAGTAAAGAAAATCATAGTAAATGTTCACTAATCTAGAATAATAATAAAGTCCATAAAACAAGATGTGACATCCTTCCCCACTAGGAAGAGACATCATCCCGATGTCTTATTACACAAACTAAAAATAATAATGTATTAATCTACTACCAACAAGGGATCCAAGGAATCATAAAACAATAATCGTAACTCAAAGTATCATAATCCATGCATGAATAAGAAATCTATGTTATATCCTCGAATGGGGAAAAGATCTATCAATCTCCTCTACATCCTCCCATGTGGCACTGTCCTCTAAATATTGGTCTCATTGGACCTTATACTACACCACATCCCTGCTATGCAACTTAATGTTGCGCCTCTCCAAAATTTGAGTGGGCTCCACAGCACCACTCCTGGATCCTAAACCTATAAAGCACGCCAATCAATAATGTGTGATGCATCAAGATGATAAAGCTTAAGTAAGGACACATGAAAAACATTATGGATTCTGGCAAGTGCAAGTGGTAGAGCAAGTCTATAAGCTACAAGATTGATCACTTCCAGAACATTAAACAATCCTACGAATCGAGGAGCAAGTTTGGACACTTTGTCAAACGAAATTGAACTCTTCTGAGGTTTAACCCTTAGGAAGACTTTGTCACCAACTGAGAACTGTCTAGGCATCCTATTTCTATCTGCATAGCTCTTCTGACGATCTGAAGCTTGCTTCAATTTTTCTTTGATCAATCTCATCTAATCATCCATTTCTCTTAACATATCAGGACCAATCAGTATTTTGTCCTCCACCTTATCCCAACTAATAGGTGTTCGACACCTACGTCCATAAAGAGCTTCGAATGGTGCCATTCCCAAAGATACATGATATGAATTGTTGTATGCAAACTCCACTGATGGAAGATACTCCTCCCATTTGTACTATTGATCCATACAATACATCCTTAGAAGGCCTTCTACAATCTGATTGACTCTTTCTGTCTGACCATTTGTTTGAGGATGATATGTTGAACTGAAATTCAACTTGGTGCCCAAAGTTACATTAAGAGTTGTCCAAAATTTGGATGTCACGCAGTGTCTCGATCTGAAATGATCATCTCAAGCACTTCATGCAATCGAAAAATCTCCTGAACAAACTTCTTAGCTAATATTAAAGAACCATTTGAAAGATTCCCTGGAATAAAATGTGCTACCTTTGTCAACTTGTCCACAACCACTAAGATGGCATCATGTTGATTCTTATACATGGGCAACCCCTGAATAAAATTCATACTGATCACTTGCCACTTATGCTCAAGAGCAATGTGTGGGTACAACAATCCTGTTGGATGCACATGCTCGGCTTTGACTCGTTGGTACTCGAAATAGCAAGCCACAAACTCTGTCACATCCCTCTTAAGTCTAGGCCAAAAGTATAGGGGTCTCAAACCTTTGACCATCTTGGTCACTCCATGAAAGGAAGCTAGGTGTGTGGAAATTGCTTCCTACACTAATCTAATGAGGAGAGATGAGTGGAAATTCGTATTAATCTTTATAATTACAGATTACGTTAACCCACTAATAGAGATATTGCAGCAAACACATACACAAGAGTGTAAGATAGAAGAAGAGAGACACAAGATATACATGGGGAAAACCCTTACGGGTAAAAAATCCCACACTCCAAAACACAGCTCAAATGTATTCCATAAACAATGAAGGTTACAATATAGTCACTGAGCCAATGCTCTTGCAGGAGTCTTTAACACTCATATCTGGAGGTGATTCGGCACCATAACAGCACCTGTCAATCACATAATGCATCACCTCTCTAAAGCACCTATTTATAAAGAAAATACAAGGCAAAAATGGCTCCACATTGAGATGGGCATCCAACATGGCCTCATGGCCCAAAACCCATGCCTATGGACACTTGTCCAACACTGTAGGATGTTCCTAACACTTGTCAAGTCACCCCATCCCAAAGAGGTCGCCTATTCCCAAAATGGGCTATGACAGATGCTCTTACGACTCTTACAACCGTCATATAATCTGGCATAGCTATCATAACTTACAATTGTAAGAGAATATGTCATACACAGGCTATAATAAGCATATTCTCTTACAACATGTCATAACCCACCTTGGGGCACCCAAAGATGCCTTCCTCAAAGATGCTTCTCGGCACATGTCCTCACCTATCATAGATTCTTCTATTTATGACTCGTACATGTTATAGAACTGTCATAGGAATATGTCATGACCGTTTCGGTCAATATTCCCTTACACACAAGTCAAGATGCCGATACATGGAAAAATATTCCTACCACTAAGTGGGATGCCTATCTCCTCATGTGAGGACAAATTTACATGTGGTCATATGCCATGTAGGATGACACATCATCATGCCAACTCCCACAAGATGACAACATAAGATTTGCATCCTAATTATACAATAGGCAATAAATAACAAATACAATGAAATAATACAAGGAATTACCAAGGTTGAGACACCTTAATTCCCAACATTCTCCCACTTGTCGAACACCTTGTAAGAGCCAATAGAAATAACAGGATTTAACTACTATAGGATGAGAGGCCCATAGACTCTGAACAACATATGAACTTCTTTGTACCCATTGGATTCGTCAATGCATCTGCAACATTCTTCAAAGTATCTACCTTCTCCAAATTTACCTTCCCATCCTCTACCATGTCTCACACGAAGTGAAACTGTACATCAATATGCTTTGTTCTGGCATGGAAAGTTGGATTCTTTGCAAGGCAAATCGCACTCTGACTATCACAACAAATCGTAATCTGTCCTACATCAACACCAATGTCTGAACACAATCTCTTAAGCCAAATGGATTCCTTGCAAGCATGAGTTGTTGCCATGTAATCATCTTCTGTCATGGACAAAGCAACCACAAGTTGTCGCCTACTCATCCAACTAATTGTACCACCAAAAATAGTGAACACATAGGCACTGGTGGATCTCCTGTTGTCAATGTCACCTACCCAATTAGAATCCACAAATCCACAAATACAAACTGAATGTGGAGGTCCTATAACATTACCATGATAGCATATGGAATACTAGGAAGTACCCCTCAAATATCTGAACACTCTTTTAACTGCATCCCAATGTACCCGTCTAGGATTAGCCATAAATCGACTAAGGACTCCCACTGCTTGGGCAATGTCTAGTCTTGTGCAAACCATAGCATACATCAAACTGCCAATAGCACTAGCATAAGGTACTCTGCTCATGTCCTCCACTAGGAGATTTTGGACAATCATTAATACACAACTTTGTCCCTAAAGAAACGGGAACACACAATGGTTTGCAATCTGCCATGCTGAACCTATCCAACACGGTCTTCACATACTTACTCTAGCTTAACCAAAGTTTTCTATTAGCTCTGTCTCTTCTGATTTCCATTCCCAAAATGTACCTGGCTGCCCCAAGATTTTTCATCTCAAACTGTGCTGACAACTGAGACTTCAAATCAGAAATCATATTCTTACCATTCCCAATTAACAACATATCGTCAACATACAATGCAATAATGAGAATGCAATCATTGTCAAATTTGTAATACACACAATGATCTTATTTCGATCTCAGATATCCAATCGACAACACAAAGGCATCAATCTTCAAGTACCACATCCTAGGAGACTGCTTCAAACCATACAAAGACTTCTTTAACTTGCAAACCAAATTTTCTTTACCTTTCTCTATGTAATGCTTTGGCTGTGACATGTAAATCTCTTCCTCCAAATCACCATGAAGGAAAGTTGTCTTCACATCCATCTGTTCTACCTCTAAGTCATAAGCAGCTGCAAGAGATAACAAGAACCGAATGGATGTCATCTTTGCAATGGGAGAGAAAATTTCACCATAATCAATTCCCTCCACTTGTGAATACCCCTTCGCAACCAATCTAGCCTTGTACTTTTCAACGCTGCCATCTACACCGAATTTCTTTTTAAAAACCCATTTGCATCCAATGGGTTTTCGTCCTTCAGGAAAAGGCACCAAGTCCCATATTTTATTCTTCTCCAAAGAAGCCATCTCATCTTCCATAACCTCCTTCAAGGAACCTGCATCTTTCATGCCCATAGCCTCTTTCACATTTCTAGGCTCATCAGTGTTAGTAAGTAAAGCAAAAGCACAACTAGAATCAAGTAATGAATAACCAAACCTATCAGGTTGCTTTCTTATTCGTGTAGACCTCCTCAATGGCTGAAGTTGAGGTTTTCTTTCTTCTTGTGATCTTTCATAGCTGCTAGAGCTCTCATCATCATCATGTCTCACAGGGTCTATCGGTTTAGTCTTCTCAGGGGTAGGAGGAAACTGAACCACATCTTCTTTCTTTTCTATCTATTCTGGATGTAGAATAATGGAGGAAGGTGTTATCTCTCTGAAGCTAACACTTCTACTATACAACACTTGTTCATCCACAGGATCCCAAAGCTTGTATCCTTTCACACCAACACCATAGGCAATCAAAATACATTTAAAGCTTTGTTCTCCAATTTAGACCGTTTCTTCCTAGGCACATGTGCATATGCCTCACAACCAAAAACATGAAGATGCCTAACTGAAGGCTTCCTACCAGACCACACCTCCATGCGTGTCTTACCAACAAGAGCTGATGTAGGAGACCTATTTACCAGGTAGCAAGCAGTGGCAACAGCTTCAACCCAAAACTTTTGTTCGAGGCTTGCACCACTAAGCATACTCCTAGCCTTCTCCATCAGTGTCCTGTTCATCCTCTCTGCAACTCCATTTTGCTGCGGGGTGTATGGATTTGTCTTATGTATTTCAATCCCTTGCTCTTTACATAACTTATCAAATTCTATTGAACAAAACTCACCACTGTTGTTAGTTCTCAAACACTTAATCTTTTACTAGTCTGATTTTCAACAAAGGCTTTAAATTATTTAAATCGACTAAAGACTTCAGTCTTGCTTCTAATAAAATAAACCCATGTCCTTCTACTGTAATCATCTATGAAAGATACAAAATATATAGATTTGGAAATTGAAGGAACATTAACGGGACCAAACACATTAGAATGAATAAGATCCAATACACCAGAAGACTTGTGAGAACTAGAGTAAAACTGGACATGGTTTTTCTTTCCATATACACAATGTTCACAAAAGTCAAAGTTGAGATTACAATCATTTAACCCCTCAATGAGGTTTTTATTTTTCAAGGTTCTAAGACCCTTCTCACCAATGTGGCCATATCTCAAATGCCATAACATAGTCTTTTTAGCAGGAAGCTTAACTTCCAAAGCATGTGCACTACCATCAGAATGTGTTACAACAGATTTCTTCACTACTCGTTCAGATGGTGGGGATGAAGTGACTATAGCTCTTTTCTTCGAGCCAGAAGAACTATTGCACTGTGAAGTGCATGCCTCTAGCTAAAACTAAGTACCTCTCCGAGTACCCTTTGCAAGCACCATAGATCCTCTAGTCATCTTGCATCCATACTTCAAAAAGACAACCTGCACACCTGCATCATTCAACATACTTATAGAAAGCAGGTTCCGTGCCAAGCCTGGGATGTGCATAACCCCAGTGATCCCCTTCACTTGTCTATTAGGGAATCAAATTGAGACTCTTCCATGACCAACAATCTTTAGATGAGATTCATCACCTAGGTACACTCTTCCACCATCGAACTCTTCATACTTCGTGAACCAGCTTCGATGCGAAGTCATGTAGAATGATGCACCAGAATCAATCAACAGCCATCATCAAATGCATGGGTGGCTAGGGCTGCGATGAAGGCATCACCATCATCTTGTGACTTGTCAGAATCTAAATCAGGGGCATTCTTATTTTTCTTTTTCTTTTCCTCTTTGCATTCCTTTTGGAAATGCTCTATTTTCCCACAGTTCCAATAGAGAGCCTTGGACTTTCCAGGAGATTTGGATCTCCCATGAGATTTGGATCTGCTCTTTTCACCTTTTTTGTCCTTCTTCTTCCCTTTCTCTTTGGGTCTTCCACAAACCACAAGAGCCTCTTTGGCTGACTCGGATGTCTTTCTCTGCATTTCTTCAAATAACAGTGAAGACACCACATCTTCCATCTTGAAGGTGGTAGTGGTGCTTCCAATGGCCATGATAAGATGATCCCATGAATCTAGTAAAGAACAAAGCAGGGTCATACACCAATCCTCCTCCTCCATTTTCATACCCACAGATGTCAACTGTGCAACAATCATGTTGAAAGCATTCATATGGTCTGCAACAAATCCTCCATCTTCCATCTTCAGAGAAAACAACTTCTTTTTTTAGAAAAAGCTTGTTCACTAAGGACTTGGCCTGATAAACATCACCCAACTTCTTCCAAAGGTCTTTCGTGCTCTTCTCCTCATGGACATTCAACAAGACAAAGTCAGCTAGACAGAGTCTTATGAGACCCCTAGCCTTCCAATCTTTGAGGTCCCAATCATCCTGTGACATTGTCGTAGGTTTTACACCAGATATGGTTTCCCATAGGTCACGATCAACAAGTAGATCTTCCATCTTGAGTTTCCACAACTCAAAATTAGTGCCATTGAATTTCTCCACCTCTAATCTTTCAGATGTGGTTGCCATGTCCTTCCTACAACAAGATATAGAATACTCTACACAAACTCCCACTCAACCTAAGATTAGCTCAAAAAACCCCTATCCAGCAACTAGAACCAAAACAGGCTAGGCTCTGACACCAACTGAAAGGAAGCTAGGTATGTAGAAATCGCTTCCTGCATTAATCTAATGAGGAGAGAGATGAGTGCAAATTCTTATTAATCTTTACAATTATAGATTATGTTAACCCACTAATAGAGATATTGCAGCAAAGACATACATAAGAATGTGAGACAGAAGAAGAGAGACACAAGATATACGTGGGGAAATCTCTTACGGGTAAAAAACCCCACACTCAAAAACATAGCTCAAATGTATTTCGTAAACAATGAAGGTTACAATACAGTCACTGAGCCAATGCTCTTGCAGGAGTCTTTGACACTCATATCTGGAGATGATCTGGTAGCATAATAGTACATGTCAATCACATAATGCATCACCTCTCCAAAGCACCTGTTTATAAAGAAAATACAAGGCAAAAATGGCTCCACATTGAGATGGGCATCCAACATGGCCTCATGGCTCAAAACCCATGCCTATGGACACTTGTCCAACATTGTAGGATGTTCCTAACACTTGTCAAGTCACCCCATCCCAAAGAGGTGGCCTATTCCCAAAATGGGCTATGACAAATACTCTTATAACTCTTACAACCATCATAGAATCTATCATAGCTGTCATAACTTACATATGTAAGAGAATCTATCATACACAGGCTATAAATAGCATATTCTCTTACAACATGTCATAACCCACCTTGGGGCACCCAAATATGCCTTCCTCAAAGATGTTTCTCGACACATTTCCTCACCTGTCATAGATTCTTCTATTTCTGACTCTTACATGTCATAGAACTATCATAGGAATCTGTTATGACCATTTTGGTCAATATTCCCTTACACACAAGTCAAGATGCCGACACATGGAAAAATATTCCTACCACTAAGTGGGATGCCTATCTCCTCATGTGAGCACAAATTTACATGTGTTCATATGCCATCTAGGATGACACAACACCATGCCAACTCCCACAAGATGACAACATAGGATTTGCATCCTAATTATACAATAGGCAATAAATAAACAAATACAATGAAATAATACAAGGAATTACCAAGGTTGAGACACCTTAATTCCCAACACTCCAGGGTACCTCGAATATGGTGAGTTATGGATCTCCTCGAGCACTAACTTCCTCAACTCTCTTGAGTTAGGAATATACATCCTTCCGTGATATCTCAAACATCCATCTGACTTAATCACATAGCCATGAAACCTGTGATCTAAGGGGTCTACTTCCAAAGCTTGCTTCACTCTTTCATAATGCTCATCCCCTTGAATATTTTGAATTACTTTCTTCTTCAAATTGGATCTTGTTGTAACCATGGCAGCCATATGTCTTCTTCCACTAAGTGCATCTGCTACTCTATTCTCTTTTCCTTTTATATACTCAATTCCAAAGTCATACTCACTAAGGAATTCTAACCACCTTCTCTGTTGTGCATTAAGGTTAGGTTGAGTAAATATATACTTGAGCCCTAAATGGTCTATCTTTAACTCAAAGGGATTACCTAGAAGATGTCTCCACATCTGAAATGCATGAACTATGGCGGCTAACTCAAGATCATGCGGCGCATAGTTTAACTCATATTGCTTTAGCTTTCTTGACTCATATGCAACCACTTGTTCATTTTGCATCAACACTCCTCCTACTCCTTATCCTAAAGCATCAGTTATAACTGTAAAGTGACCATCAAGATTTGGTATGGTCAAGATAGGAGCAGTTGTGAGCTTTTCCTTTAGCACTTGGAAAGCTTTCTCACACCTTTCTATCCATTCAAACTTCTTATCCTTCTTTTGTAGTGAGGTAATCAATGCTGCTATATTTGAGAAACTTTCCACAAACTTTCTATAGTAATCTGCAAGTCCCATAAAACTTATGACTTCTGTCACACTCTGAGGTGCAGGCCATTCCATTATCACTTTAATCTTCTTAGGATCAACTGCAATCCCTTCTGACGAGATCATATGACCAAGATAGTGCACTTTATTTTGAAAGAATGTATACTTAGATAGTTTACCATAAAGCTTCCTCTCTCTCAAGCATTGTAAGACTATCCTCAAATGCCTTTTGTGGTCTTCCACTGATTTAGAGTATATCAATATGTCATCAAGGAAGATTAACACAAAATCATCTAAACAATCACTGAATATGCTATTCAACAAATTCAAGAAGGTTGCTAGAGCATTAGTCAACCCAAATGGTACCACTATGAACTCGTAGTGACTATAGCAAGTTCTAAAAGTTGTTTTAGAGATATCCTCATCCTCAATCCACAATTGGTGATATCCAAATCTAAGGTCTATCTTCGAGAACACTGTAGCTCATTTCATCTGATTAAAGAGATCATCTATTCTTGGGAGTGGGTACTTGTTCTTAATAGTAGCTTTGTTGAGCATCCTATAATCAATAGATAACCTCAAAGTCCCATCTTCTTCTTTACAAATATAATCGGTGAGCCCCATGGCGACACACTAGGTCTAATGAACCCTTGATTTAGCAACTCCTGCAATTGTGCTTTAAGCTCATACAATTCTATAGTAGTCATCTTGTAGGGTGCCTTAGATTGAGGCTTAGTCCTTGGTAGTAAATCAATCGAGAAGTCAAATTCTCTCTTTGGTGGTAACTATGTTAACTCCACAGAGAATACATCTAGGAAATCTCTTAGGATTGGATAGTCATTGAATGTTGGTTCTTCTTTGTCAAGGTCCTTTACTTGGATGACATAAATGGCACATCCTTTCCTCTTGGCTTTCTTCAATTGCATAGCCAAAATTTGTCTAAGCTCTAAAGGTCTCTTAGATCCATTAATTTCCACCTGATTTCCTAGGTTATCCAAACATCTAACAACTTTGTCTTCATAGTTTACTAGAGACTTATGTTCAGCTAACCAATTGATTCCTAGAATTACATCATAAGACCCTAAAGGTGCTACATATAGATTAACTTGTGTCTGAAAACTTGGAAGCTCTAACTCACTGCATTCTAGACATGAGTCTACTTTCTTCTATGCTTTATTGCCATATTGTACCATCCAAGAGTTTTCCATATGCCTAAGTCTAATAGATAACTTAGGTACTACTCTAGGATCTACAAAACATTCTATGACACCAGTATCAATCAAAATAGAAACAGATAGTCCATAGAGCTTACCTTGAAACTGTATAGGTGTTGCCTGAAAGTCAACTTGTCGATTGTCCATTGTAGCATGTATCTGATGTTGGGGTGCTCCTTGCTAATTTCTATTTCCTCTTCCCACTGATCTCTGGGGACATGAATTAGCATAATTCTCTCCTCCACAAACATAGCATCCACCCTTAGGTGCTTCCAATCCTTCAGTCCTTTCCCACTAATTATTGTTTCAGTTTTTATAGCCACCTCTTTTGTGTTCCTCCATTCTGGTTTCCACTATTTCCATCCTAAGAGCTATTACCTCAAGCTTCAAATTCCTGATCTGCCGATTGTTATTACCTTGATTGTTATTCTGATTATAATTTCATTGGTTATTCTGAGGTCTCTTATTGACAAACTTTGTATCTCTCTACTTATGGTAACTGGCTACTTGTTGTAGCTTTTGCTCTTGTTTAATTGCTTTATCAAAAACTACACCCATAGTCAGTGGATTATGAATGTCTACCTCTACTCCAAACTAGGGCCTTAAGCCTAATATAAAGTTCCTAATTTGGAATCTCTCGTCCATCTGGTACTATGGAACATACTTAAGTATATGCAAGAATCTCTCCTAATAACTGGTTACAGACATTCCTCCTTGAACCAAATTCTGAAACTCCATCATCTTCTTGTCGAAGAAGAGCTATGGTAACCACCTTTTCTTGAAAAGTTGTAGGAAAATTTCCCAAGTTATTTCACCAAGTAACAGTTTCTTATCTACCTTCTCATTGTCCCACCATGTTGTTGCTTCACTAGTCAACTGATATGATCCCCACATTGCCTTTGTGTGATCAGAAAGATTTCAGAGCTCAAAGTATTTCTCTATTTCTATGATCCACGCTTCAGCTCCTCTCCAATTATCTTTCCATCAAATTTGGGTGAGACCTTCTTGAGGTCTTTTCCCAACTCCTCTACAATCCTTACTCGATTGTTAGCATTCTCTCCAACCTCAGGAACCTAGACTCCTATCCTTACGTTCTCATTTTGTGCCTCAGCCCTTGGGTTTTCATCCTGATTCTACTCTCTATGAGTCCCTCTGATGTCTTGCTCAAGAGCATTTATTCTTGTATCCTGTTGGGTCAAGAGAGCAAGAATATGATCCAATCTCCCATCTTGATCATTATTAGCATCTCCACAATTCCTTGCATTTTGACCATTACTTGCACCTCCATAGTTTCTTCTATTGTGACCACTTCCTGATCCTCCACTACAATCAATGTTTCTAGTATTCATGATGAATAATCTGCATCAAGTTCACAACTTAGCATAATAGTCCCAAATAGGCCCTAGTGTACAACCTAGAGCTCCGATAGCAAATGTAAAGTACTCAAACCATCACAAAAGTTACATGAAGTAAATAATCCACTTAATTACAACATCTCAAGTAAAAGATAAATCTCATAAATATGAATCAATAAAAGTCATTAAATCTTACAAAATCACATGTTCAATCTAGGTGATAGCACTATAAAATAATATACAAAGTCCATTGGCTTTCATGCCATAATTTATACAACTACAAGATACAATAAACATGTACAACAAGTATAATAAATCAAACAACTCTCGAGTCACCACGAACCCACATGGTTCTCCAACGAGCTGAGTGATGGGAACAAGGCTCGGGCTCTTTTCCACCCAACCATGAAGCAATTACACTTCCCCAAATCCCTTCATAACACGAAGGAAACCTAGCCCTGCATGAAATGTCTAGCTACCTGGAAACAATTGGCAGGAGAGAACACCTGATGTCTAATGTATAATTCTAAATAATGAAATGCAAATTGTCTCACAACAGGATGTGGCAGAGATATATATAAATAAAGTTTGCTAGACAAATATTCATCTTTTTCAATGACTTCTCATTTAGATCTAAACATTTGAAAAATAATTACAGGTTCAATTCTTGAAAAGAGGAAAAGCCATCTCTGATAATCCACATTCGACATCCTAGCCCAAAAGTAATGGAAAACACTCATAGCTAAAAATCTACTTTTTTTTCACAATAAATAAATAACAACCCATATTCTCCTATAAACCATCTCTAATTCCCTTTCCAACACATCAATCATGAAAACACACTTTTCAAGCAAGTAATTCATCATTTGATCAAACAAATTGCATTTATAAGGCTACTAAATTGAGTCTATTTCCTAGTCTATATTTCATTCAAATATTCATAGTGTGATAAGTTTTCTAAGTCATTCAACAACCTTATTGTCACAACTATGATAGGAACTATGACAATAACTATTGTGACATGAACTGTGACAGGAAGTTAAAAATAAATCAACAGAACTCACAAACAGGTTTACTATCACACTAATGAGAGTAATTAAATAGATCTGAAACAACATTAAAATAAATATAAAGACAACTTACAATAGAAACTAAAATCTAAGATAGGAAGGTTTTAAAATTTGTTGAGACAAAACCTTACAAGTAGTTTTAAATCAGCATTAAATAAATGGTGACTAGGTATTCAATTCACAACTAAAGGAACTTTTGATACGGCAATACAAGACTGCAATAGGAACCTATTACTGTCGCCTAAATTTAAGAGTTGTTTTCAACAGTAATACACATAGTTCAACCAGGAAGTAGAGGCTAACACCAAGCAATAGAGTGACATCTAACAGCAAATATAGAGAAAGAAAGAATTTAAGATTGCTAGAGAATAATAATCAGCGTTCCAGATAACTTGTTAACTATGGTTTCAATGGATGCTTCAAGATCAAGAAAACGGGTTGATTCACTTAGCATGCAATCCAAAAAGCAAAGAAACACAGGGGAGAAACAAGAATGGTGATAGAAAGCTAAGCGTAGGCGGTAAGATGATAGGAATAGTCGCTCAACTTACTAATTCACTTGGCAGGCTGAACCAACTTCAGACGCCGTGGTTTAAAGGGAAAAGCAGCAGAAAGTTTTAGATCCTAACAAGGAAGACAATGAATAACAGGTTGCTCAACTTCTTAGCAGCGGCAAGGTTAAAATTGCAGGCCTAAGTAAATATTTCAGTGGTCAAGGAATAAAAAAATATAGGTTCAATAATTTGTTTTACAAGCTAGAAAATAGCAGGTCGATCACAAGGTGGAAGTAGAAGGATAAATAGCAATAACAAAGATAAAATGAGCTAGCAACAAGAATAGGTCAACACAAAATAAGAGAGGATCAACCTAGATCAAAACACAGTTCAAAAAGAGTAGTTCATAGACCAGTTTTACCATAGTTCTAACAGTCACATACAACCATAAATTATTGCAATTAAAATAAGAAAAAAATACCTGGGTAAATTCATTTGCTAAAGGGTTAAATTCTTGTTGTTGTTGTTGATCATTCTTCTCCCTATCATTGTTTCTCTCTTCTCTCTGTCGCTGCCCAGAATGAACGAACTCCTTCTGTCTTGTCGATGCTCAGGAAAAAAAACACTGATGATCATTCCCTTCCTGCTGCCTTTTGTTTTTATTAAATATATTGCTAAACTTGGCGTACCATTTTTAGGTTTTTTTTTCTTTTCTGAAAACTCCAATTTACTCACATTTTGCATGAGATTGGCATTCCTAAATGATTCGAATTTCCTTTTTAAATAGAATAAAATAACTTATTTATATTTTTGTCACTTGCATGACAGTAACTTCTTTTAATTCTCTTTATTTAGATTTATAAATATAATAATAATATTAATGCAATTTATCTATTTTTAATAAAGCATAATCACTTAAATTAGCTCAAGAAGTATTTGAAATAATAATAATAATAATATATCTATAGTAATTAAACATAATTTTTTTAAGTCTAAATTAGATATTGTTTTTCAAACAATAATATTAATATAAAAAGGAAAACACTTATTGTTACTTATTTTTAAATAATATAAAATACACCATTTTAAATATCAATCACAAGAACATTAATATTTATGAGTAAATCATGCATTCAAAATGGACTTATTGTAGCAATTAAAACTCATTATTTTTCTTATTAAACATAAATCACATTCATTATCCATACAACAATGCATATTAAAGCCATAAAATGCAGTATGAAACTATGTGAGTGTTTGAGTGCATCAGGGTTATCCATCCCAAACAGTTCTTGCCAAGTGGCTAGAACATCTCTAACTCAACCATGTTCTCGTCTTCAACGAGTACCTGCATTCATTCGCACTCAACTAGATGTCAATAGGTTAGTTCCCCAAAACATAGCCGAAGCAAAACATTACAATCACATCGATAATATTTAATATTAAATTAACTTTCCAATTCACACAAATATAACATCACAATAATTACCTTCACACATGTGGAATTTAATCAAAGTAAAGACAATCATGGCAAATGTTCATTAATCTAGAATAATAATAAAGTCCATAAAATGAGATGTGACATAAAGTCCACACATAGCTACAACAACCCATCTTTCTTACACTAGAATAGTACCAATGCAACATAAGGAGACCTTGATGGTCGAAGATACCTTACCTCCATGAGCTCGGCTAGCTGTCTCTTCAACTCGGTCATCTCGAGGCTCAATAACCTATATGGGAACTAAGCAAGCAACCTTGCCCTAGCTTCGAACTTGATCTTGTGATCTATAGTGTGGTGAAGTGATAAGATTATTGGTAACTTATCTGGCATCACATCTACATAAGACTCTATGACCTCTGCAACCTCTTCAGGGCTGGATGGTTCGACCTTGTCATTGTCATCCCAGTCTCTTAGAAGAGAAAATACAAATATGGAACTACTATCCTTTCTTGTAGCCTTACCTAAACTAAATGCAGACACTAAACTACTTGTATTCCTTACTTTCACAATCTTTACCAAACAAACTTATGTTGGGTCAAGAAATAACATAAAACCCAAATGCGGGACAAGAGTTATCCTTCCTCAACGGATGAATTACAATCCTAGAATCAACTTTAAGTCTTCCATATCAATCCAACTAGATTGGTAATACCATGCCATGATCCAACTCGTAGTTGTGCATCCAAGACATTCCTTGCAACCTTCTATGCTAATGAATTCATTACCTTAAACGAAGTGCTCACCTCCTTGACCTTCAACACAAGTGCCTTCACCTTCTTGGCTGAAATATAGTCATGCATGGCCCCTAAATCCACTATCGTAGTCACCTTCATGTTCCCAAAGTGAACCTCAATGTAATACAACTCATGTTGAGGTTCCAGATCTTGGGCCAACAAAGCTTCCCCAGAAGAGTCTCGCACCACAGTTAACAATTGCAAAACCCCTATGTCTGACATAGCATCTTTTTGGGAGTCCTTCTAAGTAGTATTGAGCCTCTCGCAATCAAGACAATCTCGCACCCAATGATCTGGGCATCCACACACAAAGCAGGTCTTGGCCTTCTTCCTCATATTAGTGGACTCAACATCCTTCTGAGAACTTTGTGTTGGCTTCTTATTTTCAGACTTCTTACTTGACGAATGCCTACCTCCTTTGGATTCATCTTGCATAGAATTATGCTACCTTTTGGTTCCCATCTCAACTCCATCCCAAACCCCTTAGATGCATCACCTTTGAAATGAAGTAGATGATCAATAGCAGAGATTTTGGCAGCCAAAGTTTGAACATTCTAATGCTTTAGGCCGGCTGGGCCCAGGACTGCAAGCCTTTCATGAATAGGAATAGCCTATCCATCTCTGACATATCTTTTATTTCTATCATAATAGCAAAGAAAGTCTTAATATAATCTTGTACCTTTCCTGTATGCCTCAGCTCCATGAGTTGAGAGTATACAACCCATGTCAAGTTACTTGGACGAAACTGCTCCCTCAGCATGTCCTTGAATTCATTCATTTTGTCAATCTTGATGATTATGCAACCTTCCTTTAAGTCCTTAGTGTGTGATCTCCACCACAACTTGGCACTTCTAGTCAAGTATATCACCACCATCTTAATTCGGGCCTCCTCTAATAACCTATGTAAGGTTACAAGGAACTTGTCCATATCCCAAAAGAAGTTATCTAGCAATCTATCATCTCATTGCCCATCATATGACTCTGGCTCTTTCAGCTTCAGGGAACCTTGTACCCCCACCTCGGATACTAATATCTTCAAAGGAACTAAATCATCATGCAACATCTTCCTTTCCACTAGGAGAGTGTGCCCCTCCATCTCCATAGCATTTAACCTTTGATCCATATCTCTTGAATTGAGTCGTTGCAATCTCCTATCTAGTTCTTCTACCCACTAGCAAGTGTGTGGATCTTCTATATGTCGCCCTCTACCGATTTAGATAGTGTCAAAGTCATGATGCTCAGACCCAGAATTTTGTATACTTCTAGTCTTGGCCATGACTGCAAGAATAGACAATGCACAACAAAATGGATAACACTCAGTAGCTCACAATATAACACAACATCACCTTAGGTCTTCTCAAATCCAACATGGACTAATATGAACCCAAATACCAACTCTATTGGTGTAGCTAGCTCTGATACCAATTGTCACAGAGCCAAGGTTTGACCGCATGACACCATTGAAGCGGACACAAAACTTGCCCAAGGGGACCGAGTTGTTCCATAGCGTGGGCTATGATTTACTCCAAATCACAATTGAACTCACTCACAAAATAATGCAACAATACAGAATTAACACATACATAGCAATGCAAATAACAACTACTCTAAAATAGCACTGTACGACAAAGAAACTCAACAATTTTGGGGAACACGATCTAGCTCCATTTTATTGATATTGTAGACACCCAAAATTGTCCATGTCTTATAGCATCACTTTGTCGATACATTGCTTAAGACATCTTGTGGCATTTTGTCCTAGGTCCCTTACATGATCCCTCCATCACCTAATTAGTTAAATAAGTCTTATTTATTTAACTAATTCCTATTTTAATATAATTTATCCCACTAGCCAATTAATTAAATAAATCCTATTTATTTAATTAATTTCCTACCTTTCCTTTAATTTAGATAAATAAAATATTTATTTAAATTAAATTAGCCAATTAATTAAATAAATTATATTTATTTAATTAATTCTCACCTTTCTTCCAACTAATTTAAATAAAATATTTAAATTAGTTCACACCTTTATCCTCATTCCAACACATGTCCCTCTCTCATAATTTAAGTAATTTTTTATTTGAATTATGTGTCATACTACAACCATACTACAACTTTCATTTTTAATGCTTTGTCACACTACCAACTAATAAATAATTTTATTATTTAAATTAGGTTAGCTCTATTCTTATCTACACACTTGTCACACCACTACCTTTTTCTAAATGAAGGATCCAAAGTCAAATCAACTTTTAATCTTAGCCGTCCACATCACACAATTGACCTTTCAATCCTAGCCATCAAACCTTATCCCTCCTCTCTTATAAATGAAGCCTCAACCAAGCCATTTGCATGCATCCATCTTCAAGCAACATCATGATGTCGAAATCACTCTAGATCTTCATTCTTATCATCTTCTATCTATCGTTATGCTGCAGAAATCATGAGCAATCAACATATTCATCATCAATCTCTCTTCATCTAGAACACAGCTAGTAGATTAGGGTGCATCTACTCGGTTCTATCGTGTGTTGAAGACTTGGTTTGAAGGTAAAAGGTATTGGGTTTGTCATATTATCATTCTATTTACCTTTTATTCCAATTTTTCATTCATAGATATCAATCTACACAATCCAAATGTACACTTAATTACAAGCCCTTGGACCAACAATGAACAAAGCTTACACAAATCTTGTTGTACTTGAGTCAGACACCATCGATATTGCTCAAACTAGTGTTTACAATGCTTAAAATGTCTCCTTGAGGAACCCCCAAGTTCTCTATGTCAGAGTACTAAGACTCAACACTTCACACTTAGTCAAAACCCCTTAGCCTAGTTAATAATATTGTGACTAGATAAAGCTCCTAGAACTTATATCTCAAATCCCATAATGCAATGTCAAGATCTGCAAAAATTATATATAAAAAATGTAGAATGACATCCAACAATAATGGCATCGACTCTTATATAGAGCTTGACATCATAATGGTATCGTCTAAGCTTACATCTGAGTGCTATAGGTGTTTCCTAATCCCAAGTTCAAATTGTCACTTTGCAACATCACAATCTAAATTTGATCTGATTTCCCAGCTCAACAAATATAGTTTGTCACATTCCAATCTCAACATGTTGTAGAGTGCGAGTACGACAAATATCGAGTCAAGAACCAACATGACTTTTTCTAGTAAACCACACTTTGCAAACCTTCATTATTCGACAACATTAAGTTTCTTTACAACTGATACATTCAAGTCACAAGGCATACTTGGGAAAATCCAAACCATAACTTAGCCTCAATGCAACATTCTGAACTAACAACACCCCCTTACAACTTGCCTCTAAGTAGATACTATTGAAGTCAGTTTTGTTTACCTAGTTATTTTCAATCGTACTGAGTAAATCAATTATATATGTTATAACTTTTTTATCTTAAATAAATTTTTCTTTTCTTAAAGTAAACATGCAATTTTTTAACCAAATATACTAATAAGAATTGTTAGAATTCCTATTGATTTAAAAATTTACTTGTTACGTCGAAGGGTTCCCTCTATGAGAGAGACCTTCCTAGCAGCAAGATCGATGGCAGAGGGTCTACGAGTAGCAAGCAAGATAATTGAAATGAACCTGGTCATCCGTCAGTTTCTGTCATTGGGAAATTATTTTCCTCCGCCATTTCTCATTTTCTTTTAGTTTTCTAATTTTGACTCGTTTCGATGCAGGTATCGTTCAATACGTACGAAGTTATGTTAAAACATTTATTATGTCAAAGAGGCGTCAGTCGCAGTAGAGAGAAGGCTCCCACTCAATTCGCTTTTCTTCACTAGTTGATATTATATGGAATGAGGAAGGGGAGAGGACCCAGTAGTTGTGCACCCTAACTTCACGCCTCTCAAAAACAACGTGGCAATTTCGAATCACTCCAAAAATTTTACAGTAGCTTATTTGGCAATGCCCCTGCTTATAACTAAAGTTTCAGGGCCACATCATCAAATACGATGCCACATCAGCATGCTTTTTGTTGAGGTGTCAAATAGTGCCCCCAAAAAAAAGGTGGACCAATAAGTGTGAATTAAGACCTCCTTTGATGGTGCGCTGATTTGGCATCACATGATTGGATTAGTACTTATAGTAACACTAACAACCTTAAAGTCACAACTACTAGTACTAAACTTCAAAAAATATTGGGCCTTAATGTCACGGCTACCATCTCAACCATTGAAACTATCTCACCTATTGGGTCTTTTCCCCTATTCACAGTACTTAGATCTATGCATGGATGTTTGAGCAAAGGGGACCTGCAACAATCGAAACAATAGTCTCTCAAAATGAATTTATCATGAATGTTGGTCGCAGAACCTACCTCAGAATTGGAATTTGCTTGCACAAAAAGGTTAAGACCATTTCCTCCCATCAACAACATCAAAAATGATGGAGGTGTGGGTTGTGAAAAATCTATTGCAGCTACTGATTATTAATTACCTATCTTAAGTAGATTATTTGGCTGCCGAAAAATAACTTACAGCAAATATTAATTAATAACACAGCTGCAATTTCACGGAAAAATCACGGAGACAGAAAAATAAAATCAACACAATATTTTGGACAAATTGTCCTTGGAAAAACCCTGAAGGGAAAACCAGTACTGCAGATGAGGAACTTTATTAAATCAAATCAAGAGATACATAGACTGCTTGCCTCTTACTGGCAGAGCTCCGGCAATGATCTCCTTCAGAAATTCTTCTCCCAATTTCTCCTATAGAAATTCCACTATTGCTGTCTCAAACGCTATCGTTGCGCCCTTGCTCTCACTGCAAATCAATTTGCTATTGCTGCAAATTTATTTATTTGCTATCGCTGCAAATATTTCTTGGATCTATATTCTCCAAATGCCCATTGAACCTCTTTTATAATCCCCTCATTGAAAACCAATGGCCATGATTTAATCTAAATCAATGGCTAGGATTAATTAGACTCTAGCAAACCCTAATATCTAGAAGTCTCTCGAGAAATCAATTTTCTAGGTATAGAGAAAAATATTCTGGCTGTGTTTCCAGCCTCGTAATCACCACCCGAGACTAGAACACCTGTCCAAGCTACATTTAAAATTAACACTCCCTCTTAGCGAGGAAGGTGTTCTGCATAACACCCAACTTACCTCTGAAGAAAATGAATTTTGCCTTCCCCAATGCCTTTGTTAAAATGTCTGCTACCTGCTGATCTGTAGGTATATACTGTAGCTGAACAATCCTCCGCTGTACACAATCCCTGATGAAATGATATATGATGTCTATATGCTTAGACCTATCATGAAACACTGGATTCTCAGATAATCTGATGCAACTCTGATTATCACAGTGTATCACGGTAGTCTCAACCCCTTGACCAAACAAGGCTACCAGCAACTTCCGAAGCCATATAGCCTCACATGTTGTCATACTAGCTGCTATGTATTATGCTTCTGCAGAACTCAGAGCAATGGACTTTTGCTTCCTGCTGTACCAAGAGACAACTCCTGATCCCAAACTAAAGCAGCACCCTGAAGTGCTTTTCCTGTCCACTGTACTACCTACACAATCTGCATCAGTATAGCCTATCAACTTGATACCATCACCTCGAGCATATCTGATCCCATACTCGATTGTACCATGCAAATACTGCAACACATGCTTTGCCGCTATCCAATGCACTCTCTTCAGCTCAACCATGAACTGGCTAAGAGAGTTTACTGCAAAGGATATATCTGGCCTAGTGTTGACCAAATACATGAGAGATCCAATCAACATCCTGTATAAGGTGGGGACTACATCCTTTTCCTTGGATGCGTCTACCTTCTTCCAATTCGTGATCATAGGTGTAGACATGGCTCTGCAATCTTGCATCTCAAACCTCTTCAAGATTTCAATGCAGTATTTCCCTTGTCCAAGGAAAATCTCTCCATCTGTCTACCACACTTCCATGCCTAGAAAGTAGTGCATAAGCCCCAAATCCTTCATCTCAAACTCTGCTGCAAGGTCCCTCTTGCACTCCTCTATGAGCCCCAGTGAACCTGTTAAAAACAAGTTGTCCACATATAGAACAAGAATGAGCACTTCACCCCCAACCATCAAGTAGTAGAGGTTAGCATCCGCCTCACTCTTCACAAAGCCTATTCCCTGCAAGTATTTATCAATTCACTCATACCACGCCCTGGGAGCCTGCTTGAGTCCATACAAAGCTTTCTTCAATCTGCACACGTGGGTTTTGCTACTGTGTGCTACAAAGCCCTCTGGTTGTTCTATGTATACCTCTTCTAACAATTCACCATTAAGAAATGTCGTCTTGACATCCATTTGATGGATTTGCCATCCCATATGTGCTGCAAGTGAGATTACGGCTCGTATAGAAGTATACCTAGCCACTGGAGCGAATGTCTCCTCATAGTCTATTCCCTCCTTTTGAGAGAACCCCTTGGCCACGAACCTTGCCTTGTATTTCTTGATGCTACCATCTACACCATGCTTAATCTTATAGATCCAGCATGATCCAACCACTGCCCTATCTGTCGGTCTAGGCACAACCTCCCACACATCATTCTGCATTATTGAGGTATATTCCTCAACCATCGCATCTTGCCACACCTGTTGCCGTGCAGCTCCTGATAGCTGGAAGGTTCACTATCTACCAACTGACTAACCAATACCACATAGTCATTATACCTAGCTGGTTGTTTCCGCTGTCTATTACTCGTCCTAGGAGCTCCCACAAACTCTTGAGTATCCTTATGTGTTTGTTGAACCTCACGGTTCCTCCTGCCAACTATAGAAGATGAAATATCAAACTCCATATCTTCTTGATGCATCTCTTGGATTTGCTGTATCTGTTGTTCCATACTCTGCGAACTCTCAGCACCTGAGCCTGTGCTTGTACTAGTAATTGTACTCGTGCTTCGCTGCCCCTGTTCTGGTTGAACAATCCTTGGAGCTTCTGTTGGCTGCTCATTATGATCATCTGCTGGCAAATCTCTGGACCTCCTATATGCCTTGTCCTCCATGAATTTGACATCACACCTGACAATAATCCTCTTGGTCCCTGGAATAAATATCCGATATGCCTTTGAGGTCTCGCTGTACCCCACAAAGTACCCTCTCTCTGCAGTCTGATCTAACTTGGAACGTGTAGCCCCTGGAATGTGACAAAATGCCAAACTCCCAAATATCCTGAAGTGACTGACATCTGGCTTCTTCCCTGAGAATGCCTCCTCTGGTGTCATCTTGCCCAATACCTTATGTGGAACCCTGTTCTGTATGTATACTGCTGTACTGCATGCCTCTGCCCATAAGTAACGTGGCATATCTTGGTCATACAACATAGCCCTTGCTGCCTCCGATATAGAACAATTCTTCCTCTCAGCAACCCCATTCTGCTGCGGGTTGTAAGGAATGGTCCACTCTCTCTTGATTCTTTCCCTGGTACAGAACTCCTGGAACTCTTTCCCTTTGTACTCGCCTCCATTGTCTGACCGAAGAACCTTTACCTTCCTGCCTATTGAATTCTCCACAAGAGCTTTAAACTCCTGGAAGTGACTGAAGACCTCATCCTTGGTCTTCAAGAAGTATATCCAGGTCTTCCTGGAGAAATCATCAATAAAAGTAACAAAGTACTCATATCCTCTGAGAGACTTCGTTGACATTGGTCCACATATATCTGAATGTACTAGATCAAGAACCCCCTTGGATCTAGTGTCACTCCTTAGAAAAGCTACTTTCACAAACTTCCCCAATACACATCCCTTACATACATCATCATGCTCTGTGCTCACCTCTGGAACACCTGTCACTGTCTCACGAAGCAATTTAAGTGCTCCATGATGTATATTGCCCATCCTCCTATGCCATAGCTCTCCTTGATCTCTAGGATTACTGCTGCTCACTAGTGCCTTAGGAGAATCAAATTGCAACCTATAAAGTCGGCTGCTCCTAACTCCAATAGCTATGGGTGATTTCCAATCCTTATGCTTGATTAAAACATGCACCCCTCTAAAGAGTACATTGTAGCCTTTATCCTGAAGGACAGATACGGAAATTAGATTCATGCCCAAGCCTGGCACATACAACACATCATGAATGGAAATAGGCTTGCCATTCTCCCTCTGAAATAGAACAGTCCCTCTCCCAACTGGATCGCACTTGGACTTGTTCCCCATCTGAATCTGGAATTTGATGTCCTCCTTGTAGCTAGAGAAGTACTCCCTAACTCCTGTCATATGAAATGACGCCCCACTATCTATATACCAAACACCCTGTGAGGTTGAGCTAGTCAGGCAAGCTATGAGTGCAAACTCATCCTCCATTCTACTAGAAAGCTCATCTACACTTGCTGAAGCTGCCGTCTGCTTCTTGCCTTTCTTTTCATTTTTCTTCCTTTGTGGGCAATCGCTGACATAGTGGCCGAACTCGTGACAGCCATAGCATTTGATCTTAGATAAGTCCTTCTTCTTCTCACTTTTTGGATTTGATCCTTTGCCAGACCCCTTCTTCGCTTTCCCTTTTCCTGCTAGGGCAACGTTTTCCTGTTCCACCTCACTTTTCTGACTATTACTGCTGGTTCTATTGACAAGACTTAGTCTAAGCTCCTCCTGAGTGAAGTCACTCCATAGTTGATCCCAACTCGGTAAGGTGTCTCGTCCATTAATAACTTGAACAAAGACATCCTACTGCTTAGTAAACCCATTCAGGGCTATTCGTACTAACTCATCATCCTTTGGTTTTTCTCCAACAGCTGCCAATTCATCCTTGACAAGTCTAAGTTTGGTGAGGTAACTTGTGACATCTTCTCCCTTATTCATCCGGGTATTCCTTAACTTTTCTCTGAGAATCAGCTTTCGATTAAGGGTAGCATTCTGGTACAGATTCATAATGGCGTCCCACATCATCTTTGTTGTATCTAACTCTGCAATATGCGGAACAATATGATCCTTAACACCGTCAAGAATCAGCCTCCTTGCCTTGGCATCTTCCTTCTTATATGCTAAGAGCTGTGTTGCATCTGTAGGTACAGGTACAACAGTGGTCACATAATCCTTGATACCATTCTCTTCCAACAATAAAGAAATTCTGGCTTTCCAGACACCAAAATTTGAGGCTCCATCCAATCTGTCCTGATCTCTTAAACCTGCTGAGGCCATCTCAAAAGAAAATAATAATTTGAAGAGGTCAAACTGGGTTTTATAAACCCTAGATTTTTTATTTATTATTTTTCCTTTCTTCCTGTGCCTGTTCTGCCCTTAGATCAGCTCTGATACCATGTGAAAAATCTATTGCAGCTACTGATTATTAATTACCTATCTTAAGTAGATTATTTGGCTGCCAAAAAATAACTTATAGCAAATATTAATTAATAACACAGCTACAATTTCACAGAAAAATCACGGAGACAGAAAAATAAAATCAACACAATATTTTGGACAAATTGTCCCTGGAAAAACCCCGAAGGGAAAACTAGTACTGTAGATGAGGAACTTTATTAAATCAAATCAAGAGATACATAGACTGCTTGCCTCTTACTGGCAGAGCTCCGGCAATGATCTCCTCCGGAAATTCTTCTCCCAATTTCTCCTATAGAAATTCCACTACTGCTGTCTCGAACGCTATCGCTGCGCCCTTGCTCTCACTGCAAATCAATTTGCTATTGCTGCAAATTTATTTATTTGCTATCGCTGCAAATACTTCTCGGATCTATATTCTCCAAATGCCCATTGAACCTCTTTTATAATCCCCTCATTGAAAACCAATGGCCATGATTTAATCTAAATCAATGGCTAGGATTAATTAGACTCTAGCAAACCCTAATATCTAGAAGTCTCTTGAGAAATCAATTTTCTAGGTATAGAGAAAAATATTCCGGCTGTGTTTCCAGCCTCATAATCACCACCTGAGACTAGAACACCTATCCAAGCCACATTTAAAATTAACATGGGTCCCATGAGAGGACCCCGGCATACTAAAGTTCTGTGAGGTCTCTGTGACTTCACATCAATTACTGTTAAATGAGCTCATTGAATATTAAAATTTGTAAATATAGAATTATTAAAATTCTCTTATTGAAAAGTCTGCAATTTGCTGGAATCTTTCAATTCTTTTTTCAGTGCCCATTGATTAAATGTATTTCTAACTTTCCCTCAGGATTTTTACCTTAAGGGAGAGGATTGAAGTAAAAATGATCTTATTTATAATAGATTGATGTGTTCGACTCCACTGAACAATGGTGTTGAATTTGTAGGTAGACAAAATATTTTGTATTGGTATCGCAAACTTTGAAATTTCCTCTCGTGGGTTGCTCAAAACTTGCTACTGACCTTTCAAGGAAAGATGCCCATTTTTTTAATTTGCTGTGAAACAAATCTCGTGGCATCATTGCTCGATACAATTTGTAGAAAATAATTATTTTTGAGTGCCTATCAGGGTTTAAATAGATGGCTGCATTGGACAAGTTAGACTTAAACTTAAGATCTTCTCTATGTATGTCAGGGTAATTTGGGTGATTGGGACCTTTTTTGTGGGTAGGTATTTTGGGTGGGTCATTGCTTTACCTAATTGATCCATTGTAGTTGTCGCTCATTTTTTCAACTATTTGGGCGTGGCATTTTTAAATTTTTTTTTTTAGGTTTAGATTAGAGATTTTTTGGTAGGGTTTTTTTTATTAGAGTTAGGTTACAAATATTTTTATTGGTGTATTCCTTGAACCTCCTATGGGTGCAAGTGCTAGTTTTTTAATAATTTGTATATCTCATTTTCTTGATAGTTTGTGTGACTTATTTTTTAAATCTAGAGGTCAAGGTTTTGTAGAAGACTCTTTATTATAGATTACGGGGTGGCTCATTTCTTTAATAATTTGAGTATGACTCACTTTCTTGAACTTGTTTTATGGTTTAGGTGTAGTTCATTTTTTTATAGTTTTCGTGTGGCCGATTTTCTTGTGACTAAGACTTTTTGGGTGGGTTTTGGGTGGCTTATTTACTTATTATGATTTGGGTCTAGGGGTTCATTTCTTTGGTGGTTCAAATATGGCTCATTTCCTTATGATGAGGACTTATTTGATATGTTATTACAATGTAGCTCATTTATTTGATGCTCTATTTTTTTTAAAATAAATTATTTATTATAATTTATATGTGGCTCATTTCTTTGTAACTATGACTATTTATTTGACACACATTTCTTTATAGAGGGGGACTTCTTTAATAGATTATTATGGTTTGGATATTATAGCTTGGCTGTGACTTTTATTTCTTTAGAATTAAGACTTTTTGGCAACCTAAATTTCTATGATATACTCAAACTTGAAACTTTTGTGATGGGATCCTTATTACGTTTTGATTGCGCCTCATTTCTTCACGACCACCTCGTGAAGCACGTTTTCATGTTTAGGCTAAATTATAAACCTCTTTGTGAAGTAAGCTTTTTAAACAATTTAGGGATAATTTATTTCTCCAACATTTATATCAATGTTCTCAGTATATATTTGGTTTAATGCATCACTGATTTACTATTTTTCACTGGGATATGTATAGATAGCATCTCATCACTTTGGAAAGGTTGACATAATCGAAAGTTGTGGAGGATAAATGTGTTGATTGGGGTCCAATGGATAAAGATTGGGTAAAGATTCAATCTTCAACCTTTAATTAATCTAGAGCATGTGGTTTATTCTCATAGTTTAACATCACTTGAGGTGGTCAAGTTCAAACGAAGTCACGGCCAGGGCTTAAATTTGATAGTTGTATAGTTGTATTTAGGAATTTTTACTATGAAATACAATCAAAATTTTAAAAAGACTGTATCATATGAAAGGAGAGATTTTGGACAAACTGTCAAAATTTATATAGGATTATGATGATACATATATTTGGTTTTTATATAATTTACTTATACTAAAGTATGTCATAGTATTTAAAGGCAACATTGAATAGATAACTGTCATAAAAAAAAATTGCTTGACAAGCAAGGTCGACTGTCAAAGTTAGGCCATGGTCACAACACCTCTTAAAGCATCTAGAGAAAAAGAGAAGAGATGAGATTTTGGTGGGTCCTCCTAGAGAGTCATTTTTTAGCCTTTAACTAAAAGAGCATGTGGTTTAATCTCATAGTTTAACGTCACTTGAGGTGGCCAAGTTCAAAGGAAGTCATGATACCTCTTAAAGCATCTAGAGAAAAAGAGAAGAGATGAGCTTTTGGTGGGTTAAGAGAGAGAGAGAGAGAGAGATTCATTTTGCAAGGATTAAAATATGTATAAATTTTGCTTCGATATTATATTGGCCTTTTTCTATTAGAAATGGGCTCCATTTATTAGAAGTTGGATCATATAAACCATTTATAGGCTTTGGCATTCCTTAATTTGTATTGCCTAGAAGTAATTGGAATGATTTATTAACACCCTTTGATGAAGTCAAGACTTGGCTGCAGTATCAAGTCCATAAGTTTTTTCCTTCTGTCTTATACGCATGAACATAACTTTGTGAGTAAGGTTTTAGAAGTTAGGAGTTTGAGAAGTGCACATTTCCAAAATATATAAATATATAAATGATGCAGGAACATCCAGTGGTGTAAGGGAAATATTGCATCACCCAAAAAAAAGATGATTTTTTCAATTTTTGTGTTTTTAGGAACCCATTTGCTTGAATAATGATTCAGAACCTTCAAAGTTTCCAAAAAGGCTAAGAATACAAAGAATTATTATTTTTAGTAACCCTATATCGGAGGAGTAGTTGGGCCCAAAATTTTTCCCCAAAGCTTCGAAATAGTCAAATAAACATTGTCGATAAATTTCAGTCAAAGATCATGTTTGGATTGCAAGATATTAAAGTTTTCATTTTTGGAGTTTTCAAAAAAAAATTGAAATCAAATTTGAAGCACTTAGACATCCGTTAATGGCCCAAAAGTTATCATAACTGGAGGAGTAGGTTATATCTTGATAGATCTCTTCACGAGATTTCCAATGCATCAAACAATTTGTCAATCGGACACCCGGTTCAAAAGTTATGGCTCCCGGAAGTTGTGCTACCTAGTTTCTCAATTTTAAAATTTTAAAATTATTTCTTGGGCAGGAAAAGGGGGACAATTAGGTTCATTTTGGCGTCCAAATGGCAGTTAAACAATTCAAAGCAAGCTGACATTGGGGAAATTACACTAGGTGGTATCGATGTGTATTTATAGCCTATTTTCCAGAGGTAGTAGGGAGGGAAGTTAGGGGAAGTCCTGTTCATGCGAATAAGGAGGTCAGGTAGATATCAGAAGGCTTTGTAAGTTAGATATTTCTATTGTAAGACAACCCATATTGCTATAATAAGTGGGCATATGATCCTGGAAATAGTATTTCAGATTTGTAGCCTTTTACACCTGCATGTTAAATGAAGAAATTCTGAAATAGATTGTAGATTTCTTAACTAATCTTTCTTGAGATCTTGTTCTTGTCTATTTAAAATCTATAAATTATTTTTGTATGTGTTCTGGGTGGAATCCATCCTCATCAAGTGGTATTAGAGCAAGGTTTCTTGACTGTGTAGACAGATCGCCAATCGTGAGGCAATTTGCACCAGGACCTGAGATTGTGGGTTTGCTATAGAGATCAAAATTCCTCCATGAAGAAACCGTGGTGGGAGAAATGCTTTGACAAAAGAGGGTTTTAGATCCCTACAAAGGCAAATCGATGCATTGCAAGAGGAGTTGTGAAAAGGGTTTGAACCAATAATAAGAGAAGAAAGTGAAGATGAAGCTGAAGACGAAGAGTTATTTGAGGAAGAACAAGATGATGCAGGAGATCCTGCACAAGTTAGGTTGTTGAGGGTCATTTCAAAGATTGGAAAGAGGCCTAGGATTGAAGTTTTTACCTATTTTGGGGATTTGAATTTGAAAGAGCTTATTGATTGGATAAATGATATGGAGGAATATTTTGAGTATGAAGATATGGAGGATCAAGAACAGGTCAAGTTTGCAAAAATGAAGTTGAAGGGCCATGCAGGTATTTGGTGGAAGGAGGTCTAGTTAGAGAGAAATAGAAGAGGAAAAATAAAGATTACTAGATGAGATTGGATGGTGAACAAACTAAAGAAGCAGTTCATTCCTATGGACTATGAGTTGGAGTTGTTGAAGAAGCTGCAAGGATTGAAGCAAGGTAACAAGTCTATTAAGGAGTACACAGAGAAGTTTTATAAGATTATCATCAGGATAGGCCATGTAGAGGCCAACAAGGAGAAGGTAGCCCATTATATTAATGGGTTGAGGCCAAGTATTCAAGAGGAGCTAAGTCTGGTCAGAATGACCGCCATAGAAGATGTGTACCAATTTTCCCTGAAGGTAGAAGAGAAGTTGAGTAAAAGATTTGAAAGCAAGAAAAGAGGAAGACGGCATGGCGGAAGGACAAGTGAAAGATCATATAGAGGCTGAAATGAAGATCAAAATAAAAGTGAAGAAGCAAGTACCAGTTGAAATCATAAAGGAGATAATGCCTATCACCCTCATGACCAAAATAATAGTGAGCAAAGAGGAAGAGGAAGAGGAAGACCTGGGCAAGGACCTGGAAGAAAAGGTTTTAGAGGAGCATGTTTCCAATGTGGAGAAGAGGGATATTGAGCCTATAAGTGTCCCCAACATCAAGGAATGACAAATAGAAGACCTAAAGGTAATGCATGAGTTGCACATGTAGATGAAGATGCGCAGTCTGAGAATTCTGAAGATGCTGAGAGGGGAGAAACCCTAGTTGTCAGAAGAACCTTGTTAAATGAGGAGAAAGAACCAGATCAGAGGAAGAGTTTATTCCACACAAGGTGCAAGTGTAAAGGTAAGTGTTGTGATATTATTATTGACAATGGAAGCACTGATAATCTTGTCTCAAAGGAGATGGTTAACAAGTTGAAGTTGACAAGGAGAAGGCATCCACATCCATACCAGATTACATGGTTGCAGAATGAGCAGCATTTAGTCAAGTTCAAGATTGGAGACTAGCATGATGAGGTGATGTGTAACATCATACTAATGGATGCATGGCATATGCTATTGGGAAGGTTGTGGCAGTATGATAGGTGTGCTTCCCATGATGGCCATGCAAACACCTATTCCCTGACAAAGGATGGAGTTTGTCATAAGTTGAAGCCCTTGAAGGAGGTGGAAGAAAAGGTTTGTAGTACTGCCAGAATTTGCTTGGTAGATGGTAGGAAATTTTTAGATGGTATGAAGCACAAGCATCATTGCTTTGTGTTGATTCCTAAGATCAGCCAGGAGAAATGTGAAGATGTACCGATAGAAGTATCAAATTTGTTAGAAGAACTTCAGGATATTGTCTCTGATAATGTACCAAAAGGTTTGCCACTAGTGAGGATGATAAGTCACCGAATGGATTTGATACCAGGAGCTAGTTTGTCGAATAAGGCAGCCCATAGAATGACTCCTACAGAGAATGAAGAGTTGAACATACAAGTTCATGAGCTATTAAGGAAATGAATAATAAGGGAGAGCCTAAGTCCATGTGCAATATCTATAGTACTAGCACCAAAGAAAGATGGAGAGTGGAGAATGTGTACAGATTTATGAGACATCAATAAAATTACAATCAAGTACAGATTCCCATTGCCAAGGATGGATGATATTATGGATTGCTTAAGTGGAGCCAAGTACTTTACAAAGATCAATCTAAAGAGTGGATATCACCATATCTGAATCAAAGAACGAGACGAATGGAAGACAACCTTCAAGACTAAGGAGGGCCTATATGAATGGTTAGTCATGCCATTTGGGCTAGTCATTGCACTAAGCACATATATGTAGCAAATGAATGAGGTACTAAAAGAGTTTTTGGGTAAATCTGTCATTGTTTATTTAGATGATATTTTTATTTTTAGTAAGACTTTGGAGGAACACCTGATGCATGTTCAAAAAGTTTTTGAGAAGCTAAGGGAAGAAAGTTGTTGATTAATTTGAAGAAATGTAGTTTTGTGAAGAAGGAGTTGGTGTACCTAGGATTTTTATCTCGGCTGAAGGTCTTAAAATGGATCTAGAGAAGGTGAGGGCTATCATTGAATGGCCTACTCCAAGGAGTGCTATAGAGGTACAATCTTTTCATGGTTTGGAAATTTTTTATAGAAAATTTATTAGGAATTTTAGTAGCATTTGTACACACCTAACAAAGACAATGACAGGGGATAGAAAAGAGTTTAAATAGACTATAGGAGCAGTCAAAAGTTTTGATACATTGAAGCAGAAAGTCATAGACCAACCTATTTTGGCACTTCCAGATTTCAATAAGGTATTTCAAGTAGATTGTGATGCTAGTGGCAGTGCTATAGGAGCTGTTTTGAGTCAAGAAGGTAATCCCATTGCCTATTTTAGTGAGAAGATTAACGAGGCCAAGAAAATGTATTTTATTTATGATCAGGAGTTTTATGAAATAGTTCAAGCTTTGAAGAAATGGAGACATTATTTTTTTCTGAAAGAATTTGTTTTATCAATTGATCATTAGGCTTTGTAGTATCTTAATAGTCAAGGAAAGCTAAATTAGAGGCACTTAAAATGGGTTGAGTTTTTGTAAAGTTATACTTTTGTTTTGAAGCACAGGAGTGGGAAGTCCAACAAAGTTGTAGATTCCTTGAGCAAAAGGCAAATTTTGTTGACAGAGTTGAAGATAGAGGTTATTGGGTTCAATGAACTCAAGAATTTGTATTTTGAAGATCCATACTTTGTAGAGGCTTGGAAGGCTTGTTTGGAGCATATTACCCTAGACATGACAAGATGGTTGGATTACATAATCCAAGATGGTATGTTGTTTAGAGAAAGCTAGTTGTGCATTTCGAGGAGTCCCATGAGAGAGAACCTGATTAAGGAGAAGCATAGTAGAGGGTTGGAAGGACACTTTGGTCAAGATAAGACCAATTCTCTTATTAGTGGGAATTATTATTGGCCACAGTTGCATCAGGATGTGAATAAATTTGTGTAAGGTTATAGAGTATGCCAGATGGTCAAAGGAGTGAGTTAGAATATTGGGCTATATCAGCCATTACCTATACCAAAGGGACCATGGGAGGACATCAACATTGACTTTGTTCTTGGTTTACCGAGGACACAGAGAGGACATGATTTAATATTTGTGGTGGTTGATATATTTTCAAAGATGGCGCATTTCATTCTTTGTCAAAAAAATAGTGATGTTGTTCACATTGCAGAATTGTTTTTCAAGGAGGTGGTTAGACTACATGGTCTACCAAGGAGTATAATTTCAGATAGAGATACCAAGTTTGTTGGGTATTTTTGGAGGACCTTATGGAAGAAGTTGAAGACTGGGTTGAAGTTTAGTTTTGCACATCATCTACAGACTGATGGATAGACAAAGGTAGTGAATCGAAGCATGGGCAACTTGCTGAGATGCTTAGTAGGAGATAAGCCCAAGGGATGGGATTTGATATTACCATAGGTAGAGTTTACTTATAACAATTCTATCAATAGGAGTACTGGTAAATCCCCATTCCAAATTGTCTATGGAAGTAGTCCAAGAAATGCTTCTGAGTTGAGAAAGATAGACAAAGGAGATAAGAGTAGTGGTGAGGCCGAAGACTTTGCAGAGCACCTGAAGAGATTGCATAAAGAGGTATGATAACATATTAATAAAATTGTAGACACCCAAAAATGTCCATCTCTTGCAACACCTTATGTTTTGCCCTAGGTACTCATGTCTTCATCCTAGCACTTCCTCTAATAAATTAAATAAACATAACATTTATTTAATTTATCCCATCCCTTCGCATTATTAAATAAATAAATTTTATTTATTTATTCATTCCCCTTTCCTTTTGAATTAAATAAAATAAACCTTTTATTTTATTTTAATTTATCACTTTATGTCTCCCCACTTAAATAAATAAACAAATAATTTTATCCTCACATTCTTCATGATTTCAATAATCTTAAATTATTAGCTCACCTTTTAATTCCCTCTCTAGTGAACTCTAATCATCTTCTCTCCATCTCCTCTTCATAATGGAAACCTTCCCCAACCCACATCACTTAACTTGAGAGGATCTTCCATTTCAAAATGGAAACCTTCCCAACTCCTCTTCCACCAAAAATCTATTTAAACCCCTCTTTTTGTCTTTGCAAAGGATCCCATCTCTCGCATGCAACATCATTCTGTCAAAATTCCTCTATCCCTCCATCTATCTTCTTCTCATCAATCTCAATCTAATTGTTATGTTGCGTAGCTGAGTAATCAACATCAAATTAGCTACATCAATCAAACATGCATGCATCAATCTTTCAAGGCATCTGAGGTATTCGAAGGGTTTGGTCAAAGGTGTTACCACCTGCATGAGCAATCAAGTTTCAAACATTTAATTCTGCAGGCGCCCTCCCAAAAAGTCCAAAAGTTTTAAGTCTTTGGGCCTCCTCATCACATTTCAAATGTGACCTGATATTCCAAGGGAGGGGGTCGTGTTTCAAGTATCGGGTGATCTTAGTCAAGATCACCCCGGTGTTGTTTTATCACCCCGATGTGGCGGACGTCAGTTTTATGTGGGGGTGATGTTTCAAATGTCAGTCATGTTCCAGGATCACCCCGATGTTACTACGAAGCTACAGTGCACCCTGATATTTGCACGAGGGGGTGATTTTTCAAGTATCAAGTGATATTCTGAATATCACCCTATTTTACGAATGTGACAATGACGTCATCAGGATGATGTGAAATATTAGGGTCATATTTTCATATCGAGTGAGCAGGAAGGAGGCTCACCGATATCGGGGGTCAGGTTGACGGATTATCATACATGTGGTTTGCTAATGTCAGGGTGATATTGAACATCGGAGCATCATGTGGAGGGATCATGATGAGATTTATATTGGCATCATCGGGAGCAAAATCGCCGACTATCATCTTCCGGTGTGGTCATGCTTATAAAGTGTTTAGGAGGTCTCCGCGGGATGTGTTGGTGCCTGAATTGACTGTCAATTAATTTAGCAATTTTCATGCAGGCACCTTCCCAAAAAATCCAAAATATATTCTAAGTCTCTGGGCCTCCTCAGCATTTTTCAACTGCAACATCATATTTTCTTTGAGGAGGAGGTCATCATCATCATGTTTCCAGACATCACCCTGATGATGCTGATGTCATTCTTTGTCAGGGTGATATCCACTTTTCTGCCTGTCTGCATCATGATATTTCCAAAGGGAGATATCCGCCTATTAGCTTCATGCATTGTCTAGTGAGGGGTGATATTTCCAAATATCAGGTATGATCTAACATCATCCTGATGTTTCTTGGAGCTACAGTGCAGCATGATATTTGTGCATCAGGATGATATTTCCAAATATCCGATCATCTTCCGAATATCATCCTGATGCCGATATGGTGGTGACGTCATCAAGGTCTAGAGGGTCATATTGCTAACACTAGTCACCTTGTGGAGATCCCCCGATGTTGCGAATATGACGATGACGTCATCCAGATATGAGGAGGTGTGCAGTAGGCTGATGTGTGGTGACATCATCAGGACATGATGATGACATCATTAGAATTTTTGAAGGCATCGGTGTGACTGTTGAGATCGGCAGGAGGAATTTCATGTTGGCCGATGGTGTTGGTCACACCGATGAAGAGAATGTGGAGTTCGCGGTCGGCGAGACCATAGGCATCGGCAAAGGAGATTTGTGCTTGGTCGATGGTCTATCTCTGGCCGATGGATGGGAGTGTAGTGTGATGATTGGCGAGACAACTGAGGTCGGCGAGAGTTTTTTTGGGGTGAGCCGATGGTAGAAGTTTGGCCGATGGGCTTTTGGAGAAGGAGCGTGTGTCAAGCGTGGCAAAAGCACTCGACACCTATTATACATGCGGCCATGTTTTTAAAGTGTTGAAGGAGCCTCCGCACCATGCATGTGGGATTATTCCCCTGTATAATTTGAACCTGCGGAGAAGTGCATTTTGGCGGGAATTTCTCTTTTGAGCGCAGCGACGGTTTCCAGGTAGGCCGTGGGTGGTTGAGCCATTAATGGTGACTGTAGCAGGCGTATGGGCAATGGTACAAATGGTGAAGCTGTCTAATTATGAATGAAGACTTCCAGATGGCGGCGCAAGGCTCGAGGCCTCCCTTGTCTACTGCAGCAATAACTTCTGAGCGCCATTTTTCTGATACTGTGTATCTAGCGGGATTTTTGGTCAACTATGTAATTAATGTTGGGAACCTTCCTTGCTGTATATAGCAGGTTGTGTTTCTCATTTGAAGGTTGTTGAAGGCCTGAGGCATTTTTGTGTAAATAATGAAGGACAGGGCATGATCTTGGCTGTTTTATCCCATTTTGGAGTTTATGAGTTGCAACATGAATGTATTTTGCACATATTTTTAGTTTCAGTGTTAATGTTATATGAAAAATGCTTATTGCATGTGTCTATCTACTTGTCTCCATTTGCTGCATGTTTTTCTCCTTCTTTTGAATCTGGTTGCATGTCAGCAGGGATATCTGTAAGTAGAAGCAGTTAGATACCCATTCTTGGGTGATGTTTGTAAGGCAAGCATCAGTCCAACCCCTTGAAACTTGAGTGAAAGTTGCAAACCATCTGTTGTATACGTCTAGTTGACTCCTTGCCCAATGGATAGGCACCAGTCTACTCCTAGATCAGTAGTTATGAGCCAAAACCCCTTGTCTTGCATCCCGGACATTATGTCCGCCCATTTCATCACTTCCACCTGTTAGTTGTAGGATTAGGAGTAGGAAAACCCCTGCATGCTCTCATACCCGACCAGACATATATGTCCAAGAACGTTGCCCACCTTGTGATCTATCATACAGATCTTGGTCCATACATGAGAGTATTCTGCCTGTTGTTGTCAAGTTAGATCTTTCTATCTTTGAGTTAGTCAAGGTTATATCTTGAGTTATAGGGACACCCCCTTGGTGCGGCAGAACTAGAAGTGAAGGGGAGGAGCTCACGTAACCTCCTATATTAGTTGGCTGAATCTGCATGTGCATAGGAACTGGCAAACCCTGATGCTGATTCAGAAGAAAAACCAACAGGATGCATGTGGGATAATGAGTTCCCACATGATTTAAAAATTAGGGTCATGTTTCTTGGCAGGAAAGTTTTCGCAATCCACAGTATATTGCATTTCCTGATGGGCGCTACTTGGTACGCCATTAATGGTGGAAGTTACAGGGTATGGGCGAGGCCATGGATGGATCAACTACCCGATTGATGATGTGAATCCCCAGGCGGTGGCATATGGCTCGAGATTTCCCTGTCTCCTCCTCCACCTACTGCATTCAATGTTTGAGTGCCATTTTCTCATTTTGAACGGTATCTGGTGAGTTTTTTGTTTTTGTTGTAATTAATGATGAGTGCACTCTCCTGTTATATAGGAGGCCATGTTGCTCATTTGAGGGTTGTTGAAAATTAGACGAACTTCTGGTGTTGTGATACAATACAACTTCATTGGTGGCCCTATTCTAGATGTCTTGTGAGTTTATGAGTCTCATGTTGTATGTTTCATGCATAGATCCACTGATTTCATGTTGTTATATATGAGTAATGCTCTATTGCATGTGTTTAATCATTTGTCTCCAAGCTATGGGCATGTTTTCTTTTGAATCTAGATAGCTAAGGGTTGTTTAAGATTCAGGAATATAGTTTTTCTGTATTGAATGTTTAATCTCCTACCTTTGTTCAAGGAACAAATTAAATGTTTCAGGTTGATCATTGAGAAAGTATGTTGCAGCAGGGATACCATTAAGTATGAATGACTAAACACCTAGTTTTTGGGAGGTATCTGTAAGGCAGGTACTAAACAAACCCCCTTGAAATCCAGTCTTTGGTATATGTTTATACTGACCATTCACGTGTGTATGTCTACTAACTCCGAGCCCTGGATAGGCACCAATCTAGTCTTGTATTGAGGTTACACTCCAGGTCCTAGTTTTGCATCCAAATACAAAATTAAACTTAAAACTTCAAAACCAAACCATTAGGACCTTAGAAGTAGTTTTAGGACCAAAATTCCCTATCTCACAACTAAACATAGGCCCAAAGCTAGCCCCTTTGCACTTATCTCACAGTTTTGGTCTACATAAAGGAGGATTTATCTTCTTTGTATCAACATCCCATTCAATCCATAAGCATATCTCATGGATATTGAATAGGGAATACCCCCCTTGGTTCTGCAGAGCCTAAAGAAGAAGAGGAGATATTATAGAGTCTATCTCCTGTATTGTTGGCCGCTGGCCCAGAAATCCTATTGATCACTGATGGCTACCTTGTAGGGATAACTAGGAATAAGCATCCAGTCGGATTGAGAAGCAATAGATTTGGTGACTTCGCTGGGGAATTTATTGTAAGAACCCTGATAAAACTGATTTCTACTTAGGTGGTGACTCCGAGTAATCTCCCAACCGGTGAAAGTGAAATTTATATGCAGGGGAGAATATCCCAACGTAACCCTTTATTTTAAGAATTACCTAGAAGAATGATGTATAGGAAGAAGGGGGCTTTTCAAGCCGGTCAAGAGGGCTCTCTTAGCCCTAGAAACAATGATAATACCCATGACAATCAAGAATCTTCATAGAAGACAGAACCTTATTTTTCAAACACAGAAGCTGAAATTCAAAATGTATATGAAAGACAACAAGGTGTTAATCTGAGATTGAGATCAAAGGTGTTTCAGGAACACCCTTTCTTAGATCCCTCTGACAGATTTGAAGAAGCTGAATCCCCAAAGGATGATGATGATGACCAGAATGGAATGAAACCATCCTCTTCTATGCCAAGAGATGAAGAATTAGCCAAGGAAATTAAGAACCTAAGGGCTGAGTTTGAGTATCTACAGGCAATAAAAATTAGAGATGATATGAGACAGAAAGTACAAGCTCTGAGAATTGCTCAACACAATGCAGTCCCCACTCTTGATAATGTAAACGTGCTGAGAGACCAGCAAAGAAATGAAAACTAGTATCAGCAAAATAATCAGAGACAGAATGTAAACAATGTTAGGGTACCACTAAATAATATGAGAAATCAGAATGCTAACAGGAATGCAAATGCAAATCAGTTGGGTAGACAGACTATGCAGCTGGATAGATTTAGGCAGCTTGTTTTTTATGGTATTCCTGGCTACCCTAACCCCATTGATAAGCATGTGAGGCTGCAAGTGCCAAAAATTTTAGGAAATAATGTCATGTCAGGGGAAGATCATCTAAAAGCTTTTCAAAATGTTATGGACAACTTTGAGGTTGAACATGAGGATGTTTTTATGAAGTTGTTTATGCAATCCTTGGTTGATGAAGCTAGAGAATGGTATAAAGGTCTACCTGACCAAAGTGTCTCATCTTGGGATGATTTCAAAAGGATTTTTAAGGAGCAATATGGTGACAAAATTGACCCAAGCTTCTTTGTAAATGAATTCACTAGTATCACTAAGGGGTCAAATGAGCAGGTTGCAAATTTCAATGCTAGATTCACTAAGGTACTGAACAAATTGCCACCTCACATGAGACCTAATGAGCCAATGTGCATTGTGCTCTATATAAATGCTTTTGATGCCAAAATAGCTTATGGATTAAGAGATAAGGGTCCAAATAGCCTCAGGGATGCCTTTAGGATAGCAACAAACATTGAAAATAATAGGAAAGCATCTGGTAAGACAAACAGGAGGGATGATGCAAAGATTCTGCAGAACCCAAATAAGCCTCAAAATACTCAAGGTAATGCATCTACCCCTAAGGATAAAATAGATAAATTGACAAATGTTGTTAAGGACCTAAGTTGTAAACTTGCTAAAAATGAAAAAGGGGTAGGTCTTGACAGGCAAGTTTACCAAAGACAGGAAAAGAGGCCATCATTGCATGATATGCCGTATAACACTAATTGGCATAATGGCAAACCCATTCTCCCACATAATAGCAGCCCTAATCAAAGAGCTCAACATGTAAAGTAAACTCCTGATGCTTTGAAGAAAGCTATTAATATTGTTGATGATACTTCGTGGTGTATAATATGTCAGATGCCTCACTCACAATCTCAATGTATGATTGCTCAATCTCTGTATGATAATGCTATTGCTTGTGATGAGTGCAATGAGCTGCATTACATGCAGGATGATAATGTCAATATGATGTCCACAGGCAAGGAATATCCTCGTCATGATGCTAATGCAAGTGCAGATAGTGAGATTCAGGTCTACCAGGCGCCTTCCTATGACGAAGATGATGAAGACAACTATGCTTACGCTCAGGACTCACGTACATTTTTGAATAACCTGAAGAGACCTTCTGATGAAGAATTAGAGCTTTCATAGTTGCAGTAGTAGCTCAAATCAAAAGCAATTATAACCTAAGGGGTAAAGCTCAGGTAAATGATCCACGTCAGCCACATGACATTTTTGTGAGCCAGCCAGTGCACAGTCATAAAGGTGCTGAGTCACAAAAGAAACAATGGAGCGCTAATAAGCAGAATTTTAAGCAAAAAACAAGTCAGGATCCTCAAGGACCAGAAAATAAAATTCCCCAGGTTGAGGATCAAAACAAAAATAAGGACTCTCAGATCAAAAATGACAGTTAGGGGGCCATAAAAATTAAAGCTGGATCAGTGCAAGATAGAAGTAAAACCATAGCCTATGCTATAATTGCCATACAAAATTATGCTCCCTTTGATATAACTTAGGTATTATCCCAGGTCAAGGTTTCTATTCCATTGATGGAGCTGATGAAAGTTGAAGAAATCAGGAATAAGGCAGTGTCCTTAATTTCAGGGGTACCTTATCAGGCCAGGCAAAATGTTGAGGCTCAGGATAGCGAACAAGCCTTGTGTAATGAAGAAGATGAAGTTCCTGAAGTATATCTAGGGGTGACCATGAAAAAATGCCCTTCACAGGTTAAACCATTTTATGTCTCCCTTGTTATCAATGGAAAAGTGATCAAGAATTGTATGCTTGATTCAGAAGCGTCAACAAATATCATGCCTCTAGCTATCATGCAGCGAGCTGGATTAAAGATAGACAAGGCATGTGGGAAGTGCTATGTCATGGATGCTAGAGAAGTACCAGTTATTGGAATCATGAAGGATGTGGATTTTAGGTTAGCTGCATATCCAGAAAAAACATATAGAATGAACATAACAATGGTTGACATAAAGCCACAATATGGTATGCTATTGTCAAGAAGATGGGCAGCACTGATTGGTGGGAGTATGCAATTAGATCTATCATATGCCATGATCCCAGTGAATGGTAAAGATGTCAAACTAGTTAGAGAGGAAAGATCACTAGAAACAATGGAGGATCAGGATTCAAAAGAGCATGTATGTTTTGTGGATACTGATTGTGAAAATTTCAAAATTGTCTCAAGTGATCAAGAAGGTAAAGGGAGAGATATTTGCATTCAAGAGCTTGACCAACAGGGTCTATGGACCATGTATTTTGATGGAGCTTGTTCAAAGGAGGGCTCTGGAGCTGGAGTTATGTTTTTGTCTCTAGCTGGTAAGCTCCTAAAGTTCTCTTCCTTGCTGAAGTTTGCTTGTACAAATAATATCCTAGAATATGAGGCTCTGTTGCTAGGATTAAATATGGCTCTGAAGCATGGAATTAAAATATTAAGAGTGTTTGGAGATTCAGAGTTGATTGTTTCCCAGGTTAGAGATAAGTATGCTTCAAAAAATAAAAGGTTAAAACAATATAAGCATGTTGTATGGGACACAATTGAATTGTTTGATGCATTTTCAATAAACTGGATAGAAAGATCAAAAAATGTCATGGTAGATTTTTTAGCTAACATGGCCATTAGGCCAAATGATGTAACTCTGTCTGAAGTTACAAATGTTGAGGTTAAAATCAGACGTGCAGTACCAAAAAATGTATGCAGTTGGCAAGTATTTGATGATGACAAAGATTTGTTAAGATTTTTACACTGCATAGATAAATATGAGAGCCAAGAAATTGATTTTCAAAATTTTGTAGAGGTTGTAGATGGAAAAGAGACTCTCTTGGGGAAAGAGGTAATTCAACTCAAAACAAATAAAATCCCCAGAGAGTTAGTTGCTTTAGAAAGAGATTTTGACAATAGGGACCAATTTATTTCAAGGACATCTCCCACAAACAAGAATGACTTGGAGGAGATAAACCTGGGGACGTACCAGGCCCCCAAAAAGGTATACATTGGCAAATAGCTCAAGCCACATATCAGAATTATGTTGACTGTATTACTGAGAAATTATAAACATGTTTTTGCTTGGTCATATGAGGACCTGAAGGCTTATAGAGAAGATCTATTCCAGCATGAGATTCCATTGAAGCCTAGAGCTAAGCCATTCAGGCAGAAGCAAAGACCTATTAATCCAACCTTAGCTCCAAAAATGCAAGAAGAACTCAAGAAGCTTAGGGAGGGTAGAATAATTGTGCCTATCAGACATTCAACTTGGGTGTCTAATCTTGTCCCAGTTAGAAAAAAGAATGGTGACATAAGACTTTGTGTTGATTTCAGAAATTTAAATGTCTCTTCCTTGAAGGATAATTATCCACTACCCAACATGGAGGCCATGCTGCAGAAGGTAACTGGTTGTGAACTCCTATCCATGATGGATGGATTTTCAGGTTACAATCAGGTGAAGGTAAAAGAATTAGAGCAATTCAAGACTGCCTTCACTACTCCACGGGGAACCTATGTATATGTAAGAATACCATTTGGACTAACAAATGCAGGTGCTACATTTCAAAGAGCTATGAATGTTGCTTTTGCAGGATTGATTGACTCAATCCTGGTTGTATATCAGGATTGTCTAACTACTTATTCAAAAAAGGAAGAACAACATTGCATGCACTTAGAATAGATTTTTATTAGAGCATTAGAATATGGCATTTCCATTAACCCAAAGAAATGTGCTTTTGGGGTAATGGAAGGAAAGCTCTTGGGGCACATTGTTTCTAAAAGTGGAGTTAGGATTGATCTTGAAAGAGTTGCTACAATTGACAGAATTCAGATCCCTAAAATAGTGAAAGGCATTCAGTCTTTCTTTGGACAAATCAACTTTGTTAGAAGATTCATTCCCAATTTTGCAGAAATTACAAAGGATGTTTCTAAGATGCTGAAGAAAGGTGCAGCTGTCAAATGGGAAAGTGAAGCAATTAAATCATTTTAGGACATCAAAGAGGCTATAAAGATGGCTCTTGTGCTAAAATCTCCAAATTTTTCTAATCCATTTCAGTTGTTCTCGTTTGCTTCTTTCCACACTATTGCTGCATGTTTATTACAGAGGAATGAGGATGGTTTTGAACAACACATTGCTTTCTTTAGTATGTCATTACAGGCTACTGAATTAAAATATGATATCATGGAGAAGCAGGCATATGCACTGGTTAGAGCAGTCAAAAGTTTTAGGCCATATCTGGTAGGATCCCAGATAGTTGCATATGTACCCCATGCAGCAGTCAAGGATATTTTTACTCAGCAGGAGGTAACAGGAAGAAGATGCAGGTGGATAAACAAGTTACAAGAATTCAACATAGAAATACAGATCACAAAGCCGGTAAGGGGACAAGGTTTGGCAAAATTGATGACACGATCAAATTTAGAGGCATGCCAAGTAAATGTAGCCCAGAATGAGATTGTTAATATGTCAAAATCTAAATGGTATAAGGACATAGTACATTATTTGCAGAGTTTGAATTGTCCTTCCCACTTCAGTGATAGTTAGAAAAGGACCTTGAAGCTACATGCAATCAAATACATAATTCTTTAAGGAGAGTTGTATTGGAAGAATCCTGAAGGTGTCCTACCGAGATGTGTGGATGAAAATCAGGCTGCTGATATTTTAAGTGACATGCACAAAGGAGTGTGTGGTGGACATTACGCTACCAGCACAACAGCCCACAAAATTCTTAGAGCAACCTATTGGTGGCCAACTCTTTTCTCAGATGCACAGAAGATGGTAAGAAAGTGTGACCCTTGCCAAAGGTTCTCAGGAAAGTTAAAATATGAAGGTGCATTACCCCTTAGAACTGTAACTGTGGAGGCTTCATTTCAGCAATGGGGAATTGATTTCATAGGGGAGATTTCAGAAAAATCAAGTGGACGACATAGTTGGATTCCGGTTCCTACTGATTATTTTACCAAATGGATTGAGGCCATTCCAACTAAAAAAGCTACAAGTAAAGTGGTGATGGATTTCATTCTAGAAAATATTATTATCAAATTTGGAGTGCCAGCTATAATTGTCACAGACAATGCCATGTGCTTAAGATTTGGTGAATTTGTTGATTTCTGCAATAAATATGGGATCAATCTGTCATATGCATCACCATATCACCCACAGGGAAATGGTCAAGCAGAGTCAAGTAACAAGAGCCTCATGAAAATCATCAAAAGGATGGTGGATAAAAATAAAAGGGCTTGGGATTCAAAGTTGAAGATGGCACTATGGGCTAACCGGATGACAGTGAAGGAATCAATTGGAAGGTCACCTTTTGAGTTAGTGTATGGTGCACCAGCTAAGTTACCTATGAACAACCTTCTGCCAGTCTATAAATTTATGCAAGAAAATGATGAAGAGATTGAAGACCCAATGACTGAAAGGATAAATCAGCTAGTTGCATTGGATGAGATCAGAAGAGAGGCATACAAAACAAATATCAAGAAACAACAGAATATAAAATTTCTATTTGACAGAAGGACTACAGAAAGGAAGTTTCAGGTGGGTGATCTAGTCCTTATTTGGAATACAAAAGGTCAGGATAAGGGCAAGCATGGTAAGTTTGAGCCCTTATGGGTGGGCCCTTATCAGATTAGCGATACTCATGGAGAGGACTCCTACTTTATCCAGGCCCTTAATGGTGAAGTACTGGAATTGCCTATGCACGGTCATTTCCTTAAAGCTTATTTTTCATAAGTAACTTCTTCTATGCACATTTGTAAATTGCCTATAAATGCTCTATATAGTCGGTGTTGTGCATTTTTGTGTTTTGCCTGGTCTGCCCGGAGGTGATCTGGTTCTCGCTGCAGTCTTGTGCCTGCACGTCCCCAGTCAGAGCCTATGTTACCGCCAACATGAGCAATCAAGTTTTAGACATTTAATTCTGCAGGCGCCCTCCCAAAAAGTCCAAAAGTTTTAAGTCTTTGGGCCTCCTCATCGTATTTCAAATGTGACCTGATATTCTGAGGGAGGGGGTCATGTTTCAAGTATCGAGTGATTTTAGTCAAGATCACCTCGGCGTTGTTTTATCACCCCGATGTGGCGGACGTCAGTTTTATGTGGGGGTGATGTTTCAAATGTCAGTCATGTTCCAGGATCACCCTGATGTTACTACGAAGCTACAGTGCGCCCTAAAATTTACGCGAGGGGGTGATTTTTCAAGTAGCAGGTGATATTCCAAATATCACCTTATTTTACGAATGTGACAATGACATCATCAGGATGATGTGAAATATCGGGGTGATATTTTCATATCGGGTGAACAGGCTGGAGGCTCACCGATATTGGGGGTCAAGCCAACGGATTATCATACAGGTGGTTTGCTAACGTCAGGGTGATATTGAACATTGGAGCATCATGCAGAGGGATCATGATGAGGTTTATATTGGTGTCGTCGGGAGCAAAATCGCCGACTATCATCTTCCGGTGTGGTCATGCTTATAAAGTGTTTAGGAGGTCACCACGGGATGCATGTGGGATAATGAGTTCCCACATGATTTGAAAATCAGGGTCATGTTTCTTGGCAGGAAAGTTTTCGCGATGCACAGTATACTGTATTTCCCGATGGCCGCAGGTTGGTATGCCATTAATGGCGGAAGTTACAGGGTATGGGCGAGGCCATGGACAGATCAACCACCAGATTGATGATGTGAATCCCCAGGCGGCGGCGCATGCATAGAGATTTCCCTGTCTCCTCCTCCACTTGCTGCATTCAATGTTTGAGCGCCATTTGCTCATTTTGAATGGTATCTAGCGAGTTTTTTATTTTTGTTGTAATTAATGATGAGTGCACTCTCCTGCTGTATATAGGAGGTCGTGTTCCTCATTTGAGGGTTGTTTAAAATTAGATGAACTTCTGGTGTTGTGATACAATACAACTTCATTGGTGGCCCTGTTCTGGATGTCTTGTGAGTTTATGAGTCTCATGTTGTATGTTTCATGCATAGATTCACTGATTTCATGTTGTTATATATGAGTAATGCTCTGTTGTATGTGTTTAATCAATTGTCTCCAAGCTGTGGGCATGTTTTCTTTTGAATCTAGATAGCTAAGGGTTGTTTAAGATTCAAGAATATAGTTTTTCTGTATTGAATGTTTAATCTCCTACCTTTGTTCAAGGAACAAATTAAATGTTTCAAGTTGATCATTGAGAAAGTATGTTACAGCAGGGATACCATTAAGTATGAATGACTAAACACCTAGTTTTTGGGAGGTATCTGTAAGGCAGGTACTAAACAAACCCCCTTGAAATCCAGTCTTTGGTATATGTTTATGCTGACCATTCACGTGTGTATGTCTACTGAATCCGAGCCCTGGATAGGTACCAATCTAATCTTGTATTGAGGTTACACTCCAGGTCCTAGTTTTGCATCTAAATATAAAATTGAACTTAAAACTTCAAAACCAAACCATTAGGACCTTAGAATTAGTTTTAGGACCAAAATCCTTTGTCTCACAACTGAACATAGGCCCAAAGCTAGCCCCTTTGCACTTATCTCACAGTTTTGGTCTACATAAAGGAGGATTTATCTGCTTTGTATCAACATCCCAGTCAGTCCATAAGCATATCTCATGGATGTTGAATAGGGAATACCCCCTTGGTTCTGCAGAGCCTAAATAAGAAGAGGAGATATTATAGAGTCTATCTCCTGTACAGTTGGCCGCTGGCCCAGAAATCCTGTTGATCACTGATGGCTACCTTGTAGGGATAACTGGGAATAAGCATCCAGTCGGATTGAGAAGCAACAAAAGGTATTGCATGTTTTTTTTTATCTTTTTATTTTGTCCAAATTTTTTGGTTACATTTCTAGCACGCCCAGTGGAACTCACTTCTCCTAATCAAATCTTATGTTTTTGCAAGTTTTTGTAGTAAAAATTTGTGTGCTTTCTAACCCTCATTGTGCAAGTTTTGCATGTGATCTGTCATAGGTGATCTCCTGGGCTAAATCTGACATTGCCATCGCATCCAAGAGACCTTTTCCATGATTTTTGACTATAAACTTGTCAGGGTTTCGTCACAGAAAATATTTTGTAAAAATTTGAATTTTTTTTACTTGGCATCCATACTATACAGGTCCATACAGATCCGTACAATACAGATCTACCTCTATGGTCTAGCTTTGCATTATAGATTGGTCTGATATGTGATTCAAATTTTTGTTTGTAGGGTATAGCATTGTCGCTTTCAGTTTAACAAATTTTGTTATTGCAGGTTAGGTCGACTGTCTGGGAAACTCTGCGGTCGCTACCTATAGTAAACCCTATACACTACTCTATTGGTTGAGGTCTTCAACATGGGGTTGCAGTCTCCTTTCACAGTCTCTTGTCAATTTTCCTCTGCCCATATCACCCGATCCACCACTGTCGACACCTATCTACAGACTATCACAGCCACTAACACCTGATCTCCACCCATCATCTACCCTATTGCCACCTTTTGCGGTGACTAAACCCTAAACTACCAAACCAAAACCACCCGTTGAAAGTTTAAAACCCCTGGTCAAAACCTCAGCTCTACCCATATACCTCTGTCACATCCTTTCATTCTGCAATCACTGCTCATCAAGCCCTAGCCCCATCGCTCTAAAACCATTCGACACCTTAGATATTTGGTCACCACCTCCTAACCCTAGATCTCACCACCTACATTTCTCTATTGCCGCCAATATCATCAACTACATATCCAATTTTATCGAATCAACTCCAAGTCCCCATCACCATCATTTGTTCCAACCCCAGTCAACCTCTCTTCATTATTTTCGAAGTCTTTGGAAATCCTTTAAGTCGCTGTGTCTAAACCCTTCAGTCGCAGTCTAAACCTCTATCAATAAGTTGAGTCAGTCATCACTATCTAGGTCAATCGTCACTATCTAGGTCAGCATATTCTGTCGGAGTCTCAAAAAAAGCCTCAAGTTGGCATCTTAACTCTTAGGTCGTTGTTAATAGTCTTAAGTCAACTTTCAAGTCTAAGTCAGTTTTGAAGTTTGAGTCAGCTCTTGTCGACTCTGCTACAACAGTCGACCTCTTTCTGCCTCCGAAAGCCCTAGTCATGGCTCTGCGACTAATCATTTATACCTTTCGACTTAGCATCTCAAGGTTTGCTTTTATGCGTCGACTTAGATATTTAGGGTTTAATATTATTATTGGCATTATAGTCTTAGCTTTAGGTTTTAATGTTTTGAACCTTAAATTTCTAAAAGGGTTTTGTTAGCTTTTTGATATAACACTTAGTCGTTGCGACTTAGCACTTTAAATGTATTTTTTAGGCAATCGACTTAGTATTTATGGTTTCAATACTATAAGTTAGCATATCATTTGGGTTTTCATCTTGGAACTAACATCTATCTGTGCAACTTGTCAAACATGCTTGTCAAAGAAAGGAGAATATAAAAATTATTGACATATCTTCTACAGATTCGATCAGTCAAAGAATCTAGTTTTTTCCACTAAGTTAGGAATATTTGGGCTTGGTGCTTAAAATAAACCCTGCATGCTCCGTGTCTGTTTATCTTTCTTTTCTGCTTGTTGTGCATGTCTGTAACCTGATTTAACAACAAGAGTATCCTCTTCCCCCGCCTATCCAATGGATATGGGGTGTAAGAGAAATTGTTGTTATCTCTATAGGGCTTGCCACCCCGCTTCGAAAGGTGGGAATGACCCAAGCAATAACAAGATAAAGCCAAGCTCTTTCAAGCCGCTATATAAATAACGTGTTTATGATGAAAGTCATAAGCAATAGGTGATGTTATGTCATACCAACGAATGTCTCCCTTAGTACCTTATGGTGAGTGAAAATCTATAGAGCATAACCTCTGCAGGCTGGGAGGCCTCCTAATCAGAGCGAATCGCCACATGTATGGCCACCTAAACAAAATCCCTTACTAGAAATCTAGTGTAGTATCCAAAAACCTTCTATCTACTGGCGCAAAAGGTTAGAAGATAGACCTCTGAAGTCATCCCACATTCTCGCAATTCATAATAGAGATAGAAAATTCATGGAGATCTTTAGGTCTTTAGGAATTCAAAGTTTGGTATGCCCAAGAAGTGAGTGTCATGCAAGGGGGAGCCAATGCTACCAAACTTCTAAGCTATCTGCTCTGAATAAGTGTGGTTGGAGCAATCCAAGTGGGAATCCAGCAGATATTGCCTTTGCCAGCCTAGGTTGTACAAATTTGTCATTGTGTTTAGTGTGCATGCATGTACATATGAGATCTTGTGTTTGATATTGCCCAAGTCAAACTTCTAATAAACAATTGCCACATCATCTAATCCTAATCATCCTAGTAAATCATCATTCCAAGCCATCATTCCAAGATATTCAATCACTTCATCCTAATCATTATCCCAATCACTCCACGTCTTCATCTCCATCATAATCCAACCAATTTCATCCTAATCACTTCATTCTAACCACTTCCCAATCATTTCATCCCAAATCATTATACGTCATCCTCTTTCTAATACAATCAACATCATTCAACACCATGTCAACATTAGAGGACCTAGCACAAGAGCTCGTTCACATACTTCACCAAGCTCAAACAAGCCAATCACCTCTAAGCCAACAAATGATTCAAGGTGTCCATGACATGATCCAAAAATTTCAAACAAGCCATTCACCTCAAATGCAACACCTCTTAGCACAAATCCAACACCTCTTGGCCACTTGTCAAATCTAACAGGCACATCATCAACCAATGCCACACCAATCTTATGTGGCACCTACATCATCATGTGTTACATCAAAAATTGTCCCCTTGGGGGCTTTTCCCTCTTAAGGTTTAGCTCCCAGATCTTGTTTATGCATTTAGGGCATCTTGCATGATTTTGATGACTCCCGATGAGAAAACCCTAATGTTTCATGGCAATTAGGACTCAAGGGATGCACTTGACATGATCCCTGCCTGAAATACGGGGGAGGACTTGGGTGCCCACGCCCTAGTCCTACCCTATTTTGGGTTAGGCCTAAATTTTAAGTGTCAGTTTATGACCGTTATCTAGGTCCTAGGTCGACACGGTAAGTTTGAATTACAAAATTCTTAGCGAGAATGTTTCTAGTTGCATATATAAGCATGATTAGGTTATCATTTGTAAACTAGAGATGGTTATTACAAACTTGTGGCTTATGTGAAAGTGATTCAAGGCATTCATTGTGTTGCAAAGTAGAATTTCTGTTGTTATTGTGTTTGTGTTTGCAGATTTGGGAATTCATCTCCTCATGGCATGAAGAGCTTCTTCCTTCCATGATATCTTCACTACAAGATGATATCATTTGTGTTTTCAATCATTTATCATTTGGATTTTGCCTCTATCCTGCAGGGATACACACTATTTATCTAACAACAGTGTTCAGAAGACTTGAATGTCTCTCTGAGGCCTGACTGAGGCAAGCCTCTAAACACCACAACCCCCAACCTATATTTCTATGATTGCAAGTTACATGTTGGAGAAGCAGAAAAAGTGGAGTTGCAAGAGAGTGTTGCAGATTGTTAGAATTGCAGATCTGAAGAGAAAATATGGACCTGGACTCGGGCACTCACTCATTAGTCCTCCAGATCCCGCAACTACAAGATCTCTAGAACAACAGGAACAAGTTGCAGACAAGGTTCCCAGATCCCAAAGAAAATGGTGGCACTGGACTAGGGTGCCTACTCATTAGTCCTTGACTTTTCCATTTTTTGAACTTTAAAAATTGGTACACATTTGATTATCATTTAGTATCTCTATGTGCGAGCATTTTTTGTAATTTGTTCATTTGCTTCTGAATTTGCATAATTAGGGTTTTAAGCATAATCAATCAATTAAATTACATAATTCTAATTTTTCCTGATATTCCAAGTGACCGCAGGTCTGATAGTAGACTTCCTACTCAGCCTAAAGTCCTTGAATGTTTGAGGTGAAATAAGGGCACTCAAAAACCCTAAACAAAAACAAAAACTCTCTTCATCACCTTTTTCACCTTAAACATCATGTCAACCTTATCCATCCACATGTCACATCAATTCTTCAACAACCTATCACACTTCTTCCAATTTCAGCCCTTATCCATATCAATCTCCATCTCAACAATCATTAGCCTATGTGATCCCTCATCCAACACAACATCAACACCTTCAACAACAACAACATCAACCTATCCAACAACAACAACATCAACCTATCCAACAACAACAACATCAACCTGTTCAACATCAAATCATATCACAACAAGCCCAAACTCATCACATTCTATCTTAATCCCATGTATCACCTCTATCTTCATGTCATGCCAATGCCATATCTACCCAACAATATTCAACTCAAGGTCATCCAATTCCTCCTTCCAACATGCCAAAACACCATCAAATCCATGTCCAAGACAAACAAGTGTCCTCACAAGAGGTACATGCAAGCCAAAATGGCCCCTTGTATATAAATCAAACATCCTTAAGTCCACTTTTGGAGCAAGATCTAATATCCTTTGACGAGGGAGATACCTATGTGTCACCTAATCATACTCCAAGTGGCCCCTTGTATATAAATCAAGTGTCCTCAAGTCAATCTTTGGAGCAAGATTTAATATATTTTGACGAGGGAGATAGAAATCTAGGTTATGCACCTATGAGCATTCTCCATCACCATCCATTTTAATGCCAATCCATGAGTCTACTAGTCCTATCTCGACACCTTCATGTAATCCTAATTCTAATCCAATTCCTAATTCATCCAACCCAAACATTCCTCCATCCAATCCTAGTCTCAATCCAAACCCTAATATGTCCAATCCATCTAATCCCAATCCAAACCATCTACCAAATCCTAATCCGAAGCCTACAACACTATCCACCATTATCATCCATCCCCTATATTGTCCATTCACACATACCCTAATGAAGGATGTGATCCAATGGCTACTAGCACGGAATAGACCATCCCCATGCCAAATCCCCATTCATGAGCCTCTTAAAGAGCCCTCCATTAACATGCCTAGCCCTTCAAGCCCATCATGTGACCCACAAGCCATTGAGCCAATTGAAGAGCCTCCTATCATGAGCCCAATTCAAAGTTCATCATACTCTCTTATGGATGAATATCAAGAACCCATCAAACTTATCCAAGAGCCTCCCACTTTCACTTCCATGAAAACACAAGAGTTATATCAAGAGTATGATCCTAAGCATGTGGAAACGTCTAGCCCTAGTCCTAATCAAGATCAAATCCTTTCCATCCACCCCATTCATAACATCTATCTTGTCTATGATCAAGATGATATCCATGAAGAAGCCATCCATGAGCACCTTGATCTTATCCATAATCCCGTACCTATCCATGAGCAAGATATCCAAATTGCTCCAATTCATCCTCCACCTAGTCCTATCCATGATCTACAAATATCTGAGACACATGCCTCCCAAGAACACATAAACATAGAAGATCAAACAAATAGCTTGGTTCATAATGAACATAAGCAAGATCTTAATGATCCTCCCACATCCACCATCAACTCCATTTCAAAGCCATCATATCCCTTTGGTCTTACCACCCTCATTCATGAATGTTCCTCCCTAGGAACACAACAACCTTTGTCCACCACTTCACCATCTCCATCACATAATGAACTTGTGTCTAGTGTCCAACATGCACCTAGTCCCACTGTCCATCGCATGCTTCAAAACATGAACTATCAAGGTAAAGGCTTAGGCCTTCTTAAATACGGTATTTTGGAGCCCATCCATGTCAAAGTGCCTCCATGCTCATATGGCATTGGATACACACCCCAAGGTAAGCAATCTAAATATGTTGGTAATTCCTCCATGCCTCCTAAGTCCACCACTTCCTATCACAAATCCCATCATACACCCAAAACATATGTTGCCATTCTGCCTCCCTCATCCTACAAATGTCGAAAGCATGTGATTGTACACCTTCCACCATCTAATTTACCTCCGCTTCTTCCAACTCCTAATATCTCTTCATCCACTTTGCCACCATTACTTCCAACTCGTAACATCCCTCCATCAAATCTACCTCCACTACTTCCAACACCTAATATCCCCATTAGCCAATCCCCTTATCCATCCATCCACAAATCTTCTAAAAATCCCAATCGTGACCAACAAAGGCACACATCAGGTAAACATAAAGCTTTGACTCATTCCACCCATCCCATGGGATTTAAAAGCAAAAATTTGGATGCCTCTACCTATAAAGTCAAAAATCTTAAAAATCCTAATGCCTTAGGGTACAAATACAAAGAATCAAAGCAAAATCTATCTAAAAAGTTATCCAAACCCATACCTTCACAAGAAAAGGTCAAAACTAAAAAGGTTTGGGTCCCTAAGAAAAAGGAAATCAAGTCAAATGAGGCATCTACATCACAAAAATCCCAACCATCCACTTCCATTACACAATCTGAAAAATCCCACTCCATCAAAAAGTCTCAAAACCTTCCATCCCACAAGCAAAATAAAAGTCATAAAAATAGTAAGTCTATGTGGGTTCCTAAAGCACTACATCACCCATCTCCTAAGCAAACATCTCCATTGCTTCCTACACCACCATCCACTCAAAAGCTTCAATGTTTATCACGGTGTGTGCGACCATTGCTCATGATTCCCTTCCATCCACATACCTCCCTCTTCCCATCCTTTGTCCATTATCCTACATATCTCCCCCATCACTTTCCTATGGTCCATGCTTTTGCATAAGCCTTTCATCCATCCCTGTGCATGAATCTCCTCCATAATCCACTGTTTCCCTTCATAATCCATATCATAATCCGCCATCTACCTACTCCATCTCACTTTCATGCAATCTCCCTTACCAACATTTATGAGCACACTTGACATGGTCCATGCAATGACATCCATCTAGCGGGACTATCACCTTTCATGGAACTAGACACTTGAGTCTCTCCCATCCATATCCACCATCTCCCATCAAAAACTTTTAAAAATTTTAAAAAAAAAAGTAAAGAGAAATCCCTTCGTCCAACGGTGAAAACTTGGCAAACAAGCACCTTGGATAAGTACCATGATGAAAACCTAGCAAACAGGCATCATGTGTAGATTGATCTTCTATGGCACTTACACTTGGGGGCACGTTATCTCATCCATACCACACTATCATTTTCCATCCTATTATACCATTTCATATCCCATCTTACCATGTCCTTATCCATTCCACATACACACACCTATCCCATTGCATCCATTCATCCTCCCTTCCTCATCTTGATCTCAATAAAGATTGGGGGCAACAATGTTGAAACATGCCTTGGATATCTCTTGATATACCTCACCCTTTCAAAACAATCCTATCATCATCCTTCGCCATAAGCTTTGTCATGTCAAATCCTACCTAGAATGGGGCATGTTATTCCTTGCGACATAGCCTTTGGAGATCACATCCTTGCTCTCTTACGCATACATCTATTCCATTCATTATCACCCATACTTTTATCCATCCAATCCCACTACCTCCTTGCACCTAAAATTGAAATCGCCTTGTCATTGGTATCTAGCACAAAAGGCTGCACAAATTGTAAATCCTTTGACATCCCAAAATATTTTCAAAATCCAAAAACATCATAAAATTCAAAACCCAAAAAAAGAAAACATTTCAAAATACAAAAAAAATAAAAACATTTCAAAATACAAAAAAATCAAAACATATCAAAATACAAAAAAATCATAAAAAGTCCTGGAAAAATACCAAAAAAAACCATAAAAAGTCCTAAAAAAATACAAAAAAATCATAATAAGTCCTGAAAAAATACAAAAAAAATAAAAATATTTTCAAAAATCCAAAAAATAAAAATATTCCTCAAAATTCAAAAAAATCAAATAGACAACAAAAAAATCCAAGTAATAAGATCAATCATCATCAAAACAATTCATTATTAATCAAATCCATCAAAACAAATCCAATCAAATCATCAAATCAAATCAATCTAATCATCACTACATCTAATCACATCAATCCAAGCATCATTCATCCCATCCTCATCATCAAACATTATCAAAACTACATCTCATCTCTATCATTAAGTGACTTGATCTCATGGATACTCGTGCTATATCAAACATCATAGTTGCTCACTTTCATTGCAACATAATGCATCATTCCTTTCTTCTATCCATTTCCTTATCTTTCTTCCTTGACCAATCCATTTCATTTTGAGAGCCTACTCATGTTTGTCCAACCCGCCTATCCTCTCGAGGGGGCATCCTCATCCTATAATTCCATCATCATCCTATGTTTCTATCATCCATCTTTTTCCTCTATCCATACCTTAACTTCTTTGAAACGATGTTACTCAACACAAGTTTCATTATTTCGAACATCATCTCAAAGAGGGGCAAAATGTAGACACTCAAAAATGTCCATCTCTTGCAACACCTTATGTTTTGCCCTAGGTACCCATGTCTTCATCCTAGCACTTCCTCTAATAAATTAAATAAATCTAACATTTATTTAATTTATCCCATCCCTTCGCATTATTAAATAAATAAATTTTATTTATTTATTTAATCCCCTTTCCTCTCGAATTAAATAAAATAAATCTTTTATTTTATTTTAATTTATCACTTTATGTTTCCCCACTTAAAATAAATAGATAATTTTATCCTCACATTCCTCATGATTTAAATAATATTAAATTATTAGCTCACCTTCTAATTCCCTCTCTAGTGAACTCTAATCATCTTCTCTCCATCTCCTCTTCATAATGGAAACCTTCCCCAACCCACATCACTTAACTTGAGAGGATCTTCCATTTCAAAATGGAAACCTTCGCAAATCCTCTTCCACCAAAAAACTATTTAAACCCCTCTTTTTGCCTTTTCGAAGGATCCCATCTCTCGCATGCAACATCATTCTATCAAAATTCCTCTAGCCCTCCATCTATCTTCTTCTCATCAATCTCAATCCGATTGTTATGTTGTGTATCTGAGTAATCAACATCAAATCAACTACATCAATCAAACATGCATGCATCAATCTTTCAAGGCATCTGAGGTATTCAAAGGGTTTGGTCAAATGTATTGCATGTTTTGTTTTATCTTTTTATTTTGTCCAAATTTTTCAGTTACAAAAATGAATTCTCAGTACAAGGCTAAGGCAAATTAGAAGCAAAAGTTTAAGGAATTCAAGGTTGGTGATGAAGTCATGGTTCACCTAAGGAAAGAAAGGTTCCCAATGGGAACATATAATAAGTTGAAAATGAAGAAATTTGCACCATGTAGGATCCTGAAGAACCATGACTCAAGAAATGCATATGAGGTAGATCTATCGAGTGGAATCAACATTTCCCCTATGTTCAACATTTTTGATTTAACAGAGTATCATGAAGGTGGCACAGAGGATGGACCAACAGAAGAACAATGGATTATCTTGACATCTACTTCAAAGGAGGAGATAGAAGAAATCTTGGATAGCCATGTGGGAAGAAGTACTTGGAATAGGCAATATGAAGAATATATGGTGAAGTGGAAAGGAAGGCCTGTCGAAGATTCTTCCTGGTTATCTAAGGCAGATGTTGACTATTTGGGTTTTTCTCGAACACCTAAGATGTGACAAGGTCACTTCTCAAATTATCCTATGTGTCTGATGGGAGCATCTAGTGGTGTAAGGGCAATCTTGCATCACCCAAAAAAATGATGATTTGTTTTATGTTCTTTTCAATTTTTGTGTCTCCAGGTACCCATTTGCTTGAATAATGATTCAGAACCTTCAAAGTTTCCAAAAAGACTAAGAATACAAGGACTTACTATTTTTAGTAACCCTATATCAGAGGAGTGATTAAGCCCAAAATTTTTCCCCAAAGATTCAGAATAGTCAAATAAACATTCTTGGTAAATTTCAGCCAAAGATCATGTCTGGATTGCAACATATTAAAGTTTTCATTTTTGGAGTTTCTGAACAAAAAAATTGCAATCAAATTTGAAGCACTTAAGACATCCCTTAATGGCACAAAAGTTTTTGTAACCGGTGAAGTAGGTTATAGCTTGATATATCTCTTCACAAGATTTCCAATGGATCAAACGGTTTGTCAATCGGACACCCAGTTCAAAAGTTATGGCTCCCGAAAATTGTACTACCTAGTTTCTCAATTTTAAAATTTGAAAATTATTTCCTGGGTGGAAAAAAGGGGACAGTTAGGTTCATTTTGGAACCCGAATGGGAGTTACACATTTCAAAGCAAGCTAACATTGGGGAAATTACACTAGGTGGTACCGATGTGTATTTATAGCCTATTTTTCGGAGGTAGCAGGGAGGGAAGTTAGGGAAAGTCATGTTCATGTGAATAAGGAGGTCAAGTAGATATCAGAAGGCTTTGTAGGTCAAACATTTCTATTGTAAGACAACCCATATTTATGTAACAAGTAGGCATATGACCTTGGAAATTGTATTTTAGATTTGTAGCCTTTTACAGGCATGTTAAATGAAGGAATTCTGAAATAGTTTGCAGATTGCTTAACTAATATTTCTTGAGATCTTGTTCTTGTCTATTTGAAATCTATAAATTATTTTTGTATGTGTTCTAGGTGGAGTCCACCCTCATCAATAAATATAATTTAAGAAGGAAACGTTTTATGCAAAATAGAGAATGAATTAAGGTAGGAATAGAGTATGCAAAGTAACAAGGATAGCTATGTTAACACCTAAAAAAATCAGTCCCCAAAATGCTCTATTTTGCCCCCATGTCTCATTCATATTCCCATTTGAACCTATAGCTTATAACCAATTAGAGACATATCTCATAGGTTTTCATGTCTTTGCCATTTGAAATGCAAGGTGGAAAAGCCCAAAAATCGGCGAAGTCCTAAATTTCCAAGGTTCCCTTATGTTTTCACCCCTGTCAGAGTTTCAAAGGTCGGGGTTCTAGTCTTTTGCCTTCCCTTGTCTATCGGCTCTGAGTTATGACCTCATAATGTGCCTAAGTTTTGAAAATTCTAAGTAGTCAGCGGAGTGTCGAGAGTTAGAGCTCTGGTCTTCCCTCTTCCTCCTGATGGCATGCGGCGAAAATCTCTGAAGAGTGTGCCACGTGTCAGGCGAGCACAAGTTCTATGCAGTGCTAAGAAAATTCTTCCAAAAAACTGGGTCGGCTTGACACGTGTCTTGGTTGCATTCCATGGAAGGCCCAATGACTGACCCCTAGTGGGCAAAGTTCTCTAAGGCTTTTCGCCTTTCATGATTCCTTTAATGGGACACATGGCAGGATATCGCAAGCCCGTAGACTGCCAAAGCTGATGTCATATCTCCACTGCGCGGCTACGAAATGAGGACAGGTGTAAAGTATATCGTGGCCTATGGCCATAAGATTGATGATTCAATTGAATAAAACAAATCGCGCCAGGTGTTAAAGAATGAAGTGAAGAGGTGGGGCCGATAAGGATCGAATGGTAGCGCAGTGTTGTAGGGGAATCTTGTCTGTAGGAAAGATTCAATGCGCAGCTGCGAGATGATGAAATGTGGTGTGTTGGCACTCCTCCTCAGGAAATTTCAAGAGAGGCTCCTCAAGTTTGCACGAATGCTCCACATGGCGGAGGACAGAACTTTGGTGGCCATTGATCTTAAAAGTGGATTCATCCATGGTTGATATTTGAAGGAAGTCTCTCAGACATTAAAAGGTGAGAAAGGTTGTCAATTGGGAAAAAATGCAAACTCAGTCGACAGGGCATTTCAAGGGCTGATTATTCAAAAGAGTCAACCCGAGTCGATAAAAGGCACAGGTGCGAAGGACTAAAGGTCGAAGTCTGACAAACATAATATGACAGCAATAAGGGCAGATGAAAAATAATGCATAGGTGTGAAAGCCCGAGGTTTGAATATGCAACTTTTTGGAGGTTGGCTTCCTGGCCTTCCTGCTTCTCCAATTGCCTGGGAACACGCCAACTACTTCCATTGGTGCCATTACTGCAAAGTAGGTGACTGAATTCAATGTTTTAATGTGGTGTTTGGGGTTGTTGAGGATTTTGGTGCCCAGTTCATTCTTAGACCAACTTACTCAGGCTATAAATAGAGGATCGAAGCTCTTTTCAAAGGGTTGGTCGTTGAACCAATTGTTTGGTCTGGAAAATGCCTAAGGAAGATTTTAGGGCATCAAGTAGAGAAAAATGTCTGGGTAGTGAATGAAAGAATGTGTCTTATACAACGTAGGAAGGATTGTAATGCGCATTTTCATGCGTTGGTATGTCTCCATGGTTGTTTGTAATAATTCAGGGGAATGCATTGTCTCAACTTTGTATTTTGCCTTCACCATATTTGCTAGTGCAATTGTAATGGGATTTGATAATGTATGACAGCATTTAAATCAATACAAGCTTTGTGTTGGGTCATTTCTCTATTGCATGTGGGTTATTATAGTTTGGCTTTGGATAAATAATTATGTCTAGTGCATGAAGTGTAATATGAGAAATGTATGTGAATATATTTGCCTTCACCATATTTGCTAGTGCAATTGTAATGGGATTTGATAATGTATGACAGCATTTAAATCAATACAAGCTTTGTGTTGGGTCATTTCTCTATTGCAAGTGGGTTATTATAGTTTGGCTTTGGATAAATAATTATGTCTAGTGCATGAAGTGTAATATGAGAAATGTATGTGAATATATTTTAGTTTTTTGTTGATGCTAGTTAAGCTCTATTCTTTCCTCTTTATTGTTTATGACTCAGTTGCCCAATGGAATAGGCACCAACCCATATTGGGGATGGATCAATCATCATTTTAATCAAACTCTCATCTTGTTAGTTGTAGGAGTAGGAGTAGGTTTAGTTTAGGGTTTCTCATGTTGTTCATGGTTTGTTTTATAACTAGGGATATATCTGAAGTGATGCAAAATTGTTTTAATCATTTGTGAATCATGAACATGTATGCCTGCACTACGTATCTTGTGTATGAAAAGTTAAGTGGATTCATTTCAAGGAGTATAGTATTGCCATGATTAGATGCAAATGCATAGTGCGGTAATCAGCTATATAGGGGTTATTAATGACAACCAATTGTTTTAGGTCAAGTGACAATCTTTGGGGCCTAGAAGGTAGTTTGCATTTGGTTGTCCTGTTATTTTTAGTTGTTCATCTAGTTTGAACCTAATACCTATTCAGGTATACCCCTTGGAATATCCCTCCTAGGTTTAAGTTGAGCAAGAAGTGCAGAGGAGTTAACCCACTCCTGTAGGTTGCCTAGAATCACCCTTGACCTATTGATAAACCTCTTTCCATCAGCTTGACAATACCCTTGGCCTTGGTGATTGCAAAATGTTTTAGGGTTTTGGGTTGCATATATTTTGGGAGTCAACATTTTCTGGCACCATTGCCAGGGAGTGAATTAAAAGGTTGATCAGTTTGAAGCCCCCCTATAACACTGATTTGTATTTGTGCCTTTTGTTTGGATAAGTTTGGCACCCCGTCAACTTACGCCAACATTTTTTGGTGCCCTTGCCGAGGAGGACTTGAAAGGTCGAAGATTTTGAAGACCCCTATTTGCAGCCATTGTTAGATGTAGTTTGTTGTTGTGTGTAAGTTTGGCATCCCATCAACTTACACCAACATTTTCTAGTGTCGTTGCCAAGGATTGAATTAAAAGGTTGATCAGTTTGAAGCCCCTCTGTAACAATGATTTGTATTTGTGCCTTTTTTTGGATAAGTTTGCCATCTTTTCAACTTACGCCAACATTTTTTGGCACCGTTGCCGTGGACGAATTGAAAGGTCGAAGATTTTGAAGACCCCTATTTGCAATTGTTTCCAGGTGAAGTTTGTTGTTTTGTGTAAGTTTGGCATCCCATCAACTTATGCCAATATTTCTGGTGCTGTTGTCGAGGATAGTACCATTAGATTATAAAAGATTGAAGACTCTATTGGTGAGTTGAACCCATAATCAGTTTGTGGTCTTGAAGATCAGTCACACTTCAAGGAATTCCTCTTTGGAAAGGTGGAGACTCTGATGTCAAAGAACATAAACTTTTTACTACTGTCTCCTAGTTGTTGTTGGTGATCTAAATGCTCCATCTCAAGTTGCAGCAACTGGTGAAAATAAAGGTACATGGTTTTCTTTTTAACCTTTGAAGTTATTGTTCCTATCATGTTGAAGGAACAAAATCCTATGCCTCAGTTTTTTGCCCAACATTATAGGATGTTTTAGTCATGGCCAATTGGTATGAATATGGATACCCTAGGGATGTTCTATCATCTAAGTCTTCATATATATCAGACCCTAGAAATTGCATTAGCATGGATTCTCGTGGCCATCCTAGCAATGCATATTCCAGTCATGGCTTTGCACGTTATACAAACTAAAACCTGTATGCACCCATGCAAAATAATAATGACTTAGCAATGCAGCAGTATGAAATTGAAAAGACCAAACAGTTGTTGGAGTCATTATTACAGCAAGAAGTAGAAACAAAAAATTGGATTAGGTTGCTAGAGTCTAGGATGCAGTCCAAAGCATTCCTTGCTGTCCCAAAAAATTAGTTGGCCCAGTCCCCTGTTCCTCCCTTAGACCTAGTATATGATCAGCTAAACCTCTTATGGGTTGCTTACAAAACAATGAGTATGCCAACCAGGGTCTACAAACAGTTGCCCAAGTTTGATGGGTATAATATTTGGGAAGGGGACACACATGTTGATGAATTTTTGGAATTCATGGATACACATCAGTTTGAGGATGAAGACACATGGATGAGATTTTTTGTTAGGTCCTTGCATGGAAAGGCAAGAGAATGGTACCAAAATTTCCTAGGGCAGACCTTTGCCTCATGGAATGAACTTGTGGCAGCATTTGAAAATAAATTTGCCAAAGGTCTTGACCCTGCTGATCTTGTCATAGAGCTGGAAAAAATCAGAAGACAAGAGGGAGAGTCAAGCAAGGATTTTGGTCACAAGTTTTATATTGCTCTTTCCCATATTCCAGATGATTTCAAACCTAACACTCTTGCTCGCATTGATACATTTTTTGAAGCATATGAAAGAGGATTGAGTTATGTGCGGGAAGATTTCAAAATAATGAGTATGCAGCAGGCATATTTATCCCTAGACTCCATGGAGAAAATAAGAGATGACTACATAAAAGGTTTGTTATCCACAAATGCATGTGTTGCTAGTAATGAACATGTTAATCCAAACAACAGTAGTATGGATATAGGCAATCAGATGAATGCAGTGTCAAACAAGGATGATTGTGTAGTCATAAGGGTAGAAGTGGAAGGTGGTGCATCATATGACAATGATGCAGATGATGAGGATAGTATATGCACCTACCTTTAGTTGGATAGTTCATCAAGTGAAAGTGAAAATGATGAAACCAATGGTGACTTCCAACCTAGTGCTGAGATATGTGGCCTAGTGAACAATGAGGATGCTGTGTGCATAAGTGAGCAACAAGTTGAATCAACTTGTAAAGTTGATTATGAAGATTGTGCACAAGTAAGTGAAATATGGGATGAACAAGAAACTTGTTTCTTGTTTGATGTATTGCCCTCCTTTGTTCTTGTATGTGACGAAGCAAGTAATGTTTGTTTACATAAGGATGACATAGACGTGGTTGCACTTGAGGATACCCGATCAGAGATAGTTGTTGGTGCAGCCATGGAGTTTCAATCTGAAGAGCTTGCCCTAGATTTTAAGGATGGTGATCATGTGGACGCATATGAGAACCTATTTCTTTGGTGCAAAATATGTTCTCTTCCTCATGTAGAGTGTGCTTCATCTCAGCCACAAAGTAAGATAAGAATGAATGTGGAAGAAGAAATGTGTCGTCAGTCAGTTTGCAATAGCATATATGACACAGTAGATTGCAAAAGTGCTTTTGAAACAGAGAGACAATTCAAGGAACTTGGTTCTTCACTTGAGATGTCTCATGGTGTTGATGTGTGTGTTGAGATTTTGAATTGTAGCCTAAATCATGTTTATGATTTAGAAATTGAAGTCTGTAGTAGCACATATGAGAGTTGTGTACAAGAGCTTGATGGAGTTACAAATGATTATGAGTGCTTTCATTTTGATGTGAACGATGTGTTAGCTCTTGAATGTGTTGGTGCTGTAGTTGAGGTTGAGTCATTTATATGGGACGTTGATGTGAATGAGTAGCAAGGCATGTTTATGCCTAAATTGCAATAGATGGCAACCCAACTTGAGGATATACCAGTGATGGATTCTTTCCATTTTGATTTACATAAGGATATGTCTTCTTTTGTGGATCAGCAGTGCATTTAGGCACAATTCTCTTTGCCATGTGAATTGGAGGTATTCTTCTTTTCCCTCAATTTACATCAAGAGGCTAGCAGGTATGATAGCCCGGTACATGATAATGGAGGTCTACCTTCATTTGTTTCTTTTGTTGCTAACCTAAATTTTAGTGGTGCGCCCATTGTTGCCTAGGACATTTATGATATGGATATGAACAGGTCAAGCACCTATTTCTTGTGGTTTCCATGCAATAGTAGTTTCATTGGCAAGGTTGGCCTTGGCTTCATAAGCATATATTGCAGATTGGTGCATGCTAAGGGTCGTCTTCAATTGTTGAAGTTGGGTGAGAAGTGAAAATTTGGCTTGAGGGAGATTAACTCCTTCATTCAACTTGTCTTTGACAAAGGCAAGTAGTTTTGGTCATCTTGTGCAGGTTTGACTTGCAAGTGCCTGCAAATTTTGATTACAGTCAACTTTCCTATTGTGCCCCCATGCTTATGACTATGTGCCTTGTAAATATGTTGTTTCCCTATTCATTTTTATTTTTTGGTCTACCCCAGAGATATCATATTCTCATTGTGCCACTGCTTGGCACATGTCCCCAATCAGAGCTAGTGTTGACACCTAAAAAAATTAGTCCCCAAAATGCCCTATTTTTCCCCCCATGTCTCATTCATATTCTCACTTGAACCTATAGCTTATAACCGGTTAGAGACATATCTCATAGGTTTTCATGTCTTTGCCATTTGAAATGCAAGGTGGAAAACCCAAAAATTGGCTAAGTCCTAAATTTGCAAGGTTCCCTTGTGTTTTCACTCCTGTTGGAGTTTCAGAGGTCAAGGTTCCAGTCTTTTGCCTTCCCTTGTCTATCGGCTCCAAGTTTCGACCTCAGAATGTGCCTAAGTTTTGAAAATTCTAAGTAGTCGGCGGAGTGTCGAGAGTTGGAGCTTTGGTTTCATCTTCCTTCCGATGGCATGCGGTGAAAGTCTCTGAAGATTGTGCTAGGTGTCAGGCGGGCACAAATTCTATGCATCGCTAAGAAAATCCTTCCAAAAAACTACGTCGGCTCGACACGTGTCTTGGATGCGCTCTGTGGAAGGCCCTGTTGGTTATTTCCTAGACTGGATGTTTGCTCCTAGTTATCCCTACAAGGTAGCCATCATTGATCAATAGGATATCCAGGCCAGGGGCCAACAGTGTAGGAGATAGACTCTATAAATATCTCCTCTTCTTCTTTAGGCTCTGCAAAACCTAGGGGGGTATTCCCTACTCAACATCCATGAAATGTATCCTTGAATTAATTGGGATGCTGACACAAAGCAGATAAATCCTCTCTTATGAAGACCAAAACTGTCAGATAAGTGCAAAGGGGCTAGCTTTGGGCCTATATTCAGTTGTAGACAGAGGATTTCAGATCCTAAACTAATCCTAAAGTCCTAATGGTTTGATTCTAATGTTTAAGTTTGACTTTATGTATGGATGCAAAACTAGGACTTTGGGTTACAACAAAGATACCAGACTAAATTGGTGCCTATCCAGAGCTCGGAGTCAGTAGACATATATATGTGAATGTTTACCATAGACTTAAGACAGTAATCAGATTTCAAGGGGTTTCTATTATGTCTGCCTTACAAACAATACCCAGGAGAGAGTATTGAATTATTTGTGCTTACAAGCATCCTTACTGTAATGTATTCTTCTTAACACTTAATCCAAAACATTCAATCTACTCCTTGAGAAGAGGTAAGAGACTAAGCATTCAATATAGAAAACCTATATTCTAGAATCTATAACACCCCTTAGATGTTCAGAGTCAAGAAAAACACATTCAGTCTGGAGACAAATAACAAAACACATGTGATGAAGCATTACTCATTTAAATCAACATGAAATTGATAATTTTGTGCATAATACATACAACATACAATTCATAAACTCGCAAGACAGCTGAAACAGAGTCACTAGAAGACTGTATTCCTACTGCTGCACCAAAAAATTTTGTCTAGTTTTCAACAACAACAATGGGTAACACAGCTTGGTCTTTATACCAAGACTATGTACCCAGCAAAATTAATTACATGACAAGGTCAAAATTCTGTCAAAAACAATGCATGAGAAAAATGGCACTTAAAATCATCAATGCAGTAGGCAGAAGGAATGGGGAGGAGGAGCTGGACTCGAGTTCTGCGCCGCCGTTCGGGGACATTCTCATAAAACTGGTAGGTGGCCGTTACTCAGTCCATCGCGCCTTTGTAATTAGCCAATAATGGCCCACCTACCCGCGGGATGCAGCAATGAACACATTTGAAATTCTCCCGCCCAAAACAAGTCTGAGGAAGCAAGGAAGACCAACTCTACATCTTTAAAACCTGGTCGTTGATTTCGATTCCATCGCTGAGATAATTAGTGTCAAAAACCACAAAAAAGGTGAGGGCCAATGATTACATGCCACGTAGGCACTTCACATTCTTATCGCCGACTTTTCAAAACTAGTGAGATCTATTTATCCCACATTCGCCATGCATGGACCTCTTGGTCATCTTATGAACCAGGTCGTGGGTACACCTAACATCGTGCATTTTACCCTGTGTGACCCACGAACCATCGATGTAGCTCCCGCCTATGGCTCCCGCCTCCGTCGGTGTGACCCACACCATCGGAGCAAATGAAAGTCCTCTTGCCGATATCTCATGTCACATCGATGAAGCCTCCACATTCCCTCGTCAGCCAGACCCAAACCATCGGCACACCCAAGATTTCTCCCGCCGATACACATTGTCTACCCAATGAAGTCTCCACAATGCCACCTTCATCGGCATAACCAGAACCATCGGCATAACCCAAACATATCGGCGGATCCCAAAATTCCTCCGCTGATATCACTACTCTCGCCGATGGACATACAAATTTTTAGGGTTTGAAATGAAAAGTGTCCACTAATTTTTTTATTTGAAACCCTAATTACAAATGGGGCATCACCACATTGCATGAGGACTGGTCAACTCTCAAACACTAAAGCAAGAGGATGAAACACAAAAACTAGGAACCCTCCACAGAAAACCAACATCAGAATAGGCAGAACGGTGCAAGACCCCTGGGCCTAGAAATTTCAGGGTTTGAATGGAAAAAACCTGCAAATGTATGAACTTAAAACCCTAAACATAAATGAGTACTAACATAGGCTCTGATTGGGGACGTGAGGGTGTAAGGCTGCAGCAAGGACCAGACTACTCCGGGGCAGACCAGACAAAACACAAAACTCAAAACAGGACCGACTATATAAGGCATGTACAAAATATTTACAACTAATTTACAATGTGCACAGAAGGTACTCACTTATGAGAAGAAGGCCTTAAGGAATTTACCGTGCACTGGCAATTCCAGTAGTTCACCATTTAGGGCTTGGAGAAATAAGAATCATCCCCATAGACATTGCTAATTTGGTATGGGCCTATCCATAAGGGCTCAAATTTACCGTGTTTGCCCTTATTCTGACTCCTAGCATTCCACATAAGGACCAAATCACCTATCTGAAACCTTCTCTCAGTAGCCCTTCTATCAAATAGATATTTCACTTGTTGCTGTGTCTTGATGTTTGTTTTTTGTGCTTCCCTTCTCATTTCGTCTAGTGCAACCAGCTGATTTATTCTTTGTGTCATTGAGTCCTCAACCTCCTCCTCATCTTCTTGCATGAATTTATAAACTGGCAAGAGGTTGTTCATAGGCAATCTAGCTGCTGCGCCATATACTAATTCATAAGGTGACCTTCTAGTTGCTCTTTTTACTGTCACCCTGTCATCCCATAGTGCCATCTTCAGCTTTGAATCCCAGGCTCTCTTATTTTTGTCTACCATCCTTTTGATGATTTTCATGAGACTTTTGTTGCTTGACTTGGCCTGGCCATTCCCTTGTGGATGGTATGGCGATGTATGAGACAAATCAATTCCATAAGTGCTGCAAAAATCAATAAACTCACCAGACCTGAAGCACATAGCATTATCTGCGACCAATTTGTCTGGTATCCAAAATCTGACAATAATGTTTTCTAAAATAAAGTCCATCACCACTTTGCTTGTAGCCTTTTTAGTTGGAATGGCCTCAATCCATTTAGTGAAGTAATCGGTGGCAACCAGAATCCAATTGTGCCCTCCACTTGATTTTTCTGAGATTTCCCCTATAAAATCAATTCCCCATTGCTAAAATGGAGCTTCTACGGTTATAGTCCTAAGGGGCAATGCACCTTGATAGCTTAGCTTTCCTAAGAACCTTTGGCAAGACTCACATTTTCTTACCATTTTGTGTGCGTCTGAGAAAAGAGTTGGCCACCAATAGCCTGCTCTGAGAATTCTGTGGGTTGTTGTATAGGCAGTATAGTGTCCACCACACACTCCATTGTGCATGTCACTTAGAATATCCTTAGCATGCTCTTCACTCACACGTCTGAGTAATACACCATCAGGATTTCTCCAATACAGCTCTCCTTGAACAATGATGTATTTAATAGCCTGTAGCTTCAAGGTCCTCTTCTGATTTTCACTGAGGTGGGTAGGACAATTCAAATTCTACAAATAACATACAATGTCCATGTACCACTCAGATTCTGACATATTTATAACTTCATTGTGCACTACATTCACTTGGCATGCCTCCATATTTGATTGTGTCATCAGTTTCGCCAGACCTTGTCCTCTTACCAGTTTAGTGATCTGTATTTCTATGTTAAATTCTTGCAATTTGTTTATCCACTTGCATCTTCTTCCAATCACCTCTTGCTAAGTGAAGATATCTTTGACCGCTGCATGAGGCACATATGCAATTATTTAAGATCCTACCAGATATGGTCTGAAGCTCTTGACTGCTCTAACCAGTGCATACGTCTGCTTCTCCATGATGTCATATTTCAACTCAGCAGCCTGTAATGACTTACTAAAGAAAGCTATAAGCTGTTCAAAACCTTCTTCATTTTTTTGCAATAGGCATGCAGCAATAGTATGGTAAGAAGCAAATGAAAATAATTGAAATGGCTTAGAAAAATCAGGAGATTTTAAAATGGGAGCCATCTTTATAGCCTCTTTTATGTTCTGAAATGATTTAGTCATTTCCTCTTCCCATTTGACAGTTGCACCCTTCTTCATCATCTTAGAGATTTCTTTGGTGGTCTCTGCAAAGTTAGGCACAAATCTTCTAACAAAGTTAATTTACCCAAAAAAGGACTGAACACCTTTCACTGTTTTAGGGATCTGAATTTTGTGAATTGCAGCCACCCTTTCAGGATCAATCCTGACTCCATCCTTGGAAACAATGTGTCCAAGCAATTTTTCTTCCACCACCCCAAAAGCACACTTCTTTGGGTTGAGAGAGATGCCATACTCCAATGCTCTAATAAAAATCTGCTCTAAGAGCATATAGTGTTGCTCCTCCTTCTTTGAATAGGCAGTTAGATCATCTTGATACACGACCAGAATTGAATCAATCAAACCTGCAAAAGCAACATCCATTGCCCTTTGAAATGTGGCACCTGCATTTGTAAGTCCAAATGGCATCCTGACATATACATATGTTCCCCATGGAGTGGTGAAGGCGGTCTTGAATTGTTCTGATTCCCTTACCTTCACCTGATTGTAACCTGAAAATCCATCCACCATAGATAAAAGTTCACATCCAGTCACCCTCTACAACATGGTCTCCATATTTGGCAATGGATAATTATCCTTCAAAGAAGACATATTCAGATTTCTAAAGTCCACACATAATCTTATGTCACCATTCTTTTTTCTAACTGGGACAAGGTTGGACACCCAAGTTGAATGTCTGATAGGCATAATTATTCCAGCCTCCCTGAGTTTCATAAGTTCCTCCTGCATTTTTGGAGCTAAAGTTGGATTAATAGGTCTTTGTTTTTATCTGAATGGCTTAGCTTCAGGCTTCAAAGGGATTTCATGCTAGAATAAATCCTCTCTATAAGCTTTCAGGTCTTCATATGACCAGGCAAAGACATGCTTATACTTTTTCAGTAATGCTATCAGCATACTTCTAATATGTGGCTTGAGCTACTTGCCAATGTACACCTTCTTGGGGGTGTGAGATGTCCCCAAGTTTATCTCTTCTAAATCATTCTTGTTTTTTGGAGATGATCTTGTGACAAATTGGTCCCTATTGTCAAAAGCTCTCTCTAAAGCAACCAGTCCTCTAGGGATTTTATTTGTCTTGAGTTGAATTATTTCTTTCCCTAGGAGAGTTTCCTTTCCATCTACAACCTCTACAAGGTTCTGAAAGTCCATTTCCTGGTGCTCATATTCATCAATACAATGCAGAAATCTCAGTAAATCCTTATCATCATCAAACACTTGCCAGCTGCATACATTATCTGGCACTGCATGTCTGATTTTTACCTCAAAATTTGTAATATCAGACAGAGTTATATCATCTGGCCTGATGGCCACATTTGCTAGAAAATCTACCATGACATTTTTTGATCTTTCTATCCAATTTATTGAAAATGCATCAAATAATTCAATTGTGTCCCATACAGCATGCTTATACTGTTTCAACCTTTTGTTTTTTGAAGCATATTTATCTCTAACCTGGGAAACAATTAACTCTGAATCTCCAAATACTCTTAACATTTTAATCCCATGTTTAAGAGCCATATTTAATCCTAGCAATAAAGCTTCATATTCTGCAATATTATTTGTGCAAGTAAACTTCAGCAAGAAGGAGAACTTTAGGAGCCTACCAGTTGGAGACAAGAACACAACTCCAGCACCAGATCCTTCCTTCAAACAAGCTCCATCAAAATACATAGTCCATAGACCTTGTTGGTCCAACTTTTGAATGCAAATGTCTTCCTCTTGGTTTCCTTGATCACTTGAGACAACCCTAAAATTCTCAGTCAGTGTCAACAAAACAAATGTGTTCCTCTAAATCCTGATCTTCAACTGTCTCTGGTGACCGGTCTTCCCTGATCAACTTAACATCCTTGCCATTTATTGGAATTATGACATATGATAGGTCCAGCTGCATACTTCCACCAATTAGTGTTGCCCATCTTCTTGACAACAGCATACCATATTGCGGCTTTATGTCAACCACTATTATGTTCATTTTATATGTCTTCTCTGGATACACCGCTAACCTGAAATCTACATCTTTCATGATTCCAATAACAGGTACTTCTCTAGCATCCATAGCATATCATTTCCCACATGCTTTATCTATCTTTAATCTAGCTTGCTGCATGATAGCCAGAGGCATGATATTTGTTGATGCTCCTGAGTCAAGCATACAATTCTTAATCACTTTTCCATTGATAACAAGGGAGACATAAAATGGTTCAACCTGTGAAGGGCACTTTGTCATGGTCACCCCTAGATACACTTCGGGAGTCTCATCTTCTTTAATACATAGGGCTTGTTTCTCACCCTGAGGTTCATCACTCAACTTGGCTTGACAGGGTACTCCTGAAATCAAGGATACTACTTTATTTATGCATTCTTCAATTTTCATCAGCTCCATCAATGGAACAGAAACCTTTACCTGAGACAAGACTTGAGTTATGTCAAATGGAGCATAATTTTGTATAACAGTCGTAGCCTGATCTACAGTTTTATCTTTATTTTGATATGACCCAGCCTTAATTTTTGTGGCTCTCTGACTGTCATTCCTAATTTGAGAAATTTTGTTTTGATCATCAACCTGGGGAATTTTATTTTCTGGTCTTTGAGAATCATGACATGTTTTTTGCTTAAAATTTTGATTGTTATTACTCCCTTTCATCTTCTGTTGTTCAGCCCCTTTATGATCATGCACTGGCAAGCTTGCAAAAGCACTCTCTGGTTGATATGGACCACTTACTTGAGCTTTACCTCTGAGGTTGTAATTGCTTTTAACTTGAGCTACCGCTGCAGCTGTGAAGGCTCTAATTTCTTCATCAGAGGGCCTCCTCAAATTATTTAGAAAATTATATGAATCTTGAGCATAAGCGTAGCTATCTTCCTCATCTTCATCATAGGGAAATTGCTGCCAGACTTGAATCTCATGATTTGCACTTACATCAGCATCGTGAGAAGAGTATTCTCTGTTTGTAGACAGCATATTGACATTGTCGTCCTCCATGCAATGTGGCTTATTGCACTCATCACAGGCAACAACACTGTTGTATAAAGACTGAGCAATCAGGCATTGTGACTGTGAATGAGGCATTTGACATATGATACACCACGGGGTGTCATTGACAGTATTAACAGCCTTCTTCAAAGGGTCAGGTGTTCCCTTGATATATTGGGCTCTTTGGTTAGGGTTGCCATTTGGAAAAATTGCTTTACCATTATGCCAATTGGTATTATATGGCATATCATGTAATGATGGTCTTCTTTCTTGCCTTTGGTAAATTTGTCTGTTAGGACCAACTCCTTTTTCATTTTTAGCCATTCTATAACCTAGGTCCCTAACAATAGTTGTCAATTTATCTAACTTATCCTCAGAAGTAGATGCATTACCTTGACTATTCTGAGATTTAGTGTTTGGATTTTGCAAAATTTTTACATCATCTCTTCTGTTTGTCTTACCAGATGCTTTTTTGTTATTTTCAATATTTGTTGCAATTTTGAAGGCATCTCTGAGGCTGTGAGGACCCTTATCTCTCAATCCATAAGCTGTCTTAGCATCAAAAGCATTTATATACAACACTATGCACATAGGTTCATTAGGTCTCAAGTCCTATGGCAATTTGTTCAATACCTTCATGAATCTAGCATTGAAATCAGTAACCTGTTCATTTGATCCTTTGGTAATGCTAGTAAATTCATTAATGAAGAAACTAGGATCAGTTTTGTCACCATACTGTTCTTTGAATGTTCTTTTGAAATCCTCCCATGATGAAATGCTTCTGTCAGGTAGGCCTTTGTACCATTCCTTAGCTTCCTCAACTAAAGATTGCTTAAATGATTTCATGAAAACATCTTCATGCTCAACCTCAAAGTTGTCCATGATATTCTAAAAAGCCTTCAAATGGTCCTCACCTGATATGGTGTTGTTTCCAGAAAATTTAGACACTTGCAACCTCACATGCTTGTCAACAGGATTTGGGTAACCAGGAATGCCATCAAAAACTAACTGCCTGAATCTATCTAGCTACATAGGTTGTCGGCCAAATTGATTAACATTGGCATTTCTGTTTACATTCTGATTTCTTACATTATTTAATGGTACTCTAGCATTATTTGCATTCTGTCTCTGATCATTATGCAGATCCTGCACTTCATTTATGTGATGATTTCTTTGCACATTTGCGTTTTCAAGGGTAGGAACTAAATCATTTTGAGCAACTCTCAGAGCTTGCACTTTCTGTTTCATGTCATCTCTAATTTTTACAGCCTGCAGATATTCTAATTCTGCTCTTAAACTTTTGATTTCTTCAGCTAACTGTTCCTCTTTGGGCATAGAAGAGGATGGTTTCATTATATTCTGATCATCATTATCATCATCCCTTGGAGACTCAACCTCTTCAAATCTGTCACTGGGATCCAGGAAAGGGCATTCTTGAAATACTTCTGACCTTATTCTCAAAGCACCACCCTACTGTTTCTCATATACATTTTGGATTTCAGCCTCTATGTTTGAAAAATGAGGCTCTGTCCTCTCTGAAGATCCTGGATTGTCCTAAATAAATTCATTTTTCTTGGGGCTAGGAGAACCATCTTGACTGGCTTGAACAATCCCCTTTTTCTTATACATCATTTTTGTGGGTAACTCTTCAAACAAAGGGTTACATTGGGATATTCTCCCTTGCATACAAATTTTCACTTTACCGATTGCGAGATTGGTTCGGAGTCACCACCTATAACTAGGAATTGTTTTCTTTGTTTAATCAGGGTTCTTTCACTTAGTCCCCAACGGAGTCGCCAATTTCTGTTGGTTATTTCCCAGACTAGATGCTTGCTCCTAGTTATCCCTACAAGGTAGCCATCATTGATCAATAGGATATCCAGGCCAGGGGCCAACAGTGTAGGAGATAGACTCTATAAATATCTCCTCTTCTTCTTTAGGCTCTGCAAAACCTAGGGGGGTATTCCCTACTCAACATCCATGAAATGTATCCTTGAATTAATTGGGATGCTGACACAAAGCAGATAAATCCTCTCTTATGAAGACCAAAACTGTCAGATAAGTGCAAAGGGGCTAGCTTTGGGCCTATATTCAGTTGTAGACAGAGGATTTTAGATCCTAAACTAATCCTAAAGTCCTAATGGTTTGATTCAAATGTTTAAGTTTGATTTTATGTATGGATGCAAAACTAGGACTTTAGGTTACAACAGAGCTACCAGACTAGATTGGTGCCTATCCAGAGCTCGGAGTCAGTAGACATATATATGTGAATGTTTACCACAGACTTAAGACAGTAATCAGATTTCAAGGGGTTTCTATTATGTCTGCCTTACAGACAATACCCAGGAGAGAGTATTTAATTATTTGTGCTTACAAGCATCCTTACTGCAATGTATTCTTCTTAACACTTAATCCAAAACATTCAATCTACTCCTTAAGCAGAGGTAAGAGACTAAGCATTCAATATAGAAAACCTATATTCTAGAATCTATAACACCCCTTAGATGTTCAGAGTCAAAAGAAAAACACATTCAGTCTGGAGACAAATAACAAAACACATGTGATGAAGCATTACTCATTTAAATCAACATGAAATTGATAATTCTGTGCATAATACATACAACATACAATTCATAAACTCGCAAGACAGCTGAAACAGAGTCACCAGAAGACTGTATTCCTACAGCACCAAAATTTTTTGTCCTGTTTTCAACAACAACAATGGGTAACACAGCTTGGTCTTATACCAAGACTGTGCACCCAGCAAAATTAATTACATGACAAGGTCAAAATTCCACCAGAAATAATGCATGAGAAAAATGGCACTTAAAATCATCAATGCAGTAGGCAGAAGGAATGGCAAGGAGGAGTTGGACTCGAGCTCTGCGCCGCCGTTCGGGGACATTCTCATAAAACTGGTAGGTGGCCATTACTCAGTCCATCGCGCCTCTACAATTAGCCAATAATGGCCCACCTACCCGCGGGATGCAGCAATGAACACATCTGAAATTCTCCCACCCAAAACAAGTCTGAGGAAGCAAGGAAGACCAACTATGCATCTTTAAAACCTAGTCGTTGATATCGATTCCATCGCTGAGATAATCGGCGTAAAAAATTGCAAAAAAGGTGAGGGCCAATGATTACGTGCCATGTAGGCACTTCACATTCTTATCGCTGACTTTTCAAAACTAATGAGATCTATTTATCCCACATTCGCCATGCATGGACCTCTTGGTCATCTTATGAACCAGGTCGTGGGTACACCTAACGTCGTGCATTTTACCCTGCGTGATCCACGAACCATTGGTGTAGCTCCTGCCTGTAGCTCCCGCCTTCGTCGGTGTGACCCACACCATCGGAGCAAATGAAAGTCCTCTTGCCGGTATCTCATGTCACACCGACGAAGCCTCTACATTCCCTCATCGGCCAGACCCAAACCATTGGCACACCCAAGATTTCTCTCACCGATACACATTGTCTACCCGATGAAGTCTCCACAATGCCACCTTCATCGACATAACCCGAACATATCAGCGGATCCCAAAATTCCTCCGCCGACATCACTACACTCACCAATGGACATACAAATTCTTAGGGTTTGAAATGAAAAGTGTCCACTAATTTTTTTTATGTGAAACCCTAATTACAAATGGGGCATCACCACATTGCATGAGGACTGGTCAACTCTCGAACACTAAAGCATGAGGATGAAACACAAAAACTAGGAACCCTCCACAGAAAACCAGCATCAGAATAGGCAGAACGGTGCAAGACCCCTGGGCCCAGAGATTTCAGGGTTTGAATGGAAAAAACCTGCAAATGTATGAACTTAAAAGCCTAAACATAAATGAGTGCTAACAGGCCCGACGGCCGACCCCAGGTGGGCAAAGTTCTCTAAGGCTTTTCACCTTTCACGATTCCTTCGATGGGACACATGGCAGGATATCACAAGCCCGCAGACCGTTGAAGCTGACATCATATCTCCACTGCGCGGCTGCGAAATGAGGACATGTGTAAAGTATATTGTGGCCTATGGCCATAAGATCGATGATTAAGTTGAATGAAGTAGATCACTCCAGGTGTCGAAGGATGAAGTGAAGAGGTGGGGCCGATAAGGATCGGATGATAGTGCAGTGTCGCAAAGGAATCTTGTCTAAAGGAAAGATTTAATGCAAGGCTGTGAGATGATGACACGTGGCATGTTGGCACTCCTCAAGAAATTTCAAGAGAGGCTCCTCAAGTTTGAGTGAATGCTCCATGTGGTGAAGGACAGAACTTTGGTGGTCGTTGATCTTAAAAGAGGATTCATCCACGGTTGATATTTGAAGTAAGTCTCTCAGACATCCGAAAGGTGGGAAAAGTTGCCAATTGAGAAAAAATGCAGACTCAGTCAACATGACATTTTAAAGGTTGATTATTCAGAAGGGTCAACCCGAGTCGATAAAGGGCACAAGTGTGAAGGACTGAAGGTTGAAGTCTAACAAACATAGTGCGACAGTAATAAGGGCAGATGAAAAATAATGTGCATGTGCGAAAGCCTAAGGTCCAAAAAATCTAACTTTTCAGAGGTTGGCTTCTTGGCCTTCCGTACTTCTCCAACTGCCTGGGAATGTGCCAACTACTTTTGACGGTGCCATTACTACAAAGTGGGTGGCCGAATTCAATGTTTTCAACGTAGTGGTTGGGGTTGTTGAGGATTTTGGTGCCCAATTCATTCTTAGACTGACTTACTTAGGCTATAAATAGAGGATCAAAGCTCTTTTCAAAGGGTTGGTCATTGAACCAATTGTCTGGTCTAGAAAACACCTAAGGAAGATTTTAGGGCATCAAGCAGAGAAAAATATCTAGGCAATGAATGAAAGAATGTGTTTGATACAGCATAGGAAGGATTGTAATATGCATTTTCATGCATTGGTATGACTCCATAGTTGTTTGTAATAATTTAGGGGAATGCATTGTCACAACTTTGTATTTTGCCTTCACCACATTTGTTGGTGCGATTGTAATGGGATTTGATAATGTATGACAATGTTTAAATCAATACAAGCTTTGTGTTGGGTCATTTCTCTATTGCAAGTGGGTTATTATAATTTGTATTTGGATAAATAAGTATGTCTAGTGCATGAAGTGTAATCTAAGAATTGTATGTGAATATATTTTAGTTTTCTGTTGATGCTGGTTCAACCCTAGTCTTTCCTTTTTATTGTTTATGACTCAGTTGCCTAATGGAATAGGCACCGGTCCAATTGAGGATGGATCAATCATCATTTTAATCAAAATCTCATCCTATTAGTTGTAGAAGTAGGAGTAGGTTTAGTTTAGGGTTTCTCATGTTGTTCATGGTTCTATTTTATAACTAGGGATATATCTAAAGTGACGCAAAAAAAATTTAATCATTTGTGAATCGTGAACATGTATGCCTGCACTATGTATCTTGTGTATAAGAAGTTAAGTGGATTCATTTCAAGAAGTATAGTATTGCCATGATTGAATGCAAATGCATAGTGTGGTAATCAGCTATATAGGGGTTATTAATGACAACCAACTATTTTAGGTCAAGTGACAGTCTTTGGGGCCTAGAAGGCAGTTTGGGTTTGGTTGTCGTGTTATTTTTAGTTGTTCATCTAGTTTGAACCTAATACCTATTTAGGTATACCCCTTGGAATATCCCTCCTAGGTTTAAGCTTAGCCTGAAGTGCAGAGGAGTTAACCCACTCTTGTAGGTTTCCCAGAATCACCTTGACCTGTTGATAAACCTCTTTCCATCACCTTTATGACACCCCTGGCCCTGGTGATTGTGAAATGTTTTGGGGTTTTAGGTTGTAGTTATTTTGGGAGTCAACAAGCTAAAAAAAAATTAAAGACATCAAAATAATAAATGATATGTATTTATTTTAAGAAATTGAGCTATGTATGAAAGATGCAAGATACGTAACTTTCTTGTGACCCCTAAAGCACTGTGCAATTTTTTTAGCATGTTGTATTGAGATATAAAAATATAATAAAACTTATTTTCATAGTTTTTCTACTTTGAAATTGTATATATGTGGATTGATTTGAGTTTGATTCTAGATTAAGTAGGTTTTAACTAAACCCCTTGATCTAGGTTGCATTAATTTGGTTGCACATAAATTTAGTGGCACCCTTCTATTTTTTTGGTGATCGACAACCTATAAATGATAGAAAGTGACTAGCTCAACTAGTTTCTTTATAAGGTTATTGGTCTAATGATGTCCACATAAGCAATATAGTTTAGTTAATGGTGATGTGGCTAGCTATGTTAGCAATTGCATGGTAGAAAGGTGCTTTCATGTCAAGCTTACATTGGTTTAGGATGTAGCATGTCATCATACTAAATAGACTCTATGCATAGGCTACATGTCAAAATATAATTGCATTAGAGTGGAATGCTCCATCAAGAAATTATTTTTATGCAAGTTCATTTTATCTAATGTACAATATATTAGATCATGTCACTTGTCATGTCATCAAATCTTCTACAAGGTGCACAATATTCATCTTTAGTGTTAGTACCCTTAGGTTGTTAATTTAATATGCATGTAGCATAGGTGGTGGCCCCCAATTGGTCAGACATGGTGGTGTAGATGACTCACAAGAATTTAGCATAGGTGGATTAGTTATGTTGTGCCACACTTCTCCTTATTGGTAGGTGGTTGGGAATTTTCTTACATTTTGTGCTTGTGAGTATGATTGTACTACTATTCATTGTATAATTTAGCAAAGGATTGTTTGAGGTGGTTGATAGTTAATGAATATAGATTGTCCACCCAGCAAGAGAGTGATGTATATGGTGGGTGCCTCTTACACATAGCAAGGAAATAAAAGGGCGTGTGTATATAGGTGGCTAGTGTGTAGCTATTTTGTACTAGTCCAAAGGACAATTGGATAATTATTTCCCAGGTCTTCATTGTGGAAAATGCATGTGTAGCACATCTCTAGGTTGGTGATAATGGTGAGTGTAATATCTTTATGTGGTGATCTTAATGAATTTTCAAGGAGCACATAGATGATATAATTAAATGACATTTCCATTTCTTACTACCTCAAAGAGGCTTTTCACACTGTTAGGTCTCAAAAATGTAGGTTGTAAACCTTAAGAGGATGCCAAGCTCTTTGGTAACATTTTTGGCTAACGAAATGGGGTTAATTGATATGGTTGAGAACCCCCTACACTTTAGGTTTTGCTGGACCTAGGCGAGTGTACGTTCATAATTAATGCAGATTTAAAGGTTGTGTGGCTTAGTTGAACTTAGGTATCTATCCACAGTGGCATGTAAGTGTGAGATAGATGTAAACTTAATAACTACTGCTAATGTTTGGATTTTGGATAAGTGAATAAAGTTTGAATGAAGTATTGTTTTATAATGAATATGCCCAGTGCTTTTTGGGCAACGGAGTCAAGATGTGTATGATAAATGTGTCCTCCCTTCTAGCTTAACTCAAATTATTTGGCACTTTTCAAATGTTTATACCTTGTATAAACGTGCAAGTTTGTCAGTTATTTGTGCTCTTCTTACAAATCCCAATGATATTTTCCCAAGTTATTGTGATCGATTGAAAGGACATTTAATTCTGGTGTGAAGGAAACCAACCAAGATGATTTATTTAAAGGGTTTTAACTCTGGGTAGAGACCAATAAACATAAACCACTTAGAAGGACTTAAATCAACTTCTCTCAGAAACCAATCAAGCAAATCACACAGAAGCAACAAATGTGCCTTGATAAATTAAGTATATCCTTGATATAATAGTTTAAATAACAAAGGAAAACCATTTTGGAGACAACACTGAATACATATATGAATAAATATCAACAAATAATTGAACATCAAAATATTGGACACCAGATCATAATATTCTTCTCCATTAAATTGCTTCAAAAAAATTTGCAATGTGCATCGGAAGCCTTCATTTTCTAGTATATTTTGTATAATCTCTAATTCCCACTGTTTGATTTTCCTACTGCTGCCGATACTCTTCCCCTTATCTTTGCTTTTATTTCTCATATATACTTTGTATTTTTTAGGGTTATGACCCTTCACATTCATCTGGTGCGACTTTTCATTTGTCGTGAAAGATAATAATTTTGCTAATACAAAATATTTTGTAAAACATTAGTCTTCTATTTGTCTTTCTTCACAAAAAAATTAATTATCTTCCATCATCCCGCGATTAATTTTGCACTTTTTTATTTTCACCTAGTCTAGAAAATATAACCTTTGAGTAAGAAATAATTATCCCCTCCATGAGTTCCTTGGTGAAAATGTCTTTCTTGGCCATTATATGCACTTTCACAAAAAGTATTTTTTAGGTAAAATAATTACCTACTTGGTGAATTCCCCCAAAAGATATTTTGCCTCTGTCATTCTCAAATATGATTATTAAAATCTTTATTTGGTATATTTATTATGTCTTCCTGGTAAATTAACTACCCACCTTATAACCCCTTGGATGAAAATATTAAATTTGTATTTTACTATAGTCATATTTTATTTAATCTTTCACTTGCATTTTAGCGATATGCATTTTGCTGTATCGGAGTGACTAAATTTTACCTTCACCGATATTTATATCTCTCCCTGAAAACATTCCTTAGTCTATCACACATGCTTCTTCCCATCTTTTATTATATCAAAGGGACTTGAGAACTAAAAGGTCCCTTCGATGATATTTATGTTGTTTTGTGCAAAATCATTATTTTGAAGGGACTAGTTTTTGGTTCTTCCCGATATTCATCATTCCTCCCGATAGCTTTCTCAACAGTGTCCCCCTTTTTCTGCCTTTCGTGGCATCGAATGAACTTGCATTTGGTTCCTATAGATATTCACTTCATGCTTTTTGGTTTTGGTAATATTTATATGTTATAGTTTTGGGGGCCCACCTTATTGGCATATCGAGGGGACTTGGAAATAACTTACTCCGATATGGAGGAGTCCTACCGATTTTAGGTTTTATGCATCATATTGTCTTCATCAGCTGGACTTCTACAAACCTTCCTTCAATATAAGAAAGTCTCTCTGATATTCACTTTATATCCAGTTGTACATAATAGCCTGGCCCAACAATGTTTGAGAGACTGTATCACATCCTCCATTTGTCTATTCACTTGTGGATTTACAAAAAGTCATTAATGTCTCCCCAACAAGATGGGCACTTCTTGACTATCTTCTGTGATCTCAAGGAGTGGCCACTAGTAGAAGTACGCTCTTGCATATCTTGTTACCCAGCAAACAAATCTTCTATACAGGACTTACAAGAATTATGTTTGTGCATCGAGTTGATATGGGAAGAGTCAAAATATTGTGGCAAAGAGTGCAACTAAACTCTTTAAGCAACCTCTGTTGTATGGTCAAGAACTGCCTAGGTCTATCCTTACTCCTACTTCCATCAGAAGCCAGTCTTCCATAACCAAGTTTTCTACTTGCAGGAGGGTCTTGTATCTATCCCCATCGATCATCCTTCCAATCCCATGGCTTATTTGTCATCTGCCATTATAGCTTCACCATTTTCCCTTTCAACATTTTCTATAGCAATGTCTTTACCCCAATTAGCAACATTTCCTTCATCCTCCTCTTCATAAGTTGCAGTGGTAGAAATCTCCAAACCACCCTCAAGAATACCTTCGGTAACCCTAAGCAAAGGCCAATCACCACCACGTAGAATGAGTACAGGAGGCATTAGAAGTGATGATTTCTTTCCTGAAAGTAGAGTTGGAAGATCACCCCCCAAATCAGCTGTAAGTGTGTCAGCAATATCTATAAGACTATGAACAGATGCAGTGACATAAGCAAGTGGCAGATGACGACTCCTACAAAATCCTAATGCACTCTTTAATGTCACCCAAATACAATGCATTGTGAAACTGGCCCATTACATCATTTTTTATTTTGGCAATCCTCAACATCTTTGTCAACTTGTCTAAATTGCCAGTAATCAAATACAAAAAGGAAAGCCGCTCAAATTTCTTTGTCTTTTGATATGCATATTTTATAATACTAGCATGACCTTGTCGAAGGGCTTCAACTCCTAGCTTATGCCAGTGTTCCTTTTCATCAATCTCTTTTGCAAAAGCAACAACTATCTGAATGTTTTCACTCTCCACAGCCAAGTTGAATTGAGTTCTTTTGTCTCTAACAAAGTGAAGGGCCACCTCTGAAAATCCCTTCTACTACAAGTAAGCTATGATAGACTGTCCATAGAGTCGAGAATTCCTAACCATGCTCATCACCTCATCATATTCTTCTTCATCAATGCCAGCTTGAATACACACTCACGAGTATGTATCTGTATAACTCAGTTCTTACCATCTCTGTCAAGACAATAAAGAGAACTCCCAGAAACCTTGGTTATGCATACTGGAACATCAAATGTTCTGATGATACCACTATCTCCATTTGGCAAGCAATATTTTATGTGATTCAAAGTTGAATAAATAAAAATACCATTGTCATCCCAAGCCCCACTCTTAACACATATAGTCTCATGTAAAGTGCATCTATGTGACAACTTCTTGCTTGCACTAATGATTGCATGCTTACTAAGCAAGGCTACATTCTCCATATCATTTGACCAAACTATGTACTTGACATTTAGTACATGAATTTCCCCTAAGTTTGTTCTCTGTTGTAGATCAAAAAAGAATTACACTATCTTCTGATCTACAAAGCAAATTGCCTGTCCCTACAAAGAAAAATTGTATCTACATTGAATGGAAGATTGCACCTTTTTGTCATCTCATTTTCAAGTTCTTTATAGTAACATGATTATGGCTCTTGTCAAGAACAACAAACCAATGCAAAACTCACACTTTCAACACCTTGTGCTGCATTGAAATCCTTATGACTTCATAACTATGTGAAGCATGTCGGGTCCCCTTGTGGGCCTGGCTAAAAAAAATTGTTTTGAAACAAGTTTGTTGTCTTGAATTGTCCTGACACTACTTCAACATGTTTTGAGGTGAAAAAATGAACTGGGTACTCATCAGAATTTAGTTTCAAGCATTTTACACTGTGAGCAAAACAAGTTAGGTGGCCTCCAGAATAGCCCTAGAAAATTGGTCAAACCATCTCCTGGAGTCATAAAAATGCACAGGTATGTATACTTTTGACCCAAGAACTCAGTACAACAAGCATCTTGGCAAGACCCATCTAGATGTGCAAAATATTTGACGCCAAAGTAGCCCACTTAGCCTTTTCTGAAACTGCACCTGTGAAAACTAATTAGGGCTCACCAAGTCACCATTTTGAAAAATATCAAATCTCTTCCTGGGGGCTGTCACTTGGGGAATTAGTTCATTTAGGTCAAATGAGCATATGCAAAAGGGTTTTTAGTAAATTCACTTCCTTCACCAAATATTGAGTGTCAAAGTTGACCTCCCTGGCTGATTTAACAGTGTGCAAACAACAAACCCTTCCAGAACCCTTCAACTTGGTACTTCAAAACTTCATCAAATCTAATCATAGGAGACTGAAATCAGGTGTACACACTTACATATGGTAGATAAACATGTTTGCGAAGTTATTTGGCATGAAATTGAACGGGCTTTCAGTTATTTTTCAAAGTAGGCCCCTGGGACCGATTGTACAAGTGCATTTATAAGTGCTGCAATCAAATTTTTCATCATGGGAACCTAAAATTTTGCCAAAAATTATAGGAAATTTTAGGTCCTTACACACACTAAGAAATTATTTTTGCACTTTCTTTTTAGTTAGTGAACTATATCCATTGATCTTAAGAGATTCTTTATTCAAATTTATACTTGAACATAGAATGTTGTAAACTAAATCAATATAGAGAGAACATTGAATAATATGTAGATAATATTAATTACCATCGAATAGATTACAATAGATTTTATAAAGTCTTTTCACTTTTTAACTTCTCATGCAACTACCTAAACCAAATAACTCCCTATAGGAAACTATTCTTGCACAACTAACCACTGATAAGTTTATTTATTTATTAACATACTAACGTGTTAATTTGTTATTTACTTTTATTATTTCAATAAGACTAACTAATAGGTAAAAATGTACCTTCATTAGAATAAATCCCCCTCATAGTAGATGGATATAATAATTGCTAAAATGAAAAAGAGAATGAATTCTCTTGTTCAAGTGAGAGAGATGGTCAAGCTTTCACCTAATTTCAAATAACAAATCATTGGGGTGACTAGAATTGAAAAAAAAGACATGGCTACAAAGGAGAATTGAAAAAAGAGAGATGTCCTTTGCATTTTGTTTGTTTGTATATCCAATTTACTCTGTGTATGTTATAGGTGTATAATTGAGTTGCAAGAATGATGCTATAAAGGGTACATTCTATAGATGTTCATTCATCTAATGAATACATGTCACTCCCAAAATTAGCTATATTAAGTGCTTAATCTCTTCTTGAAATTCTCTTGTCAGTAATATTGTTGTAAATATTCTCTTATTTGGTTCAAATAATTAATAATGATAGTTTGAAATTCTTTACATCTTTGTTTTTTTTATAAGGTATGATGAATAGTCATGAGTTGCTAAACTAAGACTTATAAAACCAAACATCACTCAAGTGGATATATAAAGAATTTAAGGAAACCATGAGTGGTGATATAAGAGGGAGCCTAGTTCTAATATAGTTGTTGTGGCACATAAGAATGAAGCAAATGGACAACACAGAAAAAGGGTGGTTTAAATGTGTCAAATGCAAGCTTAACTTGTATTGATCTTGTATGAACCTAAATCAAATAGAACATGTAACAATGACAAAATAACAATATTTAAAATCACAAAATAATATAGTATGTATAGGGTGTTGTCCTTTGTTTAACAATACCAATGTGTTTGCAAAATGCCTCAAACTCAATACCTCAAACTTTTTACTAAGAAAATATATCCAAGCATGTCTAGAGTAAATATCAATTAATATGCTTACATACCAAAGCGTGTGAATGGGCCTACTATTACATGATGAGTTGCTTAGTTTTGTGTATTTGACATTACCGCATTTCTATTTAAAAAAACTAAAACTATAAAATAACTCCTAAGTAAAAAATAACTTAAGGGTTACTTAACACTCATTACATTTAGGTAATTCTCACAAAGACAAAGAACAATAACTTCTGTAAGAAATATACCTAAACATAGAGTTTATCCATAATTATGCATTTGCTCACTTAATAAAGGCTTAAATGCACAAATCTTCCTTTTTTCTCAAAACATCTCTTCTTTGCTTATGGTTTTTTATTCATTAATCGAGATGTTTAGGTCAAACTAAACTGGTGGAGGCCATAATTAGGTACCTCTTTCCCTTTATCATTAACACCAGTAACTAATTCAACTTAGATATTCATATTGGAAGTCTCTTAGATGTCACATTGGGAATTGGAACTTGGGTCTCCACAACAAAAACCCAAAGATTTAATCAATTAAACTCAACTCCTTAAACCTTTTTCTATAATTTTTTTCTTAAAGGCCCATAAACAATTTTAATCTTAAAATTTCTATCTATGTAAACATATTGGATACCTATGTTATTATTAATTAATTAAAATTAAATTTTATTGATGTATGTTACCCACCATAGACTATCAATTTAAAGTATTCAAGAACATTTTTACACTGAAGACTTTCCCTCTATGAGAGGGAGCGACATAACTTCCCATATCAATGGATCACACTATCCAAGGAAGGATGCAAGATGATGAAATCAATATTGGCTATCCAAGATTGATGCAGAGTGGCACAAAGGAAGCAACAAGATTTCACTATTCTCTACCCACTCACCCACTTCACTACTTCAATCCAACCAAAGTCACATCCAAGGGCATATGAAAGATTTGTAAACCAGGCTATTGTTCAATCCTCAAGACTCCTTCCACACCTTGAGACAGGTCTACAAACACCTTTTCCATAGTTGGTTTGATCCCCAACTTCTCACAACTCTCCAACCCTCACTTGGCCTAGTGAGGCTATTAGCCCTCCTAAACCAGTTTTCACTACACAATTTGACAAAACCCTAAATGATCAAGCAAACAAATGGTGGATTTGAGTACCCTTTAGGGGAATCTAACAAACTTCCAAGCCTCCAGTTCAACTCTACTCCAGCAACTCAAAACACCCACTAGGTCTCTAGGCCTAATTGATCAATTTAGGTCTAGGTTACAAAGCAAGTGGTCTAATTTGGGGTCATAAAACTGGGAGAGGAACTTGGATCACTTCCTCAACATGCAAACATCTCAAAACCACCATCCATTCACTCACCCTATCAGGATTTTGTCATTTACATCAATAAATTGCATAATTTCAGTCAAATACATAGAGATATTTTACCTAGGGCATCACTCCATAAATCAAGGATTGTCTTTCCCAACTAAAAGCTTTTGGAATCAAGTAATATACAACCCTAGCCTGCATTTCACCGAGTGGCATGAAGTTTCACCGGTTAGAATGCATTCTAGGGCCAATTTTGTATGATAAACCCTAGAAACCAGGGTTTTAGACCAGTCTGAACTAAAAATGCAATAACTTCCTACTACGACCACTTCAAGACTTCAAACTTGATGCATTTGAACCCTGACTCAATCTAGTTTCAGACAAATCACATTGATCCACTTGACCAATCTATACAAACCATACAATAGTAGGAAATCTTTGAAAAACAGTCAATTTTCTTGATTTTTGTGCCCAAAACACCATACAGAATCTTCTCCCCCTTCATGGAGTAAGAGAACAACAATATGAACTAATCCAAGTCGGTAGGCAACGTCCAACAACAGTTTGAATTGTCCAAAGTGAGTTGCAACCGCCTAAATGTGTTATGACACATTGACAACCTTGGCATTTTGCACTAACACAAGGATCTCGATTGGTTTTACTTGTCCAATGGAGTCCAAACAACTACCACACTATCTAAAATATGCCAAAACACTAAAACTTGCAAATAGACTCAAAAATCCATCATTAGACCTACTAGGCCTAAATGACTCAACTAGGGTCCAATGGACTAAGAAGGATTTGAGGTTTATATGGTCACCCCAAACCTCTTGACCATACAAAATGGACCTTACAACCATGGCTAAAAAGCCTTATTACAAACATACTGAACAAAAACCACAACTTAACAAAATTGCTATCAAAATGCTTCAAAATGCTTTTAGGTGCCCTGCACCAAAGATCAAGGGTAATGTCATGCTCATAGTCGCCCCATTCATCATGAAATTCTTTCCCTTCCTTAAAGACCTCTTTTTCTATGTGTTTTTTCTATGATGGATCTTCAACTATTTATTAGTCCCTGCCAAAGGCAAGGGACTATAGTTTTCACCTCTCTAGAACAACATTAGTTTTTTTTGTTAATTGTGCATGTAAAAATATATTGATCTCTTCACTATAGTTTGTGTTATTTTCCCCTGGGTGTGGAAGCATTTTGTTGTGCAACCATTGGGCACCAATTTTCTCTGGGGTTTTTTATTGTGGAGGAGAGAGGATTCTGGGCATTGCAAGCACTTTCCTGTACAGCCATTGGTTGTGAATCTAACCTGGTTTTTTTTTGTATTGCAGAGGAGAGGGATGATTTGCATAGCTTTGGATGTGTCCATTTTGAGAGCTGGGTGTTTTTTGTAAGAGTTTTGAATAACAACTGTCCCGAGCTTCTGCATGGGGCGACTTTAAAAAAAAATAGGCAAAAAACTTTATTTTTCGCCATGCATTGTAGCGGATGTTTTGCTTCCACTGTCTATGCTAGCGGGAGACATTTTTGGCATTTGTTCGGTAGGGTTTTTTTGTTTTCTGTTGTTTTTCCTTTATTTTATTATGGTTGTGTGTATGTAACACTGCATGAGGCATTTTTATGGGTCTAATTTGTTTTCAAACTTTTACAGAGAATCTATGGATAAGATAAAACCAAAATATTTGCAAGTGCGTTGCTTTTGATTTTATGCAGCTTTGTTTGGGTATTCTTTTCCCATCTTCCTCAAAAAAAAAAAACCTCTACCATTTGCTTAGAAGCGCCTATTTTTCCCATTTTTAGATTTGCCATGTTTTCCCCATTTTAAACTCCTTCAATTGAATTCCGTTTACAATTTTAGTTTTCCATCTAAATGTCTTCTAAATGGAATGTTGCTATGGCTAATGCATACCCATATGGAGTATTGTGAAAGTAGCTAACCTTCTCTAGGGTTCCCATCTGGTACCTCATTATATTAGATGGATTGTTTGCACTATTGTATCAAATGGTAGATGAAATTGTCCAAAACCCTAAGGTCCTCTTTGACATTGGCTGCATTATTACCTACATCATAGTGTCATCTATCTGCGTATCAAGAATTGGGGACCCTGAGAGGTAGGTCATAGGCTTACAGGTATAGCAGTAATGGAGGCGGCTATCCATTTGGGAGCTCCTTGTTTATGTTGAGAAGTTGGTCTTTTAGGGTTAGGTTCTTTTAAGTGCATCCTTAATCCCCTCTGTTGAGATGGCTGAAATCCTCACTGTAGAAATTGAATCTATTAAGCATTTTACTTTAAACCATGGTTTCAATACTGAAAACTCTTTTGGAGTTATGCTGTTTGAAGATCCTAAGAGTAGTTGTGTTCCAAGGCTCTGTAAATCTGGCATTTTGGTTTAATAGGCATGCTTTGTTTTTAACCTTGAGCTTCTTATTATGCATAAATCCTTGAATCTTTCTCCCTTCTCATATTGGTGTATGGTGCATGTGCACAGAGGCATGGACTCCTTTTTTTAATGTGTTCTATTAGCACAGCATTTGTAATGTCAGATGACAAGTCTCAGAAGCAGCGGTGTTGGATCTTATTTTCAAATTGTGACAAGTTGTTCCTAACACAAGCTTATGAATGACGAACTAGCTTTTATTTGCTTTTTAATTTTGTCATCAGTGCAAATTTGTAAGCAAAATACAAATCATCTAATTCAAATGAAAAAAGAAAATTATGAGTTACAATTGCACGGGCAAACTTAGGACCAAAAATGTGGTGAGTTTCATGGTATAGAGAAACTTTTCCCTCTCTGATTTCTATGTATTGTCTTTTAACATTTCAAATTTCTTATTACAAGCATCATGGATATCTAATACTTGTGTTTCTTTATGTATTAATGTAATGTACACCTTAGACGGTATTTTATATTTTACATTGTGATGATATTTGATTAGCAGCTTATTTGATTTTGGTTAATCAGTGGATTATTTTGTAGTTATTAATTTATGGTTGGATTATTTGATTATAGATTAATCAGTAGATTATTGCTTAATACTAATCTATCAGTTCTTTCAGCCTATCTACTACAAAGATATCGCCTTCATTATTAATGTAACAGAGGTCGCCTGTATATAGCCAGCCATTTTCGTCCAAAGTTGAATCAGTGGGTTCTGGATTACTGAAGTGGCTTGCAATTGAATGGCATAGGTTATAGATCTTGTAATCACATTCTCACGATCTATAAATTCTTGTTTTTAAAATGTCATAGTTTGAACAAGCTACAGATTGTTTGTGATCTTTGAAGAGCAATCACATCGATAAACCACGAACTGTAAAATCTAGTTTTCAAAATGCCAAAGTTCCAAAAAGTTGTAGATTGTTTGAGATCTTTGAACCTGGTTGTATAGAGGTAGCCATGGGGTGTGAGCAATTAGAAGGCAGTTGGCATGCAAAAGGTTGCAGGAGATGCAAATTTTTTTCATCCAAAACCCTTTACTCCTATGTGAAATCCATTGGCTCTTGTTTACACAGCATTATTCTACCATGCAAACACCTTCGACCTAGAATGCAAAATCAAGTCTCTTCATGTGCCAACATTCCTTACTCTTGGTGTGTGCTCTAATTACTGCGAATGCTTTAATCCTAAAAGCCATCTTTTCTTGGCCATTAATAATCACAATAAAAAATTATCATAATTCTAGCTCCATTGGTAAGATTTGCCCCTCTCATTTAGAGAAAGTATGTGATGATGTTAAGCTAGTTCACACAAGAGAGCCTTAAAAATTGGTATAGCAAGTTGCATTTGAGTTTGTAACAAACGAATTATCACCTGGTGAGCAAAACCCTTAATACTGGTAGGAACATGGCTATGGCTTCTAGACAAAGAGCTTGTCAAATTGTATAGATTGCTCAATGGGTATGTTTATAGAAGTGCATGGCATTTCCAATAGATTGCAATTTGTTTGGACAAGCATCTTGCTTTCCCGTCTTCATACTTGGTTAACTGAAATTTGAAAAACCCGCACTAGTTTTCCATGTATTTTGCTAATGCCTTATACTCTGTTCAGTTCCCTGGTTGTTCATGGGATGTGTTTTGAATTGTTTATATCCTTTCACCATCAATTTGAATGTATTACAAAAGGCTTCATCTTTAAACATTTACTCATCTTGTTTCTTGGTTTTTACACTAGAGTTTAGTTGGAATTTGTAAAGTTCAGATTGGTTTTCAATGTGTTGTTCTGCAACACTATATCTTCTAGTAAGCAGCTTGATTTGATTCTTTATACTGATACATGAAATTAATGATCTTATGATCTGATGCTTTGTTTCTATAAGTTTTCCATTGTTAAGCATATTGCTTAGTGGTTTTTGAACTTGGTATTATATTTTCTGTACAAAACTTGTTTATAAAATTTGTGGTTGTATTATTTCCTGGTTTGAGTTTTTGGTTGATATGCATGTATCAACTTTATTTAGCTTGTCACATGCCCCTTTTAAAACATGGGACATCCATATGCCTAGCAAATTGTGGTTTCTGTTAGTGGCATTGTAATTTGTGTTGTGATATGCTTGTGGGTTTACTTTGTTGTTTTGTTATTTGGATTTTGATATGAATATTTTTAACTGCAAACTATAATGTTATCAATGCAAAATTCCCACGGTGTTCTTGGGTTGTAGGAGTTGTGTTAACAAAAAGGCAATTTGGGCAGATCCTATTTATCACGGAACACTCCCACTATACCTGCTCAAGAATTTCTTCATTCATTTCAAACTAAATCCAACATTTCAAAGTAGCAGAGGCTGATTTTGACATTTGCTATAATGTTATCAATGTAGAATTTGCACGGCATTCTTGGGTTGCAGTTGTGTTAAAAAAAGGCAATTTGAGCAAGACCCTATTTATTAGTAGACATTGCCAATATACCTGCTCAAGAATTTCCTCATTCATTTCAAACTAAATCCATCATTTCAAAGCAACAAGAACTAGTCTTGACATTACAAAATTGCTTTCAGTAGCTATTTATTCTCTCCACTTTGAAAGAGTGTGAAAGGTATACATTAGAGGCATTAATTATTCCTTGACATGCTTCCTAAGATCTGTGTTGTTGTCTATGCAAATACATAAACCAAAACTATCAAAATTATAGACAAATAGATGTTTAAACTTTAAAGCTAATAAATTAGGCTATATCAGCAAAACATAGTTATCTGATTCATGATTTAAGTCTTGTTATACTAGTAATATAATACATTGTTAATAGTTTTGTCCATGTCAACGTGTGATAGATTTCTTTTATGGATATATTTTGTTAGTTAAGTTTTATCATTTTCTTGTGCAATACATAGACATTTCCATATTTCAAAAAGTCGATATGTTTTTTGTTTTTGACAAAGCATGCATATGATTTTTGGTTTATCTCTTGGTTTTATGTCGCTTCCTCTTTTGTATTTGAAAACAAATTGTGCCAATCAGGCTATATCAACAAAACATAATTATTTGCTCCATGATTTCATTCTTGTTATATTAGTCTTGGAATTATCATTCTCAATCTTGACATTGTTAATAGTTTTGTCCAAGCACTAAGTGTCCATGAAGTTTCTCTTGAAGTATGGGCTCACACAAATCTCGGATTAGGGCTATATAGGATCGGCCAAATAATGTCCATTCCAATGATACCGAACAAATATCGAATCATTTTCTTGTCAATTTAAAATCTCAGGAGAGTGGTTGCTTGATAGCTTTCTATTTTTAGGTGAGAGTGCTTAAAGCATTAGGAAAAAATGCAAGCCATTACATTATTGTAATTGTCAAATCCCCATTATACACCCATCTGTAGTGACACTGATCAGACCCAGACTATTTTTTTGTCGCTATTCTAGATATATACAAATCTTTTGGCTATCCACTCAACGATCCCACACCTTTTGATCCAAACCACAACCACCTATTTCACATATATAGGATTTGAGCAACAACAAAAATTGTGGTTTTCCATGTCTTCTGATAATGCTATCCATCTACATTTTATTTGTGTTTTGAGTTGTTTTCATAGCCTTTTTTGTGTTCTACACTTTGGTTTGCTAAAAAAAAGCAATTATTTAGCGATTTACATTGGTAGTGTGATGTCATCTGCATTCTTTCTATGTTTTGAGTTGTTTTCATAGCCTTTTTGTGTTCTACACTTTGGCTTGCTAAAAAAACATAGCGATTATTTAGCCATTTTAATATACTTTTGTTTTTTTCCAGTGGTGCAATATATTTTTGTAATGATCATTCAATAATATTATATCTGCATTTGTATTTCACTCATTTTAACTTGCAGTCTAAAATTTAAATCTTGTTTTCTATTTTTTAAAGTTGCTTTTCCTGTTTAGCATGCTCTTGCAACCCTGCAATTGGCAGGGACTGTAGCTGCATTGCAGCTCCTGTTTATGGTTGTTGAAGATCTTTGGTTTTGATACATGTTTGAATCTCATCGCTCTTGAACATTGAAAAACACAATTTCTATTTTTAACACTTAGCCCTTGGTGCCTTTTATTTCTTGTCGAAGCCTCAATTTGTTGCATGCGTGAGTGCAAAATTGAATATACGAGTGAATTTTTGTTAGGGTAAGCTTTCGCAAGATTGTTGTTTCACACCTTTTGAGTGCCTTGTAGTTTTCCCCTCTCTTGTCCTAGGGTTTGTATTTCTTATACTTTTTAGAGTGAAATTAAATATGTGGAGTAGGGTTTGTTTGATATTTTTAGAGGTAAACAGATTTCTAAAAAATCTAGAATTAATTATTGAAATCTTCATGGATGTTTGCTCATGCTTTTGTAGTTTGGTTTCTCAGTTTGGCACAATGTTTGGAAAACAAGTTCACATATTTTCAAAGTTTATAACAATGGAAATCATTTTAATGTCCCAACATCATATTAAATAATTTAAATTACATATATATCAATTATTTCAATTTTTGGCTTTTCTTGTGTCTATGTCATATTGGTTCAGAAAGTAGGAGTCTTTTGCTTTTTCCTGCATATATTACGATGCTCTTTTCATCTCTACACCTGAGGTAATTTTTACCCCCTCTAAATGGCTTTAACCTTTCATTCCTCCATAGTTGTTGCTACTGGAGTCAAAGGTTTGATGACAACTAACAATGGCACCCCCACCCAAGTGACCCAAGAAATTTATTCCCTAAGACACCATTTGATGTTGTTCTTTCGATTCCTAAATTTGATAATGCATGTCGTTGGTTAGAAAAAATTACCTTGATAGGTATTTTGTGGGAATGGTCCTCCTTAGAAGCATGCTCAAAGATTGGGTCAATACGGCATGGACCCCGCATGCGATCCACCTTAACATCGTACAAAACCTTACTAAAGGGTTTTTTTTTTCTTTGTTGAAGACAATCCCATTAGGGTTGCCCTTAGTCATGGCCCTTGGCTTGTTCATTCTTTGTGTGTTTTCAAAGCCTAGACTCGAGACTTTGTCATCTATGATGAAAAGTCTTTTAGAGCTCTTGTTTGGGTTGAGTTCCCCAGGTTGCCCTTGCCATGTTGGAATCATTTAAGCTAGATAGACACTTCTCTAGGCTATGTGGTCTGTGTTGAACTTGAACAGTTTTATTCATCTAAGTGTGCTCAGTGGTGGGTCTATGTTGAGGTGGACTTATCTAAGTACCTTAAATAATCTATTAATATCTAGATTAGTCAAATCAGATACACTCAACGTGTCCTTTATATCAACCTCCCAAATACTTATTATCAATGTCAAACCTTATAGCATAAGATTTGGGATTGCCCTTTGGCTTCCTTGCATCCAAATCCTTTTGCACAACCCACTTCTAGTTCACAACCTTCTACAAAAGAAGAGGAAGGTAGGTCTATAGTGGTTAGTCACAAAGCCAATAACTCTGGTAATAACAAGCCTTCTGGCTCTAGGGGTTAGGCTTCAAAAAATGTTTCAAGACCTTTAGATTTAGGTAAAATTGAACTATCCTCTCCCTGAGAGACTTGTTGTGAGGCAAAATTTATAAGAGCTCTACTCACGATGTCAACTTTGTTTTGGTCGCTAGCCGTCAATGCCTAACATGCTTCCCCTCCTCCTACTAGGTAGCGAGGGTCTCGCAAACCACTAGGGTGATTAGAAGAAGGAGAGTTTGTGCCAAAGAAACAACAACCAATCCAACTCCACTTATAGATAGGAAGTTTTGATACTAATGAAACCATTCTGCAAGATAGTTATTTTACCTTGGATCAACAAGATGGCAAGGAGATGACTTGACACTTGTCTATGAATTGTGCTTTATGGAATGTGGTGAGTCCAAAAATCACAAATCCTTGATTCTAGAGTATATTCTTACCTTCGAGGCTAGGGATTGTCACCAAGAGGGCAACATAGGGGCTCATCAACAAATAATGGATGGTTAAAGGCCAATTAACAAGAGTGGATAATCTCTCCTGCACTTTGAGCTCAGCTAGGCTCAAGAGGGTGTTCCTAGAGGTATCCTTAACAAGATTGAAGGCACTAAAAGGCTGAACAAGGTGAAAAAGTTGTAGTTGTGTAATGTCAGAAAATGTCGCCTTGTGGGCTTTCCCCTCGTAAGGTTTAGCTCTTGGGTCTTTAGAGTGCATTTAGGACATTTTAGTTCATATTTTAGTATCCCGATGGAATGAGACCTGGGTTTCATGGAAAATGGGACCTAGGTGGATCCCGTGAGCTGTACCCTACCCAAAATAGGGGGAGGACTTGGGCGCCCGCGCCCTAGTCCTGCCCTATTTTGGGGCAGCCCCAATTTTCAGGTGTCGGTTTATGACCATTAAGAGGTTCTTTTGCCGACATGGTAAAGTTTGATTTTTAAAATCTTGGCGGGAATGTTTGTAGGTGCATATATAAGCAAACTTAGGCATTCATCTGTAAACTAGATTTCAACTAGATGATTACTAGCAAGCTATTGTGTTCTCAAGGTGATTCAAGTCTTTCTATTGTTGCAAGAGCAGACTTGTATGTTTTGTGTGCTGATATTTGCAGATTTGAGCTTCAATCTCCCCATGGCATGAAGAGCATCTTCCTCCATGAGAGCTTCACTACAAGGTGATATATCATTGTGTTTTTATCATTTATTTTGTTGGTTTTGGCCTTTGCCTCACAAGGGCACGCCCTCTTTATTTGACAACGGTGTTTAGAGACTTAAGTGTCCTCTGGGGTTTGATTGAGGCAAACCTCTAAACACCACAACCCTGGAAAAAGTGCAGTTGCAGAAAGGCTTGGCAAACATCAGGGATTCAGGATCTGAAGAGAAGTCAAACACAGGAGCACTTCTAGGACTAGGGCGCCCACAAAAGTGTCCTCTGTAGATAGATCTGGGGAAACAAAAGTTACAGGGTTGATCAGTGTCGAAAGGAAGTCCAGATTCCCTGAAAAAGCAAGTACCTTGGACTTGGACGCCCACACCTTAGTCCCTAATTGTTCCGCCTCAAGACCCCAAAAAACAAGTATTCTATGATTTGTTATTTTACTCCTATCTGCAAGAGCTTTTTTCGTTATTCGTCAATTTGTTGTCGTATTTGCATACTTAGGGTTTTAATGGTTAATTGGACATAAAAGAAGGAGAAATTGGTAATTAATTCCCTGATCCAAGATTCCCTTCATTTGCAAGTGACCTAGGGTATGATAGTGCTCGCCACTCAACCCTAGATCCTTTAATGTTAGGGTGAAAGGAGGATTTTAACATCTAAACAACAAAGATTAACAAAATCTAATTTTACCCTAAACAAGCTGTATCCAAAGTTTGCTTAACCCCAATGGTTGCAAGTAGGTTATAGACTAACCAACTACGTAAAGACCTCTTACAGAGTTGATAAGGGCATCATTGCAGATGTATAAGATTCAAGTATGCACACATGATCCACTAGGATGAATACTTGATATGGTTTGCAAGAGATATTTCCCTGGTTGGAATGTTGAATCAAGAATTCCATACAAATAAAAAACCTAATCCTAAACTACTAGTTAAAGATTTTGTTCATTTTGAGAAGTGTGATTGACCATAATTCCCAAGATTGTTGCCTATCCAGCAAGCAATAGAGTTGAAGTTTATCAAGGAAAACACTGAAGTGAAAACATATAGGAGTAGATCCAAACACATTAGTGCATCAAAGGTATGGCAACATATAACAAAACATGCTTAATAATCCATCATTGTACTGAAGAATTCCACATGGAATATAGAAATGACCATTACAATGGATGCAATGAATCTAAATGCTATTACATTCATCAAATCAATATTACAATCATACCAACAAGTGTGGTAAGAGGAAACCCTAATCAGATTTCAAGAATTCCCCTAAGGATCTATAAATAACCATGGAGACATTCATCTACAAATACCATTTACAAAATTACAACCTTCGTATGCTTCACAAATGCATTACCTTCTTGATGAATTGGCCTTGCAGAAATTGAAACCCTAGAAAAATATTGACACTTGTAGATGCCCGTGAAAAAGAAGAATGATCAACCCCTTGAATGAAGATCAACCACACCTTTATATATTTCTCCTTTTCATGCCTTAGGTTGCTCATAAAAAAATGATGTGCTTCAGCAAGTGAAACATTAAACTCAAATTAAGGTTCCCAACTACTAAATTTGTGGGGTCTGCACCAACATCATGGAAATTCACCTTGAATCATGTGCCAGATGAATTGGAAGAAGAAAATATGAATTTTCTACTCATATTGGGTAGTTGTAGAAGTCAAATCGATCATTAATGGAGGTCCAAGGAGTCACTGGAGCAATTTGAAACATTTCTGAGAAGTTTTGAGGATTTATATAAAATTGACCAAGGACAAAATGTGAGCTTGATGAATCTTTTGCAGGAGAATCATGTCGAAATGCATGTGAAAGAATATGAGAGGAATGGAGGAAAGAGATGATGTCCCGAGGGTCATCAAAATCTTGCAATATGAAGGAAATGAGTGATTTAGGCCCTTGGGAGAAATGTGGGAAATTGCTACAGGACTAGATATGAGGCATGTGAGGCACATCTTATAACTTATCAAATTTTTGTAAGGGAGAAATTGAATAAATTGGGTGTACGAAAGGGAGTAGGAAAACTATGCAGAACCTAACATCAGGAAGGGATGTAGAAAGAAGTGAAGAATCAAGTGTGTTGAATGAAATAGATGCAGGAATGGAATAACATCCTATAGGCTCAAAAGGTTCCACACAGAAGAAGGGAATGAAGAAAATGGCTAATTGGAAAATGTGGAACCTAACCATGGAATCGAAAGTGGAAAATGGATGTAAATAAAAGTTGCAAAAATGCAAAGGAGAACTAGATGTTCAAGAAAGGGAGGAACTTGTAGGTGTTGGTTGAAATTTTGTAAACAAAGGAAATAAATGATGAGAAAAGACTAAGGCATTAAAATGATTTATGGGGCTACCAAGTGAAACAGGGACTAGATGCAAGGTGCAGGGGCAAAGATGAAATGTCCAATTGAGGGACGAGGTTCTGCAAAAGGGTGATAAGGAGGAATTTTGAAGGGAAATGAAGGTTTGTAGGGGAAAGTGGGTAGAAAGGGATGATGGGACTGGATGTGGGAATTGTTAAACATCCTATAGGAAGGGGAAATCTCGCAAACAACCAGAATCATAAGAAAAAGGCCCAAAACTACTAAACTTAAGATATTTTTGGATTTTCCAACTTCTAATATGGTTTTGTATTGAGTGGCAAGTTGCTAAACCCAAGATCATGAAGGTGCAATTTTTCCTTATATCACTTCTCAATCATAAAGCCACGTCAACCCATATTTAACGTGTCTAGAGTTCAGAACGACGTCCCATGCATGGGGTTGGTTGATAACTTAGAGGAATGACACCATAACTTGTACTTCATTCTTTCTCCATATTTATGGGCGTTAGTTGGCCCATTTCTAACATCGCTCTTATGAGGCTACTACCTCCGAGCTTTGCCAAGTCGCAATTGCTTTGGAAGTGCACCCATTTGATTCTACCACTCAACATCATGTGGCTCAATAATGCCACTAGAATTAGGTTACAAATGTTCACACAACACGAGGAGCTCAAATCAAGGCTTAACTTCGTCAAATCGAGATTGGCGATAAGTTTCAAAGGATCTTTTAGGCTTTGTGTGCCTGTCATACTTCTCAGTCCATTAAGCAAATTAGAGAGAGGCAACAACTCTTGAATGAGCTTCTTGATATTCTTCAAGCTTTTTTTTTGGCATTATGAGCAAGTTGTTGCTACTCAGGAGTATACTCTAGCTCGATTGGTTGCATTACAATAGTGCCTTAATGTGGCCCCTTGTCAGGGTTCCAATTCTCAATGCATACTTTGTGACCAACTTCTCACTAAAGAGGACTTGAGAGAGGCTATCTTTTCAATGTCTAATGACAAGGGTCCTAGTTTAGATAGTTTTCCTTGTGAATTTTATAAATCATTTTGGGATATTGTGCGAGAAGATCTTCATAAGGCCTATCTTGAAGATTTTCATTCCAAGTCCTTGGGAAATTTAATTAACAAAATAAATATTAAATTCATACCTAAGGTTGGCAATCCTATAGAAATTGGTAAATAGTGGCCAATCACTTTGTTGAATGTCTCCTATGAGATCATTACCAAGGCTTTGCCTCTCAAGCTTCGACCTATGCTTCCTTAGCTTGTTCATCATGAACAAATAGGTTTTATTAAGTCCAAATATATTTTGAATAATATTATTGTTGCGTGGGAAGGGATGGAATGGGCTCAATGATCCCAACAGATTGCCATTTTCTGCAAGACTGATTATTCCAAGGCTTATGATCGCATTGAATGGTCATTTTATCGTCGTCATGCTTCACGTGCTTCGATTTGGGCCTCATTTCATCTAGTCCGTGCAAATGTTGTTTGCTAATGTTTCAGCTTGCATCACCATTAATGGTCAAGAATCAAAGCCTTTTGGGCTTCATTATTTCATTTATCAAGGTTGTCCTCTTGCCCTAGCTCTTTATGTTCTTGTTGCAGAAGGGTTTGATTACCTCCTAGCTCATACAATTTCCCAGTACCTTGTTAAGGAGACATCCCTTCCCAAGTCTTCCCAATAGTTGGTTAATACTAGTCATTTACTGGTGATTCTTTTCTTATTCTCATTAAGGAAGACAATAATGTCAAACAATTCCTTTAATGCCTGGATATTTTTTACGAAGCCTCTACTTCGAGCATTTTGTTGGTTTTTCTTCTGAATCAGCATTAGGGTTTGCCAGTTCTAATGCACAGGCAGATTCAGCCAACTGAATACAGGAGGTTGCGTGAGCTCCTCCCCTTCACTTCTGGTTCTGCCGCACCAAGGGGGGTTTCCCTACTTGATAAAAGTATAACCTTGACTAGCTCAGTGACAGAAGGATTTAACTTGACATCAACAGGCAGAATACTCTCATGTATGGACCAAGATTTGTGTAACAAATCACAAGGTTGGCAACATTCTTGGACATAATGTCTGGTTGGGTATGAGAGCATGCAAGGATCCTAATCCTAATCCTACAACTAACAGATGGAAGGATGAGATGGTTTGATTTGAATTTTGGATGCAAAGCTAGACATGGTGTATAACCTCAACACAGAACCAGATTGGTGCCTATCCAGGGCTTGGAGTCGGTAGACATACACCTGTGAATGATCAGCATGAATAGCTAAAACTGGATTTCAGGGGGATACACATGTGATACCTGCCTTACAGATATCTCCCAATACAGAGTGTTAAGCTGTCTATACTTATGGCATCCCTATTGCAGTAAGAAAGACACATGCAAAACTGGAGACAGAATCAGCATAACACATGCAAACATAGCATTATTCATATAAGATTAACCATGAAATCAGTGGATTCATGCCAAATCATACAACAGGAGATACATAAACTCACAAGTTAAACTGTACAGAGCAACCAAAACGAACTGTATTGTGTTACAGAGCCAAAATCTTCAACTTTCAACAACCTGAAAAATGGTAACACAGTCTGCTTATAACAGCCAGAGAGTGTACCACAGCAATTAATTACATGACAAAATATCAAAATCAGCTAGATACAGTCCTCAGAAGGAATGGCGCTCAGAAAATGTAAATGCAACAGACAAAGAGGAGCCTCGAGCCATGCGCCATTATCTGGAGCCTTCATTCAAAAATTGGGCAACCTGTTCGCCTGTACCATCGCCCATACACCTGCACGACCGTCATTGATAGCTCAACCACCCGCATTTCACTTGGTAACCGTCGCTGTAGTCAACATGAGGCTTCCCGCCAAAACGCCTCCTTCGCAGGTTCAAAAATAATGCAAGGGGAAAAATCCCACATGCATGGTGTGGAGAGCCTTCCACTACTTTAAAAACAGGGCCGCATGTATACCAAGTGTCGAGCGCTTTTGCCGCGCTCGACACACATGCCTTCGTCCACAGCCCATCGGCCAAACATTTACCATCGGCCTTCCTCAAAAAACTCCCACCGACACCAGTTGTCTCGCCGATCGCCACATCTCCACAAGTCACCAACATCCCCGTTGGCCAGAGGAGAACCATCGGCCAGCTCCACAAATCTCTTGCCGACCTCAAAGGTTATGCCGACGCCTATTATAATCCCCTGTCGGCCAGACTACTACCATCGGCCAACCTGAAACATCCTCTGCCGATGATACCACTCACACCGATGACATTGCTGTCGCCAAGACAATCCTCCCCGTCACCCTGATGCCAGCTCCACACCCCTTGTCACCAAGACAAAGACCATCAGAGCAACCAAAAGCACTTCCGCCGATATCACCCGTCTCACCGACGAAGCCTCCGCACTACCTTATCAGCCAGACCCACGCCATCGGCTCAATCAAAAACTCCCTCGCCGACATCACTTGTTACGCTGATACAGCTCCATCGACCAGAGTACCCCTGTCGGCCCAACTCTCCACACTTCGTCCGATAGCTAAAGTCTTCCCGATGCTCACCTTCGCATCCCTCCATCGGCGAGACCTACGCCGACGACATCGCATTGGCCAAACTCCTCACATCGGCAGCTCCCAAAAAACCTTCGCCGATAGACAACCGTCTCACCGACAAACACTTGACTCACCCCCCATCAGCATGACCAACACCGTCGGTGGAAACACAAAATCCTTTGCCGATAGGCAAAAGTCTTGCCGATATACAAAGAACACACCATGCTATTGATATGATCACCAAGACACATGAAAACTCATGCTGATGGGCAAAACATGATGACCCCTTCCTCAAGAAAGATGATGTGAATGCTGCAAAATACTGAAAGGGTGCCAACACTAGAAATTTTTTTTGGATTTTATGGGATGGTGCCTGCATAAAAATTGCTCAAGAACTGACAGTCAATTCAGGCACCAACAGTGGCTCTGTCTGAGGATGCATGCCTCTTGTAGGCATGGCAAGAACCACAAAACTCTGGGATGCAGACCAGTCCCCTATCCATTGGGCACAGAGTCATGAAGTTATAATGATCTGCATCACCAAACACTCTTGATGGCCTAAGGCCACCAAGAAAAGAAAAACCTGTATCTCCCTTTGTCAAATATCTTGTTTTCATTTGCATGCACTGGGTCAAGCCTGAGAATGCTACCATGATCTGACCATAAACAAACCTGGTCATCTGCACATTCAACCTTCTGATTTATCTTGTCAATGTCATCCCTGTGCAGATAACCTTTAGCATCCGGCAACAAGTAGATGCAGAATGTATCAGGCAATGCATACTCAAATGGAATATAACACATGTTAACATTTGTATCAGCATTATGCATTGCAAAATGATCTCCTAGTTGGATTGAAAACTGAAAACACTCAAAGTCCACCATGCAGCTAGGAAGATCAGAGCTCATCTCATATGCTGGCCTCTCAAAAGAAAAGCTTTCAAATTCACAATTGTACACATCATGCATACAACCAACAACAGCCTCAAACTGGAAAAGATTAGGCTCTAGCACCTCTTTCAAATCAGGCACATTTTCATAGTCAATTACCTGATGTATGTTGTTTCCTCTTTCATCAGGATGAGAAACAGAATCCAAACCAAAAACAATGTCTAGATCCTCGCCATACTCAAATAGATCCTCATCACCATATGTGTCAAAGATGGGTGACCCAGGTACATAAGCTTGATCATAATATGCCATTTGTTCATGGGCAGCAGAGCACACATCTTCATCACCAATGGATTCACTCTGTGGAGGAGTATCAGCCTGTGTGTCATAAGCAAAACAGCCATCAAATGAAAAACAATCATGCTCTGAACTAGCACTTGTTTCAATCCCTGACTGCTCTTCATGATCTCCATGTGTTTGGAAGGTAGGCAATGGGTCACACATAGGACTGCTTCTCTGTTTGCTTATATCTTCTCTGTCTTGAGTACAATACTCACAACTATCTCCACAGGTCCATTCCAAAAATTGCTCATTGCTGTCCACAACCTCATTATTGTTTTCATGGTCATATGCCTCATCATTGCAATGGGAATCCTCACTAGTCCTTTCACTGGCATCCTCAACTGGTGAACAATCCAGTTGAGCAGTATTGTTAGCATTATGTTCAAATACAGCAGTCTCAACCTCTATGCTTTCATTTTCATTTTTATCTGCACATGATGCCTTAATTATTTGGTCATTTGCAGCTTCACAACTATTATTCACACCAAGGCCTGGGGACAGGGATTTCAGCAGGTGCACATTTCTGATTTTTTCTATTTTTTCTACGAACTTGTATGCCATCTGCATACTTGTCACCTTGAAATCCCTCAGTAATGCACTAGAGCCCTCCTCAAAAGCTTCAAAGAATATGCCAACACAGGCTGAAGTGTCAGGTCTGAAGACTTCTGGGATCTGTGAAAGGGCTACTGCAAACCTATGACTGAAATCAACACATGGCTCTTCATCTTGTTTTCTAATGTTCATCAATTCTGCAACAAGATCAGCAGGTTCTCTTGCAAATTCTTCTTTGAAACAGTCAGCAAGCTCATCCCAACAGGCAAAAAATCTCTTTGGAAGGCTCAAATACCAGTCTTTTGCTTTTGCATCAAAGGACCTAACAAAAAACCTCATCCACATATCCTCATCTCTGAATGAATGTTTTCCCATAAAACTATGAAAATTTTGGATATGTGCATTCCCATCACATACATTGTGACCACTAAATCTAGGCATCTGACAGTATATCCTAGCAGGCATAGTTTCTACTTTATAATCCACCCATGACAAATCCAGTTGGTCATACAAAGGATCAAAAGGGCTGAGAAGAGGTTTAGCCTTCTGACTGGCAGACACAACAGGGTTACTGCTTTTTAACTGGGCCTGCTCAGCCTCTAAGAATATCAACCTATTTCTTATCTCTTCTATTCTTTTATCCAACATTTCACCGCTGAGTATGGGATAATTCATACTTGGATTCATGAAATTTCTATTTTCAGACATCTTTTCCATTCCTAAGACCTATAGCCTCCCCTGGCATCTAACCTATGCAGCAAAATAGCAAATATAAAGGGGAAGGAACAAGGTACCTTTCTTATACAGATGCTGAAGTCTAAACAGCACATTTTCTGTCACAACACACACATCAACTTTTCATGTGCACTTGAATTTTTTGCAGAGTCGCCACCTCTCCAAAGAGGACAAAATTTACAGCAGCTGAAAGCTCATCAAATATGTTTCTAAGTTCATTCCACCAGCAGAGCAAAACTTCACCAGAGACTGCAGGATATCACTTTACATCAACATCCCCAGCAGAGTCGCCATTTTGTTGGTGACTCGGATGGGTCACAAATGTATTACTGGAGATGATTAGATAGTACTTTTTACTTCTCAATCCCCAGCAGAGTCGTCATTTTCTGTTGGTGACTCGGACTGGATGCTTATTCCCAGATTTCCCTACAAGGTAGCCATCAGTGATCAACAGGATCTCTGGGCCAGGGGCCAACAGTGTAGGAGATAGACTCTATATTTTATCTCCTCTTCTTCTTCAGGCTCTGCAAAACCTAGGGGGGTATTCCCTACTCAACATCCATGAGGTACGCATGCAAGGATTGGGATGCTGTCAGAAAGCAGATAAGTCCTCCTGTAAGTAGACCAAAACTGAAAGATAAGAGCAAAGGGGCTAGCTTTGGGCCTATTTGCAGTTGTAGACAGAGGACTGAGGATCCTAAAACTAATTCTAATGTCCTAATGGTTGTTTTAGATTTCAATTTTGACTTTAAGTTTGGATGCAAAGCTGGACATGGTTGTAACACAAACATGAAGCAAGATTGGTGCCTATCCAGGGCCTGGAGTCAGTAGACATACACCTGTGAATGATCAGCATGAACAGCTAAAATTGGATTTCAGGGGGATACACATGTGATACCTGCCTTACAGATATCTCCCAATATAGAGTGTTAAGCTGTCTATACTTATGGCATCCCTATTGCAGTAAGAAAGACACATGCAAAACTGGAGACAGAATCAGCATAACACATGCAAACATAGCATTATTCATATAAGATTAACCATGAAATCAGTGGATTCATGCCAAATCGTACAACAGGAGATACATAAACTCACAAGTTAAACTGTACAGAGCAACCAAAACGAACTGTATTGTGTTACAGAGCCAAAATCTTCAACTTTCAACAACCTAAAAAATGGTAACACAGTCTGCTTATAACAGCCAGAGAGTGTACCACAGCAATTAATTACATGACAAAATATCAAAATCAGCTAGATACAGTCCTCAGAAGGAATGGCGCTCAGAAAATGTAAATGCAGCAGACAAAGAGGAGCCTCGAGCCATGCGCCATTATCTGGAGCCTTCATTCAAAAATTGGGCAACCTGTTCGCCTGTACCATCGCCCATACCCCTGCACGACCGTCATTGATAGCTCAACCACCCACATTTCACTTGGTAACCGTCGCTATAGTCAACATGAGGCTTTCTGCCAAAACGCCTCCTTCGCAGGTTCAAAAATAATGCAAGGGGAAAAATCCCACATGCATGGTGTGGAGAGCCTTCCACTACTTTAAAAACAGGGCCGCATGTATACCAAGTGTCGAGCGCTTTTGCCGCGCTCGACACACATGCCTTCGTCCACAGCCCATCGGCTAAACATATACCATCGGCCTTCCTCAAAAAACTCCCACCGACACCAGTTGTCTCGCCGATCGCCACATCTCCACAAGTCACCAACATCCCCATCGGCCAGAGGAGAACCATCGGCCAGCTCCACAAATCTCTTGCCGACCTCAAAGGTTATGCCGACACCTATTGTAATCCCTTGTCGGCCAGACTACTACCATCGGCCAACTCGAAACATCCTCTGCCGATGATACCACTCACACCGATGACATTGCTGTCGCCAAGACAATCCTCCCCGTCACCCCGATGCCAGCTCCACACCCCTTGTCGCCGAGACAAAGACCATCGGAGCAACCAAAAGCACTTCCGCCGATATCACCCGTCTCACCGACGAAGCCTCCGCACTACCTTATCGGCCAGACCCACGCCATCGGCTCAATCAAAAACTCCCTCGCCGACATCACTTGTTACGCCGATACAGCTCCATCGGCTAGAGTACCCATGTCAGCCCAACTCTCCACACTTCGTCCGATAGCCAAAGTCTTCCCGATGCTCACCTTCGCATCCCTCCATCAGCGAGACCTACGCCGACGACATCGCATCGGCCAAACTCCTCACATCGGCAGCTCCCAAAAAACCTTCGCCGATAGACAACCGTCTCGCTGACGAACACTTGACTCACCCCCCATCGGCATGACCAACACCGTTGGTGGAAACACAAAATCCTTTGCCGATAGGCAAAAGTCTTGCCGATATACAAAGAACACACCATGCTATTGATATGATCGCCAAGACACATGAAAACTCATGCCGATGGGCAAAACATGATGACCCCTTCCTCAAGAAAGATGATGTGGATGCTGCAAAACACTGAAAGGGTGCCAACACTAGAAATTTTTTTTGGATTTTATGGGATGGTGCCTGCATAAAAATTGCTCAAGAACTGACAATCAATTCAGGCACCAACACATTTAATGGCAAAAGACTTGATGGCATAAACAATTGTTTCTTACCAAGTCAAAGTGGTTAGAAATGGATTGGACATGGGGAAATGTTTCATTGTTTGGGCATTCCCTTTGCTTTTCAGTCCTCTCCTTCTGAGCTCTGACAAGCTCTAGTCGATAGAATGAAAAGAAGCTTAATTGTTGGATCACCAAGCCTCTGCTTTTAGCTAGTAAATTATAAATTTGTTCGAAAATATTGGCTGCTATTCATGTTTATTATTCCTCTTGTTGGGTTCCCTCCAAGGCTTCCTATCTAAAAATTGAAAAATTACTCAAAGACTTTCTTTAGGCTTCTAGGGAAGGGCATAAAGGCTTCCATCGTGTTGCACGGGAATTTTGTTGCCTGCCTTGTGAATTTGGAGGTTTAGGATTGATTTCTATCCACCATCAGGGCATTGCTTTATATGCCAAATGGATTATTAGAGCCTTAGAGGGTAATGAAGCCAAAAAAAATTTCATTAGGCATGGTATTGGTTCCAGTGTGCCTTCAGACCGACTGGCTTGGAATGGCCTGGATTTTGGTACTCTTCTCACCATGAGGGAACCTATCAAGATTCAGGGCACGTTTATTATCAAGAGCATTTAGAAAGCCTAAGAAACTATTAAGCCTTGGATTCATTTGGCAGGAAATGATTTCCACAATGGCTTTTTTATCAATTAACAATCTATTTGGTGGTCTCCAATCCTCTCTTGTCAAGACCACCCTTTGGCTAAAGTGCCATGGATTCAAGCTTTGTAATTCTTGAAAAGAGGCATTTGAGTGTTGCAAGATTTCATCAATAAAGCCACCAAGAATTTCTTTTCTTGGACTAAATTTAAAATGAAATTTAAGCTTGTTAATCAAGACCAGGTAAACTTTTTAGTCTGTGATTGATGCCATTCCTCCCTATATGATTCACAAAATTGGGGTTAGATCTTTTAAAACATGGTTGAAGGATTGGAAATGGTACATAGATACACCATATCAAAACTACAAGCCTTGTAAAGGCTATTTGTGGCTATCTCCCCATATTCCTGTGGTGGATCAGCTGAACCATCATTGGCAACTTTAATCATCTCTTGGTACATGGCATCACTGGCTCCAGCGTATCTAGTTGGCTATTCTGGGGCCTAAGTTGACTCATTTTTCCTAATGCATTCTTTATCAAGGCCTTCCTCTTGGTGCTCATTTAGCTCACATGGGAATTCTCAAACCTCATTTTCCATTCTATGGACAAATTAAGAATCTCAAGCATCTTTTCTGGTTTTGTCCCAGGGCTTAGGAATCTTGGATTTATATTCATGATTTCTTCACGCCCTTTTGGCTTTCCCCTTTTTCTTGGCACATGGTCTTCCTTAGGGATTGACCTTGTCTCCCATTCAAATATACCCAAATTTGGCATTCTTTAAGGGTGGAAATTCTCTTCAGTATTTAAAAATATAGAAATGTAGCTCTCTTTATTGGTTTCTCTACTAATGTTCATTTCTCTTTGTACACTAAAGCCATGATTTGCTCTAATGTGTTTATGCAGATTCAGGTGCAAGCTAGTAAAGTTGCACTCAAGGTTGCTCATCTTCAAGGGTTGTTGGACCACTGGAGGAATCCTTCTTACATTGTTGCCAGAGTTTCACCTAATCCCTCTTCTCCTTCTTAAGGGTGTGCACATGGTTGCAACCATTTTTCTGAGAGGGATAGAGGCTCCTGCTCTCGTGGCTCTTGACCTCTAGATTCCAAAGATAATGCAGCATGTGGTGGATGGACTCAGCCTTCTAGGCCACCTTTTACCTCTTCTCATGGGTGTGGTGCTCCTGGCTGGGTCGACTTTAGCACGTTTCCTCATCTAGAGTTGGCCATTTCTTTGGTCCTTGATTAACAATCCTCTGATGATACTCTTGAAGACAAGGGAGATATCACTAGTTGGGAGCCTATTGTTGATTTAGTCCTAAAGGATATTTGGAATCCAGATGATAAAAATCCTCCTTCTTCTAGCACTGTTTTAGTTGCTTAGTTGTGTTTAGGCTTGACCCCTTTTAATTCTTGCCTTTATCTTGTTTAGACTCTATATATGTGTCTCTCTTCCACCCTGGTTTTTTTTGTGAATATTGTACTGTTATTTTTTTCTTAATATAAAGTTTAATAGGAAGTATTCATAATAATAGTAATATATTTCTATAGGGCATATATATTTGTACAAATTGCTTAGATGAAACCCAAATCTTGGATTTGTTGCATGTGTTGGGGTGAAACTTTGAATTTCCTATTAGGGTAGGTTTGCACAAAATTTCTATTTTATATTTTTGGCACTCAAAATTGGTTTGGATAATTGTAGCAAAGGGTTTGAGTCTGTGGTTAGGGTTTGATGCGTCAAAGGAATGTTGTGGAAGATGTCACCAATGAGAGGATGACATGATTGACATCCAATAAAGTATAATGGATGGGGAATTTAAGGTAGATGATGTAGTGGCAAGTACTCGGTAGACATTTATGCAGAGGTGAGCTAACTTCCAATTTGACACATTCAGATGCATTATTGGACACAACCCATTTATTACACTTATAAACTAGGCGTGTGATGAACACATGATTAGGGATTTGAACTTTCACATTGATTGGAGGACATTGCCATTATTCATCTAAGACACACAATTACATTTTGACATGATATTATCACATTTGGACACACTTTGATTACTACAATGCATGAGACTTTTACAACTCATTATTCTTTACAGTAATTCATCTAGATTATTAGAGTATATTCTTATATTAAGCATCCCATGTTCGATTGTCTATGCAATACATATTGTCAAAAAATCAATGCAACGTAAGTCTTATATTCCATGCTTTAGGGTCAATACGCTAGAGGTTATTAATCTTGATTGCAATTGAGAGAACTTGACTCTTATAAAGTCAAGTAGAGACAAAGGTATCAGAAAAGATGTTGGCTCTTTGCAAGTAAGATCAAAGAGCACATGTTTTGGCTCTTCTTGCAATTTTGAAAATGTGGCCTCTTAAATGTGGCACCATATGTAACTCTTTTGTTCTTGTACATGTAATATAAGATGCATGAATTTTAAGAATAACAAAATAAAGAAAAAAAATGTGATATTTGTAGTAACGATACACCTTCTCATTAAGAGAACAAGTTGGATCTACTTTCATGACCATTGCTCGGTAATGAGGTATAAATAACCTCATTTTTATTATGAGCCATATAACCCTTTCTTGTGTTACCAAACCACCCAAACCATGCCAATTTATTAGTTTTATAAGCAATATTTGTTTATTTTCAAAAGAATAATGTACAATATTTGTTTTCAATTTGATTGGGCTTTCTCACTAATGTTGACGTAGTCGTGTGTAAAGATATGTGCATTCATGCATGTTTTTAAGTACAGCCTAGTGGAAGGAATAGACTTGAAAGCAAATAGAGTCCTGGTAGTGCTAGAATTCTGGGGTGCCAGAAATCTAGGAGATGCATGATCGTGGACTTTAGTTTGTGTTGCCTCCAACCACTTGGCAGTTTCTCAGTTTCTTTTATTTTCTATTGAAAACACTTAAGACATTTCATGGATCCACTCGAAGCTTTTAATATGTTGAATTTAACAGACAACTAGTTTAGTTAAAGTCTATTTTTCTGTTGAAGACTTATTTAGTGGCATTAATACGCCACCTGAAATCTACGATTTTCATAGTATAGATTATGGGATGATTCCTAAAAACAAGGTTATGTTATGTTGTGTTATGTTATGATATACTATGCGATGTCAATGTTCAGTTGATTTTATGTTCTGTTATGCTATGAAAAAGATAGTCAAGCTCTGTTTTGAATAATCTTATATTGAGTAATGAGCATACAAATGGAATTTTGGAGCTGTTAAATGATGAATGTGATTTGAAACAGTAGATCTCCGGAGAGCTGGCCACTCGAAGGATATAGGAATAGATAAGTATTTTAATGTTGTGAAGTTGTGTTGTTCAAATTTTGTTTTGTGAATGTTTTATTTCATATTAGTGTAACCTTTTGTTGAGTGGTGTTATGGTAGAATAGTATTGTTGTGTCCCTGCAAGATATTATGTTTTAGTTATTTCCTTTAAAGTTGAAGTTTGTAAAGCTTTGTGTGTTATGTTATAATTTCTGGAGCTCCTGCTCAATACAGAAATTCAGTACAATTAATAGTGCAAGTTTACATTTAAGAAATTTCCTGTTTTCTTAGATTAATCCGTTTATTTCAAATCTTTAGATAGAAGTTGATGTGTTGATTCCTAGTTTAAAATTTATACAGGTTAAGGTCCAAATGCTTTATAGATTAAGATTGTTTGCTTTCTAGTTAGATTTTTTTTGTTAAAATCTTTTTCAAAAATTGAGAAAATCTTTACTAAGTTGAGATGTCTGAATCCATTCCCTATTGTAGATAGCCTTGGACACTACCTGGTCGACATAACTGGCATATTTTTAACTAAAGTGTTAGAACTTAACGACAACCTGTCACTTTTTGGTGTTGTGTCAGGGACTCTTCTTTTCTAGTGTTAATAGGAGAATACTTGGATACCTCTTGTTAGTAAAAACAAAAATAGTCACCAACCTTCTTTTTCTGCATGGTTAGGAAATGAGGTCCACACGAAAGATTCATACCAAAAACCCCCCACTAGTAGTTCCAACCGTAACCAGAGAGGTAGAAGTCTTAGCTAAAGAACTTTGTTATGAATTGATTGAGCAGGATCAACCTGAGACTTGCCAACATACCTTAGATACTCAGCCACCATATCAAACCTTTGAGGAAGAAAATATTCCTTTCAATATTATGGCTAATAACAATAACAACCCTTTTAATCCAAACAATGGAAGGAGAGCAAATCATGAAGATGATGATAACCCACACCAACGAAGGGCAACCCCAACATTCACCTATCCTATTGCTCTCAATGTAGATGATGACTCACCTATGAAAAACATTTCCCCTTCCATATTACCAACCTTCAAAGGGTTATCTACTGAAGACCCAGACCAGTTCCTTTTTTAGTTTAAAGCTCTGTGTCAGACATATGACTATAAAACAGATAATCAGAAACTGAAACTCTTTCCCTCTACTTTGAGAGACTCTGCAATGCGATGGTTCATGGGATTGGTCTCATGATTAATAACCACTTGGGATGACATGGAAACTATCTTTTTATACAAATATCAAAGCTACTATAGGGTAAGTGATAGGAAAGAGGAAGACAAAAAGAAGACAAGAGCCTAGAAGATTACTTGGATAGGTTTATCTTTCTATCCAAATGATGTGGTGAAGAGACGATGAGCCCATAAATTCTGAAGACCATAGTTTCTAAAGGGGCTTGATTAGGATGCTAGGAGAAGCTTAGACTTGATGGGAAAATGATATGTGCTTGAACTTCAACTCAATGATATCACTGAGTTATGTAGAAATTTCTCTTAGACTCGCAAAGGAATTTGAAAGTCTAGCCTATTGAGAGGCTCAAATGAAACTGGTAAACTACGAGAGGAAATAACGAATTTGAAAACTGATATCCTTGTTCAGTTGAACAACACCCTGGATGGAATACAAACCAAGACATGCAATCTTGAAACCTTATCCATCTATTGTCCTAGATGTCGAAACAAACATCTGTTGAGGGAGTGTCCATTAGACAAAGCTGACAGTTGTCAAATTTGCCAGAAGAGTCATGCCACTTGTTGGTGCCTGAATTGATTGTCAGTTTTCGAGCAATTTTCATGCAGGCACCTTCCCAAAAAGATCCAAAAAAGTTCTAAGTGTTGGCACCCCTTCAGTGTTTTGCAGCATCCACATTATCTTTCTTGAGGAAGGGGTCATCATTTTCTGCCCATCGGCATAAGTTTACATGTGTCTTGGCGATCACATCAATAGCATGGTGTGTTCTTTGTATATCGCCAAGACTTTTGCCTATCGGTGAGGGAAATTGTGGGTTCACCGATGGAGTGTGTCTTGGCGACAGGAGGACCGTCGATGAGACTGTTGCTATCGGCAGAGGGGTCTTGTCCTCTGCCGATATCGTTTCTTTGGCCGATGAACATTTGGGCGTTGTGTCTGTCGGCGTGAGTGGTGTTATCGACCGAAGAGTTTTTGGCTAGCTGGACAGAGTTACTCTCACCAATGGAAGGGGGAGGCCAAGAGCCATTGGCGTGATTTGTATTGTCGGCCGAGGGGTTTTTTGTGGTGCCGACGGGGTTGGTCTCACCGATGGAGGTTTTTTGGGCTATCGGTAGGAGTTGGGCCAATGGCTTGATGGTGGATGGCTCGAGGGTGTTCATCGGCATGACTGGCTGTGTCGGTGAGGGAGCCGTTTGCTAGCCCGACTGTGTTGGTTTGGTCGATGGCGAAGGTGTTATCGATGTGACTCATGCTATCGGTGGAAGTCTAGAGGGCTGGCCCGATGGTTATGGTCTGGCCAATGGGGGAATGTGAAGTAGGCGTCGGCGTAACCTTTGAGCTCGGCGAGAGATTTTTGGGGCAGGCCGATGGTATTTGTCATGGCGATGGGTATTTGGCGAATGGTTGTGTGTCGAGTGCGGCAAAACGCTCGACATCTATTGGGCTCGCGGCCACATTTTTTAAAGTGATGGAGTGGTCCCTGTGGGACCAATGTGGGATTTTAAATCTCATAGTTTGGAGGGTCTTCCCGATGGTTTTGGTCATGCCGATGGCGTGATGCACATAGGGGAATGTGCTTTTTCAAGGTGCCTATGTGGCACATTTTTTTACAGGTTGGTGACTTTTCAACATGGATTTTGTGCCATCAATTTTCAAGTGATGGGGGGATCAACGGCCATGTTTTAAAGCTGGGTGTGAGTTTCCTCTATGTCTTCAGGGCATGTTTTGAGCGGGAATTTTTCTTTTTGAGTGTTGCGACGGTCTCCTTGCGTAGACGCGGGTGGTTGGGGTCTTTAATGGTGATGTGCAGAGTTATGGGCAAGGAATTGAACTGTAGTGTACTAGTTTTGTGATGGAGAGTTTTCTGGTGGTGGCTTAGGGCTCGAGTCCATCTGCCCCTTGTCCTTTCTTGGCTTCCCCATGTTTTGTCCCCTGACTGCATTCAATCTTGGAGGTGATTTTCTCAAAATACTCTGTATCTGGCAAATTTTCTTCTGGCCCTGTAATTAATTGCTGTGTGTACGCAGTTCTGTATATAATGGTCTGGTTGTGTTACTTTTAAGGAGGTTGGAGGTTTTTTGGGCCTTCTGCTCTAACTCTGAACATAAGGTGTTCACATTTTGAAAGACATTTTGTTGCAAATTCGGTCCTTATTTTGGTGTATCAGTCTATCTTGGCTTGTAAATGATAATTTTCTCTATGATAATTTTCTATGCAGATTGATTTTTAAATGAAAAACACCAGGTGTGTGTATTGTTTCTGATTGTCTCCTGTATGTCATTTGTTTTCCTTTCAAACAAAGTTGTCAAGGACTTCCAAGTTTTTCAGTGTATGCATACTATGTGTCTGATTTACTGCGTCTGCTCAAGGAGTAGTTAAATAGGCTTTTGATCAGATACAAAGGAAAATAGATTGCATCATAGGATCTGTTAAGTATGATCATAAGTAATACTCTTTTTTGGACATGTTGCTGTTAGGCAGTAGCATTCTTCTTAAGTCCTTTGGATATGAATTCATGTTGTCATAGGAAGACATTTACATTCTTAGATATGACTTTGCTGCCCAGGTAAGGCACTGGTTTGGGAATCTGTCTGTTCAATGGGTCTAGGAAAGTCCCATAACTCCAAACACCAATTCGAACCATTTCATCCTTCCACCTGTTAGTTGTAGGATTAGGAGTAGGAAACCCTTGCATGCTCTCATCCCTAACCAGATATTATGTCCAAGAATGTTGCCAACCTTGTGATTTGTTACACAAATCTTGGTCCTTACATGAGAGTATTCTGTTTGTTGCTGTCAAGTTATATCCATATGTCATTGAGCTAGTCAAGATCATACCTTTATCAAATAGGGACACCCCCCTTGGTGCGGCAGAACCAGAAGTGAAGGGGAGGAGCTCAAGCAACCTCCTGTATTTAGTTGGCTGAATCTGCCTGTGCATTAGAACTGGCAAACCCTAATGCTGATTCAGAAGGAAAACCAACAAAAATGGCGACTCTGCTGGGGACTGAACAGAAAAAGTGACATCTTACAGCCTCTGGTGAAGTTATGGTGCTCTGTTGGTGGTATGAACTCAGAAAAATATATGATGAGCTTTTAGCTGTTGTAAACTTTGTCCTCTCTAGAGAGGTGGCGACTCTGCAAAAGATTCAAGTGCACATGAAAGTTGATGTGTGTTGTGACAGAAAATGTGCTTTTCAAACTTCAGCATCTGTATGAGAAAAGGTACCCTGTTCCTTCCCCTTTGTATTTGTTGTTTTGTTGCATAGGTTAGATGCCAGGGGAGGCTATAGGTCTTAGGAATGTTTAAGATGTCTGAAAATAGAAATTTCATGAATCCAAAAATGTATTCACCCATACTCAGTCAAAAAGGGGATGATGTATTGAGTAAAAGAATTGAAGAGTTAAAAAATAGGTTAATACCCTTAGAGGCTAGGCAGGCTCAGTTGAATAATGATAACCTTGTTGTGTCTGCCAGTCAGAAAGCTAAGCCTCCTGTCAGCCCTTTTGATCCTTTGTATGACCAATTAGATTTGTCATGGGTTGACTATAAAGTAGAAAATATGCCTGCTAGGATATACTGTCAAATGCCTAGATTTAGTGGTCACAGTGTGTGTGATGGGAATGCACATATCCAAAATTTTCATGAGTTCATGGGAAAACAATCATTTAGAGATGAAGATATGTGGATGAGGTTTTTTGTTAGGTCCTTTGATGCAAAAGCAAAAGACTGGTATTTGATCTTTCCAAGGAGATCCTTTGCCTGTTGGGATGAGCTTACTGACTGTTTCAAAAGGGAATTTGCAAGAGAACTGGCTGATCTTGTTGCAGAATTGATGAAAATCAGAAAACAAGATAAGGAGCTATGTATTGATTTCAGTCATAGGTTTGCAGTAGCTCTTTCACAAATCCCAGAAGTCTTCAAACCTGGTATTTCAGCCTGTGTTGGCATATTCTTTGAGGCTTTTGGGGAGGGCTCTAGTGCATTAATGAAGGATTTCAAGGTGACAAGTATGCAGATGGCATACAAGTTTGTAGAAAACATAGAAAAAATTAGAAATGAGCATATGCAGAAATCCCTATCTCCAGGCCTTGGTGTGAATAATGGTTGTGAAGCTGCGAATGACCAAGAGATTAAGGCATCATGTGAAGATGAAAAGATAAATACTGAGGATGCCAAGGAAAGGACTAGTGAGGACTCCCATTGCAATGATGAGGCAGCTGGCCATGAAAACAACAATGAGGTTGTGGACAGCAATGAGCAACTATTGGAATGGACTTGTGGGGATAATTGTGAGTATTGTACTCAAGACAGAGAAGATATAAGCAAATAGAAAAACAGTTCCATGTGTGAACCATTGCCTTCTTTCCAAACACATGGAGATCATGAGGAGCAGTCAGAGATTGGAACAAGTGCTGGTGCAGAGCATGATTGTTTTTCATTTGATGGCTGTTTTGCTTATGACACACAGGCTGATACTCCTCCACAAAGGGAACCCATTAGCGATGAAGATACATGCTCTGCTGCCCATGAACAAATGGCATATTATGATCAAGCTTATGTACCTGGATCACCTATTTTTGACACATATGATGATGAGGATCTATTTGAGTATGGTGAAGGTTTGAGCACTATTTTTGACTTGGATTTTGTTTTTCATCCTGATGAAAGAGGAACCAACATACATCAGGTAAGTGACTGTAAAAATGTGCCTGATTTGAAAGAGGTGTCAGAGCCTGGTCTTTTCCAGTTTGGTGCTACTATTGGTTGTGTGCATGATGTGCACAATTGTGAATTTGAAAGCTTTTCTTTTGATAGGCCAGCTTACAATGAAGAGAGCCCTGTTTTTCCTAGTTGCATCGTGGACTTTGAAGGTTTTCAGTTTTCAGTCCAGCTAGGAGATCATTTTGCAATGCACACTACTGATGCAGATGATGACAAGTGTTACATACCATTTGAGATTGCATTGCCTGATACATTCTGCATTCACTTGTTGCTTGATGCTGAGTGTTGTTTGCATAGGGTTGACAGTGTCAAACTAAATCAGAAGGATGAATATGCAAGTGACCAGGTTTGTTTGTGGTCAGATCATGGCATCATTCCTAGGCTTGACCCAGTATATGCAGATGAGAACAAGGTGTTTGATAAGGGGAAATATTGGTTTTCCTTTTCTTGGTGGCCTTAGGCCATCGAGTGTATTTGGTGATGCAGATCATTGTAACTTCATGACTCTGTGCCCAATGGATAAGGGACTGGTCTGCATCCCAGAGTTCTGTGGTTCTTGCCATGCCTGCAAGAGGCATGCATCCTCAGACAAAGCCACTGTTAGTGCCTGAATTGACTATCAGTTTCTGAGCAATTTTCATGCAGGCACCTTCCCAAAAAGATCCAAAAAAGTTCTAAGTGTTGGCACCCCTTCAGTGTTTTGCAGCATCCACATTATCTTTCTTGAGGAAGGGGTCATCATTTTCTGCCCATCGGCATAAGTTTACATGTGTCTTGGCGATCACATCAATAGCATGGTGTGTTCTTTGTATATCGCCAAGACTTTTGCCTATCGGCGAGGGAAATTGTGGGTTCACCGATGGAGTGTGTCTTGGCGACAGGAGGACCATCGGCGAGACTGTTGCTATCGGCAGAGGGGTCTTGTCCTCTGCCGATATCGTTTCTTTGGCCGATGAACATTTGGGCGTTATGTCTGTCGGCGTGAGTGGTGTTATCGGCCGAAGAGTTTTTGGCTAGCCCGACAGAGTTACTCTCACCGATGGAAGGGGGAGGCCAAGAGCCATTGGCGTGATTTGTATTGTCGGCCGAGGGGTTTTTTGTGGTGCCGACGGGGTTGGTCTCACCGATGGAGGTTTTTTGGGCTATCGGTAGGAGTTGGGCTGATGGCTTGATGGTGGATGGCTCGAGGGTGTTCATCGGCATGACTGGCTGTGTCAGTGAGGGAGCCGTTTGCTAGCCCGACGGTGTTGGTTTGGCCGATGGCGAAGGTGTTATCGATGTGACTCATGCTATCGGTGGAAGTCTAGAGGGCTGGCCTGATGGTTCTGGTCTGGCCAATGGGGGAATGTGAAGTAGGCGTCGGCGTAACCTTTGAGCTCGACGAGAGATTTTTGGGGCAGGCCGATGGTATTTGTCATGGCGATGGGTATTTGGCGAATGGTTGTGTGTCGAGCGCGGCAAAACGCTCGACATCTATTGGGCTCGCGGCCACGTTTTTTAAAGTGATGGAGTGGTCCCTGTGGGACCAATGTGGGATTTTAAATCTCATAGTTTGGAGGGTCTTCCCGATGGTTTTGGTCACGCTGATGGCGTGATGCACAGAGGGGAATGTGCTTTTTCAAGGTGCCTATGTGGCACATTTTTTTACGGGTTGGTGACTTTTCAACATGGATTTTGTGCCATCGATTTTCAAGTGATGGGGGGATCAACGACCATGTTTTAAAGCTGGGTGTGAGTTTCCTTTGTGTCTTCAGGGCATGTTTTGAGCGGGAATTTTTCTTTTTGAGTGTTGCGACGGTCTCCTTGCGTAGACGCGGGTGGTTGGGGTCTTTAATGGTGATGTGCAGAGTTATGGGCAAGGAATTGAACTGTAGTGTACTAGTTTTGTGATGGAGAGTTTTCTGGTGGTGGCTCAGGGCTCAAGTCCATCTGCCCCTTGTCCTTTCTTGGCTTCCCCATGTTTTGTCCCCTGACTGCATTCAATCTTGAAGGCGATTTTCTCAAAATACTCTGTATCTGGCAAATTTTCTTCTAGCCCTGTAATTAATTGCTGTGTGTACGCAGTTCTGTATATAATGGTCTGGCTGTGTTACTTTTAAGGAGGTTGGAGGTTTTTTGGGCCTTCTGCTCTGACTCTGAACATAAGGTGTTCACATTTTGAAAGACATTTTGTTGCAAATTCGGTCCTTATTTTGGTGTATCAGTCTATCTTGGCTTGTAAATGATAATTTTCTCTATGATAATTTTCTATGCAGATTGATTTTTAAATGAAAAACACCAGGTGTGTGTATTGTTTCTGATTGTCTCCTGTATGTCATTTGTTTTCCTTTCAAACAAAGTTGTCAAGGACTTCCAAGTTTTTCAGTGTATGCATATTGTGTGTCTGATTTACTGCGTCTGCTCAAGGAGTAGTTAAATAGGCTTTTGATCAGATACAAAGGAAAATAGATTGCATCATAGGATCTGTTAAGTATGATCATAAGTAATACTCTTTTTTGGACATGTTGCTGTTAGGCAGTAGCATTCTTCTTAAGTCCTCTAGATATGAATTCATGTTGTCATAGGGAGACATTTACATTCTTAGATATGACTCTGCTGCCCAGGTAAGGCACTGGTTTGGGAATTTGTCTATTCAATGGGTCTAGGAAAGTCCCATAACTCCAAACACCAATTCGAACCATTTCATCCTTCCACCTGTTAGTTGTAGGATTAGGAGTAGGAAACCCTTGCATGCTCTCATCCCTAACCAGATATTATGTCCAAGAATGTTGCCAACCTTATGATTTGTTACACAAATCTTGGTCCTTACATGAGAGTATTCTGCCCGTTGCTGTCAAGTTATATCCATATGTCATTGAGCTAGTCAAGATCATACCTTTATCAAATAGGGACACCCCCCTTGGTGCGGCAGAACCAGAAGTGAATGGGAGGAGCTCACACAACCTCCTGTATTTAGTTGGCTGAATCTGCCTGTGCATTAGAACTGGCAAACCCTAATGCTGATTCAGAAGGAAAACCAACACCACTGATCAATGTGAGATACTGAATGCAATTAAAAATTCCAAGAAAAAGTTGTCTCACATTGAGGAAGAAGTCAATTATGTGGGCTAAAGACCAAGATGGAATTTCTCCTATGGTCAGAATTCAAACTCATCTTGGCACCCTCCAAATAATTGGAATAACAATCAATGGGCAGCACCTTGGCCTCTAATATCGCCTAATTGGGGAACACCTGAATGGGCAAATTAGTTCGAGGGAACCCTCAATGGCCAAAGCAGACTCAACAATAATGGTACCCTTAGAATCCTATCCTATAATGGAATCAACCTCCAAATCAATTCTATCATGGACTAAGGAGGATGCCCAATCCATAATAGACCCTAAACACTTAACAAAATGAGCAGGTCAACCAGCCTCAACTACCAGCACAACCTATTTCTAATCCAAGGAATACCCGTCAAACCACACCAGTGTATTCCATTGAGCAGGAAAACATGGCTAGAGTTAACACTATCTATTGTGGAAACTTGCAGTTAAGATCAAGAAAAACACTCCAACAACCTACCATTATTGAGATCCTTGAAGACCAAAATGAATAACTCACTAAAGGAACAAAGATGTCTTCCATACCTTTAGATCAAGACCCCAGAAGTAACCAAGAGAAGCTTCCTCAACAATCTTCATCTAAAACTTCAGAGTTATCTCAAAAAGTTGTCAAACATTCATCAGATCTTCTAGAGAAGGACTCCAGCTTGAAAAAGAGACCTCAAGCACCTTTCTTGGAGCACCTCAAGGAGACTCCCCTAAAAAACCCTTTGAAAATGACCTTGCTAACTAAAACTATGTTAATACAGGAAATTAAATGACTCCATATCGAGATTCCATTATTACAAGCAATTAATGAAATTCCCAAACTTAACCAATTAGTCAAACAATTGTACATAAAAACACTAGGAAGGAAAAAGAAACAAATTAACACCATGCACATCAATGGATATTTAGCCAACCTTTTGATTGGAGAAATCTCAACCCCAAAATATGGTGACCCAGGTAGCTCGCTCATAACGGTGACAATCAATGGTGTAGCAATACCCAATGCATTCGTGGACTTAGGGGCAATCATTAGTGTCATGACTGTGGATGTTATTGAAAAACTAGGTCTTACTTACTTACGTCCTACAACCACCATATTGCAAATAACAAACCAGTCTATAGTTGTTCCCAAAGTTCTCCTGGAAAATGTCCCTGTCAAGGTTGACAATTGGGAATATCTAGTGGACTTCCAAGTGATTCAGTCCCACACACCTAAGGATAGTTATCCATTGATATTAGGCAGACCTTGGTTGGCAACCATTGCAACCAAGATTGACTACAGAGCAGGAGGCATGACCATTTCAAATGGCCTGAATAGCAAACACTTATCCTTGTATCCCCCTGCCCAACCTGATGCACATAAACACGTTTGGGTTGATGAATCAAATTGTTTTGACAAACAAGAAAATCTAGCCTCACTTACTATAGTAGTCATCAAACCACACGGCGAAGAATTGGGAGATGAATTCGAAAATAACATGCAAGGTATTGCCATAGATTCAGGTGATGAGGAAATCTTAGCAGTTGAGTAGATTTTAGGATATCCAATCCACACTGATGATATTGAGCACATTTATGACAACAATTACACCTCCTTCACAATGTTACCTTGTCCTATGGCTAATATTATTCCAAAAACTGATCACTTCTTCAAAGATATTGCCAGATTCCACAAAATTATACCGCATAGTTGTCCTCTCAATGCGTTAACAAGAGAAGTTCATGATTAGTCACCTCCAATTACCCAGGGACCAAAACCAGCATGTTATTACGAGGGAAAACCTTAAATATCAATAGTTGGTTAATAGAAATAGATGAACTCAAGCTATTTGATGCTTTGGTGAACAGATCCAAAGCTTTTGCTTGGGATTACACAAACATGAGAGGAATACACCTGAGTTTTTGTACCCATCACATCTATACTGAAGATGTTAGACCTGTTCGTCAACCACAATGTAGACTCAATCCTACTCTCAAAGATATTATCAAAATAGAAATTGAAAAATTCCTAAAAGTAGGGTTCATCTATCCCATCTCTGACAGTAAATAGGTTTCGCCTTTGGTAGTAGTGCCAAAGAAAAATGGGAAATGGGGAGTGTGCGTGAATTATAGAGAACTCAATAAAGCAACCTATAGAGACTACTTTCCACTACGCTTCATAGATCAGTAGGTCTTGGATAATTTAGCAGGAATAAAGTATTTCTCATTCCTAGATGGATTCAGCGGATATAACCAAATACAAGTAGCACCAGAGGACCAGGATAAAACAACTTTTACCTATCCTTAGGGAATGTTCACATATTGAGTTCTTCCCTTTGGGCTATGTAATGCTCCTACGACATTTCAGAGAGTTGTTTTGGCCATCTTTGTTGAGCTTATAAATGATTGTGTGGAAGTTTATATGGATAACTTCATGGAATAAGGTTCCACTTTTGATGAAAGCCTTAAAAACTTGGATAAAGTATTTGCAGCAATGTGAAGACCATCAATTATCCCTGAGTCATGAAAAGTGTCTAATAGTGGTAGAACAAGGGATAGTGTTGGGACACCACATCTCAGCAGAGGGAATAAAGGTAGATCCTAAGAAAATTGAAGTAATACAACAACTAGAAATTCCAAAGAAGCAAACTAATGTCAGGAGTTTCTTAGGACATGCTGGGTATTACCGAAGGTTCATAGAAAACTTCAATAAAATTACAGCTCCTATGTTCTCCCTCCTTCAAAAGGACGTGGAATTTGTCTGGACAACCGAATGTCAAACATTGTTTGATATCATTTAAGAAAAACTCATTTCTACTCCTTCCATATTTATGCAGATGCCTCCAATGATGCTATTGGAGCAGTCTTGGGCCAAGAAGATGAGAATGGAGAGAAGTATGCTATATATTTCATAAGTAAGAATCTGACTCCCACTGAATGGAATTACACCACTACGGAGAAATAATTCTTAGTTGTGGTTCATGCAATTAATAAATTTCAGCATTACATTATCGGGTATAAGGTAACTGTGTTCACAGACCATTCAACCATTAAGTACCTAATGAACAAACCTACAATGAATGGGAGAATAATCAGATGGTTATTACTTCTCCAAGAATTCAATGTAACCATCATTGATAAACCCAGAAAGTTTAATGTAGTCGTAAACTTTTTATCCTGAATTAAACAAGACAATGGAGACTATGCCCCTATTTAAGATGTATTTCTAGATGAAAACTTATTGCCATCTCCATTAAAACACCCTGGTTTGCAGACATCACCAACTATCTAGTCACCTCTAAGTTTCCACTAGTTTTAACATCAAAACAAAAGAAACACCTCATTAGGGAGAGTGCCCAGTTCAAATGGATCAATGGGATGCTATTTAGGAGTGGACCTGGTCTGGTTTTACGCCGTTGTGTCAGATCAAATGAAACATAGTATACTAAGAGCCTGCCATGATGATCCCCTTGGTGGTCATTATTCATAAAAAATGACATCTCTCAAAATCTTAGGCACAGGCTACTATTGGCCCTCCATGCATAAAGATGTAAAAAAATATGTTTGCCATTGTGATGAATGCCAACGAGTAGGGAGACCTACCGCATCTAGCGAGATACCTCTATAGCCACAGGTAATTTTTGAACCTTTTGAAAAATGGGGACTAGACTTCATAGGTCCCATAGATCCCCCTTCACAAGGTAAAGAATATATCCTAGTCTGTACTAACTACCTGACTAAATGGGTAGAAGTCCAATCAATGAAAGCTGCTAGGGAAGAACAAGTCACATATTTCCTTTATAACAAGATCTTCCTCAAATTTGGAGTCCCTAGATCAATTGTTACAGATCAGGTACCTCAATTTATGTCTAAAGTTCTATTGCCATTCACTGACCATTTCCAAGTAAGCCATAAGAAATCATCTCCTTACCATCCACAAGTAAATGGTCAAGTTGAAGTCACTAATAGAGAGCTTGAAAACATCTTGACAAAAATGATTTCGTTAGGAAGGACTGGGCTAGGAAATTGCATGAGGCAGTCTAGGCCTATAGTACAACCTGGAAATAAACCACCGATCTCACTCCCTATGAACTAGTTTTTGGAAAGAAACCTCTTCTACCCATTGAATTCGAGCTACAAATGCTCAAAACATTAGTGGAAGTGGGCTTGGACCTTGATTGAGGCCAGGGTGAATGAGTCCTACAACTTAGTGAACTGGATGAACTCTGTCTAGAAGACATTCACTAGACTGAGTTGGTCCAACAACAACAAAAGGCTTGTCACAACAAACATATAAAAGAAAGGGAGTTCCATAATGACGATTAGACATTGCTCTTTGACTCCATATATAAAGATCAAAATGGTAAATTGAGAACTCATTGGTTGGGTCCATATGAAATTTCTAAAGTATTTCCAAATGGAGCAGTGTAGCTTAAACCTATTGATGGAGACACTGGAACACTCCTAGTTAATGGTCATCGATTGTGAATCTACCACAAACCTATCAACAAAGAAGAATTTACAAGAATGGTAGAGATGCAAGGAGAGAACCAATTTATCAACTCTACCTTGGTAGAGGAAAAATAAAAATTTCTGAGTTGATATATATATATATATATATATATATATATAAATAAATATAAACGTGTGTACATTTTGGAGCATTTTGTCCAAGTTATTTTTGTATCTATCTTAGTTGTCTAAAGTTTGTTATTATTTTGTAGGAATTTACCTTCGCATAGTACAAAGTTTCGTTAGCATCTTCACCGGTGTTTTGGAACTTTGTTCTGACGTGCTGGCGACATCTTTCACCGATGCTCTGGAACTTCTTTCCAGCATTCTAGCAGCATCTTTCAACGATGCTCCAGAACTTTGTTCCTGCATACTGGCGGCATCTTCCAACGATGCTCTAGAACTTTGTTCCTACATTCCGGCAACATCTTTTAGCGATGCTCCAAAACTTTATTCCTGCATTCTAGCGACATCTTTCAGCGATACTCTAGAACTTTGTTCCTGCATTCCGGTAGCATCTTTTAGCGATGCTTTGGAACTTTGTATCCTCATTCTGGTAGTACCCAACTCCAATACTCTAGAATTTTGTTCCTACGTTTCTGTTATGTTCAATCTATGAGCATCTAATTTTGACACTCCATAACTTGTGACCCCTTTTTACAAATACTCTAGAATTTTCAAAGCATGTCCACTCATACCATTTCTGCCACCCAACTCTCTGTACCGAAGCATTCATTAAAAATTCATTCCTTATGTCGCCACCCCTTGTAATAATAAATGAAATTGTTATGACCACTTACCGTCATAATAATTAAACACTCCTAGCCACACCGTCATTAATAAATCCACTTGAACCTTTTTACCATCCCATCTAAGCTTTGCATAAATAATTTTAACAAAATTGTTTATGCAGTCATTATTTCAGCAAAGCTGAGGTGAATTCCAAATCAATCCTGGACATAAGGTACGTACATGTTCTTTCTTAATTAAGCAATATATTGTAAATAAAATTTAATAGATTGACACGTTTTTCCCCCTTTTTCCAAAATTAGAAATATGTACGAACTGTACTTCCACTAAGGGATATGATGGCACATTAAATCCATAACATGCATAGTAATAATAAGCACAAGTTTCAGTTAACAGGCTGAGTTGACGGATATCACATCACCGCCAGCTCACTCTACAGTTTTAATATCAATACAATTGCCATGAAATTGGTTTTCATAGTAATTCTTTAGTTTAGGCAGCTTAAACAGTTAGTCACTTTTGTTGTCATAGCAGTTAGTATGAAATTTAACAGGAGTTATCAGAAAAACCAGTATGGGGGTAAAACGGAAGTCGGAGCCAAATTCTACAGAAAAGTTGTTGGTTTTGCACAATATTTTAGAGTTATTTCAAAAAGTAGGGTGGTTAGATTTTATGAAGAAATTCGAAGGGCAAAATGCGAAGCTGGTTAATGAATTTGTAGAGAATTTCTTAGACGGGCACTCTATTGTACGAGGGAGGAAATTCAAGGTAAGTGCCCAAATCATTTCCAATTTGTCCGTTATTAAAAATGAAGGGGTAAATTTAGCAGAAACAACCAATATTTCTTATCAAAAGATGCTAGAGCTTTTTTAGAGGGAAGGGGAACCCCAACCATTACTAGTTCTAAGTTCCAGGGGACAAAACAAAGGGTTTCAAAGAATGTCAATAGCAGAACCTTGGAGAATGATAGTTGCATGGATTATAAAATATTTTACCTGTGATGACTAGTGTGCTACTATTGTAGGTCCCCCTTTTCGCTTTCTCACTCATTTGCACCACGACGCTGAAAACCCTAAGTTAAGAATCAACCTTCTCACTTTCCTACACGATTCCCTCATTCACATGATTCAAAGATATAAAATTGGGTCTGGACCATTGAAACACCGTGGCCTCATCTCATTAATTTGTAAATACCAATTGCTGAAAAAGAGAAAAACAGATGAAAAATGGCAAAGATTTCTTAGGAAATTTGAAACCCCAACACCCATAGGGCACTTTGAAAGGGGAGAATTGTCAGGAATAGTGGCAGAAAACCCTAGGGAACCTTTCCCTAAACCTCAGCCTCATAAAGGGGACCCCGAAGGTAAAGGAAAAAACTTGTACCAAACCCTTTAGAGACCGATGAACACCTTAGGCCACATAATATTTCAAAGACTCTAGAAAGAGAAGAAAATGTGGAATTCATTGCTTCAGAAAATGAACCAAAAAGCCTACCTAGGAAGAGGAGACATAGGCCAAAAAAAAAATTGCAAAGACCTCCTCCTCCAAGAAGGAGCAAAAGGCTAGCTACAGATTTTAGTTGTTCTGTTAGATGTGATCAATTGCCTATTTCGAAAAAGAAGAGGTGGAGCAAACAACCAAGTGGTAACAAAACCCTGGAAAGACATGACATTCATGAGTTTGAAGAGGAAATTCACCCACCTGAGAAGGAACAGGAGAAAATAGATGGACATAACCTGAACTACATAATTATTAAGGAAATTGAAGCTCAAGAATAGGATTATGTGGACATAATTTCAATGACTAAACAGTCATTAGAAGAACATGAGCCAAAAATAGCCCTACAAAATGAACTACCACCCCCACTGGATAATGTAGATAACATAGAGCAAAGCCTTATAGAGAAAAATGATGAAGGACGTGTATCTGGTCATGATACATAGATTCTTACTTCACCTCTTTCAATAGATATGGGAGATGAGAAGCATGAGCAAATGAGAACAAAGTTGAAAGAATTGAAGGAAGAAATTGTACAACTAAAAGATAAACTGCAATAGAGTGATAGGCAGATTAGTGTACAAAAGTAGGAAATTGATACCCAGACAGAATTCCTACAACAGAAGAATCATGAGATAAGAAATTTGGGGACCGAGCTAGAGTAGAAAGATAAACTCATTGAAGAAATATGGTCCCAATTAAAACATTTTGAGGAAAGAGACAAGGAACATTTGACAAACCTGTCTACAAAGGGTGAGCAAATAAAGAATCTGACTAATAATTTTGAAGTGTTTCTTCAAACTTTTGTGAAAAGACAGGAAGAGCATAAACAAGAACTGAATGCAGCCCTTAGCCAAGCTGTAGAGTTGGAACAAGAATTGCAAGAAATAAATGTTAAACCAGTCATGGAGTCAAAGGAAGTTTAGACTGAACCAACAAAAATGGAATGGTTCCAAGTACACATTCCTCCTATGCTGACAAAAAGGATGGAAAGATGTTATTTTCTAAGACAAGCTAGAGCAGTAAATACCTGACTTAAGAAGGAATTAGTATTGTTGAAGTAATCCTATGATAGACTATACCAAGCTAAGATAGATGCATGTAAAATAGGAGAATTATTGCTAGCTTGTCAAAAACCATCCAGATTGTATTCTATGTTCCTTAATGAGCAAGTGCTAAGGTGGAAACTCCTTAGAATTTCCTACAACTTACCTCATGATCGAGATGAAAAGTAGTTCTTAGAAACATTTAAAGAATCACCTCCTGCTCAACAGAATTTGTTATGTGAATTTTTTGTGCATAATTTGCTATTGGAAAAGTATAGTGATTTCTTCATCAATCTCTTTGAAGGAGAAGTACAACTCAAAGCTTTTTTGTAGGGCTCCATATGAGGCATCCACACCATAAGCCCTTTACCTTCAAAACTCAATTTAGAAGGACTAAAAAGTATACAACTATGAAAGAAAAATATAATGCGAGTATGAGAATTTGTTTTGAAGAGTTTATAATTAATGGGCCAAATTTGATAGATATGGCATGGAATGCCTGTGACGAACGATATACCCCCTTGCCAATGTATCTAAAATGAAGGGAGATGATCTCTCCAACTAATCTTAGGTGGTCGTACATGAGAGTAGAGGCCTTGACATAAATTTTACAGCAAATTAAGACCAAATGGTAGCACGAGGTACAAACCTCCCCTGCTCCTTCAGCCCCTGCCTTCAATTTTGGTGACTGCATAGCAAGACCGCAGAGATTTGCATGCATGGAAAATGAGGATAAAATTGCATAAGGGTTTCCTTAAATATCACGACCATCTAGATGAAGAAGCAAGGGACATCTATGATCTCAGTTCAATGTTTGATGAGTTAAATAGAAAAAGGGAAGTAGAGAGGCAGAGGATCCATTCTCAACAGAGAGCAGGAGGACCTGCTCAACCTTAGAGAGGGGAGGGTGACAAGGTGTAAATAACCTCATTTTTATTATGAGCCATATAACCCTTTCATGTGTTACCAAACCACCCAAACCATGCCAATTTATTAGTTTATAAGCAATATTTGTTTATTTTTGAAAGAATAATGTACAATCTTTATTTTTCAATTTGATTGGAGTTTCTCACTAATGTTGACGTGGTTGTGTGTAAAGATTTGTGCATTTATGCAGGTTTTTAAGTATAGCCTAGTGGAAGGAATAGACTAGAAAGCAACTAGAGTCAACAATGTTGAATTTTTGGGATGCTAGAAATCTAGGAGATGCATGATCATGGACTTTAGTCAGTGTTACCTCCTGTAGGAATCCAGGACAACACTGAGAGGGGGGTGAATCAGTATTGTATAAATTTTAACCTTTTACAAATTTTGTTTACAAGACAAAAGAGGAAGACATTGTTAAACACATATACATAAGACTACTGATAAAACAACACCTCATGAGTAAATCATACACACACAGAACAGATCAATATAAATCATGACACAAGATTTGCACGAGTGGAAAACCCTCCAGGAGTAGAAAAACCACTCCAAAACTGCCTCACTGGCTTTACCAAAAAACTTACTGATTACAATGTTTAGAAGCACCAACTTCAAGGAGCACTAAACCCTAATACATTTAGAAGCACCAAATTCAAGGAGCACCAACCCCTAATACATACAGAACAAACTGCAAAGTGTGCAAGAAATGATTGCCTCTCAATCTGATTTGCACCATTATATAACTTGTCTTCTCTTTTGCATTTCTCTATTCAATTTCAGTCTGAAAATCAATCTCATTACCAATTCACTTGATACTCAATCAACTAGATATTGTCTTTGTAAAATTGTTGTACAAAGAGGTCATCATTTATGCTTTTTATCCTTACACAAAATCTCTGCACAAATTCAATAACATCTCTGCAAATTTATTTGGCTTCTTTGCACAAACATGTGTCTTTGCAAATATTAACACCTCTGCAAAACAATTTAAATCATCTTTGTATATACTCCTGATACACACAAAGCCTCTCAGCTTTGCTTGCAAATAAATCTTTGCAAAATATTCCATCTCTATCTTCTTTACAACACTTACTATAAATATTCAACCTCTATGAACTCATCATCTGTATGTTTCATCTCTGTCTGCAAAAGAAGTTGCATCAATGCACCTGACAAACCATTATATACAAATTGAATGTCCTTTCACCTTCAAAACAAATTTTCATTATCCTCTTTTCAAAACCTTTCATCTTCTCACATTCAATCTGCAAAAAAAACATCTTAAGAAAAATAAGATCATAATGAAATCAATCAATGTCCTGTAAATAAAATCTCTTGGATCTTCTTCATATTCTCTCTTCTTCATATTCTCTTCTCTCTGCAAAAGATTAGTCTTCAAAAACTTTATCCAATCTGCCTTCCAAAAGAAAATCACCTTATTTATTTCCAAATCATAAGAATAGAAATAAATCTTCCATCTCAAAATAACTCCTCAAAAAAAATCTTAAAAATCACTTTACTTGATGTTATCCCATGGGGTCAACAATTTAGGAGGTAAACGAATAAAGTTTCTAATTTAAAAAGAAAACTTATCATCTCCAAAATTATTTGGTGGCCTTTTAATATAATATTCAAGTTTTAATGTCATAAACATATGACCTAAAGAGGCAATCAAATACAAAGTTTTCTATCTTTAACAAAACTATTAATATAGTTTGTTCCAACACCAATTACAAACCCTTATTTTTTCTCCCCTTCGAATAAAACAAAAAAACATTTTAAAAACATATTGAAATTCTCCCAAAACATACGTTGTCTTATGTTTAAAACAGGCTCTCCATATTTCATAAAGCATAATTAATGCTTTTTAAATCCCAAAAAAACTGATGCTTTTTAAGGCATAAAACATCTTCATGAAAAATGGGCTCCAAATTTCTTATGAAGTATTCGGGCATCTAATGTTCTTTTTATTAAAGCATTCGATGCTCATTTAAATCCATTATCTTGACCACCGGTGGACTATGTTAGGAGGGGCCGATTATGATATATGTTGACTACCCCTTTAATAGGTGAATTTTAAGTGATGTGACCTGCAATTTTAGGTCAACACTTAAATATAACAAAAGGAGAAAAATACATATGATAGGTAGGTTAAGGAATTTTGCCATGACACTTAAACAAAAAACCCTCCTTTGATACTTATGTGAGCATCAATGTCTTAGCAACAACAATTTATGCAATCAAATTGATCAAACAAATCTTGTGGATATAAAAAGATGATCAATCAACTCATGATGATGATCTTATCAAGAAATACCTCCATATGCAATCATAAACATGAACTAACATCACTTCTCATAACTCTTGACGATCTTGATGATCTTGATATCCTGCATAATCAAACTTCAAACTCTTGTCAACTTTATGAAAGAAGATGAAAACCACTATATTCCAAGATGAAACATATGATATGAAGACCATACCAACATCCATGACAACCTGATATGAAGATCATTCCCGAAATGTGACCATGAAACCATAAGCATCAAATTCAAGGCATCCTTGACAGGGTATACCTTTTTGAGCCATGAGATCCAACACTTCAACACATGTGAACTATTATAACTCCTGAGATCACCTCTACCATAATGAAACCAATCCTTGATACAGAGTATGCCACACATAATACCAACCTTATTGCAGAGAATGCCAAACAAAAAACACCTAAAAAATGCAATCATACACCTAGATATCAAATCATGATGAAGACTACTGTGTTTCACTGAGATCAAATGACCAAGCCACTGCCACTGCATATCATGTCATTTGTATCAACCATACTGAACAAGCTGTGATATGATAATAGAAAGAACACACAAGATGATGTACTCCTGCTCCTGTCAACAACTTCACACAACTTTTGATGAAGCATGAACACACATATGAAGCAAGTCCTTATCTTTTGAAGTATAACTTCAACTTGCATCAACCTCTTGCACTTACCTCTTGATTAGTGACCTTCAAATGTTCACTAATATCAACTCAAGATCCTGTCATAAACAAGATCAAATATTAACCAATATAAGCACTAAACATGAGAATCCTTCCTGAGACAACTTTGAAGATATCCTGATCAAATCAAACCATAAATATGAACATGAACAACTCATGTCAAAACCAACACATTGCAAACCTGCAAGACCTTTTTGACATCAATGACAATCAATTTCCATCAATCTCCCCCTTTGTCATTGATGGCAAAACTTCATGAAACATTTTCTCTTTCTCCCCCTTTTTGACATCTGATGACAAAGGCTCAAACCTATTTGCTTCCCCTATGTTGAAGTCCACAAACAAATCACTGAAACAAGTATGTCAATCTCAACATAATACCACTTCTTGACACAAATATGATGATGAAAACTTGGCATATCTCTGCACTCAAATAACAACTCCTTTGATGAACTTAAACTCTATGCAAGGATGTCATAAACACATCACAACACATGAAGACCACTCTAGAGAAAACCTTCCCAAAACTTTCCTTTAACTAACTCTGATTGAAGAATTTGATGAAATATAAGGCTCATCATCAATGTTATAAGCAACTCTAGAATGTTATAGCTTGAAGCACATACCTGATACCACTTCAAAACTAGAGGCACACAATTTGCACATACCTTCCTGAACCATATTAATGAGGAAGACCAACAAAGAACATGTCAAATTATTACACCAATGATCACTTCTAAATGAACATTCATTGTGCAACCAAGAATGAAGATCATCCTCCTACACAAGATACCTTTTTGCAACACAATGTCAAATCTGAAATATTCAAAACTATATCTGAAACTTATTGCAATAAACAAGAACTGATGTTTCTTGACTTTATCATTCAAATCAGTAAATCAAGATTTTCTTGCAACAACACTTTCCAAAACACTTTGGATTGCAATACCATGACAATTCAACCTTTGTAATCATCAACATGATCAGGATCATTTGTCTAACAATTTGTGCATTTGAACTCTTGAAACACCTTTTCAATATCTTGAAAGCATAATGAGCCAATGATCACCTGTATCACTGTCACATACTAAACATCAACATTGTTAGCAACACCACCATCAACTATATGAATTTAATTTCATAAGATTGGTAAGAGTAATCATGACAAGATCACCATCTCCTCCTAAAACTTCTTGGGGATAAATGATAGGACAAGAACAACTCCCCCTCACATCAAGCTATCTATTATTCAACTGATGATGTAACTTGTGCAAGATGCACAAGTTTAGGTTTTGCCTTCTCATGACTCTATTTTTGCTTCCACACTTTTACAGGTTCTTTCTTTCTCCAAACCTTTTTCAAATCATGTGATGCTTTCCTGCAACTGTGTGCTTTATGACCAAGAGAGTTGCAATTATAACAAATTATACTGTAATCATAATCAAATGATTGATAATACCTTCTTAACATCCCTTGAGTATTTATGTTATGCTTCCAAGCAAAATCATACATTCTATTCATTTTGTAGTTTCTTTAGATGTGACCAGTATTATTGCACTTGTAACAAACAATATTAGTATTCCTTCTGCAAACAACTGCTTTGTGTCCAAAATGATTACAAGTATAACAATAACCATTAAAAGAATAATTATACCTGTACATGTATGCTTGTCTTACAAGAACATTTCTTCTTCTATGATTATGCATTTTGTTTTCAATGGCAGCATTCAAATCAATCTTCCTTTTAGGAGTCTCTCTGACATTTGAACATTCTCCCTTTTCATAACCAAGTCCAGTAGTGTCTTTATGTTGTTTTTGTTTAGCAAGCATCTCATGTAACTTGCTTGTGCTTTCTTCAAACTCCTTATACTTCTTAGATAAAGCCTTGAGACCATCATAGTCTTTTCTCATATTTATAATATCACCTTCTAATTTCATATTCTCAATCCTTCTAACTTCAAGGTCAGATATTGAAACATCTGCTATCCTCTTAGCTTCCTCAACTTCTGTCTTCAAACTGACAATCAATTTGTCTGATTCACCTACTTGATTCTTCAAGTCTACAATCAGGCTTCTAGTATCTTCAAGCGCTGATGGTGCTCTGTCTTTTAAATCTCTTTCTTGTTGCAGTTGCAACATTAATTTCTGGTTCTCCTTCTTATAATTCTTGAGTTCACTTAGAGCATATATGAGCTCTCCTTCCATATCGATCTCACAATCTTGTTCATCATATTCTTAATCATCATCACTTATGATGTTAACTTCTTCTGAAAGAGATTGGAACTCAACCTCTTCATGTGATTGTCTTCTTTAATGGTCACTTTCTTTAGACACCAAATTATCCTCTTCTTCATCACCATCTTGATAAATTCTTATCAAATTCTTCTACATATCCTAAGTTGTTTCACACTGCACAACTTTACAAGAAACATCATTAGATAAACTAGATAAAATAATCTTCTTGGCTATATGATTGCATTCAAGAGCCTCTTTATTATTTGCAGAGTTAGAATATCCATTCTCAACTGACATCCATACATCATATCCTAAAGAGGATAAATAGATTTGCATTCTCATACACCAAATTGAAAAATCTGAACCATTAAACAGAGTAACTCCAGAAAACTCTTTCACTGATTCAACTTGTGAAGCATCTTTATCATCTGATTGAACACTAACACCTAAATTTGATATGGATGATGTCTTTTGTGTCTTTTGACCAGAATGAAGCTTGACATTTCTCGTGTTCTTATTTCTTCTGCACTTACCCATTAAACTCCACACACAGGACCTACCCAAGCCGATTGAGCTTCAAAACGGAACCTAGGCTCTAATACCAATTGTAGGAGTCCAGGACAACACTGAGAGGGGGGGTGAATCAGTGCTGTATAAATTTTAACCTTCTGCAAATTTTGTTTACAAGACAAAAGAGGAAGACATTGTTAAACACATATACATAAGACTACTGATAAAATGACACCTCATGAGTAAATCATACACACATAGAAAAGATCAATATAAACCATGAAACAAGATTTGCACGAGTGGAAAACCCTCCAGGGGTAGAAAAACCACTCCAAAACTGCCTCATTGGCTTTACCAAAAAACTCACTGATTACAATGTTTAGAAGCACCAACCCCTAATACATTTAGAAACACCAACTTCAAGGATCACCAACCCCTAATACATACAGAACAAACTACAAAGTGTGCAAGAAATGATTGCCACTCAATCTGATTTGCACCATTATATAACTTGTCTTCTCTTTTGCATTTCTCTATTCAATTTCAATCTGAAAGTCAATCTCATTACCAATTCACCTGATACTCAATCAACTGGATATTGTCTTCGTAAATTTGTTGTACAAAGAGGTCATCATTTCTGCTTTTTCTCCTCACACAAAATCTCTACACAAATTCAATAATATCTCTGCAAATTTATTTGGCTTCTTTGCACAAACATGTGTCTCTGCAAATATTAACACATCTCTGCAAAATAATTTAAATCATCTTTGTACATACTCCTGATACACACAAAGCCTCTCATCTTTGCTTGCAAATAAATCTCTACAAAATATTCCATCTCTGTATTCTTTACAACACTCACTATATATATTCAACCTCTACGAACTCATCATCTGTATGTTTCATCTCTGTCTGCAAAAGAAGTTGCATCAATGCACCTGAAAAACTATTATATACAAAATGAATGTCCTTTCACCTTCAAAACAAATTTTCATTATCCTCTTTTCAAAACCTTTCATCTTCTCACATTCAATCTACAAAAAAAAACATCTTAAGAAAAATAAGATCATAATGAAATCAATCAATGTCCTGTAAATAAAATCTCTTGGATCTTCTTCATATTATCTTCTCATTGCAAAAGATTAGTCTTCAAAAACTTTATCTAATTTGGCTTCCAAAAAAAAATCACCTTATTTGTTTCCAAATCACAAGAATAGAAATAAATCTTCCATCTCAAAATAACTCAAAAAAAATCTTAAAAATCACTTTACTTGATGTTATCCCATGGGCTCAACAATTTAGGAGGTAAAAGAATAAAGTTTCTAATTTAAAAGAAAACTTATCATGTCCAAAATTATTTGGTGGCCTTTTAATATAAAATTCAATTTTTAATGTCATAAACATATGACATAAAGAGGCAATCAAATACAAAATTTTCTATCTTTAACAAAGCTATTAATATAGCTTGTTCCAACACCAATTACAAACCCTTATTTTTTTCTCCCCTTCGAATAAAATAAAAAACATTTAAAAAACTTATTGAAATTCTCCCAAAACATACGTTGTCTTATGTTTAAAATGGGCTCTCCATATTTCATAAAGCATATTTAATGCTTTTTAAATCCCCAAAAAAACAATGCTTTTTAAGGCATAAAACATCTTCATGAAAAACAGGCTCCAAATTTCTTATGAAGTATTCGGGCATCTAATGTTCTTTTTATTAAAGCATTCGATGCTCATTTAAATCCATTACCTTGACCACCGGTGGACTATGTTAGGAGGGGCAATTATGATATATGTTGACTACCTCTTTAATAGGTGAATTTTAAGTGATGTGACTTGCAATTTTAGGTCAACACTTAAATATAACAAAAGGAGCAAAATACATATGATAGGTAGATTAAGGAATTTTGCCACGACACTTAAACAAAAAACCCTCCTTTGATACTTATGTGAGCATCAATGTCTTAGCAACAACAATTTATGCAATCAAATTGATCAAACAAATCTTGTGGATATAAAAAGATGATCAATCAACTCATGATGATGATCTTATCAAGAAATACCTCCATATGCAATCATAAACATGAACTAACATCACTCCTCATAACTCTTGATGATCTTGATGATCTTGATGTCCTGCATAATCAAACTTCAAACTCTTGTCAACTTTATGAAAGAAGATGAAAACCACTATATTCCAAGATGAAACATCTGATATGAAGACTATACCAACATCCATGACAACTTGATATGAAGATCATTCCCGAAATGTGACGATGAAACCATAAGCATAAAATTCAAGGCATCCTTGAAAGGGTAAACCTTTTTGAGCCATGAGCTATATGATCCAACACTTCAACACATATGAACTATTATAACTCCTGAGATCACCTCTACCATAATGAAACCAATCCTTGATACAGAGTATGCCACACATAATACCAACCTTATTGCAGAGAATGCCAAACAACTAACACCTAAAAAATGCAATCATACACCTAGATATCAAATCATGATGAAGACTACTGTGTTTCACTGAGATCAAATGACCAAGCCACTGCAACTGCATATCATGTCATCTGTATCAACCATATTGAACAAGCTGTGATATGATAATAGAAAGAACACACAAGATGATGTACTCCTGCTCCTGTCAACAACTTCACACAACTCTCGATGAAGCATGAACACACATACGAAACAAGTCCTTATATTTTGAAGTAGAACTTCAACTTGCATCAACCTCTTGCACTTACCTCCTGATTAGTGACCTTCAGATGTTCACTAATCTCAACCCAAGATCCTGTCATAAACAAGATCAAATATGAACCAATATAAGCACTAAACATGAGAATCCATCCTGAGACAACTTTGAAGATATCCTGATCAAATCAAACCATGAATATGAACATGAACAACTCCTATCAAAACCAACACATTGCAAACCTGCAAGACCTTTTTGACATCAATGACAATCAATCTCCATCACCTCCAACCACTTAGCAGTTTCTCAGTTTCTTTTATTTTCTGTTGAAAACACTTAAGGCATTTCATGGCTCCACTCCAAGCTTTTAATATGTTGAATTTAACAGACATCTAGTTTAGTTAAAGTCTATTTTTCTATTGAAAACTTCTTTAGTGGCATTAATACGCCACGTAAAATCTAGGATTTTGGTAGTATAGATTATGGGATGATTCCTTAAAATAAGGTTATGTTATGTTGTGTTGTGTTATGATATACTATGCAATGGTAATGTTTAGTTGATTTTATGTTCTGTTATGCTATGAAAAAGACAACCAAGTTTTGTTATAAATATTCTTATTTTGAGTAATGAGCATACGAATGGAATTTTGGAGTTGTTAAATGATGAATGTGATAATTTGAAACAGTAGAAGATCTTCGGAGAGCTGGCCACTCGAAGGATATAGGAATATATAAGTATTTTAATGTTGTAAAGTTGTGTTGTTCAAATTATGTTCTGTGAATGTTTTATTTCAGATTAGTGTAACCTTTTGTTGAGTGGTGTTATGGTAGAATAGTATTGCTGTGTCCCTGTAGGATATTGTGTTTTAGTTATTTCCTTTAAAGTTGAAGTTTGTAAAGTTCTATGTGTTATGTTATAATTTTTGGAGCTCCTACTCAATACAGAAATTTGGTATAGTTAATGGTCAAAGTTTGCATTTAAGAAATTTCTTGTTTTCTTAGATTAATCCATTTCTTTCGAATCTTTAGATAGAAGTTGATGTGTTGATTCCTATTTTAAAATTTATATGCTTTCTAGGTTAAGGTCCAAAGGCTTTATAGATTAAGATTGTTTGCTTTCTATTTAGATTTATTTTGTTAAAAGCTTTCCCAGAAATTCAGAAAATCTTTAGTAAGTTGAGATGTTCGAATCCATTCCCTATTGCAGATAGCCGTGGACACTACCCAATTGACATAACTGACATATTTTTAACTAAAGTGTTAGGACTTAACGACAACCTGTCACTTGGCTAATATTTGCTTTGATATCCAAAATTCGTAATCCATGTAAATCATGCATACCTTGCACAAATAACACCTAAGGATCAAAATTTAGCATACTAAAAACTATGAATATTAGATTTTATTATAGAAGAAGGGCTCATTTCTACCATCACAAAATCATGTAAATATCAAGCTCAAACATACAGTGCAACACAGCTTAACACTAAATATGATTTGAAAAATTGAGTCTCCCCAATGCTTTGCACAATGTTTTGTGAAGATTGGTATTTCTCTCTTCCTTGGTATTGAATCTACTTCATCAATCAATGTCTACTTCCTTTTCCCAATAATTGGATGTATTTCATCATCTAGAAAAAAAGAGAGTCAATATTGTTTGTAGAAATGTTTTTCCTACATGCTAAAATTACTTGGAAACTATCAATTTAATTTTAAGAAAATCTCAAAACAATGGAAGCAAGTAGACAAGTACACTAGAAAGAAAGCATGACCAACCATACAAGGCCACATGATCTCCACCTTCTTGCCACTATTTAGAGTGACACTACTCACAAAAGACTAACGATTTCACTATACAATTAAAGTTTTGACTATAATTTTCACTCTTTGACAAACATGGGTCTATGAATCTACTCCAAAACATATGAATCCAATGGTAATGCACAAATGCCCTCCTCTTAAACTTTAATGCACAATGAGAATGCAAAATGACTACAAATAAACACAAGGCCAGGTACAGTAGAATCAGAGTAACAAAATTTTGAAGAGAAGAAACACAAAAATACTAAGAAGCCACAACGAGAACACAACAAATGTGCTTAATTTTGGTTCATTGGTATCCTAATTGATACTACCAATCTGTATAACAATAAAACTCATTACAAAATGAGTCTTACTAAAGCTTATCAATCCACTTTACACTAAAAGGAAATTAGATTCAATAAAGAAAGAATTGAAAAAAGTGAGATTATTGGGGAATAGTGCCATCCTTGTTCCCATCTTTTCGAGTGGTTACAAAAACTTTGTTTGGTGTTTAAAAGAGCCAAGACATATGTGAAAGTATATATCTACATTAATTATCCCTTTGTTTTATGTTTCAATCTCTCAAATGTTTGCTAAGGTCACTAAAGGATAGTGCATATGTGCCTCTACAAAATCAAGAATAGGACATGCATGTCAATTACACAGTTCAATATTCCAATAAAACTATTGCCGTTGGTCCATGATTTATCAAAGGTATAGCCACCATACCTTCGTGTCCACCTACATCAACGTCCTTGTGGATGCGTCAACTATTAATTGGTCCACGAATCATCACACAGATATAGATTCACATGCTTGCAAACTTTGAATGCCATACACGAAGGACTATGCTCACCAATCTTCAGGCAAGGAGTCATGAAGCTTTACACCGTGAAGCCCACACTGCGAGTACGATCAAATAGTCTGCACACTATGACCGTGAATCTAATTGTTGGCACTTGGCACCTAAACTCAAACTAATTGACTTTTGATTAGCTGTTTCATGCCAACAATCTAAAGACGACACATGTCCATGTAGAATTACATTGTGCGCAACACTTCATTTGCTTAAGGACATAACAATTTGTACCTTAAAGACCTCCTCAACTTACCCATTGAATGAATGAATGAAGATTTTTAATAATGTCCACAAGGCCAAACAGCCTATGGGACCCATGGATAAACAACAACGCTACCAATCACGAAAACTCTATACGAGACTGCTGCCCAAACTGTGTCTTTTTGTTACCCTCTTTTTCTTTCAGAATCATTGAACACTAAACTGAAATAGATAGTTTTATAAACCCAAATAAAAAACCAATGTTACCAAATAACACCTTGCACATCACATCACATCACATCATTCTTGTTGTAAATCACAATTTGAAATAAAGAAAAGGGATAATTCCGGCCCCTCCTTTAAGATTCCCGGGAGAAAAAGAAGGGGTCACTTCTACATATATGATCATACCGTGAATTTTCGAGGAAAGCGTATGACCCCAACAAGCGACTCTGCATTCTCCTCCATTCTCCGTGCAAAATTTCATGTCCATCTTGCCCTCCAAAGCTTCACGATCCGCCTCCCTCTCTGAAAACCAGCCTAGTACAGCATCTTCCAATCATGGACGCGGCCTTGGCGCCTTGCACGCTCAGATGGACCAAAACGATGTCTCGCAAGCCTCTAATCTCCCTCACGAGATCGCGGGTTCGAAGCCGCATCAATTCGCCAACGAGCCTTCACGCGGTCCAGCGGCTGGAGAATCAGGTATTTCTCAATTATGTTGTTATATTCTGTTTACTGTAGGAATGCCCCAGCTTCCAACCCTAGGTCTCTCGAAATTAGGGACCGTACCCTAATTTTAAGTAGCTAGTCTTAACGGTGTTTAAATCCCAATTTTCCCAAATACTGTAAAATCAGGTGCAATGTTTGCTTGTTTTCTTGCATATAAAATGTAACTATAAGCAGATAGGGGGCTGCAATTCAGCTTTAGCACCTGTCTTATGCCGAATCACACGTGCAGTGCGATCAGTATAAGTACAGCCTCGTTAAAACCCAATGCGCATGGTTACTTTTTATTGATTTATTTTTTTAATTCATGACCCAGAGTGTCAATCTTACTACTGGCCCCATACGAAATCATTACTCTCAAGGTTGAAAGTTGAATTATTACTGGCCTTTTCTATACCGAGGAAAAATCGATACAACTCAGTTTTTTGGTTTGTATATAGAGGCAGGCCCAACGAGCCATGAAAAGCTCAAATTTGCTGGTGCATATGCTCAACTATCTACAAGTACACACTGTTTTGCGGTGCAATAACCTCATGTATACAAGATGATCTGACGCAGTTTTTGCCGTTGCTGACAATCTGTCAGAGTTTTTGCAGATTATTTTGTAGATTAAGTTTTTAAATCTGCCAATCAAGTTTCAACAACCTGAAGGAAAATTATCATAACATTCCGCATCATCTGATACCAAGCAAGCTAAATCAAATTCCATAACGAAAAAGTGTTTTTCACATTTGAAATATGAATAATTTATTTCACAACATTCCTGAACATAGCAAATTTTGCTGAGCTCGCAAATTGACAAAGATTAATAGTGAAAGGTGAGCAGGCAGGTACTGATAAATGAGTTAAAGAGGACAAGCAGAGTTTGGAAATGAAGACTTTGTGTAGCCCTAATTTAATGGTATAGCAAGGGGTCAAAACCGAGGCCTGCTTCAATGTGAAGATGTAGGATTCCTAAACATTTAATCATGCCCTTATTGGGCTTGGTTTGGGGGTATTTTCTCCTCTGGCATTGGAGCCCAAGTGTTAACATGCACATGGCAGTTATAAAGCAAACTTTCTATTGAGAAAACTATTTGCCCCTGTGAAATAGTAGGGAATTCATTCCATATAGTTGAATGAATTTGCACTGCTCAAATAGTACGTTAACAGATATGCCCTCGGATCATGATAGAGAGCTTCTCATACATTAAATATTGATCAATTGAAGCACACAGTTAATGAAGTAATCCATTAAGGTCATATTGTATGGCTCATAGCAGCAAAAATCTTTTGGGAAAAAATTGGCAAACCAAAAGTACAAGAATTTTTCAAAAAAATGGGATTTAATTGGGAAAAAATCAGATTTTAGAAAAATGTAAAAAAAACATAAAAAAGGGAGAAAAATCTGCAATTTTTGAAATTTAAAGGCATTTCAATAGCATAAAGATATATTGAGAAAATAAAATTGAGAGTTTAGCCCATCAATTGTGGAATATAGGTTTTTGTCATTTATTTTCATATTGCTGATTACATTGCATTGCATAAATAATAACTAGATGCTAATAGTTTTTCAAAATTTCAATTATAATCTACTTTGTACAAAGTCAACCTACAAACTTAAGTGCAATGTTCCAAAAAATTAGATGTAGCCAATGACTCTTCCTGCTATGAAGAGAGCTACACTAGGAGGCTACAACTCCTGATGATGAAGCTCCTGGGTTAGAGCCTCTCCTAAGTTGTTCAATCAGATCACTATCAAGGTTGGCCTCTGTCAAGATATCAAAATCCTTAGGATCAAGAAGGGCATCATCATTTGCAATCCACTCAGAATCTGGATCGAGCTTCATCATCCATACTAGATCAGACATGAATCTGTTTTTCTGATACTATCAAAACATAAAGTTAACAAAAAGAAGAAATAAAGGGTGGCAAAAGCTTATAGGACCACCCAACACCATTTACTTGCATACCTCCCAACAACAATTGGGGTTCACTGACATGGTCATTGCCAGTTTTGATGTTGGGGATTCCCTCTGAAATGATGTTGCCTCTAGTTTTAGTACTAAACATTATTTAGATCATTTAGTAGGTTTTGATTTTGAAGATGTTTAGACAATGAATGTCTAATGCCACTTTAGATGTTTTAGAAGTTTCAAATGTCATGATTCATAAACATTGATGAATATGTCCTTTTAGTATTTTTCTATGCAATTAACTTGTTGCATATGGTTTGATTTTCTGATTATTCTCAGTGACATGTTTTTAGATGCTTTAACCTCAATACCTTTGTTTAAGTCCTGTAAAAACTTATGTGAACCTTCCTTCTTCATGAACCCACCAAACTTTCAAACATGAGAACTATGTTGCGGACACAAATGCAACTATTTTAAATTCACAGAATGCATGATTATAAGATATTAAACTATGTAACATCTGATTGGTTTTAAATATGTAATTACAGATGCTACTAGGCCAAATTATATCTTCAAAAAGGTTAATATTCTGACGTTATATGAATATCCTCACCTTAATTTGAACACCAAGATATAACTCCGAAATTTATGTGTGGAAAATCTGAGGAATGTGTGATATGGTACTTCTGGGAAAAGCATTTTGTAACATATAAGGAACATGGAATGCAATTTATGACTTTCAATATGTCTAGTTATTGGTAACTCTACAACATTTATAATGTTCAAGGGCAAATATATTGTGGGATCAATGATTCAGTAGTATTTTAAAGATAATAGTCTTTGATCAGAGAGTTGTCCAAGACTACATTATAGGATTAAAAAATTTGAACTTACAATGTAAGAGGAGAATTTGTTGTGTGTTTGATCAAGACAAAGAACACAGATTCTAGACCACTCTAAAATTTACTTAGAACATTTGAAAACTTATTTGGACAAGAGGAACTTACGTTGGTCATCCACATTTTTCAAAAGGAGGATGGTCGTAAATGGCAATAGACCATTCTCTTAAAAAGAGATCGCAATTATAAAGCAACATTCAAGCAAATGCAATTGGTAGGTTAAAGCTAGACTCCACGACTTTTGCCAACATCCTTCTTGTCTGTGCGAAAATGGGAGCTTTGGAGCAGGGTATAAACATCCATCAAAGCATAAATGATAGAGGTATAGACAATAGGATATGCACGGGGAAAAAAACCCTTCACTGTCGTCGTGCGAAGTTGTTGCAACATCGGAAGAAGGAAGAAAAACAAAAAACAATGCAAAATGCACGAGTAATAAACCCTACCAATAACAAAATTTGTCAAAACCACGTATTGTTTGCGATTTAGTTGGGATTAAATGTGAACAATTGGCAAAAAAGGGTCAATTATTTTTATGCAAAATCACATTTTTCAGGGAAATTGGGGATTTTTAAAGTTTTGTGATTAATCGTGATTTTCCCAATTGTTTGCTTTTATGGTATGTCTTAGTAGACAATTATAAAATAATGATGAGCAAAGAAATAGAACTTGTGACAAGGTATACTAATGGAAAAGGAAATTGCTATTTAAATTAGTTATTTTTTTTGTAATCGAGGGTCCTTTGGTACTTAGAATTTCAAAATGAATATACTTTTTGAGCCCCTTTGACCTACTTTTTATCATCTGTGGACATTAATATTCTTTCTTTCTTGTGATTGAATAGGGAGTAATAAGTGTTTGGCAAACATGGCAATCATATATTTTTTTTGGTTTGGTCTAACAATAACAATGAACTTAGAGCCTTTTCAATACCAACTGAAATGTACTCTTTGTAATGAGTCCTATTTATCAATGATGAGTGGATAGCTCAAAAAGCAAGTTGGTGAAACAATTTTAGATGAAAAGTGCAAATATCAAATACTACATCAGGCTGCATGTGATTGCAAACTAGCTTAGATCCATAGAAATACAAGCCTGAAATGAGGTGATAGGTGCACTCCGTATTTTTGAATGTTCAAAATGATGTATGTTCAGAAGAACCACTCAGCAGATCATATCATTGGAGATAAGGATGAAGGTGTGCAGACAAGGAAAAGGCTTGCTAAGACACATGAGCAAGTAAATTTGTGTTTGTTATCAAAAGTTGAACCTAAAACCTTTGCTAATGCTAGCAAAGATGATGGATGGATAAAGGCAATGGAAGAAGAATTGGATCAGATTGAGAAGAATTAGACATGGGAATTGATTCCCAGACCAGCCAATAAGAATGTTATACGAACAAAGTGGGTGTTCCGAAACACGCTGAATGAAGAAGGCGAAGTTGTAAGGTGAAGCTGAAACTACTAGAAGTGCACCTATTGATGCATTTGGATCCGTTGATATTGCTCTAAGCTAGTGCAAATTCATTTTAGGATCTAAGGGCTTCATAATTAATATTGTTTTAACCTGGTAGACATGACTTTTCCACAGCCTATGAAGATGAGTTAGTGTGCTTTTGGAAATAACTGTGTAAGTTTTTTTGCATCAATGTTTTAGATCACACTGAGTCATTGATCATCAGGATGAGGAAAAGAAATGCATGGATTGAAGACTAGGCTAACTAAATGCTTGGTGAGGGCAAGAGGAAGTATAGAGAGTGTGGGAAACGACAAGCTCAAGAGTAGAGAAAGGAAGACAACAAATTATTAAAAAAGAAACCACAATCAATGAGCAACGTCAAGGTGACCCATGAATTAGAGCTACAACTAATATTATGGAAACTAATAATGTTCAAATATAATATTAATAAAGGAGTTGATAATATTAGTAAAATTGAAGTCAATATAACTATTATATCTAGTTTTAGTATTAAAAACATTAATATAATGTTAATACTAATAAAAATATATATTTTTATTAATTTGAGAGGGTTCTATTGGGCCTCTCCCTCGTAATACTTTGAAAAATAAAGAAAAAATTATATATTGGTCATACCGTCCAAAATCACAAAAAACAAAAGTTCAACATCTAAGGCTCTAAGAATTAGGGTAAGCAGCAAAAAATTGACTAGTAGCATCTAACTAAGCAAAATGGTCAACAACAAGAGCATGCACAACCCAAACCTGAGAAAACAAAAAAAGACAAGGGCCTACAACACTTAAGTTACCCCACAACCACCTAGCCCATGCTTTAGGCCACTAGCGACACCACTCGATCTGACCACCTCCTCCCAAACCATTGTCGCCTCAAATTTATGCATAGGGACTCTACCACCTCCTCCATGCACTAGGATGGGAAAATAAGCCACTTGGATTAATTCCACTCCTTGAGCAACATGTTCTTGAACTCTATTGTCAATAGATGACCAATGTAAAAGCACCAGTTACCTCTAAAGTCTTGCACGTATGGGAGGCTGAGTGATGCTTCACAACCATGTAGAGATCCATAGAAAAAGATTTCAAATCTTGTAGCATGTGATAAACAACAAACAAATCTTTATTCTAGATCTTAAGGTCTCCCACTATTGTTGGCACATCAAAACCACTCAGAGTAGAAACACATTCCACATATCCTTCCTTAGCAAAACCACCATCACATGGAGGGGAAAGAAGCAAGAAATGGAGAACCCATTTCCTCACCTTTGGAGGGGGCACAATTGGTTCCATCTTAGACACAAAATAAAAAACAATTGTCACGTGAGAACACAACACACCATCATCCTCTAAACCCTTAGGTCTGAGAATGCCCTTAACAAGATAAAGGGAGATGGGTGGACAGAAACGCTGGGCGCAAGAGCACAATGAAACTCCTTTAGAAAACACGTTCCTTCCTTAGAAAGCATGATGACAGAGGCACAAAGCCGAAAGTGTTAAGCAACAAGCAAACCAGATACAGATTGGAACAAAGGCGGAATAAAGAAAAACGTGTCTGCCAGAGAAATTACTGTTGGAATCCTTAAAGATTCGTTGCCGCTTGTAGAACTCTTAAAATGGCGATCAAAACGCGATTTTCGCGTCAAACACAGAGACTTTCAGAAAAAAGAATGGCGACCATAGGCACGAAAACGTTGCTCCAAAAAACTCACGACCCTTAAAAACGATTTTTCAAATTGAAAGCTTGGTGTCCAGACATGAACATGAGCAGAGACAAGGAAGGGGTTCGTATGTTGCTGTCCATACGTCGTACGAAATTTACAGAGTGCCCGAAAAAAAATTCCCGTTCTTACTGCTCTGATACCATGTTACGGATGTTTACAGAATAATATACAAATATTATTGAATAGAATTGATTTACAAAGATGAGTGAACGCTCTTTAAATAGAGGATACAGAGTCTGAAAAAAGACAAAAGGACGGAGTCTAAAAATAGACTTAAAGCAGAAAAGAAAGGAAGAAACTAAACATAGAAAACAACTAATCAAGGCAAAGATTGACTAATAACCAAATATTATCTTAATAGATTGTGGGCACCTACAGATGGAGTGCAACCAATTGTCCACAACACAACACCACACTTGGAAGCCTCAATAGACCAAACACTTTGCAAACAAAAAGTACCAACCCAACATGACAGGACAAAGGCTAATGTAACACCAAGCGGTAGCTCCATTGATAATAAATACCCTTCAAAATATGCACTCATGAGAGAGTGATGAAAGAAACATGCAACTAAGCTCACACATATTGTCAGCACCCTTCAAAAATATGCACTCATGAGAGAGTGATGAAAGAAACATGCAACTAAGTTCACACACATTGCCACTACCTTGAAAATAATTAAACATGAATCGTCATAGGAGTCGACTCTAGATTCAAAAAGGTCACCACACAAAGGAAGCAATAAAGACGGGGACGCTGTCATGGAGAAGAGAAAAGGCCTAGGGCATAAATTCCTGAAAACAAAGGAACCTCCTAGGGAGGTCTCTTGTCATAAAGAAATTTGGCCAAACTAGATTAGGAATTTGAACATTTACTAAAATAGTAAAAAGCACTAAACGGAAAGTGCTCCATACTTGCATTGGCCAAATTTTTTTCCACATGATTACATTCCTGAAAGGAATGGGTATAAAAATTGTTGTGCAACTTTTGCAAACCTCCATAGCCTCATCAATAAAGCCACACAACATCTAGTTTAGGTAATCCATTTTGCTAAGGCCTTGAATGACCATAGACAAATCGTCTAAAAAATGAGCTTCTTACAACCCAAGACAAAAGCAATAGAAAGGCTTGCCACCACTTCCTCTCATTTTGCTTCATTATTTGATTTTGGCCCGTAGAAAAAGGAGCCACCTTTCATGAATCTGCTTAGAGAATCTTTAATCACCTTCCCCGCCCTAGTTAGACAAGGGTTTCCTCTTGAGGTTCCATCAAAATTTAATTTAAAAAAACCATTAGGACACACATCCAAGTTGCTTGTATTTTTGTGATAATTTAGTTGTGGGTTCTATAGGGGCCCACACCTAAAGAGAAAATGCTTACATAAAGGCTTTTAGTATTGAGGTTCCATCAAAATTTAATTTAAAAAACCATTAGGACACATACAAGTTGCTTGTATTTTTTTGATAATTTAGTTGTGGGTTCTATAGGGGCCCACACCTAAAGAGAAAATGCTTACATAAAGGCTTTTAGTATTATCAATCTTCAATAAAATAGTATTATTAGAATAGTATCATAGTAAAATATTGATAATATTTTTTTGATTTGTGAAATATTGATACTATTAATATAACATTAATAAATAATAATATAAATATAATGATAATGTAATATTGATAATACGATACTAATAATGTTATTATTAACAAAAGTTGTTAGTAATGTAGATAGAAAAAATAAACATTAATGATATAGATAAAGAGAAAACAACATTTTTTTAAATGAAAATAACAATCTAAATCAAATTAGTAAAGAAGATAACAAAGATAGGCACAAAGAGGAATATAAGGCAAACATAAATGTCAAATAGAAGAGGCAATGAGGCAGGCTTCAAATGTTCCTTCAGACCACATATCAGTGTGAGAAGTCTCATACCTTCCACCAAAGATTGTTGAGAACTCCTTCATAACTTGGGGTTTTTTAAGATTAATGCTTGTGTGGAACTCCTTACATTGGAGAAATGGGTCACACCATCAACATGAGGATTAAAGAGCATAGTGAGGCAACTAACATTGAACATGATTGCATTGGAAAATCCACCCATGTCGAACATTTGTCCTACTCAAAGCACTACCTACATGTAGAGGCCCCTCAAGTCTTGGCTAATGAAGAAAACTTTTTTGAGAGAAAGTTGAAGGAGGTGGTAGAAATCAGCAATCAGCCATGTAACCTTAATTGGGATGATGTTAGAATTTGAGCTTCTCTTGGAAACCTATGCTAGCCGCTCTTAGAAATAGCCACGTTAACCCTACTTGATTCCCCCGTTCTTTTTGCTCCTCTCCTTGTGCTGGCCAACTCTCACCTTCTTGCCTTTATTTTCCATCTCTTTCTTCCTTCATGACACCCCTTCACTATTAGATCCAAAAATAGAGATTGCTTGAGACCTACATTGCCCAAAAAGTTGGCTACTTGATTACATCTCTGAAAGCAATGGGTATAAAAAATGTTGTGAAAACCTTTGCAAAGATCTAGTGCCTCATCCAGAAGATCACACAACTTCTAGTTCGGGTAATTCATATTGCGAAGGTCCTGAATCACTATAGACAAATAGCCCTAAAAATGAGCTTCATACAACCCAAGGTAGAAGCCATAGAAAGGCTTATCACCACTGCTTCCCATTCTGCTTCATTCTTTGATTTTGGCCCCAAGAAAAAAGAGCCACCATTCACAAATTGGCCTAGAGAATCTCTAGTCACACGCCACCCCCATCTAGACTAGGATTTCATCTCGAGGCTCCATCAAAATTCAACTTAAGAAACCATTAGGAGGGCAGATCCAAGTTACTTCTGTTTCGTTGATATTTTAGTTGTGGCTTTTATGAGGGACCCATGCCCAAAGAGAAATTGCTTAGATAAAGGTTAAAAGCCTTCAAAACCTAAATACATAACTAAAAAAGCAAACCGCTAAGTGGCCACAACAGGAGAGGCCATACTAGATATTTCGACATAGCAAACTGCACAAAACCAAGGAGACTGCCATCACCTTTCTGATTACATAGGGTCTGGAAATGCATTTGCTTCACCCTACTCAAAGACTGATATGCCTAGCTCTACATAGGCTTTCCTTACTGCCCTCTTGATCCCACTCTTTGATAAGCCGAAAGAGTGAAGAGTCTGGACATTGCTAGGCAGCCATTCCTTAGCGTTACTTGCATATTATCCACATAGAGCTCCAGATCTTGACAATAAAATGCAACATCATTGAGCCGATTAAACTTTGATACCTGACTTGCAAAAAACACCTGCTTCGTCCTCCTCTTTAGAACTGATCTCAACCCATAAAATATCAGAATTTGGCATTACTGTGTGAAGAATTCATCATCTAACCATTGAATCTTCAACTCTCACTTCCAACTTGGAAGCAAAGTCCTTTGCAATTGATCCCTTAGTACGAAGCACTCATGTATTTCCTAGCTTGTCTTCGCCAAGAATCACCTTGATAAACTCCAAGATAGCATATCTATTGATATGAAAAGTGTGTTTAAGCCTTAAATCAAAAACTGATCCCCTATATGGTTGTATCTTGGCCCGCCATTCCTCTTTTCATCCTTCTAGATTGACATGCACCTTGCCAGTGCTTCCTCCTGCACACAAACTACAATGGGTAGAAACACGAAAAGCTTTCACAAAAGGTTTGAAGAGATAAAGATGCCTGTTGCTGAACTATATCAAGTTCTTGCACGAAAGAGGAATAGTGATCCTGCTATTGGTAATGGCATCAATGGTATGCGCGAGAATATGATAGACACATACTAGCGTCCTTCCAAGATTTTCCATGCCTTAAACAATTATGAACAATCAATTCAAGTGAGTGAAAGTTAGGGGAAGGTTGCAGATATGATGCAATGCTTCAATCTTTTGGAAGATTGAAATCTACCTTGCACTAGGATCCTCACTTAGATGAAAATTGTAATCGAACTACTTCAACATTCACAAGATGGTCCACGATGACATTACTTTCTCTATAAAAGCGTTTGTAACTCAAGTTATCAAAACTGTTTCCTATCAACTTCACTTCCTGTATAATGCTTTGCAGTTTTCACTTCTTCAAGCCCTTACTATTGCACCTAGAAATAATAACTTGAGAATCACCTTCTACTACAAGGTGTTTACAACCCAAAGGTTTGGTTAATTTAACCCTTTCAAGAAGCGCTAATGCTTTTGGAGCCTAGGAAAAAAAATCTTTCATTAACGAATGCTCCTCTATGGTTGTGCAAGATCACCACCACACTAATCATACCTAGGTTAATTTTTGATGCACCATCAAAATTCAATTTTAAGTAGCCTTCTTGAGAGAGCTTCCATATACTTTTTATCCTATTCATCTTGTTTCCAATTACTCCATTAACAGGGGCATCCAAGTTGCTTATTTTTTGGCATACTGTTTGTCTATTATCCCATGAACGGAGGGATACCATCGAAAACATTATTGATATATGGTATTGATAATTTCATATTAAAATATTGATAATATTAATATAACATTAATAATATAAATATAATAATGCAGTATTGATAATAAAATACTAATAATGGTATTATTTAACAAATAAAAGTCGAACAAAAGAGTTGGCCAGGTAGGTCTCAAATGTTCCTTGAAGCCACATATCACTATGAGAAGTCTCATCCCTTCCACTAAATATCCTCAAGAACTCCTTCATAACTTGAGGGTTTATAAGATTGAATAAGATTGAATACTTGTGTGGAAGTTCTTGCATTGCAGAAATGGGCCGCTCTTCTAGCACGAGGATTAAAGAGCATGGTACTGACATTAACGTGAATGCGCTGGAAAATCTACTCTTGCCAAACATTTGACCAACTCAAAACACCACATATGCTTAGAGCCACTCAAGTCTTGGCTAAAGAAAAAAAACTTTTTTAAGAGAAAGTTGGAGGAGGCAGTAGAAACCAGCAAACATCCACGTAACCTCAACTGGGATGGTAGTCGAAGGTTGAGCTTCTCTTGGCAACCTATGCTAACCACTCTCAGAAATAGTCACATGAACCCTACTTGAGTCCCTCTCTCTTGTTTTTATGAGAGTTGAAGAAGGTGGTAGAAATCTTCAAGCACTTGTGTAACCTCAACTAAGATGACAGTTGGAGTTTGAGTTTCTTTTGACAACCTATGCTAACCACTCTCAAAAATAGCCACACGAACCCTATTTGACTCCCCCTCTCGTTTTGTGCCTCTCCTTGTGCTGGCAGCTTTCACCTTCCTGCCTTTATTTTCCATCTTTCTATCCCTTAATGACCCTTCCTTCTCCCTTTCCCTCTCTTTCCTCCTACTGCCTTATTTTCCATCTCTTGTCTTTGTGTCTTCTCTTCTCGATCTACTAGTCTTTACCACCCTTTTCTTTGTTTCCCCTTTTTTCTTCAGCATTTTGCTTTGTACCTACCTTGTTACCTGTTCTATTTGACTTTTATTTCTGCCTTAATTTCCTCTTTGTGTCTATCTTTATTAATTTGATTTATATTATTAATTTTATTAATATTTTTATTTTTTTATTTTTTATTTTTTATTTTTTGATCAGTAAACGGCCGAGGCCTTGATTTTATTATATTAATTTTCAATAAATTTACATTTTTTCTCCGTTCAAGGGGGCATTGGTAGGAAAGAACGGGGAAGAAAACCTCCAGTCTGGCCCGGGACATGAGTCCAGAAAATATTAGCAAGTACAGAATTCCTACAAGCGTAGGTTTACAAACTCCCTTTGATGGAGACGAGAAGGGCATTCCCTTTCTAATACAAGTTAATGGAGGCATACGTCCATGATTCAGAACATGGCTTTTATTATACTTTGATTACATCGCTCTTATATATCGAGCTGATGGGCATACCCATCTTTTACAATACATAAATACTTATCAATGTTTCGTATTCTAATTCCTTATCTTTTGTAAATAATGTATCTTGTTTTTCTTTCAACTGTCCTTTTGTGTGGTCGTGCCATTGCTTTCTCTTGCCATTGCCTTTTATGTCTTGCCCTCGCATTAATGTGTTTTCAAGCCTTCTGGTGTTTGTTTCTACTTTTATGAGCTGTTATACTTTCCTTGTAAACCTGCAAAATAGGATAGCATCCCACCACCTCTATTTTTCTAGCTAAATTTTTATGATTCTGTCTATATTAATTCAATGTGCCAGTCCAAGTAAAGAGTTAACTATACTATGATGCTACAAGTATTGACATTTGTGTTAGTAGCCATATTGCAATCAAAACCATTACCACTTTTTACATATTCATTTTCATCATAGACTGATTATTGCTGTTATAACATCATCTTCATTTTATATTCATATGAATACACACTTTTTTGTTCCTGCAAGATAATAATCTACTACACCAACTCTGCTCACCACACGGTTATAAATAATTCTGAATTATTTCATATTCACCTTATTCATATTCATCTTATATTGCATAAAAAGTACTAAACATTAGATATTCATATTGAGAAGTTACTAACATATGTATTTATTTAGCTACTCTCAAATCTTTGGTGACTATACTTTATAGAGGTAGTTTTATTCAGCAAGACACGCATAGTAATTAACAGGTAGAAGCTTAGTGACACACTGCTAACTATTCAATTATTCCAAATTCCAGATAACCTAACATATTCACAAGCAATCTCAAATTGCACCTACTGATGTTTTAAAGACATCTACTTTTACTTCTTACTGAGAAATGATAACCTTTAGTGCTGTGAGATGCCAAAATGTTTGTCTTGTCACGGATTCCCGAAGGCCAAGTCATCATTCCGGCTCGGAATGACTATGGTGTGGGGGACTTTGACAAGGCAATATCCTATGAGGGTGTTCATATTCCTAGTTTTTATATTGGCTAAAAAGAAATCCAAATGCCACTAGATATGCAGATGAGAAAGGGGGGATTTTGTTGCTTTTTAGGGTAAATTATTGGTGCTGGAGCATAGTACTCAGGGAATTTAAGGCTAACTCTAAATCTCTGGCTTCCTTAGAGATGGCTTCAAGAGGGTCAGATGGAGCAAAATCAAGCTAAACTAGGATTAGAAGGTGAAAGCTTAATTTCTTACGATTCTTCCGACTTAAATAACCTGTGAGCACTGTTGCACCATTTTTTGGAGATGGAGTCATTCGCAAGTGATTCATACCTGAGCATGATCTTTATCTAGAGAGATTGGTCCTCATGAGTATGTGTGTGTACTTTTGTGAAGTAGAACTGTCTTCCCTCATCTTCAAGATCACAAGAATTAAGCTTTTGATCTTATTAGATTTGCTTCTTCTATATTCATAGCTAAATTTCGAGGAAATTTTTGAGCATAAATTAAAGGACTGGATGACACCTTAATCTATGTATATATGCTATTTATATATATGTCTATATATCTGCAATTTATATTATACTCACAAATGTATTTGCACTTGTTTACCTTTAAATTCGTATATAATCATTTACCGCTATACTTGATTTCCTATTATGAAATTGCTTTTCTTCACCTTCCGTGTACTTCTCTCACACATACATCAATTTCTTCGATTTCTTGCCCATTAGCTCCTAGGTTAGCTAATTTATCTGCGTCTGTATTGCCCTCCCGATAGATGTGATTCACTGTATAATCTCCTATATCTTCAAGAGTTTCCATTATTTGTTCTATAGCACTATTTAGTTTCCAATTCAGTGTTCTACCCTGTCTTATTGCATTTATTATTATAGATGAGTCTCCTTCAATCGCTATTCTTTTAAGCTTCCATTTTTTGCACCATGCCAAACCTATTCTTATAGCTTCTATTTCAGCTTCATTGTTTGTCTTTATTCCTATAGGTTTTGCTATCCTTCCTAATAGCTTTCCTTCCGCATTATGTAGACATATTCCAATTCCCGCCACCCCCGGGTTTCCCCTGGCTGCCCCGTCAAAGTTCAACTTAATCCACCCTTGCTCCGGTGGTTTCCATTTACAGTTTGCCCTTAATAAGGATTTATTGTCAATGCTAGGACCAATCCAGGGTGGAACTTTCAAACCATACCACTTTTTCCTCTGGTTGTTGTCTTCTAATGAGAATTCCATCCTAGATTGCCCCAGCATATTTCTATTATTTGTAATTTCTACTATATTTGCCTCTAATTTGTTCAAAAATCTCTCAATGTTCATCTTTTTATCTTGAAAAATTCTACGGTTCCTTTCCTTCCATAATTCCCATATTAATAGAGATGGGATTATGTATCTCATTTTACTGTATAAGTCCTCTTTACATGACCTTTGCCAAGAATTAAATACTTCCGTGATATCATTTTGAAGAGTAGTCTTCAGATCTAATTCCTCCAGTACCCAAAGCCAGCATTTATTAGCAAACTCACAATTTAACAAAATATGATTAATCGTTTCACTTTCCTTCTCACATAGGGCACATCTGGAAGGACCATGGTACCCTATTTTTTCAAACCATTCAGCAGTGAGAATCCTTTTCTGTAGTGCAGCCCATGAGAATAGACCTGCCTTAGGAAGACAGTTTCTGTTCCAACATAGATCAATGGGAAGACCGGTGGAAGGGTTATCCATCCCTGAAATAACTCTGAAACCTTCTTTCGAATTATATACACCACTCTTTGAGGCAGCCCATATGATTATGTCCTCCCCAGAACGTGGATTGAAGTTCCGTTCTTGTAAAGCTTTGTTTAGTTTTACTTGGAAATGGAGGGGAAGTCTGAATTCTTCTAGAGAATTCCCTGCCCAGCTGCTTCCCACACTATTATTAATTTGTGAAAAATAGTCTTTAACCCGCTCACCCTTACTTTGTTTGATCAGTTCAATTAGCTGATCATTCCCAAGAATTTCCCTAAGGGCAGGTTTTCCACCCCATGAGTCATCCCAGAATAAAGCCTTATCCCCGCTTTTCACATCCCAAGAAAGGGACTCTAGTACTATATCTTTACACTCTTTTATGAAGTTCCATATGCGTGAGCCCGTCGGATAGTTATCAGAACGGCATACACTTTCCTCATCTTCTCCTAGTAAGTATTTATATCTTAGAATTTTAACCCATTTTGCCTTTGGATTTTTAATCATTCTCCATACTAATTTCGCCCCCAAGGCCTTGTTTTGTAGCGTAAGGTCTTTAATTCCCAGACCTCCTTCTTTTGGCTTACAAATCTTATTCCATGCAATTAAAGCTAGTTTTGATTTTTCCTCCGACCCTTGCCAGAAAAAACTTCTTAATTTTCGTGCTATCTCCTTATTGATACCTGCCGGGATTTTCATGCTCATCATCTAATAAATAGGAACGGCAGAGAGGACTGACCTGATCATAACTGCCCTTCCTGCATTTGATAACCATTTTCCTTTCCATTGATCTAGTTTCTTGGAGATATTTTGTATTGTATTTTCCCATAGGTGATTTGATTTGACCCCCTTATCCTGAGGTAAACCTAAATATTTACACGGAAAGAATCCTTCTTTGAAGTTTAGTATTCGTTTAATCTCATTCTTTCGTCTCTCTTCAGTATTGATGAAAAATATTTCTGATTTTTCCTCATTTATACACTGTCCAGAAGCATTAGCATAAGTGCTTAGGATTTCTTTGAAAGCTTGAGCTTCTTCTAAAAGTGCCTTTCCAAAAAAGAGATTATCATCAACATATTGTTGATGAGTAGTTGCCTCGACTCCCGAAGTAATCTTGATTCCTTTTACCTTATTTTCTTCTTGAAGTTTCTTAATTGCTCTCCCCAAAGCTTCCGCCATAATAATGTACAAAAAAGGTGATAACGGATCACCCTGCCTCAAACCTTGAGAACATTTAAAAAAGCCTTCAGGGGACCCATTCACCATGATTGAGAAGTGAGGGGTGGAGATGCATTCAAAAATCATATTGATCCATTGTTTTGAGAATCCAAAAGCTTCCATACATTTACACAAAAATCTCCAATCCACTTTATCAAAAGCCTTACTGATGTCTAACTTAATCAACATACTCGGGTCCTTATTATTTGTTACTGAATGTATAGCCTCATGAGCAATAATCACTCCATCCAGAATTGACCTATTAGGGACAAATCCAGTTTGTTCTTCAGATATAATTAATGGGAGAAGTTGTTTCATTCTGCCTGCCAAAGCTTTTGAGAATATTTTATACAAAGTGTTGCATAGGGAGATAGGTCTGTACTCGTTAAAGTTCTCTGCATTGACCTTTTTGGGAATAAGAGCAATGAATGTGTTATTCAGCTCTTTAAGAATATGTCCTGAGTTTCTCATTCCCTCTAGAGCATCAGTAATTTCCTTGCCCATAAATGACCAACACTTTTGAAAGAAAAATGTTGGGAATCCATCAGGACCAGGGGATGATTTATCCGGGTTCATTTCTTTTAGAACCTCGAGAATTTCATCTTCCGTAAATGCGGCATTTAGGAAGTTATTCTGAAGCGGGGTTATTATACGAGGGATGTTTCTTAAAAGCTTGGCCTGGTCCAACATATCCACACTCCCTAAGTTATTCAGAGAGTTTTCAAAGAAAGAGACTGCTGAATCTGCAATTTCTTTGGGATCCTCTATTATATTTCCATTTCTATCTTTGATTTTGGAAATCTTATTTAAATTCCTTCTAGCTCTGACGCTATTGTGACAAAATTTCGTGTTTCGGTCCCCTTCCCTGAGCCATGTCTCTCTCGCTCTTTGCCCCCAGAAGGCGCTAATTTGTGAAAGAGAATCATAGTATTTACATAATAGTTCTTGCTCTATGGTATCGTCTGAAATCTGTTTTCCATCTTCAATAATCTCCTTATTCACATTTTCCATCTCTTTTTCTATAAGGTCTCTTTTCACAAATATATCCCCAATAGTGTTTTTACTCCATTGAGACAGATTTCTTTTTATTAATTTTAGTTTCCTTATGACTTTATATATCTTGGAACCTTCAAACCTTGCCTCTGTCCACCATTTTTTAATTAGATCCAAACATTCCTCATTAAGTAACCACATTTTTTCAAATCTAAACGGGATTTTTTTATTTCTGATTGGTTCTGAAATTACTAGTTCTATAGGAAAGTGGTCGGAACCGGCAATGGGTAGGACCTCATTAGTAAGATTAAAGTCAAAGTTCCTCAGCTCCCCTATAAAGAAGAACCTGTCCAATTTTTCGACTATTAATTCTGTGTCTTTACGTTTGTTAGTCCAGGTGTATTTCCCTCGGTCTGATTCAATTTCCGAAGCCCCTAAAATATTTATCCATTCCTGGAATTCTAAAGTAGTTTTTGATATGTGTTTTGTCCCACCCTGTTTATCTCCCAAGGATAGAATAGCATTAAAATCTCCTCCTAGTATAAATGTTTCGTTCAGGAAGCTCTCAATATAATCCTTAATCTCCTTCCATACAGTTCTCTTTTCATGTAGGAATTTAGGAGCGTACATGTTTATTAGATTAAATTTTAAATCTGACTTTAAACTTTTGATTTGACCTCCCATCCAATTTTTATGTTTTTCATGAATATTGAAAACTATTTCTCTTGGATCCCAAATAAAAGCAATTCCACCCGAAGTGCCTTCTGCCTCATAACCTATTAATTCTCTTATTCCTATACTCTTTTTTATATTCTCATATCCTTCATTAGAAAGTTTAGTTTCTTGTATCATAGCCATGTTTGGTTTAATTTTCGCTAATTGCCTTATCACAAGGCGTCGTTTGTTAGGGGCATTTAAACCCCTAACATTCCAACTAATGATCTTCATGAGGACTTGGGAAGGACCTTCCCCTTCCCAGAGTATAGAATATCGGTAATTTTAACCTGACCTGGTGCCATTCCTTCCTTTGCTCTTAATTCAGCAAGGGATTTTCTTCCTCTTGGTTTGACTAGTTTCCCCGTATCAGCTTCTAACCTGCCCTTAATTGATTTTCCTAAACCTAAAGTTTCTGTATTGTTCCTAACAGTGTTCTCTTTGTTTTCCTCACAGAGTTCTTCATTCGATAGCGAACATAATATTCCTGTTATTATATCATTACTCCTAGAATCCTCCATAATAGAGGCAGGGTCTAATCCTAAAAAGTCTAGCAGTGGGCCTTGGTCAATGGTCTCCACTAAGGGGGATTTTTCCATTCCTTCTTTTTGCATTTCTTTTGTCTGATGGCATGATTCGGAGGGGATGTGTTTCGAGTTTTTTTCAATATTAGGAATATCTGCAATCTCTTTTTGGATTCCTTCATTAACATTCATAGTTCTTAACTCCACTGCGGATTTCCTCCCCCTCTTCTTTTTAATTCTATTGATATTAGGGGTGCTCAGACTTCCTCTTTTCATTGTTATACCTAACTGCCTGTCTTCGTTAGTGATAACAAAGAGGCCTTCTATGGAGTCCTTAACTGATGAAAGATTGTTGCCGGGTTTGATTCCCTCAATGGTTGTTCCCATGCCTAATTGTCTATCATTATTGAATTCTTCTAGGCAAATTCTGATCTCTTCCTCTTTTTGATTTCTTGTATTATTTATATCTTCTTTCCTAACATATTTTTATTAGTTCTCTTTACCTATATCATAAATGTATTATTGTTTCTATCTATATTATTAGCACCTTAAGTTAATAATAGTATTATTAGTAATTTATTGTCAATATTACATAATTATTGTAATATTATATTTATATTATTAATGCTATATAGTGTTTCTCTGAGTTTCTGGGATGGGGATGGGGATGGGGATGTGGGCATGGGGTTTGGGACGGCAAAATTTTTCCTGGCTCTTGGGGACAGCAGGGGACAGCTATACACGCACACACACACACACACACCATAATTTACATGAAATGCATAAAATTAAATAATAATTACAGAATTGAGAACACTCTACGCAACTGATAATTGATAAGTTATAACAATTAAACAATGTCAATTGTTAAATCACAAATGTTAATTTAAAACCCTTTTGCATTGTCAAAATATTTGACAAACTCTGACATGTGATAGATTCCAAATCGTTCTTGTGAAATGGACCTTAAATTGATGATCTAGGTTGAAATTAGAGTTGGGGTTGGCAAAGATACAAGTCCCATGTCCTTGGGACATCAGGGTGCCCCAAGATGTCATAGGGATGTCGGAGACACTAGGGTGTCGCCCCTATGGGGATGCCACTAGGAGACATCCCCCATCCAAAAAAGAAGGGGAGGGGTGGGACATTTTGTCCTTGTGCTCCATCCCTAGAATGACATAAAAAACCCTAGGGATGTGTCCCCCAGGAACATTGATGTTATATTGATATTATCAATATCATATCAATTTTGTGATATTATTTTAATAATACTATTATTTTTAATATTATCAATATCATAGCAATATTCAATATGATATCATTTTTATAAAAATAAATGATTTATTAATAAAAAACAAAGATTACATAGGATACAATCCCAACCAACTTGGGTGGTATAGATAGACAGTTAAATAAAGATCAAAAGGATGGGTATATAGTGATTTGTTGACCAAGCACACAACCAAGATCAGCCGTCATCATTTTCCAGATTTTTTTGACTTTGACTGAAGAGTCCAAGGTGGATTGCTTGCCAACAGCTATGTTGTCTGAAGCCTCTTTTGTTTTGACTCTATTCTTTTTCGTTTTTTTCCCTTCGAGACTAATGGCCAGGGAGGCCAAGGTGTCTTCCTCTTCAGTGACTAATCCAGCAACAGTGTCCTTTGCTAACCATATTGCATTCTCAACACTCTCCACATCAAGTGATGGTGTTGGATCTTCTTCAGGAATATTTTTTCTGTTCATGTGATGGTACCACCTTAGGAGCTATTTCTTCATCATTTGCATTATCTGTAGGATCCAAATCCAGAGGCTATTTTGTTATAGTGAATGGTAAAACTCAAAGATTAGAATGCTATCTGGTGTTTATAGTGAATGCCGTTCTCCATTTGGCCTTGGGTACTTTTCACTATTGTAGGCAGTATTCAAAAAGGTGTAATTTGCATTTACCCTCCTCGTTATTGGTGTTTCTCGATTTAGATTCAAATTATTTTCATAACAGTTGTTCTCTTAGTATGACCCTGGCTAGTGTGATTATTGTTACGCCTTACTGGTGTTTACCTGTAGTGGTAGTCTATACCTTTAATCAATAACTCAAAAAAGGAGAGCCCATCATCAAGCATCTAGCTCGGTTGTAAATCAGCTTACCAACAGGCTGTAGCTCCGGGTTCAACTTCATTCAAGCTTGTCCAAGGAGTCAGGTCCTCAGAATCACAGCCAGAAATGGAGTTTGGACAATGACTAGTATCCTAAGGAAACTGTGGCTTGGGGAGGATAGGGTGCTGGAAGTGGCATCTCACATTATGAATTTAAGGAAGCTGTGGCTTTGGGTTGGTGGAGGTGGTGGTGAAAGTGGTAATCTAGAATTTGAAAGAGAAATAGGAAAAGAAATAAAAGTCTGACATAAAGTGGCAAAGTAGCTCAGTGGTAAAGTGGCTCTGGCAGGGAGCAAGTCCTGGGTTCAAATTCTAGCTTTTGTTCTAATCTACAAATTTCCCAAGATTTTTCTTTTTTCCCCACTTTACTTTCTGAGCTTTCTCTGTGGACTGTACCACACTGAGCACTTGTCTCTTATGGCTTCCATATGTTTGATTTAGTGTCTAGGCAGTTGGATTCAACACTCTTCATGTCTTGAATCTAACCTTAGTGATGATAGGATTCTAAACTAATCGTCGTATTTACCTTTTAGCAAGCAAGGTTGCCTTAGGTATGATTTAATAATATGCATCTGCAGATTGTACTTTTGGGCCAATCTATTTCTTGTTTCCTTAAGATTTGCATTAATTATTAAAGTATACATGTTAGTAATTTCGGATCAGTATCTTATAGATTTATAGTTTTCCAGATTAGTGTTCAAATTCTAGGTTCTATATCGTTTTTATAGGTTTTTCTTTTTAGCCAAAATTTTCACCATTATGGCTGTTCATGTGTAGATGGTTAGCTAAGATAAAGTCACTTTACTAAAATTTCAGCATGACATATCTTTTCTTGTGCTATTTCCTACAACTTCCACTTTAGTTTTATAGGGATTTACTATGTAAATTTGAGAGGCATGTTAATGTATTTTTCATTAATGCCAGGACTTGTGAATGCGGTTCCAGCAGAGTCACAGGATTTAACCAGGCTTCCTGGAACAAATGCTAAGGTTTGTGCTTGCAAATTGATATTTTTGCCATGTCTTAATTATGGTTACATGTTCTAATTTATTTCAAAAGTACTTCTTTATAGATGATATGCACCATATTTATTATAATAGGTTTGATCAACATGCAGTGTAATGTAAGTCATTGTAAAGCAGTCTTTTTAAAGCATATGATTGCAAATAGGAGACTACAGCTGAAATTGGTTTATGAGAAATTGAATTATTTACTACTTATATCCAGCTTAGTTTGAGATCTGGTTGGGTTCTATGGTCAAAATATATTTATTGTGTTTGAATCTTTATTCAATTCAGAGCTTTAGTTAGAAATTATTAAATTCTTATATTGGATAATCCTAAAGTTGCTAAGGTTTTGATCTAAGTGGCCTCTGATCTTAGGATGAAAGTACTAGGTTGATAAATTCCACAAACTTGAACAATACCCAAGAGATTAACTTTGAAGAGCAAATGAGGCCCACCATCAGCACTGATTTGTTTCAAGGTCTTTGATTTTTTTGATAATTTACAGGGGTTCTATGGGGGCCCCATTACAAAGAAAACTAAACAGGAAAAAGCTGATACATCAAGCATCTACACTATCATAGGGAGGACAGAAGCCTCAAAAGGATACACATAACACTACCAGTGGCATACAGAACAACAGCAGCCACCATAACCAAAACAAGGTCGAAGACAAAAGATGTGAAACCCAAAACCACATTGAGCTAGAAAGAACAACAGACAGCTACACAAAAACCAGAGCATAAAACTTTAAGATTTAGTGGCACCCGTTTTACCCACACCCTACTCAATTTCAAGGTCTTTGTTAGTATGGTGGTCTGGGTTTATATGGATGATGATAAGTAATTATATCCTCATTTTATAACAAAGCATTGTTTTTTTCATTTGTCTTCCTTTATGATAATACCACAATCAAAAATATTTGTCATCACAAAAAGTGATCATCTGAACATTTAAATTGATAAAATCAGGCTTTTGTTGGACAAGGAATTAGTAAAATTGCATTATTTGTTTAGAAAGCCAATGGAGAGTGAAACTAGTGTTTTCAATCTAAAAGTTTCTGAAACACTATAATATAAGGTAATTTGAAGAACCTTTGGAGATACTATAATATTTCAATTTATGAATAATATATAGGAAAAATAGCTACTAGTTCAATCAAGCATGAGTAACTTTGCTCTTGCAATAAGTCTTGCTTTATGATGCTGATGATATAACTATGGCCTAGGTTGCATGTAATGCACCCCTTCTGAGATTTTACTGATTTTTTTGTAATTTCTGATTTTTAAGCAAACAAATAACTGAAAACAGCAAACTACTTTTTCAAAAGAAACTGATTCAAACCCCAAATGAAAGTAGAAACTGAGATGCAACCCGCAATGCAATAAAAACACCAGATCTAAGCAGAATGATTAAGATGGCATCGATATTGACTGCTGTTACAAATCTGATTACATTCATTTGACTGGAAATAAGCCTTAGGGCTCACATACATGCAGATCCATGTCACAAACTATAACAGAACCTCTAATTGATTCTCTTCAAGAATGACTGCTGGAAATTAACAAATCGGAGTGCAATTGTCTGAAAACATGAAATCAGCAAGTATAGATGAACCTGGAAACACCATGTGACTTGTGCAACGTGCTGGGAGTGAATGATCAGATCTGAAATCCTCACAAAATCGCTCCAACAGACAATAGGAGATGCTGATATGAGGTATTGTGGTGGTGTAGGAGTGGTATGGCTGTCTTGGACTATACGGCCTGCATAAATAGAGGTGTACAACCTGATCAAGGCTGGAAATGACTGGTAAAATCCGCAAACACTGTGGTATGATCTGATCTGGTTCTCCACATAAATCGCCACTCCTAGAAGGGTACAAGACTCCAAATGGTACGACGTTGTGCTTGGGATTGTGTGGCTGTCCCTGTAAATGGTATGACGGCCAGAAAGGGGGAGAAACAGCAACAAGTCAATCAAGTACACTCCCAAAACTCTGCAATATAAATCTGACCTGTCTCCCAAGTGAACATTGCCTCCACAAATGATATTAAGTGAGCCCAAAAATGCTGATTTATTGATAAAACACTGTAGCGACACTGTAGCATCAATATGCAATCCTCAAAATGCTGAAGTCTTCATCAAATCATTGTAGCAACACTGTAACAAACTCCAAAACCCCCACAAATTAGCACAATTGTGCAAGGGTTTCCGTTCGTGATCCCAAATGTGGAATTCAAGAGGGTTTTTGTCCTCTCAAACCTTGAACAAACCAAGGGTTTTCGTTCTTGGATGCTCTAGATTGAACAAACTGTTCAAATAAAAAAATTGGATGAAAAAAGATAACTTGAATGATGATCAAATGAAAATAGGCGCCTCCTGGGTCCTAAATTTCCTTCCAAGTATTAAAAAATACTTTTTGATTTTTATTTTAAGTATTTAAAAATATTTTTAGTTTGGTACTAGTGTTTAAAAACACCTTTTATTTTAATTATAATAATATTATTAAGTCGTTCTTAAAATTAGAAATTATTGGGCCCAACTTAAATAATATTATTAATGATTTTAATTCGAAAAAGGAGACATGTTAATCCGCCCTTCCCAGAATTGCTTGACCATAAGCAATTGCAAATCGAAATGATGAATCATGTTGTAATGTCCATAGAGTCTAGATCTCCAATGTATAACTCATGTAATGTTATCACCTCTTCGAAAAGCAACTTGACCTCATGACTCATAATGTCATAAATGCAAACCTTAGGGAGGTTTGTGGTGCGTTGGATGATTATACCATTTCATCTTCAACTTGGATCAAGCAATGAAGGCAACCAAGTCTCCATATGATCCTCTTTGATGTGATGATGATTGAAAATATCCACAAACTCCCACAAGACCAAAGGCTGCCCTATGAATTTACCATCATGTTTTTGTTGTGCCATTCTGTTCTCAAAATGAGCACGATGATAACTCCCTCGAGTTCCAATAGATCTTACCATTGTATTGTAGGCTGAAACCCTCACGAGTTTGGACCAATCAGCTTGCATACAAGCTGGAGCAAAGTCGCAACAGCCATAATTCATTCGAAACCTCTTCCAAAACAGCAATACAATAATTGAAACGATGGTTTTTTGCAACTCCAATGGCTGAAATCCTTTACAAATAGCATGATATACGAAAAGTTTCCAAAAATCTGCAAACTGGTGGTTGAATATCACTGATTACAGTAGTCCAAAATCAGTAACACTAAAAATCAGTAGTGCAAAAATGGTACAGCAGCTGTAATATTGAAAATCCTTTGCAAAAATCAGCAGCACAGAAGCTGGAAACAACCATACAATGACTAAATATACTACAATAGTAGCAAAAAACTAAGAATTACTCAATTCTATGACTGAATACACTTGTATGGGTTCAAATGGTGCAATATAATAGCTGGGAATGATGATGATAACAAACCCAAAGCTGGACAATATGTGGACAGTCTTCGACATGTTTTTTGTGAAACATAGTCGCAAAATGTAAGCATTACTTCTTCCTCTTATACCTTGTTTGTATTCTTGTGAAAATGAATCTGAATTTGAGCTTCTTTCATCAAACTCAATGACATCCTCGAAGTGTCTTTGTGGTGGTGTCAACAACTTCCTCTATATGAAAGATGCCTTGAAACACTATCTCCTTTTCCTTGGACTGTGACCATGGCATGTTCAAAATTATGCTCATCTCTCTTAGATTGCTATCATAATGATTACCTTGTGTTCCAAAGATTCTTATCATGACACTCCAAGCTGTACCTTTTGACAAATGGCACCGATTAGATTGTATGTGAGCTGGAAAATCGCTGTAACAGTCATATATTTTCTGGAATTTCCTCCCCATTAGCAATACATAAGCTGGAATATTAACACTTAGTTATTTCAATGGATGAGGCCTCCTATACTCAGCATTAAACAAAGAGATTTCCCAAACACATGTAGATCTACAGCTTTTCATGACAGATATTATCAGTCCAAAACATGAAATTATCAAAATGTCATATGAAAACATCATACCATGGCTACAGATCTAAACTCTCTTGCTCAACATCAGAAATGTAAAGGCCGGAAATCTTCCTGTACCAACTGAAAATGCTTCAACCCTGATAATAGGATGGAAACTCTCCCACCATGTGATTGAAAATTCTCCATTAGAAGTTACCAATTGAGGAATACTCTTCCCCATGGATGGGAATCCCGTGATACCTTGAGCTTTACCTTTCAAACTCGACCTTTACCTTTCGAAAAATGGCATGCATCAGATTGCATGTGGGCTGGGAAGTGGCTGCAACAGTCATATATTACTTGAAATTTCTTCTAAAACAACGATATGTAAGCTGGAATAATGGTACCTGGTAACCCCAATAGATGAAACCTCTTACACACCATTAAGCAAAGAGATCTTTCCAAAACTTATAGGTCTATGGCTGCCCATGAAAGATAACATCAGTCCAACACATGGGATCGTCAAAATAAGCAATTGAAACATAGTACAACAGCTGCAACACTGAATTTCTTTGGCCAAAATAAAAAATACAGATGTTGGAACCCATCCTGTAATGACTGAAAATGGTCTAACAACAGTAATAAATTGAGAATTCTTCCACCATGTGACTGAAAACTTGTTCATGGCCACAAATGATGTAGGGCAGAAGCTGAAAATAGCGTGGGCAGCAGCCCCAAAGTTGGGTTTCATGCCCCTTGGTTCATTTCACTTGCCATCAATGATTCATTACTCATCTCCATTATGTTTTGTAGGTGATTCTTAGCAAGAAAATCCTATTTTGAAATTATCCCATTTGGCCGCAACCTTAGAGGTGTAATATTGAGTTCCTTACTATTCTTGCTCAAAATAGACCAAACATTATCATAACGAACTATCTTACCTAAGGATAATTCCTCGGTTTCCATAGTTAACTCCTCAATAGGATGTAACCATTGTAAGCCCAAAATTTACCGATCCCTCCTAGATTCATGATATAAAAGTCTTTGCATAAGGTGATGACAATTTGTTTTGCCTTCATGATGCTAGGAACAATGAAGCCATTTCATGGTATCTTATCCTTCTTGAATTCTCCATCACCCATCCAAAAGGGGCTACCCTGTATGTAGCTGCAACGTGAGCTGGAAATGGTACAACCAACCATGAATATGATACAATCACCCTTTCACATTGTACGACCAACATATAGCACCTAAAATTGCATCAATTTGATTTGCTAATGCAAATGGAAATAAGAGATTCTCTTTAAATCGAGACACACATAAATCATACCAAAAATCCACAACAAACCTAGAATGTTCACACCACACATTGCTAACTGAAACTAGAAACTTTCCTGCAATTTTTCAGCTCCTTGGTAATCTCTGAATGGAAATACTCAAATGAATAGAGGGGTTTTTGTCCTTGAATCCATTTTTTCCATAGGGTTTTCGTCCTAGGGCAAAGAAGATGAACATAAGCTCATTCTCAAGAAATTGGGGTTTGATAATAAATTGGAATGATGTTCTTTTGTGCACAAATCCTCCTTATGTAGGCTCTTGAGGGAATATAATTGAATATTATATACTTTTTCTTTTCCCTCCAAAACTTTATTTTTAAAAGTGTCTAGAAAGTAAATTACTTTTGCACCCCAATCTTCGCGACGTTTTTTTGTCCCTCTATAAATTTTTTTTTTTAATAATCAAACATAAGTTGCCTTTTTATAATATAACATAAAGTTACTTTTTAGGACAAGTTAAATTAATAAAATATTTCCCTTGCATCACATTCAGTAGTCTACAGGAAATAAAATAATAGGCTAGGGATTTTTCGACAACTTACGCTTGGAAAGGGGACATGACAAAGTGTTTTTTTGCAATGTATCAAATTATGGGATGATTTGAATCAATCTTGCCATATTTCATGAATAGTGGTTCACAAGAATCCATCTCATAAATTGTCCACTTAGCACTCATTGTATCTAAGTGATGCTCACAAGGGTTAAGCACCAAAACTTTCAAGAGGACACCCATCCTAGTACTACTGAAGCTCAAGCATGCTTATCCATGGAATTTCCCCTATGCTCAAGCCCACTTAGCTTGCATCCCTATTTGCAAAATCTCTAGCAAGTGTTGTCTTATGAACCATTCGTTCTAGAGGTTCGTAGCTCATTTATTATAAGTGGTGTTTTTGCAGCGTATCAAATTATGGGATGATGTATTGGGATTCAATTGTGTAGTTTTTGAGTCAATCTTCATTAAGCCATATTTCATATATAGTAGTTCACAAGAACTCATCTCTCATGACCTAAAATTGTCCAGTTAGCACTCATTTCCTTTAGGTGATGCTTGTAGGGGTGAAGTACTATAACTTCTTGGTAGGTTACCTTTCCTAGTACTAACTTTGGCTCAAGCGCATTTAACCATGGAGTTTTCTCCACAGTCAAGCTCACTTAGCTTGCTACCTATTTGTAAAATCTTAGTAAATGTTGTGCCTTATGAACCATTCATTCTAGAGCTCCCTAGCTCATTTATTTTCATATCAGTGGTGTTTTCGTAGTGTATCAAATTATGGAATCATTTGTTGAAATTCAATTGCATAGTTTTTTAGTCAACCTTCATTGACCCATATTTCATGATGGTTCACAAGAATTCATCTCACATGACCACGAGTGGTCCACTTAGCCCTCATTGCACCTAGGTGAGGCTCACAAGGGTGAAGCATTGGAACTTTTGGGGAGGTCAACAATCCCAATACTTCTTTGGATCAAGCACGTTTAGCCATGGGGTTTCCCCCACATTCAACCCTGCTTAGATTGCTACCTCATTTGCAAAACCTCCATTTTAGAGCTCCCTTTTGTATAAGTAGTGCTTTCGAAGCGTATCAAATTATGGGATGATTTATCAGGATTCAATTACGTAATTTTCAAGTCAATTTTCATCGACTAATATTTCATGTGTAGTGGTTCACAAAAACCCATCTCTCATGACTATGAATGGCCCACTTAGCACTCATTGTATCTAGGCAATCCTCATGGTGGTGAAAAATTTAAACTTCCTAGGAGGTCACTCATCCTAGTGCTACTCTAGCTCAAACACACTTATCCATAGGATTTCCACCAGAATCAAGTCCATTTAGCTTGCTACACCATTTGTAAATTTTTTAGCAAGTTGTGTGCCTTATGGATTGTCATATAAGAATGTAGACACTATATAAAAGGTATAAATTTTATATAAGGCATTTCAATTAAATTCGAATAATTCATTTTATAAGATATAAAGTAGGGTTACACCAGGATGCGGTCTCCTCTTTGCCTTACCCCTATTCATCCCCTCCCCCGCAAAGAATAAAAAGGAGAAACAAAACAGTTAAATAATTTTAGGAGGCCCTATGTTTTAGGGATGTCTAGCTGACCAAAGGGTGTCTGGTAATGTTTGTGATATTGCCTGTCTATCTTGGGGATGTCCAAACCAATTTTCCTAGGCTTTAAAAAACAGTTAAAAAGGGTCACTGAGGGGCCCACAAGGTTGCTCATGCCCCTAATCAAATCCTAAACCCTTCCAATAGCTAACCTACCTACCAATTTGCAACTCACAATCACCACAATCAATTTGCAATTCACAATTGCAGCCTTTTGTAGATGTAGGCATCTTGTCTTATGAATACAATGATTTTTTATTTTGTTATTGCTGCTGTACTTGAATCAATAAAGTTAACTACTGAAACTGGAATTTGATGCATTAATACACACATCAACACACACACATACATAGTGCTTCCATGGCACTATAAAACCTGCAAAGAATTCATCCATGCATGAGTTGTGGAGGATGCAGAATGATGTTTTGAGTTTGTTCTGCTGAAGATTTCTGGGCTGTAAAGGATGCATATCTCAGATGGACAAATGGTCCCCGAGGGACAATTTACAGTTGACTTCTGATATATCTTGCTGCCTGCCTAAGATGTCCATTACAAAATAGGTGCTTTCTGATTTTAAAAAGTTTTGATATGCGCAGGAAAAAGTGCTGAACTGTATTAAAGGAGTTTAGCAGTAGGCATTCCTTTTATCACATACTTGCATTTAAAATTCAGGGAAGCCCATAAAATATATGATTTACTTGGTAAGGCTGGAAAAATTGAAAACCATTATTTTCTCAAAATATATATTTTTTGTCACTAGGTGCTATGACAATTGTCATTAAAATTATATAAAGGCAATACCAAATTGAGCCTACTTAAAACAAATGGAGATTAGACAGGTACAAGTCTAGAGCTAGCTGGTTAGTGTTCTACGGCCTAAAAGAAATAGAGACAGTAGTTTGCGCTTTTATTTTAACTGGATGAAAATAACAATGGTGTCCTGCCCTCCATGGAAAGCCTTGTGGACACACCTGTGGCACACCTCCAGGAGCTCCGTTGTTAATGGGGAACATCCAACCAGTGCACCATTGATCCACATCCCATTTGATATGGGGCACCATTGACCAAGGGGCAAATCTATGCTGTCAAAATCAAACTAATCATCTTTGCAACACTCCTCCTCTACTACTAAACCAGGCCCTCTGGATGCTTAACACAATGAAATTGAAAAGAGTCCTGCTCTCCATGGAAAGCCTTGTGGGCACCCCTGTGGCACACGTTCAGGAACTCTATTGTTAAGGGGGGCATCCAACCAGTGCACCAATATTCACAGATCCCATTCGACATGGGGCAAATCTATGCTGTCAAAATCAACTCAATCATCTTTTCAACATCCCTCCTCAACCGCTAAATCAGGCACACTGTATTCTTCACACAATGAAATTGAAAAGAGTCCTATACGATGGTATAGCTAAAGTTATAACACATAAATTGATGGCAATATATATATTTGGAAGTGTTTAATAGCAACTTCTGTGGCTCTAAATAGAAAAGAGGAAACCAATTTCAAAAATTGTTATACATTATTTAGTAGAAGAGTAACCATATCATATAGAGGAGGTAAGAGTTGGAAGACAAGTGGTTATGGGCAACCAAAGGGAGGCCAATCATTGTAAAGCAAGAAATTTTAATTTTTAAGAGTTAAAAGCTAATGTTTTAAAACATTAAATGTCTAAGCTCTGATCTTATAAGAAGAGAGTGAAACAGGAAATTTGATAACATGGATTTGAGTCCTATTATTAATAAACAGGATTGAAGTGAAACAGATGCTAGACATAAAAATGACATAAAATTAGAGGCAAGCCCATCTTTGGTTTAAAGTCAGTTTGGGGAATAGCTTGTTTATTTGATCAAGGGCTCGATAGCTCTAGAAGAATTCAGTGGGGACAAACTTTATTATTGGCGTATTATAATAGAAATCTATAATTAACAATCTATGCCCTACATTAGCCCCGGTAAAGAGGATAATATCATAGACTCTATTATATATCATAATTTAATCAATTAAATTGTTATAAGGGTACATATTAATGTGGTCTAGTTGTTAAGGGGTTAACTCCCTTGGGAGTGGCCTGGGAATTGGAGGATGTAGCATGTGTGAACCCTCTGGAAATCAAAGGAGCATTTCTCCATTAAAAAAATTGAAGTGGTTTGAGGGGATTTGAGAAGTAAATGACAAGACAAAGAGAGGAAAGGATGCTATCTGTCCTTGGATTAAGAAAGTTGTTTCAGGAGGTGCTTTTAAGTTTTTATAGATGCTAAGACAATAAATGATTTTTTAACTTGCTAAGAGTAAAGATAATGTAAAGCCCCTATGACAAAAAAGTAGATAAATTTCTTATGGTCTTGACCGAAAATCTAAAATCTGCAAATATAATTGAAATCCAACAGCCAAGGTGTGGAAAGATCTAAACCTGGGTTTTTAATACAGTCATGTGAATATTTGAAACAGCTAAAGCTCTAGAAATGAAAATCTAAGTTTTGGAAAATGAGGTATGATGTTTAAGATCAATTCCAGTTCTCTTCCTGATTTTTAAATGGCACAGATCTATTCAAAATCTCAGTTCTAATAGCAGGTTTTTACAGTAATAATGAGAAATTTAAAATTTGAAACATAGCAGTGCAACAAAAAATGCTTTTAGATTTTCAAAGTAAAACAATTCTGCATCAACATATTTAATTTCCACTCTTAAGATATGTATCCTTTGTTCGGTGGTTGAATGTGGTTGGAATGCACGATCTACATTTATCAAGAGCTGGAGTACATTTCTAGGCATGAATTTGGGGATCCACATATTTGCTAAAAGAATTTAATTGTTAATCTCTTAAGAAGGGCTTGGTAAGGGTTTAGATTGCAGATGATGTTTCTATGTAACTATACTTACAGGTTTTTGTTTTGTGGTTAAAGGTGTGTATCTTGTACTAAAATGTTTCCATTACATTTTATTTTACCTCCTTGGTTGATCCCTTCATTATGAACATGAGGTTTTCACAGACCATGTGAGTGAGTGAGTGAGAAAGCTTCTGGAAAAAAACTGTGTTTTGTTTGCAAAACACACACACACACACACACACACACACAGTTTGATCCCTTAATTGCTCAAACTTGAATTTTGTGGCTCTTGAATATTGCCAGGAATTTAACACAAGAAGTGTGAATTCAAGAGGAAAAAATGGCCTTGGTCATTCTTCTAGAAGTCACCATGCACATTCAGGAGGTTTATCCACAACACTCGGTATGGCTGAATCTTTTAATGGGAATTTGTCAGATGCAGTGAGGTCAAGAAATGCCGAGGAACTAAATACAGGTACAAGTACTTTGCCGATCACTAATGTAGCTACAAGAGGAAGAAAAGGTCAGATGTTGAATGCTAATCACTTATTAAATTTCCATTACAATCGGATTCCACGTACTCCTTGTGCTCCATTGCGAAATCAACCTCCAAGGAGACATCACCGAATCAAACCCTATGACAAGGATCTGTTTTTACAGGCAAACTTTAGGTTTTTGGTGTCTGATATGGGAGATTATGAACTAAACTGCAGCAATCCAGATAAAATGTTGCAGTGGGAAGATGTTGCTGCTGTAAAATATTCTGCTTCTGTTCCTGTAAAATGTCCTATTTGCTTGGAGAGCCCTCCTTTGTGTCCTCAAATAACAACCTGTGGTCACATCTTTTGTTTTCCATGTGTTCTGCGGTATTTGATGATGGGAGAAGAGGATCACAAAGGTGAACACTGGAAGAAGTGTCCCCTTTGTTCTGTCATGATCTCATGCAAGGATCTCTATACTGTTTCAATTAGCAGTGTGAAACAGTATACCACTGGAGAAATTATTGAGTTCACGCTTCTATCTCGGGCCAAAAATTCTGTCATTCCTTTTGAGAAGAGACAATATTCTCTGGGAGCTCTGCCATACAGCATAGATGGCCATATTAATTCCTTTTCCAAATTTACACTTACCTCTGATGCAGACCTGTCCACAAACAGGGCAGCAGAGGAGCTCACCTGTTGGATTGAAAAAGTACACTCTGAGGGGGGTGAAGATGCGGAGTTGCTTCCTTATGCCTATGAGGCAGTGGATCAACTTGAGCAAAGAAAAAAGGCATGGATTGAGCATCGTGCCTCTGAATACCTCAGCAATAGTCCCCCAGTAAAGCAGCAATTTATGGTGCAGGCCAAAGCACAGATATGCAAGCACAAAGTTGACAGTTTTGATATAAGAGGTGAAGCTGAATCAATGGAGACAAAGTCTGGCAATGACACTGTTTTGTCTGACTGTGAGTCAAATAAGGACTTCACAGGGATATCAGAGAGTACTAACTTGGGACAAATGCTAGCACAGAAAGGTATTGTACAGGAGGGTGATACATTGGAATCACCAGCTATTGAGGAACTCATTCCTGATACATTAGATTGTTGGGAGAATCAGAGAGCTGATGACGGATCACAGAAACCCCAAAATATTAAGAATTTCGAAGATAAAGATGTGTGCAAGCATCAACAGGAAAATACAGAGTCTGCAAATGGAGAATCTTATTCTTTCTATCAGGTATATAACTGTTTTCATAGTTCACATTGTGTTCGGATTTTTTTAGCTCAATATATTTTAGGTGATCTGATCTTATTATAATGTTTAGGTCTATATTTTCCCATTCATTTGTGTGTGTTGTTAAAAACTGACTAGTATTTTATGTTTACTTTTGAAATTTAATTAAGCAAACGAATAAGGTTAAGTGGCAAAGTTTCTTACATTATCTATCCATTTTATTACAAATTTTGTATAACTATTGCTTGCTCTTGCTAGGCAGTCTTTCAACTTCATAGCTAGAAATGGCAAGCATAAATAAATAAGACAAGTCTCTGATCTATGTAATTTTGGTTATTAAGCAAGCAGTATGATGAGTACAAATTACCTCATAAATTTTGAACTCAGAAACAGTCTGGAAAAACCTGCTACTTATTAACTTTCTTAATACTTCCATTTTCTGATGCCAGTTCTCTGTCTCTTTCAAATGGACATTGAATTCCTAGATTTTTTCTCTAGTTTTTGTTTATTATTATTTTCCAACTCTCGGCAAAATTTTCAGTACATCACATTGGGAAAAAAACCAACCAATGGGCAAATATATTTGTGCATATTTTTTAAATCTGACTAATATTTTATGTTTACTTTTGAACATTAATTAAGAAACATGAACAAGGTTAAGTGGCAAAGTTTCTTACATTATCTATCCATTTTTATCACAATTTTTGTATAAGTATTGCTTTTTCTTGCTAGGCAATCTTTCTACTTCATAGCTAGAAGTGGCAAAAGCATAAAGCACTGGGACAAAGTCTGTGATCAGTGTAATTTTGGTTATTGGACAAGCAGTATGATAAGTACTTACCTCGTAAATTTTGAACTCAAAAGCCGTCCGGTAAAACCTGCTACTTATTTTCAAAGTTACTGGTTCTCCTCCTACCGACGCAGGGTCCCGGTTCGGTTCGTGCCCGATCCTGATTCTGGTTCAGTCCGCCAAGGGATTCGTCCAGGGCATGTGGAGAAGAGTGTGGGTTCGTCCGGGATGAACCTGGGTGAACCTAGGATGAATCCGACCTCCTTTTCGGTGGCGTGAACAGAACCCGTGATGGTTTTGACATTTTTTAGTTTTTTTTTCGCATCCACTTTTCACAAATTTGTTTGCAGGCATCGATTTTCTTAGGAGGTTCAACGAATAAACCGATAGGAACAACTGACGACTTCAGAAAAATTTCCAGCATGAATTTTGTTTACGCGTGAGACAGTTTTCTGAGCACTATAATGTTCATATATAAAACCCTATCGGCTAAAAATTTATATATTTTATATTCGTATTAATATATAATATATTTTTGTTTATTATATATTTAAAATTTTGTATTCATGTTAATATAAAATATAATATATGATATTAATGTATTTTTATATTTCTTATTTATATTTATTATTTATATAACTTAATATATTTATATTAATATATTTAAATTTTTTAATATTAAAATTAATATATTTATGTTTATATTTATATATTTGATATTAATGTATATTTCTTATTTATATATAATTATATTTTATATTTATATAAATTAAAATAAATATAAAATATGTTAATATATTTATATTAATATATATTTTATTTCTTATTTATATAACTTAATATATTTATAATTTCTTAGTATGAAAATTTAAAACTAATATATTTATGTTTATATTTATATATTTGATATTAATGTATATTTCTTATTTATATATAATTATATTTTATATTTATGTAAATTAAAATAAATGTAAAATATGTTAATATATTTATATTAATATATATTCTATTTCTTAATTATATTTATTATTTAAATATCTACATTATATATATAATATTTTTAGAAATAGATATTAAATATATTTCATTATATATATATATATAGTAAAATAAATAGCAGTAATGACATATATACTTAATTACTGCTGTAAATATGTATATATTTCTGTTTTTTATATGTTTTTGTATAGACGAACGAAAAACGAACCCACACCCAATTTTTTTTTTTTGACCGAAACCCCGAACTGAACCCACGAACCAGAACCAGAACCATTACCAGGATCAGTAACCTAGCTTATTTTCTTAATACTTCCATTTTCTGATGTCAGTTCTCTGTCTCTTTCAAATGGCCATTGCAATCCTACATTCTTGAACTAGTTTTTGTTTGCTATGATTTTCCAACTCTGTAAAATTATCAGTGCATCACATTGGGAAAAAACCAACCAATGGGCAAACATATTTTTCCATCTTAACTTTTTCTGTTGCCTTAGTTGCTTTCAAATTTGGTCATCTTTCCCTTCACAGGGGCTAATGTGTGTTCAGAACTGTCCTTTTTCCATGCTTCAGTGCTAAATTTTAAATTATCTTACTTAGAAATTTTGATGGTCAGTCAGATGCATTTTTCTTGTTAGAGCAAACTGACTCTTTGCGACCATTTAATGTCTTTGTCAAATGTAATTTCAGCAGAAATGCTCTCCAGCTCTTCAGCCATGGTTTCAACTTTCAAGCAATTTGCCTGAATATGCTTTTTATTTTTTGTCTGACATCCTTGCAATTGCATCACTTGGTTTGGTTGCATTTGTTGACATGCAATTTTTAAACAATTTGTTCCTTATATTTTACAACTAAATTGTGATGGTATTTATTTGGTTGCATGTATTGGATTTCATAATCATGTTCTTATTTTTGTATAACATGAATCTCAGAGAAGTTTTGCTTGCATTAGAATTTCAAAATGGCAGATTATTTTAAATTTGTTTGTATTATCACCTCATTTGCTCTTTTTCATACTTACATTCACTTCAGTAAGTTTACCTGAAATCTCTGATTCTTTCCTTATCCCTTATCTGCTGCCGTGGTTGCAACTTGCAATGCTCAAAACCTTAGTTGCAAGGAGTTATTCAGCTGCAAGCGAGTATAATTGTAGTTTTCATTGAATTTCCTTTGTGCAATTAGATACTAATTATCAGTCATGTTACCTCTGGTTTTATCTTATGTCCAGTTTAATTCAGCATATTCGTATTTTTTATTTTCGTTAACTGCTTATGTTCTTCCTTGTTTGTCCATCGGATGCATTGCAAATCTTTGGTTGATCGTCTCGATTGCCCATTTCAGTTTTGTCCATTCAGTATCAAAATAATGTCTACATAAAAGTCAAAATGCATGACTATTAGTGCCAAAATTAGTACCCGTATGAAATTTTGCTTGCAGTCAGTAATTATCTCATTTTGTTAAATACCATGTTAAATATCCTCTTTGTCATGTTGTCAAGTGTCGGTCTATTTTTGTCAAAGCTGACAATGTTTGCAGATTGCTCAATAGAGGGTAGATAATGAATAAGGATGATCAAGCTCTTGAATTGCTAGCATTAAAGAAGGATGGACGGAATATTAGAAGATTTGGACCTTAATGTAAGATTAGTGACATCAAAGGGAATTCTTCCAGTACTTCTTCCCAGTGACATGTTAGTAGACAGCAAGGCAAGAAGGAAGCAAACATAGGTTTGATCACCAAATCCAAAGTGGCAAAGATCTTGGCAAACTACAACATGAAAGAAATCATCAAGTCCCATTCATTATGTCACACATTTTTAAAGGTTGGACCAGGGAAAGGTTGCACTCTAAATGGTTATGATTGCAAGAAAGTGTGACAAGGCAGGGATGAGACAAGCAAAGGCACATCTCTTAGCTGGTGATGCTAAGGTGAAGTGGTCATAGTAGCTAAAATGTGCGACCAACTTCAAAGACTTAAAAGTGTTAAGTAATTTTGCCTTTTCTAAGTGGCTATATGAGGGAGAATGTGCGAACAAAGTGGAAAAAGGGGCTGAGAAATGCGACAAGGGAAGGAGAGAATAAGGCAAAGTCAAATTTCACACACGTGGAGTGGTGATGCCACTAACAAGCTGTGATTCAAATCGTGAAGGTGGTCAAAATGTGTGACAAATTAAATGAAAGGCAAAAACATAAGTACAACTTGCCTTTTTAAAGATCGCAATGCCACTTAAAATTGGCAATTCAAATGGTTAAGATGGCTGAAAGTCACAACGAACATCAGCCATTTCAAATGAGGTGGTAAAAAGCGTGACCATTTGAGAATCATGGAAAGATCAACTTAAAATTGCTACCTAGCTGGTTGTAAAGGTCAAAAAATGTGATAAAAGACAATTTTGCACATTTCTAGTGGTTGTGCCAGTCAAAAAGAGTGACTAAGGTGGCAATGGGGCTGAAATGTGCGATAAGAGCTTTTAATCATCAAATAAAAGCAATTTAAACAAAGTTGAAAGGTTAGAAAGGAAAAAGTGACTCAAGTAAGGAGAAAGCTGAGTTAAAGCAAGGAAAGGGCCTATTTTATGTAGTTTGTGTTTTGTTGACTCTTCTTAGTGGATAGAGATAGAGTTGCTTTAAAAGCAGTTTTAAAGCATTATTTTGCCCTAGAAGCTTCTCTTAGAGAGCTTATAAATAAGTGCTTTGAGCATATACAAGATAATGAGAGTTTGTGTCAAGTTTATTTTGTTGAAGTTTTCATTCAAGTTTCAGAGTTAGGATTTTTTATAATTGTGCGAGTTTGGCAAGTCATGCAATAAAGAAGGTTTCTGTTTTAACTTTTTGTAACATTGATCTTCTACCTTGTGAAATAGCTTTGAATGCTTCGGAGTTGTTACTTGGATTCAATCTTGTTCTTCATCAAATGCTGTTATAAGTATTGTGTTTCTCTTTCAAATGAATCCATATGTTGATGTGTATCCAATGTCCATTGATCTCTGCTTTAATCATTAGAAAGCATCAATGTTTAAGTTCATGTTATAGTTTAGCTGCAAAAAGAGAGAACCTTGTGGTGAGATAAGTACTTTCAGTCTTGTGCTCTTACCTTTGAGATTGTAAGATAGGCCTAGATCGTTTCTTTTAGGTATTTTGTTTACATGCAAAACCCCTAGAAGATTATTTGTATAGCGTACATAATTTGCAATCTAGTATACCTGTTTTAGATTTTAGGAATAGATTAAATTAGGGAACTTCCCATGCTAATTTGAAGAGAGGATTTCTTCACACATTGTTTCGTTTTGTGTAGTCATGAAAGTGACAATTTAAACCATAATAGTTTTTGGTGCCCACCATGGGGCAGAGTCGCAAAAAGTTTTTGTTTCATGACAAATGACCATCAGAGCTCTTGGAGCTCCTATTTTGCAGCTTAACCTCAATTGGATTGAACAGGAACAGGAGGACATCTAGATAGTCTAAGGTGCTTTGCTTTCGATCAAAAGAAAAATCCAGCTCATTGGAGAGTAGCTGCCACCATACTAGATGAAGAAGAAAGAAACCAGACCTTGCAGCTAGGAGACCTGTTCTACCTCCTCTAGCCTGGAATTAAAAAATCTGGCTTATAAAGTTTATGTAAGGTCCTGAAGTAAAGCGGATCCTGCTGAGTCTACCTTTCCTGCCTTTGATCAGCCATCCTCAAGGGTGAGTTCCCTTTGATCAACCATCCTCAAGCCCTTTCATCTATTCCCAAGCTCAACAAAGTTTCTTTTGTATTGGATAAAGAACCATTTGATCAAGCAATGAGTGATCATGACAACAACAACAATGACAATGAAATTCCACCTCCTCCCTTGCCTTGGGGAAAAACAACATTGGTCCGCTTGCGTTTCAATCTCGACATGATTCCCGCATGGCTCAAGAAAGGGATTTCCTAAATTTCATGGAGATGGTACTCAACACCGAGATTGACACATCTTAGCTTTCACCACTACTTGCAGCATATTGGGTGTTTCTCATGAAGATGTAGCCATTTGACCCTTCGTAGAAATTCTAATTGGGGGAGCAGCAGAGTTTTTTCACTATCTTCCTTGCGGTTGCATCACTAGCTTTACCCCCTATGACTGAAAAATTCTTTACTCTCTTCAAGCCAACAGGGGATAGCCACTTCTTATTTGCACAATTGTCAAACTCGAAGAAAGAATACTATGAGCCTATGTGAGAATTTGTGGCCCCTTTTGATTGCTTAGTTGGAAGGATTAATGTAACACTAAGGCCCTCTCCTCAAATTCTTCTAAGCTTTTTTTCTGAATGCCCTCCTTTCGTAGATCACATTTTTAATAAAAACATGTGAAATAGATCAACTTGAAGAGGCCCAAGCTTAAGTAGTTGAGTTAGAAGATGACATGGTCATCACAAGGGAGCTCAAGAAAGACCATAGTTGCCAGGAGACGCAGGGTACTGGTACTGGTATGGGGACGGGGATGCCAATCAAATTAGGGTACGTGAGCAAATGAATAAGGAGACGGCTATTTTATATGTAAATGAATCACCAAAAATTTTGGGTACTGGGACGGGTACTTTGTCTGTGTTCCCATAATGGAGTTTCCTGGGAACTATGAGAAAGACTCTATTTGCCCCCCCTGATTCAAAATACACCTGATCTGTTATTACAAAAGGTTGTAAACAATGTGGCTCTTATGAGGCGTCAATATCCACAAAATATCCCAACCTAGCCATATCAAGGTGCACCTCGTTGGAATTATGGATCCTCAAGTGGGATAAATCAGCCTAGACTACTTGCTGCCAATGAAAGACTTGCATTGGAAGCTCCTAGTAAGAATATGAACAACTATTGCTCTTTCCATGATACAATAGATCATGATGCCAGCAAATGGCCTAAGGTGCATAGAATGTTGCAGCTTATTTCATTATCCAAAGTTAACAACCAAGGTTTATTGGGAAACCAAAATCCTTCTCTAGAAGAACGCGATGACAACTCTACAATAGGATTTATTCAAGAACTCTCAAGTGATGAGCTATGAATTGATCTCCAGAGTCATTCTCTTGCTGTCCTTACCCATGCCCAAAATTAAAGGATTGAAAAAGAAAAATCGGAAAGAGAGATTTGAAAACACGAAAGGGAAATAAAAACAAGTTACAGATTCAATGCCTTCGTCATCTCAAACCGCTACAAATACAACTGAAGCTACTCGAAATTTTAATATTTTGGATTCTATGGCTAAAATGAAAGTATATATATCTCAGTTGGAGTTCTTTCAAAGTCATCTAGAACAGTTAGAACAAGTAATCAGCTATTGGAAAAGGGGTAAAAAACAAGTAACGTTCTTTAGAAATTGGTACAGACATCTGCAGTTCCTCAAAGCAAGTTAACTAAAGTAGAGGAGAAATTGAAACCCTTCTATGTTGCATTATACATAGGATGTTACAAACTAAACAATTTTATTTTGGAATTAGGAGCATTAGATAATGTCATGCCCTTATGTCATGTCCCCTTCTCAAGCATGTGTCTTACAAAGACCGTTAGCCTATTTCTTTAATTTCCCATAGGCCAAAAGGGGTGGAATCAGGGAAATATTTTAATAATTAAACTTAAGTTGTTCAAAAAGTAACTTTAAGTTATATTTTAGAACAACTTTTGTTTTATTATTAAAAAGGTTGATTTTAAAAAGTGAGTGTATAAAGTGTTGTTAGGAATGGGGTACAAAAGGTAATGACACTTTCAAACACTTAAGTTGAGGGAAAAAGGACAAGTAATTAAAAAAATTCTTTTCTCTCAGAAGACTATAAAAGGGGAACTTGTGCACAAAAGAACTTTTACTTGGCCAATTCATTTGTATTTGCTATGTGATGAATGTGAGTTCTATTGCTTGAGGACGAAAACCCTTTGGTGAATCCAGTTTCGAGGATGGAAACCCTCCTAGTTGGTCGTGTGATTTCACCTAGAAATCACATGTGTGCTGGATAGATGCAGTGTTTCCAATTTCAGTATAATCATGAAGATTTTGACATTTTGAGTTTCTCGTTATTCTTGAGTTGATATCTTGTTGATATATCCATTTTGTAGCCATTAAAGGTGTCGAAGGAGGCTGTACCAGCTGGAGTATTTCTCGCTGTACCTTAAGTACAAGTTGCTGGGCCGTACTATCATATAAGCTAGCCATACTATCGTTTACCAGTAGTTCTGTATGCTTTATGATAGAACAACTTCTTTCCTACAGGTCGTACAATTAGTGCAAGCTGTACTTGTTGATAAGGTCATGTTAGTGCTGCCTTCTAGTTGCAAACCTATTAAGGACAGTTTTAGTCTGATTTCTCGGCGCCTAACAGTTAGAATTCTGTTCCATACAGTTTTTGTGTGTTTGCAGTAGTCTTAGTAGCATTTGGAAGCCGTACCTCATTCCTACAGGCTGTACAGGTCTGAAAACAAGTACAACAGTGTTTGGGTGAGTGTATGCAGACCGTACAATAGACTTTTGGGGAGGTTTTTGCATGTTTGAAGTGCTGTACAGTTCTGAGTATTGATTCAGCAGTGCATCGGGGTCAATCAGATCATCTGGTAATTGCTTCTAATCAATCCCAACTTCCAGAACAACAGAAAATCTTCATTACCGGCCTGATATTAAGAGTTTATTCATTTGGCAATCATTTCTAGGCTCTCTTTGCGTTGCAGTAGTGTTATTGCTTATTAGCATAATATTTTATCAGTGTGTTGTAGTTAGTTTCATTTCAGTATAATTGCCAGTAGTTTATGTTGCATAACTTTGTAGTTTTGGATAGTAGTATTTCCAGAAAGTGATGCATACATGTTTAAAATATTGTGAAATTGGATGGTTTACTGCTAGTTAGTTGCATCTTTGTAGCTCGTTTTGGCATGGATCAAGTTCGCTAGCAATCAACCAATTTGGCTTGATCAGACTTGAAGGAATTTACAAGTGGCTTTGCATTCAAGCATACTTGTCCGCCGAAGAGGTGTTGATTTGGGTCATCTCTGTCGCCTGTATGCTTCTGGTCAACTTACAGCCTTTACTTTCAGTAGTGCATTAATTAGTTAGATTGTGTGATCCAAACATTGTATGCTCTCACCTTGCCCACCTCGAGCTCTAGGTGATTAGAAAGTGCAAGGACTTGCATTTGCATCTCTCTATATTATAAAAATATTAAAAAAAAGTTTTGAGTCACCACACCTTAACTGTAATGAGTGCTCTAGGACTAATGTACACCAAGGCTCTTGGCAAGTGCTATTTCTTGGAATCAAAGTTAGTATTGTTGGTTGTTTAGCCCAAAGATGTGTAAGTAGCTTTAGTATATTATCTAGAAAAGAGAATTATGATGACTATACTAGAAGCAAATATTCTAGCAAGTTACAAAATGGCTCTTAAGCAGAAGTTTTTGCAAGGACTTAGGTGGAGAAACACAACTCAATTGGTCTTTTGTTATGATTCTAGTCAAAGGAAAGTTTGCGTTGAACCAACTCTTAAATCACCAACTATAATTCAAAAGTTTCAAGACCCAAAGGCAAATAACTTATATAAGGAAATTGGGCCAAGAACTTATATGATGATGATTGTCGAAGAGATCCAAAACACACAACCTTTTAGTTCAAAAGATAACATCAAGATCAAAATCTAAGGATTGGGACTCTCCAATTTGATGGGAGTTCAGCTAACGGATCGGGAGCCAAGATATTATTAATTTCACTAGAAGGCAAATTACATTTCTTCTCACATCGCTTGTAGTTCGAATGCAAACACAATACTGCCAAGTATGAAGCTTTGTTGCTTGGGATGTGTAAAAACGGTATAGGGGATCAAATTTCTCAAAGTCGAGGGTGATGTAGAGTTGATAGTAAAACAAGTCAAAGAACAATTTCAACTAAAGAAAGATTAGTTTTGTCATTACAGGAACCGAGTCTAGGATTTTGTGGATTTCTTTGAGCCGTTCTTAATTGAACATATTCCAAGAGAGTTAAATAGTAGGGCCAATGCTTTCGTTGTTTTTGCTTCCTTGTTCATTTTGCATGATGAGTTTAGATAAAAGATGTTCATAATCAGATTGGTACATCAGACCTCCATTCCAAACAATGTAGATAATTGGCAAGTCTTCAATGATGGACGCTAAGTCGTTGATTTTCTCGAGAAAACTGATATTTTCAATTCTTTATATTTTGAAGGCAGTTCCTCAGCTTATGGAGAGATTGTGACTAATTCCAATGGAAATACAGAGATTCTTTATATTTTGAGAATATGTTCAATCATCGTAATAGATACATAAGGATCAAATTTAGCTCCAATAACTAATTTCAGTAGATGATGAACAAATTGACATTGGTGATTCAAGTGAACCATGGATGGTTAACTTAGGAAAGTGTTGCACATCTATAGAAAAGGAAAAATATAGAGAGCTATTTAAAAGATATAAAGATGTATTTTCTTGGTTATATGTGGATTTGAAGGCCTTTCGACCTAAAGAGCTATCTCACACTATTCTGCTAAAAGCAAAAGTCAAAACTTTCAGGGAAAAACATAGGCCATATAATCCATGTCTAACTAGGACTATTTATAGTGAGATTCATAAAATTTTAGATGTGAGGATTATCTTTCCAATTCATCATTCCACGTGGATCTCCAATAGTGTGTTTATTAGCAAAAAGAATGGTGGAATTAGAATTTGTTTTTATTCAAGAATCTTAATCAAGCTTTTTTGAAAGGCGACTACCCTCTTCCTATTATGGATCACATACTACAAACGATCACTAGCTTTGAGATGTGATCACTCCTTGATGACTTTTTAGGGTATAATCAGATTGAAGTATTAGTTGAAGATCAATACAAGGTGATATTCACAACTCCATGGTGAACATTTGCGTATGAAAGAATGTCGTTTGGATTAATAAATGCTGGCACAACTTTTCAAAGGGTGATGGACTTGGCTTTAAGAGATCTGAGAGACAAAGTAATTGTAGCATATCTTGATGATTTGAAAGTATTTTCCAAAAAAGAGATATGTTCATTTTGATCATTTGAGCATGGTATTCGAGCATTGTAGATTCTATGGGATTTCCTTAAATCCCCAAAAGTCTATCATTGCACTAATAGAAGGAAAATATCTTGGACATATTGTATCTAAGAAGGAACGAAGATCGATCCAAGCAGAGTTCAAGTCATTCAAAATTTATCTTTGTCTACAAGCAAAACAAGCCTTCATTCTTTCTTCGGCAAGGTAAGTTTCTTAAGAAGGTTTGTTCCATACTTTATCAAGTTGACAAGAAATATTAAAGTATGATGAAGAAAGTATGAATTTTCAATTGTATTGAAGAAGAAAACAAGGCATTTAATGACATAAAGGAAGCGATTGGTAGGGCACCTGTATTAGTTCGTCTTGAATTTCAAAAGAATTTATCATATACTGCTATGCCTCAGAATTCACAATGTCTACCATTCTAACTCAAGAGAATGAAGGAGGTATAGAATCACCCATCACTTTTGTAAGCTTTGGGTTTAAATATCATGAAAAGTTTTGTATGCTTATGTGGTGGTACAGGCAATGAAAAGTTTTTGTTTTTATATACTACATTCTCATGCAATAGTAATGGTACTCAACAAGAGTTAGGTTCCATAAGAGGCAATTGGATTGCTAAGATCCAAGAATATGATTTGGAAATTCAATGGACTAAGTTGATTTGTGGAAGAGGACTATGTCAGTTGATTGCAAAGGATGGTAACATGGCATTGCATATTTCCTTAGTATGGTAATCGTCCAAAGCATATGAATAGCAAGCAACGAAGAACATTAAAATTGCAAGCACAAAGATATGTTATTTTGAAAGATGTGTTGTATAAATGAAGCTTTGATGGTACTCTCCTACGATGTGTTAATAAAGAACAACAACATAAGTTAATGGAAGGATATTCCATAATCAAGCTTGTGGTAGTCACTTTTCATCTTCAATCATAGAATTTAAGATCTTGTGCACATTATCATTGGCCTACCTTATTCAAGGATGTGTACGAATGGGTGCAAAGATGTCATTCATGTCAACAATTTGTTGAGAAGACAAAGATGGCAGCTATATCCTTGAAACTATTAATAATTGATGCTTCATATCGGTAGTGGTGTAATTGACTTATTGGGACCAATAAATCCAAATTCAAGCAGAGGGCATATTTATGTGCTCATTGTGATTGATTATTTTACCAAGTGGACAGAGACCATTATCACCAAAAAAACAACATTTGAGGTAGTTTGTAACTTTCTGAAAGAAAATATCTTATCTTGCTTTTTCTCACTCCTCAAATTACTATTCATAAGGGAATGGACAAACATAATTGTTAATATCATTCACAAATTTGTAGAGAATCAAAGAATATGGCACTGGAAATTATTTGATGCATTGTGGGCAGATTGTGAAAGGAAGCAGAGGTGCGGAACAATGCTTCCAACCCTAATCTATGTGGGGAAGATAGTGCAAAACTCATACAAATCCTTAAACAGTTACAGTAAAAGAAACACATTCAAATACATGCATAAAACGATATTACCATAACACACATATTTATGTCGGAAAAACCTTTCCAGGTAAAAAACCCTACACACCAAAAGCACAGTACTTTATATTATCAGTAACAAATATTACAATACAATGACAACACTCAGCTTCTCCAGGTGTCCTACAACTTCAACAAGAATCTGGGATAATATTGGCAGCATAACGGTGTCACAGAAAATATCTTCTGCTCTACTATACCTACCAAATACACTAAGGCATATATAGTATTTATAGAATCATAAGCTGTAAAGAAGTGATGGCCTCCAAACATTTAATATTCGAAAAACATAACTCAGAGTATAAAACATGAGTCATAACTGACGGCAGTTTCTAGACAGCCCAACCACCTCCATGAAAAGCTCCACCATTGCACGTTCAACAAGTCTGCATAAATGCAACAACCTTGCATGTGAAATGGTTTCCACCATATGCGCCTGACGGTTTCAGTTTACTCGGCGATGAATCGTCAGGTTGAGACACGCTTATCTCAACATTCTCCCACTTGTCTAAGACTTGCCATGAGTCATCTGTAAACAACTGCTTAGGGCCGCAACGCCCATGGAAACAATGCACCATTTGGACTTCTTTGTGCTCACTGGCTTCATCAGTGCATCTGCAACATTTCTCAAAGTGTCAACCTTCTCCAATATCACCTTTCCATCTTCTACCATATCACGAACAAAATAAAACTGAACATCCATGTGCTTTGTTCTGGCATGGAAAGTGGGATTCTTTGCTAAGCAAATGGCACTCTGACTGTCGCAACAGATAGTAATCTGTCCTGCATCAAAACCAATATTCGAACACAACCTCTTAAGCCAAATGGCTTCCTTGCAAGCATGAGTAGCTGCCATGTACTCTGCTTTTGTCGTGGACAAAGCGACTACAACCTGCCGCTTACTCGTCCAACTTATAGCACCACCATTCATCGTGAACACATATCCACTGGTGGATCTACTGCTGTCAATGTCACCTGCCCAATCTGAATCCACAAATCCACGAATACTTACAGAATGTTGAGAACCAGTACGATAACCATGATAACATAGGGTATACTTGGAAGTACCCCACAAATCTCTGAACAATCTCTTTACCGCATCCCAATGTACCCATCCAGGATTAGCCATATACCAACTAAGAACTCCCTTTGCTTCGACAATGTCTGGCCTCGTACAAACCATCCATACCTCATAGGTATCAACAACATCAGTAAACTCATGTCGACAACATATCAAACCCATATACCACAAACATAAGCGCCATGTACAAAACATGTCAATGAAAAACACATACATCCAGGAACTCCCACTGCATGGGTAATGTCAAATCTGAAAATAGATCCAAGGCATACCAAGTCTACCAGTCGGCACTCAAACCAAGGTGTGGCTAAACAACAAGCCAAAGCAATATCAAGATCAATCACAATGATCCACACATGCAAGATAAATAACTGCATACTCTTTCACAACATGTCACTATAACTATCCCAAGTCCAACCATATCAACATGATCCTCAAGGAAGTAGCCATAAGACAGAGGGAGATAACCGCTAAATCATAATGTCCTACCAACACCTCAAAGTGCAAAGCTGTGTCCAGTATGATCTCCTCTACAACCCCAAATGAAAAGCCTCTATAACACCCAACCATTCAATCTCATAAGATCAAATGAACATTTGTAACATGTAACCAACATGGATGTAAGCCTCTCTAATCAAGGTAGATCAAACTCATAACCATTCCATAACCAGGAATAAGCCCAATCACATCTCCTAAACTCATCATAATGGAAATCATAAATCAAACCATATGAACAAAGAGATAACCATTCCAATGTCCCTCAAATGAACCCTTTAGAACCAATTAACCATAGCTCAAGATCCATATCTATGAGAAGATAAAGCATAAAACAAAATGCATCTAAAAGGATGGGCAATACCTTATAGATGATAAACTGCCGAGTAGACCAAGAGTGGGAAATGAGAATGCCCCTCCAGGATACACCAAGCCACAATGACTGTCTCCAAGAACAATCTCCTCTAGGTCCATATCCAAGTGTAGGCTCCTCAGTCTATCTAATAAAACCTCCAATGAGTAACCGTCTCAACACGTGTCTCTAATCCCAAGAGAATTCGAGCCTCAGCTAAGTCTCCAAGTATCCATGAGCATCTTCATGATCAATCCAGGCCAAAACTCCAAATGCAACACCGCACTAACATGAAGCTCCTAAGCGAATGACCAAAGTACTCAATACCAAGAGAACCAACAAGATCACTGCCAATGCTCCTACTGTACATCAGCATAATCAAGAAGCCCATCATGACATCATGATCTAACCATCTCCTTCTAGGAGATCACATGCATTAATGCACACATCATGTCTCAAGAGATCCTGTATCATGCCAATGCTCAAACTAGTATCCAGAGTAAACCAATACACAGTACCAACACCTCTAAATCAAGGATCAACATGTCAAACTGACAAGTCATAAACCGACACCTCAACCAAAAAAAGTGTCCTCCATGGTAAACTAAGATGTCAACACCTGCAATCACATGAAGATAACTATCTATTAACAATGGAACTTAGGATGGCAAAGCACTCTCACTGAAACATGAATCATATTCACACCTACAACCATTGTAGAAGAACATCCATCACCAAGTGACAAATCCACATTACTGCCAAAGCTTCCACTGAAACTGTGATATCGGGCTTGTCAGGGCATTGTGATAACCATCCTCTGAATATAGATCATCCATGGCTCTAGCACAATCTAATCATCAACCTGTGCAATACCAACAACACAAAAGAATAAAATAGAACTTAAGATCTCCAAACTAGAAGATAAAACCATCACTGTCAAAAGCTCACACATAACCGTGTATCCAAGCTATCCATGACATCGTGATAAACATGCTACAAGTCCCATCAACCGACTTTCCGGACACTCGAAAAAAATCCATCCTCTCATCTCAATGCAACATACCAATGCACAAATGACCACAAACAAGGCCAACTAACAAAGTTTGCATCAACACTGAATCAATCTCGTGGATATAGACAATCCACATCCAAGTCATCTCACTGCAACCAATGGGTGGCCAACCCACAAAACTGCATAACTCAAAGATCCAATACAAATGAAACATGCAAAATTATCTTGACATCAGTAACTTGCAAACTGAGATATCAAAGAAAATAACATGTAGATTTCAAGACTCAAACACCAGATTAAATACTAATTTGATTTGCCAAATAAATCCACAATGAGTAGCCATAGTCAAGGAACCCATCAAGCAAACATTATAGAAATGTTGAGTGACTAATCACATACCAACATCTCCACACCAAGAAGGCTACAAACCTCCTCACATCATGCACGAAGCATACATGCAAACCTGCAACTATCTTACATCCAGAAGCACCCCTGAGGAATCATAATTTGAAAATAGTTTATCCGTAGATCTACAAAACCACAAGTTTTGATTAACCATGTAAAACCTGCAAAACCACCATGTCATTGACACACATGCAAATCCATATCCACTTATCATCTGAAAGACCCACAAGTCTGAAAACCACCAAAATAGTTAAACCAGAATAATGGAATAACACAGATAAGCATAACCATAGATTTTGAATGGAAAATCTACAAAACTCTCAGATCCAACCAACACGAAACTGAGACATGCAAGTACAACCAACCAAAAAAGGAAGAAGAGGTCCAGGAACTTTAGGCCCACTTGTAGGCCAACTCCACAACCACCACCATGTACAAGCATACTGAGGAGCTAGGCTGTTTCAGAAGCTTTCAAATCATCTAATGATCAATTCCACAGCTTCCATGCATTCGAGGTTAACAAAACAGTGCCTTCCAATGCCAAGGACTAAAACCAAGCACCCAACATAAGCACATCAAACCATAGTCATGAAAAGCCAAGTTTCTCCATGTGATTAGGGAGCCAAAAACAAACACCCAACATGAGTACTTTGTTGCAAACGACTATAGAATGAAAGAACATAACCACCATGCATGAGGGTTATTACACACTGTCAAGCAGGAGCTCTAGATCAGTATTATATTATGACCAACTCCATAATACTCCAACTTCACCATCCTTCAAATGCCTGTTGTAACTTGAAGACAAGATCAACTACAAGACTTCCACTCAAACAAGGATTAATAATCAACCAATTTCTTCCTACAAATTTCCTCAAGCTTGCCAAGTTAGGAAATCAACAACAGAAGAAATACCCAGAACCTTAAGCACCATGGAACCACCGTAGATCTGATACCAACTGAAAGGAAGCAGAGGTGCGGAACAACTCTTCCAACACTAATCTGTGGGGAAGATAGTGCAAAACGCATACAAATCCTTAAACAGTTACAGTAAAAGAAACACATTCAAATACATGCATAAAACAATATTACCATAACACCCAAATTTACGTGGGGAAAACCTTTCTAGGTAAAAAAACCCCACACACCAAAAGCACAGTACTTTGTATTATCAGTAACAAATATTACAATACAATGACAACACTCAGCTTCTCCAGGTGTCCTCCAACTTCAACAAGAATTTGGGATAATATTGGCAGCATAACGGTGTAACAGAAAATATCTTCTGCTCTACTACACCTACCAAATACACTAAGGCATATATAGTATTTATAGAATCATAAGCTGCAAAGAAGTGATGGCCTCCAAACATTTGATATTCAAAAAACAGAACTTAGAGTGTAAAACATGAGTCATAACTGACGACAGTTTCTAGACAGCCCAACCACCTCCGTGAAGAGCTCCACCATCGCACGTTCAATAAGTCTGCATAAATGCAACGACCTTGCATGTGAAACGGTTTCCACCATATGCGCTTGACGGTTTCAGTTAACTTGGTGATGAATCATCAGGTTGAGACATGCTTATCTCAACAGATAGGATCATGCCAAAGCGAGAATAGGAACTTCTTCCCCCGTTACCATCATGTATGGAACATAAGTAGTATTACCCATCACCCTGAAATTATCAACACTTCAATTAGTGTCAATCGTGGAAGATGATCAATTCAAAGATCCAGTTGAAAGATGAATTTTCAATGGTTGAACCAAGGAAAGGTTGTGCTCTAATTTGTTATGATGGCAAGAAAGTGCGACAAGGCAAGGGTGAGTGTGAGTGTTAAGCAAAGCCACAACTCAAAAGTGCTAAGTAATTTTTTGCCTTTTCTAAGTGGTTATACTAGGGAGAATGTGTGACCAAAGTGGCAACAATGGCTGAGAAATGCGACAAGGGAAGGAGGAAATAAGACTTAGTCAAAATTTCACACATGTGGAGTGGTGATGCCACTTACAAGCCGCAATTCAAATTGCAAGGGTGGTCAAAATGTGCGACAAGTTAAAAAAAGGCAAAAACATATAAGTACAACTTGCCTTTTTAAGATGGCAATGCCACTTAAAAGTGGCAATTCAGAAGGTCAAGATGGCTGAAAATTGTGACAAACATCAGCCATTTCAAATGCAAGTCATTTTTCTCCTTTGATATGGTATGACACCCAAAAGGCGCAATAGGATTGGTCATGATGGCTAAAAAAGGTGATAGCTGAAGACTTACTCATTCAAGTTAAAGTCGCACAATTAAGGAGACATTGCCACTTAAAAACTGTGATTCAAGTGGCATCCATTCTTAAAATGTGGAACTAGGTATCAAAGACCTCAATGTTAAGGGATTAATGTTCAAAAAGTGGGACTCAAGTGGTTGAGGTGGTAAGAAAGCACAACCATTTGAGAATTGTGGCAAGATCAACTTAAAGTTGTGTCCTAGCTGGTTGTAAAGGTCAAAAAGTGTGACATGAGACAATTTTGCACATTTCTAGTGGTGGTGCTAGAAAAAAAACAACTAAGGTGGCTGAAATGTGTGATAAGAGATTTTAGTTATCAAATAAAAGCAAGTAAAGTTGAAGGGTTAGAAAGGAATTAGTGACCTATGTAAGGAGAAAGCTGAGTTAAAGCAAGGAATGAGCCTATTTCAGACAATTTTATTGTTTTGTTGCCTCTTCTTAGTGGATAGAGATAGAGTTGCTTTAAAAGCAGTTTTGAAGCATTATTTTATTATTATTTTTCCCTAGAAGTTTCTCTTAGAGAGATTATAAATAAGTGCTTTGACCATATAGAAGGTAATGAGAGTTTGTGTTAAGCTTATGTCACTGAAGTTTTCATGCAAGCTTCAGAAGTAGAATTTTGTGTTGTAATTGTGCGAGTTTGGCAAGTCAAGCAATTAAGAAGGCCTGACATTGATTTTTGACCTTGCGAAGTAGCTTTGAATGCTTCGGAGTTGTTGCTTGCATTCAATCTTGTTCTTCGTCAAATGCTGTTATAAGTACTGTGTTTCTTGTTCAAATCATTTCATATAGTATCCATTGAGCTCTGCTTTAATCATTGGCAAGCATTCATGTTTAAAATTCATGTTATAGTTTTGTTGCAAAAGAGAAGACCTCATGGTGAGATAAGTATTTTCAGTCTTGTGCTCCTACCTCTGAGATCAAAAGATAAATCTAGACTGTTTCTTTCAAGTATTTTGTTTACGTGCAAAACCTGTGGAGGATTATTTGTATAGTGTGCATAAATGACAATCTATTTTACTTGTTATAGATTTTAGGAAAATATGAAACCAGGGAGCTTCCCCTGCTAATTTGAAGAGAGGATTTCCTTATACACTGTTCCGTTTTGTCTAGTCACGAAAGTGATAAATTAAAATGCTAACAACAATGACATTTACGGAAATTAAATTGATTGATGAAGACAATTCTATTCTTAAATAACTAAAACACTGGCATCTATGATTGATTTTTTTTCTGATAGTTATCAACCTCAGATCTTTGATGCACATTTTAAATTTTTTTTTGATAGGGAGCTCTAAAACCTGCAACTGGCCTGATTTGGACTGACCTTCTGAAATTATTTTGCAAATAAATTATAAGAACAATTCAAGTTGATCTATGCTTTGAAATGATGACCACACTTCCTTTAAATGACTTGTTTTTTAGAGAAGGGTCTTCAAAATTGAACTTGACTGCAGAAATCAATTAAAAAACTTGGTTGCATTGGAGAAATGGTTTTTGCTTCAAACTTTAACAATATTCATGATTATGCAACCAAGTTTTTTAATTGATTTCTGCAACTATCAGCTATGTAGGGCTCTGCACATCAATTATTGTTGTCTTGGATTTTGACCTCTTATGAGATCCACACGTAGTAGGTTATCATTATTGGTGAAAAAGAAACTGCACGTGTGGCATTTTTCTGCAAAATCTTTTGAGTCAACACTTTTTATTATATATTCTCTAGTTTTGATGGTCCTAATTTGTAGAACTGCCAATAAATATGCATTACATGTGGATCTCACCTGATTATCTTGTGTAGCACATGGTTCCTTATTGTCAATTGATGTTTCTCATGAATTTTTCTAGGTTTGAGCATTCAAACTGCCATTAAGGAGTTTTACACTGTTTTAGTGTCCCTTTTTTCATTATTCCTATATAAAATGATAGAACACAGAAGAGAATTTTATAAAATCAGCTAGTTAATTTGATTGCTGGCTAGATGTACCAAGGAGGCATGTTAAACACAATTTCAAGCCTCATCTTCCCAAGATTTTCTATCTAAATATTTCTGGTCTCTTGGTTCAATTTCTCTTACAAGTTGTCAGTCATGCTTAATTTTAGTGCAATTTGAATGGTGTACCTCTGACCACAAAGAAACACCAAGACAGATCTGGAGCTTATCCTTTTTCATATCGACTCTTGACTGTTCCTTGTTTTATGGTGTCTATTTATTATCTTGTGGTTGAAGGCAGCAAAAGTAAGTCTGAAATAGTTATTACAATATAAGCTACATATTCTATCTTATTTTATTTATTTAACATTTTTATATCTGACTTTTGAACTGACATCGTCTAATCCATATTGCAGGCAGCGGATGGACAACTTCTTGTTCTTCATCCATTGAATATGAAATGTCTTCTTCACCATTATGGTAGCCATGACTTACTCCCACCTAGGTACTGGTCTATCTATTCTGTTTGTCAATAGAAAATCATTTGACCTAGACACTTTTCAAATTGGAAATTGCGTTTGTTCTAAACTGTTAGCATTAAGATTCTTTCAAGTCAGATTTTTAATTTTTGAACTGTGTAATCTGTGAATGTGTATTTATGCATGCATTCATGCATTGTTGCATATCTGAGTGAAGGTGAGAATTCAAACTGGCAAACATAAGGTGATTTTTGTATCTAACACTGTTTGGAATCTAAGTTGGCTGAAACCCGTAAATGACAGAAGTTTGTGAAATGTCTCAAGCTTTAGTGCCATAAGAATCATGGAAACATTTCTTACTTGAAAAAATAAATAAGTAAATAATTAAATAATTGAATGAATGACATGTATTTGAGATTATATGATGTTTTATTGGGATTCAACTACATGGTTTTTGAGTCAATCTTTATCAACCCATGAGAAGACCTTAACAATTGAACACCATCGTAAGAAGACGTTTTCAGGCATTCTTATGCAGACAAGCTCTGAGTGTCTAATGAAATGCAGTCAGAGCTTGCAGCAGCTAATTCACACTAAGAACCAATCTTTAAATATGATAAACTCAGAATTTTATTATTCAGAATTCAGATGTCCCAAACAATATCCCACTAAAACTACAGTATGGAGAATGACTCAGAAATTATATTGCAGAATTCAAACTACAACTTAGAGGTTACAATAATTCAGATTTTCCTTATCCTTTCTGCCCAGCCTCATACAGCCCAGCTAATAAAATGCTCGTCAACTTCCTTTTCACCATCCACGATTCCTGTGCCTGTTCTGTCGCTATTCTCTGGTTTCCTGTGTATCCTTCGTCATATACTGGTATATCCTTATAGGAAACATCGCCCAGCATAGCTAAGCTGCTGCAAGCTCAGAGTGGCGAGTGAATGAGGTCAAAAATGACTGATGGCAGACTGCATTGAGAGGTAATAACCTGATCAGGCGTGGCAAATGAGGATGACTGTCGGTCTTAGTGTGCAGCAGGTGATAAATAGTGCAACTGCCAGTCAGAAGGTGCTGCGGGAATAAATACCATGACCTTATTAGGAATCACCAGAAAGCCAATAATAGGCTTGATCCACCAGGAAGTCAGCAAGAGAGACCATCCTCAGACATATATAACTGCCATGACTTTATGGAGATCGCCCAGCATGGAAGAATAAAATGCCTGTCAGAATTTTTAATGTGCAAAACTCCCACAACCAGGAATGGATGAGTGGAGGTGACATCAGCATAGAAGTTGCAGTGACTGCTTGGGTGCAAGAAAGCCTGCCAGCAGTTGTATCCGCCAGCCCAGAATATCCACGAGCCAAACATGTATTGCCCAGCATCAGGGTGAAATCAGAATGGAGCACCTAGGAATAAGTAAAGAAAATAGTCCCATGCGTAGTTGAAAAAATCCTTTAGTTCCATAGAGTCTTGGGACGGCGGACGAAGGACCTAGGTTTGGGGATGGTGGGAGGAATGACAAGGGGTGGTGGTGCAAATATATATAGTACTTGAAAAAATTAGTTATAAAAAATGTAGAAGGAATGACAATTGAAACTTTGAAATACTAGTAACTAAACACATTGCATTGACCAATGAAAATGGCAATGCTGAATATCTGTATCAAATATATTATATTTAAAATGTCAAAATACAATTGGCCAATGGCCTAATGCCTCTAATCATCCCCAAAGTCCATGCCAAACTCCTCATCGCTCAAACTTCTAGACTACTCCAGATCAAGCTCTTCCAAACCATTACCAAGTAACCTTGTCTATGTCGCATCATCTTCAACCTCTATGGCTTATCTAGCTCTACATCCCATCAAGTTGTTGGACTCTCCTTGTACATAAGCATGTTGTGGTCAATGAGATGCAAGGTGCTATGTACAACTACAAGCTTCTCTGCCTGTCTAGAGGTAAGTTTGTTCCTCTTAATAGCTAAGTTGCAGGGTTCGCCTGCCAGAGGACCGGGTACGGGTGCGGCGCGGCTTGGGTGCGGATGCGGGTATGGGTGCTGGCAGGGGGCGGTGGAAGGGGGCTGGGTGTGTCCTGGACGCACCTGGGTCCGCTGGGTTCGAACCCAGCCTAAAAACAAAGAACCCGCATGGCACCCGGAATGCACCCACGCCCCCATTGATTTTAAATTTTTTTTTTTTCAACTTAAACATCAATTTTATAATTTTTTAAACATTCTAAAATGCAAATGAAACTCTAAAAAGACATTATAAACACAATTTTGCCATTTCCAACTCATTTCTTTCATTCCAAAACAAAAAAACTCTCTATTGTGGCTGAACTCAAAAAAATTTTTGTGGTTGAAGAAAGAAGCTTGAAGATTGAATCCTGAAGGTTGGAAATCCATTGCTCCACCATTCCTACTCATTTCCAATGGTTTAGAGGCTGCCAAGAAGATCAAAGGAAGATATTTTTGCAAAGAGGTAGGTTTTCTATTCATTTTTTTTTGCATTTTTGAACAACAAACAAATTCTTTTCAACTTGTTTTTTTCTTAAACTATTTATATGAATTATGAATGTATCACCATGCTTTTGTTTTTGTTTTGATTCTTGAAAGTTTTGAGTTTTCATTGTTTCCATTTTGTTTACAAAACTTATTGCCACACCCACAAGTGACAGGAATCACAATGGCAGCTAGTTCTAGCTCAGTATCACAATCAAAATTCAAAATTGATCCACACTCACCTCTTTGGAGGCATGTTGAAATGATTCAACAACAACCAGGTGGTGGGGGTTACCTTTGGAAATGCAATGGCTGTGATGTGCAATATAACAGTTCATATAGTCGGGTGAAAGCCCATTTGTGTAACATCCCTGGGATGAGGATCAAAGCTTGCTCAGGAAAGAATAATAAACCTATACCACGAGAGCAAGTGCTGGCATATATCATGGAGCAAGAAGCAGCAGATGAAGTAGTAGGTCGTAAATCAGTAGCAAACGGGAAAAGAGGCAGAAATCAAAGAATGGATCCTCCATCTATTCCTAGTTCCAATGTTGTGATAGAGAGCCACCCATTTTTGGTCACTCCTCAAGAGCAACCCACAAGCACTACAAACAAGAGACCAAAGGGACCTTTGGAAACATCATTTCAAAATGAGGCTCGAGATATTGCTGACCAACATATAGCCAGATGCATTTATGCAAATGGTATGTCATTCAATGTTGTTCGCTCACCATATTGGCAAGAGATGGTGAGAAAAATTAATGAGGCTCCAAAAGGGTATAAGAGCCCAGGTTATGAGAAGGTGTGTGGCACCTTATTGGAGAATGAGGTGAAGAGTATAGAAGATGCATTGAAGCCCTTAAGGGATTCATGGAGTGAGACAGGGGTGTCGATTGTCTCTGATGGATGGAAAGATGTAAGAAATCGGCCTTTGATCAATGTCATTGCAGTGTCCCCTAAAGGGGCAATGTTTTTGAGAGCTGTGGATTGTGAGGGATAGGTGAAGGATGGTGAATTTATTGCTTAGATCCTCATTGCAGCCATTGAAGATGTGGGACCTCCTAATGTTGTTCAAGTGATAACGGACAACACAAAAAATTGTAGAGCTGCTGGATTGTTGGTTGAGGAACGATATTCACATATCTTTTGGACACCTTGTGTTGTCCACTCTCTTAATCTAATGCTACAAAAGATTGGGAAAAAAATTGATTGGATTAGAGAGTTGTATGCAGAGGCCGAGGAGATACGAATGTTCGTCACCAACCACCACATGTCCCAAAGCATATTTAGATCATTTTCTACATTGGAGTTGTTGAAGGTAAGTGAAGCAATATATTTTTAAATTTAAATTTTTCATAGTGCTTTAAATTTTTAATTTCACATATTCTATTTCTTCTTAAAAGTTAAAGTTTGTTTTCAATTTTTTAAATGTTTAAATTAAATTTTATTTATTGTACTTTTTATTTTTGATATTTCAATAGGTTGCCGAGACCCGTTTTGCCTCAAACACAATTGCCTTGAGACGACTTGTGAAGGTCAAACAGGCTCTTATCAGCATGGTAACAAGCACTACTTGGTCCGTATGGAGGCAAAGCAACACTGAGAGGGCAGCAAATGTTAAGGGGATGATCCTAAATGACTATTGGTGGGATCGTGTGGAGTATCTCCTTAGTTTCACCGAGCCCATTTTGAGCATGATTCGTTATACAGACATGGACAAGCCTTGCATGGGGGAGATATATGATGGCATTGATTCAATGATAGAGAAGATAAAGAACATCATAAATGAGATGGAGAAAGATCCTCAAGAAATTTTCTTCAAGCAAGTGCATGAAATTATTGAGGCTAGATGGAACACAATGACAACCCCGCTGCATCTTCTTGCATTTGCATTGACTCCAAAATATTACAACAGTGAGATTCTTTCGGTGACAAATAGGATTCCCCCATGGAGAGATTTAGAAGTGTCTGATGGGTACAAGGCAGCATTTCGTAGACTCTTCCCTGATCCAAATTTGCATGATATGGTCACTGATGAGTTCACTGATTTTGTACACTCCAATGGTCTAAGCATTGAGGCTCTTCGTGATAGATTCAAGAAAGATGCTCACAATTGGTGGTACTTTCATGGCCAACAATTTCGGTGCCTATAGCCTCTTGCAGTCAAAGTTTTATCACAAGTAAGTTTACTAAATTTCTATTTTTTTTATGATTTATAATTTTATCTTAAAGACTTTTAAAAATTTGAAGTTTGAAGTTCCATTATTTTTAATTATTATAAATTTTATAACTTGTAACTTTATAAGTTTTAACTTTGTAAGTTTTTATTTTTAACTCTTTCTCTCTACTTTGTCGTCATAGGTTGCTAGTTCCTCTGCATCTGAGAGGAATTGGAGCACATACTCTTTTATCCACTCGACAAAGTGCAACCGATTGCACTCCAAAAAGGCGGAGAATTTAGTGTATGTGCATTCCAACTTGCACCTCATTTCGCACAAAAAGCAAGACTATAAGGAGGGGGAATCAAAGTTGTGGGATGTGGAGCGAGAACAAATTGACATGGATGCTTCTACTTCCCAATCCAAACATGTTGCACTTGAGGGATCAGAGAGCGAGCACACTTTTTCAGCGAGTGCCGCCAGTGGCAGTGGTGTTGGTTGTGGTTCTTCAAATGATCCTGCTAATGTCCAAGATGATGATGATGATGTGGAGGATTTAGCAAATCCATATGATGATTGACACTTGTCATTTGACATTGAAACAATGAAAATTGATTGTTGAACATGATATTATTATTTTGAATCTTGTTATTGAACTTGAAGTTCGAGTTTTATGTTTTATGATATTCAAGTTGATGGTGGTTTTGTTGATTATCTGATGCTATGTGGTGTTCTACACTTTATTCTTGCAATTCTACACTTAATTCTTGCTTCTATGCTTAATTTTTTTGCATATACATATATTTATATATATATAAACGAACCCGACCCCCAAAAATTTTTTTGGCCGAATCTGTGAACCCGAACCCGCACCCGCACCAGAATCGGCAACTTAGCTTAATAGAGTGGATGAAGCTATAAGTAGACTAGTTCCTCTTAGCAACAAAAGAACTAGAAACTCGAGACAATAGATGAATGGCTAGTGTGGTTGTCAAATAAGGAGGCCCAAGACTTACCTTTAAGGCATGATGAATGTGTTGAATGGTTGATCGATGAAAGACTTGCTCTTCCTCCTCTCACTCTTGCAACCTTTCTCTCAGTCATAGTTCACTCTTGTTCAATGCAATGAAAACTTGATAGTGATTTAGATTGAGGGTGGGATGTCTTTTATAGGTTTTCGGAGTGTTAAGGGTGTGGGTGGGGCCAATGGAACTTTTAGGGTTAAGGCTAGCTCCAAAAAATCACTTTTTTGACTGTTTAGGAGTAGGGGATGGACACAACTTTTTGAAACTTTCAAGGGATGCAGGCAAGTTTCCTCAAGGTGTTAGGGACATCCTTGCATCCCCTCAACATCCCCACTAGGGGGGATGCCCTGAAAATCCCTCCCCTCTGAGGGAGATGTCCCAAGGATGTCTCCTTCTTGTTGGTGGCAGGGGAAGTTTCCCTTGGAGTATTTGAGTCTTAGGGACGTCCCCGTCTCTAGAGACGACAATTTTTTTTGGGGGGAGGAGGGGCGCATTCTCATGGAGCATTGAAAAAATTGCAAAGAACTCGCTAAACATACTCGCGAGTCATTTAGGCTTGTGCGTTAATAGCCAAATAACTAGCCAAAAATTCATGAAATCATGAAAAAAAAACTTGGCTGTGGTTGCATGAGTCAATTCTATCTGAAAAACCCTCACTTTTCACATCTTGTTTTTTGACCATTCAAGCATGTGCCCCTTGACTTTGTTGCCGCCCCCAAGCCCCCATTTTGGTTTTAAAAAGCAAAAAATAAAAATTGTTTTGGGCCGATGTTTTCCATGGATGAAATTTGTAAAATATTAATACAGACATGTAATTTGTAATCAGATGACATTGTGATGTGAATTGAACTTGTTTTTTGATCTATAAATGAAGCACCAACTACTTATGACCTTTGTAAATTTAGTTTTATGCATGTTTTTAAATATTACTTTACAAATTTATGTGTTTTTAACATTTGGAATTTTGCTGAGTATTTGCTGACTTTTTTGGCCAACTACAACTTTTTCAACTGTGGTCTCATGCAAGGTTACTATGTTTGGACGCCTAATAATCTTGGTGCACATGCAAGTACTCAGGCATCTGTGCACATGATTTCTAATTTGATATTTGAATCTTGATGTTCAATGTTTATTGTTATTAATATTTTTAGATCTTTATAAATGTGAATTGCGAGCCATTCTATGATGCTGATAGGTTTATGTTATTGATTTATTAATTTTATAATCTATAAAGATAACCAGGGTTAGAGACCCTAAATCCACAAAAAAAACTGAAAAGCACAGCCACCTGTATTAAAACTCATTGGGGCATTAGAAACAAAAAGCTTCTTATCATGCCACAGACAAACAGCCAAAAATTGTATCCTTTCAAGGAGAGGCATGGATTGCCCTTTCTGTAAGGGGCAGTATTCTGGCCAAAGGCCTTACAGATTTTTCCTTCTATTCATCTTTGCTCCTGGCCTGCACATTGTTTACCATGGCTCCACAGCATCTAAATTCCTTGTGCTCCAATGCAACATTTTCCCAAGGGTTAGCATTCCTGAGGGAATCAGCTGGGGCTACGAAGTCACACTTTCTACATCCATGACTGCATTTACAAGGCTAAGATTTCAACAATCAAAGCTGATGCATTCATTCAGCTAATCCATCTTCTTTCAGCCTGTAAATCAAACTTCTTTGTAGAGATAAATCTCACCTTCACTTCTGATGCTTCTGCTTTCATTTTTTTTCCTCTTTGACATTGGTCGGTTTTCTGCTTAGGTGTTATTCTATCTCACTATCTCTGATAGCCCTCATTTTCACTAACTCATATTGCATTTTTATTTATTTTTTAACATTTTTCTATACACTTGCTCACATCTCTTGACCATATATTAGAGCAACAAGTAGATTGCAGAAAAAAGAAAGTGAAATCATTCTAGCATAATTCTACTTCTATTTCATTTACTGCATTTAGGGTTTTAAAAAGTATTTCTTTTGATCGCAATGTTTTTTGGAGGGTGACTGGCAAATTACATAGGCCAACCCCACCATTGATAAAAATACATAATAACCAGATCAGGTCATAGTCTTTTTTCTTCTATTACCGAAGACTTTACTGTTCACTTACTACAGCTACATCTGCTCTGTAATTGTGATGCTGTCTTTGGATTTTCCCGGATTCTTTCCTTTCTCATTGGTTGTCTCTGTGCAGCAACTGAGAATTTCTTTCAACTCCTTTGGAGACAATGCAAGCCCTAGCCTTTCAGCAATCTCCTTATTGCCTTGCTGTGTGGAGAACAGGCTGCTTAAGATCATGTGGGCTTCCTAGGAATGGAATTCCATCTCGATATCTCACGGCCTTCACATAGGAGGAAAGAGCCTGCTGAATCTGTCATCATGTTGGCACAGGTCAAGCTCAAGCTCGTTGATGGTGACATTGTCCTTGGATTTGCAAGGGTTGTTTCTTTCCTTCTCATGGATTGTCTCTACACAGCATTAGGGAGTTACTTTCAACACCTGTTGAGACAAGACAGGCTTCTGCAATCTCCTTTATGTCCTGCTGAATGGAGCACAGGTTGCTTAAGATCATGTACGTGGTCATGGAAACTTGATCCTACTCACCAGGAACACGATGCCATCTCAATATCATGGTCCTCATCTAGGAGTAGAGAGCCTTCGAACTTGACATCATGTAGGCGTAGCTCAATCTCAAGCTCTATAGTGGTGAGATCCTTGAATTCACATGGTTTCTTTCCTTCCTCCTCTCTAGTTGTTTCTGTGTAGCAATTGTGAAATTCTTTCAACATCTTTGGAGATGGTGCAAACCCCGATCATTTTGCAATCTCCTTATTTTCCTTCTGAATGGAGAATAGGCTGCTTAAGATCATGTGGTCATGGAACCTTGATTTTGCTCTCCAGGAATGCAATGCCATCTCGATATTGTCATGGACCATCGAACACAATTAATTGCTGTATGGGATGGATGGTGATCCAGTTTGAATAGGATGACCAACTTTTTTTACTGTTCATGAGCACATTTCATAATGCTTGGTACATTGGTGATTATTCACAAATAAATCACAATTTTATTTGTGAATAAACCGGTATTTTCATTTTTGTCTATAAACGCATTGTTTTCAATTTCCCCCCATTTTTACATTTGCAGATTTGGATTTTTTCAAGCACAAGTGCACTGTAAAGATCTGAGCTTGTGCTTGAAACAATGGGCACAATTTTTGAGAAGCTGTTAATTGCAATTGCTAAACTCTAGTTAATTAGTAAAATTTACTGCTTCTATGATCTCAATGCCTTCATTTTTTGAAGGGTTTAGAGCTAGATTAAAAGTGACAAAATTATGAAAAAAATAGCACATGCCATGAAGGTAACTGTGGCCTTGAAGGCCTTAATTTGGGCTTGGTGGTGCCCCCAAACCTCTGCTTTGATTTTAATAAGCAAAAAGAGAAAAAATTGTTTTGGGCTGCACCGGATGGAAAAACAGCATTTTCCCTTTTGTTTGGCTTGAAATAAAAATAACAACGTTGTTTTCCCTATTTTTATGAAATTTTCAGTGTTTGTTAGTTTCTGAATCTTCAAGACTAAATCCCAAGTAATTAAATTCCATTTATACTTCTGATTTGCTGAGTCAATCCTGATTCCAAGTAATGCTGTTATGGTCACGGTCCTTCTGTAGAACAAATGAGCCTGTTGAATTTGACTTCACATTGGCACAAGGCAAGCTCTAGGCCATGTCAAAGACATTCTTTTGACTTGTAGACCGACTTGGATCAAGCATCAGCTCTTTTGTTAGCCTCCAGATATCGTCATCCAGGCATCTAGGCATTTCTCAGCTCCCCACATTTGCTGAACTTGAATTATTATAAAATGATTTTGGACTTCCTTATCTACGTTGTTGTTGAAGAAGCTCTAAATAGTCTCTGCACCAAACTGCACATGCCTGCTCCTACTTGTAGGAATTTGGCTTTCATGAGCCCAAGCCACCACCTTCCCCTTGCTATAGATGAAGGCACCATTAAAACTCAAGCCCACCTGTTTGAGGAAACGGTCCACACAGAAATTTCTCCCTTGAGCCATGTTTCATGGCATGTAGAATGCTTGCTTGGTCAAATTCGCAAAAGGAAAACTGGTGACCTAAAAGGCATTTAAAATCGAATTCATGTTGTGTGGTTAATTAAGAAAGCTTAGAAAGGGGATTGGTAAGAATGACAAGTACAGGTTGAAGTCAGTTGACACGTGGGAGGAGGTGCGAGGGGGATTTCCTATTTATGATCCTGGCTTTTTCCTTTTTCTCCTTTCTTATTATTAATAATATTTTTTTTTCCCCCTCTTTTAAATTTTAAATTAGTTACCCATGGCATTTTGATCAAAGTTTCTGTTTATGAGATTGGCCCCAAGGTTTGCAACGATGTCAGCAACTTTATTGCCTTTTCTTTGAATGTGGGTAAAGGGTACCTTTTCTAACTGAAGGGAGAGCCATTTAGATTCCTTTATAATCTCTCTTAACATTCTCCTTCAGCAACCAGTGTTGTCCAATTTTTAAGAATCACCCACTGGGAGTCCTTTTCTGATAGCCAATACCTTGGTTTGATTGTTTGTAACCTTGCCTACATCCATTGCCACAATAAAAACGAGTTGACGATGTTCATCTTGGAAGACACATCCAACCATTGCAGAGTCTGGATTCCCTTTGGCAGCCCCTTCAAATATCAGTTTTACAAACCCAGGATGTGGGGAGTCCATTTAATTTTAATCTCCTTCCTAATAATTGGCATCATGCCCAACCCCTTATCGGGATATTGATTTTTTAAATTATTTGAGTGTAAATTTATATATTTAAATTATTATTTTTTCATATTTAAAAAAAATTAGTGCAGTTTGTTGTGGTCCTGTATCTGTTACCCAGATTTTTTAATAATCATACCTGATAAACACACCTGCACCTGCAAACCCTGAGAACAGATTATTAAACCATGCAATACTTGGTAGTCTATGCTGGTTTGATGTCATATGTAGTTGTCTTGTAATGTTTGGTTTTGTTTTCCAAACATGTAAGATCATCTTCCTGAGGATAACACAATAGCTCTGTGATAAATTACAATAGCTTTCCGATGAATATGGATCATTGAGACCCTGAACTTCTTTATTTTGTTAATTTACAAACCTCTTACACAATGCAATTATTTGTTCTGCACAATATTGCAAGACTGGGCTACTCGCATGCTATTTCAATACCTGATAAGGTAAATTCTAGTCCCATTTTCGTGTCCACAGTGTAGAACATGAGGTCTGATACTGTAATGAATTGATCCATTATTCTGCAGATGTTCTTTGGATAAGATGTTTTTTTGCTTCTTAGTTAAGGAGACGATACTAAAAGCCATGTCTGAAGCTAGATAGCGTCTTACTTGCCCAGGAAAAACTCTCATGTGCACTGCATGCATCAGAGACTGGCTTTTAAGACTAAGTGAGGGATTTTTGTACAGTTTGACGTCCCTCTGAATCCATGTGATCTACATATTAATTGTTGATTGCATAATTACCTGCTTCCGGTGTTTGTCAATCTCTTCTTGGAATTTGTCAACTAGCTTTAAAGATAGCTTAGAAGAATGTTCCCTCTTGAGGGCCATCTAATTGGTCTGATTACAAGAAATAGCAAATACCAAACATGTAGAATGACATAAATTACATGTGAAAGTAGAAATGCAGCTAGTTATTTGTGGAGGTAAGCTTTACAGTGTATATGGTGGAACCGTAATCACTGTCTCCCTAACAGCATAATTCTTGTTATTGCCTTTATCCTCTAGTAGAGGTCAAATCACTTTATTATCTTGAAGTAGAGTTGAAGCTCTTGCCAATTGTCATTGAATGTGGGGTTAATCAAACTGTAAATGAAGTCCATGTACATCTGGAATTGTTAGATTGGGAATTTGTAAACTTGGTGTTCTTTTGTCTACAGTGAGTTATTTGTGGAGGTAAGTTATACGGTGTATATGATGGAAATGCAGGCTGCCTCCAGAACAGCACAATTCTTGTTAATGCCTTTATCCTCCAGTCGAGGCCAAAAACACCATTTTATCTTGATTGAAAGTTGAAGCACTTGCCAATTGTCATTGAATTCAGGTTGAATCAACCATTAATAATTCAATGCATAGCTGGAATTATTTTCTTGGTATTATGTAAATTTGGTGTTTTTTTGTCTAGACAAACATTCCCTTCAAATGAGTGCCTCTATGTTATAATATTTTGTAGACATTTCTTTTGGGGAAAGGAAGTAATAATATTGTTTGCTCCATGTTATAATATTTTGTCATTGATGCTGTCTAGTTGATGCTTTCTTTAATTGGTGGAGTTACCAAAAAAATCCATTAATCATAATTTATTTTTCAAATCAATCGTATTTTTTCTTAAATATTGCCATTCTTTTGATTTCTCCCAATCAATATCTTCGGTACCCAGTAATGTTTTCAGGGTAATCACTGTTAATGGTTTGGTTACACTTTGGTAATATTGTTTATCAAGTTTACATACTGTTGAATATCATTTTGATCATATTTAAAGAAGGTGAAAATTTAAATTAATGTCCATTAAAGGTGGGTTTATCAGAAGAGCCTATCTAATACTTAATGGCCTTGAGAAATAAGAAGTCACAAGAAAATGTTGTTCATGCTATGATTCTCTGATCAGGACATGCAGAACCAATACCTACTGAATTGTTGCCAATTCAAAGTCTGAAAATGTACCCAAGGAATAATCTGGTCTGGGAGGGACTGGTGGAGCCATTCTTTTAGGTTGCGGGTTTGCTCTCTACTGATGTTTAAGACTAGTCATATTTCACAGAATATAATGAGATTTGAACTGAATATAATGAGGCATAGTGGTTCCTGTGTACTGATTATTGTATCTCTTTCTATGGATTGGCCTCTGAAGAGTACAAGTACACTGCCTGATTGGCATCTACCATCCCTTTTGATGCTGGTTGAGGCTGAAGGGTGCTTGATACCTCCACTGGACAAGATTGGGTGAAACAAAGATGTAATTATCGTAGTATGTTTAGGAGATCCTAATTTAGTATGACACATCATACTCACGTGAAATTTTTGAGTTGCATGATGATTCCTAAAGTGACCACAGTGTTTACATCTTCTTCATGCAATAAGTGCCAGATTGTTTTCCTCAAAAGCCCAGAAGTCAAGATGTGAAAGTGAGTGTAGACTTTTGCACTTGCATTCATGGAAGAGAAGAAACATTAATCATTGGTGATATGTGCTTTCTTAAGGAGACTGACATAGCACAAACTTGCGGGTTTCTTTATGACACTGCAGGATTTCATATGATATAGAGAATTATGAAAGGTTTGATACACGGTAATGTGCTTGGTTCCTGATTACTGATAATCTGTATGCAGTATCTGTGGAAAAATTTTAGAGATGGAGACGGTCACTCAAACAGAAGGCATCAGAAAGCGCTATCGCTATTTGAGCCATTTTCCTTTAACAGCAACATTTCAGGTGTCTATATAAATTTAAATTTCCTTTACAGAACTTGACTATGTGTTTATTTTCCTACGGCTATATTTCATTTTTGAACTCATATTAAATGTAATTCACTACTGTATACTTTTAATCTATGCAGCTCTGTGAAATAGATCTGAGTAAGATTTTGCCTGCTAGTGCTTTTTTCCCTTTTTCTGACGAGATTGAGAAACGGGAAACTGAACGCCGTCATCGCCAAAAGCAGGTAATTGGCAAACCATGGATGAGGTTGATTTGCTTTAATCATTTGAAGTGTCAAAATTATAGAAAAACAACTACAGAAATGACAATGTTGGTAAAACATATTCCGTTGACACTTAGTTTGCATGCGATTATTTTGAAGTGTGCTAAACCTAATGTATTCACATTCTTTGTTTGGTTGTAAAGACTAGTATTTGATTTTTAGCTTTCACTTGGTTGCTTATTCCTTACACATGAAATATGCCATTTGTAAACCAGGACTGTAGAACAACTGCATGAATTCTTAAAAGTTAGTAGTATCACGATTTCAGCAAGTTTTGTAACATCAAACATGGTTTTATGTCCATCCTTTTTATATATACTAATACAAATGTCCAAAGGGGTTGAGCTTAATTGGTTCAAGCATTGAGTTTTCATTGTGGAGACCCAAGTTTGAATCCGAAAGGGACATCTAATAAGTGGATTTATAAGGTGTGACTCTTGGTCTTCCATAGTTGGCTTCTAGTGTGGAGGTGGTTTCTATATAAGTGGATTTCTAAGTTGCGACTCTTGGTCTTCCATAGGTGATTTCTAGTGTAGTTGCTCGAAAGGAACCTGTATTGGTCTCAGGGTTGTGCTCGCAAGAGTTTGTATTGGTCTTATGTTGATGCTCAGTCGAGCAGAATATTTGTAAACGATTAGCAATATATATAAAAAAATTCTAATACATATTTGGCCATAGAAGTAGTCACTAAAAAATAGTTTGCTGCCTAGATTCTGGCTGTGTGCATAGAGCTGGTGTAGTTTCATGTATTTATATTTTGAATTTATAAGCAACAGATCTCTAATTGTGGGTAGTTTTATTCAGTTTAATTTGTTCTAGTGTCTTTATCTGAATTAGAAAAGCACATGGAACCATTACTAGCATATGCATTATGTTTTTTTCTTTAGTTGAAATGTTATCCTCTGCATCGTTTTTTGATAAGTTACACAACATTAAAAACTGAGATCATTTAAAATCATCTGACATCTTACAAATAAAGTTGAAGAGTTAAGAGCTTTGGGAATAATAATGTTTTAAGGCAAAGAATCTTAAACTGCGAACCTTGGGTAGGTAGGTGAGTAGAGCTGTTATTAATTGCTACAATATGAAATTTTTTATGACATTGGCTCGAGTACTAAAGAAATACCCACGTCTTTATTTTAGATGATTTATGGAAGCAAACATTACTAGAAGTTAAGAAATCTTGCAGGATCTTTTTCACTACACAATTCTTAGTTAAGTTTGGTGATAATGTACAATTTATTTTCTAATTTTCTGAAGGTCATATCTTGCAAGCTTGGTCAAATAATTGAAATCCAAAGAAAAACTTCAATTGGGGGTGTCTCATGCATCAGATTGGTGGGTCACTTGGCTGGGACATAAAATACTGCCTATATATTTCATACAAATATTTGGTGGGTTCTAAGATAAAAGTATGTAGATTTTTTAGACATTGAGGGCAATCATTATTTTGTTTAACGGTGATATATTTTTGGAAAAAAATATAGCAAATTTTAGCCTTCAAGATTTATCCCCAAAATCTTTTAAAATTTTTAAAACCTCGAGTGTCAGTTTGTTCTCTTGTATGTTCTTCTGTACTGTGATTGTAATTTGATTTCTATGTAGGGCTTTCTTATATGCGGTGTTCTTTGTTACACCTTTCTCTTGAATTGACAACAGGAAGCTAGAGCTCGACAGAGAGCTGCTGCAGCTGCGGCTCCACAAGGAAGGTCTGGTATACCAGAGTCCACAGTTTCCATTTATGAAGATAAACCACCATCAAGTGCTGATTTTGAAGGTGATTTGAACATTTGCTTTTTAAAGAAATAATCTGCTCATAAATTTTTAGATCATTCTTATATAATAAAAGTGTTAAGAAGTTAGGGAGTATGGTTCAAGCTTAACACTAGAGATCTGTAAAATACATGCTTTCAAATATGTGGTGCATGAATTGGTAGCAAATGGAATGATTGACATTAATATATATTGTAAAATGAAGCCTTAGGAGATCCAAAAGGTGTATCTACAAGTCCTCCAGTATTTGATGAGCGAAGGCTGTTTTCACGAGTAGCGAGACTTGGATTTGCTGCTGGGTGTGACCCTCCTGCTCTTAAAGAGGGTTTATCTGCGGAGTTGCTGCGAGGCTCATCAGCATCTGGTTCTAATAGCATTAACACAGAAACAATGGGTTTTTCTTCAGAAAGTGGTATGTGGAAAGCCTTATTTTAGGAGGTTTTTACAGTTCATTTACATGATCATTCAGTCCATTCTGCTAAATTTGATCTTGTAGTTGCAATTAATTCCTGACACAATACATTATAATCATCCTTGATTGTTAGTGCCAGATCTAATATTCAGAAAAAGCTTCTATATACTTGAAAGTCCTTATACGTGTCTAGCACTCACATATGAGAATGCTAGATGAATCGAAAAGATACATTAACATAACCCCCTAGGGAAAATAATTATTTATTGGAATCGATTTACGTGGACTCTTCTAAGCCCTTGAACTCACACTTGCATTTGGTTCATGACATTTGAAGGAATGCCAATAAAGCTAAAAATTGTTTAATATGATTCTATGAAGTTACGGACTATTATTTTCTTTTTGGAGGCGACTTCATCAAAATTGTCTGTGACTGAGCTTCCTAAGCAATATCTTTTGTTCTTCGAGATTCTTTCTATTAATGCAAAAGACGTATTTTAATGAGAATTGGGTATCCATTAAGTATGCCTTTTCAGCTGAAGTTATTTTTTGCTTGTGGCTTTTGTCACTGTCTTATTAGGTACCAGCAGCCCATCGCCTATGTCTTTTGCAGATATTATAACGACATCCCCAAAACCTAGTGGTGATCCATGCAGTAGTCAGATATCCAAGATGCATAATTCTGGCAGAAAGGGTAAAAGGGCTTCCAAGATTCTTCTCTCAACAGCAGGTGGAAGGCGCTATTGATTATAGCAAATTTTGTGTGCACATAATACATATTTGTTATGAATCTGGGTTTTCATTGTGTGGCAATGAATAATTAGCTAGAGAAATCAACCTATGGGATAAACTTATAAAATCCAGTGAGCTATTACAATACTGAAGAAATTGCTATTTGCCTCTGAAACTTTTGTTGGCTAGAATCTGCTAATTCCAACTAAATGCTGCACGTATTTTGTATCTTTATAAATGAATGAATGAAAGAAAGATTTTAATAACATCCACAAGGCCAAAGCAGCCTATGGGACCAAGAGCAGCGTAAGATTCCATCTAGAAACAGGGCACCAACACCTTATAAAGTTTGTTAAAGTATGCATATTTTTATTCGCTTTGTTGATTTTGACTAATGGTTTTGATTGCAACCTGAATTGTAGTTTAGTGTGGAACATTTGCCTTTTTGAGTTTGAGGTACTGTATCCTTGTAATTTTTATATCAATATTCTAATTCACTTGTGAACTTTTATATTTATATTCTAATTTGCTCGTAAATTTATCAATATTTTAATTCGCTTTGAGGGAACTGATGGGTTAGAAATCTGGACCCACTTCATGATTATTCTAAAATATGCTTCAATTTTTTTTGGTAAATAGCGGAGGGTCTAGACAACTGCATTTGCCAAATTGCATGTTTAGGTTTATTTTTGAAGATTTTTTTTTTTCCGTTTGAAACTGAATATTTGCTCGTATATATAAATTGTGAGATCATTTGGAAAATTATAAGTCACTTTAATGGAGTATGAAAAACGGTATACGTGTCTGGAGTGGTCATTGGGGGCAGTCAGTGTGGAAGCAAACAAGAGCTCCAAATCACAATGAGCCACGAGGCTTTTAGGGGTGGATGGCGGGGCAAAACAAATAAAAGAATGGGAAAATGAAACGAATATAGGAATTTTCAATTATTTATATGATAAGCCATTCATCATATTTATTATCCACATTACTAAATGTTAGAGCTGAATTGATGAGAATTCACGAGTCATACAAATTAACAAAATTTTATTTATTTTTATTTGAGTTGTCATTTTTATCATGTACATATATGATTGTAATGGTGAAATTTGCACATGCACATTAATTCCCAATTAGTTTTGGGCACACTGTAAGAGTGGCTTAATACAATTACATATTGACAAATTGTGCAATTTTGTGCGAAGTTGGGCTTATTCCCTGATCTTTTACCTCTTATTGTTTACACATTCTAACATGTTTGACTTTATCACATCCGTTCTTATAGATTTTTTGACACTTCATATTTATTACATCCCCCATATCAGGGCATTCATTCCTTGCCCAAGAATTATTGCTCCCTTACCTCGAGTCGATTTTGTGGGGTAGGACTGACCTCACACTTGCAAATTTGACCCTTAAAATTTAAAACATCAAGTTCAAAATTTTTCAACTCACCCATTTTATTCTTGCCATGAGTTGACTTTTTATATGGTTCACACAATTTATTAATGTCTTGGTATTTAAAAACATTCAATGTGTATTCATTTATTATCCTCACATATTTATTTATCATTCACAAAATCTTATGCATTGGAGAGAAGAATCATTCTAGGAATACCTAAAGTAGAGTGCTAAAATGAACCTAAATTTGCCTAACCATTTTAGAGCATGTCCATGTATGGAGATTGTTGTCCTTGATCATTTCTATAACTATAATGTTGGTCTTTCTAGGGGGTTGACGTAAAAGAACTTGACCCTAGCAATTTGACAATCTCCGTAAGGTATTTTTCAATATTCCCAGTCCTTAACGATTAATGAAAGGTAGAGAATTCAGTAGATCAGGTGACATAAGTATGTAGTGTTTTAGATAAGATTTGTGGGCTAATGGACAGATTCGTGTCCATGGAAATGATTCAAAAAAGTTGACCACTTGTTTCGATTCTAAGGTTAAATATAGGTAGATGATCCATTTTCAATTTCGAGGTGGTCAAATCTAGAGGATCCATTTTCAATTTCACCATCAATGTTCCTAGAGCGAAGTACCCTAACCTTCTTATAATTTAATTTCTTATCTTAGCATTTAATTGTTTAGTTATTGCTCTCATGGTATGAAAATAATTAATCTAGCTAGGTTGATTTATGTTAAGTCACGTGATTTTTCTTCAATGCAGACAATCTCAACCATACCGCTCTCTAGAACTCAAAATCATGTATACCCAATGGTTCCTTCATAGTTTTAGGGTCATTTATGTTAGTAATCAAAGAAAAATACACCTCCAATTAGGACGATTATACTTGTCTAGTTGCTATATGCGCCTAGTGGACCTCCTCAAGAGCTAAAGTGGAGGTTTTGCCTCCTCTTTAGAACTCTCTAAATATCTAAGCTCTCCTGTTCAAGTCTTGTAATATGAAAAAGGCACACAGATCGACAAGACAATTTGATGATGATTTAAAGTCCTAATAATGGCCACGTAGGTGTGAATATATATACCTCTCAAAAAAAAAAACATATTTTGGTGGTGTCCTTAAGTATTTTTCATCCTTTGTTGTTGCCTCCTTAATCCCCCAACTAACCTTCCAAGGTCCTACTTACCTTTTGAACACCTGCTTGGTTCATTTTGGCTGGATTGCAATTTACAATCTAATCTAGTACAATGAAAATAACTTTGCCCTTACAATGAAAATAAGTACAATTCATTAGAATACAAGTTAAAATCAATCCACAAAAATACACAAAAACATAGATTAAATTGCATACAAAAAATATTTAGTTGCATACATTTTCCTTTCATAGTAATTAATTCATTTCAAAAGTTAGAAAATGACCCAAAAAGTTATTTGCATTCATTTAACACTAATTGCATTTAGGACTTCATAGAAAATACCAAAAACATTCAAAAACACGAAAACCAAGTGATCAACCAAACCCTTGATTTCATTATGAGGTCAACAATTAAAAGACAATGTTTAACAAAAAATTTCCCCTTTTTATCTATACTTAATGTGCCCAGGCACAAGGGAAGATTTGGTTAAATCCATCATGGCGAGATTAGGGAGATCATCCTTTAACCAATTCCCATAGAGGAAACACCCCAAGAGCAATAACTCATCTTGAGGCTCATTTAAAGAGAAACAAAACAAAGAAGACACATTGAAGAGCACCAACAAAGACTCATACAAGTAGTCATTAGGAGTGAAGAAAGGAGGTTAGTTCGGCTCCGTAATATAAATCAACAAAACAATCTTCGAGCTAGGCTTAGAACAAGTGAACCTTTAGGTCATATTACAATTACAACCACTACCACTACAACCATACAACATTTACGACAACACCACAACTTTGCCAAACACATACATCCACACACCACACGATCAACCCAACTATGATCCATGACGTTTTACTTCCTCACAAACAAAACAACCCTCGATTCTATCTCCACTCGACTGGATCATGTTGTGTTTGAGTTACATTGTGAACAACACATATTTTGGTGAATCTGACATGAAATACAAATCTTTCCACATAAGTCTTTTGTGTGCCTATTCTATTTCATACACCATTTTCATCTCTCTCTCTCTCTCTCTCTCATTTATTTGATGGTGTTTATGACACCCACGAATATGATAGAGTCAAAAAAAATTCAAGGGAGCATTCCCTCAAGTGAACAAATAACACCATACGTACTACCAGCTCCTTCGGCACCTATCACAAGTTATTTTAATTATGAAGATTTTGACTGTGAGAATGACAAGTGAGAAACTCATTGCTCTTTAACATTCCACAATCCCACATGGGAACAAGATAATGTACTACAACCTAGTCATTCCAACCAAGGTAGAGCATGTCGAGTGCTCATTTGATAAAAAATACACTAAGTGGATCACCCTTCAATGAGTTACACTGGAACGACTGAATTAGACAATGAAGTAAGTAATCTAGAAAGACACAAGAAGCTAGGGAAGCTCGAGAAGCTTTGCACATTGCATGTCAACATGAACAATTAGAAAATGCCTTAGCAGAGCAAATCAACAAAACCCACCGCAAGGTGGAGAAGTTCAAAGAATAGAGGCTACAACCCTTGCAAATCTTATAGCCACCTTGGTCCAATGGATCACGATACTAAAAGTTGGAGGATCAAAACAACCACCTCAGAATAAAGTTGAAACAAGAACTAGAGCATAAATCAATCCATTGGGTGCTAGAGTTGAATAAAACTAGGGGGAAACTCAAAACCCCCATACTTGAATTTGTATTCACGTAACACTAGTAATGACATAGTGCAACAATTGCAACAACCTAGTGGAGCTTATCCAATGAAAAATTATCAAGCTCCTTAAAATTACCAACAAGTTCAACCTATATCAATCATACTTAGATATTAGACAAACATGGCAAACCAACAAGTCACATCCATGGGACTCATGTTTTCAATGCCAACATCTCAAAGTGCATTTTTTGAAACTTACCTCGAATACCTAAAGGAACCTCTTGACATTCACAACCTTTTATTATTGCATCCTCTCCTTGACTTGCCAAAATTCAAGAGAGAGGGAGACCCTAACTCGCACATCAAGGCCTACACCACAACATTAAGAGAACTCCCTTGGGATGGAGTTGTAGCGAGAATCTTCCCTAAGACCCTCAAAGGAATCACCTTAGATTGGTACTATCATCTCCTAGAGGCTTTAATTCACTCCTTCCATCAACTCATTGGTGAGTTGATAATAGTGTTTAGCATGAACAAATTGATTAGAATAGGAATACGAGAGTTTCTAACAATGAAACAAGATGCTAATGAATTAGTGGACCACTTTGTCACGTGGTGGAGGCAAGTCCTTTACTCATCAACTATTATCAACTAGCACCTTGAACATGGATCACAGAGAGTTGTGCGACCTCTTTTTGCATGCCTTTAATAGGGATACTAGAGAGGAGCTACAAAAGTTACCATATTGATCGTATGAAGAAGCGTTAGAGAGAGCCATGATTGAAAGTGGACAAAGGACTTATGGTTCAAATGGACGATTGACAACTCAAGCGAATGATAACATAAGCAGCCCTTCCACAATCAAAATTATGAAAAACAATCACAATGCGAAGGGACTATTTCCCTCAAAAATGTCAATGCTATAGATTATCCTCGAAACAACAATTAAATCAAGGAATAATAATGTATCAATAGAACCAAAAATTTTCATTTCCAGATATGAGTTGTTCAAGTAAGAATGAATTTCGGTAAGATGTTTAGGTGACAACATAGCAACATTGCAATTTAATCCTTCATACTTTGATAAGGCAGGCATGAGACCAAATTCTACTTCTGTTTTTCATTGCGCTATAGGTGTAAATATATAAATTTTGATGTTTATAGAAAAATCACTAATGGATTACGCAAGGGTTTGAGTTGAGAGAGAGAGAGAGAGTAGAGATAGTTTCCTAGATAGTGCTACCTATCTAGAGGACACACCAAACTAAAGTGATAAGAGGCCAAGCAACTAGAGATGACCGAGGTAATATGCAACCCAACATTTAGCGGTGAATGTTTTCAACTTAATGAGTTGAGTTTGGGATGTCATAAAATAGTAATGAATTAGAGACAACGAAGATGCTCTAAATTAAATCATAGTAAAGTTTTCAATTAATAAGCAAGCCATTAGGACCATGCATGCCACTTTTAAAGTGTTCATCAATATAAAGAACAAGGTGATTCCATAATTACTTAGGTCAAACAGTATGCGTAGGCTGATTGAAAGAGATGAACAACTAAAAAAGATTTGTAGATAAATATAATTTGGAAATAGATAGGAGGAAAATAGGCCGATTGAAACAAGCCGCTCAAGAGCAACAAAATAATGATAAATCTTTTAGACCGATAATGGAAAAACACAGTCACAAATGATTTATTGCTCAAGTCGAATCGAATGGTATATATGGATTGATATTGAAACATGCAACCATGTAGGTTGAAATATTCTTGCATAAGCATGAATGATAGCAGATAGATTCAAAAACTTTACAATGGAATCATTTTCACCAAAGCCACGGATAAAATCCTTTAAAGAAATAAGCTACAGGGGATCAATATTTTGACACATCCATATTAAAAATTTATGCATATTCACACAAAAATGAAACTATTGCATACCCAGAGTTTCGAAAGCCTTTCCTAAGTTTTCTTGCTCTCCTCTTGATTTTTCTGCTTTTTCAGAGGATATTGCTTTTACAGGGCATGCCCATCTTTTCTCTTTTTCCACCTTTTTAAAGAAATCTATTTCCCATTTTGAAATAAAATAGTAAATGAAATAAATGTACTCCACTTTATTTTTCACCCAACCTACCTTGTCTATAATTAACCCCCACTTTGTTTAAAATGAAAAGCAAAGATTCCTTTCAATTACAAACATGAATTCACGTACAAGCAATATATTAAATTAATTAATGAAGTTGTAACTAATTATATTAAATTTATTATATTATAATTAAAGACTTATATTTTTCTAATAAGAATTAAATAATTAAATTCTTTCAAACACACAAGACATTTAGCTTAATTTATTTTTCCTAAGTGTGTGTGCATTCCATCACAACCATTCGCTTCACGATGGCTAGACTCCCTCTCCCCAATGATACTCTCTCTCACAAGAGAGCGTCGAATTATCATGTCTCATTTTCAAAATAATCAAGTGATTAGTTTTTTTGTTACTTGAAATATTAATAATCAACATTAGAGAGCTGTCACAATAATGGGTTACACTTTCTGACACCTTGATTTTTGCTGAAATCACATATTTTTAGAAAATATAATGATTTAAGCTTTGAAAGTTCCATTTAAAAGATTTTAATTGAAGAGGGTTTGATCAAACCCTCTTAGATTCAAACCCCCTTGGATAGAACCCCGCTAGTTTTAAACCATACCTATAATGGAGTCTCCTCTACACCTATCAAAATGCTGATAAAAAACCACTTTTGATTTACCTTTTGGGGGATCAAATGAATTCATTTAAAATTTATGTTTTGTAAGTATGTAGTCCTTATTATAAGCTTTCAAAAAGTATAATTTTAAATATATTTAATTTGATTATTATATTTATTTTTTTATTTCTTGTGAATGTAGGTTTTTCACTGAACATCAAGTTCTCTGTTGTACACACATGGAAAATTAGTAAATTAGTGAAAAAAAATTCTAAAAAATATCTATGCCCTAGGTATTGATGTCATTGTTTCAACAAAAAAAAGAAAAATTGAATTTCGATACATACACAAAAAGTTATGTTTTACGAAATACGCCTATGTCTAAATTATAATTGGTTTGCCTTCAAAACTTAATTAAAAAAAAAATTCAACAAAACATTATAAAACCAAATGCATGCCCTATATATCGGTGTTACCAGTCTAAATTCAAAAGAATCAGAATTTTATCCTTTGTAGAAAAAAGTTATGTGCTACATAATACACATCACTTTAAAAAAATGTTGTTTACTATTAAAAACTAGTTATCAAAGGAAGTGCAAATTTTTTTACAATTTAACTCCAATTTTTTTAAAAAATATATATTTAGAATCTACAAACAAAATCTCACAAATCACTAGTTCGCGTCATCTTCAAATTCCTAACGGTTTAGCGGCTATAGGTGTCAGAAAATGAAGATTCAGTTCAAAATATTGATTTCAATGTCAAGTTTGGCCAAAAAGTGTAACCCATTATTGTGGGATGACCCATTAATAAATTCAATATATAGATAAATAATTGAATTCACCAATATCGACCTTTGGAAGCATTGATGAATCTTCTCGTCTCATTCATTTAGAATAGGAATACAATAGTCCCTGACAATGAAACAAGATGCTAATGAATTAGTGGACCACTTTGTCACGTGGTGGAGGCAAGTCCTTTACTCATCAACTATTATCAACTAGCACCCTGAACATGGATCACAGAGAGTTGTGTGACCTCTTTTCACATGCCTTTAATAGGGATACTAGAGAGGAGCTACAAAAGTTACTGTATTGATTGTATGAAGAAGCGTTAGAGAGTGTGTTGAGAATTGATAAAGCCATGATTGACAGTGGACAAAGGACTTATGGTTTGAATGGATGATTGACAAATCAAGCGAATGATAACATAAGCAACCCTTCCGCAATCAAAATTCTGAAGAACAATCACAATGTGAAGGGACTATTTCCCTCAAAAATGTCAATGCTATAGATTATCCTTGAAACAACAATTAAATCAAGGAATAATAATGTATCAATAGAACCAAAAATTTTCATTTCCAGATATGAGTTGTTCAAGTAAGAATGAATTTCGGTAAGATATTTAGGTGGCAACATAGCAACATTGCAATTTAATCCTTCATACTTTGATAAGACAGGCATGAGACCAAATTCTACTTCAGTTTTGCATTGCACTATAGGTGTAAATATATAAATTTTGATGTTTATAGAAAAAGCACTAATGGATTACGCAAGGGTTTGAGTTGAGAGAGAGAGAGAGAGTAGAGATAGTTTCCTAGATAGTGCTACCTATCTAGAGGACACACCAAACTAAAGTAATAAGAGGCCAATCAACTAGAGATGACCGAGGTAATATGCAACCCAACATCTAGCGGTGAATGTTTTCAACTTAATGAGTTGAGTTTGGGATGTCATAAAATAGTAATGAATTAGAGACAACGAAGATGCTCTAAATTAAATCATAGTAAAGTTTTCAATTAATAAGCAAGCCATTAGGACCATGCAAGCCACTTTTAAAGTGTTCATCAATATAAAGAACAAGGTGATTCCATAAATACTTAGGTCAAACAATGTGCGTAGGTTGATTGAAAGAGATAAGCAACTAAAAATGATTTGTAGATAAATATGATTTGCAAATAGATAGGAGGAAAATAGGTTGATTGAAACAAGCCGCTCAGGAGCAACAAAATAATGATAAATCTTTCAGACCGATAATGGAAAAACATAGTCACAAATGATTTACTGCTCAAGTTGAATCAAATGGTATATATGGATTGATATTGAAACATGCAACCATGCAGGTTGAAAGATTCTTGCACAGGCATGAACGATAGTAAACAGATTCAAAAACTTTACAATGGAATCATTTTCACCAAAGCCATGGATAAAATCCTTTAAAGAAATAAGCTATAGGAGATCAGGATTTCGACACATATCCATATTAAAAATTCATGCATATTCACACATAAATGAAACTATTGCATACCCAGAGTTCCGAAAGCCTTTCCTAAGTTTTCTTGCTCTCCTCTTGATTTTTCTGCTTTTTCAGAGGTTATTGCTTTAACAGGGCATGCCCATCTTTTCTCTTCCCCCCCCCCTCTTTAAAGAAATCTATTTCCCATTTTGAATTAAAATAGTAAATGAAATAAATGTCCTCCACTTTCTTTTCCACCCAACCTACCGTTTCTATAATTAACCCCCACTTTGTTTAAAATGAAAATCAAAGATTTCTTTCAGTTACAAAACATGAATTCACGTACAAGCAATATTTTAAATTAATTAATGAAGTTGTAACTAATTATTTTTCATTTATTATATTATAATTAAAGACATATTTTTTCTAATAAGAATTAAATATCATAAACATCAAAAGACTTATATTTTTAAAGGGTAAGTTTGCAATCCAATTCATAAACATCCTCTTCCTGATGATGGATCACTGACTGTGATCCGAAACATTTTTCTTTTTTTCTTTTTTTGAAGCAAAAACAAACACTGTTAAATCCAGAAGCACTCTCTTACATTTATTTCATGGACTGTGGAAAACTCATGCTTGCTAAAGAATTAAATAATTAAATTATTTCAAACACACAAGACATTTAGCTTAATTTATTTTTCCTAAGTGTGCGCATTCCATCACAACCATTCACTTCACAATGGCTAGACTCCCTCTCCCCAATGATACTTTCTCTCACAAGAGAGCGTCGAATTATCATGTCTCATTTTCAAAATAATCAAGTGATTAGTTTTTTGTTACTCGAAATATTAATAATCAACAAACATTAATAAATTCAATATATAAATAAATAATTGAATTCACCAATATCGACCTTTGGAAGCATTGATGAATCTTCTCGTCTCATTCATTTAGAATAGGAATACTTTGTCACGTGGTGGAGGCAAGTCCTTTACTCATCAACTATTATCAACTAGCACCCTGAACATGGATCACAGAGAGTTGTGTGACCTCTTTTCACATGCCTTTAATAGGGATACTAGAGAGGAGCTACAAAAGTTACCGTATTGATCGTATGAAGAAGCATTAGAGAGTGCGTTGAGAATTGATAAAGCCATGATTGACAGTGGACAAAGGACTTATGGTTCGAATGGACGATTGACATCTCAAGCGAATGATAACATAAGCAACCCTTTCACAATTAAAATTCTAAAAAACAATCACAATGCGAAGGGACTATTTCCCTAAAAAATGTCAATGCTATAGATTATCCTCGAAACAACAATTAAATCAAGGAATAATAATGTATCAATAAAACCAAAAATTTTCATTTCTAGATATGAGTTGTTCAAGTAAGAATGAATTTCGGTAAGATATTTAGGCGGCAACATAGCAACATTGCAATTTAATCCTTCATACTTTGATAAGGCAGCCATGAGACCAAATTCTACTTTTGTTTTGCATTGCGCTATAGGTGTAAATATATAAATTTTGATGTTTATAGAAAAAGCACTAATGGATTACGCAAGGGTTTGAGCTGAGAGAGAGAGAGAGAGAGAGAGAGAGAGAGAGAGAGAGAGAGAGAGAGAGAGAGAGTTTCCTAGATAGTGCTACCTATCTAGAGGACACACCAAACTAAAGTGATAAGAGGCCAAGCAACTAGAGATGACCGAGGTACTATGCAACCAAACATCTAGCGGTGAATGTTTTCAACTTAATGAGTTGAGTTTGGGATGTCATAAAATAGTAATGAATTAGAGACAACGAAGATGCTCTAAATTAAATCATAGTAAAGTTTTCAATTAATAAGCAAGCCATTAGGACCATGCAATCTAGTTTTAAAGTGTTCATCAATATAAAGAACAAGGTGATTCCATAAATACTTAGGTCAAACAATATGCATAGGCTAATTGAAAGAGATAAGCAACTAAAAATGATTTGTAGATAAATATGATTTGCAAACAGATAGGAGGAAAATAGGCCGATTGAAACAAGCCTCTCAAGAGCAACAAAATAATGATAAATCTTTCAGACCGATAATGGAAAAACACAGTCACAAATGATTTATTGCTCAAGTTAAATCAAATGGTATATATGGATTGATATTGAAACATGCAACCATGCAGGTCGAAAGATTCTTGCACAAGCATGCATGATAGCAGACAAATTTTAAAACTTTACAATGGAATCATTTTCACCAAAGTCACGGATAAAATCCTTTAAAGAAATAAGCTACAGGGGACCAAGATTTCGACACATATCCATATTAAAAATTCATGCATATTCACACAGAAATGAAACTATTGCATACCCAGAGTTTCGAAAGCCTTTCCTAAGTTTTCTTGCTCTCCTCTTGATTTTTCTTCTTTTTTAGAGGCTATTGCTTTTACGGGGCATGCTCATCTTTTCCCCTTTTCCCCCTTTTTAAAGAAATCTATTTCCCATATTGAAATAAAATAGTAAATGAAATAAATGTCCACTTTCTTTTCCACCCAACCTACCTTTTCTATAATTAACCCCCACTTTGTTTAAAATGAAAAGCAAAGATTCCTTTCAGTTACAAAACATGAATTCACGTACAAGCAATATCTTAAATTAATTAATGAAGTTGTAACTAATTATATTTCATTTATTATATTATAATTAAAGAGTTATATTTTTCTAATAAGAATTAAATAATTTAAATTCTTTCAAACACACAAGACATTTAGTTTAATTTATTTTTCATAAGTGTGTGTGCATTCCATCACAACCATTCACTTCATGATGGCTAGACTCCCTCTCCCCAATGATACTCTCTCTCACAAGAGAGCGTTGAATTATCCTATCTCATTTTCAAAATAATCAAGTGATTAGTTTTTCGTTACTCGAAATATTAATAATCAACAAACATTAACAAATTCAATATATAAATAAATAATTGAATTCACCGATATCGACCTTTGGAAGCATTGATGAATCTTCTCGTCTCATTCATTGAGTCAACATCAAGTGGTTAGTCCTTGTTAGTTGTAACATCATAATTTCGACATATGCATCGATAATTGAAATTCACAATAATTATTGTTTCCATACTTATCACAATGTCTATATTTTATTATTATTCCAAACATAGAATTACTTAATATAAATAATAATCAAGTCTCAGTGGAAGGGTTGTGACATCCTTCCCCTCTAAAAGAGTCATCGTCCTGATGTCTCAAAAACCAAAAGATACATATATAATCAAATAAATATAATTATCCCTTTGAACCTCACTTAAGCAAAACTAAATTAGCATTCTTCAAGGATTCCCATGGGTTTTACTCAAACTATGCTCAAATCCTGAATTAGGCGTTACTTGTAAATCACCTTGCCTAATTTCCATTGAAGTTGGGATACGATGTTGAGCTGGCTTGTCTCTACCATTTCTTGCAACCAAATGTTGTGGACAAGTATTAGTGTTATGTTTGCCCTCGCAAACATAACAACCATCTCTATGTCCCTTCTGCCTAGTTGGTTTAGTCCCTCCAAAATCTTTTTCTTCATCATAACGTCTTTTGAAATTTCTATTATTCTCCTTTGAAAACTTGTTCCTTTTAAAATCTCCATTTCCAAATTGATTATCTTTCTTTCTCTTGTCATAATTCTCTAAATATTGATTTGACTTTTTGTTAGCCTTGTTTTCTTTCCTATATTCTGCATACTGATGAAGTTTTTTCTCTTTCTTAGTAGCATTCTCAAATACATCATCCATAGTCAAGGGGTAATGAGTATCAACATTAGCCCTAATCTAAGGTTTCAATCCCAAATTAAACTACCTGATCCTGAAGCGCTCATCCATTTGATATTGTGGAACATACTTAAGAAGTTGTGTGAATTTTTCCTAATACTCTATAACTGTCATTTCTCCTTGAACGAGATTCTAAAATTTTGTAATACTTTTATCGAAGAAAAGCTAAGGTAACCATCTCTTCCTGAATAGGGATAAGAAAAGTTCCCAAGATGTATCCCTAGGTGTCAATTATTTTTCTACCTTCTCATTATCCCACCATGTGGCTGCTTCACCACTAAGTTGATGAGCTACCCAAACTACTTTTGTCTCATCTGATAAATTTCTGAGCTCAAAGTATTTTTCCATTTTGATTACCCAGGCCTTAGCACCATCTCCTATTATTTTTCCATCAAATTGAGGTGTAACCCTCTTAAGATCTTTAGCTAATTCAATTTAAAATTTAGCTCAATTGTCTTCCACTCTATCCTCTCTTTCTTCATGATTTAGTTCTTCTTGACGATTTTCCCTAACCTCTTGCTCAAGCATGTCCATCCTATTATGAGTGTTAACAAGAAGGTTCAGGATTTGATCTAATTTATCTTGTTATTCCATACTAGGTCTAGCATGACTAGAATTCCTAGTTTGGACCATCTCTACTTTCTCACTAGAGAGTCCTATGAAAAAGACAAAGAAACACAACTTAAGCAAGGAAGACTCGAGGCCCTAAAGTGCTCTGATTAATCAAACAAAAAAACAAACTTGATTCCAAAATGAACCATAACACATCTAAGAAATCTTTGACCAAAAACTGAGGTCTTAAAACATTCGACGCACCATTATGAGGTCATCTGCAAGGTTTACATTTATATCATGCAACCTTAAGTGTAGAAGACTCTAGGTCCTAGTGCTGAATCCAGTATGGTCTGATACCATATGTAAAGACCACTCAAATTAACACAATAAAATATTTCACAAAAGAAGAAAAATAATTTTTTTACTCAAATAATTGATTCCACAACAATATTCCAATATGAATATACAATAAGCTAGAGAACCTAGCTTAATAAAACATAAGGATAAAGCCCTTTGCATCATCAAGCCATTAAGGCAATTAATACAACTTGATATGACATAAATAGTTATCCTCTGGAGATCATTTTCCATGAATGCAAGGATGGAGAGAGAGCATCATTGGGGTGATTAACCACCCATCCACGAAGCTTACACTTCACCATCCTTACTCCAAATAGGAGAAGTCTAACCCTTCACGAGAGGTCTAGCAATCAGAACTAGAAAGCGTGATAGAATTGTGTGCAACATGATATATCTAACATTTAACAAATAGTACAAACTATAGAAAATTAACTTATATCATGAAGTGGAAGAGAGTAATAAATAAATCAAACCAGTACAAATACCTAATTTGATTCCAAAGCTTGGGCCAAAGCATCTTTTTGAGCTGATAATGATATCTAGATAGGTTAGTAAACGTAACCTACCCTTCTCTATGACCTCATATTCGACACTCATCCAAGACCCAACAAAAACAAGTCTATATCTCTATGAATACATAATAAATCATTCAACCAAAGTAGAGATAAGAAATTCCCTATCAAAACATAATTACAAATTACCCAATGATAACATTTTGATGAGCATAAGTGTTCATAACAAAAGTATTGTATCACATCCTGAACAACCTTAAAGGTACTCTAAAAAATCTTAGAATTTTATCAATCACTTTGCCCTAAATCAAAAATCAAATACCCTACTCGAAAATAACATTTTCCTGAATAATACTAACACTTATAGACTATACCACTTACCAAAGTGAATAAATTACTTAGATTCAAGAAGTTAAAGAATATTGATTAATAAGATTAATAATTCTTCATCTATTAAATTCTACCAAATTATTTGTGTTGAAAATCAAGGTGAAACCACTACTACAAAACTTTAAATATGTGATTACAAATCTGAAAATAAGATTAATTTGTAACAATTATGTGTGAGTGATTTTGCACTTTCAAATCAATGTAGAAGAGAAGAAAAAAAACATGATAGAATAGACACATAATTTTTTGTGGAGAAACCCTTATGGTAAAAAACTCCACACCCAAAGATGTTTATGCTTCTATTAAATATCTTAAGATCAAGATTACATTCAATACTAAAACTTCTCTAAATTCTGATGCACTCCTTTGCTTCTTCAATCTTCAAAATCTGTTATGTTTTTTTCTACAAACTCAAGGCATCAATATATAGAGTTTGGAACTCAAAATACAATAAACTGTATCCAAGAACATGAGATAAATCATCATGCAAAAACCAAGCGCCCAATATAGTGAACTCCAAAGCTACACAGTAGAAACCACTCTGTTAACTGCCAGTCTTGATCATGGGCACCCAAGTTGTCCCATTCAACCTTAGTCAACTAAAGTATTACGTCACAATAAAAAGCATAACTAAAAGTCTCAAGATTGGGCACCCAAGTTTTCCCAATCTATTTCAGTTAACTGAAGTGCACCAATACACATCAATCTCATGTAAACAACATGCATGATTGATGTCCCCAATATTATTCTAAGTCAACTTATTCTATACCATGCAAACACCTGTAGCACCATGCAAGAGTTATCCAAAACTGATCTTGAGTTAGAGTGTTATGCAAGATACATGCAACACCATATAATTAACATGCAACAATATGCAAGTCCAAATAAATGACATGCAACAACATGCAAGTACATGCAAGTTCATATAAGTGACATACAACAACATGCGTCACAATCTAAAGCATAACTAAAAGTCTCAAGATTGGGCACCCAAGTTTTCCCAATCTATTTCAGTTAACTGAAGTGCACCAACACACATCAATCTCATGTAAACAACATGCATGATTGATGTCCCCAATATTATTCTAAGTCAACTTATTCTATACCATGCAAACACCTGTAGCACCATGCAAGAGTTATCCAAAATTGATCTTGAGTTAGAGTGTCATGCAAGATACATGCAACACCATATAATTGACATGCAACAACATGCAAGTCCAAATAAATGACATGCAACAACATGCAAGTACATGTAAGTTCATATAAGTGACATGCAACAACATGCAAGCACATGCAAGTTCATATAAGCGACATGCAACAACATGCAAGCACATATAAGTGGCATGCAACAACATGCAAGCACATGCAAGTGCCATACAACAATATGCAAGCACATGCAAGCTCTTATGAGTTCATACAACCACATGCAAAAAATATGCAAGTCCATGCAAGTTGTAGACACCTAAAAGTGTCCTCAGGTTGCGAAACCCTAAACACTTCCACATTCTACCAATTTTCCCTAATTTTCCTTTATGATTAATTAATTAATTATTTAATCATTCATATCCTAATGTCCCCTTTCATTAATTTGAACAAATAAAACATTTGTTTAAATATCCCATCACCTAATAGCCAAAATCCCCTTTTCATATGCATTGTCTCAATAAATTAAATAAATTGGACAAATTTATTTAATTTGAAATTACTCTCTACCTCACAATTTATTCCAATTTAAAATTCATTTTGTCCTCTAGTGGTGAGAAAACCCTAACTCATCTCAACCCTCCATTTGCCTCCAAAGTCAACAACAAATCCTGGCCATTCATTCAAATTTGCTCTTCTATAAAATACCTTTTTCCAACTCATTTTGCTCTCTTAGTTCATTTTCATCTAAAATCTACTGTATACCCTCTCCAAAATCTTGCTAAATCACATACATGAGCTTCTTAAGATGGTTGCATGAATCTGCAAATCTAAGAACAATAATGCAAGATAGAGGAGAACAATGAAGATTAGTCAATATTAGCTTAGATTCTTAGTTTATTTCTATTTGTTTGATTGGTTTTCTAGGCTAGATTGCTCTTCATTGCGGTTAGGGTTTAGTTAGTTTGTTGTTTTTTCTTTAAACTTGATTTTCCCTAACACAAAATAGTGAACCCGACGTGAAATGAAAAAAATCTAACATTTTTGTTGATTTTAGCAACTCAACTTTCGCAGGTGGCTTCCTGGTCTCAAACGGACCTCACCGTTGAGTCGGGGAGGCCCTTTCAGCAAAAATTGACATAAAATTCAATACATTTTGGTTATAGGAAAAAAATTGAATTTTTTAGTTTTGGCCCCTCCACAAGGCCATACTGTATGGAGCCATATGACCTTTGTGCATGGGTCTGATCAGAATAATTAGTTTTCTGCTATTGGTTTGATTTCTTTGATTGTGTTTGATTACAGATTTATGTTATTTGGTAGGTTTAAATAAAAGTCTGGTCGTAGTTGTAAACCCTAGGTTTCACTGGTCACTGCTCCATATACTTCCACCGATGCCCAAACTCCCTCCGCTTGCGGCCCTCAACGCCTTCACCACTGCTCATTTAACAGTTGCCCCCCCTGAGATCTTTGTCGCTGCCTATATTCATTCCTTTCAAAACTAGAAGTTCATCCTCTCGCCACTTTTGCATCCACTTTGTTGCTTTTAAAACCCTAAGCCGCCACCATCGGTGGCAACCCAACCGTCGCCACCATTTACACTCTTCCGCCACCATTGGTGGTGGCGACCATACTGGTCACCACCCTTTTTATACCTCATCACCTCCTTCGAAACAGTCACCGCCCGGAATCCTTAGTCGACACCTAGGATCTCACCCTTCTCCTCATTCGAAGCCCGAATGGTCAGTTTGGTCTGCGTCCTGCGGCCTTCAGTCAACTCCTAAACTTTCAAACCGCCTCCACAAACGAACCCTCCTCCGCTGGTCGAAACCTATAAACACCCTAGTCGCTGCCGAAAAACCTCCTCATCACCGCCTGGCCACCGTCGACTCCCTTTCTAAACTCTGTAAGGCATTTGTTCGCAGAGTGACCATTAGGGTTTGGTCATCGGTCAACGCTGGGTCTTAGCGTTAAATTTAGCCTTCGAATCGTTTGCCTGGCCCTGCGGTCAAGCCTCAGACACTTGCCAAAAACCCTAAACATTGTCGCTCAAACATAAAACCACCGCTAGAATTTTAAATTTCCTTAAGTTGTGTAGGGTCTTGGTCATATCGGTGACCAGCGAGGAGGGGGGCCTAGCGCTCTCTTCTTTCCTTTTTATTTATTTTTATTGTCTTTAGCCCCTGGTCACATGGGTGACCAGGGGGCTATTTGAACCCTGACTGCTAGCTAGCCACTAGAGCCTTAACCGCACATGTGACTGGGTCTGGCACTGACCGCTAGGTGTTTGCTAACTGCCAAAGTTACCCCCCTTTGCCTACGCATGCCCTAACAGGGCATTTTTTTCAAATTCTCATAACTTTTGTGTAACATATCAGATTTTTGCGAAATGAGTGGCGTTGCGGAGCTGACTCGCCTAGCTTCACTGTGACGAAGTCAATTTTAGGTAATGACACCATTTTATTAGACTTTTTTCTGGTCAAAGTTAACGGTCAATTTAAACTTCAAACGCTTATAAATCATGCAAAATTGATCCGTTTTTAGTGCAATTTTTTAAAAAAGTGCATGAAATTTCCTGAATTTTTGGATTTTGCTCTCTGATTGTCTATAGCTGATTAGATTTTTTAGATATTTTGCAGATTCTCTTTTTTTACCTCTTTGACTTGTGGCTTGCAAAACGAGGCATTTGCTTGGAGTTTCACTTTTTTTTACATTGTCATGGAGATTTTATGTCACTAATATCTAATTTTTAGCTTGTGGCATTCGCTGGGAGAAGCCATTCGATCTGAAACTACTAACACATTTTGATGCAGGGTTCCTTTCATTCTCATGCATGTGGTTGGTTATCATAGGAACATTTGGTTTCGGTGCACTAAAATGAACATCATCTTGCTGTTTTCACACATCTTTTGGGGGCTTAAAATGAATAAGTGTTTTCTTTGTTTGGTGATTGTGTTGGTGTTTTGAGGTGTGTATGCTCTTCCCTCACATGTTATGTGATCTTGGGAATCAAAAGCATCTCTCAACACTTTCATTGTCACACCACATTTAATTTCTAAGGTCAATGAACATGTGCGAGTGTGAGCAAGTTGCATGTGTATGCTCTCTCCTTGCATCTTAGTATGAGACTAGAGATCAAAAACATGTACTTCTCTTGCTTTTGTGTAACCCTTTAGAGTGGGCCTGCTCTTGAGACACATCCGCAAGGAGAACTCATTTGTGACCCTAAGTGGTACTTCCATCCGGTCCGCTATACAAAATAGGATAAGGTGAAAGCCAAGTCCAAATTGGTATTTGCGCTTACCGTACAATGCTAGCTCGAAAGGAGGCATACCTTTGCGTATATTAAACTCCTAGTAGGGTTAGTCAAAGCCTTTAGTCGCTTGCTGGACACTCGTAAGGTGCCGGTCCCTCGGATATTCACTAGAAATCTTGTGCTAGTAGCCAAAATCCTTCTATTTGATGACGCAGGAGGTTGGAATATAGACCTTTGAAGCCGTCCCACACTCTCGCAGTTTAAAGTAGAGATAACAAATTTATTGAGATCTTCGGGTCTTTAGGAATTTGAAGCTTGGTGTGCCTGAGAAGTGAGTGCCGTGTAAGGGGGAGCCAGTGCCACCAAGCTTCTAAGTTATCCGCTTTGAATAAGTGCGACTGGAGCAATCCAAATGGGAATTCAGCAAATATTGTCCTTTCCTAGCCTAGGATTGTGCATGTCTTCAAAGTGTTTTCAAATCTCATCAAAATGCAAAATATCAAGAGTCACTAAAAACAACCAATCTGATTGCCAAGTGTCTTCTATGATTGATGTGTGTGCTTTCTTAATCATCATCTCAAACACCCTAGTCAACACATTCATTCCAAGTCATCATATCCTTGTCACCCTTCTTAATCACGTTCATCCTTGTCATTCCATCATCCTTATCATTCACATAACCCATATATTAATCATCCTACTTGTCCTATCCTAATCGCATCCTTATCATGTCATCCTCATCCAATCACATCATCCTATTCATCATTCCTAATCATTACACATAATCCTAATCCATCCAAGTCATCATATCACCATCACATTCCTATCATATCCCTATCATTCAACCTCTGTATCCTAGTCACCCTCCTAAGCCAAAACATTTCGATCATATCATAATCACCTTATCCTAATCATATCCCAATCACCTTTCCTAATCACATAATCCAACCATCCATATCTTGATCATCCCACTTATCCCATCCTAATCATATACTAATTACATTATCATCATTCCATATCATCCTCTTTCTAATCCAATCAACACCATTCCAAGTCAAACCAACACCTAACCATTATCCTTGTCATTCCACATATCCTAATCCATTTTCATCCTAATCATTCCACATAATCATCCTCATTCATAATCCAATCAACTTCTTCCTAATCCATCCAAATCATCTTTATCTCATCTCTACACATCATCATCTTTATTCTAATCCAATCAATCACATCCTATATCATATCCTCCCATTCATTCCAATCCAATCGATTTCATCCTAATCATTCCCAATCACAATACACCACAACGATAGGGAAACATTTGAGTATCTACTCTCCCTATCAAATCCGATTGCAACTGTGCCAAAACCTTATAGACTTGCTGGTTTTGTCCACCCAATCACGTATTCAATTTCATTCCACTACACATTCAATTTCATCGAGCCCTTGACATCTATAGAGGACCCTAAACATTAGTCTTCCTAAGGTTGAAACATAGGGAGGAATTATCAAAGCTTGACTGTATCACAAGTACAAATCTAGACCAAGAGACCTTGACATACTTTTCAAATCAATCACAACTTGGGCTTAATACTAAGGCTAGTTTAAGTCCATCCTTCCAAGTGAATTTTGAAACTCATGGGTTCATTTTAATCAATAATTTAGTCCACTTGGGCTTAATACTCCAAGGCTAGTTTAAGTCCATCCTTCCAAGTGAATTCTAAAACTCATGGGTTCACTTTAATTAATCATTTCTTCCACACCTCAAGGTCTTGATAAATCCAATTTATACTTTGACAAGGTCATTAGTAGATGAGAGTACCCTCTTGGAGCTAGACTTTTCGAAGACTAATATCATTAGCCTCTATCATAGTTTGGGCCTCATCACCTTGCATTGCCATCCCCATAACATCCCACAATTCACAAGTCTTGTATGGTAAAGACACAGTTGCAAAAAGAGGGGAAAGGGAGTAGATCCTCCTAGTCATCCCTATAGTGAACACAAACACATCATTCACAACATTCTCACCAGCATATTCATTCTTGTCATGGTCATTCTAATCACAAACCTAACCATACCCTAATCACCCATCTAATCATCCTATCAATCTCATACTCTATCACATCCCTAGTCATTCCACCTTATCATTACCCTAATCCTAGTCAAGCACTTGTCAACATGGTCCTAATCCCACAAGATGACATACAACGATATGAAGACATGCATCATTCCATGAAAATCCTAGAGAACAAGGTTCTAGCACCCCAAGCCTATTCACAAGATTATCCAAGTCCACCTTGGCAACAAGACAAAGTGCCTTCACATTCCCATGCTATCTTTGACAAGGGGAACCTAAGTCTACCTCATCTACCCTATTCTACCATTTAATCCTCCATCAAATCCACGTCCTAGAATCAAACATTACAAAAGCAAACCTAAATCCACCAATTCATCCAATCCCTTTGAATTTTCATCCAATCAAAGTCCAAACCCTAATCTTACAACATATTCCACCCCTTCTATCCCTCCACCATGGGAACCTTCCATTCCACCTAGTCCTAAGCCTTCACCTTCCTCTCTCGTTAACCCCTCATCCACCCATGCACTTGCAAAGGATGTGATCCATTGGCTACTAGCTAGGAACAACCTATCCCCATGTCAAACACCCATTCATGAGCCTATCAAAGAACATTTGAATGTCATGTCCAATTCTTCCACCCTATCATGTGGTCCACAAACCATCAAACCTATCCAAGAGTCATCCACTTCCATTTCCACTCAAAGTCAAGAGCTATGTCATGAGCATAATCCTAAGCACATGGAAATATTAGCCCCTTGTCCAAATCAAAATCAAACCCCTTCCATTCCACCTACACCTAGCACATTTAATCTTTTCCATGATCAAGCTCCCATTTATGATCACAATCCTACCTATGATCAAGAAGACCATGATGATCCTCTAAGCCAACTTTATGCATTTCATGGTCAAGAGCTTGCCACCTCACCCATCTATGATCCAACCAGTTCCACTTGTCATGATGAGACATGTGTCTCCCAAGCAAACATAGATGATCAAACCAATAACTTGGATCCTAATGATCCTTCTTCATCCACCATCGATCCCATTTCAAGTCCACTACCATATCCTATCAATTTATCCACTATCATTCATGAGTGTTCTTCCTTAGGATCACAACGACCATTATCGACTTCACCTTCTCCATCCAATAAGGAACTCACGTATAGTGTCCAAAACACACCTAGTCCCATTGTCAATCACATCCTCCAAAAAATGAACTATCATGGTAAAGGCCTAGGCCTTCACGAACAAGGTATTTTGGAGCCTATACATGTCAAGGTCCCTCCTTGCTCATATGGCCTTGGATACACACCTCAAGGTCAACAATCTAACGATGTTGGTAATTCCTTTATTCCCCTTAAGTCCACCACTTCCCATCACACAACCTATCATATTCCCAAAACATATGTCACCATTCCGCCTCCATCCTACAAATGTCAAAAGCGTGTGACCATACACCTTCCACCATCCACTTTTCCTCCACTACTTCCAACTCCTAATTTCCCTTCATCCACTTTACCACCATTGCTTCCAACACCTAAGGTCTCGATCATCCAGAAATTTTCTTACATTCCTAATCATGATCAACAACAAATGCACACATCATGTAAACTTAAAGCTTCCACTCATTCCACCAAACCCATGGGATTCAAAAATAAACATTTAGATGCCTACACTCATAAAGCTAAAAATCCTAAGGACCCTAATGCCTTAGGACATCAATTCAAAAGGTCAAAGCAAAATCCATCTAAAAAGCTACCCAAGCCCATACCTCCAAAACCAAAGTTAAAAACTAAAATGGTTTGGGTACATAAGCAAAAAACAATCACGTCAAATGAGGCATCCACCTCTCAAAAATCTCAACCATCCTCCTCCATTCAAAATTGCCATTCCACTCAAAAATATCAATTTTTTCCAACACACAAGCAAGGCAAAACTCATAAAAATACTAAGTCTATGTGGGTACCTAAATCACTCCGTCATCCATCTCCTAAGCAAACTTTGCCATTGCTTCCTACACCACCATCCACTCAAAAGCTTTAGTGTTTATCACGGTGTGTGCATCTGTTGGTCATGATTCCTTTCCATATCTCCATCACCCCATCATTCATTCATTATCCTACATATCTCCTCCATCACCTTCCTATGGTCCATGCTTTTGCATAAGCTTTTCATCCATCCTCTTACATAAGTCCTACATAATCCACATCATAATCCACATCATAATTCACTATCTTCCCTCCATAATCCACATCATAATCCACTATCTACCTTATCCATCTCACTTTCATGCAATCACCCTACCAACATCGATGAGCATAATGACTTGACATGGTCCATTTGCGATGACATCATTCTCTAATGGGACTATCACCTTTCATGGCACTCGACACTTGAGTCCCTCCTTTTCATATCGACCTTCTCCCATTCAAAAAGTCAAAAAAGAAAAAAAGTCAAAAAAAAGTAAGAAAAAAATTAAAAAAGTAAAGAGAAATCCTTTCGTCCAATGGTGAAAACCACCTTTGGTGGTGCCTTGGATAAGTACCATGATGAAAACCTGACAAACAGGCGTCATGTGTAGGTTGATTTTCTATGTCACTTACACTTGGGGGCATAATGTCTCATCTATTCAAACTATCATTTCTATCCTATCAAACCATTTCCATACCATCCTATCCATTATACACCCATACACATATCCTATCGAGTTCATCCATCCTATCTTTCTCCTTTTGATCTTGATAAAGATTGGGGGAACAATGTTGAAACATGTTTTGGTCATCTCTTGATATACCTCATCCTTTCCAAACGATCCTATCATTATCTTATCATCATAAGCCTTGTCATGTAAAATCCTAAGTCTTACACATAGAATGGGGCATGTTATTCCCTTGCGACATAGCCTTGGGATCACATCCTTGCCCTCTTACGCATACATCCTATCCATTCCACTATCGCTTACCCTTTTATCCATTTATCCAATCACATCCTTCATCCTTGCACCTAGACTTGGTTCCCCCTTGTCATTGGTATCTACCACAAAGGCTACCCAAATTGTCATCCAATGCCATTTCCCAGAACATTTCAAAAAATCATAAAAAAATCAAAAACATTCAAAATCCAAAAAAATTGAAACATGTCAAAAAAACCAAAAAAATCAAAACATTTCAAAAATCCAAAAAAATTGAAACATGTCAAAAACCAAAAAAAATCAAAATATGTCAAAATCCAAAAAAATTGAACATTCCAAAAAATACAAAAAAATCACAACATTCAAAAATCCAAAAAATCGGAACATGCCAAAAATACAAAAAAATTTGAATATTCCCAAAAATCCAAAAAAAATCAAAACATTCCAAAACACAAAAAAATCAAAACATGTCAAAATCCCAAAAAATAAAAATATTGTCAAAAACCCAAAAAATAAATAAATTCCAAAAAGCCAAAAACATCAAAATATTCCCAAATCACTAAAAAAATCATATATCCTACAAAATCCAAGCAATAAAATCAATCAATTCATCACATCATTCATCACCAAATCAATTCTTCAAATCATTCACTTCCTCAACTAAATCACTCAATCAAATCTCTCGATCGATCCATTCAAACATCCTAATCAATCGCATCATCATATCATTCAAATCAGTTCTTCAAATCATCCATAGTTCGCATGGTCAAACTATGTCGCCTCTGAGCTTTCATGTAGGCAAGGCCATCTTTGATGCGCCCCCGAGGCATTAGGTCGGTCCCTTAGGGCCCTTCTTGTCAACTGTCATAATAAGTCATCCCTTCACGAAATGGACACTTTGATCAGACCAAGACAATCAATCTTTCAAGAAATCCACACTTTAAACCAATCCCAAATTAGCAACAAGACAAGCTATCCAGTTAGTCAAATCAGTCAATCGCCTTGTGATAATCATATGTCACTATCAAGGTATCTTTGTCAACCAGTGCATACCTTGTACGAAATGGGGCATCATCGAAACCAGGATTCTGTTCCTTATACGACATACGTCATTTATCAAACATCATCATTCAAACCTTGGTGTTGCTCACATGGCCAACAACACTAGTGTCAATCAATCAATCACTTGCCTTATACAAGATGTTGCATTGTTGAAACCATACCATGCATCTTATACAACATGCTTCTTTCCTGAAACCAGGCCCTATTCATCTAATCATCATAATCAATCAAACATATATCACTTGGCAAAAGGTCCAAATGGCTGTTGGTCTAGTATGTCCTATTTTATTAGATTGTTTTGCAGTCTCGTTCTTATGCTTCTCGAGGCAGTCCCTAAGTGAGGAAGAGAAGCGAGGATAAAGAGAGACCTTTTTCTTTGATTGCTGTTTGCAGTTTGTCTTGGCAAAATGACTGGGGCAACTTGGTGCCTTGCGTGTGATCGGGATTCCATTGGGTGTGAATCAAAGACATCCTATGCATAGGAACGAATAACTGCTTCCTTGCATTAGGACTTGCACACCTCACAGTTATCTCATCGCATGTTCCAACAAGGTATCACAGTCACTAGTCAGAGTCAAGCATTCCTTGTCTATCATGTGCCTGTTTCGCAAGAGATCACATTTTCACACTTTGGCCTCTGTCACGCCATTGTGATTGTCGTCCCTTGACATAATAAGTTCTATGATCATAAGTAGAAAAAATTGCAAGTGAGAAGCTCAAAAATCTATCAAAGCAAGATCTCATTCCCATTCTTCTAGCCAATCTTCATTCCTCCACCATCTCTCTCTTGTATCATTCATTTCTTCCATCCATTTCCCTATCTTTCTTCTTTCATCAATCCCTTTTCATTTCAAGAGTCTACCTGTGTTTGTCCAACCCGCCTATCCTCTCGAGGGGGCATCATCATCCTATCTTTCCATCATCATCCTTTTCCTCTATCCATTTCCTTAGCTTCTTTGAAATGACGTTACTCGACATACATCTCATCATCTCGAACATCATCTCAAAGAGGGGCAAAATGTAGACACCTAAAAGTGTCCTCAAGTTGTGAAACCCTAAACACTTCCACATTCTACTAATTTTCCCTAATTTTCCTCTATGATTGATTAATTAATTTTAATTAATTAATTATTTAATCATTCATATCCTAATGTCCCCTTTCATTAATTTAAACAAATAAAACATTTGTTTAAATATCCCATCACCTAATAGCCAAAATCTCCTTTTCATATGCATTGTCTCAATAAATTAAATAAATTGAACAAATTTATTTAAGTTGAAATTACTCTCCACCTCACAATTTATTCCAATTTAAAATTCTTTTTGTCCTCTAGTGGTTAGAAAACCCTAACTCATCTCAACCCTCCATTTGCCTCCAAAGTAAACAACAAATCTTGGCCATTCATTCAAATTTGCTCTTCTATAAAATACATTTTTCCAGCTCATTTTGCTCTCTCTTAGTTCATTTTCATCTAAAATCTGCTGTATACCCTCTCCAAAATCTTTCTAAATCACATACATGAGCTTCTCAAGATGGTTGCATGAATCTAGAAATCTGAGAACAATAATGCAAGATGGAGGAGAACAATGAAGATTAGTCAATATTAGCTTAGATTCTTAGTTTATTTATGTTTGTTTGATTGGTTTTCTAGGCTAGATTGCTCTTCATTGTAGTTAGGGTATAGTTAGTTTGCTGTTTTTTACTTTAAACCTAATTTTCCCTAACACACAAGCTTTTATGAACTCATGCAAGCAATATTCCAATATCATGCATCTCTAACACTTTTGATAAATCCCACATCATAATCATGCAAAGTGTACCAACAATATCCACTCATGCACACAAAAAAGAAAACTTCCTAGGAGGTATCAACAAGTCAAGATATCAACAAGCCTTCATTGGAAACACCTCCAAAGTGGGCACCCAAGTTAACTCCCACTTCCTAGGAGGTATCAACAAGTCAAGATAGACATCAAGGAGTTAACTACAAGTCATCATGGACTCCACTTCCAAAGTGGGCGCCCAAGTTTGGTCCTACCTCTTAGGAGTTGACTACAACATGCCAAGTGATATAATTAAATATTATTTTATCTCTCAAGTCCTTATGTGTTGGGGAACACATTCCAAGAACTTTGGAGACACATGAAATCAGTTAGAATTGCAAAGTTAATGACAACTTATCCCAACAATTTATCCAAGGAAATTGTAACACTGAACCATTATTATTTATTATTTTTGTTTTCTATTATGGTAAGCTCCAAACAAGGGTGTAGGTCCCTTTAAATAAAAGCCCCCAACGAGCAACAAAATAGGCCCAGTAGGCCACCAATAATAGAAAAGCAGCGCACTAATAGTAAGCGAACATATTAAAGTCCATATACAAAAACAAAACCCATAACCAAAAACATAAACCAAAGCAGAAAGACAAGCTACTGGAATAGTTGGCTCCAGTCCTCCTTAAGGAAACCATACATTTTATCATAGTTCACAAAAGTCTTTAGGTCCAGACCATGTCTCTTCACTTCAAAATCCAGCAGAACCGCCAGAGTAGTAGCAACATGATGCATTACCTTCAAGATCAAGGAGGCCATGACTTTCAGCTTCCCTTCCATGGTATCCACTCTCTATCTCAGCTTAACCATCTCTGCATTGACTTGATTATAGTTCCCACACTCCCTCTACCCAGGGGCGTTCTCAACCAGCTCAGCTTCATCCTGTCTAGTTCAGTCTCCTCTTCAATGTCATAGGAGTTATTCAACTCCTCGAACAACCTGGCACCATCTTGGCATTCAGTTTGTTCCAGGGTGAGCTTGACCTACTAAATTTCCACTTCCTCCTCAGGGTCCGAAGACTAGAATAATCCACAATTTTGACTTTGGGAGTTTGAATGCCAACAAGCCTATTTGAGCGACGTATGTTAGGCCTCCTAGTAGTAGCACCACTAGTCTTCTTCCCACCAATGGTTTTAACTATTCCCTTCTCCTTGTTACCTGCCCCCTCCACTTTCTCTGTCAACACCTCTATCATTCTTTTGATCCTCTTTGGGAGTAACTTCCACATTCTCCCCCATTTTGTAGTCCACCTCCTTAGCCAAAGGCATATCACACTTAGGTTTCTTGGCCTTAGCCTTCTTCGAGGTCTTAATCATGCCACTTTTCTTCCATGGACTGTTCCTTTCCCTAGACTGGGTGTGACTATTCTTCAGGTCATAGAGACCCTATGCCACTTCCTTTTGAGGGGAATTACTAGGTGTACTTGTTGAGTAGACAATAATAGAATGGGGGAGGGTTTGACAACGGGTTCCTCAGGGATGACGACCGTGTTCTTCTCAATCGGAAGGGATTTTATTATTATTATTATATAGATACATTTAATTTCTTATCTAATATCCTAAATAATCATAGCTAAGATAGAAAAATATTTAGTTTCTATTCTAAATCTTCGCATGCAATTTGTCACACTAAAAGGATAAATCAATTTCTTTCTAATTTTAAATTAGAATATATTTTATGTTTTATGATCTATCATTTAATAACCACTTTTTCAATTATTCAAATTAAAGCTAGAATTAGCAAAGAAGATATTAATTCATTTAAAAAGAAAAAATCAGTTAAGTAAAAGTTGACATTCAAGAGAAATGGTCGATTAATAAGCTTATAAACCAAATAGTATACAAGCCGATATAAAACCTTTCCATTGTTTCAATTAAGGTCATTAATTAATCTGTGCCATTGAAGGTATGAAGAAAGGTATAAAAAATTCAAATAACACAAGAAGTGGATCAACATGCTGATGCTTATAAAAGATAGATGAAAAGGAACCAAAAACTTAACTTCCATTAATGGTAGAAAACTTCAAATAAGATTTCTTGGCACTCTAAGAATGAATCATGAAACATTCAATGCAGGACTAATCAATATGTTGAGACAGTGGCAAATGTTATAGGGAACAAAAACATAAAAGTGAATTTCATGCAAAGGATCCATTTTGTCGTGAGATGGTGATAAGAGTCAGATGTTTCTAAAATAGGTAAGAGCAAATGGTTGAAATTGCAATGTGTTGCCCCATTTTTGGAAAAAATGTACTAAAGTGTCCACATCTTAGTCTTTTGTCTGCCTTATGTGTGTCACTTATTGCCTTTTCATCCCAAGTCAAATTTTACTTAGTTACATTTCGAGTTGTCGGCAATTCCTTGTACTCTTGAACCATGTCGAAGGGTTCACAAGTTCTTGAACCGCCCGACTTGCCGACTTGTGCGAATAGTCCATGTCTTGAGTCTTTCCTTGTGTCTTGGTATTATGAAATCCCTTTGTTGTCAGGAGGTCGAGAGTTCCTTGAACTTCCGAACCTCCGACTTGGAGTTCAAAACTTCAATTCTCACCCAACTTGCCGACTTTGAAGGACTTGTTGTGGTGTTCTTGCTGTGTTGGCATACAGAGTAAAGGAATGAGACTTGTCACTTCACATTTAATTGGAAGTACGCGAAGACACAATGGCACAATTCTTGGAGGGAAACTCGAGGCATGTATCAATGATTTCAAAAGCTAATTTTGTTGCCAGAATTTTATGTTCTCCTTAAGTGAATTTATGTGAGGTGACATTGATAAACTCTTCTTCTCATCTAAAGTTGCGTCATTTCACAAAGAGAATGCGTGCAGAGTATTAAACGACTAGCTTGCTATGTCCGGGATATCAGCATAACTCCATTTTTATAGGTCAGCAAGATTAGAAATTCTATCTCTCCCGTTGCTTCTTTGTTATAAAAGCATAACACTTTCTTTGAGGAGTTAGAAATTTTGCATTTCCATGTATCTGCACAAAGAATTTCCTGTTAGTGCTCTGCATTACCCCGTATTGCCTGCATATGTTTCAGAGTCTCTGGTGTTCTAGTTCCTCGAGTATATGAAGATGAAGTTCAAATTTCAAGGGGTCCCCATGGCTTCTATAGTGGAAAATGGTCTGTCAGGGGTGAGAGAGACCAACCTAGGCCATGTTGATTTGGAGGACTTCTGGGGAAGGATGCAGTCAGAGAATCAAACCCCATTGGCAGGAAAGATTGTTAGTAGTGGTCTGGATAAAGCTGGATGCTTTCCGCTTGTCGTGCATTGCCTTGAATTGATAGTGGTGTATGCAAATGGTTATTTCCCTGAGTCATAGGTGATAAGGACTTCTAATGGTGTCGTTGTGGCAAAGTTTGATTCAAAATCTGTCACTCTAGCTTTGAATTTGGAGGAACATGAAGATAATGCGGATGTTGCTATAGCTTCTGCCTGGAATTACTATAATGAAAGGAAAGATTGGTGCCGCACTTGCATTGCCAAAAACTGGCTAGAAATCAAAAAGACTGGGAAATCTCAGCTTCCCGCCAACCTAAGGAGGAGCCATTTTAAGGAAGAAATTTTAGACATGATAACTTTGCTGAATAGAGTAGTTGGGAACCCAGAATCAAATGTTTTTGAATTTTGGATGTGTAGATTCAACTTGTTGATTTGTGGGGACCATCGCATTGATTGGGTGAAAATTATTAGTGACTGTTTGCATGAACAGTTGATGAATTTTGAAAGGAACGTGAGTTTCTACATGTGTTCCCAATTGGTGTATGTATTGGCTTGAAGAGAGGCCGCTTGTCCTGGCTTGAGGGTTCAAGGCAATCCTACGGCAAGTGCGCCTGTGTACCAGACTTTTCCTCAATTACAGAAGGTAGAAGGTATGAAAGATTTTAGGAGAGTAAATGATGTTTTTTCCATGATGTTAGCTAAAAAGATTGATGGTTCAATAAAGAGAAGGTTCTCAGTTGCTGCTTCTACTCTGGTCTTGCAATTTGGTAGTTTTTATATACAATTTGATCATTTTTCTTATCTAAGAATTGGGGGTTATGAAAATGCCCCATTGAAATTGCCTCGTTACCCTTCTGATTATTTGGTGTTGCTGGAGCTAAGCCGTCAGATGGCAGCTATAAATGTGAAATATCAAGCCATGAAGAAGAAAGGATATTCTTTTCCTGTGAATTTGTCTTTCTATTCTTGTAAAAGTAATGATGTGGCCAAAAATGTTGATAAGTTATTATCAGAGTTCAGTCTTCGTAGTTTATCACCCTGCGCAGCTTTTGACAACAAAAACTTCATAAAAGAGAATATGCATGGGGGTGGTTCCTACCTACATCAACCTCAACTCAAGGATTTTTGGGAAGACTGTGTAGATGAAAGGGAGGTACAAAGGAGAAAATGGATGAGATTAACCATAGACCAGGTTCGATCTTTCAAGCTGGATCTGCAGGTTCCTGACATGGTTGATGATAACTCAAGCATAATGGATGATGGCTATCATGCTGTGTCAACATAACCCTTACCTCCTGTGAAATGGTCTGAAAAAGAAGTTACAGATGTTAAGTTGCTTTCTCTTCATGTGTTGAGGAGAATAGAAAAATGGCTAAAAGGGAAGGTGAAAGAGTGTGTTGGTTCCACTACGCCAAAGGATTCGGCTTCTCAAAACCAAGGCAGGTCCCAAACCGCCCATTCGTATAGGAGATCTTCTAGTTTGGACCCGACTCTACATAGAGTCAGCTCACAATCGAATGGTGATGATGACAGGCCTCTTGAGGAGTCTGTGAAGATGAAAATGATGTGTGAACAAGATGCCCAACCAGCAAAAGGAATTACTAGATTGGCTGCTTCTTCCAAAGCAGACCATGTGCCACCTATAAATAACCCTATAAGTGATAGTGATTCTTTTATTTTCTCTCAGATTGGAGAAGATAGCCTGTTGTGCTCTTTGCTAAGCCTGCCAAGCTCCCCTCATCAAAATGAACCCCTGGAGCAGAATTCTCACCTTGTTCCTCTTGTTGCTACTGCTAATGTTCTGGCCCTGTCTCCCAATTGGTTGAAGAAAGTAGTTCATAAGAAAAAGAGATATACTCCACCTGCAGATGAAGGCATTGATACTGTAGCAAATTTGTTGCAAGGCACTCCAAGGCCTAAACGTGCTAAAAGGATGTCAAGGATGGTAACTGACCCTACCTCCAGGAATCAATTCCTAGAAATTACAGACCCGGTGGTGGATAAGAATGAAGATGAAGTGACAGAGGCCAACTTCAGAATGAGCAGAGTAGATCTGGGACCTTCTACTGTAGAGGGTGACCTTTACCATGTCAAATATTCAGTCAATAACATATCTAAAAGGGTAAAGGGGATACAGGAAGAAAATTCAAAGCTACTGGCACATGTAATTTCTTTGTCATCCTTTGTTAATCGGGTTGCTAAAATAATAACGCCTACTACTGAAATGCCCGCAAATGCCAACCTTCATATCCTTGATCCTAGTTTGCTCCAACAAGTCAGAACATCTTTGTCTTTGAAAAATGCTATGGATTAGTGGGTCGAGAAAATTGTTTTTGATGGTCTTGTATTTATTGAGGAGGCAATAAAATTATATGATTTTGTATATGGTAAGAGGGAGGTTTTGATAGTAGAATTTGAAAAAGCCAGAAGTGACCATCATAGCCTATCTTTAGCCTCTAAAGAGATACAAGAAATGGCAGACATGGATCCTGGCATCCTAGTAGCCGAGGAAGTAGTAACCGATCCCGGAGAGCTAAACACACCTGTGTGGGCTGATGTTGTTGAATGGAAACTTTGTCTCATAATTGCAGCAGAGGATGAAATGAGGAAAGCAATTGTAGTCTATTATAGGGAGATGATGGATATTAAAAGTGACTTTGCTACTATGGAGGTGGAAGCTAACGGGTCTGACAATGAGAAACTCCTAGATGTAAAAGTAATCAAACATACTTTCAAAAAGGTAGTAACTGAGGAGGTAATGAATTACAATGCAATTATCGGTGAATCATTGGGGAGGTTTGCAAAAGTAGTGGCTCATATCAACACTGCCAGAAATAAGTTTGATGATGTGCATCAAAAGGTGGTGGACTCTGATAGAGCGGTGATGAAGAAGAAGCGTCGGATTAGCATGACAAGAACCCCACCAGGAATGTCGTTGACACCTGTTATCACTAAATACAGGGCATATAAGGCAAGGTTGCAGGTACAGGTACCTCAAGTGGTACAAAGTGGCATTGGGGAAGGCAAGCAGACAAAAGAAGAAGAAGCGATGGATGAGGTGGACAACAGAGACGAGGATTTGCAGATCCTCAATTGATTTCAATTTCATGTTTTAATGATTTCATAATATTTGATCTAAAACTATTAGCTCTAGAGGGCCCTTTAATTATTATTATTGTTTAAAAATCTTTTAAATTGGTTGTTTCAAGAAGCCATTATGGTTTTAAAGACAGTTACTTTCGGCTTAGCTATATATTCTGGGTAGCTAGTCAAATTTAGGATCTTTGGACAAACTTTGTGTTACAAGGGTGATAGTAAATTTTGGTTTTAGCTACTTTGATATATGCAATGAGAATTAATACAGTGGAGTTTTGAATGATCATGGACTTTGTGTTGTGATTATTTGAATTCATGTTCTGCTTACGTTGAATGTGTTGCTGCTGGTGTTGATGATATTTGTAGATCTTGGTGGATGGATATCTTTGATTCTTGCTCATTGCTGCAAATCATTTATCTTTTGATATATTATTTGAGGTGGTGAATATATGGTGTATGATTTTAGTTCATATTAATTTGTGGATATATTTCGGTGAAGTCTTTGAAATTCTTGTCGTTGGGATATAAATCTACCTTTACTGCTTTCTGGTCAAATGCTCTACCTTTGTTAAAAGCAATTCTAGTTAAAAGCAATTCTGGTTTTAATTCATTAGAATATCTTTTGAAGGTAGTTGCGCCTCGTTAAAGAAGTAGAGAGTCTTTGTAGAATACCAATACATTAGGCTCAACTGTTGATTACATTTGTCACTTGTCTAGGCGAGAGTATATAGAGTTAGGTGACAAATCTGTTAACCAACACCATGCAAGTAAAACAATTTATAGTCGTTAAAACATATATCCAAACGAATATGATAAGGTTGATAACACATCGAAAGAGGGTCGACAAAGATGGAAGTTTTCAAAGTAATAATTGGTAAAGAGAAAAAAGATGCGATGCCATCATCCTATATAAAAGTGGCACTCAAATCGTAAATGAAAGATTTGATTCAAATGAGTAGATAGGATAAGATTTAATGAATAAAGAATGTATTAAATCAATGAATAATAATGTATCAATAGAACCAAAAGTTTCATTTCCAGATATGAGTTGTTTGAGTAAGAATGAATTTTGGTAAGATATTCAAGCGGCAACATAGCAACATTGAAATTTAATTCTTCATACCTTGATAAGATAGGCATGAGAGCAAATTCTACTTCCATTTTGCATTCCACCATAGGTGTGAATATATAAAATTTGATGTTTGCAGAAAAAGCACTAATGGATTATGCAAGGGTTTGAGTTGAGAGAGAGAGAGAGAGCAGAGATTGTTTCCTAGATAGTGATACCTATCTAGAGGATGCTCCAAACTAAAGTTATAAGAGTCCAAGAAACTAGAGATGACCAAGGTAATATGCAACCCAACATCTAGCGGTGAATGTTTTCAACTTAATGAGTTGAGTTTGGGACGTCATAAAATAGTAATGAATCAGTGAAAATTGAGATGCTCTAAATTAAATCATAGTAAAGTTTTCAATTAATAAGCAAGCCATTAGGAGCATGCAAGCCGCTTTTAAAGCATTCATTAATATAAAGAACAAGGTGATTCCATAAATACTCAGGCTGAATAGTATGTGTAGGCTGATTGAAAGAGATAAGCAACTAAAAATGATTTGCAAATAAATATGATTTGCAGATAGATAGGAGGCAAATAGGCTGACTGAAACAAGCCGCCCAAGAGCAACAATATAATGATAAATATTGCAGATTGATAATGGAAAAACACAAGCACAAATGATTTATTGCTCAGGGTGAATCAAATGGTATATATATGGATTGATATTGAAATACGCAACCATGCAAGTCGATAGATTCTTGCACAAGCATGAACGATAGCATACAAATTCAAGAAATTGACAATGGAATCATTTTCACCAAAGCCACAGATAAAATCCTTTAAAGAAATAAGCTACATGGGATCAAGATTTAGACATAGATCCATATCAAAAATTCATGCATATTCACATAGAAATCAAAACTACTGCATACCCAGAGTTCTGAAAGCCTTTCCTAAGTTTTCTCTCTCCTCCCAATTTTCCTGCTTTTTCAGGGGATACTACTTTTTTTGGGTATGCCCATCTTTTCTCTTTTTCCCCCTTTTAAAGAAATCTATTTCCTATTTTGAAATAAAATAGTAAATGAAATAAATGTTCTCCACTTTCTTTTCCACCCAAGCTGCCTTTTCTATAATTAAGCCCCACTTCTTTTAAAACGAAAAGAAAAGATTCCTTTCAGTTACAAAACATGAATTCATGTACAAGCAATATTTTAAATTAATGAATAAAGATGTAACTAATTATATTTCATTTATTATATTGTAATTAAATACTTATTTTTTCTAATAAGAATTAACTAATTAAATTCTTTCAAACACACAAGACATTTAGCTTAATTTATTTTTCCTAAGTGTGGGTGTGCATTCCATCACATCCATTCGCTTCATGATGGCTAGACTCCCTCTCCCCGATGATAATCTCTCACACAAGAGAGTTGAATTATCCTATCTCATTTTTAAAGCAATCATCAAGTGATTAGTTTTTCGTTAGTCTAAATATTAATAATCAACAACCATTAATAAATTCAATATAAAAATAAATAATTGAATTCACAAAGATCGACATTTGGAAGCGTTGATGAATCTTCGTCTTTTTCATTGAATTAACATCAAGTGGTTAGTCCTTGTTAGTCGTAACATCATAATTTTGACATATGCATCAATAATTAAAATTCACAATAATTATTGTTTCCATACTTATCACAATGTCTATATTTTATTATTGTTCCAAACATAGCATTATTTAATATAAATAATAATCAAGTCTCAGTGGGAGGTTTGTGACACCCCCATAGGTAAAGATGTCGCAATGATAGCATGAAAAAAGGGGAAAGCATGATGTCCTTGATGTGGTTTAAAAGATGTATCAATGGAGGATTGTATTCAAAATGAAATTGAATATCCCTAAATGGTCAAATAAGCACCCTGCAATGATCAATAAACAATAATAATGTTAGTAGACATGATTCATGAAAAATCATACCAGATTATGCTTGTTGGTAAGGACAATAGAAGAGTATATCAATAAATGTATGTGGCACATGTCATAAATGATGTGGAATTAGTAGAGATCAAATCATGTTAGGTCCAAAAATGTGTCATAATGGAGAAGAATCATGTATCAATGTTGTCATCCAGATATGTCATAGATCAAAATGGTGTTGTCAACATAAAATTAGGGTAGTAATAACTGCACAATACATGAAAATTAGGCTAAAATGTGAATAGTTCATGTGTGATCATCAATAATGTGTGTCATTGTTCAAAGGATTTGGTTTTTGTATGTGTTAAGGTTCATATGTATATATGTCTGGATGTAAAATATATCATGAGTGCAATGCCTAAACTAACATGAGAAAAATAACTATGCAAAAACGTGACCTTTTTTTTTTAAGATCAAGGGCACTATACCAAAACAATACACAACACACATACACACAATTCTACCATGTGTGATGCCATACTATGTCTAACGTGTGCAAAAGAACTGTAAGGCCCACCTATTTACTTGGACATTTTATATGCTCTTATGACTTTATACCTTGAGGACTATATTCTTTTATTATTATGATGATACTATTATGCATAGAGTAGGGGACTATGGTATATGTGGATTCAGGGCCTAAATTCAACAGTTGTATAGTTGTATTTAGGCATTTTTGCTGTAAAATACAATCAAAGTTTTAAAAAGACCGTATCATATGAAAGGAGAAATTTTGGACAAACTATCAAAATTTATATAGGATTATGATGATATATATATTTGGTTTTTATATAATTTAGTCATACTAAGGTATGTCATATGTAGTATTTTAAAGGCATCATTAAATAAATAACTGTCATAAAAAAAATTGCTTGACAAGCAAGGTCGACTATCCAATTTAGGCCATGCGAATTGGACATTATTTGTGTTTTGTTGTGGTTGTGATAATTAGACATATGTTGACTTGAAAAATGGAATGTTAGAATAATTATATGATTGAGTGAATGGATTTACTTTATACATTTATATTGAATTGTGAAAGATAATGTTGTTTTAATAAAATTGATATTTGATGAGAAATGATTAGTTAATATATAAATTTTATGATTACTTTAATGTTGCTTCGGCTATTTATACCAAGACATTCTGATATTTGAAATTTGAGTTTTGTAGGGGGTGGCTAAGGCAATAGAATTCGGAGATCTTTCCAAGAACATCGTCATGTGCTAAACCCGTTACCCTAAGCCTATTCTGCATAGAGGAATATTGGCTTATGTGTGTGTGTGTGTGTGTTGTAAATGTGTTGAGTCAATTTTATTTATTATTTATTTAATTTTAAATATATTGGTGATTTTAATTAATATTATTAATTTTGGATATGCATGGATAATTTCTTGGTGGATAATTAATTTATTTTAAAGATTATTCTTTTGTTTTTAAAATTTATTTACGGTAAAGCTTTATTTTGTTTTAGTTGATTATTTTAAAACTTGAATTGTTTTATTGGATTATATTAAAACTTTATTCGTGTTTAATTGTTTTATTTTGTTTTAATGGAATCTTTTTGGGGAAAAAAGAAGGCTTTTGGGGGATTATTATTTATTGATTAGAATTTTGTGAAGAAGGGGATTTTTCACCTTGGTTGCATTTTTTTCTTCAATTTTATTTTTCTTTTGGTATTCATGGGATTTGGGTGAAAAAAGTAGAAGAAAGAATAATTTGGCAATAGAAAGGGTTTGGATTGGAAAGAGGATTGCTAGCACAAAACTTCTAAAATAGTATTCTTACCAATTTTGAGCTTCTCCTAACTTGGAGAGCAGAAGGTTGGATCTTTACCATATTATTATTTTGTAAATTGAGTTTGATGTGTATTTTATGAATTTCAATTTTTATTGGTCTTAAATACGTGTGATTTTCCTTGTGTGTTGGGTTGTTTGGGAGTTGTTCTTCCTTGAGGGGTGAGAGCCTCCCATGTGTTGGGGTTTGAGAGAGATGTGGAGCCTCTCTTGGGGGACCTTTTTGGTCGTGGGATTTTGCTGATTGTGGGGTTATTATGATATGGATGGTTATGATGTTTTGTGATTTGGAAGGAAAAAGTAGATTTGTGTTTGGGAGGAAAAAGGGGTTTTGTGTGGGGATGTGGAAGGAAAGTTGTTGTGGTGGTGGTGATGAGGAAGTGGTTGTGTGTTGTATTGAAATTGAAGAAGAAACTTGTGAAAAGAATTTGCTATTTGTTCCCCAAGAGGGACGATCATCCTTTCTTTCCCCCTTTTGAAGAATCCATTTGGATTCATAGTTTGTGAGTCATACTATGGGATTGTTGTGTTCGTGTATTTGTATGTTTTTTTGTCAAATTGTATAGTGTATGTTAAACCTATGTTCTTGGAAGATATCCCAGCTCGAGGGTGGGTTGGTTATGCAATCCTATGGTAGGGAGGAGAGCATGCCTGGCCATCCATGTTTGGGTGATGTGTGCAGGATATTTGCAAAGTTTTTGAGGAGACTTGTGTGGTCAAATTTTAGTTTGTCAAGAGCTTGGAAACTCTTCCTTGTGGATCAATTTATGAAGTTGAAGATTATGGATTTTAAATCCATTTGTTAGATTGTATTAAAAAGGTGTTTTGCATATGTATATTTTATTTTGAACATTTTTATGGTGTACGAAATATATAGTTGGATAAGAAAATGAAAAGTATGAATATATTGTGTAAATTCTTAGTTTATATGATTGAATTGAAAATTAGTTTGTGATTGATTATATTTGTTTTATGACAAATTCTCTTTTTATTATATCTAAATTTACTATGAAATTGAGTGATCTAAATGTTTTTTTTTTATTAGTGAATTATGACCTTTTTGGGTCACTCCCATTGAACTATAATAGTTCAATAGAAAATAAATTGAAGACCATCAGACCCATGAACAGGGTGCAACACTATTTGAATCTGAGACTAAAGGTTCATATCCGCCCCTCCGTTATGGCACTTTGCCAGTGGATCCTATGTGAGTCCAAAGAGGCAGGAGTACAATTATTTGTGATCAAACACAAGAGTTCAAAGTGTTAACACTAGATTTGGAATGGGATCATAGCTGCATATTTTGAGTAGTCGAACCCTTTTTCTTTTTTTTTCTACACCATTGTCCAACTTTCATTTGTATTCCTAGCCTCCAAAGCCACAACATTAGTAGTTGAGGGAATGACATCATTATCTAACACTTATGAAACCTCTGTCTATGTAGTCAAGCATCCTTTAGACTTGGATATACCTACATGTCTAAAGCTTTATCACTTCCTTCCCTAGAAGGAGAAGATTCATGAGTGGTTGTTATACCTTTATTAGGAGTCCTCAACTTTTGAGAGGATTCCTTGTTAATAGGACCTCTTGAGGAATAAAATCCTGGTGTGGAGAAGAAACCTCTTTTTCCACTAAATAATGGTGGATAGAGGCATCTTTCAACCATGAGGCTTATCCATCAAGCTTGTGTTTGGAATAGTTTGCAGCAATGTGGCCAGTACTAAAACATCTGCAGTAGTGGAAAGGCAAGCCCTCATAGTCCAGAATCTGATTCCAACTATGATTAGAGGTTTTTAGAGTAATTTCAGTTGGGAGATTTTTTGAGGTATATATATCAACCAAAATGCATGCAAAGGTGGTGTGTAGGAAATCAGAGGAGCCTTCATCAACAACCAAAAACTTCCCCAGTTTATTACCAGTTGCTTCAAAAAAAGATTCCAACCAAAATTAGAGTGAAAGATTAGGAAGTCATACTCATATGGGCATTACAAAGAAAGATTCATAAGTAGGGTTAATAGTTGGGTGCCAAGGTTTAAGCATGAGCAAATGTTGGTAAAAACTCCATTGATATTTGTAGAGAATTGTGTTTTTGTCCTGAATATTATCAAAAACCATAATAAAAAAGATGCGAGCACAAGGGTATATTTGAATATCACCTTTCAAGATGGGGCTCCAAATGTTAGTGATCCATTTGTGCAGATCAGCTTGGCTAGGGCAAAACCTAACAAATTTTCCAATTAAATTGTTCTCTGTGCAATACTCTTCATTGTCAAAAACTTCCTCTTTAACTTCATCATCAAATTCTACCATTGGAGATATATTAGTGCATTGTAGGGGCCTGATCATTTGAGAAAAACTAAGATTGTGAACATCTTTGTTTCCCCTGCAGCCGAAGGCAATCCTATCCGCCCAAGATGAAAAACCCCTTCCATCACCTGATTTAGCAAGTCGCTCTTACGTGGGGGAGGATTAATGGGCCTCATGCACCACCCCATACCATTTTCATGCCCTCCAGTCACCATTCCATGGGTCACCTAACTCCCTTTGCATAGGAACCCTAGCCTCGACATTTTTCAGGAGAGATGGCATCGTTAACAATATCCAATCAGACATCAGTTCTGGCAAGCACAGAGAAATCTATTCTATCACCCAAAAGGATGCTTTCTTCTAGGGCTGGTCCTAGTAACCAGGAGGGGTGGATTACTCCCAAAAAGAAGGGGAAACGCCATCATAAGAAGTCAGCGGATGTGGAAACAAAAGGAAAGGCAAGCAGACTGTCCCAGAGAGAAACCATAAACAGAGAAGCAACCAAGGAAATAGCCATTGGGAGACAAAGCACACTGGAGGCTATCTCCAGAAGACCTCATAAATGAAGGTCATCACATGGCATGTGAGGGGGTTAAATAGTCCTCATAAACAACTCATGATCAGGAGCTACATTTTTGACAATAAGGTGGATATCATCCTTCTCTAAGAGGTTAAGATGTCTGAAGAAAACTTCAAAAAGATAGCTAATAATATCTGTCCCATGGCAGACTACATTATTAGCCCTTCTACAGGAGCTTCTGGGGGCCTGGTTACTATGTGGAACAAATATAACATTTCGAATAGTTACTGCTCGCATAGCAAACATAGTTTGGAAATTAAATGACTATGAATAAGAAAACTTGGAATCTGATCAATATATATGCCCCCAACACCAGGAATGCTAGAAAGGAACTATGGGATGGCTTGTTCCCTAAAATTAATGCTGAGAGAACAATGTGGTTGCTGGGGGAAGATTTCAACACCCCGCTTTTCCCTTTGGAAAAATCTAGGGGCAACATGAACTACTCGGACAACATGGTAGACCTGTCGGACTTCCTAAGTCAGACTGGGCTTATGGATATAGAGGTGAATAATCAACTCTATTCTTGGATCAACAGAATAAGGGGAGACATTTGATTCAGGTGAAGCTGGATAGATTGCTGGTCTCTTCTAGCTGGGATATGGTGCAAAATTCTATCCTTACTACCCTTCCTCGCACCATCTCTGACCATAATGCCCTCCTCCTTTCCTGGAATGATGGTGCACCCAAGGGGCCATTCCCATTCAAGTATGAAATTATGTGGACCTCCCACCCAGATTTCAGAAACTGCATTGCTGACTGGTGGAGTATTCCGGTGCATGGATCTCCCATGTTCAGACTCACCCAAAAACTCATCCATGTTAAGCCCAAAGTTAAAGGATGGAATAAATTATGTTTCAAGAATGTGATGAACCAGAAAAAACACATTATTGACAGATTAATGGAAGTTCAAGAAAACATGGCTAAGGGGGATGCGAGTGAGGATACTTTTAATATGGAAGAGGCTTTACTCAAAAAGCTTAAGGACATCATCAGTAAGGAAGAGATCTTATGGAAACAAAAGTCTAGAGTGCAATGGCTGAAGGAGGGAGATAGGAACTTGGCTTTCTTCCATTGGTAAGCCATGAAGCATAGGAAGAGGAATAGAATCACCAAGCTGCTTGATGAAAACAAGGAAATTGTTGAAGACAAGGAACTGGGAAACTTTCCCTCCAACTACTTTAGAAACTTCTTGGCAGAGCACAGAAACTTTCCTAAAAAAGGTCAAGAAGACAAGCTATTATACAACATTCCCTCTATCCTTTTGGAGGAAGATAATTGTAGGCTTTTGAAGCCTATTACTGAGGAGGAAGTTAGGGCAGTTGTGTTCTCTATGGGGGCCTTCAAAGGTCTGAGACTAGACGGGTTTCCCTTGGCCTTTTTCCAAGACTTCTGGGAGATAGTGGGTTATGATGTCACGACTGCTGTCAAGGAATTTTTCAGGACTGGCAAAATCCTCAAGCAGATCAATGCCACGTTCATTGCGCTTATCCCCAAGAAGAGCATCACGGAATCCATGGCTGACTTCCATCCTATTAGCCTATGTAACACCATTTATAAGATTATTACGAAGACTCTGGTCCTTAGACTTCAACCGCTACTGGTCAGTATTATATTGGATTTCTAGAAAGGCTTTGTCCCTGATAGACAGATTATGGATGCTACTATATCCACCCACGAGATCATTCACTTGATGGATAGAAGTAAAAATCTAAGCATTGGTCTCAAGCTAGATATATCTAAAGCCTATGACAAAGTCTCCTGGGATTTCCTATTCAAAGTCCTAAGGAAGTTTGGGTTTAAAGATAAAATGCTTACACTGATAAAAGAATGTGTCACCACTGTCAAGTACTCGGTCGTGGTCAATGGCACTCCTCAGGGGTTCTTTGATGCTGGTAGAGGTATCAGACAGGGAGATCCCCTTTCTCCCTACCTGTTTATAATTTTGGCTGAGGTCCTGGGTAGAAACATTCTATCCCACCTGGATAGTCATACCCTAAGGGGTGTCAAAGTTGCGTCCACCTTGGGACCGTTTGCTGTCCAACGATTTGTTGATGATACTATGCTCTTTGGGGCGGCTTCGGTGGTTGAGGCCAGAAGATGGAAAAATCTACTGAACTCCTATGTGGAGGTTTCTAGTTAGTGCATTAATTATGAAAAGAGTAATGTGTTCTTCTTCAACACTAACTTGGAGCTGCAAGACAAAGTGAGAAACATCCTTGAATGCAACATGGCTAATCTCCCAGCTACCTACCTGGGTTTGCCCCTCATGGTCAAGGAGGTGACCCCGACTTTCTAGAATACTATTCTGGAAAGAATCCAAAAGAAAATAGGGGGATGGAAAGGTAAACTCCTTAGCCAAGCAAGTAAGCATCAACTATTGAAGGCCTCATTGCAAGGTATCCCCACTTATTTTCTATCCCTCTTTAAAATGCCCAGATACATGGCAGAGAAATTGGAGAGGATCCAAAGAACCTTCCTCTGGACAGGAGTTGAGGAAAAGAAGAGGATCTTGTTGGTTGGATGGGACAAAATCTGCCTGCCCAAAATTCAAGGGGGATTAGGAATCAAAAAAATCCAAGTGATGAATAAAGCTTTACTTGCCAAAATTGGGTGGACCTTCCTTAAGGAGGAGAAAGATTGGGTGCAGATTATGAAAGCCAAATACCTGCAAAATGGGGATAAATTAGGGGTTATTGACAAAGAGAGCCTTTTCAAAGGCTCTATTATTTGGAATAAAATAATCAAAACCAGAAGTACTCTATCCCAAGACATCAAATAGAAGCTAGGTAGGGGAGACAAAATCAAGTTCTGGGAGGACAATTTGGCTCGGGGAGGGACCCCTGGCTAACAGGAAGAACAACTCCAAATAAAGAGTTGTTAACCATTTTGGGAGCTTGGTTAGGAATTTCATTACTACCCAATCCCATAGCCAAAGGTGGTGGAAGAACCTCTCTGAATGCTGGAACAATATTTAGCTTGAGAATCTGGAGTGTTAGGCTCTGCAAGTGGAGTTGAACATGTACAGAATTATGATATTTCCTAGGGAAGATGAAATGCTCTGGGGACAGGAACAAAAGGGAAACTTCTTAGTTAAATCAGCTTACATCCTACTGACCAATAGCGGACAGGGGAGATGGTTTTGGAAGAGTGTTTGGAACAACAAGTTGATCCCTAAAATAAACTTCTTCTGGTGGTTTGTAGCACATAATAAAATCCTTACTACTGATAACCTTAATAAAAGGGGGTTCCATTTGGTCAATAGATGCGTTCTTTGCCTAAAAGAAGAAGAGTCCATTCAGCACCTTCTTTTCCATTGCAATTTTTCTAAAGAGATATGGGGAAAAACTATAGAAAAACTTAACTTGGAGTGGGTCTTCTTGGAAAACCTAATGGATTTCACCCAAAGCTGGATTTATCCTTTCTCGCACCCCAGGATTAGAGAGCTCTGGAGACAAATTCCCCCACACCTGGGGTGGAGTGTGTCGAAGGAAAGGAACAATAGAATCTTCAGAGAAAAAGCTTGATCTGCTAATGAGGTGTTTTACTCCTTTAGCAGGTTGGTCTCTAAGAACACGTTCTCCAGCACTCTTCATGTGGTTGAGAAACCCCCTACTCTGGTGGAAGTGCTGATTGCCAAGAATTGGGGACTGACAGCGGACATGACCAAGATTGACAATTCCAAAAAGATGGCCAGACAAAACACCCTCTGGAGACCCCCTCCCATGGATTGGATCAAACTTAATTTTGACTAAGCTGAAAAAAACAATACTGGGCTAGCTAGTGGTGGCGGGATTTTTAGAGATAGTCAAGGTGTATTCATTGCTGCTTATGCAGGGTGCATCGATATCCAGTCTAATAATGTGGTGGAGGGATTGGCCCTGCTGTGGGGGCTCAAAATTGCTCACTCTATGGGAATGGACAAACTACAAGTGGAAGGAGATTCAAAAATCATCATTGAGGTAGCTCTTGGTAGGTTTAACAGCAGTTGGAAGCTGAAGTATATTACAGATGACATCATCTGCTTATTGTCTGGGTTCAAGTAGATAGAAATTGGGCACATGTATCGTGAAGGTAATAAAGTGGCTGATGGGTTGGCAAACCTTGGGCAGAGCTTGGACACTTGGAGATGTTGGAAAAGAAAGAATAATTTACCTATTCAGATTTAAAACCTTCTCAAAAAGGAGCAAAGCCCCGCTCTAGGTCTCTCATGTTTGAATTTATAAACCCATCTACCTCCTGGCCTAGAGAGTACATTGGTGCCATATGGGATCTAGCATCGATTGCCATCTGGGTTTGAGGACTAGTGATTTGGGGGGTGTGACATTTGCTAGCCAGCTCAGACTTGTCAGAGTTTGGGTCCGCCACCATATGAAGGATTGCTTGCACATCAATCGGATGTGGAGGCCTAAGGAGGGGTTTCACATGACCAGGCATGTGATCAACTTGACGTCTCTCTGTAGGGCCTCTAATTATGACCAATTAATGAATTTCAATCATGGAAGGAAAGGAAATGATCATTCACATATTGTGAATTTAAGAAAGTTGCCACCCCCGATGACCGAAGAGACACTATACTCATTAACTTGAGCAAGAATATTGGTGTTTGGGATATTTTCTGTAGATTGAAAGTTTCTAAGTTTTTCGCTATTTCTTTCATTGCTAGCTTGGTTGTGAGATATTGGTGCAAACTTATAATGGGGGGAGAAAGGTCTCGTATTGAGCCTGAATCCTGTGAAGAGTTTAAATGCAATGAGACCCTATGTCACATTTGTCAGGAGGGCAGGGTGGCTTCCTATCTTGAATGCTTGCAAGGTCACGATGAAAACCTCTAAATGTAGTTCCTGCATTCTTGGGAGGGTAGATGGGTCGAGGTGGGAGGTGTGGGGTTTGAAATCTTGGAGGATGTGATCGGGATGGCAAAGAGGATGCCTATGGATGGCATCAAACACTCCAAAAAGAGCAAAGTCTCTGACCCGGAGGGAATGGCTTTTTTTTTTCCTGAAGAAAAGGGAGGTCTTACACAGTCTGCAGGGGGTTTGATCGAGAAATACTACCGAAACTTTGGGACGAGGTGTGCCACATGATTAAAAAATACTTCACTCTTGAAGGTAGATTTAGACGCTTTTTCCACTATCATTTTGCTCTGCTTAATCATTTTTGTCATAGCAAGTTGATTAGTTTCCCTTTTTATTTGTTGTCATCTCTGGAAGCCTCGATAGTGTCTACCATTGAACAACATGCCATCGACCCTAACAAGCCCCTCATCTTGCTCCATCAGGGGCTCATCTTCAGATTTTATAAATTCCATTTATCCCTCTACCCCCTAAAGCCCTCACGGCTACTAGGGTTGACCCTCCCTTGCCACCCTGCTCCAATCCTGAGAAGATTAGCCCAATGATAATTATGGAAATCACTCTGAAGAAGTATGCCAAGTCCCTCAAGTCTGGAAAGCTAAAAACTACCACAATTAAAGGCCTTGAGCCCAAGGCTAGTGACCAGACTCCCAAGACCTCTGTGAAGACTTCTGTTAAAAGAAAGATTTTACCTGGGATTCTACCCAGGTGACCCCATAGAAGAAGAAAAGGGGAAGCTGGAGGAAGGAAGTGGTACGGACAACAAGAATAAGGCTAAAAATGTTTCTATGGAGGTGGAGGAGGTTAGCTCTGAGGAAGGTATCAGAGGTAGTGACAACAGTTCTGATGAGGAGTTTACCATGACTGAAAGTAAACCCCAGGTGTTGTCGACCAGGAGGTCGACGAGGCTTGCTACTAAGCCTAGTCTTGTTCCTCAAAAGAAGGTGGTCACTGAGATGGAGGAGGATGCTATGGACTTGGAGGGGGTTGGTATTTCTGGTGACAAAAACAATAAAGTAGATACTATGGTGGCTGAGACTGAACAGATGGGAGGGGAAATTTCTGTCAACAAGGAAAACAAAAATGATAAAGTGGAGGTCAAAGCGGATGACGACCCCATTAATTTTCCTGAATTCAATGTCTAGGGGTTTGACTCTATGAGCTCAGAGAAAGTGGTGAAGGAAGCTGGAAAGAAGAAAAGGGGGAGCAAGTTTTCCATCAAAGACGAGGGGATAGAAACCCTCTCTGCTAGGCTCACCGAGCTGTAGAGGAAGTTCAAGATTCTGGCCAAGTTCTTTGTGAAAGCCATGCACCGGTCGGCCACCACTCTTGCGGTCCTCCAGGATGTTGAGCTTATTAGCCAGGGTATGAAGGATAAAGAACTCAAGGAGTACCAAGATCTCTACTAGTTCCTAGCTGAAGATTGGGACCAATTGTTCAATTAGTTGTTGGGGGTGTTTTTTCTGTGCTTTTGGTTTTGGTCTGTTGTTGGTCTATTGTCAGTCCGCTGTGTCTTGGTCTGGGGTTTCTTTTTGGCTGTTTCTTGTTGGTTGGGTTTGTTTCTCTCTCATGGTTCTTTGATGGTTCTTTGGTGCACCTTTTTGGCTGATGTGTAATGGGATCGACACCCTTTTTTGCCGCTTACTTTATCAAAAACAACATCCAATTAGAACGAGTAATCTAAATGTTATATATATATATAGTAAAAATAGTGAATTAGAAAGGAGAATTTATTTAAAAAAATTGCTAAACTTTAATAGGGCATGGCCCACATGCGCATGCTTATGGAGGTCATGGGAGCCATGACTCCTCACAGGCGCAGGCCTGTGAGGGCCATGGGAGCCCATGACTCTCCCTTGGGGGAGGTCACGGTCTTTCAAGGCTGCAAGCTCTAAAACTTTTATCTCTGTAATCTTTTTTATTAAATAAAGCTTAATCTTTATTTAAATTGCTATCTCTAGTTTTTTCAATCTGCCTATACCTGCAATTTCCCATACACAACTTTTTAATCTCTGAGAATTTTTGTTTTCTAATTTCAACCTGCACATTGAAACAAATTTTATAAGCTTTTATCTGGTAAACTCATTAATATCAATTTTGTATAAATAGGAAAGATTTAGGATGGAAAACATATTAGAGAAGAAAAGAATAAAAAAATAGAAATGAAGAAAAACAAATAAAGAAAAAAGAATTAATATAGAATGAAAAATATAGAAAAAATTTGTTTTATTTATTTTTTAATTATTATTTTAATTAAATTAGTTTAGTTGTTTTATTTGAATAATTGGAATTAATAATTAAATTTATTTAGTTGTTCCTTTTTTTTCTAAATTGTTCAGGTTTTTAATTATGAATTATCTTTTGAAAATAAATAATTAGTTTATATAATTTAATTTATTAAAGCTACTAAATTCATTTAATGATTAAGTAATTTGTTAAGTTAATAAACAAATGATTTATAAATTGATTTTATTTTAAGCTAAAATTATGGATTAATAATGGGATGATAATTTATTTATTTATTTAAATTATTAGTTAATTTTAACTGTGTTTATAAACTTAGTCTTTCCAAAACAAATAAGATCCATGATTTAATATTAGACAACGTAGGATGAATTACGTGAGAGTTGAACTTCCTTTAAACAAATGGTTAATTTGACCTTGCATTTATGAATGTAGATCATTCGTGAAAAGACATCCTCAAAACAATACTTTCTTATAGCTCGTGGTCATAAGAAACTCAATAGGTAAACTTTGTAGTTCAATTCATTTCATTTAACCTTAAAAAAATTCCACGTACGTATGCCCATTTGCACGCATGTGTACAGGTGGGCATTACATTTAGTATCAGAGCCAGGTTTCCAACACCTTGGGAACTCTAGGGATTTAATTCTAGGTTGTGGTTAGTGTAGAATGTAGCCCAAGCATAGACTTGCTCATTCACTAAACCCAAATGGACAACCTCCTTCTCAGGCCCCAGTACCATCTCAACCCATTCAGTCATAGCCTATCCAGTAGGAGTCACCTAAGGCTTAGGGACCTCATATTTTACTAGCACCAGATCAAGCTCCTCCTGGGGGTCAGTCTCAACATTTTGGTGTCAATGCACAGTGAACGCAATAGGAGTCCCCTTTGGGTAGATGAGTTAAGACATCATGTATTCCCTCTTCGAGTTCTGACAAATGGATAATTTTGAGATTCGGGGTACTTAGCAAGACACAGAAAAATAGATTAGAGAGTTACTTCATCTCCAACCACCCACTTTCGTTAGTACCATGGAGGGTGTGGAGGCTGAGTCTTGGTTGCTTAGTCTTGACAGGTGCTTTGGACTCAGTACTTATGAAAGCAATATCAAGGCTCATGTGGTTGTCCATCTTCTTAGGGGAGATGTAGCCACTTGGTGGCATTAGGAGGAACATAAGGGTCACCTTGTGGACACTTTGACTTGGGAGTTGTTTCTTGAGCATTTTAGAATAGGTACATTTCAGAGCATTTTAGGTAGCGATAGATTGATGAGTTCCATGATATACAATAGAAGGGACTCACTGTACCACAATGTGAGAACAAGTTTTTGGAGCTTATGCAGTATGTTGATTATATTCAGGATGAGAAGCTCCTAGCTAATCATTTCATTAGAGGGATTAATTAGGGGATAATTGGGCATGTGTGTATGGCAGAACCTCCAACCTTACAAATTGTAGTTGAAAAGGCTCTCATTGTAGAAGAAATTCATCACAAGCCTTAAGATGATAGGGATCACTTCAAGAACCCTAATCAGTCTATGCAAAACTAGAAATTTGTTAGGCCTTTTTTTTAGTAGAGGGGTGGTTTTAGGGCAAATCCACTTCCTCCTAGACCTGCCTCATAGTAGCAGCATCAGGGACAAAGGACTCGATCAGTACAGGGAGGTCCTCTTAGGACTTGGCAGGCATAATCGTCACGTAGAGATCAAAGTTCACAGATAGAGTGTAGGTTCAGTGCATCCATAGCAGTCTTTTAGAGGCAATTAGGCTAGTTCTAGGTAACTCAGATTTAATCAATAGCCTTAGGCAACACCTAGAGGACCTTGTTATTTGTGTGGGGTTGCTGGACATATATCTTGAGAGTGCCCTTAAAGTAATTCAGTAGTAGGGGGTCAACAAGCAGGTGTTTCTGAGCTAACAGTTGAAGATGTAGGGAGGTCACATAAGGTTTTTATGGCAGTTGATAATCATTAGGCATAAGATCAGACAACAATGATAGAGACCCAAGGTATGATTGGTAATGTTACAGTTTCTATACTTTTTTTATTTTGGAACTACGGATTTTTCAATATCCCCGTCTATAGTGGAGCAATGCAAGTTGGTGGCAATTAGGCAAGATGATAGTTAGAATGTGTAATTAGCAATAGGAGTTAGAGTACCAGTTAATATTGTCAATTAGGGCTTGGGGTTTTCACTACTTTAGTGGACCTTTAAGTTTTTTTCCATGAGATCTTATGATGTGGTTTTGGGTATCAATTGGTTGAACGCCCGCGGGCAAAGTTAGATTGCCGAAATAAAACAATTGAGTGCTTGGATAGTGTTGGAAACCCAGTGAGTATCTTAGGTATTCAGAGACCAGTGTCACTTCAAATGATCTTTGCCAAGAAGCTTAAATGTAGTATACGCAAGGGTTGTCCACTTTTTTCTATTTTAGTTAGTGATAAGTCATAGGAAGGACCCGAGATGTCACTGGAAGATCATCCCATTCTCAAGGAGTTTGCTGATGTATTCCCTTCAGAACTTCCAGAAATGCCACCTCATTGAGAGATAGATTTTTGTATCAATTTAGTACTAGGGGCAGAGATAGATTCTAGGGCTCCCTACAGAATGACTACTCAAGAGCTTCATGAGATTAAGATTCAGTTGGAAGAACTTTTGGAGAAGCGTCACATTTGACCTAGTGTTTCTCCTTGGGGTGCACCTATAATCTTTTTTAAGAAGAAGGATGACTCACTTGGTCTTTGCATAGACTACATGTAGTTGAATAAGTTGCCAGTGAAGAATCGTTACCTATTACCTAGAATTGATGACTTATTTGATCAGATTTAGGGAGAAAAAATATTCTCCAAAATTGATCTCAAATCGGGATACCATCAACTAAGGATAGCAAAAATTGACATCCATAAAACAACATTTCACACTCACTATGGCCATTACAAGTTTATTGTAGTTCCCTTTAGGTTGACTAATGCTCTAACAATCAGGGATTTTTTTAGTGGCAAATCTTCGCCAATTGGTGAATAGTTCATTTCTGCGATTGAGGAATTGGTGAATACATTACCACCGGTGGGGAGGGGGGGCAATTCGCCTGGTTTTTACAGATTTTTGGTCAAATGCATTTCAATTCACCACCCTATTAATTTTTGAGTCATTTATAGAACCTTTAGTAGTTTCGCCACGGTATACTACGCGGTTCTAACGATGATTCACCTAGAATTTCGGAGGCATGTTTTAATTCACCCACTTATTTGCCAATATCATTAAATGATTGACATGCATGGGGACCAAATTTGCCAATATCATTAAACGGTTGACATGCATGAGGACCAATTTTGCCATTATAATTAAACGGTTCACATGTATAAGGACTAACTTCGCCAATACCATTTTAACTCCATGCTAATTGTAGGGCTATATTCACCTAGAAAATTACTATATATGTGTTTGATGGAGGTCCATTTTGCCTAACATTTATAAGTGTCCTATTAATAGTACGCGGGAATCGCCATATTATTATAATACCATTTGAAAATCCCGCGTTATTCACCAAATATACATTGATATAAATGCATTTGAAACTCTAATTAATCCTTTAAGTTTACACATTTTGTTCAGCTCAGCTCTCGAATCCTCGATTCATTTCGGATCATAGAGAAGTTCAACTATAGGCATTGGCGAGTCACTAAAAGGTAAGTGATCATTTCTTTACAAGTTTACTATGTAATAATATAAGATTCATGTTGATTATTTATGTCTTTGTTACAGATGATATTGATTGAGGAGGAATTAGGACTAGGGAGATATCTTAATCTAGGACCTAGGGATCTATATTCTATCATCTATGATTGCATCTTGAACAAAATGACATTATTTCTGTAGCTTTTAATTTGTGAGAGATGTCGAGCAAGAAGAAGTTGTCTTAGGGTGGTGAACGAACTCAAGGGAGGTCAAGACCATAAAAATGGAGAAACAATAACATAAAGTCATACTTTGGCAATGTTGGCAGTCCATCAGATGTAGCTACAACATCAGAACCTATACCATCTATTGACTTGCATCACAATGACACGAATGATATTCTAGGGAATACCCAATGTAGCAGGAATGATGACAATAACACAGATGATATTCCATGGAATACCCAATGTACCAGGAATGATGAGAATGCCACAAATGATGTTCTAGGGAATACCAATATACTGAGAATGATGAGAATGCCACAGATGATGTTCCAGGGAATACCCAATATACCGGGAATGATGAAAATGCCGCAGATGATGTTCCAGGGAATACCCAATGTACCAGGAATGATGAGAATGCCACATATGATGTTCAAGGGAATACCCAAGGTAGCCAGAATGATGACAATTCCATAGATGATGTTCCAAGAACAAATGATAATGAAGCTAATGAAGTTATAGAAATCAAGGAAGATGAAGATCCTGCAAGTGTACGCAAGGGGAAAAGCAAAGCCAAATCAAAAAAGGGGCATGAGTGGGAAATGTCAAGGAGTTTTCAGATTGATTGGGTGTCAAAATTCCCATTCATTGAACCGGTGGAGAATAAAAACAAAGATGAACCTCCCACAAAATGCAAGTGTAAGATTTGCAGTTGGAGATATCATAGGGAGAAGAGGTTGCAGTTAAAACTTGACACCATAGAAAAATATATTAGCAAAGTTTATGAAAAAAAAATCATAGATGGACAGGAAAAATTAGTGATAAGATGGAAAATGAAGGAAGAATGTCTTCATGTATGGAATGCCCTCGAATATGAACCACATTTACAAAGAAAGGCAAAGATTCATGCAGGTGGAGGTTCAATTGAAGCTCAATTTGGAAAGATGATGGGATAATTACAAATGGCAAAAACTGTTCAGTTGGGTGTTGTTTTTCATATTTTGAGCAGAGGGCGTCCTATGACAGACTACCTTGAATATAATAGTTTACTATATTTTATGGGCGTTCCTAATTTTCCCAACACACATTGGTCAATAAATAGTGGATGGGAATGGGCAAGTTCTCTTGCTGAGGTGGAAAAATGTGATTTACAGGAAAAATAAAAGAGTCAACTTTTATTGCATTATCTCTAGATGAAGTTACAACAATAGAGAATACTTCCTAGGTATGTATGCATGTGTATACTATGGCAAATCATGTCCTCCAACCTCATCTACTCTCTGTTTATAAAATGAAGGAGAATGCAACATCACAAAATCTATTTGAGATAGTTAAGAAATCTTTGAATGAAATTGGAGGTATAGATGACTGCATAATTTCTAGAAAGTTGGTGTGTGTAGGGGCGGATGGAGCTTCAGTAATGCAAGGTCATAGGAATGCTCTGTGTGTGAAGATACAAACTTCTATTCACCATACATGATTGACATTCACTGCATGGCCCACAAAATGAATTTAGCATTTAAAATTGTGAACAAGTTTTCTACAGTATCAAAAGTTGAAGATCTAGTCTGCGAGCTCTACTCATACTTCTGCCGAAGTCCCAAAAGGTTTTTGGAATTTCAACATTTTGTTGAGGGAATAACAACAAGAAACATGCTTGTTAAGGATGTTGATACCAGATGGATCTCCTTGCTTGAACCAACTAAAAGAGTTTTTACAGAATGTCAATCCTTGATTGGTTTAATGTACGAACATCGCTTCACAGTTGACAAGGCTCCTGACCTCTTACATAGGTTAAGTGACATAGAGACACTCCTCGTTTTAGCTGGTATTCTTCCCATGCTGGAGGAAATGAACATGCTTATGAAAAAAGCCCAAGAAAGGACTATGTATATTTTTGAATATACTAGACTGTGTAGAATGATATGCATGACCCTTGATAATCTATATCTATCAAGCCAGTCCTTTATAAGTCCAAAATTTAGCAGCTGACATTTGATAACAAATGTGACCAATAATGCTAATTTTTTACTATTTAATGATAGTGGGGAGTTATGTGTCTCTGTAAAGGGATTTGAGATACCAATGTACTATTTAAACAAGGTCAAGCACATTATCAGAGAAGAACCTATTTCAAGGGAAGATTTTGACAAGATTGTTAATTCTGTAAGTACTACTTTAAGAATATTGTGAAATATCTTTCCTCAGAGATTAGAGATCGATTCCCTCGTGATGAACTGCTTGAAGCCATGTCTATAGTGTATCCTCAATATTGGGTCAACTGTGAGACAACTAATTTTCACAACAAGATAAAGACCTTAACAAATCATTTTTGCAAAAGTATAGAATTTAATGGACAAGTATTAGAAGGAATTTTAAATCAAACTAAGCTCAGTGATCAATCAGGTTGATTTGGAATTTCAATGAGGGAACAGTTTAAACTCATGGAGGCTCCCCACCAACATGGATTGATAACAAAGCTTTGGGAAACCTTAAGTCAAAGCGAAATATTGCGTGATGCATTATCAGAATTTTTCAAACTTGCTGATTTATGTCAAACCATGATATTGGGGTCGGTGGAGGATGAGAGAGTTTTCAGTGCATTGGGAATTGAAATCAAAGATAAGAAATAAACTTGACAAGAATTTGGAAAATTGCTTGAGGATGTATACAACTAGACATGACATCCGGAGTTTTCCTTTTGATAGGGCACTCGCAATCTGGAGGTCCTCATGTGAAAGAAGAGGGTTGTGCAACACTTCAAACAATAATAGCATACATGACAGTGACATGATGAATACCAGTGCCACATGTAGTCGTAGTGGTGATGATGAGACTCTCTTAAGTGGAGATATGGAGATAGAAGAAATTGAAGAACATGATCAGGATGATTCTAGATATCATGGTTAGAGGGAGGATCGAGAGAATCTGAATGACGAGATAATTTGGCAATTTGAAGGGATTTAGAAGCTACTAGGTATTTATACTGTATTACATGTTCCAAACTCCAAAATGTTGTTGATGGCATTTAATTTCAATTTGTCTATCTGTGATGTACATTTTTTATTTTCGATCAAAAAAAATAATATTTTCATTTATTATTGTGTGTTTCTGATAATTTTTACAAGCATTCAAATAAACGTGAAGTAATTTTTCTTCTCTATAACCACAGTAGTGTTTCATTTGTTTTCCTTTATTGCATTGTGATGGTTTTTTTAAATTCCCAGGCTCCAGCTCTTGTAAACTATAGAACAACGCGTTGTATTACCATACTTTGATCAGTTCCTAAACCAACTCTACTTAAGAATCATTACAATCACTCAGAACGCTCAATATCTTCTTAAAGCATTAAATTTACTCTGAGTAAAACCAATAAGATAAATATTCAAGCACTAAATTTAGGTTCCTCGGTAATAGCATTTTATCAATTTTAAAATAGAAGACCCCAGTAGATTGTGCCACGATGTCCAATAGAACATCCTGGTGGTGCTTCCTTAGGTTTTAGGGCTTCTGGTTCGCTTGGTTTCATCTATTTGAATCCCTAAAATTCTAAGTGTTTATGCTTTGTGCTTCTTGCACTTTTTGTTCTTTCCCTATGTTAACTGTCTGTCGAAGATTACTGGTCACTTAAGTCACAACTTAATGTCTTCACACCCGTGAGTTGATCGGCCCCTAATCCTAGCCTTACCTGCTGTCGCCCGTAAAAATCAAAGCCTTAAGTCTTAGGTTAAATCTTAATAAAGTGCATTTCATAACTTTGCAGTTCCTTTTTCATGACGTCACACCACCCCCCCAGTGATGATGCAAAATGACTGCCATCTATCAACCGATATGATAGTGGTCCATGGAAGAACTTTTGATCCAATGGCTGTACTCCATCACAAAGGTATCTCTCTAAGGGGAATATTCACTGCGTTGTCGCGAGATGGTGACACGCGGCGCTCCTCTATTAAAGAATTGAAAAGCAAGTGGAAGGTGGGCGCGTGGGGGCTTAATCACACCGTCACATGGTAGGTAAGTGGTGGGCCGTTTTTGACTGCGAAGTGCGAGGCACCATGCATCCGGTCTAGACAAAAAGGTGATGTGATTTGTAGAGAGGGTACAACTAATTCAACCTATTCTAATTGCTCAAGGACTTTTCAAAGGTGGTGATGAAGATTTTCAAATCTAGTCACGTGATCTCAGCCGTCGATTGTAGAATGTAAGGAAAGGATCAACGACCCCATTTCAAATTTCCTACAAATGAGGATTTTTAACTGTCCGCAGCACAAACTAAGTAATGGCCATCATCGCCACCATTAATACTGCAAATGGCAAGAAATATAGCATTATAAGGGCATAATTTAGGGCATTGTCTATCATTTTTGAGAGCACAATTGCATTCCTAGTGAAAGGAGCTTCGAAACGAGCAAGTTGATGTGATTCCAAGCCTCTGTTAGCATCAAAAACCAGTAAGTTGCTTCTGTTCCTCTATGTCTCATCAATTCAGCTATCCGTTCGTTTCAAAGTGTTAAGAAGTAATTTATAGTTGCAGAAGCCCTAGGTTATTTGCATAAACACAGTTTAGAAGGATGAGTCAATCTAGTCAACCTTCCACCTCAAAACGTAGTCTAGACGAAGACCTCATGATCTAATATCCCAGGTCATTGAGGAAAGCTACAATAGGGCTAGGAGAAGTAGGAAAAAATGATAAAATCTATGACCTGTGTGTGAACTGTAGAGATGCTAGGATACCTGTATCGACGTGGAGCCTATTTGAGCATTGGCATAAGAGAGAAGACTATAGAGCTCCTATTTGCCATGCCTGGAAGCTTGATTTAGCCAAGTTGATTTGCTCCAATGTCTTTGTCAATCCAGACCTAGTTAGAGCAATTGCAAGTAGATATGACCCCAAAACTAGGTCTGTTCTGTCTAGAAATGGTTATGTCATAATTAGATTCACAAAATCCTATATTTCAATTATGTTCAATTTAGACCCTGCTGCCAGTATACCCATTGACCTGAATGCCTTCAGAGAAAAGTATAAGATTGTCAAATATGCCTATAGATCATTCAATCTGGCCAAGCATAGACCAATGGGAGTTGATGGAGGCCTGGTTAAAATTTTTGACAGAGAAGAGGAGCCCTTCCATTGTAAATTGTTCATGGAATATTTTGTCAGAACTTACCACAGTTTATGCCATGTGTTTGGGAGGGATGCAACTGACAAAATGCTAGTATCCTTGATGATGATGGAAGTTTGCATTCAAGATCTTGGAACCAGACATCCATATGACTATGCGGGTTACTTGGCTGAGAAAATGCACAAGCAGATGGTGACAATAAAAATAACCTGTATACTGTAGGTACCCATGTGGAATTCACATGGTATTCTTTGATGTGCCACATGATCCTATTCTCTCTGTCAGGCTACTGGCATAAAGATTTACATGTGAGGATGACAGATGAACAAGGCAACATGATGCCAATGCAAATGTGGACTTGCATGCTTGACATACATTTTAAGGACGCTAGTTATGTTGTTTTTGAGGAGCATTTTGTAAGGAAGGTCTTAGGTTTATTGGAACTTGAGGGGGACAGAATACCTAAAGAAGTTAAGGATTTCTTGATACCTTTGGAAAGAGCCCTACACTTGAACATAGAACACAACTGGGGAGATTGGTTTTTGCATGCAAATACTACTTGCATTAGGATTTATGGGTGTTAGGTTCCACCTTACACTCTGCCTAAGTTTGTGCCCAAGAGGCTTGCCTTCATGGAAATCATAAGGCAATTAAATGAAGCTGACAAGGAGCATTTTAGAAAGCACAAGAAGGGGTCACTCATCCCTACTTCATTGAAGCTTAGTGATTTTATAACAATTGATAAGAATGGATTAGATCAGATTGGCTCCATGCTTCAGTGTTACAGGATGGATACGGAGCAAGTGAGAGCATTTGATCCTGAGGGTTTTATTCACAAAACAAGGTTGAAGGTCAGTAGGCCTGGTTACCCCCACCGAGTCATCTTCGATGAAGATATAGTAAGAAATTGCCAGTCAATGCAGGAGATATATCTTTTGAGAAATAAATGGAATGTAGTGATGGAGGGAGAGAGGATGAAGAGAAATGCCAACGCTGCATACCCTGGGGCTTTTGCTGAAGTGCAAGATCCCATAAGGAGAATTGAGATGATCTTTTCCAAGGCAGAGGAACTGATAGCTAGTGCACCTACAGGTGAGGAGAGGCCATCTTACCAACCAAGCAGTTCTAGGGGTAAGTATGTAAGAGAAGAAAAATCCCCTGATTCCCCTACTCCAAAGAGAGCAAAAATCATTGGCCTTGAGGCAGAGGTGGAGACAAAAGTTGTGGAACAGATGGAAGAAGCAACAGAAGAACAAATTCAGGAGCCTCCTCATCAGGTGAGTTACCCATTAAGGATAAGTCCATACTCTTCACCAGATAATAGGTTGACAAGGTCAACAATTAACAATGAAGTTGATACAGAAGATATGAGAGTACTGGCATCTAACCAATTTAGTGCAGATGATGCATTTGTCAACACACCTAAATTTAGGTCATTCATGCTAAGTGATGAGTCTAGTTTATGACTCATATTTTGATAAACTTTATTGTCTATTTGTTGTAACTATCTTGGACTTTGATGCTTTACTCTTGGTTTTTCTATGTCATTACCCCCAAAACTATAACTTGTTGAACATGGGTCATTTCTTATATCCTTTGGTGGCAAAGAAATGCTATTTGAACTATCTATGTTAATGTTGCATATGGTTAATGAATATTACTCCAAGGTGGTTTCGAATGAGCAATTATTTATGTGTACTAACATTATTTTGCAGATAAATTGGCATCCATAAAGTAAGGAAGATTCTGCTAGAAGGTCGTTTACCATAAGAGTCAAAGGTGGTGGCCGTTCAAATATCAAATGGAGGGAAAGCAACCATTTTGTAACTGGTCTTAAATATCTATTGAGCAAATTTAGGAGTTATAGTTATGCTAAATCTGCATTGAAGCAACTCACTTGACCAAATTCCCTTGCATGCGTAACTTCCTTCCACTTTCTATGTTTTCCATAATGTGGCATCCTCCTATTTTGTTGGAGTTGACCACCCTACTAGTTAGTTAGTAGTCTTTCTTCTATAAATAAGACTCGGATACTCCTTTTGAGGGGTTGTTGTGTTGTGGATTATTTGAAGATTGTACTTGCACTATCCAGTTTTTAGTAATACAGTTATCATGTTCAGTTGTACTCGTCCTTTTGAATGAATAAAATAAAGTTGTGAGTTCGCATTTCTGAGTTTACATTTGTTTTAGGGAATACTCATCCAAGGGGGCCCACTTGGTGAGAATTCCACCCTTTAGTTTAGTTGCATTTTTTGTTAAGTGTTTAGTAAATCTGGCATTGAATGTTCCTGCAGCCACTAGAATTCTATTCTGTGTCTGTTCCTGCAACCAAAGCAGACAGAGTAGTTTCTTATTTGTTTGCCCAGATTGTTACTTTGTGTTATGTACTTGATTCCAGAATAGCTATTGGTTAATATTCAGTATTCTTGTTACTTCCTTTTTAGTAGTTTATCTTCAACATTGTGTCTTTTCTAGTTATAGAATGAACATGGCTACTTTGAAGTTCTTAGTGCACATACTGTGCTGACCCATTTCAAGTTCACGTCCCTGGGTTGACAAGTGAAATGCATCTCCATAGTGATTAAGATAGCTACTCAGTTCAGATGTCCAATCTCTGAGTTACAATTTTAAGAGCTCAGTTGTTAAGTCATTGTATGAGACCAACATTTTTTGGCGTCGTTTCCGGGGATGGTGTTAAACTAAGAAAATCTTTGGAGTCATGTTTTAGTATTATTCCTTGCAGTTTTTCCTTAAAAAGTGTGTTAGTTAGGAAGAAACCATTTATAACCCATCAATATTTTTTGTGTGAGAAGCGACTGGTACTGAGTATATTGCATGCATAGAGGTAGGAGAAGAGATGCTTTAGGGAGATTCCTTCCTAATGATTTGACTCACCTAGCAGAAGAAGCAGAAGTGAATCCTTTCCTTGATGCATTCCTTGATTTGAATAGCTCTGAAATCTCCTCTGAAGAACAAGATACCCCAAATCTAGTTGAAAATCCATTTACCTTGATAGTAGGTAAGCAGTCATGGCTGCCCAAAATGTACCTAATCAACCACCATTTCCATTCCTGATTGCTCTACAAAATGAAGTGGATAATCTCAAGAATATACCTGCTTCATCTCTCCCCAAGTTTTATGGACTTACAATAGAGGACCCAGACACCTTTTTGTTTGAATTTGATATCCTCTGCAGAAGCTATGACTATACTACTGATGTTCATAGACTTAAGTTGTTTCCTACTACCATGAAGGAGGCTGCATTAAGGTGGTTTATGAGTCTAGGTAGTGATGTTGTCAATACTTGGGAAGAAATGAAAGAAAAATTTCTTGAGAAATATAAAGACTATTGTAGGAGTGGGGATATGAGAGGCAATGATGTTTTTAGAATGTAGTAGAAAGAAGATGAAATTTTGGAGGATTACATCTCAAGGTTCCTATTTTGTTTACAAAAGTCTCCTCATCATGCACTCACTGAGGACTCTCAGAAATTGCTCTTCCTCAGGGGAATAAGTGAGCATTGCACGGATGCTTTCGATTTAATGGGAGGAGGAGATATTACCCAAGTGTCTTGGGATGATATTAAGAAGTTGTGCCAGAATTATTCTAGAGATGCCATGAAGAAAGGAAGAGGTTATCATTCCCTTGTGGGCAAAACCTCTACCAATGGAATTTTAAGGATGGAGATAAGCCACTTGCTATCTGATTTTAAGAAAGATATTATAAACTATATGGCTACTCAGTTGGATACACTCCAGGCAAAGAAGAAGCATGAAGAGGCTAAGGCAATGTTGGCAGAATATTGTCCTCATTGCAGATAAAAGAAGAGGGACTACAGATGCAAGCTGGTAGCTAACATTGATAGCAAGCAGATTCCACCTAAGTTCAAGCCAATACAAGTTGAAGAGGATCAAGTCTTCTATGTTGCACAAAGAAGGCCATGGGCTCCAAGACAAGGTATGTCACCAGATCCACTATCATATGTTGGTCCACATTTTAATACTTATGCATCTGGTAATCAATGGAAACAACCATTTCCATCTAGTTATGGAGGATATCCACCTCAGCCTTGGAACAACCCTCAAAATTCTTGGCAAAATTACCCCAGTGACAACAGCCCCGGGGAATTGGCAGACACCTCTAGGAAATTGGCAGCAAACATCTCAATGGAGAGGAGGACAACAATGGCCAAATCAGACCAACATGCAAACACCTCCTTAGCCCCAATAGCCTGCCATAATGCCTCCACCTGCTAGCTCCAGTTCAAATACACCTAAACCTACTCAAATACTAGCTCAACCCTTAGCTAACCCAAATAATAGACCATAGCAACAGCCAGTATATTCTGCTGATCCAAATCAATACCTTGCATATGCTGTGAATGTCAGTGATATACATCTCCGTTCAGGAACTACCTTGAAAGCTCCTTCAAGACCTATCATTATTGAGCTTTCTGAGAGGAAGTGGAACCTAATAAAACCCCCATTCAATCTGATGTGCCTAAAAATCCTGAACCAATGATAGTCAAATAGACTCCCCAAGAACCACCATTTCCACAAAGGTTAGAAACTGTGAAACAGAAGGTGGTAGAAGAAGAATCTACCTTTGATATTCTAGAACAGTTGAAACATGTATGTGTCAAGATACCTCTATTTCAAGCCATAAAAGATGTTCCTATCTATGGCAAAGCAATCAAAGAAGCATGCCTTAAAAAGCCAGGCATAAAAAGGAAAGACCCCACTATGGTCAATGTGGTGGGACAGTTGGTTGACATCATGCTTGGAAAAGTGACTGTTCCTAAATATAATGACCCAGGAAGTCCTGTAGTAGGAGTTGTCATAAATGGAATCCAAATTAGAAATGCTCTAATTGATCTTGGAGCAACCATAAATGTAATGACAAAGGATATCCTGCAACAACTTAATGTTGCAACTATGCGACCAACCCCTACTGTCCTGCAGCTTGCTGATAGCTCTACTGTTAAACCTAATGGGATAGTTGAGGATCTTGTAGTATCCCTAGACTCATGGGAATATCCAGCTAATTTCATGGTACTTTCTCCTAAAAATACATTGGGGGGATACCCCATCATTTTGGGAAGGCCGTGGTTAGCGACAACAGATGCTTATATTAGGTTTCGATAAGGATACATGACCATCTCTGATGGGAGAAGCACTAAAACACTTGTTCTTTATCCACCTGCACAACCATCTCATGATATGGAGAATCCTGTTTGGCCTCATGTTGGTGAAGAGGTGGAGGAAGTTAATTCTGTGGAGCAGCTTATGATGATTGGCATAACTTGTTTCCTGCAGCTTCAAGGAGAGGAAGAGGTGTTGTCCAATATAATACAAAATCTTTATGAAGTTGAGGAAGCATCATCCTCTCATTCTGCTGATTCAAAAAGGATGCTTGTTCCAATTTTTCCTGCAACATCAGGTATGTTACATACATTGCTTCCACAAGAAATTAAGATACTTAGCATTAATGAGATAACTATGGTTGATTTCACAACTCAAGTGGAAATTTTAGAAGACAGATATCTCAATATTAATAATAACTTGACTCAAGCACAACAGCTGTCCTTGGCAAATTTGTTAAAGAAACATAAAAATGCTTTTGCATGGGATTATCATGACATGAAGGGATTGGATCCTACATTATGTACTCACAGAATTTACATAAAGGAAGATTGTACACTAGTAAGACTACCACAAAGGAGAATCAACCCTGCACTAAGGGAAATTGTCAAAGAAGAATTACAGAAGCTATTAGATGCAGGATTTATTTACCCAATCTCAGATAGCCAATGGGCGTCCCCTTTGGTTCTTGTGCCCAAGAATGGAGGAAAATGGAGAGTATGTATTGATTATAGAGAATTAAATTCTGCTACCAAAAAGGATCATTTTCCCCTTCCTTTCATAGACCAGGTTTTGGACTCACTTGTAGGAAAGCAATACTTTTCCTTTTTAGATGGATTTAGTGGTTACAATGAGATTCAGATTGCACCTGAAGATCAAGAGAAGACAACATTTACCTGTCCTTGGGGAACATATGCCTACTCAGTGCTTCCATTTGGCTTATGCAATGCACCTGTAACTTTCCAAAGAGCAGTCATTAGCATATTCTCTAATATCTCACATGATTGTATGGAAATCTATATGGATGATTTCACTACTTATGGTACTACTTTTGAAGAGGCATTAGCAAACTTAGGCAAAGTTTTGGAAAGATGTGAAGATCACAACCTATCATTAAACAGTGCAAAGTGCTTCATGATGATGGAAGAAGGTGTAGTACTTGGTCACTATATTTCTCAGAAAGGAATACAGGTAGACCCAACTAAGATTGAAGTCATCATTAATCTGCCCATTCCTGCAAAGCAAAAGGATGTCAGAAGTTTCTTGGGACATGCAGGATATTACAGACGCTTCATCAAAGATTTCAGCAAAATGGCATCCCCATTATATACCCTTCTGACAAAAGATGCTGAATTTAAGTGGAATGAAGACTGTGACAAAACATTTTCTGACCTAAAGGTAGCCTTAACCCATGCTCCTATACTTAAAGGCCCCAATTGGGAACTTCCTTTTCACATTCATACTGATGCATCAAATTATGCCATAGGAGCAGTTTTAGGCCAGAAGGAAGGAGTCATTGAGCATGCTATTTATTTTGTTAGCAAAAACTTACAGGGTGTTGAATTCAACTATACAGTCACAGAAAAGGAAATGCTAGCAGTCATCTATGCACTTAATAAGTTTAGGTACTACATAACTGGTTATCAAATCTTTGTGCACACAGATCATGCAGCCATTATATATCTCATAAACAAACCTCTCATCTCAGGTCAATTAGCAAGATGGGTATTGCTAATGCAGGAGTTTGACATCACTATTGTGGATAAACCAGGAAAAGCCAATGTGGTTGTAGATTTTCTTTCAAGAATGACTACATCAGAAGATAACTAGGTCATTGATTACTCTTTTCCTGATGAACATTTATTTTCACTATCTGTGACACCTTGGTATGCTGACACAGCCAATTACCTAGTCACAGGAAGAGTCCCTCCTCATTTCTCTCCTAAGGAAAGAAGGGTACTAATTGAAAAATCATTTCCTTTTTCATGGATTGCTGGATGTTTATTCTACACTGGACCAGACAATGTCATGTGTAAAGATGTATGAGAGAAGATGAAACATATGACATTTTGCATGCCTGTCACAATGAACCTTGTGGAGGACATTTTGCAGCAAAGTGAATTGCAATGAAAATTTTGAATGCAGGTTATTATTGGCCTACACTATACAAGGATGCAGCAAGATATGCCAAGAAGTGTGATAATTGTCAAAGGATGGGTCGGCCAACAAAGTTTGATGAGATGCCCCTTTATCCTCAGCTTGTGATTACTCCATTTGATAAATGGGGATTAGATTTTGTAGGACCTATTGATCCTCCATCTAATGGTAAATCTTATATCTTAGTATGCATTGACTATGTCACTAAGTGGGTAGAAGTTAAAGCCATGAAACATGGAAGAGACAGTAAAGTTACAGAATTTCTTTATGAAGAAATGTTTACAAGGTATGGGGTCCCCAGAGAATTGGTAACTGATAAAGGAGCTCAGTTTTCCTCAACTCTAATTGCAGCATTAGTACATGAATACAACATAAGGCACAAGAAGTCTACTCCTTATCACCCCCAAGCTAATGGCCAAGTTGAAGTGACTAAAAGAGAACTAGAAGCTATTCTGACCAAAACTGTGGCAGTTCATAGGAAGGATTGGGCAAGTAGGTTGCCAGAAGTTGTCTGGGCCTATAGGACAACCTGGAAAATGACTACTAGTTTTACTCTTTTTGAGTTGTTGTATGGAAAAACAACCATGATGCCTATTGAATTTGAACATAGAACTATTAGAACTACACTTGACTTGGGGATGTATTTATCTCAAGCATAAAACGAAAGAATCATGCAGCTTAATGCTCTGGATGAAATGAGAAAAGCAGCTTTACAACATACAGAAGTGGTGCAGAACCAACGAATCAGGTGGCATGACAAATACATTAAAGATAAGAAGTTCCGACCTGGTGATTGGGCTTTGCTTTATTATTCAAGGTATCAAGAAAATGTAGGAAAATTACAGACAAGATGGCTAGGCCCATATGAAGTTGCTGAAGTGTTTTCCAATGGTGCTATTCAGCTTACTACTATTGACCCTGTCAAATTCAAGCTCTTAGTCAATGATCATAGACTTAGGTTATATCATAAGCCAGCCTCCAAAGAAGACTTCCTGCAGCAGTTCAATCAACATGCACCTCCAGAACTTCCTGCAGCCAAAGGCAGCGGACCTCGTGTCCCTCCTTCTGGCTAACGAAAGGTATAGTAATAATCATAATAAAGATTTCCACATTCATGGAAGTCCATTCTTTCACTTCTTCACCCATCCACTCACCCATATCCACTCTTCTCTCTTCCATAACGTGTATTGATTACAGTTCATCCCACCTCGCTTTAGTCCACTTCACTTGCATTCATTGCTCAACAAATTCTTCAGCATTACCCGTTACTTTCTCCATGATTCTAGTAACAGATCTTCCACAAATGAAGGTACGCACACCTCAATAATTCTCTCTTAATTACCTTGTGGTTTGTTTATTTAATTATTGCACATTAATATCGATATTTCTTGTAGCATGTCATTATTCCCTTCCTTGTCCTGTCATACCTCAAATCTGCATGTGTGGACACATGCCTAAATATAGGTTGGGGAGGGAGTGTAAATATAATGACCACATGTCTATTCGTCCATATGTTTTATGCCTGAATGTCAGTAAAGTTTTTGAAATTGAATAATTTGAGTCTTGATTGAGGTGATGGCTCGCGAGTGTGAGATGACAACCTTCATCGATCACTCATTAATGCCTGTACCACCCTTGTCTTGCATTCCCAAGAAAAGAAGCCGTAAAAGAAAATGCAGATAGCATGAGTTTTTGAAAACTTACAGGGTTGCAGGGAGGTGAAGCTTGTTTTCAAATTTTGCGCAGAAAAACTTTGCAGTGTGATTGATTTTAGACAGCTAAGTCATGGGAGGAGGTTTAATTCGGAATGAACCCACAGTTCACGATGCATTGTTACAGGATGCATTTAGCCAGGCTGAATTCAGAAATTGTGGTTGGATATACTATATCTTGAAATTAAATGGTTTCGATGAAAATATTGCGTTGGAATTTGCTCAGACGTTTCTCTGATGGTAAAGCAATGGTAAGAGGTTTAGAGGTGTTGGCCACAGAAGAAATAATTGCTGAGGTTACAGGTCTACCTATTGATGGAGAAGGATACCCTATTGCCAGAGATGCCAGGTCAGCTAGGGCCGAGTTTACTAAACCTAGGGATCATTTATTATAGACAAGCAGGGAGCCAAAAGAACTTCTCTGCTAGAGCCGTGGAAGTAGGTAGCTATTCATGTGGTGAAATACATCACTTGCAAAGGTCAATAGTTGAACCTTCACTCTGTGCATTTCAAATTGCTAAATCATATGAGACATGGAAGAAGAATGAACGTGCCAAATGTACTTCACCACCTTCTCTTGATTATGGCCGCTGAAACTCAAAAAGGTAGGCCTAATTCTGTCTCTCACCATTGTTTAATCAAATTGCTTGTTGAGAAGTCTCTGCATGATGTATCCGATATGGCTTGGGAGGAATGTCTGGAAATTGATCAAATAAGACCTAGTCATTTGCGACCTGTGGTTGTGCCACAACATCATAGAACTAGGAGAACAATACGTAGAGTTGAAACTACTCCAGGAACTTCAACTTCCAGTGCAAACCCTCCTGCAGCAAAACCAGCCATTGAAATTAGCTCTTTTGAAGTAGAGCATGCAAATAAAGAAAATTCTATAGATTCTGATAATGAGGATGTTCCTCTTGGTAATTTAATTCAAACTAGGGCACAGAGGAGAAAGGCAGAAATAAAGAAGGGCAAAACCAAAAAGAAAACCATAGAAAGGAAGGTGTTGCACTCTAACAAATGAAAAGCTGATACTGTTCTTCCTGCAGCCAAAGAACAACATGAAAGCCCTTCTAGTAAACCAAGACCTATTGAGCCTGCCTCCAGTGCATCTACACAGACAAGCCCTAGGATTGATGAAATGACATCTGAGGAAACAGAGGCCCCAGTGGGGCATGATAGTGATGTAGAAAAATAAGACATAATTAAGGAAGCAACATATGTAACTCTAGCAGACCTTGCCACCGCTGCTGATCAAATGGAGAAACAGGAACATGAAAGTAAACAGGAGTTCCTGTAGCAAGACACCCTGCAGCCAGATTTGGTTGAGCAATTAGAAAACCTACAACCCATGTTATAGGAAGAACTGCCATCTGTGCCAGGAAAACCTTTGGTAGGCATTCACAGACCTCCTAATTTTTCAATGCAAATGGTTGCCATGAATTTGTGGAATGAAATGCAGAGGAGAGAGGAGGAATGGAAGAGGGAGAAACATAGGTTGAAAATTGAAATTCAAAGGAAGGATGAAGAGATTAAAGAAAAGGATGCAGAAATTGTAGTTTTAAAAGAAAGAGTAGATGGTATGGCAGCTTTGGTGCCTCAGGTGTTAGAATGTAGGACTCCTCCGAGAGTCTATGCTCTGCATTTAAGAGAAAGGTATCTCTCTTTTAAATTGGCAAGAATTATTTCTGGTTTGAACCCTTCCATTGAAACTCCTCTTGAATTTTTCAATGCTTATAGGATTGCTCCTCCAGAAATAAAGAATTTGTTGTATGAATTTTATTTGCATAATTTTGCTATGTCCCAAGACCATGAGTAGAACCCCTTGTTGTATGTTGGGGATGTTTAGTTGAGGGCATTTATGTCCTGGATGCAAAATGAGGTTAGTTGGGGACAACAATACAGGGCTTATAAGTAATTAGAATTTACCACTCCATTGACTGTTAGAGCAGAATCTGGAAATCCAGGAAGCATTTTTAATGACTGGCATATGATGCTTTATAGGCCAAGTTATGGTAATAGAATCCTGCATGAAAGAGAAGCAACATACAAAGAATATGAAAAGATGGCATGCACTACTGGAGAATCTGTGAAAGGATAGCTGACACAAAGGTGGACTAGTTTATCTGATGAGCTAAAACAGGCAGAACCTCACTCCCTGTAGAATTATGCTGCAACATGTAGAAGAGTGGACAGATATATTCAGATTGGAAGGACAAAGGGACAATTCTAGCTTCCCTTAATTTTTCAACCTCCCCTAATACTGTGGCCAGTGCCAAATTACAGATTCTATCAGTACGATATTGCAGAAGAAAAATAGAGATGGAACAGGTTGGACAAACAGTAAGGATTCTATTGGGATCCTAATTCACGCACCGGAGAGACTGATATTGGACAATTGGCAGTTGCTAACTTCAGATCATTGACCAAGCAAAAGAACAACCCTTCCTCTGCTAGAGGACTAGCAAAGTCTTAGGTTGGGGAGAGTGATGAGTCTAGTTTATGACTCATATTTTGATAAACTTTATTGTCTATTTGCTATAACTATCTTGGACTTTGATGGTTTACTCTTAGTTTTTCTATGTCATTGCCCCTAAAACTATAACTTGTTGAGCATAGGTCATTTCTTATATCCTTTGGTGGCAAAGAAATACTATTTGAACTATCTATGTTAATGTTGCATATGGTTAATGAAGATTACTCCAAGGTGGTTTCGAATGAGCAATTATTTGTGTGTATTAACATTATTTTGCAGATAAATTGGCATCCATAAAGTAAGGAAGATTCTGCTGGAAGGTCATTTATCATAAAAGTCAAAGGTGGTGGCCGTTCAAATATCAAAAGGAGGGAAAGCAACCATTTTGTAACTGGTCTTAAATATCTATTGAGCAAATTTAGGAGTTATAGTTATGCTAAATCTGCATTGAAGCAACTCGCTTGACCAGATTCCCTTGCATGCGTAACTTCCTTCCACTTTCTATGTTTTCCATAATGTGGCGTCCTCCTATTTTGTTGGAGTTGACCGCCCTACTAGTTAGTTAGTAGTCTTTCTTCTATAAATAAGACTCAGATACTCCTTTTGAGGGGTTGTTGTGTTGTGGATTATTCAAAGATTGTACTTGCACTATCCAGTTTTCAGTAATACAATTATCATGTTCAGTTGTACTCGTCCTTTTGAATGAATAAAATAAAGTTGTGAGTTTGCATTTCTGAGTTTACATTTGTTTTAGGGAATACTCATCCAAGGGGGCCCACTTGGTGAGAATTCCATCCTTTAGTTTAGTTGCATTTTCTGTTAAGTGTGTAGTAAATCTGGCATTGAATGTTCCTGTAGCCACTAGAATTCTATTATGTGTCTGTTCCTGCAGCCAAGGCAGACAGAGTAGTTTCCTGTTTGTTTGCCTAGATTGTTACTTTGTGTTATGTACTTGATTCCAGAATAGCTGTTGGTTAATATTCAGTATTCCTGTTACTTCCTTTTTAGCAGTTTATATTCAACATTGTGTCTTTTCTAGTTATAGAATGAACATGGCTACTTTGAAGTTCTTAGTGCACATACTGTGCTGACCCATTTCAAGTTCATGTCCCTGGGTTGACAAGTGAAATGCATCTCCATAGTGATTAAGACAGCTACTCAGTTCAGATGTCCAATCTCTGAGTTACAGTTTTAAGAGCTCAGTTGTTAAGTCATTGTATGAGACCAACACTAAGGACAAAGAATGAAGAATTTTAAAGGAGAATTGTGGAAGCAAAGAGTGGTGCTGACACCTCTGAGTATGAGACTATTACTCAAAGGGTTTTGAGTGAGGTTAATAAGGATATCAGTATAATAACCCCAGAGGAGGCAGGGCTCTTGTAGCCAGAAGCAACATCCTACTACTACCACATTGGACTCTATCAGATGCAATTGCATTTGATACCATAACAAGGGGTGACTCTGATATGACAGAGGAACAAGTTAGCAAAGCTTTGTAGGGTGCTGCATGTGACCCAAGGTTTGAAACCTTGGCAATTTGGGCATTGGCCCCCAGTGATAAGAAACCAAAAGTTGGTTTGGAGGAACTGACTAGCAAAGCCATAATTAGAAGGGTGTTAGACACCCCTGCCCCTCAAGCTGCCAGTCTAAATGTACAAATTGCACAATTTGCTGAGGCAACGACAATTAAACTGTAGAAAGACTATAATGAATTGTTGGAGAAATATGCAGTGGCCATGGCCAAGTTGAGCAAATATGAAGGGAAACCACAATTAGAGCCCGGTCCATCTCAGAGTCCCCCTATCATTCATATTACATAGTCACTTCCAGTTGACACACAGCCTCTCCTTTCAGAAATCAGAGAATTGAAGGAGGATAACAAAAAATTGAAAGAAGAAAAGGAGAACAAAGTAAAGGACATGGTCACCAATTTGCTCAAAAACAAAATGACCAAAATCTTGGCCAGAGTGGAGGAGACCTGGAGGACTTACGCACAATTAAGCATAGCCTATGAGAAGCATGAATCTGATAAGCAGAGACTATCAAGTGTGAAAGTTAAGTGGCTACCAAGAACTTTAGAGGTTAGAGATTTTCTTAGGTGTTCTAGATTTGATGCAAATGCACCTCCTGAGCTGAAATTGGTGTCAGATATACTGAAACATTTCAAGGATGTGGCCAGTGTTCAATTGAAATTGGATACAGTTTTGAGGGAAAAGATGCAGGCAATAGAAAAGATGGACACTAAATGGTTGCCACATATTTTGGAGGTTGATGGGAAGGCTAAGGACCCAGACAAGTGGAAGAGAGAAATAATAGATAATGGTCATCAATTAATTCCCGCTTGTTGTGATGAAGACGATCCAACCATGCAGGTGCTGAGTTTATCACTTGACAAGCTGCATGTGGTTGAAATAACTTTTGAGATATTCTGCAAGAATGTAAAGTCTATTTTGGATGCCAAGTATGTCAGTCATAATGGCAAGATCATAGAGGTTATCTCATTCCCTTGGCCACTTGAAAAGACATACAGTGAATGGAAGGACAAGTATGGGTCGCAGGATTGAACATGCCAACCACCTTTTCCCTAGCATTAACGAGGCAGATCTTCAGGTGGCTACACATCTCCCAAAGTCCATCTACTCCTCTTTTCTTCTCTCAAATGAAATTAATTTTCTCAATGTCATGTTGGCGATGCATTATATCCAGAACCTATTTGAAATGACAATGTAATCAATGCTGAGTACACGTTCTTGGTCTATAAAAGAACTGTGTTACTCATTCTTGTGTGGTTGGAAGATTTTGGAAATTTTGAGAAGTAAATAAGATATAAGTACTACTTTGTAATGTTGTTGGAAGATTGGGGAAGTTTTGAACAATGCAATATAATACAATTCTGATAGGTTGCCCATATTTCTGGAGTTGTAAGTTTTTGTTTCTTGCATGTTGCATGATTTTTCATGAGCATTTTATCAGTTCTAGATTAAAATATATTAATAATGTTGTAGCATATTATATTATTAATATACACCATTAGAAAATATTTAATATGAAGTGGGCAATTAAATAATACAGATAATTTCAACACATAAAAGGATTTTAGTGTTATATTGATTTTCAAATGAACTTTGAAGGTTCGAAGGAAATTAGAATACATTGAAGACTGAAGTATTACATTTACAATGTACAATAACTTGCTCAAAACCAACTTTGCACAATGCTCTGTTGGAACTTAGAAACACATGTTTTTGATTAGATAAGCGGCAACCCAAGGGTGCCAAACCCATTACAAAGTAGCCCCTATGGCAGTCCAGATAGACAACAAAAAGAACGGATGCCAAAAAACTAGAGACAATAGTCCAACAACCTAGTCATTCTGGTATTGATGTCATTGGAAACACATGTTACTAAATCATTGTATCAACTTTTATAGAGTGCTCCACTCTTCATTTGATGGAAGTGTAATTTTTCTTAACCCACGGTTACTGAGTTGTAACTGTGATAATATTTTATAACTGATATTGTTACTTGACTTGAATGTATCACTCAAAGTTGCATTCAAGGTTATCAGTGGTACGATGGAATCCATAAAAATTGCATCATCAAGGTTTTGAGGAAACTGGTCCTTGTCGAAGTTCATTTTATCCTCCATCTTCTTTTTGAAAGCATCCTTTCCAATGTATCGGTATGATGGGTCAAAAGCCACCGGCAAACCAAGCTTTTTGAAGTGTTCTACATTTTTTTGTAGTTGCTTTGTCAATAATGCAGCTTGTACCAAAAGTTCTTGTGCTTGTTCCATCTTTGTACATTTTTCAATGATAGTTGAGGCATTTATTGTGGCATCAATACAGTTCTGAATTCCTTTGGTTTCCAATTCTTCACCACTAGCTATGTAGATTGATTGCAAAATTTTGTTTGCATATGACTGTCTTGAAGTTACCATGTCTCCATTTTCAGCAATGTATTGTTTGGGTGTATTACTACATAATACTAGATCATCAATGAATTCAAACATTTTAGACAAATCATCAATCCTCTTCATTATTTTCTCCCAAATGTTACTTTTTATATAAAACATTGTGTTTCTATATAATTTAGATACTTTTCTTTGGTAGGATTTTATTTCATTTTCTACATTCTTCAGTTTTTTCTGTAAATTTTTAGAGATTTTTCTCTCTCTCTCCACATTTTCTTGCCACATATGTCCTACTTTTTCTAATTGCTCTAGTTTGGTATTGGCTTCAATCAAGGATTGTTCTAATTCTAAATTGGTTGTTTGAATATCATAGTTTTTTTTAATTTCACTTAACATTTCCTTTAGTTTATTCACTTCCTCCTCTGTCTGTTTATTCACTTCACTTGTAGATGTAGAGTTAGAGTTTTTTATCCTTTTCTCTAATTCTTTGGTCTTGTTCTCTACTCCATTCCTCTTGGCTTTTTCACTTTCTATGTATGCCTATAACTTTCCTATAAGAGTCTCCTACCTGTTACGTAAATCACAAAGTCAAATGAAAAAGAGCAATATGAATGGAATTAACATCACTAAATATATTTTCCTTTTGTTGTAACTCAATTACTGGAACATGTGACCTGTCTATCTTACAACTCTGATTTGTAGACAATATATTCAACAAGGTTACCAGGAAATTAAAAATAATCATACCTTTTTTTCTCTCTCTCTTGCTTTAGCAATGATGTGTACACCACTTCGTTGTTCTTTTTTGATACATTAATTTTGTCAGAATTTTTCATTCCAAAAAAATCCACTTGGATGGTGCTCACCTCATTGTTAGATCATTGCATCTAGTCCTCTGGTTTATCTTGAACTTTGGCCACAATAATCATGTAATCATTTTTCATTTTCTGGGTCAAATGTAGTCAATACCCTGGTTGTTGTAGGCTCTAAAGTTGCAGTAGTCTCTATCTCTAGCACTTGCTTCTTGTGACTTTTAGATAATTTTTTTTTCTTTTCAAACTCAGCTTTGTAATCACAATCTGTGACAGTTGACATAACTTTGAATGGCGAAGGAGTAGTTGTAGTGTTGGCGGCATCTCTAATTAATTGTGGCTGAGTATTAGCCATTCTTGTCCCAGTCACACTAACGATAGGGGAGGGGGTGACCTATGGAAACAACTGCTTTGAAGTGTATGTGGAATCAAAACCTGCCATAACCTTCTGCTTCTTAGTCTTCACAAGGCCTTGCTCTTTAAGTTTGTTTATAGTTTCATTTAATGTTGTTGATGGCCTCTTCTGAGTTTGTTGTTGCATCTCTTGCTGACCACCACTACTACTAATACCTGTACCATCGCTAGATATGCCACCAGTAGCACTAGAATGTCCACCATCTCCTACAAGAAAAGAATGAGAAACATGTAGATCAGAAGACCCTTGTGGTATTGTTAGTGATTGAATCTCACTCTGAGGATTTAAAGTTGGAACAAATCTAATCTCCTGATCTGTATGTGTATGCCCTTTGGCTTGTTCATCACCTCCAACGCTGAGTAGAAGATCATTAGGTTTTCTAGGGTATACCTCTGGTACCGTCCAAATGCCTTCTCCTATGGGCCCCAAACCACCACCTTCATAACCCAATTTTTGGGCTATTGATGGCCCTTTAGTATATGTTTGTCTTGTGGTCTCACTCATACGAGGTTTGAATACATAGGCACTAATATCTTTGGGTTGGTCTTCATTCTCATCATCACTTTCAACATTAGTTGCTTGAGCTTCAGAGGGATGCTCTTTATCCCACAATTTGCTGACCTCTTCATCTTTTGAGACGTCTTCGAGATCTGTAGTAGCTTTTGGATCACCAAGATCCTTCCTCATAGACTAAAAGGCAGAAAGTTTTGACTGTGACCAATGTTCCTCTGTACAATCTTTTTTTAGAGTCTCTGGAATTTTTGTACACTTAGATTTTTTAGCAGCTTTTGTATAGAAATTGTTGAATCTCTTGTTTTCCAGTGCATCTCTCTGTGTTTGTGGAATTGGATGCAATCCCATTATTTCTGATGACAATTTTTCAAAAGAAATACCTCTTTGAGCAGTAGTTTACTTTTGTCACCTCCTCCCAAGAATTCTTGTTTTTCAACATTTCTAGCAGGGGTTTACTTTCATGTTGAATTATAGTTGGAGCATTCTAATTGGCCACAAGCCTTCTTTTAATCACGTCACATGGGTCATACTTCTAGTGAGAGTCAACATCAAATTTAAAAAGTTGTAGAATTTCATGTGCCATAGTGAATGCTTTTCTCTTGAATGTGAACCCTCCACATGAAAAAGGTAAGGAAGGAAATATGCTCTTCTTTTGCTGACTAACAAAGTACAACTTATTAGTACTCTCCATCTGCCATATGTATTCCAATGCAAAAAACCTCTCTGTCACATGTATTGGAAGTTTGTGGGGTTGTGCTCCTGATCCATAAAATCTTAGGACAATACATTCCTCCATGAAGTACCAGTCAGCCAATTGTATTTCTTTACCCAGTTGAATGTAATTTCTACAAGACTCAAGCAATCTAGGCATTGGAGTATTTGTAATGGTTTCATACAATGGAGCCAAAAAGTAGTCCACAAAATAATTGTAGTTCTTTTGATTATGATACATCTTTATCTTATGGGTCCAATCCAGTAGTCCAATTTTATCTTGCTGATGTTGAATTTGAACCTTGTTGTCCTAAAACATCCCATCAAACTACACTAGAAAAAAATAGCACAAGTAGGTTGTGAACCTAAATGTCTTTCTGTTGGCATTGGGAGTGGGAGGTTCACTTTGGCTTCGTTTAATTATTAAAAACTGACAATGCATGGATTTTGCAATGTGCTCAAGAAATATGTATTTAGTAGGTGGCATGAATTGATGGATATTGTATACCATTTCAAGGAGGCTTGCATCCACTTCACTATTATTATCCAATCCAAGGCAAAACACTACTATGGAAAACAATATCCTGGACCCATGATCTAAAAATATCAATTTTATAAGGAGGCTTATGATTCTGATTGAGTTGAACACCATCCACTGTTAGAGATTTGATAAATCTTTTTTTGTTATTTTCACTAATTGCTTCATAAGTATTAGCAAGTTTTTCTAGGTTTATGAGGACTGCTCCACATTCTTCAGTGGTAAAACCCAACAATTTGCCAAAATGTTCTCCATTAATGGGAATAATTATTTCCTGGCTATCTTTTTTAACTATTGCTTTTCTTTTTTCATCATAATTTTGGGCACAGACCATGATAAATTCTGGGCAAGGGAAAACCTTAGGTAACATCAAGTGTCCCAATCCAACCACCCATGGTGCAGTCATCCAGTTAATTGGTATTGGTTTTTTTGGGTCAGGTTGCGCAGCTTGCACTTGACGTACCTTATTCTCCAATGAAAACCTAAGTACTGAGGTAAACCTTCCAAAAATTACAGGGTCATAAATATCATGGTATTCATCTGTAAAACCTGGGGTTTTAAGCAGTCTGACATAGTCTATTTTTTCTTTTTCTTTGGTTTTCCCAATTTTTGGTCTGGTAGTGTTAGTAGACATGCTTGTAAACACTCAACTCTAAACCCCAAGATTGAAAAAACTGAAGTCTCAAGGACAACAACAACAACAATAGTAATAGGAATTAAGTATTTCTATATTTCACTTACTCGGAAAAGATGAATACAAAGACTGGCACTGAGTGAATCCGTGGCATCACACTACCAATATTAAAATTTTTGGTGCACTGCAATCTCCTTGTCACTTGAGTCCTTGACCTCTCACTTCCAAGTAGTATCAATTAAAATTGCTAAATGCTAAGTGCCAATTGTGAAGTAAAGCAAGTGAAACGTGGTAAATTCTTTTATTAAAGTTCAGTACAAGTATGTAGTTTTAGTTGTACACTTGTACTGAGTACTCCCACTTCAAAGTTCAAATGAAATTTAAGAATGGCATGCAAGTCTGCAACCTGAATTAATTATTTAATACATCACGTACATCAAGCAGTGGAATTGAAAATTTGAAAACTATTGTATAATCTGAACTGTTGATCTTTGTAAATCTAACGACTCTTGATTGATTCTGGAGGTTTGAGATTGCAAGTCTAGTGCTCTGGACTTTCGTTCCAGAATTCAACTACACTCGTCCATCTGGCATCGAAACATTTCTCTAGAGTCTGCAGCTCCTTTAATATTTATATGAAGTCAGACCCATTTTGATGATATAATAACTAATAGAATAAAATGAACACATTGACATCATTGCATCAATAATAAAGTAGAAATTATATTAATACAAAAAGATTTACACTTGGGTAATTATATTAATACAAAAAGATTTACACTCAGGAAATTATAATAATACAAAAACCACTCCAGCGGCCAGCTCAGGCTCCAAAAACACATAGCACCAGAGAGGCTACCATAGTACTATAGAAATCCCTCGCCCCTTGATCGAGCGACTCCTCGAAAACTTGCCACCCTACCACCCTAGCACGGAAATCACAAAAAAAAGTGGCCCTGGGAGCCTGACCACTCCTACGGCCACTGTGAGTAGAATTCCCCCGCACTCACAGTGGCTGCTAAGTATTCAATCCATACCGAAGTCTCCTCTGTGTCCATTCCAATTGCTCACCGAAGAAAGTGTCTCCCATGAGCCGCCCAAATCCTGTGCCTTCCCAGTTGTTGCTCATTCATGTTTAGTAGGAACGGCTGCCTAGCTACGCCCTCCTGTCCCTCCTACAACTTCTCCAGGTCTCTCGGCCATGGGATACCGACCCCCAATTCTGCATAAATCGCCATGTCTACGTCGTCCAAAAGAATATCTGGAGTGAATACGTCCTATAGAATCATTAGTGCATCCACCTTTGCCTCTCCTAGGTCCAACAAATAAGCCAGAAAGCGTGAGGAAATGTCTGAATTTACTCTATATCTATCCTCAGAGACCAAGAAGTCTTTACCGAGGACCGTCTTCACTGCCTCCAGGAAGAGTCAGTTTTGCTAGTTACAAATGTTCATCAATCTGCCATCTCTAATATGGCCCAGAAAGGCGACCTGGAGCTTATTGCAACAGAGCCTTATGGGAGTCTCTATGCTATATTTTGAGCAAGCCAGCCGAGTGGCATTTTGCTGGAGACCTCCAGGATTTAAAGGAAGATCATTAATGAACACATGCCTCAATTGATAGATGTATTTATTCATTGTCTAGATTTTTTGTACCGTCAATCTTCAGCTCGTGTAAGGATCGACCAACAACGATTCTCTGAACTTGTCAGAACTATTTAATAAATTAAAAATTAATGCCTTGGAAAGTATGTTAATCATATAATGTAATTATTATTATTATATAGCCAGACTTAGAATAAAATAAAGGGGCTCGGGGCCGGTAACTTAGAGCAAAGGGGCCAGTAACTCGATGAAAACCAAGGGGATAAAAGAACAACTTAAGTTGGGGAAACCAGCTACATAGGTCAACGATGAATTAGAAGGATAAACCCTAAACGCCTTAGACAATACCAGTCGCAGTGTTATTTAATATTGAAAATTTGATTCTTTGAACCATCTATGATTTGTATACATTGCAATTTGCCATTAAACTCATGTCAATTTCAAAAGTTGTAATTACTTCTGTATTATTTAGTAAAATATAACATCACCCTTCAAAAAGATTGGGGAATTACATCGTACATGAACCTCTAACCAACCTCAAAATTCCAAACAAAACTCCTATCCTTCGACCTTCAAACCTTGCTTTGATCCTCCAAAATCTTTTTGGTTCCTCTTTTCGACGACGCTTAATGAATATTTCATTGTAGTCCATAATTATCCTATTAACAGGCAATGACTCCATTACAAATTCAATTATGTCCTAATTCACAATGACAGTCAATGATTTACTATAGAACCTTGCTTTATGTGTACAAGAAACCACTAGGTATGGGTAACAATAAGGCCAGTAAAGGAGAATTAAATTGATTTTCTCGAGGTCACTGGCAATTGAGTTGCAATACTAATTCCATGCATCAATTAGAATTTCCAGTTTCTGACACATGCATGCATGTGTGGGAGATTCAACCCACCACCCAGAATAGAATGCATCATTTGCAAATGTTAAAAGTGTCGATTCTTGACATGATTTATTCCACTTGATGAATGCTCGTATTTCTTCATTCTGAGACATGCAAAGTAATAACATCCTGCATAGCCACACACAAACAAAATTTTCCATCATACTTATGAATATTCTACATCTGTCAACTGAGAACTCTATCACATAGTTAAATTCAAAATCCTGAATGAACACAAAATAAGTACTTGATAACTCACTTTCTTCGCATAGCTGTTGTAATGAAAGCCATTACTTTGAACTTTTACAGTCTATTGATTCTTCTACTATCTGAAACTTAGTAATGTAATATAAGGTTGAAACAATAAACACTATCATATATACATTACATGTACTACCATGACAAATGGGTAATAAATAACAAGCAACTCTGTTTAATTGCCTCTGATGTACCGTGGAAATTTGCATTGGCTAATCTGTGCGGTTTGTCATGAGCCATGACTCACTTCCCATTAATGAACTTAATTGAGCATTGGATAATCTATGCAGTTAAGTGAGTTCAATCAAATCAATCGTACCACCACTGACCATTTGATAAACCCTAGAATGAATGATGAACGGTTGTAGTTCAATTTTGGAAGGTAGATCTCCAATGCTACACATTGCTAACAAAATCCTCCGGAGTCAACTAGCAGCCGTTAGATATTATTAGATCAACAGTTGACATATATATAAAATATATAATATTTTTATATTGATTATTGTATAAAGGTCAAGGTGGCAGCACAGCAGAGTGCAAGGCCTCGACTGTACAACTACAAATTTAGGATATTGGGTGTGTCAGTACTTTTGCCCCAAATAGAACTTACGTCGTCGATGACATCCATGCTGGAAGTGACCTCTGTCCTTTCGTAATAAATAAGGAATGTCGTGAAAAGCACAATTGCACTTTTTTGGGAAGGTAATGTATGCAACTCAATTATGAATCGTACAACAGTACATGCCGCTAAAATTAATGTAATTTATGGAAACATTTTATTGGGTTTGCAACCATCACAGACACATTATTCTGCATTTTCAATTTTTCACTAGTGTGCTTTGGAGGAGCTCTGGACTGCGTCTTCTACAGGTGTTGAACACGAGCTTTTGCAACCAGGTTGGCTAATTTGTGCTCTTTCTTGCCTATTTCTTATAGTGATAAATTTGAATACTTTGAGTCAACTGGGTGGGAATTGGGAAGAACAATTATTTTTCATGAGCCCAGACTATTTGTTTACCCAAAATCTTTTGGAGATTTATTTGGCACCCTTAGCAGTTACAGAAGCTTTTGTTTACTGGTTTCTCAAACAAGTAAAGATGAAGCTTTTATTTATTGAAAATAATTTAGCTAAGGTGAAGGATATCGAGCTGTCATATAGATTTTGACTTGGAGGATTTCTGGGCTCAATTAGAGCAAAACCCTAAGTCACCTATAGCCCAGAACATCCTAACAAGTGGGTTAGCTCGTGCTCGGGGTTTCCCACCTATTGTGCCATGTCCAAACCTGGTTGTTGCATGTGCAAAGAACTATTATCCTGATATTAACTTGGGAAATTTCAAGAGCATGCTAGTTCTTCTTCTGTGCATAAAGAATCAGGAACAAGAGATCAAGGAACCTCCCAGGCTTCTGAAATTCATAAAACTTCAACTGGTGTGGAGAAACCTCATCACAGAGTTGGTTCACAATCTGGTAGTGGTGGGGATGGAAAGCAGCCTGAAGATAATAGGAAACTAAAACTAAAAGGTGTATGTGAACAAGATGGTCACCCTGCATTCGTGAAACCACGAGCGGAGAAAAAGTTGGATGCATTACAACAATTGCAAGCAGATCACATGACTTCTGTTGTGTCTCCTTCACCTGGTAATGATTCTTCCATTTATCAACAGATTGCTGATGAGGGTACTTTTAGTTTTCATTCCTTGTTTGAGAATCCAACCTCCCTTGTATCAAATGAAATTTCGGTGCAAGATACTCCTAATTAGCTAGAGAGAGATGTCCTGGGTGCAAGTGAGAGTGGTACAATTTTGTCTTCCCCTTCCAGGCTAAAGAATTTTTTTGAGAAAAAGAGGAGATACTCCCCAACAACAGACATTGACGTTGACACTGTAACTACACCTGAGCCTAAGAAGTCTAAGAGGATGTCTCGGATGGTAACAGATTCTTCCTTAGGGCATAGGATTTTGGAGATTGCAGACCCCATCGGGGATAAAAATGAAAATGATGTCACAAAAGCAGATTTCAATATGACCAAGATTGACATGGGTCCTCCTATGGTGGAAGGTGATTTATATCATGCAAAATTCTCTCAACGCATGCTAGAAAAGAGAGTTAAAGCTCAGCAACAGGAGAACACAAAGCTGCAAGCCTAGGTGAATTCTTTGACATCTTTCATTCAATCTATTTTTAATAGTACTTCTCAATACTCCGATGCAACTCCTAGTGTTTCTGTTGATGGAATGGATCCTAGCATGCTACAACAAATCATGAGATATCAAACTCTAGGTAAGGCCATCGAGCAATGGGTAGAGCAACTCATTGTTGATTGTTTGTTGTACATCGAGGAGGTCATGAAACTATATACCTCATTTATGATAAAAGGAAAGGGTTAGTTGCAGAGTTATAGAATATAAAGAGGGAAGATAGTAATCTACTCACATTGTCTACAGAGATAAAATATATGATGGAAATTTATACAAATATTCTTGTATCTAAATTTTTTTAAATGATCCAAATGAGAATGATTCTGTGTCTTGGCTAGATGCACTAGAGTGGAAGAGGTCAGTGCTAGTGGATTTTAGTGGACAAATAAGAAGAATTTTGAATCAATGTCACACTGATATGGTTGATCTTAAAAACAATTGTAGTACAATAGATGTAGAGATTTCAGATGAAAGCAGAGAGAAATTCAACTTGCTTGATGTCAAGGAAGTAAAGCAAAGTTTTAAGAAGATGCTTACTGAAGAGCTTGTTGGTGCTGACATAGTTAATGGTGAATCACTAGGGAAGCTTGGACATATAGCAATGAATCTCAGACCTTTCAAGCATGAAATTGATGATGTCTATAAGAGACTAATAGATGCAGACATAATGATAAGTAAGTGGAAACTTCAGACAAACATTACCTGTGGACCAAGTGACAAGATTTTAAATCCCATCATTACTAGGTATAGGAGGTACAAGGCAAAACTGAGAGCATCAACTCAGGTGGGCTCGACTGCTGCTCGGGACGAAGACCAAACTGTTGCCACGTGATGGCATTTCTTATTTTTATGTTATTTCTTTAAACATGCTCTGGATACTCTTGTGGCAAAGACTTATTATTATTTTATGTTTTAAATTAGCTGTCCCCAAGAAGCTGTTATTACTTCAAAGATAGCTATTTTATGACAAGTCTATATATACTAAGCCTGTTGATGCATATAGGATCTTTTGGCAAACTTTGTGTTGTTGATAGGGCATTTTTGTGTTACTCTATATTTCAGTTATTTTCAATATATGAATTGTTATTTTCAATATTCGTTAATCTGAATTGTTCCTTCGTTGACACTTGTCTCTATTCTGAAGACTTTATGGAGAAAGATGGGTGTGTCAGAACTGCAACCTGGAATAGAACTGATGTTGTTGATCTCTGATATTGACTATCCATCGATCTAAATGTAAATATTTTTTAAGCTATAAATTCACCAAGTAAATTAGTCATTATAATTTGGCATTTGATATTTTCACCAGCCACATGATTTTTTTAAAAAAATGCCATCACATTCACCAAATAATTTATTTTACATTTTTGAATATCTATATGATTCACCACCTAATTTTTTTTTTTTTTTTTTGGAATACAACTATAATTTGCCACCTAATTTATTTATTTTTTAGAATACAACTATAATTCGCCAAAGAAATTTTTTTTTCAAATCTATATACAATTCGCCATTAAAAAAACCACTGTCGACAAATTTGGAAAAATTTGCCAATGAAATTATTTTTTTTTTCAAACATAGGCATAGATTTGCCAAAAAAATTATGGCCTTGGGCTAAGATTCGCTAGGATTTTATAGGTATTTTTAGGGGGGGTTCCTTAAAGTTATCCCTGCAGATTACTTACCTTTACCCACACAGACTCGACATAACCTAGACCAAGTAGGATAGTGGTGTGTGCTTGCTCAGTTTAGGCTTCTCTAAAGGTTACCAGACCAAGTCCTTCTCCTGAGTGATACTTCCCCTTGTTTCCAGAGGAGCAACCTGTTCCTGCATTCAACTTACATCACCACAACAATAGTTAGCTGATCACAATATAATCATATGCTTTATACATTTCATAACTAGAATCACTTATAATATATCACATTGCATCATTCAATCTTTCAATGTATTCCATTCAAGATTCACAATACACATTAATGCAAAGATTCATTAACTATTCTTTTATTTAAGCAAATTAACCAGTCAAGGTAAATAGTAAATAGTTAGAAACACATGGGGTGTAACAGAGGGGGAGAGTGTGATGAGGTAAAAATAAACCTCATCATATTTCAACCAAATTACCTTCTTGTTATATCCCGATTGAACCTACCATGCCAATATCATTTGATTTTATGATGAATTATTATTTATTTACTTAAAAATACTGTATAATCCTTTATTTTATATTCTAGATAAATTGAACTCTTGGACTAATGATTGTGGGTGCAAAAAGATCTATTTTTGGTAAGTAGGGCCTACAACAACACTGGAAAGGAAGAACTCATGAAGGAAGAAGTGCTCTGGAATAGTAGCGCTAGAACATATGCCCAAAAATAACTCTGAAAAGGCCTCAACACTATCTGCATTCCTGAGATGCAATGCACTTGTTTTTCTTTCAAGTCCTAGCTATGAATATGTTTCATAAATACTCTGAAGACTCCTACTCGGAGTCAATTTCAACATTGTTTAATTTCTCTATTATTGCTAAAAACTAAATGTCATGTTATTTAATGACTTAGGTTGTAAAACTCTGAGGTGGTGTAATGCATGTAGCCATGATTCACTAGATCATAGGATTTGATTTTAGATTCTATTTTTAGAAAATATATAGTAGTGTATTTCTTTAATTTGATAGACATATAGAGAAATATACAAATCTAAGTTTTGGTAATTTCTAAATTTGAGTTATCTGTGTTGTAAACTATGAATTTTCATGTCATATTAGCTTGAATTTTTACTGGTGTGAATCTCTGAGGAGCTGACCGCTTGTTCATGTTGAAGCTTTGTGTTTAGATAAGTGTTCATTTTCTTATGTTTCGTGAATTCCATGAATTGTTTCATTGAAAAGTAATATGCATTCTTTTGTGTTTGTCATGTGGTAGTAGACAGTTTCTAACCTGCAAGTTTCGTAGTTGTTGTCTTGTTCTAAAGAAGATTTAGTAATTGTTGCTTTGTTCCAAAGAATGTTCTGTAATTTTGATTGTTCCATTCCCTTGTTCATTATTCTAAGTTGCTAAACAAATCATTGATGAAAAGACTATTCACTTTCAAAGTTAATAGTATAATTGTTATTGTTCATTTTCGTAGTTAGCTATGTTTTCTTGATATATTTCTATCTAACAGATAAGTACTTTGGTAGTAAGATTTTACATGCTTTCCTAGTTAGTTCTTAATGCTTTCAGAAGTTATCCTTTCAATGCTTTCTTAGATAAGATTTTATTTTTTGTATGTGCTTTTGTTTTATTCTAAAAAGGCCTAAAAAAGATCACTAGGATGAGTATTTAACTCCCTCTTGCAAATCACTATTGAACACCACCCTGGTTGACAAACTGATTGTTGAATTAAAGTATGACCAAATAAAAATAAAAATAATGATAAACCCTTACTTGGTTCACTAATAATAAAATGCCTATAATGGTCTACAAATTAATCCTAGAAGTTTTTGGAGCTCTATTGTAAAGGGAGTCAAGGTTGTTCAAAAGTGTGCACCCAAGGTGCCAACCATGATGCCCTAACAATCAAGGTAATAATGACTAGGGGGTTTCCCTGGCCTGGAAGATGGTGGGATCCTAAAACTTGGTAGAGAGGCTCCTAATAGTGATTCGAGACACCTAAAAATGTACACCTATCAAAGATGAACACAAGACATGCAATTTGATGGAAATTTGTATTACGTTGATAAACATTAACAAGAAAATACAATGCAAGATGGAAAGATAGAACGAGTTCACTTGACAAATGATATGATATGGTCCTAAAACTAAACATGGATGCTAGTAGTAGTGTCTAGGAGTATCCCTGAAGATTTTAACTTAGGAACTATAATGGAAGTGCCAAATCTAACAATTGACTTTTTGTTTTAGGGTTACAAAAAGAGAGAGAAAATGAGATAAATAGGCCCCTTTCACCTAATGAAAATATAATTTTTGATTGTATATGGATCTCAAACATTGATATGGACCCATGACAACAAATTGAACTTGAGAAATTGGTATTTTGAGAATGAAATGAAGAATTGATGTCCTAGTGGGTAGCATTGACCTTGCTGGGTAGACTAGTGAGTGGCCTTGACCCTTTTCTAGGTGGCAAGTGAACTTGTTAGAAAACTACAATCCATAAGTCGCTATCAACAATTAGATCCCCCATCTTGAGATTCCAAAGCTAAAAGTTTGTTCCATTAAACTTCTCCACCTCTATTCTAGAAGTGCTTCCCATATCTATTTCCTAGAAAACAAGATCACAAATGCAAATCTCCCACTTAGATAAGGAGTAGTACAAAAAATAGTCCCAGTCTTCCCAAAAATCTAACAAGCTAGTTAGGCTCAGATACCAAATGAAAGGATATAATGCACCAATTTGTAATAATTTGCTACTTAATTATATGAGGGATATATACCATTAAATTAGATCCATTCTTATTTTAGCAAAGTAATGACACTTAGAAAGAAATTTAGAAGAGAAGAAGAGAACACAATAAATATCCTAGGAAACCCCATTGAGGGTGAAAACCCAACAAGAAGAGAGTCTCAATTTATTATCAACAACAAAAATATTACAATAGACTTCCAGAGATAAACTCTTATTTGGAGATCTCCATGCTTCAACTCTTAAGAGATAATTCAACAACATAACTGTGCATAAAGCCATCTCCTAAACACTTCAAAACTACAATACTCCAAGATGCTCAAACCATTCACCCATAGCTTGTTTATACAGGCAATAGGCAAACTTAAAAACCAATAGTGGTTTCTAAAACAATGGGTTATCATGACACCTCACCCAAACTTATCTCCATGAGGTGGAATAGATTCTAATGCCCCATTTTGCCTATTTCAAGATGTGATAAGAGTTGTTCCTTGCACATCTTAATAACTTGCTAGAATTTGGGTGATTTTCTCTATCTACATCTTACCAACTTGCCAATTGTGAGTGGGGTGCCCCATGTCAATTTTATCCATTTAACCACCCTATCAACATTCCACACAACATGCCTAGTATCTTGGTATTAATCTATTCAAATGAGGCACCCATATCCACACAAGGGGTGATATTTCATAATTTAAAGTTACTGACTTGGTAAATGAACTAAGATGTCCACCATGTTTACCTGTAAACCACATGAATAAACAACATTGTTATACAAGGTATGTAAAACCTTCCCAAGACATTAGAAGGAACATGAACTACACCAACATTAGTCATTAAAACATTATTATGCAAAGAAACATCATATAAAACATTTCCATCAAGTAAGAAAGCCTCACTAAGCTCCCCATTAGATAAATCATCAAGCAATAAAGCATCATCAACATTAGTTGTAATAGTAGTATTGCACAAATCATAATCAGTAGAAGTGAGGGATAAAGCACTAAAATGCACCATGGAAATCATGAATTATATTATCATCACATAAGGGAGCAACATCAACATTAATAGATTCATCATGAGTTGCTTGAAGAATATCATCATCATTAAGCAAAGTAATATCATGTGGGGGAAAAAATAGGCAACGCACATCACATGAGCACACATCACATGTCTCATCATTAGGTGTATCATGAAATGATGGAAAAGTGATCAAAGGTAAAACATCACCACTAATCATGAAAAGAGTATGATCATCATTATGACCCTCATGAACATCGCTATAACTAGTCATAAGAGGAGTATATTCAAGGTGAAACTCATAAGCAAGTGAAACAAGTGAAATCCTTGACACATGCATGGATAGAGGTGAAAGGCAAGGGTCTATAGGAATCCATGGTGAATTATATAACAATCAACAAACAATGGATGATAAAAAAGGCCAAACTAGGTTAAAACCCTAAGTGAAAGGAAAAGACAAAGCAGTGAGGATAGACATTGATTTCATATCCAAAAATAAGGTAACTACATTCACAAATATCTAATTTGAAATCAGCAAGAGTAGGAGGATAAACCCTAATGGAAAACCCTTAGGGATATGATTTGAAAGATGATAGGTAACTAGGGGTCAAACCCTAGTTGAAGCACAATAAGCACAAAGAGGAATCCAATCTTAAGAATAATGAGAAAAATTAGAGCATAAATGTTAAAACAGATAAAAATCAGACTTCATCTAACCCTAAAGGCTAGGCATGCATGTTATGAGTTCACCAAAATGAAGAAAGTAGAAAAACACACCCTTCAAAATATCTAGAAAGTAGACAAATGAAATTGAGTATAGATGTGTCTAACTTGACCATGACATAAAGGCATACACCTTGAATTTGAGATTGGATCTAAGATGAAGAGGTTGTGACAAATGAGCTATGCAAGATTTATGAAGCCATCGTAGCTGAGAATGTGTGTTACTGGTTTGGTGTGGACGTGAAACAGAAAAGGAAGGGCCTTTCAACAAAGTAGCCAATTGTGGTAACTGCCGCGCCAGGTAGGGGTCGAACCTACGACTTTCTACTTAGGAAACAGACGCTCTATCCACCGAGCTACAGGCGCGGATGACTTTCGCGTTTTTAATCCTTATAATATATTAACAAACAAAATATACTTTTTGTAAAATGTTTTTCTGTTTTATAGAAGAGTTATCTATACAAGCAGAAAACAATAGAACAATCCAGTGGACGTGCCGGAGTGGTTATCGGGCATGACTAGAAATCATGTGGGCTTTGCCCGCGCAGGTTCGAATCCTGCCGTCCACGGGCTGCTGTTTTAATTTTATTTATCTTTTCCACTGAAACAGCATTTTTGCTCAAATAGTTTGTTAAAGGGAAATGAGAATGGATGCGCAAGGATCTTTAAGTAAGGTTACTGTTTGAATCCTGTTCCATGCTGCTCAGGAAGAGGCTATTTTGTTTTTACTTTTTATAGATATAAACGCAATTAAGTTTCATCGTTCGGTGGCTGTAGTTTAGTGGTGAGAATTCCACGTTGTGGCCGTGGAGACCTGGGCTCGAATCCCAGCAGCCACATTCTGACTAGTCTATGAAATATTTTTCCCTTTCTTCTGTTTTTCAGCATTCTATATTCATTTTACGCTGAACCGGGAGTCTTTTTCACGTGCCTGCAAGCTCAATAGAAAGAAAAATATATTTTAACAGTCTTCCTGAAAGGGGATGTAGCTCAAACGGTAGAGGTACGGGGTTCGCTACCCTGTATCTCCACGTTCTTGTTTATTTGAAACAACTTTTTACCCCCACTTACTTTTCAAAACTTTGTTTCGACCTTTTTTTTTTTTTTAAGGGTGCTCATTGTTACCTATCTAATAGTCACCCTATATAAACAGCCAGCACATTGTCATGTTAACTATTTTCAAATTTTTGGACCTCGTTTCATGTTGATTTTTCTCATTGACATGTTCAAGCAACCTCTCTCGACTTTATTGACCCTTGTTGTTTGTCAATAAAATTTCAACTGCCAGGGTGTTTTACAATGTGTCAACTATTTAAAGTTTACCTCTAAAAGTGGAGAGGAAAAAAAAAGATCAACAAGGAAGGTTTTGAGGCAATCCCTATTTATGCATCGGAAGCTCTTATGAGCTACAAGTTTCTCATGGGAAATAGTGTTTTGCTATGTATATTGAAGAAGACTTTACTAAGGGTTCTTTAGAGGTTTGTTAGAATGAAGATAGGATAGATAAAGCTTATTAAGAAAGTATCTCATAACAAAACAAAGCAAGATATATTTTGAATGATAAATAAAGATAAAGTTAATGAAGACTTTGTTGAAAACAACATTAAATTAGAAGTTGATGAGAGTATCATTTTAGGGATTTGTAAGCCAAAGAATCATCTCACTAGAGGGAAATTGTCATGGAGTGGAGGTTATTAACTAGGTAGAAAGTGGGAGGATCAACGAAGAGAGGAAATTCTAAGGTGAGGGTGATAGTGAATGTACAAGTATAGTGTCTGTTGAGAGAGGATGAACTTCATAAAGAAGATAATTATGTACCACGCTACATCTATTGAGAGGTCATACCCTTTTTTGTATAAGAGAATCATGTGTCAAGATTGGTAGTGCAGTGAAGTATTCCAACATGATTATGTATGACTAGGTTTATGTGTGAGACAAAATTTGTAGGATACACCAAAAAGAGAGGCCAATTAAGACAAATTAATTGTGAGAAGGGGGATTTAAAAAAGAACACCACAACCATTTCCACCAAGTAATTTAACAACAATGGAAATTCCACCACTAATGGGAGACATACAAAACCTTCTAAAGTTTAAAAGTCAAGATAACCAACTCCTCATGAGCCATTGTAACGTGTGTGTTACAATATGGACAATGAAAGGATAGCTTAATCAAATACATTGATACAAATCCATTTTGACAACCTTAAGAGGAATTTCAATTAATTAGTACATTGGGAATAACAAGAATGACAAACATGAATGATTAGGAAATGTTAATGATTTCAAGAAAGAAATTAAGTTGCTTAGTGACAAAAATAATACAGTAGTGGAAATATGTAATGCACAACAAGGAAATAATGAATCAATATGAACACATAATGGAGAACTAAAAGAATTAATGTCAAAACTAAAAGATTTACTAGTATATGGCTTGAAGAAGAGAGAATTTATGGATGGATTGAGACCGAAATATAAGAATAAATTAAGGTCAAGAGACAAACTAAGTAGAGGAGATATATGCCTTCCCCTTTCCCTAGCCTCGAAAAGTACCCTCTAAATTGGGAGACCCAAAGTGACCTTAATCTCTTTCTTGAGTGTACTAAGTTGGTTGATGATGAGAGGGCATGGATTGGTGTAGAAGCAAATACGTCACCTCAATCCCAAGTCAATATTCACATGCGCCCACTTGATGTCAAGTTGCTCTACAACATGAAAGAGGAAAGGGTTTTGCATATATGTTTGGAAATAAATGGGTGGTTAAAAGTTTACTTGGTAATGTGTTTGGAAAGTTGAACATGTTGAATGATTTTCTTTTGTAGTTTTTGACATTTAAATGCCTTTTCCTCATGTTTTACAATTTTGTAGGTGCTTTTGTATTTTTATGGTTGACTTGCTTGAAAGAACTGGAATAATTATAACAATGCTTCCAATTAAAAAGTGAAAGTTGTTTCTAATTGCTTGAAATAAAATAGTGAAAATTGATCTAGCTTGTTGGAATTGAAACTAAAACTAACTAGCATATTTATATTAAATATAATATATCTAAAGTACGCCTAGAGATATCCTTCTCGAGGCACCTATTTTTTTAATCACTAATCCTAACATTAGGCGCTCCAAGAAGGATATCTCTCGGCATACTTTAGATATATTATATTTAATATAAATATGCTAGTAGCAACTGGAGCTGCAAGCCTAATTCTAACACTAATTATAATATATTAAAACATATTATATTAGATATATCTTTTATAATATATCTAATATATTATTATAGTATATCTAATATATTATTATAATATATTATATACTAATTATATAATAATTTAATATATTATGTTTATAATAATAATAATTATAATATATAATAATTAAAATTATATATTTTTGCCGAGAGGCAAACTACAGTTGCAGCGACGTTGGAGATGAGAGCACTCATTTTTTGGTTGTAATTTTAAACCAAAAAAAATGAAAATTAAATAAAAATTTAAAAAGAGTCCAAGAATCTTGGTGCATTATTGTTCAAACGCTAAATTAGAATATGTTTCATTTATGTGAGGTGTTTTATTGTGTAACGCCTTTATGGATGCACTCTAAAAAATGAAAATTTAATAAAAATCTAAAAAGAGTCCAAGAATCTTGGTGCATTATTGTTCAAACGCTAAAATTAGAATATGTTTCATTTATGTGAGGTGTTTTATTATGTAACGCCTTTATGGATGCACTCTAAAAAATGAAAATTAAATAAAAATCTAAAAAGAGTCCAAGAATCTTGGTGCATTATTGTTCAAACGCTAAAATTAGAATATGTTTCATTTATGTGAGGTGTTTTATTGTGTAACGCCTTTATGGATGCACTCTATAAACAGGAGATTGTTGTTGCTGCCATTGAAGAGCAAATCCGGTCCTCTATATGGGTGCTCTGGGGGTTCTATACACCATGTCTACTAGATTGTTGGAAAGCCCTCTAAATATAGGAGGATTGGATAAGGAATTTGTAGAGACGAAGGAAAAACTGGGGCTGAGCGGAGTGGAGGGGCAGCGACAGGTACAAGTGTGCATGGGAAGGAAGTGCAAGAATTGGGGTTTGAGTAGCTAATGGCTGCGTTTGAGGAGATCATACAGAAATCTAGTATGGGATGTGGAGTAAATGCATGGGCAAGTGCCTATGATAAAAACACAGAAAAAATGGCATTTTTTGATCCTTCTCAGCCACAGGATTTCCTTTTCATTTCAGGCACTAAGGTTTGTAGAAGCTCATGCATGTAGCTCAGGACTGTATTATTGGAGATCTTTTTCTGCTTTTTCATTAAGGGAGCCTGTAAAAAATATTCCAGGTTAATTTTTGTTAAAAAAAATGTAGTTAGAAAAAAAAAGAAAATCCTTAAATATAGGGTAAGGGTTAGAATTAGGTTTATTGTTAGATTTAAAATTAGGGTTATAGTTAGGGTAGAATCAATGTTATGATTAAAATTAGGGTTATAGTTAGGGTAGAATCAATGTTATGATTAAAATTAAGGTTAGGGTTAGGGTTAGAGTTAGGATTAGGGTTCCTATTAGAATTAAGGTTAGAAAATAGGTGGGATACACTTAGAATTAGGGTAAGAATTAGAGTTACAATTAGGGTTAGCGTTCAAATTAGAGTTAGGGTTAGAGTTCAATTAGGGTTAAGGTTAGTATTAATGTTGATGTTATAGAATATCTTGGACTCACCAAGATATTCTATAACATCTTATACAATTAGGGTTAGTGTTAGGGATAGAGTTAGGGTTAGGGGCTAAAATCATAGTTAGAATTAGAATTAAGGTAAGGGTTAGAATTATGTTTATTGTTAGATTTAAAATTAGGGTTATAGTTAGGGTAGAATCAATGTTATGATTAGAATTAGGGTTAGGGTTAGGGTTAGAGTTAGGATTATGGTTCCTATTAGAATTAGGGCTAGAATAAAGGTGGGATACACTTAGAATTAGGGTAAGAATTAGAGTTACAATTAGGGTTAAGGTTAGTATTAAGGTTAGGGTTAGGGTTTGAATTATAGTCAGGCTTAGGGTTAGAGTTAGGGTTAAAATTAGAGAACTTTATGTTTAGGGTTAGAATAAGGGTTAGGGTTAGGTTTAGGTTTAAAATTAAGATTAGTGTTAGGTTTAGAATTAGAGTTAGGATTACGGTTAGGTTCCTATTAGTATTAGGGTTAGAGTTAAGGTGGGTTACTATTAGAATTAGGGTAAGCATTAGATTTATAGTTAGGGTTAGGGTTAGGACTAGAGTTAGGGTTAGGACTAGGGATACAACTATAATTAGAATTAATGTTAGAATTAGAGATAGGGTTAGGGTTACAATTAGGGTTACGTATAGTATTAAGGTTAGGGTTAGGGTTAGAATAAGGGTTAGGGTTAGTGTTAGATTTAAAATTAGGATTAAAGCTAGGTTTTGAATTAGAGTTAGGATCACAATTAGCAATGCAATTAAGGCTAGGGTTAAAATTAGGGTTAGGGTTAGGATTAGAATTAGGTTAGGGTTATAATTAGGGTTATGGTTGGAATTGATGTTAGGGTTAGAGTTATAATTAGGGTTACTAAATTAGTGTAAGCATTACAGTTACAGTTAGAGTTAGGGTTAGGGCTAGAGTTAGGGTTACAATTTGGGTTAGGGTTTAGGTTAAAATCATAGTTAGAATGAAAATTAAGGTAAGGGTTAAAATTAGGGTTATAGTTAGGGTAGAGTCAGGGTTATGATTCGAATTAGTGTTAGCGTTAGGATTAGGGTTCCTATTAGTATTAGGGTTAGAATTAAAGTGGGTTACTATTAGAATTAGGGTAAGAATTAGAGTTAGGGTAAGCATTAGAGCTAGAGTTAGGGGTAGGGTTATAGCTAGAGTTAGGGTTAGAATTAGGGATACAACTAGAATTAGGGTTAATGCTAGAATTAGAGTTAGGATTAGGGTTACAATTAGGGTTAAGTATAGTATTAAGCTTAGGGTTAGGGTCTCAATTAGGATTAGTCTTAGGGTTAGAATTGATGTTAGGTTTAGAATTAGAATTAGGGTTAGAATTCAGGATAGGGTTAGGGTTAAAATCATAGTTAGAATTAGAATTATGGTAAGGGTTAGAATAAGGGTTATTGTTAGATTTAAAATTAGGGTTATGAACTATGATTAGAATCAATGAACTATGATTTAAAAGAGGTTTTATAATGGTGAAAGTTGAATATTTATTCCTTTTTCTATTATGTTTTTGGCTCACTATAATTAAACTATCCTGTATACATGTAACAATGATAATAAGTTTATAAGTGCATTTTTTTAATGAAATTTGGTTTATATCAATATTTTAGTCTAATTTTATTATGGCTTATTTTTAAGAATTAATTTTATCTTCTAAAATTTTCATTCTCTAGGTTAAGTCATTTCTGCATTTGTGGATTGAATCTTAAACTTTTAAAATTCAAATTTTAAATTTAAACCTTGCTGATATATTATATATTAAATGTATAATATATAAGAATGTATAATAAATATTTAGAAATTTAATTATTATTTAAATTATGATCACCGGGATAGAATATTTTTATTTATATCAATAGTGTTACTTTATTAAAATTATAAAATAATAATTATTAAATGAATTTATGAATTTTGAATGATAAGTTTCAAATATTCAAACTTATTAATCTACCCTTGTGATATAGTTATTTATCTTTTAAATTTGTTTTTTGGTTTTTGATTTTTAATTAGATTGTTTAATTATTTATTGATTAATTAGATTGTTTATTTATTGTTTTATTATTCGCAGCAAATAACATAAATGGATGCTGCACAAAATGAATCAGAAATCTTAGTTACAAGCCCAATTCTGTCAAACGAATCTATAAGTTCAAATGGGGTTGTTGAAACACCCATAGAAAAATTATCAAAATCTATTACAGAACACTGCAACAAAATAATCGATGAAATTGAAGACACAAGCTTACTTGTTGTAGCTGTTGAAGAAGAAGAAATCTTCCAAATGGAAGATATTGCAAAAAAAAATTATGACACAACCAGACTGGATTTTCTACTTTTCTAAAAGAAATATATCGTGATGAACAATGCGAAGAAGGTCATTCTGATCACATCGTTGAAGAATTTAGATTGTATTTAAACAATATGTTATAGTTATGCCATGATTTTGGCTTCACATCATTGAATAATTTATATTTTATTTAAATAATATGTTATAGTTATGCCATGATTTTGGTAAATGCTATGTATATTCCTCCTTGAAAACTTTTTATGTCTGTTCTTTATCAATTATCAAGCATGTATGTTTTTTTTTCTCATATATGTAAATTTTCCTCATATATGAAAGGTATTTAATAGTTCTAAATTAAATTAAATGTATATGAAAGGGTATTTAACAATTCTAAATTAAATGTTTTTATTTTTTTAATGGTATATATCAAATAAACTCATTATACAAATAAATATATCTAATTATTTGTAATTATTAATAATATATCAAATTTAAAAAAATTAGTTGCAAAAGCATTAAATTTAAAATGCAATTAATATGCAGCTGAATTCAAATGAATAGATAGATGAAAAACTAAATTTTGACAATATTTTATCTGTTGCTGCAGATAGTGTTAAAGTACTCACACAATTTTTTTATTAAAATTGTTTAGGGATAGTTGAATAATCTTTTAAAGGTATTTGGATGAGTTCTTTGTTTTTCTACTAAAAAACTAAAATTTGTTTGCTCCAATTCATTAGGCATAGAAAAAATAAATTATTTTCTACTATACCCACCTCCATTAAAAATCATATCTTTTTATTCAAAATTAGGAAATAAGATGTTAATATGGTGTTGCCATTGAGATGACGATGATTTAACCAACCATGCACAAATTTTCCTTTTAAATTTAACCCTCCTTTTTAATTTTATTGGCTCATATTTTTAGCCATCTATTAGTTTTATTTTTTCAAGTAATTCAAACAATTTAACTCTAAAATGGAATGGTTTCTATTACATTGAAAGTTATGTTAATAAATTAAATTTCAAATGTAAAATAGAATGGTTTCTATTACTTATTTTATATGTTTGCTTTCAATAAGCATATCCATTCAAATGAATCAAAGTTCAACAATCTAAATTGGAGGAGGCAAAATTTAATTTTACATTAATTTTATATTAATTTTAGGGCTTAGCATGTGGTATAACAGAATAATTTTTGAAGTGAGCACAACTTTAAGAGTGAAAATTTCTTAACTTATATTGTTTTTCTTATGTTTTGGACTCATTTTATAATGATTTTTGTAATATATTTTTTTAAATATTTATGTTAGAAGAAGAAACATTAAATAGAGATACTTTTAGATTGTATAGAATAATGGTTATATCATAAATGTAGGGCTGAATTAGCAATTGGACAATTGGAAGTATAGAATTGAAAACAATATAATATGGCAAGAATTATTCCATACCAATGGTTTTATCTATTAATATAAATTTGGGAATTAATATTGCACCAGTGAAAGCATTTGAAATGACCCAACTCTAAGCCTAAGGATTATCTCCAATTTTAGAATTAGGGTTACGATTAGAATTAGTGGTATATTACATATGAAAATGGAAACCTAATGGGATTGGCTAGGGTGGCTAGGGCGGGTAAAGGATAGATCTCAACAAAGAAAAAAAACAATAAAAGAAAAGATATAATAATGGATTAAAGATAAGTAAACATTTGAAATGACCCAACTCTAACCCTACACATAATTCTAATTAAGGTTAGAATTAGGGTTAGGGTTTTATTAGGGTTACATTTAGTGTTAGTATTAGAATTTTATAATTAGGTTTAGGATTAAGGTTGCAGTTAGGTATATAATTAGGGTTTGAAGTATGGTTAGAATTAAAATTAAGGTTAGAATTAGGGTTAGAATTAAGGTGGGTTACTATTAGATTGGGGTACGAATTAGAGTTACATTTAGGGTTAGGGTTCAAATTAGAGTTATAGTTAGAGTTACAATTAGGGTTAAGGTTAGTATTAAGGTTAGGGTTAGGTTTCAAATTATAGTCAAGCTTAGGGTAAGAGTTAGGGTTAGGGTTAAAATTAAAGCTATGTTTATGGTTAGAATAAGTGTTATGGTTAGGGTTAGCTTTAAAATTAGGATTAGGTTTAGGGTAAGCATTAGAGTTACAGTAAGGGTTAGGGCTAGAGTTAGGATTAGGGTTCATATTAGAATTAGGATTAAGTTAAGGGTTAGAATTAGGGTTATTGTTAGATTTAAAATTAGGGTTAGAGTAGGATAGATCATGGTTATGGTTAGAATTAGGGTTACGGTTCCTATTAGAATTAGGGTTAGAATTAAGGTGGCTTACTATTATATTTAAGGTAAGAACCAGAGTTACAATTAGGATTAGGGTTCAAATTAGAGTTAGGGTTAAAGTTTAATTGGGGTAAAGGCTAGTATTAAGGTTAGGGTTAGGTTTTGAATTATAGTCAAGCTTAGGGTTAGAGTTAGGATTAGGGTTAGGGTTAAAATTAGAGCTATGTTTAGGGTTAGAATAAGGGTTATGGTTAGGGTTAGCTTTAAAATTAGGATTAGGTTTAGGGTTTAGGGTTCAGGTTTGGGTTAGGGTTAGAATTAGGGTTATAACTATAATTAGGGTTAATGTTAGAATTAAACTTAGGGTTAGGGTTACAATTAGGGTTAAGTTCAGTATTAAGCTTAGGGATAAGGTTGCAATTAGGATCAGCCTTAGGGTTAAAATTAGAGTTATGCTTAGGGTTTGAATAAAGGTTAGGGTTAGGGTTAGATTTAGGGTTAGAGTTAGATTTAAAATTAGGGTTATAGTTAGGGTAGAATCAGGGTTATGATTAGAATTAGGGTTAGGGTTAGGGATAGGGATAGGGTTAGGGATAGGGTTCTTATTAGAATTAGGGTTAGAATTAATGTTGGTTACTATTAGAGTTAGGGTTAGAGTTCAATTAGGGTTAAGGTTAGTATTAAGGTTAGGGTTAGGTTTTGAATTATAATCAGAACTACAGTTGTAGTGGGGGTGGAGATGAGAGCACTCATTTTTGGTCGTAAATATAAACTAATTTTTTTTAAAAAAAATATAAATTGCATTTAAGAATTAAATAAATATCTATAAATTGGTGCTCTACAAAAAATAATAATAATATAAATTGGTGCTTTGCAAAAAATAATAATAATAGATTCAAAGTGCATGCCAAGAAGCTGAATTAATCTCAAAATCCCTAAATATGGTATTTTCTTACATAACGATTGCTTCCACTCTGTAAATGCTACGAGGATTCAAAATACATGCCAAGAAGCTGAATTAATCTCAAAATCCCTAAATATGGTATTTTCTTACATAACGGTCGCTTCCACTCTGTAAAGGCTGCGAGGATTAACTATTCTTAGAGGCAACGAACCTGCTACAATAAATAAAATAGCTCAGATGAGATTAACTATTCTTAGATGAAGGTGTGGCAAGCATATCAAATTGCTCTGCATATTCTTATATGAAGGGGAGTGCAAACAGAAAACAAAAGGATGGCTTTTGCAAGATGTGAGGTGAGCTGAATGAGAGTGAGAACAGAACATAAAAGAATTTGAGGAAATCTTTTCTTTGTTAAGGTATTTACATCAGTTAAATTCTTAGGTTTTAGACTTATTATTGCAGACTACTCTAGATTAAAAATACATACAACTGACTTAGTTTTTTCGTAAAAAAAGAATGAAATGCAATTAGATTAAAAGAATGAAATACATACATATTGTAATAGTTTTTTTTTTTATGCTTTTCTCCCGGTACTTGGTTATGTCATTCTAAAAAGGTTTAAGCAAGTGCAAAGAAGGGCATCTTTATTTTTGTCAAGGATGTTCTTCTGAACTTCCTTTTGTCCTTGTTTATAGTGATCTATTTTATAAGTTCCAACATTTATTTTTAGGTTACAAAAAATTATATTAAGCATATTTTGATAAAAGCATTGAATGTTATTTTATAAATGCAATTATATTAAAAGAATGAAATACATACATCTTGTAATAGATTTTATTTTTTGTTATGCTTTTCTCCTGGTACTTGGTTATGTCATTCTAAAAAGGTTTAACCAAGTGCAGAGAAGGGCATCTTTATTTTTGTCAAGGATGTTCTTCTGGACTTCCTTTTGTCCTTGTTTGTAGTGATCTGTTTTATAAGTTCCAACATTTATTTTTAGGTTACAAAAAATTATATGCAAATGTATTTTTAATCTTATATAAATTTATGTTCCTATTATATGCATTTATATATATCTTTACAAAAATTATATTAAGCATATTTTGATAAAAGCATTGAATGTTATTTTATATATATATTTCTACAGAACTAAATATTATACATATTAGTTGTTGTTGAATTAAATAATAAATAAGAACTAAATAGTATACATATTAGTTGTTGTAGAATTAATAATAAATAAGTATTATAAATTAGGATTTTATAAAAACTAAATTTAAGACAAAATGAAATAATAAATAAAAATATGTTTGGGGACAACGGCTGTGCCATTGCCCCGTCGCCCTAAAGAAGGCCATGGGAAGGTATTACCCCCTCCCCCACACAGCTCCCTTGGAGCATTGCCTTTAATTTAATAAAAAATCTTACTTATAATTAAATGCATCCAATATATTTATTCAATAACATTCAAAATAACAAAATAACAAAATAAATGATATTGCTGCTCTTACCATGATTCTTCATATATATGTATTCATCAAATCTTTTTTACTAAACCCTACTATTTAGGTTTAAGGAAATAAATAAATTAATATAAAGGTAACAAATTATATTGCAGCCAAGTGACAATTAAAATAAAGAGAATATAATTTCTTTTCACTATGGTTAAATTACCCTCCATAGATCATATTATTTGAAATAATATAAATAAATAAAAACAAACAAATATTTCTTAATTCAAACCTTCCTAGTTTAACTCAAACTTATGAATGTAACTTTCTATAACAATTTTTTACTACCTATTATATCTCTTTACCCTAATTTTATTTCCATTGCATGATTAACAATTTATATATAAATTCAAAAGTTTTGATGAAAATATATATATATATATATATATATATATATATATATATATATATATATATATATATATATATATATATATATATATATATATATATATATATGAAGAATCATGGTAAGAGCAACAATATCATTTATTTTGTTATTTTGAATGTTACTGAATAAATATATTGGATGCATTTAATTATAAGTAAGAATTTTTATTAAATTAAAGGCAATGTTGTTTATATGGGCGGAGGCCTTCCAAGGGAGCCACGTGGGGGAGGGGATAATTTAGTTTTTATATTATTATTTCATTTCGTCTTAAATTTAGTTTTTATAAAATCCTAATTTATAATACTTATTTATTATTTAATTCTACAACAACTAATATGTATACTATTTAGTTCTTATTTATTATTTAATTCAACAACAACTAATATGTATACTATTTAGTTCTGTAGAAATATATATATATATATAAAACATTCAATGCTTTTATCAAAATATGCTTAATATAATTTTTGTAAAGATATATAAATGCATATAATAGGAACATAAATTTATACAAGATTAAAAATACATTTGCATATAATTTTTTGTAACCTAAAAATAAATGTTGGAACTTATAAAACAAATCACTACAAACAAGGACAAAAGGAAGTCCGGAAGAACATCCTTGACAAAAATAAAGATGCCCTTCTTTGCACTTGCTTAAACCTTTTTAGAATGACATAACCAAGTACCGGGAGAAAAGCATAACAAAAAATAAAAGCTATTTCAAGATGTATGTGTTTCATTCTTTTAATCTAATTGCATTTATAAAATAAAATTCAATGCTTTTATCAAAATATGCTTAATATAATTTTTGTATATATATATATATTTTATGCCTGGTAAACTTTTTTCTAACACGAGGGCGTGACGACCGGTGACGCTGGCACGACACGCCCTTCGGTACCACGGGGACGGGGGAGACTGGACCTCGTGAACCTCGTGACCATCTTTACCGCAACGGAATTACTTAGCCAATCGAGCCAGGGCCCCCGCCCTTTGTAAAGATATATATAAATGCATATAATAGGAACATAAATTTATACAAGATTAAAAATACATTTGCATATAATTTTTTGTCACGTAAAAATCAATGTTGGAACTTATAAAACAGATCACTATAAACAAGGACAAAAGGAAGTCCGAAAGAACATCCTTGACAAAAATAAAGATGCCCTTCTCTAAACTTGCTTAAACCTTTTTAGAATGACATAACCAAGTACCATGAGAAAAGCATAACAAAAAATAAGATCTATTACAATATGTATGTATTTCATTCTTTTTTTATGAAAAAACTAACTCAGTTGTATGTATTTTTAATCTCGAGTAGTCTGCAATAATAAGGCTAAAACCTGAGAATTTAACTGATGTAAATACCTTAACAAAGAAAAGATTTCCTCGAATTCTTTTCTATTCTATTCTCACTCCCGTTTAGCTCACCTCACATCTTGCAAAAGCCATCCTTTTGTTTTCTGTTTGCACTCCCCTTCATATAAGAATAGTTAATCTCGTGTGAGTTATTTTATTTATTGTAGCAGGTTCGTTGCCTCTAAGAATAGTTAATCCTCGCAGCCTTTACAGAGTGGAAGCAGTCGTTATGTAAGAAAATACCATATTTAGGGATTTTGAGATTAATTCAGCTTCTTGGCATGTATTTTGAATCCTCACAGCATTTATAGAGTGGAAGCGACGATTATGTAAGAAAATACCATATTTAGGGATTTTAAGATTAATTCAGCTTCTTGGCATGCATTTTGAATCTATTATTATTATTTTTTGCAAAGCAACAATTTATAGATATTTATTTAATTTTTAAATGCAATTTAGATTTTTTTTTTTAGTTTATATTTACAACCAAAAATGAGTGCTCTCATCTCCACCCCCGTTACAACTGTAGTTCGCCTCTCGGCGAAATTATGCTTGTTCTTTTTGTTTTTTGCAAATAAAGATGTAATGTAACCAATTTAGAATGTCTAATTATTTGAATGCAACTAATTAATTAAATACAACATACAACTAAACTTATCCCTTTTGGAAAACAAAAATATTTTCTTTCCTAGAAATTGGAATTGTAGAATGCAAAAAAATTGAATCCTCAAAGTAAAAATACGTTTTTAAAACAAAAGGTGTACAATTAATAACCAACAAGCAAAGAGTAAAAGTCTCCAAAAACATAGTAAAAATATTTTGGTATGATCTTTTATGTGGGGTCTGTTTGCTCTATTTCCACTAAGAATTTCCCAAACCCCTTTTGAAAGGAGTTTCCTTTGAGAAATCCATAGATGTTCTCCAAAAGAACTCTATGGGAAAGATCCTCTTGGGAGAGAAGTTTCTCTAATAATGATGTGTTCTAATGTTCTAGGTTTTGAAGATTTATTTTCTTTAGAAACAATAAAAGTTATTTTTAAATTGTGAAAGGAAATTACCCTACATAATCACAGATTGTATGTAAGGGAAATGAATATGGGGTTTGGATCATGAATTGACCTAGCCCAAACCTTAGATCCCTCTATATTTTTAATATGTTGTAATGATGTAGCTTTGAATAGATAACAAATAATCCAATTTAAGAAAGAAAACTAACTCTAAACAAGAAAATTAAGTTTTTATTTTGAAGTGGTGGTCCAATGAAAAAATATAAACTAATGTAGAATATAAGATGGTTTTAGACTACTCTAAAGGAATACAATTCCTAAATTATCTAAAGAAAATGAATCTAATCTAATTAACATAAGAAACTTAATTTACTCTAATGGTTAGAAAAATAAGAACACACACACTTGGGGTAAAGCACTACATATGTAGCTTGTATATTAGTAAATGGTGGCTATTTATTCTTAGTATATATCCTTTCTTACTCCCCTCCTTGTGATCAAATGGTTGTGGTTGGATCTCCAAGATAAGGTGGGATAGGCAGAGGAATTGGAATGTTGAGGAGTGTAATTGTTTAAACAAAAATGATGGAAATAGGCACAAGGAAATTTGGGTAGGGTCTAATAACTTCCTACAAACATTTTGTACAGTAGTAAATGGATAAATTTATATATTTTGTATGAGAAATGTTGGTAAGGAATAATGACACAAATGGTGGATATAAATTGGAAGATATTGGAGAGATTATAATAGTTATAATGGTAGTTAGTCTAATTGAGATTATGGGATCACCATACCCTAATTTTACACACACACACACATATGAATATAGATATATCTTAATGTAGACATGCAAATGGGGTAGTGGTTAAATGTTGAATATTATACTAGAAATTCTTTTATTATTGGAAGAATTTTGGAGGCTTCCACCTCGAAGTGACTCATTCTAATACATGACACTTTACTTTCATTAACTTGTATTATTAAATTATATTCTATGGATCTACTATGCTCTTATTCACTCATTCACTCCACTCTTACTATATTTTGGGTTTGTGATATGTTGTTACTATACTCTTGTAATAGTAAAGTAATTTCATTACAACTGGTGTAAGAGATTCAATTTTAGGAAGGATTATGTGGCTTGGGCTATCTTCAATGCAAGCAACTTGGTTAGTAATTAGGGTAAATATATTATTTTTTCTTAGCTTTCACTCTAGACTGAACTACAAGTGGTGAGGATATCACTAAAGAATTTTGTTGACAAGTCCAAATTGAAATTTTTTCATCCAACAACTATGTAGAATTTTTGTCCACACTAGGGAAATCATGGTAAAAGAAACTAAAGTATGGATTTATTTTGCACACCTTGGTGCAATATAGAAGCTATTGGATCCATATTGGTGATGTCACAATGGTACAAGTGACTTCTAATCCCCTTTTAGGCTATTTTTCAAGTCTAGATTTTTTAGCACCCTTGCACAATATAATAGTAATTGAATTCATCTCCAAAAGGAAATCATAGGAGTAAAAATTATAATAACCCTAATTTTTCACTCAGTCACCATGGAGGTCCCATGTACTATACCCAAGGACAAGTCTCTTACAAAATTGAGGAAGAATACATCCAAAAGAAGATATGGATATAGAAGTTGAAGTTACCCATGTTTATGAGGAGCATGTGAACTTTATAGATCAGTTAATGTGTGTATGCATGCATGAGGTGGTGGTTAGATGTTGGATATTATATTGGAATTTCTTTTACTATTGGAATAATTTTGGAGGCCCTCAAAGTGAATCAATCTAATACATGGCACCTTACTTTCATTTAACATACAATGTATTGATCTACTTTGCTTTTATTCACTCATTCACTCTACTCTTACTATCTTTTGGGTTTGTGATGTGTTTTTGTTATTCTACTCTTGCAATAAAGTAATTTCATTATGGGTGGTGTCATAAATTCAATTTGGGAAAGGATTATGTTGGTTAGGTTATCTTCAGTGTCAACAAAGTTTAATAACTAGGGAATATCTATTAGTTTCTCTAAACTTTAGATCTAGACTACTGCTTCGTGAGGAAATCACTATATAATTTTGTTCACAAGTCCAATTTGAAATTTTTTCATCCAATAAGGCTTTATGTCTTTTGTCTACACTAGGGTAACCACGATAAAAACTGATGTATGGATTCAATTATGACACCTTGGTGCAATATAGAAGTTGTTGGATCCATATTGGTGATGCCACAATGATATAGGTGGCTTCTAATTGCCTTTTAGGACATTTTTGCAAGTTGTTTCTAATTGCTTCAAATAATGAAAATTGATCTAGCTTGTTGGAATGAAATTAAAACTAATTATGCCATTTTTTGTATTTTTATAAATAAAGATGTAATATAATTAATTTAAAATAACTAATTATTTGAATGCAACCAATTAATTAAATACAACTTAATGACTAAATGTAGCTAAACTTAAACTTTTTGGAAAATAAAACTCTTTTCTTTTCTAGAAATTGGAATTGTAGATTTCAAAAAAAAATTGGTGACACAGTCATGGTTAGAGAGTCTAATTAGACCATCTAATCGTGTAGAAAAATAATAACACCCAAACATAATACACGTCAAAAGAAAAAAATTCACACTAAATATTGGCTTATTGATGCAAAATATAGTATAACATAGCTTCATGAACTTGGATACATACGATGCCTCGATCATTTGATTATAAAATAGATTTTATTAGATCTTTTCTAATTATAATCTCTAATTCTTTATCTCAGCTATCCTTCTAACTTTAATCTTCCTTAATCTATATAGCCACCTTCCAGTCATATCCAACTTTGCCTTATATAGATGGATGTAGAATGACATACAATACATGAAAACATGTTACATCGTCATAGAGGGATGTGATAAGGATCAATGGTCCCAAAACTAAATGATTCACCTTTATTCAACCTTATAATTGGGCATATCACCTCAATAGTTCCTTATATGATCCCTCTTATGTTATGTTCCTTCTTGCAACAGATTAGCTAGATACATGAAAAACAAAAAAATAAGTGTTGAAAATGAAAACACAATGAACAATATAGAAATTATTAACATAATCACATTACATTATATCATTGGACTCTTTGAGGGGGAAAACTCCTTTGAACAATGCTCAATATAATATAATTCATGGATGTTCTTACAATAGCCTATGTGTCATATTTATACTAGTTCTAGTCAAGCTAACTACTATTTCCCAAGCATGTGGGATACAACTCAAGGGATAGCTTACAAAGCATATGTATCCAAATCCTTTATTACAATAAGTATTGAAAGGAAAGAGTTAGGATGGACAGGTCCTAACATCCCCTCCCCCTTGAAAATTTTTATCCTCAAAGATAAATGATAGGAAATTATTGTTGAATTTTTTGAAGGGGCTCCCTAGTAGCATTTGTTGGTTGCATTCCATGCCACTAGATTAGGACCTTAGTGAGTGTACAATTATTAAGTTTGTGTGAGTGTGTATGCAATACTTTTTTTGGCTAGAGAATGATGGATCCTTCGGTATTGAGCTAACGAAGAACTATTTGAGTAGTCACATTTTGGCCAAGAACTTTCTTCAAATAGGATGAACATGAGAGGAAGGTGGGAGTTGTTTTGTAATACATTGGAATAATCTATTGAAGAACTATGTAAGTGCCATAGAACTTAGGGGAAAGGTTGTAGTAATCTTTTATCCTTAATGGGGACTATTTATAAGGATACAACCAAAGGAAAACCATAACACCAAGATGAAAAGCTCATTCAAAATGGTATTGGTTGGCCTATTGATTCATGTAGTTTTGAGCCATGTCAATATTTTAACTAAGGATCCAAAGAATACTATCATGTGTGCTAAGGGTGGTGTCCATTGTATTTACTAGATAATTACCTAGAATGCAAGAGAGAAGAGATGATGGCTTCTTCCTTTAAACTGCTTCATATGGGGTCATTTTTATGGTTGTGTGATATGAGGTGTGATGAGGTAAAAACAACCTCATCCCAACATTGACCGAATTACCCCCTTTTGTGTTGATAAGCTAACTCAAAATTATGCCAAGTTATTAATCTTATGATAAATATTGTCTATTTTTGAAAGAGTAGTGTATAAATCTTTGTTCCTAAATTGATTGATTTTGACCACTAATGTTGACAAGGTTTTATGAAAAGATCTGTTATGTCATAAGCAGGTTTTGAATACGATGGAGTGGAGGAAGTGGATATTAATGAAGATTGAAGTCAACAGCACCAAAGGTTTAGGAGTGCTGGAAACCAAGGAAACTGATAACTGGAGACTTCAATCATCTACTACTCTTCTGACCATATGGCATTTTCATTTATTTTTTGTTGTTTAAAAGGAATTTAATGCATTTAAGGCTCCACTTAGAGCCCTCTTTATGACACTAAAAGACAAACTTGTTTAAAAAATTCTATTATGTTTTTATAAGACTTTTTAGCAGCAATGATGGGCTGCCCTAGATTTAGGGATTTTGAAGTGATAAAAATCTGGTGTTTTTTAAAAAAAAGATAAACTATGAATGAAATGAATAGAAGTTACTCTAAAGATAAGTTTTTGTATGTGTGCTTATGTGAAAATGGATTGGAATCTGTTATTGTTGAATGTGATCTAAGTTAGTAAAGATATTTTGGAGAGCTAGCCACTCAACGAAAGGAATTAGATAGATGAGTATTTTGTTTGTCATGTGAATGTGTTGTTGTCTCTATTATCATTTATGTTTTGTTCTATTATGTTATGTTCTGAATTATAGTGATAAAACTGTGTTAACCTGCAGGGCTTGTGTTGTGATTATTGTCTTAAGTAGAATATAGATTCAAGTTGTAGTTCTACAGTTTTGTGTGTTGTCGACTGGGATATTTTGGAGTTCCAGAGCTTTGTGCTATGTTATATAGTAGAGAAGTTCTAGAGTTCTTGCATAATTCAAGTTTCCATAGTTTAGTAAAAGTTGGTAGCATAGTCCATATTTGGGTGTTCTCATGCTTTCTTAGATTAAGTATTTCTTTTGAGTTCATAGATTAATTTGAGTTAGTTAATGAATTTCGGTTGCATTCAAAGATTTTCCTTAAGCTTAGATTTCCCTATTTTTTAGTTAGAATTTGCTTTATAAAGTTTGTTCTTAAGGAATAAAAACCAAGAAAATTGTTGCTAAACTAGAATGTCTGAATCTCCTCTCCTATTGCATACAACCTTGGACACAACCTGGTTGACAAAATTGATAAATTTTCAACTAAAGTGCTAGGTCTAACAACAATCTGTCACTTTTTGACGCCCTTGTTGGGGACCCTTCATTGTGTTATTAGGAGAACATTATGATACCTTTTGTTTAGTACAAACAAAAACATTTTGTCAAACCCCTTTTTCTACATGGTCAGGAAAAGAGGTCTACATGGAATATACATAGAAAAAATCCCCAAATAGTAGTTCCAATCGAGTCAAACGAGGTAGAAGTCTTGGCCGAAGAACTTTTTCAATATGAACTGATCAATAAGGATCAACCTGAGACTTCTCAAAACACCTCAAATAGTCAACCATCACAACAACAACCAAAGGAAGAATATATTCCTTCCAACATAATGATTTATAATGATAACAACCCTTTCAATCACCAGAATAGAAGGAGAGCTGGAAACAATCAAGATGATAACCCAAATGGTAGGAGAGCAGCTTGAACATTCACCTATCCTATTGCTCTCAATCCAGACAAAGATGCACCAATGAAAAACATTTTGCCTTCTATCCTACCAACCTTTAGAGGTTTGGCTTCCGAAGATCTAGATTAGTTTCTCTTCAAATTTAAAGTCCTATGTCAGACATATGATTACAAAACTAATAACCAGAAACTAAAGTTGTCCCCCTCTACCCTAAGAGACTTTGTGATGAGATGGTTCATGGGTTTGGTCTCAGGATCAATCACCTCTTGGGATGAGATGGAAAATATATTTTTGGACAAATATTAGAACTATTGCAGGGTCAATGTTAGAAAGGAAGAATTATTTAGACTAAGACAAAAAGAGGATGAGATCCTATAAGACTTTTTAGATAGGTTCATCTTTTTAGCAAAATGATGTGGAGAGGAAATAATGAATCAAGAAATCCTCAAAACCATATTCCTCAAAGGTATTGATGAGGATACTCGAAGAAGTTTAAATTTGATGGGAAAGGGAGACATAGCTAAACTTGACCTCATAGAAATCTCTGAGTTATACAAAAACTTTTCTAAAACTTGAGGAGGAATCTGAAAGTCTAACCTAATGAGAGGATCAAATGAAATTGGCCAACTGAGAGAAGAAACCACAAACCTGAAAACTGACATCCTTGTCCAGTTAAACACCACCTTGGATGGGATACAGGCTAAAACATGTAATCCTGAAACCTTAACCATCTACTTGTTGGGATTAGACCAGAGAACTGAGAGGGGGCGGGGGGTGAATCAATTGTCACACAATTTAAACTTTTTTTGCCTTTAACCTTCTTTATTATCTTACTACAAGATTAGTGATGTAAACATTAAAGCATAGATCAACAACATAAGAGTAGAAACATAATCAACACACTTGACACCAAGATTTTGACATGGAAACCCAGTTAAGGGAAAAACCACGGTAGGGGTTAACCCACAAAGATTTGTACCCTGTTAAAAGTACTTCAGAAAAATAGAAGGCACATGCCTTTGGGCGCACTACCCAGAGCTCACTGCTCAAAAGAGGAGGCTCACTGCCTACAAAATTAATTTAGAATAGAATGAATTAATTGAAAAATAACATCTATTTCATGCCTTGTTCAGTTTCAATGAATGCTCAAAAACTTTTGTTTTGCCCCAGATTCTTCTTTACTAACTTCACACTCTATACTGCTCTCGCTCTTTTTCTTCTTTGTTTTGCTTCTGATCCTTTATTTGGATTTAATTTGTTTTGCACAAGGATAATGTTTGACAACTCTTCAACAAGTATCTATACACTTCATCCATCTTGGAATGATCAACAAGGTCGGCCAAACTTAACGTGGATCTTTACACTTTTAGCCAATCATAGCTGAGACTTGAATCTTCCTCTATTAACACGCCATGCTTCATAAAATGATCTTTAGATCATCTACAACATGCTAAGAACATCTGGTCGCCCAAGACTGGGAAGAACAACAATAACCAAGAGGAAACCTTCAATCACGAACTCCTTTGTCAATGCAGACCACCAACACAACAACCACACAATCTAGAGACCACCCCAAGCACAATTAAGTCAATAGGAACAACCACACCACTTCGCATCACTAGAATCACTCGTATCTTCACACTAAATCCTCAAGAACACACACTACCATGACTATTATACTAGAAAGATTGCCTCTAGATCTCCAAACCACGAGCCACTCGAGTTGAGGGAACACACCAACATCCCAGACAAGCCTCTAGATCCATAGATCACAATATTCGCATACTGGACCAACATCTTGCCACTCTATCATCATAGAACAACTGCAGAAACCTGTTCTACTCAGAAGGACATAACTTCACCAAATCTTCATGCAAACCTCTCAAATCTCAACTGGAACAACAATAGACAACCCTATACAAACCCTTTAATCCACAAACTCTGATCTTCACCTTACTAGAAATACTGATCATTCCTCTGCACTGTCTTCACTCTTTCTGACAGAAGGGTATGTTGACATCAATGACAACACATCAGGCACATATTTGCAACAATCTCCCCCTTTGTCATTGATGGCAACATATGATGTGAAAAACTGATTTAACCATCAAGACAAGAACTTATCCCCCTTTCTCTTGTCACACCTGCAACCACTTTCTTCACTACTCCCCCTTTCACCAGCAACTACTTACTTCCAAGTTTTTCACATGACTTCTCTCCCCCTTTGACATTAATGGAAAAGGGCGCATATTTGCAATCATCTCTTCCCTTTTTTATTTTAGACTGATCTCCAACATTTACATACTGACTACTCCCTAGAGTAGTATTTTCTCAACATCAATCCGGATCTCAAGATATGACTAAGAATTCCACCAGACTGATGCACCTTAGTGCATCTTAGTTCTAATTTGGAGGGGTAATAACCCCTAACTTCTCTCTAAGATATTCAAAGGTATCCTTGGGAAGAGGCTTAATGAAGATATCTGCAATCTGATCTTTGGATGACACAAACTCTAACTTGACTTCATTCTCATTTACCTTCTCTCTCAAGAAATGAAATTTGATAGGTATATGCTTTGTCTTTGAATGCAACACTGGATTCTTTGAGATACTTATTGCACTAGAATTATCACAAAAGATTGTGACTAGCTCCTCAAACACTACTCTGATGTCCTTCAACATTTGCTTCATCCACAGAACCTTTGTATAATTATTTGCTATTGTTATATATTCTGCTTCTGCAGTAGACAGAGATATTGCCTCTTTCTTTTTTCTCATCCAAGAGACCAATCTCTTTCCCAAGAAAAAGGCACTACCACTAGTACTTTTTCTGTTATCCACATCTCCTGCCTAATTAGCATCTGTGTATGCATGAAGAGTAAAGTCATTGTCTTTTAGATACCATAATCCATAATCAATTGTCCCCTTGAGATATCTAAAAATTCTTTTGACTACCACAACGTGGGATTCTTTTGGATCAGATTGAAATCTAGCAACAAGTCCAACGGAGTTCATGATGTCAGGTCTGGTCTGGGTCAGATAGAGCAATCCTCCAATCATTGATCTATACCTTTTTTGATTTGCCTTGGGTGAATCATCATCTTTACTTAACTTGCATCCGATTATCATAGGTGTACCTACTAGCTTTGAATCTTCCATTCCAAACTTCTTCAACAATTCTTTCACATACTTGGACTGAGATATAAAGATACCTTTGTTTGACTGAACAATTTGCAGACCTAGGAAGAAATTCATCTCTCCAAATATAGACATTTCAAATTCACTTTTCATTTGGTCAGCAAATGCTTTGCACATACATTCATTTCCACCAAAAATGATATCATCAACAAAGACCTCAACAATTAGGATGTCCTCATGATTAATCTTGAAGTAAAGATTACTATCGACAGTACCTTTGCTAAAACCTATCTTAAGCAAATATTTATCCAATCTTGTGTACCAAGATCTTAGAGCTTGCTTGAGTCCATACAAGGCTTTTCTTAGTCTACAAACCATGTCACCCTGATCAGACAACTAAAATCCTTCTGGTTGCTCAATGTAGACTTCTTCCTCCAAATCTCTATTCAGAAATGCTAATTTGATATCCATCTGATACACTTTAAAATCTTTGAAAGTAGCAAATGCAAGAAACAATTTGACTACCTCTATTCTAGCCGTCGAAGCAAAAGATTCTTCAAAATCAATTCCTTCTACTTGAGAATAGCCTTTGCATACCAACCTTGCTTTGTTTCTTACAACTTCACCATCTTCATTTAGTTTATTCTGGAAGATCCATTTGGTTCCAATTACATTTTTGTCCTCTGGCCTGGGAACAAGATCCCAAGTGTGGTTGTTTTCAATTTGCATTAATTCTTCTTCCATTGCTTTTACCCAATTTTCATCAGTGCAGCCTTCACCAACTGATTTAGGTTCAATCTTTGAAATCAAAGAAATTTCTTCTTGATCTTCAGCAACTCTTTTCCTAGTTTGAACACCTTTATTTCTATCCCCTATGATTTGATCTTTAGGATGATTCATTCTTACATACCTGGGGGTTTTGGGAATTGCTTGGGCTTCTGTTTCTTGAGCTTGTTCCTCAACATCTGTACTAATTCCTTGAGTATCTGGAGTTTCCAGATCAATCTGCATCTGAGTCAGAGTTTGAACTAACCTTCCTTGACTTTGACTTTCATTTTGATCATTTGAATCATATCCATAGAACCTGGAATGTCCTTCCTTGCTCTCATCAACTCTAACATTAGCACTTTCAACAATCTTTTTCAACCTCTTGTTAAAGCACCGGTAAGCCTTACTTTGAGTAGAGTATCCCAAAAATATTCCCTCATCACTTCTTGTAACAAATTTGCCTAAATCCTTATCTCTTTTGATATAGCATGTACTACCAAAAACTCTGAAATATCTCACAGTAGGAGGATGACCAAACCATAGTTCATAAGGGGTCTTACCAGAATTGCCTCTGATCTGCACCCAGTTAAGAGTGTAGACAACAATACTTACATCTTCTCTCCAATAAGCTTGAGGAACATTTGTTTCCATCATCATGGTCCTGGTAGCTTCTTGAATGGTCCAGTTCTTTCTTTCCATAACTCCATTTTGTTAGGGAGTCCTAGGAGCAGATAACTATATTTTTATGCCATGCTTTTCACAGAAAGCATCAAACTCATGGGAAGTAAATTCTCCACCTTTGTTGGATCTCAGACATTTCAATTTTTCACCAATTTCATTTTCCACCATCACTTTGAACACCTTGAATTTTTCAAGAGCTTCTAATTTTTCTTTTAGGAAGGTTACCCACATCATCCTGGAGTAGTCATCTATCAACAACATGAAATCTCTATCTCCTTGCACACTCCTAATTATAGCAGGACCATAGAGATCAGTATGTACCAATTCCAATCATCCATTTGAGACTTGTTCCTTACTTTTGAATGAAATCTTGCTCTATTTCCCCAATTGACATTCTCTACACATGCTATTAGGTTTCACAAGTTTTGGAAGATCTCTCACAGCTTGAGTGGTACTTATTTTGACAATATTATCAAAATTCACATGACACATCCTCCTATGCCATAACCAACTTTGATCTATCTAAGCAATCAAACAACTTTTGCCAAAGCTACTTAAATGAAAATTGTTACCTCTGGTTTGAGTACTGGATGCAATTTCAGTTCCAGAACTTTTCAAGATTCTGCACTTTCCATCTTTGAATCAAAGATCATAACCTTTATCAACCAACTGTCCAACACTGAGAAGATTATGTTTCAATCCTTCCACATAAAGAACATCATTTGTGCTATTCTTACCATAAAAAAAGATGGATCCTCTACCAAGGATTCTACCAGCTGAGTTATCTCCAAATTTCACAAGCCCGCCTTCATAATTTTCAAAATTCACAAACTTACTCTTGTCTCCAGTCATATGATGAGAACATCCACTATCAATCACCCATTCATCTTTCTCAACAACCTGAGCAGCCAAGGCACTTTCCATATTTGCATAGCTAGCAGATTTAGTAGACACCGGATCTTCTTCTTTAATGGCAATGAACACCCAATCATTTTCAGTGGAACCTCCATGATCAGATTCATCATCTGTGACTCCTTCTCCACCAGTTTCTTGGACATAGTAACATTTGTTCTAATTTTGATATCTGTTAGGGTTTGGTTTTGAAAACCTCTCCAGACATCTTGATGCAAAATGATCAATCTTATTACAAGCAAAACATTTGAGTGGCAATTTCCCTTCATACTTACCGGATCCTCTTGGTAATCTTTTGGAGAGAAGAGCTTCAAGATCAATAGTTTCAATTTCAATATCTTCAAGATCCTTCCTTGTCTTCACTAATCTATTTGATCTTGCAGAAGATCTTTCACCCGGATCATATCTTTGTTTTCCATATACACTGGCCTTAAATGCAGATTCAGATTTGGGAAGAGAATCACCAAACTCACTTAATTCAAAAGCTAAAATTTTGCCAACCAGATGATCTCTTGTGACATCTAAGACAGTCCTGATCTCCTCTATAGTAACAACCTTATGTTTGTGTGAATCAGGTAAAGATCTGAGTACTTTTGATACAATCTCTGATTCTTCCAAAGTTCCACCAACACACCTGATGCCACACACAAGTTCATTTATCTTTTGCATGTAGATTGTGATGTTTTCATCTTCGCTCATCCTCATAGTTTCAAATTTTCCTCTTAGACTTTGCATCTTGGCACATTTGACATATTGATCACCTTCATATAGATATTCCAACTTTTTCTAGATTTCATAAGCAATTTTTAGACCAAAGGCATTTGTCATTTCAGAATCGGTCAGGGCACTCAACAAGGCTTATTTAGCTCGAAGGTTATTTTTAGCATCTTTGACTTCATCTGGAGTCGAAGGACCTTTCTCTGGAGGTTTATACTCAACACTGGTTATTGCCTAATAGGCATCACCCATGCATTGTAAATGGCACTCCATGCGATTCTTCCAAACAAAATAATTTGTTCCATCAAATCTTGGACTATCCTTCTTGTAGGTCGACATCCTGGATCTCCTCAAGTAGTCAAGCTTTTATAAGAGGATTTGGCTCTGATACGAATTGTTGGAATTAGACTAGACAACTGAGAGGATGGTGAATCAGATGTCACACAATTTAAACTTTTTTCTACTTTTAACCTTCTTTATTATCTTACTACCAGATTAGTGATGTAAACATTAAAGCATAGATCAACAACATAAGACCAAAAACATAATCAACACACTTGACACCAAGATTTTGACGTGGAAACCTGATTAAGGGAAAAACCATGGTGGGGGTTAACCCACAAATATTTGTACCCTGTTAAAAGTACTTTAGAAAAATAGAAGGCACACTACCCAGAGATCACTGCTCAAAAGAGGAGGCTCACTGCCTACAAAATTAATTTAGAATAGATTGAATTAACTAAAAAATAGCATCTACTTCATGCCTGGTTTAGTTTCAATGAATGCTTAAAAACTTTTGTTTTGCCCCAGATTCTTCTTTACTAACTTCACACTCTATACTGCTCTCGCTCCTTTTCTTCTCTGCTCTACTTCTGATCCTTTATTCAGATTTAATCTATTTTGCACAAGGATAATGTTTGGCGACTCTTCAACAAGTATTTATACACTTCATCCATCTTGGAATGATCAACAAGGTTGGCCAAACTTAACATTGATCTTTACATTGTCAGCCAATCATAGTTGAGACTTGAATCTTCCTCTATTAATACACCATGCTTCGTAAAATGATCTTTAGATCATCTACAACATGCTAAGAACATCCGGTCAGCCAAGACTGGGAAGAACAACAACCAAGAGGAAACCTTCAATCACGAGCTCCTTTGTCAATGCAGACCACCAACACAACAGCCACATGATCCAGAGACCACCATAAGCACAATTAAGTCAATAGAAACAACCACACCACTTCGCATCACCAAAATCACTCACATCTTCACACTGAATCATCAAGAACACACACTGTCATGATTGTTATACTAGAAAGATTGCTTCCAGATCTCCAAACCATGAGCCACTTGAGTTGAGGGAACACACCAATGTCCCAGACAAGCCTCTAGATTCATAGATCACAATATTCTCAAACTGAACCAATCCAGACCAACTTCTTGCCACTCTGCCATCACAGAACAACTGCAGAAATATGTTCTACTCAGAGGGACATAATTTCGCCAAATCTTCATGCGAACCTCTCAAATCTCAACTGGAGCAACAATAGGCAACCCTATACAAACCCTTTAATCTGCAAACTCTGATCTTCACCTTACTGGAAATACTGATCATTCCTCTGCACTGTCTTCACTGTTTCTGATAGAAGGGTGTGTTGACATCAATGACAACACATTAGGCACATGTTTGCAACACTACTGTCCCAGATGTAGAAATAAAAATTAACTAAGGGAGTGTCCTTTAGATAAAGTTGACAGTTGCCAGATTTGTGAAAAAGCTATTCCACTGACCAATGTGAAATACTCAATGTGATTAAAAATTAAAAGAAAAAGATGTCTCAAACAGAAGAGGAGATCAATTATATGGGACAAAGACTAGGAGGAAATTTTGCTTATGGCCAAAACTCAATCCATCTTGGTGACCTCAAAATAATTGGAATAATAATCAGTGGGCAGCACCCTAGCCTTCATCACCACCTAACTGGGGACCTTATTCATTCAGACACCCATAATGGATAAACCAATCTTGGATGAATCCTCAATGGACAAATCAAACACAACAACAATGGTATCCTCAAAACCCTACACCATAATGGAATCCACCTCCTAATCAATTCTATCATGGACCATGACAAATGCCAAACCCACAAAAAAATCTCTTACCAGCTCCCTAGAATAATCAACAAATTAAGCAAGTCAATCAACCCCAAGTGCTGGCACAACCTGTTGCTAATCTAAAAAATAACTATCAAACTACACCAGTATGCTCCACTGAGCAAGAAAACATGGTTGGGGAAATGCTATTTATTGCGGTAACCTATAGTTAAGATTAGGGAAAACACTTCAACAACCTACCATTGTTGAAATCACAGATAACAAAAATGAGATGTCCGTTGAAGAAACAAAAACGATTCCCACATCTACAAAGAAGATCACAGAGAATAACCAAGATATGTCCACTGAAATTTCAGGAATTTTCTATGAAATGCTCGCTTCATCCTCTAAGGGACCTCTAGAAAAACTCCTTGACAAATCTCCAGAATTACCTCCAGAGAAAACAGAAAAAAAACATTCACCATCCTTTTCAGAGAATAACTCCAGCATGAAAGTGAAAAACCAAGCACCTTTTCTGGAGTGACTTAAAGAAGTCTCTCCAAAGAATCCTCTGGAAATGACTATGCTAACTGAAACTACTTTAATGTAGGAGATTAGACGTCTTCACATTGAGATAACATTATTACAAGCAATCAAAGAAATTTTGGAATTAAACCAGTTAGTTAAACATCTATGTATAAAAACACCAGAAGGAAAAAGAAACAAATTAACACAGTCTAGATTAATGGATATTTGGCTAATATTCTTTTTGGGGAAAATTTTCCCTTGAAATATGGTGATCTAGGTAGCCCTGTTATAACAGTCACAATCAATGAGATGGAAATTCCCAATGTACTAGTAGACTTAGGGGCAACGTTTAATGTTTTGACCGTAGACGCCATGGAAAAATTAGGAGTTACAAACTCACACCCCACAATGACCATTTAACAAATGGTAGATCAATCTATCATCGTCTCCAAAGGAGTTTTGAAGAATATTCCTATTAGAGTAAAAAATTGGGAATATCCAGTTGACTTCCAAGTGATTCAATCGCACACCCCCAAAGATAGCTATCCATTAATACTAGGAAGACCTTGGTTGGCAACCGTCACAAGAAAAATTGACTGTAGAGCAGGAGGAATGACAATTTCAAATGTCCTTAATAGAAAACGCTTGTCCCTGTATCCCCCTGCTCAACCTGCTATCAATAAACACAATCTAGTTTGGATAGATGAACCTAATCATCCTGGTAAACAAGAAAATTTGGCTTCCCTAGCAACAATAGTTATCAAGCAACATGGCAAAGAAATAGAGAATGAACTAGAAAACAACATGCGAAATATCACTATAAACTCAAGCAATGAGGAAGTCTTTGAAATTGATGAGACATTAGGAAACTTGATCCAAACTGATGAGATAAAATACGTTCATGATGGAAACTAGAACTTCGTCACAACACTTCAACGTCTGTTGGCTAATATGATTCCATGAACATATCACTTCCTTGAGGACATAACGACATTCTATAGGATTCAACCACATAGTTGTCCGCTTAATACGTTGATGAGTGAAGTCTATACTGTCACCTCCAAACATTTAGGAACTAAAACCATAATGCTATTGCCAGGAAAGAACCTTAATATTAATAGTTGGTTAATAGAAATAGACAAGCTTAAATTATTAGATGTATTGGTAAATAGATCCAAATCTTTCTCTTGGGACTATACTGATATGCAAGGGATACATCCTAGTGTCTATACTCACCATATTTATATGGAAAATGTTCAACTAGTTCGCCAACCACAATGTAGACTTAACCCTACGCTCAGAGATATAGTCAAAATAGAAATAGAAAATCTCCTACAAGTAGGATTCATTTACCCCATCTTTGATAGCAAGCGGGTCTCAAATTTGGTGGTTGTTCCAAAGAAGAATGGAAAATGTAGGGTCTGTGTGGATTATAGAGAACTTAACAAAGCAACCTATAGGGATTACTTTTCACTACCTTTCATAGATCAAGTCCTGGATAACCTAGTGGGAAGGAAATATTTCTCATTTTTGGATGGGTTTAGCAAATATAATCAAATACAAGTGGCAGTTGAAGATTAGGACAAAACAACTTTCACTTGTCCTCAGGGAACATTTGCATACCGAGTCCTCCCCTATGGGTTATGTAATGCTCCTGCAACATTCCAGAGAGCCGTATTGGCAATCTTCGTTGAACTTGTCAATGATTGTGTAGAAGTCTACATGGATGATTTCACAGTATATGGGTCTACTTTTGATGAAGCACTTAAAATCTAGACAAAGTCCTGCAACAATGTGAGGAACACCAATTGTCCCTAATTCACAAAAAATGTTTAATAATGGTCGAACAAGGGATAGTACTAGGACTGTTGCAAGTATGTGCTAACTGGTGTTGTCATTGATGTCAACATATCTGTGTTGTCATTGGTGTCAACTGTGCTCTTGTTTTGATGTTTGTTTGTGATGAATCGATTGCTTTGTATTGTCTTATATAAGTGTTGAAGATGATGAGAAGATATTCCTAATACTGAGTTTCCAAGTGCTTTTGAGAAAATTTTCTCTCCAAGTGGAAACAAGGTGTTGTAGAGTATTTTGTCTTCTAGAATAATTGTCTGAGTTTTGCTCCGCATTTCCTCGATATTGAAGACTGGAGTATGAGATTTGGATATGTTTTAGAGAAGTGTTTGAAGATGCTAAATCCAAAATTTGGTGGTTCGGATCGCTGTACAACAAAAGTTCTATTCACAAGTTTAAAGACTATGCCTGACAGAGTTTGCAGTGTGACAGGGAGGAAGTATTTTGCTCTGCATTCCTCCGCAATATGTTCTTTGGTCTTGCAGTTCTGGACTTAAGCTTACAAGGTCCTTAGCTTTCTTCATTCCAAAGGTTTTGTGATTTGGTGCTCCAGAAAGCAAGTTTTTGATTAGCAGAGCTTGACAGTGTTTGATTGAGAGCAGTCTGTGATCCATCTTCAAGAAAAGTAAGTTGAGATCTATTGTGGTTGGATTTTTTGGTTTCCAAATGATTCTATGGTGTCCGTAGACGTCCCTTGAATGCATTGAAGTTGTGTCTCTGATTCGCAAGCTGTAATGAAGCTCTTGGAAGCGTGTGAGTTAGTGATTCTTGATGTTGTATACTTGTTCTGGCTGACCTGGGGAGTCACACTTGTTGCGGAGGTAATTCATGGATTGTAGAAGCATGTACAAGCATGTGAAGGTGTATTTGGGTCCAAGTTAATCCATGGTGTATTCACCCATCATTTTTTTCCTCCGCAAGTTTGTTTAGGTCCAGTCCTATTTTGAAATTATGTATGTATGCCAACCTTGGAGAAAGTTCCAATGGTCATAGATTGTAATGCTGACCTTGATGTACATTCCAAGGTTGATGATAGGTATAAATACATGTAATGAAGTCATGATTGTTGCAAATGTGTGAATAAGATGTGAAGTTAAGGTGTGTGTGTTGTAAAGGCAGAATAGGAGAGATACATTATGCTTCAATGAAATTGAACTCAAGCATGTTGTAGATGCTACCATATCAGTTCACCCCTTGGCAGTGAGCCACCCATCGGCAGTGAGCCCTAGGCAATGAGCCCTCTTGGCAGTGAGCCTCTTTGATATTCGGTATTGTTACTACATTATATTGTGAGCTAACACTCACCGTGGTTTTTCCATTTCTAAGGGTTTTCCACGTAAAAATTTGGTGTTCATGTGTGAATAGTGTTGATGTGCTTGAGTTTTGTTTTTGCTTTTCATGTTTATTCTTCATATCAGATTAAGTGGTTAAAGCAAGTTAATGTGATTGTGAAATTGATCAATGAAAGTTAAAGTTTTGGTAAAACTGATTCACCCCCCTCTCAGCTGTGTTGTGCCTTCAACAAGGACATCACATCTCAGCAGAAGGGATAAAAGTGGATCTTAAAAAAATTAAAGTGATACAAAAACTAGAAATCCTAAAAAACCAAATAGATGTAAGAAGTTTCTTAGGACATGCTAGATATTACCGAAGGTTCATAGAAAACTTTAGTAAAATCGCAGCCACATTGTTCTCTCTTCTTCAAAAAGACGTAGAGTTTGCCTGGACTATGGAGTTTCAAAATTCATTTGACATCATTAAAGAAAAACTTACTTCCACTCTAGTATTATGGGGACCCAACTGGAACCTACTGTAGACACCTAAAAATGACCCTTCGCAGATTGCTTGCATCAACATTAATTTAATAATCTAATTATTTAATTAATTTCTTCTAATTCCCCTAATTCAACATTAATTGAATAAATTCTATTTATTTAATTAATTTCATCAAAATCCACTTTATTCCTCTAAATTAAATAATTTTAATTATTTAATTAAATCATTATCCCTTTCAAATTCCTCAAATCCACATTAATTAAATAAATAAATTATTTGATTAATTCATCACTTGAATTTTCTCTTCTCAACAATTAAATAATTTTTAATTATTTAATTAATCAATTATTCCTCCAAATTTAAATAAATTATTGAAATTTATTTAAGTTGACTTAATCTTCTAAAAATAAATAAATCAATATTTTATTTATATCTTATCTTTTCTCCTATCATGCATAATTAATTAAATTTATTTATTTATTTAATTTCAAATATCTATAATTATCTTCCAAAAATAATCTTATTCTTCCATGCACAATTAATTAAATAAATTTATTTATTTAATTTATTTTTATCCTTCAATTTCTCTAAAAATATCATTTTCTTCTATGTGCACAATCAGTATTATTTTTAGAACTTCAAAAAGAAAATCTAAAGTTGAGTTAATTGGCTTTATTCTTATTATTTTTATCGTCAACTCATAAATTAGAAATAAGTATTCTAAATTATGAAATCAAATCCTATCTTTAGCCAGAAAGTAATTAATTCAATACAAATAGCTTTAAAGCATGACACATGTCATGTGCATATTCATCATGTCTTCTCAACTCATCTTGATCATTGATTTCATTGATTTATCTCAACCGTTGATCAATCTTTCCCTGGAAACTATATATACCCCCTTCACTTCATAAAAAATCCTCTTCGATCATTTATTCTCAGGCATCCCTATAGCGCATTGAGCATTCATCGTATCGTTGAGCACATCATACCTTTGAGCACGCAATTACTATCTACATCCGCTTGTTGCAAACATGGTTTCGTAATGTATCAAGCAATCTACATAAATCCAAGAGATCAATACAGTTTAGGTGATAGCTTTCGATTGTTTAATTGCATATTCATTGATTTGGTTATCATTTAGATGGATCTTTTGATGTTATAGGATTGAGTTGTTATCATTGTTTTGATCTTATTCAATCTCAATTTTACCTATACACATTCTGGCACGCCCGGTGGGACCTACTAACCTTGCTTTGTTTAGAAAAAAATTGATTTTTTGAAGTACAAGTATGGAAAAGCACAAACATGACACAAAAAAGCGTATCTGAGCAATAGTGAAGCGCCTTTGGTCTTTTTTGAAGTGCCTCTGGTAAAAAAGCGCATTTGAGCAATAATGAAGCGCCTTGATAACAAAAGCGCGCATCTGCACTGATTTGAAGCATCTCTGGTATTTTCTGGTAAAAAAGCACATATGCACAACAATTAAGCGCATTTGGTCAGTGGTGAAGTGCCTTTGGTCAGTACTGAAGCACTTTTGGTCAGTATTGAAGTGCCTTTGGTCAGTATTGAAGCGCTTTTGGCTATGATGACAGACCTACAAACTTCAAAACCTCATAACTTTCTCAAAACTTAACGAAATTTGACAATTTTTTTATAAATTTCATAGAAAATCATAAGGAATCTATTGGTGATATTCAATATTTTATATCTCATCATAATTATCACTTTTTTTTCCAGATTTCACTTTGGCTTTCTAGGGTTTCTGACTTATTGTTAGGGTTTGACTAGATTTCTGGCATCTTGTTGATTTCTTTGGAACTAATATCACTTGTTGCAGCATCTTATCACTCATCAAGGATCAAGAAGGGTTTCCAACATATGTTTGTAGGACATTTGTTGAAGATATCCAATCTTTTTCATACTAAGTCTTAGAAATATTTCAATTTCTTAAAGGAAATCTATAGCTATCATTTATAATCTTGTGTGATTAGTTAGTTACACTTATTTTCTAATTAGATAAATGAACATGTGTGTGATGTGCTTGTAAGGTGATAGGTATATGCTCTCCCCTTGTGAAAACTTGGGTGATCAAAAAACTAGACTCATCTATCTTTTACTTTCAGTTTATCCTTTAGAAGGGCCTACTTTTGGATTGCGTTTCATCCAAAAGGGACGACCCTAAGAAGATCTTTCCTTTGGACCGCTATACAAATTGGTTGAGGCAAAAGCCAAGTCCTAACCAGGGTTAGACTTTGCCTTACTATGCCAACTCGAAAGGAATTGTATGTAACACTCTTGTGAAAGAAATTTTACATTTGTGTAGGGTATATTGCATTCCTAGTAAAGTTGGTAAAAGCTTTTAGTAGCTTGCCGGATGCTCGCAAGGCATTGGTCTCCCAAAGCAACTAAAAACCACATAGCTAGTGACTACATGATCTACCTCTGAACATTGTGATAAATTTCAATGCAAGTGTATGACACCCCCAAGATTACTCACCATAAGGCTCCCTTGAGATGAGACAAAAATCCTCAGCTTAGCATAAGCTACTTGTAGCTTTTTGAGGAAAGGGTGATTGGGTCATCCTTCCAGTCCTGGAGGTCCCTATCTGTCCTCTCTCACAAAGACGAAATAGTGTACACACCCATATTAGGTGTGATAACACTTGAGTCAACAAAGATTTCAAGGTGTGAGATAATTTTATTGTAGTGAAGCTTTTGTCCTTAGGTATAAAAAGTGTTTGATTTGTCTTCAATTATGTTATACCTATGGAAATTTGGGCTTTTTATGAGCTTTGAACATACACTTATTGTTGTCCTTAGCCATATTGTTTACTGTGTTTGTTCTCTTGCTAAGAAGTCGTCCAAAATCTATCAAAATTTGACTTGAAACATCACTATTATAGAAAAGCGCATTTACACAGTTCTTAAGTGCCTTTGCACCACAGTAAGGTGCCTTTGGTCCATATCTAAGTGATTTTGGTCAGAACTATCATGCTTTTGGTTAAGTCCTGAGTTTTTTATTTCCCTCTTGTCATCTTCATCCCAGTTCATCCAAATTTCTCTCCCCATCTTCTTTCTATCCATATCATATTCATTTTCATCCCAATTTTTTCAAAAGCAACCTCACACCACATCCATCAAACCTCATCCCTAAATCATCCCCAAACTACCTAGCATCAAACCTTAAACACATCCAATCACTTGGCATCAACCCTAAACCATTCCAAATCAACCCTAAACCATTCCTAAACTGCCCTAAACTATTCCAAGCTATCCCTAAACTACCCTAAACCATTCTAAATCAACCCTAAACCATTCCAAATCATCCCTAAACTATCCTAAAACATTCCAATCCATTCCTAAAAACCACTTCATTCCCATTTCAAATCCAATCCACTTTAACTTTCTCTCTCATCATCCAAAGTAATCTATCCAAATCCAAGAGTGAAATTTTGCCTTCACACTATCGAGACACCTTGAAAAACACTAAAAGTGCCTTACTATACTCCAGAAGCGCCTAGTTACACCAAAAGCACCTTATTGTACTCCAAAAGTGCCTAGTTAGACCAAAGGTGCCATACTATGCTCCAAAGGTGCCTAGTTACACCAAAGGCGCCATACTGTGCTCCAAAAGTGTCTAGTTAATCTAGAAGCGCTGTTATGTGCTACAAAAGCACCCAGACACTACCAGAAGTAACATTCTATGTTCCGTAAGCACCATTCTATGTAGTTTGCCATCACTAGCTCTCTAATCAGTCACAACTATCTTTGAGCATCAAAAGTGTCAAACTTTAGTCACATCATCATGAATCCTCATCGAAATGGTCCTGATAATCAATAAACCTAGGTCAAATCCAAAACCCAAAGTCATACTTTGAGGAGGCTTTCCTTCTAACACCAATGATCATGAGAACCTTGTAGATTATGAGGCATATCTTGAGGAACAAGCCAAAATATGAAGACTTCAACACCTTTGTAACTCCATGCCAATGCTAGAGAACAAGACCATAATAGCACAACTCCAAGGCATCATCCAAAAACTTCACCAAATGGCACAACCCCTAGACCAACAAACCATACAAAGAATACAAACCATCATCCAATCACTTCAACAATACTGATCATATTGAATACAACAACTCCTCGTCAAACTCCACCAATCTATAGCCACTCAACAATCCCAACCACAATACCAACAATTCCAACCACAACAACAACAATATCACATTCTGCAACAACAAGAACTCCAACCATAACCTCAAAAAAGTACACCGCAATCTCATGTGTCACCTCCATCATCATACCAATCTAGCCTACCCACATATCATGTCAATTCTACATCAACCTATCCCATTGAAACCCTACAACATCCACCCCGTGATCATCCAACTCCTTATTCCAACATTTCAACTCATCATCAAACCCATTTACAAGACTATCAAGGTCCTTTACAAAAAGAACATGCAAGTCTTCCTTCACACCAAAATCAAGTGTCCTTAAGTCCTTATGGTACCTTTGACAAGGGGAACACCACTCTAGCTTATGCATCCTATGTGTACCCTACATCATCATCCAATCAAATACCAATCTAAGAGCCTACTAGTCATATCCCCACACCACCATGTAGTCCCTATCATAGTCCATTAACCCCTTTCATCCCTCCACCATGGGATATTTCCAATCCTAATCTTAATCCATCCAATCACATTATCCCTCCACCTAATCCTAATCCTAAGCCTACAACACCATCCACCATTATCATCCATCCATTATATTGCCCATCCACCCATACTCTTATGAAGGATGCGATCCTGCGGCTATTGGCAAGGAATCAACCACCTCTGTGTCATCAAACACCTATCCAAGAGCCTCTTAAAGAACCTTTAATCAACATGACTAGTCCTCCAAATACATCATATAGTCCACCACCTATCAAGCCTATTGAAGAGTTTTCCACCATGAGTCCAAGTCTTGATCCATTGTACCTTCATGTTGTTGACTATCAAGAGCCTATCAAGCCTATTCAAGAGTCTCCCACTTCCACTATCATTCAAGAAAATAAAGAGCTATGTCAAGAGTATAATCTAAAGCATGTGGAAACATCAACCCTTTATTTAAATCAAGATCAAAGCACCTCCATCCAACCCATCCATAATCGATATCTTTTCAATGATCAAGATATTATCTTTGATGAAGAACCTATACATGAGCAAATTGATGCCACCCATAGCACACTTAATCCTATCTATGATCAAGATCCCATCTATGATCAAGAGAACCATGATGATCCTCTTAGCCAACTTTATGCATTCCATGGTTAAAATATTATCCCTCTACCTATACATCCTCCACCTAGCCCTATCCATGATCCAACAACATCCACTTCCCTTGATGAGACACTTGATCCCCAAGAAAGCATTGACAATAAAAAAAACCACTTGGATCCTAACCCTTCATCTCCTACTGAGCATAATGTTAGTCAAGATGCAAGCATCCCAAGTCATCCATTGCATAATCCCACATTATCTCTTGTGGATCTTCCATGATCTCATGTTGATCCTCCCCAATCTCCCATCGATTTCATTCAAAATCCATTATCATATTCCCTTGGTCTTACCACCTTCATCCATGAATGTTCTTTCTTAGGAGAACAACAACCACTATCCACCACTTCACTCTCTCCATCAAATAATGGACTCACGTGCTCTTTCCAAAACAAACATCCCATTGTATACCATATGTTCCAAAACATGAACTATCAAGGTAAAGGTTTAGGCCTTCATGAACAAGGTATCTTAGAGCCCATCCATGTTGCAATCCATCCTCGAGCATATGGTCTTGGTTTTCCATCCCAAGAAAAATAATCCAATGATGTTGGTACCACCTTCATGCCTTCTCAAGCTACTTCTTCCACTCCATATCTTGGTGCACCTTATCGTACCTCTCACTCATATGTCACTATCCCTCCTCCATCATCATATCATTCGTAAAAGCATGTGACCATACATCTCGCTCCATCCACTCTTCCTCCACTTCTTCCAACTCTTAATATTCCCATCCTTCAATCCCCTAATCCCTTCATCCATCGGTACACTCATCCCTTCATCCATACATCCCATCCCCTTATATCCACTATCATTCCTAATCAAGGCCAACAAATGCATACATCAGCCACATATGAAGCTTCTACCCAATCCATGAGATTCAAAAATAAAAATTTGGATGCTTCCACATACATAGAAGAATATCAACAAAATCCTCAAGAATATCATTCCATAGGGCATCAATACACAAATGCAATGCCAAACCCATCTCAAAAGCTGCATATGCCCACACACCTCAAAGCAAAAATGAAAATGGTGTGGGTCCCTAAGCAACAAGCAATTACCCAAAAGGAAGCATCCATATCTCAATCTATCCCCAAATTCAAAAATCTCATTCCCCATTAACAAATCCTATGCTGCATACGCCCACACACCTCAAAGAAAAAATGAAAATGGTGGGTCCCCAAGCAACAAGCTATTACCCCAAAAGAAGCATTCACATCTCAATCTATCCCCCAAATCCAAAAATCCCATTCCCCATTAAAAAAATCCTATAAATCCTAAGTCTGTGTGGGTACCTAAGGTCCTACATCGATCATCCCCTATGCAAACAAGTCCAATACTTCCTACACCTCCTTCCAATCAAAAGCTTCAATGTTTATCACGGTGTGTGCAGTCATTGGTCTTGGTTCCCCGCAATTCCATGTCATTTCCACATACCTCCATCCCCCCATCTTACATCCCTTATCCAACATATTTCCCCCATATCACCTCTATGGTCCATGCTTTTGCTCCATCATCCATTTATCCTTCCATATCCATCCATCATCCATAACATAATCCACCATCCTTTCCATTTCCATCTTCCCACATCTACCAACATCCATGCGTGTAATGCTCCCTAATATAGTCCATGTCCAAACATGCATTAAAGTGCTAACATACTACCTTGCTATTGGAAACAAATGCTTGAGTCCTCATCCTCCATCCCATCCAAACAAGTCAAAAAAAAGATCAAAATAGTAAAGAGAAATTCCTTCGTCCAATGGTGGAAACTTGGCAAATAGGTGCCTTGGATAAGTACCATGATGAAAACTTGGCACACAGGCATCGTGTGTAGGTTGATTGTCTATGTACCTTACACTTGGGGGCATGTTGTCTCATCTACCCATCCCATCATTCCTTCTACCTATCCTTCCTATCATATCTTCCATATCCATTATATCAGCATAACTATCCCCTTGATCCAATCCATCCTTTTTCCTCCTTTTTGATCTTGATAAAGATAGAGGCAAAATGTTGAAACATACTTTGAAAAATATCTTGATATACCTGTTATACCATTTTGCCCTCCGGGCTAAATAGTCTAAATAATTCTTAATTCTTGTGTTTTCCTTCTCTGATATGTAGGCCGAATTGTTCAAACCCTCCAAACCTCTTAGGGTCTCCCTCATTTTTTCTTAAACCCTAAGGTTTGATGGTAATTTTACCTTTGTTCTAATTCCAAGTTGACCATCTATTCTCGATGCCCGATCACTTAAGTTATCACTTGAAGCCTTTTTTTTTAATCCTCAAGTCACCGGCCCCATTCGTCAAGGTCACCAACTTTGAACCCTTTGTTTTCCTTATTGTCGAGGAATCTTTGATTTTAAGAACTTAAGTCAGCGATTTCAAAAGTTTGCGAACCGCCCGACTTCCCAACTAGCCCCTTTCATTGCCTTCACCTTTGTTTTAAAGGAATCCTTTATTGTTGCGAGGTCGAGTGTTTCCTAAACTTCTGAACTCCTAACTTATGGTTTGAGAGTTCCACAAAGCCCCAACTTGCCGACTACACATGCTCACTACTCCCCTGGGCCCACAGTGCCATGTGGCAATATCCCAATAGCCCATTGCCCATCTATGATGACATCACATACCTTCCATCGGGTTGCAAAATGTAGACAGCTGTAAAGTAAGTTCTATGGGGTCCCATGTGAATCAATGACAACACGACGTCGCAGATGAATCTTGCTGACATCATAAACCCAGTGCGTGGCTGCAATATTAAGACACATGGCAGATTTTTGGGTCACAAAGGTAAAAGGAAGTGAAGGCTCTCAACAGGCTCTGGAATGCTACCATATGTGGACACATGACAACTTCCTGGGTCACAAAGGCAAAAGGATGTGGACACTCTAAAGGACGCCTTGGAACCTCTTTAATGATGACACGTGTCAAACATATCGGGGGCCCATGGACATATGATCGATGATTCCATCAGGTGAAGGAGATCGCGCCAGGTGTCAGATGAAAGAAGGCAGCGTTGAAGATCTTTGACTTCATCAATGGTCGCACACTGTTGTAGATGAATCTTGCCCGCAAGGAAGATTCTCCTCGTGGCTGCGAGATTTTAACATGTGGTGGGCTCACGCTCTATCTTCAGTATCTTCGGTGGGCCCTTATCTAATGACATCTATTAAAAGAAGAAGACTTGCCCATTCAGATTGCACCACATATACTGAATCTTAGGCCTCAGCAATAGTACAAGGTAAGTGTGTGCTGCGGAGCTCATGGGGTCATCAATCTTTGAACCGTTCTTTCATCCAACGGTCCTAATTCAAACTTAGGATCTTTTGAACTTCCCAGTGGCACCATAGCATTCAACTAAGTTGGTGGGTTTTGCAGAGACTCAAGGGGTTAAATATTTAAAGTGTTGTAAAAGTTGTCCCTCCCTATCAACTCAGCATTCAATTTTTGTCGCTCAGGCTGATAACGGTAGATGAAACGATGAACCCTTCAATGCTAGGGTACAAATGTAGATATAAGGTCGATTTAGCAGTAAAAGATAAAGACTTTCTATGTCTCCTCATCAATGTGTCTCCTCAATGCACATGCCATTCATTCACACAAGCAACCTATTTGTAGGCCTGATAGGGGTATGGGTTCTACCCTAATTTGTGGGGGGTTTTCTGAGCAAAATTCAATGCAGCATGGTCGATGTCACTCGCATTGACTTCTTTTCTCTACCATGGCTGCTATAGTAGAGTTTGGAAATGCTATATACATGTCTCAAGGATGTATTTAGGGTTGGCTATTCTTCTGTACTACTATAGGATAGAGAATTTCTATAATCAGACCTCTATAATGCAATTGCAAGAACAACTAGATGTGATGGATTGTGCTCTTCTGTTGAGCCTCTCATGTCTCTAGTTTTGTTCAACAATGAATGTAATTGATTATTCTATGTCTATCTCTTGCATTATTCTCTCTTTTGTAATAGTTATTTGACCTCTATAATCAATATAAGTTGTTATTTTGCCTCTTTTGATTTTAGTACTGTGTCTACTCTTTGGATTGGTTTGAGTTATGTATTATGGATAAAATGGTCCCCTTCATTCCTCTACTTATCTATCCTAACCTTTGTTGAAATCAATTTAGTTTGTGTGAGTCCTTCCAGTTGTGAGATTATTATTGTGTTGAGTCAGTTGTAGCCAAACACATTAAATCTGGTGCATCACCTTTATTTCCATTCATGTTTCCTTCTAACCCTTTTCCCCTACAAGTATTAGCACTAGGTTTAGATAGTTTTCTCTAAGCATTAGGCTTATAATGAGGAACCATCCTTCTCTGGAGGTCTGATCTCAACTTGCAAGGTCCCATGCCTTGATATCATTCCCATTGTGTCATTAGAATGCTTGGACTCTCTCCAAGCTAGGTGCAATTCTATGTGACAACAGTTCTTGGCATGCCCGGTGGGACTCTCTGCTCTGAGTGACAGCTAGACTAAGGATTTTGGTGCTGTTCTTGGTTCATTTGCTACTGTGAAAGCATTCATCAAACACCTAGAGACTCTGTTGATCCAGTTCCTACACAACAATTCAACATTTCAAGCCTAGAGTGCAGACAAGGTCATCTTCTAGAGGTAATTTCCAATTCAGAGAACTTTCTTTCACTGAAAGAAGAATAAGAACAAGAATGTTTAGGTCCCCTATGAGGAAAAATAAAAATAATATTTCATATCATTCAAGATCTCGGTTTACTCCTCCATTGAATTTTCAAGTTAGGTCTCAACGTTCAGTTAGAACCTTACATATACCTATAGTCATTAACCTGAATATATCTAACATGGCTAGAAATATTCCATTTGTTGCTTTTAATGGAGGTAGCCCTCTATACCTAGCTCAATATTATGACATACATACTTCATCCTTAAAGGCTATCCCATTCTTTATTGGTGAAAACTCTACTACTCATGTTGAGCACATTCAAGATGTTGCTAGTGTCTACTATGTCCACAATGTCACTGCTGATAATGTGGTTGTGAGATTACTAGCTTCTACATTCAAAGGGAAGGCCTTACAATGGTATAGGGGTCTTCAAGCCAACTACATACATAACTGGGATGATTTGGGCACTAAATTGTGCCAACACTTTGAAGATAGGAGTGACCACTTGTCACTCATGGAACAATTAGCCACCATCAAGAGAGCTCCACATGAATACATGGTGGATTTCAATTACAGATTTGAGAAGACATGGGACATGATCCCCTTGTCAGTAAAGGCCTCTCCAAACACAACATTTATCTACTACCTAAGGTCTTTAAATCTAGATATTGCTATCATGATTCAGTCCATGGGTGGGATTGTATTACCTGATGCCTATGATACAACCATAAGGGCAAAAAATTGCTTAATTCAAGAAAGAAAGATTTCTCCAAGGCCACCCATGACTATATTTCTAGAGGCTCTTGTTATTTAGCCTATTGTGCCTCCAATTCCTATAGAAACCACCTCCACATCTCCTTTATCTGTGCCCCCAAATTAACTACATGAGGTCAAAAGCCTATTACATAATGTTACTAGTGAGTTGGTGGAAATAAAGAGACAAAATACACAATCAAACATGCCTTATCAGCCTTCCAACCAGACATATCAACCCTTCAATCAGGGTTATCAACATAATAGACCACCATATCAGGGCAATAGGCAAGGGCAGCCTAGTTATGTTAGACCATTAAATGTTGTTAATCCTAATGCAACAAGTACTTCAGGGTCTCTTGTGCTAATTCAGAATAACCTAGCCCAAGATGACAGCTGGTGTTACCCTTACAATTAGCCACATGATCAAAATTTGTGCCAAAATGGACATTTCAGTCATGCTTTGATAGTGCAAGAGCAACCAACAATTGCAAAGCAGCAAGGCAACACCAACCAAGGAATAGATAGAGGTCAAAAAAAATTCACCATAACGCCACTTTGATGAACTGGGCCCTTGATGACTATTGTGGTGTCAACCAAGGTGCTAGCCCTATTGCATTCAATACAAGATCAAAGAAGGGAGCTACCAAAGATACATTGGTGTTTGCAGTTGTTCATGCCCCTATACCTCAAGTGTCTCCAATAGTCATAGCCAAAGAGAAAGTACTTGAGTTCCCTTCAAAAAGAATAGATCAGACAACTGAAAGGGTAGATATCATTTTAACAAGACAACCCCAATCTAGTCAGCAGTCAAAAGGTGACCTAGTTGTCACTAAAACATCCCAAAAGGGCAGTCAAGTACCCTTCAGTATAGTGGATCAGATGAAGAAGACAAATTTGAATGTCAGTATGTGGGATGGTTTATTGATCTGAGCCCAAAGGAATCTTCTCCAAGAAGCCTTAACTGATTTCAGTCAACTTGATGTGGAAGCAACAAAAGAAAAGACAACTACTCCAACCAACCTATGTCAGCCAAAAGAGGAAGTAAGTACAAGAAAAACTAATAAGCCCCTCCATTTTATGTTTCCCTAATCATAGGTGATAGATTGTTGCATAATTGTATGATAGATTCTGGGGTGGGCACCTTTGTCATTCCCAAAAATATTGATGATAGGTTGGGCATAGAATATGAACCTGTGAGCAAGGGTATAGTTCAATTAGATGGCACTATTGTTAAGACAGTAGAAGTTATTAAAGGTTTGGAACTCACTCTAGATGCATGTCCTGGATGCTCTGTCTCACAAGATATATCTGTTATAGATCTCCCTGCATACTTTGGTATTTGTTTATCTAGAGATTTCATTTCTAAAAAAGGTGGGTATTTATCTTCTGATTGGCCCCACAAGTTGTTTAGAACTAGATATGGCACCAAAGTGACCATTAGGGTTGAGCCTATTGCACATGACCATATAGAACCTTACACCCAAACATGAATTGCACAATACATGAGTTGGAGGAGGATGATAGCAGCATACATGAAGCTACCACACATGTGGAGGAGATACCTGATATATTGCTAGATGAGTGGGCTAATTGTTTTTAGTTCGATGCTCCTGATCACATAGAGGAAACATAGATGGGTAGTTATTGTATCCACGAGGAGGATGCTACTATCCCCAATCTTGAGAAAGAAAAATCAGATCCAAGTGGGATATGGCAGATGTACTTTGATGGCTCCAGAAGCAAAAATGGAGCAGGTGTTGGGGTTGTACTCATTTCACCCCAAAAGGAAAATTATTTCTCTTCATTCAGATTGTGGTTTAGTTGTACTAACAATGTAGCTGAATATGAAGCCTTGATTCAGGGCATACAACTGTCTCAAAAAAGAGGAATAAAAATTTTACAAGTATTTGGTGATAGTGAATTGGTTGTTCACCAAATCAGAAAACTAAGTGATTCAAAGAATTACTTATTAAATTCATACAAACACAGGGTCTGGGAGCTGATTGAAGACTTTGATGCCTTCAATATTCAGGCAGTTCCTAGACAAAGAAATAAGGATGTTGATAGATTAGCTACAATTGGTGCCCAATTTGATATTTCTCAGAATGTCAAACAAGTTTCAGATCAACATGTAAAGATCATTGTTAGGCCTGTTGTGCCTGACAATGTGATAAGCTAGCAAGTGTTTGAAAGTGACCAGGAAATTGTGAATTTCTTGCAAGATGAGGCAGAGTTTGCTGCCAAAATCAATCAGTGTTACAAGAACAATATGGTGATCATATAATCTAGCTAAAGACCAACAAATTGCCTAGAGGACTGGTCACCTTGGAAAGTATATTTGGTGTTGATGATCAACCAAAGAAGGAGAAAATGAACATGACAGCCAGAAAGCAAGACTATGAAGAGGTGGAGATTGTAGAAGGCAGGTTTCTAAAACATGGTAAGGTATGTACCCAAGATGAAAGATAAGGTTTCATTGAGATTTGTAATGAATTTAATGATTTGATATCTTGGGATTATAGGGATTTAAAATGCTTTGATCCTGGTGTAATCCAACATACTATTGACCTAGACCCTGATGCCAAGCTTGTTCGCCAAAAGCAAAGGCCTGTCAATCTCAAAATTGAGCCATTAATGAGTGAGAAAAGAGCTATCCAAACTTGTAGAGGCTAAAATCATTTATCCCATCAAACATTCCTCTTGGGTGGCCAACTTAGTTCCAGTTAGGAATAAAAATGGAGAAATCAGATTATGTGTGGACTTTAGAGACTTGAATAAGGCCTCAGTCAAAGATCACTACCCTCTCCCTTCCATGGAGTAGATTCTACAAACAGTAGCAGGTGCTTAAAGGTTTTCACTCCTAGATGGCTACTCAGGCTACAATCAGATTCTTGTAAAAGAATTAGATCGGTACAAAACAACCTTTACCACCAAGTGGGGTACTTTGTCTTATCAAAAGATGCCTTTTGGATTGACAAATGTTGGGGCCACTTTTCAAAGAGCAAAGGATTTGGCCTTCAAAGGCCTGATCAATGATATTATTTTAGTGTATCTTGATGATTTGACTGTGTATTCCAAGCATGTAGCTAACCATTTGGGTCATTTGAGAAAAGTTTTTGAGAGATGCAGAGAATTTGGGATATCATTGAATCCAAAGAAATGTATATTTGTTGTTCCAGAAGGCAAGCTATTAGGGCATGTGGTTTCTAAAGACGGATTGGCCATTAATCCTGAAAGAACAAATTCCATCCTTGCTCTTCCTCTCCCTAATCATAAGAAAGGTCTGTAGAGTTTTCTAGGAAAGATCAACTTTGTGAGGAGGTTCATACCTAATTTTACTTCATTAGCAAAACCCCTTACAACTATACTAAAGAAGAATGCTACCTTCGCATGGTCTAAAGAAGGTAGAGACAATTTTGAAAATGTCAAGCAGACCATTGCACAAGCTCCTACACTAAAAAACCCTAGTTATGAAAAAGATTTTATTCTGTATGCCTTTGGAGGCAAAGAGGGTATATCAGCTATCTTAACACAACAGAATGAAGAGAAGTTGGAATAACCAATCACTTTCTTCAGCCAACTCCTCAAAGAATATGAACTGAATTATGACTATATAGAAAAATAAGTGTTTGTTGTAGTAAAGGCCCTAAAAAAGTTCAGACATATGCTTTCTAACAACAAAATTTAGTTGATGGTGAACCACCTTGGTGTGAAAGAATTTCTTTTGAGCAGGTATATTAATGAGAAAAGGGCTAGGTGGATCACTAAGGTAATGGAATATGACATCAGCATCAACATTACCAGACTGGTTCGTGACAAAGGTCTATGTGAACAAATGGGAGCAGATGTCAAAGATAGGAGTGAAGTTGTATGTGTTCAAGGACAGGCACAACTAGTTGAGCCTCATACTCCAACTGACTGGTATCATGACATGTTCACATTTCTGCAGCCAGGTAGATGTCCTAATGGATTGGATCAAGCCAAAAGAGGGTATTTTAGACTCCAATCTATCCCTTACGTTATTGTTGATGGTGTCTTGTTTAGAAGAGACATCAGTGGAGTTCTTCTTAGATGCATTACACAAGATCAGACTTCTAGAGTCTTAGAAGAATTTCAAAATGTCCCTACTGGTGGCCATTATTCTCCAAGGACAACTGCAATAAAAATCATGAGGATTGGTTATTACTAGCCTAGTTTATTTTGTGATGCATACAAATGGATCATAAAATGCAAAGAATGTGCATTACTTGCTGGGAAGTAGAGATTGGCAGCTCTTCCCCTTCATCCAATCCAAACAAATTAGCCTTTTGCTCAATGGGGTCTAGATTTCATAGGAGTGATTAACCCACCTTCTAGTGCAGACCATAAGTGGATTCTCACAACCACTGATTATTTCACTAAGTGGATAGAGGTAGTTGCATTAAGGGATACCATAGAAGCATCCATTGTGGATTTCCTTGAGGGTATAGCTACAAAATTTGGTGTACCATCCACAATCATTTCTGATAATACCAAGGCCTTTATAGGCACAAAAGTCATTGAATGAGCACTGAATTATGGAGTGTACATGAAGACCTCATCTAATTACTATCCTTAGGGCAATGGTTTGGCTGATTCCACCAACAAAAACCTGATCAAAATCATCAAGAAAACAGTGGAAGATATTCAAAGAACTTGGCACTCCCAATTAAAGACTGCTCTTTGGGCTGAAAGAATCACTCCCAAAAGAGCTATAGGTAATTCCCCTTTCATGCTTGTTTATGGAAGGGAAGTAAGGGTTCCATTATCATTGGAATTGCCTTCTCTTGAGTTGGCACAACAATTGGAACTAATGGAGAATGATGCCATGACAGTCAGACTTGTAGAGCTGTTGGAACTTGAGGAGAAGAGGGATGCTTCTATGAAGACCCTTGAACATCACCAAGGTTAGGTAAAGAGAACCTTTGATAGAAAATCTATTGAAAGAACATTCAGTGAAGGAGATATAGTGCTAAAATGGGATGCAGATAGGGCCAAAGCTGGAAGACATTCAAAGTTTGATGCCATGTGGAGTGGCCCTTATATTATTACCAGTTACAAATAGGCCAATGCATTCTAACTTTCCAGATTGAATGGAGAGGTCCTGCCAATCCCAGTCAATGGGATTCATCTCAAGCCTTATTTTTAGTGTGGTTGTGAGATCTTGTAAATAGGTTAGGTGTCTACTTTCAATAAGTGCCCTTGCACTCTGTTGTATTCTCATTAGGAGAATACATGCTTGCTTGTTGTTCTATTTTGCCTTGGTGGTGTGCCCAGTTGTTCAGCTCCTCTATTCTTGTTGCAGTCTCATTTGACCCCATGCCCCATGGATTGATAAGGCCTTTGGTTTCCATGTGTTTTGATAGGCAAACACCCCTGCAAAGTCACCAAAATGTTATACTATTTTGCCCTCCTAGATAAATAGTCTAAATAATTCTTAATTCTGGTGTTTTCCTTCTCTAATATGCAGGTCAAATTGTTTAAACCCTCCAAACCTCTTAGGGTCTCCCTCATTTTTTCTTAAACCTTAAGGTTTCACGGTCATTTTACCTTTGTTCTAATTCCAAGTTGATCATCTATTCTCGGTGCCTGGTCACTTAAGTTATCACTTGAAGCCTTTTTTTTATCGTCAAGTCACCAACCCCATCTATCAAGGTCACCAGCTTTGAACCCTTTGTTTTCCTTGTTGTCGGGGGATCTTTGAGTTTTAGAACCTAAGTCAGTGGGTTCAAAAGTTTGCAAACCGCCTGACTTCCTGACTAGCCCCTTTCATTGCCTTCATCTTTGTTCTAAAGGAAGCCTTTGTTGTCACGAGGTCAAGAGTTTCCTAAACTTTTGAACTCCTAACTTATGGTTTGAGAGTTCCACAAAGCCCCAACTTGCTGACTACACATGCTCACTGCTCCCCTAGGCCCGCGGTGCCATGTCGCAATATCCCGCTAGCCTGCTGCCCATCTATGATGACATCACATACCTTCCGCGGGGCTGTGGAATGTAGACGATTGTAAAGTAAGTTCAGTGGGGTCCCATGTAAATCAACGGTAGCGCGGCGTCACAGATGAATCTTGTTGATGTTGTAAACCTAGTGCATGACTGCGATATTAAGACGCATGGCAGATTTTTGGGTCGTGAAGGCAAAAGGAAGTGAAGGCTCTCAACAGGATCTGGAATGCTACCATATGCGGACACGTGACAGCTTTTCAGGTCGTGAAGGCAAAATGAAGTGGACACTCCAAAGGACGCCCCAAAACCTCTTTAATGATGACACGTGTCAAGCATATCAAGGGCCCATGGCCATATGATCGATTATTCCATTGGGTGAAGGAGATCGCACTAGGTGTCAGATGAAATAAGGTAGTGTTGAAGATCTTTGACTTCATCAATGGTCGCACACTGTCGCAGATGAATCTTGCCTGCAAGGAAGATTCTCCGCGCGGCTACGAGATGTTAACACGTGGTGGGCTCGCGCTCTATCTTCAGTATCTTTGGTGGGCCCTTATCTGATGGTGTCTATTAAAATAAGAAGACTTGCTCATTCAAATTGCACCATGTATGCCGAATCTTAGGCCTTAGCAATAGTACAAGGTAAGTGTGTGTTGTGGAGCTCGCGGGGCCTTCGATCTTTGAACCGTTCCTTCATCCAATGGTCCCAATTCAAACTCAGGATCTTTTGAACTTCCTGGTGGTACCAAAGCATTCAACCGAGTTGGTGGGTTTTGCAGAGACTCAAGTGGTTAAAAATTTAAAGTGTTGTAAAGGTTGCCCCTCCCTACCAACTCAACATTCAACTTCTACGGCTCAGGCTGATAAGGGTAGATGAAATGGTGAACCCTTCAATGCCAGGGTTCAAATGCAGATACAAGGTTGATTCAGTAGTAAAATATAAAGACTTTCTGCGTCTCGTCATCAATGCGCCTACCATTCATTCACACAAGCAACCTATTTGTAGGCCTGACAGGGTATGGGTCCTGCCCTAATTTGTGGGGGGGGTTTCTAAGCAAAATTTAATTCAGCATGGTTGATGTCACTCTCATTGACTTCTTTTCCCCACCATGGATGCTACAGCAGAGTACATAAATGCTATATATACATGTCTCAAGGATGTATTCAGGGTTGGCTATTCTTCTGTACTACTATAGGATAGAGAATTTCTGTAATCAGACCTCTATAATGCAATTGCAAGAACAACTAGATGTGATGGACTGTGCTCTTATGTTGAGCCTCTCATCTCTCTAGTTCTATTCAACAATGAATGTAATTGATTATTCTATGTCTATCTCTTGCATTATTCTCTCTTCTGTAATAGTTATTTGACCTCTATAATCAATATAAGCTGTTATTTTGCCTCTCTTTTGATTTTAGCACTATGTCTACTCTTTGGATTGGTTTGAGTTATGTATTGTGGATAAAACGGTCCCCTTCATTACTCTACTTATCTATCCTAACCTTTATTGAAATTAATTTAGTCTATGTGAGTCCTTCCAGCTATGAGATTATTGTTGTGTTGATTTAGTTGCAGCCAAACACATTAAATCTGGTGCATCACCTTTATTTCCATTCATGTTTCCTTCTAACCCTTTTCCCTTGCAAGTATTAGCACTAGGTTTAGATAGTTTTCTCTAAACATTAGGATTAGAATGAGGAACCGGCCTTCTCTGGAGGTTTGATCTCAACTTGCAAGGTCCCACACCTTGAGATCATTCCCATTGTGTTATTAGAATGCTTGGACTCTCTCCAAGCTGGATGCAATTCTATGTGACAACAATACCTCATCATTTCCAACTGATCCAATCAATCCTATCATCATAAGCTTTGTCATGTAAAATCCTAAGCATTATACCTGGAATGAAGCATGTTATTCCTATGCAACATAGTCTTTGACAATCACATCCTGAATTCTTCCATTCGTCTTACACTATCTATCCATCACATTTGCTATCACCTATCCTTTTGTTCACTTATCTAATCCCATCTTTCATCCTTTGCATCTAGACTTGGTTGTCTCTTGTCATTGGTGTCTAGCATTTAGGCTATCCAAATTCTTTTCCAATGTCACATCATAAACTTTAAAAATCCAAAAAATTCCAAAAACATCATAAACTTAAAAAATCCACAAAATTCCCAAAAAATTCACTAATCATCATCTCCATCCCAATCCATCAAACACTTCCATCTCTCTCATCTTCCATTTATCACAATCCATCCTATCACCCGAACTTGACTAACTCAAGCAAAAAACAAACTATTCATCCTTTGAAAGTATAACTACTTATCAAACCCAAAATAAAACGACTACTCCTAAATCCATATGTTGTCCCTCATACCACTTGCCACATCTTCTACATCAATCCATCTATCGTAGATCAGACCAACAACCTTTAACAAATATATCTTTCCTACAATAAGGCTTCATCTACCTATCAACCCTGAGCAACCTCTTTGGCAAGAGAATATGTTGGTTGTGTGTTTACTTTGTCAGTCAATCTTTTTCTTTTTGGTTTATCTTTTGTTCCTCTCTAATGCTTATTCACAACTACCTTGATTTATCTATATCTTGGTATGTTGCGATGCAGTATGGATTGGGGCATAGTCATTGCTTTCGTATGTTGTGTTTGTGGGATGTTCTTATCATCTTACTATGGTTAAATATTTATCTTGTGCATGTGTTATAACCTAGCATCTTACATATTAATAGTCTTTTTGCATTTATGTATTAAGATTATTTTATGTTCAAGACTACTGCTCATTCCCATGTGTGTGTTACAACCTAGCATCTTACATATTAATATACTTTTGAATTTATGTATTATATGTTCAAGACTATGGCTCATTCACATGTCCAACAAGATTCTATTATGTCTAGTGGATATAAGTTCAAACCGTTTGTTTGCAGAGTCAACATCCTATGCATTGGATACATTGTCACCTTAGTCTTCTATACCCTGGTGCATAACATCCATATGCTATATCAAAAATAAGGATTGCTCTTTATAAATATTTGTGTAACTATTGCAACATCACCCCATCCATCTCATCCCGCTTCTAGAACTACATATCATCTCATCTCAATTTTAAGGTACCTTGATCCCGTGGATATGGGTATGTAGGCAGTCTGGAATATGAAGGAAGTATCCAGTACTCAGGTACATCAGATATCATTATTTTACCTAAACATCCTCAAAACACTTCATCCCATTCATCTCACCCATACATCCTAATAAAATCTATAGCTTTCATGAAGATCAATCAATCTAACATCAATTCTTCTATTCTTTTTCCTTTTATCTTCCATCTTTCATCTCGCTTTTCATCTTCATCTCTTCTTCATTTCGAGAGCACACCTGTGTTCTTAGAACCCAACTTTCCTCTCGAGGGGGCATCATCATCATCATTTATCTTATCGATATACCTCATCCTTTCCATACCAATCTAGCTAATCAATCTATCCAAATTATCTCATCACATCCTTTGTTATTGATCCTAATCTTGTTTTAAATCAATCAATCAATCATCAATCCATCATCAATGGGATATATTATTCCCACATTCTTGTGTTGATCTAGGGATATATCATTCCCCGCAATGACAACACAATCTTTATCAATCATCATCAATTAATCATTGGTTTACAACTTGATAGGGGCAATGCCTTGTTTGTTTTTGGAATAATAATCATCATCATCATTCATCTTATTCATTAACAACCATTAGCTTTCCTTGTCACCCTCACTTTGAGTGACTAAGGCATCACCATCTCTAATCCAATCATAATCTTCCAACCATGCTCTTTTAAATCAATCTTCTACCAAATCAAGCACTATGTTTTAAATCTTTGAAATGATGTTACTACACAACACCATCTCAAAGAGGGGCAAAATGTAGACACCTAAAAATGACCCTTCGCAGATCGCTTACATCAACATTAATTGAATAATCTAATTATTTAATTAATTTCATCAATTTCTTATAATTCCTTTAATTCCACATTAATTGAATAAATTCTATTTATTTAATTAATTTCATCAAAATCCACTTTATTCCTCTAAATTAAATAATTTTAATTATTTAATTAAATCATTATCCCTTTCAAATTCCTCAAATCCACATTAATTAATAAATTAATTATTTGATTAATTCATCACTTAAATTTCCTCTTATCAACATTTTAATTATTTAATTAATCAATTATTCCTCCAAATTTAATTAAGTTGACTTAATCTTCTAAAAATAAATAAAATCAATATTTTATTTATATCTTATCTTTTCTCGTATCATGCATAATTAATTAAATAAATTTATTTATTTAATTTATTTTTATCCTCCAATTCCTCTAAAAATATCATTTTCTTCTATGTGCACAATCAGTCTTATTTGTAGAACTTAAAACAGCAAATCTAAAGTTGAGTTAATTGGCTTTATTCTTATTATTTTTATCATCAACTCATAAATTAGAAAAAAACATTCTAAATTATGAAATCAAATCCTATCTTTAGCCAGAAAGTAATTAATTGAATAAAAATAGTTTTAAAGCATGATACATGTCATGTGCACATTCATTATGTCTTCTCAACTCATCTTGATCATTGATTTCATTGATTTATCTCAATCGTTGATCAATCTTTCCGTGGAAACTATATATACCCCCTTTACTTCATAAAAAATCCTCTTCGATCATTTATTCTCAAGCATCCCTATAGCGCATTGAGCATTCATCGTATCATTGAGCACATTGTACCTTTGAGCACGCAATTACTATCTACATCCGCTTGTTGTAAACATGGTTTCACAATGTATTGAGCAATCCACATAAATCCAAGAGATCAATACAGTCTAAGTGATAGCTTTCGATTGTTTAATTGCATATTCATTGATTTGGTTATTGTTTAGATGGATCTTTTGATGTTATAGGATTGAGTTGTTATCATTGTTTTGATCTTATTCAATCTCAATTTTACCTATACACACCTACCATTTCATATTTACGCAGATGCTTCCAATGACGCAATTGGGGTAGTTTTAGGCCAAGAAGATGAAAATGGAGGAAAATATGCTATATATTTCATAAGCAAGAAATTGACTCCCACTAAAAGAAACTACACCACTATGGAAAAGGAATTTTTCGCTGTGGTTCATGCAATCAATAAATTCTAACACTACATCATAGGGTACAAAGTAACTATTTTTAGGGACCATTCAACAATTAAGTACCTAATGAATAAACATGTGGTGAATGAAAGAATAATTAGATGGTTACTACTTCTCCAAGAATTCAATGTAACCATCATTGACAAACATGGGAAATTTAACGTAGTAGTAGACTTTTTATTCAAGATACAACAAGAAGATGGAGAATGTGACCCTGTTCAAGATGAATTTTTAGATGAAAACTTATTTCCATCTCCATTAAAACACCATGGTTTGCAAACATAGATAATTATTTAGCCACCTTAGAATTTCCACTAGACTTTACATGCAAGCAAAATAAATGTTTAATCAGAAAGAGTGCTCAATTTAAATGGATAAACAGTTTGTTATTCAAAAGAGAACCTGATCTGGTATTACGATGGTGTTTCAAGTCAGACAAAACATATAGCATATTGAGGGCATGCCATGACGACCCCTCAGGAGGTCATTATTCAACAAAGAGAAGCTCTCAAATAATATTAGGTGTAGGATAGTACTGGCCCTCCATGCACAAAGATGTCAAAAACTATGTCTTCCATTATGATGAATTCGAAAGAGTGGGGAGACCTATTGCATCCAGTGAAATGCTCCTTCAACCGCAAATAAATCTAGAACCATTTGAAAAATGGGGACTAGACTTTATCGGGCCCATAGATCTACCCTCTCAAGGTAAAGAATATATCTTGGTTTGTACTAATTACTTGACTAAGTGGGTAGAAGTTCAAGCGCTCAAAGTTGCTAGAGAAGAATAAGTAGCAGATTTCCTTTATAACAAAATCTTCCTCAAATTCAGAGCCCCCAGATCTATTGTCACAAATCAGGGATCACAATTTATGTCTAAAGTTTTGTTAACCTTCACTGATCACTTCCAGGTGAGTCATAAGAAATCATCTCCTTATCACCCTCAAGCAAATAGTCAAGTGGAAGTAACAAATAGAGAACTTGAAAATATCTTGACTAAAATAGTTTCATTAGGAAGGAAAGACTAGGCTAGAAAACTACATGAGGCAGTTTGGGCCTACAATACTACATAGAAATCGACCACCGATTTTACCCCCTATGAGTTGGTTTTTGGGAAGAAACTCGTTTTGCCTATTTAATTTGAATTACAAACACTAAGAACAACAATGGAAGTAGGTTTAGACCTTGACCACCCACAGATAGAAAGAGTCCTACAACTTAGTGAACTTGATGAACTCTGCCTAGAAGCCATCCACCAAAGTGAACTAGTACAACAATAAAGAAAAGCGTGGCATGAGAGACATATAAAAGAAAGAAAATTTCATAGTGGTGATTGGGCACTACTGTTTGACTCTAAATACAAGGATCAAAAAGGAAAACTCTGGACTCACTAGTCAGGATCTTATGAAATTTTTGAAGTATTCCAAAACGGAGTTGTACAACTCAAACCCATTGATGGAGAAATGCAAACATTCTTAGTAAACGGTCATAGATTACGTCTATATCAAAAACTATAAACAGAGTGGAATTTACAAAGATGACCTAGAAACAAAAGGTGAAATCTAATGTATCCAACCTACCTTGGTAGGAGATATTACAATTGGACTTTTTTATTTTTGCAGGAGTACCCCCCAGGATCTTAATCGTTTCGATTGCATCCCTACAACGATGCTCCAAAACTTTGTTCCTGCTCATTTCAGATGCATCCTTTCAACGATGCTCTAGAACTTTGTTCCTATTTGTTTCGGTCACTTCCCTATAACGATGCTCCAGAACTTTGTTCCTACTCATTTCAAATGCATCCTTTCAATGGTGCTGTAGAAATTTGTTCCTATTTGTTTCGGTCACATCCCTACAACGATGCTTCAAAACTTTGATCTTGCTCGTTTTAGATGCATCCTTTTAATGATGCTCTGAGACTTTGTTCCTATTTGTTTTGGTCGCATCCCTACAATGATGCTCTGAAACTTTGTTCCTGCTCATTTCAGACACATCCTTTCAACAGTGCTCCAGAACTTTGTTCCTGTTTGTTTTAGTTGCATCCTTACAATGATGCTCTGAAACTTTGCTTTTACTTGTTTCAAACGCATCCTTTCAACGGTGCTCTGAAACTTTGTTCATGTTCATTTTAGTCGCATCCCTACAATGATGCTTTGGAACTTTGTTCTTGTTTGTTTCAGTCGCATCTCTACAACGATGCTCCAGAACTTTGTTCTTGTTCATTTCGGTCACATCCCTACAACGATGCTTTGAAACTTTGTTCCTGTTTGTTTCACTTCAATGCTCTGGAACTTTGTTCCTCCGCATTTTAGACGCATCCCTACAATGATGCTCTGGAAATTTGTTCCTCCTCATTTCGGATGCGTCCCTATAATGATGCTCTTGAACTTTTTAGCCATTCACTTCTAAGGATATCCTTTCACCAATATTCTAGAATTCATAACTCACACTTGCTCATAGCATTCCCTTCCATCTAACACCTTCGTACCCTAGGGTTCATTAAATAAACTCCTTAAGACAATCACTCACTATCATAATAAGCAATTATTATTATGATTGTTACCAATTTTTCACCTACAGCTCAAATTGGCAGAGTTGAAACAGTTCATTACATTTGAGGTGAAGAATTTTCTAACACATTCCTACTATGCTTAACCATGTCATATTTTAAGTGTTTGAGAAAAGATTGAATTCAGTTTGTTGTTCAGAGTAAGGAAACATAAAGGAAAGTACATATTGAACACAAGGCATTTCTTTCATTTATTTCAGTAATGTTTCATTCATGTTGCAAATGAAGTATACACAGAATTGCACAAGTGTTGCATTTGTATTCATTTAAAAGAAAAGAGTAATCAGTGGTCCCACACAAGCCGTGGGAGCACCTTAACCAATGCAACTTAATTTATACTATGCATCTGAAGACAAAATAAATTAAAAGAAGCATAAGGGAAGATGCATATCCATCATTGCCTAAGATAGCTTTGGTTGGATCTTCTTTGTCTTGCTCCTCCTCTCTTGATCACCAAGTGAACCTACATCATGGTAAATAATTGGTTAGAGCTCCGGATATGAGTCTCCTTATATGCCCTACCAACAAAAAAATAGCACGTGTCATGAAGCATTGGATCAATAAGAAGGAGAGCTAGAAAGATCAAATCATCACATGAGTATTGTATTCATTGTTCTATCTAACTTGTTTGTGCATTGTGCAGGTACAAGTAAATTCATCATTGTGCATGATATTTTAGCATGTGGTGAAAAAATGGGGTCCCACAAGGGTTGAGCCTAGCATGCTACTCCCTAAACCTCAAAAGGGACATGATTAAGCTTTCCAAATAAAGCATATTTTGTTTGAAGATCAAAGGTGCAATCATTGATAAAGGAGCTGTGACTGTCCCCAAGGCATGCATACTCAAGTCCAAGTGATGGACAAGTGTTAAAATGGTGGACAAGGTCCTAGTATAGTCATTAATGATTGTACTAAAGAAGAATATAAGATAAGATAGTCATCAATGACTGTACTAGCCTAGGACAGCTTCTAAGTGCAAAGTGTTGTCATAATTGTACTAAGACAGCTAAAACAATGAGCTCATTCAATCACATGAATATCATTCATATACAGTCATAGAGTGGAAGCATGACAACCAAGAAGCATCATGGAACAACAGTTAGATAGCAGTAGAACAAGTATTTACCACTTTTTGTTGAGTGAGTGTAAAGTTGCTATTAAAAGTAAACCATGATAGGGGCTTTCGAAAGCCAAAGCTACAGTGACTTCAAACAATGGGAGTCATAGTTATTTTTCAACAAAGTCTCCTGATAAAGGTAAGACTTACCATACTCCAACAACCATAGGCCCATCCTGGGAAAATAAAATAAGTCAAATATTTACCACTTTTTTGTTGTGAACAAGATATGCGGCAATTGCTAGTCAAGTGTTTGATCATTGAATTGATAATATGCAAGAAAAGTACCTTTCAAGTGACCCAAATGCATAGTACGTAATGTTGATTACCAACAATCATATAAAGCAACAGTATAATTATGCTATGAAGGTTCCAAGCCAAAGAACAAGAGACAGTCATAAAGGAATGCAATCAAGAGCAAGTACTAGGAGCAGCAGACTCTTAAGAGTAAAAGAGCAACATACATGCATGAGGAGGACAACAGCTCATATAAGGAGTTTGGTATATGTTCAGGGGTTTTTGAAGCTTTTCTGAGCCAATGATGGTTTGACTATCATAATGGACAGTGACAGCAAAACTGGAATTTGAATCATTTCAAGTCATTAGGTAGGGAGCTGAAGTGGCAATCATGTCACAAATGTATGTTGACAACATAAAAATCAAGGTATGTACATAAGAGATGAAAGAGCAATCAGGGCTAGACAGTCCACTAGTCAAAGAATGGTATGATTGTTTTCAGTAACAAGGCAGAGATATCATTGTCCTAATACTATTTACAAGGAGACAGTTAGAGCAAAGTGAAAAGACAGTGAGCAGTTACAATATATAGTGCCCTCATGAACAACACTTAAGAAGACAACCTTTGCTAAGGTATATATGAGTCAAGATGGAGCAGCAAAGAAAGGAAAGGATCACAGTGTTTCTTTTAGCTAAATGTCACTAAAGCAAATGAATAACACTATGTGAAGGGACCTGAAGATGTGTAGTGTATGTAAACCCTAGTAGGGTTTGTAGTAAATAAAGAAAAATCCCTTTCATCACTCTTTCAACGATGACTGAGCAAATATGATGCAAGAAAAAAGTGAACAAGATGATAAGAGTGGTGAAGTCCTCATTTGTAATAGAGATAGCATGTATAGAGAGTGAGAAAAGCAAAAATGGAGTATATTGTTCACCAAACCCTACTAGGGTTTACATACAGAAAGTAAAGCTTTTTTACCCTTTTTCAAACAGATACATACTTATTCCTGTTACAGTCATGCCATGAGTGAAAGATCAAAGCATTTAAGGAAATATAAGCTACAGTTTCTCTTTTCAAAGAGTTTTTCACAAAACCCTCATAGTCATTGTGCCATGAAGGCCGAACAAGAGGAAGAAGAGTATATGAGCAAGATACAATAAAGTACACGAATACCAATATGAACAACTATCATTTTTCCCTTATTCCTTATGCCAAAATAGAGCAAAAATGGAGCACACACAGAAACAAAAAGAGGAGTTTTTCTTTCATCATGTTACTATAAAAAAAACTAGAATGGATGCAGCTAATGGAACAACAAACAAAGAAGTTTCAACACCATTTTTTTTAGGAAAATAAAGATATACAGAAGAGAGATTTACCCGAGCCATGATGAGGATGAAAATAGCTCAGAAGCAACAGTATAAACCTCAGGAATGCCTCCAAAAATAGCTTCAAACCCTAGTGCATGTCAGCGGACACAGCAACCATGAAGAGAAAGCAAAAGTGCAAAATAAGGATTTTAGGGTTCAAACTTTCTTTTTGGTCGAATGCCGATTGTGGGCATGATGGTTTTTTTACTTCTTTTTTGTGTGATCATCACTATCCAAAAGTGCTCGAGGTCAACATTCATAAGTGTTAGAACCTAATGATGCAAAAGGGGCCCGTGAGGCTAATAATTATTATTTTGTTTTCCTTAAGGTTTAAGGTGAGTAAAGTCAAAAGCTGAATGATATAAGGCTATCATTATTTGCCTTGTTTTTCTTAAGGATGGAAATTTTAAAGTAAGGAGACAATGGTATAGAAATATCCTTATGACATTGAGATGCAATAATATGGATATGGTATGGGAGTGATAAGGGTGAGGTGATCATGGATATGTCAAAGGGGAGTTATAAGGAGTCATTATTTTTAAACCTTTTGAAAATAATTACCTTCATCTTGCATGACTTAGAAACTGATAAAACAAATGTAGACAAATAATAAAGTAATGCAATTATAAATTACATTATCATTTGTCACAAAGTTGTAAAAAGGTCAGAGATAGCAAATTTATAACAAATAGTAATGTAAGTCATTTTGATTACTTTATTATTTGTTCACATTATTTCCTCATCCCAAAATCATGCAAAATTGGGAGATGGAGTTAACCGAGTTATTTTGGGAGCTTTTGCATGATTTTTGGTCAAACTAGGAGGGGTTTGGAGTTCCACTTGGTCAAACTGATTGAGAGGGGCAGTTTGGAGCTATTTTAGCTCAAATTGGATCAGTTATAGCCCTTCTTTTTAGGGACTTTCTTTTCTACTCGTGAGAGAGTTTTGTGGAGATATTTTTGATGCTGAGTTGAACCGCAGTGCTTTTTCCATGCACTCGAGGGTTCATTTTTTATATAAAAAAAAACTTAGGTTTTTCTTAGTTCTTGCATTCTATTCTCTCTTACACATTTCAGAGAGGCAGAGTTTGTTTGTAACTCATTTTTTAGATCTATACAGTACATCAAGTTATAGGTTCATATTTTTGTCTTATGCAGTGATTTTTCCTTCTATTTTCCATTTATAATACATCAAATTTGCCTTTTCAGAAATATGCAAACACTTTCATGAATGATTTGATGAAATTATTGTGTTTTAATCATTAAAGCCTTTAAGTTTGTCTCATTCATTATTGTGCATCCATCACAAGTCTCAAGTTGTGCTTGTTTTCATTTTGGTCTTAAAACTGTGAAAATTTATTTTCCTCTTGAAAGAACAAGTTGTTTGGCCTACTTTAGAAACACTTTTGTGATTAAATCATCATTTTTGAACTGTGTAAATAGTTTTTTGGAGATAGTTTTGAATCATTCTGCTAGTTTTACCATCATATAGGTGCACCACCACAAATTTATTTTTAGTTTATCATTCCAGTGCAGTTCTTTCAATCCTTTTTCCTGCTAAGTCAATTTTTCATTAGAAAATCATAAGGGAACTAGCACATAATCTAGAGGTCTACCTTCACCATAGGGCACCCACAACCTGAAGGTATTCCCATGTTACACAAGATTTCTGAGCCTCACAATTTTACATCACGGGTACAATCCTAGGTGATAACAATTTTTGGCACGCCCGGTGGGACTGATTGGACTATTTTAGTCCAAAAGTATGTTTATATATCACTGATATTTGGTGTGTGTGTCAGTGATCTTAGCCTTTGGAGGCAGGAAATCAACACATCTGGTGACTTTGAATGGCATTTCTACTAGTTTCAGTATGATCAGGTGTTATTTTATTTCAAGTAATTCTGGTTTTAGTTTATTTTCTATCTTTTGAATGAGTAGGCATGTCTACCTTTCATGGGAACATGTCATATCATCCATCATATCATTAAAATGCTACTAATCCACCATCTTATCAGCCATATCAAATTAACCATGCTGCTGATTTTAGCCCAAATTCTATGGTTTTTCAAGGAAACCAGCATGCTCAATATGCTTACCTCCCACCCACCCTTTCTCAACCTTCATATCAGCATTCATATGTCTAAAATTAGCCTCAAGCAATATCTCTGATGTCAAATCAATTCAAACACTCTCCTGATCACCTCCAAGTTTTGGAGTTTAAGGATATAAAGAATAGCATGAATGATATGAAGGACACATTATTAGACTTCACGAAGCAGATAGAAGAGATCAAGAGATAGCAAGAGTATGAGCAACAATAGGAAGAGATGGCGCATCAGGCCTATCTCTATGAGCAAGAGTTGGAGGCACAAAGGATACAATTTGAAGAAATGCTTGAGAGGGAGTTAGCTACAAAAGAGGAACATATCAAGCTTTTGGTTACTCAATTACAAAGGTATGAGGTCCAAATAGTTCCATTCATTCTAGATCAACCTATTCAAGAGGAGGTTAGTAATCATAAGTTTCCAAGTTTCAAGCAAAGTGAGTCTCCTAACCCTTTTAAGGTCAAGATTCCTAGTTTTAGAGATCCTTTACCATTGCATGAGCCTAAGTTGGCACAATCTGAAATTGTTATGATTCAAAACCAGCCACTTGAGGAGCCCTTTTTCCTCCAAAAACCTCAAGAAACTCCCCAAAGTCTCCAAATTCTAAGTTTTAGAAGTTCTGATTTTGCTCAGGAGCCTTTTTGCATTAAAAACTAGTCCATTAATCCTCAGTATCAGTCATATCAAGTACCTGAACCAAGTCATCAAATTTTTGAACAACCATGGTAGCCTTCTTAGACTAAGTATCCTGATTATAAAATGCCAAATCTTATTAAGGCTACCCCTCCCATACCAATCCAAAATCAGGAAGAGGAAAAGGTAGTAAAATTTGAACCAATCAAGATTCCAAGTTGGTGTGGTGAACAGGAGTGAAAGGTTGTAGAACCCAAGCCAATTAAAATTCCAAGTTTCAGTCCAGCAGATGAAGGTTCTTGTGATCCTTTTTGTGCCACCAAATCAGAGAAATTAGATGTGGAGCAAGAGGTTGCTATTGTTTTTACTGTGTCCCCAGCTGAAAATGAGCATAATGCATGTGTAGAGGGGTTTGACTCACATTTGACATTGAATCCTTTGCACTTTGATTCATTTGAGAAGTTTTCTAATGCTATTTACAAGATGAATGAAAGTAGGATGCAAAGATTGGAAGGTGAAAGTCTTCAATTGCAAAGACAAATTGCCCAGGTTCTGATGGAGAATAAACCAGATAAAGAAGAGGATTCGATTTCTTTGTTTGATCAACTGCCTTCTTTTGTTGGTGATGATGAAGACAACATACAAGTACCCAAGTTACCAGCTGATTTGGGACAGCCATAATATATTGCAGAACATGATGTACTGCTGGTTCATAAAGGCAAGGAGGAGATTGAGGCCTCAATTCAGCTAGAAGAGCAGTCAAGTGAACTAATAGAAGATATTCAGTCTTTTCAGATAACTCTACATCTGCTTGTCAAGATCCTAATTGTTCAGCTTGTAGAGAGCTTGCCACTCTGCTGAATTCTTGTAGTGATCAAAAGCCCAAGCTAGTAAATGATGAGGACAACAAGGTAAAGCAGGTTTTTGAGCTTTTGCCTTTTGCATTTGAACAATATAAGGCTAATCAGTTTGAGAAAAACAAGGAAAGTATGTAGATAGAGATTTTGGAATATGAGTAATGCTTGATTGAACTAGCATCAATGCCCAGTTTCGAGTAGTAGGATGAAGGGAATCAGTTAGGCAAACTACAGATTCAAGAAGAATCAAGTAAGGACAGTCATGTTTTGGAAGGTCAAGAGGTTTATTCACAAGAAAAGGTTGTTCAAATAGAGAGAGAAAAGCAACAAATCATAGATTTTGAAGGTATGAGCTTTAAGAGCCATCATGAGGATAAGTTAGAGCATATATTGCATGATAAAATTGTTCATCAAGAGGATTTATTCTCAACTATCATTGAAAATTTTTGCTCTAACATTGTTGATAACTTAGCACTTTCAAGACAAAGGTTTGTGGTCAACAAAATCAAGTGATCAAAGAGGTTGTGGTTGAAAAAATAATTCTCAAAGGAGAAGCCAGAAAAAAGAATTATCAGTTTATCATCTCAAAAGGATGCCCAATCAGGCATTTTTCCAGGATTGAGATTCCAAGCATACTTGATTAGGTTTCAGTAAAAGGATAGCAGATCCAACTTATCCATTCAATCCAAGCCAACAACATGGTTAGTCTACATTCTTTATGAAGCATTGCAGTAATTTATTGAGTATCTTCTTCTGCTTCATCTAGTTTCAGCTGTTCATAAGCATGTAAATCAGTGTTCTTTGTTGAGAAAGGGTAGATACTTTAACCAAACAGTAAATGGATTCGTTTGAGGCTTTTACAATTGTTTGGTTAGGGTAGGGTAGTTTTCAAGTTAATAAGTTCTCAATACACTTTCATTTCAGTCTTGTTTTTGTTTTTCAAGAAGTGCACATGCACATTTTGCTGACCAAGTCCTAAACAAGGTCAGATTACTTTGATTTCAATATTGTTTTGCTGTTGTATTTTTCTATCATCTGAGTTGCAGAAATTTTCAAAGTTTAAGGGCAAGAGTTGACTCTTGTGCCCAATGGATTCCTAAGGCTACTGGTCTATATGCTTAGCAGGCAAGCATTCAGCAAAAATCACCAAAAATGTTACCAATTTTTCACCTACAGCTCAAATTGGCAAAGTTGAAACAGTTCATTACATTTGAGGTGAAGAATTTTCTAACACATTACTTCTTTGCTTAACCATGGCATATTTTAAGTGTTTGAGAAAAGATTGAATTCAGTTTGTTGTTCAAAGTAAGGAAAGTACATATTGAACACAAGGCATTGCTTTCATTCATTTCAGTAATGTTTCATTCATTTCACAATGTTTCATTCATGTTGCAAATGAAGTTTACACAGAATTGCACAAGTGTTGCATTTGTATTCATTGAAAAGAAAAGAGTAATCAATGGTCCCACACAAGCCGTGGGAGTAGCTTAACCAATGCAACATAATATATGTTATGCATCTGAAGACAAAAGAAATGAAAAGAACCATAAGGGAAGATGCATATCCATCATTACCTGAGATAGCTTTGGTTTGATCTTCCTTGTCTTGCTCCTCCTCTCCTAATCACCAAGTGAACCTGCATCATGGTAAACAATTGGTTAGAGCTCCAGATATGAGTCTCCTTATATGCCCTACCAACAGAAAAATAGCACATGTCATGAGGCATTGGATCAATGAGAAGGAGAGCTAGAAAGATCAAATCATCACATGAGTATTGTATTCATTATTTTATCTAACTTGTTTGTGCAATGTGCAGGTACAGGTACATTCATCATTTTGCCTAATATTTCAGCATGTGGTGAAAAATGGGCTCCCACAAGGGTTGAGCCTAGCATGTTGCTCCCTAAACCTCAAGAGGGACATGATTAAGCTTTCCAAATAAAGCATATTTTGTTTGAAGATCAAAGGTGCAATCATTGATAAAGGAGGTGTGATTGTCCCCAAGACATGCATACTCAAGTCCAAGTGATGGACAGGTGTTAAAATGGTGAACAGGGTCCTAGTACAATCATTAATGACTGTACTAAAGAAGAATATAAGATAGGAGAGTCATCAATGACTGTACTAGCCTAAGACAACTTCTAAGTGCAAAGTGTTGTCATAACTGTACTAAGATAGCTAAAACAATGAGCTCATTCGGTCACATGAATATCAGTCATAGAGTGGAAGCATGACAGCTAAGAAGCATCATGGAGCAGCAGTTGGACAATAGTAGAACAGGTATTTACCACTTTTTGTTGTGAGTGAGGTGTAAAGTTGCTATTAAAAGTAAACCATGACAGGGGGCTTTCAAAAGCCAAAGCTATAGTGACTTCAAACAATGGGAGTCACAGTTGTTTTTCAACAAAGTCTCCTGACAGAGGTAAGACTTACCATACTCCAATAGCCATAGGCCTAGCCTGGGTAAATAAAATAATTCAAATATTTACCACTTTTTGTTGTGAACAAGATATGCAGCAATTGCTAGTCAAGTGTCTAATCATTGAAGTGATAATATGCAAGAAAAGTACCTTTCAAGTGACCCAAATGCATAGTACATAATGTTGATTACCAACAGTCATATAAAGCAATAGTATAATTATGCTATGAAGGTTCCAAGCCAAAGAACAAGAGACAGTCATAACAAAGAACAAGAGATAGTCATAAAGGAATGCAATCAAGAGCAAGTACTAGGAGCAACAGACTCTTAAGAGTAAAAGAGCAGCATACATGCATGAGGAGGAAAGCGGCTCATATAAGGAGTTTGGTATATGTTCAAGGGTTTTTAAAGCTTTTCTGAGCCAATGATGGTTTGACTATCATAATGGACAGTGACAACAAAACTGGAATTTGAATCACTTCAAGCCATTAGGTAGGGAGCTGAAGTGACAGTCATGTCACAAATGTATGTTGACAACATAACAATCAAGGTATATACATAAGAGATGAAAGAGCAATCAGGGCTAGACAGTCCACCAGTCAAAGAATGGCATGATTGTTTTCAGCAACAAGGCATAGATATCATTGTCCTAATACTGTTTGCAAGGAGACAGTCAGAGCAAAGTGAAAAGACAGTGAGCAATTAGAATATACAGTGCCCTCATGAACAACACTTAAGAAGACAACCTTTGCTAAGGTATATATGAGTCAAGATGGAGCAGCAGAGAAAGGAAAAGATCACAGTCTTTCTTTTAGCTAACTGTCACTAAAACAAATGAACAACACTGTGTGAAGGGACCTGAAGAAGTGCAGTGTATGTAAACCCTAGTAGGGTTTGTTGTAAATAAAGAAAAACCCCTTTCATCACTCTTTCAACGAAGACTGAGCAAATATGATGCAAGAAAAAAGTGAACAAGATGATAAGAGCAGTGAAGTCCTCTTTTGTAACAGAGATAGTAAGTATAGAGAGTGAGAAAAGCAAAAAAAGGAGTATATTGTTCACCAAACCCTACTAGGGTTTACATACAGAAAGTAAAGCTTTTTTTTACCTTTTTTCAAATAGATACATACTTATTCCTGTTACAGTCATGCCATGAGTGAAAGATCAAAGCATTTAAGGAAATATAAGCTACATTTTCTCTTTCCAAAGAGTTTTTCACAAAACCCTCATAGTCATTGTGCCATGAAGGCCGAACAAGAGGAAGAAGAGTATATGAAGCAAGATACAATAAACTACAAGAATACCAATATGAACAACTGTCATTTTTCCCTTATTCCTTATGCCAAAATAGAGAAAAAATGGAGTAGACACAGAAACAAAAAGAGGAGTTTTTCTTTCATCATATTACTATACAAAAAACCAAAATGGATGCAGCTAATGGAACAACAAACAAAGAAGTTTCAACACCATTTTTTTTTCAGGAAAATAAAGATATACATAAGAGAGATTTACCCAAGCCATGGTGAGGATGAAAATAGCTCAGAAGCAACAGTATAAACCTCAAGAATGCCTCCAAAAATAGCTTCAAACCCTAGTACATGTCAGCGGGCAAAGCAACCATAAAGAGAAAGCAAAAGTGCAAAATAAGGATTTTAGGGTTCAAACTTTCTTTTTGGTCGAATGCTGGTTGTGGGCATGATGGTTTTTTTTACTTCTTTTTTGTGTGATCATCACTATCCAAAAGTGCTCGAGATCAACATTCATAAGTGTTAGAACCTAATGATGCAACAGGGGCCCGTGAGGCTAATAATTATTATTTTGTTTTCCTTAAGGTTCAAGTGAGTAAATTCAAAAGCCTAATGATATAAGGCTATCATTATTTGCCTTGTTTTTCTTAAGGATGGAAATTTTAAAGTAAGGAGACAATGATATAGAAATGTCCTTATGACATGGAGATGCAATAATAGGGATATGGCATGGGAGTCATAAGGGTGAGGTGATCATGGATATGTCAAAGGGGAGTTATAAGGAGTCATTCTTTTTAAACCTTTTGAAAATAATTACCTTAATCTTGCATGACTTAGAAACTGATAAAATAAATGTAAACAAATAATAAAGTAATGCAATTATAAATTACTTTATTATTTGTCACAAAGTCGTAAAAAGGTCAGAGATAGATAAATTTATAACAAATAGTAAAGTAAGTCATTTTGATTACTTTATTATTTGTTCACATTGTTTCCTCATCCCAAAATCATGCAAAATCAGCAGATGGAGTTAACTGAGTTATTTTAGGAGCTTTTGCATGATTTTTGGTCAAAGTAGGAGGGGTTTGGAGTTTCACTTGGTCAAACTGATAGAGAGGGGTAGTTTGGAGCTATTTTAACTCAAATTGGATCAGTTATAGCCCTTCTTTTTAGGGACTTTCTTTTATGCTCATGAGAGAGTTTTGTGGAGATATTTTTGATGCTGAGTTGAACTGCAGTGCTTTTTCCATGCACTTGAGGGTTCATTTTTTATATAAAAAAAAAACTTAGGTTTTTCTCAGTTCTTGTATTCTCTTCTCTCCTACACATTTCAAAGAGACAGAGTTTTTTTGTAACTCATTTTTCAGATCTATACAGTACAGTAGGTTACAGGTTCATATTTTTGTCTTATGGAGTGCTTTTTCCTTCTATTTTCCATTTATAATACATCAAATTTGCCTTTTCAGAAATATGCAAACACTTTCATGAATGATTTGATGAAATTATTGTGTTTTAATCATTAAATCTTTTAAGTTTGTCTCATTCATTATTGTGCATCCATCACAGGTCTCAAGTTGTGCTTGTTTTCATTTTGGTCCTAAAACTATGAAAATTTATTTTCCTCTTGAAAGAACAAGTTGTTTGGCCTCCTTTAGAAACACTTTTGTGATTAAGTCATCATTTTTGAACTGTGTAAACAGTTTCTTGGACATAGTTGTGAATCATTCTACCAGTTTTACCATCATATAGGTGCACCACAACAAATTCATTTTCAGTTTATCATTCCAGTGCAGTTCTTTCTATCCTTTTTCCTGCTAAGTCAGTTTTTCATTAGAAAATCATAAGGGAACCAACCCATAATCTGGAGGTCTACCTTCACCATAGGGCACCCACAACCTGAAGGTATTCCCATGTTACACAGGATTGCTAAGCCTCACAACTTTGCATCACGAGCGCAATCCTAGTTGATAACAATGATCGTTTGAAAAGAAGGCAACAATGCCATCCTTTCCAAAAATCATAATAATCCCATCTGTCTATGTCACCACCTCCATCAACAAATTTTCCCATACCATCATTAAACCAAACCATCCATAACTCCACATTAATAATTCATAAAAAATGTAAATGTTGTACATTTTCCAGCAAAGTGGGATGAATTGACACCAACTTACGAACATAAGGTACGCATATCTCATTCTTAATTAGGCAATAATTGTTATTAAGATATAAGAAATTGGCATATTGTTCCTCTTTTCCCAAAAATGGAATTCCATGGTGACTTCACTTCAAGTGGAGGAAATGGTGGTTCCATAACTCCACATACATAAGAAATAATGATGAGACGAGGGTACAAATTGGCACATTGATGGTGTGTGAAGATACGTCATATTACTTAACCTTCATTAAACCCACTTCATTGTTTATCACGCACAATAGTTGCAACTGACTGTAATCTAAGTATTTTATTGTCTCAGCAAGCAATACGAGTTCAATGAACAATTCCATTTGTGACAAGCATGGGAATGAAAAGAAAATCAAAACCGGCCTCAATAGAAAAGTTGTTGGCAATTTAGAACATCACAGAGATTTTTCAGGCACAGGGTGGTTGGAATTCCTAAAAAAGTTTGAAGGGTATCACTTGGAACTAGTCAAAGAATTCGTGGAAAACTTCACAGAGGGTCACTCAGTGGTGCAGGGAAAGAAATTTAAGGTAAGTGCCCAAACCCTCTCTAAAATTTCTGGCATTGCAAATGAGGGAATAAATTTAGCTGAAGAGACAAATATCTCTTATCAAAAGATGATTGAGCTTTTCATACAGGAGGGGGAACCCCAACCATTGTTAGTAACAGGGCCTAGAGGTCAAAATAAAGGAATTCAAAGAAATCAATATCTAAACCATGGAAAACTGTAGTCACCTGCATAATCAAATATTTCACTTGTTTTGGCCAATGTGCTACAATTGTAGGACCACCCTTTTGTTTGTTGACTCACCCGTGTCACGACGCAGTAAGCCCTGAACTTAAGATCTCATCATTCCTAAATTTTTGTTCAACTCCTTAGTTAATATGGTTGAAAGGTACAAAATTGGGTTTGGCCCTCTGAAGCATCACGGCCTAATCACCACGCTCTACAAGCATCAAATTTTGAAGAAAAGAAAGATAAATAGGAAATAGCAAAAATTCCTTCAAAAATTTTAAACCCCAACACCCATTAAGCAATTTGAAATAGGGGAATCATTAGGGATAGCTACATAAATCCCTAAAGAACCTTCTTCGGAACCTCAACAATCCCAAGGACTTTCAGAGGAAGCGGCGTTGGAAATTTCCCCAAACCCTATGGAAACTACCAATTCTCCTATGGCACCTAAAGTCCTAGAGCCTCTAGAAAAGACTCTGGAAAATAAAGAAAAGGTGGAACTTATCAACTCTGAGGGAGAACAACAGACCAGTCCACCTAGGGTGAGAAAGCAACGCTCTAAGAAGAAACTACAAAAGCCCCCTCCTTTAAGGAGAAGTAAACATCTTTCTACAGCTATGCATTTTTCCACTCCATTTGAACACATACCTTTCTCAAAAAGGAAAAGGAAAGTCAAGCAATCAGGTGCTAGTACAACCCCAAAGAAAAATGATAGAGGAAACTGTGGAAGCACCTAGCCCACTTAGACAAGAAAGAGAAGAGGTAGGGGAACAAGGTAAAACTGATACATCAGCAGCAGAGGTAACAACTCCTACGGAAATAGAGCAAAAAAGTCCAACTGGAGAAGTGAATGAAGAAGCACAGGACAATCAAAGCATAGAAATTCTTGAACCATCACTTTCACAAAGATTAGATACAGACACTGTAGAATATAATCAGCTAAAAGAGGAGTTAGATAAATTAGAGGAAATTGTACAGTTGCTGAGTAAATTATAGCAAAGTGATGAACTAATTATAGTGCAAAAACAAAATATTGGCTAGAATGAGAAGGTTATACAACAAATGAGTATCTCCTGGGAACAGAAGGTGAAGGACTTAGAAACCGAATTGCAGCAAAAAGATACTCATTGCAAACTTGCAGCTCCAACTTGAAGAAACAATAAAATAAAAGGAAGCATAATTCATGAGTTTGCAACTGAAGAACATTGAAAACTTGCAAGCCCAACTTAAATAGTTTGAAGAGAAGGACCAGGGGAATCTAGCATTGCAAAAGGCCTTATTTGATCAGGATAGGAAAATTAAAAGGTTAACTGATAACTTAACAGATTTTCTTCAAGCCTTCCAAGAAAACCAAGAAAAGCATAAACAAGAATTGAATACTGCCATAAGTCAAACAGTGGAATTGGAAGAGGAATTGCAAGAGTTAAAAGTTAAGCCAACTATGGAAGATAAAGAAATCCAAACTGAACCCACGAAGATGGAATGGTTCCAAATTCATATCCCTCCTTTATTGAGAAAATGGATAGAGAGATGTTACTTCTTGAGGCAAGTTGGGATAGAAAATTCTAGATTAAAGAAAGAATTGGTGTTGTTACAAGAATCTTTTGACAGATTTATGAGGCAAAAATAGAGGCCTACAAGATTGGAGAATTACTGTTATCTTGTAGGAAACCTTCAAAACTATACTCTATGTTTCTAAATGAGCAAGTGCTGAGGTGGAAACTCTTGAGAATCTCTTGCAACCTTCCTCATGACCCTGATGACAACCAATTTTTAGAAACCTTCAAGACTTTACCCCCTACCCAACAGAATCTACTTTGTGAATTTTTCCTCCATAATTTACTGCTAGAAAAGCATACTGAGTTTTTCATCAATCTATTTGTGGGAGAAGTACAATTAATCTGTAGAACCATATCAACTAGCAGGAAAGAACCAAAGAATACCTACAAGCAAAAAAGATTGTGTGCCTTCTTATGAGACATCAACATCATAAGTCGTATGCATTCAAAACCCAATTCAAAAGGATAAAGAAATATGATGCTATGAATGAGAAATACAATGAGAGCCTTAGAATCTATTTTGAAGATTTCAAGATAAATGGACCTAAACTAATAGACAGAGCATGGGAAGCATGTGAGGATAAGTACACTCCTTTGCCTATGTATTTGAAGATAAGGGAAATGATTTCTCCCACCAATTTGAAATGGTCATACAAAAGGGAAGAGTCGATAGTAGAAATATGTAGCAATTGAAAACCAAGTGGGTAGGTATGAAGTATAGGCCTCCTTTACTTCTCTAGCCTCCACCTCCAGTCCTAGTAACCATAGAACAGTCTCTTGGGGAAATAAAACCTAGAGAATGAAATTGAAATTGCATAAGGGTTTCATCAAGTACCCTGAACACTAGGATCTTGAATCAGATGCAGTATATGACACCAATGCATTATTTGAGGAACTCAATAGAAAATAGAAATAGAAAGGCAGATGAATCAAAGGGGACAGTCACAGCAAAGAGCAAGAGAACCTGCTCATCCTTAGGTGGGGGAGGAAGTGATGAGGTAAATACAACCTCATCCCAACATTGACTCAATTACCCCCTTTTGTGCTGATAAGCTAATTCAAAATTATGCCAATTTATTAATCTTATGATAAATATTGTCTATATTTGAAAGAATAGTGTATAAATCATTGTTCCTAAATTGATTGATTTTGACCACTAATGCTGACAAGGTTTTATTAAAAGATCTATTATGCCATAAACAAGTTTTGAATATGATGGAGTGGAGGAAGTGGATATTAATGAAGCTTGAATTCAACAGCACTAGAGGTTTATGAGCGTTAGAAATTAAGGAAACTGATAACTAAAGACTTTAGTCATCTACTACTCTTTCGTCCATATGGCATTTTCATTTATTTTCTATTATTCAAAAGACATTTAATACATTTAAGGCTCCACTCAAGACAAACTTGTTTAAAAAATTCTGTTATTTTTTTATAAGACTTTTTAGCAGCAATGATGGGCTGCCCTAGATTTAGGGATTTTGAAGTGATAAAAACCTGATGTTTTTCAAAAAAAGATATACTATGAATGAAATGAATAGAAGTTGCTCTGAGACAAGATAAGTTTTTGTATGTGTGCTTATGTGAAATTAGATTGGAATTTGTTACTGTTGAATGTGATCTGAGTTAGTAAAGATATTCTGGAGAGCTGACCACTCAACGGAAGGAATTAGATAGATAAGTATTTTGTTTGTCATGTGAATGTGTTGTTGTCTCTATTATCATTTCTATTTTGTTCTATTATGTTCTACTCTGAAGTATAGTGATAAAATTGTGTTAACTTGTAAGGCTTGTGTTGTGATTGGTGGAACCTCCCCATGATTTTTTTAAACCTTGGAGTTGATCAGGTCTATGCCCAAAAAGCTTAAGCCCTAAACCCTTGAGTTTCTGAGGGATTTGTGTTCTAAATTTGAAGTGACTTGTGATAGGTGGTCACCCTAAGCTTAAGTCATGATTTAATGTCCTTAGCTTCATCCGCAACCGGTCCTATGAGCCTAGTGACTGGCCTTTTCCATGAAAAATGTTTTCAGGGATGATAATATGTCCTTTGATGACAAGAAGGTTCCATCGTAGCATCACGGGGATCAAAACTATTGGGTTTGTTAACATTACATTGATGCGATGGCTATTGATTTTGAGTTGGTAGGCCCAAGGTCCTGATTGCTGATTCAAGTGCTACGTGCTTGATCCCTGTTGGATCGCGATAGCACACTGCAAAGAAATAATATAGAATATTCTTTGCACTGTTGCGATGGCATAATAACTGGAAGGTGGGACCCAGATATATCTTGAAAGAAGATGAGCAAGCAAATAGTATGCGAGCGTAGAAATAGTAGTATGGGCCCCTACTCAGTTTCTGCTACTGCGATAAGGCAACATATGGCAAAGTTGTGTTTTCTTTGATCAAGTTGTCATTGTTGGCATTCCTTGATTAGACGCTGATGGTTGAAGTAGATTTTCCTTAGATCATTTGTCAGATTGACAGATTAGATTTAAATTTAGGAGTTTGCTTGTGAGCGATCTGGTTGTATGTTGGCACAGTAAAATTCTTGATTTTGATTTGACAAGCGACACATTTCTTCACCAAATCTTAGTTCTCAGTCAAATTTCAGTAATTTAGCCAGGCACATGTGGTATGTGTGAAAGTGCATTCGTAGTCAGGATTTGTTAAGCCATGATTGTCTTGCACCACCGTTTCCTAATTTAAAGGTTGTGATGTAATCTCCAAATATTCCCAGATATGAATTCCAGTGTGTGAAGCCTGCTGAAGCCTAAAAAAGAATTATGGGGGTTGTTGAAGAAAGGAAATTGCTCAGGCAAAGGGCCACCTTCCATTTTTGCTATAAGTAGGAGTGTTTTCATGATTGTTTACATCAACTATCAGTATGGGTATTGTGAAAAATATTTCTTTCTTGTTGCTAATGTTCTCTGTTTCCTGAAAAGGCACACTCTTGTTCTCTTGGTTGTAGGTTTGTTCATTCCAAATTAGGGAGGGAGTGAGTATTGACCATTAGAATGGGAGGAATTGGAAAAAATAAGAGATTTTGGCTTTAGTAGCCTTGCTGCTTTCACAGGACCATAGATGAATAATGTCATTCTGGTGAGGAAGGGCAAAGGTTGGCCAGAAACTCCAATGACATGAAGATACTTGGCTGGGGTGGACCAACTGGATGAAATTTCACTAGCCTTGACCAAAATTGAAACCTATACACGTAGGCAGAGAGGCATCATTGTGTTCTCTCTCTTTCCCTTCACTTGGTGGCACTCATCAAATATTCATTTGCAAGAGTGGATGGCCATCATATTTGGGTGGCCTTGTTGGTGATGAAGAATTGGGACTCTATTCACAGAGTCAAAGAAATCCTTAAGTAAGGGTGACATTTGCGGTGTCACCTTCTTGAAGGCGGTCCCAATTGTCATTTGCCTCAACTATTGGCAGTCATCTCAATAGTCTCAGGGTACCATATGGTTAATAGTTGGAGATTGAAATATGGGGAATCATGTTGCCTTCTTAGCAGCCTATGATGTGAGTCTGAAAATGGGATGAAACAGGGAACATTTATCTTGAAATACTTGATGTTCCTAAAATCTTCCAAGATGTTCTTACACCTTAGAATATTATTGTCAAGGGAGCAACTTGTCATACAAGGATTGGTCAAAGGAGCTTTCTTTCAAAGAGGCCAATTGGCAAAAGGGAATGTAAACTTTCAAGTCACAAATATTAAATGCATTGTAACTAAAAAATTGTACTACGAAAATCCTGGCCGAGATAGTTTGCCTATTTTTAGATCTTCAAAAGTCGTAGTAAGAGAGATATAGATTGTAGGAAAGACATTCCTAAAAAAGGGGATTCTATTTTGGGATTTGGATACAAGTTATCCACATCTTGGGGAGTGGTTTTTGTAATAGATGAGTAAGTGTATTATCAAGATTGCAGAGCAAAATTTTACTTGCATATGAATAAATTCTTGTATGACAATTTTCAGTTCAGATTGCAATATTTGAATAACACTATGTGTGTGTGTTTTCTGCAATTGTCTCCTTGAATGTATGCATTTCTTTTATGAATGAATGAATCAAGGGTTCTGGATTTCACTTATACACATTTGTTGTACTGAATGTTTTTGTTTACTACTTCTAATCAAGGATTGGATTAAACATGCTTTAAGCAAAACATAGGAAAGGGTGCATTACATTAAGGATTATTGAAGAAGAGTTACAGGAAATACTTTATCTTGGGTATGTCATTGCAAGTCATTGATACAGATATACCCTCTAAATTTGAAGTTTTGTTGTCATCAAAGGAACATTTGTAGTGTGGAATTTTGACTCTGTTACCCTTGATAAGTTATCGATCAAGAAATTTGCTTGCCTAAGGGTCCAAAAAGACAAAAATCTAAAGATAAATTAGTTGAAATATTTTAGTTTATTCAAGGTTGTAGTTTGAGTAAGTCTTACTGCATGTTCTCATAATTAAACTGCAAAGATAATCCAAGAACGTTGCCATTCTTGGGTTAATCTTACATATCTTGGTGCAATCTATGAGAACATTTCTGCCTGATGCAATAAAAAACAAATCTATTGATTGTAAAAATAAGGGACACCCCCTAGGGTTGGTAGAGCCTGCAGTGCAGGGGAGATAGGTGCTAATAATCTCCCACTCTATTGGCTAGATCTCCATTAAACTTGACAATAAGAAGTGGCAAACCTTTAGAGTTTGATGTGAGCAGATTTAGGAACCAACAGAATTGGCGACTCTACAAGGGAAAGGCTTAGTTATCCATTCTAAAAGAGTCAAGCCATTATTATGATCTAATAATCAGGGTCAGATGGTGAAGGTCTTCTTACCTAGAGAAATAATTTGTTGTAGTATGATTAAAGACTTTTAAAAGGATCTCTACTGGTGAAGCGAATCCATAATATAATTGATCAAGTAGGAGCTTTTTATTGCTTGATGTTTTGTCCTTTTTAGAGAGGTGGTGACTCTATTGTTGAACCTGTTTGAAGCTGCAATATATTTCCAGGTACTTCATCTATTTCATTCAATATGATTAGTTTAGAATAACATTCCTAGTCATGTTCTTAGAAGAAGTTGTTCTCTGCTGAAAGATATAAAGCTTTGAATTTTAATAGTATTCCTGGATACCCAAACCCTATTCTTGGTAAAGTTAGAGTGTTTGCCCAAATACTATGGAAAGAATTCTGGATTAGCAACTAAGCATTTGCAAGAGTTTTTCATTTGATGGTTGATTATGAGATAGAAAATGAGGATGTTGTTATGAAGCTTTTTGTTCAGTCATTAAAGGATGATGCTAGAGATTGGTTTTTTTTGTACCTGAATCTTCCATTTCTTCATTGTTGGATCTTGAGTTTGCATTTCTGGAATAGTTTGGTGAAAAAACTAATGTGACTTCATCGGTTATTCAATTCATGAACATTAAAAAGGATCAAGACTAGTCAGTTCTAGCTTTTAATGTGAGATTTGTAAAAATGCTTAATTGTATCCCTAAATACATGAGGTTGAATGATGCATTATATTTGGTACTTTATCTTGGTGTGTTTGATGAGGAAATGGGTTACTTGTTGAGAAATAAGGAACCCTCCACATTCTGTCAAGCTTGTGAAATTGCAATAGATATTGAGAATAATTTGAAATATGTAATGCCAACAGGATCCATATTTGCAAATATTGGTTATTAAAAGACATTTTGTGCAAATTTGAATGCTTTTCCTCAGACTAGAGATGGTATTGTACCTTAGAATGTTAATTATAGTTCTTCTATTGAAAAGCATCGTGTTAACGAGAGTAAGGAATTTTTCATGCAAAGTGATGGCATATTATGCAATAGGAGTCTAGTTTATGAACAATCAATAAGGGAAATATGTCCCAATACTAACATGCATGAAGTAACCTATTGCAACATCAATATTGTTGAAGGAATACAAGAATATATGAAAGATGATGATTTCACATAAATAGAAGTATGAAATATTAATGAAGATGAGGATGAAAGGATTCAATAGATCCTAGATGTTCACATTGATGAAGAAGGAATAGTTTTTATTTCAAATAAGGGGGATAAGGTAGGAGAGTCTCTTGAAATAGGTATTCATGTTATGATACATCATACCATGCAGGATGTTGTGAAGATGCAAGATATGTGTGATGGATAGCTCCAAAGAGTTAGGAAGGTAAAATTGTTGGCTACCCAAGCAAGACAACACTTGCAGGAAGTCAGAGAGTGTTGTAACCAGTCAGAACATGCAAGTCTACAAAAGGAGTCAAACCTTGGATCTCTATTTATTCCAAGAAAAGAATGCATGGAGATTAAACAAGCAGAGGATAAGCCTTTTGAGGTAAGTAAGCAAGAGGAATACGTAAATTTGATTGAATAAGTTAATCAGAATGTGCCTATTAGGGAAAATGAACCTTTTCAATGTTATGAGCATGCTAGAAAGATGAAAGAATATGGATGTTAAAATTCAAAAGAACAAGTAGAAGGGTTGCCTATGTCATGCATAGAAGATAATTTGGACATGAGCCCACCAGTTGTGTATGAGTCATCTATTCTCTTTGATCTAAAGTTGGTAAATGATAAAAGTAACCTGCGACAGGGGTTCTTAATGGTCTTGTATGAGTATTTCAGATCTAACTTGGAAATGAAAAGTGAAGCTAAATTTTATGATAATACTCACTTATTGGGTTGTGAAGTAGTTTGTTTTCCAAAGTAATATGGTGGATGTCAGAGAATGCATAGTAGTGATGAGAATCATTTACTGGGTGGAAATGATATGTTATTTGCTAATACTATTCATTCAGTGTAGGTTGGTGTGATTAGCAGTGTGATGACATGGATTCTTTTTAATACTTCTCAAGTGATCATAGGGTTGTCTGCTATAAATAGAATATTTGACAGGGGCAAGTATTGATTTCTTGTTTCTAGTGGCCCTTGGCCACCTCATGACAACTGAAGACATAGTAAAAGGATGGGAATTTGAGTTATCTTTTAATTAGTCTTCAATTCCTTGAAATAGATTTGAGTCACCTTTCAATCAGTCTCTAGCTCCTCCAATGGATTTGGTACATGGTTTGCATCCCAGAGTTTTGTGGTTCTCGCCATGCCTACAAGAGCCATGCATCCCTAACCAGAGCCACTGGTGGAACCTTCCCATAATTTGTTTAAACCTTGGAGTTGATTAGGTCTATGCCCAGAAATATTAAACCCTAAACCCTTGAGTTTTTGAGGGATTTGTGTTCTAAACTTGAAGTGACTTGTGAAAGGTGGTCACCCTAGGCTTAAGTCATGATTTAATGTCCTTAGCTTCATTCACAACCGATCCTATGAGCCTAGTGACTGGCCTTTTCCATGCAAAATGTTTTTAGGGCTGATAATATGTTCTTTGACGATAGGCAAGTGTCCAACGCAGCATCACGAGTGTCAGGACTGTTGAGTTTGTTAACAATGCGCTAATGTAATGGCTGTTGATTTTGAGTTGGCAGACCCAAGGTCCTAACTGCCGATTCAAGTGCTACGTGCTTGATCCCTGTTGGATCGCGGTAGTGTGCTGTGAAGAAATTATATGGAATATTCTTTGTGCTATTGCTATGGTATAACAACTAGAAGGTGGGGCCTGGATTTATCTTGAAAGAAGATGAGCAAGCACATAGTGCACGAGCACAAAAATAGTAGTGTGGCCCCCTGCTCGATTTACACTGCTGCAATAAGGTGACATATGGCAGGGTTGTGTTTTCTTTGATCAGGTTGTCATTGTTGACATTCCTTGATTAGACACTGATGGTTGAAGTGGATTTTCCTTAGATCATTTTTTAGATTGACAGATTAGATTTAAATTCAGGAGTTTGCTTGTGAGCAATTTGGTTGTATGTTGGTACAATAAAATTCTAGATTTTGATTTGACAAGCGACACATTTCTTCACCAAATCTCAGTTCTTAGTCAGATTTTGGTAATTTAGCCAGCCATATGTAGTATGTGCAAAAGTGCATTCATAGTCAGGATTTGGTTTAAGCCATGATTGTCTTGCACCTCCATTTCCTGCTTTAAAGGTTGTGATATAATCTCTAGATATTCCTAGATATGAATTCAAGTGTGCAAAGCTTGAAATGGAATTATGGGGGCTATTGAAGAAAGGAAATTGCTCAGGCAAAGGTCCTCCTTCCATTTTTGCTATAAGTATTAGTGTTTTCATGATTGTTTACATTAGCTATCAGTATGGGTATTGTGCAGAATATTTCATTCTTGTTGCTGATGTTCTCTGTTTCCTGAAAAGGCAAGCTCTTGTTCTCTTGGTTGTAAGTCTATTCATTGTGAATTAGGGAGGGAATGAGTATTGACCATTAGAATGGGAGGAATTGGAAAAAAACAAGAGATTTTGGCTTCAGTAGCCTTGTTGCTTTCACAGGACCATAGATGAATAATGTCATTCTGGTGAGGAAGGGAAAAGGTTGGCCAGAAACTCCAATGACATGAAGATACTTGGTAGGGGTGGACCAACTAGATGAAATTTGACTAGCCTCAGCCAAAATTGAAACCTATATGCGTAGGTAGAGAGGCATCATTGTGTTCTCTCTCTTTTCCTTCGCTTAATGGCACTCATCAAATATTAATTTTCAAAAGGGGAAGGCCATCACATTTGGGTGGCCCTGTTGGTGATGAAGAATTGGGACTCTATTCACAGAGTCAAAGAAGTCCTTACTTAAGTAAGGGTGACATTTGCGGTGTCACCTTCTTCAAGGTGGTCCCAACTGTCATTTGCCTCAACTATTGGTGGTCTTTTTAATAGTCTCAGGGTACCAGATGGTTAATAGCTAGAGATTGGGAATAAAAAGAATGACAGACATGAATGATTAGGAAATGTTAAGGATTTCAAGAAAGATATAAAGTTGCTTAGTGACAAAAATAATACAGTAGTGGAAATATGTAATGCACAACAAGGAAATAATGAATCAATATGAACACATAATGGAGAACTAAAAGAATTAATTTCAAAACTAAAAGATCCACTAGTATATGGCTTGAAGAAGAGAGAATTTATGGATGGGTTGAGACTGAAATATAAGAATGAATTAACATCGTTCCCGTTGAAAACCTTCAGTGATTGGTTCCATGAAAACATGATATATACACAACTTCTTGAGGTGGTGCAAAGTCAACTTCACATGTAGATGATGTGTAGGCATTTATCGTTGAGGAGAATATGCTTGTGTTGCACTCTTAGGTGGATTTAGGTGACTTGGTGGTTTTCTTTGCAGAATGGGGTGTGGTTGACTAAGGTCAAGAGATAAACTAAGTAGAGGAGATCTATGCCTTCCCCTATCTCTAGCCTTGGAAAGTACCCTCTAAATTGGGTGATCCAAAGTGACCTTAATCTCCTTCTTGAGTGTATTAAGTTGGTTGATAATGAGGGGACATGAATTGGTGTGGAAACAAATACCTCACCTCAATACCAAGTCAATATTCACATGCTACCACTTAATGTAAAGTATCTCTACAACATTAAAGTGGCAAGGGTTTTGCAGAGATGTTTGGAAATAAATGGGTGTTTAAAAGTTTACTTGGTAATTGTTACCTTATTTTGCCTTCTGGCCCAATAGGCTAAGGATCCATGATCCTAGTGTTCCCACCTTTTGAAATGCAAGAGAAAAACATCCCAAATCGACTAAGTCCAAAAATCTTGAGTTTTCCTTGTGTTTTTAACCTTTTCAGAGTTTTGGAGTTTGGAGTTCTCCCCTTTGTCATGCCATCCTAATCGGCTCTAAACTCCGCTTTGTTCCTTGCAAAATCCTCTAAGCACTCAAAGTTCTTCAGGTGTCGTGGGTTGGGCCTCCTTTCTTCTTCCTTCCTTTTCTTTTGGAAGGAGAAAGGCGGAAGGCTTGAAGCTTGAGCTCTGACTCTTTCCCTTTGAAAATTTGGCTAAGAGTTTCAAGGGGTCATACTTTGGATTTTTCCTCTTCCCTCTTCCTTTTCTTTTGGAAGACGAAAGATGGAAGGCTCGAAGCCTGAAGTCCGCTAAAACCTTCAAAATGGCTAAGTCTTTAGACTTGCATGGCTTGGACTTTCTTTCTTCTTCCTTCTCTAGGAATATGGAAGACGGAAGGCCCAAGGCCCAATCTCTGTCGTTTTCAATGTTCTAAAGTGTTGCGGAGCATAAATGTCGGGGTTGTTGTCTTTTCCCTTTCTACTTGGCAGAAGGCGGAAGGTGGAAGGATCGAAGGCCGAAGTCTATCGAACTATAAATATGGATGTCTTTGAAATAGTGAAGGTTGGGAGTTCTCTCTTATCTCTTCTTCTTTTTCAAAGGCAACAAGTGGAAGGCCCGAGGCCCGATCTCCGCCGATTTCTCAAAACAACTAAGCATTGCAGAGTCAGAGGTCAAGCTCTTCTTCTTTCCAAAGAATGACGTAATTGTGAAGTCCCAAACCTCGAAGCCCAATGATTTCTTTTCTCTCAGACTTTGGGCCCTAGGGTTTCCTCCACCTTTCCAAAGCCCGATCGGTGGAAGACCGATCGGAGGAAGTATGGTCTGTCGGGGCCCGACCATTTTACTTTCCAGGTGTATTTTCTACTATTCCAAACATGATGGGACTACTCAGCGACTCTCTTGGTTGCCATTAATATTCCTTGAGAGACTGATTGCTTGTAGAAGATGGATTTCTCACGTCCCCATGCCATTGTAGCCTCTCTTGCATTAAATCCTTGTACTCATGACATGGGCAGACACTTCTTTCCAATGTATTTCAAGGCCAGAGCCATGTGGGTGTGCTCCAAGGACATCAAAATGGAGCTATTGCATATGTGTGACGTCCTTTCCTTGTTGACCTCTCCTTCCATGTCCATGGCTTCTACAGTGTGATTTGTAAAGCTATATATGCATGTAAAAAATGTGTAATTCTATTAGCTGTTCTTCTGGGCTATTATATTGGCCAAATAGTTTACTATTACAGACCTTATAATGCACCTATAGAACCAACTAGATTTGATATATTGTGCTCGATTCTAAGCCTTTACTGTCTCTAGTTGATTGTTCACCAATGAATGTACATGGTTATTTTGTGTCTACTCCTTTGTAACAAGTTATCTTCCTTTTGTAATGGCTATTTAACCTTCACGATCAATATAATCATTCACATTTTGCCTCTCTTATGTTTTTTCTTTGTGTTTATTTGAATTTTGTAACTCATTCTATGGATAAAATGGTCCCTCTATTAGTTACAATCTTCTATTCGAGCCTCTGTTAAAGCTATAAGTATGTGTGAGTCTCTTTCAATATTTGAGGTCATTGTTGTGTCATATCAGTCCCAGCTAACATATTAAATCTAGTGCATCACCTCTTTTAAATTCTAGTATTCCTCCTTCCTCTTTTCCCCTAGTAATATTTAGCATCAGATTTAGTTGTCATTCTCTGAGCCTTAAGCTTAGAAAGAGGAACCTTCCTTCTCTGGAGGTCTGATCTCATCTACAAGGTCCCACACCTTGAGATTGGTCACATTGTGTCATTGGAATGCTTGAATAGACTTCAAGAAGGGTGCAATTTCATGTGATAATAGTTTTTGGCACACCTGATGGGACACTCCACTCTGAGTAGGAGCTGAACTAAGAATTTCAGTGTTGTTCTTAGTTTATTCATTGTTGTGGAAGCATTCAACAACCACCTGATGGCTTTGCTGTTCCAGTATTCAGATCATTCAATATTTCATGCTTGGAGTGTAGACCTGGTCTTCTTCCAGAGGTAATTTTCAATTTATTGAACTATCATTTTCTAATTCCAAAAGAAGAAGTAGATTGTCTAGGTCCCCTATGAGGGAAAATAGGAGTCTTATTCCATCTCCTTCAAGAGCCCAGTCTACCCCTCCAATTAGATTTAAATATTCAAGAAGAACCTTACACATACCCATAACTAATTTAAATATCCATAATATGGCAAGGAATCTCCCTTTTGTTGTATTTAATGGGGGTATCCCTCTTGACCTAGCCCAATATGATGATATCCCCACCTCAGCTCTAAAAGCAATCCCATATTTTACTGGTGAGAAGTCTACCTCCCTTGCTGAGCATATTCAGGATATTTCCAACGTCTGTTCTGCCCACAACGACACTGCAGACAATGTGGCGGTGAGACTTCTAGCTTCTTCCTTTAAAGGGAAAGCCCTTTAGTGGTATATAGACCTCCTAGCTAATTCCATTTAACACTGGGATGATTTGGGAACTAAATTGTGCCAACATTTTGAAGACAAGAGTGACCTCCTATCATTGATGGAGAAGCTAGCTACAATTAAGTGAACCCCCATGATTATATGGTGGAATTCAACTACAAATTCTAGAAGACATGGGATAGGATCCCATTATTGGTAAAACCCTCCCCAAACATTGTGTTCATATATTATTTGAGATCTCTGAATTCTGACATTACTGTCATGATTCAATCTATGGGAGGAACTATGTTTCCTGATGCATATGACACAACTATTAGAGCATAAAACTACCTAATTCAAGTTGGAAAGATTTCTCCAAGGCCATGAATGCCTTTATTTCTAAAGGCTCCTGTTATTCAGGTTGTTGTGGCTCCAATTCCTACAATGTACACCCCTGCAACCTCTTTGATGGCATCGTCAAATGAATTGCATGAGGTTAAGACTTTGCTGCAAAGCTTTAGCAATGAGTTGGTGACACTAAAAAGATAGAATGCACAACCTAATAGACCATATCAGCCACTCAATCAGAATTATCAGCAGAACATACCACCATATCAGGAGAATGTGTAAAGGCAAAATCAACCTAGTTATATCAAGCCACTGAATGTTGTCCATCTTAATGTTGCAAGCACATATGGACCTTTGGTGCCCATATAGAACAACTTGGCTCAAAATAACAATTGGTGTTATCCATGCTATCATCCAAATGATCAGAATTTGTGCCAAAGTGGACAATTCAATTAGGCTTTGACAACACAAAACCAATCAGTTCCTTTAGAGCAGTAAGTCAACTCTAATCAAGAGATGCTAGGAGGCCAGAAACAAATTCAAAACAATTCTACTTTGATGAATTGGACACAGGATGATTGTTGTGGTGTCAATCAGGGCACAGGCCCAATAGATTATAATATAAGAGCCAAAAAAAGGGCAACTGAGGATGCAGTGATCCCTACAATTGCTCACATCCCTAATCCTCATGCATCTACACCTCACACACCCTCAACAAATGTAACAAAGGAAAAAATAGTGGAAACACCTTCATCTCAGGTGGATCATTTTGATTAGCAGGTGAGTTTGACACCACAACAGCAACCCCTGGCCTACCAACAAGCAAAAATTGACTCTACTATTGCTAAAATATCCCAGAAGGGTGGTCAAATTCCTTTCCGCATAGTCAATCAAATGAAGAAGACCAACATGAACATCACTATGTGGGATGCTATGTTGATCCCATCATAGAGGGATTTATTGCAGGAAGCTTTTACAAGCTTCAATCAGCCTACTGTAGAGGCAACAAAAGAAAAATAGTTGTCCTAGCAAGCCTAGGCCAACCAAAGGAGGAAGAGAGCACAAGAAAAATTAGTAAGCCCCCTCCATTCTATGTTTTCCTAATCATTGGTGATAAATTGTTGCATAATTCCATGATAGATTCTGAGGCGGGTACTTCTGTTGTGCCCAAAAACATAGCTGATAAGTTAGGCATTGAATATGAGTCTATGAGTAAAGGGGTAGTGCAGTTAGATGGCACTGCTGTCAAAATAGTAGGTGTTGTCAAAGATTTTAAACTCGCTCTGCATGCATGCCCTGGCTGCTTTGTTTCACAAGACATCTCAGTCATTGAGTTCCCTACATAATTTGGCATATGCCTATCTAGGGATTTCACCGCTATGGGTACCTATCTTCTGATTGGTCTCACATGTTATTTAGAAAAAGATATGGCATTAAGGTGACCATTAAGGCTGAGCCTATTTCTAATGATCATATAGAGCCTTATACGCCCATCCCCTTGGACATGAACTGCACAATCCATGAGTTGGAGGAGGATAATAACAATATGCATGAGGCTGCAACACCTGTGGAAGAGATCCCTGATATATTGCTTGATGAGTGGGCAAACTATTTTCAGTTTGATACTCCATACTACAAATCACATAGAAGAAACAAGGTTGGGTACTTATTGTAACCATGAAGGGGACACCATCATCCCTAATATTGAGAAGGCAACAACAAATCCAAGTGGGACATGACAGTTATATTTTGATGGCTCTAGAAGCAAAAATGGAGCAGGTCCTTTGGTTGTGTTAATTTCACCCCAAAAGGAAAGTTATTTATCTACTTTTAGATTTCAGTTTAGTTGTACTGATAATTTGGCTAAGTATGAAGCCTTAATTCAAGGTATACAGCTGGCACAAAAGAGAGGAATACAAATTTTACAGGCATTTCATGACAGCGAGCTTGTTGTCAACCAAATCAGATCATAAAGTGATTCAAAGAATGTGTTGGTGTTCCCAACTAATGGTCTGAGTTTCCCTAAAAATTTGCCATCTTTTATGCTTAGGATTCTCAGGTCAGTGGCCAACAAATAGGAGACAATTGTTTGTTCTCCTCTACACTTCAGGCTCTGCTAAACCTAGGGGGTATTCCCTTGCTTCAATATCAGAATGACAAATCCTTATTTCAACTAGATATTGATACTTAAAGAAGATATGTTCTCCTAGATATAGACCAAAATTGTATAATTGCTTCAAAGTTGGCTAGCTTTGGAAATTACTTCATTAAATGGCTCAGAGAACATGAACCTAAAACCCTACTCCTAAAACTAATAAGTTGATTATTTTATTTTTTATATGGTTGATTGGTTAGTGGGTGATTTGTGAAAATAAGCCCAACTCTAATCGGTGCCAATCCTAGGGTTTGGAGTCAATCCCCTACACGTAGAATACTTCTCATAAACAAAACAACATTCAGCTCCAGAGGATTTATTATGTTCTTGCCTTACAAGTAACAATCTAAGAAAGGGTATTTCCAATAACTCTTCTTATAAATATCCCTATTGCAAAACACATCTCCCCATATCTATTTCAGATCATTTTAATCTATTCCTTGAATAGAAGCAATAAACCAGACATGCAATATAGCAAACGTACATTCATGAACTTAGAAACTCTTAGTATCCTCAATCAAGAGAGAAATGCAAACAACATAGGAGACAATTGATGGAAACACATGCTCAAAGGTATTTTTCATATATTGCAACCTGAAATTGATAATAATTCTTATAGAGAAAATACATTCAACATGCAAAAAATCGTAACTTACAACTCAGAATATGGACAACTTCTCAGAATTGATTTGTATTTCACTTATCAGAGTTTCCCAAATCTTCCTATCTCTTTACAAAGTGGAACAATGTGTTCTTTTATAGACACAAGAACATGTTGCCCTAAAACTCGTTACTAACTGCCGGTTACAAATCTTACATTACAAGCCACTGCCATAGGCATTGGGAAACTAATCCAAATTACATATGAAAGAGAAAAAGACAAAATACAATTTAACTTGGAGATGCCAAAAAACCATTGGAGATGCTTTATCCCAATGATGAAGAGGACCTATCATGTGATTGGATCTTTGTTCACCCTGGACACATTTATCCATACTTCTCCACCCAAGCTGCACATGATTTCTCTTATGGCCATTGGAAAGGAATCAATTTTGCTATTTTTTCATTATGCACTACATACCTCGCATCCAATAAGATCTTTGATTCTTTACAAAATATCTCAAAATTCAATTCCAATGCATGTAGCTTATCAACATAGAACTCAAAATTTTCATATTTGGATCACCATCTACACAACTTGAAGATATGAGCTGGCCGGCTATATTTTCAAAATCATCCTTCCATTTGTCCAAACTTTTTATTTGCCCATCATCTTCCAATATGCTTGGCATGATCCTTTTATCTATTTGCCCAATTGATTGTCTTTTTTCCTTCAAAACCTTATCCAATTTCAATTGAAAAGCCATTACCTCTTCCAATAAAATTAACATATCAAGGGTTAATTTTATTTCTGGTGGTCACAATGTTCATGAGTCTAATGAACATAGTTTTTCACACTTTCCTCGATCGGTTTGTAGTCATATTCTTTGATGATATCTTGATTTATTCTTGTATGGAGGAAAAACATGAGTGTGCCTTCTTCTAGATAGAAATCCAATATTTGGGACACATTATTTCAAGGGATGGAATTTCAGTAGATCCATCTAAGATTAAGGCTATCATGGAATGACCTGCTCCTACTAATGTTTTTGAGGTTAGGATTTTTATGGGTTTGGTTGGGTACTATCGAAGATTCATCAGGGGTTTTTCCAGAATTGCTCACTCTATAACTTCTCTTCAGAAGAAGTTTGTGTAGACTTAACAGTATGAGAAATCTTTTTAGACTCTTAAGGAAAGACCCACTAATGCTCATATTTTAGCTATACCTAATCCTATGGATGACTTTGTGGTTTGTACAGATGCTTCCATTGAGGGTCTTCGAGTAGTTCTTATGTAGGAAGGGCAAGTAATTGCCTATGAGTCTCGCAAGTTGAAAACACATGAGCTCAATTATCCTACCCATGATCTTGAGTTGGTAGTTGTAGTTCATGTGTTGGTGAGATGTTGACACTTTCTTCTTGGTCATCGATTTGAATTCCATTCTAATCACTATAGTTTGTAGTATATCTTTACCCAACCAAATCTCAATGCTCGTCAATGGCATTGGATGGAATTCCTTTATGAGTATGATTTTGATGTACAGTAGATCAAAGGGAAAGAGAATATAGTGTCAGACACTCTAAGCATAATAAGACATGTGGGATTTTCCCTTTAGCCATGAAGACTGACTTGAGAGGATGCACTTTAGAACAATTACCTCAGGACTTACGGTATAATGAAGTACTGTAGGAAAATCAACTCCATGGGGTCCTGAAGGGAAAATTTGAAGGGTATTCTTTTGATTCAGATGATTTTCTAAGGCATAATGGATGCATTTATATTCCTCCTTTGGGACATCTCATATCATTTGTTCTAGCAGAGGCACACAAAGCAACTTATGTTGCACACCCAAGATGCATGCAGACCTTAGGAAGTTGTATTTTTGGGCTAGTATGCGGCACGATATAGCAGAGTTTGTAGCATGATGCCTTAAATGTCAGAGAGTGAAGATCGAACATCAGCATGCAACAGGGTTGTTGTACCCTCACAAAATCTTGGAATGGAAGTGGGATGTTATTTTTATGGACTCCATTGTAGGTCTTCCTCTAACAGCTCAGCAACATGATGCCATTATGGTTACAGTGGATAAACTAACAAGAGTGGCTTAGTTTTCTCCTATGAGAACTTCACACAATGCACCTTTTGTGGCAAAGGTTTTCTTGAATGACATAGTTAGACTCCATGGCATCCCTCGTAAGATCATTTCTGATAGAGATCTTGTGTTCACATCTTCCTTTTTTACTGATTTACAGCAAGCATTAGGCACTAAGCTTAATTTCAGCATAGCATATCACCCCAAGATCGATGGACAAACTGAAAAGGTGAATCAAGTGTTGGAAGACATGCTTATGATGTGCATCATGGATCAACAATCTAAGTGGAAGGACTATTTTTACTTGGTAGAATTTGCCTACAACAATAATTATCACAGTTCTTTAGACATGACTCCTTATGAAGCTTTGTATGGAAGACTTTGTAGAACACCACTGATTTGGGATTGTCTTGAAGATAGGGTTGCAGTGGGATCGATATTGATTCAAGAAATGGAAAAGTAGGTAAATCTTATACGTTAGCATTTGCAAAAGGCACAAGATAGACAGAAGTAGTATATTGATGCTAAGAGGGTTGATAGGAATTTCTAGGTTGGGGATAAGGTATTTTTGTAGGTACACCCATAAGAGTCTGATTCGTTATGGGAAAGTCTCTAAGTTGGCACCAAGATTTGTATGCCCTTTTGAGATTCTAGAGAGGATTGGTCCCATTGCTTATCGCTTAGCATTACCACCAAGGCTATCTCACATCCATGATGTGTTTCATGTTTTTGTTCTAAGGAAGTATATGTCTAATTTTTCTCATGTTTTGGATTGGGATGTTTTACAAGTGGAGCAAGATATGGAGCTAATTTCAAAACCCGTTGGCATCTTAGATCGATAAACTTTGGCCCTGTGAGGTTGGGAGATGGACCAAATCAAGGTCCAATGGAACCTCTATGATGAAGATTCAACCACTTGAGAGGATGTAGGACATATGAGGACCTCTTATCTTCACCTCTTTAAGGGCTTCCAAGAGGAAGCCTAATCTTAGGGGGGGAGGATGTAAGGCCCACCTATTTACTTAGACATTTTATACACTCTTATGACTTTATACCTTGAGGACTACATTCTTTTATTATGATGATGATACTATTATGCATAGAGTATATGTGGATTGGACATTATATATGTGCTTTGTTGTGGTTGTGATAATTAGACATATGTTGACTTGGAAAATGGAATGTTAGAATAAATATATGATTGAGTGAATGGACTTAATTTATATATTTATATTGAATTGTGAAAGATAATGTTGTTTTAATTAAATTAATATTTGATGAGAAATGATTAGTTAATATAAAAATTGTATGATTGGCTATTTATACCAAGACATTTTGATATTTGAAATTTGAGTTTTGCAAGGGGTGGCCAAGGCAATAGATTCAAAGATATTTCAAAGAACATCATCATGTGTTAAACTTGTTATCCTAAGTGTTAGAAATGAAGGCAACAACTACTCAAATGGAAATCTGATTACAATATGTTTATAATCTCAAACTGTGTAGATTTAATAGAGATAGCATATGAAAATAAAATCACAACATAGGAATAAACACCATAGAAGAATAAACCATATGAACACCAGATATAACATGGAGAAAACCCTTTCAGGTAAAAAATTCCACCAATAAAAGAGGCTCAAGTTGAATTTCTTCTAAATCTGAATAACATAATACATGCACGTCCTTTGTCTCTCCAACCTTCAATCCGATAGCACCTGTGTACAAAAATCTGTCATACTACAACACATACATGACATTGTACTTATAGAAGTATTTTCCCTCCAAACTAGGTGTCCATTTTCTCTCACCTAGGAATCTTCAACATGCAAACAATAAATGACTTCTTACAAGCTCATGAAACTTGGCAAGAGTCAACCATGCAAAGTTGGGCACCCAAGCACAAAAATAGTCTCTTATAGCATCTTATGATGTGTTATAACCATATAGATTCTCCTAGAAAGCATCTTCCCAAGATGGGACCCTAGAGCCAAGAATAGCAACTTACATCTATTAATTATCCATCATAAGTTGTCATATTGTCATAGAATCTTATGACAACTTGTAGCTGTCATAGATTCTCTTACATGCACTCACCAAATTTATGACGTGTGTCATACATGCTAAAAATAGTTTATTCCTCCAAGGTGGCGCCTACCCTCAATTACTCTTGATTTTTACAATTGTCAACCGTAAATTTTACTCCGTAACTACCTCTGGTAAATCTGGAATTACTACTACCAGTGAAACTACCTCATTCCCTTATGAGTAATTACAAATATTAAAATGGAATAAATACAATATTGGGATTTACAAGGTTAATGGCACCTTATCCCAACATTCTCCCACTTGACATTATACATTGTAAATCAACCCATTGGAAATCAAATAAAAATAATCAAGCACTAGAAACATATTTCTCTGTGCTCATAGGCTTGGTCAATGAATTTGCAACATTCTCCTAAGTGTCTACCTTCTTCAGCTCAATCTATCCACTTGCAACCATTTCTTGAACAAAGTGATCATACTGAACATCAACATGCTTAGTCTGAGCATGATACATAGGATTCTTGGCTAAACAAATAGCACTCTGGCTGTCAAAACTAATACGAATGACCCTGCAATCAAAACCAATACCTGTGCACAATCTCCTCAACCAAACTGCCTCCTTAGAGACATTAGTAGAAGCCATATACTCTGCTTTGGTGGTGGACAAAGCAACCATGGGTTGCCACTTGCTCATCCAACTAACTGCTCCTCCAAACAAAGTAAATACATAGCCACTAGTGGACCTTTGACTATCCAAGTCACATGCCCAATATGCATCAACAAATTGATGCAGAGGCATCCACACTATATCATTCGCATATAGCATGAATGTCTACAGACCAACCTCATCATCATCATCTTCGCCATCATCATCATATTTCCTAAAGCCACCAACATCATCATATTTCGGCTTTACTCTGTCAGCATCATGTTTCCGAAAACCAACAGCATCATCATCATGTCCGACCAGCGCGAACATCCTCCTGACGTCCACTGTTCACCTCACCGACAATTTCCGTCTTCTCTACCTTCAACATCATCATGATGTTCAACAGGCGCAAACATCCTCCGGTTGCACTGTTCATCGGGCGCCAAGCTCTAGCGGCCTCATCATGATATTTAACATCACCTTCGTCAGCAGGATATTCAACATCCGGTTGCTCCAAATATCCTGATGACGACCTTCAACACCTTCCCTTCGATGCTCCACTGCCCGACGATACAAGCAACAACATCATGATATAAATTATCCGGTTCTCTCGAAACCTCCTGATGATGATGTTTACACAACTTCCTGCCACGGACTCCCGCCGATACCTTTACACTTGACGACAGCAGGATAAACTCGCACAGGGGGATATCTCAATATCCTGATGACCTTCTCAACACTTAGTCGAAAAATCCGAACTTTCTCTTCCGCATCTACTCACGATATGCAGATGTTTGGCACTCCTAATATGATGATCCTGATGCCGATACACTCCTCGGCTCCTCCTGCTGATGATCACCCCGACGAACTTGCACCTCATGCAATCGACATCATCATGCTGATCTCCTCCACTTTTCCGGATGATGATGCCCGAACTGTCTGCAGGATATTTGCAGAAATATCCTGATGATGCTGTTTCGGCGAACTTCTTCGCTTAGCGAAATCTCTCTTCACCGATCCACCAGGGATGACCCGATCCAACTCAGGGTGATCTTCCAACACAATTAGCTCGACCTCGCACGTGAGGATGCTAGGCTTCTCAACATCTGTCTACCGCGATCCTACGCACCTGCATACAAACAGAAAACAACCTAACATCTAACCTACTGTACATTTCCATTCCACCGATCAGGTGAGTCAACCGGTGGAATGGATCAGGAAATCCATGAAAAACTCTCAAACCCGCGATCGATTACAGGAAGGAGATCAAACAGAAAACAAAACAGGATCTTTATTGATTCACAGATGTAACACAATATGATGTTCCTCACACAGAACACTCAACCTACTCTGCGCAACACTACACTGCCGATCGATTGTCTACAATCAACCGATCCCATGCTTATAAAGATTTCAATATGAGTACTACTGACCAAACTCCAAACGGCTGGGAACTCTCCAAGCGGCTGGGAGATCCCACCGAACATACATCATGCCAGCTGTTATAACTAACTAGCTAAAAATAGCAAAAGCCTGGTCAGCATGATCTTATCCTGATCAGCATGACCTTATTACATGCAAATGGTCTAACAGACCTTCTTGGAAACACAAACACGACCTAAACTACTAACTGCCTTGTCATGACCAGCTGTCAGGTAGGTGCTCCTGCACCACAAATCCATGTATGTTCAAAGTTTTATCAGCACTATCAGTACCATAATAAACCAAACAATAATCAAAAGTACCTACAAGATATTTAAACACCCTCTTCACATTATTCCAATGTTGTCTGCCAGGGTTAGACATAAATCTGCTCAAAACTCCCACTTCTTAGGCAATATTTGTCCTAGTACAAACCATTGCATACATCAAACTCCCTACAACACTAGCATGTGGCACATTAGACATATCCTCAAAATCATCCTCATTCTTTGGACACATATCTAATTAAAGCTTAGAACCAATGGGTAAAGGAACTCTAACTGGGTTACAATACTACATACTAAATCTCTGCAAAATGGTATTCACATACTCTGAGACAACCAAAGCTTTTTGTTACATCTGTCCTGTTGGAATTAGGCCAAACAACTGAGGGGGGATGAATCAATTGTCCACAAAATTAACCTTCTCTTGTCTTTAATCTTCTTTCACAACTTACAAACTGATTAATGATGTAAACATTAAAGCATGAAACAATAACAATGAGCAGAAATAAAATTAACACACTTGACACCAAGATTTTTAACGTGGAAACCCAGTTAAGGAAAACCATAGTGGGGTTTAACCCACAAGATTCATATCCTGTTAAAAGTACTTAAAAATGGGAAGGCACTTGCCTTCGAGCGCACTACCCAGAGCTCACTGCTCAAAAGAGGCTCACTGCCTATAGAAATTTATGTTTAATACAGAAGGAAATAACTGAGAAATGGCATCCTCTTCATGCCTGGTTCAGTCTCATTGAATGCTCAAACTTCTGCTCCTCTTCCAAATACTTCTTCACTGTCACATCATTCTTCATTATTCTTGTTTCTCTACTCCTCCTCTCTCTGCTCTGCTCTTGATCCTTTCTTCTAATTTGATTATTTCGCACAAGGATAATTTTTCACAACGCATCAACAAGTATTTATATGCTTCATCAACATTGGAATGATCATCAAGGTCGGCACTACAAACATCAAACTTAATGTGAATCACTAAGTTGTTGGCCAAACATAACTAGGACTCAAATCTTCCTCAATCAACATACCACGCTTCATAGAATTGTTCTTAGATCATCCGCAACACACTTGAATCATCCTGTCGGCCAAGACTGGGAAGAACAGCAACACCAAGGAAGAAATCTTCAACAATGAGCTCAATCTTCAATGTGGACCTCCAACATAGCAGTCAAATGATTCAAAAACCTCCACAAGCACATTGAATTCAACAAAAACATCTGCACTCCTCCAAATCATCAGAATCACTTGCATCTTCTACCGGAACCTCAAGAACACTATCTACCATGACTGTCACACTAGAAAGATTGCTTGCAGACCTCCAAACCACAAACCACTTGAATTGATGACACACACTGACTTCCCAAACATGTCTCTAGATCCGCAGATCATAGTGTTTCATTTGCCAAGTTATCCGGACCAATTTCCTGTCACTCTTTCTTTTTTCAACACTGCAAAACCCGATTCTACTCAGATGTCTATAACTTATTCCAATCTTCATGCGGACCTCTCAAATCTTAACTGGAGATACTATAGACAATCCTCTACATAGCCATATGGTCCACATATAATGATCTTCATTAATTTTCTCAATATCCTCAACATTCCAGTCTTCTAAACAAGCAACAAAATAGGTTACAGTTGACACCAATGGCAACAAGGATGTGTTGACATCAATGACAACACCGTTTAGGCACATATTTGTAACAATCTCCTCCTTTGTCATTGATGGCAACATATGATGTGAAAAATTGATTCGACCATCAAGACAAGATCTTCTCCCCCTTTCTCTTTTCACTTCTGTAATCACTTTTTTCACTGCTGCCCCTTTCATCAGCAATTAGTTTTTCACATAACTTCTCTCCCCCTTTGACATCGATGGCAAAGGGCACATATTTGCAATCTTTTTCTCCTCCTTTTTGTTTCAAACTGATCTCAAAAGTGCATACTGACTACTCCCCCTAAGTAGTATTTCCTTAACATCAATCCGGATCACAAGATGTGACTGTGAATTCCACCAGACTGATGCACCCTAGTGCATCTTAGTTCTGATCAGGAGGGGTAATAACCCCTAACATCTCTCTGAGATACTCAAAAGTATCCTTGGGAAGAGGCTTAATGAATATATCCATAATTTGATCCTTTGAAGACACAAACTCCAACTTGACTTCATTCTCATTTACCTTCTCTCTCAAGAAATGAAACTTGATGGATATGTGATTTGTCTTTAAATGTAACACCAGATTCTTTGAGATGTTTATTGCACTTGAATTATCACAAAAAATTGTAACAGGCTCTTCAAACACAATTTTGATATCCTTTAGTATTTGCTTCATCCACAAGACTTGAGTGCAATTTCCTGTTGTTGCTATATACTCCGCCTCTGCAGTAGACAGAGATATTGCCTCTTGCTTTTTTATCATCCAAGAAACCAATCTCCTTCCCAAGAAAAATGTACCACCACTAGTACTTTTCTTGTAATCCACATCTCCTGCCCAATCAGCATCTGTATATGCATGAAGAGTGAAGTCATTGTCTTTTGGATACCACAAACCATAATCAAGTGTTCCTTTGAGATATCTGAAGATTCTTTTAACTGCTACAACATGGGATTCTTTAAGATTAGCTTGAAATCTAGCAACAAGCCCAACTGCATTCATGATATCAGGTCTGGTCTGAGTCAGATAGAGTAGTCCTCCAATCATTGATCTATACCTTTTCTGATTTGCCTTAGGGGAGTCATCATCTATACTCAACTTGCATCTAGTTACCATAGGTGTACCTATTGGATTTGAATCTTCCATTCCAAACTTCTTCAACAATTCTCTCACATACTTAGACTGAGATATGAAGATACCTTTATCTGAATAAGTAATTTCCAGACCTAAGAAGAAATTCATCTCACCAAACATGGACATCTCAAATTCACTTTGCATCTGATCAGCAAATGTTTTGCACATGCTCTCATTTCCACCAAAAATGATATCATCAACAAATACCTCAACAATCAGAATATTCTCATGATCAATCTTAAAGTAAAGATTGTTGTCAGCAGTGCCTTTGTTATATCCTATCTTTAGAAAATACTTATCTAATCTTTCATACCAGGCTCTTGGGGTTTGTTTGAGTCCATATAATTCTTTCCTCAACCTGCAGACCATATCTTTATGATCAGACAACTGAAATCCTTACGGTTTCTCAATGTAGACTTCTTCTAATTCTTTGTTTAGAAATGTTGACTTGACATCCATCTGATAGACCTTGAAATATTTATAAGTAGCAAATGCAAGAAATAACCTGACTGCCTCTATTCTTGCCACCGGAGCAAAAGTTTCTTCAAAATCAATTCCTTCCACTTGAGAATAGCCTTTGCATACCAACCTTGCTTTGTTTCTTACAACTTCACCATCTTCATTTAATTTATTCCGGAAGACCCATTTAATTCCAATCACATTTTTGTCCTCAGGTCTAGGAACAAGATCCCAAGTGTGATTCTTTTCAATCTGCATTAATTCTTCTTCCATTGCTTTTACCCAGTTTTCATCATTGCAGGCTTCACTTACTGATTTTGGTTCAATCTTTGAAATCAAACAAATCTCTTCTTGATCTTCAGCAATTTTTCTCCTAGTTCGAACACCTTTATTTCTATCTCATATGATTTGATTTTTAGGATGATTCATCCTTACATACCTAGGAGTTTTGGGATTTGCTTGAACTTCTATTTCTTGAACTTGTTCCTCAACATCTGCACTATCCTCTTGAGTCACTGGATTTTCTGGATCAAACTGGATCTGAGTCTAGGTTTGAACTTGCCTTCCTTGACTTTGACTTTCATCTTGATCATCTAAATCATAGCCATAAGACCTGGAATGTCCTTTACTCTCATCAACTCTGACATTAGCACTTTCAATAATCTTTTCAACCTCTTGTTAAAGTACCGATATGCTTTGCTTTGAGTAGAGTAACCCAGAAATATTCCTTCATCACTTCTTGCTTCAAACTTGCCTAGATCCTCATCTCTTTTGATATAGCATTTACTATCAAGAACTCTGAAATATCTCACAGTAGGAGGATGATCAAACCAGAGTTCATAAGGAGTCTTACCAGAATTGCCTTTGATTTGCACCTAGTTAAGAGTGTAGACAACAATACTCATAGCTTCTCTCCAATAAACTTGTGGAACATTTGTTTCCATCATCATGGTCCTAGAAGCTTCTTGAATGGTCCAGTTCTTTCTTTTCACAACTCCATTTTGCTGAGGAGTCCTAGGAGCAGATAATTATCTTTTTATTCTATGCTTTTCACAGAATGAATCAAACTCACCAGAGGTAAACTATCCACCTCTTTCAGATCTCAGACACTTTATCTTCACACCAATCTCATTTTCCACCATAATTTTGAATACCTTGAATTTGGCAAGAGCTTATGATTTTTCTTTTAAGAAAGTTACCCACATCATTCAGGAGTAATCATTAATCAGCAACATAAAATATCTGTCTCCTTGCACACTCCTAATTCTAGTAGGACCACATAGATCAGTATGCACAAGTTCCAATCGTCCACTTGAAAATTGTTCTTTACTTTTGAATGAAGTTTTGTTCTATTTACCCAATTGACATTCTCTACACATGCTATCAGGTTTCACAAGTTTTGGAAGATCTCTCACAGCCTGAGTAGAACTTATCTTGACCATGTTATTAAAATTCACATGACACATTCTCCTATGCCACAACCAACTTTGATCTGTCTAAGCAATCAAACAACTTTTGCCAGAACTACTTAAATAAAAGATGTTACCTCTAGTTTGAGTACCAAATGCAATTTTAGTTCTGGAGCTTTCCAAGATTCTACATTTTCCATCCTTGAATCAGAGATCATAACCCTTGTCAACCAACTATCCAACACTAAAAAGATTATGCTTCAGTCCTTCCACATATAGAACATCATTAATGTTATTCTTACCATCAAAAGAGATGGATCCTCTACCATGGATTCTACCAGTTGAGTTGTCTCCAAATTTCACAATTCCACCTTCATATTTTTCAAAGCTTACAAACTTACTTTTATCACCAGTCATATGATGAGAATGTCCACTATCAATCACCCATTCATCCTTTTCAACAACCTAAGCAGCCAAGGCAATTTCCACATTTGCATAGCTAGCAGATTCAGTAGGCACTAAATCTTCTTCTTTGATAGCAATGAACACCCAATCACCTTTAGTGGAACCTCCATGATCAGATTCATCATCTGTGACTCCTTCTCTAGCTTCTTGGACATAGTAACATTTCTTCTAAACTTTATATTTGTTAGGGTTTGGCTTTGAAAATTTCTCCAAACATCTTGAGGCAAAGTGACCAATCTTATTACAAGCAAAACATTTGAATGGCAACTTTCCTTTATACTTACTAGATCCTCTTGGTATTCTTTTGGCAATAAGAGCTTCAAGTTTTGCAGACTCAATTTCATCATCTTCAATAGCCTTCCTTGCCTTAGCAAATCTATTTGATATTCCTAAAGATCTTTCACCCGGATCATATCTTTGTTTTCCATATACACTGGCCTTGAATGTAGATTCAGACTTAGGAAGAGAATCACCAAACTCACTCATTTCAAATGCTGAGAGCTTACCAACTAACTGATCCCTTGTAACAGTTGTCACTATCCTGACCTCTTCAATGGCAGTAGCTTTATGCTTGTATGCTGCAGGTAAGGATCTGAGCACTTTGGTAACAATCTCTAATTCTTCCAATACTGCACCAGCATTTCTGATACCGGTCACAAGTTCATTCACTTTCTGCATGAAGTAATATTTTCATCTTCACTCATTACCAATCTTTCATATTTACCTTTTAGGCTCTGTAGCTTGGCACATTTGACATATTTGTCACCTTCATACAGATTTTCCAACTTTTTCCAGATTTCATGGGCAGTTTTCAAATCTAGGACATTTTCCAATTCTATATCAGTCAAGGCACTCAATAATGCTTCTTTGGCTCAAATATTGCATTCAGCTTCCCTGAGTTCATCTAGAGTAGTAGGGCCATTCTTTGGAATCTTATACTCATTCTTTGTTATCGACCAAAAGGCATCACCCAAACATTCCAAATGACATTCCATGCGTACCTTCCAAAGGGAGTAATTTGTTCCATCAAATCTTGGATTTTCCTTCTTATAAGTCGACATCTTGGATCTCCTCAAGCGGTCAAGCTTCTTTTAGAGGATCTGGCTCTAATACCAATTGTTGGAATATGGCCAGACAACTAAGAGGGGGGGTGAATCAGTTGTCCACAAAATTAACCTTCTCTTGTCTTTAATCTTCTTTCACAACTTACAAACTGATTAATGATGTAAACATTAAAGCATGAAACAATAACACATGAGTAGAAACAAAATTAACACACTTGACACCAAGATTTTTAACGTGGAAACCCAGTTAAGGAAAACCACGGTGGGGGTTAACCCACAAGATTCGTACCCTATTAAAGGTACTTAAAAATGGGAAGGTACTTGCCTTCAGGCGCACTACCCAGAGCTCACTGCTCAAAAGAGGCTCACTGCCTACAGAAATTTATGTTTAATACAAAAGGAAATAACTGAGAAATAGCATCTTCTTCATTCCTGATTCAGTCTCATTGAATGCTCAAACTTCTGCTCCTCTTCCAAATACTTCTTCACCGTCACATCATCCTTCACTATTCTTATTTCTCTGCTCCTCCTCTTCTTTGCTCTTCTCCTGATCCTTTCTTTTGATTTGATTATTTTGCACAAGGATAATTTTCCACAACTCATCAACAAGCATTTATATGCTTCATCAACCTTGGAATGATCATCAAGGTCGGCACTACAAACATCAGACTTAATGCGAATCACTAAGTTGTCAGCCAAACATAACTGGGACTCAAATCTTCCTCGATCAACATGCCACACTTCATAGAATTGTTCTTAGATCATCTGCAACACACTTGAATCATCCAGTCAGACAAGACTGGGAAGAACAGCAACACCAAGGAAGAAATCTTCAACAATGAGCTCAATCTTCAATGCAGACCTCCAACACAGTAGTCACATGATTTAGAAACCTCCACAAGCACATTGAATTCAACAAAAACATCTGCACTCCTCTAAATCATCAGAATCACTTGCATCTTCTTCTGGAACCTCAAGAACATTGTCTGCCATGACTGTCACACTAGAAAGATTGCTTGCGGACCTCCAAACCACGAACCACTTGAGTTGATAACACACACTGACTTCCCAAACATGTCTCTAGATCCACATATCATAGTGTTTCATTTGCGGAGTTACCCAAACCAGTTTCCTGTCACTCTTTCTTTTCTGAACACTACAAAACCTGATTCTACTCAAATATCTATAACTTCTTCCAATCTTCATGCGGACCTCTCAAATCTTAACTCGAGCTACTACAGACAATCCTCTACATAGCCATATGGTCTGCATATAATGATCTTCATTAATTTTCTCAATATCCTCAACATTCTAGTCTTCTAAACAAGCAACAAAATAGGTTACAGTTGACACCAATGGCAACAAGGATATGTTGACATCAATGACAACAACATTTAGGCACATATTTGCAACATGTCCCTCCTAATCTCCATACCTAGAATATACATCGCTGCTCCAAGATCCTTCATATCGAATGCACCTGAAAGTTGAGATTTTAGCTCATTGATCGTACCCTTAGTATTGTTGAAAAATAACATGTCATTTGTTAGGATTAAGGTGCCATCAACCTTGTAAATTCTATGTAATTTATTATTCATATTATTGTTTGTAAATCACCCATAAGGGATGAAAAGTTTCACCAGCAGTGATCTTGTTTCAGCCGCATGTTTATATCCAGTCCCCGACGCTAATCTTCCGCGACGAGGGGTCGCAGGGGGGTTTCCCCCCTACGAGGGGTTTGGGGGGATCATCCTCTAGCAAGGGGTCTGGGGGCCGCACGCCTTGGTGGGGACTCGAGGGCAGTGGCCCTAGAGCCAAATTTTATCATTGTAAATCTGGACCATTCGTCATTAGGTCACAGATTGATGTTTGATATTATGTCAGTTTTGTTGCCCTAGAAGGCAACCCCTTTTACAAGGATATTTGTACTACATTTTTTGTAGAGTTGAGAGTAACAGGCACCATTGGATTGAAGACTGAAGAAGAAGAGGAAGTACATATATTGTAATCTCATATTTGAAGATAATTCAACTTGGAGCCTCTTTTCTTAGTGGAGTTTTTTACCTGGAAGGGTTTTCTCCACGTTACATATTGTGTTATGTGTTCAGTTCTTAATGCATATTATTTCTGTGTAGTGGGTTTTATTTCTATTGCAATCTCCATTGATTCTACATTTTCTAGAGGACATAAATAAGGTTTGAATTAGATTTCCATTATGTGGTTTGCACCTTCATTTCTAACATCATCAACATATAATGCAATTATCAGTATAGAATCATCAATACAACGAATGTAAACACAATGATCCTTCTCACTTCTAACAAAACCCAATTTCAACACAAATGAGTCAAACCTTTGGTACCACATTCTAGGGGACTATTTCAAACCATAAAGAAACCTCTTTAACCTACAAACCCAATGTTCTTTCCCTTTTACCTCAAAACCTGGAGGTTGTTGCACATAAATTTCTTCCTCAAGATCCCCATGCAAGAATGTAGTCTTAACATCCATTTTCTCTATTTCCCAATCAAAAGTTGCAGCAATGGAGAAAAGAACTCTAATAGAAGTTAATTTAGCAACAGGAGAGAAAATTCCACCAAAATCAACTCCCTCTCTCTGGGAGTAGCCCTTGGCTACCAATTTAGCCTTGTACTTCTCCAATGAACCGTCAAACTTCTTGAAGACCCACTTGCAACCTATGGCCTTTCTTCCTTTGGGAAAACAAACAAGATCCCAGGTGTTGCTAGAGTCTAAATCCATCATCTCCTCATGCATGGCTAACTACCAATTCTCACTATCATCTGCATGAATAGCTTCCCTAGGCTCATCGTCAGTACTCAATAAAGCAAATACACAACAGAAATCTGGTGGGCTATACCTGTCAACTGGGTTCTATTGTCTTGTGGATCTCCTCAAGGCTAGAGTAAGAGACTCTTCTGGTTCTTTTGGATGCTCAACTTCTTTTGTAACAATAGAATCTTCCTTATAAGAACTACTTCCACTTGAATTGTTTTCTTCTCCTTCACCCCCCAATCCATCATTCTTTTCTTCTGGTTGTACATCTTCCTATTGTAAATTAAAATGCACTACCTTTGACCTATCTTTCTCTTTTGGTTGTTCAAGTTCATAACTAGCTCTAAGTTCCCTAAAAATAATATCTCTAGAGAAAACATTTTTTCTAGTTAGAGGATCCCAAGGCTTATAACTTTTAACATTCTCACCATATCCAATGAAGATGTGTTTCTATGCTTTTGGATACAACTTAGATTGCTTCTCTTTAGGCACATGAACAAAAGCCTCACAGCCAAAAACCCTTAAATGTGAAACGAAAAGTTTCTTACCTGTCCACACTTCATAAGGTGTCAAATCAAGAGCCTTATAAGGAGTTTTGTTAATCAAGTAACAAGTGGTACACATAGCCTCTGAGCATTCTCCAATTGTGAATCACTCAACATACTTCTAGCTCTTTCCATGATTGTTTGGTTCATCCTTTCTGCAATACCATTTTGTTGTGGTGTATACATAGTTGTCTTTTGTCTAATTATACCTGCATACTTACAAAACTCATCAAATTCCTTAGAGAAATATTCCCCTCTATTGTCAGATCTAAATATTTTTATCTTTAATCTAGATTGGTTTTGAACTAAGACTTTAAAATATTTAACCTTAGTGAAAACGTCAGATTTCATAAAATAACTCCATGTAAATCTGGATACATCATCAATGAAGGTGACAAAAAATGAGATTTTCTGATAAAGTCATTATCCATAGGTCCAAACACATTTGAATGCATGATCTCTAACTTCTCTTTTGCTTTATTACTTCCTAAAGGAAATGATGTTCTATTTTGTTTTCCAAACACACAATGCTCATAGAATTCAAAGTTCTCATTAGAATAAGAGAAACCATCCAACAAATCTTTATTCTTAATTGTTTTTAAAACATTATTACTTGTGTGGCCCAATCTACGGTGCCATAGCATATAAGTGTTTTCAGAAGCCTCAAAAATATAAGAGGAATTACAAATTGTAGTGGCATCTAGCCTAAACAAGGTTCCCAATCTTTTCCCCTTCTCTACCACCAAGTTTCCTCTCACCAATCTGCAACCATGCTTATCAAATGTTACATGCATTCCCAAATCATTCAACTTTAAAACTGAAATTAGATTTCTAGCTAATCTAGGAACATGCAAAACACCAGGGAGTGTTTTAATTCTCCCATCACTAAAACACAACATTACCTTGCCTTTCCCAACTATCAGATATGTAGAGTTGCCCCCAAGGTACACTTTACCTCCATCATACTCTTCGTATGTGGAAAACCATTATTTATGTGGGGTCATATGATACGAGCATCCTGATTCAACCAACCAATGATCATTAGAAACAACATTGCATGTAGAAAGTAAAACATCTTCACCAGCATTTGAGGACTTATCACTAACGGAATCCCACTGTTTCTTCAGGTTTCTACATTCCTTTTTCACATGCCCTCTTTTTCTGTAATTCCAACACTTAACTCTGTTCTTCTTTCTAGGAGTCTTAGATTGGCCCTTAGACTTGTCTTTAGCCCCCTTCTGATCTCCTTTCAGTCCTCTTTCCTTGGACCTTCCCCTCACATTGAGAGCCTCAGTGTTAACCTCAGAAGTCTTCTTCCTCATCTCCTATGCCAACAAAGTTACAACAAGATGATCCAACTTCAAATATTCAAGGTGAGTAGTAATAGCAAGGATAACATTCTCCCAATATTTAGGTAAAGAACAAAGTAAAAGTATACATTTATCTTCCTCTACAACTGTAGCATCTACGGAATCAAGCTGACTCAAAAGTAAATTAAAATTGTTCAAATGCTCTGCAATGGAATCACCCTCTTTCATTTTAATAGAAAACAATTTCCACTTTAAATAAAGTTTGTTTACCATGCTCTTGGCTAGATAAATCTCACCCAATCTCTTCCAGAGTTTGTATGCAGTCTCTTCCTTCAAGACATTCAATGAGACAAAATCTGCAAGACACAGTCGAATGGTTCCCCATGCCTTCTTATCCAACCTTTACCATGTTAGGGTTAGCCGATAGAAGATATCAATTAAATACAAATAAAGATTAAACAAAGGAATGAAAATACATAGAAATAATAACAGTGAGAGACAAGTTTTAACATGGTTCACCCAAACTCAGGCTACATCCACCAACAGAGAGTCCAATATTATTATTTGGTAAATCAAACTGATTACAACCAGTAATCCTTGCAACTCAATACTGCTGCAAAATACTACAATACATCCACGGAAACCCTAACCCTTAGCCGCTTTTATCAAGCCTTATGTCAGTTACAAAAATAGGGTTTTTTTATGTCGGCCAATAGAAAAATAACTCCCGACACCTTTATATGCTGCCCCTTGGACCCCACAAGGGGTGCTGCCCCTTGACCCTGTCTTAGGGGCGCTGCCCCCAAACCCCTGCAAGGGGCGTTGCCACTTGACCTCGTTAAATAATTTGGGGGGAAACCGCGCTGATAAAACTGGGGCAAATTTAACCTTTGGGTCTGATTAGGCTCCATTTAACAATAATCTCCCACTTAGAGACTGATCAGACTCCACACCATATCATCTCCCACTTGGAGACTGATCAGACTCCACACCATATCATCTCCCACTTGGAGACTGATCATAACACCGCTGACCCTGTAGCTCCCACTGAAAATAAGCACCCTAGACTCTGTTGTTCTGATTTTTTTTGTTTTCAGTCTTGAAGACCAACTGAAGTTGAAGAGGAGCTTAGTTTCTCCCTTGTCACTACCTTCGTAAACATATCCATTGGATTTTCATCTGTATGTATCTTTTCTAGCCTTAATTGTCCATCATCTGACACCGACCAGATGAAATGATACCTGAGTTGTATGTGTTTGGAATTTGAATGCAAGGCAAAATTCTTTGCAAGATGTATGGCACTCTGACTATCTGTATACAAAGAATTGTTAGCTTGTTGTTTGCCTAATTCTTCCATGAAATATTGCAGCCATATCATCTCCTTGCTTGCCTCTGTTGTAGCTACATACTCTACCTCCGTGGTGGATAAAGCAACCACCTTTTGCAACCTGGAGATCCAACTCACCGTTGCCCCACCTACAGTAAAGACATAATCTATAGTACTCCACCTGGTATCAATATCCCCTACCAAATCTGAGTCTACATAACCTGCTAAATCAGTATTAGAGCCCCCAAAACATAAGTGTTTATTGGATGTACCTCTCAAATATCTGAGAAACTATTTTACCGCATTCCAATGCTCCAATCTGGGATGACTCATATACCTGCTTACAACTCCTACAACATGTGCAATATCTGGTCTCATGCATACCATGACGTACATTAAACTTCCTACAGCTGGAGCATATGGTACCTTAGACATTTTGTCTTCCTCCTCTTGTGTCTTTGGACACATCTCTTTAGTCAATTTCAAATGACTAGGCAAAGGTGTGTTGACAGCTTTTGCATTCTCCATATGGAATCTCTACAACACCTTTTCAACATAATCAGCTTGAGATAGAGTCAATTTTTTGTTCTTCCTATCTCTGCAAATTTTCATACCAAGGATTTGTTTTGCTGCCCCCAAATCCTTCATAGCAAATGATTGTGCTGACTATTGTTTTAACTCTCTTATGTGATCCATGTTAGACCCTGCTACAAGCATGTCATCAACATATAAACATAAGATAATGTAGATGTCATTATCTAACCTCTTAAAATAAACACAATGGTCAGAATTACACTGGTTGTAGCCTTGATCGGTCATAAAATTATCAAATTTCAAATACCATTGCTGAGGTGCTTGTTTCAAGCCATATAAACTCTTCTTCAATTTGCACATTAGTTTCTCCTTACCTTTGACCTCAAATACCTATGGTTGTTCCATATAGATCTCCTCCTCTAAATCACCATGGAGAAAGGCAATTCTCACATCTAGTTGTTCTAAATGCAAATCTTCAGCAGCCACAATACTTAAAACAGTATGAATAGAAGTCATCTTGACAACCAGAGAAAATATCTCCTCAAAATCAATACCTTTTTTTTGTGCAAATTATTTTACAACTAACCTGGCTTTAAATATTTTCTTACCTCCATCTTCCTCTTTCAACCTATAAACCCATTTGTTTGGTAAAGCCTTTTTACCTGCAAGCAACTTACATAATTCTCAAGTCTGATTTTTAAGCAAGGAGTCCATTTCTTCTTTCATTGCAAGCTTCCACTAAACCTTTATATCCACCTACATAGCTTCATCATACCCTTCTGGTTCACCAACATCTATTAATAAAATAGAATACAAAGAGGGAGAAAACCTTTCAGGAGGTCTACTTAGCCTTGTTGACCGTCTAACATTCATTGGAGTTTGTGGTATTTCTTATTGTTGTTGTAGAGGATGAGGAACCACTGGAACATCACTCTCTGGAGTATCATCCAGCACCACATAATCCTTTTCTTTCTTCTTGAATGTTGCTGCAACTGATCTTTGTACAACACCTTCTCATTGAATACAACATCCCTGCTTCTCACAATTTTCTGATTTTCAAAATCCCAAAGCCTATAACCAAATTCATCGATGCCATATCCAACGAAGGTACATTTTTTTGATTTTGCATCCAGCTTGGTTCTATTTTCAGAATCTACATGTGCAAATGTTTCACATCCAAAGGTTTTGAGAAAAGAATAACCCACCTTCTTACCTGTCCATGCTTCCTCTGGAATACCATAGCCCAAAGAAATTGAAGGACCTCTATCAATTAAATATACAGCGATGTTGATAGCCTCTGCCCACATGTTTAAAGGCAGCCCAACATGCAATCTCATGGTCCTTGCACGCTCCATTATTGTCCTATTCATGTGTTCAGTCACTCAATTCTCCTGTGGAGTCCCTAGAACCGTTTTCTGCCTACGAATTCCATTAAAGGAACAATAATCCTCAAATTCTTTGCTGCAATACTCACCACCATTATCAAATATGAGACATTTTAATCTTTTAGCCGTCTCATTCTCAACCAAGCTTCTCCATTTCTTAAATGTTTCAAATACATCAGATTTCTGCCTAAGGAAATAAATCCAAACCTTCCTAGTTGCATTATCTATGAATGTAACATAATATCGAGAACCACCGAGAAAAGATACTTGAGCTGGTCCTCATACATCTGTATGCACAAGCTCCAACTTTTCATCTTTCTTTTGCTTCCCATCCTTGAGAAAAGTGACTCTCTTTTGTTTGTCATACACACAACTTTCACAGAAATCTATATTAATACATTTCAGACCTGGTAAAATTTTCTTAGCAATTGTTTTAGTCTCTTCCTACGAACCTACAGCAATTGTTCCTGAACCTGTTTATTTTTTCTCTACAACAGCTAAAGTAGAAGGAATAGTATGACCTGTATAAAGATATAAGGTGCCTACTTTCACACCTTTTGCTACTATTAAGCACCTCTTGAAACCTTCCAATTTTTATCAGTAAATGTAACAATGCAACCTTCATCAGCTAGTTGCCCTGCTGAAATTAAATTCCTACTCAGCCTTGGAACATGTCTTACCTCTTGTAGTAGCCAATGATTCTCATTCTACAACTTAATCTTGATTCTTCCCTTTCCAACAATCTGACAGGGTTCATTATCCCACGAATAAACCAGCCCAAAATCCCCTTGGACATAATCAAGAAAATAACTTATATGGGGCGTAACATGAAATGAGGCCCCTGAATCTAAAACCCATGAATCATTAGCATTATCTAGGGAAAGAATCAAAGCATCATCTTTAGATTTATTACTTACCACATTTGCCTCCTTATTGCCTTCTTATTTGTATCCTTCTGTATTCTTCCGAGACCAGCAATCTTTCTTCAGATGACCTGGTTTCCCACAGTACTAGCAATCCTTCTGTCCTCTGGATTGGGATCTCTTGTCCTTTGATTTAAACCTCGTGACTTCCCATGACCTCCAAAACCTTTTCCTCTCTCCTTTGATCTACCCTTGCTTTCTGCATTCAAAACACTACCTGATGTAGACCCTCCTAAGCTTTTCCGTCACATTTCTTTGCTAAGGATAACACCAACAACATCATCAAATTTCAAAGTATTTGAACCAGAGACAGAGTTACTTACAACCATTACCTAGTTATTCCAGCTTTCTGGAAAAGAACATAATATCAAGAGAGCCCTCACCTCTTCATCAAAACTTACTTTTACAGAAGTTAACTGATTGATAATCATATTAAACTTATTTAAATGATCTGTCACAGATCCACCTTCAATCATTTTCAGATTAAACAAATGCTTCATGAGAAATTCCTTATTTGAGGCTGAGGGTTTTTCATACAATTTAGCCAAATCTTTCATTAGACCATCTATTGTCTTCGCTTTCGTTATATCGAATGCCACCGATGGTGCCAGGCACAATCGAAAGGTTTCCAGTGCCTTTCTGTCCAGAAGATTCCAATCCTCATCAGTCATTGTTGCTAGTTTCTTGGCTATTCCTTCAAACGGCCTCCATAGATCCTTCTGATAGAGATAATCCTTCATCTGCATCTTCTATAACTGATAGTTATTCCCATTGAATTTATCTACCTTCAATTTACCCTCATCCGTCATTGCTTCCACTCAACCGTGAGACCTTCCTACAGATGATAATCAAACACAACTTGCTCTGATACCACTTGTTAGGGTTAGCCAGCAGAAGATATCAATTAAATGCAAATAAAGATTAAACAAAGGAATGAAAATACATAGAAATAATAACAACAAGAGACAAGTTTTAACGTGGTTCACCCAAACAGAGAGTCTAATATTATTATTCAGTAAATCAAATCAATTACAACTAGCAATCCTTGCAAATCAATATCACTGCAAAATGCTATAATACATCCACGGAAACCCTAACCCTTAGCCACTTTTATCAAGCCTTATGTCAATTACAAAAATAGGGTTTTTTATGTTGACCAATAGAAAAATAACTCCTGACGCCTTTATATGCTGCCCCTTGGACCCCACAAGGGGCGCTGCCCCCAAACCCCATTAAATAATTTGGGGGGAAACCGCACCAATAAAAGTGGGGTAAATTTAACCTCTAAGTCTGATTAGGCTCCATATAACAACATCCCATTCATCTGGACTCACATCATCAGGCTTATTCTCTTTCTGAATAGACAACCACTAGTTTCTTTCTTCCATAAAATCCTACATTTTTATCTTCCATAACTCATACCCCGTACCGTTGAACTTATCAATGTCCAAATGAGAGGTTAAAGTAGTGGTGGATGCAGCCATAATATCTACACAAGATTTGCAAACACAAACAACCAAATCTCCCACTACAACTAAACAACCTTCACACTACCACCCAAGAGTAAGAACTGGGCAGGCTCTGATACCAAATATTAGAAATGAAGGCAACAACTACTCAAGTAGAAATCTGATTACAATATGTTTATGATCTCAAACCGTGTTGATTTAACAGAGATTGCATATGAAAATGAAATCACAATACATGAATATATACCATAGAAGAATAAACCATATGAACACTAGATATAACGTGGAGAAAACCCTTTCAGGTAAAAAACTCCACCAAGAAAAGAGGCTCAAGTTGTATTATCTTCAAAATATGAATAACATAATACATGCACTTCTTCTGTCTCTCCAACCTTCAATCTGGCAGCACTTGTGTACAAAAATCTATCATACTACAACACATACATGGCATTGTACTTATAGAAGTATTTTCCCTCCAAACTAGGCGTCCACTTTCACTCACCTCAGAATCTTCAACATGCAAACAATAAATGGCTTCTTACAAGCTCATGACACTTTCAAGAGTCAACCGTGCAAAGTTGGGCACCCAAGCACAAAAATTGCCTCTTACAGCATCTTATCATGCGTCATAACCGTCATAGATTCTCCCAGAAAGCATCTTCCCAAGATGGGCGCCTAGAGCTAAGAATAGCAGCTTACACCTTTTAATTATCTGTCATAAGTTGTCATATTGTCATAGAATCTTATGACAACTTGCAGCTATCATAGATTCTCTTACATGCACTCACCAACTTTATGATGTGTGTCATACATGCTAAAAATAGTTGATTCCTCCAAGGTGGCACCTACCATCAATTACTCTTGATTTTTACAATTGTCAACCGTAAATGTTACTTTGTAACTACCTCCAGTAAATCCAGAATTACCACCGCCAGTGAAACTACCTCATTCCCTTATGAGTAATTACAAATAATAAAATGGAATAAATACAATATTGGGATTTACAAGGTTAATGGCACCTTATCCCAACACTAAGCCTATTCTACATAGAGGAATATTGGCTTGTGTGTGTGTGTTGTAAATATGTTGAGTCTATTTTATTTATTATTTATTTAATTTTAAATATATTGGTGATTTCAATTAATATTATTAATTTTGGATATACATGATAATTTCTTGGTGGATAATTAATTTATTTTAAAGATTATTCTTTTGCTTTTAAATTTATTTATGGCAAAGCTTTATTTTGTTTTAATTGATTATTTTAAAACTTGAATTGTCTTATTGGATTATATTAAAACTTTATTTGTGTTTTAATTATTTTATTTTGTTTTAATCGATTCTTTTTGGGGGAAAAATAACACTTTTGGGGGATTATTATTTAATGATTAGAATTTTGTGAAGAAGGGGTTTTTTCATCTTGCTTGCATTTTTTCTTCAATTTTATTTTTCTCTTGGTTTCATGGGATTTGGGTGAAGAAAGTAGGAGAAATAATAATTGGGCAAGAGAAAGGGTTTGAATTGGAAATAGGATTGCTAGCATAGAACTTCTGAAAAAGGATTCTTCCCAATTGTGAGCTTCTCCTAACTTGGAAAGCAAAAGGTTGGATCTTTACCATATTATTATTTCCTAAATTGTGTTTGATGTGTATTTTATGAATTTCAATTTTCATTGGTTTTAAATACATGTGATTTTCCTTGTGGGTTGGTTTGTTTGGGATTTGTTCTTCCATGAGGGGTGAGAGCCTCCCATGTGTTGGGTTTAAGACAGGTGTGGAGCCTCTCTTGGGTGGGATTTTATTGATTGAGAGCTTACTATGATATGGATGGTTATTTGATGTTTATGATGTTTTTGTGATTTGGGAGGAAAAAGGGGTTTTGTGTGGGGATGTGGAAGGAAATTTGTTGTTGTGGTGGTTGACAAGGGTCGTTGTACCTCATCATTTAATCATATTTCAGATGTCAAAATCCAGGGTTGTGTCATCGGCTGTCTGCAATTAGGGATTCTACAGTTACCGGTTTTCTCTAGCTAATTCTAATGACTTTTACTAATTTAAAGAGATTGATCTATCTGCTTACTAACTGAATTCAAAGAATGCTAGAAATAGAATTAAACAATAAATTACTTAAAGCAAATCTATAAACTACAACATGCATCTATCTCTCAAAATCGGTAAGTATTCTATAAAGCAAAATTTGAAACGACAAAACAGTGGTACTAGCCTTATGCCTTGGTGGTGAGAGTGGGCCCTTGCTCCACACCCTTAGGGCTGAAGACTATAGTAAGGAATCAACACAAAAGAATAAGATCACAACTTAATTCAGTCCAATTCCATTCGCTTTGTATTTAGAGAAATATTGATATCCAAATGAGATTACAGAAATTAGAATAATAAAAATCACTTGCTTTTCTGCTTCTTCTGTAAGTATATATAAAATTAGTGATGAGATATCACTTATCTTATCTACCAGTTCTTCTATGAGATGACATCCATCTCTTTATTATACTAGTTGTCTAACTACGGAAAATAACCATGCAATAAAAATAGATTGAGTGGAACAGAAGTCCACTCTGAATCTAAGTTTGAGTCTTAATACATTTGGGCAGAGAGGCCCGAAAAATATGGATATTAAATCAGTTTCATCAGTAACTTATGCAAAAACTAAAAAGAGATAAAAACTCCCAGTAGTTAACTATAGATTGCCCTTAATCACGCAGGTGATGATTTGAGTAATATCAGGGGTATTACGATCTCTACTGAAAGTGTCTGAAAGACAGATGTGCTGGAAATCTGCTCTGCTCAAAAGAGGCGCTGGAGATGTATGTCTGTGTCTATAGCTCCGGAGATATAATTGTGGCCTTCTTGCTCAGCTCTGGAGATGCTCCAAACTTCAGTCCAGCTCTGAAGATGTTTTTCCTCTTTACTTCAAAACTTTTGATGTTGTGGTATTCTGGTATTGTCTTCGGAGATCATTAGGACTACCTCCAGAGATGCACAAAATTGCCAACCCAAACATTTATACCTGTTGATTCAAAAAGACAAGTTTTTCTGCATATTTCCATCAATTCCATGCACATTAGTCTTTTAATCAGAAATCATGATCTTAAGTAATTCATCTCCTATTAATCATTATTTAGAACAATCTTGCTAGCATATTCGGGTGCAGTCATCAAGAAGATGGAATCAGAAAGGAGAAAAAGAGAGGTAAAGAGATGTATTTCATGGGTGCTACCTGGCACTCATCATCCCCCCATACCTAAGGTTTAGCAGGTCCTCCTGCTTCTCACAATCTGGACCTATTCTGGTGGAGTAGCCTGTCAGTCAAGCTGTAATCTTGTGCATAGGTAGCCCAAGTGGTGTGGTTGGTATTACTATTTCCTCTGTACTGATCAACCTGTTTCAACCACTCCTACAACTTATCATCTTCCATCTGCTCAGCCCAGACATGTAGTGGCTCAATTATGAGAGGGGGCCTAAAACACCCACCTATCCACTCGTGTTTATGCTTATCCATCATTTTGGATATTAACTTTTCCTTCCTCATAAATAACCTTAAGTTTGTAGGGGTTACCACCTCTCTCATTTTCTACTCTGAGGTCATAATGTTCCACCTTTTCTTTTCTATTGCAAGCACTGGATTAGTTGAACTATTCATAAAAAGACCAAAATCAATGGAACACTCTTACAGATTTTTTAAGTATAATGGCAAAATTTTGTTTTGACTTTCAAGGTGATAGACATATGCTCAGAATTAGACCTCAAAAGCATGAGGGTTTGGACACTCTTTTCTGATGAAAAGATTTGTTTCTGTATCCTTCTTGAGGTGAGCCTCCATTCGCTCATTCTAAATTTGATGATTCCTAATCATTGACATGAATGCTTTGAGCTGGCAATCCCCTACAAAATAATTAAGAATGAAGTTCATATCATCAACACAGAATCCATGCAGATATAATTCACATAGAAAAAATTTGTCTTCATTAGAACTCCTTGTATATGCTTCCATGAACCCCTCTGTTGTTTCTGTGTTCTTAGGTAGATCAGACAGGACTGAAGACAACTTTCTTTACAGGACCCTTTCATGCAAAAACATAGCATAATTGGCACTTAGAGGTCTACAAGATAAAATCTCAGAAGAAATGGAGGCTATCTGAATGACTCTTTCCTCTAAGGTTTCTACTCTTTATGTCATGGCAGCAATTGCCCTCTGTAATTACAGCATAGGCTTAGAATCCTCATATTCTCTACATCTCCTTTCCCAATGAAACGGAGCCTTAGGAATATCAATGGGGATTGGACCCACATATGGATCTATTTGTACTTCATGTTCACTAGTGCCCCTGGGCCAGCCAACTCATGAATATATTCCTCTTGATCATCTATTTTGTTGTTGGCCCAAGTCAATTGTTTATCTTGGCTTTGTACTTTCTCAATTAATGTTGCAATTACTATGAGACCATTGTCTCCAGCCTTGGTAAGATCAGAAATACTTTGTACTGCCTCTATCTCCTTTTCCTTTATGATTTTGGTTGTCTCAATCTTTTGGGCTTCTAATTCTGCTTCCCTCTCCTGAATTATTTGGTCCTTGGTTTGGAGCTCTGTTTGCAATTTTTCAATTACCTGTTTTTGCTCCATCTCTTTCTCCATTCTGACCTTCTTGAGGTTAGTGATAATCAGGTTTTTCCCCCATATTAATCTCTTTAGATTATCAATTTCTTCCAACATTTGCTGCTCTTTTGAAATCTCAATATCCTCTTGATCAGAGGGGTGAGAGAAAGATCCTCTTTCTTCTTCTGTTTGTTGCACATCAAGATCTTCCACAACCATCTATCCTACTCTGTCAGATGCACCCAATTGCTCTATTTCATCTTTCTCTGTAGCCTCCCTGTCCTGAGGTTCTTCTTGGGTTTCCTCTATTTCTACTAGTACTGATGAAGGCCCAACTTTCTCTTCAAAAGTTCTGAAACCCAGAAGCACCTCAGCTAGGAGAGCATTATCTTTCTCAGTTTGGGAGAGCTGCCTTTTTCTTTTACTTCTTCATAGCATAGGTGGGGCAGGTGCCTCCGAAGTAGGTATCTCATCCTCAGATACTGAGGAAATAGTAAAAGTCTACCTGTGTTCTATCTCTGGAGTAGGAGATTGTTCTAAAGTTGGACTTGAACCCAGATAGACAGATGGTTCTGGGGAAACATCTCTCAGTCTTTTCTTCCTCACTAGTGGGATCTCATCAGAATCATGGGATGCTTCTTCAGCCCAATAGTGTATTCTAGAGTCATCTTTCTTTGGGGTTTTCTTTGCTTTCTGTCCTGACCTCCCCTGTTAGTTCCTTAGGAGAAGATTCCTTAGCCAGAGTCATCTTCCTCCTGGCTGAGCGAGTCATGTATGGAGTTTGTTCCAGAGTAGGCTCTTTAACTTCTTTGTCTTTCTTCTTCCTAACAGAAACAGGGGTAGCAGATGAAGTTGCCTCCAGTGAGGACCTCTTTCCTTCTTCAACAACTGGAGAGAAGGTTGAAGGTTTTGTCTCTTCTTCTTAATGGCTAGAGGAACTCTCACCCTCTTCCTGTGCCCTCTCTAGCTCTTTGTCCTGGGGTTTTTGTTCAAGAAATGTCTGCCATAATTCTTCCCCATCAACTTGAGACAAAAAGTGGTGTTTAACTATCAAGAAAATGAGGCCATGATGTTTCATAGGACCCTTATTTTGTTGATATTTTTCTACAGTTGCCCTAATGGCAGAGTATAGAAAGTTAGGAATGTTTATGTTGAATTCAGGGTGTCCATTCCCATGCCTCAGAAAAATCAACATTTTCATTATTGGTCCTAAAACTAAGGAAAATTGACCATCACATGTGAAATATTTCATCAGCCATGAAGTTACAGATTGCCAAGGGTTTGGAAGTGAGGACCTAAGAATTCCTTTAACCTCATTTTTATTTAAATGCAATTGTAGTGCAGGTTCACCTTCAACAAAGAAATTCCTAATCAAATCAGCACATAAAGTTTTCAGATGATAGAACGTCTCACCTTGTTCAGGCAACCCAGAAATATGAATGATAGTGGTTGCAGAGAGATTGATTTGAACTCCCCTTACAACTGTCTGATTGTCCCTCAGGTTTCTTAGGAACTCATCAACAATATCTTCTTGAAACCCTTCAAACTTTTCCAGAAATTCCAACCATCCTGCATTCCTCAAAATGTCTGCTGTAGCGTCATCTTGCAAAAGGCCTATAGCACTTTCTGGCTCTGATTTCTTCTTAACCCCCATTTTTTAATTTTCTTCCTATGCTCTGTTCCTACACTTCTTCCTCACTATGTAGGCCCCAGATAACTATTTCAGTTGACTCTATTCTTCAGGGTATGTTGCAGTTTTGAATGAGGATTATTATGTCAATTCATTTAATCAGCTTAGGCTTATGGCAAAAGAACTTAAAATCAGTTAGAGTGCTTATGCGGTCACGATTGAGGCAAAGTGAAGGGACACTTCGTAGGCATGGTAATAGTTCAGCAAAGATGGCAGCATGCATGAATTTGGAAAGGAAAATAATGGCAGGAGGACGTGTCATAATGACGGCACCCAAAAATAGAAATGACAAGACAGTTGCTAATTAATGCTTAATTAAGAGAGAATTACCTGAACCATTCTTAGTGATGAGGGCACAACATACTTGGCAGAGATGTTGTGGCGTTGATGAGACTGGACGCGACGCGACACCTGAGCAGCTTGATGTGGCTTGAAATGATGTCAATCATCATTATTGTCATGCAACCTACAATCATTCCCACTAAGTGGTTCGATAATCCATGTATCCAGGGTGACGTCAACACAGTCTTTGTAAGTACCCTCACAAATGAGAGTAATGATTTCTCTCGAGATGCGTGCTGACTTTATTTTTGTTCCTGCCATAAAGTGGAGGATGAGTCATGATGACCTCATTGAATGACATCTCTACTTTATTGCCTGGAGAGGTGGGTCCCCTCCCACTTATTATGGTTGTGAATAACTCTTTATTGGTGGAGCGCCAGAGGTGCTCCTAGTTTGTGAAGCGCCGGAGGTGTGTTTGAGTAACTCCCGGCACCTGATCACCTCCGTAGCTTGATTATTCTCATCTGGCATGTAGAAGGGAATCACCATTTGCTGGTTTTCAATTCCCTTGGTCGAGAAAGACAACCATTTACTGGGTTTCCATCTTCCTCTATTTTTTTTAAGAAGGCCACCATTTGCTGGTTTTCAACCTTTTTTTTTTAGTCTAAAACTGTGACAGAGGAGGTGTCTCCTGTATCAAAACACAAATCTTTGAGGAAATCTTCTTTAGTGGATGGCCTTTTATAGAGTCTGATTCGGTGGCCATTTACCAAGAATGTGTCTGTGCTTCCATCAATAGGTTCTAAAAGTACTATTCCATTTTCAAAAACTTCTTTTATCTGATAAGGACCCATCCAGTGAGTCTGTAGTTTTCCTTTGAACTCTTTGAATTTAGAATCATAAAGAAGAACCCAATCACCTTGTTTAAATGTCCTCCTCTTGATGTGTTGGTCATGCCATTGCTTCCTTTGATACTGAACCAGTTCTATCTGCTGAATGGCCTCTATCCGGATTTCATCCAACTCATTGAGCTGAAGAATTATGTTCTGTTGGGTTATGGACAATGGTAGACCAATATCTAACGCAGTTTTCAATGTCTGGAGTTCAAATTCTATAGACAGAATAGGCTTTTTCCCATAAACTAATTCATATGGTGAGAACTTTGTTGTGGATTTCCAAGTGGTATTGTAAGCCCAAACTGCTTCAGGTAATCTATTAGCCTAATCTTTTCTATTCATTGCTACTGTCCTTGTCAGAATATTTTTAAGTTCCCTATTAGTCACCCCTACCTACCCATTGGCTTGAGTATGGTAAGGTGAAGATTTTTTATGCTTGAATTGATATAAATCTGTGAATGCTCTGATTACCTGTGAAGTAAACTGAGGTCCTCTGTCTGAAACTATGGATCTTGGGGCTCCAAACCTCAAGCAAATCTTATTATAAAGGAAATCGGCAACTTTTTCTTCTCGTGCAAATTGCAATGCTTGAACCTCAGCCCATTTAGTCACATAGTCTGTGCATACTAGAATATACTCCTTGCCTGATGATGGTGAAGAAATTGGTCCCACAAAGTCTAGACCCCACTGTTCAAATGGCTCTATCATTACTTGAGGATGCAGTAACATTTCCTGGGTGAAGGTTGGTTGCCCCATCCTTTGGCACTAGTCACACTACTGCACATAATTCTTAGTATCCTTATGAAGAGAGGGCCAGTATTAACTGGCTCCTAGGATCTTGTGGATAGTTTTGTGGAAAGAATAATGCCCACCAGATGGTTCATCATGACATGCTCTCAATACATCAAAAATTTCATTAGTTTTTAAACACCTGCGTCAAAAGAAATCAGGACCACATTTAAACAGCAACCCATTTAACCATTTGTAAGATAAGCTTTTCTTAACTAAGCATTTTTTCTATTTTGAGCTAAAATAGGATGGATACAAGCATGTAGCTAAAAGATTAGCTATGTTAGTGAACCAAGGTACAGTAGAGGAGATAGCAAATAGATGTTCATCTCAGAACCTACCCTCCACCAACTGGTTTTCTCCTCCTGTATCCAATCTTGACAGAAAATCAGCAACCAAATTAAAATTGCCTGGATTATCAACTATGGTAATGTCAAATTCCTGTAATAGCAATAACCACCTAATGATCCTTGCACCTACTACTGGCTTGTTCATTAGGTACATGATGGTTGCATGATCAGTGTGTACAAATATTTTATATCTAGTGATATAATGCCTGAATTTGTTTATAGCATAGATGACTGCCAAGAATTCTTTTTCAATTGTGGTGTAATTTCTTTCGGCAGAGGTAAGGTTTTTTCTTATGTAATAAATGGCATGCATACTCTCTCCTTCCTCCTTTTGTCCTAAAACTGCCCCAATGGACTCATTTGAAGCATCAGTTTGTATGTGAAATGATAAAGTCCAATTAGGTCCTCTCAAAACAGGTGTGACAGTAAGCTTCTCTTTTAGGGATTCAAATGTTGATTGACAGTCTTCTGTCCATAAGAATTTTGTGTCTTTGTTAAGCAGAGTAAACAGGGGGCAGCTGTTTTGCTGAAGTTTTCTATGAATCTCCTATAGTAGCCTGCATGACCCAGAAAACTTCTAACATCTGTCTGATTTTTGGATGAAGGTAACTGTCTGATCACTTCTATCTTGTTTTGATCCACTTTGATCCCATTTGCTGAAATGTGGTGTCCCAATACAATTCCTTCCTCCACCATCATGAAGCACTTTTCATGGCTTAGAGATAATTGATTTTTCTCACAGCATTTTAGTACTTTCTCAAGGTTTGTGAGAGCTTCTTCAAAATTGTCCCCATACACAGTAAAGTCATCCATATAGACCTCCATGCACTCATTAGCTAATTCAGCAAAAATGGCTAAAACAAGCCTCTAAAATGTAGTTGGGGCATTACATAGTCCAAATGGAAGAACTTTGTAAGAAAAAGTTCCCCAAGAGCAGGTGAAAGTGGTTTTGTTCTGATCTTCAGGTGCTACTTGAATTTGGTTATACCCATTGAACCCATCTAGGAAAGAAAATACTTTCTCCTAGCAAGGTTGTCCAGCACTTGGTCAATGAATGGTAAGGGAAAGTAGTCATTTTTTGTAGCTTGGTTTATGTCCCTGTAGTCTATACACACCCTCCATTTCCCATTCTTTTTAGGCACTATGACTAGGGATGAGACCCATTGACTGTCTGAGATTGGATATATAAACCCTGCTTGCAGTAATTTTTCTATTTCAGTCTTAACAATTTCTTTTAAAGCAGGATTCAATATTCTCTGGGGTTGTCTGACAGGTTTGATATCCTTAGTGTTTATATGATGGGTATAGATCTCAGGAGGGATGCCCTTCATATCTTGGTATTCCCAAGAAAAAGCTGTTGAATGGGAAATCAGAAGTTGGATAAGTTTTTCTTCCTGATTTGTTGTTAACTCAGTATTGATGTTAAGTGTTTTCCCTGGTAAAATCACGACCTGTTTTGTGATTTGATCCATGGATGTAGTTAATCCATATACTGGAGTCATGTATTGAGGGAACAAGAATGTGGAAGCAACATGTGTAACGTGGCTAAGTCTCTATAAAAGGTCTCCCCACAAGGAATGATATTTGCTAGGGTACAATGAGTAGAAGTGAGAAGTTCTCTCCGAGAATCTTGAGCAAGATTCATCACATCCTCATTGATTAGGATGTGTGTAATATCTTATGTTGTATTATAGTAAATTTCTTCTTCCAACTCTCCCAAATGTTCCTTGATGGTTACCATAGCTACTAAGGCACTGTTGTCCATGGTATCTGGCTCATCCACCCATACTCTTCCTGTATAATGTATTGATGGTTTAGCTAGAGGATATAGAGATATTTTCTTTAAATCTATCCCATTAGAAATGACCATATCCCCAGTTTAACAATCAATAGATGCTGCTACTGTAGCCAGCCATGGTCTTCCTAATATCAGTGGATAAGCATTTCTCTAGTTTCTTGGTTCTAATATTAGGAAGTCCACTAGAAATTCCCATGATTCTGTTACAACTGGAACATCAGTAATTACCCCTTTCAGAATAGCTACTGACTGGTCAGCAAGTTGAAGTATTGTAGTCGTGGATTGGATACCTGTTAGGGCTAATTTGTCCATTGTATGAACTATCATCACATTAATTGTTGCTCCCAAATCAACCAAAACATTTGAAATTTCTACCCCTAAGATGAAAATAATTATGATAGGATTTTCAGGGTCTCCATATTTTGGAAGGAGCATTTCTCCCATCAATAGATCTACTACTTTCCCTTCAACCTAGATTGTAGAAGGAAAGTTTTTCTTCCTACCCTGTGTTTTGACACAATGTTGTTTGATGAATTGATTCAGTTCTGGCACATCTCTGATTGCTTGGAGGAGAGGAATTTCAATGTTCAGTTGCCTGATTTCTTGTAAAAGTTCTGATTCCAGATTAGATTGGACTTGTTTTTGTAAGATCTTTTTCTGGGGAACATACTGTTTGAGTCGTTTTGGGTATGGTGCTAGTTTTTCCATCTCCGGAGCTTTTATCAAAAGTATGTCCAGGAATGTTCCCCGGAGTTAGTCTTTTAGGATCAACTCCGAAGTTATCCAAGGATGATTCTTTTAGCACTTTTTCGGTAGTAATCTCCTCTGGAAGTTGAGTGGATGAATTTTTAGGTTCCTCATCATTGGTTACTTCAACTATAGTTGGAGGAGATGGTCTTGGGAATGCTTTCCTAGAACATAGCTGGAGATTATTTGGACATATAGCATTAATACCAGCCATGTTTTCTTGCTTTGTCATGTAAATAGCTACTCCCTATTTATTTTGTTGGTTTGGTATAGGTTGAGCTGGTAAGGGTGGTTGGCTAACTGGCTCATTTTGTGACTAACCTTGTGTGTTGGAGGGTCCAGTTAGTAATGCTTGTTGTTGAGGTTGGAAATGCCTAGGTTGTCCCTGGTATTGTTGATTATATCCCTGTTGAGAAACCCATTGAGGTTGCATATTTTGTGATCCAACCTATGGTGGCCACTGTTGATTCCCCCAGTGCTGATTTTGCCAATTTTGGTTTTGCCAATGTTGATTTGGCCAATCCTGATGTCCCCAAGGAGGATTATTCTGAGGCCCATGCCAAGTTAGATTCCATTGATTATTTCCCCAATTAGGACCCCTGTAAGAAGGCTGGTTTGGATATTGATTATAAGGGAAATTTCCAGCCTGTTTTTGTCCCACGTAATTCAATTCTTCTTCTATGATGGCATTCTTCTTACTCAACCTTTTTAAGGCTGGAAGCTAACTACATTGACTAGTAGGATGTTCCCTATCACAGATCTAATAGATCTCTAATTTGTTTAAAGGGCATTCTCTCAACAGATGCTTGTTTCTACACCTAGGACAATAAATGGAGAGTGGTTCAGTTGTTCTATTTTGATCAGTTGTTCTAGTGTTTGCCTGAATCCCATCTAATGTGGTATTGAGTTGGACAAAAATATTTGGTTTCAGATTTGCAATCTCTTCCATTAACTGTCCTATTTCATTCTTTCCTTTGAAGGTTTTGGATGATCTCACTCCATCTTGGGTTCTAGAATAGTTCCTACAGAGTTCTTCTATAGCAAGTATATCCATTTTATTGATATTTCCTTTTCCCATCAGATCCAGTGCCTGTTTTGATTCTTATCCAATCCTTTTACAAATAGGGTTCTGGCCAAAGAGTGATCTACTGGGTTGCCATACCTTCTCAAGGCGAAGTTAAATCTGTCCACATAGTCCTCTAAGGTCTCTTCGTCTCCCTGTTTAATTTTGAACAATTCCTCATTTTTATTACTGACTCTACAGTAACCTTGGTACTTTCCTAAAAACTCTGTTTCCATCTAATCCCAAGAATGGATAGAGTTCTGGGGTAAACCCATAAACCATCTCATTGTAGAATCTTTCAAGTTTGAAGGGAACAGTTTGAGTTTTTGGTTATCCGATCCATAATCATAAGTTTGGCATACCACTTTGAATTCAAACAAAAACTGATCTAGATCCTCAGAAGAAAGACCTCTGAAATTTGGCAAGTGTGCTGATGAAATATTTTTCATAGGAGCATTGTCTCCAGTAGCCAGAACAATGGGATATGAGAAGGTTCTTGGAGCCTGATTTCCCTCCTCTTCATGATTATCATTATTATCATCCATGTCTAGTACTAGTTCTTTTCTCTGAGGTTCTAGGAAATTAGGTTCTATCAAAGGATCTACCTGAAATTTTTGTTGTAATTCTTGGATATAATCAACAAGCAGAAGATTTGGAGGATTTAAGGGATTATTGATTTGAGGTGCAGCTTCCAAGGTAGGTTCTAGGTTTCTTTCTTCAACAAGATCTTGTGCCACTCCACTGCTTTCTCCTATAGTTTGTTGATGGGGTGTCTGCTTTATGTATCTTCCTTTTGAATCCCTAGCTCTAACCATACAGATCTAACCTAAAACTATTTAGCTAAGTTTCCCTAATTAACACAATACATCCCCAACAATGGCGCCAAAAATGACAAGGGTCGTTGTACCTCATCATTTAATCATATTTTAGATGTCAAAATCCAGGGTTGTCTCATCAGCTATCTGCAATTAGAAATTCTACAGTTACCAATTTTCTCTAGCTAATTCTAATGACTTTTACTAATTTAAAGAGATTGATCTATCTGCTTACTAACTAAATTCAAAGAATGTTGGAAACAGAATTGAACAATAAATTACTTAAAGCAAATCTATAAACTGCAACATGCATCTATCTATCAAAATCAATAAGTATTCTATAAAGCAAAATTTGAAATGACAATATAGTGGTACTAGCCTTCTTCCTTGGTGGTGAGAGTGGGCCCTTGCTCCACACCCTTAGGGCTAAAGACTATAGTAAGGAATTAGCACAAAAGAATAAGATCACAACTTAATTCAGTCCAATTCCATTCGCTTTGTATTTAGAGAAATATTGATATCCAAATGAGACTACATAAATCAAAATAATAAAAATCACTTGCTTTTTTGCTTCTTCTGTAAGTATATATAAAATTAGTGATGAGATATCACTTATCTTATCTACCAGTTCTTCTATGAGATGGCATCCATCTCTTTATTACACTAGTTGTCTAACTACAGAAAATAACCATGCAATAAAAATAGATTGAGTGGAACAGAAGTCCACTCTGAATCTAAGTTTGAGTCTTAATACATTTGGGTACTGAGGCCCTGCAAATATGGACATTAAATCAGTTTCATCAGTAACTTATGCAAAAACTAAAAAGATATAAAAACTCCTAGTAGTTAACTATAGATTGCCCTTAATCACTCAAGTGATGATTTGAGTAATATCAGGAGTATTACGATCTCTACTGAAAGTGTCTGATTGACAGTTGTGCTGGAAATCTGCTCTGCTCAAAAGAGGCACCGGAGATGTATGTCTCTGTTTGCAGCTGTGGAGATATAATTGTGGCCTTCTTGCTTAGCTCCAGAGATGCTTTTCCTCTTTACTTCAAAACTTCTGATGTCGTGGTATTCTGGTATTGTCTTCGAAGATCATTAGGACTACCTCTAGAGATGCACAAAATTGCCAACCCAAACATTTATACCTGTTGATTCAAAAAGACAAGTTTTTCTGCATATTTCCATCAATTCCATGCACATTAGTCCTTTAATCATAAATCATGATCTTAAGTTATTCATCTCCTATTAATCATTATTTAGAACAATCTTGCTCACCTATTCGAGTGTAGTCATCAAGAAGATGGAATCAGAAAGGAGAAAAAGAGAGGTAAAGAGATGTATTTCATGGGTGCTACCTAGAACTCATCAGTGGTGATGAGGAGGTGGTTGTCTGTTGTATTTAAATTGAAGAAGAAACTTGTTAAAAGAATTTGCTATTTGTCCCCCAAGAGGGATGATGATCCCCTCTTTCCCCATTTTGAAGAATCCATTTGGATTCATAGTTTGTGAGACATACTATGGGATTGTTGTGTTTGTGTATTTATATGTTTTTTATCAAATTTAATAGTGTAGGTTAAACCTATGTTCTTGGAAGATCTCCCAGCTCGAGGTGGGTTGGTTATCCAATCCTACGGTAGGGAGGAGAGCATGCCTGGCCATCCATGTTTGGGTGATGTGTGTAGGATATTAGCAAAGTTTTTGAGGAGACTTGTGTGGTCAAATTTCAGTTCATCAAGAGCTTGGAAACTCTTCCTTGTGAATCCATTTGTGAAGTTGAAGATTATGGATTTTAAATCCATTTGTTAGATTTAATTGAAGGATGTTTTGCATATGTATAATTTTATTTTGAACAATTTTATGGTGTATGAAATATATAGTTGGATAAGAAAATGAAAAGTATGAATATATTATGTAAATTCTTAGTCTATATGATTGAATTGAGAATTAGTTTGTGATTGTTTATATTTTTTACATATGATGAATTCTCTTTTTATTCGATCTGAATTTGCTATGAAATTGAGTAATCTAAATGTTATATATATACATGGTTGTCATATTTAAGTAATTGTAGAAACTCTAATACAAAAATTATCTCTGTCTATTTTGTGAAAGATATATATACTTAAATATGTATTGTTAAAACTAGGAATTAGAAAGGAGAATTTATATATAGAAAATTGCTAAACTCTATTAGGGTGCAACCCATAGGTGCAGGCCTGTGGAGGTCATGGTAGCCACAACTTTGTTGAATGCGGAAGATAACTAAGAGGGGGGGTGAATCAGTTGTAACTTATAATTCCAAAACCCTCAAACACATTTAGATCCACATCAATTCAATTAACCCTTAAATTGTTATGATGATTAAGCATGAAAGTAAATAACATAAACTAAACCAAATCAACATCAAACACAAGAGAACACCAGATTTATGTGGAAAACCCAAGAAGGGAAAAACCACAGTGAGGATTAGCTCAGAATATAAAGTAATATCAACACCAAAAAACTGTAGGCTCACTGTGAAAGGGCTCACTGCCAGAATAGAGAAGATTGTTACAAGGAGAAAACTATCTCAATGCAATAGAGAATTCCACCACAACACCATCATCACCTCTGCAGTCTTACTAAGAAATTGTAGACACCTTCTGGTCACTGCATCTAGTAATCTAACACATGAAAGTTCTCATTGCGCTACACAAATTCACACTTTATAACTTTGTAATTCACATCATATCCATCATACTCTTCTATCTTACAATCCTTCAATGACTCAACACTTATTTATACCATCTTCAATCTTGAAAACATTCTCCAAGGTTGGTAAGGCTCCTTAATTTTGTAAATTCAAATTAGGTTAGACCCAAAACATTCCCACAGTTGAAATGAATGAAAGCGGACCACAACATACCTTAGCTTGGACCTAAATTTGTTCATACATGTTACACCATGCTTCCACAATCATCAAAGCAACTCCGCAAATAGTGTAAACACCCAAGGTCAGTCGAACCGATGTTAACACCATAAATAATTATGTGCATGCTTCCTCAAACCCAAAGATGACTCACGGACCACATGCCATGCCTGAGCACAATCTATAATATCCCACAAACATCCTGAAAACCAAAAAATTCCTCTACAACAACTTTCACCTGTCGCACAACCTTATCCTATTTACCTAGCATACTCAAATGTCTCTGTCATGCACTGCAACTCAAGAAATCATCTTCTAGAGCACCAAACCATGAACAACTTTGACTGAAGATAGATATTAATGTTATAGGCACACTTCCAGAACTGCAAGACCTGAAACCACTCTACAGAGAAATGCAGAGCAAAAACATTTATCCTAGACACCTCTACAATACATAGTTCGCACACTGGTGAACACATCTTACTCTGCACATCGATCCAACACGCCAAATTATTAATGAAGCACCTCTGAACACCTCTAAACAACATATCCAAACTGCATAAATAGATCTTCAATATAAGGGAAATGCGGAGCAAAACTAGAACACTACTCTGCAACACAGAATACAACTATCACACACTATTTTTTTAATTTATTCAAATTTTCTCAAAAGCACTTGGAAACCAAGCACCAAAAACATACTATCACCATCTTCAGCACTTTCTCATCATCAGAGACAGCATCCGTCAACACCAACTACTCATACTCTTGCAACATCTCTTACTCATACAATTGACACCAATGACAACACAAGCTTGTTGATATCAATGACAACACTAACTGCACATACTTGCAACAATCTTCCCCTTTGTCATTGATGGAAACACATAATGTGAAAAACCATCAACACAACAGCATCCACAACATCATCCTCAATACTATGCTTCATACCAACTCTTTTCCTTTCTCTTAAATCTCTCCCCCTCAGCTTACTACTCTCTTCTTGACAACTGACTCTTTCCTTTTTCACATTGCTCTCTCTCCCCCTTTGACATCAATGGAAAAGGGCGACACATATCTCTTTCATTCTCACCTTTAGACAATTGCTCAAACTTGTACCTGCTCACTACTGCTTTGCAACATCTTTTCTTTTACAACTCTTCATACTACCCCTGAGAGGTAGCCTCCAACATCAATCCAAAATAAGGAATGAATCTTGAAATCTACTGGACTGATGCATCTCCTTATGCATCTAATTCAAAGGAGAGGCAATAACCCCCAACTTCTCCTAGAGATACTCAAATGTATCCTTGGGAAGAGCCTTAGTGAATATATCAGCAACATGATCCTTTGTAGGCACATACTCAAACTTCACTTCATTCTCTGCAACCTTCTCTTTTAGAAAGTGATACTAGATTGAGATATGTTTTGTCCTTGAGTGCATCACCGGATTCTTTGAAATGTTAATAGCACTTGTATTATCATAGAAGATAGGAATAGGTTCATCATATAAAACTCTAATATCCTTCAAGGTTTGCCTCATCCATAATACTTGTGTGCAACAAGATGTTAATGCAATGTATTCTACCTCTGCAGTAGATAAAGATATTGAATCCTGCTTCTTACTTAGCCATGACACCACTCTACCTCCAAGAAAGAATGCACCACCACTTGTACTTTTCCTGTCATCTACACAACCAGCCCAACCTACATTTGTATAAGCACTTAGAGCAAAGTCATTATCCTTTGGATACCACAAGCCATGATCTAGAGTGCCCTTTAAATATCTGAATATCCTCTTCACTGCCACAATATGTGATTCTCTAGGATCTTCTTGAAATCTAGCCACAAGACAAACTACATGCATAATATCTGGTCTAGTAGCAATTAAATATAGCAATCCTCTTGTTGACTTTTTCCCAGACTGGATGCTTATTCCCAGATATCCCTACAAGGTAGCCATCAGTGATCAACAGGAGCTCTGGGCCAGGGGGTCAACAGTATAGGAGATAGACTCTATATTTTATCTCCTCTTCTTCTTCAGGCTCTGCAAGACCTAGGGGGGTATTCCCTACTCAACATCCATAAGGATATGCATGCAAGGCTGGGATGTTGACAGAAAGCAGATGAGTCCTCCTGTATGTAGACCAAAACTGAAAGATAAGGGCAAAGGGGCTAGCTTTGGGCCTATTTGCAGTTGTAGACAGAGGACTGAGGATCCTAAACTAACTCTAATGTCCTAATGTTGGTTTTAGATTTTGCTTTGGAGTTTAAGTGTGGATGCAAAGCTGGATATGGTTATAACACAAAACAAAGCGTGATTGGTGCCTATCCAGGGCCTGGAGTCGATAGACATACACCTGTGAATGATCAGCATAAACAACTAAAACTGGATTTCAAGGGGATATATGTGATACCTGCCTTACAGGCATCTCCCAATACAAAGTGTTAGGTTATCTCTACTTATGGTATCCCTACTGTAGTATATCCCTCCCAATGTTCAACCTGAAAACAGTTTAATCTACCCCTTGAATAGAAGTTAAAAGATCAGACATTCAACACAGGAATTCTATGCTCTAGAATCTAAACATTACCAAACATCCAGATTCAGAAGAAGGATACATGCAATACTGGAGACAGAATTAACACAACACATGCCAAACAGCATTTCTCATATAAGTTTAATCATGAAATCAGTGGGTTCATGCCAAAAACAAACAACAAGAGATACATAAACTCACAGGTAAGCTGTACAGAGCAACCAGATCAGCTTGTCATGCATTACAGAGCCAAAATCATCAACTTTCAACAACCACAAATGAACAACACAACCTGCTTATAACAGCCAGGTAGGTGCTCAGCAATTAATTACAATGTTGACCAAAATTTCGCCAGATACACAGTATCATGAAAATGGCGCTCAAACACAACCAGATTGGCGCCCAAACTTGAATGCAGCAGGTAGGGGAGGAGACAGGAAGATTTCTCGAGCCCTGCGCTCCTGCCCGCTGATTGACACCTCCAGTCGGGTACAAGATCGACCCACGCCATCGCCCACACCTCTGCAACAATCGCCATTAATGGCGCACCAACCCGCGGCCTAGGGAAGATCATCATACAGACCATCGCAAGCTTTTCCCGCCGAGACTCATCATCATGATGTTTCGAATATGCAGGATAACATTATCCCACATGCACCCCGCAGCAACCTCCTTTGCACTTTATATACTAGGTCATGAGCATATATCATGTCGGCGCTTTTGCTCCTGACGACACTAGTATAGACTTCATCATCATCATCCCTCAGCAGCATGATATCCCGTTGTTCGAAATATCACCCTGACGTCATCATGATATTTGAAATATAACCTGCATGATAATCGGCACAACCTGATCCATCGGAGGAACATCCTCCTGCTGAGCTTATACCAAAAGTCTGGCCGATGATCATCCTGATGACGTCATCATCATATCCTGCTGACGTCATCATCATGTTTGTAAATATCAGGAGGTCTCTTCAAAATGATCACTTGTTAGAAATATGACCCCCGCGGACCTTGATGACGTCATCATCATATTAACATCATCATGATATTCGGAAGACAACCGGATATTTGGAAATATCCTCCTGACGTTCGAACATCAGGTTGCACTGTAGCTCCTCTGTAAGATCGGGGCGAAAACTGAACATGATGATGCTGCTTGAAAAGATCACCCTCAATAGATAACACGCGAAACCAGCAGGCGGATATCTCCTTGATATCAACATCATCATGATGTTCGAACAAACATATATCCGGGTGATATGAAAATATCACCCCCTCCTTCGCGAATATCATGATGCAGATAGGCAGAAAGAAAAATATCACCCTGATATACGGATGACGTCAGCATCATCAGGATGAGAAACAAAGAACAAGAAGTGATACAACATCATCAGGATGATATTGACTAAGATCATCCTGACGTTCCAAAATATGATGACCCTAGTGAATATCGGGTCGCAATTACAACTCTTCAACAACATCATCAGGATGATGTTAACCAAGATCACCCGATGATAAAAATATCACCCCGGCGAAATATCATGAAGGCAGAAAATATGATGACCTCCGCAAGCAGCAGGATGATAACTGGAAATATGATGATGATGAACACGACCCTTAGGAAAAAACAAGTTAGGTCGAGCAATTCAAAGAATAAGCAACATCATCATCATGCTCGCGCAAGGTGATAAATGGAAGATCACCGGAGACTTTGAAGCATCACCCTCGCAAGCAGATGCGGGTGCACTGTAGCTCGGCAGCATCATCATGATAAAAACCTAACATCACCCGATGACTGAATATGATGATGACGATGAAAAACCCAGTCGACGAAGAACATGATGATGCAGACCATCGAAGACAAGATGATGATGATGACCTCCTCCTCAGGAAAACATGATGCTGCAGTTGAAAAATGCTGAGGAGGTCCAACACTTAGAAAAAATGGGCAAGAAGATAAAGGCTTCAAATGAAGAAACCTCCTGATCATGACAAATCAACCCCTGGTCAAAATGAGTGTCAACAGTGGCTCCGAATGGGGACGTGCAGGTGAAAACCTGCAGCGAGAACCAGATCTCCGGGCAGACCTGACCAAAAACCAAAAAACGCGAGCTGTACAAGGCATTTACACTACATACATATTTTACAAATGTGCACAGCAACCAGATATTCATGTAAAATAGAACTTAAGGAATTGGCCATGCACAGGCAATTCCAGAATTTCACCATCTAGGGCCTGGAGGAAATAAGAATCCTCCCCATGAGTATTGCAAACCTGATATGGGCCCATCCATAAGGGTTGAAACTTACCATGTTTACCCTTTTCCTGATCTTTAGCATTCCAAATGAGCACCAGATCATTTACTTGAAACTTCCTTTTTGTAGCTCTCCTGTCAAACTGATATTTCACCCCTTGTTGTCTTTTGATATTGATCTGGTGGGCTCTCCTTCTGTCTTCATCCAATGCAACCAGCTGATTCACTCTTTCTGTCATGGGATCTTCAATCTCCTCATCATACTCTTGAATGAATCTGTAAACTGGTAGGAGATTGTTTATGGGCAGTCTAGCTGATGCACCATATACTAGCTCAAAAGGTGACTTCCCAATAGCCCTTTTCACAGTCACTCTGTCAGCCCATACTGCTAAATTCAACTTTGAGTCCCAAGCTCTCTTGTTCTTGTCCAGTATCCTCTTGACAATTTTCATGATGCTCCTATTGCTTGATTCTGCTTGACCATTTCCTTGTGGGTGATATGGTGATGCATATGACAGGCTTATCCCATACCTGTTGCAAAAATCAACAAACTCACCTGATCTGAAGCACATAGCATTATCAGTGATTATTTTAGATGGTACTCCAAACCTGATGATGATGTTCTCTAGTATGAAGTCTGTCACCACCTTACTTGTAGCTCTTTTAGTTGGAATGGCCTCAATCCATTTGGTAAAGTAGTCAGTTGCCACCAAAATCCAACTGTGTCCCCCACTTGATTTGTCTGCAATTTCCCCTATAAAATCAATTCCCCATTGCTGGAATGGAGCATCCACAGGTACAGTTCTGAGGGGTAAAGCACCATGATATTTCAGCTTTCCTGAGAATCTCTGGCAAGGGTCACACTTCCTTACTAACCTCTGTGCATCTGAAAAGAGAGTGGGCCACCAATATCCTGCCCTGAGAATTTTATGAGCTGTTGTTTGGGCAGTATAATGGCCACCACACAATCCTTTATGCATGTCAATCAAAATATTGTTAGCCATATTCTTATCCACACATCTCAGCAGCACACCATCAGGATTTTTCCAGTACAGCTCACCTTGAACAATGACATACCTGATTGCATGTAGCTTTAGAGTCCTCTTTTGACAGTCACTGAAATGGGAAGGACAATTCAGATTTTGCAAGTAATAGATAATATCCTTGTACCATTCAGATCCTGATGCACTTACATTCTCATCTTGGACTGCATTAACTTGGCATGCTTCCAAGTTTGACTGTGCCATCATCTTGGCTAATCCTTGTCCCCTTATCAACTTAGTAACTTGTATGTCTATGTTGAATTCCTGCAGTTTGTTTATCCATCTGCACCTTCTTCCAGTCACCTCCTGCTGAGTGAATATGTCTTTGACTGCAGCATGAGGTACATATGCAATTATATGTGACCCTACCAAGTATGGTCTGAAACTTTTGATGGCTCTAACTAGTGCATATGCCTGCTTCTCCATAATGTCATATTTCAACTCAGAGGCCTGCAGGGACATACTGAAGAAAGCAATGGGCTGTTCAAAACCATCTTCATTTTTCTGTAACAAACATGCAGCTACAGTATGAAAGGAAGCAAATGAGAACACCTGGAATGGCCTAGAAAAATCAGGAGATTTAAGAACAGGGGCCATCTTTATTGCCTCTTTGATATTCTGAAATGATTCTGTTGCTTCCCTTTCCCAGTTGACGGTTGCATCCTTCTTCATCATCTTGGAAATGTTCCTTGTGATCTCTGCAAAGTTGGGAACAAATCTTCTGACAAAGTTTACCTGTCCAAAGAAGGACTGAACTCCTTTCACAGTTTTTGGCATTTGGATCCTGTCAATAGCTGCCACTCTGTCTGGATCTATCCTGACTCCATCCTTGGAAACAATATGTCCCAGAAGTTTTCCTTCAACTACTCCAAAGGCACACTTCCTTGGGTTTAGAGAAATACCATATTCTAGTGCTCTTATAAAAATCTGCTCCAGATGCAAACAGTGCTGCTCTTCCTTCTTTGAGTAGGCAGTCAGGTCATCCTGATATACTGCCAGGATTGAATCAATCAGCCCTGCAAAAGCAACATCCATTGCTCTTTGAAATGTAGCACCTGCATTTGTTAGTCCAAATGGCATTCTAACATACACATATGTTCCCCATGGAGTGGTAAAGGCAGTCTTATACTGTTCTGATTCTTTTACCTTCACCTGGTTATATCCTGAGAATCCATCCATCATGGATAGGAGTTCACAACCAGTCACTCTCTGCAACATAGCCTCCATATTAGGCAATGGATAGTTATCCTTCAAAGAGGATACATTCAAGTTCCTGAAATCAACACACAACCTAATATCACCATTCTTTTTCCTGACTGGGACAAGGTTAGACACCCAAGTTGAATGTCTGATGGGCACAATTATTCCAGCATCCCTGAGCCTTTTGAGTTCTTCCTGCATCTTGGGAGCTAAGGTAGGATTTATAGGCCTTTGCCTCTGTCTAAATGGCTTAGCTTCAGGCTTCAGTGGGATCTCATGCTGGAATAAGTCTTCTCTATAAGATTTTAGGTCCTCATATGACCAAGCAAAAACATGTTTATACCTTTTTAGCAATGCAATCAGCATACTTCTTATGTGTGGTTTGAGCTGTTTGCCAATATATACCTTCTGAGGGGCCTGAGATGTCCCCAAATTTATTTCTTCTAAATCCTCCTTATTTGTGGGGGATGTCTTTGTGACCATTTTGTCTCTACTGTCAAAGGCTCTTTCCAAAGCCACTAACCCTCTAGGGATCTTGTTAGTCTTCAACTGGATGATCTCCTTCCCTACAAGAGTCTCTTTTCCATCTACAGTTTCTACAAAAGCTTGGAAATCAATCTGTTGGTTCTCATACTCATCTATGCAGTGCAAAAATTTCAGCAAATCCCTATCATCATTAAAAACTTGCCAACTGCATATGTTTTCTGGTATGGCAGGCCTAATTTTAACTTCTACATCTGTGACACCTGACAGAGTGATGTCATCTGGCCTTATTGCAACATTGGCTAAGAAATCAGCCATAACATTTTTTGACCTTTCTACCCAGCCAATTGAAAATGCATCAAATAACTCAATAGTATCCCAAACAGCATGCTTGTATTGTTTCAGTCTTTTATTCTTTGCAGCATACTTATTTCTGATTTGGGATACAATCAGCTCAGAGTCTCCAAATACTCTTAACATCTTAATTCCATGTTTGAGAGCAATATTCAGGCCTAAAAGTAAAGCCTCATATTCTGCAATATTATTTGTGCAATCAAACCTCAGCAAGAAAGAGGATTTGAGGAGCTTACCAGTTGGAGACAGGAAAACAACTCCAGCTCCAGAGCCTTCTTTTGCACAAGCTCCATCAAAAAACATGGTCCATAACCCCTGCTGATCTAGCTCTCCAACACAGGCATTTTTCTTTTTGTCTTCTGCATCATCTGAGACAACCTTGAAGTTATCACAGTCAGTGTCTACAAAGCACACCTGTTCATTTGCTTCTTGGTCTTCCACTGTCTCTGATGATCTTTGCTCTCTAATTAGCTTGACATCCCTGCCATTCATTGGAATCATGGCATATGATAGGTCCAGCTGCATACTTCCACCAATTAGTGCTGCCCATCTTCTTGACAGCAACATACCATACTGTGGCTTGATGTCAACCACTGTTATATTCATTTTGTATCTTTTTTCAGGAAATGCTGCCAGCTTGAAATCCACATCCTTCATGATTCCAATAACTGGTACCTCTCTGGCATCCATTGCATAGCATTTTCCACATGCCTTGTCAATTTTTAATCCTGTTTGTTGCATGATAGCCAAAGGCATGACATTTGTGGATGCTCCAGAGTCAAGCATACAATTTCTAATTATTTTACCATTTATAACCAGGGAAACATAAAATGGTTCCACCTGTGAAGGACACTTTGTCATGGTCATTCCTAAATAGACTTCAGGAGTCTCATCTTCTTCATTGCACATGACCTGTTTCTCACCCTGGGTCTGATCATTTTGCTTAGCTTGAAAAGGTACCCCTGAGATTAGGGATATTGTCCTATTCTTGATCTCTTCCACTTTCATGAGTTCCATAAGTGGAACAGAGACCTTTACCTGAGTGAGGATCTGGGCTATATCAAATGGAGCACAGTTTTGTACAGCAGTTGTAGCTTGCTCCACAATCTTGCTTTTATCCTGAGCTGACTTAGCTTTCATTCTCATAGTTCCCTGATCATCATTCCTGTCTTGGGAACCTCTACTTTGATCTTCAGCCTGAGGGGTTTTGTTTTCTGGTCCTTGGAAATCATGACCTGTTCTGTATCTAAAGTTCTGCTTGTTATTTACCCACTGCCTTTTTTGTGGTTCAGTTCCTTTATGACCATGCATCTGCTGACCTGCAGAAATATCTTCTGGCTGATGTGGGCTGCCAACCTGATTTTTACCTCTGAGATTGTAGTTGCTCTTGACCTGAGCAACTGCTGCAGCTGTGAAGGCTCTGATTTCCTCATCAGAAGGTCGGTGTAAGCTACTCAGAAAATTGTGTGAGTTCTGAGCATACACATAATTATCCTCATGATCTTCATCATATGGGGACTGTTGGCAGGCCTGAACCTGATCATCTGTCTTCTCATCAGCACCATATAGAGTATATCCATTACCTATGGACATCATGTTAACATCATCATCCTGCACATGATGTGGCTCATTGTACTCATTACAAGATGTAGCATTATCATACAAAGATTGGGCAATCATGCACTGTGACTGTGAATGTGGCATCTGACAGATTATACACCACGGAGCATCATCAGCAATATTTATAGTTTTCTTCAGGGGATCAGGAGTTTCCTTGGCATGTTGAGCCCTCTGACTTGTGTTGTTACGTGGATATACAGGCTTACCATCATGCCAATTGGTGTTATAAGGCATATCATGTAATGATGGCCTTTTTTCCTGTCTTTGATAGACTTGCCTATCAGGACCCATCCCTTTTTCACTTCTAGCTAATCTATAGCTCAGGTCCTTAACAACATTTGCCAGTTTGTCTATCTTATCTTCAGGAGCAGATGTACTACCTTGAGTGTTCTGAGGCTTATTTGGATTCTGCAGAATTTTTACATCATCCCTTCTATTTGTCTTGCCTGATGCTTTCCTATTGTTTTCAATATTTACCGCAATCCTGAAAGCATCCCTGAGGGTGGCAGGACCTTTATCTCTCAGTCCATATGCAGTCTTTGCATCAAAGGCATTGATGTACAAAATTATGCACATTGGTTCATTTGGCCTCATATGATGTGGCAATTTGTTCAACACTTTAGTAAATCTTGCATTAAAGTCTGCAACCTGCTCATTTGACCCTTTGGTGATGCTGGTGAACTCATTTACAAAGAAGCTAGGGTCAGTTTTATCACCATATTGCTCCTTGAATATCCTCTTAAAATCATCCCATGATGAAATACTCCGGTCAGGGAGATTCCTGTACCATTCTCTTGCCTCATCTATTAAGGATTGCATGAATGACTTCATGAAAACATCCTCATGCTCAACCTCAAAATTATCCATGACATTTTGGAAGGCCTTTAGGTGATCTTCTCCTGACACTGTATTGTTTCCTGAAAACTTAGGCACTTGCAACCTCAGATGCTTATCAATAGGGTTAGGATACCCAGGAATACCATCAAACACCAGCTGCCTGAATCTATCTAGCTGCATAGGCTGTCTGTTTGGCTGATTAACATTAACATTTCTATTTGCATTTTGATTTCCTGCATTGTTCAGTGGTATCCTAGCATCATTCACATTATGTCTGTCATCATGATGCTGATGATGCACTTCATATCTTTGCTGATGTCTTTGCATATTTGCATTCTCTAGAGTAGGAACTGAATTATTTTGGGCAGTTCTCAAGGCTTGCACTTTCTGCTGTATATCATCTCTGATTTTCATGGCTTGTAGGTATTCTAGTTCTGCTCTTAGGCTTTTGATTTCTTCAGCTAGCTGTTCATCCTTAGGTCTGGAGGTAGATGGTCTCATACCATTTGGGTCATCATCTTCATCATCCCTTAGGGACTCTGCCTCTTCAAACCTCTCACTTGGGTCTAGAAAAGGGCGTTCTTGGAACACCTCTGACCTCATTCTCATACTACCACCCTGTTGCCTCTCATATGCACCTTGGATATCAGCTTCTGCACTTGAAAAATAAGGAGCATGCTGTCCTGATGGCCTAGGGTTATCTTGTACCTCATCACTTTTTCTGGGGGAGCTCTCATGACTAGCTGAGACAGTTCCCTTTCTTCTATACATCATTCTTTTTGTTAATGGTAACTCTTGAAATAAAGGAGTTTGTTGGGATCTTCTCCCCTGCATATAATTTTACTTTGACCGGTTGGGAGATTACTTCGGAGTCGCCACCTATTTCTAGGAATTGTTTTCTTCTGAAAACCAGGGTTCGTTCACAAGGTTCCCCAGGGTGTTTTCTTCTGTTGCTGACTCAGATGGGTCACATATATATCACTGGAGATGATTAGATAGCACTTTTACTCCTCAGTCCCCAGCGGAGTCGCCAATTTGGGTTGACTTTTTCCCAGACTGGATGCTTATTCCCAGATATCCCTACAAGGTAGCCATCAGTGATCAACAGGAGCTCTGGGCCAGGGGGTCAACAGTATAGGAGATAGACTCTATATTTTATCTCCTCTTCTTCTTCAGGCTCTGCAAGACCTAGGGGGGTATTCCCTACTCAACATCCATAAGGATATGCATGCAAGGCTGGGATGTTGACAGAAAGCAGATGAGTCCTCCTGTATGTAGACCAAAACTGAAAGATAAGGGCAAAGGGGCTAGCTTTGGGCCTATTTGCAGTTGTAGACAGAGGACTGAGGATCCTAAACTAACTCTAATGTCCTAATGTTGGTTTTAGATTTTGCTTTGGAGTTTAAGTGTGGATGCAAAGCTGGATATGGTTATAACACAAAACAAAGCGTGATTGGTGCCTATCCAGGGCCTGGAGTCGATAGACATACACCTGTGAATGATCAGCATAAACAACTAAAACTGGATTTCAAGGGGATATATGTGATACCTGCCTTACAGGCATCTCCCAATACAAAGCGTTAGGTTATCTCTACTTATGGTATCCCTACTGCAGTATATCCCTCCCAATGTTCAACCTGAAAACAATTTAATCTACCCCTTGAATAGAAGTTAAAAGATCAGACATTCAACACAGGAATTCTATGCTCTAGAATCTAAACATTACCAAACATCCAGATTCAGAAGAAGGATACATGCAATATTGGAGACAGAATTAACACAACACATGCCAAACAGCATTTCTCATATAAGTTTAATCATGAAATCAGTGGGTTCATGCCAAAAACAAACAACAAGAGATACATAAACTCACAGGTAAGCTGTACAGAGCAACCAGATCAGCTTGTCATGCATTACAGAGCCAAAATCATCAACTTTCAACAACCACAAATGAACAACACAACCTGCTTATAACAGCCAGGTAGGTGCTCAGCAATTAATTACAATGTTGACCAAAATTTCGCCAGATACACAGTATCATGAAAATGGCGCTCAAACACAACCAGATTGGCGCCCAAACTTGAATGCAGCAGGTAGGGGAGGAGACAGGAAGATTTCTCGAGCCCTGCGCTCCTGCCCGCTGATTGACACCTCCAGTCGGGTACAAGATCAACCCACGCCATCGCCCACACCTCTGCAACAATCGCCATTAATGGCGCACCAACCCGCGGCCTAGGGAAGATCATCATACAGACCATCGCAAGCTTTTCCCGCCGAGACTCATCATCATGATGTTTCGAATATGCAGGATAACATTATCCCACATGCACCCCGCAGCAACCTCCTTTGCACTTTATATACTAGGTCATGAGCATATATCATGTCGGCGCTTTTGCTCCTGACGACACTAGTATAGACTTCATCATCATCATCCCTCAGCAGCATGATATCCCGTTGTTCGAAATATCACCCTGACGTCATCATGATATTTGAAATATAACCTGCATGATAATCGGCACAACCTGATCCATCGGAGGAACATCCTCCTGCTGAGCTTATACCAAAAGTCTGGCCGATGATCATCCTGATGACGTCATCATCATATCCTGCTGACGTCATCATCATGTTTGTAAATATCAGGAGGTCTCTTCAAAATGATCACTTGTTAGAAATATGACCCCCGCGGACCTTGATGACGTCATCATCATATTAACATCATCATGATATTCGGAAGACAACCGGATATTTGGAAATATCCTCCTGACGTTCGAACATCAGGTTGCACTGTAGCTCCTCTGTAAGATCGGGGTGAAAACTGAACATGATGATGCTGCTTGAAAAGATCACCCTCAATAGATAACACGCGAAACCAGCAGGCGGATATCTCCTTGATATCAACATCATCATGATGTTCGAACAAACATATATCCGGGTGATATGAAAATATCACCCCCTCCTTCGCGAATATCATGATGCAGATAGGCAGAAAGAAAAATATCACCCTGATATACGGATGACGTCAGCATCATCAGGATGAGAAACAAAGAACAAGAAGTGATACAACATCATCAGGATGATATTGACTAAGATCATCCTGACGTTCCAAAATATGATGACCCTAGTGAATATCGGGTCGCAATTACAACTCTTCAACAACATCATCAGGATGATGTTAACCAAGATCACCCGATGATAAAAATATCACCCCGGCGAAATATCATGAAGGCAGAAAATATGATGACCTCCACAAGCAGCAGGATGATAACTGGAAATATGATGATGATGAACACGACCCTTAGGAAAAAACAAGTTAGGTCGAGCAATTCAAAGAATAAGCAACATCATCATCATGCTCGCGCAAGGTGATAAATGGAAGATCACCGGAGACTTTGAAGCATCACCCTCGCAAGCAGATGCGGGTGCACTGTAGCTCGGCAGCATCATCATGATAAAAACCTAACATCACCCGATGACTGAATATGATGATGACGATGAAAAACCCAGTCGACGAAGAACATGATGATGCAGACCATCGAAGACAAGATGATGATGATGACCTCCTCCTCAGGAAAACATGATGCTGCAGTTGAAAAATGCTGAGGAGGTCCAACACTTAGAAAAAATGGGCAAGAAGATAAAGGCTTCAAATGAAGAAACCTCCTGATCATGACAAATCAACCCCTGGTCAAAATGAGTGTCAACACCTCTAATCATTGATCTATACTTGCTCTGATCGGTCTTAGGAGATTCATCATTCTTGCTCAGCTTGTAACCAGTAGCCATAGGGGTACATACTGGTTTAGAATCTTCCATTCCAAATTTCTTTAACATCTCCCTGAAATACTTTGATTGTGAAATGAAAATACCTTTATTTGTTTGACTGATCTGTAGCCCAAGGAAGAAGTTCATTTCACCACACATTGACATTTCAAATTCTTTTTGTATTTCATCTACAAAACTCTTACACATACCTTCATTTCCACCAGAGATTATATCATCCACATATACTTCCACTATCAGAATTTGATCTTCTCCTACTTTGATGTGCAAATTGCTATTTGCGGTACCTTTATTGAATCACTGTTGTAATAAGTACCTATCTAACCTTGCATACCAAGCTCTAGGGGCTTGCTTCAATCCATATAGTGCCTTCTTCAATCTGCAAACCATATCTGGTTTATCTAATAACTGAAATCCATCTGGTTCTTCTATGTATACTTCTTCTTCCAATTCACCATTCAAGAAAATAGACTTCACATCCATTTGATATACTTTGAAATCCTTATGTGCTACAAAAGCCAAAAACATCCTGATGGCTTCCATTCTTGCCACCGGAGCATAAGTTTCCTAATAGTCTATTCCTTCTACTTGTGAGTAACCTTTACACACAAGCCTTGCCTTGTTTCTTACCTCTTCTCCATTCTCATTTAGTTTGTTCTGGAATACTCACTTAGTTCCAATCACATTTTTATTTTTTGGTCTTGGGACAATTTCCTAAGTCTGATTCTTTTCAATCTGCATTAGTTCTTCTTCCATAGCCTTGATCCAATACTCATCCTTGCATGCTTCAATTACTATTTTAGGTTCAACTTTAGAAATCAAGCATAGATTTACCTATTCTTCAACAACTTTCCTTCTTGTTAGCGCACCCTTGTTCTTATCACCAATGATTTAATTTTTAGAATGATGCTTCTACACATACTTGGGAGTTTTAGGAGTCTTTTCTGGAGCTTCTTCCTCTTCAATCTTCACTTCCTTTTTCTTAGCATTTTCTTCTTCTCTGCAAGAAGAATCATCTGATTCATATCCATTTACTTATGAATTATTTTGTAGATCTTCATCAACTTTGACATTTGCACTCTCAACAATCTTTATTAGCCTCTTGTTGTAGCACCGGTAAGCTTTTCTTTTAGTAGAATACCCAAGGAATATACCTTCATTAGACCTTGCATCAAACTTTCCTAGGTTTTCTTCATCCCTTCTGATATAACATTTTCTTCCAAACACTCTAAAGTATTTGGCAGTAGGAATCCTTCCATACCATAACTGATAAGGAGTCTTTATACTGTTTGCTCTTGCCTACACTCTGTTCAGTATATAAACAACAGTATGAATTGCTTCTCTCCAGTAGACCTCAGTTAGATTTGCTTCTTTTATCATTGTCATTGCAGCTTCTAGAACAGTCATATTATTTCTTTCAACCACTCCATTATGCTGAGTCCTAGGGGCAGATAAGTGCCTCTTTATTCCATGATTCTCACAAAACATGTTAAACTCATTGGAGGTGAACTCTCCACCTTTGTTAGACCTCAAACATTTGATTATCATATCCATTTCATTCTCAACCATGACTTTGAATTCTTTGAACGTATCTAGGGCTTCTTATTTGTCTTTGAGAAAAGTAACCCATGTCATTCTAGAATAATCATCAATCAGTAGCATGAAATACCTATCACCTTGAAAACTCCTTACCTTGGTAGGACCACAAAGATCTATATGTACCAATTCCAACAGTCTGGTAGAAGATTGGTCCTTGACTTTGAAACTTCTTGATTCCTTTCCAACTTGACATTCCTTACAGATAGCATTGATAGGCTTTGTAATCTTTGGCAGATCTCTCACGGCTTGAACTGAACTTATTCTTACCAGGCTGTCTAAACTGATGTGACATAATCTTCTATGCCATAGCCAACTCTCATTGATCTGAGTCATGAAACAATAACCATCACCACCTTTAAGCTGATAAACATTTCCATCTGTCCTCTTTCCAGCAGCTATCACAGTTTCAGAAACTTTTCTGATCTCAAAACCACCATCCTGAAGCACAAGATTGTATCCTTTGCTACACATTTGTCCAACACTCAAGAGGTTATGTTTTAAACCCTTAATATAAAGAACATCATCAGTATTATGGTTGACATCAAAACTGATTGAACCTCTTCCACATATCTTAGCAGATGTATCATCACCAAATCTAACTAGTCCTCCATCATATTTTTCAAGTTTAACAAACTTACTCTTATCACCGGTCATGATTTGAGCATCCATTGTCAATGACCCAGTAGTTATTTTCCTATTTGGTATGAAAAGCAAACATCAAAGTGCCTTCAGCATTAATACTTACTTCTGGAGCCCTTTCCTTCACACATTCCTCAGGGTTAGCAACAATAGTATCATCTTTTAAAGCTATGAACAAACATTCACTATCCTCGTCATTTTCAAAATCAGATTCATCATCAAAAATGCTTGAATCTTCTATAACATAATAGCTTTTCTTAAACATCTTATTTTTATTCTCACTATTTTTGCTTCTCAAAATTCTTTCTGGACATCTTGAAGCATAATGACCTATCTTACCACAACTGAAACACTTGAAAGGCAACTTACCACTATACTTACCAGTACCCAATTTCATTTTTCTCACAAAGTTAGCTTCCATATCATCAGAATCTTCTTGATCTGACTCCATAGCCTTCTCTGATTTACCAGCCTTAAAGGCAGTCTCAACTTTTGCACTACTTGTACCAAATTCTCTCATTTCAAAAGCAGTCAAAGTACCATACAACTAATCTCTGGTAATTTGATCCAAATTTTGTAATTCTTCAATAGTAGAAACTATATGACTGTAAGCTTTGGGAAGAGTTCTAAGTGCCTTCATTACCACTTCTTTTTCTTCCAGTTCTCCACCAAGACCTCTGATGCTATTGACAACTTTATCCACCTTCTGCAAGTAGCTTGTGATGTTTTCATCTTCTGAATTCCCATGGTCTCAAACATGATCTTCAGATTCTATATTTTAGCTTGCTTGACCTTATCATCTCCTTCATAAATACTTTTTAACATTTTCTAGATTTCATTAGCAGTTTTTAGATTCATAACTTTCACCAATTCAGAATTAGTAAGACCACTTAAAAGAGCATACCTTGCTTTACCATTGGTTTTATAGGCCTTGATCTCATTTGTTGTACTGGGACCATTTTCCGGTATAGTGTATTTAGTCTCAACAGACTTCTAGATCTCATATCCAAGAGAAATCAGATAACCTTCCATCCTTTTTTTCTAGAATCCATAATATGTTCCATCAAATAGGGGAACATCCTTCTTGTTTGCCATCCTAGATCTACCTCAAGCGGTTAGGCTTTCTTCCAAGGAACCTTGCTCCGATACCAATTGTTGAATGCACAAGACAACTGAGAGGAGTGGTGAATTAATTGTAACTTATAATTCCAAAACCCTTAAACACATTTAGACCCACATCAATTCAATTAACCCTTAAACTGTTATGATGATTAAGCATGAAAGCAAATAACAGAAACTAAACCAAATCAACATCAAACACAAGATAACACCAGATTTACGTGAAATACCCAAGAAGGGAAAAACCACGATGAGGATTAGCTAAAAATATAAAGTAATATCAACACTGAAAAATAATAGACTCACTGCCGGAAGGCTCACTGCCAAAGACTTGCTGCTAGAATAGAGAAGAAGATAGAGAAGATTGTTACAAGGAGAAAACTATCTCAATGCAACAGAGAAGTCCACCACAATGCCATCATCACCTCCGTAGTCTCACTAAGAAATTGTAGACACCTTCTGCTCACTGCATCCAGTAATCTAACACATGAAAGTTCTCACTGCACTGCACAAATTCGCACTCTATAACTCTGTAATTCATATCATATCCATTATACTCTTCTATCTTACAATCCTTCAGTGACTCAACACTTATTTATACCATCTTCAATCTTGAAAACATTCTCCAAGGTTGGTAAGGCTCCTCAACTTCGTAAATTCAAATTAGGTCAGACCCAAAACATTCTCGTGGTGGAAAGGAATGAAAGCGGACCACAACACACCTTAGCTTGAACCTAAATCCATTCATACATGTTACACCACGCTTACACAATCATCGAAGAAACTCCGCAATTAGTGTAAACACCCAAGGTCGGCCGAACTGATGTTAACACCATAAACAATTATGTACACACTTCCTCAAACCCAAAGATGACTCACGGACCACATGCCATGCTTGAGAATAATCTATAATATCCCAAAAACATCCTGAAAACTAACAAATTCCTCCGCAAAAACTTTCACCTGCTGCACAACCTTATCCTGTTTACCCAGCATACTCAAATGTCTCTGTCGTGCACTGCAACTCAAGAAATCATCTTCTAGAGCACCAAACCATGAACAACTTCAATTGAAGATAGATATTAACCTTATAGGTACAATTCTAGAATTGCAAGACCTAAAACCACTTTGCAGAGAAATGTGGAGCAAAAACATTTCTCCCAGACACCTCTACAATACATAGTTCACACACTAGTGAACACATCTTCCTCTGCACATCAATCCAGCACGCCAAATTTTGAATGAAGCACCTCTGAACACCTCTAAACAACATATCCAAACCATATAAACAGATCTTCAATATAAGGGAAATGCGGAGCAAAACCAAAACACTACTTTGCAACACAGAATACCACTGTCACACATTATTTTCTTATTTTATTCAATTTTTCTCAAAAGCACTTGGAAACCAAGCACCAGAAACATATTATCACCATCTTCAACACTTCCTCATCATCAGAAATAGCATCCACTCAACACCAATTGCTCATACTCTTGCAACATCTCTTACTCATACAGTTGACACCAATGACAACACAAGCTTGTTGGCATCAATGACAACACCGACTGTACATACTTGCAATAGGCTCCCCATAGGTGCAGGCTGTAAGGGTCATGGGAGCCCATGACTCCCCACAGGTGTAGGCCTGTGAGGGCCGTGGGAGCCCATAGCTCTCCCTTAGGGGAGGTCGCGGTCCCCCAAGCTCGTAGGCCCTGAAACTTTTATCTCTGCAACCTTTTTACTAAATAAAGCTTAATCTTTATTTAAATTGCTATCTCTATTTTGTAATTTCCCATACACAACATGAACAAATTATATATATATATATATGGGAGCCCATGACTCCCCACAGGTGTAGGCCTGTGAGGGCCGTGGGAGCCCACAACTCTCCCTTAGGGGAGGTCACGATCTCCCAAGCTCGTAGGCCCTGAAACTTTTATCTCTGCAACCTTTTTACTAAATAAAGCTTAATCTTTAGTTAAATTGCTATCTCTATTTTGAAATTTCCCATACACAACATGAACAAATTATATATATATATATATATATATATATATATATATATATATATATATATATATATAAACTTTTTAATCAGTCTTAGTTTTTGTTTTCCAGTTTCAACCTACACATTGATACAAATTTTATAAGCTTCTATCCTAGTAAACTCATTAATATCAATTTTATATAACTAGGAAAAATTTAGGATGCAAAACAAATTAGAGAAGAAAATGATAGAAAAATAGAAATGAAGAAAAACAAGTAAAGCAAAAAAAAATTAATATAGAGTGAAAAATGTAAAAAAAGATTGTTTTATTTATTTTTAATTATCATTTTAATTAAATTAGTTTAGTTGTTTTATTCTAATTATTTTAATTAATAATTTATTTTATTTTATTTTTATTGGTAAAAGGCCGAAGCCATTAATATATAAAATCAGTTATAAAATACAGCTATGTTCAGTGCAGGCATCGCTAGGAAAGAACAGAGCGAAGAAAACCTCTGGTCTAGCTCGGGACTTTAGCAGTCCAGTACATACTGTTTATTTATATAGGGTCAAGCCCATCAAGGAAACATATTATCTTATACAATTGTTGAGATACAAATACAGACATCACCCTTCTACATGGCCTTTCTTTTGATATCCTCTTGCTGAATGTCTTTAGGATCTTCGACTCCTGGGAAGACCTCCTTGGTTTATAACATTAAAAGGGCATCTTCTATCTTGCTCCTACCAGCATACCTGTCTAACCTAAAACCACATGAAAGCTACCACTTCTTTTCACATGTTAGCTATAAAAAATCATAACATCCATTCTCCTGCTAACAACTGTTAGTTCTTTTAAAAATCTTTCCCTGAGAAGGAAGAGAAAATACTTGATTGTTGCCAAGCTTATCAAAATTAATCAAACATACTTGTTTCAGTGTTAACTAAAATCCAGATTATGTGGGACATCCCAATTTGGTTGGTTGATCCACTGCAAATGCCAGCACCTAGATATATAAACTGTATTATATATATAATTAAATTTATTTATTTGTTCCTTTTTTTCTAAATTGTTCATATTTTTATTTATGAATTATCTTTCCAAAAGAAATAATTAGTTTGTTTAATTTAATTTATTAAATCTACTTAATTCATTTAATGATTAAGTAATGTGTTAAGTTAATAAACAAATGATTTTATAAATTGATTTTTTTTTAATAAATTGATTTTATTTTAAGTTGAAATTATGGATTAATAATGGGACAATAATTAATTAATCAATTTAAATTATTAGTTAATTTTAACCATGTTTATAAACTTAGTCTTTCCGTAAATCAAATAAGATCCATGATTTGACATTAGACAACGAAGGATGAATTAGAGAGTTTAACTTCCTTTTAAACAAATGGTTAATTTGACCTTGCGTTTATGAACGTAGATCATTCATGAAAAGACATCCTCAAAACAATACTTTCTTATAGCTCATGGTCACAATAAACTCAATAGGTAAACTTTGTCATTCAATTCATTTCATTTAACCTTAAAAAATTCCATGTATGTATGCCCATTTGTACACATGTGTACAAGAGGGCATTACAAGAAAACTTGTCATTAATGCATGGAAATGAAGGATAAGTGTAATGGGAAGGGTGTTTGAGTGTCATGCATCCCCATGTGACACACTTAATGTGAGGAGACCTCTTGAGGGGTGAGTGGCCTCAAGACATGAAATGTCTAAGGGGCGTGGAGTTCCTATGATGAACACTCCACTAGGGCTATTCCAAAGGTAGGTGACAAGAGCACACCTCCAAGATAGTAATCCCAAGTAGAGGGGAGGCATTACCTACTTAACGAGGATGAAAAATAAAATTTAGATGTAGGTCATGTTGGTGTTGGAAATAAGCCACACCCGGACTAACGATGGACTGGTCCAAGAGGGGCCAGTAGCTCAGTCCAAGAGGGGCCAGTAGCTCAGTGGTAGAGCACTCCAACAGCGTATGGAAGGTCCTACGTTCGAGTCCTAGCTGGTCCATGTCTCAACATGGTATCAGAGCCAGGCCCAAGCTAGGAGCCCCAAGCACATGAGAGGTGTGGCTTAAGGGGGGGTGTTGGTGTTGGAAATAAGCCACACCCGGACCGACGATGAACTAGTCCAAGAGGGGCCAGTAGCTCAGTGGTAGAGCACTCCAGCAACGAATGGAAGGTCCTAGGTTCGAGTCCTCAAGAGGAACCTTGTATCTATTTCAGCATTGGAGGACAAAGGTTATCAAGTAGCTCTGATACCATGTTGAGACATGGACTAGCTAGAACTCAAATCTAGGACCTTCCATTCGTTGCTAGAGTACTCTACCACTGAGCTACTGGCCCTCTTGGACCAGTCCATCGTCAGTCGGAGTGTGGCTTATTTCCAACACCAACACCCCCCCTTAAGCCACACCTCTCGTGTGCTTGGGGCTCCTAGCCTAGGCCTGGCTCTGATACCATGTTGAGACATGGACCAGCTAGGACTCGAACCTAGGACCTTCCATATGCTGTTGGAGTGCTCTACCACTAAGCTACTAGCCCCTCTTGGACCAGTCCATCGTCGGTCCGGGTGTGGCTTATTTCCAACACCAACACCCCCCCTTAAGCCACACTTCTCATGTGCTTGGGGCTCCTAGCCTAGGCCTGGCTCTGATACCATGTTGAGACATGGACTAGCTAGGGCTCGAACCTAGGACCTTCCATTTGCTGCTAGAGTGCTCTACCACTGAGCTATTGGCCCCTCTTGGACCAGTCCATCGTCAGTTCAAGTGTGACTTATTTCCAACACCAACACCCCCCTTAAGCCACATCTCTCGTGTGCTCGGGGCTCCTATCTTGGGCCTAGCTCTGATACCATGTTGAGACATGGACCAGCTAGGACTCGAACCTAGGACCTTCCATTGGCTACTGGAGTGCTCTACCACTGAGCTACTGGCCACTCTTGGACCAGTCCATCATCGGTCTAAGTGTGGCTTATTTCCAACACCAACATCCCCCCTTAAGCCACACCTCTTGTGTGCTTGGGGCTCCTAGCTTGGGCCTAGCTCTGATACCATGTTGAGACATGGACCAACTAGGACTTGAACCTAGGACCTTCCATTCACTGCTGGAGTGCTCTACCACTGAGCTACTGGCCCCTCTTGGACCAGTCCATCGTCGGTTCGGGTGTGGCTTATTTCCAACACCAACACCCCCCCTTAAGCCACACCTCTCATGTGCTTGGGGCTCCTAGCCTGGGCCTGGCTCTGATACCATGTTGAGACATGGACCAGCTAGGACTCGAACCTAGGACCTTTCATTTGCTACTAGAGTGCTCTACCACTGAGCTACTGGCCCCTCTTGGACCAGTCCATCGTCGGTTCGGGTGTGGCTTATTTCCAACACCAACAGGTCAAACTATAAATCAAGCATAATAATGAGTAGTATTGCATGGATGTTCCCTCTCTAAACAATTTGTAATAATTAAAGATGATGAGGACTACTCTATGTTGATAACTGAGAGGGGGGGGGTGAATCAGTTATCCTAATTATTTCCCTTATTGAACTTTCTTTTTAATTGATGCAGCATTGAATCAAACACTAAAACATTAACATGAAATAAGAAACACATAACACAGTATTTTTGACGTGGAAACCCTGTTAAGGGAGAAAACCACGGGGTGATTAACCCAAAATTATTCTCTGTTAGAAGAATAGGAGATTACAAAAAATGGCACTTGCCAATTAGGGCTCACTGCCCGAGCACACTGCTCACAAGAGGCCCACTGCCTACAAGAAGACACACTGTCTACAAAGTGATAAGAATCACAGTTTTGAATCTGCATATGCTGGAGTTCAGTTCCGGTTAGGCTCAGTATACTGATCTGCTGCACTTCATCTTTCCTCTGTTCTTTATTCTGCTATCTTTCACATACCGGATCCTTTTTGCTACTTCTGCTCTGTTCTGGACTTATTCGCATATATCTTCACATCATCACACCCTTCACAACTAAATCCATCCTCTATATATATCCGCACAAGTAATTTCATCACCTTTCTAGTCGGCATCCGGAACAGTCTAGTTTCTTACAAACTCTTGTTCTGTCGGCTGAATCCTTCCTCACCAAGCAATGCGGATCAAGCATATACTTGTAGATATCATTAATCATGTCAGCCAAACATGATTCATGCCTTCACAACCTCTATCATCAATAGTAACACATCCGGAAAGTAGTCTGATACTCTGTCAGTCAGTTCTTCCTCTGTTTTCACTGTCTCTCAGGAATCCGGTACTCAACTATTCATATCTTTCTCCTTGTCCATCACCGGAGGCTAAATCCTTGGAATATACCACTCAAGGTAGTCCTCTTGACTTCCCCAAATCCACACTGCACCAAGACACTTCCTCTGAGAGATCCGGATCAATCTGTCGGACCTTGCCACATGCTCTGTTCTTGTTCACCGGACCACAACATTCTTTATTCTGTCTTCCGGTAGAGATACATCATGACTTGCGGATATGTGGGATGACCTTTGTTGCCATCAATGACAACAACCATGAATCCATATAGTGTCTCTTGCCAACACTCTATCCCCATGCAATTTATCTGGATGCACAGAAATAGAATAATATATTCTATGAATATGATTAAACACTATATAAGCACCGACATTAGTATTCTTAATTTATTTAGTATTAAGGTATAAGGGTATTATATTTATATGAACACATTTAAACATCAACCATATTTTCTAGGTAGATTTGATAAGAATGGTAGCTTACTAATTTAATTCATATAATTAATAAAAACATTACTTATTTAATTGTTTATTTTAATGCAAACCTCCTTGCTTAGAATGGAGATGAGGATAACTCATTACTCAATTTGAGAGAGAGATGTTTGTTCAATATTTCACAATATAGATGACTTAGAGATTCCTTCATCTATAACCTTTTTTTATACGTAAGGAAGGATTATATTAAATAATATTTCAAAAAATACGTAGTTTTTCTGTCTTGCGGCACCTTAGAATGCCAATCTATAACCTTATTGATACACATTTCATACTATTAAAAAAATCATTAGCCAACAAAGGGTGGTTCGAGGGATAATCTATTAAGATCTTTAACAAGATGCAGCAAATAATTCTAATTTCTTTAATCATTGTTCAATACTAATAATTCTATTGATATCACAAACTTCCTTAAAATGAGTAGGATCAGAATTAGTCCCATTTTTTATGGACAAGTTATATTATACTCAAATGTAATCTTTTCTCCTTTTTTTAAATAAAAATTATATACCAATTGATTTAGAAAGAGAATTTAGTCCATCTTGCATTCGACTCACTATATCCACCTTGTTAGCCATAACCTTTAATTTAATATAATTATACTTAAATTGTTATGTAGACTTACATTATAAAAATCTGATTCATTATGTATATAAATGTTCTATATAAAAAGCATAAGAAAATATCTCAAACTATTATAAGAAAAATAATAATAATATTTAAGTGGAAATTGAAATACTTTTATATTCTCTATAATTTACTTTATAATTTAAATTAGCCACAAATTATTATTCTTACAATTAAAATTATAAAATATTGAAATCCCTTAATAATTTAATTATATTATATATATATAATATATATAAAATTAAATTTAAATGGAATATCACACACGGGCATATTTACTAGATAATTCTAAATATTCTCCTTAAAGAATATTTACTAGATAATTCTAAATATTCTCCTTAAAGGATATTCACTAGATAACTCTAAACATTCTAAGACATCCTTTAGTATTTATTGACCAAAAAATAACTACCCCTAAGCCACGATTCTTACCACATTATTAGTTCCTGTCGAAGGCAGGTATACTAATGCATTAGTTCAATGCAAATTCTAACTATTCGTCCAATCATCTTACAAAATTAAAATTTTCTAACAACAATACCATAGTTCATAAATATTTTCTTTTATTTAATAATTTAAAAAATATCATTTTTCTGTGGTCCTATTCCTCTATGTTGTGAATAGTCAATAGAAAATGAGATAATGATTTAAAATTTTATAAAATTTTGGATGCGAATATAAGACTTTTATTAAAAACAACAATACATATCTGAAAAGGCAATAAATGCCATAAATGTATTATGTTTTGCTGATGTGAAATAAACTTAGAACAATAGTGTACATAAATCAAACTTGACTAAAGTTGTCCCAACAATGTATCATAGTGGGGACTCAATAAATACATATAAGACTTTGGTGTGACTGTTTCACTAACACACGTAATTGCAACAATCTTTGATTTATTTTTTCAACAAATATTTTAAATCAAAATATTGTCCATATCTTTGTACACTGCATGCCGAAAGGGTCAGGATCACTTGTTTGAGGACAATGCACTAAATAATTGTAAATTATTGTTCTGTCAAATTGAATGCACAAAAAAAATAGGAAAAAACACAGAAGCAAAGAGAGTGCCAACAAACTATATGTTTCACACCCTTCATTTTATGGGTTTTCAAAACAAATAAAGGCAATACCAATAGTACTATTAACTAGACATGAGCATCATAAATGTGAGGATTTTGTGCCAGCGCATGTGAGAAGTTTGATAGATGTTTCTAACACACAATTATAGTAATTCTTGAAGATCTATCTCTGACCCTGCAAAAAAAGGCATGGAATGTCAGTAATATTCTTAAATTTTAGGTTTTTAATTTTTTTCCTTTCATTTTTCCAACAGAAAATTGTATTAAAAATTGTTGTGCTGCTAGAAATTTTTTTTTAAGTATTCTCGTATATATTATGTTAGCCAAAAACAAATTCAAATGAAAACTTCACTTGGACACACTAGAATATTTTCAAAAGTGTGATATTTGTTAGAGAAGAGGAAAATCTAATCAACAAGATAGTGTCAATGAGCAATCAACCCTGTTCTGATTTTGACCATTATTTATTTTGTAGTTGGAGTTACGAAACCTCCAAGCTTGTGTTTCAAGTTTCTAAGAGCTATAGATTCAATTTCCCTAACAATAAAACCAACAACTTTCAATCAAAGTTGTATATCATCCTTTCCTGAAGCTTCCCATGATAAAGACAAGTTTGGGGTCTCTAGTTTCATAATCTTTTTATCTATTTATTATTTTAGTAAGGGGTATTTTCAACAAAGCTGCGGGTTTTTTTGTCTCGGTCAAGTCCAGCGCTACCTTTATCAGATCTATTGAAACTAACTGTAAACATAATAATTTTTTGTTTCTGGTACGATCTACATAATGGGTGAGGAGGGTAAGCAAGGGAAAACAATGGAGGAACCGGCAGTGGGAATTCCCTTCCCAGGTCATCACATGTCTCACCTGGAAACACACTATGTACCACAAACATAAAACCATTCAATTCATACCCATCACAAAAATCCAATTGTGGATCAAAGAAAAGGCCAACAGAAACTAAAAAACAAACAAACAAAATAAATCTTACGTCTTTGGATTGGAATTATATTCCACATAATCCTTGTCAATACCCTCTAATAATGGAGATTTCACTATGGGAGAAGGTTCAGCCTTGAGCTTCACTTCATTACCAAATTTCCCTTCGCAGGATTCTCCTCCCATTGTATCTCATACCTTTGCTGGAAACACTCTACACATAGTATATTCATTACCATTAACTTCACTTTTATAGATACTTCTTCAGATCAACTAGCAATTATTCTAACTCAAAAATAAGCAAGTATAAATAATCACAACATCCCTGCTTGTTAAACTCTTCCAAAAAATTATATACTTAACGATTTCTGAGAAGACTTGTAATCCACATAAGGATCAGCAACCATGGCTCTCCACCTGTGCACAAATTTTTGCTTCGATGTTGTCAAGGAGGATAAGCTTTTAAGATGGGCTACTCTTTCTTCACAAATACATTGTTGAGGCAGACTACCAGATGGAAAGCATGCAGGAGTGAATTATTGTATGATGTCATGTGTCTTATTAAAATTCAAACATTAGCTATCATTTAATAAGTGGGATTATTTTGCCCTCTGTAAACCCAGGTTGAAACTACAGTAACCTCTAAGAAACTCAATGCTTATGTTTAGATGACAGATCCTTGTTCATTCCCTTAATTTGGGGGCAACAAGGAGTAATGATGGAGTTGAGTCCTCCATGCAAGAAAAAATAAAGAATTTCCTATTCTAGTATAAAATCGCTTTCCAAAAGAGTAGGAAAAAGGCATCAGTATCCCATAAGGACCGACCATTTGTCACAAGCACATCATACAAAAGTACAAACACAAGGATGAAGATTATGGTCACCCCATTTAAGAGTAAGTACCACTACTAACAAACATTTTACTCCAACTAGATCCCACTTGAATCGATTTTTTTGTTAAATTATTTTATCATTTTTTAAATACACATTTTGAAATCAACCACACGAGCTATAGGTGAATGAAGTTGGCAACATCTAAATTGTAAGACACGGCCACACACTACTAAGATTTGCCCAGATTTAGGCTATAAGATCCATAATTATCCATTTCGTAAGTATTTGATGCACTTGGAGTTTTAAACACTCTTTTTGGAACAAAGCTCTATTCCTTTCCATATTATATAACTAGCACTTGCACCCATAAGAGGTTCAAGGGATACATCGATAGGAAATTGAAGGTAACATTTAAATGTATTTTTTAAGTCAGTTTATAAATATTAAGAATTAATCTTTTAATATTACATAATTAATTATATAACAATAAATCTATACATGCTTTGACTACAAATTTGTATTTTGATAAGTAATGGCATCTATTTATTCAACCCTCCCAAGACTTGTGTGTCAAGTAAGGTGATCCATTTTCGCATATCCTTGATAGTCCCAAAATATTTTCACAAGGTAATTCCATTATAGAGGCTATTCATCCATGTTAACATGTGCTTGAGAGAGTTACAGAAGATTTAATTTATAGAGTTACAGAGTTCCAATCATTGCAAATAATTGGGCTTGAAGAATAACTATGGTCTTATGTTATGGAGATGGCAACCAAAGAAGTCCAAATGTACCATTTCACTTTACTTCCCATTGCGACTACAATTTGGATATCTTAAGGCTCAACATCTAATTTAAATCAAAAGTGGCTTAGAATCATATCTAGGTATGCTTAATAATAAGCATTGGTTTAAGAGATATAAATTAAAATGTTTATGATTTCAATTAAAGTTAACTATGACTAACAAATTGACCATCCAACATTCTCCTAGCCCCAATCATATAACAATGCCAACAATAGTATCCATGTCTGGATTCTTTATATGTTGAATGAAAGACATGTATTAGCTTAAACACTTAAATTTCATTATCATATGGGGTGTCCCAGATGTGTATCTAAACTATTATAAATGTCCGACATACTCTCTTTCATCTATAGGCATCAAAATCTCCATTTATATTCTTTTGAGGTCATGGTAGTTTGATTGTGTGGCAAATTTTCAATTCTCTCTCCCCTTCTACACTAGAAACATACAAGATTTTGTTTCAATAAAAACCAATATTCTTAGCTATAAAAAATTGTTATGGTAGTTAGTGGAAACTACTCGAAAAGCATATGAAAACCATTATTCTCTTTTTGACACTAACACTTAGAAGAAGTAAAATGCTCAATTTTACTATCATGCTCTTTCATTTAAGCAATTAAATTCCACTACAAGGTTTTTAAGCTCAAGAATTTGTAATATAAACTGGTAAGTTTTACTTGTCTGTTATCAGTTAAACACTTGTTAGAGGACCATGTGTGAGCATACACTATTTGCAAGTCTTTTATAATACCTAATTCGTTATTAGTTAAACACTTGTTACAGGACTATGTGTGAACACACACTATTTGTAAGTCTTTTATAAGGCAAAATTAGCTACAATTTGAAATTGGATTGTGTCTACCTAGAAGATGGGATTCTTAATCAAGAGCTAACTATCCTAATTTGCTCTCAATCCCAAGTCCAAGGGACCTCAAGATTGGACCTATTTACGAAAGCACTATCTATCTACTTTGCACCCTATCTAAGCACTTTAACAATGATATGTCCTAAAGCTAATAAGATTGAACTATTCTAAACTAGAATTAGACTAATTCTATTTGATTATGAGTACTCAAACTAGCAAAATTTCTTTGCATATGATGGCTTATGAAAAATGGGGGTGAGGGCCTCAATTTATAGATTTTTGAGGATGGGAATGGAGGGCTAGGATCAGATTGGAAGATCAAGGTTGGAGATTGCTTGAGGATCCTCAAGCAAGGAGAATTGGACAAATGGCATGATGAGAATGGTTAAGAAAATTGCTCCAAGATTCAAGGGATGATCAATGGATGAGATTGAAGGTTTGAATGGATGAATGGCCAAGATTGGTTAGGTGTATGACATGTAAGGCCTCATTTATGAAAAGGCAAAGCTTGGATTTGTGAAGAATTTTAAATTGCATGGAGAGGACAAGTGGAATTAAAAATTGGAGGAATAGTGCATGAATAGTGCCACATGGAATTTTAAATTTGCACAAATAGTAACACTCGGAGTGGGATAGAAGAAATAGGACAAGTGTACACTTTTTGGAAGATTTGGCCATGCTTCCAAAGTACCACTTGTTATGTACATGCATGTATATGGAATGACAAGTGGACTTCTAGAAACATGGGGGTTTGTAATTGAGAATTAATTAAAATTAATTTTTGTGCACATGTTTTAGAAGAAAATAATGATGATTACTAAAAGTAATCAAAAGTGGACAAAATAGGAATCAAATAAATATGGTCATTTATTTAATTTTTGGTGGATGGAATATGAACTATAGTTGCAAAATATTTAATTTTTAAACTATAGTAGAAGAATTTTGATTTTTAGTGAAGGGGAAAGACGAGGAATAAATTAACTAAATAGTAAAAAATTATTTGATTAATGTTTGGATGGAATAGAATGATGTATGGGACTAGATTTGGATTGTGGAAATGGATGAAAGTGGTTGTGAGCATTTTCAGACGTCTACATTTTGCCCCTCTTTGATATGGCGTCATCATTATTAAGGTTGATGGGATATCAAAGAATATTAATTTTTTGATAAATATGCCCCAGTTGGTAGATGGGAGGGGAATAGACGACTAGGTGATGCACCCTCAAGAGATCGGTGGAAAAAATAAATTTTTCGGTGATGTCTTGAAAGAGAAGAAAGACGAAGGAAAAGAAAAAGGAAAGGGAACAAGGAATCCCAAGACTAGAGACGGAGGAAAAATGGAGGGAAGGAGTGAAAAATGGGGTCTAGAAAGAATAATTAGGGTTGGGGGGGATATATAGGTTGGGAGGGGCCCATAAGCCTCATTTGTCTTCATTTGCTTAGCCACTTGTGATTGGAGGAGAGAAGAATTAGAGAGGACGATGGCACACATTCTGCGAGAGGAGCACCATCTAGAGCGTGTGAGGGAGTACCTTCGACCTACGATGGCTAGCAATCTAGTAGGTTTTCGAACCTCCTTTGTGATTTCAGGATCGGGTAGGTTAGGTGCACAAAATGCAGGGCAGGAATTGGATGAAAAGTAGGTGCTAGGGGTGTTTTAGCGCCTAGTCTAGGATTGTGGTGCCTACTCTAGTGATTAGCACCTAGCAAGGTGGATTAGCACCTGGGGGGTTAGCAAGTTTAGTGCCCAAAATGAATTTTCAGTGCCTAGGGGAAATCGGGGCGCCCATTATGAAATTTGTAACACCCAGATTTTGCAACTTAGTCTGGTGCTTAGCACCTAGTGGTAGGGTTTTTTTAGTGCTCAAAATAAAAAATTTAGCAGCTAATCTGGATTGTAGCGCCTGCTCTAGCCATCAGCGCCCAGGTCAGAAAAGTAGTGCTTAGAATGAATAAAGTGGCGCCTACGATTTTAGCGCTAAAAAGGCCTGAAGTTGTGCCTTGTTTTCAAACTGGGGCTAATGAAGTGTTCTGGTGACTGTGTAGGATGATGAGGATGTTCTTCAATCTCGAGAGCGGCGACCACTGACATTCATTTTGTGGGATCAGCTGGATGCCACTAATAGATTTTTTCTGAGGATGGTGGGACTTCAATTCATTGCGGAGATGCCGCAAATCTAAGCAGACAAAGCTATGATGACCGCACTTGTAGAGCAGTGGTAGACAGACCGGTGTGCCTTCTTGTTGCCCACAGGGGAGGTGACGATCACATTAGAGGACATATGGAGGATCTTGAGGATCCCCATACATGGTGCCAGGGTGGTATATGATCATAAGCGAGGAGTGGCCTATGTAGATCAAGTGTTTAGCCCTGGACGAGTGCCCTATGAAGATCAGCGCTCGGAGATACGGTACAGGCCAATGATGGAGAGAGGATTATACCAGCTACTATTATTCTTGGCTGGATTGATAGCAGGGACCTTGGTCCCTGACAGGAGATGGATGGGATTCCCAGTTTGCTAGGGGTTGTTGTTACTGCAGATGATCAGAGATGGTGTGGTTTATGCATGGGGACCGTGCGTGCTAGCGCACTTATATCACGATATGTACATTGTGGTATATAGGAGATCGGCGAGTCTAGGGTGTGACGTGACACTATTGCATATCTGGGCTTGGAAGCATATACCAGTCACCAAGCCAGTGACCGTGCGAGATAGGCCGAGCCATCAACCATTTGTTTTTGCATACAAAGGTCAACTGATACACCACCATTCCGAGGACCTTAGACACTAAAGGTGAGTCATTGATGACATCCAGGTGCTCATGTGGAGATCATGGAGGGAGGTTGAGACATGGTCAGAGGATCAAGAGTAGTTGAGTTATGTGTTACAACCCTGATATCTGATGGGGAGGACATAGATGATCATCGATCAATACTTGCCCAATCAAGTGCAGAGGTAGTTTAGGTTGGTATAAGATGTACCACAGGGAGAGGTAGTGTTTGCCAGGGTACACATGGAGGCAGCATGATGGGGAGTCCCGCCAGATCCACAGGCGGTGATAGCAGAGTTTGATGGACTCCAGGGGTAGGCTTGGCACGTGAGGTGATAGAAAGAGGATGCTGGAACTATGCCAGGATATGACCAGTGGTGGGCCCAATAGAGGCTAGCAAGACTTACCATTCCAGCAAGATATGTAGCACCTGGGAATGCAGAGGGGGAGGATGACGATGATGATGATGATGTTGATGAGGAGGAGGAGGAGGAGGTAGAGTATGTAGTAGAGGATATGGATGTAGATGGAGGTGACAGCAGAGATGGAAGCGACAGCGAAGATGGAGGCAACAGAGGAGATGGAGGCAGTGGCGGTAGAGGCGGCAGCGAAAATGATGGAGATGGATTAGAGTTGGCGAGATTACAGGCTTTAGTGTAGCAGCAGCAGGCCCAAATAGCAGCCTTACAAGCACAGGTGGCCTAGTTGCAGGGATAGTTGGGGCATGCACAGGGATAGCCAGGGCAGGCCCAAGGGTTGGCATAGTGATATCAGCAGGAGAGAGACTAGACCTGACATGCATTGGGGCCAGGGATGGGGGATGTGCTACGAATGATGAAGCACCAGGTGGCAAAGGGTGCTAGGGAGGCCCAGCACTACAGGACACTGTATGAGAGGCTAATCCCATTAGACCAGCAAGAGAACTACCAAAGTCAGTCAGTGGCATCTAGATCCAGATGATCTAGGCAGTCAGAGAGGTAAGTTCAACAACCATCCCCATCATAGGCACTAGCGGCAGGGTAGATGTCGCCTCCACAAGCACCAGGACAAATAGGGTAGCAGAGTAGAGGACCACCTCCTCAAAGGGGTTTGGGACTAGCCCAGTCAGGGGCTTCAGGTAGGTATAGCTCTGCCTAGGGACAATATGTAGATATGTATTATTTTTGACGTACTTTGTATCATGATCATTTTTTGGTGTATATATATATGAGACGAGCATTTGGATGGATGGATTGTGCATTGTGTTGTATCGGTGTATGTATGGATAGATTTTATGATGGTGTTATGCATATGTTTTATGTTATGATGATGTTGATAGGTATATATATGATGATATGCTTATGATTGATTGACTCATATGTGATGAAGGATGTCATATGTTATGGGTTTTATGTTTATGTATGGTGTCTAATAAGTGTATGATGCAGGGTGTGATGTGGAGATATGTATGATGATAGATAGATGGTTATTTGATTGTGTATGGATATGAATGGATTATTGGTTGATGACATATTTTGTGGGACTAACATGCTATATGGCGCAGGATGGTGTTTTGTACAGAAGTTATTTATATTAATCCTTTGCCTTGTGTGACCCTAGGAAGTAGGAGGTTGTGTGATATGTGAGAGTATAATGGATTGTGATGGATTTATGTGTATGGATTATTATGATGCAGTTTATGATATGTTGATGTGGTTATGTGTATGATGACTATGTTGATGATGTTATGCAATATGATGGACTAACCTATGCGATGCAGGATGATGTGTGGATATGTTATGATGTGTGGATTCTATGTTGTGTCCATGGGGTTATATACAGAGGTTATTTTAGTCACTTTAAATAAGTTCCTTTTTTAGAGTATGGTCCTAGGATGTAGATTTTTGTATGGATTTTATGCATATGTGATGTAATGTTGTATAATGATTTGATGTATATTGATGAAATGGATGTGGATAGTGCATGTTGAACAGAAAATGTACTGGATAATATATGCTTAGATTAATAAACATAAATTATATGCTCATGAACTAATGGAAAATGCAAATGGATGGAATGATGAAATAATAGATGTTCAGATTAATAAACACATATCATTAATGGACTAATGAAAAGTGAAATGAATGGAATGATGAAATAATATATGTTCAGATTAATAAACACATATTACTAATGGACTAATGAAAAGGGAAATGAATGGAATGATGAAATAATATATGTTCAGATTAATAAATACATGTTATTAATGGACTAATGAAAAGGGAAATGAATGGAATGATGAAATAATATATGTTTAGATTAATAAACACATATTATTAATGGACAAATGAAAATGCAAATGGAGAATATATAATATGATTAATGTAACAGGATAATGACGAGGTGTTGTGATTGATTTGGTTGATCATGATACAAAACTCCCTACAAATGGTCATGGGATGGTAGGAAAGAATGAGATGGCATAGTGGGTAGAAGAAATCATGTAGGAAGGGGATGTGTCTTGATGAAACTTGGAGTAATATCAATGGGATATGGTGATGGGGGTAGGTATATATATGTAGGATAAAGGGATGATATCATGTATTAAGAAATTCTGCAAATAAATATTGAGTACTACTGTTGATATAGCATAGGATGTTATGCACCAGGGTATGTGGAACCAAGGTGGCAAGGCATCCATGCGTAGGACTTGACATCGCAAATAATAGGATGAACCCATGCATGCCCACAATAGTACAACCTTGTCTAGACAAACGAGGGGGATTCAAAGCATAAGCCCTTAGTACACAAAAGGTATAAGGAACCTTAGATGTAAAAGGGGGATGAAATGATAGAACCAACCCTACAATTCACAAGATATGAATACTATGGTGGAGTAATGAGAACCTCCCACAAGCACAGCATACGAAAGCAAAGACTATGCCCCATTCTGGATTGGTCGCCACATGCATTGATATAATGAGATCAAGGCAACTTTGAAGTAATTCAATAATGAGCCACAAGATAAAAATCAAGAACCAAAAGACTAACTAACCCAAAACATACAGCCATTGTATCTCTTGCCAAGAATGGATGGAGGATTGGTGATTTTGCCCATTATAGGAAGGATGCATCCTAGGACAAGAATCGATGGATGATTAAGATAATCTAAAGGATAGGTGGGGAGATATAGGTTGTTAGTTGTCGAAAAGCCAATATGGTAGTTGAGGATTTTTTCGTGAAAGTGTTATGCTTTGATAGAATGCTTATCAAGTGTATTGTCGATAGGTCAAGCATGATCAACAAGCTTAGGAGAGTGGGACCATCAAAGCGGGGTTGGATGGGTGCATCATATTTACCTGCGTACTGGATACTTTGTATTTCAAACTTCCTACATACCCTGTATCTACGGGATCAAGGCACATTATGATGCGGGTGGTGATGATATGTAGTTCTGGGTGACTTAATGAAATGAGATGGGGATAGGTTCATCTGAGTGGATGAGATTGGCTTAGAGGATGCGAATGGAAGTTTTCTGATTGTACCATGGTATAAAAACCATGATAGGGAAGGGAGATAGTAGTTAAATGGGGGGAAGTGTCAGTTTTCATACTACACCATGTAATAAAATCACATGGCAGGGAAGAAGGGAATAGATAGAATGATATGGTGGTGATGATTGGGGGGTGAGATGCAAAGTGACGGGGATGGGTAGTGTTGGCCTAAGTGGTAGTGCAAAGACCACTTAAAGGGACTGAGGGCTTAGGTGGATGAGGTAACCAAGTGAGTGACATGGCAGTACAAAGATGTGATGTCTATGTAAAAACCACGGGAAGGAACCAGGGTCAGTAAGTGAGGTGAAGTAATTAGCTGGGTAACATGGCAGTGGAAAGACGTGATATCTATGCAAACCACAGGGAAGGACCAGGGTCGGTAAGTGAGGTGAAGTGGTAGTGCATAGATGTGATGTTTAAGCAAAAACCATGAAGGAACTAAGAGATGGGGGGTGGTTGGGATGATGCTGAGTGTTAGGGTAGGTGGGAGTTCTACTTTTCTGTTACTAGTTTCTATCAAAAGATGGGAAAAGCAAGAGATGATAGCATAGTTAGAGGGATAAGTAGATGGGGGGAAGCGATAGGCTGGGGATTTGGAATGTTGTTTTTCTATTATTCACTTTCAAAACCACATATGGAAGGATGGGGGATATTTTGGGAATGATGGAAAATGGAAGCTCAGATGGTGGGATTGTTGGGAAGCTCAAATGATGGGATTATTGGATGTGATGGAGGGTGTGGACGATGATGAGAAGGTGGTTTGAATAATGGATCCAGGATGAACCTACACATGACACCTGCAAGTAAGTTTTCATCATGGTACTTATCCAAGGCACCACAAGATATGGTTTTCACCATAGGATGGATTATTTCTCTTTACTTTTTTATTTTTTGATTTTTTTGACTTTTGATATTTTTTTAATTTTTTGTATTTTTTGACTTGGAGTATTCAGTGAGCTAACCGTGGAACCGCTTCAGGTGGATGATATTCATAGGCTCGTCAAGATCTTCTCCTTCAAGGGTGGAGAGTTGATATGCTCTAAAACCGTACTTAACAGTTATGATATAGGGGCCTAGCCAATTAGGCTCAAATTTTCTTCTTTTTTTTGTTCTGACAGATTCCTTTGATTTTCTTTCAGGACTAGGTCTCCTACTTCATACTCTCTAGCATGGATTTTCTTGTTGTAGGATCTACGAAGCCAATTTTGGTATGCTTGGAGGTGACTGAGGGCACTGAGGCACTGTTCATCCAATAGCTCTAACTCTTGGAGGCGTGCAACGCGATATTCTTCATCAGTGATAACATTACGCAATGATATGCACAATGAGTGTAACTCGATCTCTATTGGTAGGATAGCTTCAGCTCTGAAGACTAGGGAATATGGAGTGGCTCCTATAGGAGTGCAGATGCTAGTGCAATAGGCCTAGAGGGCAGGATGGACGTGGAGGTGCCAATCACAACCAGTTTCATTAAAAATTTTCTTGAGGATTTTGAGCAAGGTTTTGTTAGTTGCCTTAGCCTGGCCATTACCTTGGGGGTAATATGGGGTGGACCAATGATGTTGTATGTGGAATTATTCACAAAGGTCATGAACATCATTGTTTTTGAAAGGTTTGCCATTGTCTGTAACAATGGCAGATGGGATACCATAACGACAGATGATATGGTAGAGGATGAATTTGGCAATTTGGTTTCCAATGGTGAAAGTGAGGGGAATAGCTTCAACCCACTTAGTGAAGTATTCGGTAGCGGTAGTGATGAATTTATGTCTGTCAGAGGAGGGTGGATGGATTTTGCCAACGAGATCTAGGCCACACTGAGAGAAAGGCCATGGTGTGGTGATGGGTTGCAATGCTTGAGAGGGAGCGTGAATGAGGTCTCGATGTTGCTAACAGGGCTTACACTACTTCATGTACTCACATGCATCATGTTCCATGGTTGGCCAATAATATCTTGTATGTAAGAGGTTCTTGGCTAGGACAGTACCACTTGTGTGCACACCGTATATACTTGCATGGACTTCATGTAAGGTGAGGGAAGCTTCTTCCATGTTTAAACATCAAAGAAGTGTTGCCAAGAGACACTGCTTTGGCATGGACTTGTATGTTGTCATTGATGGAAACAAGGCTCAGAGATCTTATCACCATGATAGGAAGAGATAACTCTGGAAGGACATATTGGATTTTAGGTCCGGTTGACAGAAAATGGCTAAGTATGGGTATTTACAGAGTAAAGGACAGTCAGTGGGTCAGTGTGCTTCCACAGATGATGATCTAGTAATGCAGTTTAGGAATGATGTTAGTAATTGTTTGACGATGCTATGCTCTAGAGACTAAGTCTTGACTTCCTCCGAAAGTCATTTGGAAGAATTATCTAAGTCTGGGTCAACAGAGGTATAGCAGAGACAGTGAATAGGGCACATTGTAATGGTCCGCATTCCTCCGTAGGTGAGTATTTTGTTATGCGGTTTTAAGGTGTTGTAAACACTTGTATGAATTGTCTAATTCTAGAGTTGTGAGATATGAAGTCCACCAAAAAGATAGTTGCAAGCTATTGACTATTGACATAGTGTTTGACAGAGTTAACTGAGACAGAGTTTGAGCTCTGATGGTCTGTAATTCTCCACAAGATGATATCATGCCTTGTGGTTCTAAGGGTAAGTTTGGGAATGTGTGAAGAATCCTTGATATGATTTTGGAAGTGTTTTGTGATCCGCAGTAAAAGATGTAAGTCGACAGATGAACCTGATAAGTATGCTCTTAAGGAACAGGCCGACTGGTATGATAAATTATTGTGTGAAGAAGAGATAGTCTGTGAAGGATCTATTTAAGTGATTGAATGATTAGAGCCGACCTATTTGAACACATTTGGGCAAATTTTTGGGTCCGCATAACATATAGTGCATTGGATAGAGCCGACAAGCTACACCTTTCTATGTACACGTTTCACTTCTTAGATGTTAACCTGCTTATGGATCAAATCATGATGCGGATATATAAGAGCGATGAATTTTAGTTGAGATAGAGTGTGGATGTATGTGTTGGATGTGAATGTGTGAATAGAATAGCAGTGATACAGATTAGTGATAATGAAGACTTGGGATTCAGAATTTAGTTGCTGAATGACTGCACCCTGACATAGTGACAGATGCTTATGCAGTATTCAGTTTTCATGTGCAATTTGATTCATACTTGGCAGTAAGCTTTCTTCTTCAAGGCGGTGAGCTCGGCAGTGATCCTCCATTAGGGTTTAATATCCCTCAGGGTTTAACAGCCCTTATTGTAATCTTGCTAGGTTTAGGGTTGAGCCAGTGAGCCTGCTAGACCTAGTTGTACTTCATGGCAGTGAGCCAGCATGTTTCAGGCTCGTGGAGTGACCAAGCTTGAACATCATTATTTGTAAAGATTGCAATATATATTTGAGAGCTAATCCTCTCCATGGTTTTTCCCATTTTGGGTTTTCCACGTAAAAATCTTAGTGTCCATGTGTCATATTTTTGTGGTTGCTATTCATATGCACGTTGTACCTTTGTTTAATTAATTTTGGGAAATGGTTGAAAGTTAAAGTGCATGAAAAGTTTTTTAGAACACTAATTCACCCCCCCTCCTCTTAGTGTTCCTGACATTCAACAATTGGTATTTGAGAAAGGTTCCTTGGAAGAAGTCTAATAGCTTAAGGAAGATGTGGGATAGTGTAATCATGGCAGCAAGAAGATTCAAAAATTATGAAAGCAACAAGGAACTAGAAGCAGAAGTCAAGTATCTGAAGGATAACCTACAACAATCTGATGAATGTATCTCAAAGTTAAAATAACAAGTCAAGAAATTCAAAGATAAATACAAAGATGTTAGTGATCAATTGATATCAGCAAGTGAAGCCCTGAATGATTTGGAAACAGAAGTTATAGAAAGAACAAAAGCAGAAGAAGATCTAAATTTATTGATGAAAAGTAAATTAGAAGATTGTGTAAAACTTGAAAAGGAAATTGTAAGTCTAAAAACAAATCTGGAAAAGGCCAGAAGCTTTAAAGAAAAATTCAAGATAAGTATTGCAAAGCTTATTGAAATGATTGCTAGCCAGAAGAGTGCTGATGATAAGCAACTATTGGGATTTGAGAAAGGGGAAAGTTCAAAATCTGGTCAAGCAAACACTGAATTAAAGCAAAACAGAGGAAACCAGTTCAAAAATCAAAGAAGAAGACCTAGAAAACCTCTAGTTAGACAACCAAATGCTCAAAGATACCCATCTTTCAATGGTTATTGTAATTCATGTAATAAGTTTGGTCATAAGGCTACTCAGTGTAGGAGCAGAATAAATCAAAAGGTTCCATAATTCTTTGGTCAGTGTTTCAATTGCAAGAAAATTGGCCATAAAGTAGTTGTGTGCAGAAGTAAAGTGAGTTAGAATTCTATTAGGTGCAATGCATGCTATAAAAAGGGACACAGATCAAATGAATGCAGAAGTTTGGTAGGAAATGTTTTTCAAAATATAAGGAACAGTCAATCATTCAATGGAAAGTGTTTTGCATGCAATAGATTTGGACATATGGCTAATCAATGCAGATCAAATCTAATCAATACAAGGAATCAAGGTCAAAAGAATGTGGTGTGCTTCAATTGCAACAAATTTGGTCATGTTGCAAAATTTTGTAGAAGCAAGAATGCGAAGAGAAATTACTATGTTGAAGAAAGAAAAATAGAGACGAGGAATGATAAGGAAAAAGAAAAGATTGATCCGGTTGAAACCAAGAAGGAAATGGATAAAATCTAGGTCAAGAAAGAAGTAATTAAAGAAGAGGATAGATCCACACCAAAATCTGATGCAGATACTTCCTACGGGAGGTAAATTGGAAGCTCTGGCTCAGGGGGAGTAGTGTTGAAAATCCAAATTCCCCAGCCAGAAAGTGGGTGCTAGAATCTGGCACGAAGGCGTATGATGAAATCTGATGTGACACAACTCTTAGAAGAAAAATGAAAAGAAAAAGGGTCAATGCGGCATATTGCGGAGCAATCCTAATCGACTGTGTTCTACAGTGAAGGTTTTTGATAGATTTTTGAGTGAGCATTTAATGACGACTAGGTCAAGCCACACTGAGGATAAAAAGGAACTTGTTTGGTTTCAAAATCACTTTGCACTTGGAGCTATCAGAAATTTAGAGAAATTGAAGCTAAACTTGAGCAATGACAACCAAGATTTGAAGCATTCAAAGAAAGGAAACCCTAACTCAACGAAACAAGGTATTTTCATTGAAACCTCATTTGTGAATCTATTAAAATTTTGCAATGGCAACCGAAGTGGATCCAATGGGTGCATTCTCAAAAATACCCTACAGAGTCCTGTATGTGGAAGATGTTAGGGCATACATCCATGTGGCCCTAGATGAGCTCGGCGGCAACAAATTCTCAGATTTATTCCTGAAACACTTAACTAATGATCAATTGATTTAAAGGAAGAATACAAAGCCTTGAAGGAGAAGAAATTCATCCAGTATGCAGAGTTTCCCACAGTTGCAGAGGATGAGTGGGTCCGGTATATCCTCAGTAGAATCCACGATGAATTCATGTGGTTAGGGAAAGGGCAAACCTTTAAAATAACAAAAGAGGCAATTCAGGCAGTCACTGGACTAAACTCCACTGGAGGAGTGCCATTATTGAAGGCGATCAAGAATCAAATGGTAATAGATGCTACCGGAGCACAATTTGACAAAAGGGCATTGACGATAAATGATATTACTGATCCTACAGTAAAGTTTACCTCAATGGTCATAGGTTACAAAGTTTACTTCTCAAACTGGGAGAACTCAATTTCTAGTACTGCAATATACACCGCCTATCAAATTTTCAAAGAGAATGCAGATTATGATTTGTGTGAACTTCTGTGAACCCAACTACTAGAGAATCTGAAGAAGATAAAGGAATGCCAGAACTATCCATTCAAGTATGGTACGCTAATTATCTGTTTATTCTTCTATTTCTTGAATGAATTCCCAAATCATAAGGGATTGATTTGGTTGAGTAATAAACTAGTAGCTGTGCAAATTAGAAATTGTCTTAACAACTTGGGAAGTTATAATGAGCAAAAAGTAGTCCTATGGGGATTTTTCAAGAATTTTCAAAGTATGATGCACTCTAGAGAAAGAATTCCTGAGAAAGTTGTTGATAAGTACAAGGACACAATTTGTTTCATGGTCACTAAGGATCAATGTTTAATGGAGGTTGTGGAACCTAGAACCATATGGGTAATGCCCATGGGTTATGAGGTAGATGAACAAATTTTGGAAAACTATGTCCAACACCTGCTCCACAAACCTAAAGATGCCAAGGAAGAAAGGTTTGGAACATATGAGTAGTTATCTATGAAACTCCATGTTGAACTTAGACAAACTGAATCCACCAGAAAAGTGACAAAAGAGGTGGAAGAAATTGCCGCAAGGTATGGCATCACTAAAGAGCAACTCAAGGAATCAAGAGAAAATGCAGAGAAAGCAAAGAAGGAAAAACAAGAAAGTGAACAGGCTAAGGTTCCGGAAGAGCCTATAAAAAAGCAAAGAGAGCCTGAAACAACACAAAGGACTACCAGAAACTTTGCTACTTCATCTGATACAACATCATCAAAGAAACCCTCTAACAAAGATACAAAGAGGAAGAAGATGAAGGGAAAAAGACTGTATGTTAGTGTGGGAGAAAAGGATGAAGAAGAGACAAAATTAGATGAGGAAGTAAAGAAAATGAAAGTTGAGGCTACTAAAGTCTCCAAAAGTAGCAAGGAGAAGTCATTTGGAAGAAAGATATCCAGCAAAAGACAGAAGGTAGATGAGTCTCAAGCCACATTAAAGCTTGAAGATGTATTAAAATCTGTCACTATTGATGGAAACTTAAAACCTGTGGCTGAATTCTATGATGATTATAATGATACTGATAAAAGGGTTTTGGAGGAAGCCACCATGAAGTAGTTGAACATATACAATAGATCTCTCATTGAGATCATTGGTGATCTCCCAGATACCTTGGGAAGTATTTTATCAGCCAGAAAAGAAACTACTATGGCCAAAGATATTGAACTCAAACAGCATGACTAACAAGGTTAAGTCTGGAGATCACTCCTAAAGAAGAAACCAAAATTTCTAAGGAACTCAAGAATGCCTTTAGGACCAAGAAAAGGATGAATAAACATTAATGATAGGTGAAATTGACAATGTAGTCAAGGAAACAGAGGAAACAATTTTGGAAATATTGAAGAAAAACAATATTCCTACCATCTATGACAATGAAGAAACAAATGCTGGAGATGACACATCTATTCTAGAAGTCAACATGGATCAAGGTTTGGAGCAAACTAATACAAATCCTCTGGTAAAAGACAAAGTAAAAGAAAAGCAAAAGGAAGAATCTAATCAAACCCCTGCTGCTGAAAAGGATCAAACTGAAACAAGTCTTCTTTTAGGACAACAGACTGATGATCCAGAAAACAAGAAGAAAATTGATGATTAGATCAAAGTTGATAATCAAGAACTTGATGGAGTTGAGGAAAGCCCTATACCGGAGCAAAATATTGGTCAACAATAGAATATGGACATGGATCCTCTGGAACAAAATTAAGAAGAAGAAGTGTATGAAGAAGCAACAAGAGACATTGCGGAGACAGTAAAAGAGCTTTTAGAAAAAGAAGAATTAGTTCTAGATGAGCTTGAATCAATCCAAGGTCCAATAAACATGAACACAATGTTTCCTGCTCAAATGTTCAAGTTGGCTTCAGTTGTCCAAGCTAAAGCAAGAAAAGAGGTTTTGAAGTCCCACATTGAGGATAGTGAACTCATAAATGATGCATCCAGCATTTTGGAAAAACTGGTGCCAACTTACCGGAAGGATGCCTCTCTGTCTGCCACTTCTCTACTCAAGGGACTAATTCATTTTGTAAGTACACACTTTGAATCTCTTGAAAAATCTATTGAAACAAAAGTTAGACAAGAGTTTAATGAGAAAAGGCTTGATGAGTTGACAAAGTTGATAGACCATGATAAGGCTCAACTAAAAAATGGAATACAAAATATTCAGAGTGTTATTGTAGAAGCTAGTGATGTATATAAATTCTGTCTATCATGGCTGGAAGCTACAAAGAAGACAGAAGAAAAGATCAAGGAATTGGAAGAAAAACTTGCATATTTCTAAGAATTTTGATTCGGTACATGAATCAACCAGCAACAAGGAAGCTCAAGTCATTAACATCCACAATGACTTGAATAATTTAATAAATCAAAGGTATCAAATAAAGAGTAGAATGGGACAATTGAGAAGACTGATCAATCGCAAACTGGATTCAATGACTAAGCTTGTGGTTGAAGCATAGCTTGCTGGACAAACTACCTCACCATCAGATTTACAAAAGGCAGAAGCTATAGTTTTTCTATTCAATGGTCCTATTCAAATTTTGGATAATGCCAAGAAAAGTTGGGATTGTGAATGGGCTCAAGTAAAGAACATTTTCAATGACATCGTCTAGCACGTGTAAAATTAAGTTGAAGATTGCACTTGTAAATATGCAGCAGAATACATAAAAATTTTGAAGGCTCAACATTTCTTTTTGGTTCTGGATCACACCCTTTGCCATTGATGTCAAAGGGGGAGAAGAAGATCAGTGAAAAATGGATAAACATCTCAAGGGGAGCAGAAGAATAAAGTGTATATAGTAAGGGGAAGCAGTCAAGCATTTTTCACTAAGTGTTGCCATCAATGCCAAAGGGAGAGATTGTTGGCAAGAGACACTTCTCCGGTATGGACTTGTATGTTGGCATTGATGGCAACAAGGCTCAGAGATCTTATCACCATGATAGGAAGAGATAACTCTAGAAGGACATATTGGATTTCAGGTCTGGTTGACAGAAAATGGCTAAGTATGGGTATTTACAGAGTAAAGGATAGTCAGTGGGTCAGTGTGCTTCCGCAAATGATGATTTAGTGATGCAGTTAAGGAATGATGTTAGTAATTTTTTGATGATCCTATGCTCCAAAGATGAAGTCCTGACTTCCTCCGGAAGTCATTTGGAAGAATTATCTAAGTCTGGGTGAATAAAGGTATAGCAAAGACAGTGAACAAGGCACATTGTAATGGTCTGCATTCCTTTGTAGGTGAGCATTTTGTTATGTGGTCTTAAGGTATTGTAAACACTTGTATGAAGTGTCTAATTCTAGAGGTATGAGATCTGAAGTCCACCAGAAAGATAGTTGTAAGCTACTGAGTATCGGCACAGTGTTTGACAGAGTCGACTGAGACAGAGTCTGAGCTTCGATGGTCCACAATTCTCCGCAAGATGATATCATGCCTTGTGGTTCTAAGGGTAAGTTTGGGAATGTGTGAAGAATCCTTGATATGATTTTGGAAGTGTTTTGTGATCTGTAGTAAAAGATGTAAGTCGACAGATGACCCTGATAAGTATGTTCTTAAGGAACAAGCTGACTGGTATGATAAATTATTGTGCGAAGAAGAGATAGTGTGTGAAGGATCTATTTAAGTGATTGAATGATTAGAGCTGACCTATTTGAACACGTTTGGGCAAAGTTTTGGGTCTGCATAACATATAGTGCATTGGATAGAGCCGACAAGCTACACCTTTCTATGTACACGTTTCACTTCTTGGATGTTGACCTGCTTATGGATCAAATCATGATGCGGATATATAAGAGTGATGAATTTCAGTTGAGATAGAGTGTGGATGTGTGTGTTGGATGCAAATGTGCAAATAGTAGAGCAATGATACAAATTAGTGATAATGAAGACTTGGAATTTAGAATTCAGTTGCTAAATGACTGCACCCTGGCATAGTGATAGATGCTTATGCAGTATTCAATTTTCATGTGCAATTTGATTCGTACTTGGTAGTGAGCTTTCTTCTTCAAGGTAGTAAGCCTCCATTAGGGTTTAACAGCCCTCAGATTTTAACAGCCCTTATTGTAATCTTTCTAGGTTTAGGGTTGAGGCAGTGAGCCTGCTAGACCTAGTTGCACTTCATGGCAGGGAGCCAGCATGTTTCAGGCCCATGGAGTGACCAAGCCTGAACATCATTATTTGTAAAGATTTCAATATATATTTGAGAGCTAATCCTCTCCGTGGTGTTTCCCATTTTGGGTTTTCCACGTAAAAATCTTAGTGTCCATGTGTCATGTTTTTGTGGTTGTTGTTCATATGCATGTTGTGCCTTTGTTTAATTAATTTTGGGAAATGGTTGAAAGTTAAAGTGCATGAAAAGTTTTTTAGAACACTGATTCACCCCCCCTCTCAGTGTTCCTAACATTCAACAAGAAGAGTGCCATCATAGCTTCAACGATAGAGGGTATTGGCAAAGATAGTGTAGTGAGCGCTTCGGCAGATGAGGGATCGTTCTTGTTTATGCATAGATTCTGGTGGGAAAGTGTGATTTTGGAGGTAGGTGTATATGTCATGATACCAAGGATTTTCAGGACCAACAATCTCACATATGAATTCTGACTCGGTGACATGATATGCTAGCATAAGGAGTTGTTCCATAAGAAATTCACACCAATGGCTATCATGAGGCATATCCAGGAGGGAACCGATAGTGGCTATGGCACAACTACTATGTTGTGAAGACGAGGTACTTGTTCAAAATAGGTGTAGGTGAAGAATAGTTTGTATTCATCAACCATTTGCTTGTAGGGCACTAATTTGTCATCCTTAGTGAGATATTCATCATTGAGCTGTTTGATAATCAATTGGGAGTCTCCATAGACTTGTAGTTGTTGAATGTTCCACTAGACTATTGTTTTGAGACCGATGATCAAAGCTTTGTATTCGACCACATTATTTATGCATGGGAAAGCAAGCTTGTATGCTCTAGGGATATAGTTGCCTTGTGGGGTTACCAATAGTATTCTTGCCCCTGAACCATGATTGGTGAAGGACCCATCAAAATATAGTTTCCAATTTACTGATTCTATCATGGTTAGGATGGACTTGTCTAGAAATTCAATGGAGAGTAGTTGATAATCTGTGAGGGGTGCTTTGGCCAATTGATCTGCAACAACTTGCCCTTTGATTGCTCTTCGATCAACATATTCAATGTCAAATTCACTCAATAACATTACCCATTTTGCCATTCGTCCTATGAGGGAGGTCCTAGAAAGTAGGTACTTGAGAGGGTTAACTTTAGAGATGAGCTTGATAGAACGACTTACCATGTAGTGTTGCAACTTTTGGGAACAGAAAACAACAGCTAGACATGCACGTTCCATAGAGGTGTAGCTAAGATCATAGCTGATGAGGGTTCTGTTGATGTAGTATATGGCCCTTTCATGGCTGATATCATCGTGCTATGCTGGAAGTGCCCCCAATGCTACTGAAGTTACTGATATATACAATAATAGGGGTTTTCTAGGGATAGGTGCCATTAGGACCAGTGATGAAGCTAGATATTCATTGATGTAGTCAAATGCTTATTGACAATTTTGGTCCCATTTGAAGTGTACATCTTTGCGAAGCAAATGGGCAAAGGGTTGACATTTGTCTGCAAGTTGAGCAATGAATTTGTGGATGACCTAGAGCTTACCTTGGAGACTTTAGAGCTGTTTAAGTATCTTAGGAAGAGGCATTTCTATTATAGCAGTGACTTTAGCGGGATCCACCTCTACGCCTCTATGGGAAACAATGAATCCCAAGAGCTTTCCTCATGTAACACTGAAGACACATTTCTTGGGATTGAGGCGAAGCTTGTATTCTCTAAGACATGCAAATATCTATCGCAGAACCTCAGGGTGTTCCTCTCTTGTTTTTTATTTTCCTAGGAGATCATCCACATAGTCCTCCATGATTGTGTGTAGCATGTCGTGTAAAATAGTAGTCATTACACGTTGGTAGGTTGCCCCAGTGTTCTTTAGACCAAAGGGCATGACTTTCCAGTAGTATGTACCCCAGGGACAAGTGAAAGAAGTTTTATGTTGATCTTTGGGGGCAATTCTGATTTGGTTGTACCCAGAAAAGCCATCCATGAGGGAGAGCATTTCATGTCCTTTCGTGAGATCCACGATGATGTCAATGTTAGGGAGTGGAAAGTCATCCTTCGAACATGCTTTGTTAAGGTCTCAAAAATCTATGCATACTCGGATGCCCCCAGGTTTCTTAGCTACTAGGACAATGTTGGAAACCCATTCCGGATAGTCAATAGGATGAATAAAGATGACCTCTAATAGCTTATGTAATTATTCTTTGACAAGCAAGGCGACTTGAGGATGCATCTTGCAGAGTTTCTGTTTGATAGGCCTTGCTTTTGGATGTACCACAAGATGATGAACAACCAAGGATGGATCTAATCCTAGCATGTCTACATAGGACCAAGAGAACACATTGGATGCTTCATAGAGCACAATTGAAAGGTTGGATTTTTCTTTGGTATCAAGGCTTTCTGCGAGGTGTGTAAGCTTAGGCAATTCTTGTGTGCCAAGATTGATTTCTTGGGTGCCTTCAATTAGGATGTTGGAATGTTCCTGCCAGTAGGATGGCATGGGGGGAAGATGAAGATCCTCATCTCCTAGTGCCTTAGAGAGGTTTTCACTAGGAGATACGTCTTCATTTTTCTCTTTTGTGTCTAAAAGTGCCTCAAAGAGGTTTTCAACAAGGGATGATTTTCTATTTTTTATTTTTGCTTTTTTGGACTAAGGATCTCCTCTTCCCCAAAGTAGGCATGAGCATGCAAGCATATATCATATTGTGAGGTGTCACAGAGTTCTAGAAATGTTGAGAGAGCCTCATCATTTGGAAACATGTCGAGAGGCAGGGGCCCTTGATAATCCCAAGTAATGAGCTCATGATGAACGAGAGGAAGGTCAATGATAAAGATGGAGTTATCAGGGAAGATGCATGAAAGATCAAGATCATCACATGAATCTATGGTGACACTCGGAGTAATGTTTTTAACAATAGAAGAGGATTTGGTCACTTCTACCGACATTTTAGCAAGCCCATGGATTGTCACAATCGATGGGGCATATCATAAACCTAAGTGTTGGGCATATTTATTAGGAGATGTGGGGTCAACCGGGATAGGTTTTGTAACACCTTGTTCATCGACTCCAAGCCCTATTCCATGGTAGGGCATCTTGGTACAAATTTAAAATGGTACAGGATGTTTCTCTTTAAAGTACTCCATGTCTACTGATGCTGGGGTGGTTTCATCATGGTATAACCAATCACTCAAAGTTGTTTCTTCGGCTTCTTCTCTAGAGACCTGTGCTAGGATGAAGGGAATTTTGTCATTGATCCTGCATTGTTGTTATTATTCTTTCTTCTGAAGATGACGACCATGAGAGCGGAGGGATAGAGGCAACTGTCCCATGTGGAAGGCATTGTGAAGATCATATTCACCACACCCTGTCTATGATCTTGACCTGGGATACGTGAAGTGCAGGAGTGGAAGATGAGGTGGAAGTGTGTGATGGGCCAATGGTGACTTGTGGGGTGGATGATGACGTGGATGGAATGGATGAGGGGTCTTTAACATGTTCCCCATAAGTGCTTGGACAATGAAATTGTCTATCGTAAACAACCTCTAAGTCTTTGTAATATTCAAATGTTTGTTGATCAGCTAGAATAGTGACTTCCACACCATTATGAGGGAATTTGATACGTTGGTGATAGGTGGACGAAAAGACTTGCATGTAATGTAACCGTGGTCAACCTAGAAGGAGATTGTATGGAAGGTCAAGATCAATCACATGACATAGAGTGGGTAGCGTGAGCGGGCCCACCTTTATAGGGAGGCATATGGTGCCTTCAGATTCTCTTTATGTGTTGTCATATGTTTTGATGGAGATGACCAAAGATTCTAAGTCAATCATCAAATACCCCATGAGTTTTATGAATTTTAATGTAGATATATTCAAACCGGATCCATTATCCAAGAGGACCCTCTTGATCTTGTGATTGGTGATTTGGACTTCGCTATGGAGTGCTTTATTATGAGTGGGGTCGATGGGTGGCATATTGGATTGGCTGAAAGTGAGATGGTAGGATGAGGATAATTAAGCCACTAGATTTTGGAATTGAGAGGGAGGAATGTCAGTGGGAACATGAGACTCTTGGAGAGCCTTATCAAGGATTTTGCAGTGGATGGTAGATGTCTTAAGGAGTTCCAAGATGGAGATTTGTGCGGGGGTCTTTCCAAGATGGTCGAAGAGATTATAATCGGAAGTGGTAGTGGTGGAGGATAGAGATGGTCCCTTTATGGTTACTCGCCCTCGTCGGGTAGTAACAACACATTCGGGGGTGGTATTTTGGAGTTTGATGGTGGCAACATGAGTAGAGTCAAATCAATCTGTCCTACTACATTATCGTAAGGAGGTGGAACATTGCTATAGTTGATGTTGTTGGCTTGGTTGTTGGGATTGGTGTTGGAGGATGATGGTTTGGATGTGGTTTGGTTATGGTTTTGGTGGGGAAGAGGGTCTTGGTAGACTCCTAGGCCATCATTTGGTGAGGCATTGTTGTTTCCTTCTATTTGGATGTCACCACGATCGATGAGGTCTTGGATGTAGTTTTTCAATTTCATACATTTACCTATGGCATGACCTTTGATACGATGGTAGTCACAATATTCATTTTCCTTGTACCATGCAAGTTTAGGTTATTTTTTGTCAAATGGTTTCGTCGTGGGGAACTCAATCATGTTTTCTTGGACTAGTTTTTGGAACACAACCTCGAGTGGTTCACCCAAGGGAGTATACTTGCATTTTGGATTGTTAAGAGGATTCCACTTTGGAGGAGCGGATGGGATCGATACATTGTTTGAAACATTTTGGACTACATTTGTCTCTTTGGGCTTAGGAGTGGTGATTTGGATATACTTGGAATCGGTAACACCATCTCCTATGGTGTTCTTGTTCTTAGCCCAAAACTTAGGTTTGTCATTGGATGGTTTATCGTTGTCATTCTTATTGTATATTTTGACCAAACCTTTCGCAATAAGGGCCTTTTCAATGGTGACCCCCTTTTCTATAATTTCATCGAAGGTAGATGCATAATTCACTTGTAAGTGGCAGGCCATTTCTTGGTTTAGGCTTTGAATGAATATATGGATGAGTTGTTTTTTAGGGGTTGTCCAAGGTAGCCTACTAGCAAGGGCTCTCCATCTTTGTAGGTATGCGGCAAAACTTTTGCCACTTCGTTGTTTAGTATTGCAAAGGTCGAGCATAGTGATTTCATGCTCTACATTGTATGATAAGTGGGCGATAAATTTCTCCAAAAGGTCAGAGAAAGTTGAGATGGATCCATAAGGCAAGTCCATAAACTGTTCTAGGGCTTGTCCTCCTAAGCTTCGTGGAAAAAGATGAAGGAGGAATTGATCATCATAGGCTACTTCTTGGCATGCCATGAAGAATCCCTTGATCTGATCACGGGGGTATCCTTTTCCTTTGTACTTCTCAAATTTTGGCATTTCAAAGTGTTGGGGAAAAGGTTTGATTGCAATGTTTATGTCGAATGGGTAGGGACATAAGTCTTAGAACTTATAGTGCTTCTTTTGGGTCCCTAGTTGGATATTTTTAAGGGCATTTTCATCTCTTTCCATTCTTGATTAAAAGGATTAGCAAGAAGTGGTTGTGTCATGTGTTGGAGCAGGGGTTGTTGTGATGACAATTGTTGTTATTGACAGATGATGTGTTGTTGTTGTTGGATATATAGAGGTAGGCCTATAGTTTGTGTATAAGCATGAGACCCATATGTTGGTTGTTGTGGTATGGTTTGCATGGATGCATGTTGTGTTTGGAAGGGTGGTCATTGATATTGTCTGGTTTGTTGATGTTGCATGGAAGTATCATGTGGAGGTTGTTGATGAGTGGATGATTGGTACGTTTGTGTGGGATTTATATAGCTCATTAGGGGATTTTGTTGTGATTGGGATGCGAATGGATTTTGGGATTGAAAATAGGCATGTGAAGGAATGGTAGGGGGCAACGTGTCTTGTGGGATGATCATCCTTTGAGGAATGTTCAAAGGGGGAAGGGATTGTAGAATAGAAATGATGTTGGATGTGTTGAGGGGAATGTTGGAGACATTAGGGATGTTTTGAGGAACATTGGACGTATTTTGTGGAATGTTGGACGTGGCTTGAGGTATGACAATTTGGGGATTAGTGGGCATGTTGGGACTAGGCATCAAATGTGATGGCATGCCATAAGGTTGTTCTAACACTTGCGGTTGTGATGGTATGCTACCCCCTACATGTTGATCAAGGGTATGGATGGTGGCGGAATTCAAAGTGTAATTGGCCCATGGATTATCATAGGCAGGGTTGTTGGGATTAGGGACACTGCCCCATGGTTGATCAATGATGGGAGATGGTGGTTTATCATGGAAAATGGTTTTAAGCTTGTCTTGGTCATATGAATGGGGGAGGTGTGCTCCATGTTCAATGAGGCGTTCAAGGAATTCATCCTTATGATTGTCAAGGAGTTGGTCAAATTTTTCATGTAATCCCATCTCATTAAGGAAATCAATGAAGGTGGGAGAATATATGTGATGATGTGTGGATGCTTCACCCATTTCAAGTTGGTTAACATATCCCTCCATATTACTCATGGTAGAGTCATGGGGAGAGAGGGGTTGTTAACAAGCGTCCATTCTCCTCTTAGCTTGTGATCACATGATGGGAGGCATAAAAGGTGAGCTTTGATTGGATTTGGATGATGAAGTCCCAATGGTTAGGGATGGGGGTTGTTCTAATATTCAAAGTCTAGATCAAAATGATTGATGATTAAGGATTATCCCTATGTACTTAGGGTGGACAAAGAGCCTAAGCAAAAAGGACAATAGGATTATCTTACTTGGGGTAGACAAGATACACCAAGCAACACAAGATTTCTTGGAGTCCACTAACTTAGGAGTTGTCTAAGTTCCCAAGCCAATTTATCCAAGAGGGTTGATGATTTAGAGTTTACACCAAACTTAAGATAGACAAGTTCTTAAGCCTAACGTAAACAAGAGGATGATTGATCTAGACCTTAACCTTAGAAACTTGGATATGATTTGATTGATTTTGAGATGGAGATTAACTTGGATTTGGATAATGAGGATTTGGTTGGACAAGGATTTGATTGATTATGGATAATAAGGTTAATGATTGATGGTGGTTAACTAGGATGATGATTGATGATGGTTAACTAGGATGATGATTGATTATGGATAATAAGGATAATGATTGATGATGATTGATTATGGATAATAAGGATAATGATTGATGATGATTGATTATGGATAATAAGGATAATTATTGATGATGGATATTAATAAGAGTTGGTTATGGATGATAAGGATTGGATTAATTATGGATGATAAGGATGATGAGTGACTATGGATAACAAGGATAATGATTGATTATGGTGATGATCAATTAGATTTGGTTGAGATTGGACCATAAGCTAAAGGAGGATAAAAGGATGTGGATAATGTGTATGGGGATGCAATAGTATGGTATGATGTGGAAAAGTGATTTTGACAACCGAAAAGGATGAAAAGTTGATTTTGACAAGCTTCTAAAAATTGGGCGCTGAAATATCGAAACTAGGCACAGTTTTGTAGAACTAGGCGCTGATTTGGGACAGTGTGATTTTCAAGGTGTTTGATTGGAAATTTTGGCAAGATATAGCAAACATCAAACACAATGGATGTTGAACTGACTTCAGAATTGATTGCGAGAGGTGGTTAGCCTTTGCAGTTTACAAATGGATTTCACAAGTATAGCACAATTAAAGACACACCAAACACTTGTATACAACCTAGAAACTATTCAAGTGGGAGTGACATATCTTGTGGATCTCATGAAGTGGCCATGGGTCAATCTAAACTCAAAGTGAACCGATATTCCCACCCCCACTAATACCTTTGATGCTATAGCTTGGATAGATAGGGAAAGCAAGGTCCTGGACCACCTTAACCCCCTCACCTTGGAGACTTTCGTCTTTGCCCAAAGCATATCCTATCTCAAGTATAATGGTACGATGAGCATCTTCCCCTCCTCTGCATCAGTGCACCACAAGATATGACAACCTAAAGGTCTTATCTAGGCTTTACAAGGCTTCTAGGGGAGTCCTCTAGCGACTCAAGGTACTTAAGGCCTAAGTCTGTGAACGGGGGTGTCCCAATCAACTAACGCTCAACCACATGAGCCTTGGCAAACCAAGTATCCTGGAGGTTTTTTGCTTGGAGTTGAGAGGGTACTTCCTTTAAAGCGGGTCTTTCGATTCTCGTAATATTTATATTCTACGTTAGAACACGCAATTGAGGTTGTCCCTAGGGGGGATGAAATCCCCTAGTGGGTCCCCTAAGAAGAAATTATCCTTTGCTTTTGATAACCCAAGATCGCACTAGGCACGAGGGGAGAGCATATGCAAGGTGGATAACCCCTTCAGGGTGAGAATCAAGTAAAAGGGTTTGAAAGTAGAATTTTAATCCCCAAGATCACCCTAAGGTGTGAGGGGAGAGCATATGTCCACTCACCAAACCAAGACATGGAAAATAAATAAATTACCCCTACTTTAACCTTAATGTGCAACTAAGCTAGTATAAAAAAGTGATTCTTTGATGACAGGGCTGCACAAAACAAGTTAGTAGTTGCCAAAACAAGTCTTGGACGATCGTAAGGAGCTACAAAAACAATGTTGGACCAAACAAATAATAGAAAGACTCAATTTTAACACCTACAGAAACTAGGCACTACTCTGCAGGAAACAGGCACTGATTTAGAAAATAGGTGCCACTTTGCAGGAAACATGTGCTACTTTAGAAACAAGTGCTAATCTAGGGAAAATAGGCATTAAAATATGTAAGTGATATACCTGCAACTAGGCATTGATATGAGTTGATTGAGTGTTGAAACACTGTGGATGGAGTCTTGGCTTGTAAAGTGATAAAAACCTGCAAAACAGAGAGTGAATCCTGCAGGAGACAGTGGTTAGAGCAAAGATCAGATCAACCCAGATAGCAGAATGTTAGTAAAATGATAAAAAAAGCCAAAATACTAATGTTTCATAGTGAACATAATCGGGTGCTATTCTGGAACTAGGCACTAATATATAAAAATTAGGCGCTAATACATGACAATTAGGTGTTGATATGTCATGGGCAGAGTCTCCCCTTGTTTCTGTGTCTTTTCCTACAAAACAAAGAGCTAAAACAACTAAAAGGTTAGTGGGAATCACTTTCAAAGTCAATGCATGAAAAGATTTTCTTAGATGATGAAACTTGCATGACTAAATACACTTTTTACCTCCCAGAAACTTGGCACTGATGTAGAGAATAGGCGTTGATATGCTGGAAATGGGTGCTAATTTGCAAAGACTAAGCGTTGATCCGACCTGTCAACACAGGAAACACACAAAATGCCATAAAAACATTAGATAAAAGGGGTGGGGGTCCGACCGGGCGTGCCAAAAATGTCTACCTAGAAGATGGGATTCCTAATTGAGGGCTAACTATCATAATTTGCTCCCAATCCCAAGTCCAAGGGACCTCAAGATTGGACCTAATTGCTAAAGCACTATATATCTACTTTGCACCATATCTAAGCACTTTAACAATGATATGTCCCAAAGCTAATAAGATTGAACTATTCTAAACTAGAATTAGACTAATTCTATTTGATTGTGAGTACTCAAACTAGCAAAATTTCTTTGCATATGATGGCTTATGAAAAATGGAGGTGAGGGCCTCAATTTATAGATTTTTGAGGATGGGAATGGAGGGCTAGGATCAAATTGGAAGATCAAGGGTGGAGATTGCTTGATGATCTTCAAGCAAGGAGAATTAAACAAATGGCATGATGAGAATGGTTAAGAAAATTGTTCCAAGATTCAAGGGATGATCAATGGATGAGATTGAAGATTTGAATGGATGAATGGCCAATATTTGTTAGGTGTATGACATGTAAGGCCTCATTTATGAAAAGGCAAAGCTTGGATTTTGTGAGGAATTTTAAATTGCATGGAGAGGACAAATGGAATTAAAAATTGGAGGAATAGTGCATGAATAGTGCCACATAAAATTTTAAATTTGTATGAATAGTGACACTTGGAGTGGGATGGAAGAAATAGGACAAGTGTACATTTTTTTAAAGATTTGGACATGCTTCCAAAGTACCACTTGTCATGTACATGCATGTATATGGAATGACAAGTGGACTTTTAGAAACATGGGGGTTTGTAAGTGAGTTTATAATTGAGAATTAATAAAAATTAATTCTTGTGCACATGTTTTAGAAGAAAATAATGATGATTACTAAAAGTAATTAAAAGTGGACAAAATATGAATTAAATAAATATGGTCATTTATTTAATTTTTGGTGGATGGAATATGAACTATAGTTGAAAAATATTTAATTTTTGAACTATAGTAGAATAATTTTGATTTTTGGCGAAGGGGAAAGACGAGGAATAAATTAATTAAATAATAAAAAAATATTTAATTAATGTTTGGATGGAATAGAATGATGTATGGGACTAGATTTGGATTGTGGAAATGGATGAAAGTGGTTGTGACCATTTTCAGACATCTACAAATTGTTATCTTGTGATGTGAATTAATCGAACCATGTTCTTGTCGCTACTGATGTTTGTGAAGAAAATTACAATACTTGTAATTTTGACTTTAAATATTTATGGCATCCAAATTCTAGGTCTTACGAGAATTTATGTAGAAATTCCTTTAAGTGTCTACAAATATATATCATCCCATGTTTGTAATAAAACCAATATTACTATATTGATAAGAATTGTAAGTGAAGAAAGGTTCATAACCCACCCCCCAAATTCCAATTGATTACCTTTTCTCCTCTATGAGCTTCAGCTGAGACAAACTGATTTTGTAGATTGATTTCCCTCCCCCATCTGACAATTGAATACATTGCAACAATTTTTAGGTTATTATTAAATGCCCATTGCTTAGTGTTAGTAGATGGACACATTGTTGAATGATATTATGTAATTTGCAAATGCCCAATCTATTGTCTATTTATGTTCTCTTTCTTGATGCAAATTTTCGTTGCCAGAAATATAAAATTTGAGGTCAGCGGTATAGGCAAGTCCTCTAAAGTTAATGAATTGTCAACTTGAAAAAGTTCTATTATTTCTGAAAAATAAAAAAAAATGCCAAAAAAGACTTCCTTTTTTCAGCTCCCAACTCTATGATACAACAGAACATTTAAAAAGGCAGTAATGGGGTTTCAATTTTTCTGTGCTTAATGATATTGCAGCAAGCAAAAAAAATTTAGTTTTTGTGCATAAAAACAAAGAACTAATCCAAATACATTTTAAAACAAAAAAATTCCTCCACAGCCTTGGATCAATTCCTCGGAAGCTAATTATTTTGTTTTCTATTCGCGCTCCCCTTCAACTCACCTCATATCTTGCAATTTGTTATTTGCTTTCAACCGTTTTCCCTTTCCTTTTTTTGAAAAAAAAAAATAGGCGGGGGACATTTAAACGACATGAGACTATTTCTGACATGATTTTTCCTCGACGTGAGAACAACTGATGAGTTTAGAAAAAATTTCGGCGTCATTTGTTTAGGGCATGAGACAATTTTTCTAAGCACTATAATGCTCACATATAAAAGCCTATCAGCTAATTAGTGGAGACCTCTTTATTGACTTCAAGATAATGGACATAGTTTGTATATAGAATCAACCTATTCATGTATAATATTCAGGTGGGTTTTATAGGGAATCATGTCTTTCATAAGTTACCTCTCTAGTTTTAAATCTCAGGACTGATTTTCTAAGGCCCTTCCATGCATTTTATTGAATAGTGAGACAATTATAAATTTGAAAAATTGCCTTATAATAATGTGGAATATTGTTTTGGGATTAAATTTTTAATAGTTGGGGGTTACAAATTAACAATTTTTGCAAAGATATGATGAAAGGGTTTTATGTTATTTGGTAAAATTTAGGTCGGTTATTTTTTTTTATAGAAACAATTTGATTATATAGGGGTGATGAGTAAGCATATATCTAAACAAGAACTTATTTTTCAAAAATAGATTTTGGAGACACCATTAAATTTTTATAAGATTATTTATATATTTTAAAAATATATTTCAAATGAATAAATCTCACCACAAATTTGTTTGATAGGTAGAGGCAATCGTCAAATTTAATGAACCTGGAACATTATGGTCAGATGTTCTCAAATATAAAATAAAACTTATAATAACAGACAAATAAAACAAATCAAATTAGTACCTATTCAATCTTATCAAATATTTCCATTTCATCTTGACAGATTCATGCACTGTGAAGATCTTATGAACATAACAAATCAATAACTTCTGGTGATTAAATTATTAAAAGATATGAAAGAATAAAAAATAATTCTTCTGCAAAATTTCATAATCTTACAACGAGCAATCCACCAGACTATGAACTAGGAACTAATAGAAAAAGGAAATAGGTACAAATTGCAGGACCCAGTTCATCCTATGATTGCATAGAATAGAGCTAAAACCCCTAACTTCATTTCACCTTGATCTAAAAGTGTGAAATTCAAATTTGGTTTACACAGAGATTATTTTACTTTGTTTTAGGTATAGAACCTTTTTTATTAAATTGCCAACCTTCTTTAATTGCCACATTATGTTTTAATAAAACACTATGAACTAGTTTAAATCATAATGAGTTGTCATAAATTATGATCCCTTAGAAAGACATAGTTGTCAAACTATTATTAAGGTGCAAAATGATGGTGCACAACCATTGGTTCTGGATGTGTGATAGCCTATTTTTGCAACATAATCATCTATGTGTTTAATATGGCTCATGATTTTTCCTAGACAATAGTCATTAAATGCTAGGTTGTCTTATTAATACTATTTTGGCACTCTACTTTACTAGGGTTTGATCTTGTATAATTATAGACACGTTGCATATTGAGTTACTATGTTATAGTTGAACTGGAAATACATTTGTTGCATTTGTTGTGTATGAATTTTTACATAGTCTTATTTTGTTCAACATGGGCTTCCAAACATTTGTTTACTAGGTGCTCATCTGAATTGCACTAGCATGTTTGACATCTCTGCATTGAATCTGAATTTGTGATGCTACACTAAAAACTAGGCAAAGTCAGGGTCTTTAAATTGTTGGACGTGTAATAATGAACAAAATGCAATATAATAGTATTCCAAGTTGACTATGTCAAGCTTTGACTTGCAACCAATTATGCTTCTATTAATTATAAAAAGCGTACTAGCTAAGTCATTCTTGTGAGGTCTGATCTCTATGCAATCATGAAAATGGAACTTGAATTGCAACAATTGCACATCACAAGAATTAGATTCCTATTTTCTAAATTTGGCCAAGATGCCAATGCAATTACCATAAATTAGTATAATGTTTTACAACTACTTTTTCATGGTCATCTAATTGTTTTTAAAATAAGAGCTAAAATTGTCCATTTGGTGCAACACACATTTCAAAGGACATTGTAACAAGTGCTTGGTAGATTATGCAAAATAAGGTGAAGGCGATCATAACAACTTGAAAAAAGCTATTCCACATCACTATTGTTACAATTTATATAATCATCTAATAGACCAAAGAGATGGTTGCATCTGTTAATGATGATTTCATGTTAGAAATATTTGTTACTCTAATCATTGAAATTATTATATTATTCCTGTTGCTAATATTAGTCAAAAAGACTGTACATTTTTGCATATTTCTTATATGTAATGTATTAGTCTTTTTATACTTCTTTGGTGCTAATTGACTATCCTAGAATGTAGATGGATAGTCGTGCAACAAGTAGCAACTTGTAGGACAGAAAAACGAATCTCTTTCTTAATTGTTTTCTTATTCTATTATTATACTAATATCTTGATATCATTTGGTTTTTTTGCATTGTAGTAATTTCTTTTTGTTCTTTGTATTATAATTTATCGTATTATCTTGCATTTAGCTCCAAATTACAAACAATCTTGGTTTAGCTTATGAAGAACATGCAAATTAGATTATTTCATCATACATTGACAAATTCAACCCTTATGATTGAGAACAATTATAAAATGTTTTGAAACACTTCTAACAATTTTATTTTTCATGTAACTATTTCTACAACACCTAATATCTATCAATTGATTTTTAGAATATGATTCACTAATTCTTTTAACTTGAATCAACATATATTCCCTGAGTTTAGATTATAAGAATCAAATAAGTCAACACCTGATCTGGCTTCCCACAAAGGTCAAACATCTAGACAGATAATGAGATATAAAGGTGTTAGGATACATCCTTGGGGTTATTATGTTGTCAAAATTAGAGATCCTAAGTCCAAGGAAAGTCAATGGCTTGAGCCATTTTATAGAGCAGATATTAACTATTTATCCTTATGATATGATAGCTAGATCCATAACAAGCATCAATGCAATAATGAATTTCTTCTACATAAATTCAAATCCATACAACTTCTACTCAAAGTAATATGTCCAAAATAGACCAATTTTGGTTCAATCTATGAAGAAGATGTAAGCTATATCATCTAATTATACATGGACATATTCAACAAATATGATCTAGAACAATGATGAATTGCTTGTAGGTGTTTGTCCCAATTTTTAAGTTTCAGTCCTTATTTTTATAGCACCTAACAATACTTAAAATAATATACAACAATATTCATAGCATTACGGCCAAAACCTGACGCAATGTGTCTCTTGTTAGTACTTGCCTTCACAGTACTATTGCAATGATTTTTTTTATTTAGTGGTTAATTTATCTAGATTAAACCAATCAAAACATAATATTATTTTTTATGCAATGAATTTTTTAATTTAGTGATTAATTTATCTAGATTAAACCAATCAAAACAGAAGATTATTTTTTATGTTGAACAAATTTTAATTTTTCCTAAGTTTACATGAGAAAATTTTAACAAACATTATTCTGAAAATCATTTATCTATGTTGTGATTGGCTCAAAACTTGAGCTCTTAAGGACAGACCAAATACTATTTTGAGTAAAACAAACACACTAAAATCTAAAATGGAATAGAAAAATACGGTCCCACAATACTAAATTCTAAGAGGCTAAATTCTTGTGGAGAATTTGGTTATTAAAAAAATAATATTTTTTTAATTTAATTTTTATTCATGTCTTGAGCATTGCAATGAGTTTTAGAGTAAACCAATCAAAACCGAGTATTTTTTTCATGTTGAACAAATTTTAATTTTTCCTATGTCTATATAAGAAAATTTTAACAAAAATTATTGGAAAAAGCATTTATTTGTGTTGTGATTGGCTCAAAATTTGAGCTATTAAGGATGGATTTTGTGGGAATACTATTTTGAGTAAAACAAACACACTAAAATCTAGCAGAAAAATAGGATCGCAAGAGAAGTATGGATGGCATGGAATGGTATGAAGCAATGAGTTGGCAATACTAACAAATTAACTTGTTTAATTAAATTATAAGTGGCTAAATTATTGCCCGAAATTTGGCATAGAAACGAATAATATTTTTTAAATGTTATTTAAGTGTGCAAATATTATAACAAAAATTGTAATATTTATATTAATATAATATTCATATTAATGTGATTAATTAATGTTAATTCATTGTATATATTAATGAAATACTATAATTAATTATATATTAATAATAGAATGTATATTAAATTATTGATTGGTACAAATATTTATGTTATATTATAGTAAAATAAAATATTAATATATATTTGTATATGAATATTAAATATTGAAATTTTATACTAAATATTAATATATTATATTGTGTAATATTCATATTAATATTTAATTTTTATTCATTGTATATATTAATTATAAAATTCTTATTTTAAATATCAATAGAATAATATAATTAATAATATATTAGTGATTTTATAATTTTTATACAAAGTTACACATCATATTAATAAGCAATTTTTTAGTTTAAAATTAATAATATTGTCCATATACAATTTTGTTTTACATATTTATATAATATATAGAAGTCTTTACTGAGAGTCTTTTTATATATAATATATAGGGTTTTTTAAAATATATTGAAATATTAAATATTAAAAAATGATATATAATATTAATTTTATAGTATTAAGTATTATTTTTAAGTAGATTTTAAATATTTAAAATAAATTCTTCTCTTGATTATATTATTTGTCTAAATATTTAGAAATAAAATTAAAAATTATATTAAGAATACTTTATATCAAAAATAGATAATGTTAAAAGAGAACAACCTCACCAATAAACTACTCACCTTTAGTTCCATATTGATAATTGAAGCTAGGTGATGCAATCAGCCATTGACATGTGTTTAAATTTAATCTCATTTATCAACTATTGAAACCATTGTAATTAATATTATAATAAACTCCTTTCATTCATTCCCATCTAGTTAAAAGCTCTTCTCTCATTTTTACTCAATTTTGATAATGCAACAATATTTCATCATCCTAAAATAATTTTCTTTATTCACATGATAATTTCCCTTCTTTTGAAAAGGATTAATTTAAAATTAATAATATTGTTCATATACAACCGAGCGACTTAACCACTGAACCACACCCTTATCGGCAAAAATGATATATAATATTAATTTTATAGTACTAAGTATTATTTTTAAGTAGATTTTAAATATTTAAAATAAATTCTTTTCTTTATTATATTATTTGTCTAAATATTTTAGAAATAAAATTAAAAATTATATTAAGAATACTTTATATCAAAAATAGATAATGTTAAAAGATAGCAATCTCACCAATAAACTACTCACCTTTAGTTTCATATTGATGTTTGAAGCTAGGTGATGCAATTAACCATTGACATGTGTTTAAATTTAATCTCATTTATCAACTATTGAAACCATCGTAATTAATATTATAATAAACTCATTTCATTCATTCCCATCTAGTTAATTATCTCATTTTTACTCAATTTTGATAATGCAACAATATTTCATCACCGTGAAATAATTTTCTTTATTCACATGATAATTTCCCTTCATTTGAAAAGGAACTAAGATCACTTGTCCGTGTATAACATTTATGCAATCCAATAATTTTTTTCCATAGGGCAAATTTCAATTTTATTTATATACTGACCTTCATTTGGATGAAACAAAACATGTTGTTCGCCTAAATTTGAAAAATATCACAACCAATGGAATTTGTATTAAGTATTAAAAGCTTCATTTTATTATTATTTTTAAATTGGCTTTTTAATTTATTATTAAACTTCATTTTTTCCTTTTTAATTTTCAAAATTAATTCTATCTAAAAAAATATGACTTTTTTAATTTTTATTTTCGTTTTTACATTGACTAATATTTTTTAATTTTGATAAATCTCACTCTCTTTTGTTAAGCTTGATTCATAAGTTAGATTTTATTTTATATGCGACATTCATTAAAAGCCACGACATAGCCTTGTTACCTAGATTTGCCATCTTTGTGCTCTATTAGCTAATTATACCATATTGACTAACAATTAACTCGACCTCAACTATGCCACCAAGCTTCAACTTGGAGGTCAAGCTTCACCCTAACAATTAAAATCTTCTCTGGGTTAGTAAAATTGTCATACATTTAGCTTCTAACAATTTCGTGTTAAGCCACCTTATGTCTTCAATCTCTAAGTGTTGTCAAGCTGACTCAATAATCACTTTGTGATAGCTCATCCATTGATAACTAAACAATTGCTATTATTACAATAGTACAAAGGCAGGTATTGGCCACTACTTGGCACTTGTTTTAAATATCAATATAAAAATATAATTAATAATATATCAATAATAATATTTATATTAAATTATTGAGTATACAAATAAATAAATTATCATTATAATGTATTGATATTTATGTTTATTTAATTATGCCGATATAGCATTAAAAAATGGAAAAAATAAAAAAAAATAAAAACCAAAAAATAAATTGGAAATGGTTGAAGGAAAAAGTGGAGAAAATAAAAAACTATGAAAACAAAAAAGAAATTGGAAAAAATAAAAAATAAAAACCAAACAAGAAATTGGAAAGTGGAAAAAAATAACAAAAACTATGGAAAATGCAAAAAGATATCATTATGCCTAGAGACATTCTATAGTCATAGCACAGTGGAGATGAGAGCACTCATTTTTTCCGTGTAAATATATAGCCAAAAAAATAAAAAATAAGAAACTGGAAAAAATAAAAAATAAAAACTAAATAAATAAATAAATAAATTGTAAACATTTAAAAAACGTTGGAGAAAATCACAAAAGTATGAAAACGCAAAAAATAAGTACATAACCTCTAGAAGATATCTCTCGCATACTATAGATATATTTTTTAAAATATTCTAGTTACGCCGAGAGGCGTTCTACACTCACAACAAGGGCTAAAAGATTTAGATTCCCGTAAACAATTAAGATTCAGATTCTCATGTAAACAAAATTCATAAAATGTGAAAATAAATAAATTTGTGGAAGCCAAATGGATAGAAAAATAGAAAAACTTGGGCAGTTATGGAGTGAAATCTTTATCACGTTAAACAAAAAATAAATAAATTTATGGAAGCTAAATAAAGTCTAGTAGCATAGTCTCTTTAAATTAACTCATGTGAGCATATCAAATATTCTAACTACAAGTAATTTATAAATGCCAATAAATTGGAAGATATCTCTTGGTGAATTGTAGATATACTTTTTTAAATATAAATATACTAGTTACAATGTATTGATACTTATGTTTATTTAATTATGCCAGGAGGCATTCTACAATCACAGTGGGGTAGAGATGAGACTCAAGCATTCATTTTCTGCGTAAACATATAGCAACAAAAAAAAATTGGAAAAAAAAAAAAATTAGAAATGGTTGAAGGAAAAAAGTGGAGAAAAACAAAAAACTATGAAACCGAAAAAAATTGGAAAAAATAAAAACCAAAAAAGAAATTGGAAAGTGGAAAAAATCACAAAAACTATGGAAAATGCAAAAAAGATATCTCTCAGCATACTCTAGATATATTTTTTTAAATATAAATATACTAATTTTTATTAGTTCTACAATAGAGCGAGGTGGAGATGAGAGCACTCATTTTCCGTGTAAATATATAGCCAAAAAATAACAAATAAAAAACAAAAAAGAAATTGGAAAAAATTAAAAATAAAAAAATAAAATATAAAAACCAAAAAAGAAATTGGAAAAACTAAAAAATAAAAACCAAAAAAAGAAATTGCAAACAATTGAAAGGAAAAAAAAAGGTGAGAAAATTTAAAAAAAAACTATGGAAAAAAAAGATATCCCTGGGTGTATTTTAGATATATTTTTTAAAATATAAATATACTAGTATAATCTCTCTATTTTTTTTAAAAGAAGAGGATAAAAACTTTATTAAATCAAGAAAGACATACAAAGCGGAAGAACAGACCCAACAAGGGCACCCAAACAACACAAAATTAAGTTACACCCAAGAAGCTCCTCATATCTTCCGTAACCAAATCTTCAAGAACAAGGGCCAAATCTTCAGGAAGATTGCCCCAATCAACCACATTCCAAGTCCCCATTTGCTCAGAAGCCCACCTAGCCAAGCCATCAACCACCTTATTCCACTCCCGAGGGACATGACAAAAAATAATAGAGTCCAAAGCAGTGCACAAAGCAGCAATTTGCTTGGCCACCACCACCAGCTGCAAGTTCACCTCCTCAAACTACCTCTTATTCAGAAGATCAATAACAACCTAAGAATCATACTCACAAATAATCTGCCTCCACCCTAGAGCACAAGTTCGTTCTAACACTAGGAGAATAACTAAAGCCTCCATGAGGTTATTAGTATGCTGACCTCTATAAATAGAGAAGAAAAACACCACCACTCCCAAACTATCTCTGCTAATGCCACCAACACCAACGTTCCCAAGATTGCCTCTAGAGGAGCCATCAGTATTAATTTTCAACTCCCCCAGAGTAGGAGGACACCAGTGACCAGTATGGCCAACCCTCTCCCTCCCACGCCCATGATGAATAGTCCTCAAATTTCTTTTTCCCCCCAAAGAAAGACCTAAAGCACCAACAACTCCAAGATCACCAGGATCCACAGGAATATACAAGTCGCACTTAGCAGTTAGAGTTTCCTATAGGACCCCCAAAATTCTCAACCAAAGCTGACCAACCAACATCTTCCTATCTAGAAAAATTTGACAGTTGCGCTCCAACCAAATATGCCAAATTATCATACTAGGGCCAATAACCCAAGCAATTAGAAGAAAAAAAGTCTTAACCGAAGGAGACCCTTGATTTTCCCAAAAATCCTTCAAAGAAGAAACATGTCCACACAGCATGCGCTAAAGATTCCACCAAAAGTGCCAAGTGACTTTCGCAAAGGAGCACTGAAAGAAAAGATGAGAAATACACTCTTCATGCCCATCACACATAACACACATAGAAGGACCCTGGAAACCACGCTTCCAAAGATTCTCCCAGGTAACACATCTTCCTTGCACCACTAACCAAGAGAAGAAATCACACTTAGGCCATACAAACTTCTTCCAAACCTTCTTCCACCACGGGACCATGGTACTCCCAAACAACTGCTTATCAAGAACTTGGTAGCCTGAAGCAACAGAGTACCCTTTGGATCAAAACCCCAAGCCAACACATCTTGCCCAGAGAGGGAACTACAAGCATGACTCGACAAAATCCCTGCAAGCTCCTAACGATCCCCAACCTCACCACCAGGAGGCCATTCCCATAGGTCCTTCCCCCTGAAAATGTTAGCCTGCCCCAGAGTCTGTTGAGTTTTGAAATCAGCCACATGGCACCAACCAGCATCAGTGAAATGCTGAAACAAATTCTACAAATGAGGATGAGTAGCCAAAATGGAAGGATATCCATCCGAGGAGTCATGCCAGAAAAGAGCATCCTGGCCCTCATTGCAAATCCAAAACAACCCCTGCTTGACCAACTTGGCACCCCTTTTAAGAGTGCCCCAAATCATAGAGTCCTTCCCCTCCAAGCTAAAGCGAGCCACATCAACACACTCAACCTCACCAAGATATTTTGAGGTAAGGATTTTAGCCCACATCTGGTGCTACTGAGAACATCGCCGCCAATACAATTTAGCAGCTAAATCTTGCCCATTCAAATCAGTCTTGTACAACCCCAACCCACCTTCCTACTTTGGTCTACAGATGACATCCCACTTAACTAGGCTCCACTTACTTTGAAGAAGATTACATGACCAAAGGAATTGCCTAAACAATCTTTCAAAATCTTTAATAAAACTGGAGGGTGTAGAAAGAACAAAGCATCTGTATATAGGAAGAGCCTGCACCACAGACTTCAGAAGGGTCACTCTACTAGCAGAAGAAAGCCACCTGCAAGTCCAATGACTGACCTAGTATAATCTCTATATTAATATTAATATGATTATTTAATTTTTATTTATTTTATTACGCCAAGAGACATTTTACAATAATTTTCTGTGTAAATATATAACAAAAAAAATTAAAAAATAAAATAAAAACAAAAAAACAAAAAAAAAATGGAAAAAAAAATTAAAAACTATTGAAGGAGAAAAAGTTGGAGAAAATCACAAAAACTATGGAACCAAAAAAGAAATTGGAAAAAATAAAAAATAAAAACCAAAAAAGAATTTGGAAAAAATAAAAACCAAAAAAGAAATTGGAAACTGTTGGAAGGAGAAAAAGCTAGAGAAAATAAGAAAACTATGGAACCAAATAAGAAATTGGAAAAATTAAAAAAAAAATGGAAAAAAATAAAAAATAAAAAATAAAAACCAAAAAAGAAATTGCAAAAAGAAAATAAAGTGAGAAAATCAAAGAAATAAAGTAGAGAAGTCATTTTGCCAAAGCTATTGTGGACCATTCACAATGGAAGGAAAGCTAATTTCTAGGATGACTCATGGAATGGGTGGCCCAAATTGGCCACGAGAAGAGATTTGAAAGAGGTTGAAGAATACCTAAAGAACTCATGAGGAACCAAGGTCTACAATTACTTCATTATAGACTCAAGTTGGGTTCCTTCTAAGGCAGTTTGGAAAGAATTTGATGAATGTAACTTCCCCCAGAAGCAAAAGGCTTTGCTAAAAAATATATTGAGAGAGAGAATTGTATATTTCTCTTCGAAGAAGGATGTGTTGATTTGGAATGGGGATGGCTCAGGTGAGTACAAGGTGAAACAAGGATACAAGCAGCTTGCAATAGGGGAGAGTGTGGATTGGCCTACACATTTATGTTGGGCGGATGCAATCTTACCCAAAGCAGGAGCATTTGCATGGCTAGCTTTAAATAGGAGAATTTTAACAGGTGAAAGGATTCAAAAGCTGGCACTTGGGACGAGTTTTAAGTGTGTGCTATGTGGGGAACTGTAGGAAAGTACCGATCACCTTCTTCTTCATTGCAGGTTTAGTGGAGAATGTTGGAACTGGCTTCTCAGGTAGTTAAATTAGTGTACATCGCTTCCTAAAACCCTGATACAACTCTTCAAAAGTTGGCCTATTCTCTTTCGAGAGGTAGCTTTTGAACACCTATGGATTGTTAGTCCATCTATGTTGATCTGGACTATGTGGAGGGAAAGGAATTTCAAGATCTTCAGAAACAAATCAAAGACCATTCAGGAGGTCTGGGTTGAGCTGGATATTGCAATTACAGAAGTTGTGAATGCCAAGATCAGAAGGTCTCATTGTTTGAATGCTAAGTGGATGAGTTGGAATGAGCCTATTGTTAGAAACTGGAAGAACTTGGATAGAAGATCATGTGGTTTGTCTGCTCAAGTAATTTCTAAAAAAGTAGACAGGTCCAGTGTTAAATGGTGCTCGTCGGAGAAACCATTTGTCAAGATTAATTTTGATGGTGCATGTCATGGAAACCTGGGGCCCTCAGGCATGGGATGTATTATAAGGGACGAGAAGGGGAAACTTCCAGCAGTAAAAGCAACCAAATTGCCTGAAGGGACTAACAACATTGTCGAAGCTTATGCTCTTGTTCATGGGCTCCAACTAGCGCTAGATCATGGTTTTAAGAATGTGTGGATCAAAGGGGACTCTCAAATTATCATTAGAGCAACTCAGAAGAGATGGATGGAAAATTGGAACATTAGGTACATCATCAATTAGGCTTGGGAAGTCTCGGAGAAATTTGAGTCATATCAGATTTCACACTATTATCGAGAGGGTAACAAGGTGGCGGATTGGATAGCGAATTATGTTATTGATCAGTTAGATTTGGAAGTCATTTTTGAGCAATCTCACGGCAACTTACCAGAGAATTTGCTATCCCTTATTTCCTATGACAAAGGTGCCCTTGAGTCCTTATCAGGGGAGAGAGACGAGAACATTGGCAGGCCGGTGGAAGGGGTGGTGGGGTGTGGGAACCAAGCCGTACTAGATTAAATAGCCGAGGGCTAGTTGGGGGCACTTGGTATGCCTGAGATATAAAAGTTGTCTTATAACATCCATTTTAAGGTCTTATCAATGGGTCCATTAATTTCTTGGTTAGCGAAGGATAGACATTTGCACCAACTTGCATTAATGAGTTGTAACGTTAGAATGAATCCTCTCTCAGGTTTGGGATTGGCTAATGTTTTGATTTCCATCTACGATGGGTTACGGGCACGCTTTGGAGTGATGAAGCTTCCCTCAAGGACGAGTTGTAGTGCCCCTCATTTTGCTTTCTGTTAGACTGATAGTTGTTCTATTAGAACTAGACATTATGACATTTTGCTTGATGATGGATTTACTATTATGATGTTAGTTGATGATACCTTGTTGATGACCTACTGCTATGATGGCATTTGATGATACTTTTATTACTGGTGTTTTATGCTTATGTTATGATTAGTTATGGACTTAATTGACTATGTGGATCAATCTTATTATGTGCATCATGCGATTATCTGATGATGTTTCTTATCTAGTTGTTCAGTTACGGATTGTTATGCATGATGTGGTTACTTGTTTGATGTGTTGTTGTTGTGAAAGGGACAGTGTCACATTACTCATGCGCGAGTACCTTGCTACGCTGCGATTCCCTTTCACAGTGTGGTTGACTGTATGATTATATATATATATATGTTTGACCATTTTTGTTTGCTACAAGTTGTAGGTATCAGGCATCAACTCCACCTGAATTGACAAGTTTGAGCATGCCTTAAACCCAAGGGAAATTGTTGAACAAAGATAACATATGGTCCCCTAGCTTAGCCATCATCCTTGAAAAGGATAAGTATCCAGTTTTGCACCCAGTTAGTGTTGTCTATATGGACGTGATAGTCAGTCACTATTGTTGTGGCCATGCTTTGCAATCATGCATAGTGGTTAGGTATTGTTCGACATTTGGATTTATCTAGTTAGAATTGTCTGATCAATGCTTTTGTAATTGTTACATTATAATAGGAATCATTAAGTTAAGAAGGCGCCTTTGATAAATAAATATAAATGCCATAATGTAAATTGTAGTTTATATGGAAAAATATACTATAATGTAATCTAAGGTTAATAAATAATAATAATGAGGAAAATAAAGTGTTATAAAAATGAGAATATAATTGATAAAATTAATATGAAAATAAATATATAAACAAGTAAATGTGTTGTTACGTGGCTATAAAAATAAATTTATAAATAATTATAATTTGTCATAAAACATATATATAGCAAATATTGAAATAAATAAAATAAAAGTTACATTGTAATGTTATAAATTTAATAAATTGCAAAATGTGAGAAAGAAAAAGATAGGTTTTGCTGTCATTAATGGATTTTGGCATGAAAATTTGTGTCGAAATTTCTGTAAAATGAGTGGGGTTTGTGAGTTTTGGGGGATCAGCTTGGAGGAGGCTTTTAGAGGAGGTTAGAGCTGCAAGCTGGGATCGAGGAGCATCATCAAATTTTCAACCCTGTTAAGCGAGCGAAACCAGGTTCCTTCATTTTTGAATTTTATCTCAATTTTATTTTGAAACGAATGTGAGATTTTTTGTTACATCTATTTATCAGAAACAGTACGAGTCTATTTGTTTCAGATCATTTTATTTAGCATCACCAATATCCTCTACAATAATATTGTATTTGTTTAATGATGGAAATGGTCCACATCTCTCAAAACAATTTCTTTTTTAACAATTCACCTTATGTCTCTGATCTGGCTTTGCACACTATTTACCAGAGTTTTTCCAACCTTACTATCTGACGAAACTCCTGATTGTATTATGATTCGACATTGTCCATATATTGTTCCAGATCTCCCATATTGGCCTGCACTGGCAGAATGCTGGCAAAGGCCGTTGAATTGGTTTGTATCCTGCCAATTGCATCTACTTGAAAGATTCATAGCTTTTCAACAAATCCATTTTGTGCATATCCTGCAATCATTAAGATCCATGAGATGATGTCTCTTTGAGGCGTCTGTCAAATAGATCTCACACCTTGTCTATGCGTCCAGATTTTGCACACTTAATCGCCAGAGATTCTATCTTCCTATTGCATTTTCTTGATCATTTCTAAAGCCTTTTCAACAAATCTATTTTGTGCTTAACCTACAATCATTGATGTCTATAACCTGTTTCCAAGCACACATTTTGGTGCAGGCTAGAAAGGATACTGGCAAAGGTTGCAAATCTAGCTTTACACCTGCCAATTGCGCTTTCTTTAAAGTTTCAAAGGCCTTTTCAACAAATCCATAGTGTGTGCATCCTGCAATCTTTGCAATTGCATTTTCTTGAAAGTGTTCGCTGCTCCTCAGCGAATTCATCTCATTTTTTTTGGAATCCATGAGATGACGTCTCTTTGAGGCATCTGTTAAACAATTCGCATACTTTGTCTACCATAGGTTATAGCTAGCATATGTCAAGTTTAGAGTGTCCTCAAGTCAATCAAACGCACATAATGATCAACTGTAGGCGTAATGCAATAAGGGTTTTATATGTGATAGAAGTATGTGTAGTTGCAACCCAGGCGAAGCTTACAATGTTAGAATGTGTTCCAGAGTGCTTTATTAATTCAAAAAGAGAGAGCAGCCTTGTAAAATCCATTCTGTGCATATTCTACAATCCTCACATTCCATGAGATCGCGTGCCTTGTGCATGCTTCCTCATTTTGTATACAGATCTAGCAGGTTAGTTGCAACTACAACTTTTGACATACATTCCCCTTCTGTTATGCCTTCCTCATGTTTTTTGCCTGAAAGTTTCTAAAGTATTTTTAACTAACCATTCTGTGCAAATATGGTATATATTGCATTCCATGAGATGACTTTTCGTTGAGACATATTGTCAAACCGTCCATGTGCTTTACGCATACTTTTACATTTTGTGTACCTGTCTAGCAAAGCGCATAAATTCCCCTCTCGTTATGCTTTGATGAATGCCATTTCATTATTACTGGAAGCATTCCCTTCTATTCAATTTTAAACTGATCCATTTTCTTTCTTAACATTCTAATCTTAACTTTTAAAACTTTTAAACTGATCCATTTTCTTTCTTAACATTCTAATCTTAACTTTTAAAACCTTCTAAATCTTAGAGACTAGTTAAGAATCTTTCTTTTTAAGAAATTAAATTACTTTTTTACCATTGTGACTTATCTTCTTAAGTATTTTAGTAAACAAGAATTTAGCAGGTTTTAAGGAAAATATGGATTTATCAGTTTATTTGAATATGAAATTAATTTTTTTATATAAATGGGAATTTATCTTGTTAGTTTTGAGTTAGAATTGTTATTATTATTATTATTATCTTGTAAACTTGTTGGTAAATATTGCAAATCTTTTAGATAAATAGTTGGTATTGATAGTGTGTGTATTTGAATGTGTAAATTGATATTTGTGGGAATTCTTTTAAGATAATTAGGATAATATTTTAGAGACATACATTGATCATACATCTCTTGAAGCCATTCCTACCCAACGGTATCCGGTACCTACTTGTCTTGTATAAACTTAAAGAACAAAAAAACATTTGATATATATAGTATTTGATAATCAATGTGTGTGTGTGTGTGTGTGTGTGTGTATATTTGAAAATCAAATATAAATCGATATTGCATTAGATAGATATATTGGATTTGATATAAATCTAACGAATATTCTTATTTAGTTGTTTAAATGTAATTTGTTGATTTATCCTTAATATAAACATAAACAAATTACAAGTTATGTTTTGAATTTGATAATATTAATTTACTTGTAATGACATTACTAATTGTAATTTGATATCATCGATTAGTCTTTAAAATAAACATAAATTAAATATAAGTTGGGTTGATGCTAATGATTGCAATTTGCTTGTAATAAGGTTATGAAATTTAATTTGTGGGTAATGAGTTAGTTATGCTTTCTTGGTCATTATGATTTTACATTGACCTGAGTTGTTTAGTTTCTAGAGGCCTAGAATGTTTATGTTTTAATTTCATGTATTGTGTTGATAGATGTCTTGAAATAATGAAGTTATAAGATCATGATGTCTTTTGTTTATGGATAAGGATTCTAGTATATGATAATGTGAGATGATGTATATTCTATGTTATAAATGCATCATGATGAGAAATGTGATAGATCATGCTTGAATTGTGTTATGGGCTTTGAGAGTCTAGATGCAGTGAAGGGGGAGTGGCTTTCAATGTGGGGCCAGGGCCCAAAGTGGCTTGCTAGGGTAACCCATTCAAAGTTGGTAACCAAGTGATAACCAAAAATGAATTAGGGGGAAAAAGGGTAGATTCCACATTAAACAAGATAATTAGATTCCTCACCCATGCCTGTAGTGTTAGTTTAGACTAAGGGTGGGATGAGAAGGCCTGGTTGGCAAAATCAACTTCCTTGTACTCACAAAAGGAATATTGGTTCTGCATGTGTCACCCTATGGGTTCGGCATCTAGTGAGAGACTGTCAGGGTAACCATAGATGGGGGCCAACATCTAGTGAGAGACTGTCAAGGTAACCCATGTTAGGGCCATGCGATAACACTCTTCCCTACTACAGCGTAGCATTCCCTAATTGTGTTCTCCCCATTCGTTGTGCGATTGTCTTTGGAAGTGGTGACTCTGTTGTGAAATGTTGTGTACTTTGTATGTTGGAGTCACGTTAGCCCTTTTGTGTTGTGTTACTATCTTCTTAACTATTTCATGTTGTGGGACCTTATTGTTATCTCCTAGCATGGGGGTGGACCTTAGGGTTCCACATGGTCAGGTGGTTGTGCTTTTATCTCCATTGGTTTCCTTTGTTGTTGTTTGTGTGCGAGAAAGATGTATCTCATGTAGCAGATTCCAGATCTTGTTCTAGCTTGAGGAGACAGTTACTTATGTTTATGTTTTAGTCTTGTATATTAGTTGAATCATATATTGTAATCTTGATGTTTATGTTCCAATGTAATCAAAAGCAGTGATAGTGTAAACAATGTAATGATGTACTCTTATGTAAAGGAATTTGTATATGCATCTGTAGTATTGTATACATGATCTTGACGATTACTTATCTAATGCTATAATATGGAAATGCATGTGTTTATTCATTTAATGCAAGAGATTTAGAATGTACTATCGTTGTTAGTTAATTCATAAAGTTTGTTTAGATCTTGTTATTAGTTTGTTAGTAATGCAGTCGTGGAACCCTAGAGGATAAAGCTTAGATTAAATGATATGTGTAGATATGATTTACATTTCTTTGTTATTTCATTTTTAAAAAAAATTGTCCTTTTGTATAGCATAGTTGTATTGTTCTCTAAGGAGTTCCTTGGCGGGGCGTTACACGAGTAGTTGGATGGATGATGTGATGTCCTTTACAGGATTAAAAATAGGCCATTAATGGCATATTTCTCAGGATCTCCTTCATCGCATATATGATTAATTTCTATCAAATCTTTGGCAACGTTAAATTTAGGTTGCGGGAAAGGATGGTGATTCAAGTCACTGATATTTATTAAGATCTTAGGTGGTTATAACACAACAAGTCTTCAATACTCTTTTGTAGCGTCTACGTCACCCTTCTATTTGTGGCAAAGTAAATTGGAGGTTTGGATCCGGATATCTAGCATGTGTGTATTTATTAAAGCTTAGACACATCGGTGGGTTTTAATGGTAAGAGCTAAAGAATTCATAGCATGCATTAAGATCATGTTGCATAAGCCCCTTGGCCTCGGAGCCGTAAGGATCAACAACAATCTTCAATTTTGACGGGTGGTATATTTAGAAATGAGCGACATGATGCTCATTACTTTTATCTTTCTATATTTCTTGTTTTTCTGTTGTTTGTTTTGCAGTTCTTGCGATGGCGCTATGGATTCCCAACCAGCGAATTTTCCTTCCTACGATGGATGGTGAACCAACATACCAGGGTGCATTAAACACTGTGTTTCTCAGGAAGATATTTGAGGTGGAGTGTGATAGTGTGGAATTCGCTATTCATTGTGTGCTCAGGTATTATCTCTTCCAACAAGGGGAGAGGCAGACTAAAGGCTTAGAGATCCCTGCAACCTTCATCTCCAATATCTTTGATCTTACTCAGGACCAAGAATACTCCTTCACTATTGGTTGTGCCTTCATCAAGGATGTTTTTATCAATGCAAAGAAGTGGAGAGCGGTGCTGGTAGTGTATGATTTTCAAGAGGGCGAGGCCTGCATTGGTGGCATCTTTGACAGAGTTTTGTTGTAGATGTCACACCATGCAGCGTGTGTATACACGGGGGTGCGGAGAGGTTTAAGGCTAGACTGCTATAACAAGTTTAATCATCATCTAAATGCACATAGGTTTCAATTGCCTATTGGAGTGGCTGATAGGGCTAAGGAGGTGTTCAATCTTGTTAGATTCTTATAGATGCACACTCCAGATCGGGCTCCAGAACCTCCTCGAGCTCTAGGAACTCTAGCTCATGCCCTCCCGATCCCCATGCCACGGCCTGAAGAGCACCACGATTCAAATTTTGAGTAGTTTTATACTTGGTGTGATATGTCTTCTTGTTCTCCTTATTTGTATGTAACTATTATATACTCATATTTTTTGGCTGCTAGATGATACATTCCTGGCTTTTTTGTAATTATGTTTATTTTCAATATATATATAGTATGGGTGGTTTCGCCACCTTTTTCGCTTAAAAAAACTATCAAAAAGAGTACTTTAGATATATTTTTTAATACAAATATACTAGTATGTATATTAATTTTAATATTAATATTTTAAATATGAATAAAAAAAATCAAAATCACATAACTAGTGATTAAATTAATTTGGTAAATTTTATTCTTTTATTAGTACTTGCCTTGCACATACTATAAACTAATCAAGAGCATTTTTTTCTTATATAAATTTATATTAAATTTTGTTAAAAATGTAAATTTTTCAAACAAAAATATTAAATAATTTTTTTATCTACAATTTGATTGGGATTTAGGAGATACATTTCTATTGGTTAATTGATTGAGGGTCATATTCTCCCCCATCTTTCTTGAATGTATCCTCCACTCCCCCTATATTCTCTCCATCATTCCCTATTTTATGGGAAAAAATTTTATTTTTTATTAGTTTGTATTTACTTCCACTTATAGGTTTATTATTATTATTATTTTAATGATGTAATTTATAATTAGTTCACAATTAATTTAAACAAACTCTTAATTTTTTTAGATAACATACACATACACCATCTTATCTTCATTTCAATATTCACTTTCATTATGACAATTTCTCATTCAGTTAAATACTAATTAAATAACTAGCATGGAAGTGGCAACCACTAGTTGGAGGATGTAAGGAAGGGTGAAGAAGATGATGAAAAAAAACAAAATGTTGTAGAGGGGAGGTAACTACAAGAGTGGGTGCTACCACTGTAATACTATAAGGCCTACTATAGTGTCATCCCAGAGTGGGGGTTATGGCACCATGTCTTAAAGAAAATGTAGTCTCATGGATTTTCACAGTTGCGGGGTATACAGGGATTTGTAATTTAACAAAAGATTTATTTATTTTATTTCATTAAGATTAATGTGATTTTATTTTATTTTTCAAAGCATACATATATTTATAATCCATATTCATGGTTTCATTTCTAGGTCAATTGATTAGGTCTAGGGTCATTTGAGTGGTATTTTTGGGAAAATATAAAAAAATTAGTTTTTGGTATTTTCTACATCTTAGTAAATTGCATTTTCAAAAGCAAAAAGTTTAAATTCCAACAAAATAGCTAAGAGTTATGACCATGCGAAGGGGAAGATCAAAAATTTCATAATTTTGAACTTTTGTAAAAAGTTTTCACCTTCCAAGAGTTCTTTTTATTTTCCAAGGGTAATGTGACCCTTCATATTTTATGTAAGCCTATATATTTTAAATTGGAATAAATAAAAATTAGTTTTTGGAGGCAATCTACAACTCCCAGAGAGTTTTCCTACTTGCAAAAACTCATTTCTTCTTTATTTTATTGCATTACAACACCACAGGCTCAACGCTAGGTATTGTCCAGATCAGTGGTATCAGAGCCAATTTCTGTTGGGTTATTCTCGAACCGAAGAGGGTTTTAGACATGAGCATTCAAATAGTGTAGTCTCAACTCAAAATATTTCTAGGTTTTGTTAGCAGCATCAAAATCCTATTTGGGTATCTCTTATTTTTTCACAAAGTGCACATATTTTGAGAAGAATAGATCACAAATCCACGTCCCTATTTTTTGCCTCTGCTTGTTTTTTTTGCCTTTAAGAGCAGTTCCGTGAAATCGGGTATATCTTTCTCATTCGAACTCCATTTTGTGCAAACAAGATATTGCCAAAAAGAGGACTCGGAGCACTTTCCAATGGTGTAGGTAATTTTTTTTTATTTGTTTCTTAGATGCCTATTGTTTTCACCAGAAGTCAGGTCTTCTTTTTAAGCATTGCCCTTAGTGTTTTGGGAATATCTTTTGCATATGGTGTCAAAATTGGACAAACAAAATATCATTGGAAAGGTGATTTAGTCCTTCACACAACCATAATATTATCTTCCTTTGAGGTATACTCAATCAAAAATGTCAGAACGGGATGATCATTCAAATCTTTTCAAGGCAATGGTTGAAGAAGCGTTAACAAAACAACGTGAGGAGATGATGAGTTAGTTCTCTTGTCTGCTACAACAAAATCAAGGAATTAAACAACCCAACATGGGTAGAGTACCATTTGGTGGTCACACTCCTTTCAAGGTACAAGTAAATTTTGAAGGCAAAATAAACGTAGATGTTGTTGATGATTGGTTGTCAAAATTAGAAAGATATTATTTTGTGAATCACTTCTCTAATGGTGAAAAAATAACCTTTGCTCTCCTCAAAGATGAGCATCATGTAAAAAAATCATGGGAAATTAAACTATTGTCTAGAGAAAAGCTTGAGTTTGATGGAGCAGTAGAGGATGATCCCACTTGGGGAGAGTTTGTGGAACATATCAAGGAAGAATATTATCCTAAAAATTCATACAAGGATAAGTATATGGAGTGGCAAATGTTTCGTCAATAGAAAGACCAATCTATTCAGGATTACACAAATATGTTCCATGCTCTTTCAACAAAGCTTGGAATCATTGATACGAAAAACATCAAATTTTGAAGTATCGCAGTGGGCTTCGTCATTATATCCAAACAGAGATGGAATTTCTCAATATTGAGATCTTGGGGACTGCGTACAAATATGCAGTGAAGACTGAGGAAAAATTCAAACAAAAGGGAAAAAAGGATTATTTTTCAAAGAATGAAGGTGACAACAAATTCATGGGAAAACAGACAGCTAAGGATCCCTCCTCACAAGCATCATCAACAACAAACAACAATAGAAAGAAGATGTGCTGTGAATTCAATAGAAGTCTAAGACATAACACAAAGAACTGTCGAGCTGCTAAGGCATTGTTGACAGGGTTACAAGAAAAGGAAGCTGAACCTAAACCTAAACCATTGCCTGCAGACTCTTTTGAGCAAAGAGATGATGACCAAATAATTGAAGCTAACCCCTATGTCATAGTTGCCACCACCAGGATTTTGCCTCGTGAAGATGAGGAGCCTTTATTCCACTCACAAATGTGGGTAAATAGCAAGGCCCTCCATTTCATCATTGACAGTGGAAGTCAAAAGAATCTGATCTTTGCTGAGACTATTAAAAGGTTGAACTTGTAGACCACACCTCATCCACAGTCATATCATGTGGGATGGGTAAGTAACCAAGAATAAGATATTCAGGTAAATAAGCAATGTTGCTTACCTTATTCTATCAAACCATTCAAAGATGAAGTCATATGTGATGTGGCAACCTTGGATGTGTGTGATGTATTGTGGGGCACCCATATATGTACAAGCGTCATGGTGTATATGAGTTCAGACCTTGCAATGTCATTATCAAACTGGCTGAAAAGAAGTATCGGATACCTGAAGTAAGTCCTACACAACCAGCATCTTTGATTACTAAAAAATAATGTGAACGTCCAATTGCTCATATTGGAACATTTGTTCTAACAGTTCGAACTAAGGACAGGAGGTCAATTGTAGCCAATATCCATGACAAAATAGTCATCACTACCACTCAGCAAAAATAGATAAATGAAAGTGGGACATCACTCTAGGATATGATGGATAACAAACTGACAAAGTCTACTGCATCCCCTCCACAAACGGATGGGAAAACTGAGCATAGCTACAATCATGCCGTACATGGTTCCATAGGGCATAGCTCATTTGAAATATATCTTAGACATCAACTACTGGCTCTTATTGATGTAGCAATACCAGTCATCTCAAATGATCCATCATTACATACGACAACCAAGTTTGTTGAAGAAATGCAGCAAGCTCCAGAGATATTGCGGCACACTAAGAAAAAGTACAAGGAAAGGCATGATCAACATCGTCTACCTCATCAATTCCATGTTGGAGAAAAGATCACTAATGTCTTGGTCATGACACTAAAAAGACAACATATTCGTCTTTACCGTGTGGTTCAAGCAAGTAAACTTCCTCATCAAGGCAAGTGGTTCACTAGGGATCAAATTGAAAAGTAGCTTCATCATTTGTTGCAGACCATAGATGCAACGGGGCCCATTGCCTCTCAAGGGGGAAGCAATGATTAGGTATAGGGTCATTTGAGTGGTATTTTTGGGAAAATATCAAAAATTTAGTTTTTGGTATTTTCTACTTCTTAGTAAATTGCATTTTCAGAGGCAAAAAGTTTAAATTCCAACAAAATAGCTAAGAGTTATGACCTTGTGAAGGGGAAGATAAATTTTTTTATAATTTTGAACTATTGTAAAAAGTTTTTACCTTCCAAGATTTCTTTTTGTTTTCCAAGGGTAATGTGACCCTTCATATTTTATGTAAGCCTATATATTTCAAATTGGAATGAATAAAAGTTAGTTTTTGGAGGCAATTCACACTCCCAACGAGTTTTCTTACTTGCAAACACTCATTTCTTCTTTATTTTATTGCATTACAATACCACAGGCTCAGTGCTAGGTATTGTCTAGATCATCAATATATGTAAAATCTTATTATTTTGAACATACATATTTTATTCATACATTCTAGTTTGTTATTTAAGGTGTGTATACATATATACATATAATGAAAAGAAGGCTCACACTATACATTTACTTATCTAGATTTGCAACATATATTTGAACTAAAATGTAGTATGCCATTTTATGGGGCAACACACAATTAGTGATTAGAAGAAAAATACATCTTTTTTATTTTTAAAACAACTTTTAGATTTCACACAGTTTAGAGTTAGTATCTCACATTTTGTCTTCATCAAGACCACATCTTTTTGAGGAAACTACTGCAATACCCTTACTTTTCCACCCTATACAAATTTGTAGTTCAAGGTTACAATTTTTTACAACTAAGAGTTTTAATTTTTTATACAAGAGGGTTTAAATCCTTTCATGTAAATGAATGCGCTACACAAAACAAGAATAAAACTTTGTTTTTGTAAGTTCCATGAAGAGCCCAAGAATTGTCAAGGAGGAGTATTCCATGAAAACTTGAGATAAGGCCAAATGCAGAAAATGCTCTCCACTCAACCATTATGGATTCATTAAGTCTTTCAAGACTCTTGCCATCCCTAAGCTAGGAGAGCCAACTAGGAACAGGTTGAACAACCATCAAGCAACATGGATTAACAAACTATCACATAGATGCACACTTGTAGAACCACAAAAAAAAAATGAGGGATTTTCTTCCAACACAACCCCTATACAAAGAGGATTTCTTTTCTCACCATACACACACATTCACCCAGAGGTAGACCTAAAACAAGTGATAAAAACAATTTAAAAAAAAACTATTCTAACTTAAACACATACATGAAGAGTCATTTTCTACACTATATTCATTAATAGATGCAAGGAGGAAAAAAATGAAGCATGAGGACTTATCTCATTGTGTTTTCTCACTTCAAGCAAGCCACCATGATTCCAAATCTCTCTCCCCATCTTCCTTCAACAATCTCCCCCTCCAAAAAAATAGAATATGACTTATGAAGCAAGCATCCCATCCAAAGCCCAAAATGTGAGCTTATATTGGAGTTCCATGTCACTATTCCCATTCCTTAGGATGGAGACACTTGGCAACTCTTTGATTCCTACATCAATCTTTTCACATCTCAAAAAGATGGAAATGACTAAGCATGGGGTGCACTTCCCCATTTGACACATTTAGAAGGTCGTGAGTGGACATTGTTCCTTGGTACAAGCACCCATGCCTTCATAGGTTGGGGATTTTTCTAAGACCTCTTAAAGTACACCAAAACTCCTCAAATACATCCTACACCCTTCCCCAAGTACCCTACCCATAGGTACTTGGGTTGGGGTCCCAAAAATGACACGATAATGCAAAATTCACTTTTCACACCCATGAAAAGTTGACCAAAGTTTTCCATCCGAGTTTATACTTTACACTCACTTTTATTACCACATGGAAAAACACAATTACTACCACATTTAAATAATTCCCTTAAAACAAAATAAACTCTTATAAAATGACTTGGTTCACATTAAAGGTCTTAGTCCACATGAGTCTAAGATGTTTGGCTTACTAGGATACACAATCAAATCCCATTGCTTCACATTATGAAGCAGGATGGAAATTGGGGTTCCTAATGGCTCTCCCATACTTCCATTGGTAATTGTACCTACACATTCACTGCAAACATCAATGTGTTCATGGTGTATATAGCTGAAGCAACCTAATCAAAATTGCATTATTCAATTGAAACAATTAGAGTAAGATACATACATATTTCCATCATCAGTTTATATCAATTATATATCATTCATAATGGGCATAATTTCAATAATCACTTCAAATCATCATGTTATATGATGTTTAAATCTATTAAACCCCCATTAAATTATAATAACAATTATTTCTTCAATTAGGTACTAATATGAATATTTGAGACTAGATATAATCATAATATTCGCTTCATCCTAGGATGAGCACATGCAAGGAAGTTACAATTAGCAAAATAATGTGAAGTCACAATTTACCAAATCCACTTACGAGGAATTTCCTACCTTCAACAAGGTTGGTGCCACCACCACTTGGAGTTGTTTACCAATTTGAACAAGTCATCCTAAGTATCCATCTAGTCATACTCCTACTCATGGACAATTCTATTGTCAAGGAATGCAACCATATTGATATAGTTCTAATAAACCATAACAGTACAAATCTCCATCCATATTAACCTTACTATTATAGGTTAGATCACTTCATCAAAAAGTAAATCAATAACTCATAGTTCACTAATTAACCCTATCTACCAAGTTACATAGCACATTTTAAATGTAATAATACATGGAAATCAATGTGTAATCTGTAAACCTGTTGGGAATTAAGTTGTCTCAACCTTCACAAATTCCTAATGTTGTATTTATTTATCCCATGTTGAGTTGGCATAGTCGGCACCTTGTGTACATGCAGTAGGATAAATTTTGGTGACTTTGGCAGCCGCAGTTTCGCCCTTGAATAATTAACGGGGTTTGGGGGCAACGCCCCCAAGACAGGGTCAAGGAGCGGAGCCCCTTGCGGGGTCTAGGGGCAGCACCCCTGGCGCACTCCTTGTCGCGGTACAGGGCAGGGTCGAGGGGCAGCGCCCCCGTGGGAGCTCGGGGGCAATGCCCCCAAAACCTCAACTGACTTTTATTTAATGACAAGTGTCGGTGAGTATCTTTGCACGAGAGAAAGGCATCTTTGGGCGGTCAAGGGAGGTTATGACAAGTTGTAAGAGGAATAAGATATTTTTAGTCAGTGTATGATAGATTCTCTTACAGCTGTAAGTGCTGTCAGTTATGACAGATTCTATGATAGTTGTAAGGTGCGTAAGAGCATTTGTCATAACCTATCTTGGGACAAGGCGCCCACATTGGGATGGGATGTTGGACAAGTGTCCTTAGGCGTGGGTTTTGGGGCATGAGTCCAAGATGGACGCCCATCTCTAGAAGGTTCCATATTTGCCTTGTAAACTCTATAAAAATAGGTGCCTGGATGGGAGATAAGTAGTGTGTTTTATAGGTACTGTTATGCTGCTGGAATATCTCCATATTCGACATTCGAAAACTCCTGAAAGAGCATTGGCTCTGAAACTGTATTGTAATATGTTATTGTTTACTGTAATACATTTGAGCTGTGTTTTGGAGTGTGGGGTTTTTCACCCGTAAGGGTTTTCCCCACGTATATCCTGTCTCTCTCTCTTCTGTCTACTTTCTGTGTGTATGTGTATTGTTGTAATATCTCTATTAGATGTTTTATGTTGCTCTAGTTGTAAGAATTAAAATTGAATTTGCATACATCTCTCCTCATTAGATTAGTGTAGGAAGTGATTTTTGCACACCTAGCTTCCTTTCAATTGGTATCAGAGCTTGACCAGTTTTGGTCTTAGCTATTGGGTAGGGGTTTTTGAGTTGATCTTAAGTTGAGTGGGAGTCTGTGTAGAGTATTCTGAATTCTATTGCAGCAAGGAGATGGCAAGCACATTAGGAAGGTTTGAAGTGGAGAAGTTCAATGGCAGTAATTTTGAGCTGTGGAAGCTCAAGATGGAAGATATGCTTGTTGACCGAGACCTTTGGGAAAGTGTTAATGGAACTAAACTAGCTGCAATGTCACAAGATGAGTGGGATCTCAAGGATTGGAAGGCTAAGGGTCTCATAAGACTTAGTCTTACTAATTCTATGTTGTTAAATGTCCATGAGGAGACTACTACAAAACTACTTTGGAAGAAGTTGGGAGATGTGTACCAAGCAAAATCCCTGGTTAATAAACTTTTTCTGAGAAAGAAGTTGTATTCTCTTCGAATGGAGAATGGAGGATCCGTTGCTGAACATATGAATGCTTTTAACATGTTGGTTGCATAATTGACATCTATTGGTGTAAAGATGGAGGAGGAGGATCGATGTATGACCTTGCTTTGTTCTTTATTGGACTCATGGGATCATCTTGTCATGGCTATTGGAAGCACCACATCCACATTCAAAATGGAAGAAGTGGTTTCTTCGTTGTTGTCTGAAGAGATGCGGAGAAAGTCTTCTGAGGCAGCCAAAGAGGCCCTTGCAGTTCGTGGAAGGCCCAAGAAGAAAGGGAAGAAGAAGGACAAGAAAGTTGAGAAGGGTAGATCCAAATCCCATGGGAGATCTAAATCTCCTAGAAAGTCCAAGGCTCTTTGTTGGAACTGTGGCAAAACTGGGCATTTCCGAAAGGAATGCAAAGAGGAGAAGAAGAAGAAAAAGAAAGCTTCTAATTCAAATTCTGATAAGTCACAAGATGACAGTGATGCTTTCATCGCAGCCCTGGCAACCCATGCATCTGACAATGTGTGGCTAATTGACTCTGGTGCATCATTCCACATGACCTCGCATTGAGACTGGTTCACTAAGTATGAGGAGTTCGATGGTGGAAAGGTGTATCTGAGTGATGACTCTCATCTGAAGATTGTTGGTCATGGAAGAGTCTCTATCCGATTCCCTGATGGTCGAGTGAAGGGGATCTCTGGGGTTATGCACATCCCAGGCTTAGCACGGAACTTGCTTTCTATAAGTAGTTTGAATGATGCAGGTGTGCAAGTTGTCTTTTCAAAAGAAGGATACAAGATGACTAGAGGAGCTATGGTGCTTGCTAAAGGTACTAGGAGAGGTACTCTGTTTCAACTAAAAGCATGCATTTCACAATGCAATAGTTCTTCTGACTCAAGGAAGAGGGCAACAGTCACTTCATCCCCACCATCTGAACGAGCAGTGAAGAAATCTGTTGTTTCTAGTCTTGATGGTTGTAATCGTGCATTGGAAGTTAAACTTCCTGCTGAAAAGACAATGTTATGGCATAAGAGATTTGGCCACATTAGTGAGAAGGGTCTGCGTACCCTGAAAAATAAGAACCTCGTTGAGGGGTTAGATGATTGTAATCTTGAGTTTGACTTTTGCGAACATTGTATTTATGGAAAACAAAACCGTGTTTAGTTTTACTTGAGTTCTCATAAGTCTTCTGGTGTGTTGGACCTTATCCATTCTGATGTGTTTGGTCATGTTAATGTTCCTTTGTTATCAAAGTCTATATATTTTGTATCTTTTATAGATGATTACAGTAGAAGGACATGGATTTATTTTCTTAGAAGCAAATTTGAAGTCTATAGCAAGTTTAAGGAGTTTAGGGCCTTTGCTAAAAATTAGACTAGCAAAAATATTAAATGTTTGAGAACTGACAACGGTGGTGAGTTCTGTTCTACAGAATTTGATAAGTATTGCAAGGAGCTTAGGATTGAAAGACATAAGACAACTCCATACACCCCGCAGCAAAATGGAGTTGCAGAGAGGATGAACATGACACTGATGGAGAAGGCTGGGAGTATGCTTAGTGGAGCTAGCCTAGAACAAAAGTTTTGGGCTGAAGCTGTTACCACTGCTTGCTATCTTGTTAATAGATCTCCTACATCAGCTCTTGTTGGAAAGACACCCATGGAGGTGTGGTCTCGTATAAAGCCTTCAATAAGGCATTTTCGTGTTTTTGGTTGTGAGGCATATGCACATGTGCCTAGGGAGAAGCGGTCAAAATTAGAGAACAAGGTTATTAAGTGTATCTTCATTGGCTATGGTGTCGGTGTGAAAGGATACAAGCTTTGGGACCCTGTGGCTAAAAAAGTGTTGTATAGTAGAAGTGTCATCTTCAGAGAGCTTACACCTTCTTCCACTATTTTGCAGCCAGAAGAAATAGTAAAGAAAGAGGATGTTGTTCAGTTTCCTGCTACCCCTGAGAAGACTGAACAGAAAGACAATGTCGGACCTGATGATGAGGAGAGCTCTAGCAGCTTTGAAAGCTCAGAGGAAGAAGTTAAACCTCAACGTTAGCTCTTGAGGAGGTCTACACGGATAAGAAAGCAACCTGAAAGGTTTGGTTTTACATTGCTTGATTCTAGTTGTGCTTTTGCTTTGGTTACTAATAGTGATGAACCTAGAACTGTATCAGAGGCTATGTACATGAAAGATGCAGGTTCTTGGAAGGAGGCCATGGAGGATGAAATGGCTTCTTTGGAAAAGAATCAAACTTGGGACTTGGTGCCTTTGCCTCCTGGACGGAAACCTGTTGGATGCAAATGGGTGTTCAAGAAGAAATTTAGTGCAGATGGCAATGTTGAGAAGTATAAGGCCAGATTGGTTGTGAAGGGGTATTCACAAGTGGAGGGTATAGATTATGGTGAGATCTTCTCTCCCATTGCAAAACTGACATCCATTCGATTCTTGTTGTCTCTCGTAGTAGCTTATGACTTGGAGGTAGAATAGATGGATGTGAAGACAACTTTCCTTCATGGTGACTTGGAGGAAGAAATCTACATGTCACAGCCAGAGCATTACATGGTGAAAGGTAAAGAAAATTTGGTTTGCAAACTTAAAAAGTCTTTATATGGTTTGAAGCAATCCCCTAGGAGATGGTACTTGAAGTTTGATGCCTTTGTGTTGTCAATTGGATTTGTGAGATCAAAATCAGATCACTATGTGTATTATAAATTTGATGGTGATTGTATTCTCATTGTTGCATTGTATGTTGATGATATGTTGCTCATTCGGAAGGGTAAAAATATGATTTCTGATTTTAAATCTTAGTTGTCAGCACAGTTTGAAATGAAAGATTTAGGGGCAGTCAGGTACATTCTGGGAATGGAAATAAGAAGAGACAGAACCAACAGAAAACTTTGGTTAAGCCAGAGTAAGTATGTGAAGACCATGTTGGACAAGTTCAGCATGGCAGATTGTAGACCATTGTGTGTTCCCATTTTCTTGGGGACAAAGTTGTCTGTTGAGGATTGTCCAAAATCTCCTAGTGAGGTGGAGGACATGAGCAGAGTACCTTATGCTAGTGTTGTTGGCAGTTTGATGTATGCTATGGTCTGCACAAGACCATGTTGCAAGTATGAGGTTAACTAGTGTTGTCATTGATGTCAACATACTCATATTGCATTGGTAAGAAGGTTTGGATGAGTCGAGTGCTGAGGATACTGAGAAAATTAGTCTCAATCAGGAACAGTGAAGAACAGTGATCAGAAGAAGGCAAATGTACTCAATAGGTTGAGGATCAGAGGATGCGGATTAAAGGGTTTGTCGATATGAGTCCTGAGATGATCCAGCTAAGATTTCAGAGGTCCGCATGAAGATATGAAAAAGTTGTGATCGGTCAAGTAAAATCAGTTTCGGGAGATGCTCTGAAGGAACAGAGTGTTACAAAAAGGTCCGGTGAGATCCGGAGGTGCATTATCAAACTCTGTAGATTGGAAGGAGTGTTTGGGATGTCCTTGTGATGTGTCATCTTAGTTTGTACAAAGTTTGGAGGTCCAAAAGAACCTTTTTCAGTTTGACAGTCACGACAGACTGTGTTCTTGAAGTTTCGGATGAAGAGGAGAAGAGATTCCTGTGAGTAGAGGAAGTGCGGATGTACCTGGTCATTCAGGAAAGCTTGTGAAGGTTCTTGCATCATGTTGAGGTTGTGTTGTCAGTCCGCATTAGTGTTAGAGCCAAAAATTGAAGATATTCTTCTGGATGAAGATATTCTTATTCAGACTAGCCGACCGGATGAGTTATTCATCTTGCGAATATTCTTGTGGATGATTGCCGACTTGCGAATGCTCTTATGGATGATTGCCGACTTAGACGATTGTTCCTAAGTCGATGCCTTGTATAAATAAAGGTTTGTGAGTTCATTTCAAAGTGTGTCATGGAGCAGATGAGTGTGGAATAGCGAAAGAGCGAAAGGCAGAGCAGAAGTATCTCGGGCTTAAATTGAACTGATCCAGGCATGGTAAAGATGTCAATCTCCAGTTCAAGTTTGTGATTCTTATCACTTTGTAGATAGTGTGTCTCTTGTAGGTAGTGTGCCTCTTTGTAAGCAGTGTGCTCGGGCAGTGAGCCCTAATTGGCATGTGCCATTCATTTTCCTTATTCTTCTAATAGAGAATAATCCTCGGGTTAATCACCCCGTGGTTTTCCCCTTAACCAGGTTTTCCACGTCAAAATCTTAGTGTCCAATGTGTTGATGTTTATCTGCTCCTGTGTTTATGCATTATGCTTTCATGAATGATTAACTAATATGCTATTAACTAACAAAGAAGAATCCAGTGTTTGAAGTAGAAGCAAGTTTTTGTACAACTGATTCACCCCCCCTCTCAGTTGTGTGCCCTAGATCTAACAATTGGTATTAGAGCCAAGTTCCTCTAAAAGGAGCTTAACCACTTGAGGAGATCCAGGATGTCATCATACAAGAAGGATAGTCCGAAGTTTGATGGAACCAACTTCACTCTCTGGAAAGGTCGCATGAAATGTCACTTGGAGTGTATGGGAAAAGCATACTTGGCCATGGTCTCAAAACCATATGTACCTCCACAGGGTGGTTCGACAACTCTGAATGAAATCACAAATGCTAAAAACAATTTGCGAACCAAAGAAGCTCTTCTAAGCGCATTGAATGACTCAGAGCTCTCAAATGTCATTGACCTACCAACTGCATATGAAATCTGGGTTAAACTGGAACTTCTGCATGAAGGAGATGACTTTGTTAAGAGTGCAAGGTTGCAAAGTCTGAAAGGGAAATTTGAAAGATTGAAGATGAGAGATGATGAAAATATCACTACCTTTATGCCAAGAGTGAATGAGTTGGCGTGTGGAATCAGGAATGTTGGTGGAGTTCTAGATGAAAATGAAATTGTTTGCAAGATTCTCAGATCCCTTCCTGCTGCCTACAAGATCAAGGTTGCTTCCATTGATGAATTCAAAGCCCATGCAACTGTCACAAGAGAGCAATTGGCTGGCAAACTGGCTGCATTTGAAATGACAGAGTTTGGAGATGATCCCCCCAAGACTAAATCTGCATTCAAAGCCAGTGCCTATGTGAAAGGCAAACAAAGATTTGATCCGGAAGAAAACTCTTCAAGGAATCTGTCATGGTATGATCAAGCAAGGAAAGACATGGAAGAGGAAGAAGCAGAAACAGCTCATCTTGAAGCCCTCATTGCAAAAAGATTGCCAAGAGGATCCGGTAAGTATGAAGGAAAGTTACCTTTTAAGTGCTTCAACTACAATAAGATTGGTCATTTTGCTTCAAGATGTCCAGAAAGATCTGTAAGGTCAAACTCCAACAGACAAAGGTTCCAAAAGAACTGTTATTATGTTCATGAAGAAGCTGATAATGAAGGAGTAATAGATGATGAATCAGAGATAGGAGACAAATCCAGAAATGAATGGGTGTTTATTGCCATCAAGGAAGAAGAACCAATATCCTCTGAATCTGTCAATCATAAGGTTGTGGAAAGAGCTTTGGCTACCCAAGTTGAAGAAAAGGATGATTGGGTTATTGACAGTGGATGTTGTCACCACATGATAGGTGACAAGAACAAGTTCTTAGATTTAGAAAGGTATGAAGGAGGAATGGTAAAGTTTGGTGACAATTCTGCAGGTAGAATCAGAGGTAGGGGAACTATTTCTTTTGATGGAAAGAGCAAAACTGGTAATGTACTGTATGTTGAAGGATTGAAGCACAATCTTCTCAGTGTTGGACAGTTAGTAGACAAAGGTTATGATTTCTGGTTCAAAAATGGAAGATGCAGGATCTTTGAAAGCTCCGAAACTAAGATTGCATCCGGTACTCAAACAAAAGGTAATATCTTCCATCTAGTTGGTTCAAATAAAAGTTGTCTGTTTGTTCAAATTGATTAGAGTTGGCTATGGCATAGAAGGATGTGTCATGTAAATTTGATAACATCATCAAGATAAGCAATATTCAGGCTGTAAGAGATCTTCCAAAATTGGTGAAACCTACAAATAGTTTGTGCAAAGAATGTCAGCTAGGTAAATAGAGCAGAGTCTCTTTCAAAAGCAAAGATCAGTCCTCTACCGTATTATTGGAATTAGTTCATACTGATCTATGTGGTCCGACAAGAATCAAGAGTATGCAAGGTGATAGATATTTCATGTTACTGATTGATGATCATTTCCGGATGATGTGGGTTACCTTTCTGAAAGAGAAATCAGAAGCCTTTGAGAAGTTCAAAATCTTCAAGGCTATGGTAGAGAATCAAACCAGATTGAAACTGAAGTGTCTAAGGTCTGATAGAGGTGGTGAATTCACATCCGGTGAATTCATAGACTTCTGTGAGAAGCATGCATAAAGAGACAGTTGTCTACTCCTATGACTCCACAATAGAATGGAGTAGTTGAGAGAAAGAACTGGACCATCCAGGAAGCTTCCAGAACAATGATGATAGAAGCAAATGTTCCTCAGATGTTTTGGAGAGAAGCTGTCAGCACTGCAGTCTACACTCTTAACCGAGTTCAAATCAGAAACAATACCGGTAAGACTACTTATGAACTTTGGTTTGGTTTAACTCCTACTGTGAGATATTTCAGAGTATTTGGTAGCAAGTGTTACATCAAAAGAGATGAAGATCTAGGAAAGTTTGATGCTAGAAGTGATGAAGGAATTTTTTTGGGTTATTCCACTCAAAGCAAAGCATACCGGTGTTACAATAAAAGACTAAAAAAGATAATAGAAAGTACAAATGTGAAGGTTGATGAAGGAATTGAGAAGCCCTCAAGATTTTATGAATATGATGAAGATGATCAGGATGGTGTTCTGATTCAAGAAACTCAATCCCTTCCTGAAAGTCAAATTCAGACTGATCCGGTAAATCAGGAAGAAGAGGTTTGTCTGAATGAACCTGATCAAGAAACAACAGTGCAAGAGACTCCCAAAGTTCCAAGGTATGTAACTTTAAATCACTCTGAAGATCAGATCATAGGTGACAAAAGCAAAGGGGTACAAACAAGGAGGAGAATTGCTCAAAATTCAAATGAATACTGTCTGATTTCAAAGATTGAACCTAAGACAATAAATGAAGCTTGCAATGATGAAAACTGGACTAAAGCAATGGAGGAAGAGTTGATGCAAATTGAGAAAAATCACACTTGGAATTTTGTTCCTAGACTTAGAAACAAGAATGTGATTGGAACCAAATGGGTCTTTTGGAACAAACTAAATGAGGTTGGTGAAGTAATCAAAAACAAAGCCAGATTGGTCTGCAAAGGCTACTCTCAAATAGAAGGAATTGATTTTGAAGAAACCTTTGCTCCGGTAGCAAGAATTGAAGCAATCAGATTATTTCTTGCATATGCTGCCTTCAAAGACTTCAAGGTATATCAGATGGATGTCAAGTCTGCCTTCCTAAATGGTGATTTGGAAGAAGAAGTATACATTGAACAACTGGATGGATTTCAATTGTCTGATCACGATGATATGGTCTGCAAGTTAAAGAAAGCACTGTATGGATTGAAGCAAGCCCCAAGAGCATGGTATGAAAGGTTGGATAAGCATCTTGTGCAGATTGGTTTCAACAAAGGTACTGCTGACAGTAATCTATATTTCCAAATAGATAATGAAAACATCTTGATTGTTGAAGTATTTGTTGATGATATCATTTTTGGAGGAAGAGAGTTTGTGTAAAACCTTTGCAAATCAAATGAAAAGTGAGTTTGAAATGTCAATGCTTGGTGAAATGAATTTCTTCTTGGGTCTGCAAATTACTCAGACAAAGAAAGGTATCTTTATCTCTCAGACCAAATATGTGAAAGAATTGTTGAGGAAATTTGGAATGGAAGATTCAAAGCCAATGAACACTCCTATGGCAACCGGATGTAAGTTGAGCAAAGATGATGACTCTCCTAAGATAGATCAGACCAAGTACAGATCAATGATTGGAGGATTATTGTATCTCACTTGGACTAGACCAGATATAATGCAGGCTATTGGTCTTGTGGCAAGATTTCAGGCTGATCCTAAAGAATCTCATGTTATGGCAATCAAGAGGATTTTTAGATATCTAAAGGGGACAGTTGAGTATGGCCTATGGTATCCTAGAGATCAAGAGTTCTCTCTTCATGCATATATAGATGCAGATTGGGCAGGAGATGTGGATGACCGGAACAGCACCAGTGGTGGAGCATTCTTCTTGGGAAAGAGATTGGTTTCTTGGCTAAGCAAGAAACAAGAGGCAATTTCTCTATCTACAACTGAAGCAGAATATATTGCAGCAGCAGGCAGTTGCACTCAAATCCTATGGATGAAGCAGATGTTAAGAGACATGAAAGTAGAATATGAGGAGCCTATCACAATTTTCTGTGATAATTCTAGTGCAATAAATATTTCCAAGAATCCGGTATTGCATTCTAAGACCAAGCATATATCTATCAAATTTCACTTTTTGCGAGAACAAGTGAACAAGGGTGAAGTCAGATTGGAGTATGTTCCCTCCAAGGAACAGCTTGCAGATATTTTTACTAAACCTCTTCCCAAAGACTCTTTTGAGTATCTCAGGGAAAAGTTAGGGGTCATGGCCCCTCCGGTGATGAACTAGGATGCATTAATGTGCATCAGTCCGGTGGATATCACAGTCATATCTTGTGATCCAGATTGATGATGGGGAGCTGCTACTAAGGGGGAGCAGCTGGTATGATTTTGATGTGTTACAAGTGCAAGTATGAGCCCTTTGCCATTGATGTCAAAGGGGGAGAGAAGACATGTGAAAAACAAGTGGTTGATGATCAAAGGGGGAGCAGTAAAGGAAGAGAAGACATGTGAAGAGTTGTTGCTGATAGGGGGAGCTGTGACAGAAAAGAGAAGTTCTTATCTTGATGGTTTTTCACATCACATGTTGCCATCATGACAAAGGGGGAGATTGTTGCAAGTATGAGGTTAACCAGTGTTGTCATTGATGTCAACATACTCATATTGCATTGGTAAGAAGGTTTGGATGAGTTGAGTGCTGAGGATACTGAGAAAATTAGTCTCAATCAGGAACAGTGAAGAATAGTGATGAGAAGAAGGCAAATGTACTCAATAGGTTGAGGATCAGAGGATGCGGATTAAAGGGTTTGTCGATATGAGTCCTGAGATGATCCAGCTAAGATTTCAGAGGTCCGCATGAAGATATGAAAAAGTTGTGATCGGTCAAGTAAAACTAGTTCCGGGAGATGCTCCGGAGGAACAGAGTGTTACAAAAAGGTTCGGTGAGATCTGGAGGTGCATTATCAGACTCTGCGGATTGAAAGGAGTGTTTGGGATGTCCTTATGATGTGTCATCTCGGTTTGTACAAAGTTTGGAGGTCCGGAAGAACCTTTTACAGTTTGACATTCGCGACAGACTGTGTTCTTGAAGTTCTGGATGAAGAGGAGAAGAGATTCCTGTGAGTAGAGGAAGTGCGGATGTACCTGGTCATTCAGGAAAGCTTGTGAAGGTTCTTGGATCATGTTGAGGTTGTGTTGTCGGTCCACATTAGTGTTAGAGCTCAGAATTGAAGATATTCTTCCGGATGAAGATATTCTTATTCAGACTGGCCGACCGGATGAGTTATTCATCTTGCGAATATTCTTGTGGATGATTGCCGACTTGCGAATGCTCTTATGGATGATTGCCGACTTAGATGATTGTTCCTAAATCGATGCCTTGTATAAATAAAGGTTTGTGAGTTCATTTCAAAGTGTGTCATGGAGCGGATGAGTGTGGAATAGCGAAAGAGCAAAAGGCAGAGCATAAGTATCTCGGGCTTAAATGGAACTGATCCAGGCATGGTAAAGATGTCAAACTCCAGTTCAAGTTTGTGATTCTTATCACTTTGTAGATAGTGTGTCTCTTGTAGGCAGTGTGCCTCTTTGTGAGCAGTGTGCTTAGGCAGTGAGCCCTAATTGGCATGTGCCATTCATTTTCCTTATTCTTCTAATAGAGAATAATCCTTGGGTTAATCACCCCGTGGTTTTTCCCTTAACCAGGTTTTCCACGTCAAAATCTTGGTGTCCAATGTGTTGATGTTTATCTACTCCTGTGTTTATGCATGTTGCTTTCATGAATGATTAACTGATATGCTATTAACTAACAAAGAAGAATCCAGTGTTTGAAGTAGAAGCAAGTTTTTGTACAACTGATTCACCCCCCCCTCTCAGTTGTGTGCCCTAGATCTAATAGACCAGACATTGCCCAAGCAGTGGGAGTCCTTAGTCAATTTATGGCTAATCCTGGAAGAGTTCATTGGGATGTAGTTAAGCGAGTGTTCAGATATTTGAGGGGTACTTCCGAATATTCCATTTGCTATCATGGTAATGTTTCAGGACCTCTGCATTCTGTTGATATTTGTGGATTTGTGGATTCAGATTGGGCAGGTGACATTGATAGTAGGAGATCCACCAGTGCTTATGTGTTTACACTATTTGGTGGTGCTATTAGTTGGATGAGTAAGTGACAACCTGTTGTTGATTTGTCCACGACAAAAGCTAAGTATATGGCAGCAACTCATGCTTGTAAGGAATCCATTTGGCTTAAGAGATTGTGTTCAGATATTGGTGTTGATGCAGGTCAGATCATGATTAGTTGTGATAGTCAGAGTGCAATTTGCCTTGCGAAGAATCCAACTTTCCATGCTAGAACAAAGCACATTGATGTTCAGTTTCATTGTGCGAGACATGGTTGAGGATGGAAAGGTAAATTTGGAGAAGGTAGATACTTTGAAGAATGTTACAGATGCATTGATGAAACCAGTGGGCACAGAGAAGTTCAGATGGTGTTTGGAGTCTATGGGCCTCTTGGCCCCTAGAAGTTAAATTTTGTCATTGATTTTGGTCCTTGTAAGGTGTTCGACAAGTGGGAGAATGTTGGGAATTAAGGTGTCTCAACCTTTGCAAATTCCTAATGTTGTATTTATTTATCTCATGTTGAGTTGGCATAGTCGGCACTTTGTGTATATGCAGTAGGATAAATTTTGGTGACTTTGGCAGCCGCGGTTTCCCCCTTGAATAATTAACAGGGGTTTGGGGGCAACGCCCCCAAGACGGGGTCAAGGGGCGGAGCCCCTTGCGGGGTCCAGGGGTAGCGCCCCTGACGCGCTCCCTATCATAGTACAAGGCAGGGTCGAGGGGAAGCGCCCCTGTGGGGGCCGAGGGCAACGCCCCCAAAACCTCAACCGACTTTTATTTAATGACAAGTGTCGGTGAGTATCTTTGCATGAGAGAAAGGCATCTTTGGGTGGTCAAGGGAGGTTATGACAAGTTGTAAGAGGAATAAGATATGTTTAGTCAGTGTATGACATATTCTCTTACAACTGTAAGTGCTATCAGTTATGACGGATTCTATGACAGTTGTAAGGTGCGTAAGAGCATCTGTCATAGCCTATCTTGGGACAAGGTGCCCACATTGGGATGAGATGTTGGACAAGTGTCTTTAGGCATGGGTTTTGGGGCATGAGTCCAAGATGGACGCCCATCTCTAGAAGGTTCCATATTTGCCTTGTAAACTCTATAAAAATAGGTGCCTGGATGGGAGATAAGTAGTGTGTTTTACAGGTACTATTATGCTGCTGGAATATCTTCAGATTCGACATTTGAAGACTCCTGAAAGAGCATTCGCTCTGAAACTATATTGTAATTTGTTATTGTTTACTGTTATACATTTGAACTATGTTTTGGAGTGTGGGGTTTTTCACTCATAAGGGTTTTCCCCACGTATATCTTCTCTCTCTCTCTCTCTTCTATCTACTTTCTGTGTGTATGTGTATTGCTGCAATATCTCTATTAGATGTTCTATGTTGCTGTAGTTGTAAGAATTAAAATTGAATTTGCATACATCTCTCCTCATTAGATTAGTGTAGGAAGCGATTTCCGCACACCTAGCTTCCTTTCAAAACTAAGGATGAGAATATCAGGTCACATGAAAGTTCTACAATTAACTAGAACTAATGAGATCATTAGGCATACTAAGTGTGATCAAATTCACAAAAGGGTTGGGGCCTTACAATGAGTAATAATCACATGTGTTATCTAGTGTAATCAATGAACCAAAAACAATATAATGGAACCCTAGAAGGATAAATAAATCAAATCTCCAAAAGGAATTCTATAATCAAGATCACATGTAATGAATGAATGTGAATCCTTTATCAAGATCATGTTCCATTTCAGTACAAGGTTCTTTTCCTTTTTATTTCCATTCTTGTAACCATGGAGTGATCTTTTTGAGATGGTAACCTATTCCATGACATCTTCTAGTCTCTCTTGGTTTAATAAATCGTCGATAACCTTGTTCATTTTTTCTTAGTCCAACTCCTTGGCATCTAAGCTTTTTTCATAAGATTATATCCATGACCACAAATTTGTTTAAATAATGGCTTAGGAGAAGTGTATCTCTCTAAGGATCACTTTCACACATACATACCTCCTTTGTGTCCTTGGATGCCTTGGGTGTTTTATCATAGATAGATGGATCCATGTATACAGATGAAATGTCATAAGCCTTAAGATACACACAATGCTCACCAACACCACAAGGCATAAAGTCCAATGAACTCGAATCACCACTATGTAAAATGCTAGTGTCATGTGCTAAGGATTAATTTTGTGTAATATAATTATTAGATATGACCATTGATTTACATGTATTGTATGGATGAGTGTCAATAGGTATGCAACAAAGCTTCCCTTTATGCCAAAATTTTACGCGTTGGTGCAAAATAGAGGGAACAACTTTCATAACATACAACAATGATATAGGAATTTTGGCATAAAGGGAATAGTAAGTAGAACAATATTGTAATTTTTTTGGGTATCACATGGAATATTGTGTCTAATTTGCATGGACCAACTTGGATTGGAAGAGTAGTGGTACCTAAATAAGATATAGGCGTATTATTAAATCCTCTAAGGTTAGATTTGATGGGTGTATCTTTGAATATGTGTCTACTTCCAATTGGTTTAAACAATCCTCAATGCATGTGTTAAGGCTATATCCATTGTTAAAGAAAGATCATTTAATGGTTACTTCACCACATCCCACCATGATATACAAAGGTAGAGCATCCTTAAGCACTTTCTCAGGTGGAATTTATTTATCATTGAATGATATATCATTATTTTATATGTGGCTAGTAGACTCTATCAAATATGTTTTTAATATAAAAGGCAAAAATATATACAAAGCAAGTCTTCCAATCTTAAAAAGAATCATGGCACACCAATTTCGAAGAATTAGGAAAATCTAGATGGACTGAAAATAGACAATAAGCAAGAGAGGAGGAACCCTCCAAATCCCATAGAGAAGGCATAAACACTTATTCCCCTAAAGATCGTGTGTGCTCTGAGTATCAAAAGTAATGTTTGCCCTTATGTTAAAAAAATGGACCAACAAGAAAACCATTTTAAAATAGTAATAATAAAGTTAGCCATACGGTAATAGATAGGAACACCAAAAGAACCTACACACTAGCAAGAAACACAACAACAAGAATCACGAATCTAGAGAGGCATTGTAGTCACCATTCTCAAAATCATTACAGTCTTTGTTTAGGTCCCAAACATAGAAATCTTGGTTATTTACATACTAACTGTGGAGTAGTATTTGATCTGGATTGAATTTTACTAACTGTAGAGTACTAACTTGAATTTTCTCTAAAGGCCTTTTACATGATATCTCTATAAAATGGTGATGTGCACACTAAGTCCTATAGAGACATTTTAGCTTGAGCACTTTGCATTTGTTTAATAGTGACATACTTCTTTATTTTAGATGTGATTTTAGGCACATGAGTTAGATTAAGTGCATTAGGTGGTACACTTAATAATGATAAATTTGTTAGGATTAAGGTGCCATTTACCTTGCAAATCCTATGTATATTTTTTGTGTTTCCAACATTCTTGGAAAGTGTCCTTGGGCACCTAGGATGTAATTGGAATAATTAACTTATAATTTTAGATTCTCTAAATTATTTGCATTGGTTGCCATATGCAGTCATGAAGGAAGTGGAGCACAATGATGGAAGTTACTATTTTAAATGACTTTGGACTCATTTATGGAACTTTCCCAATTCTTGGTGCTAGGATTGAGGAATGGAAACTTGTTATGAAGCATGAGTTGGCAACTCCATCTTGGAGTGCTACATTTGAGGACATAGGAGTTACTTTGTCATAGATGCTCTAATAGTTAAAATTATATTTGGAGACTCGTTTATTGAGTTCATGTGAAGTTATTTTATTTACTATTCTCAAAAGATACTCTATGAGTTGGATGTGGGATTTTATGTAGCATACCATGGTTTTGATAAAACCATTTGTGGTTTTGAACTCTTCCTTGCCTATATATTTAGCGTATGAGATAGTGGATTAATGATAGTTTATTTTCCATAGGTACATAGGTGTTGCTAGAATGTTGTTAGAGTTTAGAGTGGTAGCATGTTGATATTGTATTACGTACATTGAAGAATAATGCATACTTGTCCTATTTTCTCTAGTGGATTTTTTTTCCCAAAAGGGTTTCTCCATGTTATATACTATGTTATGTGATGTTTTCATGGTGTTGCTAATTTCTTATGTTGCTAGTTTAATTCCATGATCTCCTTTTGGCATTCTACAGTTAAGCGGTATTTGGACAAATGGGGTTTCATGAACATCAAGTCTTAATTTTAGATTTGCAAACTTGTTTTTAGATTTCCATTTGTAATGGTTTTCTGTTTTATTCCTAACAAAATTAATATTTAGACTCTTCCTAATCTTTGATGAGTATGTCCCACAAGATTGTAATCATGCAAATTAGGGGCCACATGAAAGTTAGGTATAGGAGAGACATAAGCCACAATGCTAGATGATGAATTAGGATCAAAAGATGAATTGAGAGAGGTCATCTCTAAGTCCATAGTACCCTCAAGTGAATTAGGGGTAGGAAAATACATGATTAAACCATTGGCCATTGAACTTGTAGAGGAAGTAAGTGTAAAGTAAGTGAGATGAATTAAACCATTGTAATGCTCCACCTCTTAGGTACAATCTAAACTCGCTAATAAATAGAATGTAAATCTATGTGTCATTAATTAGCAAGTAAAAATGATTTCACCTTAAAGGATACATCAATAAACCCATCATAATTATCATGTAAAAGTTCTTCTCTAAGGCTTATAATGTCATCATGTAATGAAGCATTAAGGAAGTCTACATGAGAAACTAATGAATTATCATCCACACATAAGCTATCATCATGTGGAGGACAAATATCCATAGATTCAACATGAGATGTAGAGAAATAATCATCACTATATTTTCATCATGTATAAAAGAAGGTAATTCATTAAAAGCATGTGAATTTATGGACATAGGGTAAACATGACATGCAAGAGATATGCCATCAAGAGGTGTAACAATGTCACATATAGGTAAGGTAGGTAGGACTATATCATCCATGTCTTTCTTATAAGGTTTGTCACAAGGTATATCCACACTAGGTGTATTCTTCAATATCACAATTCATATTATCATCATTAAGCTCGTGGATAGATGACATAATTGTATCTAATAAGCATGAATGAGTACCAATTGAATCGATGACAGAAGGAAAAGACGAGACATGATAGAACAAACCCTCCATTAAAAACACATCCTAATCCTTATTAAACCATGTTATGAGAATAAAAAGGATAAATGGATGTTGTTAAATAAAAGATAAGAACCTATCAAAATTTAAAATGTATGCATGAATAACAACCAAGGAGAAAGATCTAAGAGGAATCGTAGGGTAGAATACCCTTGTATGGGAGCATGGGAGAAAAGATATATCGCTATGTATATCCAAACTCTAAGCAAAAGATATAAGCATATAAAGATCAAACCCTAGACAAATATGAAAATATATGAGAAATTAGAATTATAAATTTGAAAACCCTGATGTTTATGAAAGGAAACCTTATAATGAAAGCTAGGTCATGTAGGATCAATCAAATCCACCAAAATGTAAAAGAAAATAAGGGTTCCTTAAGCATACCCTACGCTAATCTAATACCATGCATACACACAAGCATAATTAACATAAGCTAATAAATGATTGTGGAAAATTTGTGGGCCTATGTTTTTTATTATTTACAATAATTAAATGTAAATACAAACAATGGTACTTAGCTCTATGACCGAAGAGTGAATAAATTGCATGAAGATTCTATAAACTAGAATGATCTACAATAGGAAACCTCAATCTCATATTTGCCATGGGATTATAATGACAAGTAGGTGTTTTTTTGTAGTGTGTCAAATTATGATGCTCTATCAAGATTTGACTTTGTGATATTTGATGAGTATTGGTGCACATGAACCCATCTCTCATGAGCACGAATGGTCCACTTAACACTTATTGCATCTAGGCAATGCTCACAAGGGTGAAGCATCATGACTTCCTATTAGGTCACCCATCCTAATACTACTCTGACTCAAGTGTGCTTAACCATGGAGTTTTACTCAATATCAAGCCCGCTTAGCTTGCAAACCCATGTGAACCACTACTCATGAAATATGGGTCAATGAGTTTGACTAAAACATTATGCAATTGAATCCTAATAAAACATCATAGACTATTATTTTTCCCTTGTGTAGGGTCAAGTATAGAGATTAGGGCTAAATTTGCAACCATGAACTTGTCCTTCACTTCTGGACTTGATTTGACAAACTATAAAATTCTACTTTTCTAGTCACTTAATTTACCTTACCTTCTTCTGCTTCTCTTGATAATCTAAGGGTTGGTAGTATTTAGAAATACCTTGGAGGGGTTATTGTTTCATTGCAAGGAGATAAGTTCTACTAAGTTGTACCAAAAAAATATGTACAAAGTTGGAAGGCATCAAGCAAGCTACTTAAGATGATGTATGCAAATTCATTACTTCTTTTAAAGCACCCAACCATGTGCTACTATTGATTGTTCCTTTAAGGCTCTAGAATGAGAGAGACTTGTGAATTCTAAATATAAACACGAATGCATTAAATGTCTTTAAATACTAGCACATATATCAAATTTTACAAAACATGTGTTTAGTTGGCTCAGGGTGAGAAGATAAAGGGGGCCATTTGGCCAAATTTGAATTTTAAATTTTAAAAAGGAAGGGGTCAAGTTTGTGATTGTATGGTCAAGCCCACAATTGTAGAAATGATCTTGAGTGGACAAACAATCAATTCAAGATAAATAACAACTAGGTGGAAGTAGGTGTATGGATACATGTAATAAATGTATGGATAAGACAAATATATAGAAGCATATGCATATGAAGATAAGGTGAAGGCTAAATGTGTAGGGATGTGTGTGAATATGAATAGGTAAACAATAGGGAAATAAGCCCAACTTCATGCAATATTACACTATTTGTCCATATACATGTATCAAGACATTTCCTCAAAATGAGCACAAAATTATGTGGGGAAATGACATGGATATACAAATTTCACCATTACAATATCTTTTAACTCTTTAATACCCATAAACACCCATATAAGATATATGATAATATTCAAGTTCAATGCATATAGAATACTATTCCTTTAATACATCACATCATTTAATTATTTTGATGACACATAAACCTATCTATATAATCGTCATCTTATAAGAAATCATTCTATGTTGGAATTTTCCCTTTTCCAAGTATTAGAAATCTTTTTTTTAGAAAGAGAGTTGGAAAAAGCAATACAATACGTTACAAGGCCCCACTCCTAAAAAGAAAATATAATTTAAAGCGGTTTATCAAAATAGTAAGTAATCATTGTCTTATAAGAAATCATTCTATGTTGGAATTTTCCTTTTCCATAAATTATAAGTTTACTTTTAAGAGAGAGAGTTGGAAACCACGCACTAAGTTACAATATGTTATTGGTTAAAGATGTGACTCTTTTTATAAGGCCTCACACCTAAAAAAGGTTTATAAGATCTTGTTGGCATGGTAGGTACGGTTTATTTAGTCATCCATTAACTAACAGATAAAGAATTATAAAGAAGCTCGCTTGATTCTTCAAAAAATATTTCTCAAACCTCCTCATCAACCATGACTATACCAGTCACTTACATAATATAATTTTGTTTTTTATCTTGCTCTTTAAAATAGGATGAATCTACAAATAGAATCTCTTATCAACCTCATCCTAATGATTTTAACATATTATCATGAAACAATCTTAGTAAATAGAATCTCTTATCAATCTCATCCTAATGATTTTAACATATTATCATGAAACAATTTTATGATTTTAACATATTATCATGAAGAGAGAATAATTGTCAGTTCTTATATGACACAAATGAACCTCCAAAACCGAATACATTGTGGTCATGGTCACCCACAAAATTGATTGTCAGTGCTTATATGACACAAATGAACCTCCAAAACCGAATACATTGTGGTCATGATCACCCACAAAATTGACATAAAAAATACCGTAAGCCCGTCGTAATCAAGCCCCAACTCTTTCCATTTATTTTTAATTCTCATCGTAATTTATGTATAATGTAGTTAATGCCACCCACGTACCGTGACATTGTTCCCATACATATAAATACTATTAAACTAGACACTTTTTCTATATACATAGGCATGAGAGACATATATGTAGGACGTATCACGGGATTAGGGAGGATAGACCTAAGGGACAGAGTCAGTTTGTTATACATTTATTTTTTATAGATGTCCACTCGCATGAATTCATACACCTATTTTTATATATGACAACTTTGGGATTTGACCTTTGAAGCTTAAAATTTAATTTTTAAAATGAGTTTAAGTTGGTTTTTCCTAATTAGTTGTTATGTGCCAACTCCTCATACACCTATTTTTATATATGACAACTTTTGGATTTGACATTTGAAGTTGAAAATTATAAAATGAGTTTAAGTTGATTTTCCTAATTAGTTGTTATGTGCCAACTCCCATGTTAAAAATTTTAAATTGTATTTAAGTATAAAAGGACATCATCCCTACCTTATTCAATCATCTATCAAGTATTCATTCATTACCAATCATTACCCAAAAGCTTATGTAGGGGTACTTGTCCAATTAAGTTACTGACATTATCACTCTAGCTTCTATCATAACTGCATACTACCTTTGCATATTCTCATTGCATCATCTAAAACCTTAGTTTCACACTAGGTCTTTGCATTGCCTCTTTTGCATCATTGCTCCAAGTTCTGAGTTTCAAGCTCCAAGTTACCCTCATTTAGGTTAATGCTTGATGCATTAATTTCATGTTGTCTTTCTCGTTTTTATCAAAAATTGTTGATACAGATATAGGGGTTTGTCATAAGGATAAGATCGTCACTTAGCAAGCTCCCAAAGGTGTTTGTTAACACCACCAGTCATTCATTGTAGGTCCAAACACTGAGGAGAGCTTTTGTTTGTAGATGCAAAAGATTTGTTGGTCACATGATTGAATCTATGGGTCAAAGGTCATTCCACGCACAAAGGTCAAATCCATGAGTGTGGAGATCGATTTCATGCATGTGGAATTGGCCTAGGTTGGCACAAAGTTCTAAGACTTTCGAGTCATATTCAACTCAGTTTGCTCATCTTAGATATGAAATTAGAAATCAAGTATCTATCATCTATCGCAATGTTTTTCATCTCTAACTCCAAGGTACACATTTATTATTGTCATTTGTTTCTATTTTTAGATTTGACCAAGTACACATTTCCAACTCTAGCTCCTTTATCTAGAGGGTGAGTTATTTATATTACTTATTTGCATTTATTTATTCTAGATTATTTATGTAAAGGTGTGATTTATTCCCTTATGTGAACTAGACATTCAAACTAGTATTTATGCTAGGGTTTTGACCTTCTTTATTTTTCTAATTTTTAGATATGATATTCCTAATTGCTAAGATTTATGTTTTATATTTGATTAGGGTTTGGACTCACACTCACTTGTGCTTCATTGTTCTGTTTTCACTAGGTTTTGGACTTTCATTGTTTCATGTGTCTTTGATCTCTATCCTCCAACCCTTTGATTGTGTTTCATTGTTAGATCTTTCCTCATGGCTCGTACTCAACCCCTATCTTTGATCTACGCCCATTTATATCAAGGATTCTAATGTATTTTTATTATTTGATAGATATTACGCATGGATCCTTGAGGACACAACCTCTTTTTACTGTGGGGGGTACCCCATGCTCCATGCATGTAATGGGCCATAATGTTTCTGATTTTTAATCTTTCATAAAGCTTGTTAGTACCTTTCCATCCATTTTAGAGGACCTTTCTTCATTTGTCATTATGACTAATGATGATTATCCACTTTGTGTGACAAATGATGATGAGGACCTAGCTCTAACTTTTCATGCTACATCTAGGGATTTTGCTTCATGTGATGTTGTTGTACCTAATGATCCTATTCTTTCTTTGTCTCATGATTGTCCTCCTCCTACATCTAACACTGTGTTTCTCTTGTCATCCTTCTTGTTAGAGCCTAGTCATGTTCACATGATCATGCTTGTTCTTCTCGTGCTATGGTTGTTGATTCATTTCAATTCATGATGCACCTATTAATGTTCATGATGGTAATACAACTCATGTTTCTAACACACCCACTAGTTTGTGATTCTATATTATGTGATGATGCTCCTACAACTTATGATGGTTATGTTTCTTCCTCTTCTCTCAATGCTTAGAAGCTTTATGTTGTTCATTGGCTTGATAATATTTTACTTGAGGTTGCAAATGATAATCATTCTCCTCCACAAATAAATGTTAATGTTAGCCATGTTGAAAATGTTACTTTACTTCATATTATTTTGGATCCTATGCTTTAAAGTGCTCATATTATTAAATATTTGTGGATTGAAGGCTTTAATGTTAATATGAATGATCTTATCATTGTGGTACAAATATACATTTGAAAAATTTCACCACAATTATTATGCTCATTTTCATGATGATATATTTTTAATTCATGCATTTAGATAAATTTTAATTGGTGAAACTTTCCTATTGTATGACTTGCATTGTGATTCCTATGCTTCATTTATGGGTCTTGTACATACTTTTATAGAACATTTCAATTTTAGTCTTAATGAGTTCTTGCACAATCATACTAATCTTATCATTGTGGTGCAAATATACATTTGAAAAATTTCACCACAATTATTATGCTCATTTTCATGATGATATATTTTTAATTCATGCATTTAGATAAATTTTAATTGGTGAAACTTTCCTATTGTATGACTTGCATCGTGATTCCTATGCTTCATTTATGGGTCTTGTATATACTTTTATAGAACATTTCAATTTTAGTCTTAATGAGTTCTTGCACAATCATACTAATCTTTCAACATCAAGAGATTATTATGTGGTCCCATATAAGTATCAGTCTAAGAAACAACATGAGGCTACACATTATGTTTATACTTTAATCACAACCACATTGCTCCATTACAAGTAAGGCATCAAAGAAAGCTCATTGGATTTGTGGTTTCTCCACATTATGGGTTGAAACAACTGTTGCAAGCATATCTTATCAAGTTGTCTACTTCAAGTCATCAAGACATATGTCAATGAATCATACTACTTATTACTTTTTGTGCCCACCATCAAATGGAAGAACATACTACAGGTAGATGTAGGACACTCAAGCACAAAATTCAAGATCTTATTGATAAGAAAATAGTAAAATGGTTATGCATGCATATCTTTGCCACCTCATCACAAGAGAGTGGATTCTTCCAAGGCTAATGACAATGCATCTATATTTAGCACATCACGTGGCACAAATCATGAAGCATAAGACAAAGTTTACATCCAAGTGCACATTAATGGAACAATTTATGGCAATATGCTTACCAAGGTACACAATGTGAATCCAAGTGAGGTAAAGGTTGCAAATTATATGTCTCAAGAACAAGAAAAAGTTAGTTCTTCAAAGATCCCATTATTATATGGAAATTTTATTCATAAAGAAACATCTACAGATCATACTTCCTTTGCATATAATGATGCTAAAGCAAAAGGTCTTGTTGGGGGTAGTAATTCACGCAATGTATCTTGTGGTTCTATTTGATCTATGTTTCTTTATATTTATTATTTACACATGCCATTTATGTTCTTGTAGGCTTTCCACTTGATCTTACCACTTGGAAGGAAAGATTTTTGTTTCTTTTTATAGGTTACATGTACTCATGATTATCCTAAATTGGGGGCAAGAGTGGGGACATATTCCATACTTCATTTTTCACACACACAAAGGTAAGTGTATCAAGTCTGTATCTCTAATTCTTCATTGATTTTATCTTATAATAATCATTCTCAAGTTTATCATGCTAATGCTTAATGCTCACTTTACCATGCTTGTGATGCTTTAGTCATGTTATAATGTTTAGTTTTTATCCAATCTTGCTCTCCTTTCTTGTCAGTTTGTGTGTACACCTTAAGGGGTACACATGAAATCAAGGGGCACATTATTACTAATCCTTCTCAAACTCTATGTGCAATTTACATGTGGACTCTAGACAATTCCTCTGGCTATTCTACTTCAAGTTGTGTTTTTCTTTTCACTTTTTTTAGTTTGGCATGCTTGCCTCGTGTATATTCTCATGCACACCAAAGTAGGGGAAAAATATAATAGTGAAAAGTGCATACCTTGTACTTTTACCATTTGTTTTATGCCACTTTGGATGGGTGTCCTGAGTGTTTGGCCTTAACATATGATTTTGACTAATTTGACACCTCCCTTACCAAATTCACATTTGACTATCATAAACATAACTAAATCAATCCTCAAAAATTTATTAACTCTCTAATTACCTATTCCTCTCCTAGGTTCAAATCTTTCCTCATAGATTAGACCTAGTTTATTTTTGCACACATGGATTCAACCCTCAAAGTTTTATTTTTTAAATTTTAAATGGGCCCAAGATAACCCTTTTCCAACTAATCATTATGTGATTACTCCCATGCCAAAACTTTTGAATGTGTGTCTAGGCCAAGTATA